>OY821780.1:29100848-31600848 GCA_963682175.1 Triglochin maritima | reverse complement strand
ATTGTACCAGTGACTGCCAAATAAGAGATTATTTCAATGGACAATCTCAAATTCAGATATTGACATTGGAGCCGACATTCAGGAGTTGTACGAATGCTGAAACATCTTGAAGTTGGGATTATGCCTCCTGATTGAAGGTGTTCTATATGCCATAGTGGGCAAGCTATTCGTATGGGCGGATATGGTCAAGATGATTGACAAGCTGGACTAGTTATTTAACTATCCATCCATGGGGAAAGTCGTCTTACCGAAAGCTGCTAACATCATGTCAAAAAACACATGATTAAGTAGAAAGAATTGTATGACAAGAAAAAGAAAGTTAGGGGGCAACAAAAAGAGGCCAAATACAATATATACGGATATGCCCCTGCGTTACAGTATTGGGTGTATGAGGCTCTTCAGCAGTTCGTCACCCAGTATGCTGTGAACCTTGGACACCAGTTCCCAGGATGCTCAACTGGACGAGCATCGAGAAAAACATCTTACAGAAGGTCGATGTTGCACTTTTCTGTTCTTTAAAAAGAAGCGTAAGTTCGTCTTCACTGTTGTCAATTCATGTTTTTATTTCCTAGATTACTTAGTTTGCTCGATAGGATCAATAGGCATTAGATAGTCCTCGATATGTTAGATTTGTTTTTCGTATTCGGATTATTTAGATTACTCGATAGGTATTCGATAGGTATTCGATAGGTATTCGATAGGCCTCAATAGTTAACATTTGTATTTCATTGCTGGAGTCATTAGGTTCTCGATAGGTACTCAATATGACCTCGATTGTTATCATTTGTTTTTATTTACTATAGTAGATTCGTTTGCTCGATAGGCTCGATATGAGTTCGACGGACCTTGACGGTTCAGATTTGTTATTTTACTGAAGTGCATAGCTTGTTTGATGTGTTTGATAGGAGCTTCAGAGACCGCGATAATTTAGATTTGTTGTTAGTTATTGAACCTAACATAATGTTTTGTATTCATCATAGTTGACTGTGTACCTTTTTTGGCATCCTTACAGAGGGTGATGACCTCCTACCACCCTCGCTTGAGGAGGATGTTGATAAAGGTGATGATGATATGACTGAGAAATTGGCTAAGCCTGCCAAGCGGGCGAATATTTTTGCGCAAGATGCCTTAGAGGAGGAAATAGTCGCAGCTTCAACAAGGCTGCATCCCCAACTGTAGTCCCAACCCCTTCTTCAGCCCCATCCCATAATTACCAGCATCTAGTAGAAAAGTTGGAGAGGGTGGAAGCAACGTAACACTCGATGGAAGTGAAACAACTATTGATGGAAGGTCAATTGAAGACTGTCCTTGAGAATCAGCATTCCATGATAGACTTGATCGCTAAGATCGTGGCTTCATTAGAAGAAGCACCTTCGAGAACACCATCTGATGAGAATCAAATGGCCACATTGGACCAGATGGCTAAGATCGTATCTCTCTTAGAAGCACGTTCGTGCACATCGACGTGGCTTAGCACATGTTGAGGAGGCGTATCAGTAGCTTCCTAGGTCCATACCACAAAAAATTTGTGCTTATGAGCTCCTTTTTTTGTCAATGGGTTACAACTTTTGACGACATGTACCATAACAACACATGGAAGTTTACTTGGAATCTTCAGTGTGTAGAGTTTCTCACTGGGATGGATGAACATGCCATGCCTTCTTGGAAGGGAAAACAACATGTGCACTGGTGCCAACCCTACGGTTTACGATGGAGGTGGCAATTCCTGATTGGAAGATTACAATCTTCGATGATGTTATGGTCATTTCTCTAAAAAAGATAGAGAAAATAATGAGGCCCTGCTATCACCTCCTTCCTTCTCTGATAAAGGCTTATTTGTTGTTTAAGGATCACCCAAAGCTGAAGTCCTTAAAAGAACGCATACCCTAGAAGTTCGAATGGCATCGGCTGGGAAAAGAGGAGGTCCCCTAAGCGTAGCATAGGTAAATTTTTTGATTACATAAGTTGGGTACTACTTTTATCTCATATGTTTAATCTTAATGCTATTAATTTTGCAGCAAGATTGTGGGATGTACACCATCAAATATATAGAGCATCATTTGTAAAATCTTCCCCACACCACCATAACAGACGATAACATGTAGACTTTCCAGGATAAATGGACTGTTGACCTATTCTTTCAGAACCTCATACCCTGACCTACAAGAGCTTTATAGGTCCATATGAAAACATGACATATGACATGCCTAACTCTTATTGATTTCCATGAAGAATAACATGTGTTAGTCTATTTATTAATCACTATAAAAAGTTGGGCCTGAATGATATAAAAGTTCATGTAAATTTTTCTTTTTCTACCGTTGGTGTTTATCCTATGTATTCTTGTACACAACCATGAAATCAAGTAATATCCTACCGACTACTATATATGATCTTATGTTTTATCTAATATTTTCTTTTTCTTATCCTAAATATTGGTTGCGTTACACAAAGTTGTAAAGTTGTAACACCCCTAATCCGCACTCAGGACACAACAATAATCACAACACTAAAAAGAAGCAAAAAATGGACATTAACTGAAATAACCAACTTGATGCCTCAATTAAAATACGTCATAAAGTCCCCACGTCCCAAGCCCAAGCCGCCTCCAGCTGCCTACCGCGTCCCACTTGCACACGCAAAACACGCCTAAGTCTTAAAACAAGACTTAGTACACCATCCCAACCTGACACCGAACAAGGTATAGCCATCCCAGATGACTCACACTGGTCTCGTGTCCTAAGCGATCACACGCCCAACGAAGCCGAGTGTGCACGTCGACCCCACTATGCATCCAACCCACCAAGCATCACTCAACCCGCCATCACAGCAGAACTGTCACACGTCCCAAGGCGACCACGCTCCTAGCCAGGCCGAGCGTGCAGTATCGACCAGACCACACATCCGACCCACAAGGCAATGCCCTACTCCAGCCACGCACCCGACCCTGCGAGCCCAGCTCCAGCGGTCACCCGTAACAACGCTGGCGAGCAAACCAGTTCCGCATCTGACTCCGAGAATCCTACCACAACACCTGAGTCCGCGAGCCCAGCTACAATGATCACTCGTAAGAACAATGGTAAATCATCACAGATCGTCACGACAATAGGGTAACACCCTAACATCTAGTCATACGTACCTCACACGTCAACCCCACTACTCAACCACATGCCCGAGTCCATGAACAATGCTCCAACGACCACACACAACAACGTGGCAACAAATCATAAGAGCAGCGTAAAGAAATTATAGCTTAAAAACCCACAATCGAAAGTATAGGGGTATATGTGTAATTTACCGAAATTTCCATACCAAAATCTAATTCTCATTAGTTTAGGGGAAGAACAATAAATTTCCCAATTTATAGAATTTTCTACAACTATATATGAATTCTAGGGTGAAGATGACAATTTTACCTTAATTAAAACATTTTTCACAATTATAGAAAGCCTAAGGTTTATTAAGCAATTAAACCAATACTTTATTATTATACAAATATAAATAATTCCAGGGATTTTCCAGCAATTAACCCAATTACAATTAAATTACAGGATTTATCCCGTAATTAACCCAGATTATTTTATTCAACTAGATATCAATAAAAACCAAGGTTTGTGAGCAATTATTCCAATTACGTATTCTCTAATCAAATACCAAACAATCCAAGGAAGAAGCAATTAACCCAACTACTTATCAACAATTCAAATACAATTAAATCACGCGATTATTTCCGTAAAATATCCAACTTAACTTCCTAACCAAATATTAAAAAAGTCCAAAAGCCTCCAACGTAATTAACCAGCACAAACCACACCCCTCTTTCAAACTCTAGCCAACAGCCTAGACGACGCAGCCACCGCCCCGGCGACCCTCTGTTGGTGGTCTGCCAAGCCCAGCTGACTACTGTAGCAGCGGCGACCGCCACCAGCACGTTGGCGCAACCCTAAGGTCGTGCGCGCACCAGCCGCGCGTGGCTTCGTCGTGGCCGAGGTTGCCGGCCTACCCACTCCTCCGGCCACCCTCCTCCGACGCACCACTCTCTTCCAACTTGAGCCCAAACCTAAAGGTAGGGTGGATGGCGTACCTAAGTGAGAAGAAAACTAGAGAAGAGGACGATTCCCCTCCACGCCTACGTGTAGTCGCCGGAGTTCCTCGTCGCCGGGGTCACCGTTGCCGGAGCAGCTGCGAGGATGGCAAGTGGGTGAGGGAGAGATGGGTTTAGGGAAGATGTGAGAGAGAGAGAGAGAGAGAGAGAGAGTTGGGTTTTGGGTTTTATAAAAGCTCTAGATAATTATTATTTAAAATAAATATTGTTAAAATTTTAAATATTGAGTCACAATTTACATATTTGTATTGACATCTAAAGGCAGACAACAGTAGATGATTATGAAAAGAAAGTAGAAAAAAGCTAAAATAGTTTTTTGAGCACTACAAACATTGATTTTTTAACATGTCAAATGCGTTAATCAGACCAGAAATGCACAACTGCAATGAAGCAGTGGTAAATACAGGACGAGAAGAAGCGGATTAATCAAACCACAAAATAATCCGAATGAATTGGAGACCCCAACAGCAGCAGAGAAATTTGTTATTATACTATTTGACTTAAACTAGTTGTAAACTAACTGAAAACTGAACTCTAAACGTACACTTGAATGGAATCAGTCTGGTAGAATAGTGGTCAGAATGGAATCAAACTGTGATTCCATTCTTGTGTTTGGTTGTGACACTTGGGAGTTAACATATGAAATAAACTATAAATCTATTCTTTTGTTCGGTATCACTTTTTCTAAAGGGAATGAAATTAATTTAGGTTGCATTTCTAAATATGCCCTTACATGTAAAACAGATGTTACAAATAAAAATAATACAATATTAACTTCTAAATTACAAATTATTATTAGAATTTGACCTAATATATGTTTGATCCAAGGCGAATTTAAGACAAATGAAAGCTTATAATATCAATCGTAAGGTTTACTTATTCTATCACGTAGAACTTTGGAATTAACTCACAATTGAGCAAAACAATGAAATAGAATTGTAAATACATAAATAAAATAAAACATACATGCATAATGGAAATATCACAATGTAATCAAGTACATATATACATACTTCTCTATATACATTTATCAATTTAGATGAATACATATATGAAAATATAGAATGGTATATTTGGAAACTAAAAAAAATGAAGGTAACGTCAGGAACGGAATCACCATTCCTAGGGATGGAAGAAATCACCGTTCCTTCAAAAAATTCCAAACGAAACATCTGAATGGAATCAGGGATACTGTACATGCATCTCGTAGGTTACCTAATTGGCAATATGCACATGAATGTTTTGTAGGATTTCGTGCCCTACGTATGGATATATTTTAAAAACATTATACATGCATACAAAATCGATTTCCATATTTTCGACGATTTCATGTACACTATTTTATATTTATTCTAATATCATGTAACCTACATATATATTAAAATAAATAGAAGGAGATCATACACAAAGTTCTCTAAAACCTTTATGAAGATCCAGAATTGCGTTGCCTGTGGAATCATCCGCCGATGCGCCTCCAAGTGTTAACCAAACTCTAAACATGATTAGAGAGAAAAATGTTAGTCAATCTATATCTAAATCAAGGTTACAATCTAGCTAATAACCATTTCTATGCTCCAAAGAAATTAATCTCTAGTACACAATTAAAACAAAGAGAATTTTGGCTGGAATGATGGAAAAATTGGAGAGAGAAGAGTTTTGCATTAGTATTAACAAGGAAGGGAGGAGGGATCTATTTATAGGATTTCCACTAACTCACATCATGTCCAAACCACTTACACATGATCCCTTGTTAATCTTTCCTCTAAACCACATCATGTGCAAACCACTTTACACATGATCTCTTGTTTATTTTGCCACATCATCATCTCATAAATACATTTGACCATGGTGGATTAAATCCAGTCATTAATCAGTAAAAAATCTCTTATAAATATATGAAAAAACATGGTCAAACGGTTGCACCATTTCTTGGTGCATTTAATATCGATATGTCTGCTTGTCATGATTCTTAGGTGACTTGTCTTCTTTTGCTTGCCTTGTGCTTTTAATTTTCACATTTCTTTAAAAATCTTCATGTGTTTGCAATAGAAAATGTTTTGTGGGTTTTGCGTGTGTGACGTGCAAAACCGTTAAGAGACAAAGTAAAAAAGAAAACTCCCAAATTTGACTTGAACTTGATAAATTAGGATATCAAGTACACCGGCTTTAGGTGTTATCTAGTCGTGAGGTTGCATCCCGGTTTTCACCCGGGGGAGAGTAATCATAGGGTTTCAATACTCAAATAAACAAATAAGTTCACCCTGAACCTAGTGAGTCATATAATTCATGTCTATTAGTATAAGGAAGTTTGTCGTAGTCAGGGACCTTCAAACTCCTTTTGTGAAACCATAAGTGTTGGGGTTTTGGTTCATGTGTAGATAAGAAAGAAGTGAGTAGGTGTTCTCTCTTCTCCCATGGCTCCTATCACTCGGGAAATTAGGTCTGAGGGGACTTAATGCCTGGTGCTTTTGAGTCATCTGACTCGAGATACACCGACCGAACTCCTGTTACACGGGTGGTAAAGATCGCCCTATGTGGAGATGTGGGGGAAGGTGTACGTGATAATGTAAGTCATCATAGGAAATGATGCACGAAACCTGACCCTGGGAGAATTAAACACCAACTAGTAAATAAATATAAATGAAAAAAAGAACAACCAAAAAAAAGAAAAAAAGAAATGGCAATGCAAAGAACCTTAATGGACTTTACCCTTTGTATCACTTGAGGAAGTTAAGGTTGTCATTGTCTTTCACTTAAGTCCTTAACTAACTTGCACGAATGGTTCATTAGGTTTGGTGTGTAGACTAAAAACCTATATAGAGTCGGCCGGTAGTATTCTGCTATCCAATGATCGACAAAAATGAGTCCATCGAGTCGTGTTTCTATCCATTGAAAACCCTCAGGAGACAACACTCCTCCACCTTGACAACAAGGAGGTTTAATGGCTTGTTGCACATGCCAAGTGCAATCGTAATTCCTACGAAAATGAGTTAGGATTTCTCTATTTTGCGTATGTTTTTCCTTTCTTTCATTTTTCTCTTTCCTTGTTTTGCTCGGGACTAGAAAAACTAGGTGTAGGGGTATTTGATTGACATCATATCATGCATATACTCGTGTCTTATATCCTCTATTTTGAACTTGAGCAATGTTACGTAACGAGTTTTATGTTTAAGTTTAAGAAATAAACATGTTTGAGAAGAGGAGACACAAAAAGGACTTGAACATAAGAAAAATGACTGAATTGTGAGACTTATGGACTAATATGCAAGAGGGAAGGACCCGAATGAAAACCAAAAGGACCAATAAGAAAATAAACAAACTCTACAACATCTTGAGGATTATTTTGGCAATTAGATTCGGACTCAGACAACAAAAACTGATCCAAGTACACCCTACGTGATGAATTGAAGCACTAAACCATATATCTGAAATCGGAGCAGATCAACATAATAAACAACCACGAGAAGCCATGTTGGATTCTGAGAAAAGGTGACAGCCAATGCGGACGGGAAATACAAGCAGAAATCCTAATACATCAATCCTAAGAAATGAAAGGATTACATCAAATGAGCTCAAAAATCCAGTCCTCGCGTCCCAAACCGAAGTCGCATTAGCCACATACTGCGTCCCACCTAAACACGCACAAGCCACGTCTTAGTCTCGAAACAAGACTCCGTACACCACCCTAACCTGACACTAAACTAGACCACGTCGTCAAAACGACTCACACTGGTCTCGTGTCCCAAGGCAACCACATGTCCCAGCGAAGCCGAGCATTTACCTTGATCCCATCGTGCATCTGATCCACATGGCAACACTCGACCCACTCTCATGGTATAACTTTCACTTATACCAAGGTGACCACGCGTCCCAACCAGGCCGATCATGCACCCCCGACAAGACCACACATTCGGCCTACAACGTATCACCCTACTCCGACCATACGCCTGAGCCCGTGAGCAACACTCCCTAACCCCACTCGTCACATGTCCCAAGGAGATCACATGCCCCAGCAATGCCAAATGTGCACCTCAACCCAACCACGCATTTGATCCAAAAGGCAACGCCCTACTTCAACCACGTGGCCGAGCTCAAAATCCCAGCTCGAACGACCACTCATCACAACATGGATGAGCTAACCAGTCCACCTCTGGATCCGAGAATGCGGCCACATGCTCGAGCTCGTGAGCCCAGCTCTAATGGCTACTCGGCACAATGTGGGTGAACTCTCCTGGACCGCCACAATCAATGGGGGAAAACCCTAGCATCCAGTCATACGTGCCTCACACGTCATCCTCACTACCCGACCACATGCCCGAGTCCGTGAGCAACACTCCAACGACCACTCGTCACAACATGGTGGACATCCAATTTCGCGACCCTCTCTCACAAACATACGTAAGGAAATGGATAAACGCAATCTACCCAAAAGTACGTGACATACGTCCACAATGATTCATAGAGCAATAAACATAAACAGGACTAGAGAATTATAAAAGCTACATGGTAAAACTATAGCTCTAAAACTCACTATCAAAAGGGGTACATGGGTGTAAGTGTAATTCCACCAAAGTTTCCTTACTAATAACAAATCCCATAAGTTCAGGGGGAAACAGTAAAGTTCTCAATTAACATTGTTTATTACAAAAACTGAAATCCAGGGAAAATGGCAATTTTTCCAAAATTTAGTTATTTCCTACAATTTCGCAAAGTCCAGGGTTTTCCCAAAATTATCGCAGTTATTAATTCTTTTCACAATTCACAAAAGTCCAATGTTTTCCAACAATTACTCCAATTAAATATTTCAACAAAATACTAAAACACAAGGGTCTCATGCAAAATAACCAAAATGAAAACCAAACCAAACCCTAGCCGCTGCCACCCCAGCAAGCCTCCGTAGGCCAGCCACCGCCGACCCGACCATCGCCGGCCACCGAAGTCTAGCTTTGTATCTTTCGACTGACGCATTACTATTATACTTGATTTTATATATCTATTTACAACCAACAAGTTTAATTCTATGTTTTGAAGGAACTAAAGTCCAAGAATATATAGAGGAGTCGTTCGTCATTTGGTTCACTTGTACCACTTTCTTCTCTCCCTTCTTGAGATTCAAGAGTATTCTCAAGAGGAGAAAAAATCTCCTAGGTCGATGATAGGGAGAGAAGTCATGTCACCTGCAGACATTGTACCACTTATTATATATATATTTGTGGTTTGGTAACGACCCTGGTGTTGATTCTTGTATCTTTTAAAAAAGTTTTAAATTTTTCGTTGTTTCGGGGCGTTACAATTGCGACCTCCTATCGTCAGGATCATTATGAAACTCGCATCCCAATAGCCCTCGGCTATCAGTCCCCTTCGTCCTCCATAAACAAGAAACTTATCTTTGGTCCGGTTAAGGTACCTTAGAATATTCTTGACCGCAGTCCAATGCTCAGGACCTGCATTGGATTGGTGACAACTTGTCACGCTTAGAGCATACGAGACATCGGGTCTTCTGCAAGTCACGTCGTACATGATTGATCCTATTGCCAAAGCATAAGAAATATCTTTCATGTACTCCAAGTCATTATGTGATTCAGCACGTTGGGACTTCTTGAGTTGCATACCAATACCCATTGGCACATTGCCCATTTTGGAGTTGTTCATACTGAACCTTTCCAAGACCTTGTCAATGTATGTATGTTGACTTAGGCCAATGAGTCTACGGGATCTATCACTATGTATCCTGATTCCCAAGATGTATTGAGCCTCACCCATGTCTTTCATTGAAATTGAAGAGTTCATGATCTTATAGAATATCTTGAGTCTCCTCAAGCACAACTCTACTCCCACTACATTTTACTCTTTTCAGAAATTCTTTTTCTAGGATACGACATCCATCTCTACAATCACTCGATTGGAGGTTATATGCCAAAAGTAGTACCCTCTTGTCTCACGAGGATAACCTATGAAGAAGCACTTATCCACTTTTGGTTGAAGTTTGGTCGACATCAATCTCTTGACGTAGGCCTCACAACCCCAACTCTTGAGAAAATTGAGGTTAGGTGTTTTGCCACTCCATAGCTCATAAGGCGTTTTCTCTACGGATTTGGATGGAACATTATTTAGTGTGTAAGCCGCAACTTCTAGTGCATAACACCAAAACTAAAGCAGCAATCACTAGTGCAGAATGCTCGATAGACGTCACCAAATAGACGTCGGATATACAAACATCCAACGTCTATAGGTATAGACGTCGGATATTTGGACATCCGACGTCTATAGGTTTGTAGAAACGTCAGTTGTTTAGTATAACCAGCGTCTATACCTCCTGAAAGAAGAAAATATTTTTTGTTTATTGTTTTGGATTTATTTCCTATAAGAATTTATGTTGATTTCTTTTGTATCAGAAATAACGCAATTTTTTGGGATTTATTTTGTGTAAAAACTAACTCATTTTTTGGAATTTATTTTGTATAAGAAATAACGTAATTTTTAGGATTTATTTCATGTAAGAATTTATGTGGATTATTTTGTATAAGAATAATGTGGATTTAAAAATAATTACAATCACATGTGTGTTGTGTTGTACACATGTGTGTATATGGTGACATATTTAGTCCCACATTGGAGAATGTTTTTTATTGGTGGTGTTGAAGTACTCCACCACTCATTTACTTCCAAATGGTAGTTTGGTACCACACAACAAAATGCAAGTGAGATACATATATATATTTAAAGGTCAAAAGATTGGCACTTGGGGCTTAAAATTGTTGCAACGTTGTTTTTTACTATTAACCCATGTATAGACGTCGGATGTATAGCATGGCCGACGTCTATAGGGTGTATTATTTATTAATTATTGTTATATCAATGTATAGACGTCCGATGTATAGCATGACCGACGTCTATAGGTCGTGCTCTAAGTATACACGTCGGTCAACTTATATATCCGACGTCTATAAGGCGTAAAAGTTTAGTTCCACATCGGAGAATTTATTTTTGTTGGTGTGGTTGATGTACTCCACCACTCCTTTACCGCTGAACGCGAACGACTTGGGGCACCTGCGCATGTTGGGCTTGATATTCGTGGTTATTTGTCAAAAGTTATGCACTAGGGGCACTTGGGTTGTTTGGGCTTCATTAATGTGAGTGCAGAATGCCCGATATACGTTCCAATATATTTTTTGTTAATTAACATATAATAGACGTCAGTCGTATATAGCCGACGTCTATACAACAATGAATAGACGACGGGGAAATAGACGTCGGGTACTTGGACCGTCGAAATCCGACGTCTATACCACTATATATCCGACGTATATGGACTTTTCTGCACTAGTGAATTCAACTTCACTCATCATTGATCGAACCATGTCGAGTAATGTCCTATTCCTCCTTTTGGATACCCCATTCCACTGAGGTGTACCCGGAGGGGTGAGTATTGGTACAATACCACACTCCTTTAGGAATGAGTCCAATTCGGTACTTAAGTACTCACCTCCACGATCTGTTCGTAGAGACTTGGTTTTCTTGTTGAGTTGATTCTTTACTTCATTCTTCTTCAATTCTTTGAACTTGTCAAAGGATTTACTTTTGTTTCTCATTAGATAAATATAGTCATAACGACCATAGTCATCCGTGAACGTAATGAAGTACCTAAAACCGTCTCTTGCACTAGTACTCATCGGACCACATACATCGGAATGTATCAAATCCATCAAGTTATTCGCTCCCGGGCCTTTCTTCTTGAAAGGACTCTTGGTCATTTTTCCCATTACGCAAGGTTCGCACGTCTCCAATGATTTTAAATCAAGTTGACCTAGAAGGTTAGCTTCTTGCAATTTCTTGATATGTTTTTCATTTATGTGACCAAGACGATAGTTCCACAAGAGTGTACCATTCACATGAGTAGTTTTAAGCTTTTTGTTATTAATGTTTAAGATTTGTCTATTATTCAATTCAAGCAAATAGAGATCATTTCTCATGAATGCATTTGCATAGAAAATATCATTCTTCGATATAGACAAGCAAGAATTTGAAATATTTATATTAAAATTATCCATATCCAAACATGAGACATAAATAATATTCTTCCTAATCGAAGGCACATAATAAACATTCTTTAAACATAAATTTAAACCACTAGACAATTGAAGCTCCACGGAACCTTTTGCAAATGCAGCAACGCTTGCACCATTTTCGACCTTCAAAATCATCTCGGTCTTCACGAGTTCCTTTCTATCCTTTAGTAGTTGCACATTAGAAATTATGTGAGCACAAGATCCGGTATGAATTACCCAATCATGGACAGAGGTGGATAAATTTATCTCAATAACAAATATACCTTTGGCCTTTTTGGGGTGCTTACGCTAAATCACTCCATTGTCAAGACTTACCTCAGTGAAAGCAGTCCGTATTGGGAGTCGGAGATTTCAAAGAATTCCCCCTCGAGGCACTCCCATGAGTACCTCCTACTCCCTTGCTCTTGATTGGCATCTTTTTTGTGAATTTGCCTTTAACTTTGGTGATTTTCTTGCTCATCTCGTGGACGGATAGGACGTGCTTGTCCCGACCCTTGCCCATGTCAACTGCAACCATTTTGAGAGTGTTGTAAAGTTCCTCAAGACTCACCACTTTCTCACGCACATGATAGTACATAATGAAGTCCTTGTACGAGAGAGGGCTAGAGAGCCAAGAATCAAATCTTCCGCAATGTCATCGGGCATCGGGGAAGAGAGTTCGACAACTTCTCAAGGTATCCTTGCATCGTGAGAAAATGCATGGATACCGATGTTCCTTCCGCCATGTGGCACCTTGTGAGTGCGATGGTGGTCTTATAGCGCTCTTTTCTAGCACTATCCATGAACATCTTTGTTAAGGCTTCCATGGTTTTCTTGGGTTTTGAATCCAAGTATTTCTCTTGAAGCGAGTCACCCATGGAGGCCAACATTAGACCGTGAACCTGGTTCTCTTAGTCTTCCCACTTGGCTTTTGCCTTCCTCTCGCTATCGGTTGCCTTCTCATTAAATTTTGTGATTTCGCCATCCAAAATATGAGATAGTTTCTCAAACTTCAACACGATATTGAGCTTGAGTTGCCAACTTATGAAGTTTGAGTCATCATTTGCCAAAGGATGTTTTTCAATCATAGATCGCACAATCGGTTGAATATTTGACATTTCTACAAAATAAATTATATGGGATTTAATGTCAATTTTATGTTTAAAAATACATACCACAAATAAAAATTTGTCCATAAATGCAACAAATCAAGCTCCTATCAATTATAATACAAAATAGCTAAGGGCAATCAGATATATTATAAAATGTTGGTAAGAAAACATTTTCTAATCATAACCATTTCAAAATTTTGCAACAATTGCATTTTCAAACTCTTATGACTCTTGTCATTTTAATTAAGAGGAAATTTGACCAATCGTTGTAAGAAAAACTCTTTTTCCCAGAATCGAGCTAAGGCTCCGGGTCTTGTTAAGAAAGCTCATTTCATTTGATACGAGATACGTTTATCCATTGTATTCACAAATAAATGCACTCAGTGTTCACTAAGGGTGAATCACACCTTGTACATATACTTATGGCACAACAATAGACAACCTTATATTTCCCACTATTCCCAAAGATGGAGGGAGGTATCTCCCGCTAAGGGCGAGCAGAATATCCCTCGATCGATGACTCCTAGAGGATGAAATAAGAAAGAAAAATACTCTTACTTTTTGGTTGGACAATTTATCATTTATATGTGATTTTAGAATTTAGGTTATCATGCATATTTATCATCTTTACACATCCTAACATTCATTCATACAATCACATACATGTCAAGCACAAAAACATAAATATATCCATTCACACACATTGGTGTGAGTTTGTATGTTCCCGTATATTTGACTTTTGTGCCTTCTCCGCGACTTCCTCTTGCACCATGGATGTTGATATTGCAAAAATATAAACATGCATCTCACAAATTCGAAAATTGTCTAGTGCAAGTCCTATGTAAAAACTCTCTCATATGCATGCATACACATAGAAATAGAAATTTGGCTTTTACACATACATAAGCCCCTGTGATTGAATAATAATAGCATAGACATTCATTCATTCACACATGGCTTCAACGGAACATACAAAATCACATATCCTTGCATAAGAGAACTCGAGCAACGCATGTGCATATACTATAAAATTACTCGATTTAGTTTATCATTCATCTCTAAATCAAAAAATTCTAAAATCATTTAAAATCCTTTAAAATGATTTTACGCATCCATAGTTCAAAATACAAAACATTTGAACTGCTGTTTATCCAATTTCCAACATAATTTTATTTAAGGAAAGATAAAGTCATGCCTTTTTCGTTTTGTCTATTCCTTATAAAATAATCATTTAACTAAAAACTAAAATTTTATATATTAGACATAAGTCTAAATTTTAATTATAAAATTCACATGATGTGTTCCAAAATATTTAAAACTATCAAAAGAATCAATTAGAATTCAATCAACAAAACTATCGGAAAACTCAAAAAAGACATAGAACTTGAATTGTTTCGATTGTAGATGGTAAACTAAAATTAATTATATAGTTTGATCATTGAAAATACGAACTAAATGCTCTGATACCACTGTAGGATTTCGTGTCCCTATGTATGTGTATATTTTAAAAAAATTAATAAAAACATACAAGATTGATTTCATATTTTTTATTGATTTTATGTACATGTGATTGACATCATTTCATGCTTATATTTGTATCTTATATCCATTATCTTTCACCTAAACAATGCTATGTTATGAGTTTTATTTTTTGTTTTTAGGAATAAATAGGTTTGAAGAGATGAAACATAAAAGGACCCAAAAGCTGGGAAAAAGGACTGGATTGTGAGATCTGGGGACCAAAATGCAAGGGAGAAGGACCTGAACGCAAGACAGAAGGACCTAAGAGCAAAACAGAATACTCCACACCATCATGGGGAGTATTTTAGCAATTGTATTCGGGTCGGAGCTCCAATAAACAAAGTAGATGCATTCAAGACCACTAAATACACAAAGCAAAGACCAGCACAAATTTCAGATGGATCCGCACCTTTTTGACCGCCAATTGGCGGTCCAAGACCGCTAATTGGCGGTCTGTTTTGGCCCAAATCCGCCAAGTTTTCTCCTGGACGTGTATTAATGTTTGTTTAGGCTATTTTTGGTATTGGTTTAGTCCCACATCGGGGATTGTCCCGGTTTGCCTTTTTCCATGGCTATAAATAGAACTCTTCACCTTCCATTGTAATCACTCCATATTTTAAGTGACTATTCTTCCTACTAGAAGTGAGGCCTTGAAGCACACACTAAACTAGGAGGATGCTACTTTTAATGTGAGTCATTTTAATACAAGTTTTCTTTATTATGTTGTTTGTTTTATGTTTCTTGTTTTGCTTTGCTTAATCTCCTTTCATTAGTTTTATTAGCTTAGTTAATATGCTTTCTTTGTTTAGTTTAATAATTAGTGTAATGTTTAGTGAGTAGTTCCATCCCCTTTGGGGGGGTGGAGTAGATGTACATACATGCAAATGAGAATGGATTGAATGCTTTATTTCTAATGTGTTGATAAAACATGAATGTATGCTTTTGCTTGTTTAGGATAGAATTTATAACTTGATGAGTTTGCCAAAATGATTAGACACCTCTCATGCTTGTTTAGATTCTGAAATAAACATCTTGCATATGTAAATGTTAGTCAACTAAGTTGGTGAATAGATTGATAGGTTTTGCCACAACATTTAGACACTTCCTATGCATGATAACACCACCTTTATTTGTGCTTAAAAAAATGTGTTCAACACCCACCTCTTTGCTTGTGTGCACTCACTCCACCCCTAAAGTTTTCCCATTTCTGTATTTCAGCATTCTTGTTTTGTCCTTAGCTTAGTTGTCATTTCATTGTTTGTTTCTTTCGTTCGCATTTCATACTTCTTAGCGTAGTTTAGTGTAGAGTAGCATAATCAATCTTTCTCCCCAATTTTTGCCACTTTATTTCTGATAAACAAGAGGCTGCTCACCTCCCTGAGGACGACCCGTACTTGTCACCGCTTCATCGCGGTCGTGCACTTGCGGTTTAATTAAAACGTTCAACAAGTTTTTGGCGTCGTTGCCGGGGAGGTGCCTGTCCAGACTCTTGTTTGGACGATTCGAGTGGATTTAATTTGTGTTTTGTAGTTTTTCGTTGTTTCAGGAGACTTGGAGTCGAAAGGAGAGGCATTTGGAAAAATTTGGAGGCAAGCTGGGCAGTTTGGACCGCCAATCAGCGGCCTGAGACCGCCAATTGGCGGTCTGGTGAGCTGCTTTTGCCTTCTTATTTCTTTGTCGTGTTGCCATAATTGATCTAGTAATCTGGGACTCAATTTTGCATGTTCTGACTCTTAGATTGTTCCCAGATTAATAATCAACTTTCCTTAAGCAACTTGGACCCTAAAATTCAAAGCAAAAGATTAGGCATTCTTTTTGTTTAGCTCATGCATCATGTATGTGACTTAGGCATTTAGATTGTCTTTTATCTTAGCTTTATTTTCTGTTGCTGAGAGCTTGCGTGAGGTACGCACCTTCTACTCTCATTCATGCATTTCGTATGAACATGCATTAGTTAGTAGGAAGTGCATTGAAACAAGTGTGAGTTGAGCGTTTGTTTGGAGAGTTGATTGCTAGATTTAGACTCCAAAACGCTACTAAGGAGGGGCTGTCCCGTAAAAGATAAGGTGGGGGATTTCATCACCCTTTCCTACGCCCCAAAAACCACACTAATCAAGAGCCTAATTTTAAAATCAAGTAGACATTGGCCCTAAGGATTTCGGGCGCATTAGGAGAGTGATATGGTCCCGACCGTCATGACCTGATCGGCGTTGCCCACTTTGTCGATAGTAGGAGAGACGAGATCCCCAGATCTTGGCTCACTTGCTGGGCTTTGTGGTCCACGTCGTAGGGAGGTGAGGCATGTTGAGGCCGTGTGACCTCGCCGTTAGGCGTCGTCTAGCTGTAAGGACCAATAGCGACCTTAGGATTACTTGAGCCTTGTTTGCTTGTGTGCTTCTACCAGTACCCATCCGCCGTAGCATAAGGACTTCTTCCTTTCTCTCCCGAGTCATTCTTTCTCTCCTGTGTTCCCCGTCTTCTCCTCTACGCACATTCTTTGTTAAAAAAAAGAAAAAAAAGAAGTTTTGTTTTGGGTGTGTGCACCTTTGTGCATGCTTTCGTGGGCACGAGACGGGAGTGGTCGTTTGACGAGGCGCGTTATCAACCCTGCTTCGGTAGTCGACTTCTCGACGCCTTCCTCCTCTCGTGTCGCACACTGTCTGGGTTCAATGGCTGCTAATTTCCGTGAGGAGGAGCAGTTGCTGGACCCACCTGTTCCACCTGTGCTTCCAGTTGTCGCTCCCATACCTCTACGTGATCGATGCTACCCGAGCCGTACCGCTCTACCCTCATGCATCGTATTACCAGAGGCTAATGGGAACCATTTTGAGGTTAAGCCTCAGTTTATTTCCATGCTCCCTCACTTCACTCGGAAAGGTGACCCCTATATCTTTCTCAGGGAATTTGAGGAGGTCTGTGCTATGTTCAAGCTGCAATAACTTAGCACAAACTCCATCCATCTTAGGCTTGTCCCCTTTGCGCTGAAGGATGACGCCAAGAAGTGGTTGTACAGCAACCAGGCGAATGCCTTTAGGACTTGGGAGGAGTTTCAATCTGCATTCCTCAAGAAGTACTTCCCAAATCATCGGACTCAAAAATTGAGGAACGAAATCAATTCGTTCTATCAACATGAGACTGAACCATTCCATGCATACTTAGAGAGGTTCAAGGAGCTACTATCCTCATGCCCTCACCATGGCATTGAGTTGTGGCGCCTTTGTCAGATTGTTTACGAGGGTCTTCACATCCCGTCAAGAACGCTCCTTGAGTCCATGTGTCAAGGAGAGTTCTTGGGAAAGGATGAAAAGGAGGCATGGGCTTTCCTAGAAGGCCTTGCTGAGAAAACCATGCAATGGGAGAGTGTGAGGGAATCACTTGCATCATCTAGCATAGGAGCAAGGATCGCGAATGCAAACTCGACTAGATCGGGTGCCGCATTTGTTGTCGATACCACTACGGCCACCGAGGCGCGCATGGCGGCCTTAATGCATTGTATGGATTCGATTGAGCTCCAAAACCAACAAGGTGCACCTCACATGTCCACATCTGGTCCAGTTCCCTGTCATTCATGTGGTAGGACAGGTCATGTAGAAAGGGAGTGTGAGTCCATTCCTCCTGAGATGGAGCGTGTCAACGCCATCTATGATAGAGCCAGGAATGACCCATACTCATCATCTTATAATCCTGGATGGAGGAACCACCCCAATTTTTCATGGAACCAAACTAATGCCCCGGGTGGTCTTTCAAACTCCTCTAGACCACATTACCAATCACACCAACCTCCCATGCATGCACATTCCTATCAGCCACCCCAAGCGCAAACCACCAATCAATCGGGTTTCCCAAATTCCAATAATATGGAAACCCGATTCAATTCACTTAAGACCTTGACTATTGGACTTGAAAACTCAATGAAAATTTTTATGTCAACTACGAGTCAAGTTCTCACTTCGAATCAGCAGACCATCAAATCTCTAGAGCTTCAGATGGGCCAATTGGCTCAGTCTGTACATGAGAGAGAGAGAGAGAGAGGGTCTTTGCCTAGCCAGCCTGAGGCTAACCCCCGTATGTACCAGCAACAACACATGCAAAATGAGAATGTGGTACCTCGGGGGAGGCAAGTGAACAATGTGGAGGAACCTGTTCACCATGTCAATGCCATTGTTACCTTACGGAATGGGAAACAGGTTGACAATCACATTTCCTTGCCACACCCACCACCATCTATGCAGCCCCTCAAAGGGAATGGTGGTGAAGAAGAAGCTGAGGGTGAGGGTAATACACCAATGCTTCCTTCTTCTCAGGCACCGTAGAAAACCTACCTGCCAAAAGCTCCTTATCCAAGTAGGTTAACCAAAAAGCAGAGTGACAACATGGACAGATATTACAGGTGTTTAAGCAAGTGAAGGTTAGCATCCCCTTGTTGGATGTCATCCAACAAATACCTCAATATGCCAAAGTGTTGAAGGATCTCTGCACAACCAAGAGCAAGACCAATGTTCCTAAGAAAGCATTCTTGGCTGCAAATATCAGCTCACTTTTGTCCAATCCTACCTACACAAAATACAAGGACCCTGGGTGTCCTACTATTCAGTGTACGATAGGGGACACTAGAATGAGCAATGTTTTGCTTGATTTAGGATCAGCGGTCAACCTCCTCCCATTCTCTGTTTATAAACAGTTGAACTTGGGAGAATTGAAACCAACGAAGATCACCCTCCAATTGGCGGATAGATCCATTCGTATTCCCATGGGGATTATCGAGGATGTGCTTATCAAAGTTGGAGATTTTATATTTTCCGTCGATTTTGTTGTCCTCGATACCAATCCTGTTGCGAACACCCACTCTCAAATACCTTTGATTTTGGGTAGACCATTTCTGGCAACCTCCAATGCCTTGATTAATTGTAGAAATGATCTCATGAAGCTCTCATTCGGTAACATGAGTGCCGAGTTTCATGTGTTCAACTCTGGTAGGCAACAGGAACCCATGGATGAACCTTTAAATCTAAATCTCATCCGCCAATTGGAGAAAGCACCACAAAATCAACGAACACCCCTAACCCCAATGCAACCCGTTGAGAATGTTCGTGGGCCCAGCAAAAACTCACTGCCTGTCTTCGCAATGCAACAGAGTGAGCTGGCCTCGAACATGAATGTCCAAAGGGAGTGTTCGTTGCATGATTCAGTTGAGAGTACTAGTGAGAGTGAGACACCTCATCATATGCCTATACCAGAAGGTGTCTCTACCTCATGTCCCATGGCCATTGAGACATTTGAGCTTCATATTGACTCCAACAAGGACCCACCTATGACCGAGCTTATGCTTTATGATCTAAATGATGGTGGGAGGTCCTTGTTGGATAACTTGGGGAGAAACCCCATTCTTAGTGATGCAGGTCTGCTGCATCCATCGAATGAGCATGAGGAACTCATTCCGATGCACCCGCCTATTGGTTGGAGGGTTTTGTTCGATGAGCAACTAAACCCTAGTGAGGCAACATAACTTCATTCTTTGTTGCCCACACCCAACCAATATCATGAGGGGTTCGAGCCGTTCAGCTTTGACCTTTCACCCCTCATAACACCTCAGAGTACCAGTGAAGTTTGCCCATCTCGGCAAGTCTCTGGCCCTCATGACTTGATGTTCTCATTTGATGTTCCTTGACCAAATGATTATGAGAATATCGTTGTTCCTGTACATATCATGTAAAAAAAATCAAAAAAAAAGAAAAAAAAAGAAGAGAAAAAAAGTGTGTAATAAAAGATTCCTTCAGTGAGCATCGATTGTTGTGGGCCCCAACCCTTGTGTACTTGGGCCCCAATTTCTTCACGTATTTATCTCCCTTCTTCAGCTTCTCACAGGTTTTGAGGGAATTTGGGTTTGTGTCCATCAACATGACCTTGAACGTCCCTTTGTAATTCATGTTGGTGAGATCTTTCCTTTTTCATGCATATATCCATGTAGTATCTTGTTCGCATTCATTGAGGACAATGCATGAGGTAGGTGTGGGGGGTGTTTTACGTGTGTACATATTCGAATCTTTTTGCTTTGGTTTTTTTTTCTTTTGTGTGTACTGCTAGGGTCATGTTAGTGTGCCGCATTTAACATTGATATATATGCTTGCCATGATCCTTGGGTGACTTGTCTTCTTTTGCTTGCCGAGTGCTTTAAAATTTCCACATTTCTTTCAAAATCTTCATGTGTTTGCGAAAGAAAATGTTTTGTAGGTTTTGCGTGTGTTCAGCATGTGCAAAACCGTTGAGAGACAAAGTAAAAGGAAAGCTCCCAAAATTGTCTTGAACTTGATGCATTAGGATATCTAATTTACTAGCTTTAGGTCTTATCGAGTCGTTAGGATGCACCCCGGTTTTCCCTCCGGGTGCGTGTAATCATAGGGTTTCAGCACTCAAACATTTAAAGAAGTCCACCCTGAACCTAGTGAGTCAAATAATTCGTGTCTGTTAGTATAAGGAAGTTTGTCGTAGTCAAGGGCCCTTAATCTCTTTTTGTGAAACTTAAGTGTAGGGGTTTTGGTTCCCATGTAGATAAATAAATAAGTGGTGTTCTCTCTTCTTGCACGGCTCCTATCACTCGGGAAAGTAGGTCTGAGGGGACTTTGTGCATGGTGCTTTCGAGTCATCTTACTTGGGATGCACCGACCGAACTCCCGTTACACGGGTGGTAGGGATCGCCCTATGTGGAGATTTGGGGGAAGGTGAACATGATAGTGTAAGTCCTCATAGGCAATAATGCATGAAACCTGACCCTGGGAGAATCAAACACCAACCAATAAAATGCTCCAATGAAACAAAAAAGAAGAAAAGAAAAAAAAGAGTAAAATAAGCACCAAAATGGACTTTACACATTGTATCACATTCAGAAGTTAAGGTTGCCCATGTCTTTCACTCAAGTCCTTAACTAACTTTCACGAATAACTCATTAGGCTAGGTGTGTGGACCGATTACATAGAGAGAGTCAACCCGTAGTGTTACCGCGTCCCATGATCGGCAAAATGAGTCCAACGAGTCGTGTAGCTAGATTGATAAATGCATCTTGTTCGGATTTTGTGGGTATATCCGCTGAAAACCCTCAGGAGACAACACTCCTCCTCCTTGGCGACAAGGAGGTTTAACGGCTTGTTGCGCGTGCTAAGTGCAACCGTTATTCCTACGAAAGTGAGTTAGGATTTCTTGTTTTTCGTATGCTTTTCTCTTTCTTTGTTTTGCTCGGGACTTGCAAAAGTTAGGTGTGGGGGTATTTGATTGACATCATTTCATGCTTATATTTGTATCTTATATCCATTATTTTTCACCTAAACAATGCTATGTTATGAGTTTTATTTTTTGTTTTTAGGAATAAATAGGTTTGAAGAGATGAAACATAAAAGGGCCCAAAAGCTGGGAAAAGGACTGGATTGTGAGATCTGGGGACCAAAATGCAAGGGACAAGGACCTGAACGCAAGACAGAAGGACCTAAGAGCAAAACAGAATACTCCACACCATCATGGGGAGTATTTTAGCAATTGGATTCGGGTCGAAGCTCCAATAAACAAAGTAGGTGCATCCAAGACCACCAAATACACAAAGAAAAGTCCAACACAAATTCCAGATGGATGCGGACCTTTTTGACCGCCAATTGGCGGTCCAAGACCGCCAATTGGCGGTCTGTTTTGGCCCAAATCCGCCAAGTTTTCTCCTAGATGTGTATTAATGTTTGTTTAGGCTATTTTTGGTATTGGTTTAGTCCCACATCGGGGGATTGTCCCGGTTTGCCTTTTTCCATGACTATAAATAGAACTCTTCACCTTCCATTATAATCACTCCATATTTTAAGTGGTTATTCTTCCTACTAGAAGTGCGGCCTTGAAGCACACACTAATGTAGGAGGATGCTACTTTTAATGTGAGTCATTTTAATATAAGTTTTCTTTATTATGTTGTTTGTTTTATGTTTCTTGTTTTGCTTTGCTTTGCTTAATCTCATTTCATTAGTTTTATTAGCTTAGTTAATATGCTTTCTTTGTTTAGTTTAATAATTAGTGTAATGTCTAGTGAGTAGTTCCATCCCCTTTGGGGGGGTGGAGTAGATGTACATACATGCAAATGAGAAAGGATTGAATGCTTTATTTCTAATGTGTTGATAAAACATGAATGTATGCTTTTGCTTGTTTACGATAGAATTTATAACTTGATGAGTTTTGCCAAAATCATTAGACACCTCTCATGCTTGTTTAGATTCTGAAATAAACATCTTGCATATGTAAATGTTAGTCAACTATGTTGGTGAGTAGATTGATAGGTTTCGCCACAACATTTAGACACTTCCTATGCATGATAACACCACCTTTATTTGTGCTTAAAGAATGTGTTCAACACCCACCTCTTTGCTTGTGTGCACTCACTCCACCCCTTAGGGGTTTTCCCATTTCTGTATTCCAGCATTCTTGTTTTGTCCTTAGCTTAGTTGTCATTTCATTGTTTGTTTCTTTCATTCGCATGTCATACTTCTTAGCGTAGTTTAGTGTAGAGTAGCATAATTAATCTTTCTCCCCCAATTTTTGGCACTTGATTTCTGATAAACAAGAGGCTGCTCACCTCCCTGAGGACGACCCGTACTTGCCACCGCTTCATTGCGGCCGTGCACTTGCGGTTTAATTAAAACGTTCAACAACATGTATATGTTTATTCTAATATTATGTAATCCTACACATTAAAGTAAACAAAGAGAGCATCATACCAAAAGGTTCTCTAAAATATTTCAGAAGATCTGGTATTCCGTTGCTCGTCAAATCGGCCGCCGAATCACCTCGAAGTGTTCACCAAACTCTAAACAAGATTAGAATCCAAAACTTAAAACTATTAAGAGATTTTTGGATGGTTAATTGGGTGATTAGGGAGAGAAATAATTTTGTATTAAACAAGTAGGATGAGGGGTCCTTTTATAGGCTCCCAATACACTCATAACATGAACTATTCTCTAGCCATGTTCCCTTGCTTTTTGTCTCCTAAAATTAATCTCAATTTGCCACATAAGCATCCACTACTGCAGAAAAGGGAATATTTGTCAGATGTACGGGGTATATTCATCGGATATAAGCATTCCCAGATCCGACGTCTACGTGTACGTCGCCAATACATAGACATCAGACGTGTTTTATCTGACGTCAATTCCTAAAGAATAGACGTCGGCTATATGTAGTGGCCGACGTCTATACCTAAAGAATAGACGTCGGTCCTTTTATAAGGCCAACGTCTATTACTTAGGTATAGACATCGGTGAACTAACAGACGACGTATATTCTTTAGGAATGACGTCGTCTGATACATACAGACGACGTCAATACCTTTCTTCAGAGGAATAGATGTCAGCTAATACAAACGTCCGACGTCTATTCCTAAACCTGGACAAAAAAGAGTAAATAACATCCTGCATACTTGTATTTAGTCATCGTATTTGTAATTCGTGTACATACAACCTGCACCAAATTCGTTCACAAATACATACACACTTTCATCCACAGGTACATACAAGCATACATGCACAAAAACAAACAAACAAGATACATGCACAAACACAAACATACAAGCATACACAATCATTCAACATACTTGGAATTAATTCATATCTAAACAATTGGCATTCATTTTAAAATTGAAGCGATTTTAAGGCATAAATTGTATGTTTGTAATACAAGTGAACTTGTTAACTAAATTACAAAAACATGCTAGTGATAGGAGAACCTCTTAGTTCATCAACATGTTTCTAATAAAATAGCGAACTCATAGGTCGCGAGTTTAATGGAGCTCCTGTTGCGAGAAGGGATCACTACGTTTTGGGAAGACCTATCAAAATACAAGTAAAAAATTTAACATCTAAATATAGAAACTACAACTATACAAGTGAATAATGATCTATATTACCTCGGATAGGCATACGTCTTGAGTTGCCAATTCGAGGATTTCCTCCATGTATCTCATCACGTAGTAACCACATTCCGTATTTCCAACCTGCTTCCGGTACTACAAACATAGAAATTCGCAAAATATATGTTCCTAACTTAATTAACAAAAGTGGGAGAGAACGTACTCTCATTTCATGTCATGTTATTCCTGCTTTTGTGGTTGTTCTCCTGCCACCTAAAGCTCTGTAAACCTTAATTGCCCTGAGTAGCACAAGTTAAACCTTTATTCAATAATACTAATAAAATTCCACAAATTACAAATACAATGACTAAAACGAACTTACAGATTTAGAAATTTCATTATTGAGTCCCTTGGTTTATTCGACCCCAACGGATCAAACCAATATGCCGAATTAGTCGTGGGGCATACAACGACAAGCATCCAATGGGCCATGTTATATATATAATTAGAAGCTTATTACAAAATAAAATTTCACTTTGAATTACAAAGTTTACCTCTCATGATAAGGGAACAGATAATATCTTTTGTCTTCTTCTTTCATGAGAGTCCCAAGCTGACCCGATTTATTGTCTTTCCCGTATATATATGTAGATAGATTGATAAATCCTAATACTTGATCATCGGGAAAGACTAATCTTCTGGCATCATAAATATGTCTAGAAGAGTACGTAAAAATTACACTTTATTACAATTTCGATAAAATTATTCAATACATTTCATTTTATACCAGAGAAAACACTTACTTCACTTGCACATTGATAATCATGATACACAATGAATCCATTGCCAAGAACTGCATGATATCCTCTTTGGTGACGTACAAAGCCGGAGGCAACCCTTTATCCCCCTCCTCCAAATGCCAACTACTTAAGGATTATGATTCTCTACCTACCATACATTGATACAACATTTTGCACCTACTTGGAAGCAAATTAATGTTGATTAGAGATTGGTAGTTTGACCATTTGCTCTGGGGGATTGACACCTTGTAGATATACAACCATTAAAAATACAATTGTTAACAAATTTGAAATTTAAACTCTTTCAAAATTAAAGTATACCTCATGTTTGTTGTTTAGCTCTACTAAAAACTAGGCCACCTCACGAACCCACCGATAGCATCGCCGAGAGTAACAATCTCTTCTTCCGGAAATGGCACCAAATCACCAGCTTCTAAGCAACTCCCCACTGCAACCTTCACTTCTCCCTCTCCCACTTCTGTGAAGTGGTGTCTGGAGATGTTATAAACTTTCTCGTGTCCCACCAATCTTCGATCAGGGTCTTCGACAAATAAAGCACATCTAGATCCATCCTCGAACATTCCAAACGAGGGACCGCTAATGAGGACCATTTCTCGAGAATGAGCCACGAAATCATATTGTCGATTGGGGTGGAATGTTGGCTGCACTGGAGGAGTGGTCTCCGGGGAAGAACCGGTCCTACGACGGGTAGGAGAAGTAGGCAAATCACGATCCAATCTCTCCAAAACAAGTTGCAATGTATTCTTCAAATCTGTGATCTCTTGATGGCATTTGGTATGACCTGTCGACGAAGTAGACCGTTGAGTCTTTCCATAATATTGTCGCACACGACCACGGTGTTCGTCGTTTCCCAAGGCCTCGCGAAGAATATCATTCCGACCATCGAAAGCAAATTTTCCTTGAGATTCTCTCAACTTCAGAGAGTCCTAAGGTTTAAAAAAATTTATCAACAATTGAAAAATATAAAATTCTTGAATCTGAATTAATAACATATAAAGGTGATACTACGTACTATCTTCGAGCCAATCGCTTGCGACTCGTGTGTGACGTACCCTCTGGAGTTTACGCTCGCTCTCTTCCAAGAATCACAACGAGCTACGGGAGAAGAAGGAGATAGGTTACTTGCTTGCTCCACACTCATACAGAGTCAATTGCCTCTTGTTTCTTCATAGCAATTTTTTCAGCCATCATTTGTGCTTCTAACTTTTGGTATCCCGCTTGAGACATACGATGTGTATACTTGTTAGAAGATCTAATCTTTTGGTTTTTTGCTCGGATGGCCTAAAACCAAGTTTATTAGATTGTCATTTAAAACAATAACTTAATAAGTTCATATTCTAAATTAAACTTAGTTACCTCAAACTCGAGGCTATCTCTGGATTTTCTGAATTGCTCCCATTGATTTGGAGTGATAAAGTTATAGACATCGCTTGGATTTCTATCTTGGTAGTCTCTGAATATGTACTTGTTCGTTAAATTTCTCTTGGAATCCCTCCAACGAACCGACATGTATGTCATCCACTTTTTCTTCCACTTGTCAGTGGGTTGGAACTCAAAAGATTCCTAGAACACGTTAACTTTATAAATCTCAAAAGTTCGACTAAAACTATAGAAATCTATAATGTAATCATTACCTGCACCTTATCACATATTGTGTCCTTCAACTTCTCATCTACATTGGCCCAACTCGACAAACAAATGTCAACTTTGGCCCTCGCTAAGGTACCCAGATAACTTTTCCAATTATCAGACAACATGCCTATCGTCTCAAGACGGTCATCAAACTGGATTGGAACTTTACCGTCTCTATTTCTTCTCCCCACGAATTCTTTCATGAGACAAGGACCTCGTGAACTATATGTCTTGGAGCCTTCAGACTCTGATGGAGTGGGTTTCGTTTTTGGAGCCGTGATACTATAAAAGATAAACTCAACGCATTAAAAAAATAAAGAGTCAAGACATAAAATGGTTATTACAATGTGTTACAAGAAAATTTGCATCTTTCACTGTGGTCATCTCTAAACATACAAGTCTCAACATTTATTTCTTCGTCTACTGAGTTCAACTCAGGTGCTTGGTTAGAGAATGGTGGTGTCTCTTCATACTCGATCAGACTATCATCTGATACAATTTTTTCTTTCCTTCTAGAATTACTGCCCATTTCTTATCACTTGGATCAGCCACATAGAAGACTTGTTTCTTTTGGGAAGCGAGAATAAAAGGTTCTCCTTTATACCTTTTTTTGAAAAATCAATTAAAATGAACCCATAGTCATCCACTCGAACTCCACTTTTATTATCAGCCCACTTGCATCTAAATACAGGTACTTTGAATTTAACAAAGTCTAGCTCCCATATGTCTTCAATTACACTGTAATAGGACATGTCGACGTATACAAGATTCTTGTCTTTAGAACTAGACACATGCAAAGACTGTGCTATTAAGGTGACGCCTATGTTCTGAACAACACTTTTGGCATCTTCACAGACTGTGTAGAAAGAATATCCATTGATATCATAACCACTGTAACTTATAACAACAGAATGCGGACCGTAGGCCAACCATTGTATTGTTTCTGAAAACATCACGCTTGTAAGCCACAATTTTGAACCAAGAGATGAAATTTTTAGTGTGACTTTATTACTTGTTGATCACTCCACAAAGGATTTCTTTCCTTTACAAACTTCATGTGTTCATTTAGGTAAGGTTGAACTTCATTAGAATTGCACAACACATAAAAATATGTTGTCATTAAGTCTTCGCCATTTGGAGATAACATTTTCATCCCACGTGTCCCTTTACCATCGCCACGTTTATCATGACGATTCTTCGGAAGTCCAACAGTTTTGGTGTTTGCTAGGTATCTAGTGCAAAACTCGATAACCTCCTCAGTGATGTATCCTTCAACAATACTAGCATCTGGCCTTTGAAAAATTTTACATTAACCTTTCAACACTTTCATATAACGCTCGAAAGGATACATTCACCTTAAAAAAATGGGTCCACACAATTTAACTTCTCTAACCAAATGAATAACTAGATGAATCATAATGTCGAAAAAAGTAAGGGGAAAGAACATCTCCAACTGACATAATGTCACCACAATTTCATTCTGCAACTTATCTAACAGCACGCGATCGACCACTTTACTGCAAATTTTATTGAAAAAGGAACACAACTTTATTATTGCATGTCTAACATCTTTCGGTAATATGGATCTCAATGTTACTGGTAACAACTGCTGCATTAAAGTGTGACAATCGTGAGACTTCATCCTCACAAGTTTCAAATCCTTCATAACAACAAGACTACTGATATTGGAAGAATAACCTTGTGGAACCCTTACATCGTGCAAACACTGACAGAATTCTTTTCTCCTTTCTAGACAATGTATAATTAACTGTAGGTAACTAATTCTGGTCTCCTTTCTTCTCTGGTGCCAACATTGCTCGTATACCATGATCAACAAGATCAAGTCTTGCATTATATCCATCTTTGGTTTTACCAGGTATGTTCAACAGAGTGCCAACAAGACTATCACAAATGTTTTTCTCTACGTGCATCACATCAATACAATGTCTAACTTCTAAAGTTTTCCAGTAAGGGAGGTCAAAAAATATGGATCTTTTTTACAACTACTTTTGTCGTGTGCTCATTTGTACGGTTTTCCAAATTCACATTCAACGTTCATTACACGTTCGTACACCTTTTCGACGCTGATTTCAACTGGCAGATTCTGAAACTCTTGTTTTCCATTAAATGTCTTCTTCAACCTACGATAGGGGTAGGAGTTCGGTAAAAATCTCTGATGACCAAGATAGATTGTCTTAGAACCATTAAATAGTTGCAAAGAGCATGTATTTTCTTCGAAAATTGGACAAGCTTTATGACATTTGACTGAATATCCAGACAGATTACCATAAGCTGGAAAGTCATTAATCGTGCAAAATATCATTGCCCGCATTATGAACGACTCCTAACGATAAGAATCAAAAACTGGCCCTCCGACATCCCACAATCTCTTTAGGTCATCAATTAAATGACTTAAATACACATCGATGTCCTTTCTAGGTTGTTTCGGATCAGAAATCATTAAGGACAACATAATATATCTGTGTTTAATGCATAACCACAAGGGCAGATTGTAAATTACAAGCAGAACAGGCCAAGAACTGTGAATGCTACTCAAACTACCGAAAGGATTCATTCCGTCCGTACAGAGTCCAAGTCGTATATTCCTGAATTCTTCACCAAACACAGGAAAGTCGAAATCTACTTTTTCCACTGGGGTGAATCTGCAGGATGACGTAGCAACTGATCATTTGATTTCTCACGATCAGCATGCCATTCTATGTTCTTAGAATCCTTCTTACCCGCAAACAAACGTTTAAGCCTTGGTATTATCGGGATACCACAAAATCTTAGCAGGAGGTCCTTTGATTTTCATCTCATCAGCCTCTTCATTGTGGTTCCGTCCACTACGTTTCATTTTGTATCGTGAAACATGACATCCGGGATAGGAATGTAAGTTTTCAAACTCACCCCTATACAATATACAATTGTTCGGGCATGCATGTATCTTCCTATATTCCATTCTCATAGGACACAACACTTTCTTAGCATCATAAATTCTATCTGGCAACTCATAATCATTTGGAAGCATCTTTTTCAATAACTTCAACATTGATGTGAAACTGACATCTGACCAACCATTTCCTGCTTTTAAATTGTAGAACTTCAACACCACTGACAATCTAGTGAATTTGTACAACTCTTATACAACGACTTGTCATTGTCACTCAACAACTACCAAGTAAATCGGGGTTGGACGAAAACTTTTCAGCCATATCCTGAACCATTTCCTCTAAGTGATCATCCACAATAATGTTGTCTCCGTCATTCTTGGAACGACTAAATGATTAATTTCGCCGTGCCATATCCACTGTTTGTAATTTGGGTCAAAACCTTTCTCAATAAATGATCTTTCATTTTCCGAAAAGTCAGCACTGGCATATTATGACACTTATTGCATGGACAATACGCCATGTCGTTGTCTTTCAATGCTTTTGAATGTTTTTGGCAACCTCTAAGAACATATTCACTCCGTTCTCAAACTCATCACTCAATCTGTTTGAAAGAATCCACTCTCGATCCATTTCAATCTAAACATTAACAAAAATAATAGTTATTATTGGGAGAAATAAATAAAATTCCAATTTAAAAGAATATGTTCGTAGATGAGAAGATTCGGACAAATAAAGATGAGAAAAGAATAACTCAGAGGAGAGGAGATGAAGTCCTTAATCTAGCGTGGGAATAACGAAGGTTAGAAACCTAACTAAGCAATCAAGGCCAAAACAAGCCTAAAGTCCACTATAAGTTCTTAGTAGTATACGACGCCTAACTTCGAGGTCTCACTGAGGACCACTAGTTTGTAGGAAATCAAGATCCCGAAGGTCCCTAAAATCTCAGGGAGACTAAATGGGCAACGACGTTCAGGCCCAAACAGTCTTAAACATCGAGGACCATTAATCTGTAGGAAATCAAGAACCTGGAGGTTCCTAAAATCCCAGGGAGACTAGATGGACAATGAGCTTCAAGCCATAACAGTCTTAAACGGTTTCCTCTCCTTAATGTGTCCGGAAATCCTAGGGGCCAACGTCTAATTAATTTTATTAAGGCTTTTTTATTAAGTGGTTTTAGGGCCAAAGAAAGGGTGATGAAATCCCCCACCTCATCTCCTATAGGTGACTGCCCATAAGTGTTTTTCATACCTTAATCGAACAAACAACACACCAAACAAACACTCACGTCACTCTTATTCCAATGCAAGTCCTACTAACTAATGCGTACTTTCTAATGAATGATGAGTGAAAGAGATTATGTACCTTACGCCAGCAATCTACGACAGAAATCATAAAATAAATAATAAATACGATGAATGCAAATCCTATATGATGAATGACTTAGCAATATTGTCTAATCTTTTGCTTTAGGTTATTAAAGGTCAAGTTGCTTAAGGGGGGCAATGAGTTATTAGAAACTAAACATAAATAAACATTTAACTAAAGAAAATAAATTGTTTTAAGCATTAATAAACATAAATAAATAAACATTTAACTAAGCTAAACATTAATAAACATAAATAAATGTATGAACTCACTAAACTAACTAAACATAAGTTTTTTACATGATCTAAGTTATATTCCTTTTAATATAAAATCTAAGTTATTATTTTAAAATACCGTGTTATTAATAACAATTGGGATTATTATCATTTTTGAAATTTTGGAAGAACCTCTCCTAAAATTTGTTATGTAAAAATTTTCAAATCCTGGAATTAACAAGAAATTTTTATAACAGTACACGATATAAACTTGATCTCAATTCCACCCAATTCATCACAAACACACTACATCCAAACCCCTCAAACTTCCACACAACACATGTTTACATTTAGTCATATGTTTACATTTTCCACATAAAAACATTGGCTTCTTGGTTAAAGAATAAATAGCTAAAGGCTAGTCCTTAATACATGTTATCTGTGGACTTAGTCTTCCTAAAATAAGTTATTACTATATATAGTATCTTCCATCAAAATAACAATCTTAGTCTTCTTAAATATGTATAATAAGGTCGATTGAGGTGAGTTATTTTATTAATCATTTCCTTGCGTACGTAATCGCATGAGCAAGCTACCAACAAACTCCATTGACAATGATTATTGACAAATAAATAACTAAGTGGACACAAACATACAATTTATTGCAAATATATTTGTTGGCTTTTTTGCCTTAATCTATGTTTTGATGATTTAATCAACCTAATCCTAATTATGATCATGTAGAGTAGCACAAATATTGCATTGCATATATATTGCTTTGTGCTAACCTCTACAGGTGATCAAGAATCAAGGAAGAAAGGAAAAACAAGTCAAGACATGTAATCAAGCTCTCTTGAAGACATGTATTTTGTATTTTCTCTGAGTCTTAGGAACTTGTGTAAATTGAGCATACTTGAGCTAAAATCAACTCAAACCCACACTAGGTTCCTTATAAAAGTCACACACGAAATTTCTCATAATTTGGACTTCAATAGATCACCCAAACTTAGACCGGAAAACACTAAACCTGAACCCAAACTGCCTGCCCACGTTCGGTCGACCGATACAGACCGTTCGGTCGACCGGGGGATCAATTATCATGTTTGTGTTTTCACTGCCCGGTTTCGGTCTACCGTATATAGACTTTCGGTCGACCGTATGAACTTATTTTTCCGACCGTTTGTTTTCTCGTATTATACCCAACGTTCGTATTCGTATTAACCAAAAATACCCCAAATACATTTCATGTATCGGTCAACCGAGGACCTTGTTCGGTCGACCGAATATCCATCTCTTGACAAACCTGAATCTCCTGAACGAAATCGGTCGACCGCTAGACCTTAGCTCGGTCGACCGAATAGATCATTGCTTGTCAACCCCATAGTGCCTGGTGCAAATTGGTCGACCGAATCCTATTCCGTGTTCGACCGATCACTTAAGTGTACCTGAGTCTTAGCGTTGGGAGGTCGACCGTTACCTAACCGGTCGACCAAACGGAGTTCAAAACTGCAAAACGGTCGACCGTTCATCCCGATACGGTCGACCGAATTAACTCAGAGTTGGGTCCTGCGAGTTTCTATTTTGTGTATCCTACACCAACACTCACCCAATCAAGCCCAACGGATCTATTCTCTCTAATGCCTATGTAAAGAGTTGTAAAACACATTTTAACACAACTCTCCCACACATATTTGCCTCCAACATTAGAGAGATCATTCCAAACACTCCAAGCCTCAATTTCCACACTTAAGATCAATTCTTATCTTTCTCAAGTTTGCTCAAGTTTAGAGAGTGATTGTCCCACTCAAGTTTGTTGCTGTCAAAGAAGAGTAAAGGTTTCGGTGAAAGCCCGAAGCATCCCTCTCGGATTGTGAGAGGAGGAGCCAAGCTCGGCGAGGGTTGTTCGCGAGTTTGAAGATTGTAAAGGCGTTCTCTCCCGGCCCGGAATGGGGAGTGGTTAGTGAAGTCGTGAGTGGAGCTCGGTGATCCGAGCGGAGCTTTTAAGAGAGGACTACCACCGGGTGGGGTGTCAAACCTCTAAAAAATCCCCCGTCTCATTGTGGTTTGCATTTTCCTTGCTTTACTTGCTTGTTTGTTTCTTTAATTCCGCTGCATATCTTTGAAAGCTCAAACAAGTAGGTAATTAGGATTAATTGTGATTAGTATTGTGGACCCATAACCCACATGATCCAACATTTGGTATCAGAGGTTTGTGAGCTAAATCATTTACTTAACCGTAATTTTTAGCAATGGCTTCTACATCTAATCACAAAGAAGGATTATGCACCACTAGACCTCCTTTGCTAAATGGGTCAAATTATGGTTATTGGAAGAATATGATGAAAATTTTCCTAATTTCTAATGACCTTAAGTATTGGATGTTTCTTCAAAATCCATACACCCCCCCCCCCAATGAAGATGAATTAGATTCACTCACTAGGCCCAAAATGAAAGAAATTGAGATGAACTCAAAAATAATGAACATTCTATATTGTGGGCTAAATGAGGGTGAATATAATAGAATTAGGGGTTGTGAAAGTGCATATGAAATATGAAAGGAATGTGTTCTAAAAGTATTACTTTTATATGTCAATTATTATGAATTGAATGTGCAAACATTTTGTTCCTTGATTATGGTATTCGTCTTTTGGAAGTGTTAAGGAAGAGGCGCTTGGTCCTTAACCGTAGAGCTCTAAAAGATAATGGTTTACATAAATCATGTTACTTGAAGACCTTGGAGTAGTTCCCTCAAGCGAGGTACTAGTAGAGCGATTTTGCGATAATAGTGCATGTATCTCGCAAATCAAGGATCCCAAATCACACCACAAAGTGAAGTACATGGATCATAAGTACTTTGTCACACGTGACTTCATCGACGAGGGCAAAATAAATTTGTTATGGGTGGACACAAACAGCAACACAGTTGATCTTTTCACCAAACCCTTATCCCAAGCCAAGGGCGAAATGCATTTCGAGTCCATGGGTCTGAGGAACCATGTGGATTAGCTTGATGAGTGATTAGAGAGGGTTAACCTTGTTATTATTGTTTTATACATTGAGAATGTATGTGAGAGAAAACTTTGATAACAAGTGGGAGATTGAAAGGAATGTGTTCTAAAAGTTTTACTTTTATATGTCAATTATTATGAATTGAATGTGCAAACATTTTGTTCATTGATTATGGTATTCGTCTTTTGGAAGTGTAAGGAAGAGGCGCTTGTCCTTAACCATGGAGCTCTAAAAGATAATGGTTACATAAATCAAAAGTTATTCACAATCATGGTAGTTAACATGGAACATTAATTACCGAGATAAGATTGTCGTGTTGGTCATCGATTGTTGTAGCTCTACAAATAATTGACGACACGAGTATATAAAAGAGGAAAAGATTACTTTTATATATTGAATAGACCTAACAAGTAAAACATTATGGAATTGTGTTTCGTGTCATTAATGTTTTTACTGTGTCTTATATCCTAAGATATGAGACTTATATCTTTTCACTCAAAAAGTGTTTAATTTGATTATTGTCAAAAGCTACCAACGAGTGTAGTGATAATGTCAATAGTTGGTTGAACATGAGTTGTGCTGGAAAAGATAGCTAGTCAAACGATTATCATTGCCCCTCTTAATTGAGTGATGATATTAGTGGGCCCCATGATAAAGCAAAATTATAATGTGCACAATGTGACTTGAGTTAAGTCACATAGTTATAATTAACTTAAAGAGATCAAGAAATTAATATAATACAAAGGTGACACATTTCTACTTTGTATATATTCTTAATATCATGAGGCAAGGGACGGACAGAAGTGGTGCACTTACATCACTAAATGGATCGTGTTTTAGTTCAGGTGGAACAAAGACATCTATGCCAATTGGGTGACTATAATGTGTAGCTAGATACCGCTTATAGTCTGAGATATTAAGTGTTTAACATCACTACCAATTAGGCTTAGATCCTCCTATAGGTCACACCACAAAACTGGGAAACAAGAGGTTTGATTTTAAGTTCAAATGATGTGTCGGGTTTCTTATGAAAATGGGACACATGTGTTGAACTAATTAAAGTCAATATGTTATGAGAATTAACATAATTAGAATCATAATAAATTCATATGAGGTATATATATTATGGGGTGTAATAATTTAATATTACATATGATAATATATATAGGATGTGAATTGCTAAAACCGCCAAAAAGATCAAATTTTGTTGGAAATAAATCCAAAATTTGATAAAGGTAAAATCGGGGTCAAACACGGTGAACCGTTCATGGTTCGGTCAACCGGGGCATCTTCGGATCGGTTAACCGAATAGGGAACGGGTAAGCACAATTGGTTGACTGAGATTGCCCACAGTGCCTAGAAAATCGGGCTCGGTTAACCGATTCGAAATGGTCAACCGAGAAGAAGTATTTTCGGTAGACCGAAGGTGACCCGGTCATCTGATGACTATGTTCCAGGAGTGATTTTGGTGGGTCAAAGGTTAACCGATTACAAGACGTGGTTCGTCCGAATTATTCTAGGGAATTTTTCTCATACAGATTCGGTCGACCGTTTAGCTCGCGGTGCACCGCATACGTGTTATAACCGAATGGTTCGGTTGACCGAATAATACTCGGTCTACCGAACAAGAATGATTCTGCCTGAATTATTAAGAGATTAATTAAATCATGGGTGGAATAATTCCAGATTTAATTAAAACATTTTTGTGGGTGATTAAGTGGAATTTAGAGATTAATTTTAGGAGAGAAAAACAAGGGATCATGGCTAAATAATAGCTCTTGATAAGGATATTTTGGGAGCCTATAAAAGGGGCACCTATTCCTACTTGTTTTAATACAAATGCAAAATTCTTTCTCTCATTAATCTCTTCCTAATCAACACGAAATTTCTCTTAGTAAAATTAAGTTTGGAGATTAGAATCTCAGGACCTTAAAGAGGGGTAATTACCTTGATTCTAAACCTTGTTAGAGATTGATTGGCTAGCTCCTTTCTCTCTAACCTTGTTTAGAGTTTGGTGAACATTCGGAGGCAATTCCGTGGACGATTCAGCGGGCAACGTGACTCCGGATCATCAAAAGGTTTTAGAGAACCTTTAGGTATGATTCTCTTTTGTGATTTATTTTAATAAATGTAGGTTGCATGTTATTAGAATAAAACACAAATAGATGTACATAAAATTGCTGAAAATATGAAAATCGATCTTGTATGTTGTATTAAAATTTTAAAATATATACATACATAGGGACACGAAATCCTACAGTGGTATCAGAGCTTTTAGTTCATATTTTCAACAATTAGACTATATAATTAATTTTAGTTTACCATCTACAATCAAAACAATTCATGTTTTATGTGTTTTTCGAGTTTTCGATAGTTTTGTTGATTTAATTCTAAATTGATTCTTCTGATAGTTTTAAATATTTTAAAACACATCATATGAATGTTAGAATTAAGATTTAGACTTATGTCTGATTTTTAGAATTTTCGTTTTAATTAAATGATTATTTTATAAGGAATCAACAAAACGAAAAAGGCATATGTTTATCTTTCTTTAAATGTTTAATTTTAGAAATTGGATAAACAATAGTTCAAATATTTTATAAATTGAACTATGGATGCATAAAATCATTTTTAATGGATTTCAAATGATTTTAGAATTGTTTGATTTAAGAGATGCATGATAAACTAAATCGAGTAATATATAGTATATGTACATACGTTGCTCGAGTTCTCTAATGCAGGGATATGTGAGTTTATATGTTCCATTGAAGACATGTGTGAATGAATGAATCAATGAATGTGTATGTTATTATTATTCAATAACATGGGCTTATGTATGTAAAAGTCAAATTTTATTTCTATGTATATGCATGCATGTGAGAGGATTTTTACATAGGACTTGCACTAGACAATTTTCAAAATTGAGAGATGCATGTTTATATTTTTGCAATATCAACATCCATGGTGCAAGAGGGAGACGCTGAAGAAGCGCAAGGATCAAGGATCAAGGATGCGGGAACATATAAACTCACGCAATGTTTGTGTGAATGGATTTATTTATGTTTGTGTGCTTGATATATATGTGATTGTATGGATGAGTGTTAGGATGTGTATAGATGATAAATATGCATGATCACCTAAATTCTAAAATCACATATAAATGTTTAAATTGTCCAACCAAAAATTAAGAGTATCTTTCTTTCTTATTTCATCCACTAGCAGCCATCGATCGAGGGATATTCTGCTCGCCCTTAGCGGGAGATAGCTTCCTCCATCTTTGAGAATAGTGGGAGATATAAGGTTGTCTATTTTTGTGCCACGAATAGATGTACGAGGTGCGTTTCGCCCTTAGCAGACACCGAGTATATTTGTTTGTGAATACAATGGATAAACGTATCTCGTATCAAATGAAATAAGTTTTCTTAACAAGACCCGGAACCCTAGCTCGGTTTTGGGAAAGAGAGTTTTTTTACGAGGATTGGTCATATTCCGTCCTAATTAAAACGACAAGAGTCATAAGAGTTTGAAAATGCAAATGTTGCGATATTTCGAAGTGGTTATGAGTAGAAAAATGTTTTCTTACCTTGATTTTATAATATATCTGATAGCCCTTAGCTAGTTTATGTTATAATTGATAGGATCTTCGATTGCTGCATTTATGGACAAATTTTTATTTGCGGTATTGATTTTTAAAAACATAAAATTGACATTAAATCTCATATAATTTATTTTGTAGAAATATCGAATATTCAACCTATTGTGCGATCTATGATTGAAAAACATCCTTTGGGAAATGATGGCTCGAACTTCATAAGCTGGCAACGCAAGCTCAATATCGTGTTAAAGTTTGAGAAACTGTCTCATATTTTGGATGGTGAAATCCCAAAATTAAATGAGAGAGCAACCGATAGCGAAAGAGAGGCAAAAGCCAAGTGGGAAGACCAAGAGAACCAGGTTCACAGTCTAATGTTAGCCTCCATGGGTGACTCGCTTCAGGCGAAATTCTTGGATTCAAAACCCAAGAAGACCATGGAAGCTTTAACAAAGATGTTCATCGATAGTGCTAGGAAAGAGTGCTATAAGACCACCATCGCACTCACAAGGTGCCACATGGCGGAGGGAACATCGGTATCCATGCATTTTCTCACGATGCAAGGATACCTTGAGAAGTTGTCGAAGCTCTCTTCCCCGATGCCCGATGACATTACGGAAAATTTGATTCTTGGATCTCTAGCCCCGTCCTACAAGGACTTCATTATGCACTATCATGTGCGTGAGAAAGGGGTGAGTCTTGAGGAACTTCACAACGCTCTCAAAACGGCTAAAGTTGACATGGGCAAGGGTCGGGACAAGCACGTCCTAGCCCTCCATGGAAGGAGCAAGAAGATCACCAAAGGTAAAGGCAAATTCACCAAAAATACGTCAATCAAGAGCAAGGGAGTAGGAGGTGCTCATAGGAGTGCCTCAAAGGAGAAATATTTTAAATTTCCGACTCCCAACACGGAGTGCTTTCACTGCGGTGAAAAGGGACACATCCGGCCAAATTGCCCCAAGTACAAGGAAGACCTTGACAATGGAATGATTGAACGTAAGCGCCCCAAAAAGGCCAAAGGTATATTTGTTATTGAGATAAATTAAGCCACCTCTGTCCATGATTGGGTAATTGATACCGGATCTTGTGCTCACATAATCTCTAATGTGCAGCTACTAAAGGATAGGAAGGAACTCGTGAAAAACGAGATGATTTTGAAGGTCCGAAATGGTGCAAGCGTTGCTGCGATTGCACAAGGTTCTGTGGAGCTTCAATTATCTAGTGGTTTAAATTTATGTTTAAAGAATGTTTATTATGTGCCTTCGATTAGCAAGAACATTATTTCTGTATCATGTTTGGATATGGATAATTTTAATATAAATATTTCAAATTTTTGCTTGTCTATATCGAAGAATGGTATTTTCTATGCAAATGCATTCGTAAGGAATGGTCTCTATTTGCTTGAATTCAATAATAAACAAATTTTAAACATCAATAACAAAAGGCTTAAAACTACTCACGTGGATAATACACTCTTGTGGCACTATCGTCTTGGTCACATAAATGAAAAACGCATCAAAAAATTGCAAGAAGCTAACCTTCTTGGTCAACTTGATTTTAAATCATTGGAGACGTGCGAACCTTGGCTAATGGGCAAAATGACCAAGAGGCCTTTCAAGAAGAAAGGACCGAGAGCGAATGACTTGTTGGATTAAATACATTCCAATGTATGTGGTCCGATGAGTACTAGTGCAAGAGACGGTTTTAGGTACTTCATTACGTTCATGGATGACTGTAGTCGTTATGGCTATATTTATCTAATGAGAAACAAAAGTGAATCCTTTGACAAGTTCAAGGAATTCAAGAATGAAGTAGAGAACCAACTCAACAAGAAAATCAAGTCTCTACGAACGGATCGTGGAGGTGAGTACTTAAGTACCGAAATTGAGTCATTCCTAAAGGAGTGTGGTATTGTACTACAGCTCACCCCTCCTGGTACACCTCAGTGGAATGGGGTATCCGAAAGGAGGAATAGGACATTACTCGACATGGTTCGATCAATGATGAGTCAAGCTGAATTGCCGCTTTACTTTTGGAGTTATGCACTAGAAGTTGTGGCTTACACACTAAATAATGTTCCATCCAAATCCGTAGAGAAAACACCTTATGAGCTATGGAGTGGTAAAACACCTAAGCTCAATTTTCTCAAGATTTGGGGTTGTGAGGCCTACGTCAAGAGATTGATGTCGACCAAACTCCAACCAAAAGAGGATAAATGCTTCTTTATAGGTTATCCTCGTGAGACAAGAGGATACTACTTTTCGCATATGAGCTCCAATCGCGTGATTGTAGAGAGGGATGCCGTATTTCTAGAAAAGGAATTTCTGGAAAGAATAAAAAGTAGTGGGAGTAGAGTTGTGCTTGAGGAGACTCAAGATAATCTACAAGATCATGATATGAATGATGATATTCAAGATCATGAAGGCCCAACCGAGATTCCTTTGGTTAGTGGGAGCGTGAGTGAGAGACATTCGCAAGAAATTGTGAGAGAAACTCAATCCTCCCCACCTAGTGTACGTTCGAGAATCGAACACGAACCAATTCCCCAAGAAATTGTGGAAGAAGTTCGAGAAGTACACGTAGAACCAAAAGAACTTACAAGGTCAACGAGGGAAAGGAAGAAACCTGATATGTATTTGGGACTTCATGAGATCATGGTACTAGATACGGATGATCCCTCGACCTTTCAAGAAGAAATGGAAAGAAAGGACTCCAAACTATGGCTCAAAGACATGGAATCCGAAATAGAATCCATGTATGATAAATCAAGTGTGGAACTTGGTTGACCTTCCTCAAGGGAAAAAGGTCATTCAAAATAAATGGGTTTTTAAGAGGAAGATGGACATGGATGAGAACTTGACAACCTACAAAGCGAGGCTTTTAGCGAAGGGTTTCACTCAAGTTCAAGGAATTGACTATGATGAAACTTTTTCACCAGGTACCATGTTCAAGTCTATTCGGATAATGCTCGCTATTGCTGCATTTCATGATTATGAAATATGGCAAATGGATGTCAAAACAGCATTCCTTAATGGGAACTTGGAAGAGGATGTGTACATGATACAACCTCAAGGTTTTGAAGATGCAAAGAATAGTGAGAAGGTATGCAAGCTTCAAAGATCCATTTATGGATTGAAGCAAGCATCAAGGAGTTGGAAGGAACGGTTTGACGAGGAAGTGAAGAAGCTTCACTTCATTCAAAGTAACGAAGAACCTTGTATATACAAGAAGGTTGGTCGGAGCCATGTAGTATTCCTAATCTTATATGTCGATGACATATTGCTCATGGGAAATCATATTCCTTTGCTTGAGCAAACGAGAAGTTCATTGAAATCTGCATTTTCAATGAAAGATATGGGTGAGGCTCAATACATATTGGGAATCAATATATATCGAGATAGATCCCGTAGACTCATTGGCATCAGTCAACGTGCATACATTGACAAGGTTTTGGAAAGGTTCAAGATGAACAACTCCAAAAAGGGCAGTGTGCCAATGAGTATGGGTGTGCAACTCAAGAAGTCTCAACGTGCGCAATCACGTAAGGACTTAGAGTACATGAAGGATGTCCCTTATGCTTTGGCAATTGGGTCGATCTTGTACGCGATGACTTGCACAAGACCTGATGTCTCGTATGCTCTAAGCGTGACATGTCGTCACCAATCCAACGCAGGTCCTGAGCATTGGACTGCGGTCAAGAATATACTGAAGTACCTTAACCGGACTAAGGATAAGATTCTTGTTTATGGAGGACAAAGGGAATTAATAGCCGAGGGATATTCGGATGCGAGCTTCATGAGTGATCCCGACGATAGAAAGTCGCAATCAGGATACGTCTACCTTCTAAATGGTGGAGCTGTGAGTTGGCGTAGTTGGAAGCAAAGCACTACGGCCGACTCAACCACCGCTTCCAAAGTAATGGTTGTCGCTGAAGCAAGCAAGGAAGGAGCGTGGATTAAGAAGTTCCTTGAAGAGCTTGGAGTAGTTCCCTCGAGCAAGGGACCAGTAGAGCTATTTTGCGATAGTGCATCTATCTCGCAAATAAAGGATCCCAAATCACACCACAAAGTGAAGTACATGGATCATAAGTACTTTGTCACGCGTGACTTCATCGACGAGGGCAAAATAAATCTGTTATGGGTGGACACAAACAGCAACACAGTTGATCCATTCACCAAACCCTTATCCCAAGCCAAGGGCGAAATGCATTTCGAGTCCATGGGTCTGAGGAACCATGTGGATTAGCTTGATGAGTGATTAGAGAGGGCTACCCTAGTTATTATTGTTTTATACATTGAGAATGTATGTGAGAGAAAACTTTGATAACAAGTGGGAGATTGAAAGGAATGTGTTCTGAAAGTTTTACTTTTATATGTTAATTATTATGACTTGAATGTGCAAACATTTTGTTCCTTGATTATGGTATTCGTCTTTTGGAAGTGTTAGGGAAGAGGTGTTTGTCCTTAACCGTAGATCTCTAAAAGATAATGGTTTACATAAATCAAAAGTTATTCACAATCATGGTAGTTAACATGAAACATTAATTACCGAGATAAGATTGTCGTGTTGGTCATCGATTGTTGTAGTTCTACAAATAATTTACAACACGAGTATATAAAAGACGAAAAGATTACTTTTATATGTTGAGTGGACCTAACAACTAAAACATTATGGTATTGTGTTTCGTGTCATTAATGTTTTTACTCTGTCTTGGATCCTAAGATATGAGACTTATATCTTTTCACTCAAGAAGTGTTTAATTTGATTATTGTCAAAAGCTACCAATGAGTGTAGTGATAACGGCAATAGTTGGTTGAACATGACTTGTGCTGGAAAAGATAGCTAGTCAAACGATTATCATTGCCCTCTTAATTGAGAGATGATATTAGTGGGCCCTTGATAAAGCAAAATTATAATGTGCACAATGTGACTTGAGTTAAGTCACATAGTTATAATTAGCTTAGAGAGATGAAGAAATGAATATAATACAAATGTGACACATTTCTACTTTGTATATATTCTTAATATCATGAGGCAAGGGACAAACACAAGTGGTCCACTTACATCACTAAATGGATCGTGTTTTAGTTCAGGTGGAACAAAGACATTTATGCTAATTGGGTGACTATAATGTGTAGCTAGATACCGCTTATAGTCTGAGATATTAAGTGTTTAATATCACTGCCAATTAGGCTTAGATCCTCCTATAGGTCACACCACAAAACTGGGAAACAAGAGGTTTGATTTTTAGTTCATATGATGTGTCAGGTTTCTTATGAAAATGGGACACATGTGGTGAATTAATTAAAATCAATATGTTATGAGAATTAACATAATTAGAATCATAATAAATTCATATGAGGTATATATATTATGGGGTGTAATAATTTAATATTACATATGATAATATATATAGGATGTGAATTGCTAAAACCCCCAAAAAGATCAAATTTTGTTGGAAATAAATCCAAAATTTGATAAAGGTAAAATCGGGGTCAAACACGGTGAACCGTTCATGGTTCGGTCAACCAGGGCATCTTCGGATCGGTTAACCGAATAGGGAACGGGTAAGCGCAATTGGTTGACCGAGATTGCCCAGAGTGCCTGGACAATCGGGTTCGGTTAACCGATTGGAAATGGTCAACCGAGAAATAGTATTTTCGGTAGAGCGAAGGTGACCCGGTCATCCGATGACTATGTTCCAGGAGCGATTTTGGTGGGTCAAAGGTAAACCAATTACAAGACGTGGTTCGTCTGAATTTTTCTAGGGAATTTTTCTCATACATATTCGGTCAACCGTCTATCTCGCGGTGCACTGAACACGTGTTACAACTGAATGGTTCGGTTGACCGAATAATACTCGGTCTACCGAACAAGAACGATTTTGCCTGAATTATTAAGAGATTAATTAAATCATGGGTGGAATAATTCCATATTTAATTAAAATGTTTTTTGTGGGTGATTAAGTGGAATTTAGAGATTAATTTTACGAGAGAAAAACAAGAGATCATGGCTAAATAATAGCTCTTGATAATGATATTTTGGGAGCCTATAAAAGGGGTACCTATTCCTACTTGTTTTAATACTAATGCAAAATTCTTTCTCTCATTAATCTCTCCCTAATCACCACAAAATTTCTCTGAGTAAAATTAAGTTTGGAGATTAGAATCTCAGGAGCTTAAAGAGGGGTAATTAGCTTGATTCTGAACCTTGTTAGAGATTGATTGGCTAGCGCCTTTCTCTCTAACCTGGTTTAGAGTTTGGTGAACACTCGGAGGCAATTCTGTGGACGATTCAACGGGCAACGTGACTCTGGATCATCAAAAGGTTTTAGAGAACCTTTAGGTATGTTCTCCTTTGTGATTTATTTTAATAAATGTAGGGTGCATGTTATTAGAATAAAACACAAATAGATGTACATAAAATTGCTAAAAATATGAAAATCGATCTTGTATGTTGTATTAAAATTTTGAAATATATACATACATAGGGACAAGAAATCCTACAAAATATGGCATAGATTGCAAATGCATCATGAGGGGGATAGAAAAACTAAGGAAATCCGCATTAGTCTTCTCATGCATAAATATGAAATATTTTCTATGCAAATCGGTGAGAACATAAGCGACATGAACACTCGCTTCACCGATATAACTAACTCTCTTTTGGTTCTTGGAAGAAGATTAAATGAAGGAGAGATGACAAGGAAATTACTCTGGTCGCTAAGTCACGATTGGGAAGATATGGTGGTCGCAATTGAAGAAGCACACGACCTTTCCCAACTCAAGATAGAGGAGTTAGTTGGAAATCTCATGGCTTATGAGCTCCAAATTAACCATCGAAAGGAGAAGGAAGCCTCCAAGAACAAACCAACCTTGGGATTACATGCAAATATTGACCAACCAAGGAGGAGTGTAGAAGATGAGGATATTGAAGTCCTAGCCAAAGACTTCTTGAAATACCTCAAGAAGGATAAAGAAGAAAAGAATGAAAGAAGAGGTAGAAGAAGTGAGAAAAGAGAAAAAGAAAAGGAGGAGGAGAGTGAAAATGAGAGAAGAGAAGGGGAGAAGAAAAAGGAGAGAAGGGAGAGAAGAAGAGAAAAGGAGAAGAGAAAGGAAGGAGGAAGGACATAAGGCTACATGGGATGATTCTTCAACATCATCATCATCGTCGTCTTCCTTGCAAAGTAGAAGAGAGGTGGCTCACTCATGCTTCATGGCTATTGAAGATCAAAGTGAGGTAGAATCTAACTCTTGTTCTACAAATTCATGCTCAACTAAGTCATTTTATAGTGATAGCTCAAACTCTTGTGCAAATAACGAAAATTATACACATGATGAGCTTCAAAATGCATTCCATGACTTAGTTAAACAATATGAGATCATTTGTGATAAAAATAAGAATGCTAGAAAGTTAATCAAAGATCTCCAAAGCCAAATTGAAACATGCATGAATGAAAAGAATGAGGTGGTTGCTAAACTAGAAAATAATGCATCAACTCTTGAATATTTAAAAGCAACACCTATAGATTGTGAACAACCTGATCTTCAAGCTTGCAATGTGCAATTAAGAAAAGATTTAGAAAGATTCACAAATGGAACTAAGATGCTTAAATTGCTTTTAGGTAGTCAAAGACAATCTTTGCAAAAACATGGCTTAGGATACAATGCTAAATTGAAAAACCATGTTTCTCACACTACACTAAATTGCAAGCATATGTTCATTAATCATACTTCCTCAAATGTGTGGGATCCTAAAACCAAAATGGTTTGGATTCCCAAAGCTAACATTCAAGGACTCAAAGTTGTTTGGGTACCTAAATCTACACTTGTAGGTGCATGAGGAAGAAATCGGTGGTGACCGGGCGAGTTAAAGAGTCGAATTGAAAACCGGTTACATCACCGAATGAAGGATAGAACCAATTCAACCTTCAAATTGGTATAATTTCCTATCCTCTAGATTTTTCGATAAAATTGGTTCTAGTCTAGGCTTTATATGCTTAATTGACATATTCATTATTCATTCATTTTAAATCTTAAATGCTTGAATAACATCCATAGTTTTAGAGTCAAACTTTTTAAGGGATGTAAATAGGGGAAATGAAAAGATCGCATGCTTAATTGTAGTACTTACTTGATGTCGATAGGGGAGAAATAGAAATGAACTCAATTGACAAATCATATTCATATCGATAATGGGAGCTTAATGAATATCATTTTCTTAGAGTAATGACGTGCAAAATTTAGGGGGAGCAACTTCATAACAAGGCATCCACATTGAACTCAAATCGTATGATTTTTTTTATATATATAAATATCATTTTTGATGGATGTCAAAGGGGGAGAGATAAAAAAGGGGAAAAACTTGGAATTTGAGTTAAATTGAACAAAAACTATGCACATCCATATGGGGAGCATTTATATGCATAGTTTACTTATAAAAATTCCATGTATTAAGATATAGGTTGTCATCATCAAAACGGGGGAGATTGTTGGCTTTTCGGCCTTAATCTATGTTATGATGATTTAATCAACCTAATCCTAATTATGATCATGTAGAGTAGCACACATATTACATTGCATATATATTGTTTTGTGCTAACCTCTACAGGTGATCAAGACTGAAGGAAGAAAGGAAAATCAAGTCAAGACATGTAATCAAGCTCTTTTGAAGACATGTATTTTGTATTTTCTTTGAGTCTTAGGAACTTGTGTAAATTGAGCATACTTGAGCTAAAATCAACTCAAACACACACTAGGTTCCTTATAGAAGTCACACACGAAATTTCTCATAATTTGGACTTCAATGGATCACCCAAACTTAGACCGGAAAACACTAAACCTGTACCCAAACCGCCTGCCCACTTTCGGTCGACCGATACAGACCGTTCGGTCGACCGGGGGATCAATTATCCTATTTGTGTTTTCACTGCCCGGTTTCGGTCAACCGTATATACACTTTCGGTCGACCGTATGAACTTATTTTCCGACCGTTTGTTTTGTCGTATTATACCCAATGATCGTATTCGTATTAACCAAAAAAACCCCAAATACATTTCATGTATCGGTCAACCGAGGACCATGTTCGGTCGACCGAATATCCATCTCTTGACAAACTAGAATCACCTGGACGAAATCGGTCGACCGCTAGACCTTAGCTTGGTCGACCGAATAGATCATTGCTTGTCAACCCCATAGTGCCTAGTATAAATTGGTCGACCGAACCCTATTCGGTGTTCGACCGATCACTTAAGTGTACCTGAGTCTTAGCATTGGGCGGTCGGCCGTTACCTAACCGGTCAACCGAACTGAGTTCAAAACTGCCAAACGGTCGATCGTTCATCCTGATCCGGTCGACAGAATTAACTCAGAATTTGGTCCTGTGAGTTTCTGTTTTTTGTAACATACACCAACACTCACCCAATCAAGCCCAACGGATCTATTCTCTCTAATGCCTATATAAAGAGTTATAAAACACATTTTAACACAACTCTCCCACACATATTTGCCTCCTACATTGAGAGATCATTCCAAAAACTCCAAGCCTCAATTTCCACACTTAAGATCAATTCTTATCTTTCTCAAGTGTGCTCAATTTTAGAGAGTGATTGTCCAACTCAAGTTTGTTGCTGTCAAAGAAGAGTAAAGGTTTCGGTGAAAGCCCGAAGCATCCCTCTCGGATTGTGAGAGGAGGAGCCAAGCTCGGTGAGGGTTGTTCGCGAGTTTGAAGATTGTAAAGACGTTCTCTCCCGGCACGGAACGGGGAGTGGTTAGTGAAGTCGTGAGCGGAGCTCTGTAATCCGAGCGGAGCTTGCAAGAGAGGACTAGGACCCGGGTGGGGTGCCGAACCTCTATAAGAATCCCCCGTTTCATTGTGGTTTGCATTTTCCTTGCTTTACTTGCTTGTTTGTTTGTTTAATTCCACTGCATATCTTTGAAAGATCAAACAAGTAGGTAATTAGGATTAATTGTGATTAGTATTGTGGACCCATAACCCACACGATCCAACAATATTTATATTTCTTCCTAACATATTACAATGCATCAGTCTTCAACACACAACGGAAAAATTACTAACAGCAATTCAAACTAAGAGACAAAAATTAGTGGAATCACGAACCACCAAATGTGCGTCCTCCGTCTTCACGAACGCGTGTCCTCCCTCGAATCTGGCAAATATAGATAGATCTAAACCACACTTGATTGGTAATTGATTAATCAGACAACACATAAACTACATACAACAACAAAAACAAACCATGCATTTAATCACAAACTAAATGATTTTCAACCAACACAAGACCACAAACAAATCATAAATAACCAACACCAAATCCGACATGCCAAAAAAATTAATTTCACACAATTAACATCCAAATGCATCACAAATCTCCACCAACTATCAACAAATAAACAATGCAAACAACACAACCCCTACTGAATCCAACCGAATTTGTTCCAAACACAGAATCAAAAAACTGAAGAACATGTTATCCACATTTCAACTCAACTGAAAAATCCAAAGATGGATCAAGAGCGAACATCGAAATGGGGGAATAGTGCGCCTAACAATCGATTGGTGTTGGATCTGAATGAGATTTGCGTTGGATCCGAACGAGAGGAGAAGTTTACCAAGACAGACAAAACACATAACTCCACCTAAAATCTGAAACTAAACCAACTAAAAGTAAACTAAACTCTTATGGTGGTTAGGGATGTGGAGGAAAACGGAGGAGAGGGCCGGAGAACGGGAGGAGAGGTTGGAACGTCGTTGCGGTGCCGAAGATTGCTGCAAATCGGTCGGAGATCGGTCGTGGAGGAGGGTTCGGTAGCGGAACGACAAGGGTTTGGTTGGGTTTTTTGTCTGGAATGAATGACAGAAAATGCCACTGTTTGATTTCTTAAAGAACTATAGACGTCGGATGTTATAGACAGTCGACGTCTATACCCCGACGTCTATATGCATGGGGGTATAGACGTCGGCCGTCGATAACATCTGACGTCTATAGGTCGACGTCTATAGGGTATAGACGTCGGATGCAATGGGTATTCCAACAATCGATGTCTATAGGGTATAGACGTCGGATGCAATGTGTATTCCAACAACCAACGTCTATAGTACCCCATAGATGTCGGCCTTGGTAACGACCGATGTCTATGTTGTCTTCGCCCAACTAAATGTCGGTTGTTATAACAGCCGACGTCTATTGGACGACGAGTAAAGACTACTCTGCACTAGTGACCCAAAAAATGTTTTATCAAATCTGGAATTAATCCAACCCATGATATACATATTCTCTTAACAATTCAGGCAAAAATCGTGTTGTTCGGTTAACCGAATTTTCAATCGGTTGACCAAACCATTCTGTCTTAACACGCATTTGGATGACCATGAACTAGAAGGTCGACCGAATATACATGAGAAAAATTCCCTGAAAAATTTCGGTCGATCCACATCTCGCTCCGGTCGACCGTTGACCTACCAAAAATTCTCTTGGCGAATCTCTTCCGACGACCGTGTTGATTGATATCATTTCATGCTTATATTTGTACCTTATATCCATTATCTTACACCTAAGCAATGCTACGTGACGAGTTTTATGTTTGATTTTCAGAAATAAAGAGGTTTGAAGAGAAGAGCCATGAAAGGACCCAAAAGCAGGAAAAAGGACTTAATTGTGAGACCTGGGGACTAAGATGCAAGGGAGAAGGACTTGATCGTAAAACCGAAGGACCTAAGAGCAAAACAGGAAACTCCATACCATCATGGGGAGTGTTTTGGCAATTCGATTCGGGTCGAAGCTCCAACAAACCAAGTAGATGCATCAAAGACCAAGAAATGCTTCTAGAGAAGCCCAGCACAAAACCCAGACAGATCTGGGCCTTATAGGCCGCCAATTGGCGGTCTGGATGAGCCCAACTCTGCTAAGCTCGCTCCTGGACTTGTATTATCATGTGTTTAGGCTATTTTCGGTATTGGTTTAGTCCACATCGGGGGATTGTCCCGGATTAGCTTTTTCCATGCTTATAAATAGAACTCTTCACCTCCCATTGTATACATCTCTCTCTTTGGTGGCATCTTCCCTACTAAGAGTGAAGCCTTGAAGCAAAACTCTGGTGGAGGAAGTGCTGCTTGTAATTTGAGTGAGTTAATAATAGAAGTTTTCCTTTAATTGTGTTGTTTCTCTCTTAGTTTAATTTCCTTCCATATGCATGTTTGCTTGTTTGTTTTGTTTTATGCTTCTTTAATATTTCTTGCTTGATTAGTATAAATTTCATTTCAGTATAATGCTTCATTTTATTAGAGTAGATAGTTTAAATATGTGTGAGTAGTTTCATCCCCTTTGGGGGTGGAGTAGATGTGAGTACATGTTATGTAGATGGTTTGAATGCTTAATATGAATGTTTGTGAAAAATATTAGTATGCTTGCTTGAATTATTAAGAACCTTACTTGATGGTTTCTGCCATAGCTTAGGTACATTCCATGCTTGTCTAAGTGTCTTAATAACAACCTTGCATTGCTCATATTAATCACATTAGTTTAGTGTTGTAAATGATAGGTTTTGCCATTAGGTACCTCTTATGCATTAACAAACACTAACTAACTTGAGCTTATGGTTTGCATTCAAGCACCACACTTATTTCATGTGCACACACACACACTCCACCCCTTGGGGGTTTTCATTCCTGTGATTTTAACTTTTGCATTAGTTGATTAGCTTAGTTGTTTAGTTAATTTCAGCTTGTTTGTTTACTAGTTTAGCATTGTAGTGTAGTTTAGTGTAATACATCCTTCTTCCTTTTCTTTACCTCTCGCCTTCGCACAAACCAAGTGTCGACATACCTCCCAGTGGACGACCCGTATTTGCCACCGCTTCAACGCGGCCGTGCACTTGCGGTAAATATAAAACGATCAATCAAGTTTTTGGTGTCGTTGCCGGGGAGGTTCTCATTCCAGACCTTGGTTTGGGCGATTCGAGGGGTTTTTAATTTTTTGTCTCCAATTTTTCTTAGTTTCAGGGAACCATCGGATCAAGGGGAGGCTACTGGACAAGTTTGAGGGACAAAAGCTTCAAAAGGACCGCCAATCAGCGGTTGGAGACCGCCAATTGGCGGCCTGGTGAGGGATTCGTGCTCTCAAATTTTTGCTGGTAGTTAGTTCTGTAATTTGTGTTATCTGGGAGCCTTATTTGGCATGCTTTGACTTCTGGTTTGCTCCTAGATCATTAATCACTCCCCCATTAATCAACTTGGCCCTAAAATCCAAAGCAAAAGACTAGACGTTCTTATTTGTTTAGGTCACGCATCTTGTATTGACTTAGGCATATAGTTGTCTTTTCTTTTAGCTTTATTTTCAGTTGTTGAATGCTGGCGTGAGGTACGCATTTCCTACACTCGTTCATGCATCTCGTATGACCATGCATTAGTTAGTAGGAATTGCATCAGGACAAGAGTGAGAGAGCGTTTGATTGGAGCGATTGATTGCTAGATCTATGATCAAATCGCTACTAAGGAGGGGTTGTCCCATAAAAGATAAGGTGGGGGATTTCATCACCCTTTCCTTGGCCCCAAAAATCACTCTTAATAAAGCCTTAACTAAAAGCAAGTAGACATTGGCCCCAGGATTGCGGGCGCACTAGGAGAGTAATCTAGTTGAGACCGTCTTGACCTGATCGGCGTTTCCTACCCTGTCGATAGTAGGAGGTACTGGATCTCCGGATCTGGTATCACTTGCTGGGCATTGTGGTCCTTGTTGTAGGGAGGTGAGACGTGTCGAGGCTAGTGACCTCGAAGTTAGGCGTCGTCTAGCCTAAGGACCCATTGCCTTACATTGTTTGAGTCGTGCTTGCTAGTTAGGCTTCTTCCTTATCCCTCTACCCATGCTAGCTCTAGGGATTCTTCCCTCCTCACCTGAGTCCTCTCCTCATCTATTCTCTACGTATAGTCTCCTCCTCTAGTACACCTTCTGTTGAGTGTTTGTTAGAGTCGAGTCGAGCATTTTATGCGAGGTTGGGCTCATTCTGGTGAGAGCGCTCGACTCGAGAGAGTGCATTCTTCTGAGATGGATGGTCTTGGTAATCGACCATCTCCGCCTCGTGCTCCTTTGGAGCATGAAGCCGAGTCGTCTCGTGGTGGCGAAGGCGTCCTGGTTCCATACATGGAATACCTCGGTCCGCTTCCGCCACCACGTAGACCTCCTTCTCCTCCTCCTCTGACTCGAGAGGAAGGGAGATTCGGTCAGGATCGAGTTCTTGGTGCACCACCACCTTTAGCTCCACATGATAGACCGATGACTTTGTGGGAGCGGACCCATCCTGTTCGGGCCGCGCAGCCTTCTTGCATAGTTGTTCCCCCTGCTCGCGGGACCAACTATGAGCTGAAGCCTCAATATGTGAGCATGCTTCCAACCTTTACTGCCAATAAGGAGGATCCGTATATCTTTATACGCGAATTCGAGGAAGTATGCTCCATGTTCAAGCTTCAACAGCTTGACGAGGATTCAGTCCGGTTGAGGATGATTTCTTTCGCATTGAAGGATAATGCGAAGAAATGGATGTATAGCCTCCCGACGAGCTCGATTCGGTCATGGGATGACTTTGTGACCGTCTTTCTGAAGAGATTTTTCCCTCAAAGGAAAACTCAACAGATACGGCACCAGATACATCAAATGTATCAGACCGAGACCGAATCGTTTCATGTTTTTTTGAGAGGTTCAAGGACCTTCTCCAGCAGTGCCCTCATCATGGATTTGAGTTATGGCAGTTGTGCCAAATTGTTTATGAGGGCATCAACTACAACACCCGCACATTGTTGGAGTCAATGTGTCAGGGTGATTTCCAAATGAAACCCATCGAGGAGGCCTGGGACACTTTTGAGGCTATGGCTGAACGTACCTTCGAGTGGGACACCATGAGAGAGCCACCAGCCGCCAGATCTTCTGGTCGAGCTGGATCTTACCAAGTGGATTCATCTATCGCGTCTGAGGCGAAAATGGCTGCTCTCATGCGTAGGATTGAGAGTTTAGAGTTGGACCGAGCTCCTGTAGCTCAGGTCGCTACTCCCGAATGTGGTAGGTGTGGACTTACGGGCCATGATGACTTGGAATGCGCTTACGCTCTAAGGGATTCTGAGCATGCAAATGTGATGTATCAACAGAGGCTCCGTAACGACTCGTACAGTCACTCCTACAACCCGGGATGGCGTAACCATCCTAACTTCTCTTGGGGGCCTAGTGGGGGTAACGGTCAGAGCTCGCACGCTCAACCTCAACCTCCACCTTATCAACCTCCACGCCCATCGGCGACCTACCAACCTCCACATCAAAGGTCTCAGAACCATAATTATCAACCTCCTCAGACCTCATCGTCGGGTTATTCTAACCAGCCTCCACTACCCCAATGGGTTGACTCGAAGGACCCCACTCTTGAACAAACCCTTCATGTGTTCATTCAGAGCACTCAATCCTTGTTTGCGGCCAGCAACAATTCGGTCAAAGCATTGGAAATGCAAGTTAGCCAGTTGGCTAATCAGCTCCATGAACGCGAGAAGGGCCAATTACCGAGTCAACCTGAGGTGAATCCTCGGGGTACCCATTCTCAAGGAAGGACACCTTTACCTCATGCTACCTCTGAACCGACCCATCATATTAATGTGATTCATACTTTGAGGTCGGGTAAGGAGGTGGATAACCACATTCGGGTGCCTTCTTTGTCATCACCATCTTTGAGGGAGCCGAATCCTGAGGGTCCCTCCACAAATACTTCCAGGAAGGAGCCAGATCCTGAGGTTCTTTCTACATTTCCTTCGACAAAGGGACCGAACCCTGAGGTCCCCTTGTCTCCTCTTGTGTCGAAGGAACCAGATTCTGAGGTCCCCACTCATGTTTCTTTGGACCTGAATTCTGGGGTGCCTTCGCATCCTTATGCCCCAAAGGCGCCATTCCCTGAGTGTCTTAAAAAGAAATCCTCTGATCAGCATGACATGATGCTTGAGATGTTTAGGCAAGTTAAGGTGAACATCCCTCTGTTGGAGGTGATTCAGCAAATGCCACCTTATGCCAAGGTTCTCAAGTACTTATGCACCAAGAAGAGAAAAACGCATGTTCCCAAGAAACCTTTTCTTACGGCTAACGTGAGTTCTTTGTTGGCACAACCCATGCAAGTCAAGTACAAGGACCCTGGCTGTCCTACTATCTCTTGTGTGATTGCTGATGTGTCCATACATCGAGCCTTATTGGACCTTGGTGCATCTGTTAATCTTCTACCATATTCGGTCTACATCCACCTCGGTCTTGGAGACCTCAAATAAACAAAGACCACTCTTCAATTGGCTGATAGGTTTATGAAGAAACCGAGGGGTGTGGTGGAAGATATGCTGATCAAAGTGGGAGAGTTCATTTATCCAGTTGACTTCTTTGTCTTGGATACTGAACCTGTGCCTAACCCACTTGGACAAATTCCTATCATTCTGGGGCGACCATTCCTTGCGACTTCCAATGCATTGATCAATTGTCGCAATGGTCTGATGCGCTTGACTTATGGTAGTCAATGTGCTGATTTTAACATCTTCACCATCGGCAAGAAGCCAGGTGCCTTCAATGACCCTGTTGGGGTCAACCTTATCCAGTGTTTGGATGAGATTGAAGTTGAGGGCACCTTCAAGTACTTTAGAGAATTGTTCGATGAAGCTCCTGAAGGTGGTGAAGATGTTTCATCTGGGATGGCACAAGAAGGTGCCTTAAATTTTGATCATGTGGCCTCAGAGCCACATCCTTGTGATCTTGCGGCCCTTGAGCCACATTCTTCTGATCTTGTGGCCCTTGAGCCACATCCTTCTGATCTTGTGGCCCTTGAGACACTTTCTTCTGATCTTGTGGCCCTTGAGCCACAACCTTGCGACCATGTGGCTTTTGAGCCACAAGATACCATTTTTATGGCCTCTGGGCCATATGATCTTCATTTTGTATCTGCTGAGGACCCCATGTGGGTTAAGAATCAACCACCTGATACCCTTCAACCTGATAGAGGTTCAAATCTCATTCATACCTCCTATCTTGCCCACTCTAAAGAGGCATCAAAAGACCACAACACTTATAGGGGTATAAGGTGGTCAAACAATTCTGATTTATATGTCGCGAGCCCATGCATGTGCATTTTTGGCTCGAGTGATGGCAGGTTCCCATTTGATGTCCCTTGACATATAAAAAGGGGAGCCCATTTGTTGTACATAAAAAAAAAGAAAAAAAAGAAAAAGAAAGTACAATAAAAGACTCCTTCAGTGAGCATCGATTGTTGTGAGTCCCAACCCTTGAGTATTTGGGCCCCATTTCTTTCACGTATTTGCATCCTTTCTTTAGCATCTCACAGGTTTTGAGGGAATTCGGGTTTGTGTCCATCAACATGACCTTGAACTTCCCTTTGTACTTAATGTTGGTGAGATCTCTCCTTTTTCATGCATAAATCCATGTAGTATCTTGCTCACATTCATTGAGGACAATGCATGAAGTAGGTGAGGGGGGGTGTTTTACGTGTGTACATAGTCGAGTCTTTTCTTTTGATTTTGTTTTCTTTTGTTTGCATTTTTACGGTCATGTTAGTGTGCTGCATTTAATATCGATATATCTGCTTGGGTGACTTGTCTTCTTTACCTTGCCTAGTGCTTTAAAATTTCCACATTTCTTTCAAAATCTTCATGTGTTTGCGAAAGAAAATGTTTTGTGAGTTTTGCGTGTGTTTAGTATGTGCAAAACCGTTGATAGGCAAAGTAAAAAGAAAGCTCCCAAAATTGTCTTGAACTTGATGCATTAGGATATCTAGTACAGTGACTTTAAGATTAACGAGTCGTTAGGATGCACCCTAGTTTTCCTTTGGGGTGAGTAATCATAGGGTTTCAGTGCTCAAACATTTAAAGAAGTCCACCCTGAACCTAGTGAGTCAATAATTCGTGTCTGTTAACTTAAGGAAGTTTGTTGTAGTCAAGGACCGTCTAAATCTTGTTGTGAGACATAAGTGTAGGGGTTTTGGTTCATGTGTAGATAAGAAATAAGTGAGTAGGTGTTCTCTCTTCTCGGACGGCTCCTATCACTCGGGAAAGTAGGTCTGAAGGGACTTTGTGCCTGGTGCTTTCGAGTCATCTGACTTGGGATGCGCCGACCGAACTCTCGTTACACGGGTGGTAGGGATTGCCCTATGTGGAGATTTGGGGAAAGGTGTACGTGATAGTGTAAGTCCTCATGGGCAATGATGGACGAAACCTGACCCTAGGAGAATGAAGCTCCAACTAATAAATAGAAAAAAGAAAAAAAAAGAAACAAAAAGAAAAAAAATGGTAATGCAAATAAGAACCTTAAAGGACCTTTCACTTTGTAGCACTTGAGGATGTTGAGGTTGTCCATGTCTTTCACTTAATTCCTTATTTAACTTGCACGAATGGTTTATTAGGGTAGGTGTGGACTTATGACCTATATAGAGTCGGCCCGTAGGATTACCGCGTCCATTGATCGACAAAATATTTCCAACGAGTCGAGGTCTAGATTGAATAATGCATCTTGTTCGGATTTTGTGGGTATATCCCCTGAAAACCCTCAGGAGACAACACTCCTCCTCCTTGGCAACAAGGAGGTTTAACGGCTTGTTGCATGTGCTAAGTCCAACCGTGATTCCTACGAAAGTGAGTTAGGATTTCTTGTATTTAGTTTGCTTTTCTCTTTCTTTGTTTTGCTCGGGACTAGCAAAAACTTAGGTGTGGGGGTATTTGATTGACATCATTTCATGCTTATATTTCTACCTTATATCCATTATCTTACACCTAAGCAATGCTACGTGACGAGTTTTATGTTTGATTTTCAGAAATAAAGAGGTTTGAAGAGAAGAGTCATGAAAGGACCCAAAAGCATGAAAAAAGACTTAATTGTGAGACCTGGGGACTAAGATGCAAGGGAGAAGGACCTGATCGTAAGACCGAAGGACCTAAGAGCAAAACAGGAAAGTCCACACCATCATGGGGAGTGTTTTAACAATTCGATTCGGGTCGGAGCTCCAACAAACCAAGTAGATGCATCAAAGACCAAGAAATGCTTCTAGAGAAGCCCAGCACAAAACCCAGACAGATCTGGGCCTTATAGGCCGCCAATTGGCGGTCTGGATGAGCCCAAGTCTGCTAAGCTCGCTCCTGGACTTGTATTATCATGTGTTTAGGCTATTTTCTGTATTGGTTTAGTCCCACATCGGGGGATTGTCCCGGATTAGCTTTTTCCATGCTTATAAATAGAACTCTTCACCTCCCATTGTATCCATCTCTCTCTTTGGTGGCATCTTCCCTACTAAGAGTGAAGCCTTGAAGCAAAACTCTGGTGGAGGAAGTGCTGCTTGTAATTTGAGTGAGTTAATAATAGAAGTTTTCCTTTAATTGTGTTGTTTCTCTCTTAGTTTAATTGCCTTCCATATGCATGTTTGCTTGTTTGTTTTGTTTTATGCTTCTTTAATATTTCTTGCTTGATTAGTATAAATTTCATTTCAGTCTAATGCTTCATTTTATTAGAGTAGATAGTTTAAATATGTGTGAGTAGTTCCATCCCCTTTGGGGGTGGAGTAGATGTGAGTACATGTTATGTAGATGGTTTGAATGCTTAATATGAATGTTTGTGAAAAATATTAGTATGCTTGCTTGAATTATTAAGAACCTTACTTGATGGTTTCCGCCATAGCTTAGGTACATTCCATGCTTGTCTAAGTGTCTTAATAACAACCTTGCATTGCTCATATTAATCACATTAGTTTAGTGTTGTAAATGATAGGTTTTGCCATTAGGTACCTCTTATGCATTAACAAACACTAACTAACTTGAGATTATGGTTTGCATTCAAGCACCACACTTATTTCATGTGCACACACACACACTCCACCCCTTAGGGGTTTTCATTCCTGTGATTTTAACTTTTGCATTAGTTGATTAGCTTAGTTGTTTAGTTCATTTCAGCTTGTTTGTTTACTAGTTTAGCATTGTAGTGTAGTTTAGTGTAATACATCCTTCTTCCTTTTCTTTACTTCTCGCCTTCGCACAAACCAAGTGTCGACACACCTCCCAGTGGACGACCCGTATTTGCCACCGCTTCAACGCGGCCATGCACTTGCGGTAAATATAAAACGATCAATTATGTCAATTTATCCTCATAATATATTACACCTCATAATATATACAACTGATATGAATTTATCCAGGATTCTATTTATGTCAATTTTCGTAACATATTGATTTTATTGATTCACCACATGTGTCTATTTTCACATGAAACCCGACACTTCATATGAACTCAAAATCAACATTCTTGTTTCCCAGTTTTGTGGTGTAACTTATAGGAGGATCTAAGCCAAATTGACAACGGTATCTAGCTACACATTATAGTTACTCAATTAGCATAGATGTCTTGTTTCACTAGAACCTCTAGGTATACTCAGCCAGGGTCGCATCTCCCTGCTCGAGGGTCATAAACTTCTCTCTCCTCCCATCTCTGACATGCTCTGGTAAATACTGCTCATTGAACTCCAGCAGGAAGTCCTCCCAACTGATATCAGTCCTGCCCTCGAACACCACCGCAGAAGTGGTCCTCCACCGGTTGGACGCGTCTCCACCCAACACATACGCTGCCATGCCTGCCTGCCTCTCAGGAGGGCACTCAATCGCCTAAAAGATCTCCTGAATTTTAGGACCCAGTCCTCCGCAGCCTCAGACTCTCCTCTACCATCGAAGGTAGGCGGGTGTTGTCTCATAAAGCGGTCGAGCATCGCTCCAGCCGCTGCTGGCTCTCCTCTGCCTGACTGGTGATCCAACATCGCACCCTGTCGCCCCACCGTGTTATAGAGCATCCGCCGCTCCTCTGCCTAGTCTATGCCCCTAGTCTCACCACTGGTGCTACGGTCCCGTGGCGGAGGTCTCACGCGTCTCGGAGGCATCTATACACAAAGAAAACAACACACATCAAAACCATGAATAAATGAACTAATGCAGACTCTAAAACTCTAAGGGTGGTTTCTTTGGATAAGGACACCGGAACCGACCACATACTCAAACAGCGGAAGAATTTAAAATTTTAATAACACACAACAACAGAGGATATTACTCAATAAGGGAAACAGGTGCACCAACATATATGTAATGCCCCGAAACAACAGAAAATTTAAAACTTTAAACAGATAAAAGAATTAACACCGGGGTCGTCACCAAACCACAAGTATATATAATATAAAGTGGTAAACTGTATAATACACGAGTCAAGGATGATTACAACCCAACGCAAAAGATATACAAACACATGTACAAGGGAAAATCATCCACCTCGAAGGATAAAAGGACAGGATCTGGTCTGGGTGCTCTTGCCCGTAGTCACCACCTCATACTGACGTGCACGACCTGACATGTAAACAAACAATGCCTGAGTTTCCCCTAGGGAAACCCCGTATGCCAAACCCCTAAAATATGAACATAACATGTGTATATGAAACATGAAATGAAGAATGCAATAAAAGCATATCTAACTCCCATGCACACAAGGCACTGTCGGAAAACATCGGCAACAACAACACATGTGCACACAAGGCACCGCCGGTCAGAGTCTCGGCCACAACATGTGCACACAAGGCACCACCAGAAAATCATTGACCACGGGTCTCAAGGGTCCTCTCACCTCAACCCCAGAATCACACGTGCACACAAGGCACCGCCGGAAAATCATCGGGCACGGGTCTCAAGGGTCCTCTCACCCCACCCTACAATCACACGTGCACACAAGGCACCGCTCCGTAGAGCCACAACCACGATCTCCTCTTAGGTCGACATGTCCGTACCGTCGCCCCCAGGGGTCGGGGACCCGTTGCCCTCTAGGCAGATCCAACAACACACGACACAATCATCCATATGCAAAACTGTGCCAAACGGTCGAACAGAAGACCACAAACGGTCGACCGAACACCACCACTATTCCGCAATAAAACCGAAATAACGTCCAACCGGTCGAACGGCAAAGCGGCCCCGTTCGGTCGAAATCCAACAGTGAAAATCCACTCTTGCTAAAAAAGCACCAACTGTCGAACCATCCAAAAATCACGGTCGACCGATTTCCACCAGTAAAACTCAGCAACAATCCACACTACACGGTCGATCGAAACAACTCTTCGGGTCGACCGGCCATTAAGTTAAATTAAGTTCCGGTCGGACGAAGTCAACAAGCGGTCAACCATTTAGATGATCAACGCCCCCAACCGACTTACAACAGTGCTTTCGGTCGACCGGCAAAGGGGACCCGTTCGACCGAAAACACCCAGAGCCTTTTCCCGTTGGTAAAATGTATCACCGGTCGACCACTCCTAGAGTATCGTCCGACCGGTGCAAGGGTTTTTTCCCGAATTACACTACGCCCGGTCGATCGCGCCAACCCGCCGGTCGACCGTTCCCGAGCATAATGCTGCTGCAAGGTTCTCGATGAGCCTTCCGGCCTACCGTCGGCCACTCCAATCCTCTCAAGGCTAAAATGAGGATTAAACTAAAGCTTGGCATACCTTTAAGGCTTGAAGAAGCCTTTGAAGAATCCCGGCGAGCGCTTCCTCGCAAAACTCTTCTCCTCCGGTGAAAACCCAAACGCAATCACCTCGACTCCGGCAAACTCCAGATCTCCTCCGAGCTTCGCCGGCCTCGCCTCCGCGTCTTCCTCAGCTGGATGAGAAAGGATCGAGAGAGACGCGCGTGAGAGAGAGAGAGAGAGAGAAAAGTGAGAGAGAGAAGTGAATCCAAACCTTTTATACTCTTCTCCAAACAAATCTCAGCCGTCCATCTCAACCTCTTCTAATCCTCCACCTAAAACACAATAAACCCAATAAGCAAAGGGTTAGGATGTAACAATCCACCCTCCTTAAAGAATTTCGTCCTCGAAATTAGAACCGAATTCTCACCGAAGAAATCCGGATACTTCTTCCGGACCTCGTCCTCGATATCCCAAGTGGCTTCACGCTCGCTATGGTGTTGCCACCTGACCTTCACCATCGGAATGGTTGTCCTTCGGAGCTGGTGCTCCATCCGATCTACAATCTCCACGGGCCTCTCCTCGAGAGATAAGTCCTGACTGATGTCGGGAACACAGATCTCAATCACATGCGACGGATCGGCAACGTATTTCCTCAACATAGAAATGTGGAAAACGTTGTGAATACCCGAAAGCTGAGGCGGCAAAGAAATACGGTAGGCAACCTCTCCTACGCGATCAAGAATCTCAAACGGTCCGACGTACCTCGGACTGAGCTTCCCTTTCTTCCCGAATCTCATCACTCCACGAGCTGGTGAAATCCTCAGGAAAACGTGATCGCCCCCTTCAAATCTCAACTCTCGTCTGCGCCTATCTGCGTAACTCTTCTGTCTGCTCTGAGCTGTCGCTAACCTCTGTCAGATTACGCCAACCTTCTCAGCATACATCTGAGAAATCTCTGGTCCAACCAGTTGCCTCTCACTTACCTCATTCCAGCATACTGGCGATCTACAAGGCCGACCGTATAGAGCCTCGTACGGTGCCATCCCAATGCTCGAATGGTACCTATTTTTGTAGGCAACTCGATCAGCGGCAGGTGTTCATCCCAAAATCCTGCCCAATCCAGAGTACACGCTCTCAGCATATCCTCTAGCGTCTGGATAGTCCTCTCAACCTCTTCTAATCCTCCACCTAAAACACAATAAACCCAATTAGCAAAGGGTTAGGATGTAACAATATATCATATATATATGTACATCAGAGTATTTCAAAAGTTGTGATTACATCAAAAGGATATACAACGAATACAGTAATCACCCGACCTCAACTGAGAGAAAGCTGGATCCACCAGGCAAAGGGGCCCCGTTCGACCGAAATCAACCAGACTTGCCTCCTATGCACAATCGGTCGACCGCCCCACGGGCATCGTTCGACCGATGTGAGGCAGAACCCGAATTCTCATTAAGAAAGGTCGACCGTTTGCACCAACTGGTCGACCGATCAAACAGTACGGGAGAGAGCTCCACCAATAAATATCTCCCCAACCTTCAATCTCAACCATCCATCTACTACTATCCATCCCCACCACTCATCTCATCTCCAATCCATCTCAACCCCTCATCCATCAACACTCCATCCCAGCCGTCCATCTCATCTCCTCCTAATCTCCACCTAAAACATCAATAAAACCCCATTAGGACTAGGATTAGGATAAGGATCCCACAATGCATGTTGTGCTAAGCTTCATTCTTTGTTTTTATGGGCAATGCACTCTCTACCCTACAAACTCCCATCCTTGAGATTGTTGTGCCTCCGTAGCAACATGATTTTTCACGTAAGAAGTATTTGATATCAGGAACTTCCCACTTTGTGGCATTTTAGTCCATGCTTATATATATGTCAATTGTGTATTAACATTCTATGATCACCACCTACTCATACACGATTCAATGCATATTTAATCACAAACAAGAAGTATAGTTTCAATTGTATATGCTAGGTGTTCTCTACAAGATAATAATAAAAGAAAATCCCTTTTTATGCCTTGCTATGCATAAAGCAATCATTCCCACGTAGAGTATATGCAAGAAAAGGCAAACTCAACATCATGTTGCATTCCATTCCTTACATTTATTCCATTCATGATCCAAACCTCCATGTACGTTGTATATAAGTGTTGATATTCTTGTTTTTTTAATGCTTGCATTGCCCCAAGCCAAAATCTTGTGCTTGCCATTCATTCATGACCCCCACTTTCTCACGCTCTTTAAAATTCTTATGAATCAATATGTCTTGCTCGGATTTAAACACGGAATCTTCTACATTTTACGCACGAATTCGTTTTGAAACATATGAAGGGACTGTGTGTCGGGTTGTGAGTTCAACTCGCGATCACCAAGCCCCGAGCCGAATCTCTGGTCAAGAACCCCGTTCGCAGAGCTTCAGTGATCGGACATTTTGTTATTCTCATTTTTTGTCTCTTTTGCGTTGGTATGCGAAGTTTCTAAAAAAAACGAGTGGCGACTCCATGCGTTCTCCCGCGAGACTTCTTCTCGTCGGGGGTTTCGCTTGATTTCAGGTTCTCTCCACGATCACAGTAGGTGTGATACATGAATTCGGTACCAATCATTCCGATTATTTGCTTTGGGAATGAGTTTTTTAAACGTCTCCATATGTTATATTTTTGTTTGCTTTTAGTGAGTACGTGTTGATGACTCCATATTGGTGTATCGACCGATCATTCTACATGGCGGTGGTGTTGTTTCTCGGAGCTATCTATAGTATGTGACAAAATTCCTTTATTGATTAATTAAAAAATGTATCAATATATATTTCTTATCTAGATACCTTAATTGATTAACTAAGAACGATGTACATGTTTGTCAATAGGGTGAGTTCAACCTGCCGTCCCGCCCCATTTAAGGCGGGTTGCGGGCGAAAAATTCCACCAACCTGCCACCTGCTAATCCACTCAATAAAACATAGAGCAAACGGGGTACGGGGGTCTAGTATTTCTAACGTACAACCCATAACCCTCCTAACCCACCCGCCGTCAGGTGGGTCGAGTAGTGATTGCCTTTTTTTCCCACGCACCTTAGGTGGGGTGGGTAGCGAGTGGGTAAAAACCCACTCCGTCCCATTTATTGCCCTAGATATGTATCAACATAATTAAAGTGAAATTAGATATCTAATAAGATTGATTTTTTACAGGATATGTTTCAATATATTTACCATATAAGTAAACATATAGCTCCTCAAATTAATTAACTGAAAAAGATATATATCAACTCAATTAGACTATAATTAAATGTATAGGGACCGAAACGACGTCCACAGACCTTATCTGCATCGTATATAAGCAAGTCAGCTGTCTTTCTTGAACCAAAAAATATGGAAGGCAAAACCACTATTGATGCTCTCCAAGAGCAAAACGTCGGAGGGGCATACTTAGCATGGAAAAACTTAACAGTTTCAAAGCGAATGACACCATATTGGTGCATGTATCCAGTTGAATTGTTCCTCACGTTGCAATGAGCATCCTGAGTTACAGGTTCCACACCCCTCACATAAATTGGTTCTCTTATTTGCTCGAGTGACGGTGGGTGTGTAGATGAATTCCTCCCCTTTTTCTTACTTCCTTTTTGATTTTGTGATGATTCAGAAATATTATAGATACGCGATTTCATCACAACATCACTTTGGTTGCATGTTATTTCTGGCTCACTATCAATATGAAAGATATTAAATTCAGCTTTTAAGTTCCCAAAAGATAATTGCATGAGCCCATTTCGACAGTTTATCAATGCTTCCGAAGTGGCTAAAAAGGGTCTGCCTAGAATTACAGGGATTTGTCGATTAGGATTTACCACAGGTGCAGTATCTAGTACGACAAAATCCACTGGGAAAATGAAGTCACCAACCTTGATCAAAACATCCTCTACTACACCTCTTGGTTTCTTAATAGAGCAATCAGCAAATTGAAGGGTTGTCCTAGAGGGTTTTAATGGACCAAGGTTCATTTGCTCATAGACAGAGTATGGGAGTAGGTTAACACTAGCACCAAGGTCTAGAAGGGCTTTGTTGATAAAAGTATCTCCTATTGCACATGAAATTGTGGGACATCCAGGATCCTTATATTTTATAGGAGATGTGTTGGAAAAAATAGAACTTATGTTTGCAGTTAAGAATGCCTTCTTTGGTACGTTTGTTTTTCTCTTTTTAGTGCACAAATCTTTTAAGAATTTAGCATAAGCAGGTATTTGTTGAATCATGTCTAAGAGTGGAATGTTCACCTTAACTTGCTTAAATACTTCCAAGATTTTCTCTATTTGTGCACTTGAGTTCTTTTTGAGTCTATTGGGAAATGGGGCTTTAGGGACATAGACTCGCTCAGGTTCAGGTTGAGCTACGGGTTCAGATTGAGTAGGTGGGGTGGGCGTTTCAGATTGGACGTCGGGTTCAATGGTTAGGTCATATGTGGCAGTTTGATGGCTAGATTGATTAGACGTTCTAGGATTTACCACATTATTATCAATCTGTCTTCCGGACCGTAATGATACTACTGCATTTATTTGTTGGAACGATCCTTCCACATTAACCATTTGAACCGGTCTAGGGTTGTTATTTCCTGAAGGTGCTTGATAGGATTGATATGAGTTATTAGATCTAGGGTTCACCTCAGGTTGACTTGGAAACCGACCCTTTTCTCTTTCACCTACTATTTGTGCTAGTTGGCTGACTTGTGTCTCTAGCCTTTGGAAGGTCTGGTTGGTTGTTTGTATAAAAGTTTTCATCAAATTTTCCAAGCTTGTCAACCTAACCTCATGATCGTTATTGTTACTAAACCCAGAAGATGTATTATTTTGGTTATACGGGTTTGGTTGTTGTCTAGGAGGTTGACCCTGTTGGTTTGATGAGAAATTGGAATTATTACGCCAACCCGAGTTATAGGTTGATGTGTATGGGTCATTTCTAGCATGGTTATACATGGCATTAACTTGGTCCCATTCCGCACAATCCTCCTTTACATGACCAGTCTGACCACATCTAGAGCACGGGATAGTCGAGGCTTGATTCACTCGGTTTTGGGTTTGTAGCTCTAAACTTTCCATTCTGCGCATAAGGGTAGCTTGTTTTGCTTCAGCCGCTATGTTGGCATCTACAGCTAAGACACCTGGTTTGGGTTGACTTGCTATTCTATATCCAATACTCAGGTTAAGCGGTGTTCTAGCATTGTCCCATTGCATACTGTTTTCAGCTAAATCCTCAAGGAAAGTCCAGGCATCATTTTCATTTTTTGACATAAAGTTCCCTTGGCTTACGGATTCTACCATAACCCTAGATGTGGGTGTCAATCCCTCATAAATAATTTGGCATAATTGCCATCTTGGAATTCCATGATGAGGGCATTGGGTCAGAACACTTTTGAATCTTTCTAGATAGGAATAGAACGGCTCGCTCTCAGACTGAACGAATGCAACAATTTCATTCCTAATCCTCATAGTCTTATGGTTGGGGAAATATTTTTTTAGGAATACTTGAACAAACTCAGCCCAACTCCTAATAGATCTTTCGGCTAGACTATATAGTCATTTCTTAGCGTCATCCTTCAGTGCTAGAGGCACGAATTTCAGACGCACTGCCTCCTCTGGGATATGCTGGTATTGCATAAGAGAGCAGATTTCCTCAAATTCTCTAAGGAAGAGATATGGGTCTTCCCTAGAGGTGAACTTAGGCAACATACTCATGTATTGTGCCTTAAGTTCGATGTCGCGACCCGGTATGGTGGGCAGAACGATGCACGATGGCTGAGCAGCCATCGCTGGATAGCATCGATCCCTCAGAGTTATGGGTTGCACAACAGGTGGGTCCACTACGTTCTCACCCATTGGATCCGGGTGAGGTGGTACAGCAGGTGGATTGGGGCTAAGTTCCAGACTGGAATCTAGATGAACTCGTGAGAGTCGATTACTCAAGTCCCGAATCCAAATCTGAGTGCACCGGGTTGAATCAATTTTTGAATTCAAATTCGAAATTTAAATTCCAAATTTAATTTCAAAAATTAATTAATTTTTTTTTTATTTTTTCGTTTTATTTTTTTTTATTTTTTTTAATATATATTTTTTTTATGATTTTTTTCAAAAGGGAAACAAACAATAGAATGGGGCAAGATGAGAAATGAATCCTAATCTAGAGAATTTAGGTGAGAAGAGAAAGAAGACTCAGATGAGAAGGGAAACCTAACTCTAAAGATAGAAAGAGGGTTGGTCAGAAAATTCCTAAGAAAGCACGGTTCAAACAATCCTAGACCTAGTGTCGCTTAGATCTAGACGACTCCTAACTGGTTGAGTCGAATTGATTCGCTTGATTCACCTCCCTCACTAATCAAACCAACTTGGTCAGGCCGTGTATAGCTAGTGGGGGCGCTTCCGACAGAGTCGGTGCCAATTAGACAACCACTTCGCTTGGAAGACTTACGTCAACACAAAAACACTTTTTAGACACCAAATTAAATTCAATCGGCTTCAGGTCATAGCAAGTCAAACCAATTCTTCTCCTTAAATGAGTCCGAGTCCTTAGGGGCCAATGTCTAATTGATTTTAAATTTAAGGCTTAGGTGACACTTTAGGATTGTGATTTGTGGGCCACGGAAGGGTGGTGAAATCCCCACCGTATCTTTGCCTACGGAGTTGCCCTTAAGATAGTTTAACTTAAATCTAGCAAAGATAGTCAAACAATGGTCTTTAGAGGGGGGCAATTGCAAGGTTGTATGCAAACTAAATTATATGCCTAAATGCAATCGATAAAAACCGCAATACGTACCTTGACTCCAGCACTCTTCAACAAGAATTAATTTGCAAGAATTTAGCAAGAATAATGCATACAAAACACTAGATGATGCATGCACTAAGGCCTTTCTAATTTTGCCAATTTTAGGTCAGAGTTGAATTATTGCCAATTATGGAATTTTTGCCCTAACACATGCAGTTCTATGAAAAGGAAATTTTCTGAAACTAGAAATTACGAGGAAAAAGGCAACAAAGGTTACCTACGCAATGCTCAGTCGGGTTCGCCGCCCGCTCTCGAAATTTCAGTAGCTCCACGCGTCCACCCAGAGATGAGTCGTGTCCCAGAAAAATTTGAAGCCCAGAAGCTCCAAGTGTGCGGCGGATTCGCCGCAAGTTGTTCTTCAGGTGCGGCGATTTCGCCGCTCTTTTAGCTCAGATGGTGCTCGGATTTTGCCGCGCACTCTGTTGTCTCCTGAAACACAAATCCAAATAGTTAGATCGCGCACAAGATAAACAGAACAGAATCGAAATCAACAAAAAACAAAATCTACGTCGCCTCCCCGGCAACGATGCCAAAAACTTGATGAGAATTAAATTTATACCGCAAGTGCACGGCGTCAATGAAGACGTGGCAAATACGGGTCGAACACAAGGAGGGAGAGATTCTGTTATTAGTGTGATTTTCGATTAAGGAGAAGAAGGAGAGAAGAAATAATTGGGTTTTGAGATTTTTGGGTTTTAATTATTTAAAGCAATAAACAAAAACAATTAAAACTAAAACAACAACAAAGAGGTGAATTCCGTCGGGTGGAGGTTTAGATTTAAGGTTTAGATTAGAGAATTTAGAAACTTATAATAAATCATATTAGTTATAAAGCATTACATGATAAATGATGTAACATAAACTCAAGTAATCCAAATATACTAACACGAAATTAAAATAATAACATTCATTCATCTTCTCTTCACCCTAATCTGTCACCTCCACCCTTTGGAAGGAGTTAGAAACTCATAGAGGGAGGAAGAAGGGGTCCTTGAGACATTACAAAAGAAAACTAAAAGTCAGAAATAAAAGACAAAATTTTATTAATGAAAAGAAGAATACAAAACTAAGATTAAGAATAAAAACTAACACCAAAGACTAAGGAGCCTTCTAACATCGTTCTAGGGTCTATTTATAGTTGCTACAAGAGATCTAGGTATAATATTGGAAAGTACACGTGTCCAGACACGACTGGACGAAATTGGAGCACACGGATCGATGCTTGGGCGGCGGAAACGCCGCACATTTTGTGTGTGGTGCGGCGGAAACGCTGCACAATCTGGCTTGATTTTGTCCGGATTTTGGTTGAATGTTTATGGTATGATTTGATCCTTCTTTGCGCGTCTGGGTTGATTATTTCCATTCTTTTGAACTCCGGATTAATTCCTTCACATATTTGGAGATATACATTGATTTTTCTATATATTTTCTCCAAGAGAATAAAAGCTACTCGTGATTTGCAATTAGGTCCTTGACTTTTTGCAGTTAAGTCCCCGGTTACTTTTGTGCTTAAGTCCTTGTTCTTTTTGTAATTAGGACTTGAATGCTTTTATGCTTGGATACATTTCCATTCGTAACCCGATAATCTTGAACTTGGTCTTTATGATAGAAATGAGTCTTTTGCATGCGTTTATGCTCGGGATGTGGGAAAATTGCATTCAGGTCCCTGTAATCTGTAAATAAGACTAAACACATACCTTAGTAGCATTTATTGATGTAAAAGTAATCTAAATGAAAGACATATGATGCAATGTATGCAATGCATCAAAAAGGTAATCGAGTTTGTTTAGCAAAACGACATACATCACATAATAATTCATTTTTAAAGGACGGAAAAACACATCTTAATATACTTGATGATGGGTGACCCATCCTTTTGTGCCAGAGAATATGGTTGTTTAGAGTATGGGTATCAAGTGCTTTTTCGTCTGTTTCTAGAACATAAAGACCATTCGTAAGAATGCCCTTACCAATCATGCTCCCTGAGATACGATCCTGAAAAACAACTTCATTAGGAGCAAATATAACATTACAATTGAGATTTCTGGTGATTTTGGCTACAGATATAAGATTAGTATCTAGGTTAGGTACATATAAAACATCATTAAGAATGTTGTTAAGTAAGTTGATCTTCCCGATTCCTTTAATTGGTATCTTGTTTCCATTTGCTACTGTTACAAATTTATTTACTAAACTTAGATTTTTAATATTACTAAGTATTATTGGATCTCCAGTCATGTGGTCGGTAGCTCCGGTATCGATTATCCAAGATTTGTTATTGAATTTAGTTGTTAATCCAGAGAAAACAGTAAAATCAGAAAAATTTAATTTACCTGAGGAATTACCAGTTGCATGGGGGGTTTTCTGCAAAAGGTCATTAAGCTGGCCCACCAGGCTTTTTAAATGAAGTGGGTTAATGGTAGAATCCGGATTACCATTACTGGATCCGAATAGGCTGGATCCGACCGAAGCTATATCTGAACGGGTTGGGTTGGAAGATCCGACAAGCTGTTGAGTATAAAAGGCGGAGTTATCCGCATATCCGGTAGGGTTTTGTGTTTTTTCTTTGTGTCGGTTGCTATTCCGGGGCGAGCTGGTGTTGTAGTCGCTGCCTCCGAGCAGGCGGGTGTTGCAGTGGACGCCTCCGAGCAGGCGGGTGTTGCAGTGGACGCCTCCGAGCAGGCTGGTGTTGCCACCGGCGACTCCTTCCACCAAGTTTGCTTTTGTGTTTTTCTCGTTTCTTTGTGGTCTGAGAGGGGGAAAGAGGAACCAACACTGATTTCTGTTGTGTCCTTGTTTTTTACAGTTGTCGCAGTGTTCGGTGTTTTTGTTTCCGAATCTTTTTTTATTCCTCCCTGAGCTTGGTTCCGACCGGCGATGAGGGCTTGGTTGTCCGCGTTGTTGTTCTGATTTTTCATTGTGTTTCTCCGCGTTTCTTCCTGCTGAATGAGACTCGTGATATGTGGCAGACTGGGGAGATCCGGCGCCATGAGTATTTGAGACCGAATAGTCTCGTAGCTTGGATCTAAACCCACTAGAAACTGGTAGATTTGATTTTGTTCTTGCCGGTTTTGGATGATTTTTGGGTCTGTGGTTGATGGTTCGTATATTCTGAGCTCATCCCACCGTCTTCTGAGGGTACCGAGATACTCTGTGATTGAAGTCCCGTGTTGTTGTGTTTGTGCGATTTCTTGCTTGATCTTGAAGATGTCAGCGAAATTTTCTACCTTTCCGTAGTGATCTCGAACAAAGTCCCACATATCTTTTGTGTTGTCTTTATATATGAAGATTTCGGCGATGTTTGCATGCATGGAGGCAATGAGCCACGACATCACATGGTGATCCGTGGTTTGCCAAGCTCCCCCTGCCACTGAGGGATATCGTGGCCGCGCGAGACCAGGACAAGTAGTTGGTCTCGTTTAGTGGTGTCGTGACGAGGCGATGAGGATTCATCACTTCGGTTTGATTTCCGTTGTCGTCCGACATTCTGTTTTGTTCTCTTCCTCCTTGGGTTAGGATGTGGGTGTGTGGTGACCTTCAACCCCTTTGGATGAGGTGAGGCCTATGATGAGTTTTGGGAAGGTCTGAGGCGTATGGATCAGTGCTCTGATACCATGCTGAATTTGTGACGATGATTAGAAGTTTTGGTTTGGGAGGAAGAAGAGAAAGTAGTGTATTATTGTATATTTGATTGTTTGATTACATGAGTATTTATACAGATACTACTAGCCGTTTGGCTTTAATTATTGTGTAACTGGGAGACTTCAATCGTCCTTCTTGGGTATGTCATTCGGTTCTTTGGTAAACTTCCATCTTAAATTGTCTTCAACGGTTTTTTCTTTTAACACTAACCGTGCGAGAGACGATCATCTTCTCAGCCCAACTAAGGCTGCCAAAGCACCTCTGGAGAAACACGGTCGAAGACACGATCCATCAAATGGGCCTCAGCGAGTGTGCCAATAAGTACATCGGCAATTGGCATTTATGAGGCATAAGCACGGGCGAGAAGAAGAGATTGTGCATTGGATTAGAAATCTTGACACAGCCCCTGATTATGTTCCTCGACGAACCCACAACCGGCCTTGACACAGCCTCTGCGTTCATCGTGGCGTTGACGTTGAAGCAGATGGCGGCAGATGGTAAAACGGTGGTGACTTCTGTCCACCAACCTAACGGAGATATCTTCTCTGTGTTTGATGACCTATGTCTCTTGTCCGGTGGAGAAATGGTTTACTTTGGAGAAGCGAGGACGTCAACGGAGGTAAGATAGATATAAACAAACAATGCTAATAATTTCTTTCTTTATATTCTTACTTGCCATTCCATTTAGAACCAGGTTCCCTCCATTTAATTGAGTGTCAAATTCCTTGATTTTAGCATAATTGAACATACATTTTAATTTAGGATGAGAGTTATCTATGCACCTTCAAAATCATGACAATTTGTAAAATGTTATCACCGTGGCATGGTGTCTTTATTATTCCACCGCGCAAAATATAGTAAATCTTGAACATGCTCTGTGCACTGCATTGACATGAATTAATTAGTCGGCATCTGCAAAAGTTTTGTCGTTGTAGGCTTGTAGCGCGTCTTTTCAACCCTAGGTTACACGTTTATGCAATTAATAAGTCCACCATAATTCCGTCTTAATTAGCAGCTTATAGAAAGTTCATTGCATTTTTTAAGAGTTTGCAAGTATGATTTTTCTGTATCTCTTGAATTACTTTCTTTTCATGGTTTATGTGTTGGGATTTGTTCTATAAAATGATATTACTACCTAATTTTTAGGGGTTTATTTTGCAAGTAGTAGTATTTTTAAATAAAACAAAGAGCTAATATTCTTAATTAAATTTCTGTAATGGTAAATATACCTTTGAGTTTAGTTAATTTCCTTCAACTATATCTACTATTAATGAAACTCTGGAAAACAATTGTACATTAATTGTACTCTTTCACCTCCTTATTTCTTGTAAATGTCCTCTCCAACGGTTACGTTTGTTGTGTATAGTTAATAAATCTTCCTACTAGTCCTCCAACTTCGCTTTGACATTCCACTCACGTCGTCCACTCGTCATTTGACTTGACATAGTAAACTTATCACGTACAATGTTTGTTAAAATTGACTGAGGATACAAGAGAAACTGTCACATTTCGAGGACCATTATGTTTAGGGGTGAGCAAAATTCGATTCGGTCCGGGTGTCGGATCCGGATCGAACTTTTTTCGGTCCGGTCTTCGGTCCGAGAGACCACGGCATTTCGGTCTTCGGTCTGGAAGACCACGGTATTTCGGTCTTCGGTTCGATCCGGTTAGGTTCGGTCCGGTTAAAGACTGAAATTTTAAGGGTTAAATTCGAGTTTTAGACCGAACCAGACCGGACCGGACCGAACCGAATTTATTCGATCCGGGTTTCCGAAAATTTCGGTCGGGTCCAGTTCGGTCCGGTCCCGGACCGGAGCTCAACCCTAATTATGTTAAGTTAAATGTACTTGTCCCCAAGAATGACAGTTGAAGTAATAAATTGTTGGATACTAAACCAAATTTCGTTTTTTCAGTTTAACCAATTTAATAGTATCGAGTAAATTGATAGAAACAAGTACAAGCTCTTTTTGTTATAAAAACAATTCAGCACAGGAAGGGTGGTTTTCATACTTTTTTGAGATGTTTTATGGATATAATTCTACCTCATATATGATATATCCCATTTATTCTAGTGGTATGCTAGAGTTGCCTAACATGATGTAGGGCCTCTTGACTCATTTGAGTAGGAATTCTATTATACAGCCTCTCTGGAAGCATTCAAGTGAGCCACCAAGAAAAGCTACCTTACACCACATTGATAAGTAAATCTACGTGAGTTAATAACGTAAACAACCTTACACTTGCATACCAAAACATACGGAAATCTAATTCGACATATTTACTCACGATAATTACATTAATAACTGGTTTACATCAAATTTTAAATAAGCCTTTTTAACTTTTCATGCAATTTTTTTACAACCATATAAGAAATTTATACGATTCAAGGCATCCTTCATCGTTTAAAAAAATTCAATCATAGACAATCATTCGTTCGGATTTATTAGGACTCGGAATTACAAATTAAGGATTGCAAAACAAAATTGAAAATATCAATTCCACTCCGTACAGAAAAATGTTTACTTGACACAAAACAATTTATACCTTCAAAATGCATGGTTATATTGTAACATCCCGAAACAACGGATATTTAAAAATTTATAATCAAGTCAACAGAGCTCAACAAACAAATACGGGACTGTTACTTCTCATAAAACATAAAAACGGTGCACCAGATTACATCAGAGTTTGTCAAAAACGATACATGATTACAACAGAACAACGAAAGAAGATAAAAGTAATCATGTTGACCTCAGTGGTCAGAAAAGAGGATCCGATCCCAAGATGCGCATGCCCGCTGATCACCACCCAACTGGACTTACTGCGGTCTTGAAAAAGATGCAACAACAATGCCTGAGTTTCCATAAAGAAACCCTGTATGCCAAGCTCACCTATATGCATGCAGTAGTACAAATGAACCTATCATACTACTAGCATGTCATGTCATCAACAATAAGGAAAACAGTTCTCCCGAAGGGTAACATGGGACATCAGTCCGACAATCATCATCGGGTCTCCCGAGGAGACCTACCTTAGGCACATACGGTCTAACGGAACAAGATGCGACACCCCCCCACACGCGGCTACACTAAAACATGGGGTTCGACAAGGGGCATCCGCCAGGTCCGCGCCATAAGAAACAGATCTGTAACTCGTGGTCGAAACCACACCAACGGAGTCGTCGCTTGGTCGGTCCATCAATCATCATCTCAGTAGGTGCCCAGCTGAGGAAAACATAGCCGGAACAGCAACGGCCCATCATACAACATAGCCGGAACAACATCGGCCCATCAATCATCATCGCCGGAACAACATCGGCGGCATCACCAACACAACATTGGTGTTCCAATCAGTACGTCCGGCACAGCATCGGACGGTCCAGACTGAAGTCTGCCATGTCATCAGGATCCACGAGCCGCAAACACCAACGTCGCTGCTATAAAAGCAGGGCAGCGACCTCCGTCGCCATAAAGGTCGGTAGTCACCTTACCCAATGACAGTTGCGTGCTCGCACAAACATCATATATTGGGATCCGCGATCCCTCAGGCCTGCTACACTACAATGAGTCCAATCAATCCATCACATTAGTCACGATCCTACATGGAGGTGACGCGTCCCGAACACCCACACTCTTCCACACGGCAGTCCCTGGGCAGGCACGCGTAACGCGCCCACCGTTACCTCCCGGCTCACGTACAAGTTGAGGACACGGGTTTCCGTGGACAGAGTTGACATCCTAAGCGGAACCAGGAATTCTGTCCTGTGCAAAATGGTCGACCGAAAGAAACAACTCAGTCGACCTTTTTCCTCAAGGGAATCGGTCGACCGAAAGCGACCGCTTCCACAAGGGAATAGGTCGATCGGAGCGTCTGCAACGGTCGAACTATTTGCGCAAAACATAAGTCCCAATGGTCTACTGAAGGTCTAAAACCGGTCGACCAAAACGAGGTCAAAATCCAGAGTCTGGTCAACATCAAATTCAATCTATCAGTCGACCGACTCAGGGGTCTCGGTCGACCGAAAACTAACAGAGTCATCCTATTATTTCTACGTCATATAACGGTCGACCGCAAACATGCAATATAACCAGTACACTTAACTTCCGGTCGACCGAACACAAGAACCCGGTCGACCGAAACACAACAGACAGTCAAAATAACTACGTTCGGTCGACCGCCCGAAGGGCCCGATCGACCGTTGGTCCTCTTCAACCTCGCGCCAGCCGAGGTTTTTCACGGAAAACGTCGCCGGAGGGGTCTCCGACCGACCAACACCACCCTCCCACGAGGGTGCGCAACCACCAAACATACTAAGAAGGTGGCATACCTCTTCGCGAAGAACGACGAAGAACACCGGAGTTCCAACGACACGACTCCGGTCCACACCTCACGCACGACCTCCTCCTCGCGACGACCTCCGCACGCCCAAAGCCGACGCCGACTCCCACACCTCGTCGTCCAACCGAGCCGCTGAGAAGAGGGAATGGAAATGGAAGAGAATGAGAGAGACAGAGAGAGAGAAAGAGAAAGAGAGAGAGAGAGAGAAACGGGTTTTCTCCACTCAACCCAACACTTGCACCAACAGTGTCGCCTCTACACTACACCCCATCACCTCACCTCCTCCAACTTCCCATGCACAACACTATGCACCCACTTCCCCATGCTAATCCTACCCCTAATCACCATCTCTCCTCCTAACACCCATTAACTCCTAAGAAAGGGTTTAGGGTTCTTTCAATCCACCCAACTTATAAGGATTTCGTCCCGAAATCAAAGCGAACTACTCACCGAAAAGCTCTGGATACTGGCTTCTGACTTCCTCCTCGATCTCCCAAGTGGCCTCGCCCTCGCTGTGATGCTGTCACTTGACCTTCACCATCGGAATGGTCCTTCTCCTGAGTTGGTGATCCATGCGATCAACTATCTCGACTGGTCTCTCCTCGAGCGACAAGTCCTGCTGAATCTCTGGCACTGCTATCTCGATAACGTGAGCTGGATCTGCAACGTACTTCCTCAATATCGATACATGGAAGACGTTGTGAAGACCCAAAAACTGCGGTGGCAATGCAATCCGGTAGGCAACCTCTCCAACTCGGTCGAGGATCTCAAACGGCCCAACATACCTCGGACTGAGCTTCCCCTTCTTCCCAAACCTCATCACACCTCGGGCTGGGGAAATCTTCAGAAACACATGGTCGCCCACCTCGAAACTCAACACCCGTCTGCGTCGATCAGCATAACTCTTTTGCCTGCTCTGTGTCGTGGCCAATCTCTTCCTGATCACATCAACCTTCTCTGCATACATCTGCACAATCTCTGGCCCCACTAACTGCCTCTCGCCCACGTCACTCCAGCATACTGGTGATCTGCAAGGCCTCCCGTACAACGCCTCGTACGGTGCCATCCCAATACTCAAATGGTAGTTGTTGTTGTAGGCGAACTCTATCAGCGGCAAGTGCTCATCCTAGTGTCCTACCCAATCCAGTGGGCATGCTCTCAGCATATCCTCCAATGTCTGAATCGTCCTCTCTGACTAACCATCTGTCTGCGGATGGAACGCCGTACTGAACCTCAGACGCGTCCCTAACGCCTGCTGCAGACTTCCCCAAAATCTGGAAGTGAATCGAGGGTCTCGATCGGAGATGATGCTCACTGGCACTCCATGCAACCTGACTATCTCCTCCACGTACAACTTAGCCAGACCCTCCAAAGGCAACGTGGTCCTGATCGCTAAAAAGTGCGCCGACTTGGTCAGTCAATCGACTATCACCCAAATCGTGTCATGGAATCTCCTCGTCTTCGGCAATCCTGTGACGAAATCCATCGTTACGTGCTCCCACTTCCACTCAGGAAGCTCAATACACTGCATCGGTCCCGCTGGTCACTGATGCACAATCTTCATCTGCTGACAGACTAAGCATCGCTCCATAAACTCTGCAATGCCTTTCTTCATGCCCTTCCACCAGAAGTTCCGCTGCAGGTCCTTGTACATCTTTGTGCTCCCTGGGTGGATGGTGTATCTAGCTCTATGTGCCTCCTCCATGATGTCATCTCTCAACTCATCGACCTTCGGCACCCAGATCTGACTCCTGAACCTCAAACCACCATCAACCCCCACACTAAAGTCTGACTCATCTCTGGAAAACAGTCGTAGCAACCCAGCTAACTCATCATCCCCAATCTGAGCTTGCACCACCCGTGAGACAGTCTGCGGCTCCACCCGAAGCCTAGCAATCATTGCTCCCTCTGAACCCTCTTTGAACGGTTTCCACTCTGACAATGCCTCGAGTAGCCTCCACTCTTCTATGCACAGACTCGCAAATAAAACCTCCACCTTCCTGCTCAGTGCATCCGCAACCGAATTCGCCTTCCCCGGATAATAGGAAAGGGGAATTTGCTACAGTACACCCCGTAAGTGTCCAAATTGGTCATATGCACCTGCTTTTTCAGTATTTCCGCATATACACCTACAAGTCGACATATTTGCGCATATGCACATCTGCCGTTAGTGGACCCCACTTTGTCACCATTACCGTCTAACGGTGTTAGACAAGTTGCAAATTAAACCTCGTAAAATCCAAATGTCCTGAATTGTAAAAATAAAAAACCCCATGAAAAATCAAATTGTCTAACACTCTCCGCTCTTTAACTTTCACTCTCTCTTTCCCTCTCTTGAATATCTCTCTCTCCTTTCTCCCTCTCTACTCTTTAACTCTCACTCACTCTCATCCCTCCTTCCCTATCTCTCTTGAATTATCTTTCTCTCTCTCTCTTGAATCTTTCTTTCTCTCTCTGGACAAAAGTTTGGACAATTCTGGAACAATTCTGGACGAATTATGGAACAATTTTGGACGAATTCTGGACAATTATGGAACAACTCTGGACGAATTCTGGAATTGTGGAACAACTCTGGATGAATTCTCGAATTCTGGACAAAGTCTAGACAATTCTGGATGAATTCTGGACAATTCTGGAACAATTCTGGACGAATACTGAACAATTCGGGACGAATTCTGGAACAATTCTGGACAATTCTGGAACAACGCTGGACGAATTCTGGAATTCTGTAACTCTGAACGAATTCTGGAATTCTGGACAAATTCTGGACAATTCTGGAATTCTAGAACAATTTTGGAACAATTCTGGATGAATTCTGGAATTGTTCCAATTTTGACACCTACAAGTCGATCAAATTGTCCAACAGTCTCCACTCTTTCACTCTCTCTCTCTCTTTCATCTCTCTCCAATCTTTCACTCTCTCATCCCTCTCTCTCTCCCCTTTCTCTCTCATCCCTCTTTCTCTGTCCTCCATCATTCTCTTTCTTGAATCTTTCTCTTTCTTTCTCTTTCTCTCTCTTCCATCTTTCTCTCTCTTGAATCATTCTCTCTCTCTTCTTTCTCGCTCTCCAATCTTTCACTCTCTCATTCCACTTTCTCTCTCTCCACTCTTTTACTCTCTCTCTCTCATCCTTCTTTCTCTCTCTCTCCTTTCTCCCTCTCCAATCATTCATTCTCTCTCATCGCTCCTTTTTTTCTCTTTTCGAGAGAGAGAGAGAGAGAAAGAGGGAGAGTGAAGGAGTGGAGAGGGAGAAAGGAGAGAAAGAGAGATTCAAGAGAGAGAGTGAGAGAGTGGAGAGGGAGAAAGGAAAGAGAGAGAGAAAGATTTTGCATTTTGTGGAGAGAGAGATCCAAGATAGAGAAAGGGGAATGACAGAGAGAGAGAAAGAGGGATGAGAGAGTGAAAGTTTGGAGATGGAGAAAGGGAAGAGAGTGTGAAAGAGTAGAGGTAGAAATGAGAAAGAAAGATTCAAGAAAGAGAGTGAAAGAGTGGAGAGAGAGAAAGGAGAGAGAATATTCAAAAGAGAGAGAAAGAGGGATGAGAGAGAGATTCATGAGAGAGAGAGTGATGAGAGAGAGTGAGCGATTGTGTTTCGTGGAGAGAGAGAAAGGAGAGAGAGATTCAAAAGAGAGAGCGGGATGTGAGAGAGAGAGAGAGAAGGATGGGAGAGAGTGATTGAGTGGAGAGAGAGAAAGTGGGATGAGAGAGAGTGAGTGAAAGATTGGAGAGCGACAAAGGAGAGAGAGAAAAAGATAGATTCAAGAAAGAGAAAGATGGAGGAGAGAGAGAAAGAGGTATGAGAGAGAGAGGAGAAAGAGAGGGGGGAGAGAAAGAAAAAGGGACGAGAGAAAGAGGAGAGATAAAGATTCAAGCAACGATCTAGAGACGAGAGAGAGAATGAGAGAGAATGAGAGAGGAGAGAGAGAAAGAGAAAGAATGAGGAGAGAGAAAGAGGGATGAGAGAGAAAGAGAAAGATTCAAGAAAAAGAAAGATGGAGGAGAGAGAGAAAGATGGATGAGAGAGAGAGAGGAGAGAAAGGGAGGAGTGAGAGTGAGAAAGAGAGATGATAGAGTGGAGAGGGAAAAAGGAGAGAGTGAGAGATTCAAGGGAGAGAGAAAAAAATGGATGAAAGAGAGAGAGTGAAAGAGTGGAACAATTCCGGAATTCCAGAATTCGTCCAGAATTGTCCAGAATTCGTCCAAAATTTGTCCAGAAGTGTCCAGAATTCGTCCAGAGTTGTTTCAGAATTCCAGAATTCGTCCAGAGTTGTTCCAGAATTGTCCAGAATTCATCCAGAATTGTTCCAGAATTCGTTCAGAATTCGTCCAGACTTTTGTCCAGAGAGAGGAAGAAAGATTCAAGAGAGAGAGAAAGATAGATTCAAGAGAGATAGGGAAGGAGTGATGAGAGTGAGTGAGAGTGAAAGAGTGGAGAGAGAGAAAGGAGAGAGAGAGATTCAAGAGAGAGAGAAAGGAGAGAGAGATTCAAGAGAGAGAAAGAGAGAGTGAAAGTTAAAGAGCGGAGAGTGTTAGACAATTTGATTTTTCATGGGTTTTTTTTGTTTTTACAATTAAGGACATTTGGATTTTACGAGATTTAATTTGCAACTTGTCTAACACCGTTGGACGGTAACGGTGACAGAGTGGGGTCCACTAATGGTAGATGTGCATATGCGCAAATATGTGTACTTGTAGGTGTATATGCGGCAATACCGAAAAAGCAGGTGCATATGACCAATTTGGACACTTACGGGGTGTACTGTAGTAAATTTCCCGATAGGAAATTGTGAAGTCGTAGTCCTTAATGAACTCAAGCCATCTGCGCTGCCTCATATTCAGCTCCTTCTGCGAGAACAAATACTTCAGGCTCTGATGATCTATAAAGACCTCGAACTGCTCGCCATAAAGATAGTGCCGCCAGGACTTCAACGCGTGAACTACCGCTGCTAACACCAGATCATGAGTATGGTAGTTCTTCTCGTGCACCTTTAGATGCCTCGAAGCGTACGCCACCACCTTCCCGTGCTGCATCAGAACACAGCCCAAGTCAATCCCTCACGCATCGCTGTATATCACATAACCTCCACTGCCACTTAGTAGAGTCAGAATAGGTGCTGTCGTCAATCGCCTCTTCAGCTCCTGAAAGTTGTCCTCGCACTTCTGGGACCAAACGAACTTGACGGCCTTTTGCGTCAACACTGTCAGCGGCGATGCAAGTCTGGAGAAATCTTGGATGAACCGTTTGTAATACCCTGCCAGTCCACAAAACTCCTGATCTCTGTCACGCTCGTCGGGGCTCTCTACTGAGTCACAGCCTCAACCTTCGCCGGATCCACCGAAATCCCATCCGCTGACACAATATGCCCCAGAAAAGCCACCCGATCCAACCAAAACTCGCACTTCGTGTACTTGGCATAAATTTGCTGATCCCTCAAGATGCCAAGCACAATCCTCAGGTGCTCTCGATGCTGCTCCCTTTCAGGCGAGTATACCGAGATGTCGTCCACGAATACCACGACAAATCTATCGAGGTACGGCTGAAAGGTCCTATTCATCAGATCCATGAATGTTGCAGGTGCATTTGTCAGTCCAAATGGCAGCACCAATAACTCGTAGTGGCCGTACCGCGTCCTGAAGGCTGTCTTCTAAACATCTGCTTCCCTGATCCACAACTGGTGATAACCTGAATGCAGATCGATCTTTGATAACACTCTCGCCGTCTGCAACTGATCAAACAAGTCATCAATCCTGGGCAAAGGCTACCGGTTCCGAACGGTAACCTTATTCAGCATCCTGTAGTCAATGCACATCCGCAACGATCCATCCTTCTTCTTCACCAACACAACATTGGTGTTCCAATCAGTACGTCCGGCACAGCATCGGACGGTCCAGACTGAAGTCTACCATGTCATCAGGATCCACGAGCCGCAAACACCAACGTCGCTGCTATAAAAGCAGGGCAGCGACCTCCGTCGCCATAAAGTCTGGTAGTCACCTCACCCAACGACAGTTGCGTGCTCGCACAAACATCATACATTGGGATCCGTGATCCCTCAGGCCTGCTATACTACAATGAGTTCAATCAATTCATCACATTAGTCACGATCCATACATGGAGGTGACGCGTCACGAACACCCACGCTCTTCCACACGGCGGTCCGTGGGCAGGCACGTGTAACACGCTCACCGTCACCTCCCGGCTCACGCACAAGGCGAGGACATCGGTTTCCGTGGACAGAGTTGGCATCCTAAGCGAAACCAGGAAATCTGTCCTGTGCAAAACGGTCGACCGAAAGAGACAACTCGGTCGACCGTTTTCCTCAAGGGAATCGATCGACCGAAAGTGACAACCGGTCGACCGCTTCCACAAGGGAATCGGTCGACCGAAAGTGACTGCTCGGTTGACCGCTTCCACAAGGGAATCGGTCGACCGAAGCGTGACAACTCGGTCGACCGCTTCCACAAGGGAATCGGTCGACCGGAGCGTCTGCAACGGTCGAACTATTTGTGCAAAACATAAGTCCCAACGGTCTACCGAAGGTCTAAAACCGGTCGACCGAAACGAGGTCAAAATCCGGAGTTTGGTCAACATCAAATTCAAACTATCGGTCGACCGACTCAGGGGTCTCGGTCGACCGAAAACTAACAGGGTTATCCTTTAATTTCTACGTCATATAACGGTCGACCGCAAACATGCAATATAACCAGTACACTTAAGTTCTGGTCGCCCGAACACAAGAACCCGGTCGACCGAAACACAATAGGCAGTCAAAATAACTACGTTCGGTCGATCGCCCGAAGGGCCCGGTCGATCGTTGGTCGTCTTCAACCTCGCACTAGCCGAGCTTTTTCACGGAAAACGTCGCCGGAGACCAACACCACCCTCCCACGAGGGTGAGCAACCACCAAACATACTAACATATCAAATACTTAATGTGAATTCGAGTCTCTTAACAATCAAATTCTAGCTCTCAGGAGTGAAGATCTGCAACTTCAGTACGACTTTTCCCCAATACTATTCTTGCGATATGTTATTTCATTATTAATGGTAATTATTGATAGTGTCATTTCACCGCTCATCTTCCAACCGACTCCTGTATTCCTATAGACGTTAATTACAATCTGGGTACGTGGAAGAATGCAGAACATTCTAATCTCTTTATTTTAGCCATGTAATGCTATGTTAAAATTGCCACATGTAGCTGGCACTGCAACACTGTTCCTTGTAGATAAGGTAAAAAACAAATATCGGGATAGAGAAAATCTATACTCTATAGTTAAAGTCTTACTATTGTCTATTGAAAAACTACTAAACTTCTTATAGGAGTTAAAACTATGAATCCTAATGCTAAAGAAAAAGAACCAAAGGGATAATGGAATATCCTAACCCTTGCTTATTGTGCTAATGATGTTTAGGTGTGGATTAGTGAGGTTTGAGATGGACGGTTGAGATCGAAGGTGGGTTTTGTATATAAGGTTCGGATTTTCTCTTTCTCCCTCACTTTTCTCTCTCTCTCTCTCTCTCTCTCTCTCTCGCACGATCTCACTCGTCTTTCTCTCCCTAAGTGTTTCTTCGGTGTTGGTGGAGGCGAGGGTTGCTGTTGGAGTCGCCGGAGGAGCGAAGATCGTCGTTCGTAGAGTTCTCCGGAGAAGAAGGGGATGTGAGGAAGCGCTCGTCGTTGTTTCTTCCAAGGCTTCTTCAAGCCTTAAGGTATGTCAAACTTGCTTTTATGCTCACCTATTATTAGTGTGGGGGTGGGAGCGGTCGACGGTAGGCCGTTTTGGCTCGTCGGACCTGCACAGCAATTTCTGCACTAAAATCGGTCGACCGGTGTTCTGGGTTCGGTCGACCGGTTATAGTTTATTTTGGGCGACATCCTCGCACCGGTCGAACGATACCCTTGGGGTGGTCGACCAATTGTGCAATTTCGAGCAAGGGATGGACGCTATGGTGATTTTCGGTCGACCGGGTCCCCTCTGTCGGTCAACCAAAAGTACTATTGTATGTCGGTTGGGGCGTTGACCATCTAAACGGTCGACCGCTTGTTTGACTCGTTCGACCGACGACTTAAGTTAACTTAATGTCCGGTCGACCGGAAGTGTTGTTTTGGTCGACCGTGTAGATCGACTTGTTGAAGGCTTTTGCACTGGTGGATTTCGGTCGACCGCTAGTGTTGTTTCAGTTGACCGTGTAGTGTGGACTGTTGGTGAGTCCTACTGGTGGTTTTCGGTCGACCGGAAGTCTTGGGTCGTTCGACCGTTGGAGTTTGTTTTGCGAAAATGTTTTCTTACTGGTGTTTTTCGGTCGACCGGGCCCCTTTGACGTTCGACCGATTGGAGGTTTCTCGGTTAGGCCAGTTCTCTAGGTGAGGATCGGTCGACCTTTAAACAGTTTTCATTTGATGTTTATGCCGGTTTTGGTGGATTCGTGGTTTTATGAGTACACTTGATGGCCCCTCGTCTCTTCGGCCCCGAGGGGGGCAATGGCACGGACTATCGCCTGATAGTGGTGTGCTTGTACGCTTGAAAGTGGCTCGTCTCTCCGGCCTTTTGGGCAACGGCACGGACTGTCGCCTGATAGCGGTACATGTGTTGTGGGTTGGGGTGAGAGGACCCTTGAGACCCGGTTGTGTGGCCGTGACTGTACCGGCGGTGCCATTAGTGCACGAGTGTTGTGGGGTTGGGGTGAGAGGACCCTTGAGACCCGGTTGTGTGACCGTGACTGTACCGGCAGTGCCGTGTGTGCTCGAGTGTTGGTTGGTTGGGGTGAGAGGACCCTTGAGACCCGATAGTGTCGGATTGTGCTATTCATTATTCATTGCATATTTCATTATTTGTCCATATATGTGTTAGTGTTTGGCATACTGGGTTTCCTCTTGGAAACTCAGGCATTTTATGTCTGCTTTCAGGCCGTGAGCAGCGGTAGAGGGTGGTGCCTGCGGAGGAGAGCTTCTGGGACCAGATCCTGCTTTCCCCTCGTTTGAGGTTTTGAGTACATGTGTATATTGTATCTTATAGCTTTGATGTAATCACCCATTTTTGTAAACTCAGATCTATATATCTGATATATATGTTGGTGCACCTGGTGTCTATCTTTGGTAATGTCCTCCGTTGTTTGTATGTTATAAATTTTAAATTTTCCGCTGTTCGAGGACGTTACAACTTGGTATCAGAGCGGTCGGTTCCTGAGTGTTTGTCCAAAGAAACCACCCTTAGGAGTTGAGTCAACATTTTAGTAGGTCATGCATGCATTATCATTGCTGAGTCGGGCTCTTTTGTTTTGCAGATGGCTCCGAGACGTGTGAGACCTCCCACGCGCTATCGCAGTCCCAGTGAGGAATCTGGTGGGGCTGCTGAGGCAAAGGAGAGGCCGTCTGAGCCAGTGACACTGAAGATGTTGGGCGAGCTTCCGCAGAGCCGCGCGACCGAACTGGCGTTATGCATGATCGTTTTATGCGTCAACATCCACCGATTTTCAGTGGTAGAGGTGACCCTGAGGCAGCAGAGGACTCGGTCTTTAGGATCCAGAAGATCTTCCGCGCTATTAGAGTGACACCGGAGAGGATGGTGGGCCTGTCCACCTATGTTTTGGACGGGGAGGCGTCCAACTGGTGGAGGACCACGTTGGCAGTTGTGTTCGACGACAGTGATGATGTGAGACTTCCTTGCGGAGTTCAACCAACAGTAGTTTCCGCAGCACCTTCGTGATCGGAAGAGGGAGCAGTTTCTGGCCCTTGAGCAGAGAGATATGACTTTGGCTGCTCATATCAGCAGGTTCCATGCTTTGGAACGATAATGCCCGGAGATTTATGTGACAGAGGAGCAGAGGGCTCGGAAGTTTGTGCGGGGTCTGAGGCCACAGTTCAGGGCTCGTGTCACCACCAGTATGTCGCAGACTTTAGCAGATGCTGTGAAGTTTGCGACCATCATGGACCGGGATAGTCAAGAGATCCTGGAGGATGCTAGGAGGTTGCAAGTGAAGCCTGCAGGACGTCCAGGAGGACAGTTACAGGGATATCCGGGCAAGAGGCCCAAGATAGACAGAGGTGGAGCATCGCAGAGTGAGCCGTGTAGGCAGTGTGGCGGAGTTCATCCGGGACGGGGGTGCGGACACCGCCCCGACGCTTGTCATGGTTGTGGTTAGATGGGACACTTCGTCCGTTCTTGTCCGAGCACGCCAGGTCGGCCTAGCAGACGACCGGGACCATCCACGTCTGGTGGAGGTGGACCGAGCAGACCTGTAGCACCACCTCAGCAGGGGAGGAGAGTCGGAAGAGTCTTCACTATCAAGGCTGATGAGGCTAGGGATGCCAGCACGGTAGTGGAAGGTACGTTGCTCGTTGATGATTTAGTAGCTAGAGTGTTATTCGACTCTGGGCCACACACTCGTTTATCTCTGAGCAGTTTGCGAGCGTGTCGGCCGTACCCCTGCGATGTTGACTGTCACTTTGGAGGTCAGCACACCCCTGGGTTTGGTGGGCACTGTGGGGAGAATTCTTCCTGGTGCCACGATTTCTTTGGGAGACCAGGAATTTCTGGCTGACCTGGTCTTACTACCGATGGTGGACTTTGATGTTATACTTGGGATGGATTGGTTGTCCCAGTATGACGTTCGAGTCTTATGCCGTGATAAGAGGATTTTGATTCTGAGGTGGGGTTTGCCTGATCTTCTGATCAGAGGATTGAAGGACCGCAGAGGTCGGTTGATTGTTTCTTCAGTTAGAGATCGGAAGTTGATTCAGCAGGGTTGCAGGGCTTTTGTAGCCACTTTGGTAGTTCCAGATCCGGAGTTGAGGAGGCTGGAGGACATCGAGATTGTTCAGGATTTTCCCGAGGTGTTTGCTGATGATGTCTCCGGTCTACCACCTCACAGAGAGATATAGTTCAGCATTGATTTCGTAGTTGGGGCTACACCGCAGTCGAAGGCTCCGTACAGTCACAGGTTCTGATGGGTACTCGGTTTATCCGACCTAGTGTCTCGCCGTAGGGTGCGCCGATTCTTTTCGTGAAGAAGGACGGCTCGTTGCGGATGTGTATAGATTACCAGATGCTGAATAAGGTTACCGTGAGGAATCGGTATCCTTTGCCCATGATCGATGATGCATTGCATCATATGTCTTTCATTTAGATTAATTTTATATCAATAAATGCTACTAAGGTATGTGTTTCATCTTATTTACAGAATACATGGACCTGAATGCAAATAACCCCTATCCCGAGCATAAACGCGTGCAAGAGACTCATTTCTGTCATAAAAACCAAGTTCAAGATTATCAGGGTTCATCCAAGCATAAAAGCATTCAAAGACCTAATTACAAAAAGGCCAAGGACTTAAGCACAAAAGTAGTCAGGGACTTAATTGCAAAAAGCCGAGGACCCGACTGCAAATTACGAGGACCAAAATATTATTTTGGAGAAGTTCTAAAGAAAAATCAATTTGGATATCCAAATATATGAAGAAATTAATTCGGAGCTCAAAATAAAGGAAAGAAATCAATCCGGACGCGCAAAGGACAGCTAAATCATACCATAAACACATAGGAAAAATCTGGATCAAATCTGAGCCAAAATTGCAGTGATTCCGCCGCACATTACATGCAAATTACGGCGTTTCCGCCGCACCGCTTTGGATCCTCGGGTCGCACTTTTGTCCAGTTGTGTGTTGACGCGTGTACGTGCCTATTTTGTGCTAGGGTCCCTTTTATCGGCTATAAATAGCCCCGAAATTATGTTGTAAAAAAGAGTTGTTTTTATTTCATTCTTTAGTAATAAAATTCTGTTGGTTTATTTCGTGTTTTTAGTTTTCTTTTGTAGTTTCTCTAGGACCCCTTCTCATTCCCTTCATCCATGATTTTCTAACTCTCTCCAAAGGGTGGGGGTGACGGATTTAGGGTGACGAGAAGAAGAATGATGTTATTATTATAATTTCATGTTAGTATATTTTGATTACTTGAGTTTATGTTGAGTCATTTATCATGTAATGCTTTATAACTAATGTGATTTATTATAAGTTTCAGATTTCTCTAAACAAAACCCGATATCTAAACCCCCACCCGCTAGACTCTCATCCATATTTGCTTTATTCTTAGTTGTTTTTGTTGTTCTTGCTTTAGAAAATAAAAAATCCAAAATCTCAAACCAACCTTATGTCTCTCTCTTTCTTTCCTTAATCGAAAATCACAAAAATAACAATATCTCTCCCTCCTTGTGTTCGACCCGTATTTGCCACGTCTTCATTGACGTCGTGCACTTGCGGTATAAATAAAATTCTCATCAAGTTTTTGGCGCTGTTGCCGGGGAGGCGACGAAGATTTTGTTTATTTCTGGTGATTTTGATTCTTTTCTTTTTATCGTGTGCGCCATCTAACTATTTGGGTTTACGTTTCAGGAGACAACGGAGTGCGCGGCGAAATCCGGGCACAGTCGGAGCAAGAATGACAGTGAAATCGCCGCACCTAAAGAACAATCTGCGGCGGATCCGCCGCACGTCTGAAACATCTGGGCTTCAATTTTTTCTGGGGTCGTCTCCATCTCTGGGTGGACGCGTAGAGCAACTGGAAATTTTCGAGAGCGGGCGGCGAACCCGACTAAGCGTGCGTAGGTAACCTTTGTTGCCTTTTTCCTCGTAATTTCTAATTTCGGAAAATTTCCTTTTTGTAGAACTGCACGTGTTAAGCTCGAATTCCATAATTGGCAATAATTCAACTCTGACCTAAAAATTGGAAAAATTAGAAAGACTTAGTGCATGCATCATATAGTGTTTTGTTTGCATTATTCTTGCTAAATTCTTGCAAATTATTTTTTGTTGAAGAGTGCTGGAGGCAAGGTACGTGAGCGGTTTTTATCGATTGCATTTAAGCATATAATTTAGTTGCATACAACCTTGCAATTGTCCCCCACTAAAGACCAATGTTTGACTATCTTTGCTAGATTTAAGTTAAACTATCTTAAGGGCAACTCCATAGGAAAAGATACGGTGGGGATTTCATCACCCTTCCGTGACCTACAAATCACAATCCTAAAGTGTCACCCAAGCCTTAAAATTAAAATCAATTAGACATTGGCCCCTAAGGAGTCAGACTCAATTAAGGAGAAGATTGGTTTGACATGCTATGACTTGAAGCTGATCGAATTTAATTTGGTGTCTAGAAAGTGTTTTTGTGTTGACGTAAGTCTTCCAAGCGAAGTGGTTGTCTAATTGGCACCGACTCTGTCGGAAGCGCCCCCACTAGCTATACACTGCCTGGCCAATTTGGTTTGATTAGTGAGGGAGGTGAATCAAGCGAACCAATTCGACTGAACCAGTTAGGAGTCGTCTAGATTTAATAGACATTAGGTCTAGGATTGTTTGAACCGTGCTTGTTTAGGAAACTTCTGACCAACCCTCTTATCTATGTTTTAGAGTTAAGTTTCCCTTCTCATCTGAGTCTTCTTTCTCTTCTCATCTCAATTCTCTAGATTAGGATTCCTTTCTCATCTTTCCCCCTTCTATTGTTTGTTTCCATTTTTGAAAAAAAAATTATAAAAAAAAGAAAAAGTAATTGATTCTTGAAATTGAATTTGGAATTTAAATTTCAAATTTGAATTCAAAAATTGATTCAAACTGGTGCACTCAGATTTGGGTTCGGGACTTGAGCAATCGACTCTCACGAGTTCATCTAGATTCCAGTCTAGAGCTTAGCCCCAATCCACCTACTGCACCACCTCACCCGGATCCAATGGGTGAGAATGTAGTGGACCCGCCTATGACTCTGAGGGATCGGTGCTACCCAACGATGGCTGCTCAGCCATCGTGCATCGTTATACCCATCATACTGGGTCGCTGTTGAACATTTTATTTTAAACCGCAAGTGCACGGCCGCGATGAAGCGGTGGCAAGTACGGGTCGTCCTCAGGGAGGTGAGTAGTCTCTTGCTTGTACGAAATCAAGTGGCAAAATAGGGAAGAGAAAGATTGATTATGCTCACCTACGCTACACTACGCTAAGAAGTATGAAATGTGAAAGAAGCAAACAAACGATGAAATAAGAACTAAGCTAAGAACAAAACAAGAATGCTGGAATTTCAGGAATGGAAAACCCCTAAGGGGTGGAGTGAGTGCACACAAGAAAAGAGGTGGGTGTAGAATACATTCTTTAAGCACATGAAGGTGGTGTTTATCAAGCATAGGAAGTGTCTAAATGTTATGGCAAAACCTATCAATCTATTCACCAACTTGGTTGATTAACATTTACATATGCAAGTTGTTTATTTCAGAACCTAAACAAGCATGAGAGGTGTCTAATCATTTTGGCAAAACTCATCAAGTTATAAATTCTATCCTAAACAAGCAAGCATACATTCATGTTTTATCAACACATCAAAAATAAAGCATTCATCCCATTCTCTAATGCATGTATGTACATCTACTCCACCCCCCAAAGGGGATGAAAACTACTCACTAAACATTACACTAATTATTAAACTAAGCAAAGAAAGCATATTAAAACTAAGCTAGAAATAAAAGACGATTAAACTAAAACATGCACAAACAATAAAAGAAGCATAAACAAACAACGAAAGAAACACAAAACTTTATTGATAAAGTGACTCACTTTAAAAGTAGCATCCTCCTACTTTAGTGTGTGCTTCAAGGCCTCACTTCTAGTAGGAAGAATAGCCACTTAAAATATGGAGTGATTACAATAGGAGGTGAAGAGTTCTATTTATAGGCATGGAAAAAGCTAATCTGGGACAATCCCCCGATGTGGGACTAAAAAGATACCAAAAATAGCCTAAACATCCTCTAATACATATGCTGGAGAAATTTTAGAGGATTTGGGCCAAAATGGACCGCCAATTGTTGTGGGCTTTTAATTCTGGTATTGTACGTCTTTGATGCGGTTACTTGACTTGTTGGAGCTCCGACCCGAATCTAATTGGTAAAATACTCCCCATGATGGTGTGGAGTATTCTGTTTTGCTCTTAGGTCCTTCTGTCTTGCAATCAGGTCCTTCTTCCTTGCATCTTGGTCTCCAGATCTCACAATTCAGACCTTTTTCCCAGCTTTTGGGTTCTTTTATCATTTATCTCTTCAAACCTATTTATTCCTGAAAACTAAACGTAAAACTCGTGACATAGCATTGTTTAGGTGAAAGATAATGGATATAAGATACAAATATAAGCATTAAATGATGTCAATCGAATACCCCCACACCTAACTTTTGCTAGTCCCGAGTAAAACAAAGAAAGAGAAAAGCATACGAAAAAACAAGAAATCCTAACTCACTTTCGTAGGAATCACGGTTGCACTTAGCACGTGCAACAAGCCGTTAAACCTCCTTGTCGCCAAGGAGGAGGAGTGTTGTCTCCTGAGGGTTTTCAGCGGATATACCCACAAAATCCGAACAAGATGCATTAATCAATCTAGCTACACGACTCGTTGGACTCATTTTGTCGATCATGGGACGCGGTAATACTACGGGTCGACTCTATAAATGTAATCGGTCCACACACCTAGCCTAATGAGTTATTCGTGAAAGTTAGTTAAGGACTTGAGTGAAAGACATGGGCAACCTTAACTTTTGAATGTGATACAATGTGTAAAGTCCATTTTGGTTCTTATTTGACTTTTTTTTTCTTTTTTTTCTTTTTCTTCTTTAGAGCATTTTATTGGTTGGTGTTTGATTCTCCCAGGGTCAGGTTTCGTGCATCATTGCCTATGAGGACTTACACTATCATGTACACCTTCCCCCAAATCTCCACATAGGGCGATCCCTACCACCCGTGTAACGGGAGTTCGGTCGGTGCATCCCAAGTCAGATGACTCGAAAGCACCAGGCACAAAGTCCCCTCAGACCTACTTTCCCGAGTGATAGGAGTCGTGCGATAAGAGAGAACACCACTGATTTATTTATCTACATGGGAACCAAAACCCCTACACTTAAGTTTCACAAAAAGAGATTAAGGGCCCTTGACTACGACAAACTTCCTTATACTAACAAACACGAATTATTTGACTCACTAGGTTCAGGGTGGACTTCTTTAAATGTTTGAGTGCTGAAACCCTATGATTACACGCCCCCCGAGGGAAAACCGGGGTGCATCCTAACGACTCGATAAGACCTAAAGCCAGTAAACTAGAAATCTTAATGCATCAAGTTCAAGACAATTTTGGGAGCTTTCTTTTTACTTTGCCTCTCAACGGTTTTGCACATGCTAAACACACGCAAAACCCACAAAAACATTTTCTTTCGCAAACACATGAAGATTTTGAAAGAAATGTGAAAATTTTAAAGCACTCGGCAAGCAAAAGAAGACAAGTCACCCAAGGATCATGGCAAGCAGATATATCGATATTAAATGCGGCACACTAACATGACCCTAACAATGCACACAAAAGAAAACAAAAAATCAAAAGAAAAAAACTCGACTATGTACACATGTAAACCCCCCCCCCCACACCTACTTCATGCATTGTCCTCAATGAATGTGAACAAGATACTACATGGATACATGCATGTAAAAGGAAAGATCTCACCAACATGAAGTACAAAGGGACGTTCAGGGTCATGCTGATGGACACAAACCCAAATTCCCTCAAAACCTGTGAGAAGCTGAAGATGGGAGATAAATACGTGAAGAGATTGGGCCCAAGTACACAAGGGTTGGGGTCCACAACAATCGATGCTCACTAATGAGTCTTTTATTACACACTTCTTTTTTTTTACAAGATATACACATCAACCAAGATATTCTCATAATCATTTGGTCAAGGAACATCAAATGAGAACATCAAGTTTTGAGGACCAGATACTTGCCGAGATGGGCAAACTTCACTGGTACTCTGAGGTGTCATGAGGGGTGAAAGGTCAAAGCTGAAAGGCTCGAAGCCCTCATGATATTGGTTGGGTGTGGGCAACAAAGAATGAAGTTGTGTTGCCTCACTAGGGTATAATTGCTCATCGAAGAAAACCCTCCAACCAATAGGCGGGTGCATCGGAATGAGTTCCTCAGGCTCATTCGATGGATGCAGCAGACATGCATCACTAAGAATGGGGCTTCTCCCCAAGTCATCCAACAAGGACCTCCCACCATCACTTAGATCATCAAGCATAAGCTCGGTCATAGGTGGGTCCTTGTTGGAGTCAATATGAAGCTCAAATGGCTCAATGGCCATGGGACATGAGGTAGAGACACCTTCTGGTCTAGGCATATGGTGAGGTGTCTCACTCTCACTAGTACTCTCAACTGAATCATGCAACGAACACTCCCTTTGGACATTCATGTTCGAGGCCAGCTCACTCTGTTGCATTGCAAAGACATGCAATGAGTCTTCGCTGAGCCTACAAACATTCTCAACGTCCTGCATTGGTGTTAGAGGTGTTCGTTGGTTTTGTGGTGCTTTCTCCAATTGGCGGATGAGATTGAGATTTAAAGGTTCATCCATGGGTTCCTGTTGCCTACCAGAGTTGAACACATGAAACTCGGCACTCATGTTACCGAATGAGAGCTTCATGAGACCATTTCTACAATTAATCAAGGCATTGGAGGTTGCCAGAAATGGTCTACCCAAAATCAAAGGTATTTGAGAGTGGGTGTTCGCAACAGGATTGGTATCGAGGACAACAAAATCGACTGGAAATATAAAATCTCCAACTTTGAAAAGCACATCCTCGATAATCCCCATGGGAATACGAATGGATCTATCCGCCAATTGGAGGGTGATCTTAGTTGGTTTCAATTCTCCCAAGTTCAACTGTTGATAAACAGAGAATGGGAGGAGGTTGACCGCTGATCCTAAATCAAGCAAAACATTGCTCAGTCTAGTGTCCCCTATCGTACACTGAATAGTAGGACACCCAGGGTCCTTGTATTTTGTGTAGGTGGCATTGGACAAAAGTGAGGTTATATTTGCAGCCAAGAATGCTTTCTTAGGAACATTGGTCTTCCTCTTGGTTGTGCAGAGATCCTTCAACACTTTGGCATATTGAGGTATTTGTTGGATGACATCCAACAAGGGGATGTTAACCTTCACTTGCTTAAACACCTCTAATATCTTGTCCATGTTGTCACTCTGCTTTTTGTTTAACCTACTTGGATAGGGAGCTTTTGGCAGGTAGGTTTTCTGTTGTGCCTGAGAAGAAAGCTTTGGTGTATTACCCTCACCCTCAGCTTCTTCTTCACCACCATTCCCACTGAGGGGCTGCGTAGATGGTGGTTGTTGTGGCAAGGAGATGTGATTGTCAACCTGTTTTCCATTCCTTAAGGTCACAATGGAATTGACATGGTGAACAGGTTCCTCCACATGGTTCACTTGCCTCCCCCGAGGTACCACATTCTCATTTTGCATTTGTTGTTGTTGGTACATGCGGTGGTTAGCCTCAGGCTGGCAAGGAAAAGATCCTCTCTCTCTTTCATGTACAGACTGAGCCAATTGGCCCATCTGAAGCTCTAGAGATTTCATGGTCTGCTGATTTGAAGTAAGAACTTGACTTGTGGTAGACATAAAGTTTTTCATTGAGTTTTCAAGTCCACGAGTCAAGGTCTCAAGCGAATTGAATCGGGTTTCCATATTATTGGAATTTAGGAAACCCGATTGGTTGGTGGTTTGTGCTGCTGACTGATGTTTTGGACCAGAGACTTGCCGAGATGGGCAAACTCCACTGGTACTCTGAGGTGTCACGAGGGGTGAAAGGTTAAAGCTGAAAGGCTCGAACCCCTCATGATATTGGTTGGGTGTGGGCAACAAAGAATGAAGTTGTGTTGCCTCACTAGGGTTTAATTGCTCATCAAAGAAAACCCTCCAACCAATAGGCGGGTGCATCGGAATGAGTTCCTCAGGCTCATTCGATGGATGCAGCAGACCTGTATCACTAAAAATGGGGCTTCTCCCCAAGTCATCCAACAAGGACCTCCCACCATCATTCAGATCATCAAGCATAAGCTCGGTCAAAGGTGGGTCCTTGTTGGAGTCAATATGAAGCTCAAATGGCTCAAGGGCCAAGGGACATGAGACAGAGACACCTTCTGGTATAGGCATATGATGAGGTGTCTCACTCTCACTAGTACTCTCAACTGAATCATGCAACGAATACTCCCTTTGGACATTCATGTTTGAGGCCAGCTCACTCTGTTGCATTGCAAAGACAGGCAATGAGTCTTCGCTGAGCCCACAAACATTCTCAACGGGTTGCATTGGTGTTAGGGGTGTTCGTTGATTTTGCGGTGCTTTCTCTAATTGGCGGATGAGATTTAGATTTAAAGGTTCATCCATGGGTTCCTATTGCCTACCAGAGTTGAACACATGAAACTCGGCACTCATGTTACCGAATGAGAGCTTCATGAGACCATTTCTACAATTAATCAAGGCATTGGAGGTTGCCAGAAATGGTCTACCCAAAATCAAAGGTATTTCAGAGTGGGTATTTGCAACAGGATTGGTATCGAGGACAACAAAATCGACTCGAAATATAAAATCTCCAACTTTGATAAACACATCCTCGATAATCCCCATGGGAATACGAATGGATCTATCCGCCAATTGGAGCGTGATCTTAGTTGGTTTCAATTCTCCCAAGTTCAACTGTTGAGAAACAGAGAATGGGAGGAGGTTGACCGCTGATCCTAAATCAAGCAAAACATTGCTCAGTCTAGTGTCCCCTATCGTACACTGAATAGTAGGACACCCAGGGTCCTTGTATTTTGTGTAGGTGGGATTGGACAAAAGTGAGCTGATATTTGCAGCCAAGAATGCTTTCTTAGGAACATTGGTCTTCCTCTTGGTTGTGCAGAGATCCTTCAACACTTTGGCATATTGAGGTATTTGTTGGATGACATCCAACAAGGGGATGTTAACCTTTACTTGCTTAAAAACCTCTAATATCTTGTCCATGTTGTCACTCTGCTTTTTGGTTAACCTACTTGGATAAGGAGCTTTTGGCAGGTAGGTTTTCTGCTGTGCCTGAGAAGGAAGCCTTGGTGTATTACCCTCACCCTCAACTTCTTCTTTACCACCATTCCCACTGAGGGGCTGCATAGATGGTGGTGGGTGTGGCAAGGAAATGTGATTGTCAACCTGTTTTCCATTCCTTAAGGTCACAATGGAATTGACATGGTGAACAGGTTCCTCCACATGGTTCACTTGCCTCCCCCGAGGTACCACATTCTCATTTTGCATTTGTTGTTGTTGGTACATGCGGGGGTTAGCCTCGGGCTGGCTAGGAAAAGACCCTCTCTCTCTCATGTACAGACTGAGCCAATTGGCCCATCTGAAGCTCTAGAGATTTCATGATCTGCTGATTTGAAGTGAGAACTTGACTTGTGGTAGACATAAAAATTTTCATTGAGTTTTCAAGTCCACGAGTCAAGGTCTCAAGCGAATTGAATCGGGTTTCCATATTATTGGAATTTGGGAAACCCGATTGATTGGTCGTTTGTGCTTGGGGTGGCTGATAGGAATGTGCATGCATGGGAGGTTGGTGTGATTGGTAAGGTGGTCTAGAGGGGTTTGAAGGACCACCCGGGGCATTATTTTGGTTCATTGAAAAATTGGGGTGGTTCCTCCATCCAGGATTATAATATGATGAGTATGGGTCATTCCTGGCTCTATCATAGACGGCGTTGACACGCTCCATCTCAGGAGGAATGGACTCACACTCGCTCTCTACATGACCTATCCTACCACATGAATGACAAGGAACTGGACCAGATGTGGACATGTGAGGTGCACTTTGTTGGTTTTGGATCTCAATCGAATCCATACGGCGCATTAAGGCCGCCATGCGTGCCTCGGTGGCCGTAGTGGTATCGATAGCAAATGCGGCACCCGATCTAGTCGAGTTTGCATTCGCGATCCTCGCTCCTATACTAGATGATGCAGGTGGTTCCCTCACACTCTCCCACTGCATGGTTTTCTCAGCGAGGTCTTCTAAGAAGGCTCATGCCTCCCTTTCATCCTTTCCCCAGAACTCTCCTTGACACATGGACTCAAGGAGCGTTCTGGACGGGATGTGAAGACCCTCATACACAATCTGACAAAGACGCCACAACTCAATGCCATGGTGAGGGCACGAGGATAGTAGCTCTTTGAACCTCTCAACATATGCATGAAATGGTTCGGTCTCATGTTGATAGAACGAATTGATTTCGTTCCTCAATTTTTGAGTCCGATGATTAGGAAAGTACTTCTTGAGGAATGCAGATTGAAACTCATCCCAAGTCCTAAAGGAATTCGCCTGGTTCCTGTACAACCACTTCTTGGCGTCATCCTTTAGTGCAAAAGGAACGAGCCTAAGATGGATGGAGTCTGTGCTAAGTTGTTGCAGCTTGAACATAGCACAGACCTCCTCAAATTCCCTGAGAAAGATATAGGGGTCACCTTTCCCAGTGAAGCGAGGGAGCATGGAAATGAATTGAGGCTTAACCTCAAAATGGTTCCCATTAGCCTCTGGTAATACGATGCATGAGGGTAGAGCGGTACGGCTCGGGTAGCATCGACCACGAAGAGGTATGGGAACGACAACTGGAAGCACAGGTGGAACAGGCGGGTCCAGCAACTGCTCCTCCTCACGGAAATTAGCAACCATTGGACCAGAACTACGTGCGACACGAGAGGAGGAAGGTGTCGAGAAATCGATGACCGAAGCCGGATTGACAACACTCCTCGTCAAACGACCACTCTCGTCTCATGTCCACGAAAGCATGCACAACGGTGCACACACACAACCACAACTCTCTCTTTTTCTTTTTTTTCTTTTTTTTCAAAGAATGTACGTAGGGGAGAAGATTGGGGAACACAGGAGAGAAAGAATGACTCAGGAGAGAAGCACACAAGCAAACAAGGCTCAAGCAATCCTAAGGTCGCTATAGGTCCTTACAGCTAGACGACGCCTAACTGCGAGGTCACGCGGCTTCAACACGCCTCACCTCCCTACGACGAGGACCACAAAGCCCAGCAAGTGAGCCAAGATCTGGGGATCTCGTCTCTCCTACTATCGACAAAGTGGGCAACGCCGATCAGGTCATGACGGTCGGGACCGGATCACTCTCCTAATGTGCCCGAAATCCTTAGGGCCAATGTCTACTTGATTTTAAAATTAGGCTCTTTATTAGTGTGGTTTGTGGGGCGAAGGAAAGGGTGATGAAATCCCCCACCTTATCTTTTGTGGGACAGCCCCTCCTTAGTAGCGTTTTGGAGTCCTAATCTAGCAATCAGCTCTCCAAACAAACGCTCAACTCACACTTGTTTCAATACACTTCCTACTAACTAATGCATGTTCATACGAAATGCATGAATGAGAGTAGAAGGTGCGTACCTCACGCCAGCTCTCAGCAACAAAAAATAAAGCTAAGATAAAAGACAATCTAAATGCCTAAGTCACATACATGATGCATGGCCTAAACAAAAAGAATGCCTAATCTTTAGCTTTGAATTTTAGGGTCCAAGTTGCTTAAAGGAGGTTGATTATGGATCTGGGAACACACTATAAGTCAAAACATGCCAAATTAAATCCTAGATCACTACATCAATTATGAAAACCAACCAAAGAAATACGAGAGCGAGCTGAGCTTACCAGACCGCCAATTGGCGGTCTCAGGCCGCTGATTGGCGGTCTACAGTGCCCAGCTTGCTTCAAAATTTCTCCAGGTGCTCCTCCTGACCACTACACGTCTCCTGAAACAAAGCAAAACTACAAAACAAAAATTAAATCCACTCGAATCGTCCAAACAAGAGTCTGGACTGGCACCTCCCCGGCAACGGCGCCAAAAACTTGTTGAACGTTTTATTTTAAACCGCAAGTGCACAGCCGCGATGAAGCGGTGGCAAGTACGGGTCGTCCTCTGGGAGGTGAGTAGTCTCTTGCTTGTACGAAATCAAGTGGCAAAATAGGGAAGAGAAAGATTGATTATGCTCACCTACGCTACACTACGCTAAGAAGTATGAAATGTGAAAGAAGCAAACAAACGATGAAATAAGAACTAAGCTAAGAACAAAACAAGAATGCTGGAATTTCAGGAATGGAAAACCCCTAAGGGGTGGAGTGAGTGCACACAAGAAAAGAGGTGGGTGTAGAATACATTCTTTAAGCACATGAAGGTGGTGTTTATCAAGCATAGGAAGTGTCTAAATGTTATGGCAAAACCTATCAATATATTCACCAACTTGGTTGATTAACATTTACATATGCAAGTTGTTTATTTCAGAACCTAAACAAGCATGAGAGGTGTCTAATCATTTTGGAAAAACTCATCAAGTTATAAATTCTATCCTAAACAAGCAAGCATACATTCATGTTTTATCAACACATCAAAAATAAAGCATTCATCCCATTCTCTAATGCATGTATGTACATCTACTCCACCCCCCAAAGGGGATGAAAACTACTCACTAAACATTACACTAATTATTAAACTAAGCAAAGAAAGCATATTAAAACTAAGCTAGAAATAAAAGACGATTAAACTAAAACATGCACAAACAATAAAAGAAGCATAAACAAACAACGAAAGAAACACAAAACTTTATTGATAAAGTGACTCACATTAAAAGTAGCATCCTCCTACTTTAGTGTGTGCTTCAAGGCCTCACTTCTAGTAGGAAGAATAGCCACTTAAAATATGGAGTGATTACAATAGGAGGTGAAGAGTTCTATTTATAGGCATGGAAAAAGCTAATCCGGGACAATCCCCCGATGTGGGACTAAACAGATACCAAAAATAGCCTAACCATCCTCTAATACATGTGCTGGAGAAATTTGAGCGGATTTGGGCCAAAATGGACCGCCAATTAGCGGTCTTGGACCGCCAATTGGCGGTCTATATGGTTCCGATCCTGCTCATTTTTGTTGTGGGCTTTTAATTCTGGTATTGTTGGTCTTTGATGCGGTTACTTGACTTGTTGGAGCTCCAACCCGAATCTAATTGGTAAAATACTCCCCATGATGGTGTGGAGTATTCTGTTTTGCTCTTAGGTCCTTCTGTCTTGCAATCAGGTCCTTCTTCCTTGCATCTTGGTTTCCATATCTCACAATTCAGTCTTTTTTCCCAACTTTTGGGTCCTTTTATCCTTCATCTCTTCAAACCTATTTATTCCTGAAAACTAAACATAAAACTCGTGACATAGCATTGTTTAGGTGAAAGATAATGGATATAAGATACAAATATAAGCATGAAATGATGTCAAGCAGTCGCAACTTCGAACTGAAGGCACAATACATGAGTATGTTGCCCAAGTTCACCTCTAAGGAAGACTCATATATCTTCCTTAGAGAATTTGAGGAAATTTGCTCCCTTATGCAATACCAGCATATCTCTGAGGAGGCAGTGCGTCTTAAATTTGTGCCTCTAGCACTGAAGGATGACGCTAAGAAATGACTATATAGTCTAGCCGAAAGATCTATTAGGAGTTGGGCCGAGTTTGTTCAAGTATTCTTAAAGAAATATTTCCCCAACCATAAGACTATTAGGATTATGAATGAAATTGTTGCATTCGTTCAATCTGAGAGCGAGCCGTTCTATTCCTATTTAGAAAGATTTAAAAGTTTGTTGACACAATGCCCTCATCATGGAATTCCACGATGACAATTGTGCCAAATTATTTATGAGGGATTGACACATACATCTAGGGTTATGGTAGAATTTGTAAGAAAAGCAAACTTCATGTCCAAAAATGAGAATGACGCTTGGACTTTTCTTGAGGATTTAGCCAAAAATAGTATGCAATGGGACAATGCTAGAGCACCGAATAACCCGAGTATTGGATCTAGAATAGCAAGTCAACCCAAACCAGGTGTCTTAGCTTTAGATGCTACCGTAGCTGCTGAAGCAAAACTAGCTACCCTTATGCGTAGAATGGAAAATCTAGAGCTAAAAACCCGACCCCTAGTGAATCAAGCCTCTTCTATCCCTTGCTCTAGATGTGGTCAAACTGGTCATATAATGGAGGATTGTGCGGACTTGGAACAAGTTAATGCCACATTTAACCATTCTAGAAATGACCCATACGCATCAACCTATAACCCGGGTTGGCGTAGTCATCCCAATTTTTCATTGAGCCAACAAGGTCAACCTCCTAGACAACAACCAAACCCGTATAACCAAAATAATACGTCATCTTGGTTTAGTAACAATGGAGATTATGATGTTAGGTTGACAAACTTGGAAAATTTGGTTAAGACTTTTATGCAAACAAACACCCAATCCTTCCAAAGGCTAGAAACACAAGTCAGCCAACTAGCACAAATAGTAGGTGAAAGAGAAAATGGTCAGTTTCCAAGTCAACCTGAGGTGAATCCAAGACCTAATAATCAATATCAGCCCTATCAACCACCTCTATGAAGTAACAACCCTAGACCGGTTCAAATGGTTCATAAGGAGGGACCGTTCCAACAAATAAATGCAGTTGTATCATTACGGTCCGGAAAACAAGTTGATAACAATGTGGTAAATCCTAGGGCTCCTAATCAATCTAGCCGTCAAACACCCACATGTGACCTAACCATTGAACCTGAAGTCCAATTTGAAAAGCCCAACCCACCTAGTCAACCTGGCCCTATAACTCAACCTGAGCGAGTCTTTGTTCCTAAAGCTCCATTCCCCAATAGACTCAAGAAGAGCTCAAGTGCACAAATGGAGAAAATCTTGGAAGTATTTAAGTAAGTTAAGGTGAATATTCCACTCCTAGAGATGATTCAACAAATACCTGCTTATGCTAAATTCTTAAAGGATCTGTGCACTAAGAAGAGAAAAACGAACGTACCAAAGAAGGCATTCTTAACTGCAAACATAAGCTCTATTTTGTCCAACTCGTCTCCTATAAAGTATAAGGACCCTGGGTGTCCCACAATTTCATGTGCGATAGGAGATACTTTTATCAACAAAGCCCTTCTAGACCTTGGTGCTAGTGTTAACTTACACCCGTTCTCTGTCTATGAGCAACTAAACCTTGGTCCACTAAAACCCTCTAAGACAACCCTTCAATTTGCCCAGGATCAATGATGCATTGCATACATTGCATCATATGTCTTTCATTTAGATTAATTTTATATCAATAAATGCTACTAAGGTATGTGTTTAGTCTTATTTACAGAATACAGGGACGTAATTGCAAATTACCCCTATCCCGAGCATAAACGCGTGCAAGAGACTCATTTCTGTCATAAAAACCAAGTTCAAGATTATCAGGGTTCATCCAAGCATAAAAGCATTCAAAGACCTAATTACAAAAAGGCCAAGGACTTAAGCACAAAAGTATCCAGGGACTTAATTGCAAAAAGCCGAGGACCCGACTGCAAATTACGAGGACCAAAATATTATTTTGGAGAAGTTCTAAAGAAAAATCAATTTGAATTCCCAAATATATGAAGAAATTAATTCGGAGCTCAAAAGAAAGGAAAGAAATCAATCCAAACGCGCAAAGGACAGTTAAATCATACCATAAACACACAGGAAAAATCCGGATCAAATCTGAGCCAAAATTGCGGCGATTCCGCCGCACATTACATTCAAATTGCGGTGTTTCCGCCGCACCCTTTGGATCCTCGGGTCGTGCTTTTGTCCAGTTGCGTGTTGACGCATGTACGTTCCTATTTTGTGCTAGGGTCCCTTGTATCGGCTATAAATAGCCCCAAAATTATGTTGTAAAAAAGACTTGTTTTTATTCCATTCTTTAGCAATAAAATTATGTTGGTTTATTTCGTGTTTTTAGTTTTCTTTTGTAGTTTCTCTAGGACCCCTTCTCATTCCCTCCATCCATGAGTTTCTAACTCTCTCCAAAGGGTGGGGGTGACGGAATTAGGGTGACGAGAAGAAGAATGATGTTATTATTTTAATTTCGTGTTAGTATATTTTGATTACTTGAGTTTATGTTGATTCATTTATCATGTATTGCTTTATAACTAAAACATTCAGATTTCTCTAAACAAAACTCGATATCTAAACCCCCACCCGCTGGACTCTCACCCATATTTGCTTTATTCTTAGTTGTTTTTGTTGTTCTTGCTTTAGAAAATAAAAAATAAAAAATCTCAAACCAACCTTATTTCTCTCTCTTTCTTTCCTTAATCGAAAATCACAAAAATAACAATATCTCTCCCTCCTTGTGTTCGACCCGTACTTGTCACATCTTCATTGACGTCGTGCGCTTGCGGTATAAATAAAATTCTCATCAATCGAGGACATGTTTGACCAGTTGCAGTCAGCGAAGGTGTTCTCGAAGATTGATCTGCGATCCGGGTATCATCAGTTGAGGATCAGAGTGGCAGATGTTCAGAAGACAGCTTTTCGGACGAGGTACGGGCACTTTGAGTTTCTGGTGATGTCGTTCGGGTTGGCGAACGCGCCTGCAGCATTTATGGATCTGATGAATAGGACATTCAGTTAGTATCTCGACCGTTTCATGATTGTCTTCGTGGACGATATCTTGGTCTATTCACCAGATATGGAGCAACACCGGGAGCATCTTAGGATTGTACTGGGCATCCTGAGAGATCAGCAGTTGTATGCCAAGTTTTCAAAATGCGAGTTCGGGCTTCACAGTGTGGCATTTTTGGGGAAAATAGTATCGGGATATCAGTGGATCCAGAGAAGGTCGAGGCAGAGACAGAGTGGAGAGCCTCGACGAGTGTGACTGAGATTAGGTGTTTTGTTGGATTGGCGGGTTATTACCGTCGGTTCATCAAAGACTTCTCGAGACTTGCTTCACCCCTGACAGCGCTGACAATGAAAGGAGTGAAGTTTGTTTGGTCCCAGAAATGCGAGGACAGTTTTCAGGAACTGAAGAGTCGGTTGACGACTGATCCAGTTCTTACTCTTCCCAGTGGTAGGGGAGGATTTGTAATTTACAGCACGGTATTGGTTTGGGATGTGTACTGATGCAGCACGGGCAGGTAGTGACGTATGCTTCGAGGCAGCTGAAGGTGCACGAGAAGAATTACCCCACTCATGATTTAGAGTTGGCAGGCGTGGTTCATGCTCAGAAGATTTGGCGTCACTATTTGTATGGTGAGCGGTTCGAAGTCTTCACTGATCATCAGAGTCTGAAGTATATGTTTTCACAGAGGGAACTGAACATGAGACAGCACAGATGGCTTGAGCTGATTAAGGATTTTGATTTCACCATCTTCTATCATCCGGGGAAGGCGAATTCAGTTGTAGACGCGCTGAGCAGGAAAGTGAAGGTGTCAGCTGCGAGTTTGTGCATTCAGGATTGGAGGCTACTCGAGACAGTGTCTGAGTGGAGGCCATTCACGGAGAGCTCGGAGGGGGCAGTGATTGTGGGACTTCGAGTGGAGCCGCAGACCGTCAGTCGAGTTGTTCAGGCTCAGCACAGTGATGAGGAGTTGACTAGTCTGCTACGGTCAGCTGCCAGGGATGGATCAGACTTCACCGTGGGAGTGGATGGAGGTCTGAGGTTCAAGAGTCGGATCTGTGTGCCGAAGGTCGATGGGTTGAGAGATGACATCATGGAGGAGGCACACTGAGAGAGATATTCCATTCACCCGGGGAGTACGAAGATGTATAAAGATCTACAGAGGAACTTCTGGTGGAGAGGGATGAAGCGTGATGTGGCTGATTTTGTGACTAGGTGCTTGGTTTGCCAGCGGGTGAAGATAGAGCACCAGAGACCAGCGGGACCGATGCAGAGTATAGAGCTACCTGAGTGGAAATGGGAGCATGTGACGATGAACTTCGTCACTGGGTTGCCGAAGACGAGGAGATATCACACGACGCGATTTGGGTTATAGTCGATCGACTGACCAAGTCGGCACACTTTCTGGCTATCCGGACTACTTTACCTATGGAGGGTCTAGCGAGGTTGTATGTTGAGGAGATCGTCAGACTACATGGGGTGCCAGTGAGTATCATTTCAGATCGAGATCCGAGGTTCACTTCCAGATTCTGGGGGAGTTTGCAGCAGGCTTTGGGAAATCGTCTGAAGTTCAGTACAACATTTCATCCGCAGATCGACGGTCAGTCCGAGAGGACTATTCAGACGTTAGAGGACATGCTGAGAGCGTGCACTCTGGATTGGGCAGTGCACTGGGATGAGCACCTGCCGTTGATTGAGTTCGCCTACAACAACAGCTACCATGCGAGTAGTGGGATGGCGTCGTACGAGGCTTTGTACGGGAGACCCTGCAGATCACCGGTATGCTGGAGTGAGGTCGGTGAGAGACAGTTAGTCGGGCCTGAGATTATACAGATGTATGCTGAGAAGGTTGATGTGATCAGGCAGCGACTAGCGACAGCTCAGAGCATGCAGAAGAGCTACGTGGATTGGCGTAGGCGAGTGTTGATTTTTGAGGTTGGCGATCATGTCTTTCTAAAGATCTCACCGTCGCGTGGGGTGATGAGATTTGGGAAGAAGGGGAAGCTCAGTCCGAGGTATATTGGACCGAGTTGGAGAGGTCGCCTACCGGATTGCGCTGCCGCCACAGTTCCCTGGTCTTCACAACGTCTTCCATGTTTTGATGCTGAGGAAGTACGTATCAGATCCTTCTCATGTGATTCAGATTGAGGTTCCAGAGATCCAGCAGGATTCGTCTCTTGAGGAGAGACCGATAGAGATTGTGGAGCGGATGGAGCACCAGCTCAGGAGGAGGACCATTCCTATGGTTAAGGTCAGGTGGCAGCATCACTCTGCGTGAGAGGCTACTTGGGAGGTTGAGGAAGAGGTCCGAAAGTCGTATCCGGAGTTGTTTGGTAAGCGTTGGTTTTAATTTCGCGGGCAAAATTCTTTTAATGAGGGTGAATTGTAATATCCTAACCCTTGCTTATTGTGCTAATGATGTTTAGGGGTGGATTAGTGAGGTTTGAGATGGACGGCTGAGATCGAAGGTGGGTTTTGTATATAAGGTTCGGATTTTCTCTCTCTCCCTCACTTTTCATTCTCTCTCTCTCTCTCGCACGATCTTACTCGTCTCTCTCTCCCTAAGTGTTTCTTCGGTGTTGGTGGAGGCGAGGGTTGCTATTGGAGTCACAGGACGTTCGTAGAGTTCTCCGGAGAAGAAGGGGTTGCGAGGAAGCGCTCGTCGCTGTTTCTTCCAATGCTTCTTCAAGCCTTAAGGTATGTCAAACTTGATTTTACACTCACCTATTATTAGTGTGGGGGTGGGGGTGGGAGCGGTCGACGGTAGGCCATTTTGGCTCATCGAACCTGCACAGCGATTTCAGCACTAAAATCGGTCGACCGGTGTTCTGGGTTTGGTCGACCGGTTATAGTGTATTTTGGGCGACATCCTCGCACCGGTCGAACGATACCCTTGGGGTGGTCGACCGGTTGTGCAATTTCGAGCGAGGGATGGACGCTCTGGTGCTTTTCGGTCGACCGAAAGTACTATTGTATGTCGGTTGGGGCGTTGACCATCTAAACGGTCGACCGCCTGTTTGACTCGTTCGACCGACGACTTAAGTTAACTTAATGTCTGGTCGACCGGAAGTGTTGTTTCGGTCGACCGTGTAGATCGACTTGTTGAAGGCTTTTGCACTGGTGGATTTCGGTCGACCGCTAGTGTTGTTTCGGTCGACCGTGTAGTGTGGACAGTGGGTGAGTCCTACTGGTGGTTTTCGGTCGACCGGAAGTCTTGGGTCGTTCGACCGTTGGAATTTTTTTAGCAAAAATGTTTTCTTACTGGTGCTTTTCGGTTAACCGGGCCCCCTTCGTCGTTCGACCGATTGGCGGGTTTTTCGGTTGGGCCAGTACTCTAGGTGAGGATCGGTCGACCGTTAAACAGTTTTCGTTCGACCGTTTATGCTATTTTTGGTGGATTCGTGGTTTTATGAGTACACTTGACAGCGCCTCGTCTCTCCGGCCCCAAGGGGGCAACGACACGGACCAGCGCCCGATAGTGGTGTGCTTGTACGCTTGAAAACGGCTCGTCTCTTCGGCCTTTTGGGCAACGGCACGGACTGTCGCCCGATAGTGGTACGAGTGTTGTGGGTTGGGGTGAGAGGACCCTTCAGACCCGGTTGTGTGGCCGTGACTGTACCGGCGGTGCCTTGTGTGCACGAGTGTTGTGGGGTTGGGGTGAGAGGACCCTTGAGACCCGATTGTGTGGTCGTGACTGTACCGGCGGTGCCATGTGTGCACGAGTATTGTGGGGTTGGGGTGAGAGGACCCTTGAGACCCGGTTGTGTGGCCGTGACTGTACCGGCGGTGCCGTGTGTGCACGAGTGTTGTGGGGTTGGGGTGAGAGGACCTTTGAGACCCGGTTGTGTGGCCGCGATTGTACCGGTGGTGACGTGTGTGCACAAGTGTTGGTGGGTTGGGGTGAGAAGACCCTTGAGACCCGATCGTGTCGGATTGTGCTATTCATTATTCATTGCATATTTCATTATTTGTCCATATATGTATTAGGGTTTGGCATACTGGGTTTCCTCTTGGAAACTCAGGCATTTTATGTCTGCTTTCAGGCCGTGAGCAGCGGTAGAGGGTGGTGCCTGCGGAGGAGAGCTTCTGGGACCAGATTCTGCTTCCCATCGTTTGAGGTTGTGATTACATGTGTATATTGTATCTTATAACTTTGATGTAATCACTCATTTTTGTAAACTCAGATCTGTATATTTTATATATATGTTGGTGCACCTGGTGACTATCTTTGGTAATGTCCTCCGTTGTTTGTATGTTATAAATTTTAAATTTTCTGCTGTTCGAGGACGATACAGATAAGCTTTGGGGTGAAGATATTTTATTTCCCAAAACCTGATAGATTAAGTTAAATTTACGATTTTTCCCTTTTCCATCAAGGCGCTAATGGAAGACATTTCTTTGTTTACATATTTTAATAATTTGTATGTATGGCTATAGAACCATTTCTATGTTTTATAGCTAGTTTTTAGTTTTATTTTTTATTTTTGCATCAAAACTCCGGTAAGGATCTTTTTCTTTTGTTTTCAATCTTTTATTGTCAGGTTTTTTCTAGGATTATTTTTCTGTGAAGATAGTTGTTTCTTCAATTTCATGAATATCTTTCATATGTACCATGTTCATGGCCATATTGCACAGTGGAGGGTTGTGGAATTTTTAAAATATTTTCAGCACAATATTATTTACGCTTACAAATATATGTTTTTGTTAATTATGTACATATTCTTAATCCTTTTTAACAGAATCACAGCTCATCACCTACGGAATGGATTTAACTATAAAAAAAAATCAATGTATCGATCTTTGAAAAACATGGTAAACCAAGCATAATCTATTAAGAGATTTCATGTGTTGTTTTTTGGAAAACATGGTAAAGTAAGCGTATTTTGTTAAGCCTATTCACTTTGTTATTTTTTGAAAGCATTAGGTATTTTTTAGTTATATTCTGAACTTGTAATTCAAAGTTTTTATAATTGGTCTATGTCTCTAGCTAATTAACGACTATAAATCTATCAATTGAGTTAACCTCGTTTCATCGCAGGAGACGATTTTGCCAACTTTCAACAACACTGTCGAGACAATGCTTTATTAGAGCGAACCTATATCACCTTTAGGTTCACCTTTACTAAATCTGTACATGTTCTGATCCTGTCGTGCAGTTCTTTAGAGATGCTGGTCATGCATGTCCTACCAGAGGCAATCCTGCTGATCACTTAAGTTGCCTCAACACCAGCTTCGACAAGATCAATGACAAATTAGTATCCTCTGATTTGAGAAGCATTAATATTCAACACATCAAATCCAGACTCATGAACCACTACACTCAATCCGATTATGCTTTAACAACCAACAAAATATTTATTGAAGTTAGCAACATGGTACGTACATTACAATTCTTCGAGGAATAGTCGTAGTTGCTGTTGTATTTATAAGATCTAATAATGGGTGTTTCACACAGGGATATTGCATCAAAGAATGTGCGATTAACTACAACAAAGCCACAATATGGAAGCAATTGACTACACTAACTACAAGATCATTCTTGAACATGTCGAGGGACATCGGGTACTACTGGATACGGATTGCAGTATACATAATGGTTTCAATATGCGTGGGCACACTCTTCTTCAACTTAGGCACGACCTACCCCGCAATAATTGCACGGTCGTCAAGCGTTGGGTTTGTGTTTGGATTCATGTCATTGATGTCGGTCGGGGGCTTCCCTTCCTTCATCGAGGAAATGAAGGCGTTTACGGCTGAGAGACGCAACGGTTACTACGGTGTGATGGTGTTTTGCCTATCGAATTTCTTGTCGTCCTTTCCATTTGTATTGGCCGTCTCACTCTCATCTTCAGTTATAACCTACTACATGGTGAACCTTCATAAAGGAGTCTCACATTTCGTTTTCTTTGCCGCCAACTTGTTTGGTTGTTTGGCTGTGGTGGAGAGCATCATGATGATTGTCGCGTCTTTGGTGCCTAATTTTCTCATGGGGATAGTGGCAGGAGCAGGAATCTTGGTAAGAATGCCATTATAATGATAAGTCCAATTAATATCTTCAATTACAATCGTACAGTCTCACGACAATTATAACTGTAGGCCAACTACAATACGTGTCGGCCTTCGATTTCTCAGAACATTACGTGTTTTTTAGTTGAATCTCAAACATATTATTACATCCTAACGAATCCAAGACTAGGAATGTACAAACTGAACTACCCAAGCCGTCTTACGATAAATATAACATATAGGATCTAACAAGCTAAGCGCCTATTATTGTGCAATAGTGTTGACCCATGGGTCATTAATGTGAAGGAATAGATGTGTTACTGTTCCTGATTATGATTTTTATGGAGGGTAATGCTTTTGTGTCGTCTTTCAGGGAATCATAATGCTGTCAGCCGGATTTGTTCGACTCTTGCCGGACCTTCCGAAAGCAATTTGGCGTTACCCCATCTCGTACATTAGTTATGGCTCTTGGGCTTTGCAGGTAAGCGTCGAAATCATCAATATCATATTAATATTATTAGTTACGTATGCTAAGGAAGTAAGGATGGCCTGATGGGTATAGTTACCTATTACCTATCATAAACAATGATAGGTTCAGCCCTCAATATCAATCATAATGATTTTTAATTGTTCTTGTAAAGAACTGATTACCATTTACCAAGTCATACGACTTACAAGTTGTTCCAGTGAAGTCCTACTCAAAATTTAAAAACTTTTAGAACTGGACTTAAACTGGAGATCAAATGTCGATGATAGTCTCTGGAAAAAAAACCCAGTGGAGGATGGCATACAGGGATGCTAACAGTCTGAATCTGAGGTGTCAACTAGACATAAATTAGCAGATTTTTCTTCTTATTCAAAAGTGTACATTTGCTTTGACTCGATGTTGATAATCTTAATGAGCATAATTACATGTCGATCTCAGACTTTTAGTCGTTAGCTAGGAGCATCAATTATTGCATTAACTTTTCAATCAAATTCCTATTAGAATAGGTAACCATTTATTGCCAAGGAAAGAGACATGTTAACTCAACTGAACACTATGGAAATGACATTCTAAACACGAACTTCTCTTCACGGGTTGATTACACCTCCGGAGATAGGAAATTCCGTAAGTGGTGTTGATCCCCAACGAACTGCCCGCCCATGTACAAGTCACACTCGAAATTGACCTAACGCTTTCTCGCTCGTGTTAACAAATGAAAACCCTCGAGCCCCCTTGTTGCGTGTTGCCTTGCCAAACGGCAAGATCTCCTTCCTCTCTCACATCCTCCCACTTGCTCTCTTTCGACCCTGAGATGAACGTAAGAATAAAGCACATGCATAAAAGGGGTTGGCGCTAAACCTTTCTTTATTTTGCTCTAAGAACAGGGTACACGAACTCCAAGGGTTTGGTTGTGACATCCCCACAACTCTACCTCGCCTTTATTGACTAATGATTACTTCAAAGAACCAACCCTTACACTTGTACATCCCATATAAACGCCTAAGACCTAATGCACCTTCCTAAGTTGCACGTCGCCTTGATAACGACCTGGTATGTTGCCATTTTTGCTCCCGCGTGCCAGTGGACTTCCCTTCTACACCTCCCTGCTTTGGCTGACACTCTCCATAACGAGGCTCTCATTATACTGATTTGTAGTCTTCCTTAAGTGTCATGTGCACGCTGAGGAAAGCTACCATATGTGGTCTCCTCACCACCCCGTGCCTGCCTTTCTTAAGTGACAACCCGAGCCTCCCAAAGACTGCTCCACACGATGCTACCTTGATGCCCTTCCTTCATCCCACGTCTGATAAACCGTCCATATTAGTCTTGGATGAGATAAGTTTCCAAGTATGGAACACGAGCGCTCTCTCTAATGCGCTTCAATTGACTTGTGTGACCTCTTTCTAGGCCCACAAACTCCTTAGTCTTAGACCGTTCCTCATGTTTCTTTTGGAATGTTGCAAGCATAGTCCACTTGTCGTGTCACTATCCATGTGTTTCGTCCATGCCACAAGACTTTCCACAATTGTTTGGAGCGAGTTCCGGACCTCGTGCCAACTTTGTTGCCTAATTCAGATTCCTTGCTTAGATCCTGATCTCGTCTTGGCATGACCATAATGGACCCGTTTACATGGGCTTCACTTCTGCGTCGGTTGCATCCTCAAGCAAACCACCTCTAGCCCACCCCACTAACCCATCACATTGTCAAGTGACTCCAGAACGGGTGCACCTAAGCCCTTAGGCCTAATTCGGTGACAAATAACCAACTACCAAACTTCTTCTTCACCCTCAAAGAAGAGGTGTGCTAGACAAGTACGTGCGCCATGAAATCCAAGAGATGAACCTTGGATGGGTACTCTCTTCCTTCGGTAGCTGCTACACTTTGTGCCTCCATACGCCCTTATGGAGCAGTGCACCTTCCACCCCATGTAGTCCAGACAAGTGGTTGGTCCCGAGCTCGCCTCCTCCTTCATAGAGGCGCACAGAATTGGAGCCCATACTTGCCCGCTTCAGATCGTCCCTCCTCGGACAATAGAACCTTCTGCGCGCTCGTACCCGGGATAATGACCCTTAGCCATGTCGTCCTCTTCCCAACCATCTATCTGCTTGAGACTCCCTCGTGGCGCCTCTTCCTACATTCAGGGGGTAATACCCTCACATATGTCCTACATCTCCTCCAGGACTTGGCCTCCGTCCCTCGAGTCGATTGGTTCCTTTGGTCGCACCAAATGGTCTTGATGCTTTGTTCTCACCTCGTTCATCCTTACTCTATCTTTAACAGAGAATAGGTCATCTAGCCAAGAAGTGTCGATCGATCCTATAGGTCCTACCTCGTAAGGTTGGTCTGGCAAGCTAGATCTTGCCTCCATAACAATGGTCGGTAGGTGATGAGGGAGTTGTAGGAAGGGGACTATGACTCGCACTCATTGCGACGTTCCCGACTTCCTAAACCCTCCCTTCACGAAGCACGGGTGAACTCTTCCGATGATTAAGAAGCACTTGAGATATAGCACCACACTAGCTTCGGATCTATAAAGGAACTCCATTCCAAAGATCTCTTCAAACTCGTCTAAGGGTGTGATTGTGACTGATTGATTCAGTTATAATACCGCAAGCGCACGGTCACGATAAAGCGATAACAAGTACGGGTCAAGTCCACAGGGAGGTGTGTCAACTCTGGTTCTTTAGAAATTAAGTGAAAAATTAAAGAGGAGAATAAGTGGATTGCATTAAACTAAGCAACACTAAACTAGAAATTAACAAACAAGAAAGATGAAAGCACAAGACTAACTAAAACTAACTAAGCAACTCACAAACTAGAAAGATGAAATTCAGTAAGGAAAACACCCCAAAGGGTGGAGTGTGTACACACGTGATAAGGTGGTGAAAAATGCATTCAATAAGGCACAAGTGTAGGTTGTATTTTCATGCATAGGAAGTATCTAATCGTTATGACAAAATCAATCATTCCAATCACTAACCTAGTTGATTAACATGAGCATAAACAAGTTAGTTTTTAAGAACATAAACAAACATGAGAAGTACCTAATGATAATGACAAAACCCACCAAATTAAGTATTCTCTTTTAAACAACAAAACATACATTCACATTGATCACATATTGCATAAGATAACATTCATTCACATTCTTCATTACATGTATAAACATCATCTCAACCTCAAAGGGGATGAAACTACTCACTACATATTAAGCTAACAATTATACTAAGGAATAGAAACATTCTAACTAATTATAATGTGATTAAGGAAACAAAATTAAGCTAAACATGCAAAAAAAAACATTAAGATAAAACTAGAAGAAATTATTTTATTAATGACTCGCATTACAAGTAACATTCTCTCCCTTAAGTTTTGTTCCAAATGCTTACTCCATGTAGAGAGAATGACCACGAAACAATGAGTGATTACAAAGGAGGAATAAGAGTTCTATTTATAGACATGAAAGAGGCAATTGTGGACAATCCCTGGTGAGACTAATGAAACATTCCCATAATAGACATAAACATATAACCCATATCCGTGCAAAACAAGGTTGCATTCTGACCCAAAGGAACCGCCAATTGACAGTCCCAATTGGTCACATACGACTCAATTTTGTGCGTCTACTTCATCTCTTCAATTATGCACATGGGGTGTGCCCTGGTCAGTCATATGAGTTTGCGCCCGAATCTAATTGCCAAAATACTCCTCATGATGGTGTGAAGTTTCTCGATTTTCTATTTGGTCCCTCCGGGCTTACGTCTAAATCTTTATACTAATAGACACGAATTATTCAACTCACTAGGTTAATGGTGGACTTCTTTATTTGTTTGAGTATTGAAACCCTATGATTACTCCCCCCCCCGGAGGGAAAACTGAGGTGCATCCTTTCGACCAAATAAGACCTCAAATCAGTGTACTAGATATCTTAATGCATCATGTTCAAGTAAATTCTGGGAGCTTCCGTTTTACTTTGCCTCTCAACGGTTTTGTATATGTTAAACACACGCAAAAATCACAAAACATTTTCTTTCGCAAACACATGAAGATTTTGAAAGAAATGAAAATTTTAAAGTACTATGCAAGCAAAAGAAGGCACGTCACCGAACGATCATGGTATAACAGATATATCAATGTAAATTGTAGCACACTAACATAACCCTAACAATACAAACAAAAAAACAAAGTGTAAAATACTTGACTCCACATATATACAAATGTAAAGCACCCCTCACACTTACTTCATGCATTGTCCTTAATATATGCAAGCATGATACGACATGCATTTTTGCATGAAAAAGTTGTGATCTCACCGAACTTTGAAGCGTAAGGAAAACTTCCGTGGTCATATTGATGGACACAAACCCGAATTCTCCTCAAAACTTGTGATATACTTAAGAAGGGAGACAAATACGTGAAACAAATAAGGCCAAAATGCACAAGAGTTGGAGCCCACAACAACCAATGCTCACCTTGGAGTCTCTTTTTTGTATTTTTGCAAATATAAATATGTACAAAAATAAGTTCTCATCGTCATTTGTCACAGGACATCAAATGAGAACCTCAAAAGTGGGTCAATGAACTTGGAATGAGAACATGACACCACGCGGGGCTAAAATACTCATTAGTGGGTCCCCTCACAAAATGCACAAGATGTAAAGAGAGGTTCATGATCAAGGTGCAAAGGTATCTGATACAAAGGATCAAACTTAAAGAGCTCAAACCACTAGAGAGTTTGGTCGTAGTTGAAGCAACGGAAGAAGATTTTCTCCCGTTGCGGTATTGAAGTTATGATCGTCAATCCAAACTCTACAACCAACAGGCTGGTGCGCCGGAACGATGCCAACAACCTCATTTTCCTTGCTCGACGCACCAGGCAAACAAAAAGTGTGTCTCTTACCCAAGGTATCCTCTAAGGAACTCTCAATACCCTCAATGGAAATGTAGTTGTTTTGTGTCCATTTATTTTCAAGATGATCCGAAACAATAGTGAGAGGCAAACTCTCACCAGGTCGTATGAAATTTAGGGGTATTAGGGAGCTCTTGCTCCACCAAAGGCGAGTCTTTAAGATGCACAACATTAAAATCATGTGGCTTAAGGGACACGGGACAAAAATATAAGGCACAATCCTGGACTGACTCATAATGAAACTGGTCCATGCTATTCTCAATTTGAATCAAATTCCCTACCAAGTGATCATGAATTGAAACCCTAAGTCCCTCAGACTAACTATGAGTTTGATTGTGAAAGATTGTGCTTTGAATTTGTGGATGTGGTGGTGGTTCGATATCAGAAGATAAATCCTCATGTTGACCAGAAATGTCACCATCCTCACGTTCACTTAATTGTTTTGTGATCTAACTCACTTGCATTGCCAGATTGTGCAAGGCGTTTTGAGTGGATTCCATGAAGGTTTGGAGAGTTTGTTTCAAGGAATCATGTTTATGATCGATTGTGAGGCTCAAGTCAGAATTTTGGAGATTTTGGGGTTGGGTGTTGATGGGCTGAGAATGAGTCCAATGATTGTGAGTACGGTGTTGGTAGAATTCTGGGTATTCGGGAGGAGGATACTTGGGTGGGCATGAAGTATGATACTCAAGATTTTTAAAGTTTCCCCATGAATACATCCTCCTTGGATAAGACGTGAATGCGTATAGGTCATAATGAGTACTTTGGGAAAAACATCATCATATTCGGGTTTGGGAGGAACGTATGAACATTCTTTGAACACCTAACCACTTAAACCACTCTGGTCATCTGGCGTGGATTCTGGAACCATCGATCCAATCAAACTCTCTACTGAATGCATGAAAGAGGCCAAAGTTTCTTGAAATGTCTCACTTTGGTGACCAACATATGATCCAACACAACTAGATGGTGGTCTAGCAGTCGGTGCCTCTCTCATATTACCCCAATTTGAAGACTGCTCAGCTACACAATTAAAATTGTCCCAACCATGTTGTGTGTTAGTCTGAGGCACCCTAGGATGCGTGGCTCCGGAATACCAGGAAGAATAGTCTTGGTCCCAACAATGAAATGGACGGTTGCCCATGTAACAATCCATCTCGACATAGTGCTCTCGAGTCGATCACTCTCACCACCACGAGGCCAAGCTCGCAAAAAGTGTTTGACTCAACCCTAAAACGCTTATAGAGAGTGTAAAGGGGAGGAGCGTAGAACATAGAAGTGAGAAGAAGATGACTCAGAAGAGAATGGAAGAATCCCTAAAGCTATCGTAGGTAAAGAGTGGGGGTAGAAGCCTAATCTAGCAAACACGGCTCAAACAAGCTTAGGCTAGCTATGGGTCCTTAGACTAGACGACGTGTAACCATGACTATCCACACTTCCGAACGCCTCACCTCCTTTGACCGAAGGTCACAAAGCCGAATGAGAAAGTCAAGACCCGGAGGTCCCAAAAGTCCCATTGCAACTAAGCAAACGACGACGTTTAGGCTATGAAGTCAAGAATAGGATGTCCCATAAGTATGCCCGAATCCTAGCAGTCAATGTCTACTTGATTTTCGATTAAGGCTTTACTTGAGTGTGGTTTATGGGGCTAAGGGGGGGGGTGATGAGATCCCCCACATTATCTTGAAGACTATAGGTGGTGCCTCTTAAGTGTTCTAAATTGGTCAGATGCGACTCAATTTTATGCGTCTACTTCATCTCTTTAATTATGCACGTGGGGTGTGCCATGGTCAGTCATGTGAGTCTGCGCCCAAATATAATTGCCAAAATACTCCTCAAGATGGTGTGAAGATTCTCGGTTTGCTATTTGGTCAATCCTCGCTTACGTTGATTGATTCAGTTATACCATCGCAAGTGCACGACGTCGGTGAAGACACGGCAAGTACGGGTCGAGTCCACAAGGAGCGCGCGCGAGTCTGAGTCTACAATACTCGAGTGGGGTAAAAGAAGAGAGAGGAAAACGAGCTGAATTAAACTACGATGCGAGTGAAATAAAAAACTATAAAATAAAACCACTTAGGGAGTAGAGAAAGAACGTGGAAATGAAAATATGTGTAGTGTGTCAAATTGTGTTAATCATAACACGTAATACATGAAATCCATAAACAAAATCCAAGACAAAATGCACAAAACATTTTCTTTCGCAAACACATGAAGATTTTGAAAGAAATGTGAAAATTTAAAGCACTTAGGCAAGCAAAAGAAGACAAAAATCACTCAAGGATCATGACAAGCAGATATGTCGATATTAAATGCAGCACACTAACATGATCCTAACAATTCAAACAAAAGAAAACAAAAAACAAAGTGAAAAAGACTCGTCTAGGTCCTTCCCTCTTGCAGATGGGGTCTTTGTGCATGACAGAGATGTCCATTTTGCTTCATTTAACTCTTTTTTTCTTACGTTTCAGTCTTTTTCTCTTCTCTTCTTTATTACCAAATATTTGTAATATAACAACAAACACTCGAGTAGCAATATATTAGGATAAAATTAAGGATATATATCATGAATATGATGCATGACAGTGTTCAGGTAGGCGGTCGCCTAGGCGGTAGGCGACCACCGCCTTTCGCCCAACAAAGCTGGGCGAAAAGGGCGACCGCCTAGGCGGTCGGCTATCTCCTTTTTATTTTATTTTATTTTAAAAAAATTACAGTATTGCCACTACCCCAAATTCTATATAAACTCTTCCAAACCTCTTCATTTTTTACACATCTTTCATTCTATTCTTCTTCATCATTTTATTCTAATCCGAACGAGAACCACTTTGACGACTCTGATGGTTGTGGATGATTTGATATGGTTCCCAGTTGGACATTAGATCAATGTGTCTAATGGAATTAGTTAGTTAGATGCTATTGTATGAATTCTAAGTTAGTTAACTACCATTGTAATCGTACTACTAAACAATAAATTGTATACCTAAGTGTTTAGGTGGGTAGAGGGGGTGCCTAGTGAGACCTTGGTCGAGGAACTATGTGTATTTTTTAAGCCTAAACATGTATGGTATTTTTAGATAATATTTGTGCATTGTTTCCTATTTTTCCTGATTTTTCCTGATTTTTATCTATTTTATCAAATTTAATTGAATTAAAATATAAAAAAAACCGCCCAAAGATGGGCGGTCGCACAAACGCCTAGGCGATCGCCCAGGCGACGAGACGTGCCCGGTCGCCTTGGCTCGCCTAGGCGTTCTATTGATGCATGATATGCTACTAATCAGTGACAAAATCCCCTCCCCTCCAATTGTCGACCTCCAAGGCTACCTTGGATGCATGGAGGATATTTTCTCCTCGAAGTTGATCGCCTTTATGTGACTTCCATCAGATCGGAATTTCAACTCCAAAATCCACCCTACTCCTTGCGAATGAACTTGTGTGTAGCTATGGTATTGACCATCGCTTACACTGCATATTTGTTGATGCTTACCTCTGTGTAGACGAGCTTGTCTTTCCTTTGGGGTTCCTCTCCACCGATTAAGGTGTTAAGGAATCAAAGAGGACCGACACCCACTCCTAGTTGCCTTCCTCCTGCTCTTTTGCACCTTCCCACATCTTTGCGCGATGAATGAGTTGAATTGACCCCACATGGGACAATCCCTTACTCGGTGAGACCCCTCACAAGTAAAGTACCCGCATTGGATTCTACCTTCATAGAACCTTTGGGTTTGGATGGGTCAGGAAGGGATGCACCTAGCCTCCCTACCTTCTTACTCGGCATTGTGGGGTGCTTCGTTCCTCCCACAACCTGTAATGCCTATTGAGCATGAAGAGCTCTCTGTTGACCGGCTCTGCTAGTGTCCTGCGAACGTCGACTCTTAGTTTCTTTACCCCCGTGACCCTTTTGACCACTTGAGGTGGCAACCCCCTCACGTGGGATTACGGTTCTTCAAGTTCTCATGTCAACTTTGTAACCTAGAAATGGTTGGTGGGATTCCCAGAAATGGTTGGTGTGATTCCCATACCTCATGTCAACTTTGTTGCCTGATTCAGATGCCCTCCTCAATTCCTGGCCTCATCTTGTCATGATCCTAATAGGCCCGCTTACCAAACGAGTGACCTCTAGACCGCCATGTTGACCAAGCACATGGTCAAATTACATCAGAACCGATGCACCTTGGCCCAAATGACATCAGCAAGAGTGATTAACAAACCACAAGTACACTGGAAATTTTTATAAAGGTACCCCAATCGGATTCTAGTCCTCTCTTGCAAACCCCTCTCGAACCCAGAGCCCCACTTGCAACTACACTAATTTGATATTTGTTCAGGACTGAGATCAAGCCGCCATGAGTGTACAAGGACAATAATGGCTCTTGTAGAGATGTATTTGCTTCATATGTGGTGGTTCAGTGGAAGTGGATTTAAGATAGAGTGTGATTTGAGTATTGTTGGAAGTGGATGTAAAGTGTGGTGCAGTGGGACTTAAAGGGCATGTGAGTTACTCCAAAGTTTGAGTTTGGTTGTAAGTGGAATTGGTTGTGGGTTGGGCAATAGAGAAAGGTAACGAATTAAGTGGGGGTAATGTGAGTTTTGGAGAAGGAAGTCGACGAAGTGGAGATGGTATAAAGAGCCATTGAGAAGAAGGTACAAATGGGAAATTTTGAAGGGAAAATTGTGTTGATTGACTAGAAAATGTTGATCCATACAAATGTGTTTAGAGAGTTAGTGAAGGGATGGATACCCAAGATAGTGTTCCTTGTAGGATCGAAGATGGTCACTTATCTAATCTCTAAAACAAAGTAAATGCTAGGAAATAACACAAACAAGAGTGATTAGTAAACCACGAGTACACTGGAGATTTTTATAGAGGTCGACACCCCAACTGGGTGTTAGTCCTCTCTTGCAAACCCCCCTCGAACTGAGAGTTCTGCTTGCAACTACACTATTTCGATATTTGTTCCGGGCTGAGATCAAGCCTTTTACAATCCAAACTCTTGAACAACCTCGCCTAACTTGATTCCTCCTCTCACAACCTAGGAGGGTTGCTTCCTCCAACTCTCAAACAATTTGAAGTTGGTGTTACAAAACACACTAACACTTGAGCAAACTTGAGTAAGATAGGCTTTAAGAACACAAGTAGTGAATTTAGGCTTGAGTGTGTATAGTGGAGTATAGAAGTGGGGAAGGTTTTCTCTTTAAAGAATGAATCAATAAAATGTGTAAGAGATGTGTTAAACTAAGTTTAAACACCTATTTATAGGCTCTAAGATCCATATAGCAATTTGGGCTAAAGACAAAAGAGATAAAGAAACAACCGAGAAACAAAAAAGATATGTCGGTTGAGTGCCAATCGGTCGACCGTTTGGTCAATATACTTCGACCGTTCACTTAAGTTGTAAGTTAACGGTCAGACGAATATGCATAACGACCAGACCAACAGAATGTATACTAGGAGTGTATTCTAGATACTGAATAATCAGTCGCCCGATAGGGAAAAATTACCAGGCGGTTCCAAGAAAAGTTAATGTCCAACTTTTGGTATGATTCGATCAACCGCACAGTGTGGTCCAGTCGACCTAAAGTCTGGAGTCCAAATTGGAAAAAGGTGCAATCTTCAAAATAGTTGTTGAAGAATAAAGACAATAAAATAACTCAAAATGGGTGTTTGAAAATCAAAGGACGGTCAGACGAATCTTCTGAACGGTCGAAAGTTCAAACAAGAAATTGATGTTTACAAATGGTCAGACGAAAGGTAAGTTTCAGTTGACCATTTTACATAGATAGACTCAAGTTGAGTGAGTCATTTTTTAGTTAAGGATTGGGTGATCTATTCAAGTTCAAATAATGTGAGATTGTGTGTGACTTTTAGGTCAAACCTAGAATGAATGTGGACGACTATCCTAACAAGTATGCTCAAGTTTAGAAAGGATCCTAAAACTCAAATAAAGTAAAATTACATGTCTTCAAAAGATTGACTTCATGTTTGGACTTGAATCCCTTTCAACTTGAGTCTTGATCACCTTTTAAGATAGAATATGCACAATACAAGTATATGTCCAATGCATGGAATATGTATCAATCAATTTGATTATGGTTAAGATTATGTTGATTAAACCATCAAAATAAACATGCTAGGCCTAAAAGCCAACATTCATTATAATGTAAGGAGGATTGTCATAATTTGACCTATGATAATTATAAGGGTTATTTGCTTGGGTTCCACCAAGAAACGACTAAATTGGCTTTATGCCACATGGTTTTGACTATTTGGCATAATGTCATAGAAAAATCAAATTGTTTATCTTAATGTCATAGGAAAACAAAATATTTACCTTTATGTCATTCCGTCAGTAAACCGTTAACTTTTCCGTTAATGTCGGTTAAGTATATTAATATTTAATGGAAAAATTTCAGAATCACCCTGAATAAACCAAAAATTCATAAAATTCGTTACATGTGTTGTCAAAATTTCAAAATAATATTCAAAAAATTTATCTATACACTCTCTCACCTCTATCTTTCAACTTTCATTTTTTCTTTTCTCTCACTAACTTAATGACTCGATTACTAAACTAATGAAATTTGATTTTTTTTTCTAAAAATTGTTTTTTTTATTTATCTTATTTCAGATTCATGATTTTTAATATATTAGTGCAAGAATCTGATAATTGATAAAAGAATTTTTATACAAAAAAAATAAATATTTTGGAAAAACATATTTTATATAAAAAATGAATTTTTATTAGAAAAATAATTTTTTTAACAAAACATAATTAATTATTTTGTATTTTTAAAATTAAAAATTATCGAATTTTATTAATTTATTAATCGAGTCATTAAGTTTAGTGAGAGACAAAGAAGAAATGAAGGTTGAAAGATAGAGATGAGAGAATATAGATACATTATTTGAGTATTTGTTTTGCAATTTTTACAACACATATAATGAATTTTATGAATTTTTTGTTTATTCAGGGTGATTCTGCAAAATTTCAATTAAATATTAATATATTTAAACGGACGTTAACGGAACGTTAACGATTTACCGACGGAATGATATAAAGGTAAATATTTTATTTTTCTATGACATTAATTGATTTTTCTAAGACATTATGTCAAATAGTCAAAACCAAGTGGCATAAAACTAATTATAATGATACAATATGGGATATATGGCGTATCCACATACACGAAGGAGGTGATATGTGTGATGAAAAAGTGTGGTATATGGACTAGTGTGTAAGGCGATGGTGGATAAGTAGTTGATGAGAATGGTGCTTACGACAAAGTGTAAGTATTTGAGTTGGATAGACAAAAGGTGGAGTAAGGAAAGAGAGGAATCAACCACATGACAAATTTTACCTTTCGCCGAACAATTTTACTCATGGGTGTGGGGACATGTGATGTCATATTAAATACCATGACTACTCAAGTATGGCTGAGGAGTATCGAATTCACCCCCTTAATCCGATTGTATGGCTTTAAATTTGGTACTCAATTACCGCGCAACATGAGTGTGAAAGGTTTAAAAAGTCGGAAGCACATTTGACTTTCAATGGATGGGAAAACTGAATTTTGAGAAATGATCAGGAAAAATCATAAAGTAGCAAGGACCGTGAGTAAAATCGAGGGAGGTATTGTATAATCATGTTACCTTTCCATGTAGACATGCCATAGTATTAAACTACAAGGACAAAAGGACACAAGATGACTCTAAAGGGTTGACGGCTCAGTGATGTGGATGAACAAGTCTTTAATGCCATAATTCGAGAAAGATGCGTCCACCAAAAATGTGAACGACTGGTGCAATACATAGGGCTCGTCATTAAGTTTTCTTTGGAAAAGTTGTACTTGGTAACCCGATCATTGGTAACAGTGTAAGGGGTGAAACTCAAAATAACATTGGTTGTCATGAGTAAAACGACAACTAAAAAGCCATTTACGAGAAATGGATAACACATAAAGGACATCAAATAAAGCAAAAGGAACGAGTTCGGGTATGGAGGAGAGACGGTCCGACATTGGTAATATGATGGCATTGATCGTTCGCTTATACGAAGTTGGTCAGAGTCGTGAAAGGAACTAATCCAATATGGTGCTACATGATATTTTTCGCCGAAATATGGACAGAGATCATCAAAGGCACTGATGTCAGTAAAAAAAAGGCAACATGACCTGTAGTTTTGAGGTTCACACAAAGCAGCGATGGTGGAGAGCTAGAGTTGTGTGCTAGAGGCCCATTAAATGGTGGTGCGACCCCAATCTGGTAGTGAAACTAATAAAGTGAATCATCGAACCCCAAGTAAATTCGCCATCATTTTACTTCACTCAGTGGAGGCATGAGGCAACAAGAGTGACACCCTTCTTTAGATTTTTGTCGCGACCCCAAATAGGGTCATGAGTCATGACAATCGTGTGGCATGGGATCCGCCTAAGCGACCGACACCCATAGAACCTGTTAATCCTATCAATAGTGCATCTCATATCTCAAGTTACCCATGTCATAACCATTTAACAATAACTAACATCCTGTTGTGCATTTCATTCACCTTAAAATATATAGAAAATATTTGAGATTTACCCAATCTAATGCACAGTCATATCATAGACTAACATGTAAGTCATAACTAAATCATAAGTCTTATAAAAGTCTAACAATTTCCACACCATAGAACACTTTTAAAAGACAAGCACAAAACTCTGTATAGAAGTTTACATGACAAACAAGTCCCAAGCAATTCTACACAAGTCCTTGGATGTGCAGCTCTAATTCCCTTTCCCTGAAAACGTAGTGGAAAATGGCCACGTCAGTATAAAATACTCAGTGGATCACATGTAGGAGAATTTTTCGAGAAACCAAATAAGGATTTATGACATTGATAAATAACAACATATGAAGATAGAGACAACATATTATTGTAATTACTAATAAGGATGGTACAAATGAAACATATCAGGAAGTATTAAATGTTGACCGACTGGTCATTCCTTTAAAAGCTAACAATATAACACAAAATAATCCAATTACTGAATGTGATAGAGGGAGATAAAATGAACCATTTGAATACTGTGGACACAAATGTAGGACACAAGTGTAAAACCTCAATTTCAATAGAAATTCTAAATCTCATAGAAACAATAAGAACCGATAACAATCCGTTGGGGGTGAGCAACAACCCGTCCGGTTCGATTTTTTGGACCGAACCGGATGGTTCGAGTTTCGGTCCGTACTGGATCAAACCGGTCCGGTCTTCGGTCCGGGATCCGGAGCCAATTCGGTTCCGGTCCGGACCGGTTTGATTTTTTTTAAATTTTAAGGTAAAAAACCGGTTTTGGACCGGATCAGACCAAACCGGTATGGTCTTCGGTTCGGGATCCGGAGCCAATCCGGTTCCGGACCGGTCTGATTTTTTTTTAAATTTTAAGGTTAAAAAACCCAGTTTTGGACCGGACCGGTCCGGTCTTCGGTCCGGACCAGTCCGGTCTTCGGTCCACGGTCCGGAGTCCAGAACCGATCCAATTCCGGTCTGAGTTCGATCCGGTCCGAGTCGGACCACTTGCTCGGCCCTACAATCCATAATGAGCACAATACGACAGATAATGGGCTCGCGAAAGAATGTAAGAATACCACAAACGACGGCCCAGTAATACCATAAACGTCGGTCCAGTAATACCAACGAAGTCATAAAGTTGATCGGGCCCTATGACTAGGACCATTCCTCTCCTAGCTACGGTCATTCATTGTGCACAATATCGATTGTATTTATCCATTAACCCATCGAAAGGAAGCTCTGTCATATTCAAAATACAAATTATGAGATTTATGAATGTTAGAACCAATGATTTACCAATCAATAGCAATACAATGAGATGTACAATTGACATGATTTTTTATAAGGAAGAAGTTCCAATGGTCGCCAGATACTATGGCATAAAAGTATCGAACTTGCAATGAGGGCAATAATTCCATAAGATCAATTTATACATGAATACTTGTTAGGGATCTTGAGCCATCATAAAGCAATGTAAGGAATAAGTAACAATCAACATATAGATGACAATATGAGACGAAATACCCATGAAAATTTGAATTTAACAAAATAGGCAACAAGCAGAGGTCTAATAACTGATTTAGACCTTTTCTCAAACACTTATTGGGCATCATGTTGGCAACACTGATGAAGCCTGAGTCTAATGTGAATAAAAGACACAATACACCTGAAATTTCAGATTTTCAATCAGAAACTAACTTAAGGATTTAAGGTACGAGACAATAAAGAGCAAGTCATATTTGGGGTAGTGGTTTCTCATGATCAACATCTACCAGTGCACAATAATAAATCCCTCTTGAAGTAAACCAGAAGAAAGAACATGTAGGAACCAACATGGATCATTGTAGGTCGAGTTTTCAATGATAGATTAAAGATCTTCAAGGTAAAAGTGCTTAAGAACCCAACTAGTCATTATGTCCAACGGCTAGTGGGCACTCTAATGGTGGTCTATAAGGAGACAAGTTTGGCTTGTGTATCAAGTGATAAACTATGAAATCCCCAAGTTTAACAATCAATTCCTCAATCTAGAGTCATAGAAACACATAAGGAAGCAATCATTCAAGTGTGGTCAACGAGCGTTTATCTAATGTCATCAAATCCACCCTATTTGTGCTCAATCATGAATAATTTCTTACAAATGACTCTCCTATTCTCAAAAATTACCAATTAGCTTCCAACCCTAACGCTTCCTATTCTGAGTTGTTTCCCTGTCTTGAGAGTTTCAAAGTTCAAACCACAAAAACTCCTCTCCTAAACACGCTACAATCCGCCTCATTCTCTGGGCATTTTGTCGAAGAAGCCCCCAGCTTGATCCATTTGTCAGAAGTCCCTGTAAAATCAGGTTTATAACACAAAATAGAAAAATACATTGTTAAGTAATCCTCCATTAATTTTGTAATAAAGTTGTGAATTTCTAGGGTGTTACAATTTTGTAGATGCATTTGAAGTTTTTGAGGGGCGTGTGAGGAGGAGCACCAAGTGGTCCAATCCACATTTGGATGGAGTGTCACTCAAGTGTTGTTGAGTACATCATGAATCTGATTAATCTCTTCGGATATAACCTTGGACTTTCCTTATCCCTCTTGAAAAATAATGGGGATGAATATCTCCTACCCATATAAGGTGCTTTCCTTCGTGATGACTGATGAGTATACTCGTCTTTATCTTGTACGGAACCCTTCCACAAAAACTTAGACTCTTTTGTCCTTAAAAAAAACACAATTGTACTCTCAAAAAGTTTGTGGAAAGGCACGACACTGAAAATGCAGACCTCACTCAAGTCTCCTGCATTCATTCTCATCTATAGTAGTCATGCAATCTTGTGAGCAACTTTGGCAGCTCCTTTGTATCTTGTTGGTCATCTAAGCCCCAATCAAATATATCTTGTAACATTCGTTTTTGATTCCTTTCACTGTGTTCACTAATCTTAGTGGCAAACATCCCTCATATAGTTCCTAATTGTGCCCATGTGCTTTGACTTCCTCAACTGATTGCACACAACCCAAGAAGATTGAAAATGAACCCGGCCTTTGTTCTTCAAACATAGCTTCCTGATTGTGAACTTTGTTTGAAGTCTCGTATCTACTCCTTACATGCATGCAAGAAACGTGGTTGCACAACTTGTATCCATATGCGTCCTCGACAGTACAATTGATATGCATTATTGTCTCTACGAAAGCCATAAGCTCCCATGCTTTGAGTGTAAACTGGCTGAGTCGAGCTAACTTTTTAACTCTTGGGTATTACGGTATTGTATTGCGATATATACTTATATATGTATAAAACTAACCAAATAAATTTTGAGTCAAACCTTTGAGCCGAGCTCAAGATCTTTCGAGCTTTGGCCTAAGTTATGAGATTTCTTAATGTTTTAGCTAGTTTGATGATTTTCGAATTAAAAATGAGTCGAGTTTTTTCAAGTCAAACCTGAGTCGAATTTCTTCAAGTCAAACTTGAGTCGAGTTTCAAGCTCCATTAAGAGTTAGAGAGCCCTACCTGAGCTTGGGAGTGGATCCTCTTCTTTAGCAATTATCATCTTCACAAGAGCCAAGTCATTCTTGACAGTGTCGAGTTGATCTAACATGGACACCCTAACCATCACAAGTTCTTCCATCCAGGTTATGCCATTTTTTCGGCTATACCTGCGAATACATCCGTCATCACTTTATTCATCCCCTCAAATTCGAGAATCAACTCTAAATGAGACATATATATTCTTACTACAAATACAGCAACGAGAAAGTTGTCATTGGAGCTTATGAAATCAAATTTTCCTTCAGAAATACCAAAATTGTTGTAAACATGCCGAAATGTTCAAGGTTGTCTATGTCTATAATAAAAAATTAAAACTATCAAATTTGTGTGACATACATAGATAAGCTTCTTTATAAATGTTATGTCCTTTACAAACGCTGAGGTATTAGTGTAAATACCATAAATATTCATGTATACAACCAAAAAGTCATAAAATGTGACCCTAGCAAAAAAAAATCTGTATTTTCCATAAGTTTATTTATTTATTTTTGGAAGTAACTCCAACGATGGTATAATTACATAGTAATTTACATTGGAAGCGTTAACATCAATGATGATTGTAAGTTTGATAGCAAGTTTAAGCTCTTTAAACCTTGTGAATATCATATGTAAGTGGAATTTTTAATATCGAAAAACTATCATTAGGTTATCAATGTATTTTTATACAAAAACATTTAGTAAAAGCTTACTTTCCAATTTATCATTCTTTCAGTATCCTTATTGTCACGTTCTTTAACTTCTTTTGTCGATACAATTTTTTTAGGGACAATACAAGAATGACATGATTGGTCTCGAATTCGACTCTTTACTACCTGGTAGGAAGCGATTGACCGGTGAATACGTTGTGGAGAATATTTTTGGTGTGAGCTTGGATCACTCAAAATGGATCGACTTGTGTGCAATCTTTGTTTTGCTTATTGCTTACAGACTCACATTCTGCGTTATACTTAAAATAAGGGAACGAGCTTCACCAGTTTTTTGTAGGTTCCGTAGCAATCTGGTATTGATGATCCACGAGAAGTTGTTGAGGGCATCTGATCACCAATCACTCTATCCTACAAGCTCCCAAGAAGATTCAACACCAAAGTCTTCCATTAATTTTGCTTGAACCCATATGTATTTTTCTATGACCGTTTTGTTTAAATGTTGTAATTGAGAATCCATGACGATTGGATTTCTAATATTATAAAATAGTATGATAATTTGTCCGTATGAAACGTCATAAGTTTTAAAAAAATCAATAATTTGTATATTCTCCAAGTTGTGAAGAGAAAATTTCAAATAATGACGTTGGCATAGAATATTATATATTAATGAGGTGTATTTGGATGTGTCCCGCGAACTTAGAATTTCATTTCCAGTTTACATTTTAAAGTGTGACTTTTTCAAATATAATATTTGGTTGATTAGACATTTGAACTCGCAAATCCCTTATATATAATATTGTTAAATGCAATTTCCATGTGAGACGTGAATATATTTTTTGTGGGATGGAAATATTTTTGGAACTTCATATAAATTAGTGGAAATAAGAAATAGCATACAATAAAATCTTTTCATTCTAATCTGACATGCTAATCTAAACAAAGAAAATAAAAATCCTGTCATTTTTAAGTCTTGAATATTTAAATATCATCGATTGAATGTGACAAGGATTTCGAATGTGGGATCCAATTACGCCTTAGATAACTTATGTTACTCATAACATTTAAATAAATAGATGTTGTGTAACTTGTATTTTTGTTGGTATTCAAGATAATTGGGAACTAGTATAAGTTAAAATACGAACAGTTCCGACATATTGTATGTTCGATACTTCTATAGGATAATTAATAACCCCTTCAAAAGCTAATCTTCAAAGTTTGTGTGACTCAGTTATAAAAGTAGTGAAATCTAACTTTTGGTGAAGTTTAAATCATTATCAATCGGCAAGCAAGATATGTGACGTACGTACTTCGTGTTATTAGTATCTAATAGGCCCATAATTAATCTGAAAAATATAATCAACAAATTGTGAGCTCGACAGCCCGCAAGTTCCAACCGTCAATCAATCAGAATCATAATCATGTGGAAAATAATACGGAATATGACATTCAGTCAATAAGCACAATCAAGAGACATGCATCACAAATAAAATACATGCATAACAATCTGGAACTCCCATTCGGATTCGACCACATCCTGTGCTTCTAAAATCTATCAATCAGTCAGACGCACACCTGGTAGCTCCACACTAACGACAGGCAGCCCTTTCCTCTCTCGGGTGGTTCCACGCTGTCCGTTAGGCAGCTCTTTCCTAAGTTGCTCTGCCAGAAACATACACACAGCCACAGGACATGTCGACCAAAACACCACCATGCAATCATATGCATATCAATGAATTCAACATCAATACTCAGCATGCATGCAACTACGAATATCAAGAGAGACAGACATGATATGAAACTGAATAATAACAAATCAGTACTTGCCTCAAAATCTCCATCTTTTTCTTCTCTATATTCTTCTCAAAATTTCATCTTCTCCTAAAACCACACAATCATCCAATAATCTTAATTAGTCCATTAAGATATTTGATTATTAACTCAACTAAAAATTCAGGATATTACATTCTACCCTCCTTAAAAGAAATTTCGTCCTCGAAATTTGATCTCAATCTTGTCTCAATTGGAACAAAACCAAAACAAAATTCTCTTCCTCCTTCTCCACTCTCCTTCTCTCCTCCTCCCTCTTCTTCTCCTCCTCCCTCTTTTTCTCTTCCTCCTTCTCCACTCTCCTTCTCTCCTCCTCCCTCTTCCTCTCCTCCTCCCTGTTTTTCTCTTCCTCCTTCTCCACTCTCTTTCTATTTTCCTCCTTCTTCCTCTCCTCCTCCCTCTTCTTCTCCTCCTCCTTCTCCACTCTCTTTCTCTCCTCCTCCCTCTTCTTCTCCTCCTCCCTCTTCTTCTCGTCCTCCTTCTCCACTCTCTTTCTCTCCTCCTCCCTCTTCTTCTCCTCCTCCCTCTTTTCCTTTTCCTCCTTCTCCAATCTCTTTCTCTCTTCTTCCTTCTTCCTATCCTCCTCCCTCTTTTTCTCTTCCTCCTTCTCCACTCTCCTTCTCTCCTCCTCCCTCTTCCTCTCCTCCTCCCTCTTTTTCTCTTCCTCCTTCTCCACTCTCTTTCTTTTTTCCTCCTTCTTCCTCTCCTCCTCCCTCTTCTTCTCCTCCTCCCTCTTCTTCTCGTCCTCCTTCTCCACTCTCTTTCTCTCCTCCTCCCTCTTCTTCTCCTCCTCCCTCTTTTTCTCTTCCTCCTTCTCCACTCTCCTTCTCTCCTCCTCCCTCTTCTTCTCCTCCTCCCTCTTTTTCTCTTCTTCCTTCTCCACTCTCCTTCTCTCCTCCTCCATCTTCCTCTCCTCCTCCCTCTTTTTCTCTTCCTCCTTCTCCACTCTCTTTCTTTTTTCCTCCTTCTTCCTCTCCTCCTCCCTCTTCTTCTCCTCCTCCTTCTCCACTCTCTTTCTCTCTTCTTCCTTCATCCTTGATTGACATCATTTCATGCTCATATTTGTATCTTATATCCATTATCTTTCACCTAAACAATGCTATGTCACGAGTTTTATGTTTAGTTTTCAGGAATAAATAGGTTTGAAGAGATGAAGCATAAAAGGACCCAAAAGCTGTGAAAAAGGACTGAATTGTGAGATCTGGGGACCAAGATGCAAGGAAAAAGGACCTGATTACAAGACAGAAGGACCTAAGAGCAAAACAGAATACTCCACACCATCATGGGGAGTATTTTACCAATTCGATTCGGGTCGGAGGTCCAACAAGTCAAGTAACCGCATCCAAGACCAACAATACCATCCAGGAAAGCCTCCAAGAAAGCCCAGACGAATCCGGACCCTGTAGACCGCCAATTGGCGGTCTGGAACCGCTAATTGGCGGTCCAGGTGGATCCGAATCCGTTTAGCTTTTTCTGGTGTGTGTATTAGAGCGTTCTTATTCTATTTATGGTATTTGTTTAGTCCCACATCGGGGGATTGTCCCGGTTTAGCTTTTTCCATGGCTATAAATAGAACTCTTCACCTTCCATTGTAATTACTCCATGCTTGTGGCCATTCTCCCTAATTGAAGTGGAAGCCTTGAAGCAAGAAACTCAATAGGGAGATGCTACTGGTCTTGTGAGTCTTCAATTAATAAAATTTTCTTTGTTTTGTGCTTCTTTTATTGTTGATGCATGTTTTAGTTTAATTGTCTTTTATTAAATCTAGCTTAGTTAATATGCCTTCTTATTTTAGTGTAATAGTTAGGGTAATGTGTAGTGAGTAAAACCACTCCCCTTTTGGGGGGTGGAGATGATTATCATATATGCAATTAAGGAAGGAAGGATGTTTATGTTAAAATGTGTTGGTTAATATGAATGCATACTTGCTTGTTAGAATAGAACACTTCACTAGATGGGTTTTGCCATGATAAGTAGACACCTCCCATACTTGTTTAGTTTCTTAAATAACCAGCTTGTGTTTATGAATGTTAATCAAAATAGGTTAGTGATTTAATTGATGGGTTTTGCCATGATAAGTAGACACCTCCCATACATGCAAACACTACCTACACTTGTGCCTATAGGAAGATATTTTTGCCTCCTTATTGTGTATGTGTAGTCACTCCACCCCCTAAGGGGTCTCTCTCTCTTACTGATTTCTCCATAGTGTCAAGTTTCTCTAGCTTAGTTGAAGTATTCGTTTGTTTTGTTTCCTTCGCATTTGCTTCTTCGTGTTACCATAGTTTAGGTTAGCATAAACAACTTTCTTCCATCTTTCTTTGCCACTTGATTTCTGATAAGCAAGAGCAAGCTCACCTCCCTGAGGACGACCCGTACTTGCCACCGCTTCATCGCGGTCGTGCACTTGCGGTAGAAATATAAAACGTTCAACAAGTTTTTGGCGCCGTTGCCGGGGAAAAAAAAAACAAGATCCAACGCAAGAGACGGGGTTTCGCATCCTTTTTAGACAAAAGGTAGCGAAGAGCTGAGTGATCAGTGTAGATGATGACATGCGACCCTATGAGGTACTGACGAAATTTTTCCAACGCAAATATGATCGCGAGGAACTCTTTCTCAGTAACGGAGTAGTTGAGTTGGGTGTCATTGAGAGTACGACTTGCATAATAGATCACATGAGACAATTTGTCGACTTTCTGACCCAAAACTGCTCCTATCGCGTAATCAGAAGCATCACACATCTGCTCGAACGGTAGAGTCCACACCGGTGCCTTAATAATAGGAGTGGAGGTCAACTCACGCTTCAGAAACTCAAAAGCAGTCAGGCACTCGGGTGTGAACTCAAAGGAGGTTCCTTTAGCAAGCAAGCTCGTCAAAGGACGAGCTATCTTGCTGAAATCCTTAATGAATCGCCGGTAAAAACCGGCGTGTCCAAGGAATGAACGGATTTCTTTTACCGAGGTGGGTGGCGGAAGCTTAGAAATAAGCTCAATCTTTGCCCTATCCACCTCGATACCATCACAAGATACCACGTGACCCAACACGATGCCTTTTGTGACCATGAAATGACACTTTTCCCAATTAAGGGCTAAGTTCGTTTCCGAACACCTTTTGAGAACAAGGCTCAAGTGGTGCAAGCACTCATCAAAGGAGGTGCCATGAACCGAGAAATCATCCATGAAGATCTCAAGGAAGTTCTCGACCATATCGGAAAAGATACTTAACATGCAACGTTGGAATGTTGCAGGTGCATTGCATAGCCCAAAAGGCATCCGTCTATAGGCAAACGTCCCAAAAGGACAAGTGAACGTGGTTTTCTCCTGGTCTTCGGGGGCGACTGGGATTTGATTGTACCCCGAATAACCATCAAGGAAACAGTAATAGGCGTGCCCGGCGAGTCTCTCCAACATCTGGTCGATGAAAGGTAGAGGGAAGTGGTCCTTACGCGTGACCGCGTTCAACTTCCTATAGTCAATACACACTCGCCACCCAGTTTGAAGTCGTGTGGGTACAAGCTCATTGTTGTCATTCTGGACAACGGTGATACCCGACTTCTTGGGCACAACCTGGACAAGACTTACCCAAGTACTGTCCGAAATGGGAAAAATGATGCCATGATCTAAACACTTGATGATCTCTTTCTTAACTACTTCTGTCATGGCTGGATTTAAACGCCTCTGTGGGTCGCGACGTGGTCGTGCCTCATCCTCCATAAAGATGTGGTGCTGCACGACGTCGGGACTTATCCCTTTGATGTCCCTCAAGGACCACCCAATGGCTGATTTGTGCTCCTTTAGGACTTGAATCAACCGTTCTTCCTGATCACCAGTCAACGTCGATGAAATAATCACCGAAAATGACCTATCGGGACCAAGAAAAACGTGTTTCAATTCCTTGGGGAGTTCTTTGAGCTCAGGTGTCGGTGGCTCCTCCAGGCGAGGCGTGATATCTAGCTCGAGATGTAAGATAGGAGGAGCTCGCATGTACTGAACAGCATGCACATCATTGCTCAACTCACACCCGTCCTCTTCATGATCAGACTCATCCATGAAGTAATCATTTAAATTCTCATGAATCAGGGGGTACTCTTCTTCCAATTCTTCTTCCAAGTCCCGGATAAGATTGACTTCCATGGGGTCCTCGGAAGATGCCGGCTGCCTAGCCATATTGAACACATGGAATGTCGCGGTCAAGTTCCCGAACGACAATTTCATGAGTCCAGTACGACAATTGATCAAGGCATTTGACGTCGCCAAAAAAGGTCTACCCAAAATCAATGGAATCTGAGAGTGGGTAGTCTTAATTGGTTCGGTCTCAAGGACGACGAAATCAACAGGAAATATGAAGTCACCGACCTTGATTAGGACATCTTCAATGACCCCCAACGGGACTTTGATCGAACGATCAGCCAACTGCAAAGTTGTTTTCGTAGGCTTGAGAGTGCCTAGGCTTAATCGTTGATACACAGAAGCAGGTAAGAGGTTAACCGCCGACCCTAGATCTAGCAAAACATTGTTAATGCGAGAGTCCCCAATGATACATGAAATTGTTGGACTGCCCGGGTCCTTCAATTTTATGTATGTTGGGTTCGAGATGATCGAACTCACATTAGCCGCCAAAAAGGCTTTGCTAGGGACATTGGTTTTCCTCTTAGTTGTACAGAGATCCTTCAGGAATTTTGCATATGGAGGTATTTGTTGAATCATGTCTAACAAAGGAATGTTGACATTCACTTTCTTAAATATCTCCATCATCTTATCCACACTGTCACTCTGTTTCTTAGACAACCTACTAGGATAAGGAGCTCTTGGTAGGTATGTCTTGGGCAGAGCCGGAGAAGGAGGCTTTGGTGTATTACTCTCACCCTCGGCCTCTTCCTCACCATCATTCCCACAAAGGGGTGGCACAGATGGATTTTCTGGCAGTGATACGTGGTTGTTGACCTGCTTCCCATTTCTCAGGGTCACAATGGTATTAACATGGTCCACAGGTTCTTCCACATAGTTCACTTGCCCCCCCTGTGGTCTTGAACTTGCATTTTGCATGTTCGAGTGCTGTTGAGCACGGGGGTTAGCCACAGGTTGGCTAGCAGACTCCCTCTCTCTCTCTCATGTACAGACTGAGCCAACTGACCCATCTGAAGCTCGAGAGATTTGATGGTCTGCTGATTCGAAGTGAGAACTTGACTCGTTGATGACATAAAGTTTTTTACAGAGTTCTCAAGTCCACGAGTTAAGTTCTCAAGCGAATTAAACCGGGTTTCCAAGTTGTTAGAATTTGGGAAACCTGGTTGGTTGGTATTCTGACTTTGGGGTGGCTGATGAGACTGTAAATGCATGGGAGGGTAGTGTGGTCGGTTAGGTGGTCGAGAAAAGTTTGAAGGACCACCTGGGGCATTGTTATGGTTCCATGAAAAATCAGGGTGGTTCCTCCATCCAGGGTTATATGATGATGAATATGGGTCATTCCTGGATCTATCATAGATGGCATTTACATGTTCCATCTCAGGAGGAATGGATGCACACTCAGCCCCTATATGACCTATCCTACCACATAAATGACATGGAACTGAACCAGATGCAGACACATGAGATACATCGTGCTGGTTTTGGAGCTCAATCGAATCCATACGGCGCATTAAGGCCGCCATGCGCGCCTCGGTGGCCATAGTGGAATCGACAGCAAATGCGGAACCCGATCTAGTCGAGTTTGCAATCGCGATCCTCGCTCCTATACTAGATGATGCAGGTGGTTCTCTCACACTCTCCCATTGCATTGTTTTCTCGGCGAGGTCTTCTAGGAAAGCCCATGCCTCCCTTTCATCCTTTCCCAAGAACTCTCCTTGACACATGGACTCAAGGAGCGTTCTAGATGGAATGTGAAGACCCTCGTAGATAATCTGACACAGGCCCCACAACTCAATGCCATGGTGAGGGCATGAGGATAGTAGCTCATTGAACCTCTCTAAGTATGCATGAAATGATTCGGTCTCATGTTGATAGAACGAATTGATTTCGTTCCTCAATTTTTGAGTCCGATGATTTGGAAAATACTTTTTGAGGAATGCAGACTGAAACTCATCCCAAGTCCTGAAGGCATTCGCCTGGTTGCTGTACAACCACTTCTTGGCGTCATCCTTAAGTGCAAAGGGGACAAGCCTAAGATGAATGGAGTCTGTGCTAAGTTGTTGCAGTTTGAACATAGCACAGACCTCCTCAAATTCCCTGAGAAAGATATAGGGGTCACCTTTCCCAGTGAAATGAGGGAGCATGGAAATAAACTGAGGCTTGACCTCAAAATGGTTCCCATTTGCCTCTGGCAATACGATGCATGAGGGCAGAGCTGTACGGCTCGGGTAGCATCGATCACGAAGAGGTATGGGAACGACAACTGGAAGCACAGGTGGAACAGGTGGGTCCAGCAACTGCTCCTCCTCACGGAAATTAGCAGCCATTGGACCCGAACTACGTGCGACACGAGAGGAGGAAGGTGTCGAGAAATCGATGACCGAAGCCGGATTGACAACGCTCCTCGTCAAACGACCACTCTCGTCTCGTGTCCACGAAAGCATGCACAAAGGTGCACACACAAACCACAACTTTCTTTTTTTTCTTTTTTTTTTCAAATGAAGAATGTACGTAGAAGAGAAGACGAGGGAACACAGGAGAGAAATAATGACTCAGGAGAGAAGGGAAGAAGTCCTTAAGCTACGGCGGATGGGTACAGGTAGAAGCACACAAGCAAACAAGGCTCAAACAATCCTAAGGTCGCTATAGGTCCTTACAGCTAGACGACGCCTAACTGCGAGGTCACACGACCTCAACACGCCTCACCTCCCTACAACGAGGACCACAAAGCCCAGCAAGTGAGCCAAGATCCGGGGATCTCGTCTCTCCTACTATCGACAAAGTGGGCAACGCCGATCAGGTCATGACGGTCGGGACCGGATCACTCTCCTAATGCATCCAAGATCCTTAGGGCCAATGTCTACTTGATTTTAAAATTAGGCTCTTGATTAGTGTGGTTTTTGGGGCGAAGGAAAGGGTGATGAAATCCCCCACCTTATCTTTTATGGAACAGCCCCTCCTTAGTAGCGTTTTGGAGTCCTAAATCTAGCAATCAACTCTCCAAACAACGCTCAACTCACACTTGTTGCAATGCACTTCCTACTAACTAATGCATGTTCATATGAAATGCATGAATGAGAGTAGAAGGTGCGTACCTCACGCCAGCTCTCAGCAACAGAAAATAAAGCTAAGATAAAAGACAATCTAAATGCCTAAGTCACATACATGATGCATGACTTAAACAAGAATAATGCCTAATCTTTTGCTTTGAGTTTTAGGGTCCAAGTTGCTTAAAGGAGGTTTGATTCTTGATCTGGGAATAAACTATAGGTCAAGACATGCTAAATCGAGTCCCAGATCACTATAACAGATAAAGAAATACTCCACAAAAATTTAGAGGCGAAATGAAGCTACCAGACCGCCAGTTGGCGGTTGAAGACCGCTGATTGGCGGTCTTCTTCTCTCAGATCACCTCCAAACTTGACCAGATGCTTCCCCTTCTCAATGTGAGTCACCTGCGACAACGAAAACTACAAGACAAAAATTAAATCCACTCGAATCGTCCAAACAAGAGTCTGGACTGGCACCTCCCCGGCAACGGCGCCAGAAACTTGTTGAACGTTTTATATTTCTACCGCAAGTGCACGGCCGCGATGAAGCGGTGGCAAGTACGGGTCGTCCTCACGGAGGTGAGCTTGCTCTTGCTTATCAGAAATCAAGTGGCAAAGAAAGATGGAAGAAAGTTGTTTATGCTAACCTAAACTATGGTAACACGAAGAAGCAAATGCGAAGGAAACAAAACAAACGAATACTTCAACTAAGCTAGAGAAACTTGACACTATGGAGAAATCAGTAAGAGAGAGAGACCCCTTAGGGGGTGGAGTGACTACACATACACAATAAGGAGGCAAAAATATCTTCCTATAGGCACAAGTGTAGGTAGTGTTTGCATGTATGGGAGGTGTCTACTTATCATGGCAAAACCCATCAATTAAATCACTAACCTATTTTGATTAACATTCATAAACACAAGCTGGTTATTTAAGAAACTAAACAAGTATGGGAGGTGTCTACTTATCATGGCAAAACCCATCTAGTGAAGTGTTCTATTCTAACAAGCAAGTATGCATTCATATTAACCAACACATTTTAACATAAACATCCTTCCTTCCTTAATTGCATATATGATAATCATCTCCACCCCCCAAAAGGGGAGTGGTTTTACTCACTACACATTACCCTAACTATTACACTAAAATAAGAAGGCATATTAACTAAGCTAGATTTAATAAAAGACAATTAAACTAAAACATGCATCAACAATAAAAGAAGCACAAAACAAAGAAAATTTTATTAATTGAAGACTCACAAGACCAGTAGCATCTCCCTATTGAGTTTCTTGCTTCAAGGCTTCCACTTCAATTAGGGAGAATGGCCACAAGCATGGAGTAATTACAATGGAAGGTGAAGAGTTCTATTTATAGCCATGGAAAAAGCTAAACCGGGACAATCCCCCGATGTGGGACTAAACAAATACCATAAATAGAATAAGAACGCTCTAATACACACACCAGAAAAAGCTAAACGGATTCGGATCCACCTGGACCGCCAATTAGCGGTTCCAGACCGCCAATTGGCGGTCTACAGGGTCCGGATTCGTCTGGGCTTTCTTGGAGGCTTTCCTGGATGGTATTGTTGGTCTTGGATGCGGTTACTTGACTTGTTGGACCTCCGACCCGAATCGAATTGGTAAAATACTCCCCATGATGGTGTGGAGTATTCTGTTTTGCTCTTAGGTCCTTCTGTCTTGCAATCAGGTCCTTTTTCCTTGCATCTTGGTCCCCAGATCTCACAATTCAGTCCTTTTTCACAGCTTTTGGGTCCTTTTATGCTTCATCTCTTCAAACCTATTTATTCCTGAAAACTAAACATAAAACTCGTGACATAGCATTGTTTAGGTGAAAGATAATGGATATAAGATACAAATATGAGCATGAAATGATGTCAATCAAGGATGAAGGAAGAAGAGAGAAAGAGAGTGGAGAAGGAGGACGAGAAGAAGAGGGAGGAGGAGAAGAAGAGGGAGGAGGAGAGGAAGAAGGAGGAAAAAAGAAAGAGAGTGGAGAAGGAGGAAGAGAAAAAGAGGGAGGAGGAGAGGAAGAGGGAGGAGGAGAGAAGGAGAGTGGAGAAGGAAGAAGAGAAAAAGAGGGAGGAGGAGAAGAAGAGGGAGGAGGAGAGAAGGAGAGTGGAGAAGGAGGAAGAGAAAAAGAGGGAGGAGGAGAAGAAGAGGGAGGAGGAGAGAAAGAGAGTGGAGAAGGAGGACGAGAAGAAGAGGGAGGAGGAGAAGAAGAGGGAGGAGGAGAGGAAGAAGGAGGAAAAAAGAAAGAGAGTGGAGAAGGAGGAAGAGAAAAAGAGGGAGGAGGAGAGGAAGAGGGAGGAGGAGAGAAGGAGAGTGGAGAAGGAGGAAGAGAAAAAGAGGGAGGAGGATAGGAAGAAGGAAGAAGAGAGAAAGAGATTGGAGAAGGAGGAAAAGGAAAAGAGGGAGGAGGAGAAGAAGAGGGAGGAGGAGAGAAAGAGAGTGGAGAAGGAGGACGAGAAGAAGAGGGCACATGCTAAACACACGCAAAACCCACAAAAAACATTTTCTTTCGCAAACACATGAAGATTTTGAAAGAAATGTGAAAATTTTAAAGCACTAGGCAAGCAAAAGAAGACAAGTCACCCAAGGATCATGGCAAGCAGATATATCGATATTAAATGCGGCACACTAACATGACCCTAGCAATGCACACAAAAGAAAACAACAAAACAAAAAAAAGACACAAACTATGTACAAACGTGAAAACAATCCTCTCCTCCTCCCTCTTCTTCTCTTCCTCCTTCTCCACTCTCTTTCTCTCTTCTTCCTTCTTCCTGTCCTCCTCCCTCTTCTTCTCCTCCTTTCTCTTTCTCTCTTCTTCCTTCTCTTCCTCCCTCTTCCTCTCTTCTTCTTCCTCCTCCTCGCTCTCGTCTTTCTCCCCACCAGTATTTTCACCGGTCCCTGTCCCTCGAAGATATATAATTTCTTCCCTCAGCCTCCCACACTCTTCCTTGGTCATCCTCAGTTCTTCCTTCAGGTCGTTAACTTCTTCTGTCGCCTTCTTTAGGGCAGTTTCGCCCCTTAGCCAGTTCGTCTTCACCTCATTCAGCTCCAACTCTTGGAGCAGCGGGTCACATGGAATGTTGCAGTCAGTCAGTTGTAGCCTTGGCAAACTGCTAGTTGAAGCTGAGCCCTTTCGAACAGGAGTTCGAACAGAACTAATAAGTTCCAGCTCCCTTTCACTCATTGATGGAGCCCCCATCAGGTCGAACTCGCCGTTGTAAATCTTAGGTAGGGTAATTCCACGTTCCTCCCATTTCCTCAGGGTTAATCGTTTCCCAAACATTTCTGTCCAACTTCTCATTCGTGGAAAAACTCCAGTTCTGGGCTCCCCCAATTTGAATTTCTGACAAAGCCACACCTTCAAATGGAAAAAATCAACTGTTTAGAACGACTCAACAGACATACGTTCATATTCTTAGCAGACACAACTTAATCCGAACATACACCTAACTTAATCCGAACAGACACACCACTTAATCCGAACAGACACAACACTTAATCCGAACAGACACACCACTTATTCCGAACAGACCCACAACATATTCTGAACAGACACACCACTTAATCCGAACAGACACAACACCTAATCCGAACAGACAGACAACTTATTCCGAACAGACACTCAACTTATTCTGAACAGACACACAACTTATTCTGAATAGACCCACAACTTATTCCGAACAGACACACAACTTAATCCGAACAGACACACAACTTAATCCGAACAGACACACAACATATTCCGAACATACACACAACATATTCCGAACATACACACAACTTAAACCGAACAGACACACAACATATTCCGAACAGACACAACATATTCCGAACAGACACACCACTTATTCCGAACAGACACACCACTTATTCCGAACAAACACACAACTTAATCCGAACAGACACCTAACTTAATCCGAACAGACACACAACATATTCCGAACAGACACACAACTTAAACCAAACAGACACACAACATATTCCGAACAGACACACAACATAATCCGAACAGACACACAACTTAATCCAAACAGACACCTAACTTAATCCGAACAGACACACAACATATTCTGAACAGACACACAACTTAAACCGAACAGACACACAACATATTCCGAACAGACACACCACTTAATCCGAACAGACAGACAACTTATTCCGAACAGACACACAACTTAATCCGAACAGACACACAACTTAATCCGAACAGACACAACACTTAATCCGAACAGACAAAAAAAAACCAAATAACACTTACTTGTAGTATTGCCACACAACCGTCGACGTTCCCCTGCCTCATAATGAGGTTCCCTGCCTTTCTTCTCTCCTGCAGTTCTAAGCTGGCTTTCTCCAGGCCCCCAACCAGGGCTTCGTGAACTGCACTTGCCCATGCGTATCTGTTTATGCGTCTGATGTTCCTCAAATGGTGCATGAACCATTGCCTCGGTCGAAGTGTTCCATCATAAAACAAAAAATGGTTGAAGATGAAAGAAATCAGGAGACGAACGTACTCCTCCGTGTCGCCCATGGTACTGCTTGCCAGCAGATGACCTAAAAGTTGTGTGTTGTCATGGTTCACCCCTTCTCGCCTCTGTACACCCAATGGTTCCATCACCACGGTCTTTCCATGCATACGTAACCCCAAAATTAGGGCAACGTCTTCCGGTGTAAGGGGAACTACCCCTGATCCTATTCTCAGCGTGACCTCCTCCGCATCGTAGTGTTCGACGAACCAACCGACTATTTTGTTGTCCGTAGTAATGTTAGGAAGGTTTAGGAAGTGACAAAAGGGGTGCTCCGGAAAACCTCCCTCTCAACCTTTTTCATCCTGTCAAATTGCTTTCGGATGGCCGTCCAGGAGCACCGGGATTCCCTGAAGTAGTAGGTGGTTCCCTAAAACAAAAAATTGAAAAAACGAAAGTTCATCAAAAAAAGAACGACCAAGGGAAGAAAAAAAATATAGACCCACCGGTTCTGGGACAGGTTCACTATCGACGGCAGGAGTCGAAGAATCCATTATGGTTTAGAGGGGAAGAAAGAAAGCCGGAATAGGTTCACAGGTACGCTTCCTCCGTTCACAGGTAATCCAACGAGAAAGAAAGCGGGACTCTCCCTTTTTCGGTCTGGATATTTGGTATCTACCTCGGTATCAGAACCGTCGTTCGTGGGGTGTCTGCCGCTGTCTTATCAGGAAAGCAACCGTCGTTTTTCGAAAACCGTCAAAAAAAAATTAAAACACAATTTAAGGCGCGTTTCGAAAGGGTGACATGACAATCCGACTAGACGCTGACTCGACAACTTTTTGGGTGCCACGTAGGGCGCGTCACGGACGCCCGCGTCCGTGTATAACGACCCCTCACAAAATATGTAAAGTAAAACGAAAAATAATAATTAGGAAACATGATACACTTGGTGCGTAACAATCATAACATATGTTCCGGCGGGCCCATGTTCAGGTCTACTGTTGCATATGTACATTCCAAATGCATAAATCATGAAGTACAACCTTGATAACACTCACAAATATGTAAAATAAAACGAAAAAAAATCATTAGGAAACATGATACACAAGCTAGGTAACAATCATAACATATGTGCCGAATTAAATGAAGAAACAAACAAAAAGAAACACAAAGCACCACCTCAGTAACACTCATAATTAAGGCCTGTAAGTTGTAACCAATCGTATACCATAATTTTCAGGGGAAGTTGATTTAATCTATTAAAGATTTCCACTTCAATCATAGCTACTTTGACTTGTCAAAATCTTGTTTAAGTCTGGTACCTTTTCTTTCCAATATTATATACTGAACTGTTATTCGTCTCCGTAAAACTACTTAAATCGTCCGTAAGATACCATTTTGTCCATCTACCCTTTCTACTAATATAACTCTTTATTTCACTCTTTTAACACAACTTTCTCTTCGTATCACTCTTCTATTCACCACATAAAATGTCTCGGAGGTCAGAAAAAGAACCAGCGGAGACCCCTGACTACTCACATCTGGTAAATTACCTTGTTTATTTCAATTAATTTAAAAAAAACATTTTTGGGTCGGGCGTCTGCGGGAGCCGCCCGACCCAACGAGAGGGCGGCCGCCGGAACCGCCTCCCCCTTGGCCTCCTGATCCCACGTAGGGTAGGCGTCTGCGGCAGACGTCTCCCACGTAGGGTAGGCGTCTCCCGCAGACGCCCTGATTTTTTTTAATTGATTTTAAATTGTGATAAAATTAAAATAAATTGAATATTATGTTAATAATGAGTTAAATTAGTTTAGCAAATCGTTTATTGATTATAAATTGTGATAATTAATAAATAAATCGCTAAATAATTTGATTATTATGTTAGTAATTAGTTGTGTACGATTTTAGTAAAAGATTATTGATTAATTGTGATAATTGCTAAATAAATCGATTATTAAGTTAATAATTAGTTTAATTATTTTAGTAAATTCATTAATAATTTTTTATTTTTAAAATTAAATTAATAGTCATCGGGTTACCGTGGAGGAAAAGGGAAATCAATTCCCTTACGCGCGGTACGTAGTATAGCAGACGAGTCAGGTCCTCGTCATCCACGTACACGTGATATTTCTGCTTCAGTTAGGAGAGAGAGAGTTGTTACGTCGTCGTCAGACACCTGGAGATTCTTTCGACGACGAGGATGATTCAGATGAGGTGAGGAGTCACGACGAGAGTGACGATGGGGGCCGATACGACTTGGGGCCACAGGAGGAGGAGGTACGTCAGTCCGGTCGAGGAAAGGGGGCGACACGGTGGTCCTTCAGCTGAGTGGGTCATTAGGAAGGATCGAGGTGGCCGGTTTGTGACAGGTGATTCGAGTTCGTGCACTGCAGATGCTCGAGCTCAGAAGAAGAAGAGGGGTGATGACGAGTCTTGGATTGTCACGGATATTATACCCGGTGGTCCTGTAGATGGCAGCGTCATTCCGAGTTTCGAAGGCCACGTCGCGAGACGCATCTGGGATGGCGAGGAGCGGAAGGTTTTGAAGTGCCATAATCGGCACAGAGCCTGTACGACATTGCAGGCATGGCGTTCAGTGATGACTGAGGATATGACGGCGACCGTCGTTGACAGTGGATTGGGTCAGTTGCCGTACATCATGTTTTCCTGCATCGACATGCCGTTGATTTCGGCATTCGTGGAGCGGTGGCAGCTTGGCACCAACACTTTCCACTTGCCGGTCGGAGATATGACGATCATGTTGCATGACGTCTTTCAGATTTTGCACATTCCTGTTGAGGGTCCCATGGTCAGTGCACAGGCGCCGACATCTGAGCTGAAGTTATATGTATCTGAGTTGCTGGGTGTCAGCCTGGAGGGTCTTCGGCGGGATAGCTCATTTTGGAGTGGCGGTGGTGTTAGTATCGATGTTGTGGATGAGTGTTGCAGACGGGGGCGACCACCACGGACTGAGGATACGCAGATGACTGCTTATCTCTTCTTACTGCAAGGCTGCGTATTGTTTGTCGACAAGAGCGGTTCCAGAGTGAGACCACGCGACTTATTGGAGGCGAGGGACCCAGATACCATTGGTCATTACTCATGGGGGTCAGCGACGTTGGCATATCTGTATCGCCAGCTGGGTATATCTAGTCGTGCTGATTGTGGTCAGATTACAGGTTGTCTTACACTGCTGCAGGCTTGGATATATGAGTATTTCCCTGCTTTCCGTCCACATCGTGAGCGGAAGATTGTTGAGCGTGGTCATCCTCGTTCGCGTATGTGGGCTGTCCGGGCGGAGGATAAGAGCGAGAGTCGACTTCTTTCTATTCGTAGACGGCTAGATGAGATGACTGCATCGTAGGTATATAATGTATATATCTTTCACGTTTATTTAAATTTAAATTTATTATTATTAACGTATAAACGTTTAGGTGGAGTGGTTACTGTTTGGTCCCGAGTCTGCTGTAGTTGTGCCCAGGACTACATTTATAGGCATTATTCGCTATAGTGATATCACAGAGCCTTATTTACCTGATCGTGTGTTACGTCAGTTAGGTTAGATTTTGGTGATCCCGGTTGACATCCCGACGCCCGAGCATGCAGTACGGTCTGCGACTGCGACGATGTACGACGTTAGGCACAACGTTTCGTCTACGGAATTGGTTTGGAGGACGTTTCCGAGAGTAGGACGACTACACCTGGCCGATCTGAGTCGTAGCCGCGACCCCTCCACTTGTGCTCCAGATTATTTGCAGTGGTTCAGTAGGTCCTCACATCCACTACTCGTACGCGGTATCATTCCGAGATCGGAGAGACCACTGGATAGGACATGTGCCGATGCGGTAAGTTTATCTAATTTTATTTTTAATTGTAAAGTATATTTTGTTATTGTACGCTAATTTTTATTTTACATACAGTGGATGAGTAGGGCGATACGGTGTACGCAGCCGTTCTTGCGACAGAGAGACATCATGCCGACTGAGGAGACGAGACTTGCATGTACAGATTGGGATCGCCTGATCGAGGATTGGAACAACCAGTTGGGCATTTCGGACCATGATTCAGATGCTGAGCTGTAGTTGTCTTGTTTTTACTTTCGTTTTGTTGCACTGTTACTACATTTGTTGGTATTTGTTTATGCTTATTTGTGTACTCTTATTATTTATTTCTGACGAACATATCTTCTACATATTTCTTTGACTATCGTATTTTTTAATATTTATTTTTCACGAAAATATCTTCAACTTATTTCTTTAGATATCAAATAATATTTAAATTTAAAATACGGTAAAAGAACAACACGATATAAGTAGAAATACACGATATATTATACATTACAAAAACATTACAAATTACAATCAAAATGTACCACGTAACCGGTTCCAATACTCCATCCTACTTTGGTACTGATCCTCCCATCCAACAACACTCTCATCTCGCATTTGATACCATAAGGTCGCTATAGGAGGTACTGGGAAATCATCAACTAATTCCAAACGGATAAAATGTTTGTAACTCCCTAAATGAGCAATGACCAACTCTCTGACAGGCCTCGTCATGGCAGACGGACACTCCCAAGGTAGACCTATGTAATGTGCCAAATTTCGACGTGCACTTTCCACCCTGCAGAGGACCTATGTAATGTGCCAAATTTCGACGTCTCGAATCTTCAAGAAAGTTCTGAATATTCGTCAGCTGCATTTCAATAGACGAGTTCACGCGGTCGAAAAGAGTGTCGAAAGCGGCAGTCGATGTAGTGATCCACTCTTTCAGAGCCGAATGTGCACTTTCCACCCTGCAGTTCGTAGTGTTGCCGAAATGAAAAACTTGATTCGTCCAATTCAACACGAATTTTTCCTTATGCACCAACCACGTGTCTTCCACATACTTCGTCAGCACTGACCAGGAGTTGTAAGAATCTTTCAGATTACGGACTGCTCTATCATAATCCGTCTGTGATCAGAAAGCATGACTCTCCTCCACCTTCCACGCCTAAAACTCTCTGCAAGCTGCTTCTCCTTGCCGAATACGTGGTATACGTAGTTGTACACGTCTTTGTTGATATGCCAGGTGCATAGTAAATGAGCAGACTCAGGAAAAACCTCTGCCACTGGTCGCATCAGACCCATCTCCCGGTCCGTAATTATTGTTGTCGGGCTAACAATATCCAATAACAGATCTTGCAACCTCTCCAACACCCACCGGTAACTAGACTCGGTCTCATCCTGCAACATCGCATATCCCACGAGGAAATTCATGTTTGTTGGAGTAACCCCAACCATCTCAAACAAAGGCATCTTGTACTTGTTCATCTTATACGTCGAATCCATACAGATTACGAATGGGTATGTACGCAACAACTGAACTGAAGTCGGATGTGCCAAAAATGCGTGAGTCAAGACATTAGTTTCTTCATCTGCCACAATCCAATGCAAATACTTATGCTGCACTGCCTCCCTAAAAAAACTGCTGCGCGGGATTCCTATCCTCAGATTTCGTCCTCCTCATGTACTCTCTGAAGTTATAAATGTGTCTTTGATTCGGATTATTGTCCGGGAATTTCTTCTTTACCGCCAACAAAATGTTACAGGGTCTTGCTTGTGCCTCTGTCATATCACGAACAATTTGCTTTGCCCAGTACTAAGTCCGCTGACCTGTCGGTGACCCTCTGAATAAACTGCAAGTGGGTGGTTGTGCCGCCCATAGATGATACTAGAAACAATGACCCATCCATCACGATCTCGTCGCTCCACCACTTTTACCAAAAACCGACAACCGCAACCTTTTCTTTTCGTATTCTTTCGCAGTGCAATACTCGTACCAAAAATCCGACTCCTAGTGCAACTTGTTTCACCCATTGACAAGCTTTCTCGATTGTTGTAAATATTTCTTTACTGTCAAAAAGTTCATTGTAATCTACTCCATCACCACCGAAATCTTGCAACGGAACCTGAAAAATTTGAATTTAACAGAAGATTAAAAAAAACAAAAACAAAACGGCCGTCTGGCTAAGACGCCTTCACCTTTGTGGAGGCATCTGTCTAAGACGCCTCCACCTGTGTGGAGGCAGCTTAGCCGACACCCGAGTCGGGAAAAAAATTCCACTCCCGTTACCTCGCCGGATTCTGGTGCTTCGTCAGACATTTTTGTGGTATTGGTACTAGGAATGTGAGTAAAACTGAGTCAAACACCTTGTTTAAAGACACGGGACGAAATGGGTATGAATTGATTTGTTAAGGGCAAAAAGGTCATTTTTGGGTCGATTTAAGTAGTTTTGGGGCGACGAATAGTAGTTCCCTATTATATATCCTTGTCTTCTCCACAGATAAAGCTACGTAACGGGCCGGACCGGCCCGACCCGGGAGTTTAAACGGGTTGGGCTAGGCCCAGTTGCGGACCCGACCAGTCGAGTCGGATCGGGTTCGATTGGGTTCAAGTTCTTATTAGTCGGATTTGCAAGGCTATTTTCTCGTCCTAGATATATTCATATACCCGTAACTTATAAAATTTCAATTGAAAACACTGTCAAATTTGGATTTCAACAAAATAATTGGTTCATCGACATCATAGTCTCATCGACTACCCCGTCTACTAATCTCAACCGATAGTGAAATTTCATTAACTACAATAAATTTACAAATTACATACAATGATACAATTTCAAATGTATGAAGTATTACAATTGCAAAATACAATTATAGATAGTTTATTTCTCTTCTTCGGTGCACTTTTTGATTTGCATGTTCTGCATTCTCTCTTTCGCGTCCAACCAATCCTTCAAGCAAACACTTGTTTCTAGTGATCTAGCGGATGTGATGCGTCTTTTGTCGGTCAAGACTCGTTTACCTACGTTAAATGCAGTCTCAGACGTCACAGTTGGTGCCGAAATAGTTTGTAAATCACGTGCTAATAAAGAAACTTTTGGAAATCTAGCATAGTTAGATTTCCACCCGTTTAAAACATCAAAAGATTTGCAATCTGCATCACTTAAGTACATATCAATATTTAAATATACAATTAATTCGTTATGTGCTTATTTTGTTCTGATCTTAATCTTTTCTATTTAACCAATTTCATTGAAAGTTTTCATCATCTTCATCTACAAGCAGGTGTTGTTGGGATGATGATGAACTAACAATGTTTGAACACATTTGATTAACATTATGTAATCGTTCATATACACTAAAACATGTATTAAGGTGTATTCTAATGTATTTTAAGTAATTTTCACAACCTTCATAATTTATGTTTTCAAAAATAGTTTCTAAGTAAATTTGTAAAATGGTTATTCTAAATCTAGGATCCATGACAAAAACTAAACAAAAATTTAATGACGTTTCCAATATTTATTAAACTTAGTCTCCATTACATTTATAATTTCTACAAAACTACCATTATTTCTATATTTCTTAAATACTTTAGTAATTAGAATTAATTCATATATAAATAAGTTAGTAGTTGTGTAATATGTTCCACTTAATGTGTTAGTGAAGTTGAAAAAATGTTTCAAAAAATCTAACATAATTTTACAATTTTCCCAATCAAAATTAGTAAAAAAAAATTCATTTTGTTTTTTATTATAAAAAACTGTAATTAAAGATTTATAAGGAAAACAACATTTCATAAGTAGAGTTTCATCTACGAGAGACTTCTAATTTAAATCTAAGTCTAACAATATTACTAGAGCACAATTTTCTAAATTCTTGATATCTATATGTACTATTGCTATCTAAATAAGTGATAATATTTATAACATTTTGTAAATAAGGTTTTATTATTCCAAGTCCATCTTGTACAACTAAGTTTAAAACACGACAAACACATCTAATATGAAAAAGAATATCATCGAAGAGTGAATTACATAATGTTACAAGTAATTATACTGCTACAGAGTTATTACTCGCATTAGAAAAAAAAATTGCACAAATTTTATTTGTTATTGAATATTTATGCAATACATTTCTTATCTCGTTATATATAATCATAGTACTATGGGTTATAAATCGGTGCACAATATATAATATTTTTATGTAAACTCATGAATTATCTAAAAATGAGCAGTTACGCAGCAAAATGGAAAGCCAGATTCTGAGTTTCAAAATATCACTTGTTAATGTTATCCTATAAGGTATTGATGCAAATGTATTAATCGAATCCATTTTTCCTTATCATATTTTGTATTTACAGCAACCCCAAATGTGCGTCGGGAAAATGGTAACTAAATGACGTTTTAATGTTTGGAGATTCAACTTGGCTAAACGGTTATTCATCTCTAATTATATAATCAACATTTACATCTCTACCTTTACTTGGATCGTATTTCCTAGTTTTTGAATGTTCCAGAACTAGAGTCTAAAATATATTGTTGTGAAGTAGATGCACCAACACTCCTAAGTTTACATTTTTTTGCATGTTGATGAGAATTAAATTTATACCGCAAGTGCACGGCCGCGATGAAGCGGTGGCAAGTACGGGTCGAACACAAGGAGGGAGAGATTTCGTTGTTAATGTTATTTTCGATTAAGAGGAAGAAGGAGAGAAGAATTAATTTGGGTTTTTGGGGTTTTTGGTTTAATTAACTAAAGTACGAAACAAAAGCAATTAAAATTAAAACAAGAACAAAGAGAGAAATCCGTGGGGTGGAGGTTTAGACTTAGGTTTAGATTGGAGAATGGAGAAACTTGAAATAAATCATGTTAGTTATGAAGCATTACAAGATAAATGATTTAACATAAACTCAAGTAATCAAAATATACTAATCACGAACTTAAAACAATAACATGCATTCATCTTCTCTACCCCTAATTCCATCACCTCCACCCTTTGGAAAGAGTTAGAAACTCATGGAGGGAGGAAGAAGAAGGGATCCTAGAGACATTAAAATAAAATAAAAACAAGAATTAAAAGAACAGAATTTTATTACTAATGATCCAAGACCAAAGGTTCAAAGATGTGTTACATTCGTCCTACAGGGCTATTTATAGCCGATACAGGGGATACCAATACATAAAAGGATAGTACACGCGTCAACCCAACACTGGACAAAATTGGAGCACACAGATCCTCACTGGTGCGGCGAAATCGCCGCACAATGCATGGGAGATGCGGCGGAATCGCCGCCCAAGTCAAGGATTTCGCGCCCGGATTTCTGTGGTGCGTTTATGGCATGATTTGATCTTTATTTGCGTGTCTGGATGGATTCTTTCCATTCTTTTAAACTCCGGATTAATTCCTTCCATTGTTGGAGATTTATATTTGACTTTTCTTTTGACTTTTCCAACAAAATAACTTGATCCTTTTCTTTTGCAATCAGGTCCTTGGTATTTTGCAATTAAGCCCTTGACCTTTTTGTAATTAGCTCCTTGAATGCTTTTATGCTTGGATGCATTTCCATTTGAAACCCGATAAACTTGAATTCGGTCTTTATGATAGAAATGAATCTTTTGCACACGTTTATGCTCGGAATGTGGGTAATTTGCATTCAGGTCCCTGTATTCTGTAAATACGACTAAACACATACCTTAGTAGCATTTATTGATATAAAAGTAATCTAAATGAAAGACATATGATGCAATGTATGCAATGCATCAAATACCCCCACACCTAGATTTTGCTAGTCCCTAGCAAAGCAGAATATAAGAAAATGAAAGCAGGGAAATCCTAACTCACTTTCGTAGGAATCACGGTTGCACTTAGCATGTGCAACAAGCCGTTGAACCTCTTTGTTGCCAAGGAGGACGAGTTTTGTCTCGTGAGGGTTTTCAGTTGACATACCCACAAAGTCTTAATTCAACATTCCATTAATAGCTCTTAATATTTCTGCCTTAACCTTATACATCTCACTTAAAGTTCGCGCATGCTCATTATACAGTTCTAACTTATAAAAAGTTTGACTTGGTCTTTATTCCTCCAACCTTCACACCACTAACCCCTCTACACATGTTATCACATAAATTATTTTGCACGCCTCCTCTGGTGGTGAAGTATCATTTGGATCAACCATGGCATGAATCATTCCTTAAGCTTTGAGCCTTGAGTATCTTAAAGCATTTATTTATTTATTTTTCTTTTTCCGTGATTCAACACATTTGCTTTTCTTTTTGACACTTATACCCTTTTTGCATTCGTGTAGCGAGTTTGGTCGGTAATCCCGAGCTGGCAGACTCAAGTTACCGGGTTTCAAGATACCCCTACGGACCAGTGACTCGAAGGCTTGGGCTTTTGTAATCATTTTGCAAAATGTGTTTTCCTCACTTTATTTTTACTTTTATTTTCCTCAAGGCTTAATTGCTATTAGAAGTCCACACTTCCCGGTGTATTTTCCTCAACCTCTGCTTTTTATCAACCACTTCAAAGATTTGATTCATCCAATTTAAGTGCATACATGTCTTACAAGGGTCATGGGTTATTTTTTTGGAACTTAGATTTATGTCATAATTTCTACAAGCAGAACTAAATAATAAGGAACAAAAACTTAATGCAATTTGTACACGGGTTTTGGCAGTTCAATCTTAAGCTATGTCATAGAATATTGATTTTTTTTTTTTTTTTTTTTTAAAGAACAGAAAATCAAATAGATAGATATGTACATATATAAACACCCCCCCACACCTAAATCATGCATTGTCCTCAATGTATGCATAGATAAAATAGATGCACTTATTACCTGAGTCGGCTTGCGGTAGAGGGGTTGAGTTTGCTCAGAGTCAACCGTAATCAGAACTGGATTGAATGACACCATATTGGTGCATGTATCCAGTTGAATTGTTCCCCATGTTGACTTGAGGAAAAGATTCCACTCTTCTCACTTGAATTGGTTCGCTTGTTTGCTCGAGTGATGGTGGTTGAGTAAATGAATCACTCCCTTTTTTCTTACTTCCTTTTTGCTTATGTGATGATTTATTTGATTCAGAATTCTGATAAATACGTGCTCTCATCACAACATCACTTGGGTTGCATATTATTTCTGGCTCATTATCAATATGGAAGATATTAAATTCTGCTTTTAAGTTCCCGAAAGATAATTGCATGAGTCCGTTTCGACAGTTTATTAATGCTTCCGAAGTGGCTAAAAAGGGTCTACCTAGAATTACAGGGATTTGTCGATTAGGATTTACAACAGGTTCAGTATCAAGTACGACAAAATCCACTGGATAAATGAAGTCCCCAACCTTAATCAAAACGTCCTCTACTATACCTCTTGGTTTCTTAACAGAACAATCAGCGAATTGGAGGGTTGTCCTAGAGGGTTTCAGTGGACCAAGGTTGAGCTGCTCGTAGACAGAAAATGGGAGCAAGTTAACGCTTGCACCAAGGTCTAGAAGGGCTTTATTGATAAATGTATCTCCTATTGAACATGAAATTGTGGGACACCCCGGGTCCTTATATTTTATAGGAGATGTGTTGGAAAGAATTGAGCATATGTTTGCAGTTAAGAATGCCTTCTTTGGTACATTCGTTTTTCTCTTCTTAGTGCACAAATCTTTTAAGAATTTAGCATAAGCAGGTATTTGTTGAATCATGTCTAAGAGTGGAATGTTTACCTTAACTTGCTTAAATACTTCCAAGATTTTCTCTATTTGTGCACTAGAGTTCTTTTTGAGTCTATTGGGAAATGGGGCTTTAGGCACATAGACTCGCTCAGGTTCAGGCTGAGCTACAGGTTCAGGTTGGGTAGGTGGATTGGGCTTTTCAATTTGGACGTCGGGTTCAGTGGTCAAGTCATATGTGGGTGCTTGATGGCTGGCTTGATTTACCACATTATTGTCAATTTGTCTTCCGGACCGTAATGATACTACAGCATTGATTTGTTGGAACGGTCCTTCCTCATTAACCATTTGAACCGGTCTAGGGTTGTTATTTCCTGAAGGTGGTTGATAAGATTGATATTGATTATTAGTTCTGGGGTTCACCTCAGGTTGGCTTGGAAATTGGCCATTTTCTCTTTCACCTATTATCTGTGCTAATTGGCTGACCTGTGTCTCTAGCCTTTGGAATGATTGGTTGGTTGTTTGTATAAAAGTTGTCATTAAAGTTTCTAATTTTGTCAACCTAACCTCATGATTTCCATTGTTATTACCCCCAGATGATGTATTATTTTGGTTATATGGGGTTGGTTGTTGTCTAGGAGGTTGTCCTTGTTGGTTCCACGAAAAATTGGGATGATTACGCCAACCTGGGTTATAGGTTGATGCGTAAGGATCATTTCTAGAATTGTTATATGTGGCATTGACATGTTCCAGGTTCACACAGTCCTCCATTAAATGACCAGTCTGACCACATCTAGAGCAGGGGGTAGGGGATGCTTGTCGGGTTTGGTTTTGCAGTTCTAGACTTTCCATTCTACGCATTAGGGTAGCTAGTTTTGCCTCGGCCGCTATGTTGGAGTCTATAGCTAAGACACCTGGTCGGGGTTGACTCGCTATTCTAGATCCAATACTCGGGTTGATGGGTGTTCTAGCATTGTCCCATTGCATACTATTTTCAGCTAAATCCTCAAGAAAAGTCCAGGCATCATTTTCATTTTTGGACATAAAATTCCCTTGGCTCACAGATTCTAGCATAACCCTAGATGTGGGTGTCAATCCCTCATAGATAATTTGGCACAATTGCCACTTCGGAATTCCGTGATGAGGGCATTGGGTCAAGACACTCTTAAATCTCTCAAGATAGGAATAGAACGGCTCGCTCTCAGACTGAACGAATGCAACAATTTCATTCCTAATCTTCATAGTCTTATGGTTGGGGAAATATTTTTTTAAGAAAACTTGAACAAATTCAGCCCAACTTCTAATAGATCTTTCGGCTAGACTATATAGTCATTTCTTAGCGTCGTCCTTAAGTGCTAGAGGCACGAATTTCAGACGCACTGCCTCTTCAGGGATATGCTGGTATTGCATAAGAGAGCAGATTTCCTCAAATTCTCTAAGGAAGAGATATGGATCTTCCCTAGAGGTGAACTTAGGCAGCATACTCATGTATTGTGCCTTAAGTTCGAAGTCGCGACCCGGTATGGTGGGCATGACGATGCACGATGGCTGAGCAGCCATCGTTGGGTAGCACCGATCCCTCAGAGTTATAGGTTGCGCAACAGGCGGGTCCACTACGTTCTCACCCATTAGATCCGGGTGAGGTGGTGCAACAGGTGGATTGGGGTTAAGTTCCAGACTGGAATCTAGATGAACTCGTGAGAGTCGATTACTCAAGTCCCGAATCCAAATCTGAGTGCACCGGGTTGAATCAATTTTTGAATTCAAATTCGAAATTTAAATTCCAAATTTAATTTCAAGAATTAATTACTCTTTTTTTCGTTATTTTTTTGAATTTTTTTTAAATTTTAAATTTTTTTTTTATTTTTTTATTTTTTTTTATTTTTTAAAAGAAACAAACAATAGAAAGGTAGGGATGAGAAGGGAAAGAAGACTCAGACGAGAAGGGAAACTTAACTCTAAAGGATAAAAATTAGGGTTGGTCAGAAATTTCCTGAACAAGCACGGTCAAAACAATCCTAGACCTAGTGTCACTTAGATCTAGACGACTCCTAACAGGTTGAGTCGAATTAGTTTGCTTGATTCACCTCCCTCACCAATCAAACCAAGTTGGCCAGTTAGTGTATAGCTAGTGGGGGCGCTTCCGACAGAGTCGGTGCCAATTAGACAACCACGTCGCTTGGAAGACTTTCGTCGACACAAAAAAACACTTTCTAGACACCAAATTGAATTCAATTAGCTTCAGGTCATAGCAAGTCAAACCAATCTCCTCCTTAATTGAGTCCGAGTCCTTAGGGGCCAATGTCTAATTGATTTTAAATTTTAGGCTTAGGCGACACTTCAGGATTGTGGTTTGTGGGCTACGGGAGGGTGATGAATTCCCCACCGTATCTTTTCCTACGGAGTTGCCCTTAAGATAGTTTAACTTAAATCTAGCAAAGATAGTCAAACAATGGTCCTTTTAATGGGGGCAATTGCAAGGTTGTATGCAACTAAATTATATGCTCTAATGCAATCGATAAAAACCTCGATACGTACCTTGCCTCCAGCAATCTTCAACAAGTATTAATTTGCAAGAATTTAGCAAGAATAATGCAAGCAAAACATTATATGATGCATGCACTAAGGTCTTTCTAATTTTGCCAATTTTAGGTCAGAGTTGAATTATTGCCAATTATGGAATTGTAACCCTAACACGTGCAATTCTACGAAAGGAAACTTTTCAACTAGTCAGATTTTACGAGAAAGGCAAGAAAAGTTACCTCCGCAATGCTCAGTCGGGTTCGCCGCCCGCTCTCGGAGATTCCAGTAGCTCAATGCGACCACCCAGAGATGTCGACGACGCCCCAGAAATTTGAAGACCAGAACCCTATCTTGTGCGGCGATTCCGCCGCAAGTTACCTTGTAGATGCGGCGATTCCGCCGCCCAAATGTCTCAGAACGCTCCCGGATTTCGCCGCGCGCTCTGTTGTCTCCTGCTACACAAATTCAGATACTTAGATCACGCACAATGTAGACAGGATAAAATCGAAAATACAAAAACAAACGAAATCTGCGTCGCCTCCCCGGCAACGGCGCCAAAAACTTGATGAGAATAAATTTATACCGCAAGTGCACGGCCGCGATGAAGCGGTGGCAAGTACGGGTCGAACACAAGGAGGGAGAGATTTCGTTGTTAATGTTATTTTCGATTAAGAGGAAGAAGGAGAGAAGAATTAATTTGGGTTTTTGGGGTTTTTGGTTTAATTAACTAAAGTACGAAACAAAAGCAATTAAAATTAAAACAAGAACAAAGAGAGAAATCCGTGGGGTGGAGGTTTAGACTTAGGTTTAGATTGGAGAATGGAGAAACTTGAAATAAATCATGTTAGTTATGAAGCATTACAAGATAAATGATTTAACATAAACTCAAGTAATCAAAATATACTAATCACGAACTTAAAACAATAACATGCATTCATCTTCTCTACCCCTAATTCCATCACCTCCACCCTTTGGAAAGAGTTAGAAACTCATGGAGGGAGGAAGAAGAAGGGATCCTAGAGACATTAAAATAAAATAAAAACAAGAATTAAAAGAACAGAATTTTATTACTAATGATCCAAGACCAAAGGTTCAAAGATGTGTTACATTCGTCCTACAGGGCTATTTATAGCCGATACAGGGGATACCAATACATAAAAGGATAGTACACGCGTCAACCCAACACTGGACAAAATTGGAGCACACAGATCCTCACTGGTGCGGCGAAATCGCCGCACAATGCATGGGAGATGCGGCGGAATCGCCGCCCAAGTCAAGGATTTCGCGCCCGGATTTCTGTGGTGCGTTTATGGCATGATTTGATCTTTATTTGCGTGTCTGGATGGATTCTTTCCATTCTTTTAAACTCCGGATTAATTCCTTCCATTGTTGGAGATTTATATTTGACTTTTCTTTTGACTTTTCCAACAAAATAACTTGATCCTTTTCTTTTGCAATCAGGTCCTTGGTATTTTGCAATTAAGCCCTTGACCTTTTTGTAATTAGCTCCTTGAATGCTTTTATGCTTGGATGCATTTCCATTTGAAACCCGATAAACTTGAATTCGGTCTTTATGATAGAAATGAATCTTTTGCACACGTTTATGCTCGGAATGTGGGTAATTTGCATTCAGGTCCCTGTATTCTGTAAATACGACTAAACACATACCTTAGTAGCATTTATTGATATAAAAGTAATCTAAATGAAAGACATATGATGCAATGTATGCAATGCATCAAATACCCCCACACCTAGATTTTGCTAGTCCCTAGCAAAGCAGAATATAAGAAAATGAAAGCAGGGAAATCCTAACTCACTTTCGTAGGAATCACGGTTGCACTTAGCATGTGCAACAAGCCGTTGAACCTCTTTGTTGCCAAGGAGGACGAGTTTTGTCTCGTGAGGGTTTTCAGTTGACATACCCACAAAGTCTTAATTCAACATTCCATTAATAGCTCTTAATATTTCTGCCTTAACCTTATACATCTCACTTAAAGTTCGCGCATGCTCATTATACAGTTCTAACTTATAAAAAGTTTGACTTGGTCTTTATTCCTCCAACATTCACACCACTAACCCCTCTACACATGTTATCACATAAATTATTTTGCACGCCTCCTCTGGTGGTGAAGTATCATTTGGATCAACCATGGCATGAATCATTCCTTAAGCTTTGAGCCTTGAGTATCTTAAAGCATTTATTTATTTATTTTTCTTTTTCCGTGATTCAACACATTTGCTTTTCTTTTTGACACTTATACCCTTTTTGCATTCGTGTAGCGAGTTTGGTCGGTAATCCCGAGCTGGCAGACTCAAGTTACCGGGTTTCAAGATACCCCTACGGACCAGTGACTCGAAGGCTTGGGCTTTTGTAATCATTTTGCAAAATGTGTTTTCCTCACTTTATTTTTACTTTTATTTTCCTCAAGGCTTAATTGCTATTAGAAGTCCACACTTCCCGGTGTATTTTCCTCAACCTCTGCTTTTTATCAACCACTTCAAAGATTTGATTCATCCAATTTAAGTGCATACATGTCTTACAAGGGTCATGGGTTATTTTTTTGGAACTTAGATTTATGTCATAATTTCTACAAGCAGAACTAAATAATAAGGAACAAAAACTTAATGCAATTTGTACACGGGTTTTGGCAGTTCAATCTTAAGCTATGTCATAGAATATTGATTTTTTTTTTTATTTTTTTTTTAAAGAACAGAAAATCAAATAGATAGATATGTACATATATAAACACCCCCCCACACCTAAATCATGCATTGTCCTCAATGTATGCATAGATAAAATAGATGCACTTATTACCTGAGTCGGCTTGCGGTAGAGGGGTTGAGTTTGCTCAGAGTCAACCGTAATCAGAAACTTGATGAGAATTAAACTTGATGAGAATTAAATTTATACCGCAAGTGCACGGCCGCGATGAAGCGGTGGCAAGTACGGGTCGAACACAAGGAGGGAGAGATTTCGTTGTTAATGTTATTTTCGATTAAGAGGAAGAAGGAGAGAAGAATTAATTTGGGTTTTTGGGGTTTTTGGTTTAATTAACTAAAGTACGAAACAAAAGCAATTAAAATTAAAACAAGAACAAAGAGAGAAATCCGTGGGGTGGAGGTTTAGACTTAGGTTTAGATTGGAGAATGGAGAAACTTGAAATAAATCATGTTAGTTATGAAGCATTACAAGATAAATGATTTAACATAAACTCAAGTAATCAAAATATACTAATCACGAACTTAAAACAATAACATGCATTCATCTTCTCTACCCCTAATTCCATCACCTCCACCCTTTGGAAAGAGTTAGAAACTCATGGAGGGAGGAAGAAGAAGGGATCCTAGAGACATTAAAATAAAATAAAAACAAGAATTAAAAGAACAGAATTTTATTACTAATGATCCAAGACCAAAGGTTCAAAGATGTGTTACATTCGTCCTACAGGGCTATTTATAGCCGATACAGGGGATACCAATACATAAAAGGATAGTACACGCGTCAACCCAACACTGGACAAAATTGGAGCACACAGATCCTCACTGGTGCGGCGAAATCGCCGCACAATGCATGGGAGATGCGGCGGAATCGCCGCCCAAGTCAAGGATTTCGCGCCCGGATTTCTGTGGTGCGTTTATGGCATGATTTGATCTTTATTTGCGTGTCTGGATGGATTCTTTCCATTCTTTTAAACTCCGGATTAATTCCTTCCATTGTTGGAGATTTATATTTGACTTTTCTTTTGACTTTTCCAACAAAATAACTTGATCCTTTTCTTTTGCAATCAGGTCCTTGGTATTTTGCAATTAAGCCCTTGACCTTTTTGTAATTAGCTCCTTGAATGCTTTTATGCTTGGATGCATTTCCATTTGAAACCCGATAAACTTGAATTCGGTCTTTATGATAGAAATGAATCTTTTGCACACGTTTATGCTCGGAATGTGGGTAATTTGCATTCAGGTCCCTGTATTCTGTAAATACGACTAAACACATACCTTAGTAGCATTTATTGATATAAAAGTAATCTAAATGAAAGACATATGATGCAATGTATGCAATGCATCACATGTCTTGGTAGATGAGTGGTTCTTTGACTACCAATTGAAGTAAGTTCGACACCACATATTTTACATATAGCCTATTGTTTCCCATTTTTATCTTGTGGTAAGTCAAAATCATTTCAAACCTTACTAATTCTTATTCTAGTACTTTTGCATCTACTTGATGCACTAATAGGTGGATTATTATCCCCCTTAAATTCTGGTGATGAATTAATTGATGGGTCAGATGTCATTGAAATTAAAAGTAGGCAAATAAAAATCTAAATTTTCTAACCAACGAGAAATTCATGATATAAACTAATTATACTAAATAAACAAAAAGAGTAAATAAATGCAAACGAGAAGGCAAGGAACGGAGAAGATGTGTCAGCGTGTCAGGAAATTGGAAAAATTAGGCAGTAGCTTCAGACTTTTGCTCAAACTCGACCCACTTCTAACACAATAATAACACTTAGTGAAAGATTAAAAATATTGAAATTTGAAAGAGAAGAAAAAAAATTGGTGTGAAGAAATGAATGAAATATGAAGTTTATATAGATTTTTGTAATGACATTTTCATAATTAAGAGAGTATTTTCGTAATTTTTTAAAAAAGCAAAAAATCAATGGCTACCGTTGGTGTGCTGACGTCAGCGTATGTCCAACGACTCTAAGAGTCGTCGGCCTAAACAAGCCTGGCAGGCCGGGTCGGCCCACCAGAGCCCGTCGGAGCCCGTTTCCATTAACGGAGGGTCAGTCCGTTACTATTGGTCAGGCCCGGCCCGGTACCTAGCTTTATCCATTGATTTACAAAACTATTATCATCTCTTATCTACGATTTCACCGTTCTTCCCAAAATCTTTGTTTCTTATTTCTCTCAACCCCAAAAGAGTTTGAGAGGTCAGATATATTAGATTGGAAGCTCCAATGGTTAGATGTTCAATTCTATTTTGTTGTTTCTCTCTTTCTAGGCTTTTTTTCATTAAATCTTTTTTACCTTTTGAATTGGCATAGATATTTGTTTTCGTTTTTTGTGACTTAGATATACTTTGGTTTTGTCAGATTTGGTGAATATGTACGATTTCATGATTTTCAAGATTTTATAATATTTTCTGACTTAGATCTCCCTTTCGATCTCCAAGATTTTGAAATCCAAAAGTCCCACGACATGCATGTATAATGACATTAGGAAAATTTCTTAATTTCTTCTTAATTTTGAAGATCTGATTTGGGGGCTTGATTGCTAGAATAGCTGAGTATTTTTTTATAAAAGATAATTAAAGACATTTAAATTGTTACTTTTTAATCTTCTGATGTATTTAGAATGTTCACAACACTAAGAGGAATGGCTTATTACTACAAAAGCATTTTTTTTGAAATATTATAACTCTCTACTTTGTCTTTGTAAGACCGCTCTTGCCAAACTTTTGCGTCGTATACTTCGTAAGCATGCTTGTTTGGCCATCCAATTTGCAGGCGAGGACGTTCATATTTATTGTTAGAGGAAAATAATAATGAGAAACAGAGGGAAAAGAATGCTACACATTCCAGATTGCAGAGGAAAATAAACAAAAAAAATATTTCTTTTCCACTATTTGTATAAACGCATGAAAAAAATCCGGTTGAAAAGAAACTGTTTTATTTTACCACTATTTCTCTAAGCAAACCCCTATAATTACAAAGTTATATATGATAACCCATATGTAAAGATGAGAAATTGTTCATATGGTAAAGCTGCCGTCTTGCTCACCAAAGGAAATAAAAAACAAACTTCGGAACAAATATGATACATAAGATGAGCATGAAGCATCATCTTCTCGATGTTAATTTATTCCCAAGCGTTCACAACAGAAAATATTATATTATACAATAAAAATGTACAAAATTCAAACTAAAACTTGAGATAATAAATTTTGATAGGAAAGAAATTATCTCATGAAGCAGTCCTGACGTACGATTGTCTTTTTTGTTGCACTTGCGTAGACGATGCAATTGGCTGATTTCTGTGGATGATGGACAAATAATTAGAAAAAGCAAACAGGATGCTTCATTAACTAAAGAACACTTGAGTCCATCATGATAATTATAGTCATACTTTGAATCTACTCTACCCAGCACACAGACCGATATTCCTCATGTAATGTAATTTGTTTAAAGTAAAGGTGAACATCTTCGTAGGATATGTGTTGACCAATTTCTGAAAATCCGAAGAAGTACATGTTTTGTGAGAAAGGAAGAAGCACGCAACACATTAGAAAAGGTCATGGACTTGGTAGGCTGTCCGGCACCCTTTGCAACAAGTTATACGGTACCTGGGTACCATCAGCAATTTGAATGTTTTCTGGAACAACTAGGTGAGTGTAGGTGAGAACTCACGGTGAGCTCCCGTGACATGTCGAGATCGATGCACCAAAATCTACTATCCATTTTCATGCTCTTGTGCTAATTTTTTGACCATTAAATATATATATATGTCTCACTTGTATTTTGTAGTGTGGACCAAATTCACATTTAGAAGTAAAGGAGTGGTGTAGTACTTCAACTCCACCAACAATTTTTTTTTCCAATGTGAGACTAAACTTCAAGACATATGACCATACACACACATGTATACAACACACATGCATGTGATAGTTACATTGATGAAACTATTTTTAAAACAATCTAAATAATTCACATTATTCTTATACAAAATAAATCCACATAAATTCTTACACGAAATAAATCCAAAAAAATAAATCCACATAAATTCTTATACGAAATAAATCCAAAAAAAACAAAAAATATTTTGCTTCTTTCAGGAGGTATAGACGTCGGTTATACTAAAAATCGACGTTTATACAAACCTATAGACGTTGGATGACCAAATATCCGATTTTTATAAGTATAGACGTCGGATATTTGGTCATCCGACGTCTATTCAGTGACGTCTATTGTGCATTCTGCACTAGTGTCTCATGCTAGCTTTAGAATTTATCTTGTTGTTTGTAATGATTTTATGGAAATAACTTGTTATGTATGTATGCTTCATTAGTAGAGAATGCACACATGAATGGATTAAGTTGTATGAAGGGGTTAATTGTTGTTCTAATGTCTACACTAGGTACTTATTCATGCTTGAGAACTCATAGTTCATCTTACCTTCATGTCTAACTATATTAGTCATGTATTCATGTAAATGTATTTGATGTTAATTAGACTTCACACTAGTTTTTAATTGATTTCACATGCTTTACACATTTGTGCCTCATGTAATGAAGACTCACTCACACACCCACATAACTACACCTTCACTTCATGGGGGTTTAGTTTAATTGTTAATTCGTTCATAGTTTAGTATAGTTATTTAGCATACTCCACTCATTCTCCTCTTCTTTTCCACTCGAGTATGGTAGTCGTAACAACACACAACTCCTTGAAGTTCGACCCATATTTGTCACGTCTTCACCGACATCGTGCACTTACGATAATTAAAATGATCAATCAAGTTTTTGGCGCCCTTGCCGGGAAGTTGGTCGTAGTCGTTGTTGTTTCCATCATTTTGGTGGTTTTTTCTTACATTTTCTTTTTAGTTTTGTTACTAGACAAAGGAACAAGTGGACAGGTGAGCCTACAGGAGTAGGAGAGCACACTGGTGAACTTTGGGGACCAGAATCCCCAGACCATCCGCTACTGGTGCATTGTACATGATCCGCCCCTGGCGGATCTGGTGAGGAGTTTTCTGCTTTCTGTTTCACTAATAGCTTTTGTTGGCTTTTTTGCCCCTTTAATCTTAATTTTGATGATTAACAAACTAATCTTATGCACAACTCCAATCAGCATACCACACACATCACATTGTCAAATTGCATAGATATTGTGTATTCCTAACATTGCAGGTGCTCAAACTAATGGACTAATCAACTTCAAGATCAATGCTCAAGACTTGTAATCAAAGCTCAAGGAGTTCATATGTAATTTTCTATTTATTTGAGTTATAGGATCAAATGTACACTTGATGCACAAAATGATAAATCCGCCTTTGTCGGACGACCGTTTGGCTCTCGGTCTACCGAACTTGTTCCAAACGGATGACCGAGTTAACCTCGGTGAACCGTGTCCATAGAGTCAGTAACCACTTGATCTTTCTAGAATCCTTGTTTCAAATTACCGAACACTACCCAGTCAACCGTTCCATTCTACTCAGTAGCTTCAAACCTTCTCTGGATATCTTCATTCGGTCTACCGAATAGGTATTGGTCACCCGAACTTTTCATGTGTCTTTTAGCCTAACGACTTCATCCTATTGGCCCATGTGGCACAAACTATCCCCAACAGACTTATCTTTTGTGGTTTAGCAACAACCTTTGAAATGTCCTTTATCGGTCTTCCGAGTACCCGTCGGTTTACCGAAGACTTGTTGTTAATCAAAACGTAACAACTCTCTTCCACGTAAGATTTCGAAAATTATTGATAAACCAATTTCTCAGGCAATGTCAGCAGAAAACCCACACTTGTATCGGTCAACCGACCATGCCACGAGCTACCGAACAAGATCACCAAATCACAACAATTCTTTATTGTCCAATTGGAACGGTGAACCGAGGTTCTCTCAGTTAACCGAATTTAATTGGTCGATATTAGGAAAAAGTTACTGGAACTTGGTGAACGGTTATCCGACACATAGTCGGTCAACAGAGTACATCAATCTAACCAATACACCCACATCTTGTCGGATGACCGTTGGTTTACCGGTCAACCAAATATGTTCTGAATTCTGCCCGAGCTTAAGTCACTTCTCTGTTTCTTGTTGGTCCAAACTTCACCAACTCACCATAACGGCTCTAGTTGTTTTGAATGCTATATAAGCTTCATTTAAGAGACACATTCACTCCTTTATAAGCCAAAAATCTTTCATACTCTTGTACTCTCAATCTCCAAGCCTTCAAAGCTCCACCAACTCTCAAACTTCCATTAAATTCACTTCAAGCTCAATTCCAATTCTTGAGTGCATTCAAGTTAGAGTTCAATAATTTCTTTCAATTTCCATTGTGTTGTAAAGCTTCGAGGAAGCACCCTCTCGGGTTGTAAGAGGAGATCCGAGCAATGCGAGGGTGTTCGCAAGGTTCCGATTGTAAGATGGTTTATGTTCGACCCGGAACGAAGATAATAGTGAATTCTCAAGTAGGGATTGGGAAGCGATCAGAACTTTAGGAGAGGACTAGATCATGGTGGTGTGATCGAACCTCTATAAATCTCCAGACTCATCTTGTGGTTTGCAATCTTTCTCTTACTATTTCAATTGTGCAATTGTTTAAGAAAATTAGGACATAATCTATTCACCCCCTCTAGATTAGTGATCGATCAACTTACAACTCTCAATGCTCATGTTTAGTTGATACCTTCCACTGTGGATTCCATGTATGCGATGTTTTAATGTCAAAAATGAGTTTACTTTGCATGCTCCCCTCCTAATACAATTTGGACATTAAAATTCAAAGCAAAAGATTAGTGGAATTTCATCCAAGTTATGCATCATTTCTAGACCTTGTGCGTATTCGTCTTTTCTTTGCTTTATTTTTGTGTTGTTGAGTGCTGACGTAAGGTACGTGCACTCATTCTCTCGTTCATGCATGGTTAAAGCATGCATTAGTTAGTAAAGTGCATTGGAACAAAAGTGAGGTGCTTGTTTGGTGAGTTGTTTGCTAGCCTAAGGACAATTGATCTTAAAGGGCACCGCCTATAATCTTCAAGATAAGGTGGGAGATTTCATCACCCCTCCCTTAGCCCCGTAAACCACACTGAAGTAAAGTCTTAATCTAAAATCAAGTAGACATTGACTCCTAGGATTCAGGCGTACTTAGGAGACAATCACATTCTCGACATCATGACGTAAGCGTCGTTTAGTCTAAGGACCCATAACCAGCCTAAGCTTGTTTGAGTCGTGTTTGCTAGATTAAGCTTCTACCCTCACCCTTTACCCACGCTAGCTCTAGGGATTCTTTCTTTCTCCTCTGAGTCATCTTCTTCTCACCTACTTCTACGTTCTAGTCTCCTCCCCTTTACACTCTCTAGAACCGTTTTAGAGTCAAGTTGATCACTTTTTGTGAGCTTAATCTCGTAGTGGTGAGAGTGGTCTACTCAAGAGTATTGTGTCGAGATGGATGGTTACATGGGCGACCATCCAATTCATTGTTGGGACCAGGACTATTCTCTCAGGTATTCCGGACACATGCATCCTAGGGTGCCTCAGACTAACACCCAGTGTGGTTGGGACAATCTTAATTGCGAGGGTGAGCAGTCTTCAGATTGGGGGTAATCTGAGAGATGCACCGACTGCTAGACCATCATCTAGTTGTGTCGGATCGTATGTTGATCAACAAACAGAGACATTACAAGAAACTTTGGCATCTTTCATGCGTACGATAGAGGACATGAATGCACCGGTGACTCTAGTAGCCATACCGTGTGACTGTTGCGGGTTGAGTGGTCACGTTATCGGGGAATGTCCTTATGTTCCTCCTCTGATCAGATGTAGGGTTGAGGTGTTTGTGGAACTACATGGTCCTCCTTTGTGCAGAGACCTCCTTGCTCTTGCATTCAGGATCCCTGTTCATCGTCACATGCAATAAATGGTTATAGTCAGTCCAAAGACGTTCCAACTCTGTGGTATACTCTTCAACAATTCTATCTCCCTCGAAGACAACATCTATCACTTGCTCTATCTGGAACACGCTCATGTTGTTCCTCTATCCAGCAAAGGTCCTCAATAGTTTTGCCCAGATACCCTTCACACTCATAATTCCATCAACCATAGTTGGCAATCAATGAGATTATGGAGTTAAGTAGCCAAGTATATAGGACATGTGTATAGCTTTCCATGGCTTCGACACAACAATCCCTTGTCTGGACACTCCACCTGCCTCTCCAAGCCAGAGCACTTGTGCTCCGCCGTGACTAATTCAAAGACATGGCTAGTCCATCAAGCTTTAAATCCACTGGAAAGAACTCCAGTTTTGACAACTGCTATTGTGTAATTGTTGCCGAAGCTTCTACCTGCTTCATCAGTTTCATCAACACCTTTACATTGTCTCAGCCAGCTTTCTGAAAAGATTTTCCACCCTCTCTGTCTCCTCCTCGAACTTGTACTTCTTTTGCCACTCTCGAACCTTCTGGGCGTAGTCCTCGTGGAGGAGTTTAAGGTGCCTCTGGTTGCTTCCTTTCTTCTCCAACTTCTCAGCTCTCTCTTTCGTAAATGTTTCCCACAGCTCCTCTTGGAATGCCCTATGCTTTACAACAGGAGCCTCGTCCGCTTCCTTCTCAGTGGCCTTTCTCTCTTCCTTAGCAGCCCTAACGACCTCAGTCCTAACCACCTCCTTCCACAACTTTTCCACCCTCTTTGTGTCTCTATCGCCTTCGATGTAGCATCGAGATCAAGGCCTCCTTTCGGGACCATGTCCATCCCCACGATCCCCGTTGTTTCCTTTGCCCTCGGCTTAGTAGCGTCTCCTTCGGGATTGGCGCAACATCATCTCCTTCGTCTCCTTCTCCAGTAGTGTTCTGGAGTATATACGTATACATTTTACATACGAGTCCCTAACCTATTTCATATTCTCAACACTTTTTGAATTATTTTATTATTTTCATCTTGTATGAATACCCTAGTATACCTCTAGTGTATTACACGAGATTCCAGAAGAAAATTAGATTCATCCACCAAAGACAAATAGGGTAAGAGAGATTGAAAATTCTTTGTTGCTTGGAGGCATTCCCCCGTTCGAGCCCGATCCATTCCAATTGGTTGTATCCATGCTCCATCTGATTGTAATCGTCGTTCCAAGTAGTGTAACAAACCAAAAACAGAAAGAAACCAGCCGCAAAAAAGAACTTAACAACGTTCGGTGAAATTACATTTCCAACTTGCGACTGGAGTACATGTACTATACTCCGAGTGCACACTCAGTCATGTAAAACCGAGAACATACCTAATTGGATCGGTTTGGCTTAGGGCTTTTTGAACTTAAATGGGGATTGTTTTCTGGTCGCCTACCGGATCGCGTTGCCGCCACAGTTTTCTGGTCTTCATAACGTCTTCCATGTTTCGATGCTGAGGAAGTACGTGGTAGATCCTTCTCACGTGATCCAGATTGAGGTTCCAGAGATCCAGCAGGATTTGTCTCTTGAGGAGAGACCCGTGGAGATTGTGGATCGGATGGAGCACCAGCTTAGGAGGAGGACTATTCCTATGGTTAAGGTCAGGTGACAGCATCACTCTGAGCGAGAGGCTACTTGGGAGGTTGAGGAGGAGGTCCGAAAGTTGTATCCGGAGCTGTTTGATAAGGGCTGGTTTTAATTTCGGGGGTGAAATTCTTTTATGGAGGGTGGATTGTTAAATCCTAACTCCTTGTTATTGTTTTAATGGTGTTTAGGGGTAGATTAGTGAAGGTTTGAGATGGACGGCTGAGATGAAATCAAGAGTTTGGTATTTAAAGGTGATTTTTCTCTCCTTTTACTCACTCACTCTCTCTCTCTCGCGATCTCATCTCTCTCTCTACTCGTCTCCCTCCACAGCAAGTGAAGAGTCGGCGTCGTGCGTGGAGTTGGAGTCGTCGGAGGAGCTCGGGTTGTTGCCGCGTCGAGTTGATCGGAAGGTTGCCGGAGTTTGGGCTATCTCGTGGAAACGCTCTCCATTGTTTCTTCTAAGGCTTCTTCAAGCCTTAAGGTATGTCAAACTTGCTTTTACACTCACCTATTATTAGTGTGGGGGGTGGGAGCGGTCGACGGTAGGCCGTTTTGGCTCGTCGGACCTGTACATCAGTTTCTGCACTAAAATCGGTCGACTGGTGTTCTGGGTTCGGTCGACCGGTTATAGTGTATTTTGGGCAAATTCCCCGCACCGGTCGAACGATACCCTTTGGGTGGTCGACCGGTTGTGCAATTTTAGTGAGTGAAGGACGCTCTGGGTATTTTTGGTCGAACGGAACCCCTTTGCCGGTCGACCGAAAGTACTGTTGTATGTCGGTTGGGGCGTTGACCATCTAAACGGTCGACCGCCTGTTTGACTCATTCGACCGATGACTTAAGTTAACTTAATGGCCGGTCGACCGGAAGTGTGGTTTCGGTCGACCATGTAGTATGGACGGTTGGTGAGTCCTACTGGTGGGTTTCCGTCGACCGGAAGTGTCGGGTTGTCTGAACGTTTGATCATGACTTGCGAAAATGAATTTCTTACTGGTGCTTTTCGGTCGACCGGGACCCCTTTGCTATTCGACCGATTGGCGGATTTTTCGGTTGGGCCAGTTCTCTGGGTGAGGATCGGTTGATCGGAAGACAGATTTTGTTCGACCGTTTTACACAGTTTTGGTGTGTTTGTGTTACTATTGATTGGCCCGAAGGCAACGGGTTCACCGACCCTTTTGGGGCGACGAACGGACAGGCCGGCCCTATAGCGATCAGTAGTGACACGTGAAGGGGGAATTGTGATAACTGTCGCCGTGGCTCCGGCAATTGAGGCAAAACCGTGGCTCCGGCGAATGAGGCATGTTTTATTTGTCGCCGTGGCTCCGGCAATTGATGCAAAACCGTGACTCCGGTAACACTGAGGCAAGGGTGTAGGTGTTTGGCCGTGATTTGGACCGGCGGTGCCTTGTGTGCACGAGTGTTGGTGGGGTTGGGGTGAGAGGACCCTTTAGACCCGGTTGTGGTTCGGCTATGGCCGGGAGAGAGGTCCAGGGAACTTAGCAGTTGTGTTGGTTGAGATATTTGTGGCATTGCATGTTTCATTATTGTTCATATATGTGTTAGGGTTTGGCATACCGGGTTTCCTTTTGAAAACTCAGACATATTCATGTCTGCTTTCAGGCCGAGAGCGATGTTAGGTGGGTGGTGCCAGCGGAGGGAGCATTCGGGACGAGATCCCGCTTTCCTTCATTTTTGAGGTGGTTCTGATTACACATGTATATTTTACGTTTATGAGCTTTTGATGTAATCACATTCTTTTGTAAACTCGATCACATATATATATTATATATTGGTGCACCTGCGTGTATGTTCTTTCGTAATGTCCTCACTTGATTATATGTTTTAAATTTTAAATTTTCCGCTTTGTTTGAGGACGTTACACCAAAGGTAGCCAAGAATCAAGTAACATGTCCAAGATGGGCTACAACTGAATTATACCCTCGTTATGCCTTTGGTATATATTTATATCATATGTTCCTCAAATGTAAAACTTATTGCATTTACTTCTTTACGATTTTATTTTTAAAAAAAACCTTAGACACCCACATGTCCGCGGTAAGGAATATATCCAATATTAGCTTATTAATATTTGATTAGATTTCTATCTCTAGTTGGAACTAAAGAAAACCGAAAGTCCTGAACAATATAATATAGCAAATAAACTGAGGTCTTCATTACACTTTGCATATTTCACTTTTAAAACGTTAGGATGTTTTCCTTCACATTTTATTTGCTTCACTTTACCCCCATCCACTTCCGTCTATATAATATCGATTTTGTTCATTATTGTGAAGTAAAAAATCTAAAAAAGATTTTAACCTTTCACACATTTCTAGTTTCGCAACACCAATTTCCTTCTTTGACACAAAAGACGATAAAATGAGCATATTCGTTTCTTGAAGTTAATTTGAACCTTTCAGCCATGATTACCTAAAACGTGTAACATTTATCTATTAGTGAGCGTGTTCGTTTCTTGGAAGGTAAAATCACAATGAATTTTGAAAGGCAATAATGGGCCCCAAAACAACTTCAATTAGGGGTTCAATTAGGGAAGAAATTGTCCAAACACAACGGGAATTAGGGAAGAAATTGCCATGTAATAGGACCACGAAGATACCATTTTTTGTTCTGATACAGGTTACTGATGTGTAGATTTTCCCGATTCCGATATAGGTTTGGAACAAATTCTCTTTGGGTTAACTAGAAGTTAATTTTTTTAATTTTATTTTTAATTTAAATCTTAAAATCAAAACTTAAATAAAAAGGTTCAACTATTAATCTAAATTAAAACTTTATTTTTTTAAACAATTAATAAACTAATTTTAAATAATAAAGATTTAACGAAAAATAAATTATTGAATAAAAATAAAACCTATGATTTTTAACCGACCGGACCTTTACCAGTCTGATTTCTGGTCCGGGGTTTTGCCCAAACCGGGTTCCAATCTGGACGGATTTGGTCCAATTTGTACTGGTGTTCACTCCTACAGCCCTACTTTCAATATCAATAAGATATGGAAAACCTTCATCTTTTCATGGTTTCTGATTAAAGTAACATAGTAACGTAATAGGGTTGGAGGAGGAAAACGTGAAACAATCGAAAAGTAAGACGAGAGATTGTGAAGTTTTAAAAGTAATGAGTACAAATGGAAATGAAGACTTAAGTGCGCAGGACAAACTATATTACACCCAATAAATTAGGATCTCCCAATTTTTTCCTAAAAACATATATAAATAAGAAAAAGTCGGGGGAGACAAACTAACCTCAAACGGCAGATAAAAGACCATGAACCCCATCTTCACACGCGCGACGAGAGACAGCTTCAACGGTACATAGTCCTTCTCACGATCCTTCACCAAATCCACTTCCTCATCTTCTTCTAGCGGTGGAGATTCAAACCTCAACAAAAATTTGGCAGTCCACTTCTCATCCTCCTCAATCTTCCCACCACCATTGACATTTGCACTACCAAGTATGGTAGTCCTATAGGCAACCGCTCCTCCGACACCGACACACTCCAAACCAAAGAAACGAGCCTTGTTGGTCAATGTAACGGTTGGCTCAAAGGACCCGTTGACCATCGCATTTTGCGGCTCGGATGAAAATTGGATGTCGAGAAGGCGAATATGTTTGACCGCGAACTCGGGAGGGTATGGGAAAAGGCGGACGACGATGAACGAAGCGAGGACGAGTAAGAGAGCAACAAGGATGAGTCCAACACAAACACAGGCGCAGACGAGGGCCGGAGGTGGTGGAGGGGTTTGAGGGTCGTCATCGGAAGAGGAGTGATGGGGTTGAGAATGGGGTTGTTGACTGTTGGAAAGGAATGGTTCTCTTCCTTCCATCTGGCGGATGTCTTCTTGGTGTGTTCTTTTCTTACTACTAGATGTGTAATATGTAAGGACTACCTTTCGTAATACATGACCGGCCCCTTGGAACTAGTTCAGATAGTATATTATTAGTCTCGTGGACCAGATATTGATTCCCAATATGTGACTTATATGTTAAGTATCTAACTAAAATACTCAAAATAATAACTTTTGGAAATAAAATAGTAGTGAATTAAGGTACACGTAGGCATGTTTGTATGTTGGGTTTGTTTTTTCCTTCGAGTCAAACGGTGCATGGAATGTTTATATATGAGGAGATGGAGTGTGGAGATAGCTTATGTAGTTCTGTATTACAAGTCGGCCAACAGTTTGTCTTATACTGCGTGCGGCCGTTGGAAACGAACGTTCAAATCAGATATTCTATTTGGTGTTCGGAGTTGGGTTGGAGAAAAGTCAAGACGTTTTGCAAAAGGATCCTTAAATGTTTTGTATTTATGAATTTGTTTTACTTATGAAGTCTTCGAAATGCTCAAAGAGGCAAAATCTTCCTTACCGCGCGTAGACAAAGTGATAAACATGTCAGGTCCAATTTGAATAAAACGGTCGATTTAACATCTTAGCCTTGATGAACTTACAGAACCTTCAAGCAAATCTTAAACTGCAACTACAACTTTAAACTTTACGATTCACTACGTTCGTAGATTCGTTGTTTATATTTATTGATATTTTCCTATGCTCAAATTAGCAACTTGGGAATCATTACCTTTTCTAATCAAGAAATATTTCGTCTAACTTCATACTATTCTTGACACAGGAAACTTGAGGCTAGTAAATTTGAGGCTCAAATCTGAAATCTATTGGAAAAACCCAACGTGTTCAAATCGAAGAGACACTAAAGTTGGAAAACTAATAAATTTTAATTGTAAATTAAAAGCTGCACACGTTTCCAATCCGTGATATTAATTTCGTATAACTTTCAAAAGCATCACAATTAAGATTTTTTAAAAATTCACATTATTCCACGTTCTGTTCAAAGGGAAAAAATTCACATCCAAAATTGAATCACCTGCCAGTTTCAGGTTTTGCCAATAATTAAATTCCCTTGGTGTGTTGTTATTTATGTTTATGCTCTTTTGCCCAATTGTTCATATTTCGTCATGACGCATTTTCGTGTGGATTAAGTACACAATAGAATATGAGCCCACTAAATAAATAAAAAAGAAAAAGAGCGGTACCAAACCAATTAGTGATTAACATTTATACAACGTTTACCAGATAATTATCACGAAGAATTGATATTATAGATATTGACCTTTTTACTTATTCATGCACAGTGACTTTTTGGATTTTGAAAGAGTACTTTATTTACTTGCACTTATTCAATAACATCAGTTAAACAACTTATTTCTGAAACGTAACATATAGCTGGTGATTAAGCAAACAAATGTGCACACAGTCATCTTCATAGAGAGGAAATTCTTATCTAACAAGTCGCACAAAAGCATAGGAATTCAAGTCTGTTGGGATGCCGCGTATACTCGCAGTGGCCACCTTTAGCGTAGCCTTCTTTCCGGCACTCATTTCCACAGGTCGAGGGGGGCGGTCGAGGGTCACCCATGCACATACTGTATTGCTTGGTGGCAATTTTCGTACAGACGTTACTTTCCGCAACTTCACCTTTATTACAACTACAAGTGAGATTTCAAATGTTGTATTATAGCCACGATCAACGAACACATTGAATTTACCAAGTCCAAGTTATAATATATCTTCATGTAAGTTGTCAAATGTTTTTGTGTTTAGAAAAGCTCACCTGCATTTTTCGTGCTTTGCAGGTATTCTTCCTCCTTCGTGCATGATATACGATTTCATTAGTCTCAACCACAATATTTACAAACTATATATATGATAAATGTAAAAGCATAGATTTGAAATTGAGGGTACTCAGTACTCACTAACCCGAAGTTACCATCAAAATTGTGGCAAAAAGAAGACAGAAGAAGGACACTTGAGTGTTTCTTTTCTCCATTGCACGTGCACACTAGATTATAGAATGTGAACAGTCCACCCCTTTACATAGATTCCGGATGAACTCTTGATTTTTCATTTTTTTGGTGGAGAGCAAGTTGTTAAGTGCAAGGAAAACATGACATCCCTTCCGATTCCTAGCTTCTTAAGCAAATCAAAGGCTTCATCTTGGAAGGCATGGTTGGATTACGTCAAATTGCACAGCATGTAACTCACATGTTGTGATCATACAGGAATGGTGTTGGTTTTTTCAGTCCACGACAAATATATGTTTCTGATATGGTTGGTTGTTGTTTTGGTTTCGGTAAAATGTGTTTGTCGTGGAAGTATTTACTCGATATTTGAATATTTTACTACGATGAAAAATTGAAAAAGATTTTTGCTTAGGTACACTTCAGAAAGTGACTTATTATATCTTTGCGCACATGTAGTTTTTATAGGCGGAGTACACTTGCAAACTCGATCAACTACTTTAGTGCACTTCTACTTAACGGTCGTTAATGACTTTGTAACATCTGTTACGTTTGACGGATTTAGATTAATTACTTGTGGTTAACACTCCTACTTCCAATAGAGTTAATTTGTGGATTGGATGCGGACGACCGAATGATGTTCCGTCATCAGCTCTAGGAGTCCAGTCACTCTAAGGAAGACTTTATTGGCTGGATATCGATGCACCGAATGAGGTTCGAGTTGAGTAACTATAAGGAAGACTCTATCGAGACTGGGTATCGGTGGACCGAATGAGGTTTAGTCGATTGTTTTGGGACTCAAGTTCAATCAATTATATATGTTCCATAAAATCACCTAACTCCAAAACCCCCCAATTTCTTTCTTCCACGGAATCACCATTTCCCCTAAAACCCCAATTTGTTATGGACTTGGTTTGGATGGATTATTCTTGATCATATATAGATTGTAAATTGACAGGTTATTGAAGGTTCTGAATGTGTTATGGACCTGGTTTGGATGGATTTTCTTCATCATATTTGGATATAATTAACAGGTTATAGAAGGGTTCTTGAATGTGTTGTTCCAGTGTCGTTATTGAGTGGTTAATGTACTGGACAAGTTATTGAATGTTTTTGAATGTGTTATGCTCTAGATCAAATGTTTCTTAAAATATTGAGATATGGTTGCATTTTCAATCTTAATAAAATAAGCATTAGAAACTGCCGACAATACCTAGCCAATCAATACCTAGCCAATAGAGTCTTCCTTGTAGTTATTGGACTTCAAAAAAGGTGGACCGAATCCCATTTGGTTCACTGATACTTAGGCGTTACTAACAGTCGTTAACGACAGTTAAGTGAAAGTTGCACCAAAGCAATTAATCAAGTTTGCAAGTGTAGTTGGCTAATAAAAAACTACATGTGTGCAAAGATCCAATATGACACTTTTGAAAGTGCACCCACAAGCAAAAACCCCAAAATTCAAACTGGACGTCCATGCTACTAGGGTTGTACAAAATTGGTTCAACTGGAAAACTAAACCGGTCCAGATTGGTCGTTTTGGTCCAAACCAGATTCATGCAGTTTTATTGGGAAAAATTTCAAAACATGATGTCCAACTCATGTCGAAGCTTGTATTTTTTTTAGTGCTAAAATTTTAGTGCAAAACGTAATCAACTGAAAATAAGTTATTTAGATAAACAAATTAAGAAAATAAAAACACTTCATTTATTTTAGGAAAATTCGATACTAGACTACTAGAGAATTTTTCTTATTTAAAAATGAAGTTTAAAAAAAAGGAATGATAAGAATTGTAGTAGTTTGAGTTATAATCTGTATTACAACTACAAGTGTTAATTGAAAAGATGGGAATTTAAACTTTAAGACTTATAGTATGGATTAATTACAAATTCTCAGAGCATTTATTAATGCAATAGTGATGTGACTTCATCTTAATCCTCTATCGAAGATATGGTCATGATGCGAGGAATTGGACCTCTCCAATTCTCCAAGAACTGGAGAGGGTCCGTGGAAGACTGTGTATGAGTGTTTTTTTTTCCGACCGTATGCTTTATTTAAGGAAGGTATTTTTTGAGATGTTATTGGTTGATTCCATCTTATATACAGTAGTATATTTTATTAGGAAACTGCTAGATTCTAATACTACCAATCAACTATGTTCGTAGAATAGTAATTTCCATTGATTGGTATATTTTTAGGTTTAGATTAACAAATATAGGAAACACTATTTATAATTGGGAACCAGCATGTTTAATAGAGGAGCCATGAAGGTGGAAAAAAAATTGAACTGCAAATTAAAAGCTCTATATATTTTGTATTTAGTAATATTAATTCTATATAAGATAAACAATATTATAGTTAGACTCGACAATTTTCACACAAAACACAACAAGAAAAAAATTATGTTTGGGTTTAAGATTTTTGTGTTTCGTGCCAGGTATTCAGGACACGAAATTGAACCTGTCGTGTACACAAATATATACATGAATTTATCATATATTTATAAATTTCAAAATATTATCACTTCCATTGAGTAGCATGATGGTAATTAAGTTCAACTCTAGAACATGCAACAAAATACCAGCAACATGTCAACGAGCCATTGCTAGATCATGTTATTACAGGCGTACAAAATTTACTTATTTTCGTTTTGCCTTTTTCACTTTTCAGTCGTACCACATGAATTTAGTCTCAATATTGCAATGTCTTCCTTCACCTCTACCCTATATAAGGGGCCCCTATTACTTCCCCCAAATAAGTGGTTTCCTCTCTTCATTGAGCGTTTTATGCTAAAAAAATAATAATTTAAAGGGAACTTGCTTCTAATGAAGAAAAGTCACTTATTTGTTGTATAAATTTTTCGTGTTTATTCGTATCGTTTTGTGTTTACACAAAAGGAAGTGGGTCGTATTTGTGTTCTCTAGTAGGGTACACGAAATTATATCGTGTCGTGTTCGTATATGGTCAACTTGACTTGTTCATGTAAAAAAATACGAAACGAATGTACACGAAATAACATGATTGCCAGGTCTATTCACGGTTACAAGTTACAACCGAACAAATTTCTCATTCATTTCTTGTCAAATGAAAAAAAAATCCACATTCAATGTTGGATCACCTGCCAAAAATACACTTTCCAAGACCGCTAGGACTAACGGTGTAAATTTGCTTTCTTTTCAGTTTTAGGCTCTAAGCTCATATCGGATCACAATATTTCTTTTTGAAGAAAAGGTGTAACATCCCTGAACAACGGAAAATTTAAACTTTTAAAATCAAGAGGAACACAAGGATAAAACCATCAAGAGTAAGGACATTACTGAAAGAAACACCCAAATACGTCTGGTGCACCATATTACATAAGAGTTTGTCAAAAGAGTGATTACATCATAACACAAAACACATAGTACATGTACTCACGACAACCTACAGTAGGTAGACGACAAGATCCAGTCCCAAAGTTCAATCTCACTCAGTCACCACCCGCCGAAACGTAACGTTGTCCTGAAAAAGATGCAACAACAATGCCTGAGTTTCCATAAGGAAACCCCGTACGACAAGCTCACCTATATGCCCTAACATACTAGTATAGCATGGCATGAAATACAAAGCAGTAAACAACATTCCCACAAGGGCAAAATCGGACATCCGTCCTGCAATCGTTCCCGCTGCCACACAGGCCCCACGGTCCGCAACATCACCGTCGCCACACAGGCCGCACGGTCCAACAACCACCGGTACCACACAGTCTAACATCACCGCCACCATACAGGCCGCACGGTCCAACATCGGATCCCCATAGAGACCTACCGTAGGCACATACGGTCTAACGGACAGTACGCAACACATCCTCACACGCGACTACACAAGCCAAGGGATCGGTGAGGAGGCGTTCGCACTTCCACGCAGGTAGAATCAGATATGAAAACATCGTGGTCCACCACCACACCAATGGAGCCGTCGCTCAGGTCGGTCCATCATCGGCACCACACAGGCCGCACAGTACCTCACTCGATAGGTGCCCAATCGAGAGGAAGAAGAGAGGAAGAAGAAGAAGAAGAAGAAGAACGTGAGAGAGAGAGAGAGAGAGGAAGATGTGAGAGAGAGAGGTGTGCTTCTCCTTCTTCAAACCCAACACCAACAGCAACCACACCATCCACAACCACCCTACTCCACAACCCACACCTCCTTCACGTCACCCAACCCATCAACAACAACACTCCTCCTATTCCTCCTCAACTTCCCATGCAAACCCTCTAATTAGCACACCTAATCACCATTAAATACTAATCAAGGTTAGGGTCTTTACAATCCACCCTCCTTAAAAGGATTTCGTCCTCGAAATCGTGACAAGCTGCTGCTCAAAGCTCCAAGTCCTCCTTCCAGACTCGCTCCGTGAAGATGGAAAACACAACACAAAACGAAACCATACAACAAATAAGGCCCAAAAGCAAATAACGTACCTCCCGTTCCGGTGTTGGCGCCACTCGCCTCCTCAACCTGGATGGTGAAGACCCGTCCAGCTCTCCGATCCTGCTCTGGTCGTGCAACAGATCTGTCGACTCCGCCCCTCCCTGTCTCTGGGGGTCCGGATCTCCTGCTGGGTCCTCCTTGCCATTGAGGGCACTGTCAGATATAATGTCCCTGCTGACCGCATCCTCGGCAAACTCCAGCACGGAGGAAGCACCGCTGACCGGGGTGGACTCCGCCACAAGCTCTGCATGCCTCAGGTCGGCTATTACTACCCTCCTCAGTGCGGAACCTCTTGCCTGAACTACCTCTAGAACGGTCCTCTGCACGACCCTCCCGATCTCTCTGCTGCCTCTGAGGTTCCTGATAGTTCTCCTGGATATCCTGGTCGATGATAGTTGCAAACTTCACTGCATCCGCCAAAGTCTGCGGCATACTATTGATCACACGTGACCGAAGCTGCTTCCTCAACCTCTTGATGAACTTCCTCGCTCGCTGCTCAGGTGTCACATAAGTCTCAGCAGAGTAACGCTCCAAAGCGTTGGACTTGCTGATGTAGCTGGCCAGAGACATCTCCTTCTGCTCAAGAGCAAGAAACTCCTCCTTCTTCCTATCTCTGACATGCTGAGGGAAATATTGCTCATTGAACTCCTCTAGAAACTCATCCCAGCTAACATCCACTCTGTCGCCAAACACCACCGTGCATGTGGACCTCCACCAATTTGCCGCATCACCGTCCAGAACGTAGGTGGCCAGATCCACCATCCTCTCAGGTGCAACTCCAATCGCTCGAAAGATCTTCTGCATCTTGAAGATCCAACGGAGCCGTCGCACCAATTTCCACCAATTCGCACTTCCGCGCAGGTAGAATCAGATATGAAAACATCGTGGTCCACCACCACACCAACGGAGCCGTCGCTCAGGTCGGTCCATCACCGGCACCACACAGGCCACACGGTACCTCACTCGATAGGTGCCCAATCGAGCTACCTGCCGGAACACATCATCGGCAGTCGCCGCAACCACACAGGCCACGCGCGATCCTCCCTGCTGCCACACAGGCCACACAAGGGCCCTCCCGCCGCCACACCAGCCGCACGGGCACGTGCAATCACTACCTATCAAGGCCAGTCGAACATATCCGCCACACAAAGGGCCAGACAATCGACAGATCCGAACCGAAGTCCACAGGGTCAACGAGCTCTACGTGCAGACACCAACTCCACCGCTATAAAAGCAGGGCAACGACCTCCGTAGCCCCTCAGGCCGGTAGTCACTTCACCCAACGACAGTTGCGTGCGCACTGAAGCAATGAGATCCGCAATCCCTCAGGCTGCTACTCTACAATGAGTCCAATCAATCCATCATATTAGTCACGATCCATACATGGAGGTGACGCGTTCTGGACACCCACACTCTTCCACACGGCGGTCCCTGGGTAGGCACGCGTACCGCGCGCACCGTCACCTCCCGGCTCACGCACAAGGAGAGGACACGGGTTTCCGTGGACAGAGTTGGTATCCTAGGCGGAACCAGGAATTCTGTCCTGTGCAAAACGGTCGACCGAAAGAGACAACTCGGTCGACCGTTTTCCTCAAGGGAATCGGTCGACCGAAGCGTCTGCCACAATTGAACTATTTGCGCAAAACATAAGTCCCAACGGTCTACCGAATGTCTAAAACTGGTCGACCGAACGAGGTCAAAATCCGGAGTCTGGTCAACATCAAAATCAAATCTATCGGTCGACCGACTCAGGGGTCTCGGTCGACCGAAACCTACCAGGGCATCCTAATATTTCTAAGTCATAAAACGGTCGACCGCACACAACAATAAAAGGTCCAGTACACTTAAGTTCCGGTCGACCAAACACAAGGACCCGGTCGACCGAAACACCACAGACAGTCAAAAAACACTACATTCGGTCGACCGTCCGAGGGACCCAGTCGACCGTCAGACGTCTTCAACCTCGCGCCAGCCAAGGTTGTACGCCGATTCCTCGTCGCCGGCGAGGTCTCCGACCTCCCGCGACCGACCAAAACATCACCCCAACGTGGGTGATCCCTAAAGGCCTCTAATGCAAGAACTTGACATACCTTCTCTTTGAAGAACGACGAAGAACACCGGATCTCACCGCCTTGCTTGCCTCCGACGATCACCACCTCGCGCTGAGCTCTCCACCGGTCCCACTCAACGCACGCACGATCACCACCGGAGCTCGAGTGCAACAGGAGAGGAAGAGATGGGTGGAGAGAAGAATTAAGAGAGGAAGAAGAAGAAGAATGTGAGAGAGAGATGTGTGCTTCTCCTTCTTCAAACCCAACACCAACAACAACCACACCATCCACAACCACCCAACTCCACAACCACCCTACTCCACAACCCACACCTCCTTCACGTCACCCAACCCATCAACAACAGCACTCCTATTCCTTCTCAACTTCCCATGCAAACCCTCCAATTAGCACACCTAATCACCATTAAACCCTAATCAAGGTTAGGGTCTTTACAAAAGGTACATAACATTGTAATTGCAAGAGATCCAAGTAATGAGACAAAAACACAATACCGTGTCAGCTGACTAACAAAATTGATAAGACCTGCAACGAACGAATTACGGAGATATTCTTCATGAAGTATACATATTCATACATTTTGATCTGAGAAAAAACACCAAAAATTTCTGAATCAATATATATAACGTGACGTGAACAACTTATTTCTGGAAGATCACATGTCGGCTTTAATTAAGCAAACAATGTGCAAATAGTTTCCTCGTAGAGATACAATCCATAACTAACAAGTCGCACAGAAACATATCAGTTCAATTCTGTAGGGCCATCGCACGTATTTGCAGTTGCCACCTTTAGCGAAACCCTCTTTACGGCACTCATCTGCACAGGTCGACCGGGGGACATCCATGCACATGTTGGATTGCTGGGTTGCTGCTTTGGAACAATCGTTACTCTGTGCAACATCACCTATATTACCACATATAAGATCTCAAATAAATTAGGGAACACATCCAATTTACCAAGTTCTTGTACGAAGAAACAGACAACAGATGACAAGTCCAAGTGATCGTTCATCTTCATGTAAGTAGTCAATTTGCCTTTTCGTTTACGAAAAAAACTCACCAGCATATTTGATCCTTACAGGTATTTTTCCACCTTCACTCATAATATATGATTTAATTAGTCACAACCCTAACGTTGAGAAATTATGAAATATATTACAGCAATTACATAAATAAAATTAATTATTGACGGTGTGCACTAACATGAAGTCGACGCGAAAATTGTGGCGAACATAAGACAGAAGAAGGCTAATTGAGCAACTCTTTTCTCCATTGAACAAGCTCTACGATACACAGCCTATAGTCTCCATCTTAATTTATAGATTTGAAATCAATTCTTGATTTCATTTGCTTGGAGGATAAGATATGATGTTGATAAGCTCAAATCAAATGAAATCCCTTCATATATGTTTCGATTAGATTTATTTCTTAATGAAGAAATTGCATGGGCATTCCTCATTGGGCACCTCATACATCTGAAAGCTTGAACTTGTACTTCCTATATGAAGATTTTCGATGATATTTGGACATTAATTCTTGGAAGGTGATGAAAAGGACAGTAATTTTTCTATTTTTCGATAATAGATCTTCAATTGACAAATCCGCACGGTGGAAGGTTAGTTTATATGTTTCGAAAATAAATTAGAGGAAATATGGACAAATTTGATGCATTCTTATAGGTATTCAGATGGCGTTATCATTATTATCCACTGTGTGTAACTTAATCCAGATTGCCCAATGGAAACTTCAAAACTTGATAAGAAAAATGGTTCTTGTATTTCCTGAACATGGTTCCATTTGTTTCTAATTTTTCCAACAAAAAATTGCATTTCCCCCCAAATATCATTTTGAAATTTAAGCACCTGGTTTTTGAACGAAATATGTCTTATAATTTTTTTTGTTGCCCCATCAAATATGATAATTTTATTTTATGGTACAATTGCGCTCCACGTTCATTGGTGTAAATTCCCTTCCTTTTTGATTTTCTTGCCTCTATCAAACTTGGATAATGTCTTACTAGTTACTACACGCTTAGCACTCCACACACTATACACACTCAAAAAAAAAACATTTTTGGATGTTTTGTAGTTCTCCCCCTCTATTTTTGTTGAATTACAAGTCACATTTTCTTAAATCTTTATTTACCTCAAATTTTATGAACTACAAAATGTATTTTAGAGATATAAACAAAGATTTATATTATTGTCATGAAGTCGAATCATTGGAGTACATTTGCTATGTTTCGACCACTTTTTTGAAACACATACCCAAGGCATTCGCCACTCCATTAAAAATAATTATTGTTAGTGATAGCGCCACTAGATTTCATAAACTATCCCATGCAACACAGAACCCGAAACTAAATGTCAGGTGGACATGAGAGGTTGCTCGTTAGAGCTACAGGCCGAGTTGGTAAACTACTTGGCCATTGGGCTCATGAGCCACAAAAGATTTATTGGGCCCATAAACCCAACAATCCTCCCCCTCCCCCAAGAAAATACTTCCATGCATGCCCCAAGGGTGGCTTGAACCCGTGACCTTGCTTTGAATACCAAATGAAAAAGTTATGACACAACGCCTTCACTCTTTCTCTTGTCCCATTCAACCCCACCTCCCCTAACCTCCGCACCTCTATCGCCTACACAAAACCGTCGCCTCCTTGCACTGTCGGCTCCTCTCGGTCGTTGCCTCATCGTGCTGCCGCCACATCCTCCTTCTAGTTAGCTTATTCTCTTCCTCCCAACAGTTAGCCTATCCTCTTCTTCCCACCATTTCCCCCAACCTCGCACCACTACACCAACCTCCTCCCTGACCGCCCTCCTCTTTCTCCCGTTGCCAAGGTTTTCGTAACTGAACCGGTCATCGAACCGATAAAGTTTCGGTTTTGGTTCAATGTGGTCGAACCACGGTCCAACCACGGTCGGACCGTTGATGACGTCAGCATGACATCAGGATTTTTGAGACCCGAAGTTAGACCGGACCGAATAAATATTAACGGTCGGACCGGTGGTCGGACCGGTTTGAACCGATTTTTGTAAAATTATTTAATATATACACACCAAACGTTAAATATAATTCATGATATCAAACACAATTTGCTTAACTCAGTAAATTTGCTATCTTTACTTAACGGAACAAATTTGCTTGAATACGAATTAGAGAAATCATTATTTGGATTAAGAATCTAAAATCAAAATCAATCTTCAATATTACCCATGACATCATACTTACGAATGGATTTGGTGAGGGAGAGAAGGGTTTGTGGGTGGTGGATTTTTGTTTGTAAGAATAGAAAAAAAATCATCATATTTTTTAATTTAAAAACTTAAGAAAATTTGAAATATTTTTATGTCCGGTCCGACCAACCGGTCCAACCAAACGGTCTGACCCGGTCAGACCGGGTTCAATCCGGTTCAGAACGGTTCGACTAGAGGCTCGGTTTTTTAGTTGAACCGGCCGTTGAACCATCGGTTCCCGATTCGACCGGGTCGAACCGTCCGGTCCGGTCCGGTTTTTAAAACCTTGCCCGTTGCCCCTTCTCCTCCACTCTCGCCGGCCAACACCACCACTATCGCCACTGCCACGCCATCACCACCACCCACAATATCCTCCCCCACCACAACCACCACCACCACCAAACGCCACCACCACCACTAATGACAGCTGCCACCACCACCATAAGACTCCACCATAGCCACCACCCATTTATATGATTAATTAGAGTTTGTATAGTTATTTAGATTAATTTGAACAATCTTGTGATTTTGTAAGATTAATTACATTTCATATGATTAATTAGATTTTGCATAATTATTTAGATTAACTTTGTGATTTTGTAAGATTAATTAGATTTTGTATGATTAACTGGATTTATAATTTGTTTTTATTTTTATTTTTAAAATCTTGAATTGGTTTGTGAGTTTGTGTTGCATTGAATTGAACAATTAGATCTCTATTAGTAGCTAGATTAGTGGCGAATGTTATTTGATGCGGTGTGTAGATGTGGTTGTGATGATATGAATGTGAAATGTGATGGAGTCGAAAACTTTGTGTTTTTTCTTGTCAATCCAGGGCTTCGAAAAAAATTATTATTGTAAATATAGGGGAGGTTCTACTAATTTTTTTAAAAAGTACTAATTAAATTTAAACATGTTTAGAGTTTGAAGTGGTTTTGGTCCGACGTATATAAGCTTTTCTACACTAGTGAAATCCTCCCAAATTTCAACAGTGGCTCGATCTTGTTTATTTGGGTTCACCAGAACTTAGAGAAATCAATTGCAGCTGTTCGATTGCTTCCCAAATCATCTACACCATACTTTCTTCTATAAATAACATGATTTCTTCTTCCTTTCCTCTACTTCTCCACCTCCACCATTACAATAACTTAGGTTTTACCCAACTTGGGCTGCAAGAATAAGAAGGTGGTTGGAGCTTGTAAACTAGTGCTTTCTTTAATCAAAAGGTAGATTTGGTTTCATCTCATCTTTAGCTTTCTTTCTATCCATGTATTTTGGTGTTTTGTTGGTTGATTTTCTATATTGCTTTTCTTGTCATATTTAGTGTAGATTCCTTGCTTTCGATAGTGGTTAACATGAGTAGAGAGTAGATCCACCCCATTTGGGGTGGAGGTAATGTAGATTATTTCATGTCACTGAAAGGAATGTGTTCTAAAAATTTTACTTTTACATGTCAATTATTATGAATTGGATGTGCAAACATTATGTTCCTTGATTATGGTATTCGTCTTTTGGAAGTGTTAAGGAAGAGACGCTTGTCCTTAACCGTAGAGCTCTAAACGATAATGGTTTACATAAATCAAAAGTTATTCACAATCATGGTAATTAACATGGAACATTAATTACCGAGATAAAATTGTCGTGTTGGTCATCGATTGTTGTAGCTCTACAAATAATTGACGACACGAGTATATAAAATAGGAAAATATTACTTTTATATATTGAATAGACCTAACAAGTAAAATATTATGGAATTGTGTTTCGTGTCATTAATGTTTTACTGTATCTTGGATCCTAAGATATGAGACTTATATCTTTTCACTCAAGAAGTGGTTGATTTGATTATTGTCGAAAGCAATCAATGAGTATAGTGATAAATGCAATAGTTGGTTGAACATGACTTGTGTGGGAAAAGATAGCCACTCAAACGATTATCATTGCCCCTCTTAAATGATGATATTAGTGGGACCCTTGATAAAGTAAAATTATAATGTGCATAAATGTTACTTGAGTTAGGTTACATAGTTATAATTAGCTTAAAGAGATCAAGAAATGAATATAATACAAAGGTGACACATTTCTACTTTGTATTTATTCTTAATATCATGAGGCAAGGAACAGACACAAGTGGTGCACTTACTTCACTAAATGGATCGTGTTTAGTTCGAGTGGAACAAAGACATCTATTGAGTAACTATAATGTGTAGCTAGATACCGCTTATAGTTTGAGATATTGAGTGTTCAATATCGCTGCCAATTTAGCTTAGATCCTCTTATACGTCACACCACAAAACTAGGAAACAAGAAACTTGATTTTGAGTTCATAAGATGTGTCGGATTTCATGTGAAAAGGGACACATATGGAGAATCAATAAAATTAATATGTCATGAGAATTGACATAACTAGAATCATGGATAAATTCATATGAGGTGTATATATTATGGAGTGTAATAATTTAATATTACCTAAGATAATATATTACATAAGATATGAATTTGCTAAAACCCAAAAAGATCAAATTTTATTGGTTATAAATCCAAAATTTGACAAAGGCAAAATTAGGGTCAAAACAGTCCACCATTTTTTGTTCGGTCGACTGAGGTGTCTTAGGAACGGTTAACCGAACGAAGATCGGATAACATGATTGGTTGACCGAAATTGTCTAGAGTGCCTGTGCAATTGGAGTCGGTCAACCGGGCTTAAACGGTCAACCGAAGGAAAATATCCAGGAGCTGTCTTGGGATATTTCGGTAGACCGAAAGTGACACGGTCGTCCAAAGTGATTCGCTAGGAGAAATTTGGTGGGTCAACGGTCAACCGAGGCAAGACGCAGATCGTTCGAATTTTTCCAGGAATTTTTTTCTCATGAATATTTGGTCGACCGTCTAGCTAACGGTCATCCGAACTTGCATAAAACTGAATGGTTCGATCGACCGAGTTGAAAACTCGGTTAACCGAACAACACGATTTCTACCTGAATTATTAAGAGAATAATTAGATAATGGGTTGGATTAATTCCAGATTTGATCAAACGTTTTTTAGGATGCTTATGTGGCAAATTGGGATTAGTTTTAGGAGAGAAAAAACAAGAGATCATGGCTAGAGAATAGTTCTTGATGTGGGTGATTTGGGAGACAATAGGTCCTCTCACCCTACTTGTTTCATAGGAATACATGCAATAATTCTCTCTTTCTAATCCCTCCCTTAAATCACCACGAAAATCTCTTAATAGTTTTATGTTTTTGGAGATAGAAATCTCAGGAGCTTAATTAAAGATTGATTGACTAACTCATTTCTCTCTAATCTTGTTTAGAGTTTGGTGAACACTTGGAGGCGAATCGACGGGCGATTCGGCAAGCAACGGAACTCCAGATCTTCTGAAAGGTTTTAGAGAACCTTTGAGTATGATCCTCTAACTTTTGTTTATTTTAATATGTGTAGGAATGCATGATATTAGAATAAACATATACATGTACATAAAATCAATGAAAATATGAAATCGATCTTGTATGTTTGTATTAAAATTCTAAAATAAACACATACATAGGGACACAAAATGATACAGTGGTATCAGAGCATTTAGTTCATATTTTCAATGATTAGACTATATAATTTATTTTAGTTTACAATCTACAATCGAAACAATTCATGTTCTGTCTTTTTCGAGTTTTCCGATAGTTTTGTTGATTTAATTCTAATTGATTCTTTCGATAGTTTTAAATATTTTGAAACACATCATGTGAATGTTAGAATTAAAATTTAGACTTATGTACAATATATAAAATTATCATTTTTAATTATATGATTATTATATAATGAATCGACAAAACGAAAAAGGCATATGTTTATCTTTCCTTAAAAAAATTATTTTGAAAATTGGATAAACAACGATTCAAATGTTTTGTATTTAGAGCTTTGGATGCATAAAATAATTTTAAAGGATTTCAAATGATTTTAGAATTGTTTTGTTTAGAGATGTATGATAAACTAAATCGAGTAATTTATAGTATATGTACATATGTTGCTCAAGTTCTCTTATGCAGGGATATATGCGTTTGAATGTTCCGAAGAAGGCATGTGTGAATGAATGAATGAATGTGTATGTTATTATTATTTAATCACAAAGGCTTATGTATATGTAAAAGCCAAATTTCTATTTCTATGTATATGCATGCATATGAGAGAGTTTTACACATGACTTGCACTAGACAATTTTTGAAACTGTGAGAAGCATGTTTATATTTTTGCAATATCAACATCCATGGTGCAAGAGGAAGTCGCGGAGAAGGCGCAAAAGTCAAGGATACGGGAACATACAAACTCACACCAATGTGTGTGTGAATGGACATATTTATGTTTTCGTGCTTGACATGTATGTGATTGTATGAATGAATGTTATGATGTGTATAGATGATAAATATGCATGATAACCTAAATTCTAAAATCACATATAAATGATTTAATTGTCCAACCAAAAAGTAAGAGTATTTTTCTTTCTTATTTCATCCACTAGCAGCCATCGATTGAGGGATATTCTGCTCGCCCTTAGCGGGAGATAACTCCCTCCATCTTTGGGAATAGTGGGAGATATAAGGTTGTCTATTGTTGTGCCATAAGTAGATGTACAAGGTGCGATTCACCCTTAGTGAACAACGAGTGCATTTATTTGTGGATACAATCGATAAACGTATCTCGTATCAAATGAAATGAGCTTTCTTAACAAGACCCGGGGCCCTAGCTCGGTTTTGGTAAAAAGAGTTTTTCTTACGATGATTGGTCAAATTCCCTCTTAATTAAAACGACAAGAGTCATAAGTGTTTGAAAATGCAAATGTTGCAAAATTTCGAAATGGTTATGATTAGAAAATGTTTTCTTACCTTGATTTTATAAAATATCCGATAGCCCTTAGCTAGTTTGTATTATAATTGATAGGATCTTGATTTACTACATTTATGGACAAATTTTTATTTACGGTATGTATTTTCAAAGCTAAAATTGAAATTAAATACCATATAATTTATAAGGTTGTCTATTGTTGTGCCATAAGTAGATGTACAAGGTGTGATTTACCCTTAGTGAATTAATTTGTGAATTAATTTGTGAATTAATTTGTGAATACAATGGATAAACGTATCTCGTATCAAATGAAATGAGTTTTCTTAAGAAGATCCGGAATCCTAGCTCGGTTTTGAGAAAAAGAGTTTTTCTTGCGGGGATTTGTCAAATTCCTCTTAATGAAAACGACAAGAGTCATAAGAGTTTGAAAAAATGCAAGTGTTGCAAAAATTCAAAATGGTTATGATTAGAAAATGTTTTCATACCTTGATTTTTATAATATATCTGATAGCCCTTAGCTAGTTTGCATTATAATTGATAGGATCTTGATTTGCTTCATTTATAGACAAATTTTTATTTGAGATATTGATTTTCAAACATAAAATTTACATTAAATCCCATATAATTTATTTTGTAGAAATGTCGAATATTCAACCTATTGTGCGATCTATGATTGAAAAACATCTTTTGGCGAATGATGACTCAAACTTAATAAGCTGGCAACTCAAGATCAATATCGTGTTGAAGTGTGAGAAACTATCTCATATTTTGGATGGTGGAATCCCAAAATTTAATGATAAGACAACTGATAGCGAGAGGGAGGCAAAAGCCAAGTGGGAAGACCAAGAGAACCAGGTTCACGGTCTAATGTTGGCCTCCATGGGTGACTCGCTTCAAGTGAAATACTTGGATTCAAAACCCAAGAAGACCATGCAAGTTTTAACAAAGATGTTCATGGATAGTGCTAGAAAAGAGCACTATAAGACCACCATCGTACTCACAAGGTGCCACATGGCGGAGAGAACATCGGTATCCATGCATTTTCTCACGATACAAGGATACCTTGAGAAGTTGTCAAAGTTCTCTTCCCCGATGCCCGATGACATTGCGGAAGATTTGATTCTTGGCTCTCTAGCCCCATCCTACAATGACTTTCATTATGCACTATCATGTGCGTGAGAAAGGGGCGAATCTTGAGGAACTTCACAACGCTTTCAAAACGATTGAACTTGACATGAGTAAGGGTTGGGACAAGCACGTCCTAGCCGTCCATGAGAGGAGCAAGAGATCACCAAAGGTATTCACCAAAAAGATGCCAATCAAGAGCAAGGGATTAGGAGATACTCATGGGAGTGCCTCGAGGGAGAATTCTTTGAAATCTCCGATTCCCAATACAGAGTGCTTTAACTGCGGTAAAGAGGGACACATCCAGCTAAATTGCCTCAAGTACAATGAAGACCTTGAGAATGGAATGATTGAGCGTAAGCGTCCCAAAAACGCCAAATGTATATTTGTTATTGAGATAAATTTAGCCACCTTTGTCCATGATTGGGTAATTGATACCGGATCTTGTGCTCACATAATTTCTAATGTGCAACTACTAAAGGATAGGAAGGAACTTGTGTAGAACGAGATGATTTTGAAGGTCGGAAGTGGTGTGAGCGTTGCTCTGATTGCACAAGGTTCTGTGGAGCTTCAATTATCTAGTGGTTTAAATTTATGTTTAAAGAACATTTATTATTTTTCTTCGATTAGCAAGAATGTTATTTATGTATCATGTTTGGATATGGATAGTTTTCGTATAAATATTTCAAATTCTTGCTTGTCTATATCGAAGAATGGAATTTTCTATGCAAATACATTCGTGAGAAATTATCTCTATTTGCTTGAATTGTATAATAGACAAATCTTAAACATCAATAACAAAAGGCTTAAAATTACTCATGTGAATGATACACTCTTGTGGCACTATCGTCTTGGTCACATAAATGAAAAACGCATCAAGAAATTGCAAGAAGCTAGCATTCTTGGTCAACTTGATTTTAAATCATTGGAGACATGCGAACCTTGCCTAATTGGCAAAATGACCAAGAGGCCTTTCAAGAAGAAAGGTCCGAGAGCGAATAACTTGTTGGATTTGATACATTCTGTTGTATGTGGTCCGATGAGTACGATTGCAAGAGACGGGTTTAGGTACTCCATTACGTTCACGGATGATTATAGTCGTTATGGCTACATTTATCTAATGAAAAACAAAAGTGAATCCTTTGACAAGTTCAAGGAATCCAAGAATTAAGTAGAGAATCAACTCAATAAGAAGATGAAGTCTCTACGAACAGATCGTGGAGGTGAGTACTTAAGTACCAAATTTGACTCATTCTTAAAGGAGTGTGGTATTGTACCACAACTCACCCCTCTCGGTACACCTCAGTGGAATGGGGTATCCGAAAGGAGGAATAAGACATTGCTCGACATGGTTCGATCAATGATGAGTTAAGCTGAATTGCCGCTTTACTTTTGGAGTTATGCACTTGAAGCTGTGGCTTACACACTAAATAATGTTCCATCCAAATCCGTAGAGAAAACGCCTTATGAGCTATGGAGTGGTAAAACACCTAAGCTCAATTTTCTCAAGATTTGAGCTTGTGAGGCCGACGTCAAGAGATTGAAGTCGACCAAACTTCAACCAAAAGTGGATAAATGATTCTTTATAGGTTATCCTCATGAGATAAGAGGATACTACTTTTGAAATATAACCTCCAATATAGTGATTGTAGAGAGGGATGCCGTATTCCTAGAAAAGGTTTTTCTGGAAAAAAAATCAAAAGTAGTGGGAGTAGAGTTGTGCTTGAGGAGACTCAAGACATTCTACAAGGTCATGATATGAATTGTGACATTCAAGATTATGAAGACCCAACCGAGGTTCCTTTGGTCAGTGGGAGTGTAAGTGAGAGACCCTCGCAAGCAATTATGGAAGACGACATGAGTGCACCGGTGGCTCTAGTAGTCGTACCGTTCGACTGTTGTGGGTTGAGTGGTCATGTTATCGGGGAATGTCCTTATGTTCCCCCTGGGCCTGAGTATGAGCATACATTTTCCCAAAATGCTCAATGTGACCATTACGCATCCGCGTACAACCCGAGAGTGATGGATATGTGGGGAGACAATTCTTATCCAAATTCTTATACTTCATTTTCCCCCCGTATCCTCCCCATGAATACTCAGAATTCTACCAACACCCCACTTCAAATCATTGGACTCATTCTCAGCCCATCAACACCCAACCCCAACATTTCCCAAGCTCTGACTTGGACCTCACCGTTGACCCCAAATTTGATTCCTTAAAACAAACCCTCCAAACGTTCTTGGAAACCACTCAAACTTTATTGAAGTCCAACTTGAATTCCTTGCAAAATATGGAAATGCAAGTGAGTCAAATGACACAACAATTCCATGAACGTGAGGAGGGTAACCTTTCTTGTCAACATGAGGATTCATCTTTTGATATCGAACCACCACCACATCCACAAATTCAAAGCACAACCATTCAAAGTCAAACTCCTAGTCAGTCTGAGGGACTTGGGGTTTCAATTCACGATCACTTAGTGGAGGATTCGATTCAAATTGAGAATAACTTGGACCAGCTTCATTATGAGTCGGCACATGATTGTGCCTTATCTTTTTGTCTCGTGGCCCTAAAGCCACATGATCTTCATTTTGTGTCTCTTAAGGACTCACCTCTAGTGGAGCAAGAGCTCCCTAGTACCCTCAATTTCAAACAACCTGATGAGAGTTTGCCTCTCACTATTGTTCCTGATCATCTTGGAAATGATGGAACATCAAACAACCACATTGCTCATGAGGGTATTAGGAGTTCCTTGGAGGATACTTTGGGTATGAGACCCACTTTTTGTTCGCCTGGTGTTAGACATGCCTAACGAGGTTCTTGACCTCGTTCCGACGCACCAGCCTGTTGGTTGGAGAGTTTGGATTGACGATCATAACTTCAGTACTACAACGGGAGAAACTCTTCCCCCGTTGCCCCTTATTTCCCAAACTCTCGAGAGGTTCAAGCTCTTTCAGTTTGATCCTTTGAATGAGATGCCTTTGCGTCCAATTCATTAACCTCTCATTCCATCTTGTGCTCTTTGTGAAGGGGACCCACACATGCGTATTCTAACCCCGCGTGGTGTCATGTTCCCTTTCCAAGTGCATTGACCCACTTTTTAGGTTTCCATTTGATGTCTTTTGACAAATGAAAATGGGAACTTATGTTTGTACATAGTTATATTCAAAAACAAAAAATACAATAAAAGACTCCTTCAGTGAGCATCGATTGTTGTGAGCCCCAACCCTTGTGTATTTGAGCTCCATTTTTTTCACGTATTTGTATTCTTTCTTTAGCATCTCACAGGTTTTGAGGGAATTCGGGTTTGTGTCCATCAACATGACCTTGAACTTCCCTTTGTACGTCATGTTGGTGAGATCTCTTCTTTTCATGCATAAATCCATGTAGTATCTTGCTCACATTCATTGAGGACAATGCATGAAGTAGGTGTAGGGGGGGGGTGTTTTATGTGTGTACATAGTTGAGTCTTTTTCCTTTGATTTTATTTTCTTTTGTGTGCATTGTTAGGGTCAAGTTAGTGTGCGGCATTTAATATCGATATATCTGCTTGCCATGATCCTTGGGTGACTTGTCTTCTTTTGCTTGCCTAGTGCTTTAAAATTTCCACATTTCTTTCAAAATTTTCATGTGTTTGCGAAAGAAAATGTTTTGTGGGTTTTGCGTGTGTTTAGCATGTGCAAAACCTCTGAGAGGCAAAGTAAAAAGAAAGCTCCCAAAATTGTCTTGAACATGATGCATTAGGATATCTAGTACAGTGGCTTTAGGATTTATCGAGTCGTTAGGATGCACCCCAGTTTCCCTTTGGGGTGAGTAATCATTGGGTTTCAGTGCTCAAACATTTAAAGAAGTCCACCCTGAACCTATTGAGTCAATAATTCGTGTTTGTTAACTTAAGGAAGTTTGTTGTAGTCAAGGACCCTTTAAATCTTGTTGTGAGACATTAAGTGTAGGGGTTTTGGTTCATGTGTAGATAAGAAATAAGTGAGTAGGTGTTCTCTCTTCTCGCACGGCTCCTATCACTCGGGAAAGTTGGTCTGGGGGGACTTTGTGCCTAGTACTTTCGAGTCATCTGACTTGGGATGCGCCGACCGAACTCTCGTTACACGGGTGGTGGGGATTACCCTATGTGTAGATTTTGGGAAAGGTGTACGTGATAGTGTAAGTCCTCATGGACAATGATGCACGAAACCTGACCCTGGGAGAATGAAGCTCCAACTAATAAAAAGAAACAAAAAAGAAAAGAAAATGGTAATGCAAATAAGAACCTTAATGGACCTTACACTTTGTATCACTTGAGGATGTTGAGGTTGTCCATGTCTTTCACTTAATTCCTTATTTAACTTGCACGAATGGTTCATTAGGCTAGGTGTGGACTGATTACCTATATAGAGTCGTCCCGTAGGATTACCGCGTCCAATGATCGACAAAATATTTCAAACAAGTCGAGAGTCTAGATTGAATAATGCATCTTGTTCGGATTTTGTGGGTATATCCGCTGAAAACCCTCAGGAGACAACACTCCTCCTCCTTGGCAACAAGAAGGTTTAACGGCTTTTTGCACGTGCTAAGTGCAACCGTGATTCCTACGAAAGTGAGTTAGGATTTCTTGTTTCTCGTTTGCTTTTCTCTTTCTTTGTTTTGCTCGGGAGTAGCAAAAACTTAGGTGTGGGAGTATTTGATTGACATCATTTCATGCTCATATTTGTGTCTTATATCCATTATCTTACACCTAAGCAATGCTACGTGACGAGTTTTATGTTTAGTTTTCAGGAATAAAGAGGTTTGAAGAGAAGAGCCATGAAAGGACCCAAAAGCAGGAAAAAGGACTTAATTGTGAGACCTAGGGACTGAGATGCAAGGGAGAAGGACCTAATCGTAAGACCGAAGGACCTAAGAGCAAAACAGGAAACTCCACACCATCATGTGGAGTATTTTGGCAATTCGATTCGGGTCGGAGCTCCAATAAACAAAGTAGATGCATCCAAAACCAACAAAGACCACCAGCAAAGCCCACAACCAAAACCAACTCAATCAGGATCATATAGACCGCCAATTGGTGGTCTTGGACCGCTAATTAGCGGTCCATATTGCTCTGGATCCGCTAAGATTTGTGGAGCACGTGTATTAGTGTATCTATAGTCAAGCATCCAGTGCTGGTTTGGGGTGCACGTTGATGCAGCATGGGAAGATAGTAGCCTATGCGTCAAGACAATTAAACGCCAATGATTGACATCATTTAATACTCATATTTGTATCTTATATCCATTATCTTACACCTAAGCAATGCTACGTGATGAGTTTTATGTTTAGTTTTCAGGAATAAAGAGGTTTGAAGAGAAGAGCCATGAAAGGACCCAAAAGCAGGAAAAAGAACTTAATTGTGAGACCTAGGGACTGAGATGCAAGGGAGAAGGACCTGATCGTAAGACCGAAGGATCTAAGAGTAAAACAGGAAACTCCACACCATCATGGGGAGTGTTTTGGCAATTTGATTCGGGTCGGAGCTCCAATAAACAAAGTAGATGCATCCAAGACCAACAAAGACCACCAGCAAAGCCCACAACCAAAACCAACTCGATCTGGATCATATAGACCGCTAATTGGCGGTCCATATTGCTCTGGATCCGCTAAGATTTGTGGAGCACGTGTATTAGTGTATTCTTAGTCCATTTTTGGTATTGGTTTAGTCCCACATCGGGGGATTGTCCCGGATTAGCTTTTTCCATGCCTATAAATAGAACTCTTCACCTTCCATTGTAATGACTCATTGCTTGGTGGCATTCTCTCTACTAAGGAGTGAGCCTTGAAGCAAAAACTCAAGGTGGAGAAGAATGCTACCTTCAACGTGAGTCATTTGTTAATAAAATAATTCTTCTAGTTTCTTTTAATCTTGTATTTTAATTTGTGCATGTTTGTTTAGTCTTTCCTTTCCTTTTATGCTTCTTTAATATTTCTTGCTTGAGTAGTGTAGTTTTATTTCAGTATAATGCTTCATTTTGTTAGAGTAAGTTTAAATATGTGTGTGTAGTTCCATCCCCATTTGGGGGTGGAGAAATATGGGATATAATCATGTAGTGTATTAAGTGTGTGTTATTTTTATCCCTTGAGCTTTATATGATTTCCATAACCATCTAATGGGTTTTCACTCTTATCTTTGATATGCTAATGCTCTTGAATGATGCTTAGCTTATGCTTTGATTAGTGGACCTATTTTATGGGGAATGATAAGGTTAGGATATAGATGAAGTTAATATTGGAAACACAATTTATAGTGTATGTGCTCTTGTTGCCTTTACCTTAGCTAATGTCTTGTATGTTTTAATGATATAGTCTTATCTTAATTCATGTGGAGGCATAGTAGGGTCTAGTCTTTATACTTGAGTTCATGTAGCTTCATTCCAATTATTGTCTTGTATGTTTTAATGATGTAGTCTTATCTTAATTCATGTGGAGGCAAAGTTGGATGTAGTTTTATGATTTCATGCACTGCATGTTGTGAGGAGCTTAATGAACATACACACACACTTCTTTATGTTCACATTAGTTCTCTACCCCCTTTGGGGTTTAGTTTTCTTACTTTTCTTCCATTTCCATTTGCACCTTAATGTAGTGTAGAGTAATACATCTTTCTTTCCTTTTACCTCTCGGCTTCAAACAAACCAAGCGTCGACACACCGCCCAGTGGATGACCCGTATTTGCCTCCGCTTCAACGCGGCCGTGCACTTGCGGTTAATATAAAACGATCAATCAGCCAACGAGCAGAATTATCCGACTCATGACCTGGACTTGGCAGTAGTGGAATAGGCACTGAAAATCTAGAGGCACTACATGTATGGAGAGCAATTTGAGGTGTTCACAGATCATTAGAGTCTAAAATAACTGTTCTCGCAAAACGAACTGAACATGAGGCAACGACGTTAGTTAGAGTTTATTAAAGATTATGACTTCATAATGGCCTGCCACATGGGGAAGGTGAACACGGTGGCTGACGCTCTGAGTCGGAAGTGTGAGAGTTCGAGTGGAGATTGTTGGAGGACCTGGTGCACTGTAGGTTGTTTGCAACAACAAATAGTGGAGCTATGTTTCCCAGTTTGCGGGTTGAGATAAACAAAGTGGAGCGTATTATCTGTGCATAGGCAGATGACCCAGAGAGTGCCACTTTGATGCAGTAAGTGGAGACCAAGGGGTCAGATTTGAGTATTGCTCCATGGAGCCTTAAATGCAGGGGTGGACTATGGGTTTCAGTGACAGCAAACCTGCAGAGAGAGATCATGGAGGAGGCTCATCATGCACGATATACGATACATCCCGAGAGCCGAAGATATATAAGAATCTCAGAGACATTACTGGTGGCGGGGCATGAACAAGGTTATCGAGGTGTTTGGTCTGTCAGTATGTGAAGTCGAGCACCAGAGGCCCACAGGCATGTTGCAGAGGATTGAGCTTCAAGAGTGAGAGTAGCAGCACGTGATCATGGATTATTATGGGATTACCCAAGACACAACATTTGCACGACTCAATCTAGGTGATTGTGGACCGACTGACCAAGTTTCTCTTTCTACAATTGTACCACTTTCTACAATTGAATCATTGGACAAATTCTCTTCCAGAGAATGTTCGAACTTCAAGTTGAAAAATAATTGAGTTTTCTCTGGTCATTTATTCCAAAAATTGTCCATTAAATATTTCATGAGTTTTCAAAAACTCTGATGGAGGTCCTATGACATCAAACATGTTATAAATATAATAAATAACAGTAACTTTTGTTATTGGATGAAACATATGGACGACCAAGATCAACTTCGCATCATTCTTCATGATGACTTTGATTGAAGAGGTTATATGTACACTCTTACTTGTTTCTTTATATAGCGATCTTTTCAAAAATTGTATAGTGCATCTTTTGATTCTTGTCATCATATAATATATTTTGTCATATTAGTCCTTCAGGGACTCTCATATAATTAGCAATAGTAAGTGACTTATAAAATTTTAAAGTCACAACATATCTTATATGCATATCATATTGATCATGTAACAGAACTTATTATCAATATTACGAGAGAATGAGTAACATCACGATGGATGTTGGGTCCTGCGAATACCCTTATATTACTCCTCGCTTTATAATGTATCACATGTTTTTCTGCTTTCTATTTTTATCCTCCAGGGATATAATTTCAGAAATCAGGACTACAAGTCCAAATAGTATATTTATTCAGCGAGTTTATTATATATTGTTCGCCTTCTTTTGTTTATTTCAAATACGAATGCTTCTGGCATTCTTATAATATCATAGGTTTTGGATCCATTTTTCTTTTCTTGAGATAGCATGCTATTAAGAAGGCGAATGAATTGTCGACAATAATTTTAATAATTATTTAATATCTCTCGTATCAACATATATAGTTGATTGCAAGTTTTACGTCAATAATAATCAAATACTCATCGTTTCCCAAAAGTTTAGGATTTGGCAGCTCTGTATCCCCATAATTTCATTAATCTTTTGTTTAGCAGTTGCATGTATTTTTACGGGTTTATATTCTTCAGGAATAACCTCTTCAGGAGGTGCAATGAGAGTGACTAACTTTTATTTTATTTCCACAAATAATATATGTTATGGTCCACGCTTCTGGCGTTGGTTGAACTCAAATATATTTTATCATGTGGGGATCTTCACTTTATATTATGTGGTCTATGTCTAGTAATATAAGACGTAGTTATTCTTTTGTGATTAATACAAATGTATGACAATTACTTGTTAAATATTGCAAGATAATGATTTTATGAACTTCAGGTTCAATCATACTTGTACATATAGTCTCTTATGAACTTCAGGTTCAATATAGTACATTTTCTTGACATTCTTTTACCTTTTAGCTTCTCCCCACGCACTCCAGACAATTTTGGTCAACCAATCGTGTTATCCAATCTTCGTTCCCTTGACCGTTCCTAAGACACCTCGGTCGACCAAACCCAAAACGGTGGACCGTTTTGACCCTCATTTTGCCTTTGTTAAATTTTGGATTTATATCCAACAAAATTTGATCTTTTGGGATATTTAGAAAAATCATATCTTATATAATATATTATCCTATGTAATATTATGCACATTATAATTTTACTTTATCAAGGGGCCCACTAATATCATCACTCAATTAAGATGGGCAATGATAATCGTTTGACTGACTATCTTTTCCAGCACAAGTCTTGTTCAACAAACTATTGTCTTTATCTCTATACTTATTGATAGATTTTGACAATAATCAAATCAATCACTTCTTGAGTGAAAATATATAAGTCTCATATCTTAGGATCCAAGATACAGTAAAACATTAATGACACGAAACACAATTCCATAATATTTTACTTGTTAAGTCTATTCAATATATAAAACTAATATTTTCCTATTTTATATACTCGTGTCGTCAATTATTGGTAGAGTTACAACAATCGATGACCAACACGACAATTTTATCTCGGTAATTAATGTTCCATGTTAATTACCATGATTGTGAATAACTTTTGATTTATGTAAACCATTATCGTTTAGAGCTCTACGGTTAAGGACCAAGCGTCTCTTCCTTAACACTTCCAAAAGACAAATACCATAATCAAGGAACATAATGTTTACACATCCAATTCATAATAATTGACATGTAAAAGTAAAACTTTTAGAACACATTCTTTTCAATCTCCCACTTGTTATCAAAGTTTTCTTTCACATACATTCTCAATGTATAAAACAATAATAACTAGGGTATCCCTCTCTAATCACTCATTAAGCCAATCCACATGGTTCCTCAAACCCATGGACTCGAAATGCATTTCTCCATTGGCTTGGGATAAGGGTTTGGTGAATGGATCATCTATGTTGTTCTTTATGTCCACCCATAATAAATTTATTTTGCCTTCGTCGATGGTTCAGTCTGTCGTAGTGATTTGATTCCAACTACGCTAGCTTTTGGCTCCACCTTCTAGAATGAAGACATATCATTATTGCGACCTCCTATCGTTGGGATCACATATGAAACTCGCATTCGAATAGCTGTCGGCTATCAAATCTCTTTGTCCTCCATAAACAAGAAACTTAACTTTGGTCCGGTTAAGGCACCTCAGAATATTCTTGACCAGTCCAATGCTCAGGACCTGCGTTGGATTGGTGATGACTTGTCACACATAGAGCATACGAGACATCGGGTCTTGTGTAAGTCATCGCGTACATGATCGATCTTATTGCCGAAGCACAAGGAATATCTTTCATGTACTCCAAGTCTTTACGTGATTCAGCACGTTGGGAGTTCTTGAGTTGCACATACTCATTGGCACAATGCCCTTTTTGGAGTTGTTCATGCTGAACCTTTCCACGACCTTGTCAATGTATGTACGTTGACTTAGGCCAATGAGTCTACGGGATCTATCTCTATATATCTTGATTTCCAAGATGTATTGAGCCTCACCCATATCTTTCATCGAAAATGCAGATTTCAATGAACTCATCGTTTACTCAAGCAAAAGTATATGATTTCCCATGAGGAGTATGTCATCGATATATAAGATCAAGAACACTATGTGGCTCCCACTAACCTTCTTGTATATACAACGCTCTTCCTTACTTTGGACGAAGTGAATTTTTTGACTTCTTCATCAAAGCGCTTGTTCCAACTCCTTAATGCTTGCTTCAATCCATAAATGGGTCTTTGAAGCTTGCATACTTTCTTGCTATTTTTTTGCATCTTCAAAACCTTGAGGTTGTACCATGTACACATCCTCCTCCAAGTTCCCATTAAGGAACGTCATTTTGACATCCATTTGCCATATCTCATAATCTTGAAATGCGGCAATAGCGAGCATAATCCTAATAGACTTGAACATGGCAACCGGTGAAAAAGTTTCATCATAGTCAATTCCTTGAACTTAAGTGAAACCTTTTGCTACAAGCCTCGCTTTGTAGGTTGTCAAGTTCCCATCCATGTCCATCTTCCTCTTGAAAACCCATTTATTTTGAATGGACTTTTTCCCTTGAGGAAGGTCAACCAAGTTCCACACTTGATTATCATACATGGATTCTATTTCGGATTCCATGGCCTTCAACCATAATTTGGAGTCCTTTCTTTCCATTGCTTCTTGAAAGGTCGAGGGATCATCGGTATCTAGTACCATGATCTCATGAAGTCCCAAATATATATCGGGTTTCTTCATTTCCGTCGTTGACCTTCTAAGTTCTTTTGGTTCGACGTATACTTCTCGAACTTCTTCCAAAATTTCTTGCGGAATTGGTTCGTGTTCGATTCTCAAATGTACACTAGGTGTGGATTATTGAGTTTCTCTCACAAAGCATGAAAGAGGCCAAAGTTTGTTGTAATGCCTCAGTTTGTTGCCCAGCATATGATCCAACATAACTAGATGGTGGTCTAGCACTCGGTGCCTCTCTCATACTATCCCAATATGAAGATTGCTCAGTCACACAATTAGGATTGTCCCAACCATACGGGGTGTTACTCTGAGCCACCCCGGGTTGCATGGGTCCAGAATACTAGGAAGAATTGTCCTGGTCCCAACAATGATATGGATGGTCGCCCATGTAACCCTCCATCTCAACAAAGAACTCTCGAGTCGATCACTCTCACTACCACGAGTCCAAGCTCGCAAAAAGTGCTCGACTCGACCCTAACGTAGAAGAAGGTGAGAAGATGATGACTCAGAGGAGAAGAGAAGAATCCTAGAGCTAGCGTGGGTAGTGGGATCAGGAAGAAGCCTAACTAGCAAGCACGGCTCAAACAATGTAAGGCAATGGGTCCTTAGGCTAGACGACGCCTAACTTCAAGGTCACTAGCCTCGACACGCCTCACCTCCCTAGAACGAGGACCACAATGCCTAGCAAGTGATACCAGATCCGGAGATCCAGTACCTCCTACTATCGACAAGGTAGGCAACGCCGATCAGGTCATGACGGTCTCAACTAGATTACTCTCCTAGTGCGCCCGCAATCCTAGGGCCAATGTCTACTTTCTTTTAGTTAAGGCTTGATTAAGAGTGATTTTTGGGGCCAAGGAAAGGGTGATGAAATCGCCCACCTTATCTTTTATGGGACAACCCCTCCTTAATAGCGTTTTGATCCTAAATCTAGCAATCAATCGCTCCAATCAAACGCTCGCTCACTCTTGTCCTGATGCAATTCCTACTAACTAATGCATGGGCATACGAGATGCATGAATGAGTGTAGGAATTTGCGTACCTCACGCCAGCTCTCAACAACTGAAAATAAAGCTAAAAGAAAAGACAACTATATGCCTAAGTCAATACATGATGCGTGACCTAAACAAGTAAGAACGTCTAGTCTTTTGCTTTGGATTTTAAGGCCAAGTTGATTAATGGGGGAGTGAAATTAAATATGGGAGCAAACTAGAAGTCACAGCATGCAAAATAGGGCTCCCAGATAACACAAATTACAGAACTAACTACCAGAAAAAATTTGGAAGCACGAAACCCTCACCAGGCCGCCAATTGGCGGTCGCCAACCGCTGATTGGCGGTCCTTTTGGAGCTTCTGTTCCTCAAACTTGTCTAGTAGCCTCCCCTTGATCTTATGGTTCCCTGAAATGAAGACAAACTGGAAACAAAAAATTAAAAACCCCTCGAAGCGCCCAAACCAACGTCTGGACAGAGCACCTCCCCGGCAACGGCGGCAAAAACTTGATTGATCGTTTTATATTAACCGCAAGTGCATGACCACGTTGAAGCGGTGGCAAATACGAGTCGTCCACTGGGAGGTGTGTCGACGCTTGGTTTGTTCGAAGGCGAGAGGTAAAAGAAGGAGAGAAAGATGTATTACTCTACACTACACTAAGGTGCAAATGGAAACGGAAGAAAAGAAAGAAAACTAAACCCCAAAGGGGGTAGAGAAATAATGTGAACATAAAGAAGTGTGTGTGTGTGTGTGTGTTCATTAAGCTCCTCACAACATGCAGTGCATGAAATCATAAAACTACATCCAACTTTGCCTCCACATGAATTAAGATAAGACTACATCATTAAAACATACAATACAATAGCTAAGGTAAAGGCAACAAGAGCACATACACTACAAATTGTGTTTCCAATATTAACTTCATCCATATCCTAACCTTATCATTCCCCATAAAATAGGTTCACTAATCAAAGCATAAGCTAAGCTTCATTGAAGAGCATTAGCATATCAAATATAAGAGTGAAAACCCATTAGATGGTTATGGAAATCATATAAAGCTCAAGGGATAAAGATAACACACACTTAATACACTACATGATTATATCACATATTTCTCCACCCCCCAAATGGGGATGGAACTACTCACACATATTTAAACTAACTACTATAACAAAATGAAGCATTATACTGAAATAAAACTACACTAATCAAGCAATAAATATTAAAGAAGCATAAAAGGAAAGGAAAGACTAAACAAACATGCACAAATTAAAATACAAGATTAAAAGAAACTAGAAGAATTATTTTATTAACAAATGACTCACGTTGAAGGTAGCATTCTTCTCCACCTTGAGTTTTTGCTTCAATGCTCACTCCTTAGTAGAGAGAATGCCACCAAGCAATGAGTCATTACAATGGAAGGTGAAGAGTTCTATTTATAGGCGTGGAAAAAGCTAATCCGGGACAATCCCCTGATGTGGGACTAAACCAATACCAAAAATGGACTAAGAATACACTAATACACGTGCTCCACAAATCTTAGCGGATCCAGAGCAATATGGACCGCTAATTAGCGGTCCAAGACCACCAATTGGCGGTCTATATGATCCTGATTGAGTTGGTTTTGGTTGTGGGCTTTGCTGGTGGTCTTTGTTGGTTTTGGATGCATCTACTTTGTTTATTGGAGCTCCGACCCGAATCAAATTGCCAAAACACTCCCCATGATGGTGTGGAGTTTCCTGTTTTACTCTTAGATCCTTCGGTCTTACGATCAGGTCCTTCTCCCTTGCATCTCAGTCCCTAGGTCTCACAATTAAGTTCTTTTTCCTGCTTTTGGGTCCTTTCATGGCTCTTCTCTTCAAACCTCTTTATTCCTGAAAACTAAACATAAAACTCATCACGTAGCATTGCTTAGGTGTAAGATAATGGATATAAGATACAAATATGAGTATTAAATGATGTCAATCATTGGCGTTTAATTGTCTTGACGCATAGGCTACTATCTTCCCATGCTGCATCAACGTGCACCCCAAACCAGCACTGGATGCTTGACTATAGATCACATAACCGCCACTACCATTGGTGATTGGCAGAATGGGCGCGGTCCTCAATCTCCTCTTCCACTCCTGGAAACTTTCGTTGCACATTAGCGACTAGACAAACTTTACACCTTTCTTTGTCAACGTTGTCAGTGGAGATGTGATCTTCGAAAAATCCTGGATAAAACACGAGCAATAGCCTACCAATCCCACAAAGCTTCTGATATCTGACACAATTGTGGGCGTCCTCGACAATGTCACAACATCAACCTTCGCTAGGTCAATCAAAATTCATCCTTTGACACGATGTGACCAAGGAATACCATGCAATCCAACCAAAACTCACACTTCAAATACTTGGTATACAATGGTCACTCTATCAGCAAACTAGTGCAAAATGCACAATAGGCGTCCCAATATAGATGTTGGATGTCCAAACATCTGACATCTATAGGTATAGACGTCAGATATTTGGACATTCCACGTCTGTATGGCTATCCAGTTTAGTCCTTGATTAGTAGCATATCGTGCATCATATTCTTGTTATATATCCTTTATTTTATCCTAATATTGTGCTACTCGAGTTGTTGTTGTAGTATTTCCGGTGTTAGGTAATAAAGAAGAGAAAATGGAACAAAAAGGACCTGAATACAACAAGAATGGACTTAATTGAAGACTTCTGGACCCATTTGTAATGCACAAGGACTGGATCACAAATCAGGAAGGACCCAAGTGAAAACCCAGAGGGACCTGATTGTGAAATGCAAAGTATTACGACGCATGACTTGAACCATGTCAATATTTTGCCAATTAAAGTCAAAGCGGTTCAAGACAGTAGACCAGGACTTCATCCAACGTGAAAAATACAACATTTAAGCTCCTAGATGAAATCGGGACTGATCGGGCGCAAAACATCCGCTAGTGGCGGATTTGGAACTGCCACTAGCGGATCATTTTGCTCCAATGGATCCCCAATTTTTCCCGTGGCTCGGACTTGATTAAGTGGATGCACCAGAGTATAGAGAAAGTTATGACAGTCGTCAGATTGCTCCCAGATCCATCCAAACCCTTATTTCTTCTATAAATACCATTGTAAACCCTCCTCTCCTCCTCTTCTTCCTCCTTCCCCCATTAGAGTAGATTTTAGTTTCCTGTTTTAGTAGTGTAATAAGGGGGTTGGAGAGGAGCAAACTTTGTATTTTTGTTTCTTAATCTAGTTTTGTTATTGTTCTGCACTTTAATGTCTTTACTTAGATGCAATTTCTTTTATGTTGTTGTTTGGTTAATCTTGTTTTTTTGTAATTTACATTATGGGTTCTTCTTGTTTTTATGTTTTCTTTAATATAGAGATGAGTAGAGAGTAGTCCATCCCCATGGGGGTGGAGAGGAAGGTGATTTGATCATGTGATGGATTAGTGTGTGTGTTAATCTTAATCCTTTGAGTCTTACATGATTTTCATAACCATCTAATGGGTTTCACTCTTATCTTTGATGTGCTAATGATCTTGAATGAGGCTTAGCACATGCTTAAATTAGTGAGCCAATTTTATGGGGAATGATGAGGTTAGGATAATGATGGAGTGGAAGAAGGAAACAAGGCATGTGCTCATGTTGGCTTTATCCAAATTAATGTCTTGTATGTTTTAATGATTATGATAAATCTTATTTCTTGTGGAAACCTAGTTGGATTTGAGTCATTTTGCGTGTGAATATATTAGCTTCATTTCTATTATTGTCTTGTATGCTTTAATGATAATGTCTTATCTTATTTCATGTGGAGGCAAAGTTGGAATTTAGTTTTATGGATTTCATGTATGACATGCTTTGATGAGCACATTTGAACACACGCACACAACACACATTTTCGTATTCGCATTCTTTCTCTACTCCCTCAAGGGTTTAGTTTTATTGTTTATTTTCTGATTTCTTTTACATTGTAGTGTAGTTTCGATCACATCTCTCTTTTCTTCTCCCCCACTCGAGTATTGCGAACTCGACTCGTGCACGCTCCCTGTGAACTGACCCATATTTGCCACCGCTTCAACGCGGTCGTGCACTTGCGGTATTTTAACTGATTCAATCAGTCCCACATCGAAAAAAATAATTTCTTGGTGTAAGTGATATACTCTACCACTCCTTTACTGCTGAATGAGATGGAGTTCGGGCATTTGGGTATCTTGGGCTTCATGTACTTTTTAATGGTCAAAAGATTGGCACTTGGGGCACTTGGGCATCTTGAGCTTGATTACTGTACATATTGAATGCCCGTTATAGGCTGTAATGTACATTTTTGGTTATTTAAAGGTATAATAGACGTCAGTCGTATATAACTGACATCTATACACCAGGACATAGGCGTCGGTCGTATATACTGCCCAAATCCATCGTATATACCCTTGTTCATCCGACGTATATGGTATTTTCTGCACTAGTGGCATCTCCAGTATTGTCTACAGATGCTCTCTGTGCGTCTCATGATCCGGTGAGTAGACCAGGATATCATCCACAAATATGATCACAAACTGATCCAAGAACGGCTTAAAAGCCCTATTCATCAAATCCAAGAACGTTGCAGGTTCGTCAATCCAAAGGACATCACTAGAGACTCATAATGTCTTCAGCACGTCCTTATCTCTGATCCTCAATTGAAGATATCTGGTTCTCAAATCAACCTTCGAGAACACCTTCGCAGTCTTCAATTAATGAAAGAGGTCATCAATCCTCGGTAAAAGGTAACAGTTCCTGATAGTCACTTTATTAAACATCCGGTAATCAATACACATCCTCATGGAACCGTCCTTATTCACAAACAGGATAAGGGCTCCCTACGGTGACACACTCGGCTGAATGAACCCATTGTTTAACAACTCCTGCAACTGAATCTTCAGCTCGGACAATTTAACAGGGGTCATCCGATATGATGCCTTGGACTGAGGCGTAGTACTGGGAAGCAGGCCGATAGAAAATTCGATCTCTCCATATGAAGGGAATCCTGCCAGGTCCATCTCCACATCCTCTAGACTGGGTCTCTGACTCTCGGCCAACACCACGCTTGCTAGAAATGCTGCACACCCCTGATTCAAAAGCTTATGTACCTTAAATGCAGAATAATGACACGACCTTCCCTGCGCATGCCACAAATTACCAGACACTACCCTACTGCCCTCAGAATGAAAATCTTCCGCTCATGGTAATGAAGTTGCACGTCATAGCGTGACAATTAGTCCATCCCGAGTATCACGTCAAAGTCCACCATCAGCAACAACACAAGGTCAACAGAAAAGCTCTCGTCGCCTGAAGGGCGATGTATTTTATTGTCCAGTCCAACAATTATGTAAATAGAGACACATTTTTTAGCAGTAGGGAGAAAAGCCAGAAGCTTAAAGAATGCCAAGAAAATGTACTATATTGAACCTAAAGTTCATAAGAGAATATACATACAAGTATAGTTCAACCTGAAGTTCATAAAATCATTAACTTGCAATATCTAGAAAGTAATTGTCATACATGTTTATCGATCAGAAATGAATGACTAAGTCTTGTATTACTTGACATGGTACATGTACATAACATAAAGTGGAGATCTCCACGTGATAAATTATATTTGAGCTAAACCAACACCAGAAGCATGGACTATAACATATATTATTTGTGGAAATAAAAATAAAATTCGTCACTCATTACACCTACTGAAGAGGTTATTCTTGAAGAGTATAAGCCCGGTAAAATAAAAGCAGTTGTTGGAAAATGTAACAATTTTGGGAATACATAATGGCCAAATCTCAGTGTTTTGGGAAATGACAAGAATTTGATTATTATAAAAGTTGCAATCAACTATGTTGATACGCGAGAGAAACACAAAACAATTAAAGTTATCGTCGACGACTAATTCGCCTTCTTAGTACCATGCTAATTCAAGAGAAAATATAAATCTAGAACCTATAATATTATAAGAATGTCATAAGCATTCAAATTGGCAATGAATAAAAGAAGGGGAACAATGTAGAACTACACTCGCGTAATAAACATATTATTTGGACTAGTAGTCCTGATTTCTGAAGAATGTGAATAGAAATCACATTACAATAATATGTGTACATTATAGAGCGAGTGGTGACACAATGGTTTTTATTGATATTTATGTATAAGTCACTTGCTATTGATATTTATATGAGAGTCCCCTAAAGGCTAAATGGCTAAAGCAAATTATAATGAAGAGATGCGATATAATTTATGAAAATATCATTATATGAACAAACAAAAAGAATATGCATATCATCTCGAAGAATGATATGAAAGGAACTCCTAAAGAGATTAAACACTCGTGAAATATTTGAATGACAAATTTTAAAATAAATGACTATGGAAATGCCAACTACTTTTTTCGACTTGTAGTTCGAACATTCTCCAGAAGAGAATTGTTACAATGATTCAAATATATAAAGAGATATTATATAAAGAAAGTTCACATAGAAAACACATCAATCACAGATTGCCTCTGTACCGTGTAAAGAAAGATTCAATTATATATGTAACTAAAGAGGTTGGATTAGGACCTGAAGTCCATTTCCTAGAACGTCTTAAAATATATTGCATATAAAAGTAGACATAATACATTCACAATGATTGTTTATGTAGGCGTAATGTTTCTTCAAAAACAGTCAAATGACGTTCAACATATTTTTCATTACCTCTTTACGGATCTATCAATATTTACTTATTATATTCATGATATAAAGATTTACTTCAGTAATGCTTCCTATATGTCTGATACACAACAACAAAAGATCATAAACTATTTTGTGTTATTGTGTAGTCATTGCAATCTTTATGCAACTTGGTGAACTACGAATCAGGGGGAGCAGATTTCTAGTTATCATCCCTGAAGCATGATTATCCCTCAAGGATAAAACTCAGAAGGCCTATAGTTGTACTTTTTTTCCTTTATCATTTTTTGTCCTACAAGGTTTCTATTTGTTAAATGTTTTTAATGAGACAACTTTTACAATTGTTGTAGCGTATGTCATGTACTCTTTTTCCCTTAGCTATTTTCCCATTGGATTTTGTAGCAATGTTTTTAACCAGACACGAGTATAACGCATATTATTTAATAGAGTCTGTAAATATAAATATAAATTAAATTAAGAGAGAGAATTATACACTCTGCATTCTTTTTCCTTCACCAAGTTTTTGTCCCACAAGATTTTACTTGGCAAGATTTTTAACAAAGCAGATCGAAAAGCGTATAGCAAACACTGATCATCGAAGGGGGTGTGATATGAAAATATACATATGATGAATGATTCACCTTCCAACCATTATAACTTGTTGTAGCTTTTTTTGAGTATTGTAACATTTCTTGTATTTATATATATTTATATTTTAATTAGTATAGACTATTAATCCTCGTAACTTGAACACACATTTATGAGTATATATATATGGTTGTGACATGTCATGGATGATGAACAGAATGAAATGAAATAAAATTATCCCCCCGACATACATTTTCTCTTGTCTTATTATACTTGTGTTATCCCAAGAATCTCCGATATATTTACAACAAATAGGACATTACGTGACAAATGATCGTTCCGAAGAGCTAAAACTGAACCATCAAATTTAATTAATGCGCAATTGTTTTTGAAAACAAAGTACTAAATATTGTTTGACCAAACACGATAGGCTAGAACTAAAGTCAGAATCTGTTTTGGTTACATATGTTTGTCAGAGGAAGCATGTTCCAGTTTGTGCATTAAACAATTTCACATAACAGGATGAAGTGGTTGGGAAGCGTCCCACTTAGAGCCTTTGAGATGGACAAACGGATTGAGACAAGAAACCAACTTCTTCGCTGGCATATGTGGCTCAAGTGCAAAACAAAGCCAGTTCACGCCTGCACGTTTTTACGTTGCTAAATTAATCATGACAGCTTTACTAACGTGCATGCCTTGAAATACTTAAATGAGTCTTGCGAACCTGATTAATATGGATCAGAGCAGTTTATTGATTTTGTGGGGACCAAAGCCGATCAACAATCCTTGCTCTAATTGCTTGTTCTCAGTTGTGCATTAGATCTGGAGGTTCTCAAGCTGTTATACTGGTCAATCGGCGAGGAATGCGATTTGAGGTTGTTACGGTATCTCGACCACTCGCAATATATGCAATCCGGTCCGGTATGGTTGAGTCCGATCGAAGAATGTTGGAGTTTTCGGCGTAGCACACGTAGTAACACTCGACGCAGGCATGAGGCAGCGCCATACCGATCCTTGTCTGTATGAAACAGCAAAATCATGAAGTACGTACCTCTTAGAGACACTAATATAAAAAATAAAACTTATTGGAATTTATTATTCTTAGGAAACTTAATTTATGAGATTCTCAATGCGTTGACTTTTTCTTCGTTTTGTACTAAAATTGGAACAAAATATCTAAGAACGAATTCTTTCAAAGGAACGTTAGGAAATTGATTATGTATTGCAGCAGATTTTATCGGTTCTGAAATTTGAAATGTGATTCGAAACCGACTCTTAGCATATCAGCATTAGTTTAGGCCTGAGAAAAACGTGTTTGTACCGAGAGGTAGCCAATGAAGAATGCCAGAAGGGAGACAGTTGCAGCGTAGCGCTTGTATGTAAGGAAAGCCCATGTTGCTGCGAGGATAGCGCACACTGCCCCGCTTGAGACGCCGGCAAGGAAGCATAGGGAGCTTGTGATGTCGGAGTTCACAAGGGCCTCCATTCCGGCCTTCTCGAATAGATCCCAGGTGCTCCGTGATGCTGCGACGAATCCTCTTCCATAGGCCGCAATCTGTTTGCATCAAGGTCATAATAAAAATTATGCTTTGCTAAGAGATAGAAAGTGTTTCTGGATAAATGAAAGCTTGAATCTTCAACAAAAAAAATTATTTTTTTTGGACTCGTAGAAAATACACTTGGGCATGTGTTATATCCTGGAAACAACCAGAAAATCAATCCTACGGTCAGTCAGAAAGCAAGGAAAATATAAACAAGTAGAATTTTATTTACCCACAGTTTCTGCCCTTCTGGTTGCACAAGCCCACTGTCTATTCTCATAACTTTATAATTTTGAGATATTTTACTTCATAAGGCCAGTTTCATATCGAGGCCTAGGGGTGAGCAAAATTCAGTCCGGTCCGGGCACCCGGACCGAACCGAATTTTTCGGTCCGGACCGAATTTTTTCGGTCCGGTCTTCGGTCCACAAAATTTTGGAAATTCGGTCTTCGGTCCGGTCCGGACCGAAAATTTAAGGGGAAAATTCGGGTTTTGGACCGACCCGGACCGGACCGGACCGGACCGAACCGAACCTATTCGGTCCGGTCTTCGGTCCGGACTTCCCGAAAATTCGGGTTTCGGTCCGGTCCGGTTCGGTCCGGTCCTGGACCGAAGCTCACCCCTATCGAGGCCTATGCAAAACAAAAATGCCTACAATTGCTAAACTTTCTTGCTTTGTCATCTCCATCTCAATTTTCATCTTCTGACCCTCCTTTTAATTGTCATTGTTGCAAATTGCCTCACCTTCCCAATGACTATTCTGGTTAAGGGAAGCGGAAGAAAAGAAGGTGAACAAATCAACAACAATCTCGACACTAAATACAACCTGGGGTTATTTCAATTGGTAGACTGTTTTGGATAAAGTTTTGTGTTAAGATTTAATTAAATATATAATATTTCAAAAAATAAAATCTCAATACTAATTAATCACTTAGGACAATAATAGAGGACGATAACAATACCAACTCAGATGAGCTTAGTCTAGAAATCCTTTGTTTTGAGATAATCAAGACCAGAGATCGGTTTAATCTCATCAATGTGTTTGGGATGTTGGGATTTGAAATCGGATGTGCTAAATAGGGTTGATAAAATTAAGAAAAAAAGAAGAGATAACTACGAGAGGAAGACAATGTTGGATTATTGAGTTTGAGCTAGGTCCATGAATAACTCAATTGAAGAAATCTAATGTTGAGATGAAGATAATAACTATTACCCCATGTGCCATGTGCTTACCTCACTTTTAGTCCCACATTGGTGAAGCTAACAAGTTAAAAGATGTTGATAAACATCCTATTCACTTGACCCTTTGTAGGTGGAAAGATAGGAGGAGAGAAATTAGAGGCTTTAGCCTCAAGGTGATGAGTGTATTTAATTTTTAGACCTCATGTTAATTGTTTTTGCAATTAAGTCCTTGACAGTTACAAGATTAAATACATATATATATATATATATATATATATATATATATATATATATATATATATATATATATATATATATATATATATATATATATATATATCAGTCGGTTCCCTCCTGTAGACACACATTTTATTCCTATCATCTCTCTACGAAAATCATCCCTCTCCGGCGATTTTAGGTCTTCGAATCCAGAGTTCTCCGGCGACCGATTCTTGCGAGGTTCCGCGTTGCTTTCGTCGTCCGTCGACTCCGGTGTGCTCCTGATCGACAGTGTGACTGTTCTATCCTCGGAGAAAACCAGCAGACCATCAAACGTACTGGTATGTAGGCTGATATTTTCTCTGAGGCAAGTCGCCTTCCGACGGCTCGGTCTTTGAGGTCGTCTCTGATCACTATTTCTTCGTTTCTTGTTTTCTTATACATGTTTTTGTATGTTGGCGTTATCTGGATCCTTACAGAATATTTATTCGACATATGTAACCCACTGTATTACATGATCATATTTGTAATTGTATCAACAGACAATTGATGTAGTTATATACAGATTTGTCATTGCACATGACATGAGTATGTACATTTTGACTAGGTGGCAGGAAACGTATAAATTTGACAATTACATGTTTTGTATGTTGACTTTATCTGGATCCTTACGGAATATTTATTCGACATATGTAACCCGCTGTATTACATGATCATATTTGTAATTGTATTAACATGCAATTGAAGTAGTTATATACAGATTTGTCATTGCACATGACATGAGTACCGTACATGTTTGACTAGGTGGCAGGAAACGTATAAATTTGACAATTATTTCTCAAAAAAGGAACATAAACTTATATTTGTTTAGAAGTAGAATATAAGAAAGATGTTAACACAAGGACGTTGAGCATTTAAAAACATATCCCACTTACTCTTGATTCCTAGAGTCAACAATATTTCGTGTTTGTTGTTAGTCTCTATAACTAGTGGGGGTGCAAAAATACAACCCTCATGATTTCCGTCCTTCCCGTGATCCATCAACCTCTTTCATTTTTCTTGCGTCAAAGTAAAGGGTTAAAATATTTCAATTAAAGTTTCAAACCGCTTCAAGAAAATAGATAGTTTGACCCATCGCACGATTACAATATTGAGAAGAAAGTGTTACCTTGAGAGTTTAGAATAATACGGGTTTAAATTAAAAAATTGCCTAGATTATGCGTCCTATCTTGGTAAACCAATTATGCTTCGTATGAGCATTGCATATAACATGAGGCCCAAGTAATCGAATAAGATGGATAAATTTGCTATACCACATTACTTGTTTTAGCTCTAGATAGATGTCCTACCTTGAGATACCTAATAATATATTAGTTTCCTAAACTTCCGTGCAAACTAAGCATGTTTTTTATGGAAAAGCAAGCAAATGTATACGTCAGTCAAAGTGCACTTACGTGAACGAAAGCCCAACTGTTGCCATAACGGAAAACCACCTCCATAACCCGAAGGCAGCAGTGCGCGCACGAGAACAAGAACTCATCCTCCCCTTCCAACAGATTCAACCCTCTCGCAATAATCCGACACGCCTCGATCGCCGGAACGAACAGAGACCCCAAGCAAGCGCTCCCCAGATTCCTCGAAACAGCCCTGTGGAAGCAAAACCTCGTGCTCGACTGCATCCCCCTCAGGTAGTACAGTGCAATCACTCGACTGACCGTCAGATTCGCCACGTTCCGCATCACCTCCGCAGTCCACATTAGGCTCAACACCATTCCTACTATCGTCGCCGGCGGGTAATAGAAGTTTAGAGCTCCAATCACCGCGAAACACCATAACGAAATCCAGATAAACGCGAGGCCGAGCATGAGGTATGTCGGGTGGTTAAGGTCCCGGAAACGGGTGGCCGGTATTAAAGACTTTGTGAGAACCTCTCCTGCAAATTTTATTCTCCGGGAGACCCAGCATGAGTATAGTCCGGTACCAATGGAGAATAAGATTAGGGCTGCTGCGAGACCCGTCGTGGTAGGCTGGGAGAAGCACAACAATAGGACACCGGCCGCCAAGGTCGAAAAAAAGCAAAACCAAATGATGAACTTCACCATTGCGCCTGGCCACGTCCGTATTGCCTTCTGCCATGAGAAAGCGAGGAGAATCGAGAGAAGGACCGATGCTTCGATTGGCGGAAGCCAATAGGTGAGACGCCGGATTTCTTCCCGTTGCTTGGACGATCCAAGGATGCCAATCGCCCCTTGCACGGCCTTAAAACAGAAAAAGGTGACCGCAGTGGCAACGATGATGAAGTGTAGGAGGAAGAAGAATAGAAAGATTCGGTTTGTGTAACGCCTGGAGTCCAAAGTTGCCGACGTTGACGGGCGATATGATCTAGCCTGCTTATATCGAGTAGTCTTGTGTTATACAACGACGACCTCTAAATTAATTATGGGCTTAAATTTTTCATTGAAACAAGAAAAATTGACCTGGTGTGGTTGGAGGGCAGATGCATTGGGGACTTGTGCTGGTACAACTTGTGGTGATTGTAGAAGTGGTTGAACCCTTGAACTTGAAGAACGAGTTTGAGTTGGGAGTTGTTCCGGAACGATTTCAACCTCAGATATTTGTATTTCGTCCTTCTTTGGTTGTTCCATTGCATGCCTGAAGAAACCACGGAAGGAAAGAGAGAGAGATATCAAAGTATTTCCACGTGGAGTAAAATTGGATATATATGGTAACAAGTCAAAAAATGTGATAGGATAATGGAATATGAGTTGGACCTCTGCTTGCGTGTTGGAAACCACTTGATGGAAACGTCTGATTTGTTTGTTTCTAGGCCTCTTAATTTTACCACGTTGGAGTTCGGCGTAGGACGCTATTGTGCCTGGCTTCGTCACGCTTTTGAATTTCAATTATGTTCTAGCAACTACGGGTTATGTTGATTGATAATTCAATTCAACAACCGAAGGGATTAAGTTTATGCTCCAATATATGCGTGCAGCACAAGGGCCATGCGTCAACGTTCCAAACATTTTAAAGAAAAGGATTTCAATCAACGTGATTGTACAGCTAGAAGATTCGTACCATTCCGAGTTAGTACAATAGCTAGGTATTTATATCGAATTATCAATAGGTTTTTTCCTTGCGTGAGCACATAGGTGAGTAAAATTGGTGTTTTAGAAAACCTGTCCGATACCTATACTTAGCGCTTGGATTGCTTATTTACCAACATCGTTAGTGATCCATTAACGCCGCCAGTCACGTATCAAACAATGTTAATTAAATATCAAAATAATCTTAAATGTTAATATATTAAATTAGTTTTTGCTTACGCACCCATCCAAAATTGTAAAATTACACATTCACCCATGGATTTTACAAAATAACATAGGTACACATTTTACATCAAGAAAGTGTTTGGGTGTGCCTTCGTTAATGCATTACTATTTATTTTAGTTATAGATAATTTATTTAGATATTTTATCATTAATGTAATTAGTTACATAAACTTAATATTAACACTTTCATTAAATTTTAATGGCAATAGTAGACAAACTACCATTTTAACTGCAAACTTGTAAACTTAATATGAAGTATTTTCACTAAAAAGATATTGTTAATAAACCATTTTATTTTACAATTTTATTAAAACAATTGAACTAAATAAAATACAAATTAACGAATTTAAGGTTACATTATTGGCGCTACTTAAACTTGGAGACAACCGCTTTTCTTAGACGTTTTAGCACGCATGGAGATAGACGTACGCTTTTCTTAGATGTTTTAGCACGCTTGGAGATAGACGCTTCCAAAGCCCCAAATCCCATGCTGGTGGAGTAGTAATTTATTATTTTGGTGTTTTCGCTTTTGAGCCCTTGTATTTGTATCAAACTACATGTCATATTATCCAATTAATTTTTTTAATCTCCAATTTAGAGAACCATAAGATGTTTTAGAGAGATGTAAATATATATTTGAATTCTTTTTATCAAACCGATAAATTTGTGTACCATATTTACTATGTTTCGAGCTTTTTTCAAGACCTTGCTTTTTCTTTAGTTGGTTAATTCTCCGGCCAGTATTGGGAACTTGTAAAATTGATGTCAAGACCTGTATAGTTACATACAAATCTCTTGAATTGAAAACATGACATTCACCTTTACGTTGGATCATTTTCATTGTTATTGCACTGTTGGAATATATGGTTTTCAAGTCGGTTTTTGGCCCATATCACGTCGGTTGTACTATTCCAATATACTGACGTCATAAAAGGGAGACGTAAAAGAGAAGACAATATCACGTCGGTTCAATAAACGACGTGATACACTTGCATATCACGTCGGTTTTAGATGAACTGACATGATACACTTGGTATATCACATCGGTTCATGGATAACCGACGTGATATACCCCATATTTATCACGTAAATACAGGGTATATTACGTCATTTCCTTGGAGAACGAACCGACGTGATATACTTGGTATATCATGTCGGTTTGTCTATAACCGACGTGATATATGTCTGTTCAGAAGAAAGAAAAGAATATTTATTTGTTATAAATCTACTGATATGTAATATTGAGTGTCCCTGCACTAAACACATTCACAATCACAAAACATTCACAATCGCAACACATTCACACAATCACAATCGCATCACGTTCACAATCACATACTCAATGTAATATAAGTGTCGACACTCAAGTCATTAAATAACAATCACAATTCATTTTAACATTCAAACTAACATTCAATGTATTCGATTTCCATTCGAGCAAACTAACAATTTAACATTCAAAGTATTGATCAAACTAACAAGTTAACATTATTGAGCAAACTAACAAGCATTCAATGTATCGAGCAAACTAACAAGTTAACAAATATTGAGTAAATTAACATTAATGTCATCAACTTAGAAGCATACGTGTAATGAAAAAGGAAGCCCATCTCTCACGTGTGTAGTCGAGCTCTTCCTGTGAAAATGGTTCAAGAGTTGGTCCAAAGATCTATAAATTAAACAAAAAATTCCATAAACATACACCTTTATCAAAATAAGATATATATTACTTCAATGTAGTGTAGAAACTATATATTACCTTGGGTAAATCTCCCTCCAACAAACCGAACTCCATAATTTGTTTCATATATCTCATGACATAGTACCCGCACTCCGTATTTCCAGTTTGTTTATGATACAAAAATTAAGTCAAATTGTATATTACTAAACAACGAAATTAATTGAAAAATATAGTGCTCATTGTTTCATAAATAATTTAATTACCCTGCCATCATAGGATACCACGTTGTTTTCTTTTTTGTCTTCTGTTTCGTCTTAATTGTTTTAATATATATCAATAGCTCTACAGACATGGATAAATATCGAAATTTGTTATAAAATCTAACAACTACAATGTATTTTCATGTTTTAAAATAGTAATTTAATAGAACTTACATTTGCACCAAGTCCTTCAAATCTTTCCTATGTTTGTCGGAAGCTAAATGATCAAACCAATATCCAGTATTTGTATCAGGACGAATAAGAGCTAACATCCAATGATCACTAGACAACATTCACTTAAAAAAACATATGTAATTCATTTTATTACTACATGTATTATGTCAAATAAGTAAAAACATACCTCTCCCAATACAGTGCAAAATAATCCATCTTGTCCTTCTCAGCCATCACATTCGCAATTTTTTGCGGTCGGGTGTTGGTCACTTTTTTGTCAAGGATGGTTGACAAATGTTGGACACAAATATCCAAAGCTCTTTCCACTAGGCATTTGGTAAAGAGACCTACACATCACAATCAATAAACATAATTTAAATGTCAAACTTAAAACATAAACAAATATCGAGAAAAATAACATATATAAGGATGACTTACTTTATATGAACTTCGATGATTGATATACATAATTTTTCCATCCTCAGAAATTTCATGACATCACCAAAGATGACAAGCAATTTCGGTTCTAAGCTATCCTCCAACGTGTAGCATACAATTTCTTTATCCAAAGAACTCTACACAACATCGTCCTCGGGTTTATATTTTACGATATTATATAACATTAAACAGTTCCTAGGCGAGACATTTTCATCAAACCCAGTAGAAATTTTCAATCCGTTGGATGGTGGAGGTTCAACTTTTAACATTAAAATATACATTGTTAGAACATTTCTACTTAAAAAATTTGTATGACGATTAAAAATTTGTATATTAATAGTAAATAATTACCTTCTTTTTCTTTTTTGGTTTTACCAAAGAACATGACCATTCCAATACGCATCCTTCATCGTCCCCAATAGTATAAACATCGGATTCTGGTATTGGCAAAAATGCATCATATTCGATCGGGACATCTAAAGTCACTACTACATTATTTGATCTTATTTGTGCGTCTTCAACGCATATACCTTTCCATAAACTACAAGTCGCAAATCGGGATCACTTAAAAAAAGTCCACATTCTCGACCATCCTGTAAATATATTTAAGTTAGAATTAACCACTAACAATATATACAAACATAATTAAATTTTTACCTCGATTGTTTCATTTGTCCCAGTTGTTGGTATTGATGTTTCTTCAATTACTGTTGGTACTGGACGAGTTGGCTTGACGAATACCTCTTCAGGATTAACACTTGACATGCTCATGGGCGTTGACATGTTAAAAGGCAGGTTGTTCATAGCATAGAGATTTCTCACCATATTCTCCAAATCTCCCATCCATTGTCTTAATTTATGATTTTCCCAAGTAAGCCCCCGATCTGAAGAGGTAGATGATGACCCAAAGTACTCACAAATTCCAATTCGACTACCCACACCTCGAACTCGGCCCTGATGCTCTTCTTTACCCAAAGTCATGGATAATATGTCAGTTCTACCATCCAAGACAAATTTTCCTGATGAGCTTTGTAGAGAAAGCTCATCCTTTAAGAAAATTATGTTATGAATATTATACGGATTAATATATAAGTATTAAATTTACATTTAATACTTACAATCTTGTATGCAACATTTGCTTTGCTCTTTTTTGGACCATATTTGCCCCACAAGTTTATGATAGCCTCCCCGGGACAATCGATGAATAAACTTATTTTTGGATTGTCGATCTTTATTAACCTATCGTAGAGCCTATAACGATAAAATAAAAGTTAATTATGTGAAAACATATTTTGAAAATCTAACTCAATTGGTAAGAAACTATTAAAATCTTACCAAAAATTCAGGAGATTGTCTTGATTTGAGGAAATACGCGCAAGTTGTTGCAGTAATAAAGTTGTAAATCAAACAAGGATTTTGATCCTTGTACTCCCCAAATATAAAGTTGGCTGTCAACTTTGTTTTAAAATCTTTCCACCGATTGCCCACATATGAAATCCATTTCTTTTTCAACATTTTCGTGTTCTCAAAAGCAAATTTCTCCTACATTAAACAACAATAGATAGTTACATAAAAAACATACAAGACAAAAATCACTAACAATGTAGGAAGTCAAACCTTACCATTACATCTTGTCAAATTTGGTTTTTTAGTGAAGCGTCAACCGCAGACCATTTTTCGACGTAGATGTCGACTTTCGTTCTTGCAAGAGTACCTAAATAACTACTCCAGTATAACCGGTTTGGTCCAATTCGCTCCAACACTTCATCAAACTGGAGAGGCAATGGACCTTCTTTCTTTACTAGTAACTGAAACTGCACCATCAAAGTAGCTCCACATCTTTGGGATGTAATTAAATCCTCATCGTCACTTTCGACTTCAGTGTTCAGGATGTCAGTCTCCGACTTTCGCCGATCGGCCTTCTTCTTCATACCCATCTACCTGAAATAAATAAAAAAACAAAGTTTAGATCAACTTATAAGGAATAAAATAATATACAAATAACATAAGATATTAACATGCATGTAACTTTACATTCTTTTCTTGCTCATAGGATCCTCGATCCATATTCCTTCATGATGGTCATCTCGGATAAGTAAGTTGTCAATAATTCTATCGTCCTCGAGCGATTTAAGTTTAGGTACTTCTGCAAACGGGGGAATTTCTCCAATCTCATTAACATCTTCTTGCCAAACGATTTGTCTCTTTCCTTCTAAAACTACCTACCATTCATTTGCACACGGGGTTGTTACATAAAAAATCCGTTTTGCTTGAGATGCCAAAATCAAAGGATCTTCTTTAAATCCTTATTTTTTAAGATTCACCAAGGCAAACCCCAACTCATCGACTTGAAGACCTTTTTATTGTCCACCCACTTGCATTTAAATACCGCAACATTAAATTTAGTAAAGTTCAATTCCCATATTTCTTCAATCTGACCATAATAAGACTATTGACATATATGGGATTTTTATCTTTCGAACTAGAGATGTGCAACGATTCAGCTACCAAAGTGACCCCACTATTCTGCCTTGTGCTTTTCTTGTCTTTAGTGTTGTATAAAAAGAAAACCCATTGATATCATAACCATTATAAGATGTCACTAGAGGATTTGGTTTGTATGCTAACCATTTCAATTTTTCAGAAACATTATGGTTGTACACAGTTTCCCTGAACCAATCAACGAAAGCCTTATTGTGAGCATTAATTGCTTGTTGATCAATCCATGAAGGATGTTTTTACCTCACTATGTTCACGTGCTCATCCAAATGAGGTTGGACTTCATCAGAATTACACAACACATAGAAATATGCTTTCAAGAGATCCTCACTTTTTGGACTTATCATCTTCGGACCACGTGTACCTTTCCCTTCAATTCTATCTTCATGTTGGTTCTTAGGAAGTCCAACACTCTTAGTATGAGTTAAGTGCTCATTACAAAACTCAATTACCTCTTGAGCTATGTAACCTTCAACGATGCTCGCATCTGGCCTTCGGTGATTCTTACAATAATCTTTCAACTCACCCATGTAACGCTCGAAAGGATACATCCACCTCAAAAAAACTGGACCGAGTAGCTTGACTTCTCTAACCAAATTAACTATAATGTCAAAAAAACGACAGAAAGTACATCTCCAATTGACATGTCGTAACAATTACTTCATTTTGTAACTTATCCAAATACTTTGGATCAATTATTTTGCTGCAAATCTTGTTGAAGAACAAACAAAATTTGATAATAGAATGTCTAACGTGTTTCGACAATATCGATCTAGTAGCAACCAGTAACAACTGCTGCATCAACACATGGCAATCATGAGACTTCAAACCAATTAGTTTCAAATCTTTCATTGAAACAAGACTGCTAATATTTGAGGAATACCCCTGTGGCACTTTGACACCATGTAGACACTGACACAAAACTAATTTCTGCTTTCGAGAGAGAGTGTAACAGGCTGGTGGTAAAAACTTATGAGTAACTTTACTCTTTGGTGCCAATTTTGCTCGAATACCAAGTTCAAGTAGATCAAGTCTGGCATTATATCCATATTTAGTCTTACCCAGTATGTTCAGAAGAGTTCCTAACAAACTGTCACAAACATTTTTTTAGACATGCATCACATCAATACAATGTCTGACTTCTAAGGTCTCCAATAAGGAAGGTTAAAAAATGGTTTTTTTCTTCCAACTACTTTTATCATTTCCATGTTTGTAAGGCTTGTCGAATATGCATTGGATGTTCTTTACCCGCTCAACAACTTGCCTTACACTGATTTCTGCAGGGGGCTTTGAATTCCTGCTCTCCGTTAAAAACCCTCTTCATTTTACGGTACAGATGATTCATCGGAAGAAATTTGGGATGACCAAGATACACTGTCTTACTGCCATGAACAAGCTGCAAAGAACACGTCTTTTCTTCACAAATAGGACACACTTTGTGCCCTTTCATAGAATAGCCAGACAGATTTCCATAAGCGAGGAAATCATTAATTGTGCAAAATATCATCACATGCATTGTAAATGACTGTTGACGGTGGGCATCGCACACTTGCTCACCATCGTTCCATAATTTATTCAAGTCATCAATCAAGGAGCCAAATACACATCTATGTCATTACCTGGTTCTTTTGGACCAGAAATCATTAAAGATAACATCATGTATCTATGTTTCATGCTTAACCATGGAGGCAGATTGTACATAACCAATAGAACATGCCACAAACTATGAAGGCTACTCAAACTCCCGTAAGGATTCATTCCGTCAGTACACAGACCAAGTCTCAGATTTCTGGATTCTTGAACAAACAATGAAAAATCTGAATTGATCTTCTTCCACTGTGGAGAATCTGCAGGATGTCAAAGCATCTGATCGTTCACTTTATCACAATCTGCGTTCCATGTCAAATGATTTGAATCCGTGGGGCAGGCAAACAAACGTTTCAACCTTGGAATTATCGGAAGATACCACAACACCCTCAAATGTGTCCTTGTACTGGTATATCACCACTCCCATTTTTCTTATGTTTGTACTGTGACACATTACAAACCGGACAACAATGCAGATTTTCATATTCAGCCTTATATAATATGCAATCATTAGGGCATGCATCTATTTTCTTGTACTGCATTCCCATCGGACACAAGATTTTTTCGCCTCATATGTATGATCGGGAAGTTCATTCTTTTTTGGATGAATTTATTTTAACAACTTAAGTAAGGCAGTAAAACTGACATCACTCCAACCGTTCGAGGCTTTCAAGGTATATAATTGTAACACTGCAGACAATCTAATGAAATCGGTGCAACCCGGATACAAAAGCTTTTCATTATCAGACAGCAGACTACTAAGTACTTGGGGTTTATCATCAAACTTATTGGCAACATCTCGAATCATATCATCTAACCTTTCTTCATCATTAACATCTTGATTTAAAGGACTATCAATTTCTTCCTTCGTACCTATTTCATTCTCTCCATGCCATATCCAATGTGTGTATCCTTCATCAAAACCTTTCTCAAACAAATGAACCTTGATCTCTTTTACATCCCTTAAGAACATGTTAAGACACTTCCTACATGGACATAAGACCTTTCCTTCATTTCTAAAATGTGCATTCTTTAGTGCAAACTCTAGAAATTTATCAACTCCGTACTCATAGTCATCACTCAACCGACCTGCAAAAATCCAATTTCGATCCATTGTTTTCTACACAACAACACAAACAATCATAATACAAAATGAGCCTAATATATAAGATTTTTTTAATGTTTCGGCAGAACCTCCCCTTAAATTTCATATTAATAAAAAAAATTCTGTGGGAAAAAACATAACAAGCCACAACTATATAACAAAAAACTTCAATACAACCACTCACTTAATTTACAAATGAAGTGTATAGTATCATTGGATGAAAATCACTTGAGTTTACTACTAAATAGTCACTAAAACCACGTGGAATGTCATATGAAGATAGAGAGGTTAGTATGATAAACAACATTTATAGAAATAAAATAGTGAAAATTTGTATGGGTCCAACTGTCACCCACACTTTTTATTTGTATGGGTTTTCATCATGATATTTAGTTCAATGTAGGACTATATACAATCAAAGAGGAAATAGATGTCCAACACTAAAAACTCATAACAATAGAGATTCCAACAGCTTAATAAGTTACAAATATAATGTTGAGAGAAATAAAAATCACCATTCTTGAATCAAGCTACTTCCTGCATATGCATCCTACTCTAATTTGACATTATTCATATATGCCCTCAAAAGGATATCATATCACAATTTGTATGTATTACGAAAAATTACTAGAATGATTAATCATGCTCTAAGCTTGATCCGTAATTGAAGTTCACAAGGGAAATCAAAACTTCATGCAATCTAACCAACACAGTTTCAAATTCCAAAAATCCAATTTTGAAATCAATAAACCTTAAAACTGACAACCAAAATACTATTTAAACCACAAATTCACATAAGAAAACAACAAACTAATAATCTTGATTAGCCTAATCAAGGATTTTAAATCTTGTGCTTAACAACTTCGGACGAGGTTACCTTGCACTTTGTGGTCGGAGGAGCACGTCGAAGGAGTCGAGGTCGGAGGAGCACGTCTTGTTCGAAGGTAGATCAGATTGGGTTGTGCGGATCAGAGTTGGATCGGAGGTGTTGCGGTATAGGGGGGTGTTGCGGCTTGGGTCGAGGTGGAGACAGAGTGGGTCAGGTTGGAGTGGCTTGGATCAGAGTGGGTGTGGCTTGGATTGGATCAGAGTGGGTGCGGCTTGGGTCGAGGACGAGGCAGCTTGGGTCGGATGTCTGTGGGTTGTGTTTGGCTTTGGGCGGGGGAAACTCAAATTAGGGTGGAGGAAATTTAGGAGATAATGTGGGGTAAAATAAAGTTGATTTTTTTTGTGTTTGGGAGGAGCAAACGAAGAGAGAAAAATGTGACCAAACACATCAGTTTTGGTGAAAACCGACATGAAAAAGACCATCTATCACGTCAGTTTCTTGTAAACCGACATGACACATAGGTTCAAATAATATTTAAAAAATAATAATAAACATATCACGTCAGTTTGTTTTTAATCGACGTGACGTATAGACTAAACCACGTTGGTTTTCATGAAACCGGCGTGATATGGATCCATATCGCATCGGTTTTTGTTTACCCGACATGATATGTTAACATGTCACATCGGTTTTCACGAAACCAACGTGATATGGATCCATATCATGTCGTTTTCGTGAAAACCGACGAGACAAGGTAGTTTTCACGTCGGGTACAAAATACCTGACGTGTCATGGGGACGTTATTATGTGTTTTTCCAGCAGTGTTGGTAATTATTGAACCTACTTCTTGGACACGACCATGTATATTCACATGGACTCGTACCAAAATTATGGGGTCTTCCTAAAACAAAATTATCTCTATCTATCCCCTTCCAAACATTATAAGTACCTCAAAGTATAATCAAAATGATCATTACATCATACACGGCTAGTCAAGTAATTATGAGATCATGTACGCTATTGACACAACCTCATATTTGAATCATATGGATTGATCTAAATCACAAAAGACCTCTATCCATCAGGTAGACTTCTAACCATTATGAGCATCACAAAGTATAATCAGAGGGACCATTACATCATGCATCATTAGTGAGTAGAATCTAAAACTCAATTAGCATGCTTAAGTGATCCAATCAAGAATCACAACACCTTCATCAAATTCATGCTACTTACAACGAACAATCAGTTCAAAAGATATTAGAGTCCAATTAGCATATGTGCCTACATAGATTAATAACACTGTAGAAAATACCACTACTAGAAAATTAGGGTATTACGTCGCCAACACTACGTCAGAAGTCAAGAATCCAACGTGGTAGTAGGCAAACCACGTCGGCAGCTTAAAATCCGATGTGATGTTAGACTTACCACGTCGACCAAACTATGTTCAATGTGCACCGACGTGGTTTATGGTCTATGTGAATGTTCGCATTACCACATCGGTCGTTATATGTTCACCGAAAACCAACTGATCGGTCCATTCACACCGACCAGCCCCGACCATCTATTTTACATCTAGCACTTGCTCACGAAGGTGCGATCAATGCTTCTAATTTTGCAAGGAAATTAAATTACTCTAACTCGTTTTAATTAGTTCCAGGGAGCATATATCAAAGTTTAGTTTGTTTGAAATTTATAACGGAATGGTAATTTATGAACTCAAAATTGAAACTTTTAGAGGACTAAGAATCAAAAATTATATCTATCTTTACATTGAGAATGTTCCTCTTGATGTGTAGAAAATGATGGATCGAAAATGGATTTCCGCTAGTAGATTGAGTGATGAGTATAAGACTAAGGTTAATGAATTTCTACAATTTACCCTGAAGAATGCAAATGCTAGAAATGAGAGAAAGGTCTTATGTCCATGTAAGAGTTGTTTTAGCATGTTCTAACGATATGTAAAAGAGATAAAAGCTCACTTGCTCGAGAACTATTTTGACAAAGGATATACTCGTTGGATATTGCACGGTGAAAATGAAATAAGAACCAAAGAAGAAGGTGATCATAGTGACAGGTTAGAGGATATGATCCGAGATGTTGCCGACAATTATTGTGATAATCTCGATGTACTTGGCAATCTACTATCTGACAATGAAAAACCTTTGTATCTATGTTGCACCAAGTTCAGTAGCTTGTCTGTAGTTTTAAGGCTATATACCTTGAAAGAAACAAACGGTTGGAGTGATGTAAGTTTCTCTACCCTGCTGAAGTTGTTTAAAGAGAATCTTCTATATACTAATGAACTTCTAGATCATACCTATGAGGCTAAAAATATATTGTGTCCTATGGGGATGCAGTATAGGAAAATACATGCATGTCCTAATAATTGGATACTCTATATTGGTGACTCTGAACACCTGTATTATTGTCCTGTTTGTAATGTTTTACAGTACAAACAAAAGAAAAATGAGTGCCGACGAGAACAGAAAACTACAAGTTTCCCCTGCAAAGGCGTTGTGGTATCTTCCGATAATTCCAAAGATGAAGCGTTTGTTTACATATTTTGATGACTCGAAAATCTTGATATGGCACGCATATCGAGAGACAACGAATGATGAATTGCTTCGGCAACCTGTAGATTCTCTCTAGTGGCAAAAAATTAATTTCGACTTCCCGTTATTTCGTGAGGAATCCAAAAACATGAGACTTGGTCTGTGAACCGACAGAATGAATCTTTATGGTAGTTTGAGTAGCCTTCATAGTTCATGGCATGTTTTGCTTGTTATTTACAAGCTGCCACCATGGCTAAACATGAATCGCAGATTCATCATGTTGTCGTTAATGATTTCGGGTCCAAAACAACTGGTAAACGACATCGATGTGTACTTGAGACCCTTTGTAAGACATGCTTCCCTGATACTATAATAAAGTCCCTTTTCATCCTTCATACATACTTGTGTGATGGTTTGTTGTGTTAATTGCTTGTGATTGTGTGTTTGTTCTTATTTCGGGAAAGTTTCCATTTTCGGGGAAACTTTACTTTTTGGGAACATTTCCTCTAGGGGAAACTTTCCTTTTCAGGAGAAGTTTTCCTTTCGGGGAAAGTTTTCTTTTTAGTCGAGCGGGTGTGGTACGCCGAGCGTGTATGCAGCTAGGCTCGGTCCGTTTGCTTTTGGCGTGTGTGGCTTTGGATTTAATTTCTCTTTGCCACATGGGTTTGTGCGTTGGGTTTGGTTGGGTCAGCAATCAAGGATGCAAATCTCATGGATTAGGAAGTAGGGTTTCGGTTGGAGTATGTGGGGAGGATCTTGCGAGATCTTGTGGATTTGGGGAGATCTTGTGATATCTTTGTGGCAAGGAAAAGAAGATGGGGTGCATGTATTGAGGAACAATCCAGCTCTTTTGTCATTCAACCTTCCTATTTTCCCCACACAACTTTCCTCTCAACTTCTCCCCATCCCATCTCCAACTGGCGGCAGCAGCAGCTAAGGCGCAACCCTACTTTGGTGAAGTGAAGCAAAGAGGAGGCAACAAATTCTTCTTAGCAAGACACAGGCGTTTGCTTTTTCATCTCGTGTATGCGCCTACACCAAAAGTGGGTGACAGAGTTGGGCACATAGGTCTGGGGTTGGGCCAATGTTTGAATGGTTGGTGTGACTATTTTAGGGAAGCTTTACCAGCAACGCGTTAGCCATACGCGCAGTTGTTTCTTGCGTTCCATGGTTGGCCAGCTGGACCACTTGCTGGAGGCTTCAGATCTTGTCGAGGTCTGGTCTTCTCTGGCGTGGTTGGGGCCAACAACTTGGGAGGTTAGGGGTAGGCTAGGTTAGGGCTAGTGCAATCGAGTACGATTCCACGCATGCTAGCTCCTTAACGGTTTGGGAAAGGTTAGTGCAGATTGACGGGAGTAGAGCTGGTGCATGCTGACTGGAGATGGTGGCTCAGTGGTGGTGCACGGGGGTGAGTCCCCACGGTTAACTCTAGCTGACCCACACCCCGTACGACCCAGCCACAAGCTCCATGCACACGGTTTGTGCGAGTTGCTCCTATGGGTGCACTCGCCTTGACGTGTCGAGGCTGGTGGGGGCCCGCATGTGTAGGGCATGATTTGGAGTTGTGCTAGCCGTGGGTCTGATCATGACCTCAGTGCCGTTGACCACGAACTCGGGAAAGGTTGTCTGACCCGGGGTGAGCGTGGAATGCGACTGAATCATTTTGTGTTGCTCTCATGTTTTTGTAATTTCGCTACTATCTATATTGCATGACTATAGTTAGTTTCTTGTTGATAATTGCTACCGATTTTATTGGTTTATGAAGGATCTGAGTCGTGGGTGCATGCATGTATATTATTGCTATATATTTTGATATCTTGTGACAAAATTCGCATGATTGTAGCTAGTCGTGTTATCGACATCATGCATTGTGTACTTGCCATATATGTGAATGTTATAATCATGATCTTATTGCCATGTAGATGTGCATGCATGTTATCTTCTTATGGATGTTATGATACGTATGGGTTTATGGTGGACGCTCATAGCATGGTCATTGCATTAATCGTAATATAAATGTCTATAAATGTACGTGTGAATTAGTTGCCTTGCATGTTCATTTCTGAAATTTAATTAATCTGGGCACTATTGTTTGTGGGGCCGATGAGACTAATGGAAAGAACTCTATGTAGAGAGGCCAGGCATGAGATAAGACATGGACATGCGCATTGTCATTTGCTACAGGACGCGCATACCCAACTTGCGATGGAATCATGTAGGTCTTTGCTGCGAGTTGGGGTGCCAAGCGGTGGGTCACACTTTTGGGTGACCTGCTTGTGGATTAGACCAGCATGGATGGTGGTCGAATTCCTATGTAGAGGGATCTCATCGGGTGACACTTGGTAGTCGTGACTATGTAGAGTCGTGACCTCTACTTGTTTGCATGTGTCGCATTTATGGTTTCATGCATGATTCTTTATCCTGCTTTTGGACGAGGGGCATACAGGGTTTTCTTATTGAAAACTCATGCATATTTTGTTGTTGGTTTGTCTCAGGTATTTAGGTTTCTGACAAGGGTTCGATTGGAAATTTTTTGGAGGAGTCTGTACACGAGGGACACGTCGATCAGTTTCCTTCATTATCTTTTGTTTCTGCATATTTGTTGTCATATTTCTTTGACTTAGAGCTTTTAGGTATTGAATTTTGAGTTATTTTCATATATGAATAGTTTCCTTTTTCGGCTTATCTCATGTTGTTGTCGATGCATGTTTTTATTCCCATGTGTATTCGTTTTATTGTAACTCTCTCAGTTGTCATGGAGACACTGATCGCGACATCACTTGGACTCCCCCAGCATGTGTACCCACAAGATTGGGCGTATTGCACCCTTAATTGCTGACCTAAAGACATTGTGGGAAGATGGTGAGCAAGTGTGGGATGCCCATCGACAACAATCATTTATTATGAGTGTGATGGTCTTCTGTGGGAATATTTCGGGAAAGTCCACAAAGCATGTTCGTGTTATGAAGAGAACACGTATTGCTTAGTGGCAAACTTTAGAAGTTAGACATTATATTGACGTCATGCATGTAGAAAAAAATATTTGTGATAGTTCACTGGGAACTCTTCAGAACATACATTGTAAGACAAAAGACGGTTATAAAGTCAGACTTGATCTAGTAGAACTAGGTATACGAGAAAATCTAGCACCAGAGGATAACGAGACCCGTAAATTTTTACCACCACCTTGTTACACATTGTCATGAAAAGATAACTTTGTGCCAAAGTCTACACGGTGTCAAAGTGTCACTGGGGTATTCTTCAAATATTAATAGTTTGATTTCATTGAAAGATTCGAATCTATTTGGTTTAAAGTCTTACGATTGCCATGTATTGATGCAACAACTTCTTCTTGTTTCTATTAGATCGATATTACCGACACACGTCAGACATGCAATTATCAAACTTTGTTCATTCTTTAACAAGATTTCCAGCAAAGAACTTGATCCGAACTACCTGCACAAGTTGCAACATGAAGTGGTTGTGAAATATGTTAGTTGGAGATGTACTTCCCCCATCGTTTTTGACATCATGGTGCATTTGGTGGTTAGTGTAACAATCAACGGAGGTCCGATGCCAGCATTGTTGAAGGCTATATAGCCCAGGAGGTTATTGAGTTCTGTAATGACTATGTGACTCACACAAAAAGTGTTGGACTTCCTAAGAGGTTGGAGCTACAGGTACACGTGGTGCAGAGTTGATAAGTCCAGAGGGGGAGGATCTCTTTAAGGCGTATTTTTATGTATTGTGAAATTCCGACGAAGTTCAACCTTTTTCGAAAAGCACATGTCCCTAATAAAGGAAAAAACATTCTACATGGAATGATTTGTAGGATCTAACTATTCCTAGCATTAGTCTAAAGGGGGTGGTGAATAGACTAAATGCACTCTTAAACAATTAAGCAAGTGACTCAATAAAATAGTAATGATATAATGAAAGAGAGAGAGAAATGCAAACCATAAGACCGATGTATAGAGGTTTGGATCCACCAACCGGATCCTAGTCCTCTCTTACGAATTGCTCCTCGTTGAGCAACTTCGCGTAATCCACTAATCTATCTCCCCGTTCTAGGTCGAGAGATCTTACATTTACACTTTAAGCTTGTGAATACCCTCACCAAACTTGGACTACCTTCTCACAATCCGAAAAGATCTTCACTTCGAAAGCTATTACAACATTTTGCATAAGATTTTCAGTAACCACTTCTAATATCAAGTAGTACTTGAATGATTGATGAAAGCAATGAATGATTCAAGTGGAAAGATTAAGCACAATGAGAAGATTGAGAGCACAAGGAAGTAATATGAGTATGGGAGCTTTTGAGAAATGATTGGTAACTTGTAAAGTTTGTTCTAAGCTCTATATATAGGATCTAAACTTAATCTACCCATTGGGATTGATTTGGTAAAGAGTTGTTGATTGACATCATATCATGCATATATTTGTGTCTTATATCCTCTATTTTTAGCCTAAGCAATGCTACGTAACGAGTTTATGTTTAAGTTTCTGGAATAAATAGGTTTGAGAAGAAGAGATACAAAAAGGACTCAAAAGCAAGGAAAATACCTAAGTTGCAAGACATATGGACTGAGATGAAAGAGAGAAGGACCCGGATGTAAAACCAAAAGGATCAATGAGCAAATCAATAAGCTCCACACCTTAACGATGAGTATTTTGTCAATTAAATCCGGGCCCAACCATCAACAACCAAATCAGGTTCATCAAACACCAAGAAATCAAGCCAGAACCGAGCCACCAAAATCCAGACTCCAGCACACATAAAGACCTCCAATTGGCGGTCCTAGGCGGTCCAAGACCGCTAATCAGCGGCCCGAGAGTGTCCAAATCCAACATGATTGAGTTGGGTTGTGTATTATGTTGTTGTATGTCCATTTATAGTATGTGTTTAGTCCCATACCGGGGGATTGTCCCCAGTTACCTTTTTTATGCCTATAAATAGAACTCTTCCTCCTCATTTGTATTCACCCATTGCTTGGTGGCATTCTCTCTACTTGGAGTAAGCCTTGGAACAAAACTCAACGTGGAGAAGAATGCTACTTGTAATGTGAGTCACGTAAATAAGATAATTCTTCATAGTTTGTCTTAATGTTCTCTTTATTTTAATGCTTGATTGTTTAGCTTGTTTTGTTTATCTTAATCTTAGTTAAAGTAATTAGCATGTCTCCATTTCCTATCTTAATTACCTTAATTTCGTTTTGTCTTCTTTTAATGAGTAGTGAGTAGTTCCACCCCCCTTTGGGGGTGGAGATGATGTTCATACATGTATTAAATAATGGAAATGAATACTTTATTTTGGAATGTGTTGATAAATATAAATGTATGCTTGCTTGTTTAGAGTAGAACACTTCACTTGATGGGTTTTGCCACAACTATTAGACACCTCCCATGTTTGTTTAGGTTCTGAAATAACCAACTTGTGTATGTAAATGTTAATCAATTAGGTTAGTGATTGTATTGATATGTTTTTCCATAACCATTAGACATTTCCTATACATGAAAACACTACCTACATTTGTGCCTATTGAATGCATTCTTAACCATCTTATTATATATGTGCACTCACTCCACCCCTTAGGGGTTTATCTTCTTGATTTGCAGCTTTGCATTAAGTTCTCTTAGTTTAGTTTGAATCACTCGTTAGTTGCTTTCTTTCGCATTTCTTCTTACTAGTTTAGTGTAGCTTAGATTAGCATACTCAAATTTCTTTTCCCTTTATTCTCCACTGGTGTTTTGTGTGTGTACATAGTCAAGTCTTTCTCATTTTCTTTTGTGTTCCTTTGTTTTCTTTAATGTGCATTGTTAGGGTCATGTTAGTGTGCTGCATTTAATATCGATATATCTGCTTGCCATGATCTTTGGGTGACTTGCCTTCTTTTGCTTGCCTTGGGCATTAAAATTTTCACATTTCTTTCAAAATCTTCATGTGTTTGCGAAAGAAAATATTTTCTGGGTTTTGCGTGTGTTTAGCATGTGCGAAACCGTTGAAAGGCAAAGTAAAAAGAAAGCTCCCAAAATTGTCTTGAACATGATACATTAGGATATCTAGTATACCGACTTTAGGCCTTATCGAGTCGTTAGGATGCACCCCGGTCTTCCCTTGGGGGGAGAGTAATCATAGGGTTTCAGTACTCAAAGAATTAAAGAAGTCCACCCTGAACTTAGTGAGTCAATAGTTCGTGTCTGTTAATATAGGAAGTTTGTTGTAGTCAAGAACCCTTTAAATCTTGTTATGAGACATTAAGTGTAGGGGTTTTGGTTCCCATGTAGATAAATAAATAAATGGTTTACCCTATTCTCGTACGGCTCCTACCACTCGGGAAATTAGGTCCTAGGGGACTTCGTGTCTGGTGCTTTCGAGTCATCTGACTTGGGATGCACCGATCGAACTCCCGTTACACGTGTGGTAGGGATCACCCTATGTGGAGATTTGGGGGAAGGTGTACGTGCTAATGTAAGTCCTCACAGGCAATGATGCACAAAACCCGACCGTGGGAGAATCAAACACCAACCAATGTAATGCTCCAAAGAAAAAAATGATGAATGAAGAAAAGAAAAAAAGAAAGAGTCAAATAAGAACCTTAATGACTTTACACAATGTATCACTTTAAGAAGTTAAGGTTAGCCATGTCGTTCACTTAAGTCCTTAATTAACTTTCAAGAATGATTCATTAGGCTAAGTGTGTGGACTGATTACATATATAGAGTCGGCCAGCAGAATTTTACCGCGTCCAATGATCGACGAAAATGAGTCCATCGAGTCGTTGCTAGGTTGAATAATGCATCTATGTTCCGATTTTGTGGGTGTATCCGCTAAAAACCCTCAGGAGAACAAGGGAGCTTTACTGAGTAAAACAAGGAGCCAGGAGGAGTTTGGGGACCAGATTCCCAAAATAATCCGCTAATGGTGGATTATGTAACTCTGCTGGCATTTCTGTTTCATCCGCTAGTGATCCGGTCGTGACCGTCAAAGCCTGATCGGCATCACCCACTTTGTCGATAATAGGAGAGACAAGATCTCCAGATCTTAGCTCACTTTCTGGGATTTGTGGTCTTCGTCGTAGGGAGGTGAGGCGTGTTGAGGTTGCGTGACCTTGTAATTAGGCGTCTTCTAGCTGTAAGTACCTATAGTGACAATAGGTTGTTTGAGCCGTGTTTGCTGGATTAGGCTTCTACCCTCACCCACTATTGACGCTTGCTCTATGGATTCTTCAATTCTCCTCAGAGTCATCTTCTTCTCACCTACTTCTATGTTCTAGTCTCCTCCCCTTTACACTCTCTATAAGTGTTTTAGGGTCGAGTCGAGCATCTTTTGCGAGCTTGGCCTCGTGGTGGTGAGAGTGGTCGACTCGAGAGTACTTTGTCAAGATGAATAGTTACATGGGCGGCCATCCATTTCATTGCTGGGACCAGGACTATTCTCCCTAGTATTCCGGACGAATGCATCCTGGGTGCCTCAGACTAACACCCAACATGGTTGGGACAATCTTAATTGTGTGGCTGAGCAGTCTTCAGATTGGGGTAATATGAGAGAGGCACCGACTGCTAGACCACCATCTAGTTGTGTTGGATCATATGTTGGTAAAAAAACTAAGACATTACAATACACTTTCGCCTCTTTCATGCGTACGGTAGAGGATATGAGTGCACTAGTGGCTCCTGTAGTCATACTGTGTGACTGTTGCGGGTTGAGTGGTCACATTATTGGGGAATGTCCTTTTGTTCCCCCAGAGCCTGAGTATGAGCATACCTTTTCCTAAAATGATCATTGTGACCTTTACGCATCTGTGTACGACCCAAGAGGTATGTATTCATGGGGAGATAATATTGATTCAAATTTTTATACATCATACCCACCCAATTTTTCTCCGCCCGAATACCCACATTCCTACCAGCCACCACCCATGACCACGTGGACTAATTCTCAACCTATTAACCCCAACCTACAAACTATGACAATCACAATGTGAACTTCAATGTTGACCATTATCATGATTCCTCAAAACAAACCCTCCAAATGTTCATGGAAACCACGCAAAATTTATTGAAGTCCAATTTGAATTCCTTGCAAATTCTGGAAATGCAAGTGAGTCAGATGACACAACAATTAAGTGAACGTGGTGAGGGTAAAATTTCTTGTCAACATGAGCATTTATCTTGTGATATCGAACCCCCACGACATCCACAAATTCAAAACACAATATGTCAAAGTCATACTCCTAGTCAATCTGAGGGACTTGGGGTTTCAATTCACGATCACTTGGTGAGGAATTTGATTCAAATTGAGAATAGCATATACAAGTTTCATTATGAGTCGACACATTATTGTGCCTTATCTTTTTGTCCTGTGGCCCTTGAGCCACATGATCTTAATGTTGTGCCTTTTAATGACTCACCTTTGGTGGAGCAAGAGCTTCCTAATACCCCTAATTTCAAACGACCCGGTGAGAGTTTACCTCTCACTATTGTTCCTTATCATCTTGAAAATGAAAGGAAACCAAACAACTACATTGCCAATGAGGGTATTGGGAGTTCCTTAGATGATACCTTGGGTAAGAGACCCACTATCTGTTAGCCAGGTGCATCGGGCACAGATTATGAGGCTGCTAGCCTCATTCCGGCGCACCAGCCTGTTGGTTGGAGAGTTTGGATTGACAATTATAACTTCAATACCGCAAAGGGAGAAACTCTTCTTCCATTGCTCACTTATAACCAAACTCTTGAGAGGTTCGAGATCTTTAAGTTTGATCCTTTGAATCAGATGCCTACGCGCCTTGATAATGAACCTCTCCTTACATCTTGTGCATTTTGTGAGGGGGACCTATAATTAGTATTTTGGCCCCATGTGGTGTCATGTTCCCATTCCAAGTACATTGACCTACTTTTAAGGTTCTCATTTGACGTCCCTTGACCAATGAAGATGGGAGCCCATTTTTGTACATAGTTATATTTGAAGAAAAAGAAAAAAAAGAAAAACAAGACTATAACAAAGACTCCAAGTGAGCATTGATTGTTGTGGGCCCCAACCTGTGAGTATTTGGACCCCATTTGTTTCACGTATTTGTCTCCGTTCTTAAGTATCTCACAGGTTTTTAGGAATTCGGGTATATGTCCATCCACATAACCATTAACTTCCTTTTACACTTCATGTTGGTGAGATTTTTTATTTTTCATGCATGAATCCATGTAGTATCATACTCACATTTATTGAGGACAATGCACGAAGTAAGTGGGGGGTGTTTTTTACGTGTGTACATAGTCAAGTCTTTTTGTTTTTCTTTTGTTTGCATTGTTACGGTCATGATAGTGTGCTGCATTTAATATCGATATATCTGCTTGCCATGATCCTTGGGTGACTTGCGTTCTTTTGCTTGCTTAGTGCTTTAAATTTTCACGTTTCTTTCAAAATCTTCATGAGTTTGCGAAAGAAAAATGTTTTGTGAGTTTTGCATGTGTTTGACATGTGCAAACCCGTTGAGAGGTAAAGTAAAAAAAGAAGCTCCCAGAATCGACTTGAACGTGATACATTAGGATATCTAGTACACCAACTTTAGGTCTTACTTAGTAGTAAGGATGCACCCCAGTTTTCCATCGGGGGAAGAGTAATCATAAGATTTTAGTACTCAAATAAATAAAGAAATCCACCCCGAACCTAGTGAGTCGAATAATTTGTGTTTAAGAGGAAATGACCCTTTCAAGTTTAGAGAATAGACAAGTATGTACTTCAAAGGATACACGTGTCATTTAAATGACACCTTATTTGGAAGCAGAAAGAATTCGAACTGTTTTCCAAGTTTTAAAGACAGACTCGTGCTTTAAAAGACAAACCAAACCTTTAACGGACACACAAGTCCTTTAAGGACCCTTGTGAGATAATGAATGGACAATTATTTTAAAGGACATTTTTGGGATATGTGTCCTATAAAGCACAAGCTTATGGTTTAAAGGACCATTTTCGAGTTTATAGAACATAAGAATTTAAAATTTGTTGCCTTAATTTGAAATTTCAAACAATTACAATTTCAAGAGTTGTAATGTTGTATACAAAAAATGTATATAATTACAATTGAAAAAATATATAAAAAAGTATATAATTATGGTTAACAAGATTCCACATAAATTTTCTGCCAGCAAAATTTGGCTTTTGAAGTTGGAGTCCCTAAGCAACTACATTGCCATTTCACCTCTGACTTGGTGCAAATATTTGTTGTCCATTTCAATGATGGGATGTACGTCTAACAATAAGCATTCATCTAGTGAAAGGCACACATTCAACAATCCTTGCTATTGGGTGCTTGGCATTGGCATTCTCAACTGTTAACATCTCACACAACCATACCCGCAGCAATATGTCAAGATTTGCTGTCATGACAACTGATGCATTGCATACATTGCATCATATGTCTTTCGTTTAGATTACTTTTACATCAATAAATGCTACTAAGGTATGTGTTTAGTCTTATTTACAGAATACAGGGACCTGAATGCAATTTACCCACATCCCGAGCATAAACGCATGCAAAAGACTCATTTCTATCATAAAGACCAAGTTCAAGATTATCGGGTTACGAATGGAAATGCATCCCAAGCATAAAAGCATTCAAGTGCTAATTGCAAAAAGAACAAGGACTTAAGCACAAAAGTAGCCGGGGACTTAACTGCAAAAAGTCAAGGACCTAATTGCAAATCACGAGTAGCCTTTATTCTCTTGGAGAAAATATATAGAAAAATCAATGTATATCTCCAAATATGTGAAGGAATTAATCTGGAGCTCAAAAGAATGGAAAGAATCAATCCAGACGCGTAAAGGAGGATCAAATCATACCATAAACATTCAACCAAAATCTGGACCAAATCAGAGCATGATGTGCGGCGATTCCGCCGCAGATCACACACACCATGCGGCGATTCCGCCGCCCCCTAGTTGATCCGTGTGCTCCAATTTCGTCCAGTCGTGTCTGGACACGTGTACTTTCCAATATTATACCTAGATCCCTTGTAGCAACTATAAATAGACCCGAGAACGATGTTAGAAGGGTCCTTAGTCTTTGGTGTTAGTTTTTATTCTTAACCTTAGTTTTGTATTCTTCTTTTCATTAATAAAATTCTGTCTTTTATTTCTTACTTTTAGTTTTCTTTTGTAATGTCTCAAGGACCCCTTCTTCCTCCCTCTATGAGTTTCTAACTCTTTCCAAAGGGTGGAGGTGACGGATTTAGGGTGAAGAGAAGACGAATGAATGTTATTATTTTAATTTCGTGTTAGTATATTTTGATTACTTGAGTTTATGTTAAATCATTTATCATGTAATGCTTCATAACTAATATGATTTATTATAAGTTTCTAAATTCTTTAATCTAAACCTTAAATCTAAACCTCCACCGGACGGAATTCACATCTTTGTTCTTGTTTTAGTTTTAATTGTTCTTGTTTCTTGCCTTAGATAATTAAAATCCAAAAATCTCAAAACCCAATTATTTCTTCTCTCCTTCTTCTCCTTAATCGAAAATCACACTAAAAACAGAATCTCTCCCTCCTTGTGTTCGACCCGTATTTGCCACGTCTCCATTGACGCCGTGCACTTGCGGTATAAATTTAATTCTCATCAAGTTTTTGGCGCCGTTGCCGGGGAGGCGACGCAGATTTTGTTTTTTTTGTTGATTTCGATTTTATCCTGTTTATCTTGTGCACGATCTAAGTATTTGGATTTGTGTTTCAGAAGACAACAGAGTGCGCGGCGAAATCCGAGCACATTCTGAGCTAAACGAGCGGCGAAATCGCCGCACATCAAGAGTAACCTGCGGCGGAATCGCCGCACAAGTGAAGCATCTGGGCTTCAAATTTTTCTGGGGTTAGCACCATCTCTGGGTGGACGCGTGGAGCTACTGAAATTTCGAGAGCGGGCGGCGAACCCGACTGAGCATTGCGTAGGTAACCTTTGTTGCCTTTTTCCTCGTAATTTCTAGTTTCAGAAAATTTCCTTTTATTAGAATTGCACGTGTTAAGCTTAAATTCCATAATTGGCAATAATTCAACTCTGACCTAAAAATTGGCAAAACTAGAAGAACATAGTGCATGCATCATATAATGTTTTGTTTGCATTATTCTTGCTAAATTCTTGCAAATTATTTTTATTGTTGAAGAGTGCTGGAGGCAAGGTACGTATCACGGTTTAACGATTGCATTTAAGCATATAATTTAGTTTGCATACAACCTTGCAATTGCCCCCCACTAAAGAACATTGTTTGACTATCTTTGCTAGATCTAAGTTAAACTATCTTAAGGGCAACTCCGTAGGCAAAGATACGGTGGGGATTTCATCACCCTTCCGTGGCCCACAAATCACAATCCTCAAGTGTCACCTAAGCCTTAAATTTAAAATCAATTAGACATTGGCCCCTAAGGACTCGGACTGATTTAAGGAGAAGAATTTGTTTGACTTGCTATGACCTGAAGCCGATTGAATTTAATTTGGTGTCTAGAAAGTGTTTTTGTGTTGACGTAAGTCTTCCAAGTGAAGTGGTTGTCTAATTGGCACCGACTCTGTCGGAAGCGCCCCCACTAGCTATACACGGCCTGACCAAGTTGGTTTGATTAGTGAGGGAGGTGAATCAAGCGAATCAATTCGACTCAACCAGTTAGGAGTCGTCTAGATCTAAGCGACACTAGGTCTAGGATTGTTTGAACCGTGCTTTCTTAGGAATTTTCTGACCAACCCTCTTTCTATCTTTAGAGTTAGGTTTCCCTTCTCATCTGAGTGTTCTTTCTCTTCTCACCTAAATTCTCTAGATTAGGATTCCTTTCTCATCTTTCCTCATTCTATTGTTTGTTTCCCTTTTGAAAAAAAAACATAAAAAAAACGAAAAAAAAAAAATTGTAATTAATTCTTGAAATTAAATTTGGAATTTAAATTTCGAATTTGAATTCAAAAATTGATTCAACCCGGTGCACTCAGATTTGGATTCGGGACTTGAGTAATCGACTCTCACGAGTTCATCTAGATTCCAGTCTGGAACTTAGCCCCAATCGACCTGTTGCACCACCTCACCCGGATCCAATGGGTGAGAACGTAGTGGACCCGCCTGTTGCACAACCTATAACTCTGAGGGATCGATGCTATCCAGCGATGGCTGCTCAGCCATCGTGCATCATTATGCCCACCATACCGGGTCGCGACTTCGAACTTAAGGCACAATACATGAGTATGTTGCCTAAGTTCACCTCTAGGGAAGACCCATATCTCTTCCTTAGAGAATTTGAGGAAATCTGCTCTCTTATGCAATACCAGCATATCCCTGAGGAGGCAGTGCGTCTGAAATTCGTGCCTCTAGCACTGAAGGACGACGCTAAGAAATGGCTATATAGTCTAGCCGAAAGATCCATTAGAAGTTGGGCTGAGTTTTTTCAAGTTTTCCTAAAAAAATATTTCCCCAACCATAAGATTATGAGGATTAGGAATGAAATTGTTGCATTCGTTCAGTCTGAGAGCGAGCTGTTCTATTCCTACCTAGAAAGATTCAAAAGTGTTCTGACCCAATGCCCTCATCATGGAATTCCAAGATGGCAATTATGCCAAATTATTTATGAGGGATTGACACCCACATCTAGAGTTATGGTAGAATCCGTAAGCCAAGGGAACTTTATGTCGAAAAATGAAAATGATGCCTGGACTTTCCTTGAGGAATTAGCTGAAAACAGTATGCAATGGGACAATGCTAGAACACCGCTTAACCCGAGTATTGGATCTAGAATAGCAAGTCAACCCAAACCAGGTGTCTTAGCTGTAGATGCCAACATAGCGGCTGAAGCAAAACTAGCTACCCTTATGCGCAGAATGGAAAGTTTAGAGCTACAAACCCAAAACCGAGTGAATCAAGCCTCGACTATCTCGTGCTCTAGATGTGGTCAGACTGGTCATGTAAAGGAGGATTGTGCGGAATGAGACCAAGTTAATGCCATGTATAACCATGCTAGAAATGACCCATACGCATCAACCTATAACTCGGGTTGGCGTAATAATTCCAATTTCTCATCAAACCAACAGGGTCAACCTCCTAGACAACAACCAAACCCGTATAACCAAAATAATACATCATCTGGGTTTAGTAACAATAACGATCATGAGGTTAGGTTGACAAGCTTGGAAAATTTGATGAAAACTTTTATACAAACAACCAACCAGACCTTCCAAAGGCTAGAGACACAAGTCAGCCAACTAGCACAAATAGTAGGTGAAAGAGAAAAGGGTCGGTTTCCAAGTCAACCTGAGGTGAACCCTAGATCTAATAATAATTCATATCAATCCTATCAAGCACCTTCAGGAAATAACAACCCTAGACCGGTCCAAATGGTTAATGAGGAAGGACCGTTCCAACAAATAAATGCAGTAGTGTCATTACGGTCCGGAAGACAGATTGATAATAATGTGGTAAATCCTAGAACATCTAATCAATCGAGCCATCAAGCTACCACATATGACCTAACCATTGAACCTGACATCCAATCTGAAACGCCCAACCCACCTACTCAACCTGAACCCATAGCTCAACCTGAACCTGAGCGAGTCTATGTCCCTAAAGCCCCATTTCCCAATAGACTCAAAAAGAACTCAAGTGCACAAATAGAGAAAATCTTGGAAGTATTTAAGCAAGTTAAGGTGAACATTCCACTCTTAGACATGATTCAACAAATACCTGCTTATGCTAAATTCTTAAAAGATTTGTGCACTAAAAAGAGAAAAACAAACGTACCAAAGAAGGCATTCTTAACTGCAAACATAAGTTCTATTTTGTCCAACACATCTCCTATAAAATATAAGGATCCTGGATGTCCCACAATTTCATGTTCAATAGGAGATACTTTTATCAACAGAGCCCTTCTAGACCTTGGTGCTAGTGTTAACCTACTCCCGTACTCTGTCTATGAGCAAATGAACCTTGGTCCACTAAAACCCTCTAAGACAACCCTTCAATTTGCTGATTGCTCTATTAAGAAACCAAGAGGTATAGTAGAGGATGTTTTGATCAAGGTTGGTGACTTCATTTACCCAGTAGATTTTGTCGTACTAGATACCGCACCTGTTGTAAATCCTAATCGACAAATCCCTGTAATTCTAGGCAGACCATTTTTAGCCACTTCGGAAGCATTGATAAACTGTCGAAATGGGCTCATGCAATTATCTTTTGGGAACTTAAAAGCTGAATTTAATATCTTTCATATTGATAGTGAGCCAGAAATAACATGCAATCAAAGTGATGTTGTGATGAAATCGCGTATCTATAATATTTCTGAATCATCACAAAATCAAAAAGGAAGTAAGAAAAAGGGGAGGAATTCATCTACACACCCACCGTCACTCGAGCAAATAAGAGAACCAATTTATGTGAGGGGTGTGGAACCTGTAACTCAGGATGCTCATTGCAACATGGGGAACAATTCAACTGGATACATGCACCAATATGGTGTCATTCAATCCAGTTCTGACTATGGTTGACTTTGAGCAAATTCCATCCGTCCACCGCAGTTCATCAAGGTAATAAGTGCATTTGTTTGATATTTGCATACATTGGGGACAATGCATGATTTAGGTGTGGGGGGGGGGGGGTGTTTATGTATATATTTATCTATATATCTGTCTTTCATAAATAAATAAATAAAAATCAATGTTTCATGACATAGCTTAAGATTGAACTGCCAAAACCCGTGTACAAATTGCATTGAGTTTTTGTTCCTTATTATATAGTTCTGCTTGTAGAAATTATGACATAAATCTAAGTTCCAAAGAAATAACCCATTGCCCTTTAAGATATGTATGCACTTAAATTGGATGAATCAAATCTTTGAAGTGGTTGATAAAAAGCAGAGGTTGAGGAAAATATACCAGGAAGTGTGGACTTCTAATAGCAATTAAGCCCTGAGGAAATTAAAAATAAAGGAATAAAGTGAGGAAAACACATTCTGCAAAATGATTACAAAAGCCCAAGCCTTTGAGTCACTGGTCCGTAGGGGTATCTTGAAACCCGGTAACTTGAGTCTACCAGCTCGGGATTATCGACCAAACTCGCTACACAAATGCAAAAAGGGTAAAAGTGTCAAAAAGCAAATGTGTTGAATCACGGAAGAAAAGAAAAGAAAAAAATAATAATATTCAAGGCCCAAAGCTAAAAGAATGATCCATGCCATGGTTGATCCGAATGATACTTCACCACCAGAGGAGGCGTGCAAAATAATTCAAGTGATAAACATGTGTAAAAGGGTTAGTGGTGTGAATGTTGGAGGAACAAAGACCAAGTCATATTTTTAATGAGTAAGATTTATATAATGCGCATGCAAGAATTCTCAGTGAGATGTATATGGTTGAGGTAGGGATATTGAGAACTATTAATGAAATGTTCATTCAGGATTTTGTGGGTATATCCGCTGAAAACCCTCAGGAGACAACACTACTCCCCCTTGGCAACAAGGAGGTTTAACGGCGTGTTGCACATGCTAAGTGCAACCGTGATTCCTACGAAAGTGAGTTAGGATTTCCCTGTTTTCATTTTTCTTATATTCTGTTTTGCTAGGGACTAGCAAAATCTAGGTGTGGGGGTATTTGATGCATTGCATACATTGCATCATATGTCTTTCGTTTAGATTACTTTTACATCAATAAATGCTACTAAGGTATGTGTTTAGTCTTATTTACAGAATACAGGGACCTGAATGCAATTTACCCACATCCCGAGCATAAACGCATGCAAAAGACTCATTTCTATCATAAAGACCAAGTTCAAGATTATCGGGTTACGAATGGAAATGCATCCCAAGCATAAAAGCATTCAAATGCTAATTGCAAAAAGAACAAGGACTTAAGCACAAAAGTAGCCGGGGACTTAACTGCAAAAAGTCAAGGGCCTAATTGCAAATCACGAGTAGCCTTTATTCTCTTGGAGAAAATATATAGAAAAATCAATGTATATCTCCAAATATGTGAAGGAATTAATCTGGAGCTCAAAAGAATGGAAAGAATCAATCCAGACGCGTAAAGGAGGATCAAATCATACCATAAACATTCAACCAAAATCTGGACCAAATCAGAGCATGATGTGCGGCGATTCCGCCGCAGATCACACACACCATGCGACGATTCCGCCGCCCCCTAGTCGATCCGTGTGCTCCAATTTCGTCCAGTCGTGTCTGGACACGTGTACTTTCCAATATTATACCTAGATCCCTTGTAGCAACTATAAATAGACCCGAGAACGATGTTAGAAGGGTCCTTAGTCTTTGGTGTTAGTTTTTATTCTTAACCTTAGTTTTGTATTCTTCTTTTCATTAATAAAATTCTGTCTTTTATTTCTTACTTTTAGTTTTCTTTTGTAATGTCTCAAGGACTCCTTCTTCCTCCCTCTATGAGTTTCTAACTCCTTCCAAAGGGTGGAGGTAACGGATTTAGGGTGAAGAGAAGACGAATGAATGTTATTATTTTAATTTCGTGTTAGTATATTTTGATTACTTGAGTTTATGTTAAATCATTTATCATGTAATGCTTCATAACTAATATGATTTATTATAAGTTTCTAAATTCTCTAATCTAAACCTTAAATCTAAACCTCCACCCGACAGAATTCACATCTTTGTTCTTGTTTTAGTTTTAATTGTTCTTGTTTCTTGCCTTAGATAATTAAAATCCAAAAATCTCAAAACCCAATTATTTCTTCTCTCCTTCTTCTCCTTAATCGAAAATCACACTAAAAACAGAATCTCTCACTCCTTGTGTTCGACCCGTATTTGCCACGTCTCCATTGACGCCGTGCACTTGCGGTATAAATTTAATTCTCATCAACAACCTATTAAAAACATAAAATATCAAGCAAATATTTCAAATCTGAATTTTTTACCTGAAGTATAGCTACGCATCCATCAACATTCCCCTTCTTTGTGGTAAGGTCGCCTGAAGATTTCTTTTTCTTCAGTTCTATACTGCCTTTTTCTATGCTAGCATGTAGGAACTTAAAACTGCCTTTGCCCAGACATACTTTCTCATGTCTTCTAGTCTTTCAACATAAGACATGTACCATTCGTTCGCTCTATTTGTGTCGTCACAAAACATGAATGTAGTAAAAAGAAGACAGATCAGTAGTTTGACGTATCCAATGTCATCTCCTCTTTCCCTGCCCCCCTCAATTGTATATGTAATTCCTTGTTATCTAGTCTCTGACCAGCCAGTTTGGTCGATTGCTTTTTACTCATGTCGATTGACATTCCTACATTTTCCAGTCCTAATATGACTGTCACATCAGTGGTGTTGAAATTCATGAGTTTATTACCAATCCTGAACCCACATTCTTCCACTTCAAAATTTCAATTATGAAGTCAAGGATGTCATTGTCTACAATGATTCTTTGCATACTCAGGAATTTAACTAAGGATGTCTTCTGGAATATCGTCCGTTAGTTGTTGGTAATGGGTGAAAGCTCCTTCTCGAATGATTCCTACGTAAACTTCAAAAGTTGAAAGTAATTGAAAGTCTTTAATATAAACATTTTCATTCATTAGCACAAAATGGCTTAAACAGACAGACCATAGCCTAATAAGGTGCTTGTGCATAAGAATCAGGTGGAAAGTAGATTCTGGGAGTCAAAAGGAAAGCAATGGAAAGCAGAATCCAATGGAGTTTAAATTCTATTTGACGAAATTATGTCATTTGTGTCTGTGACTGGAATTTGATGGAATTCAAATTCTATTATTTATGGATATCACTGGAATTTACAATAAACGTAAAAATACAATTCAATAATTTTTTGAACAGTTGGTCATTCAATGTAACATATCTATTTTCATAACCCTAAACCCCAAACTCCCCTAACCCTAAATTTTCAACTCTCCTAACCCTAAACCCAAGATATGCACTGATTGATTCGTTTTATATTAACCGCAAGTGCACTGCCGCGTTGAAGCGGTGGCAAATACGGGTCGAACCACAGGGAGGTGTGTCGACTTTTGGTTTGTGCGAAGGCGAGTGGTAAAGAAAGGAGAGAAAGGTTGGTTACACGAAACTACACTAAGGTGCAAGTGGAAATGGAAAAGAAGCAAGAAAACTAAACCCCAAAGGGGGTAGAGAAATAATGTGAACATAAAGAAGTGTGTGTGTGTGTGTTTATTAAGCTCCTCACAATATGTAGTGCATGAAATCATAAAACTAAATCCAACTTTGCCTCCACATGAATTAAGATTAGATCACATCATTAAAACATACAAGACAATAATTGGAATGAAGCTAAATGAACTCAAGTATAAAGACTAGACCCTACTATGCCTCCACATGAATTAAGATAACACATTATCATTAAAACATACAAGGCATTAACCAAGGTAAAGGCAACAAGAGTACATTCACTACAACTTGTGTTTCCAATATTAATTCCATCCATATCCTAACCATATCATTCCCCATAAAATAGGTCCACTAATCAAAGCATAGGCTAAGCTTCATTCAAGAGCATTAGCATATCAAAGATAAGAGTGAAATCCCATTAGATGGTTATGGAAATCATATAAAGCTCAAGGGATTAAGATAACACACACTTAATACACTACATGATTATATCACATATTTCTCCACCCCCCAAATGGGGATGGAACTACTCACTAATCATTACACTACAACCTACATTAAAATGAGACATTCTACTGAAATGAAACTACACTAAGCAAGAAAGGAACATTAAAGAAGCTAATTAAAAGAAACATAAACTAAAGAAACATGCAAGAATTAAAAGACAAGATTAAAAGAAACTAGAACAATTATTTTATTAACAATGACTCACATTGAAGGTAGCATTCTTCTCCACCTTGAGTTTTGCTTCAACGCTTACTCCTTAGTAGAGAGAATGTCACCAAGCAATGGGTAGTTACAATGGAAGGTGAAGAGTTCTATTTATAGCCATAGAAAAAGGTAATCCGGGACAATCCCCCAATGTGGGACTAAACAAATACCAAACATAGCCTAAGCATCCTCTAATACACGTGCTCCAGAAGTTTCATCGGATCCGGGAAGATCCAGACCGCCAATTGGTGGTCTACAGGATCCAGATCGAGTTGAAATTTGTTTTGGGCTTGTCTTGATATATTTGTAGGTCTTGGATGCGTCTAGTTTGCTTGTTGGAGCTCCGACCCGAATCGAATTGCCAAAATTCTCCCGATGATGGTGTGGAGTTTCCTGTTTTGCTCTTAGGTCCTTCGGTCTTATGTTCAGGTCCTTCTCCCTTGCATCTTAGTCCCCAGGTCTCACAATTAAGTCATTTTTCCTGCTTTTGAGTCCTTTCATGGCTCTTCTCTTCAAACCTCTTTATTTCTGAAATTCAAACATAAAACTCGTCACGTAGCATTGCTTAGATGTAAGATAATGGATATAAGATACAAATATGAGCATGAAATGATGTAAATCATGCACAAACATAGGGATAATACTGGTCAAACCGTCAAAGGTAAAATATTTTCTTTTCCATTGGATTCCAATTGGAGAAACCCCCTATACGAGGTCAGAGTCTGTAGTATTTTGTGTCCCTATGTATGTGTATATTTTCAAAAAATTATGCATACATACATACAAGATCGATATTCATATTTTCAGTAATTTTATATACATTATTTTTGTGTTTATTCTAATATCATGAAAATCTACATATATTAAAATAAATAAAAAAGAGATGATCATACCCAAATGTTCTATAAAACATTTTCGAAGATCCGGAGTACCGTTGCCCGTCGAATAGCTCGGCGATTCGCCTCCTAGTGTTCACCAAACTCTAAACAAGATTAGAGAGAAATGAGCTAGCCAATCAATCTCTAATTAAGCATAGAATGTAGCTAATAACCCCTTTAAAGCTCCATGATATTTAATCTCTAAAAGCTTGAAACAATTAAGAGAAATTCAGATGGATAAGTGGAGAGGTTAGGGAGGGAAAGAATTTTGCGTTTATATATGAAACAAGTAGGTGAGAGGACTTATTTATAGCCTCCCAAATCACTCACAACATGAACTATTCTCTAGTCATGATCTCTTGCTATTCTCTCCCTTAAACCAATCGCAATTTGCCACATAATCATCCTAAAAAATGTTTGACCACAGCTGTAATTAATCCAGCCTGTGATCTAAATTATTCTCTTAATAATTCTGGCAAAACCGTACCGAACGGTCGACAGAAACTAACTAACCAATCAACCGATTGTTAGTAAAACGTGATTTTGGTTGGACCACGAAATCCTTCGGTCGACCCTCAGATGCTACCAAAGCTACTGTGATTTTCCGGTCGAACAAAACACACAAATGGTCGACCGATTCAACACAAGAATCGGCTACTGGATGTTTTTGGTCAGACTGGGTCATAAGTCGGTCAACCGATTACCACCAAGAAAAATTCGCGGAAGTTCCTGAAAGTTTTCGATCGAACCACGACTTGCTACCGGTCGACCGATTAATCTAGGAAATAGCTCCTGGAGTATTTCGATCGACCGACACGTCCTATCCAGACGACTTTTGGCACACATAACATCTACTGTGGAATTTTGGTCGACCGGTCTCTGAAAACGTTCGACCATTTTGTCCGATTTTGCCTTTATCAAATTTTGGATTTATCTCCAACAAAATTTAATCATTTGGGGTTTTAGCAAATTCATATCTTATGTAAATATTATCCTATGTAATGTTGAATCAATTACACCGCATAATATATACACCTTATATGAATTTAATCTTGATTCTAGTTATGTCAATTTTCGTGACATATGATTTTATTGATTCACAATATGTGTCCCTTTTCACATAAAATCAGACACATCATATGAACTCAAAATCAACCTTCTTGTTTACCCGTTTTGTGATGTGACCTATAAGACGATCTAAGCTAAATTGGCAGCAATATTAAACACTCAATATCTCAAACTATAAGCAGTATCTAGCTACACATTATAGTTACCCAATTAGCATAGATGTTTTGTTCCACTCGAACCAAACACGATCCATTTAGTTATGTAAGTGCACCACTTATGTCTATCCCTTGCCACATGATATGAAGAATATATACAAGGTAGAAATGTGTCACCTTTGTATTATATTCATTTATGATCTCTTTAAGCTAATTATAACTATATAACTTAACTCAAGTTATATTGTGCACATTATAATTTTACTTTATCAAGGGACCCACTAATATCATCACTCAATTAAGAGGGGCAATAAGAATTTGACTAGCTATCTTTTCTAACACAATCAAGCTCAACCAATTATTGCCTTTATCACGATACACATTTATAGCTTTTGACAATAATCAAATCAAACACTTCTTAAGTGAGAAGATATAAGTCTCATATCTTAGGATTCAAGACACAATGAAAATATTAATGACACATAACACAATTCCATAACGTTTCACTTTCTAGGTCTATTCAGTATATAAAAGTAACAATTTTCCTCTTTTATATACTCGTGTCGTCAAATATTTGTAGATCTACAATAATCGATGACCAACACGACAATCTTATCTCGGTAATTAATGTTCCATGTTAATTACCATGATTGTGAATAACTTTTGATTTATGTAAGGACCAAGAGCCTTTTCCTGAATACTTCCAAAAGATGAATACAATAATCAATGAACAAAATGCTTGCACATTCAATTCATAACAATTGACATATAAAAGTAAAACTTTTAGAACACATTCCTTTCAGAATCCTGCTGTGAAGGGACACAACCACCACTATTTAAAGGATAGACCCCAGCGAACCTAACACGACCAAACCCTGGTGGTCGAAAACGACGACGATGTTTTCACTATGACCAACTCACCTGCTTTCTACCGTTGGTACTCGGGATTTCCATGTTTGATGTCATTTCTTCAGTTTTGGTTTTTTGTTGGAGTCGGCTACTTCGCGAGGCGGAGGAAGATTTACGATTTGTTTTTAAAACTAAGGCAGTTCTTTGAAAAGTTACAATTTAGCCTGATTTTGTTTAATGGAACGAATCATTGTCACCACATTTTTGGGAAACCACAACTATTCCCTACTCTATCAGATAACAAATTTTGAATTGCTTTGACGTGGCTAGTGAGTGGCTGATGGGGCTGGCTTGTCCACTCTATCAGAGAACTATTTCCTACTCTTTGAGAGAATGAATTTGCTTAAACAATCCAAAACAAATCCTCAAAATTGGTTGATGTGGTTGGTGAGTGGTGAGACACGGTGTCCAAGTACAATCCTCTTTCAAACATTTGTTTGTATCAGTTTGTGTATAGGGCAGGCTTGTGGAGTTGTGGTTTAACCATTTAAGAACCCTTTCGTGTTTTAAAGAACAGACTCGGGTGTTTTAAAGGAAATACATATCTTTATAGTGTTAATCGTGTTTGTCCATTACAACTATCTATATCAAACATCCGTTTATTAATTGTGTTACATGTTACATGCTATATCTTCATCCACCAAACGCCAGAACGACACTTCCTATCAATTAATAATGCTAACTGTATTCCGGAGCAGAAGAACTTAATTAACAATCTCAAGGAAATCAACCTCTCAAATTTTCTTGCCTGAGATCATCTGGGTGATTTCTTCGAAGACAAGCTTCCGGTGAAATTTTCAGCTGAAACGTGCAGGTGCCAATCTTCTAGAAATCACCACTCAAGATGACACTCAAAAGGCCCTCACATCCAAAATCAACGGTGTTTCTTTCACTCTCACCGCCTCACTACTTGGGGAGATCACCAGTCTCCCAAGCGTTGAAGATGACATCTACAACTTAGCTTAGGAGGAGATACGTGGCTCCATCGATCAATTCATCGATGTTACCAAACCAAGGGTGCCACGAGAACAAAAGCTCTATGTCACTCATCTACCAAATTCTATTTGTTTAATACATCATTGTCAATATGAATTGAATGTTGAGAAAACAAATAAAATAAAATTAATGATATAAAGTGTGAGTAAAAAATGTAAAATATGGAAGAATTATAAAAAAAATCTAAGATCTATATCAATCATTGGTAAAGTCCTACCAATGATATAATATAAGAGCTCTTCGGTATGATAGGGCACTATAATAGAAATTCCAAACCCAATAAAAATTCTCGAAGAGTTCTTCCCTTACTCGTCATCGCTTACTCTCCATCTTGCCAAAAAACTATAGCATATCCCTATTGGGTTTTGTCATGATGGGACAGAACACAACCTTTCATTACATAGTTTGTAGTGTGTTCCATTCATAAATCGTCTCGTGCAATGAGGGTATGTACATCAGTACATGATAAACGAAGTATCCTTTAAAAGAATTGGCTTGTTATTTGAGGATTCTTTGAGTTTCAAGGACACATTCCTTCGAATTTGAAGGACAAACTTGAGTTTCCAAAGACAACCCTTAGTGACCGAATGGATTTTGATTTTCCAAATTGGTGATTCTATTTAGGGCATTCGGTGCACCCAATGCGGTTTGGTCGACCACATACCTGAAAATTTCCGTTGCTTTCCGTTTCCGACCACAAATGTTGAGAAAGAAAAAAAAATCAAAAAACGATAGCAAAGCTCATGGGTTTGGTGGGTTCTCAATTAGTGTAAAAAACTATAGCATAACCTTTTCGGCTTTCGTTATGACAGGACACAACCTTTCATTAATTAGTCATTTCACGACATACATTATCATAGGTTGTATTGTGTTTAATTCATAGATCTTACCCTAGAGTCTAGAAAGGACATCTTACCTCAGTGATATAAGTGGGGATCCATATCTACTTTTGTAGTTTCCTTGAGAAATGATTTTAGGGTCCTTTAAAGTATGTAAGTGACATTTAAAAGAATAGGATTTCTATGCACTCGTTGAAAATTTGGAATCCATTATCCATGCACACTTTTCCTTCTCAACGTTTGAGGTTGGAATATGAATTCTGAGTGGTCGACCGAACCCATTTCGGTCCATCGAAATGTGCTACACGTACTACCGAACACATCTTGGTAATATGAAGTGAGGAGATGAGAATCCTATGTGAGTGCCACTTAATTTGAAACTTATTTAGTTTTCATAAGTGATAAGTTAAGTCAAATGAATTATTATTTTTCACTAGTAGTCAATTTATTTTACGTTCTACGACGAATTATTGCGTTCCTAATCTTCACAGTAACTATTTTATGATGAAGAAACAATTTATGTTTATTGAGAAACACAACGTCGCAATAAATTCTAATAAAAATGATAGATCACGATTAAAAGCACTGGTGCTAATATGATGATACATGTCTTGATGGCTTATTGCAATGGGTGTCGTTTTAACGCAAGATAACTTTCAGTTCATGGTATGCCAATAAACTCAACATTCCAGTCATAGTATGCCATTCACAACATAAATAAAGAATAAGAAAAGAAGATGTCTGGAAATTCAGCGCTTGAAAAGCATGACAAAAGGTTATGTTAGGAGGAAGATGAACAGTCGTCTTTGGAAAGTGCAAATTATTTATTTATTTATTTTGATAAGCACGAAAGTGCAAATGTTTGGTTGTTTAGTTCAAGGTTTTTGAAAGTGAACTGAAGAGTGAATCGATAAATGCTAGGTTTGGTTCAAAATGGTCCGACATAGGATGACGTCAGCATAGCATCATCATTTTGTGAACCGAGAGTTGAACCGAATCGAGTCTGAGATGATGGTTCAACCGATGATTAAATCGTATTTTACAGGTACTTTACCAAATATTTAAGTTCTTAAAGTCCTTAGACAACATATGTACCTAAAATCAACTATGAAATTCCTAAAAATATTAAAACATATTAGTTATTATATAGTGATAATCAATCATCAACAAAAAGAAAAATATGACATTTAAGGTTACATAATGTTAATAATTTTATTTCTTCGTCATAATTTACCTTTTCACAAACATAAAATACTAATTATATTTGAAATTTAGTGATCGTAATAGAGTAATATTTTTGGGTTAAATTGAAACAAAATAATTGCTCTTGGAGGTTAATCGTTACTTATATAGTTCAGGATGGAAACTATAGTATAACATTATTTGGTTACACAACGCCAGTGACCGAATCGATCGATTTTCTTGGTTTTTTTTCCTGTCTCACCCAGTTAAATCGTGTTTGATGACTTCGGTTTTTTCAATGAACAAACCAGTAACTTTCCGTTTTTTGTTGAATATCGGTCTGACCACCAATTCATTTCGGTTTTCAAAACAGAGGTTCACTTTCACCTAGAAGGAAGAGTTGATGAAACATTAGTGCACACTAACATAAATATTGTATTGTTTATTGATTTTATTCATATTTAAGGAAGAACTTCCGACATGTGGAAGTTATATTCTAAGTTTCACATAAAGAAAATGTAAAACATTATAACATTATTATCAACATCATTTGTTACATGGAATTCAATAAGAGTAGGGTTGTAAACTGATTGAGTTCGGTGCGAGTTGGGGTCAACCCTCACCTGACTTGCCACGAATTGGCAGGTTGCTGGTCGGGTTATAACCTGCTCCGAAAAACCCACAACCCGACCCACCCGATAACTCGCCTCATTGACGAGTTCCGGGGGCAGTTGACGAGTTGGCAGGTCACCTATATCAAAAATATTTAAAATGTGATTTTCTATAAAAATAAAAAAATCACCTAAATAACAATATTTTAGGAAAATATATAAATTATGATTTCTAGATAGTAATATGTTTAAGATTAAGTTGTAATTTGTTAGATTAAGAATTAGTAATGAGTTAAACAATAAGTTTATGAGTGATAAGTTACATTATATATTTATATTTATATGTATATGTATATATATTATAATTTATTATTATTATTATTTTATGGGGAAATTTCACTTTGCATCCCTCAAATGTACTCGTGTATCACTTTGCACCCCTCAATTCTTGATGTCATCAATTTGCCCCCTAAAATATTTTAGTTCATCAAAGACACTCCCTCCCATTACGTTGCTGTTAATTTTCACCCGTTTGTCTGATAAAAAGACGTAATTGCCAATCATGTTTCCACAAAAACCAAATCACTCCTCTAGCCAAAGTAATCCTAAATAAACAAAAGAACTTCCCTTCAACCATCTTCCCCAAAAACTCCTTCCATTGCATGTTCGGAAAGTGATTTCGAGGGCAGGGGATTGTGTTGGGATTGGATAGCTCATACTCCTTATGCCCACTTAGACAGGTCGGTTGGGCTTGGGGACCGAACTAGTTTCCAACGAAGCTCGATGGGCTCGATAGATGCTCGATGGACACACTTTGGACACTCATTCCATCAAAGCTCGATGGGCTTGATCTGAGTTCGATAGGAACACGATTGTTGTGCTGGTTAGGCTTGATAGATGCTCGATGGACACATTGTGGACACTCATTCCAACGAAGCTCGATGGGCTCAATATGCGTTCGATAGGAACGCAATTGTTGTATTCGATAGGCTCAATTACTTTTGCACGTGAGCTCGATAAGATTAGGCTGAGTGTTTTGTGGAGTGGATTGAATCGATGGAAGCCAAACCGATCTTCTGTGTTTCCAACGAAGCTTGATGGGCTCGATAGATGTTGGAACGCAATTGTTGTGTTCGATGGACTCAATTCCTTTTGCATGTGAGCTTGATAAGGCTCAACAATAGTTTGTTTTAATTTGTTTTAACTTAATGTTGAGTTATTGTCGAAAGAGGCTAGATGGAACTCGATGTCATTGTGGAACATAATTGTTCAATAAATGTACATCGTCTTCAACCAATGCAATTGGATAGTTATACATAGCATACAGGCAAATCTCTAAGATGGGTGACGATTGGAGTGCATCAAAAGACATATCAAGAACTTATGGAATCCTACAAAGAAACAACACACCACCATCAAACCATATCACAATTTCTTCTAAGAACCCTACTAACTCAAAGTATGACATCAAATCCGGATCACAATTTTCAAAATATCTCAACTTTTCATCCTTGTATTGACCGCCGTCAAAATTACCTGAATGGTGAAAAACCAACAAAAATTAGGGGTTCATAATTCGTTGTACATGACATAAAAAAGTGGACATTAGGGACATATTAAATGCCCATTTAAATGTGCTCGATAATGAGAATCAACCAAAATGATAATTGTTCTCATAAATGACAGAACATCATCCAAACAATTCAAACTACAAGATCATTTAATTCTCAGAAATTGAATCAACTTCTAATTGAAAGGATAATTGAATCAACAAAGAGTCAAAAATGATAATTTTTGGAATGTCTTATCAGCCAAATTTCAACAAGTAATAATTTGGAATGTCTTAGAAGCCAAAATAATAATTTAATAACCAATATGCATGTTCAGCCCGTTACTTCCAAACCGTGAAACATGCAATCATTACAAGAACCCCACCTAAAACTCACACTTCGACGACGACGACGACGGCAACATGAGAGGATGGCTATGGGAGGGCGGCCAAGCGAAGTCAATTCGGTTGAGAAGGAGTCTGATTTGGAAAAAGTTGGAGATGGCAAATGGGATTGGGTTTGGGGATTTTGGAAGAGATGGTTGACGGGAAGGAGTTTTTGGGGGAGATGGTTGAAGGAAAGTTTTATTGTTTATTTGAGGATTACATTGGTAAGAGGAGTGATTTGGTTTTTGTGGAAAGATGTTGGGTAATTACGTCTTTTTATCAGACAAACGGGTGAAAATTAACAAGAGTGTAACGGGAGGGGTGTCTTTGATGAACTAAAAGATTTGGGGGGGGCAAACTGATGACAACAAGAATTGAGGGATGCAAAGTGATACTCGAGTACATTTAAGGGTGCAAAGTGAAATTTCCCCTTATTTTATTTTAGCATGTTGGCAATTTAATGGGTTCGTTCTTTTGATCAATCCTAACCCAACCCACTAAGAAAGCAGGTTTGTGGGTCAACATGTTAGCGAGTTTTGTTTTCTAAATAGGTCAGAAATTACGACCCTAACCCAAAACCACCGGGTCGGGTTTTGCATGTTGGCAGGTTTGACCCCCATTTCCAGCTCTAAATAAGAGTACGTAAAAGCAATACGTTACAATTTATTTAACTTCAGAAATAAGAAAAAAAACAACCACACTCAAATCAACAAGAAGCGCCATGCTGCACCTCGTATACATAACTTTGCCAAGAGATTTTTTTATGATTGTATTTATAGGAGTGTGCGTCTATATATTACATCTTTATATTAGTTGATTAATTTGCAAAATTAAACCTAAATACAATGCCAGTGGAAAAGACAAACAATTTAATATTAGAATTGGAAAGGAATGGTAAATATCCATCTTTAAAAAAAGTAAGAATAATGTTGTAGCCCAAGCTAGAAATAATTTCCATGGCATACCTGTACTGCATGTGAGAAAATAAAATAGAGTAACAAAATGTCAAAAATTGAATTTGCGAATCAACAACTCCAATGAGCCGTATGAATCAAATACTATTTCAACTTCTTTTTGTAATCTCAAATCCCTTCAATCTGCAATCTCATTGTGCCCAATTAAAGCCTTCTTTTTGCAGCTAAAGCAGTCATTGAACAATGTGGCCAATTACCTGAAATAAGATTTATCAATCGGAATCCACAATCCACATGTTAAGTTCTACACTAAGTCTACAAAAGAACATATGGGAGTTTTTAAAATAAATATTCTTTGGAAAAAAATAAGACACTGATTATAATATGTGATAGTAGAAATCGAAAATAAATAAATAACAATATCCTCTCTAAATCTCCTTTAGGATCAAGACTCAGAATAACAAAAAAATATTGTTAAAGAAGGGCTTGGTGCTAAAAAGTATAAGAGAACTCGTAATCTCAATCCTAATGAAAATTAAATTTCAGCAAAAAATTTAAACATACTTGAATGACCTCTATCTTCTCAAATAAAGCCACCCATTATTTTGCTCATCTAAGAGCATCCGTTAACGCTTAAAAGTTAAGGCCGTGAGCAGGTCAGGTCATTGACGATCGTAAAAAAAATTTGTTAACGGGTGAAATTTGCGGTTGTGAAGAGGTCGTGAACGACCGCGTCGACCCGGTCGTTCATTATTTTATTATTTTTCGATTTTTTGTTTTGTTTTTTGTTTTGTTTTAATTTTTTTAATTTTTTGATTGAGTTTTTTTAAATTTCTTTTTTGAAAATACGTTTTATAATTGTTTTGATTTTTTAAATTTTTTTTAAATTGTTTTAAATTTTTACCAAGATAGATCCCGAAATGATGTGGAGGAGAGAGGTAAGTTGTTGTGGGTTGTGTTGGGCTGTGGTTAAGAGGTGAATAATGTAGGAAAGAGAAGAATGTGGGTTGAGGAAAGAGAAAACTGATGTGGAAGAGAGAAAAAGCTGATTTTGAAGAGAAAGAGGACTGACCAGGTTGTCCAGGCCATGTTCAGTGGTGGTCTAAGTATTAGGGACAAATCCTTGAAGTGCGTTCCAATAGTACCATATTTTTACTGGAATACATAGCAACTTTTTGCATAGAAACTAATAATAATGTAGCAAACACAAGTCATATCCAACGCACCAATACAGAACTTACGGAATGAATAAAATATTTTTCTTCAAATGGTGAAACGTACAATTGGCAAAGTTCATCTCTATAATTACACGAATTTTACTTTCACAAGAGGTGATATCTGAACTCTAACTTAGTTCGGGACTGCAATTCGTTGCAGACATCAGATATCATCGATATTTTCCTATGTAAGTTGGCATATTAAGCTATTAATTTACAAAGATGGTCATTAACTTATCCACTAACCATCCTATATCAACTAATAAATTTTAGTAAAAGAAAGTTAGCAACATGGACTTGCTGAAATCTATAAAGATAAGTCTCGAGGACACCAAATTGGTTTTCGTCATGTTAAATTAAGTAAATAAAGTGAAATAACGGTAATTCCAACAATAGCTCAGGCAACATGCCGTCGAAAACTCCTGTTGGTAGTTCGCAAAAGCACGCCTGAACGAAACAGACATCTTGACATTGTACGAAGATTGTTTCATCCTTAGTTGACCCAAAACATCATGCCTAAAACAAAAAAATACATGAACTTTTTTGGAGAAACTAACTAAAACCCAGATAAGCATTTAATGATTATCCAAAAATATTTTAACAACATTATTCATCTGATATGCATTTCCACAACTTCTATTCAAAGCATTGCAAAGTAAGTAGAAATCAAATCATTTAAATGTACTGAACTTAAGTTACTCGCAGTGATAACTCTGATGACCAATTTAATGAAATCAAAAAAAAAATTAAGAAATCATTCTTACATGATTCAGCCAAGCAGTGAACATCAATATTGTAACGTCCTCAAACACAGCGGAAAATTTCAAATTTAAAACATACAATCAACGAGGACATTACGAAAAGAAATACACACACCGGTGCACCAACATATAATATATATATGTGAACGAGTTTATAAAAGAATGTGATTACATCAAAAGATCATATACATAAAATATACACAAGTAATCACAACCACCTCAAAAGATAAGGAAGCAGGATCCGGTCTCGAGCGCTCCCTCCGCCGTCACCACCCACCTAACGTCGCTCTCGGCCTGAAAGCAGACAATAAATGCCTGAGTTTCCAGGAGGAAACCCAGTATGCCAAACCCTAACACATATATGGACAAAATGAAATATGCAAAGAACCGTAAAATCATCACAACTGATACACCCGCTAAGTTCCTGGAACCTCTCTCCCGGCCATAGCCGAACAATACGGGTCTCAAGGGTCCTCTCACCCCAACCCACCAACACTCGTGCACACAAGGCACTGCCGGTCCAAATCACGGCCAAACAACCCCCTCATTGCCTCAGTGTTACCGGAGCCACGGTTTTGCATCATTCGCCGGAGCCACGGCTTTGCCTCAACTGTCGGAGCCACGACGACAATTATCACAATCCTCCACCACGTGTCACTACTAATCTCTCTAGGGCCTGCATGTCCTCCGCCGCCCCAAAAGGGCCGGTAGACCCGTCGCCTTCTAGCCAATCAATAGCAACACACACACACAAAAACAGTGCAAACGGTCGGAAGAAAACTGGCTTCCAGTCGACCGATCCTCACCCAGAGAACTGGCCAAACCGAAAAACCCGCCAAACGGTCGACCGACAAAGGGGTCCCGGTCGACCGAAAAGCACCAGTAGAAAACCATTTTCGCAAACAACAGTAAAACAGTCGAACAACCGAACGCTATCGGTCGACCGAAAACCACCAGTAGGATTCACCAACAGTCCACACTACACGGTCGACCGAAACCACACTACCGGTCGACCGGCCAATAAGTTAACTTAAACGTCGGTCGGACGAAGTCAACGAGCGGTCGACCGTTTAGATGGTCAACGCCCCCAACCGACCTACAACAGTACTTTCGGTCGACCGGCAAAGGGGCCCCGTTCGACCGAAAATACACAGGACGTTCTCTCTTACTAAAATCGCACAACCGGTAGACCGCCCAAAGGGCATCGTTCGACCGGTGCGAGAGATTTGCCCCGAAATACACTATAACCGGTCGACCTAACCAAAACACCGGTCAACCGTTTATAGTTCAGAAACGGTTGTGCAGGTCCGACGAGCCCAAAACGGCCTACCGTCGATCGCTCCCACTCCCACACTAACACTAGGTAAGCTTGAAAGCAAGTTTGACATACCTTAAGGCTTGAAGAAGCCTTTGAAGAAACAACGGCGAGCTATCCACGTGAAAACACCTCGCAACCGGCGCTTCTCCGACGAACCTCCCACAACGACGATCCCCGCACTTCCGGCGTCTCCCTTGCCTCCACCCACGCAGACGAACACTGAGGGAAAGAGACGAGACTAGAGAGAGAGTGAGTGGGAGAGATACGATTGTGAGAGAGAGAGAGTAAAACTCAAACCTTATATACTTTTCTCCGACTCGATCTCAGCCGTCCATCTCAATCCATCACTAATCCTCCCCTAAACACAATTAACACATAAGCAAGGGTTAGGATCTAACAATCCACCCTCCTTAAAGAATTTCGCCCACGAAATTAAATCCAGCGCTTACCAAACAACTCCGGATACGACTTCCGGACTTCCTCCTCAACCTCCCAAGTAGCCTCTCGCTCAGAGTGATGCTGCCACCTAACCTTAACCATAGGAATAGTCCTCCTCTTGAGCTGGTGCTCCATCCGATCCACAATCTCTACCGGTCTCTCCTCAAGAGACAAATCCTGCTGGATCTCGGGAACCTCAATCTGAATCACATGAGAAGGATCTGACACGTACTTCCTCAGCATCGAAACGTGGAAGACGTTATGAAGACCAGAAAACTGTGGCAGCAACGCAATCCGGTAGGCGACCTCTCCAACTCGGTCCAAAATCTCGAACGGCCCAATGTACCTCGGACTGAGCTTCCTCTTCTTCCCGAATCTCATCACCCCACGCGACGGTGAGATCTTCCGAAAGACATGATCGCCAACCTCAAAAATCAGCACACGCCTACGCCGATCCGCGTAGCTCTTCCGCCTGCTCTGAGCTGTCGCTAGTCGCTGCCTGATCACATCAACCTTCTCAGCATACATCTGTATAATCTCAGGCCCGACTAACTATCTCTCGCCTACCTCACTTCAGCACACTGGTGATCTGCAAGGTCTCCCATACAAAGCCTCGTACGGCGCCATCCCAATACTCGCATGGTAGCTGTTGTTGTAGGCGAACTCGATCAACGGCAAGTGCTCATCCCAGTGCCCTGCCCAATCCAGAGTGCACGCTCTCAGCATGTCCTCTAACGTCTGAATGGTCCTCTCTGACTGACCGTCTGTCTGCGGATGGAATGTTGTACTGAACTTCAGACGAGTCCCCAGAGCCTGCTGCAAACTCCCCCAGAATCTGGAAGTGAACCTCGGATCTCGATCTGAAATGATACTCACTGGCACCCCATGCAGTCTGACGATCTCCTCAATATACAATCTCGCAAGGCCCTCCAAAGGTAGAGTAGTCCGGATGGCCAGAAAATGTGCCGATTTGGTCAGTCGATCGACTATAACCCAAATCGCGTCATGAGAGCTCCTCGTCTTCGGCAACCCGGTGACGAAATCCATCGTCACGTGCTCCCACTTCCACTCAGGTAGCTCTATACTCTGAATCGGTCCCGCTGGTCTCTGGTGCTCGATCTTCACCTGCTGGCAAACCAAGCATCTAGCCACAAAATCAGCCACATCACGCTTCATCCCTCTCCACCAGAAGTTCCGCTGCAGATCCTTATACATCTTCGTACTCCCCGGGTGAATGGAATATCTGGCTCGGTGTGCCTCCTCCATGATATCATCTCTCAGCCCATCGACCTTCGGCACCCAGATCCGACTCCTGAACCTCAGTCCTCCATCCACTCCCACAGTGAAGTCTGACCCATCCCTGGCAGCTAACTGTAGCAGACTAGTCAAATCGTCATCCCTGTGCTAAGCCTGGACAACTCGACTGACGGTCTGCGGCTCCACTCGAAGACCCGCAATCAATGCTCCCCCCGAGCTCTCTGTGAACGGCCTCCACTCCGACAATGTCTCGAGTAGCCTCCACTCCTGAATACACAAACTCTCAGCTGACACCTCCACTTTCCTGCTCAGCGCGTCTGCAACTGAATTCGCCTTCCACGGATGATAGGAGATGGTGAAATCAAAGTCCTTAATCAGCTCAAGCCATCTCCGCTGCCTCATATTCAGCTCCTTCTGTGAAAACAGGTACTTCAAACGATGGTCAGTGAATACTTCAAACCGCTCTCCATACAAATAGTGACACCAGATCTTCAGAGCGTGAACCACGACTGCCAACTCTAAATCGTGAGTGGGGTAAATCTTCTCGTGCACCTTCAACTGCCTCGAAGCATACGCCACTACCTGCCCGTGTTGCATCAGTACACATCCCAAACCAACACCTGAGGCGTCGATGTAAATCACATAACCTCCGCTACCGCTGGGAAGAGTCAGAACTGGACCAGTCGTCAACCGACTCTTTAGTTCCTGAAAACTGTCCTCGCAATTCTGGGACCAAACAAACTTCACTCCTTTCTTCGTCAGTGCTGTCAGGGGTGAAGCAAGTCTCGAGAAGTCCTTGATGAACCGACGGTAATAACCTGCCAATCCAACAAAACTCCTAATCTCGGTCACGCTCGTCGGGGCTCTCCACTGCGTCACTGCCTCGACCTTCGCTGGATCCACTGATATCCCAGCTCCTGACACTATATGCCCCAAAAATGCTACACTGTGAAGCCAGAACTCGCACTTCGAAAACTTGGCATACAGCTGTTGATCCCTCAGAATGCCAAGTACAATACTCAGATGCTCCCGGTGCTGATCCATATCTGGTGAATATACTAAAATATCGTCCACGAAGACAATCACGAAACAGTCGAGATACTAACTGAAAGTCCTATTCATCATATCCATAAAAGCTGCAGGCGCGTTCGTCAACCCGAACGACATCACCAGAAACTCAAAGTGCCCGTACCTCGTCCGAAAAGCTGTCTTCTGAACATCTGCCTCTCTGATCCTCAACTGATGATACCCGGATCGCAGATCAATCTTCGAGAACACCTTCGCAGACTGCAACTGGTCAAACAGGTCCTCGATCCTGGGCAAAGGATACTGATTCCTTACAGTAACATTATTCAGCATCCGGTAATCTATACACATCCGCAACGAGCCGTCCTTCTTCTTCACAAATAAAATCGGTGCACCTCACGGTGAGACACTAGGTCGGATAAACCCAGTATCCATCAGATCCTGCAACTGCTTCTTCAGCTCCGCCAACTCTGCTGGCGCCATCCTGTGTGGAACCTTCGACTGCGGTGTAGTCCCAGCTATCAGATCAATGCCGAACTCAATCTCTCTATAGGGTGGTAGACCAGAGACATCATCAGCAAACACCTCGGGAAAATCCTGAACAATCTCAATGTCCTCCAACCTCCTCAACTCTGGGTCTGGAACTACCAAGGTGGCTACAAAAGCCCTGCAACCCTGATGAATCAACTTCCGAGCTCTAACTGAAGAAACGATCAACCGACTCCCGCGGTCCTTCAATCCTCTGATCAGAAGATCAGGCAAACCTCGCCTCGGAATGAAAATCTTCTTATCACGGCACAAGACTCGGACGTCATACTGGGATAACCAATCCATCCCGAGTATAACATTGAAGTCCACCATCGGTAGCAAGACCAGGTCAGCCGGAAATTCCTGGTCTCCCGAAGTAATCGTGGCGCCGGGAAGAAATCTCCCCACAATGCCCACCAAACCCAGGGGTGTGCTGACTTCCAAAGTGGCAGTCAACATCGCAGGGGTACGGCCCAACACGCTCGCAAACTGCTCAGAGATGAACGAGTGTGTGGCCCCAGAGTCGAACAACACCCTAGCTACCAAATCTGCAACAAGTAGCGTACCTTCCACCACCGTGTTGGCATCTCTAGCCTCCTCTGCCTGGATAGTGAACACGCGACCTGCTCTCTTCCCCTGCTGAGGTGGTGCTGCAGAACGACTCGAACCAGCTCCACTGGCTATGGATGATCCCGGTCGAACAATAGGCCCACCCGGCCTACTCAGGCACGAACGAATAAAGTGACCCAGCTGGCCACAACCATGACACGCGCCAGAACGGGGTCCGCAACCGCGTCCCGGATGAACTCCACCACACTGCCTGCACTGCCCAGCCTGCGGTGGTCCACCTCTGTCAATCCGAGGCCTCTTGCCCGGATTCCCTGACAACTGACTCCCTGGACGCACTCCGGTCTTCACCTGTGACCTCCTAGCCTCCTCAATGTCCTGGCTATCCTGATCCATGATGGTCGCAAACTTCACAGCGTCTGCTAATGTCTGTGGCATGCTCGTGGTAACACGGGCCCTGAACTGCGGCCTCAGACCGTGCACAAACCTCTAAGCCCTCTGCTCCTGTGTCACATAAATCTCTTGACAATACCGCTCCAAAGCGTGAAATTTGCTGATGTAGGCAGCCAGAGTCATGTCCCTCTGCTCCAAAGCTAGAAACTCCTCTCTCTTCCTGTCGCGGGCGTACTGCGGAAAATACTGCTGGTTGAACTCCAACAGGAAATCCTCCCAGCCCAACTCCTCACTGTCCTCGAAAACCACAGCAGAAGTGGACCTCCACTAGTTGGCTGCGCCGCCGTCCAACACGTAGGTGGCCAGATCCACCTTCCTCTCAGGAGGACATCCAATCGCCTGAAATATCTTCTGGATCTTAAACACCCAGTCCTCTGCTGCCTCAGGGTCGCCGCAATCATCGAAGGATGGGGGATGCTGACGCATAAACCGATCAAGCACCGCACCCGCTCCTCCCTGCTCAGCCTGGGCAGATTGGCGCTCGAGAATCTCACCCAGTCTACCCAGCGTGCCCTGGAGCGTCCTCAACTCCTCACCCCTTCTCCCCTCATCTGCCTCAACACTGGGGCTACAAACTCGGGGAGGAGGTCTCACGCGTCTAGGAGCCATCAACACTGGAGACACAAAACATGAATCAGAACAATGCATGCATGCTTGACACAACTCTAAGGGTGGTTCCTTTGGACGAAGACACCGAAACTGACCGCTCTGATACCAAGTTGTAACGTCCTCAAACATAGCGGAAAATTTCAAATTTAAAACATACAATCAACGAGGACATTACGAAAAGAAATACACATACCGGTGCACCAACATATAATATATATATGTGAACGAGTTTACAAAAGAATGTGATTACATCAAAAGATCATATACATAAAATATACACAAGTAATCACAACCACCTCAAAAGATAAGGAAGCAGGATCCGGTCTCGAGCGCTCCCTCCGCCGTCACCACCCACCTAACGTCGCTCTCGGCCTGAAAGCAGACAATAAATGCCTGAGTTTCCAGGAGGAAACCCAGTATGCCAAACCCTAACACATATATGGACAAAATGAAATATGCAAAGAACCGTAAAAACATCACAACTGATACACCCGCTAAGTTCCCGGGACCTCTCTCCCGGCCATAGCCGAACAACACGGGTCTCAAGGGTCCTCTCACCCCAACCCACCAACACTCGTGCACACAAGGCACCGCCGGTCCAAATCACGGCCAAACAACCCCCTCATTGCCTCAGTGTTACCGGAGCCATGGTTTTGCATCATTCGCCGGAGCCACGAATTTGCCTCAACTACCGGAGCCACGACGACAATTATCACAATCCTCCACCACGTGTCACTACTAATCGCTATAGGGACGGCATGTCCTCTGTCGCCCCAAAAGGGCCGGCAGACCCGTCACCTTCTAGCCAATCAATAGCAACACACACACAAAAACAGTGCAAACGATCATACGAAAACTGGCTTTGGGTCGACCGATCCTCACCCAGAGAACTGGCCCAACTGAAAAACCCGCCAAATGGTCGACCGACAAAGGGGTCCCGGTCGACCGAAAAGCACCAGTAGAAAACCATTTTCGCAAACAACAGTAAAATGGTCGAACAACCGAACCCTATCGGTCGACCGAAAACCACCAGTAGGATTCACCAACAGTCCACACTACACGGTCGACCGAAACCACACTACCAGTCGACCGGCCAATAAGTTAACTTAAACGTCGGTCAGACGAAGTCAAGGAGCGGTCGACCGTTTAGATGGTCAACGCCCCCAACCGACCTACAACAGTACTTTCGGTCGACCGGCAAAGGGGCCCTGTTCGACCGAAAATACCCAGGACGTTCCCTCTTACTAAAATCGCACAACCGGTCGACCGCCCAAAGGGCATCGTTCGACCGGTGCGAGAGATTTGCCCCGAAATACACTATAACCGGTCGACCGAACCAAAGCACCGGTCGACCGTTTATAGTTCAGAAACGGCTGTGCAGGTCAGACGAGCCCGAAACGGCCTACCGTCGACCGCTCCCACTCCCACAGTAACACTAGGTGAGCTTGAAAGAAAGTTTTACATACCTTAAGGCTTGAAGAAGTCTTTGAAGAAACCACGGCGAGCTATCTACGCGAAAACACCTCGCAACCGGCGCTTCTCTGACGAACCTCCCACAACGACGATCCCTGCACTTCCGGCGTCTCCTTGCCTCCACCCACGCAGACGAACACTGAGGGAGAGAGACGAGTCTAGAGAGAGAGAGAGTGAGTGAGAGAGATACGATTGTGAGAGAGAGAGAGAGTAAAACTCAAACCTTATATACTTTTCTCCGACTCGATCTCAGCCGTCCATCTCAATCCATCACTAATCCTACCCTAAACACAATTAACACATAAGTAAGGGTTAGGATCTAACAAATATAATCAGGAACAGTGCCTTCGTTCAGTTGATCCCTTACATCTTCTTCCTACCTATACTCCGGATTAATTTGAAAGTTGTTGTAGTGCTCCTGATCCGCACTCGAAACACAACAGTCAAACACGACTGAAAACAAGCTAAAATGAAAAATAAAAAATATTATCAAGTCGATGCCTCAATTAAAATAAAAATAATATCAAGTCAGAGTACAATGCGGAAGAGAAATAAAAGAAGCTGAAATCCTACTACATCAATACTAAGAGATGAAATGATTACATCAATGAGCTCACGAGGCCAGTCCTCGCGTCCCAAGCGCAGGTCGCCTCTACCCACCTACCGCGTCCCACCTGCACACGCACATGCCACGCATGAGTCTTAAATCAAGACTCAGTACAACACCCCAACCCGACACCGAACAAGGTATCACTGTCCCTGACGGCTCACACTGTCTCGTGTCCCAAGGCGATCACGAGCCCAACAAAGCTGAGCATGCACCTCGACCACACCTCGCATCCAATCCACAAGGCAACACTCAACCCGCCTTACCCTACTCCAACCACGCGCCCAAGCCCGCGAGCTTAGCTTCAACGATCACCCGTAACAATGCCGGTAACTATCCCGCAACACCCCAATAAGGGAAACTAGTCATACGTGCCTCACACGCTATCTCTCTGCCACTGCACACCCGAGCCAGTGAGCAACGCTCTCAACGGCCACTCGTAACTGTAGGATCGTATGACCCCTAATTAATCTAATCAAATTCTTAATCTTTACTTGATTCAATCAAATATGTAGCGGAAATCAAACAATAGAAGCAAGTAAAGAAAATAATGCAAACCACAAAACAACGACGTTTTTACAGAGGTTTGGCACCCCACACGGGTCCTACTTCCTCTCTTACAAGCTCTACTCAATCCACTGAGCTTCGTTCACGTCATCACTATCCACTCCCAATTCCGAACCGGGAGATAACGCATTTACAAAACATGCTCCACGAACACCCTCACGAACTTGATTTCTTTCTCTCACAATCCGAGTTGGATGCTTCCACCGAAGCCTTACAACCTTTGACAGCAAAAGGGAACTTCAGTGACAACACTGTAACTTGAGCACACTTGAGTAGGATGATGAATTTGGTCAAGTGGTGAAGTTTAACCTTGGAGTGTAGGAATTGGGATATTGGGAGTTGTTGGCTTTTTTACCTTAATCTATGTTTTGATGATTTAATCAACCTAATCTTAATTGTAATCAATGTAGAGTAACACACATATTGCATAGCATATATATTGTATTGTGCTAACCTCTATAGGTGATCAAGACTCAAGGAAGAAAAAAATCAAGTCAAGACATGTATTAAAGCTATATTCAAGACATGTAATCTTGTTTTCTTTGAGTCTTAGGAACATTGTGTAATTGAGCATACTTGAGCAACAATCAACTCACATACACACTAGGTTCCTTATAGAAGTCACAAACAAAATTTCACATTCATTGGACTTCAATAGATCACCCAAATTAGAACCGGAAAACACAAAACCAAATCAGAACTGCCAGAACTCTTTCGGTCTACTGTTTCAGACCTTTTCGGTCGACCGTTTGTTACTTTAAACAGTTAGTGTTTTTTACTATCCATTCGATCGGCCGTCCAAACCTTTTCGATTGACCGTGTAACAACAAATTTCCGACCGTTAGACTTGTCGTATTACACCAACGGTCGTATTTGAATTATTCACAAAAACCACAAAATACATAATTGTCTATCGGTCGACCGTGGACCTGTTCGGTCGACCAAACTTTTAGTGTCTCCAATTTGTGCAACTTCCTGGACGATTTCGGTTGACCGAAGACTTTGGATCGGTCGATCGAACTTGATCATTTTTATCAACCCCGTAGAGCCTGTAGATTTTTAGTCGACCGAACCCTATTCGGTGTTCGACCGTTAACTTAAGTGTACCTAAGTTATAGCCTATCACGGTCGACCGTTCATTTATTGAACGACCGAACCGAGTTCAAAATTGCCCAACGATCGATCATTCTGCCTGATTCGGAGGACTGAACTTACTCAGAATTGGGTCTTGCGGGTTGCTGTTTTTTGATTCTCAATCGAACCTTACCCAACTTAACCCCAACAAATATAACACCTTAGGAGCTTATAAATAGGTGTTCCTATGATACAATCACACAACTCTTATACTTCCATTTGTCATATACACTTAAGAGAAAACTCCAAGTCTCCCATTGCCCAAATCCTACTCTCCAAGTTTACACTTCCACATCTTAGATCAATTCCACATCATAAGCTAAGTGTGCTCAAGTTAGAGAGTGAGTGATCCACTCAACCATTGTTGTTCAAGGAAGCAAGGACTTCGGTGAAAGCCCGAAGTGTTTCCTCTCGGATTGTGAGATAAGAAAGTCAAGCTCGCGAGGGTGTTCGGGGAGCTTGTTTTGTAAAAGGATTAATCTCGGCCTGGAATGAGGTTGATAGTGAAGACACAAGCGGAGCTCGAGGGGGTTCGAGTGGAGCTTGCAAGATAGGAAGTAGACGGGAGGCCAAACCTCTATAAAAATACGGTGCCTTGCGTTATCTTTTCCTTTGCTTGCTAGTTAGCTTTTATTTCCGCTGGATATACTTGAGTGCTTAAACTAGTAGGTAATTAGCTTAAAAGTGATTAGAACTAAGCCCATATACGATCCAATAGGAGTTTGAGGAATTCTCTCTAGTGTATCAACAATTTGGAAGTATTCATAGGATCTTCAAGATTTATAGCCGTTGGCAAAGATTTGGTTTAGATTTTTGAAAGATACACAAAATAGAATATTAAGTTCTGCAAAACCGACCTAGACTGGTCAACAGAAACGTGATAAACGGTTGACCGAAACGGGATAAATGGTCGACCATTTCCTTAACAATAAGGAAATGTTCGAACCAACTTGGAACACGATCGAACCAAACAGATACAACTTAAGTTAACAGTAGAACTAAATCTGGGGGTGGTCGACTGTTAAGAGGGTTTTGGCCAGGTCAAAGGTTAATCAGTCAAACACAAGAAGAAGGTTCATTTCACAAAAGTAACAGGCACTTTTGGTGCACAAAATTGTCTGCATCCAGTCGAATGTCGTTAAGGCATCGTTCGACCGGTGGTCAAATGTATTTTAGGGTTAGGTGAAAAATACAAATACGACTGTTGTATAATACGACAAGTATAATGGCCATATGAAAATATGTGTGACCGGTTGACCGAATGGTCAAAAGTGGTCGACCGGTGGAGCTGGATAAAATCACTATTTGGGTAACCATTAACTGGTAGAATGGTCGAACGAAAAACTCCTTTCAGTCGACCGTTCTGCACTGGCAGGCAGATCATAAGATTAAGTGATTTTCCTACCTAAGTTAAGCTGATCTATTGAAGTCCAAATGATGTGAAATTTTGTGTGAGACTTCTACAAGGAACCTAGTGTGTATTTGAATAGATTTTAACTCTTGTATGCCCAAGTTCACATAAATTCTTGAGACTCAAATAAGGGACAATACTCATTTCATTCTTCCTTAAGTCTTGATCACAAATAGATGTTAGCACAATACAATATATGTTACATGCATAATGTGTGCTACACCACATTTGATTGTGATTAAGATTAGGTTAGTTAAATCATCAAAACATGGAATAAGGGCAAAAAGACAACAATCTCCCCCTTTTCGATGATGACAACCATATCTTAATACTTGAAATTTTTATTTGAAACTATGCATATATAATGCTCCCCCTATGAATGTGCATAGTTTTTTTTCCAATTCTCTTCAATTTCAAGGATTCCTCTTCCCCTTTGACATCAATCAAAATTTAAATAATGGGATCATGGAATTTCTAATGTAATGAATTTGCACCCCTTAATTTTGTAATTCACTACTCCCTCTAGATAAAGATTTTCATTAAGCTCCCCTATCAATATTAATAAATACATCAATTAGGCTCAATTTAATTTTTCTCCTCCTTTGTGATGTACATTAAGATCTCACTAATTGATTGATTATGAAATAAACTATATGATAATTAAGCATTCAAACACCATATTGGAACCAAATCTTTATACTCAGGAGGATTAAATGAATGTTACCCAACTTAGTAGTCCTCATTTTGTTTTCATTCCAAACACCTTTCGATAGTGCAATCGGCTTGATTTTTGACTTTGCAAGCTTTGGTCTGTCACTACCGATCTCCCATCTTCTAAGTACCTACAAGTGTAGATTTAGGTACCCAAACAACTTTGGGTCCTGAATGTTATATTTGGCACCCAAACCATCTTGGTGTTTGGAGCCCATACACTTGAGGAACTATGCTTCATAAACACATGCTTGTCATTTAAAGTAGTATGAATAACATGGTTTGTAACATATGAAACATTATAACCTAAACCATGTTTATCTAAAGATTATCTTTGACTTCCTAGAAGCATGTCAAGCATTTGAGTTCCATTTGTGAACTTTTTAAGATCATTTCTTAATTGCACATTATAAGCTTTAAGATCTAATTGTTCAACATTAATGAGTGTTGCTTTTAGACTAGAAAGTTCTAATGCATGTTTTTCATGTCTAGTAAGTACCTCATTCTTCTCATTCATGATAGTTTCAATTTGGCATTGGAGATCATTTATAAGCTTTCTAGCATTCTTGTTCTTATCATAAATGATCTCATATTGTGCAACTAATTCATGAAATGCATTTTGAAGCTCATCATATGTATAAGAATCATGATTAGAGCTAGAGTTTTCACTAGAATAAGATCTTGACAAGCAAGAGTTGGAATCTACCTCACTTTGTTCATCCTCTATGGCCATGAAGCACATGTGGGAGATCTCATGTTGCTTTGTGAGCTTCTTCCTTCTTTTCTCTCCTCTTGCTCTTTTCCTTTTCTCTCCTTCTCTCCATTCTCTCATTTTTCTTATCCTTTTCTATTCTCTCATTTTCACTATTCTCCTTTTCTTTTTCCTTCTTCTCACTTCTTCTTCCTCTTCTTTCTTTCATTTCTCTCTTAACTTTCTTGAGGAACTTGAAGAAGTCTTTGGCAATGACCTCAACATCCTCATTCTCCTCTCCTCTCCTTGGTTCATCAGATTTTGCGTGCAAAGCCAAGGTTGGATTCATATTGGAGGCTTCTTTCTCCTTTCGGTCCTCCATTCGAAGTTGATAGGCCATGCGATTTCCAATAAATTCCTCCATTTTTAGTTGGGAAATCTCATGTGCTTCTTCAATCGCAGTGACCTTCTCTTCCCATTCGTTGTTGAGCGACCAAAGGAATTTCCTTGCCATGTCTTCCTCACTAAAAAATCTTCCAAGAACTTTGAGAGTGTTAGTTATATCGGTGAAGCGAGCGTTTATCTCGCTTATGTTCACACCGAGTTGCATAGTGAAAAATTCATATTTACGCATGGGGAGACTAATTCTAGTTTCTTTAGTTCTACTGTCTCCCTCATGATGCATTTGTAATCTATGCCATATTTCATATGCATTTTCACAACCTCTAATCCTATTGTATTTACCCTCATTTAATCCACAATAAGTGATGTTCATGATGCTAGAATTCATTTCCAATTCATTCATTTTAGCCCTAATTAAAGTTGCTATTTCATCTTTCTTAGGAGGTGTGTATGGGTTTTTGAACGTCTATTTATAAGCTCCTAAAGATTTATAGCCATTGCGGAAGATTTGGTTGAGATTTGTGCACGATACACAAAACATATAGTTAAGTTCTGCAAATCTGTCCTAAGCCGGTCGACCGACACGGGATAAACGGTCGACCATTTCCTTAAGAATAAGGAAAAGTTCGAACCAACTTGAGACACGGTCGAACCAAATACTACAACATAAGTTAACGGTCGAACTAAATATGGGGGCGGTCGACCGTTAAGAGGGGTTTTGCCATGTCAAAGGTTAATCGGTCGAACACAAGGAGAAGGTTCGTTCTACCAAAAGTAACAACACTTTTGATGCACAAAATTGTCTGCATTCAGTCGACCATCGTTAAGGCATCGTTCTACCGGTGGCCAATTGTATTTTAGGGGTTGGGTGAAAAATACGAATATGATAGTTGTATAATATGACAAGTATAATAGCCATATGAAAATACATGTGACTGGTCAACCGAAAGGTCAAAAGAGATCGACCGGTGGAGATGGGTAAAATCACTAATTGGGTAACCGTTAACTGGTAGAACGGTCGAACGAAAAACTACTCCAGTCCAAATCCTGTCAGAGACCTAAGTACCTAAGGCAAAACAAAAACAAAATATGTGTGAGTTTTCAACAAGAAAACCCCGTATGCCCCTGGTCCAAAAACAGGATAAAGAGTCATGCATGAAGTCCTATATGCGACACATGCAAACATAAAAGGCAACAACTCTACATAGTTGTGCCATGCAATAACTCTACAAGTGGTCTTCCAGATTGACACCCCAACTCGCGGCAACGACCTACATGATTTCATCGCGAAGTTTGGTATGTCCGCCCTATAGCAAAATGACATTGCGCACGTCTATGTCACAATCTTCACCTGGCCTCTCTACATAGAGGTCTTTCAAATAGGCCTCTCTACATAGAGGTCTATCCATTAGGCATGTTGGCCCCACAAACTATAGTGCTAAGATTAATTGTATTAACAAATGCACGTGAAAGAATCTAATACAATATATCAATATAAATACAACGATGGCATAAACCCATCAAATGCAACAGACCATGCTACGAGTGTCCACCGTAAACCCATACGCATCGCACATCAACATTATAATAAAATGCATGCACATCTACATGGCAAGAAGATCATGATTACAGCATTCACATATATGGCATGTACAAGGCATAATGTCAATAAAACGACTAGCTACAGTCATGCAAATTTTGTCACAAGATATCAAAATATAAAGAAATAATATACATGCATGCGCCCACATTTCAGACCCTTCATTAATCAATAAAATCAACAACAAGAACATGATCACAGTCTTCATTGATATAACAATTGTACAAGATAAGGTTCATGGAATTAGTAAGCTATGAGTCATGCATTTTTTTATCATAAGATATCATAAAATGTAACTATGATTTGCATACATGCCTTCAAGAATTAATCACACTTTCAACAACATAATTACAGGGCATACTATCGACTAAAAGATTAATTTCAGAACATGCGATGTAATCAAATGATAATTAGGAATAAGCGTCCATGTACACTACATGACAATACAATTCTGATATCGATGACATGATAACAACTAGATGAATAATATCAAAAAGTATGATATAATCAAAATATGACAAGGAATAAACATGCATGTATGTATAGAAGGCAGAACAATTTTGATATTAACAATTTAGGCACATGCGACTTGTATTTCATGGAATATAATTCGTAGTAGTTCCAACAACTAAATCATGCATGTACATGTAGTGTTTTAGCAGTAAAAGAAACATAATAACAACACATAAAACTAGCAGACGAGGCACATCAGCAATGAGCAATGCACCTACGAATTCACACAACAAACCGAGAAACATTGTGCTACTCAAAGCAAACGCGCACCTGCGTGCACCCGACTTAATCCCTGACACCCCAGCCACATGTTCCATGGTTTCTCTTCTCGAGTAATCCAGGAATGCATGACAAGGTTGTGATGAGGTGCGACGGTCCAGCCAGCCACTACAGTCCAGGGGCTCGCGCAACTGCCACCCCAAGGAAGGCTGGCCTTCTATGCTCGTGCACCCTTGCTGCCTGACCGGGCTACCCCACCAGTGTTGTCTGGCTTTCCAGCCAACACCCCCAACTCTCTCACCCACTCTTGGCTCAGGCGCATACCTGAGAAGAAGCACGAAGTGCTCCTGAAAATGCCAGAGAAGTTGTTGTTGGACTGCCTCCTTTGTGTGCCTCCTAGTTGCCTTTTTGCTAGCTTATCGGAGATTTTGAAGTCACCGGAGTTGCTATTGAAAGTTGCCAAAACGTGAGAGAGGGAGAGGAGGTAGGTTTGTGTGTGAGGGAGGAAAGGAAAGAGTGAGGGGACAACTAGGGTTGTAGCCCATGTCATACACATAAATCTCCTTTCCAATTCCCACTAGATTGCATCCAAACGTGATCTTGCAAGATCCTCCCAAAATCTCCATGATCTCCCTTGATCCTTCCTTCCTTTTTCCTTACTAATTGTATCCTTGATTTCTGACGTGGTGCCACCTCACAAGTTCCCTTGCCAAGCCTCTCTAGCAGCCCACGTGGCATGAAGGAAAAGGAAACCAAAGCCTCACACGGCGAAGCAAAACCGATCGAGCCTATTTGAAAAAATGCCCGATGCACCAGACCCGCTAGACCAAAAAGGAAACTTTCCCCCGAAGGGAAACTTCTCCCAAAAAGGAAACTTTACCCAGAGAGGGATTTTTCCCGAGAGGAACTGTTACGGAAAATGGAAGCTTCCCTAAAAATGAAAACTTGCCCAAAACAAGGACAAACACCAAGACACAAGCAAATAACATAACAAACCATCACACAAGTATGAAGGATGAAAATGGATTTTGTTATAGTATCAGGGAAGCGGGTCTTACAACATTTGACTGTGATTAAGATTAGGTTAGTTAAATCATCAAAACACAGATTAAGGCCAAAAATCCAATAGTCACAATCTGGGTGAACAACAGGTTCCACAATCTCTCACAATCTCACAAGGCAAGGGGTAAACGCAATTTACCCCCAAAAGCACAGGTCAACAACCCCAACAACATATAGAGCAATAATCATGGACACGACTATAAAATCATATAAGCAGCATGGAGAAATTATAGCTCTAAACCCACAATCAAAGGTACAATGGTATAAGTGTTATTATCCTAAAGTTTCCTTACGATTCATAAATCTCTAAAGTTTAGGGGAAAATAGTAAATTACCCAACTAATGTAATTTACTACAAATATATAAAGTCCAGGGAAAAAGAACAATTTTCCCTAAATTAAATTATTTCCCACAATTATTGAAATTCCAAGGTGTATCCAGCAATTAACCCAATTATAAATTATTTATTCAAGTTCATTTAGATCTAGGGTTTTTGCAGCAAATAGTCCAATTATTAATTAATTAAACGAATACAATTAAATCTAGGGTTTTCCCGGCAAATTATCTAGTTATTAACTATTTAACGAAATACCATGAAACCATAATACCTATTCTTCAATTAAACTAGATTAACTTGTTCTACCAATATTCATAAAATCCAGGATTTTCTTGCAATTAATCCAACTATTTCATTCAACTAAAAACAACTAAACGCTATAGCGTTCCTTGCAATTAACCCAAACCAAAAACCAAAACCCAACTAAACCCAAACCCTAGCCGCCAGCTCCTCCAGCCCCGACGACCCACCGTTGGGGCTAGCAGGTAGCCGTAGTAGCGGCCACTCCCATCGCCAAGGCCGCGTGCGCACCAGCCACTGCCAGAGTTGCCCGACCGGCCTGCTCCTCCGGCCACGTTCCTCTGACGCTTGACTCTCTCCCAACCGGAGCCCAAACCAAAGGGGGTGGATGGTGTAGCTCGTGGGAAGAAGAAGATCGGAGAAGGGGACGACTCCCCTCCGCGCCTATGTGTGGTCGTCGGCCACGCCGGAGCTTCTTGTCGCCGATGTGCCACCGCGGAGCTGGAGGAGGAGAAGGATGAAGGTGAGGAAGGGTTGTGGATTTGGGGGCTAGGGATTTGGGTTTAAGAAGAAAGGTAAGGTGTTAACAATTGCCTTCTCCCGTAGGGAACATGGAATCGACGAAAACACATTTAAGAACCCATCAAAAGAAGTAATAGAAAAAACCACAGAAACTCAATTAGATGTATGGTTGAACACCTTCAGTCCGCTTTGAGAGTAGAGTATTTCCTGCATCAGCTACAAAATTATGGGAACATTCGTTCTCTTTGATCATAATTGTACCTCGTCGACAATTAGGATCAAGTGATTCAAATTCTTTTGTTCTTTTATTTTTTTTAAATGATGTTTTGCTTCAAACCAAGATAGAAACCTAAACTACGAACTTATTCAGTTGACTAAGAAAAAATTTGTTGCACCCTCATCCTCTCCCCTCCGTCACCCAACCCATCTCCTTCCTCATCCCCTCCTCCTTCTGATCTTACCCAACTCTAAACCCACCAATTCCCACCTACTCGACCCCCTCCGATCTCCGGCAATGTGCAAGAAGCTCTGATGACGTCGCGGCTGTGAAACTCCGACGAAGTACGTTGCCCACCCATCTTGTGTAGGGTAAAGGTGTACTCTCGACCTTGCTGGGATGCATGGTCGCTTTGAGACAAGAGACCAGTGTGAGCCGTATTGACGATGTGGGACTAGTATAGTGTCCGGTTGGGGTGGTGTATTGGGTCTTGATCCAAGACTCAGGCGTGGCTTGTTTGTTTGCATGTGAGACGCGGTAGGCTGCTAGAAGCGACTTGGGCTTGAGACGCGTGGACTGGATCTGTTGAGGTTGGTTGTCATGTATTTTCCTACTCCTCTTAGTAGTCATGTAGTAGGAATTCAGAGTTTCTCATGTTTCCCTTCCGTATTGTATTCTGAAATTGTCATTATGTTATGTTTTTAATTGAGGCATCAACTTCACTATTTTAGTTAATGTCCTTTTTTGCTTGTTTATAGGTGTGATTGATTGTTGTGTTCCGAGGTGGACCAGGACTGTTACAAAATCTTTACCGTACGCATGAGCATCTTCAACCAAAAAAATATTGTGCCAACCCATTAACATAAATACACGAGTTTAGAGATGGTAAAAATCATAAAGAACCATTTTTACCCTGAAAAATAACATCAATCTTTTTACAACAAAAGCCCAAGTTTCAAAAGGAACATGCAGCTAGTACTGCATGCCTAATATTCTTGGACAAGATTATTCTGATTTTCATCCAAGAAAACAAGTTGGTCAAGTATAGGATCTGCAATAGACATCAAACTTTGAATAAGAATGCATGGTAAATTGATACATGACAGTTTTATATTAGTACAACATCATTTAGATTTTGGGTAGAATTGTATATTAAGCTTCTAACTACTCACATCACCAGTATAATTGGAAAAATGTAAAAGTTGATCGTCAAAAGTTCTGTTTGTAGAAGCTTTTGTGGTATTTGAGGGTCTTGATTATCTGTGAGAAGATATGATCAAAATCTCAGCAAAAATGTCCATATCTTTTGTTACACAAATTTAGTCAAGGAAAGAACTCCATACCAATTAGTCAATTACCAATTAGTCAATTACCAATGTCCAAGGTAGTAAATGTCAATAAGGTATAAAGAATGATTTAACATACCAAAAACTTCATCAAGATGAACAATGGTACTGTAGGATCCTAATCCTAATCCTAATCCTAATTGTGCCTTGTTGTTGATTTAGGTGGAGATTAGGGGAGATAGAGATTGATGGCTGGGATTGGAAGGAGATGGATGGAGGGCTTGGATGATTTGGATGAGATGAGTGGTTGAGATGGAGAGGAGTAGAATGGATGGTGTGGATTGAGTGGAGGAAGTATATAGGGAGTTTTCTCTCTCTCTCTCTCTCTCTCTCTCTCTCTCTCTCTCTCTCGTTGCTCTCTCCCTCTCTCTCTCTCTCACTTCCGTTTCTCTCACTCTCTCTCTACCTCAGTGGTGTGCTCCGGCGAGTTGGTGATCTCCGGCGAAGTGAGGAACAACAGAAGTGGTTGTTGGAGTGAGTTGTTGGTTTTAACTTCCTCCTTTGCGTTGATTCTCTCTCCCTCTACCTAACTCGTGCTCTGTGGTCTTGGTTGGGTGTTGGAGGTTGACGGAGGGTGATTCGTGGCTCTCGATCGTCGACGAGGCGGTTGATCGTCGTTTGGACGCGAGGTTCGTCGACGGATCATGATTTGGGGAGACGTGCTCGTGGAGGCGTCGTCGCGGTTCTTCAAAGGCTTCTTCAAGCCTTCCGGTATGTCAAGCTCGCTCACTTAATCATCGTGAGTATTTGGAAGTCAACGGTAGGCCTTGTGGCTCGTCGCGAGTAAATGTGCAGCTGATTTCACTGTCTGACCGGTCGACCGGTTGGTGCAAACGGTGGACCGTTCGTGAAGAGAATTTGGGTTCTGCCTCATATCGGTCGAACGATGCCATTGGGGCGGTCGACCGATTGTGCATTGGAGGCAGTCCTGGTGAGTTTCGGTCGACCAGGTCCCCTTTACCAGTCGACCGTGTGCACTGTCTTAAGTCGGTTGGGGGTGATTGACCATCTAAACGGTCGACCGTTTATTGACTTCGTCCGACCGTGACTTAAGTGAGAATAGTGGTCGGTTCGACCGAGGAGGTCTCGGCGTTCGACCGGATTCGTGGTGCGAGTGAGGGATTATTCCCTGGTGTGATTCGGTCGACCGAGAGTGCTCGGTTGTTCGACCGAATTCGTGGTGGGATTTGTCCCTGGTGACTTTCGGTCGAACGAGGTCCCTTTGCAGTTCGACCGAATGGTCGTTTTGTTCGTTGAACCTGGGAGTTGACCATCTAAACGGTCGACCGTCCCTTGACTTTGGTTCGACCGAATGAGTATGGTTTTGGGAATCGGTCGACCGATGGAGTGCCGGTCAAAGTGGATTGCCCTGTATTTGCTTGATTCGGTCGACCGGGACTTTTGGTTCGGTCGACCGTTTGTGTCCAGTTTTGCACTATGGAGGTGCTGCTATTGTGGTCGTCCGTGTGGGGTGAGTCGTGGTGTCGATGTTATTCCGCAAGTGTGCTAGGGTGCACGAGTGTTGCGGTGGTTGGTTGAAAAAGACCTGGAGCCCCGTAACGGTGTGAGAGCTTGGGATTGGCTGAAATAGGCCTGAGGCCCAGCTTAGAATTGTGGTGTTGCGGCAGTTGGTTGAAAGAGACCTGGAGCCCCGTGACTGTGTGAGAGTTGTGGTTGGTTGAAAAAGACATGGAGCCAAGCTAGTCTGTGCGGGGTTGGTTGAAAAAGACCTGGAGCTCTGTAGTGTGTTCAGGTTGGCCGAAAAAGACCTGGAGCCTGAGCAGGGACCGCGTGTAGGGGTTGGTTGAAAAAGACCTGGAGCCCTTAGACGTTTGGGTTGGTTGAAAAAGACCTGGAGCCCTTGGTCGTGTCGTGGTAGCTGCGGTTGGTTGAAAAAGACCTGGAGCCCAGCTTTGCGACGAGTGTGTGTTACGGTGGTTGTTGAGATTAGACCTGGAGCCCCGTGACTGTGGTGTGTGTTGTGGTTGGGTGAAAGAGCCCTGGAGCCCAGCCTGTTTGTGAGGCATTTCTTATTCAGTAGAATTGCGTGCTAGGGTGTATTTCAGTTCATGTATTTAGAGTTTGGCATACGGGGTTTCCTTCTGGAAACTCAGGCATTGTTGCATGTTTACTTTCAGGCCGTGATCGGCGATATGGTGTGGTGACCGAGGAGAGGAGCACCGCTACCGGATCCAGCTTTCTCTCGGTTGAGGTCGAGTGATTACTGCTTCCATTTGTGTAGTCTTTTGATGTAATCACAACTTTTGACATACTCTGATGTTCATATATATATATATTATATATTGGTGCACCTGTGTTCAGTATTTACGTAATATCCTCTGTTAATTGTGTGTTATCAAAATTTTAAATTTTCCGCTGTGTTGAGGATGTTACAACTTGGTATCAAAGTGGTTGGTTCCAGTGTCCTTATCCAAAGAAACCACCCTTAGAGTTTTTAGAGTCTGCATTAGTTCATGCATTCATGGTTTTGATGTGTGTTGTTTCCTTGTGTATAGATGCCTCCGAGACGCGTGAGACCTCCCCCACGGGACCGCGACACCAGTGGTGATACTGGGAGTACGGACTGGGCTGAGGAGCAGCGGATGCTCTATGACACGGTGGGGCGACTAGGAGCGATGTTGGATCGCCAGTCAGGCAGAGGAGAGCCAGCAGCGGCAGGAGCGATGCTCGACCGCTTTATGAGACAGCACCCGCCTACCTTTGACGGTAGAGGAGAGTCTGAGGCTGTGGAGGATTGGGTCCTGAAGATTCAGGAGATCCTTCGGGCGATTGAGTGCCCGCCTGAGAGGCAGACATGCTTGGCAGCGTATGTATTGGGCGGAGACGCGTCCAATTGGTGGAGGACCACATCTGCAGTGGTGTTTGAGGGCAGGACTGAGGTCAGTTGGGAGGAATTCCTTCGGGAGTTCAACGAGCAGTATTTCCCAGAGCATGTCAGAGATGGGAGACGCGAGGAGTTTATGACTCTCGAGCAGGGAGATGCGACCCTCGCTGAGTATACCCGGAGGTTCAACGCGCTGGAGCGCTACTGTCCGGAGATTTGTGTGACGCCGCTGCAGAGGGCGAGGAAGTTTATACGGGGGCTGAGGAAGCACCTCCGTACTCAGGTGACCTACAGTATGCCACAGACGCTGGCCGATGCCGTGCGGTTTGCGACGATCATTGATCAGGATTATCAGTAGAACTATGCTGAGGCCAGGAGAGCACCGGGGAAGGTCAGTGGACGTCCGGGTGCTCTGCTACCAGGGAACCCGGGCAAGAGGCCCCGGATCGGAGGAGGTGGATCACGCCAGCCTGAGGCGTGCAGAGGTTGTGGCAGAGTTCACTCCGGAGAGTGTTGGGGTCGTGGAGTTTGTCACGGGTGTGGCAAGCCAGGCCACTTTGTGCGAGATTGCCCGAGTGGGCCAGGCGGGTCCAGCAGGCATTCGGGGCCACCAGCAGCAGGCAGAGGCGGAGGTCGCCGACCATTTGCGCCGCCACAGCAGGGTCAGAGGACTGGACGGGTCTTCACCATCCAGGCAGATGAGGCGAGAGACGCTAGCATGGTGGTGGAAGGTACGCTCTTTGTTGCTGGGTTGAGTGTGAGAGTGTTGTTTGATTGTGGGGCTACACACTCGTTCATCTCGGAGCGATTTGCGAGCGTGTTGGGTCGTACCCCTGCGATGTTGACTGCCACGTTGGAAGTCAGCACACCCTTGGGTCTGGTGGGCATTGTGGGGAGCTTCCTTCCCAGCGCCACGATTGTTTCAGAAGATTAGGAGTTTCCGGCTGACCTGATCTTGTTGCCGATGGAGGACTTCGACGTCATACTGGGGATGGATTGGCTATCCCAGTACGATGTGCGAGTGTTGTGCCGGGAGAAGAAGATTCTGATCCCAAGGAAGGGTCTACCTGATGTGCTGATCAGGGGGACGAAGGATAGAGGAAGCAGAGTGGTTGTATCAGCAGTGAGGGCACAAAAGTTGTTGCAGCAGGGTTACAGAGCTTTCGTGGCCACCTTGGTAGTTCCAGATCCAGAGGCGAGGAGATTGGAGGACATCGAGATAGTCCGGGAGTTCCCAGAGGTCTTTGCAGATGATGTCTCCGGGTTGCCGCCTCAGAGAGAGATTGAGTTTGGGATCGATTTGGTAGCTGGGACTACGCCGCAGTCGAAGGTGCCATATCAGATGGCACCTGCTGAGCTGGCAGAGCTGAAGAAGCAATTGCAGGATCTGATGGATACGGGGTTTATCCGCCCCAGTGTCTCGCCTTGGGGAGCGCCGGTACTCTTCGTAAAGAAGAAGGATGGATCGCTGCGGATGTGTATTGACTAGAGGATGCTGAACAAGGTTACCGTTAGGAATCAATATCCCTTGCCCAGGATCGAGGACCAGTTTGACCAGTTGCAGTCAGCGCAGGTGTTCTCGAAGATTGATCTGCGATCCGGTTATCATCAGTTGAGGATCAGAGAGGCAGATGTGCAGAAGACAGCTTTCAGGACGAGGTACGGGCATTACGAGTTTTTGGTGATGCTGTTCGGGTTGACGAACACACCTGCAGCGTTTATGGATTTGATGAACCGGACATTTAGTCAGTACCTCGACCGGTTTGTGATTGTCTTCGTGGAAGATATTTTGGTTTACTCGCCAGATGTGGAGCAGCATCGAGAGCACTTGAGAGTGGTACTTGGCATTTTGAGGGATCATCAGTTGTATGCCAAGTTTTCGAAGTGCGAGTTCTGGCTGAGCAGTGTCGCCTTTCTGGGACACATCATATCGGGAGAGGGGATTTCGGTGGATCCAGCGAAGGTTGAGGCCGTTACGCAGTGGAGAACCCCGACGAGTGTGGCAGAGGTCAGGAGCTGTGTGGGTCTGGCAAGTTATTATTGCCGTTTCATCCAGGATTTCTCGAGGTTGGCTTCGCCGTTGACAGCTTTGACGCAGAAGGGCGTTGAGTTCGTGTTGTCCCAAAAGTGCGAGGATAGTTTCGAAGAACTGAAGAGTCGGCTGACGACTGCTCCAGTTCTGACACTCCCCAGTGGCAGTGGTGGATTTGTGATTTACAGTGACGCGTCAGGCGTTGGACTGGGATGTGTACTCATGCAGCACGGGTAGGTGGTTGCATATGCTTCGAGGCAGCTGAAGGTGCACGAGAGGAATTACCCCACTCATGATCTGGAGTTGGCGGTAGTCGTGCACGCTTTTAAGACTTGGAGGCATTACTTGTACGGCGAGCAATTCGAGGTTTTCACTGATCATCAGAGCCTGAAGTATTTGTTTTCGCAGAAGGAGCTGAATATGAGGCAGCGCAAATGGCTCGAGCTGATTAAGGATTATGATTTCACCATCTCGTACCATCCGGGGAAGGCGAATTCAGTTGCTGATGCTTTGAGCAGGAAGGTGGAGGTTACCGCAGCGGGTCTTTGTATCGAGGAGTGGAAGCTGCTTGAGGCATTGACCGAGTGGAGACCGTTCACTGATGAGTCACGAGGTGCAGTGATTGCCGGGCTGAGAGTGGAGCCACAGTTGGTCTTGAGTATCGTCCAGGCTCAGAGTACTGATGAGGAGTTAGCTGGGTTGTTACAGTTAGCTGCCAGAGATGGGTCAGACTTCAGTATTGGAGTTGATGGTGGGGTGAGATTCAGAGGTCGTGTCTGGGTGCCGAGGGGAGGAGATCTGAGGAAGGATATTGTGGAAGAGGCGCACAGATCTCGTTATTCGATCCACCCGGGCAGTACGAAGATGTATAGAGATCTTCAGAGGAATTTCTGGTGGAAGAGGATGAAGATGGAGATCGCCGAGTTCGTTGACAGATGTCTGATTTGTCAGCAGGTGAAGATTGAGCACCAGAGACCTGCAGGGCCGATGCAGAAGATCGAGCTTCCAGAGTGGAAGTGGGTAGGTGACGATGGATTTTGTCACCGGGCTGCCGAGGACGAGAGGATTCCATGACGCGATTTGGGTTATAGTCGATCGACTGACCAAGTCAGCGCACTTCTTAGCTATTCGGACCACTTTACCTCTGGAGGGTCTAGCTAAGTTGTACATTGAGGAGATTGTCAGACTTCATGGAGTGCCTGTGAGTATTATTTCAGATCGAGATCTGAGGTTCACTTCCAGATTCTAGGGGAGTTTGCAGCAGGCCTTAGGGACTCGGTTGAAGTTGAGTACGACATTTCATCCGCAGACAGACGGTCAGTCTGAGAGGACCATCCAGACGCTAGAGGATATGTTGCGAGCGTGTACTCTGGATTGGGCAGGTCATTGGGACGAGCATTTGCCGTTGATCGAGTTCGCCTACAACAACAGCTACCATTCGAGCATTGGGATGGCACCGTACGAGGCCCTGTACGGGAGACCGTGTAGCTCACCGATATGCTGGAGTGATGTAGGCGAGAGACAGCTAGTTGGTCCAGAGATTGTGCGGATGTACTCAGCGAAGGTAGATGTGATCAGGCAGAGACTAGCGACAGCTCAGAGCAGGCAGAAGAGCTACGCGGACAGGCGTAGGCGAGAGCTGAGGTTTGAGGTAGGTGACCATGTCTTCCTGAGGATGAGCCATCTCGAGGAGTGATGAGGTTCGAGAAGAAGGGGAAGCTCAGTCCGAGGTATGTCGGATCGTTTGAGATTCTCGATCGGATTGGAGAGGTTGCCTACAGGGTTGCACTGCCGCCACAGTTTTCGACTCTTCACAACGTCTTCCATGTTTCGATGTTGAGGAAGTACGTAGCAGATCCTTCTCACGTGATTCAGTTGGATGTTACAGAGATCCGTCAGGATTTGTCTCTTGAGGAGAGACCGGTTGAGATTGTGGATCGGATGGAGCATCAGTTGAGGAGGAGGACCAATCCGATGGTGAAGGTCAGGTGGCAGCACCACAGTGAGCGAGAGGCCACTTGGGAGATTGAAGAGGAAGTCCGGAAGAAGTTCCCGGAGTTGTTTGGTGAGCTTCGATCTTAATTTCGAGGACGAAATTCTTTTAGGAGGGTGGATTGTAGGATCCTAATCCTAATCCTAATCCTAATCCTAATCCTAATTGTGCCTTGTTGTTGATTTAGGTGGAGATTAGGGGAGATAGAGATGGACGGCTGGGATTGGAAGGAGATGGATGGAGGGCTTGGATGATTTGGATGAGATGAGTGGTTGAGATGGAGAGGAGTAGAATGGATGGTGTGGATTGAGTGGAGGAAGTATATAGAGAGTTTTCTCTCTCTCTCTCTCTCTCTCTCGTTGCTCTCTCCCTCTCTCTCTCTCACTTCCGTTTCTCTCACTCTCTCTCTACCTCAGTGGTGTGCTCCGGCGAGTTGGTGATCTCCGACAAAGTGAGGAACAACGGAAGTGGTTGTTGGAGGTGAGTTGTTGGTTTTAACTCGCTCCTTTGCGTTGGTTCTCTCTCCCTCTACCTAACTCGTGCTCTGTGGTCTTGGTTGGGTGTTGGAGGTTGACGGAGGTGGATTCGTGGCTGTGGATCGTCGACGAGGCGGTTGATCGTCGTTTGGACGCGAGGTTCATCGACGGATCGTGATTTGGGGAGACGTGCTCGTGGAGGCGTCGTCGTGGTTCTTCAAAGGCTTCGTCAAGCCTTCCAGTATGTCAAGCTCGCTCACTTAATCATCGTGAGTATTTGGAAGTCGACGGTAGGCCTTGCGGCACGTCGCGAGTAAATGTGCAGCAGATTTCACTGTCTGACCGGTCGACCGGTTGGTGCAAACGGTCGACCGTTCGTGAAGAGAATTTGGGTTCTGCCTCAAATCGGTCGAACGATGCCTGTGGGGCGGTCGACCGATTGTGCATTGGAGGCAGGCCTGGTGAGTTTCGGTCGACCGGGTCTCCTTTACCGGTCGACCGTGTGCACTGTCTTAAGTCGGTTGGGGGTGATTGACCATCTAAATGGTCGACCGCTTATTGACTTCGTCCGACCGTGAGTTAAGTGAGAATAGTGGTCGGTTCGACCGATGGTGCGGTTCGGTCGACCGGACTTGTGTGTTGAGCGTGGGGGAACGCTCTGGAAGAATTCGGTCGACCGAGGAGGTCTCGGCGTTCGACCGGATTCGTGGTGCGAGTGAGGGATTATTCCCTGGTGTGATTCGGTCGACCGAGAGTGCTCGGTTGTTCGACCGAATTCGTGGTGGGATTTGTCCCTGGTGACTTTCGGTCGAACGGGGCCCCTTTGTCGTTCGACCGAATGGTCGTTTTGTTCGTTGAACGTGGGAGTTGACCATCTAAACGGTCGACCGTCCCTTGACTTTGGTTCGACCGAATGAGTATGGTTTTGGGAATCGGTCGACCGATGGAGTGCCGGTCGAGGTGGATTGCCCTGTATTTGCTTGATTCGGTTGACCGGGATTTTTGGTTCGGTCGACCGTTTGTGTCCATTTTTGCACTATGGAGGTGCTGCTGTTGTGGTTGTCCGTGTGGGGCGAGTCGTGGTGTCGATGTTCTTCCGCAAGTGTGCTAGGGGGCACGAGTGTTGCGGTGGTTGGTTGAAAAAGACCTGGAGCCCCGTAACGGTGTGAGAGCTTGGGATTGGCTGAAATAGGACTGAGGCGCAGCTTAGAATTGTGGTGTTGCGGTGGTTGGTTGAAAGAGACCTGGAGCCCTGTGACTGTGTGAGAGCTGCGGTTGGTTGAAAAAGACCTGGAGCCTAGCTAGTCTGTGCGGGGTTGGTTGAAAAAGACCTGGAGCTCTGTAGTGCGTTCAGGTTGGCTGAAAAAGGCCTGGAGCCTGAGCAGGGACCGCCTGTAGGGGTTGGTTGAAAAAGACCTGGAGCCCTTAGACGTTTGGGTTGGTTGAAAAAGACCTGGAGCCCTTGGTCGTGTCGTGGTAGCTGCGGTTGGTTGAAAAAGACCTGGAGCCCAGCTTTGCGACGAGTGTGTGTTACGGTGGTTGTTGAGATTAGACCTGGAGCCCCGTGAATGTGGTGTGTGTTGTGGTTGGGTGAAAGAGCCCTGGAGCCCAGCCTGTTTGTGAGGCTTTTCTTATTCAGTAGAATTGCGTGCTAGGGTGTATTTCAGTTCATGTATTTAGAGTTTGGCATACGGGGTTTCCTTCTAGAAACTCAGGCATTGTTGCATGTTTTCTTTCAGGCCGTGATCGGCGATATGGTGTGGTGACCGAGGAGAGGAGCACCGCTACCGGATCCAGCTTTCTCTCGGTTGAGGTCGAGTGATTACTGCTTCCATTTGTGTAGTCTTTTGATGTAATCACAACTTTTGACATACTCTGATGTTTATATATATATATATATTATATATTGGTGCACCTGTGTTCAGTATTTGCGTAATATCCTCTGTTAATTGTGTTATCAAAATTTTAAATTTTCCGCTGTGTTGAGGATGTTACAATTTGGTATCAAAGTGGTTGGTTCCAGTGTCCTTATCCAAAGAAACCACCCTTAGAGTTTTTAGAGTCTGCATTAGTTCATGCATTCATGGTTTTGATGTGTGCTGTTTCCTTGTGTATAGATGCCTCCGAGACGCGTGAGACCTCTCCCACGGGACCGCGACACCAGTGGTGATACTGGGAGTACGGACTGGGCTGAGGAGCAGCGGATGCTCTATGACACGGTGGAGCGACTGAGAGCGATGTTGGATCGCCAGTCAGGCAGAGGAGAGCCAGCAGCGGCAGGAGCGATGCTCGACCGCTTTATGAGACAGCACCCGCCTACCTCTGATGTTCATATATATATTATATATATTGGTGCACCTGTGTTCAGTATTTGCGTAATATCCTCTGTTGATTGTATGTTATCAAAATTTTAAATTTTCCGCTGTGTTGAGGATGTTACAGGTACACCACGATTCTGAAAAAACAAGACTAAAAATCCAAAAAAAATTAGCCTTGAATCATGGGATCTAAGAAGGATCATAAATACTACAATTGATTACCAAAATATTTACTAAACCTCCACTTGAAAATACTCAGCCATAGATAAACGACCGAGTCATAATGAAACAAAAACTCATCAGACAATGAAATGCATTACACCTCCCTAAAATTGCATCAAAAGCAACGAATTACATTAGTAACACTACAATGATGACCATATTACACTGAAGACGCTCCATACCTAGAAAGGTGAAACAAAATCCTAATAAAACAAGAATGTTAAAGTATGCCTAAATTACCACAAATGACAAAATTAAGAAATGTTTAAATTTGTAAATGAAGTTGTGAAAAAAGTAGCTGCAACCACGAGTTGGCATTGTATCTTAGTCATGCATGTTTTGTTGGTATAGTTGATTAGGGATAGCCTTGAAGTGGACGGAGCACTTCAAATGATCTTACTAAAACGCCAACACGAGCCATAATCAAACCAGAAAGATATCATTACTATAATCAAATGATTCCAAAGCCAAAAAAGGGAAATCGCAGATGTTACTGCGCGTCGGCAGGGATGGGAAGACAGAAGAGAGAAAAATAAGGATGGAAAGTGAAGAAGAAAGAGGAATTGGTGGAATTTCAAAAACCGAGAGGTTGCAGCACTACCAGGTGACAACATTTTGTGAAGAAGGTGAAGCAGGAGAATTTGGTCGATCAACATATGGTTGGAAGCAGGTGAACAAGAAAGTGATCACCTATCAATTCTAAGAAATCGTAGGGGGAGGTGGGAGAGAAGAAATTGATGGAATGAAATGAAAGCATGAGGTGGTGGAGAAGAAAGAGAAGCAAAGGTGATGGAAGAGGACGAAATTCTTGTTCACCTGCTTTTGTACAATTCAGTCTGAAGTCATTCCTTAACGTTGTATTTGATTTTAATAATGAATACATTCATGATGTGAAGATCTTATGCCCATTCAAAAGGTATTGTAACACGAAGTAGGAGACAAGAGGCTATGTGATCAATGATGTCGTCATAAATGGATTTGCGTGTAATTATGAGGTGTGGGTTTATCATCGGAAAATATTGCAAGTTCGAGCATGGTAGGATCGATGATTCCTAAACTAATCTAAGATTCCCGACTTATGATGAAGTATGCAGCGGAATAGACAAACAGATAAGTAGAGACAACAAAAAGAAAAAAATAAGTAGATCGGAGATATTTATAGAGGTTCGGCATCCCAACTGGGTCCTAATCATCTCTTGCAAGCCCCACTCGATCACCACGAGCCCCGCTCATGACTTCGATAATTTTATCTCTATACCGGGCTGAGATCAAGTTTTTCAAGATCCAAGCTCTCGGACAAACAACGCCGAACTTGATTCTTACTCTCACAATCCGAGATGGGTGTTTCCTCCATAAGCGATACAACCATTGTGATTCAAAAAATGGAATAAGAATCACTGATCGATCAACACTTTAACACTTGATCACATAAGAGTAGGATAGGATTTAGGAATACAAGTGTTGAAGTTTAAGGTTGAGTGTGTGTAATTGAGGTTTGAAGATAGGGAATGTTTTCTCTCAAAGAATGTATCAATATAAAGTGTAAGAGTTAACTAAAACATAGAATTGAACCCCTATTTATAAGTTGTAAGACCCATATTGCCATTGGGCTAAAGACGAAAGAATGTGAAAGGTGGATCAAAGTGTAAAGTAGAAATTTTGTTGGAGCCAGAAATGGTCGACCACTGTCGTATTTTAATCGACTGTTCACTTAATTTCTTAAGTAAATGGTCGATTGGATACAATACTAGTCAAACAAGCAGAATAAAAATTTGGAGTTTATATACAAGAAACTGATCAAACGGTCGACCGTGGAGTCAAATTTGTTCAACCAAATATGTAAAAACTTGCAGTCCAACTTTGTGACAAAATAGGTCGACCGTTAAGGTGAGACCGGTCGACTGAAAGTTTGAATGATCCAATTTGGTTATTACTCCACTTTCAACATAGCCATTGGAGAATAAAGAGAAGCAAACCTCTCAAAAAGGAAATTCGAAAAACTAAGAACGATTGGACGAAATGGACAGAATGGTTGAATGTTCAACCAAGAAGTTAGTGTTTTACAAATGGTAGAATGAAACAAAATAAGCGGCCCATCATTGTGCATAGACAAAAATGAAGTTTGGTTTGATGGTTTTTCGGGTTATGTTTAAGTGATGAAATGATATCTAAAAGATTTGAGATTTTGTGTGTGACTTCTAAATGAAACCTAAAGTGAATGTGTATGGGTAAACAAACTCATATGCTCAAGTTTACAAAGGTTTCTAAAGATAAAATTACACGTCTTTAAAATTTGATTACATTACATGTCTTGACTTCAATTTTTTCTTCGTAAGTCTTGATCACCTATTAGTATAAGAGTATGCACAATAAAACTTGATTATGATGAGAGATTTTGTAGTTTAAATAGACTATGGTGAAAAGGTAAGTCAATCCAAGACTTCATGGACGAATGGATATGTCATGTAGGAGTTTGATTCGTATTGGGCATCCCATGAAAAATCTTAATATGGATTTTATGGTTGGTTGTATGCACAAGCATAAGGGTCATGTTGTGGGCTCTAATGATAGGAGCTGGCCAATTCGTGTTGTTGAGGTGTCAAATGCAATCTTGGGCTACATGACCACTAAACCCACACCAATTACAAGATGAAAAATTAAATTTTGTTGGTGACCTATCCTTTTCTATTTCTTCTACCGTATGCACAAGATCAGTAATGGCTTGGTCTAACGAAGGATTACCAACATACTCAAATGATGAATTATAATTCATAATCGGTGGTTCTCTTAAATTTCTCTCATTTAACCATTAAATGTGCCCCAACCCATTTCATTGTGTTCCATTTGAAATTATTTTGATATATGTGTTGGTTTGACCATGCATATTAAGTTTGAGTCCAATGATATTTATTCATATATTTCTCACCCATCAGGTTCAGGTGAGAAGGTGCACATGTTATATTGAGATTTAAATTATGGGTTGAATCTAAATCAACTTGCGAAAGTCCATTATTTGTGTTTCAAGGCTAAGTTTGCATGCAGCAAAATCAGATTCCAAAAGATTGATTTATTTGAAATTTAATTTCTCAAACAAATCTTTGTTTTTGGAATCTTTCCTAATTGGTTCAGAATTAGATTTGAAAATCCTTCAAAATCAAGTCAGGATCTTTCCAAATCGAAATATTGTTTCCCCCGGCAACCCAATAGATTGATCAGGTCACGTATAGCTAGTGGGAGAACTTCTGGTGTAACCGGTGCCAATTAAATAACCACTTCTCTTAGGGGACTTTCATCGCTGCGAAAACACTTCCTAGACACCAATTTTCTCGAATTACGTTCAGGTCATACAAGTTATGACAAAATCAACTCCTCAATTGAGTATGAATATCCTTAGGGGCCAAAGTCTAATTGATTTTTAATTAGGCTTGGGTGGCACTTAAGTTGGTGGTTTGTGGGCCACGGGAGGGTGATGAAATCCACACTGTATCTTGATTTTCTATAGGTGGTGCCCGTTGGAGTTGTTTTAGTTAGATCTGGCAAACAATCGCTCCAAACAAACTCGAATCTCACTTTTTCCTACTGCAACCCTACTATATATGAAATAAATCAAATGCGTGAATGTGTGTTGGAAGTATGTACCTTTTCCAACAATTAACGACAAAAACTGAATTAAAGAAAAGATGGTGCATGCACAAGTCAATCATATATGATGAATGACCTAAACATGAATCATATAATCTTTTTCTTTTGGATTTTAGTGTCCAAGTTGCTAGTTAAAAAGGGGTCCTTTTTGTTTACTGAAGATCAGCATGAGTTACAATTTTCAGAAGATAGTCATGGGCTAAAAGAACTTATTGTTGGCTTTTTGGTCTTAATCCGTATTTTGATGATGTAATTAAACCTAATCTTAATAAGGACATGTAGATTAGCACATGTAGTATAATAGTATACATGTTGTATTGTGCTAACATCTACAGGTGATCAAGACTCAAGAAAGAAGAAAAATCAAGTCAAGACATGTAATCAAGCTAGGATTGAAGACATGTAATTTTACCTTTCTTTGAGAATTAGGAACTTATGTAAATTGAGCATAACTTAAGCTAATATGCATGCATTCACACACTAGGTTCCTTTTAGGAGTCACACACAAAATATCATATAATTTGGACTCCATTAGATCACCTAAACACCTAAAACATTGGTCGCCAGTCTACCTGAGTTCGGTCGACCGTTCACCTTTCGGTCGACCGGTTATACACAATATTTGTTATACCAGACCAATTCGTTCAACCGATTCCACTTTCTATTAACCGATTACCCAGACCTGTTCGGTCGACCGGTAGACCTTCGGACGACCGTTTCGTTTGCCATTTCTGGTAAAAATACGACCGTTTTATTTGTCGTATTATACAACGGTCGTATACACATTTTTCCTATATACACCCCCAAATACTTTTGAACCGGTCGAACAAAATACCATTTTCGGTCGACCGTTCAATTCGTGAAAAACCCCCTGCTATCGGTCGACACAAGTTTGTCCAACCGATCAAGATTTCTCTCTACCGAACCCAGTAGTTCGGTCGACCGGTACCTGCTCGGTCGACCGTTGACCTATAGAACTTAAGTGATTCGGTCGACCAGTACTTATGTTCGGTCAACCGATCCATCAACAGACTCAAGGGTTCGGTCGACCGATACACCTTTCGGTCGACCGTTTCTGGACAGATTTCTGAATCCGATTTTTCTGTTTTGTGTCCTTTGCACAAACCCCAATCAAATCTTGTCCAAACGGCTAGAAATCTTTAGGAGCTTATAAATAGAGGTTCACACTTAGTTTTCCACAAGATTTCACAACTCCAAAGTGTCAAACTTATAGTGAGATTTTCCACAACCTCAAAGCTCCCAATTAGTGATTCCAAAGCCTAATTTCCACATCCTTCATCATACATTCATACTAGCAATTGTTGTGCTCAATTAGAGAGTGAATCCCACTCAAGGTTACCTCTGTTGTCAAGTGAGCAAGGGTCTTGGTGAAAGCCCAAGACAAAGAAGTAGAGATTTCGGTGAAAGCCCGAAGTGATCCTCTCGGGTTGTGAGAGGTGGTGCCAAGCTCGGCGAGGGTTGTTCGCGAGCTTGAAGACTTGTAAAAGGCGTTGCTCCCGGCCCGGAACGGGGAGGCATAGTGAAGACGCAAGAGGAGCTCGAACGGGGATTCGAGAGGGGCTTGCAAGAGAGGACGTAGGCGCGGCCGAACCTCTGTAAATCCGACGCGTCTTTGTGTGGTTTGCATGTTATTTCCCTACTAGTCTTTAAATTGTTTCCGCTGCGTTTATTGTTTGATTAGTTAGGGATTAGATTAAAAGTGATTAGTGGACCCATAACCCACACGATCTTACATTTGGTATCAGAGCCTTGTTAGCTAAATTCTATACTTAATCGTATTTTTAGCATGGCTAACACATCTAATCACTTAGAGGGTTTATGCACCACAAGGCCTCCTTTGCTTAATGGGTCAAATTATGATTATTGGAAAAATAGAATGAAAATCTTTTTAATTTCAAATGACCTTAAGTATTGGAAGTTTATTCAAACTCCATACATCCCCCCAAATGAAAATGAGTTAGATTCTTTATCTAGGCCTCAAATGAAAGAAATTGAAATGAATTCAAAAATTATGAATATTCTTTATTGTGGCCTTAATGAGGGAGAATACAATAGAATTAGGGGATGTGAAAGTGCCAATGAAATATGGCATAGGTTACAAATGCATCATGAGGGTGATAGCAAAACCAAAGAAACTAGGATAAGTCTCCTCATGCATAAATATGAAATATTTTCTATGCAAATCGGTGAGAACATAAGCGACATGAACACTCGCTTCACCGATATTACTAACTCTCTTTTGATTCTTGGGAGAAGGATAAATGAAGGAGAGATGACTCGGAAATTCCTCCGATCATTGAGCAACGATTGGGAAGACAAGGTCGTCGCAATTGAAGAATCGCACGATCTTTCCAAATTGAAGATGGAGGAACTCATTGGAAATCTCATGGCCTATGAGCTTCAATTGAGTCATCGCAAAGACAAAGAAGCTTCCAAGAAAACTCCTACTATGGCCTTACATGCAGATTTTGAGGAGCAAAATAGAGAAGATGAAGAAGAAGAAATCGTGGTCCTTGCCCAAGATTTTTTCAAATACCTCAAGAATAAAGAAGACAAAATTGAAAGAAGGGGTATTAGGATTGAGAGAAGAGAAAAGAAGGAGAAGGAGGAAAGCAAAATTGAGAGAAAAGAAGGGGAGAAAAAGAGGGAGAAAAGAAAAGAGAAGGGAAGGAGCAAGAGAAGAGAAAGGAGAGAAGAAGCTCACAAAGCTACATGGGATGACTCATCATCACCATCAACATCATCTTCCACCTTGCATAGTAGAGAATTTGCTTACTCATGTCACATGGCAATTGAAGATGAATTGAGTGAGGTAGCCTCTAACTCTTCTATTTCTAATTCTTGCTCATCTAGAGATCTTAGTGATAGCTCAAACTCAAGTGCATCTAATGAAACATTTACTAAAGATGAGCTTCAAAAAGCATTTCATGAGTTAGTTAAACAATATGAGATCATTTGTGAAAAGAACAAAAATGCTAGAATAACTATAAATGATCTCAAATGCCAAATTGAATTAATCATGAATGAAAAGAATGAGGTGATTGCTAGACTTGAATCAAATGAATCATCACTTGCTAGTCTAAGTAAAACACCCATTATTGATGAACATGAAGATCTTAAAGCCTCAAATATGCAATTAAGAAAAGATCTTGAAATGTTCACTAAAGGGACAAAAATGCTTGATATGCTTTTGAGTAGTCAAAGACAATCATTAGCTAAACATGGTTTAGGATACAATGTGCATTTGAAAAACCATGTATCTCATACTACTTTAAATGGCAAGCATTTATTTGTTAAATCTAGTTCCTCAAGTGTGTGGGCACCCAAAACCAAAATGGTTTGGATCCCAAAAGCTAATGTTCAAGGACCCAAAATTGTTTGGGTACCTAAATCTACACTTGTAGGTGCTTGAGGAGGAGATTGGTGGTGACCGGGTGAGCTCAAGAGTCAAATTCAAATCCGGTTGCATCACCAAATGAGATTGGAGCTAAATTCGAATTCAACATTGGTATATATTCCTATCTATACAATTCATGTTAAATTAGCTCTAATCTAGCTTCACATGCTTAATTGACATATCATATAATTCAATTCATTGAAAATCATTTACCCCATTCTTTGCAAATCATATACCACATCCATTGATTATAAATGTCAAATTTTAAATGGATGTTAGAATAAGGCTTAAATAGAAACTTAATTGAACTTAACTTTAATCATACTTATTGTTTCCACTTAGCCTTATTGATAGGGGGAGCTTACTTGTTATATCTTTTATTAGAGTAATGAAGTGCAAAATTTAGGGGGAGCATCTTCATTACAAATGACATCTAAATTGAACTCAAATAATTATATATAATTGTAAATGAGGGAGAAATGTCATTTCATATATTACATTGATTATTGATTTTTTGATAGATGTCAAAGGGGGAGAAGTAATAAATTAGGGATACTTGAAATATACATGAATTTGTCAAGATAAACTATGCACATCCATAGGGGGAGCATTTATATGCATAGTTAACATATACATGTTTCAAGTATTAGGTTGGTTTAAGATATAGGTTGCCATCATCAAAAAGGGGGAGATTGTTGGCTTTTTGGTCTTAATCCGTATTTTGATGATGTAATTAAACCTAATCTTAATAAGGACATGTAGATTAGCACATGTAGTATAATAGTATACATGTTGTATTGTGCTAACATCTACAGGTGATCAAGACTCAAGAAAGAAGAAAAATCAAGTCAAGACATGTAATCAAGCTAGGATTGAAGACATGTAATTTTACCTTTCTTTGAGAATTAGGAACTTATGTAAATTGAGCATAACTTAAGCTAATATGCATGCATTCACACACTAGGTTCCTTTTAGGAGTCACACACAAAATATCATATAATTTGGACTCCATTAGATCACCTAAACACCTAAAACATTGGTCGCCAGTCTACCTGAGTTCGGTCGACCGTTCACCTTTCGGTCGACCGGTTATACACAATATTTGTTATACCAGACCAATTCGTTCAACCGATTCCACTTTCTATTAACCGATTACCCAGACCTGTTCGGTCGACCGGTAGACCTTCGGACGACCGTTTCGTTTGCCATTTCTGGTAAAAATACGACCGTTTTATTTGTCGTATTATACAACGGTCGTATACACATTTTTCCTATATACACCCCCAAATACTTTTGAACCGGTCGAACAAAATACCATTTTCGGTCGACCGTTCAATTCGTGAAAAACCCCCTGCTATCGGTCGACACAAGTTTGTCCAACCGATCAAGATTTCTCTCTACCGAACCCAGTAGTTCGGTCGACCGGTACCTGCTCGGTCGACCGTTGACCTATAGAACTTAAGTGATTCGGTCGACCAGTACTTATGTTCGGTCAACCGATCCATCAACAGACTCAAGGGTTCGGTCGACCGATACACCTTTCGGTCGACCGTTTCTGGACAGATTTCTGAATCCGATTTTTCTGTTTTGTGTCCTTTGCACAAACCCCAATCAAATCTTGTCCAAACGGCTAGAAATCTTTAGGAGCTTATAAATAGAGGTTCACACTTAGTTTTCCACAAGATTTCACAACTCCAAAGTGTCAAACTTATAGTGAGATTTTCCACAACCTCAAAGCTCCCAATTAGTGATTCCAAAGCCTAATTTCCACATCCTTCATCATACATTCATACTAGCAATTGTTGTGCTCAATTAGAGAGTGAATCCCACTCAAGGTTACCTCTGTTGTCAAGTGAGCAAGGGTCTTGGTGAAAGCCCAAGACAAAGAAGTAGAGATTTCGGTGAAAGCCCGAAGTGATCCTCTCGGGTTGTGAGAGGTGGTGCCAAGCTCGGCGAGGGTTGTTCGCGAGCTTGAAGACTTGTAAAAGGCGTTGCTCCCGGCCCGGAACGGGGAGGCATAGTGAAGACGCAAGAGGAGCTCGAACGGGGATTCGAGAGGGGCTTGCAAGAGAGGACGTAGGCGCGGCCGAACCTCTGTAAATCCGACGCGTCTTTGTGTGGTTTGCATGTTATTTCCCTACTAGTCTTTAAATTGTTTCCGCTGCGTTTATTGTTTGATTAGTTAGGGATTAGATTAAAAGTGATTAGTGGACCCATAACCCACACGATCTTACACTTATAAACGAACACAGAAAAATTTGGATCAAATAGACAAACTTGATTTGCGATTTTGTGGGTCAACCAAGCTTGTGGTCCGCGGATTCGACTTTCTCCTAATGCTCCGATTTTCATGCTCAACCTTTTGCCTTCAATAAACCCTGAATTTGTTGTTAGTTCAATGTTGTAGCACTGACATTAATACGTTCCTCAAAAACAAATCAAACTTCATACAACGCCTCCCCGATAATGGTGCCAAAAACTTGATGAGTTTTAAAATTAGTCGCAAGCGTACAATGTTGTAACATACGGGTCAAACACAAGGAGGGGATGGTGAATTCCAATTTGAATGATTTATGCAACTAAACTAACATGCTTGCAAAAACCAATGGTGGAGAGAAGTCGAATCATGCACCAATATATTAAAAGTGGAGATGAGGTATGTGGATTTAGAATTTATAAGAGTTCAAGGTTGAGAAAAAAAGATTTAGATAATAGAAACTAAGCATCACAAAAAACACCTTGTTCTTAAATGATCAAAATTTACTACAACCTTAGATCTAACAAGCTTAAGTAGTGTATTCTTATGAAATTTTATCTTTATTCTTAAGATTTCAGTGATAAAACACATATAGTTAAATTAACTAAAACAAAACAAACAAAAAATTAATAACAAGAAGAACTACACTTTGAAGCCCACTTTTCTCAATCCTTTCATTCATATCAACCCGATCCATCTACCTCATTCCAAGGAGGGCTTAGCCACTCATTGCGGTGATTGACATGGGGAGAATCACATGAGAAAATAAGATTAAGAAGAGAAAACAAATATACTACAAAAGGAACCAATCATAAAAAATTGCGCAAACATGAAACTACTAATAATAGAGCAAAAGAAACAACACGTACAAGAAGAGGACAAATTTATTGCTTCAAGAACTTAAAGATTTTTGCGATTACACTTCTGAAAAATAAAAGATACAAGAAAGGTAGGGTTGTCGAAGAGGGCAGACTATCTCATTTTTGTTGGTTTTTAGGTCTTAATCTATATTGATTTTGATGATTAATAAAACTAATCTTAATCGATCAACCTAGTTAATCAAAGTAGGCAAACATGATTACATGCATTGCATATACTGGTCAATTATCTTAATAGGTTGGTCAAGATTTTTAAGAGAATGAGCATTCGGACAAAGTCTCAAGAATTAATACTTGTAATCAAAGCTTTGGACTAAGACTTGTAATTCTATATGTATTGAGTCAATAGGTTTAATGTAAACTTGAGCACTAAGATTCTGTCCCGACCAAGTTCGCTCTACTGAACCACAAACGGTCAACCAAAATCATTCAACAGTAGACCATAGGATGCTCGCTGGAATTGTCCGGTCGGACGACCGAACCACCTTCAGTCGACTGAAGTGACTCAGACAGGTTTTGGACTTTGCTCCAAAGGTCGCATTTGAATCAGGCCTTATAGCCCAATTGACTTCTCCAATTTTGGATGACCGAATGTCTATCGGTCAACCAACCTCTTCTTGACTTTAGGCGTTCAACGACTATTTGAGCATTACTTATCAGCGCAAAACCCAAACTAACTTAGGTCAACCAAAGTATACACGGTCTATCGAATCTAATTAATCAGACCCCAACTATTTTCACTGTCCACCTTGGAACGGTGAACCGAATGCAAGTCGGTGAACCAAAATTAAATAGGGCAAAATTGAAAATAGTTACTGGAAGTTGGTGAATGGTGATCCGAAGCCTATTCGGTCAACTGAATACTTAAATCTGACCAATCTAATTAACCTCTTTCGGACTACCGTTTCCTACACCATCAACCAAACCTGCCTTGAATTATGCCCGAGCTTAATTCACAGCTTCCTTCTCTAGTACAAATCTCCACCAACTCCCAACGGCTCTACAAGCTTTGAAGCTTATATAAACATCACTCAGGAGACACAATTTAGAACCTTACACCCTCCATTCAACTATACTCCTTGTGTTCTCAATTCCTAATCCTTCAAAGCTCAAACATACTCAAAAGTCAAACTTCACCACTTGCATATAAGTTCCCAAATCATATATCAAGTGTGCTTAAGTTAAAGAGTGTGAGTTAGATTGTGATTAATTTTCATATTCAAAGATCACCAAGTTGTAAAACTTCAAGGAAGCTCCCTCTCGGATTGTGAGAGGAGACACGAGCAAGGCGAAGTTGTTTGCAAGGCTCAGTGTTTGTATATGCATTGATCTAGACCCGGAATGGAGATCAGATAATGGAACCGTAAGCGGGGCTCAGAGGATAGAGTGAGGCTTGGGAGGAGGACTAGGACATGGTCAGTGCCAAACCCCTCTAAACTCCGACATCAAATTTGTGGTTTGCTTGTTTATTTCCTTAATCCTTACTTATTCCTTTAATTATGCATTTATCTAGTGATTAGACTGTCATTGAGCTTAACAATTGGTACTAGAGCATTATGTTGTTAATTTTATTTACTTAATCGTAATTTAACATGACATATACCTCTAATCATTTTGAGGGTTTGTCCACAACTAGACCACATTTGTTTAATGAATTAAATTATGATTATTGGAAGAAGAGAATGAGAATTTATTTGCAATCTATTATTTTTGCTTTGCAATTAAGTGTGACTTTGATTTTGTGATCTCTTTCCTACATTCATGAAAATCATTTTTGTTTGCGTGTCAAATTACTCTTCTTTCATGATTTACTTATCTATCTAGGAAAACAATCAAAACCCGCACAAAATCGATCTCAATTGCCTAATAAAAATAGTCAAAATCTAGTATCAAGACAAAACCAGGTGATCGATTTGGAAACCTGTTGACCGGTTAGCATTGTACAAATGGTGCTTAGCTATTTACGTTGTTATTGTTATCCAGTGCACATTCTTAAATACCACAATTTTATCCCCTTCGACTTTACATTATTACTCTTGCTCTTATATATTGCTATCAATGTTCACGTAGGCGATCACCTAGGCAGTAGGCGAACGCCCATCGCGGTGGTCGCCTGGGCGACCACCGCCTTTCGCCCAACAAAGCTGGGTGAAATGGGCGATCACCTCGCCTAGGCGATAGCCGTTGGAGGCACTCCAACGGCTATCAACTTTTGATTTTTTTATTTTTTTTTTCAAAAATTACAAGTTTGCCACTACCCCAAATCCTATATAAACCCCTCCAAACCTCTTCATTTTTCACACATCTCACATTCTCTTCTTCTTCATAATTCTATTCTAATCATCAAGTTTCCTAATCATCAAGTTTTCGCGATTAAGTCTCCGGTCTGGTGCTTAGTTTTGAAGTTGGAAAGTGAAGTCTCCGATCTGTCTCTTCATTCTTCAACAGCCAAAATCAAGTGCACTCTTTCTAACTTCTCTTTAGAATTAAATTAATTAGTATTTCATTTTCATATTAGTCTAAATATTTATATTAGTCTAGTTTTAAGATATGGCCTACGTACCCGGCACTAGTCTCCCCATGCATCACGAGAGTTACGATGACCTAAGACCTACCCGTAAAAATGACCCCGGTTGTAATACTACCCATTACATTAGTGCTAATGATAAAAATTGTATTGTCTGTGAATTATGTGGTAAGAAAACTAGAGGTGGTATAGCCCGTCACAAACAACATCTTGCACACACACCCGGTAGCAATGCTGACCTTGTGATAAAGTTCCTGACACTGTTAAACAAGACATAACTGCATACATGATTAGAAATAGTAGGACATTACAAAACGAAAATGTATGTCTTGATGATTATGTAGATAGAGAAAACATAGAATTTGATCTGGAAACCGGGTCGGATTCCGGTTCTACTCGGACCCCAACCTCCCGTCCTTGCCCGTTCTTGGTCGAAAGAGACAAAAACAACGTTTGTGGGGACCATTTTGCGGACATGGGAAGGACGTGGTTTCCGGGCCCAACAAACAACCATCAAAAGAACCTTTAAAAAAAGATAGGAAAACAATTAATCAAAAATGGTCTAGGCTTTTCTATAAATATGGTATATCATTCAACATTGTAAGGACGCCTGAGTGGAAGGAAGCAATATCTGCTACTTGTACTTATTGACCCGGACTTAAACCCATGACGTATCATGAAGTTAGTGACTCGTACCTTAAATAGGAAATTGACTACACTAGAGGTATACTACAGTCATACAGACAAGATTGGGCAACGTATGGGTGCACATTGATGACAGATGGTTGGACTGATAGGTCCGGTAGGAATATAATCAATTTTCTAGTAAATTGTCCAACAAGTACCATGTTCATGAGGTCTGTAGATGCTTTCGGTCACTCTCACACCGCAGACTACCTGTACAAGCTGATGGACAAGGTAGTTGGCGAGATTGGCGAAGAACACATTGTTCAGGTGGTCACCCACAATGTCGCCTCGTACGTACTTGCCGGTAGGATATTGCAGCAAAAAGAAGAAGATTGTTTTGGACTCCCTGTGCAGCGAATTGCATCGATCTCATCTTGGAGGATATTGGCAAGTTGTTTTTGAAGACTATTGCTTTAGCTCGTAAGATCGTCAAACATTTCAACAGCTCTGCCATGTTGTTGAAGAGGATGCGAATTGCCATTGAAGGGAACCTGCTATGCCCTGCTGTCACGAGATTTGCCACCGCCTTTCTGACTTTGCAAAGGTTGTTTCTGAAGAAAGACAAACTCTGAGCTTTTGTTGTTTCCTCGGAGTACAACGATCCTAATGCAAGTTGGATAAAGAACAAGAAAAAGAAGGAGATCTCTACTAAAGTTGCCAAGACCATTCTACAAAGTGGCTTCTGGACCAATGTCGTCAAGGCACTGAAGGCCTCACAACCTATGGTCCAGGTTCTTAGACTTGTTGACGGCGATGAGAAACCACTGATGGGATATCTGTGTGACGCAATGGAGAAAGCCAAAGAACAAATCACGAGGAACTTTGACGAAAACCCGAGGTTGTACAAGCAAGTCATCTACCTCATCGACACCAGGTAGGGTCCAGGGAAGATGATGTCCTCATCGCTACACTCAGCTGGTTTCTTACTCAACTCTGTTACCTTCTTCTCCGTCCCACCTCAGGATCGAAATGTAGCTTTTAATGAGCATATGCCTGGATTCATGGATGTCGTAGAGCGGCTCGTCCCCACTAGTGCAGAACAAGACAAGATTTGCGGTCTACTTGATCATTACAAGAACTCCCTCAGAATATTCTCGAGGGATATGGTCATCAGACAAAGGACGGAAAGAATACCAATAGATTGGTGGCAATCTTATGGCGCAGACATGGGAGAGACCACATTACATAGGTTGGCCCTGAGGGTGTTGGGATTCACATGCTCGGCATCAGGTTGTGAGCGGAATTGGAGTGTCTTCGAGCAGTTGCACTCAACGAGAAAGAACAGGTTGGCTGAAGAAGATTAATGACTTGGTGTATGTGAACTACAACCAAAAGTTAAGGCAAAGGTTTCAGCAAAGGATGGAGAAGCCCGAATTTTATGACCCCATCAGTGTGAACTACGATCTCTTCGACGAGCATCCCTGGTTGGTAGAAACTGAAGATCCGGTCTTCGCTGGAGAGGAGCTTACATGGGCCGATGCCGAGGAAGCAGCTTTAGGACATTCTTCTTCACAGAGACGCTTTGCTCGATCCATGTCCACTGCATCTGACGCGTGGTGTTCCACTTCATCTGACGTGCCATTATTAAGTGTTGGCATGGATGATGCCATCATTCACATTAGTTCTAGAGATCCAGGTGCATCGAGTTCTCAACCACCGATGGACATCGACGAGCAATATGTCCAATCCGACGATGAAAAAACTGAAGAAGATGATGTCTACATCGACAATCCGAACGAGAACCACTCTGATGACTCTGATGGTGGTGGAGGATATGATATGGTTCCCAGTTGGACATTAGATGAATGTGTCCAATGGAATTAGTTAGTTAGCTTGTAATTCTAATTTCTCTCTTATATGCTATTGTATGAACTCTGAGTTATCTTTGTAATCGTACTAATAAGTAATAAATTGTATACCTAAGTGTTTAGGTGGGTAGAGGTGGTGCCTAGTGAGGTCTTGGTCGAGGAACTAGGTGTCTTTTCGAAGCCTAAACATGTATGGTATTTTTAGATAATATTTGTGCATTGTTTCCTATTTTTCCCGATTTTTCCTGATTTTTTATCTATTTTATAAAATTTAATTGAATTAAAATTAAAAACAAGACCGCCCAGACTTGGGCGGCCTAGGCGACCGCCCAGGCGACCGGACGCCTCCGGTCGCCTAGGCTCGTCTAGGCATTCCCAGAACATTGATTGCTATTGTTATCATAATCAAAAAGAGGGAAGATGTTAGAACAAACTCCTAATTTTGATAAATGACAACAAATTATTGTTTTAATGCAAAATTCAAAGTTGTGTAGGGATCTATGTGCAAATATCGCAATATTTCAATTACCCTTGTACCTAAATGCAAAAGGAGCAAATAAATTATATTACGGGATGACACAACTCCAGTTTGCAACAATTCAAATTCGTTTAAAAAATTAAGAAAGAAATCAACTCCAAACTCAAGCATGAAGTTGTTGTAATTGCTTTCTTTTACGTAAATGGTAGAATAAGATTAGAGGTGATTGATGTAAGCAAGGCATAGATTAGTTTGTATCCATCTAGAACCCATTTGGAGACACTTAGATCTCTTTCATACAATGTTGATCCAACTGTTGGCTTTTAGGTCTGAATCCATATTTTGATGAATTAATCAACCTAGTCATAATAATAATCAAATATAGTGTAGCACACATTATGCATGACATATATATTGTATTGTGCTAACATTTCAAGTGATGAAGACTCAAGGAAGAAATGAATCCAAGTCAAGATATGTAATCAAGCTTTTTGAAGACATGTAATTATGTATTTATTTTTAGTCTTAGAAACTTCTGTATACTTGAGCATGCTAGAGTAAATAACTAATCAATTACACACTAGGTTCCTTGTAGAAGTCACACACAAAATCTCAGATCATTTGGACTTCAATTGGTCATCGAAACTTAGACCGGAAAACACTTACTCCTAAACCTGAACTGTCTGAGTAAAATCGGTCGACCGAACGAGTTCTCTGTTCGACCGATTAGATCAGTTAATATGTTAGCCAATAGTGTTAAACCGGTCGACCATTTTGAACATTTTGTTCGACCGTCTACACGTGTTATTTGACCATTAGATTTGTCATATTATACCAACGGTCGTATTCATATTTTTATCCGAAATACATTTGACCACCGGTCGATCGTGGACCTAGTTTCGGTTGACTGATCATAGACATATCTTGAACCCTGTAGTGCCAATTTTTATCGGTCGACTGATCAAACCTTTTTGTTCGACCGTTTTATCCCTGGACTTTTCTAGACATTATTTCTGGACTGCCAAATCTCCCTGAAAGGTCTACCGTCCCGTATTTTAGTTCGACCGTTCACTTAAGTTATATCCCTGTTCATTCGATCGCCCTTTGTTCGGTCGACCGTTTGCTTCTGGAACTGTCTGGACGTCATTTCTGGACAGAATCTGGTAGACCGTTTTTCCCGTTTCGGTCGACCAAACATAACCAAATAGTGACCTGTGCTTTTAACACATTCATCTACCACTTTTACCACAATGCCTATAACACCTTAGGAGCATATAAATAGAGGATTGAGCACATTGTTTAGACAACTCTCCAACTTCCAATTGTCTCACACATTAGATAGAAGTCTCCCAATCCCAAAAGCTCCTACATTACACTCTAAGCCTAAATTCCACACCTTTGATCATATCCAAATCATATTCAAAGTGTCCTACAACAACTGTGTCTTATTAAACCAGTTGACTCAATCTCCATCCAATTAGACTCAATTAGGCTCAATCAAGCTTCATTCATGATTAATTAGGATTCAATCAATTGCATTTTTGTTTAATTACATTTAATTAGAATCCTAATAGCACTACAAAACAATTGAGCCACTTTAAGCAAAAATTCAAACATTTTTGACGGGTCTATGGAAAAACCGAGCGACCGTTTTGTAAAATTGGGTGACTAATTTAATTACTAAACTCATCAGTAACAAAATCAAGTGACTTGGAGACGTTGGCGAGCATCCGGTTCTACCCGACGCCATTCAAATAGGTTGACTGATCATGCAATGTTGTTGGAGTTCATTCTGTTTATGGCCACCTTGCACCTTATTTTCTTCCTTATTTAGCCAGTTTGCCTCTTGTATAAATAGAACCCCAGAGATAGATTTCAGAATGTTTTGCACACACGGAGAAACCTATTGCATACACCTAAGTAGATGCATTTGTATGTTACATATGATATGAATATTGTGCAACTGATAGATATGATTGTTGTTATTGCTCGATTGAATATGAATGTTGTGAGAATTAATTACTTGTTTGATAGATATGAATGTTGTGAAATATTTGATTGAATATGAATTGCAGGGTTTGAGTCTGAATTAAAGGTATCAAACAACTAAAAAAATAAAAAAATCCTACAACGTCGGCCTTTATGCAGAACCTACATTTTAGACACTCTAGCACGTCGGTTGTCTAAACCACCGATGTTGTAGGATATTTCTTTTATTTTTTTCATTTTTATTAATGACCCTACAACGTCGGTTGGAAATACCACTGACGTTGTAGGGTATACTACCACAGTAGTGTTCTTGTAGGCCGATGCGATAGGAACTCTACTACCACGTCAGTCATATAAAATGTCCGACGTGGTAGGATATTGAGGAGCCCTCTTGCACGTTGATTTACCACGTCGGTCGGGGTTAAAATTGTGACCGACGTTATAGAGGACACTACCACGTCGGTTGTGAAGACCGACGTGAAAGAATACCAATTTATAACATCGCCAACTTACCACGTTGCTTGTTGAAGGTGGTCAACCTAACGTTGTACCGTCTTACTATCCGACGTTATAGCCCTTTTTTTCCAGCAGTGTCTTCTCTTGTTTAAAATCTCAATCTCTTTCTCCTCTCACCTATATACCTTATAGTTTTTCCTTGATCCACGCATACACATCTAAATCGTCAATCAAGGAGGTTGGTTTACGGAGTGCTCTGTGGGAGACCAAGCGAGTCAAGGTTGTAAAGAAGCTTCCGATGTGTTAGTCATCCTCACGGTATGTGAAGGGTCACAATGAAGCTTATTTGTGGAATTTGGATAAAGGGATCTCTCAAGTGGGGTTTTCGGGACAGGATTAGGTTGCACGTTGGTGACCAAACCTCTATAGAAATATCTTGTCTCCCTTTTTTGTGGTTTGTTGTCTGTTTTTCTTTGTATTTTTCATAACTACCTATAACAAACACCTAATTAACTAGTTAAAATTTACAATATTTTATTCATCCCTCCTCTAGAGTAGCCTGGGATCCTCAAATAAGTGTGGAAAAATGGTAAGGTGGGAGTAAATATAGATGTGAATGCATGTTTGAATCTCAATAGAACGGCTAAAATAAAATTGGCATCAAAAGACAAAACAAGTGCAGAATTGAAAAAAAACAATTAAATAGTAATAGTTTTGTGAAAGTGTCCTAAATGGTTATTTAATTAAGCCACTTACTTACAAGCGCCCTCTAAAGTCTACAGGGATGCCTCAAAGAAAAGTATCATCTAAAGTATTTGAATAGGAAAATGATTAATGACCGCTGTTTAGTACGTCGTTTGAGAACATTGCTGAGTTCGCACAGTCCATGTCAGCAGCACAAAAGCATTCCTTTCCCCCTTATTTTCTTTTGTTGTCTTCCCAATGCGTCTCAAATCACATTATATGCGTCTCAAATCAGTCCATCCCTCATTTTGGCTCTCCTACACAGTAGATGGAGTTTCTTCTTCCTTTTGTTTCCTTTTTGGCGCATATTATTCCTTCTCTTGGTTCCCCTCTCATCCTCTTTGTACTCTAATGGAAGTCGTTAATGTGTCTTCACCAGTGGAGCAACCCTCAAACGTTCCGAAGGAGCAGATGTTTTTTCATTCTTTTGAAGACGACAAAATATTTTACGTAGCCTATGCTGATTCTTGTGGTTTTGGTGTTAAGATAAGGCAATCTTATTACGATCATGGTGTTGTTATGTGGGGCACACTCACTTGCTCCAAGGAGGGTCAGGCTCCAGCAAACCAAGGACAAGGGAAACTAAAGCATAGGTTATCCAGTAGGGTCCAGTGCACTGCTCGGATCTGGGTCTCTAGAAATCCAGCAAGGGTGTACCACATTAACTATGTTGATCTTAAACATAACCATGACATGTTTGAGGAGTATCAAATGCGTTTTCTAAGACAAAAACGATCTGTCCCTGATGTCGTCAGAGCACACATATCGTGCAATGATTCTGCGGGGATATCGGCTGCTACAAACATGCAATCTTTTGTGGTCGAGGCCGGAGGTCATGAGAAATTTACTTTCAACAAAAGGGACCTAAGGTGTGTTTTATTTCTGCCTAACATAATTGAAGTAAAACATTTTGCCTGGTCTTAAACATTTCTATGTGCAGGAACGTTGTAAACGAAGTCAGAAATTTGAAGATGGGACCTGGCGATGTACAAGCTCTTCAGAACTATTTCGTTAGGATGCAGAAGATTGATTCCATATTTTTCTATGTAATGGATATGGATGACGAAGGAAGACTACGGAACTGACTGTCGTTCTAGAGCTCCCTATTCATACTTTGGAGACGCAATATGTTTCGACACAACCTACATTACCAACAAATACGACATGCCCTTTACCCCATTTGTATGATTTAATCACCATTTCGAGTCAGTTTTGGTCGGTTGTGCTTTGCTATCTTCTAAGACCCCTGAAAATTAAATTTGGTTGTTCCAAACGTGGTTGTCGTGCATGAACGGTACGTATATACTTAGGGCCCTGTTCAGTTTAAGGTGTGGGCATGTCCAGTTTAAGGTGTGTAGCTGTCCAGATAAAGGTGTGTGTATGTCCAGAATACGTTGTGGTTATGTCCAAATCAAGTTTACATGCCTGTCCGGTTTAAGTTGTGCGTCTGCCCGGATTAAGTGGTGGGTATGTCGGACTAAGTTTTGAGACTCTCCAAAATGCATTGTGGTATGTCCGGAATATGTTGGGTGTATGTCATGTTTAAGTTGTGTGTCTGTCCAGATTAAGTTGTGTAGTTGTGTGTCCAGAATAAGTTGTGTGTCTGTCCGGAATTAGCTGTGTTTTTGTCCGGTTTAAGTGTGAGTCTGTCCGAAATCAGTTGTGTTTTTATCCGATTTAAGTTGTATGTATGTCCGAATTAAGTCGTGTGTCTGTCCGGATATAGTCGTACGTGTGTCCGGATTTTTTTGCGTGCCTGTTCCGAATACGTTGTAGGTCTGTGCGGAATTAGTTGTGTTTCGGGCTGGATTAAGTCGTGTGTCTGTCCAGATTAAGTAGTGTGTCTGTTCCGAATACGTTGTGGGTCTGTCCAGAATTAGTCATGGGTCAGTCAGGAATAAGTTGTGTCTATCTAGATAAAGTTTTCATAGTACTTTTTCTTCGAATATATATCTTTGAATATATGACTCACTCCTTTTAAATTGCCCCCAAAATACAGATCTAAGTCCCCCAGCAATCATAACAGATCAATGTGGCACCATTACTGCTACTGTAAGGAATGTTGATTGATTCGTTTTATATTAAACCACAAGTGCACAGCCGCGTTGAAGCGGTGGCAAATACGGGTCGATCCACAGGGAGGTGTGTCGACTTTTGGTTTGTGCGAAGGCGAGTGGGAAAGAAAGGAGAGAAAGGTTGGTTACACTAAACTACACTAAAATGCAAAAAGGAAATGGAAGAGAAGCAATAAAACTAAACCCCATAAGGGGTGGAGAAATAATGTGAGTATAATGATGTGTGTGTGGGTGTGTTCAATTATGCTCCTCACAATATGTAGTGCATGAAATCATAAAACTAAATCCAACTTGGCCTCCACATGAAATAAGATAAGATCATATTATTAAAACATACAAGACAATAATTGGAATGAAGCTAAATGAACTCATGTATAAAGACTGGACCCTACTATGCCTCCACATGAAATAAGATAACCCAATATCATTAAAACATACAAGGCATTAACCAAGGTAAAGGCAACAATAGTACATACACTACAAATTGTGTTTCCAATATTAATTCCATCCATATCCTCACCTTATCATTCCCCATAAAATAGGTCCACTAATCTAAGCATAAGATAAGCTTCATTCAAGAGCATTAGCATATCAAAGATAAGAGTGAAATCCCATTAGATGGTTATGGAAATCATATAAGGCTCAAGGGATTAAGATAACACACACCTAATACACTACATGATCATATCACATATTTCTCCACCCCCAAATGGGGATGGAACTACTCACTAATCATTACACTACAACCTACATTAAAATGAAACATTCTACTGAAATGAAATTCAACTAAGCAAGAAATGAATATTAAAGAAACTAATTGAAATGAACATAAAACTAAAGAGACATGCAAAAATTAAAAGACAAGATTTAAAGAAACTAAGAACAATTATTTTATTAACAATGACTCACATTGAAGGTAGCATTCTTCTCTACCTTGAGTTTTGCTTCAAGGCTTACTCCAAGTAGAGAGAATGCCACCAAGCAATGGGTAGTTTACAATAGAAGGTGAAGAGTTCTATTTATAGCCATAGAAAAAGGTAATCCGGGACAATCTCCCGGTATGGGACTAAACAAATACCAGAAATAGAATAAACACACTCTAATACACATGCCCACCAAAGCTTAGCGGATTCGGAGACAAACAGACCGCCAATTGGCGGACTATCGGGTCTGGATCCGTCTGGAATTTGTTGTGGGCTTTTCTGGATGTCTTTGTTGGTCTTTGATGCATATACTTCGTTTATTGGAGCTCCGACCTGAATCGAATTGCCAAAATACTCCCCATGATAGTGTGGAGTTTTCTGTTTTGCTCTTTGGTCCTTCCGTCTTACGTTCAGGTCCTTCTCTCTTGCATCTTAGTCCCGAGGTCTCACAACTCAGTCCTTTTTCCCTGCTCTTGGGTCCTTTTATGCTTTATCTCTTCAAAGCTATTTATTTCTGAAATTCAAACATAAAACTCGTCACGTAGCATTCCTTAGGTGTAAGATAATGGATATAAGATACAAATATAAGCATGAAATGATGTCAATCAAATGTCTTCCTAGACGCGAGACATAGATTTTGTATAAGGCACATAATGAACAAAGCTCCCGCGAAGTTGCCGACGCAGTATTAGAAGCACATGTTATTTGATTTAAAATTGATTGTATACGATTCCAAAACCCCAGCAGAATTTGAGCGTAATTGGTAGGGATTTCTTGGTGATTTTTACCTCCAGAACCATAGTTGGCTCCAATCGATTTATGCAATCCGAGGGTCCTAGATACCTGCATTTGTTGGAGACTGTTTCTTCGTGGGAATGACATCTACTCAGAGAAGCGAGAGTATGAACTCCTTTTTCAACAAGCACCTGACATCTAAGACCACACTTCAGCAGTTCGTTCAACAATACAAACTCGCACGCCACCATAAGTACGAGAAGAAAGCTCAATCAGATTTCGATTGTCTTCATAAGAGTCCCCAATTGGTTTCAATGTATCCATTCGAGAGGCAGTTGAGCGAGTTGTATACGGTAGGGGTCTTCAAGAAAGTACAATTATTAATTGGGAAGATGATAAACTCCGATATTAAGGAGGAGTTAAATACGGATGACGTATTGAATTACAAAGTATCTGAACGTGTATTGTCTGGTGAGCAGCTACTGTCGAAATGTTTCCTAGTACAAATCAGATCTATGAATTTCACATGTGATTGTAGAATGTTTCAGCACGTGGGACTTCTATGTTGCCACGTTTTTGTTGTCATTGCACGCTTAGATCCTAATGCATTGCTCCCAGAGTCTTTCATCGTTAATCGATGGCAGAAGGATATTCCGAAGGAGTTATCGAGATAAGATGTACCCAGACGATGGCGTAATGGAGAAGGATGCGCTTCGTTGTCACGACGACATAATGGGTCGTGTCATTTGGATCGCACAGGAAGCCTTCATTTCACATGAAAGGTTTCTTGAGGCCATTAAGTCTATTGAATTGCATAAGACACGTATGCAAACTACCCAATTCCCTACTCAACTTGCTGAACCTGGGACCGCGGGTACATTTGTTCTCAATCCAGATAAGGTTAGACGTCGAGGAAGACCGCCGACTAGATGTCGAGTTTCTTTAGCTGAGAAGATAATTAAAAGAAGCCACAAAAACCACGACAAACAAGAGAAGAGAAAGTTCAAGATGAATTTTACATCGCCTCTGCACGCAGTCTCACCAAAACCGGGAGATCCCTATTTCTGTGATCGGGACATGAATCTGTATTACGAGGAACTTCCTCCTTAATTTAAGATTTCTTGTTATTTTTTAGTTCTTGTAAAACGATGAAACGTCTACGCACCCCAATATAAGTTGTGGTGGATTTTCAGTTCTAGTTATTTAAATTGTTGATCTTATCTGTTCGGAATAGGTTGGGCGTCTGTCCGGATTAAGTTGGGTGTTTGTCCAGATTATGTTGTGGGTTTGTTCAGATTAAGGTTCTAGTCTGTCCGGTTTACATTCTGGGTCTGTCCCGGTTATGTTGTGTGTCTTTCAAGATTAAGGTGCCCAGGTGTCCAGTTTAAGTTGTGTCTATCAAGTTTAAGTTTTTGTTATGTTCGGTTTAAGTTGAGTGTTTGTCCAGATTATGTTGTGGGTTTTTCCAGATTAAGGTTTTAGTCTGTCCGGTTTACGTTCTGGGTCTGTCCCGTTTATGTTGTGTGTCTGTCCAGATTAAGGTATCCATGTGTCTAGTTTAAGTTGTGTCTGTAAGGTTATGTTGTCCAAATTATGTTGTGGGTCTGTCCAGATTAAGGTTCTAGTCTGTCCAGTTTACGTTATGGGTCATTATTACATGAGGAGATGCAACCGTTCGACATTCATTCCTTTTTAGAGGACACAACCTTTCACGTGAAGAAGCGCAACCCTTCTTTACAGGGTCTCTAAAATCAGAGGCTATGGTGTCTTCCACTTAGTTGTGTATTCGATCCCCTCCCAAGTCCCAACTAAGTGTGTTCAACTCGTCTCCTCCACCCAAAAAATGGCCTTCCAACACAATGACTCAGACTACTCATCTGATGAAGGTGAAAACATCGTTGGTGGACCAACATGGGGAGACTGTCCCCCCATACCGGGAGTGCTCTATCACACCTGTAGGTGTGAGCTGAAGGCAACGGAATTGTGGTCCAACACTCTAAATAAGATTAGCAAGAAGTTCTACTTCTGCGGCTCCTCGGAGTCAACCCGTCGTTGTCGGTACTTCGTCTGGGACGATGGAACACCGGTACCACCAATGGATAAACCCGACCAGAGTGTAATGGACTCGGGGATGCGGAAGCTTGTTTGGAAGGCTGCTAAGTTGAGTCAGAGCCAAGAGATAAACAAAACTATCTTTTGGGCTTGCAGGCGACATCTGAGCAGATCATTTTTTCCTCCTCTCTCTTCTTATCTTCCCTCTTCTTCTCCTCCATCTTCTTCTCTTCCTCCTCCTCTCTCTTCTTATCTTCCCTCTTCCTCTCTTCTTCCTTCTCCTCCTCTATCTTCCTTTGTTCTTCCTTCTCTTTCCTCTTCCTCTCCTCTCTCTTCTCCTCCTATCTTTTCTTCTCCTCCTCCTCTCTCTTCCTCTCCTCTCTCTTCCTCTCCTCTCTCTTCTCCTCCGCTCTCTTCTTCTCCTCCCTCTTCCTCTCTTCTTCCTCCTTCTCTTCTCTCTTCTTCTCTTCCCTTTTCCTCTCTTCTTCCTTCTCCTCCTCACTCTTCTTCTCTTCTTCCTTCTCCCCACAATCATTTTCATATGTCCCCGTTCCTCGAAGAGATACAATCTCTTCCCTCAACCTCCCATACTCTTCCTGGGAAATTCTTAGTTCTTCCTTCGTGTTGTTAACCTCTTTAGTCACCTTCTTAAGGGACAACTTGCAGTCATTTCGTCTTCACCTCACTCAGCTCCAACTCTTGTAGCAGCGGGTCACATGGAATGCTGCAGTCTCTTAGTTGCAGCCTTGGTAAAGTGCATGTTGAAGCTGACCCCTTTGTTGGGCGTGTTGTTTGAGCAGGAATTTGATCTGAATTAATAAGTTCCAGCTCCCTTTCACTTAGTGATGGAGGTCTCTTCAGGTCGAATTTGCCGTTGTAAATCTGGGGTAAGGTGATTCCGCGTTCCTCCCATTTCCTCGGGGTTAAACGTTTCCCAAACATTTATGTCCAACATTTCATCCGTGGATAGGCTCGTCTGTGCTCCCCCAATTTGAATTTCTCACAAAGCCACACCTGCAAATGGAAAGATTCAATTTGTCACAACTACACAAATTAATCCAGACATACCCACAACGTATTCCAGACAGGCACACAACATAACCCGGATAGACACCAATCCGGACAGACACACAACATAACCCGGACAGACACAACGTATTCTGGACACCACAACGTATTCTGGTCAGACACACAACTTATTCCGGACAGATAAATAACTTATTCTGGACATACCCACAATGTATTCCGGACAGACACAACTTATTTGGGAACAAAGATAACTGGACTAAAATAAAGGATTATGTACCAAATAGAAAGCCAATTGGACTCTAATCCCGCTGGAAATGATGCATAGACCTAAAATATCTCTCCATGAGTCTAGAGAAGTTCAAATTACATCGAATTGGTACTCAAATCGACCAGCTCGACGAGAAGAATCGAAATCTACACTTAGATTTCTAATATATATACCACGTCAGGACAGATTCACAAAATAGTGATGAAAAGCATGGGAAATCATCTTGATTGTTGGATTGAGTTCATCAAATAGATCTAGTACCTTAATCATATATAAGGAAAAGGTTGCCTCCATTCCACCTCTCACTCTCACTCTTCCCCTCTCTTCTCTTCTATTTTCCTTTTTTCCACCATAAGAGTATGTTAGAATAGGTTATGAGTGAATTCAATGTTCAAGCTTTGGTTTCTCTTTTGTATTGTTGCAACCTATATTTGGTAAGTATCTTCACTCACTTCCTTCCCTACTACTTCTCATATTAATGTGTGGCTAAACCACCTCTTAGGATGTGGGGATGCTAGTAGGATATGTCAATGGTGGTTGTGTGTTGTTTTTACATTGAATGTGGTGGTTAAGACTCTAATGTGTAGATTTACCTCTTTAAGGTACATGCTCATTAAGCGTTTGACGGAATGTCGTTTCTTAAATAGTTTCACGCTTCGTGCTCATATCTAAGTGCATTGTCTTAAATGTGTTTAGAATACATGTTTGACATTAATAATGGATTATGTGAATGTTTGATGGATGTTTGTCATAATCTTTAGACATCTTCCATCCTTCCATCACTAACTTGAAATTAAATATTAATGTTTGATGAATGTACACCTTCCATGTTTCATGACACTAATGATATCACTTATACTTCATGTCAACTACACACATAATCTTAATCTGTGCCTAATCGATCCATAGTCCTCATCTTTTAAGTGTTAGCAATGTTGCATTTAGTTAATTGTAGTGTAGTGTAGATTAGGATAAATCAATTTCCTTCTCCATCTTTTTTGCAGATTAGATTACGAAATTAGTTGTGAACCGAACAATAACAATACCTGTGGAGCGACCCGTACTTGTCGTGTCTTCACCAATGTCGTGCACTTGCGGTTATTTAAAACAACTATTCAGTTTTGTTTGAAAATTTATCAATATCATTTTTTTCCTATTTCTAAAAGTTTGCATTAATGTCCTCAAAAATAATTTATGCATTCTCTTTGATACCTTTTTGGTTGATTTATTTTCTTTCTAATATTAGATATATGAACTGTATATATCGTTTTAGTTGTCATTTAAGGAGTACTTTTCCTTGCTTTTTACTTATTATTTGTTGTTGGTTTTTTAGAAAAGTCTATGTTCAGCCTAAAAGTTATTTTTGCTATTTTTGTTAGTTTTGATTATTTTGCAGAAAAGCCTCTTTACAAGATATGATTGTGTTTTTTAATTGCACATAATAAATTTATTAGAACTAGTTTTTTTAGGATGTTTTGTTTGAAAATTTGTGAAATCATTTTTATCAATTTCTTAATGTTTTCATAAAAAACTTCCACAAATCTATTTTGTACCTTTTGTTTTTGTATTTATGCACAATTTAAAATACTTTTGGGGATATATTTTCTTTCTAATTTTATGTATATGAACTTTATATACATTCTTTTAGTTGCCCTTTTAGGAGGACTTTCCCTGTCTTTTTTATCATTTTTATTCGCCATTTAGCAGAAAAGTGTATGTCATCCTAAATGTTAACTTTGTTTATTTCTATTATATGATTTTAAGATATTTGTGAAATTTTAATTTCTAATGAATCTTTGGAGACAAGGAAAAGAACATTTTGGATCCTATTCACATGTTATCATAAAAGCTAATTGAGATTTTTTTTTAAGAATGTTCAACTAAATTGATTGGCTTTAGGTTTATTAATATTACGTGATATAAATTAATGCTGTCTTCTTTGGAATAATAAGAAATCTAAAGGTAATGGATTTCTGTCTACCGTGAAATACCACCAGTGCAAAGCACGGGATTGTTGCCAGCATTAAATAATCCCAAACACTTTACTGTTCATTCACCAAATACTTTCAATGGTAGCTTCCCATTGAAAAGGAAAACAACCATCAAACACTTTCCTATATGTTGTCCCTTCTACTTTGGATTTCGTGCAACAATATCAATAAGTGGGATCGACTGTTGCATCTTAATCCCACTGAGTTTACTTTAGAATTATTTACAAATCGCATGTTTAAGGGCGGTCAACTTCTACTTGTGCTCGTTATCTCGCTAGTGACTCGCTCGACACACACTCAATAGATCGGTTTGATTTGTAACGAATCAAGTACGAGCTAAAAAATCCGCTCAGGAAAATAAATAAGCCGAGCTGAGCGAAACTCTGTTCGCTCGTTGCTCACTCACTCGCTCCACTCAGTTGCTTGTATATATGCATACGAACATACATCCATATATACACGACATGTACATTGCAAATATACATCTATCCATTTACCAATTATCATTTACCAGAATCAATTATCCAAATAAGTTTAGTGGAGTACATAGTAAAACTCAACATGCTTAGCATGATATTCAGTTAATTATTATTTTTCCTTAAAAGACTAAACTCACCGCCATAAACTTGACATTATTTTATATTTAAAGTGGAATTAGTAGGGGAAAAACTCATACTACTAACGAAACGAGCCAACGGCCGAGCAGACTCACGAGCAAACAAACCGAACGGCTCGCACGCAAGAAGCGAACCGAGCGGCTCACGAGCAAGAAGCGAGCCGAGCACGAGCACAATTTTCGCTCTCGAAACAAACCACGAGCGAGCCCAAAAATAAATTTGGCGAGTTTGATTCAGGTTTGCTCGCTCGAAACTAGCTGGTTTACAACCCTACATTTTCATCTTAGTTTAAACATATTATTCTAACTGTTGAGAGACTATGAAATGAAGTGAGCAATTACTTATGCTTTTATTTATGTTTTTAAAAGTAACGAGAAATTGGTACGACATAAAGCGTCTTGTTTTTACACACTTTACAGCTAAAAAACAGTTAATACAACAGCTTCAACACTTCTCATCGCCAAAAAATATTAGGTATATCACCGTAATCAAGTCTTGTATATCCCAAATCAGCAACAACAAAAGACGATAAAGACAAAACACTTGATTCCTGTCATTTGTTCCTATCATTTGGTTGCCACAATAAAAACTCTAACATATCTTTGCCAATTGTAAGCCATTCGAGATGGTCAGATGGTCCCTGACACTTACGTGGGTTGGTGTTAGAGTTTTACTAACAGATGGTGATGGAAATGGACTATAAGCCAGTGTTTTAAAGAAGACGTTGCCCAATCGTTAATACGTTGTTATTGACGGAATCAGAAGTGGTTGACACTTGAGTTACTTCTGTCCACTCCCAACTACAAATAAAATTAAACATGAGAGGTTGGTGACGGTTTTTCAAAGGAATCAAACACCTCGGAGTTATTCTCGATCGATGATGAGTGTGTATAAAGCTCATACATAAAGTTAACGGCATAAAATTCAACAATCCCATACAAGGATAACCTAGGTTTGATTTCTCATCCTAACATCCTGTTGCAATGCTTCCACCCAATGCTCCCACACCTCAGGCGCACCTTCATGAGGTGACGAGTGTTAACTTGGATTAGCGACAAGAAACACGAAAGTTCTGGACGATGATGTATAAATGTAAGGGATGTCCAGATATGGTAAAATATGATAATACTACACACATGCCTATCTTAAAGAATTATTTGTTTGGCTACACATACAAAGTACCAATATTCGGATTTCACATATAGAAAGTCGTTTATTAGTTTTGCCCATGTGTCTTTTGTAATAAATTAGTGTTACACACCTTTGTCGCATGAAATCACTGTTTAAGAATGCGGTCCAATGCGACTGCATATGTGGATGCGTGGCAGATGTGCATTGCATCTCCAGGATGCGGTTTGCATCCGAACCCGCATATGCGGCCGCATCATATGCGGGTTGAGTGACTGCATCTAAAAAACCCATTTTTTGTTTGGTTTTTTTCTGATTTGTTTAATATTGAAATATATCTTAGAAATTGCTCACCCTTTAATAGAAGATAGGGCCACCAAAAACAAACTAAGTAAACATAACCCGCTTTAAAAAAATTAATGAATGTGTTACTCAGATTGGCAGGCTCGATGAGAGGAGGTTTTAATCTATGTTTTCATTTCTCAAATATCCCTCGTAGCACTCTTGATATTTGAATTTTTAATCAGACTGGCAGGCTCGATGAGAGGAGGTTTTAATCTATGTTTTCATTTCTCAAATATCCCTCGTAGTACTCTTGATATTTGAATTTTTAAAAAACTAAGGTCAATAAATGTGACTCATATATAAACTACCATTTGCTCCCGTGCAAAGCACCGGTAGTAACATACATATATATGTATAACAATAACGGGTTATAAATCACCGGCCGGTAGTAACATAGTATATTTTACAATTATGAGGTTATAAAATGTCAGGACATCTTTTTTTTCGCATTTATCAATGTCTTCGGATCACATTAAAATATATTGTGTATTGGTGAGATTTTGACCCAGATCGTGAAAGATTATATAAGTACAACTTGAAGTATATATGGCATAAAAAAACAAATTGTGGCCGGGGAAGTTCTCCTTTGTAAGTACCGTGATTGATAACATTTTATATTAACGGCAAGTGCACGGTCGCGTTGAAGCGGTGGTAAATACAGGTCGATCTACAGGGAGGTGTGTCGACTTTTATTTTGTGCGAAGGCGAGTGGGAAAGAAATGAGATAAATGATTGATTACACTAAACTACACTAATCTAAACTAGTAAACTAGAAAGGATGAAATGAAATCACAAAACAAACTAAACTAAGCAACTAACGAAGGAAGATAAAACTCAGGAATGGAAAACCCCTAAAGGGTGGAGTGTGTGTGTGCACATGAAATAAGTGTGGTGAATGCATACAAGAAGCCCAAGTTTAGTTAGTGTTTGTTAATGCATAAGAAGTACCTAATGGCAAGACCTATCATTTACAACACTAACCTAGGTGATTAATATGAGCATGACAATGTTGTTATTAAGAACATAATGAGCATGGAGTGTACCTAATTATGACAGAAACCATCATGTAAAGTTCTTATTAATTCAAGCAAGCATACTAATATCTCTCACAAACAATAATATCTAGCATTCATACCATCTACATAACATGTACACACATCCACTCCATCCCCAAAGGGGATGGGGACTACTCACACATATTTATCCTTTTTCTCTGCTCTTGTGTCCTTTTATGCTTCATCTCTTCAACCCTATTTATTTCTGAAATTCAAACATAAAACTCGTCACGTAGCATTGCTTAGGTGTAAGATAATGGATATAAGATACAAATATAAGCATGAAATGATGTCAATCAAATACCCCCACACCTAAGTTTTTGCTAGTCCCGAGCAAAACAAAGAAAAAGAAAAGCAAACGAGAAACAAGAAATCCTAACTCACTTTCGTAGGAAACACGGTTGCACTTAGCACGTGCAACAAGCCGTTAAACCTCCTTGTTGCCATGGAGGAGGAGTGTTGTCTCCTAAAGGGTTTCAGCGGATATACCCACAAAATCCGAACAAGGTGCATTATTCAATCTAGACACTCGAGTCGTTGGACATATTTTGTCGATCATTGGACGTGGTAATCCTACGGGCCGACTCTATAAAGGTAATCAGTCCACACACCTAGCCTAATGAACCATTCGTGCAAGTTAAATAAGGAATTAAGTAAAAGACATGGATAACCTCAACATCCTCAAGTGATACAAAGTGTAAAGTCCATTAAGGTTCTTATTTGCATTACCATTTTTTTCTTTTTGTTTTTTTCTCATTTTTTTTCTTCTTTTCTTTTTATTAGTTGGAGTTTCATTCTCCCAGGGTCAGGTTTCGTGCATCATTGCCCATGAGGACTTACACTATCACGTACACATTTTCCCAAATCTCCACATAGAGCAATCCCAACCACCAGTGTAACGAGAGTTCGGTCGGCGCATCCCAAGTCAGATGACTCGAAAGTACCAGGCACAAAGTCCCATCAGACCTACTTTCCCGAGTGATAGGAGTCGTGCGAGAAGAGAGAACACTTACTCACTTATTTCTTATCTACACATGAACCAAAACCCCTACACTTAATGTCTCACAACAAGATTTCAACGGTCCTTGACTACAACAAACACTCTTAAATTAACAGACACGAATTATTGACTCACTAGGTTCAGGTTGGACTTCTTTAAATGTTTGAGCACTGAAATCCTATGATTACTCACCCCCGAGGGAAAACTGGGGTGCATCCTAACGACTAGATAAATCCTAAAGCCACTGTACCAGATATCCTAATGCATAAAGTTCAAGACAATTTTGGGACCTTTCTTTTTATTTTGCCTATCAACGGTTTTGCACATGCAAAACACACGCAAAACCCACAAAACATTTTCTTTCGCAAACACATGAAGATTTTGAAAGAAATGTGAAAATTTTGAAGCACCAGGCAAGCAAAAGAAGACAAGTCACCCAAGGAAAGTTTGTTTCAAGGAATCAGGTATGCGATCAACTATGAGGTCCAAGTTAGAATTTGAGAAATTTTGGGGTTGGGTGTTGATGGGCTGAGAATGAGTCCAATGATTTGGAGTGGGGTGTTGGTAGACTTCTGGGTATTCAGGAGGAGGATACTGGGGTAGAAATGATGTATAAGAATTTGAATAAGAATTGTCTCCCCACGAATCCATCCCTCTCGGGTTGTACGCGGATGCGTAATGGTCATATTGAGCATTTTGGGAAAATGTATGCTCATACGCAGGATCTGGGGGAACATAAGGACATTCCCCGATAACATGACCACTCAACCCACAACAGTCGCACGACACGGCTACTAGAGCCACCGGTGCACTCATGTCGTCTACCGCACGCATGAAAGAGGTCAAAGTTTGTTGTAATGTCTCAGTTTGTTGACCAGCATATGATCCGACATAACTAGATTGTGGTCTAGCAGTCATTGTCTCTCTCATATTACCCCAATATGAAAATTGCTCAGTCACACAATTAAGATTGTCTCAACCATACGGGGTGTTAGTCTGAGCCACCCCAGGTTGCATGGGTCCGGAATACCAGGAAGAGTTATCCTGGTCCCAACAATGATATGGATGGTCGCCCATGTAACCATCCATCTCAACAAAAAAACTCTCGAGTCGACCACTCTCACCACCATGAGGCTAAACTCGCAAAAAGTGCTCGACTCGTCCCTGCAACGCTACCAGAGAGTGTAAAGGGGAGAAGACTAGAACGTAGAAGTAGGTGAGAAGAAGATGACTCAGAGGAGAAGGGAAGAATCCCTAAATCTAGCGTGGGTAATGAGATCAGGTAGAAGCCTATCTAGCAAGCACGACTCACACAACTTAAGGCTATGGGTCCTTAGGCTAGACGACACCTAACATCGAGATCCCTAGTCTCGACACGCCTCACCTCCCTACAACGAAGACCACAATGCTCAGCAAGTGATAGCAGATCCAGAGATCCAGTACCTCCTACTATCGACAAGGTAGGCGATGCCGATCAGGCCATGACGGTCTCAACTAAATCACTCTCCTAGTGACAGGGAGAGGATTAAATCAAGAAATTAGACTAAAGCGACTCAGAGATACAAGATGAAGCTCTTATTGCGGCACACTAATTTGTTTAATTCATTTGTTTTCTTCTATTGTCAAGGTTCTTGAGCATATAAGTTGCAATGGTAATGATGATCCACAAAAGGCAGAGACATTAGATTTGATTGATAGTATTCATACCTTTGAGTTTGCATTTAATGAAGAGTGTCTTAGGAGTCACACATAAGCTATCACAAGTTTTACAGAAAAAAGATCAAGATACTATCAATGCGATGACACATGTTAAATCGACAAAAAAACAGTTACAAGCAATGAGGGATAATGGATGAGAGTCTTTGCTAGCCAAAGTATCTACTTTTTGCCAGAATCAAGCAATAATCACAACCCATATGGACGAGAATTTTATTCCTCGAGGGCGATCATGACGTAGAAATGAAGAAGTGACAATTTTTCATTATTACCAAGTTGAATTAGTCTATACAGTTATAGATCTGCAACTTCAAGAATTGAATAATCGTTTTGATGAAGCAAACACGGAGTTGCGCGCTTCTTTGTAGTGCATCTCACTTGATCCAAAGAAGTCATTCCATGCTTTTGACAAGAGTAAACTGGTTCGTCTTGATCAATTTTATCCATATGAGTTTTCTCATATTGCACTTACGGAGCTTGAGATTCAATTAGAGAATTTTATCTTTGATGTTTGTGAGGATGAAAGATTTAGTGATGTTCAAGGAGTTGGAGGTCTTGATCAAAATTTGGTGGATACGAGGAAAAATGAAGTGTTTCCATTGATATATTTGTGGGTGAAATTAGTGTTTATTTTGTCGGTCACTATAGCTACAATGGAAAAAGATTTCTCAACAATAAATATCATAATGAATCAACTTCACAATCGTATGAGTGATGAAGTTACCAATAATTGTTTAGTTACATACATCGAGACATATATTTTTAGAACTATTGATAATTAAGTTATTATGTAACATTTTCGAAATATGAAAAATCGAAGGAGAATGTTGTAATTAAGTTTTATATATTAATATATTTTTGTTGGATTTTATGATTATGTATTCCGAGTTAAGGTTTATATTTCGGAATCCCTTTTGAAAATTCATGGGTCCAACGTTAATTCCCGAAGAAACAAGTAGCACACTCTCTCTCTCTCTTCATACCACGTTATGTTTCATCCAAATCGTATAAACCAACTGTCCGCAATAAATTTCCAAATAATTGACATAGAAATTGGAATTTTTCATCTCTTAAGCTAATGGATATTTTAGTGTTCATGAGTTAACGACTTATGAGTACAACCGACAACAATGAACATGTCCACCGGTCCACAACCCATCAAAGCAGTCCAAGATCTTGCAGATAGTGGTACATATCATGAGGATGATCATCAAACCTCCTTTCTGGCACCACCCACCTCCCATCCCTCACCACCATACCCTTGTTCTCGTCCTGCCTCCAGTGAGGCGGCACGAGGTGGTGATCCTTCAAGAAATCACAAGCTTTGTTCACCAACGCAGGGTCCCTCTTACTCACCAACACAAACCTCTGATCACCCTTCCCATGGTACCCGTCCAACAAGTGCAAGTGCGCCTCCAAATTGTGGAAGCAAGCAGGGTAACTTGTGGGCTTCAAGAAAGGCGAGTGTTTGTGGTCCAGCGGAAGCTCAATGCCGACGTGGGTGTAGCTCCACCAGGGTAGGACCTTCTCGGCAACGTTTCGTATGGTTTGTGGGACGTTCTCGTTTATGACGATGCCAGGGACTTTCGGGACGGTGTCGTGGACGTTCACAACTCGGAGGGCTTTGATGTTTAAGATTTTTTCGAAGCGGTCCTTGAAGGGGCCGTTGCCTACACGTGGGCCAGAGAATGAGTAGACGATGATCGGAACATTTTTGGAGTTGGTGCCGATGTTGGCACCAGTCTCAGCGACGTCGTAAGCGCTTAGTGTTGCTAAGGCGCTGCCTAGGCTGTGACCGGTCAATGATATGCTCAACTCTTCTCCGTTTGACGTGTAAAGGTGGACAAGCTTTTTTACTTCCGCTAGCACCTGCCGGGTCAATTTCAAAACGAGAAAATTTATGTACTGCTTTTCTACAATAAATTTACCACATCCCAATCCCAATATGTAACTTACGTTTCGGGAAACAAAATCAGATTTTTTCTGGTGTTGACAAAACTGGAAATAACTTTTTAGTTTAAGTTATACCCAACGAAGTTTATTAAATCATGGCCCCGCATTACGTCGGTTTGGATTATTTTAGAAAATAGGACGTTTGAAGTCCTTCAATTTTTATTTTTCTAAAGCTAGGCGCCATACAATCTTACTGACGCAATAATAGCTGGCCAAGTGTGATGAAGTTCAATATAATAATTATTGAGAGTGATTAAGACAATATCAATGTGAATTAAGACAAAAACAATAAGATGAAACAAAGTAATCTACAAAAGTCCACCATTTTGTCTTGCAAAAAAAAACACGAGATGAAATCTCCGGCCAGAATTTTTTGTTGCGGCGGTCTAACAAAAAATATTCATATTTACAAAAAAGGTTCAAGAAATACTTTTCAAGTTTGCAAACTTAGTTTTTTTGTTTTTTATGTGAATTTTTTATGATTCAAATAGAAATAACTTGTGAAAGTGGGCTTTATCTAGTGTCTTATATATATGGGCCAAGATTTTGATTAATTTGTTGTGGTTGGCTTTTATAAAATTTCCTATTTAGTGAGGATTTTGGACTAATATTTACTAAATAACTTAAAAACCAAGGATATTAAGACTATTAATCTTGAAATGGGTGTGGGTGCTGAAGTCCCCACCAGCCCCAGCCTCCCTCCGTCCCTAATCTTTGTAATTGTTCAATGAGACGAAATCCATGCATTTTAAAATTACCAACAACCATCCGTTGCTGGACCCGGATGAAATGTTGACAAATAATTGCTCTATTTTTATAAAATATAGAATTTTATTTTATAAAAAACTTGAATTATAAACAACAAAAATGTAGAACGTAAAATCTAATTACAATTTTATTGAATTATAAACATCAAAGCTTTAAACATTAATCTGAAAATTAACCCAAATAATATGGACTTGGCCCTGGAGATCCAAGTAAAAAAAATTACTTTCTACATCCCTCCTTTCTACCTCAGTTTACACCTCAGCCCCCTTGCTTGGATTTTAACTTGCAAACCTTAGCATCATATTTATGAAACTGTTACTCTAATATGCTATCTAGAATGAATTACTCTAACGAACTAAGTAATTTTAGTTTTCAACTAAATAACGTCTTAGTTCACCACCAAAACGAAATAATAACAACAAACAACCTTCTGAAAAAGCAACAATAATTGAACAAACCTGTTCCCTCGCGGAGTACTTGCAGAACCGACAGTTAGCCCGCTTAGCCGTGTACATATCCAAGAAACCAGACTCCACTTTCACCGAAGACTCCGGGCATGGGATCCCTTTCACCTTCACCGGCTTCAAATAGTCGGTTAGATCTGCCAACCACTCAAGCATCGTCGCTGTACCCCTCCACGCCACCACGATATCCCGCCGACCCAAAGTTCTAGACATGTCGTCGTTCGACACCGCCACAAACCCGATCCAATTGGCAGCATCGCTCCACGTCCTCGGCCACCTTGATCTCTTCAAAAAGTTAGGCAAGTTAATATCTGACGTGGCGTAGAGGTACCGGGTTATGTCATAACCGGCGTCAGGCATTCCGGGGGACTGGAAGAAATAGCGGCGGTTGTACTTGCACGAACCACAATATTTGGAAAAAGGGTCGAAGTCAAAGGCGTCATAGCAGGCCTGCGCCATCTCACCATACCGGATTAATTCCGTCCGGAGGAGAGGGTCGATTGGGTCGAGTAGACCGGCCCAGTCGTCTTGACCAGCTATCTTCCTCCCCCGGGTCGAAAGCCCGGCGGCGGGTTGGGGGAGTTCTTCACGGTTTTCTTCTTCATCTTCTTCGTTCTTGGCTTGTTCTCTTCCTAGTTCGGTGATTATGGAAGACATGGAAGAAGAAGGCCCATGGGATTTAAGTTGGAAAGTCTTCTTACTCTTTGGTTCCGTGGATAAGAAATGAATACCCGAGAAGACAGAATTCTGTGGCAACTGGAACTTGTTCGAGATGGAGTAGAACTGTAGCTTTGGGAGAGAAATCGCCATGAATGGTAGTTTTGCTGTTTGGTGCGTTGGAAAAGTCTGGGGTTTGATGATGGGGAGAGTTGTGGATTTTTTACATTTGCTTTGGCTTCAGGCTGTTTGTTGATTTTATAAAGTGTTGGATCAACGAGTCAAAGTATTCATATGGTGCTTGGATAGTTGGACAGTAATAGTTCTCTCTTGGACAGTAGGACCGTAATAGTTTTCACGTGGAACATTGTTACGAAACACGTGCATTCAAAATTTTGATTATTGACCCCGGGTACTAGAAATTTCTGGGTCGCCCTACGAGTTCCGACTTGGACTTCTTTATTTGAAGTAAAATCAGTTGTACTTCGATTTTTAGGATTAGTATAACACTCCACGCTATGCATGTGTCCTAAAATTATGAAGTAGACTTATTTGAATTATTTTTATAAGAATCACTGCAATAATTTTGTGATTCTTTTCTACTTGACAACGAGCTAGTGGAAATGTTGCCGGATAAAAATTACATTATACATGTATGCCATTTTAACTGAAACATCTAGAGCTGCGTTTCTGGAAGCTTGGTGTGATCAAATCGGATGTCGGAAACCTATTTAGACTGTCCAAAGTCTATGGGCTCTACAGGTTAAGTGGATCGGACAGTGGAAATTAAAAATATATCATCCTTGTAAAAAATTATGAGTGAATGAGACGATACATAGTGTAACATCCCGAAACAGCGAAAATTTAAAAAATTATAATCAATACATCAGAGACCAATAATCAAAGACGGGACTGTTACTTCTCATAAAACGTATAAGCAGTGCACCATATAACATCAGAGTTTGTCAAAACGATACATGATTACAAGAGAACAACAAAGGAGATAACGTAATCATGTCGATCTCAGTGGTCCGAATAGAGGATCCGATCCCAAGATGCACGCCCCCGCTGATCACCACCCAACTGGACCTATTGCAGTCCTGAAAAAGATGCAACAACAATGCCTGAGTTTCCATAAGGAAACCCCGTATGCCAAGCTCACCTATATGCATGCAGTAGTACAAATGAACCTATCATACTAGTAGCATGTCATGTCATCGACAGTAAGGAAACAATTCCCCCAAAGGGTAACATGGGACATCAGTCCGACAATCATCATCGGGTCTCCCGAGGAGACCTACCGAAGGCACATACGGTCTAACGGAACAAGACATGACGCTCCCCACACGCGGCTATACTAATCATGGGTTCGGCAGGGAATGTCCGCCAGGTCCGCGCCATAAGAAACAGATCTGCAACTTCGTGGTCGAAACCACACCAACGGAGTCGTCGCTCGGTCAGTCCATCAATCATCATCTCAATAGGTGCCCATCTGAGGAACATAGCCGGAACAGCATTGGTCCATCAATCATCATCGCCGGAACATCATCGGTGGTCCATCAATACGTCCGGCACAGCATCGGACGGGTCCAGACCGAAGTCTGTCAGGTCATCACACTCCACGAGCCGCAAACACCAACCGCGCCGCTATAAAACCAGGGCAGCGACCTCCGTAGCCCCATAGGCCGGTAGTCACCTTACCCAACGACAGTTGCGTGTCCGCACAATCATCATACATTGGGATCCACGATCCCTCAGACCTGCTACACTACAATGAGTCCAATCAATCCATCATATTAGTCACGATCCATACATGGAGGTGACGCGTCCCGAACACCCACACTCTTCCACATGGCGGTCCCTGGGGTTCGGTCGACCGAAACGAGGTCAAAATCCAGAGTCTGGTCAACATCAAATCAAACTATCGGTCGACCGACTCAGGGATCTCGGTCGACCGAAAACTACCAAGGCATCCTAATATTTCTAAGTCATATAACGGTCGACCGCAAACATGCATAAACGATCCAGTACACTTAAGTTCCAGTCGACCGAAGACAAGGAACCGGTCGACCGAAACACAACAGACAGTCAAAATACGCTACGTTTGGTCGACCGCCCGAGGGACCCGGTCGACCGTTGGTCGTCTTCAACCTCGCGCCAGCCAAGGGTTTACACAAAAACTCTTCGTCGGAGAGGTCTCCGACCTCCTCCCGACCGACCAACGCAACCCTCCCACGAGGGTTAACAACACAATCACACTAAGGAGCGACATACCTCAAGAGAACGATGAATACACCGGAGCTCCGCTTGTGCACGTCGTCTCCGCACCTCCTTGCACGTCCACCTCCTCGCACGATTGCCTCCAGACGCTTCACACCGGAGCCTCCTCCTTCTCTGCATACATCTGCACAATCTCTGGCCCCACTAACTGCCTCTCGCCCACATCACTCCAGCATACCGGTGACGTGCAAGGCCTCCCGTACAACGCCTCGTACGGTGTCATCCAAATACTCGAATGGTAGCTGTTGTTGTAGGCAAACTCTATCAGCGGCAAATGCTCGTCCCAGTGCCCTGCCCAATCCAGTTTGCATGCCCTCTGCATATCCTCCAAAGTCTGAATCGTCCTCTCTGACTAACCATCTGTCTGCGGATGGAACGCCGTACTGAACCTTAGACGCGTCCCCAATGCCTGCTGCAGACTCCCCCAAAATCTGGAAGTGAAACGAGGATCTCGATCAGAGATGATGCTCACTGGCACTCCATGCAACCTGACTATCTCCTCTACAGACAACCTAGCCAGACCCTCCAAAGGCAACGTGGTCCTGATCGCTAAGAAGTGCGCCGACTTGGTCAGTCGATCGACTATCACCCAAGTCGCGTCATGGAATCTCCTCGTCTTCGGCAACCCTGTGACAAAATCCATCGTCACGTGCTCCGACTTCCACTCAGGAAGCTCAATACACTGCATCGGTCCCGCTGGTCGCTGATGCTCAATTTTCCCCTGCTGACAGACTAAGCATCGCTCCACAAACTCTGCAATGTCCCTCTTCATGCCCTTCCACCAAAAGTTCCGTTGCAGGTCCTTATACATCTTTGTGCTCCCAGGGTGAATGGTGTATCTCGCTCTGTGTGCCTCCTCCATGATGTCATCTCTCAGTCCATCGACCTTCGGCACCCAGATCCGACTCCTGAACCTCAAACCACCATCAACCCCTACACTGAAGTCTGACTCAACTCTGGAAGCCAACCGTAGCAAACCGGCTAACTCCTCATCCCCATGTTGTGCCTGCACCACCCGTGAGACAGTCTGCGGCTCCACTCGAAGCCCAGCAATCACTGCTCCCTCTGAACCCTCTGTGAACGGTCTCCACTCTGACAATGTCTCGAGTAGCCTCCACTCCTGAATGTATAGACTTGCAACTGAAACCTCCACCTTCCAGCTCAACGCATCTGCAACCGAATTCACCTTCCCCGGATGATAGGAAATGGTGAAGTCGTAGTCCTTAATGAACTCAAGCCATCTGCGCTGCCTCATATTCAACTCCTTCTGCGAGAATAAATACTTCAGGCTCTAATGATCTGTGAGGACCTCGAACTGCTCGCCATAAAGATAGTGCCGCCAGGTCTTCAATTCGTGAACTACCGCTGCCAACTCCAGATCATGCGTAGGGTAGTTCTTCTCGTGCACCTTCAGCTGCCTCGAAGCGTACGCCACCACCTTCCCGTGCTGCAACAGAACACAACCCAAGTCAATCACTGACGCATCGCTGTATATCACATAACCTCCACTACCACTCGGTAGAGTAAGAATAGGTGCTGTCGTCAATCGCCTCTTCAGCTCCTGAAAGCTGTCCTCGCACTTCTGGGACCAAACAAACTTGACGCCCTTCTGCGTCAACGCTGTCAGCGGCGATGCAAGTCTGGAGAAATCCTGTATGAACCACCTGTAATACCCTGCCAGTCCTACAAAACTCCTGATCTCTGTCACGCTCGTCGGGGCTCTCCACTGTGTCACTGCCTCAACCTTCGCCGGATCCACCGAAATCCCATATACTGACACGATATGTCCCAGAAAAGCCACCTGATCCAACCAAAACTCACACTTCGTGTACTTGGCATAGAGCTGCTGATCTCTCAGGATGCCAATCACAATCCTCAGGTGCTCTGGATGCTGCTCCCTGTCAGGCGAGTACACAAAAATGTCGTCTACGAACACCACGACAAATCTGTCGAGGTACGGCTGAAAGGTCCTATTCATCAGGTCCATGAATGTTGCAGGTGCATTCGTGAGTCCAAACGGCATCACTAAGAACTCGTAGTGCACGTACCGCGTCCTGAAGGCTGTCTCCTGAACATCTGCCTCTCTGATCCACAACTGGTGATAACCCGAACGCAGATCAATCTTCGAGAACACTCTCGCCGTCTGCAACTGATCAAACAAGTCATCAATCTTGGGCAAAGGGTACCGGTTCCGAACGGTAACCTTATTCAGTATCCTGTAGTCGATGCACATCCGCAACGACCCATTCTTCTTCTTCACGAACAACACAGGCGCTACCCACGGAGAAACACTCGGTCGAATGAACTCAGAGTCCATCAACTCCTGCAACTGCTTCTTCATCTCTGTCAACTCAGCAGGTGCCATCCGATAAGGTGCCTTCGACTGAGGTGTCGTACCCGCTACCAACTTGATGCCAAACGCGATCTCTCGGTGCGGCGGTATCGACGGAATCTCTGCTGGAAACACATCTGGGAACTCCTGCACAACCTCTATATCCTCCAGCCTCCTCGTCTCAAGATCAGGAACAACCAGCGTGGCCACAAACACTCTACATCCCTGCTGTATCAGTCTCTGTGCCTTAACTGCAGACACAATTAGGCGACCCCCTCTTCTCCTCGTACCTCTGATCAAAACATCTGCCAAGCCCTCCATCGGAATCAAGATTTTCTTCTCGCGGCAAAAGACTCGCACGTCGTACTGTGACAGCCAGTCCATCCCCAATATGACGTCGAAGCCCTCCATTGGAGTCCCTCGCCTCCTCAGCCTGAATAGTGAAGACTCACCCGGTCTTCCTGCCCTGTCTTGGTGAAACAACGGATCGGCTGCCTCCACTCTTCCCTGCTACTGGTGGCCCAAACCTCCTGCTAGGCTCTCCCTGCCTATTCGGGCATTCCCGAACGAAGTGACCCAACTGCCCGCACCCCATGCAAGCTCCTGAGCGCTTGAAACACTCCTGACCAGGGTGAAACCTCCCACAGAAAGTGCACGCTCCAGACTGACGTGCTCCTCCACCATCGAACCTGGGCCTCTTGCCCGGGTTCCCTGCACCACGACCAACAGCTCGGCTACCGGTGCTCACTGGTGCCTTCCTCGCCTCCTGAAGACACTCCCTCTGGTCCTGCTCGATGATGGTAGCATGCTTCACCGCATCTGCAAGGGTCCGCGGCATGCTGTTGATCACATGTGATCGGAGCGGCTGCCTCAGTCCCTTCACAAACTTCCTCGCCCGCTGCTCTGGGGTCACACAAATATCGGGGTAGTAACGCTCCAAGGCGTTGAACCTGCTGATGTAACTCGCCAGAGTCATCTCCTTCTGCTCTAGCGACATGAACTCCTCCCTCTTCCGATCCTTGACGTGCTGGGGAAAGTACTGATCATGAAACACCTCCAGAAACTCCTCCCGGTTGACGTCCTCACGGTCCTCAAATAAAACCGTAGACGTGGTCCTCCACCAGTTGGCCGCCTCGCTATCAAACACATAGGTGACCATATCCACCCTCCTCTCAGGTGCAACTACAATCGCTCGGAAGATCTTCTCCATCCTGAAGATCCAGTCCTCTGCTACCAATGGAGCACTCCTACCATCAAAACTCGGAGGGTGCAGACGCATAAACCGATCATGCTCAGCGCCCACCCCGCCCTGCTCATTCTGGGCTTCCTGACGCTCCAGAAACTCGCCCAACCGGTCCCAGCTGGCGCCCTTAGTGGCGTCACTGGCATCACGCGGAGAACTCCGCACTCGTCTAGGGGCCATCTGACAGAAGAAACAAACAGAAATTCAGCCATGAATTCATGTTAAAAGATAAAATGCATGCGTCCTGTTACTACAAGGGTGATTTCATTGGGAACCGCATAGGAATCGACCGCTTTGATACCAAATTGTAACATCCCGAAACAGCGGAAATTTAAAAATTTATAATCAATACATCAGATACCAATAATCAAAGACGGGACTGTTACTTCTCATAAAACGTATAAGCGATGCACCATATAACATCAGAGTTTGTCAAAACGATACATGATTACAACAAAACAACAAAGGAGATAACGTAATCATGTCGATCTCAGTGGTCCGAATAGAGGATCCGATCCGAAGATGCACGCACCCGCTAATCACCACCCAACTGGACCTATTGCGGTCCTTAAAAAGATGCAACAACAATGCCTGAGTTTCCATAAGGAAACCCCGTATGCCAAGCTCACCTATATGCATGCAGTAGTACAAATGAACCTATCATACTAGTAGCATGTCATGTCATCGACAGTAAGGAAACAATTCCCCTGAAGGGTAACATGGGACATCAGTCCGACAATCAACATCGGGTCTCCCGAGGAGACCTACCGTAGGCACATACGGTCTAACGGAACAAGACGTGACACTCCCCACACGCGGCTATACTAATCATGGGGTTCGGCAGGGAACGTCCGCCAGGTCCGCGCCATAAGAAACAAATATGTAACTTCGTGGTCGAAACCACACCAACGGAGCCGTCGCTTGGTCAGTCCATCAATCATCATCTCAGTAGGTGCCCATAAGAGGAACATAGCCGGAACAACATCGGACAATCAATCATCATCGCCGGAACAACATCGGCGGCATCACCGGAACAACATCGGTGGTCCATCAATACGTCCGGCACAACATTAGACGGGTCCAGATCGAAGTCTGCCAGGTCATCAGGCTCCACGAGCCGCAAATCCGCACAATCATCATACATTGGGATCCACGATCCCTCAGGCCTGCTACACTACAATGAGTCCAATCAATCCATAAAATTAGTCACAATCCATACATAGAGGTGACGCGTCCCGAACACCCACACTTCTTCCACACGGCGGTCCATGGGCAGGCACGCGGAACGCGCCCACCTTCACCTCCCGGCTCACGCACAAGGCGAGGACACGGGTTTCCGTGGACAGAGTTGGCATTCAAAAAGGGAACCAGGAATTCTGTCCTGTACAAAAACGGTTGACCGAAAGAGGCAACTCGGTCGACCGTTTCCTCAAGGGAATCAGTCGACCGAAAGTCTGCAACGGTCGAACTATTTGCACAAAACATAAGTCCCAACAGTCTACCGAAGGTCTAAAACCGGTTGACCAAAACGAGGTCAAAATCAGGAGTCTGGTCAACATCAAATCAAACTATCGGTCGACCGACTCAGGGGTCTCGGTCGACCGAAAACTACCAGGGCATCCTAATATTTCTAAGTCATATAACGGTCGACCACAAACATGCATAAACGATCCAGTACACTTAAGTTCCGGTCGACCGAACACAAGGAACCGGTCGACCGAAACACAACAGACAGTCAAAATACACTACGTTCGGTCAACCGCCTGATGGACCCGGTCGACCGTTGGTCGTCTTCAACCTCGCGCCAGCCGAGGGTTTAAACAAATACACTTCGTCGAAGAGGTTTTCGACCTCCTCCCGACCGACCAACGCAACCCTCCCACGAGGGTTAACAACACAATCACACTAAGGAGCGGCATACCTCAAGAGAATGAAGAAATACGCCAGAGCTCCGCTCGCACACGCCATCTCCGCACCTCCTCGCGCGTCCACCTCCTCGCACGATCACCTCCAGACGCTTCACACCGGAGCCTCCTCCTCTACTGTGCCGGAAATGGAAGAGAAAAGAGGGTGAGGGCTGCAAGAGAGAGAGAGTTTTGCTTAAAAACCCATCAACCCATCTCCTCACCCACACCCTACACCATCACCCTACCCCTCATCCACAGTGCACGCCCCTTCTCTTCCCCATGCAAAGCCAACTCCTAACCACCTCTCTCCTCCTAATCCATCATTAGCACCCTAAGCAAGGGTTTTGGGTTCTAACACATAGACACATATACCATTTGAACCTGGAGCATATGTTTCAGGATGTTTGGTGCAAGAAGATCTACCATTTGGAGATTATTTAAACCGTTGAATGTAAAGGGTAATAGACACTGGAATTGGAAATCAGACGGTGGAACACAGTTTATACTGTTCGATTGCATTTTTTTGAGTTTTGGTTTGAGTGAAGTTTTCGTGGACCAGAAGGTGAGAATATGTGTATACCGTCCAATTTAACCATGTTTTCTACCATATCACTTTTCCCTAGTTTATGATCAATCTTAGGACTAAATAAATGAAAACCATGTCTTATTTTGAGCTTTCATTATATTACTTGAGTTTTGATTTGAAGTCCTTGGCATCTTGGTCACCTATATAAGAAAAGATTTGTAATACATATCTCATTATGCATGTACCTAGATCAAGGTTGATCAATTATTTGACTATTTTGATAAGGATTGAATGTTTGTCAAATACTCCAAATTAAGATATGGTTTTGTCCATTATAAAACATAAACAAGACTAAGCTGAAAAGACAAAACTGTATGTTGTCTCATATAATATTACCTATTTTGATTTCAATTAATAACTAGAGAAATCATTCAAGTTTGTATTTGATATTATAAAATGTATGAACTTTGATGCAAAATTCTCTAGATCTTTGCACATACCAAGAGTTGTGGGGAATTGAGAATGGCGGTGGTGTGTGTGCAGTGATAAAAAGAAGTTTGATCGTGAGAAGGTGGCGAGAGATATCACTCTGTGGAGCTGAGAAACGGGGGAGAGGGAAAAAGTGGAATGATCTCGATTCTCGGGTGTATGATATAGTTTCGAGCTTGATGTAAATACGGATCCATTATCAATAATTTCATGTCGTCTCTCTCTTTTATCTTAATTGCTTGAGCTTTTCGCTTTCCAAAACAATATAATTTTAAATATGTCATCACTATATAACTATTTTTAGTTATGCCACTGGAAATCCATTTTATATTAAAAATATCATTACTTTTTTCGAAATGCCATTTTGTCAAACTTTTACGTTCACCGTCAATTTTTTGTCAATGGTTTTAAAAAATAATATTTAAATGTAAAGAATCTACCCTAACTAATCTAACAAAATTATATTCACCTCTATTTAGATCATAATGTTTATTAATTTTTTTCTTAAATGATATAAATATTAATAATTTCTCTTGTCTATTCTATCTCCTCACTACTCTCTCTCTCCCTATCACTCTTCTCTGTACCCTCTCTTCACTCTCATCTCTCTAGTCCCGACCCTGTCTCTTCTCTTTATCTCTCTCCTTTACGACAACCGACACTACTCAACCCCCTCTAGAACTCGAGTCTCATCCACAGGTCCGAACAGGAGTTTTGCAAGGACCTTGGCCTGGACAGTGGTGATGTTGGCGCATTGGGAGGAGATTAAAATGCGGTGGAGGCAGAAGGAGAGGAGGGAGGAGAAGGGGAGGGGAAGGAATGCAAAGGCGGAAGAGGGAGAGGGCAAGGTTGACAAAGTGGAAGAGGATGGACCCAAGGAGGAGGATGTTGGGGATTATCAGGGAAAGAGGGGAGAAAGGAGAGAAGAGAAAGAAGAAAAGAAAAGAGAGCGAGAATAAAGAATGGAAGATGGTAGAGAAGAGGATCGAAAGAGAAGAAAAATAAAAGAAATGAGAGAGGATAAAAAAGGTTATTATGTGTAGAATTTGTTATTTTATAATTAAAATATTAATTTTACTAACGTCGTGAATGGAACAACAAAATTGTTGACGGAAAAGTGCTACTTATTGTTGGTGTGGAGCTGCCATGATTGGATTATATCGACTTCTCCGTGATCACAAATCTCTTGTTATAGTGATTGCAGAAAGTGAAATTGTGCAGAAGACATATACTTTGGTCCCTAACTACTGTTTGGCAGAAGAAGACCACCATAGTTGAGGAAGCTCGAGACTTTTCAGAACTTAAGATGGAGGACCTCATTGGGTTTCTCACGACATATTAGATACAAATGAATGAAAGAAAAGAGAAAGAGAAAGGGAACCCAAAGAATGAAAAAAGAACCGTTGCTTTGAAACCCATGTCCATCTCTAATGGATTGGAAGAAGGGGATGACAATAGTGATGGAGACATGACACTAATCTCTCTCTCACTTCTCTTGCCACTTGGGATGGAATGTAATTTCTTACTGTTGCTTGGTTCTACCACTTCATCAGTCAGGGCCCAATGGTTAAAATCTGAGTTTGATCATGCCTTAGAAGGAACGCCTCCTAGATGCTTAACACATCCAAGTTGAACGTTGTTTTCGGGTAGCTGGCCGGTCAGAAGGAAAGAGGGCTCCCATTCCAACAAGCAACAGAAGAGCACACTAACGTGATGTTGCACGTTAGAACGTGCATCCGTGGCGTTTGCTCGTCCTGCGCAGCTTCAAAAGGGAAGTGTGTGGGCATCCTCCGGGGGCACTTTTCGACCTCTATTTGCTGGGAATAGTTGAGAACAAAGTGGTGAGCGGGTGCATAAGCGTGGGAATCTGCCGAACAGTTCAGGCCAATCCTTAAAAAAACTGACATAGTGCTATTTGATGAGCCCACGTTGCCAATGATGCTTAGCTGGATTTTTCGGATGATCAGCCACACAAGGAATGAGACACGGCTCGGAGTCCCTCGGGGGGCAATAGTGGGGAATCTTGGAGAATGGGCGCAAGCCGGATCCAGCATTCTTGCATAAGAGAAGAAGGGAAATGCCGTTTATCAAACTCTTTCGTCAAGTGCGCGATCAAGACAGGACTCGAGGAAGAAACCCCGGCTAACACTATGCTAGCAACCATTTTAAGACAGGAGGGGGTGGGGGGGGGGGGGGGGGTAAGTGTTCTTTTGAATGAATAGGTGTCAAGGGAACGACACGTAGTTGAAAGTGAAAGTCACCAAAAAGTTACAGAATGCACTATCAACCAATGAACTTGAGTGAGACAGAGTAGAGTGGAATAGGCTTTACTCGTCGCCCAATAGACGTCGACCGTTATAACAGCTGACGTCTAGAAGGGAGAGCATAGTATAGACGTCGGTCGTTACTACGACCGACGTTTATGTGGTAATATAGACGTCGGCTATTGATTTCCGCGTTTATCCGACGCCTATGGGGTATAACATCGACAAATAGACGTCGGGTATTCGAATACCCTGTGCAGCCGACGTCTATAGGGTATAGACGTCGACCTATAGACGTCGACCTATAGACGTCGGATATTATAAATATCCGACGTCTATAAGCCCTGAATATAGACGTCAGACATTTATAACACCCGACGTCTATAGGTCTTAAAGAAAGCGAACAGACGCATTTTGTGTCATTCATTTCAGACGAAAACCCACCGAAACCCTAGCCGTCCCGCGACCGAATCGTCCTCCACGAACGATCTCCGACCGATCTGCACCGTCTCCGGCACCGCAACAACGTACCAACCTCTCCTCCCCTTCTCCGGCCCTCTTCTCCTTCTTCCTCCGTCTTTCTCCACGGCCTTACCAATGTAAGTGTTAAGTTCGTTTTTTTTGGTTTATTTTCGGATTTTTCTTGTAGTAACGATTCTTTTCTATGTTAGTATACTTCTCGTGTCGTTTATTGTTGGTGAATGCGACATTTCGATTTTTTGGTTTTAATCTTGAATATATTCTTATTTTCGTGATTTACGCTTAAGTTTGTTGATATTTTGTATGTTCTTGAAAGAAATGAAGTCTCTTGATAGCTTGAACTAGTTATGCTTTGATCGAAATCTTTTGGACTCGTAATTTACTAGACATTGTAAATTAGGACAACCAAGGAGAGAAATTAGGACCAATAAAGTCTCTTACTTTTGCTAATGAATGATAGAAATGAAGTCTCTTACTTTTTCTAATGAATGAAAGAAATCAAGTCTCTTACTTTTGCTAATGAATGAAAAAAGACATGTTTATAACAACTAAGGAGAGAAATTAGGACCAAAGTAAAGAGAGAAAAAAGGAAAATTAGAAGAATACGTGAACTTTAATTTGTTTTTTGGCATATGGAGAGGATGGAGAAATGAAGATATGGAAGCCGTGAAGTTTTGCCTTCACCAAACCTTTTAATTTACATGATCATTTGGTTTCATGTCCAATCTATTCATTAACTTTTGTGAGTGTGGTCATGTAAAATTATATCAATTTGTTCCAATTTGAACATTGTCACGAATTGAGACAAGATTAATGTAGGCATGATTTAAGTTAAATGTAAGGGTGTCTAGTCTGTAGATTGTTATCCCCAATTTCTTAGGAGTTTCGATGATCTGGAAAGAAAGAGTCATAAAAGTAAAAACATTTGTGGGAGTATTTTATTTGTAGGAGTATTTTCTTAGTGGGAGTATTTCTTACAATTTTTATTTAGTACGTACAAATTCTTTGTGGGAGTATTTTCAATTCTAAATTTTAAATGTTTATTTAGTTAAATGTTTATTTATGCTTAAGATATTCTTTTATTTAGAATTTTTTAATGTTTAACTCATCAACCCCCTTAAACAACTTGGCCTTTAATAACCCAAAGCAAAAGATTATATAATATTTGCTAAGTCATTCATCATATAAGATTTGCATTCATCGTATTTATTATTTATTTACGATTTCTGTCGTAGATTGCTGGCGTAAGGTACGTACTATCTTTCATTCATTAGAAAGCACGCATTAGTTAGTAGGACTTGCATTGTAACAAGAGTGAGGTGAGTGTTTGTTTGGTGTGTTGTTTGTTAGATTAAGGTATGAAAAACACTTAGGGACAGTCACCTATAGGAGATGAGGTGGGGGATTTCATCACCCATTTCCTAGCCCAAAAACCACTTAATAAAAGAGCCTTAATAAAATCAATTAGACGTTGGCCCCTAGGATTTTCGGACGCATTAAGGAGAGGAAACCGTTTAAGACCGTTATGGCCTGAATGTCGTTGCCCATCTAGTCTCCCTGAGGTTTTAGGAACCTCCGGGTTCCTGATTTCCTACAGATTAGTGGTGCTCGATGTTTAAGACCGTTTCGGCCTGAACGTCGTTGCCTATCTAGTCTCCCTAAGATATTAGGGACCTCCGGGTTCTTGATTTCCTACAGACTAGTGGTCCTCGGTGGGACCTCGAAGTTAGGCGTCGTCTATTACTAAGGACCTATAGTGGACTTTAGGCTTGTTTTGACCTTGATTGCTTAGTTAGGTTTCTAACCTTCCTTATTCCCATGCTAGATTAAGGACTTCATCTCCTCTCCTCTGAGTCATTCTTTTCTCATCTTAATGTCTCCGAATATTCTCATCTACGAACACATTCTTTTAAATTGAAGTTTTATTTATTTTCTCCAATAATAACTATCATTTTTGTTAATGTTTAGATTGAAATGGATCAAGAGTGGATTGTTTCAAACAGATTGAGTGATGAGTATGAGAGCGGAGTGAATATGTTCTTAGAGGTTGCGAAAAAATATTCCAAGAAAATGAAAGAAAGTGACATGGCGTATTGTCCGTGCAATAAGTGTCATAATATGTCAGTGCTGACTTTTTGGAAAATGAAAGATCATTTGTTGGAGAAAGGTTTCAACCCAAATTACAGACGGTGGATATGGCACGACGAAAATGAATCATTTAGTCGTTCCAAGAATGATGGAGAAGACGTTAGTATGGAAGATCACTTAGAGGAAATGGTTAAGGATATGGCTGAAAAGTTTTCGTCCAACCCCGATTTACTTGGTAATTTGTTGAGTGACAATGAGAAGTCGTTGTATAAGAATTGTACCAAATTCACTAGATTGTCAGCGGTGTTGAAGTTGTACAATTTAAAAGCTGGAAATGGTTGGTCCGATGTGAGTTTCACATCAATGTTGAAGTTATTGAAAGAGATGCTTCCAGATGATAATGAGATGCTAGATAGAACTTATGATGCTAAGAAAGTGTTGTGTCCTATGGGAATGGAATATAGGAAGATACACGCATGCCCAAACGATTGTATATTGTATAGGGGTGAGTTTGAAAACTTACATTCCTGTCCCAGGTGTAATGTTTCAAGATACAAAATGAAACTTAGTAGACCAAACCACAATGAAGAGACTAATAAGATGAAAATCAGAGGACCTCCTGCTAAGATTTTGTGGTATCTTCCGATAATACCAAGGCTTAAACGTTTGTTTGCGGGTAAGGAGGATTCCAAGAACATGACATGGCACGCTGATCGTGAGAAATCAAATGATCAGTTGCTACGTCACCCTGCAGATTCACCTCAGTGGAAAAAAATAGATTTCAACTTTCCTGTGTTTGGTGAAGAATCCAGGAATGTACGACTTGGACTCTGTACTGACGGAATGAATCCTTTCGGTAGTTTGAGTAGCATTCATAGTTCTTGGCCCGTTCTGCTTGTAATTTACAATCTGCCCCCGTGGTTATGCATGAAACACAAATATATCATGTTGTCCTTAATGATTTTTGGTCCGAAACAACCTGGAAACGACATCGATGTGTATTTAAGACCTTTAATTGATGACCTAAAGAGGTTGTGGGATGACGGAGAGTCAGTTTTTGATTCTTATCATCAGGAGTCGTTCGTAATGCGAGCAATGATATTTTGCACGATTAATGACTTTCCAGCTTATGGTAATCTGTCTGAATATTCAGTCAAATGTCATAAAGCTTGTCCAATTTGCGAAGAAAATACTTGTTCTTTGCAACTAGTTAATGGTTTTAAGACTGTCTATCTTGGTCATCAGAGATTTTTGCCGAACTCCCATCCTTATCATAGGTTGAAGAAGGCATTTAACGGAAAACAAGAGTTTCAGAATCTGCCAGTTGAAATCAGCGTCGAAAAGGTGTACGAACGTGTAATGAACATTGAATGTGAATTTAGAAAACCGTACAAACGAGCAAACCACAAAAGTAGTTGGAAAAAAGATCCAGATTTTTGATCTCCCTTACTGGAAAGCTTTAGAAGTTAGACATTGTATTGATGTGATGCACGTAGAGAAAAACGTTTGTGATAGTCTTGTTGGCACTCTGTTGAACATACCTGGTAAAACCAAAGATGGATATAATGCAAGACTTGTTCTTGTTGATATTGGAATACGAGCAATGTTGGCACCAGAGAAGAAAGGAGACCTGAATTACTTACCTCCAGCTAGTTATACATTGTCTAGAAAGGAGAAAAGAATTCTCTGTCAGTGTTTGCACGATGTAAGGGTTCCACAAGGTTATTCTTCAAATATCAGTAGTCTTGTTGTTATGAAGGATTTGAAACTTATGGGGACGAAGTCTCACGATTTTCACACTTTAATGCAACAGTTGTTACCTGTAGCACTGAGATCCATATTACAGAAAGATATTAGACTTGCAATAATAAAGTTGTGTTCCTTTTTCAATAAGATTTGCTGTAAAGTGGTCGATCCCATGCAGTTAGATAAGTTACAAAATGAAATTGTGGTGACATTATGTCAGTTGGAGATGTTTTTCCCCCCTGCTTTTTTCGACATTATAATTCATCTAGTTATTCATTTGGTTAGAGAAGTTAAATTGTGCGGACCAGTTTTTTAAGGTGGATGTATCCTTTCGAGCGTTATATGAAAGTGTTGAAAGGTTATTGCAAAAATCGTCAAAGACGAGATGCTAGTATTGTTGAAGGATACATAGCTGAGGAGGTTATCGAGTTTTGCACTAGATACCTAGCAAACACCAAAACTGTTGGACTTCCGAATAATCGTCATGATAAACGTGCCGATGGTAAAGGGACACGTGGGATGAAAATGTTAAATCCAAATGGCGATGACTTAATGACCGTATATTTTTATGTGTTGTGCAATTCGAATGAAGTTCAACCTTACCTAAATGAACACATGAAGTTTCTAAAGGAAAGAAATCCTTTGTGGAGTGATCAACAAGTAATTAATAGTCACAATAAGAATTTTATCTCTTGGTTCAAAAATCTAGCTTACAAGCGTGATGTCTCTAAGACAATACAATGGTTGGCCTACGGTCCGCATTCTGTTGTTATAAGTTATAGTGGTTATGATATCAATGGATATTCTTTCTACACAGTTTGTGAAGATGCGAAAAGTGTTGTTCAGAACAGTGGCGTCACCTTAATAGCAGAGTCTTTGCATGTGTCTAGTTCAAAAGACAAGAATCATGTATACGCCGACATGTCCTATTACAGTGTAATTGAAGACATATGGGAGCTAGACTTTGTTAAATTCAAAGTACCTGTATTTAGATGCAAGTGGGCTGATAATAAAAGTGGAGTTCGAGTGGATGACTATGGGTTCACTTTAATTGATTTTTCAAAAAAAGGGTATAAATGAGAACCTTTTATTCTCACTTGCCAAGCGAAACAAGTCTTCTATGTGGCTGATCCATGTCATAAGAAATGGGCAGTAATTCTGGAAGGGAAGAAAAAAAAATTATATCAGATGATAGTCTGATCGAGTATGAAGAGACACCACCTTTCTCTAAGCAAGCACTTGAGTTGAACTCAGTAGATGAAGAAATAAATGTTGAGACTTGTATGTTGAGAGATGACCATGGTGAAGGTATATGGATTGAAAATCCATTAAGGAAAAAATAGTAAATGTGCAAATTTTCTGTTGTAACACATTGTAATAGACATTTAATGTCTTGACCTTATTTAATGACTTGAATTTATATTTTATAGTATCATGGGTCCGAAAAAGAAACCCACTCCCTCAAAGTTTGAAGGCTCGAAGACATACAGTACACGAGGTCCTTGTCTGATGAAAGAATTCGTGGGGAGAAGAAATAAAGATGGTAGAGTTTCAATCCAGTTTGATGACCGTCTTGAGCTGTTAGGCATGCTCTCTGATAATTGGAAAAGTTTTTCTGGGCAGCTTAGCGAGGGCCAAAGTTGACATTTGTTTCTCGAGTTGGGCCGATGTAGATGAGAAGTTGAAGGACACAATATGGGATAACGTGCAGGTAATGATTCCATTATAGATTTCTATAATTTTAGTCGAAATTTTGATATATATAAAGTTAACGTGTTGTAGGAATCTTTTGAGTTCCAATCCACTGAGAAGTTGAAGAAAAAGTGGATAACATACATGTCATTTCATTGGAGGGATTTCAAAACAAATTTAACGAACAAGTACATATTCGGAGACTACCATGATAGAAATCCATGAGATGTCTATAACTTTATCACTCCGAATCAATGAGAGCTATTCAGAAAATCTAGTGATAGCCCGGAGTTTGAGGTAATTGAGTTTAAGTTAGAATATAGTAACTGAGTTTCAAAACAAACTTTTTAGTTATTCTTTTTAGTGAGAATCTAATAAACTTGATTTTAGGCCATCCGAGCCAAAAACCAAAAGATTAGATCTTCTAACAAGTATACACATCGTATGTCTCGAGCGGGGTACCAAAAGTTAGAAGCACAAATGATGGCTGAAAAAATTGCTTTAAAGAAACAAAAGGCAATTGACTCCGGTATGAGTGAGGAGCAAGCAAGTAACCTATCTCCTCCTTCTCCCGTAGCTCGTTGTGATTCTTGGAAGAGAGCGAGAGTAAAATCCAGAGGAGAGTACGTCACAGACGAGTCGCAAGCGATCGACTCGAAGATAGTAAGTTGCATCACTTATATATATGTTATTAATTCAGAGTCATTAATTTTAAAATTTTCAATTGTTAGTAAATATTGTTTTAAACTTAGGACTCTCTGAAGTTAAGAGAATCTCAAGGAGAATTTGCTTCCGATGGTCGGAATGATATTCTACGCGAGGCCTTGGGAAACGACGAACACCCCGGTCGTGTGCGGGGGCGAGGGGGGGGGGGGGTAGGGAGTAGAGTTGGACTTCGACAATATTATGGAAAGACTCAATGGTCTACTTCGTCGACTGGTCATACCAAATGCCAGTAAGAGATCACAAATTTGAAGAATACGTTGCAACTTGTTTTGGAGAGATTGGATCGTGATTTGCCTACTTCTCCTACCTGTCGTAAGACCGGTTCTTCCTCGGAGACTACTCCTCCAGTGCCGCCAGTGTTCCACCCCGATCGACAATATGATTTCGTGTCTCATTCTCGAGAATTGGCCCTCGTCGGTGGTCCCTTGTTTGGAAAGTTCACGGATGGATCTAGATGTGCTTTATGTGTCGAAGACCCTGATCGAACATTGGTGAGACACGGGAAAGTTTATAACATCTCCAGACAACACTTCGCAGAGGTGGGAGAGGGCGAAGTGAAGGTTGCAGTTGAGAGTTGCTTAGATGTTGGTGCTTTTGTGCCATTTCCGGAAGAAGAGATTGTTACTCTCGGCGATGATATCGGTGGGTTCGTGCGGTGGCCTAGTTATTTAGTAGAGCTAAACGACAAACATGAGGTATAGTTTAGCTTTGAAAGACTTTAAACTTCAAATTTGTTAACAATTGTATTTTAACGGTTGTATATATATCTGTAAGGTGTCAAGCCCCCAGAGCAAAGGGTCAAACACCAATCTCCGATCAACATTAATTCGCTTCCAAGTAAGTACAAAATCTTGTATCAATGTATGGTAGGTAGGGAAACACAATCCTTAAGTACCTGTGAGTTGGAGGCGGATAAAGGGTTGCCTCCTGCTTTGTACGTAACCAAAGAGGATATCATGCAGTTCTTGGCGACGGATTCATTGTGTATCATGATTATCAACGTGCAAGTGAAGTAAGTGTTTCTTTGGTATACAATGAAATGTATTGAATAATTTTATCGAAACTGTAATAAAGTATAATTTTTATACTTGTAGACATCTTTATGACGCCAGAAGGTCCGTCTTTATCGAAGTTATAGTGGTTATGATATCAATGGATATTCTTTCTACATATATATACGGGAATGACGATAAATCAGGTCAGCTTGGGATATTCTTTAAAGAAGAAGACAAAAGATATTATCTGCTCCCTTATCATGAGAGGTAAACTTTATAATTCAAAGTGGAATTTTATTTTGTAATAATCTTCTAATTATATATATAACAGGGCTCATTGGATGCTTGTCGTTGTATGCCCCACGACTAATTCAGCATATTGGTTTGATCTGTTGGGGTTGAATAAATCAAGGGACTCAATAAAGAAACTTCTAAATTTGTAAGTTCGTTTTTGTCATGGTAAAAGTAATTTGTGGATTTTTATTAGTATTATTGAATGAAATTTTAACTTGTGCTACTCAGGGCAATTTAGGTTTACAGAGCTTTAGGTGGCAAGAGAATAACCACAAAAGCAGGAATAACATGGCGTGGAATGAGAGTACGTTCTATGCCATTTTTGTTAATTAAGTTAGGAACATATATTTTGCGAACTTCTATGTTTGTAGTACCGGAAGCAGGTTGGAAATACGGAATGTGGTTACTACGTGATGAGATACATGGAGGAAATCCTCGAATTAGCAACTCCAGACGTATGCCTATCCGAGGTAATGTAGATTGTTATTCAATTGTATAGTTGTAGTTTCAATATTTAGTTATTAACATTCACACTTGTATTTTTTTGATAGGTCTTCCCAAAAAGTAGTGATCCCTTCTCGCAACAGGATCTCAATGAAACTCGCGACCGATGGGCTCGCTATTTTATCAGAAACATGTTGATGAACTAAGAGGTTCTCCTGTCACTAGCATTTTTTGTAATTTAGTTAACAAGTGCACTTGTATTACAAACCTACAATTTATGCCTTAATATAATCGCCTTAATTTTAGAATGATTTAATTGCAAGTGTGTTGAATGTCAATTGTGTATGCTTGTATGTTTGTGTTTGTGCATGTATGGTTATATGTTTGTGTTTGTGCATGTATGCTTGTGTGTTTGTGCTTGTATGTACATGTGGATGAAAGTGTGAGCATCTGTGAACGAATTTGGTGCACGTTGTATGTACACGAATACGATGACTAAAAACAAGTTTGCAGGATGCTATTTTTTTGTCCAGGTTTAGGAAGAGACGTCAAATATTTTTATTAGCCGACGTCTATTCCTCTGAAGAAAGGAATAAACATCGGTTGTATGTATAATCCAACGTCTATTCTTGAAGAAAGGAATAAACATCGGTTGTATGTATAATCCAACGTCTATTCTTTAAGAATAGACGTCGTCTGTTAGTTCACCGACGTCTATACCTAAATAATAGACGTTGGTTCGATATAAAGACCGACGTCTATACCTAAATAATAGACGTCGATTCTATATACAGGCCGACGTCTATACCTAACGAATAGACGTCGGCCATATGTAGAAGCCGACGTCTATTCCTAAATAATAGACGTCGGATATTGGACGACCGATATCTATGTATAGACGACGCATGCATAGACGTTGGATCTGGGAGTGCTTATATCCGACGTATATACCCCCGTACATCCGACGTATATGCCCTTTTATGTAGTAGTGAATTTCTTGTGTAAGAGTGAAATCCTTAGATCCACGAAGGAAGGCCAAAAGAGAAGGCAACTCGCTGGGTCCCTACCAACACTGTGGTGCAAAAGCATAGGGAGCGGAGAAGATTAGATAACCTGGTAGTCCATGCCATAAATGATGAGTCTTTGACCTTGGTCCACGCAGATCAGGGGCCCTAGCTATTGCGTTCAAGACTCCACTTGGGGAGTATGCTCGCAAGATCAAAACTCAAACTAATCGACGGGGGCCCGCACAAGTGGTGGAGCATGTACTTTAATTCAATACAACACGAAAAACTAACCAGCCTTTGACATATGAATAATCAAACTTGTACTCCACGGGATATTCCTTTCATACAAGTGTTGCATGGTTATCGTCAGCTTGTGTCGTGAGATGTTTTGTCAAGTCCTATAATGAGTGAAACCCTCATTTTGGGTTTCTAACACATGTGCCTAAGGATCCCCATGCACGTCGAAAGAAGAGCTCGTGCAGTAGAAAGGGATGTGCTACTTCTCATCAAGGAGCCGACGCCTTTCTACTTTGTCGACCCGCCACACCAACCCTCGTTCACCACGGATACCTAGGGACGTAAGACGGGGAAGTGACAATGACCATGACACTTTTTTTAACATTTGATCTCGACACTCCATCAACCGGTGTTGTGGTACGTAGTGGTCGTAGTACTATGTCCCACTCCGAAAGAAAGAACAAGGTGTGTCCCGTAATAACGAGGGACTGCCAATGATATACTGGAGGAAGGTGGGGATGACATCAAGTCCACATGCCCCTAATGGGACGGGCCACACACATGCTACAATGACAATGACAATGGGAAGCAAGAGAGTAAGGCGGAGTAAATCCGGAAAGATTGCCTCAGTTCGGATTGTTATCTGCAACTCGGGAACATGAAGTTGGAATTGCTAGTAATCACGGATCAACATGCCATGGTGAATTTGTACCCGGGCCCTGTACACATTGACCATCACACACTGGGAATAGGTTTCACCCGAAGCATCAGGACAAGGAGCAACCATGACTTATGTCTACCACGGAGACCACAAAAGCTTTTGGTCATCTTATTGGCGCATACCACAGTAGGGTCTGCGACTGGGTTGAAGTCATAATAAGGTATCTGTAGGGGAACCTGTGGCCGGATTGAATCCTTTAAGACCTACATGTATTCCCAACAAGCAAGGGACTTCTACGAGCTGTAGGGGAACCTGTGGCCGGATTGAATCCTTTAAGACCTTCGGCTAACGCCTACACCCATTCGTAAACAAGCAATGTTGCTATCAGTTGCTGGCAACACTTGATTCAGTAAATGCCTACACTCGTTGCGTAGGAGTGGTGCTTGCTGGTGTCGACTTTTCCATTTTCCTTCTTGTTCATGAATCTCCCATGAAGACATAGTGGGCACTAGGGTTCGACGTGAAAATATTCGATCCCATTTTGAACTTGATATGTGGAATTGTCTTGCGCCATATGTACTTAAATTGTTTGGGAGACATGGTATCAAACCCACTAAACAAATCAGAAGTGGAATAGGAATACCTTCCTTGTACAATTTAGGAAGGAGCCAAGTCAGAGAAGGTAAAGGGTTCCTACAATTCTTTCAGGAGGGGGCTGCAGCAAGAAAAAAGATGTGCAACGAGTGTAGGCATTAACTGAAGCACTCATTGAAGCATCCCTTGCTTGTTCAGGGATGAGTCCTACTAGCGAAGAACGAGTTACGATGACGGTCAGAGTATAGGTCATGAAGGCCAGAAGCGAAGTTGCCTCACTCACTCCGCTCGTCCCTTTGGACATATGAGATTCGCACAATATTGTTCTCAAGGCTCCCAGCTAGAATACAAACGTTAGCCAAAGGACATTGAAGATGCCAGGAAATTGTAATGTCTCTTCCATCTTAATAAAATAGTTCTTGTGGTTAACTTAGAATATTTTTCTTTTGCAATAATAAAATGTTTTTCATGTTTTGTGAGTAGTTTCATCCCCCTTTGGGGGGTGGAGATGATGTACATATATGTTTTGAGGTTTTGACGCTTGACAAATTTCGGTTTGTGTAGACTTGGATGTTTGTATGTTTATCGGGTTCGTTTTGATCATCTACATGTTGGAGGATTTTTGCTGGGTTTTGCAATACGTTTTAAACACTTCCCGTGTTTGGTTTCCTCATGTTTATTGGCTAAAATCTTCTGTTAGATATGCTACATGTTAGTCGTGTGTTTATGTTAGTGTTTGCTTGCTCGATTGATTGAAGAAACTTTATTTTGATGAGTTTTGCCATGAATTCAGACACCTCCCATGCTTAGCTTTGTTCTTTACATGAGTTCCTGGTTTTTGATGAGTCGTGTCATACTTTTAGACACCGCATGTTGAGGCTTGTCTTATGATAATCAAGTAGTAATTGCTAATATGTTGTGCGAATGGATTGATAGATTTTGTCAAATATTTAGACACTTTATATGTATCAAGATACACACATGACACACATACACATACAAGCTTTCATACATCATTCATCACTTCTCTCACCTCATATGTGCACGCACTCCAACCCTCAAGGGTTCATCTATATTTTGTTCCATATCGTTTGCTGAATTTCTCTAGTTTTTATTTGCATCGTATTCTAGTTTGTTTTACGTTCTTAGTATAATTGTCTTTTAAGTAGTACTGTAATAATCTCTTCCTCCATTATTATTTCCCACTTAATTTCGCTCGCCCAAATGTTGGCAATGCTCCCTATGGATCGACCCGCTCTTGCCCCTTCTGCACCGACGGTCGTGTACTTGCGGTTAATTAGTAAAACGTTTAGCACGAGGCAAATACAATTGAGCAGCGGGTGATATACAACATATAGGACCCCCGTATGAAAAGGTAAACAAGTTCACACATGGTAGCCTCGTTTTATGGGGTATGGTTAGAAAGTAATACGGGTTTGTTATATCTGGTAGGGGGTTGTAGTTTAATTGGTTGAAACGTAGCGCTCATAACAGTGATATTGTAGGTTCGAGCCCTACTAAGCCTACCACCCTGCCCCCAACGAATTGTCTTTTGCTACGTAAGTGATCACATAGCATATGAAACCAAATACTCGAAAGTTACTTGAGGAGTGATTCAAAGAGTGAATCATGAGTGAGTAGTGAAGCAGAGTACCTACTTCTTCTTTGCCTCCTAAAGCTTCTATTGCCTCGGAGCTTATAGGTTTTGCACCATCACTGTCTAAACAATGCTTCTTTCAAACCTGTGCTACAAGACATCCATCTTGCCCCGACGCAAGCAGTTCATATCGAATGGGGACAACGACATTTTTTATTGCAATGATAAATCTTTTTTTCTAGTAGGGTCATGAAGTCAACTCTCTCGTAGCAGTGCCCAAGCAAGCTACAACTTAATAGTCCAACCAATGCAATCACACCGAGAAACTATAGCATATCCCTATTGGGTTTTGTCATGATGGGACAGAACACAACCTTTCATTACATAGTTTGTAGTGTGTTCCATTCATAAATCGTCTCGTGCAATGAGGGTATGTACATCAGTACATGATAAACGAAGTATCCTTTAAAAGAATTGGCTTGTTATTTGAGGATTCTTTGAGTTTCAAGGACACATTCCTTCGAATTTGAAGGACAGACTTGAGTTTCCAAAGACAACCCTTAGTGACCGAATGGATTTTGATTTTCCAAATTGGTGATTCTATTTAGGGCATTCGGTGCACCCAATGCGGTTTGGTCGACCACATACCTGAAAGTTTCCGTTGCTTTCCGTTTCCGACCACAAAGGTTGAGAAAGGAAAAAAATTCAAAAAACGATAGCAAAGCTCATGGGTTTGGTGGGTTCTCAATTAGTGTAAAAAACTATAGCATAACCTTTTCGGCTTTCGTTATGACAGGACACAACCTTTCATTAATTAGTCATTTCACGACATACATTATCATAGGTTGTATTGTGTTTAATTCATAGATCTTACCCTAGAGTCTAGAAAGGACATCTTACCTCAGTGATATAAGTGGGGATCCATACCTACTTTTGTAGTTTCCTTGAGAAATGATTTTAGGGTCCTTTAAAGTATGTAAGTGACCTTTAAAAGAATAGGATTTCTATGCACTACTTGAAAATTTGGAATCCATTATCCATGCACACTTTTCCTTCTCAACGTTTGAGGTTGGAATATGAATTCTGAGCGGTCGACCGAACCCATTTCGGTCCATCGAAATGTGCTACACGGACTACCGAACACATCTTGGTAATATGAAGTGAGGAGATGAGAATCCTATGTGAGTGCCACTTAATTTGAAACTTATTTAGTTTTCATAAGTGATAAGTTAACTCAAATGAATTATTATTTTTCACTAGTAGTCAATTTATTTTACGTTCTACGACGAATTATTGCGTTCCTAATCTTCACAGTAACTATTTTATGATGAAGAAACAATTTATGTTTATTGAGAAACACAACGTCGCAATAAATTCTAATAAAAATGATAGATCACGATTAAAAGCACTGGTGCTAATATGATGATACATGTCTTGATGGCTTAGTGCAATGGGTGTCGTTTTAACGCAAGATAACTTTCAGTTCATGGCATGCCAATAAACTCAACATTCCAGTCATAGTATACCATTCACAACATAAATAAAGAATAAGAAAAGAAGATGTCTGGAAATTCAGCGCTTGAAAAGCATGACAAAAGGTTATGTTAGGAGGAAGATGAACAGTCGTCTTTGGAAAGTGCAAATTATTTATTTATTTATTTTGATAAGCACGAAAGTGCAAATGTTTGGTTGTTTAGTTCAAGGTTTTTGAAACTGAACTGAAGAGTGAATCGATAAATGCTAGGTTTGGTTCAAAATGGTCCAACATAGGATGACGTCAGCATAGCATCATCATTTTGTGAACCGAGAGTTGAACCGAATCGAGTCTAAGATGATGGTTCAACCGATGATTGAATCGTATTTTACAGGTACTTTACCAAATATTTAAGTTCTTAAAGTCCTTAGACAACATATGTAACTAAAATCAACTATGGAATTCCTAAAAATATTAAAACAAATTAGTTATTATATAGTGATAATCAATCATCAACAAAAAGAAAAATATGACATTTAAGGTTACATAATGTTAATAATTTTATTTCTTCGTCATAATTTACCTTTTCACAAACATAAAATACTAATTATATTTGAAATTTAGTGATCGTAATAGAGTAATAATTTTGGGTTAAATTGAAACAAAATAATTGCTCTTGGAGGTTAATCGTTACTTATATAGTTCAGGATGGAAACTATAGTATAACATTATTTGGTTACACAACGCCAGTGACCGAATCGATCGATTTTCTTGGTTTTTTTTCCTGTCTCACCCAGTTAAATCGTGTTTGATGACTTCGTTTTTTTCAATGAACAAACCAGTAACTTCCGTTTTTTGTTGAACATCGGTCTGACCACCAATTCATTTCGGTTTTCAAAACAGAGGTTCACTTTCACCTAGAAGGAAGAGTTGATGAAACATTAGTGCACACTAACATAAATATTGTATTGTTTATTGATTTTATTCATATTTAAGGAAGAACTTCCGACACGTGGAAGTTATATTCTAAGTTTCACATAAAGAAAATGTAAAACATTATAACATTATTATCAACATCATTTGTTACATGGAATTCAATAAGAGTAGGGTTGTAAACTGATTGAGGTCGGTGCGAGTTGGGGTCAACCCTCACCTGACTTGCCACGAATTGGCAGGTTGCTGGTCGGGTTATAACCTGCTCCGAAAAACCCACTACCCGACCCACCCGATAACTCGCCTCATTGACGAGTTCCGGGGGCAGTTGACGAGTTGGCAGGTCACCTATATCAAAAATATTTAAAATGTGATTTTCTATAAAAATAAAAAAATCACCTAAATAACAATATTTTAGGAAAATATATAAATTATGATTTCTAGATAGTAATATGTTTAAGATTAAGTTGTAATTTGTTAGATTAAGAATTAGTAATGAGTTAAACAATAAGTTTATGAGTGATAAGTTACATTATATATTTATATGTATATGTATATATATATTATTATTTATTATTATTATTTTATGGGGAAATTTCACTTTGCACCCCTCAAATGTACTCGTGTATCACTTTGCACCCCTCAATTCTTGATGTCATCAATTTGCCCCCTCAAATATTTTAGTTCATCAAAGACACTCCCTCCCGTTACCTTGCTGTTAATTTTCACCCGTTTGTCTGATAAAAAGACGTAATTGCCAATCATGTTTCCACAAAAACCAAATCACTCCTCTAGCCAAAGTAATCCTAAATAAACAAAAGAACTTCCCTTCAACCATCTTCCCCAAAAACTCCTTCCATTGCATGTTCGGAAAGTGATTTCGAGGGCAGGGGATTGTGTTGGGATTGGATAGCTCATACTCCTTATGCCCACTTAGACAGGTCGGTTGGGCTTGGGGACCGAACTAGTTTCCAACGAAGCTTGATGGGCTCGATAGATGCTCGATGGACACACTTTGGACACTCATTCCATCAAAGATGGACTTGATCTGAGTTCGATAGGAACACGATTGTTGTGCTGGTTAGGCTTGATAGATGCTCGATGGACACATTTTGGACACTCATTGTGGACACTCATTCCAACGAAGCTCGATGGGCTCAATATGCGTTCGATAGGAACGCAATTGTTGTATTCGATAGGCTCAATTACTTTTGCACGTGAGCTCGATAAGATTAGGCTGAGTGTTTTGTGGAGTGGATTGAATCGATGGAAGCCAAACCGATCTTCTGTGTTTCCAACGAAGCTTGATGGGCTCGATAGATGTTGGAACGCAATTGTTGTGTTCGATGGACTCAATTCCTTTTGCATGTGAGCTTGATAAGGCTCGACAATAGTTTGTTTTAATTTGTTTTAACTTAATGTTGAGTTATTGTCGAAAGAGGCTAGATGGAACTCGATGTCATTGTGGAACATAATTGTTCAATAAATGTACATCGTCTTCATCCAATGCAATTGGATAGTTATACATAGCATACAGGCAAATCTCTAAGATGGGTGACGATTGGAGTGCATCAAAAGACATATCAAGAACTTATGGAATCCTACAAAGAAACAACACACCACCATCAAACCATATCACAATTTCTTCTAAGAACCCTACTAACTCAAAGTATGACATCAAATCCGGATCACAATTTTCAAAATATCTCAACTTTTCATCCTTGTATTGACCGCCGTCAAAATTACCTGAATGGTGAAAAACCAACAAAAATTAGGGGTTCATAATTCGTTGTACATGACATAAAAAAGTGGACATTAGGGACATATTAAATGCCCATTTAAATGTGCTCGATAATGAGAATCAACCAAAATGATAATTGTTCTCATAAATGACAGAACATCATCCAAACAATTCCAACTACTTCAAGATCATTTAATTCTCAGAAATTGAATCAACTTCTAATTGAAAGGATAATTGAATCAACAAAGAGTCAAAAATGATAATTTTTGGAATGTCTTATCAGCCAAATTTCAGCAAGTAATAATTTGGAATGTCTTAGAAGCCAAAATAATAATTTAATAACCAATATGCATGTTCAGCCCGTTACTTTCAAACCGTGAAACATGCAATCATTACAAGAACCCCACCTAAAACTCACACTTCGACGACGACGACGACGTCAACATGAGAGGATGGCCATGGGAGGGCGGCCAAGCGAAGTCAATTCGGTTGAGAAGGAGTCTGATTTGGAAAAAGTTGGAGATGGCAAATGGGATTGGGTTTGGGGATTTTGGAAGAGATGGTTGACGGGAAGGAGTTTTTGGGGGAGATGGTTGAAGGAAAGTTTTATTGTTTATTTGAGGATTACATTGGTAAGAGGAGTGATTTGGTTTTTGTGGAAAGATGTTGGGTAATTACGTCTTTTTATCAGACAAACGGGTGAAAATTAACAACAGTGTAACGGGAGGGGTGTCTTTGATGAACTAAAATATTTGGGGGGGCAAACTGATGACAACAAGAATTGAGGGATGCAAAGTGATACTCGAGTACATTTAAGGGTGCAAAGTGAAATTTCCCCTTATTTTATTTTAGCATGTTGGCAATTTAATGGGTTCGTTCTTTTGATCAATCCTAACCCAACCCACTAAGAAAGCAGGTTTGTGGGTCAACATGTTAGCGAGTTTTGTTTTCTAAATAGTTCAGAAATTACGACCCTAACCCAGAACCACCGGGTCGGGTTTTGCAGGTTGGCAGGTTTGACCCCCATTTCCAGCTCTAAATAAGAGTACGTAAAAGCAATACATTACAATTTATTTAACTTCAGAAAAAAAACAACCACACTCAAATCAACAAGAAGCGCCATGCTGCACCTCGTATACATAACTTTGCCAAGAATTTTTTTTATGATTGTATTTATAGGAGTGTGCGTCTATATATTACATCTTTATATTAGTTGATTAATTTGCAAAATTAAACCTAAATACAATGCCAGTGGAAAAGACAAACAATTTAATATTAGAATTGGAAAGGAATGGTAAATATCCATCTTTAGAAAAAGTAAGAATAATGTTGTAGCCCAAGCTAGAAATAATTTCCATGGCATACCTGTACTGCATGTGAGAAAATAAAATAGAGTAACAAAATGTCAAAAATTGAATTTGCGAATCAACAACTCCAATGAGCCGTATGAATCAAATACTATTTCAACTTCTTTTTGTAATCTCAAATCCCTTCAATCTGCAATCTCATTGTGCCCAATTAAAGCCTTCTTTTTGCAGCTAAAGCTGTGATTGAACAATGTGGCCAATTACCTGAAATAAGATTTATCAATCGGAATCCACAATTCACATGTTAAGTTCTACACTAAGTCTACAAAAGAACATATGGGAGTTTTTAAAATAAATATTCTTTGGAAAAAAATAAGACACTGATTATAATATGTGATAGTAGAGATCGAAAATAAATAAATAACAATATCCTCTCTAAATCTCCTTTAGGATCAAGACTCAGAATAACAAAAAAATATAGTTAAAGAAGGGCTTGGTGCTAAAAAGTATAAGAGAACTCGTAATCTCAATCGTAATGAAAATTAAATTTCAGCAAAAAATTTAAACATACTTGAATGACTTCTATCTTCTCAAATAAAGGCACCCATTGTTTTGCTGATCTAAGACCATCACTAACCATGACCTGGACGACCTTGTCATCAGCTCTCTCTCTTCAAAATCAGCTTTCTCTCTCTTCCACGTCAGCTTTCTCTTTCCTCAACCCACCTTCTTCTCTTTCCTACAATATTCACCTCTTAACCACAACCCAACAACCTATTTCTCATCCACATCATTTCGGGGTCCATCTTGGTAAAAATTTAAAAAAAAATAAAACAAATTCTAAAAAATCAAGATAATTATAAAACGTATTTTCATAAAAAAAATAAAAAAAATCTCTAACAAAAAATTCAAAACAAAAACAAAAACAAAACCAAAAATCAAAAAATCAAAAATTAAAAAAATTCAACCCGAACGCGCCACGTGGCGCGTCTGGGTTGGATAACCCGAACAACCGGGTCGTCGACCCGGGTGTTGAAACGCCCGGGTCGACAACCCAGGCGAAGATGACCTCTGTCATCTTCGCGTTAAGACCAGGGCAAAGATGACCGGTCACATGGGTTGGATAACCCGAACAACCGGGTCGTCGACCCGGGTGTTGAAACGCCCGGGTCGACAACCCAGGCGAAGATGACCTCTGTCATCTTCGCGTTAAGACCAGGGCAAAGATGACCGGTCACATATGACCGGTCGTCAGGTTTGTTTTGCACCCGTTAAGGGATGCCCTAAGAGCATCCGTTAACGCTTAAAAGTTAAGGTCGTGAGCAGGTCAGGTCATTGACGACCGTAATTTTTTTTTGTTAACGGGTGAAATTTGCGGTTGTGAAGAGGTCGTGAACGACCGGGTCGTCGACCCGGTCGTTCATTATTTTATTATTTTTCGATTTTTTGTTTTGTTTTTTGTTTTGTTTTGATTTTTTAATTTTTTGATTGAGTTTTTTTTTAATTTTTTTTTGAAAATACGTTTTATAATTGTTATGATTTTTTAGATTTTTTTTTCAATTGTTTTAAATTTTTACCAAAATAGACCCCGAAATGATGTGGAGGAGATAGCTAAGTTGTTGTGGGTTGTGTTGGGTTGTGGTTAAGAGGTGAATATTGTAGGAAAGAGAAGAATGTGGGTTGAGGAAAGAGAAAGCTGATGTGGAAGAGAGAGAAAGTTGATTTTGAAGAGAGAGAGGACTGACCAGGGCGTCCAAATCATGGTCAGTGGTGGTCTAAGTATTAGGGACAAATCCTTGAAGTGCGTTCCAATAGTACCATATTTTTACTGGAATACAAAGCAACTTTTTGCCTAGAAACTAATAATAATGTAGCAAACACAAGTCATATCCAACGCACCAATACTGAACTTACAAAATGAATAAAATATTTTTCTTCAAATGGTGATATGTACAATTGCCAAAGTTCATCTCTATAATTACACGAATTTTACTTTCACAAGAGGTGATATCTGAACTCTAACTTACATAAGTTCGGGACTGCAATTCGTTGCAGACATCAGATATCGTCGATATTTTCCTATGTAAGTTGGCATATTAAGCTATTAATTTACAACGATGGTCATTAACTTATCCACTAACCATCCTATATCAACTAATAAATTTTAGTAAAAGAAAGTTAGCAACATGGACTTGCTGAAATCTATAAAGATAAGTCTCGAGGACACCAAATTGGTTTTCGTCATGTTTAATTAAGTAAATAAAGTGAAATAACGGTAATTCCAACAATTGCTCAGGCAACATGCCGTCGAAAACTCCTGTTGGTAGTTCGCAAAAGCACGCCTGAACGAAACAGACATCTTGACATTGTACGAAGATTGTTTCATCCTTAGTTGACCCAAAACATCATGCCTAAAACAAAAAAATACCTGAACTTTTTTGGAGAAACTAACTAAAACAATATTTTAACAACATTATTCATCTGATATGCATTTCCACAACTTCTATTCAAAGCATTGCAAAGTAAGTAGAAATCAAATCATTTAAATGTACTGAACTTAAGTTACTCGCAGTGATAACTCTGATGACCAATTTAATGAAATCAAAAAAGAAATTAAGAAATCATTCTTACATGATTCAGCCAAGCAGTGGATATCAATATATTCAGGAACAGTGCCTTCGTTCAGTTGATCCCTTACATCTTCTTCCTACCTATACTCCGGATTAATTTGAAAGTTGTTGTAGTGCTCCTGATCCGCACTCGGAACACAACAGTCAAACACGACCGAAAACAAGCTAAAAATGAAAAATAAAAAATATTATCAAGTCGATGCCTCAATTAAAATAAACATAATATCAAGTCAGAGTACAATGCGGAAGACAAATAAAAGAAGCTGAAATCCTACTACATCAATACTAAGAGATGAAATGATTACATCAATGAACTCACGGGTCCAGTCCTCGCGTCCCAAGCGCAGGTCGCCTCTACCCGCCTACCGCGTCCCACCTGCACACGCACATGCCACGCATGAGTCTTAAATCAAAACTGAGTACAACAACCCAACCTGACACCGAACAAGGTATCACTGTCCCTGACGGCTCACACTGTCTCGTGTCCCAAGGCGATCACGAGCCCAACAAAGCCGAGCATGCACCTCGACCACACCTCGCATCCAATCCACAAGGCAACACTCAACCCGCCTCACCCTACTCCAACGACGCGCCCGAGCCCGCGAGCTTAGCTTCAACGATCACCCGTAACAATTCCGGTAACTATCCCGCAACACCCCAACAAGGGAAACACCCTAGCATCTAGTCCTACGTGCCTCACACGCTATCTCTCTGCCACTGCACACCCGAGCCAGTGAGCAACGCTCTCAAACGGCCACTCGTAACTGTAGGATCGTATGTGATGAGAATTTTATTTATACCGCAAGTGCACGACGTCAATGAAGACGTGGCAAGTACGGCTCGAACACAAGGAGGGAGAGATTTGTTATTTGTGTGATTTTCGAGTAGGGGAAATAAGGAGAGAAGAATAAGTTTGGTTTTGAGATTTTTGGTTTTTAATTTTCTAAAGCATGAAACATGAACAAATAAAACTAAAATAAAAACAAAGATGGTGAATTCCGTTGGGTGGAGGTTTAGATATCGGGTTTAGATTAGACAATTCAGAAACTTATAATAAATCATATTAGTTATAAAGCATTACATGATAAATGATTTAACACAAACTCAAGTAATCAAAATATACTAATCACGAAATTAAAATAATAACTTTATTCTCTTCTCATCACCCTAAATCCGTCACCTCCACCCTTTGGAAAGAGTTAGAAACTCATGGAGGGAGGAAGAAGGGGTCCTAGAGGCATTACAAAAGAAAAGTAAAAACAAGAAATAAAAGACAGAATTTTATTACTAAAATAAAGACAAATAAAAATAACAACTAAAAACTAGGTATAAGGCCAAAGACCCTTCTAACATCGTTCTCGGGGCTATTTATAGTTGTTACAAGAGACCTAAGTATAGAATTGGAGAGTACACGTGTCCAGACACGACTGGACAAAACTGGAGCACACGGATCGCTGAGGGGGCAGCGAAATCGCCGCAGATGGAAGGTATGGTGCGGCGGAAACGCCGCATATAATGTTCTGATTTTGTCCAGATTTTGGTTGAATGTTTATGGTATGATTTGATCCTCCTTTGCGCGTCTGGATTGATTCTTTCCATTCTTTTGAGCTTCGGATTAATTCCTTTATATGTATGGAGATCTACATTGATTTTTCTTTAGATTTTCTCCATAATAACTCGTGAATTGCAATTAGGTCCTTGGCTTCTTGCAATTATGTCCCCGGCTACTTTTGTGCTTAAGTCCTTGTTCTTTTTGTAATTAGATCTTGAATGCTTTTATGCTTGGATACATTTCCATTCGTAACCCGATAATCTTGAGCTTGGTCTTTATGATAGAAATGAGTCTTTTGCACGCGTTTTATGCTAGGGATGTGGGTAATTTGCATTCAGGTTCCTGTATTCTGTAAATAAGACTAAACACATACCTTAGTAGCATTTATTGATATAAAAGTAATCTAAATGAAAGACATATGATGCAATGTATGCAATGCATCAAATACCCCCACACCTAGATTTTGCTAGTCCCTAGCAAAACAGAAAATACGAAAAATAAAAACAGGGAAATCCTAACTCACTTTCGTAGGAATCACGGTTGCACTTAGCATGTGCAACAAGCCGTTAAACCTCCTTGTTGCCAAGGGGGAGGAGTGTTGCCTCCTGAGGGTTTTCAGCGGATATACCCATAAAATCCTGAATCAACATTTCATTAATAGTTCTCAATATCCCTACCTCAACCTTATACATCTCACTGAGAATTCTTGCATGCTCATTATATAAATCTAACTCATTAAAATTCTCACTTGGTCTTTGTTCCTCCAACATTCACACCATTAACCCTTCTACGCATGTTATTACTTAAATTATTTTGCACGCCTCCTCTGGTGGTGAAGTATCATTCGGATCAACCATGGCATGGATCATTCTTTTAGCTTTGGGCCTTGAGTAATTTTTTTTCTTTTCTTCCGTGATTCAACGCATTTGCTTTTTGACACTTTTACCCGTTTTGCATTCGTGTAGCGAGTTTGGTCGATAATCCCGAGCTGGTAGACTCAAGTTACCGGGTTTCAAGATACCCCTACGGACCAGTGACTCAAAGGCTTGAGCTTTTGTAATCATTTTGCAAAATGTGTTTTCTTCACTTTATTCCTTTATTTTTACTTTTATTTTCCTCAAGGCTTAATTGCTATTAGAAGTCCACACTTCCCGGTATATTTTCCTCAGCCTCTGCTTTTTATCAACCACTTCAAAGATTTGATTCATCCAATTTAAGTGCATACATGTCTTAAAGGGCAATGAGTTATTTCTTTGGAACTTAGATTTATGTCATAATTTCTACAAGCAGAACTATATAATAAGGAACAAAAACTCAATGCAATTTGTACACGGGTTTTGGCAGTTCAATCTTAAGCTATGTCATGAAACATTGATTTTTTTTAGAAATAAAAGACAGATATATAGATAAATATATACATAAACACCCCCCCCCCCCCACACCTAAATTATGCATTGTCCTCAATGTATGCAAATATAAAGCAAATGCACTTATTACCTTGGTGAACTGCGGTGGATGGATGGGATTTGCTCAAAGTTAACCATAGTCAGAACTGGATTGAATGACACCATATTGGTGCATGTATCCAGTTGAATTGTTCCCCATGTTGCAATGAGAGTCCTGAGTCACAGGTTCCACACCCCTCACATAAATTGGTTCTCTTATTTGCTCGAGTGATGGTGGGTGTGTAGATGAATTCCTCCCCTTTTTCTTACTTCCTTTTTGACTTTGTGATGATTCAGAAATCTTATAGATACGTGATTTCATCACAACATCACTTTGATTGCATATTATTTCTGGCTCACTATTAATATGAAAGATATTAAATTCAGCTTTTAAGTTCCCAAAAGATAATTGCATGAGCTCATTTCGACAGTTTATCAATGCTTCAGAAGTGGCTAAAAAGGGTCTGCCTAGAATTACAGGGATTTGTCGATTAGGATTTACAACAGGCGCGGTATCTAGTACGACAAAATCCACTGGGTAAATGAAGTCACCAACCTTGATCAAAACATCCTCTACTATACCTCTTGGTTTCTTAATAGAGCAATCAGCAAATTGAAGGGTTGTCTTAGAGGGTTTTAGTGGACCAAGGTTCATTTGCTCAAGATAGAGTACGGGAGTAAATTAACACTAGCACCAAGGTCTAGAAGGGCTTTGTTGATAAAAGTATCTCCTATTGCACATGAAATTGTGGGACATCCAGGATCCTTATATTTTATAGGAGACAAGTTTGACAGGATAGAGCTTATGTTTGCAGTTAAGAATGCCTTATTTGGTACGTTCGTTTTTTTCTTTTTAGTGCACAGATCTTTTAAGAATTTAGCATAAGCAGGTATTTGTTGAATCATGTCTAAGAGTAAAATGTTCACCTTAACTTGCTTAAATACTTCCAAGATTTTCTCCATTTGTGCACTTGAGTTCTTTTTGAGTCTATTAGGGAATGGGGCTTTAGGAACATAGACTCGCTCAGGTTCAGGTTGAGCTATGGGTTCAGGTTGAGTAGGTGGGTTGGGCGTTTCAGATTGGACGTCGGGTTCAATGGTTAGGTCATATGTGGTAGCTTGATGGCTAGATTGATTAGATGTTCTAGGATTTACCACATTATTATCAATCTGTCTTCCGGATCGTAATGATACTACAACATTTATTTGTTGGAACGGTCCTTCCTCATTAACCATTTGAACTGGTCTAAGGTTGTTATTTCCTGAAGGTGCTTGATAGGATTGATATGAATTATTAGATCTAGGGTTCACCTCAGGTTGACTTGGAAACCGACCCTTTTCTCTTTCATCTACTATTTGTGCTAGTTGGCTGACTTGTGTCTCTAGCCTTTGGAAGGTCTGGTTGGTTGTTTGTATAAAGGTTTTCATCAAATTTTCTAAGCTTGTCAACCTAACCTCATGATCGCCATTGTTACTAAACCCAGATGATGTATTATTTTGGTTATACGGGTTTGGTTGTTGTCTAGGAGGTTGACCTTGTTGGCTTGATGAGAAATTGGAATTATTACGCCAACCCGAGTTATAGGTTGATGCGTACGGGTCATTTCTAGCATGGTTATACATGACATTAACTTGTTCCTAGTCTGCACAATCCTCCATTACATGACCAGTCTGACCACATCTAGAGCAAGGGATAGACGAGGCTTGATTCACTCGAGTTTGGGTTTGTAGCTCTAAAATTTCAATTCTGCGCATAAGGGTAGCTAGTTTTGCTTCAGCCGTTATGTTGGCATCTACAGCTAATACACCTGGTTTGGGTTGACTTGCTATTCTAGATCCGATACTCGGGTTAAGCGGTGTTCTAGCATTGTCCCATTGCATATTGTTTTCAGATAATTCCTCAAGAAAAGTCCAGACATCATTTTCATTTTTCGACATAAAGTTCCCTTGGCTTACGGATTCTACCATAACCCTAGATGTGGGTGTCAATCCCTTATAAATAATTTGGCATAATTGCCATCTTGGAATTCCATGATGAGGGCATTGGGTCAGTACACTCTTAAATCTTTCTAGATAGGAATAGAACGACTCGCTCTCAGACTGAACGAATGCAACAATTTCATTCCTAATCCTCATAGTCTTATGGTTGGGGAAATATTTTTTTAGGAATACTTGAACAAACTCAGCCCAACTTCTAATGGATCTTTCGGCTAGACTATATAGCCATTTCTTAGCGTCGTCCTTTAGTGCTAGAGGCACGAATTTCAGACGCACTGCCTCCTCAGGGATATGCTGGTATTGCATAAGAGAGCAGATTTCCTCAAATTCTCTAAGGAAGAGATATGGGTCTTCCCTAGAGGTGAACTTAGGCAACATACTCATGTATTGTGCCTTAAGTTTGAAGTCGCGACCCGGTATGGTGGGCATAACGATGCACGATGGCTGAGCAGCCATCGCTGGATAGCATCGATCCCTCAGAGTTATAGGTTGTGCAACAGGAGGGTCCACTACGTTCTCACCCATTGGATCCGGGTGAGGTGGTGCAGCAGATGGATTGGGGCTAAGTTCCAGACTGGAATCTAGATGAACTCGTGAGAGTCGATTACTCAAGTCCCGAATCCAAATCTGAGTGCACCGGGTTGAATCAATTTTTGAATTCAAATTCGAAATTTAAATTCCAAATTTAATTTCAAGAATTAATTACAATTTTTTTTTATATTTTCCTTTTTTTAATATATATTTTTTTATGTTTTTTTTCTTTTTTTTCAAAAGGGAAACAAACAATAGAATGGGGGAAGATGAGAAAGGAATCCTAATCTAGAGAATTTAGGTGAGAAGAGAAAGAAGACTTAGATGAGAAGGGAAACCTAACTCTAAAGATAGAAAGAGGGTTGGTAAGAAAATTCCTAAGAAAGCACGGTTCAAACAATCATAGACCTAGTGTCGCTTAGATCTAGACGACTCCTAATTGGTTGAGTCGAATTGATTCGCTTGATTCACCTCCCTCACTAATCAAACCGGCCAGGCCGTGTATAGCTAGTGGGGGCGCTTCCGACAGAGTCGGTGCCAATTAGACAACCACTTCGCTTGGAAGACTTACGTCGACACAAAAACACTTTCTAGACACCAAATTAAATTCAATCAGCTTCAGGTCATAGCAAGTCAAACCAATCTTCTCCTTAATTGAGTCCGAGTCCTTAAGGGTCAATGTCTAGTTGATTTTAATTTAAGGCTTGGGTGACACTTTAGGATTGTGATTTGTGGGCCACGGAAGGGTGATGAAATCCCCACCGTATCTTTGCCTACGGAGTTGCCCTTAAGATAGTTTAACTTAGATCTAGCAAAGATAGTCAAACAATGGTCTTTAGAGGGGGCAATTGCAAGGTTGTATGCAAACTAGATTATATGCTTAATGCAATCGATGAAAACCACGATACGTACCTTGACTCCAGCACTCTTCAACAGAAATTGTTTTGCAAGAATTTAGCAAGAATAATGCATACAAAACACTAGATGATGCATGCACTAAGGCCTTTCTAATTTTGCCAATTTTAGGTCAGAGTTGAATTATTGCCAATTATGGAATTTTTGCCCTAACACGTGCAATTCTAATAAAAGGAAATTTTCTGAAAATAGAAATTACGAGGAAAAGAGGCAACAAAGGTTACCTATGCAATGCTCAGTCGGGTTCACCGCCTGCTCTCGAAATTTCAGTAGCTCCACGCGTCCACCCAGAGATGAGTCGCGTCCCAAAAAAATTTGAAGCCCAGAAGCTCCAAGTGTGCGGCGGATTTGCGGCAAGTTACTCTTCAGGTGCGGCGATTTCGCCGCTCGTTTAGCTCCAAATGTGCCCATATGTCGCCGTGCACTCTGTAGTCTCCTGAAACGCAAACCCAAATAGTTAGATCGCGCACAAGATAAACAGGATAGAATCCAAATAAACAAAAAACAAAATCTGCGTCACCTCCCCGGCAACGGCGCCAAAAACTTGATGAGAATTTTATTTATACCACAAGTGCACGGCGTCAATGAAGACGTGGCAAGTACGGGTCGAACACAAGGAGGGAGAGATTTGTTATTTGTGTGATTTTCGAGTAGGGGAAAGAAGGAGAGAAGAATAAGTTTGGTTTTGAGATTTTTGGTTTTTAATTTTCTAAAGCATGAAACATGAACAAATAAAACTAAAATAAGAACAAAGATGGTGAATTCCGTTGGGTGGAGGTTTAGATTAGAGAATTCAGAAACTTATAATAAATCATATTAGTTATAAAGCATTACATGATAAATGATTTAACACAAACTCAAGTAATCAAAATATACCAATCACGAAATTAAAATAATAACTTTATTCTCTTCTCATCACCCTAAATTCGTCACCTCCACCCTTTGGAAAGAGTTAGAAACTCATGGAGGGAGGAAAAAGGGGTCCTAGAGGCATTACAAAACAAAAGTAAAAACAAGAAATAAAAGACAGAATTTTATTACTAAAATAAAGACAAATAAAAACAACAACTAAAAACTAGGTCTAAGGCCAATGACCCTTCTAACATCGTTCTCGGGGCTATTTATAGTTGTTACAAGAGACCTAACTATAGAATTGGAGAGTACACGTGTCCAGACACGACTGGACAAAATTGGAGCACACGGATCGCTAAGGGGGCGGCGAAATCGCCACAGATGGAAGGTATGGTGCGGCGGAAACGCCGCATATAATGTTCTGATTTTGTCCGGATTTTGGTTGAATGTTTATGGTTTGATTTGATCATCCTTTGCGCGTCTGGATTGATTCTTTCCATTCTTTTTAGCTTCGGATTAATTCCTTTATATGTATGGAGATCTACATTGATTTTTCTTTAGATTTTCTCCATAATAACTCGTGAATTGCAATTAGGTCCTTGGCTTCTTGCAATTATGTCCCCGACTATTTTTGTGCTTAAGTCCTTATTCTTTTTGTAATTAGATCTTGAATGCTTTTATGCTTCGATACATTTCCATTCGTAACCCGATAATCTTGAGCTTGGTCTTTATGATAGAAATGAGTCTTTTGCACGCGTTTTATGCTCGGGATGTGGGTAATTTGCATTCAGGTCCCTGTATTCTGTAAATAAGACTAAACACATACCTTAGTAGCATTTATTGATATAAAAGTAATCTAAATGAAAGACATATGATGCAATGTATGCAATGCATCAGTATGACCCCTAATTAATTTAATCAAATTCTTAATCTTTACTTGATTCAATCAAATATGTAGCGGAAATCAAACAATAGAAGCAAGTAAACAAAATAATGCAAACCACAAAACAACGATGTTTTTACAGAGGTTTGGCACCCAACACGGGTCCTACTTCCTCTCTTGCAAGCTCTACTCAATCCATTGAGCTTCGTTCACGTCATCACTATCCACTCCCAATTCCGAACCCGGAGATAACGCATTTACAAAACATGCTCCACGAACACCCTCGCGAACTTGATTTCTTTCTCTCACAATCTGAGTTGGATGCTTCCACCGAACCTTACAACCTTTGACAACAAAAGGGAACTTCAGTGACAACACTGTAACTTGAGCACACTTGAGTAGGATGATGAATTTGGTCAAGTGGTGAAGTTTAACCTTGGAGTGTAGGAATTGGGATATTGGGAGTTGTTTACTTTTTGACCTTAATCTATGTTTTGATGATTTAATCAACCTAATCTTAATTGTAATCAATGTAGAGTAACACACATATTGCATAGCATATATATTGTATTGTGCTAACCTCTACAGGTGATCAAGACTCAAGGAAGAAAAAAAATCAAGTCAAGACATGTATTAAAGCTATATTCAAGACATGTAATCTTGTTTTCTTTGAGTCTTAGGAACATTGTGTAATTGAGCATACTTGAGCTAAAATCAACTCACATACACACTAGCTTCCTTTTAGAAGTCACAAACAAAATTTCACATTCATTGGACTTCAATAGATCACCCAAATTAGAACCAGAAAACACAAAACCAAACCAGAACTGCCAGAACCTTTTCGGTCGACTGTTTCAGACCTTTTCGGTCGACCGTTTGTTACTTTAAAAAGTTAGTGTTTTTTACCATCCATTCGGTCGACCGTCCAAACCTTTTTGATTGACCGTGTAACAACAAATTTCCGACCGTTAGACTTGTCGTATTACACCAACGGTCGTATTTGAATTATTCACAAAAACCACAAAATACATAATTGCCTATCGGTCGACCGTGGACCTGTTCGGTCGACCAAACTTTTAGTGTCTCCAATTTGTGCAACTTCCTGGACTATTTCGGTTGACCGAAGACTTTGGATTGGTCGATCGAACTTGATCATTTTTATCAACCCCGTAGAGCCTGTAGATTTTTAGTCGACCGAACCCTATTCGGTGTTCGACCGTTAACTTAACTGTACCTAAGTTATAGCCTATCACGGTCGACCGTTCATTTATTGAACGACCGAACCGAGTTCAAAATTGCCCAACGATCGATCATTCTACCTGATTCGGTGGACTGAACTTACTCAGAATTGGGTCTTGTAGGTTGCTGTTTTATGATTCTCAATCGAACCTTACCCAACTTAACCCCAACAAATATAACACCTTAGGAGCTTATAAATAGGTGTTCCTATGATACAATCACACAACTCTTATACTTCCATTTGTCATATACACTTAAGAGAAAACTCCAAGTCTCCCATTCCCCAAATCATACTCTCCAAGTTTACACTTCCACATCTTAGATCAATTCCACATCATAAGCTAAGTGTGCTCAAGTTAGAGAGTGAGTGATCCACTCAACCATTGTTGTTCAAGGAAGCAAGGACTTCGGTGAAAGCCTGAAGTGTTTCCTCTCGGATTGTGAGAGAAGAAAGTCAAGCTCGCGAGGGTGTTCGGGGAGCTTGTTTTGTAAAAGGCTTAATCTCGGCCTGGAATGAGGTTGATAGTGAAGACACAAGCGAAGCTCGAGGGGGTTCGAGTGGAGCTTGCAAGATAGGAAGTAGGCGGGAGGTCAAACCTCTATAAAAATACGGTGCCTTGCGTTATCTCTTCCTTTGCTTGCTAGTTAGCTTTTATTTCCGCTGCATATACTTGAGTGCTTAAACTAGTAGGAAATTAGCTTAAAAGTGATTAGAACTAAGCCCCATATACGATCCAATAGGAGTTTGAGGATTTCTCTCTAGTGTATCAACAATTTGGAAGTATTCATAGGATCTTAAAGATTTATAGCCGTTGGCAAAGATTTGGTTGAGATTTTTGGAAGATACACAAAATAGAATATTAAGTTCTGCAAAACCGACCTAGACTGGTCAACAGAAACGTGATAAACGGTTGACCGAAATGGGATAAATGGTCGACCATTTCCTTAAGAATAAGGAAATGTTCGAACCAACTTGAAACACGATCGAACCAAACAGATACAACTTAAGTTAACAGTAGAACTAAATCTGGGGGTGGTCGATTGTTAAGAGGGTTTTGGCCAGGTCAAAGGTTAATCAGTCGAACACAAGAAGAAGGTTCGTTCGACAAAAGTAACAGGCACTTTTGGTGCTCAAAATTGTCTGCATCCAGTCGAATGTCGTCAAGGCATCGTTCGACCGGTGGTCAAATGTATTTTAGGGTTGGGTGAAAAATACAAATACGACTGTTGTATAATACGGCAAGTATAATGGCCATATGAAAATATGTGTGACCGGTTGACCGAAAGGTCAAAAGTGGTCGACCGGTGGAGCTGGATAAAATCACTATTTGGGTAGCCATTAACTGGTAGAATGGTCGAACGAAAAACTCCTTTCAGTCGACCGTTCTGCACTGGCAGGCAGATCATAAGATTAAGTGATTTTCCTACCTAAGTTAAGCTGATCTATTGAAGTCCAAATGATGTGAAATTTTGTGTGAGACTTCTACAAGGAACCTAGTGTGTATTTGAATAGATTTTAACTCTTGTATGCCCAAGTTCACATAAATTCTTGAGACTCAAATAAGGGACAATACTCATTTCATTCTTCCTTAAGTCTTGATCACAAATAGATGTTAGCACAATACAATAAATGTTACATGCATAATGTGTGCTACACCACATTTGATTGTGATTAAGATTAGGTTAGTTAAATCATCAAAACATGGAATAAGGGCAAAAAGACAACAATCTCCCCTTTTTCGATGATGACAACCTATATCTTAATACTTGAAATTTTTATTTGAAACTATGCATATATAATGCTCCCCCTATGAATGTGCATAGTTTTTTTTCCAATTCTCTTCAATTTCAAGGATTCCTTTTCCCCTTTGACATCAATCAAAATTTAAATAATGGGATCATGGAATTTCTAATGTAATGAATTTGCACCCCTTAATTTTGTAATTCATTACTCCCTCTAGATAAAGATTTTCATTAAGCTCCCCTATCAATATTAATAAATACATCAATTAGGCTCAATTGATTTTTTCTCCTCCTTTGTGATGTACATTAAGCTCTCACTAATTGATTGATTATGAAATAAACTATATGATAATTAAGCATTCAAACACCATATTGGAACCAAATCTTTATACTCAGGAGGATTAAATGAATGTTACCCAACTTAGTAGTCCTCATTTTGTTTTCGTTCCAAACTCCTTTCGATAGTGCAATCGGCTTGATTTTTGACTTTGCAAGCTTTGGTCGGTCACTACCGATCTCCCATCTTCTAAGTACCTACAAATGTAGATTTAGGTACCCAAACAACTTTGGGTCCTGAATGTTATATTTGGCACCCAAACCATCTTGGTGTTTGGAGCCCATACACTTGAGGAACTATGCTTCATAAACACATGCTTGTCATTTAAAGTAGTATGAATAACATGGTTTGTAACATATGAAACATTATAACCTAAACCATGTTTATCTAAAGATTATCTTTGACTTCCTAGAAGCATGTCAAGCATTTGAGTTCCATTTGTGAACTTTTTAAGATCATTTCTTAATTGCACATTATAAGCTTTAAGATCTAATTGTTCAACATTAATGAGTGTTGCTTTTAGACTAGAAAGTTCTAATGCATGTTTTTCATGTCTAGTAAGTACCTCATTCTTCTCATTCATGATAGTTTCAATTTGGCATTGGAGATCATTTATAAGCTTTCTAGCATTCTTGTTCTTATCATAAATGATCTCATAATGTGCAACTAATTCATGAAATGCATTTTGAAGCTCATCATATGTATAAGAATCATGATAAGAGCTAGAGTTTTCACTAGAATAAGATCTTGACAAGCAAGAGTTGGAATCTACCTCACTTTGTTCATCCTCTATGGCCATGAAGCACATGTGGGAGATCTCATGTTGCCTTGTGAGCTTCTTCCTTCTTTTCTCTCCTCTTGCTCTTTTCCTTTTCTCTCCTTCTCTCCATTCTCTCATTTTACTTATCCTTTTCTATTCACCCATTTTCACTATTCTCCTTTTCTTTTTCCTTCTTCTCACTTCTTCTTCCTCTTCTTTCTTTCATTTCACTCTTAACTTTCTTGAGGAACTTGAAGAAGTCTTTGGCAATGACCTCAACATCCTCATTCTCCTCTCCTCTCCTTGGTTCATCAGATTTTGCGTGCAAAGCCAAGGTTGGATTCATCTTGGAGGCTTCTTTCTCCTTTCGGTCCTCCATTTGAAGTTGATAGGCCATGCGATTTCCAATAAATTCCTCCATTTTTAGTTGGGAAATCTCATGTGCTTCTTCAATCGCAGTGACCTTCTCTTCCCATTCGTTGTTGAGCGACCAAAGGAATTTCCTTGCCATGTCTTCCTCACTAAAAAATCTTCCAAGAACTTTGAGAGTGTTAGTTATATCGGTGAAGCGAGCGTTTATCTCGCTTATGTTCACACCGAGTTAAATAGTGAAAATTTCATATTTATGCATGCGGAGACTAATTCTAGTTTCTTTAGTTCTACTGTCTCCCTCATGATGCATTTGTAATCTATGCCATATTTCATAGGCATTTTCACAACCTCTAATCCTATTGTATTTACACCCATTTAATCCACAATAAATGATGTTCATGATGCTAGAATTCATTTCCAATTCATTCATTTTAGCCATAGTTAAAGTTGCTATTTCATCTTTCTTAGGAGGTGTGTATGGGTTTTTGAACGTCTATTTATAAGCTCCTAAAGATTTATAGCCATTGCGGAAGATTTGGTTGAGATTTGTGCACGATACACAAAACATATAGTTAAGTTCTGCAAATCTGTCCTAAGCCGGTCGACCGACACGGGATAAACGGTCGACCATTTCCTTAAGAATAAGGAAAAGTTCGAACCAACTTGAGACACGGTCGAACCAAACTACTACAACATAAGTTAACGGTCGAACTAAATATGGGGGCGGTCGACCGTTAAAAGGGGTTTTTCCATGTCAAAGGTTAATCGGTCGAACACAAGGAGAAGGTTCGTTCTACCAAAAGTAACAACACTTTCGATGCACAAAATTGTTTGCATTCAGTCGAGCATCGTTAAGGCATCGTTCTACCGGTGGCCAATTGTATTTTAGGGGTTGGGTGAAAAATACGAATACGATAGTTGTATAATATGACAAGTATAATAGCCATATGAAAATACGTATGACTGGTCAACCGAAAGGTCAAAAGAGATCGACCGGTGGAGATGGGTAAAATCACTAATTGGGTAACCATTAACTGGTAGAACGGTGGAACAAAAAACTACTCCAGTCCAAACCCTGTCAGAGACCTAAGTACCTAAGGCAAAACAAAAACAAAATATGTGTGAGTTTTCAATAAGAAAACCCCGTATGCCCCTGGTCCAAAAACAGGATAAAGACTCATGCATGAAATCCTATATGTGACACATGCAAACATAAAAGGCAACAACTCTACATAGTTGTGCCAGGCAATAACTCTACAAGTGGTCTTCCAGATTGACACCCCAACTCGCGGCAACGACCTACATGATTTCATTGCGAAGTTTGGTATGTCCGCCCTATAGCAAAATGACATTGCGCACGTCCATGTCACAATCTTCACCTGACCTCTCTACATAGAGGTCTTTCAAATAGGCCTCTCTACATAGAGGTCTATCCATTAGGCATGTTGGCCCCACAAACTTTAGTGCTAAGATTAATTGTATTAACAAATGCACGTGAAAGAATCTAATACAATATATCAATATAAATACAACGATGGCATAAACCCATCAAATGCAACATACCATGCTACGAGTGTCCACCGTAAACTGTTGAACGTTTTAATTAAACCGCAAGTGCACGGCCGCGATGAAGCGGTGGCAAGTACGGGTCGTCCTCAGGGAGGTGAGCAGCATCTTGTTTGCACGAAATCAAGTGGCGAAAATAATGGAGAAGAGAGTTGGTTACGCTACTCTACACTAAACTACGCTAAGAAGTACGAAATGCGAAACAAAGAAATAAACGATCAAATAAAAACTAAGCTAAGAACACAACAAGAATGCTGGAATTCAGGAATGGGAAAACCCCTAAAGGGTGGAGTGAGTGCACACATGCAAAGAGGTGGGTGTAGAATACATTCTTTAAGCACCTGAAGTTGGTGTTTATCAAGCATAGGAAGTGTCTAAATGTTATGGCAAAACCTATCAATCTATTCACCAACTTGGTTGATTAACATTTACATATGCAAGGTGTTTATTTCAGAACCTAAACAAGCATGAGAGGTGTCTAATCATTTTGGCAAAACTCATCAAGTTATAAATTCTATCCTAAACAAGCAAGCATACATTCATGTTTTATCAACACATCAAAAATAAAGCATTCATCCCATTCTCTAATGCATGTATGTACATCTACTCCACCCCCCAAAGGGGATGAAACTACTCACTAAACATTACACTAATTATTAAACTAAGGAAAGAAAGCATATTAAAACTAAGCTAGAATTAAAAGACGATTAAACTAAAACATGCACAACAATAAAAGAAGCATAAAACAAAAAATGAAAGAAACATAAAACTTTATTGATAAAATGACTCACATTAAAAGTAGCATCCTCCTACTTTAGTGTGTGCTTCAAGGCCTCACTTCTAGTAGGAAGAATAGCCACTTAAAATATGGAGTGATTACAATAGGAGGTGAATACTTCTATTTATAGCCATGGAAAAAGCTAATCCGGGATTATCCCCCGATGTGGGACTAAACAGATACCACAAATAGCCTAAACATCCTCTAATACATGTGCTGGAGAAATTTGAGCGCATTTGGGCCAAAAGTGACCGCCAATTAGCGGTCTTGGACCGCTAAGTAGCGGTCTACAGTGTCCGTATCGCTCTGGAATTTCTTGTGGGCTTTTCTGGAAGGCTTTGTTGGTATTTGATGCATCTATTTTGCATGTTGGAGCTCCGACCCGAATAGAATTGCCAAAATACTCCCCATGATGGTGAGGAGTATTCTGTTTTGCTCTTAGGTCCTTCGGTCTTGCATTCAGGTCCTTCTTCCTTGCATCTTGGTCCACAGATCTCACAATTCAGTCCTTTTTCCCAGCTTTTGGGTCCTTTATGCTTTATATCTTCAAACCTATTTATTCCTGAAAACTAAACATAAAACTCGTAACATAGCATTATTTAGGTGAAAGATAATGGATATAAGATACAAATATGAGCATGAAATGATGTCAATCAAATACCCCCACACCTAACTTTTGCTAGTCCCGAGCAAAACAAAGAAAGAGAAAAGCATGCGAAAAAAACAAGAAATCCTAACTCACTTTCGTAGGAATCACGGTTGCACTTAGCACGTGCAACAAGCCGTTAAACCTCCTTGTCGCCAAGGAGGAGGAGTGTTGTCTCCTGAGGGTTTTCAACGGATATACCCACAAAATCCGAACAAGATGCATTAATCAATCTAGCTACACGACTCGTTGGACTTATATTGTCGATCATGGGACGCGGTAATACTACGGGTCGACTCTATATATGTAATCGGTCCACACACCTAGCCTAATGAGTTATTCGTGAGAGTTAGTTAAGGACTTAAGTGAAAGACATGGGCAACCTTAACTTCTAAATGTGATACAATGTGTAGAGTCCATTTTGGTTCTTATTTGCTTTTTTTTCTTTTTTTTTCTTTCATCATTTTTTTTCTTTCATCATTTTTTTTCTTTGGAGCATTTTATTGGTTGGTGTTTGATTCTCCCAGGGTCAGGTTTCATGCATCATTGCCTATGAGGACTTACACTATCACATACACCTTCCCCCAAATCTCCACATAGGGCGATCCCTACCACCCGTGTAACGGGAGTTCGGTCGGTGCATCCCAAGTCAGATGACTCGAAAGCACCAGGCACAAAGTCCCCTCAGACCTACTTTCCCGAGTGATAGGAGCCGTGCGAGAAGAGAGAACACCACTTATTTATCTATATGGGAACCAAAACCCCTACACTTAAGTTTCACAAAAAGAGATTAAGGGCCCTCAACTACGACAAACTTCCTTATACTCACAAACACGAATTATTTGACTCACTAGGTTCAGGGTGGACTTCTTTAAATGTTTGAGTACTGAAACCCTATGATTACACGCCCCCTGAGGGAAAACCAGGGTGCATCCTAACGACTCGACAAGACATAAAGCCAATAAACTAGAAATCCTAATGCATCAAGTTCAAGACAATTTTGGGAGCTTTCTTTTTACTTTGCCTCTCAACGGTTTTGAACATGCTAAACACACGCAAAACCCACAAAAACATTTTCTTTCGCAAACACATGAAGATTTTGAAAGAAATGTGAAAATTTTAAATCACTCGGCAAGCAAAAGAAGACAAGTCACCCAAGGATCATGGCAAGCAGATATATCAATGTTAAATGCGGCACACTAACATGACCCTAGCAGTACAAACAAAAGAAAATAAAACCAAAGGAAAAAGACTCGACTATGTACACACGTAAAACACCCCCCACACCTACTTCATGCATTGTCCTCAATGAATGTGAACAAGATACTACATGGATACATGCATGAAAAAGGAAAGATCTCACCAACATGAAGTACAAAGGGACGTTCAGGGTCATGTTGATGGACACAAACCCAAATTCTCTCAAAACCTATGAGAAGCTAAAGAAGGGAGATAAATACGTGAAGAGATTGAGCCCAAGTACACAAGGGTTGGGGCCCACAACAATCGATGCTCACTGAAGGAGTCTTTTATTACACATTTTTTTCCTTTTTTTTCTTTTTTTTTTTCAAGATATATACATCAACCAAGATATTCTCATAATCATTTGGTCAAGGAACATCAAATGAGAACATCAAGTCATGAGGACCAGAGACTTGCCGAGATGGGCAAACTCCACTGGTACTCTGAGGTGTCATGAGGGGTGAAAGGTCAAAGCTGAAAGGCTCGAACCCCTCATGATATTGGTCGGGTGTGGGCAACAAAGAATGAAGTTGTGTTGCCTCAGTAGGGTTTAATTGCTCATCGAAGAAAACCCTCCAACCAATAGGCAGGTGCATCGGAATGAGTTCCTCAAGCTCATTCGATGGATGCAGCAGACCTGCATCACTAAGAATGGGGCTTCTCCCCAAGTCATCCAACAAGGACCTCCCACCATCATTTAGATCATCAAGCATAAGCTCGGTCATAGGTGGGTCCTTGTTGGAGTCAATATGAAGCTCAAATGGCTCAATGGCCATGGGACATGAGGTAGAGACACCTTCTGGTATAGGCATATGATGAGGTGTCTCACTCTCACTAGTACTCTAAACTGAATCATGCAACGAACACTCCCTTTGGACATTCATGTTCGAGGCCAGCTCACTATGTTGCATTGCGAAGACAAGCACTGAGTTTTCGCAGGGCCCACGAACATTCTCAACGGGTTGCATTGGGGTTAGGGGTGTTCGTTGATTTTGTGGTGCTTTCTCCAATTGGCGGATGTGATTTAGATTTAAAGGTTCATCCATGGGTTCCTGTTGCTTACCAGAGTTAAACACATGAAACTCGGCACTCATGTTACCGAATGAGAGCTTCATGAGACCATTTCTACAATTAATCAAGGCATTGGAGGTTGCCAGAAATGGTCTACCCAAAATCAAAGGTATTTGAGAGTGGGTGTTCGCAACAGGATTGGTATCGAGGACAACAAAATCGACTGAAAATATAAAATCTCCAACTTTGATAAGCACGTCCTCGATAATCCCCATGGGAATACGAATGGATCTATCCGCCAGTTGGAGGGTGATCTTAGTTGGTTTCAATTCTCCCAAGTTCAACTGTTCATAAACAGAGAATGGGAGGAGGTTGACCGCTGATCCTAAATCAAGCAAAACATTGCTCAATCTAGTGTCCCCTATCGTACACTGAATAGTAGGACACACAGGGTCCTTGTATTTTGTGTAGGTAGGATTGGACAAAAGTGAGCTGATATTTGCAGCCAAGAATGCTTTCTTAGGAACATTGGTCTTCCTCTTGGTTGTGCAGAGATCCTTCAACACTTTGGCATATTGAGGTATTTGTTGGATGACATCCAACAAGGGGATGTTAACCTTGACTTGCTTAAACACCTCTACTATCTTGTCCATGTTGTCACTCTGCTTTTTGTTTAACCTACTTGGATAGGGAGATTTTGGCAGGTAGGTTTTCTGCTGTGCCTGATTAGAAAGCTTTGGTGTATTACCCTCACCCTCAGCTTCTTCTTCACCACCATTCCCACTGGGGGGCTGCATAGATGGTGCGGGGTGTGGCAAGGAAATGTGATTGTCAACCTGTTTTCCATTACTTAAGGTCACAATGGAATTGACATGGTGAACAGGTTCCTCCACATGGTTCACTTGCCTCCCCCGAGGTACCACATTCTCATTTTGCTATTGTTGATGTTGGTACATGCGGGGGTTAGCCTCAGGCTGGCTAGGAAAAGACCCTCTCTCTCTTTCATGTACAGACTGAGCCAATTGGCCCATCTGAAGCTCTAGAGATTTCATGGTCTGCTGATTTGAAGTGAGAACTTGACTCGTAGTTGACATAAAAATTTTCATTGAGTTTTCAAGTCCACGAGTCAAGGTCTCAAGCGAATTGAATCGGGTTTCCATATTATTGGAATTTGGGAAACCCGATTGATTGGTGGTTTGCGCTTGGGGTGGCTGATAGGAATGCGCATGCATGGGAGGTTGGTGTGATTGGTAAGGTGGTCTAGAGGAGTTTGGAGGACCACCCGGGGCATTAGTTTGGTTCCATGAAAAATTGGGGTGGTTCCTCCATCCAGGATTATAAGATGATGAGTATGGGTCATTCCTGGCTCTATCATAGACGGCGTTGACACGCTCCATCTCAGGAGGAATGGACTCACACTCGCTTTCTACATGACCTATCCTACCACATGAATGACAAGGAACTGGACCAGATGTGGACATGTGAGGTGCACTTTGTCGGTTTTGGAGCTCAATCGAATCCATACGGCGCATTAAGGCCGCCATGCGTGCCTCGGTGGCCGTAGTGGTATCGATAGCAAATGCGGAACCCGATCTACTTGAGTTTGCATTCACGATCCTCGCTCTTATACTAGATGATGCAGGTGGTTCCCTCACACTCTCCCACTGCATGGTATTCTCAGCGAGGTCTTCTAAGAAGGCCCATGCCTCCCTTTCATCCTTTCCCAAGAACTCTCCTTGACACATGGACTCAAGGAGCGTTCTGGACGGGATGTGAAGACCCTCATACACAATCTGACAAAGACGCCACAACTCAATGCCATGGTGAGGGCACGAGGATAGTAGCTCTTTGAACCTCTCAAGATATGCATGAAATGGTTCGGTCTCATGTTGATAGAACGAATTGATTTCGTTCCTCAATTTTTGAGTCCGATGATTAGGAAAGTACTTCTTAAGGAAGGCAGATTGAAACTCATCCCAAGTCCTAAAGGCATTCGCTTGGTTGCTGTACAACCACTTCTTGGCGTCATCCTTTAGTGCAAAAGGAACGAGCCTAAGATGGATGGAGTCTGTGCTAAGTTGTTGCAGCTTGAACATAGCACAGACCTCCTCAAATTCCATGAGAAAGATATAGGGGTCACCTTTCCCAGTGAAGCGAGGCAGCATGGAAATGAATTGAGGCTTAACCTCAAAATGGTTCCCATTAGCCTCTGGTAATACGATGCATGAGGGTAGAGCTGTACGGCTCGGGTAGCATCGATCACGAAGAGGTATGGGAACGACAACTGGAAGAACAGGTGGAGCAGGCGGGTCCAGCAACTGCTCCTCCTCACGGAAATTAGCAGCCATTGGACCCGAACTACGTGCGACACGAGAGGAGGAAGGCGTCGAGAAATCGATGACCGAAGCCGGATTGACAACGCTCCTCGTCAAACGACCACTCTCGTCTCGTGTCCACGAAAGCATGCACAAAGGTGCACACACACCAAAACCTTTTTTTTCCTTTTTTCTGATAAAGAATGTGCGTAGAGGAGAAGACGGGGGGACACAGGAGAGAAAGAATGACTCAGGAGAGAAGGGAAGAAGTCCTTATGCTACGGCGGATGGGTACAGGTAGAAGCACACAAGCAAACAAGGCTCAAGCAATCCTAAGGTCGCTATAGGTCCTTATAGCTAGACGACGCCTAACTGCGAGGTCACGCGGCCTCAACACACCTCACCTCCCTACGACGAGGACCACAAAGCCCAACAAGTGAGCCAAGATCCGGGGATCTCGTCTCTCCTACTATCGACAAAGTGGGCAACGCCGATCAGGTCATGACGGTCGGGATCGGATCACTCTCCTAATGCGTCCAAGATCCTTAGGGCCAATGTCTACTTGATTTTAAAATTAGGCTCTTGATTAGTGTGGTTTTTGGGACGAAGGAAAGGGTGATGAAATCCCCCACCTTATCTTTTACGGGACAACCCCTCCTTAGTAGCGTTTTGGAGTCCTAAATCTAGCAATCAACACTCCAAACAACGCTCAACTCACACTTGTTGCAATGCACTTCCTACTAACTAATGCATGTTCATACGAAATGCATGAATGAGAGTAGAAGGTGCGTACCTCACGCCAGCTCTCAGCAACAGAAAATAAAGCTAAGATAAAAGACAATCTAAGTGCCTAAGTCACATACATGATGCATGGCCTAAACAAAAAGAATGCCTAATCTTTTGCCTTGAGTTTTAGGGTCCAAGTTGCCTAAGGGAAGTTGATTATTAATCTGGGAGCAATCTAAGAGTCAGAACATGCACAAATGGAGTCCCAGATTACTATATCAATTAGGCTAACAACAACAAAAAACTAGAAGGTGAACTGAGCTCACCCAACCGCTGATTAGCGGTCTGAAGTGCCCAGGTAGCCTTGCAATTTTTCCAGAAGCCTTCCCTTGCTATTCCCAGTCTCTTGAAACAAAGAACAACTACAAAACACAAATTAAATCCACTCGAATCGTCCAAACAAGAGTCTGGACTGGCACCTCCCCGGCAATGGCGCCAAAAACTTGTTGAACGTTTTAATTAAACCGCAAGTGCACGGCCGCGATGAAGCGGTGGCAAGTACGGGTCGTCCTCAGGGAGGTGAGCAGCATCTTGTTTGCATGAAATCAAGTGGCGAAAATAATGGAGAAGAGAGTTGGTTACGCTACTCTACACTAAACTACGCTAAGAAGTACGAAATGCGAAACAAAGAAATAAACGATCAAATAAAAACTAAGCTAAGAACACAACAAGAATGCTGGAATTCAGGAATGGGAAAACCCCTAAGGGGTGGAGTGAGTGCACACATGCAAAGAGGTGGGTGTAGAATACATTCTTTAAGCACCTGAAGGTGGTGTTTATCAAGCATAGGAAGTGTCTAAATGTTATGGCAAAACCTATCAATCTATTCACCAACTTGGTTGATTAACATTTACATATGCAATGTGTTTATTTCAGAACCTAAACAAGCATGAGAGGTGTCTAATCATTTTGGCAAAACTCATCAAGTTATAAATTCTATCCTAAACAAGCAAGCATACATTCATGTTTTATCAACACATCAAAAATAAAGCATTCATCTTATTCTCTAATGCATGTATGTACATCTACTCCACCCCCCAAAGGGGATGAAACTACTCACTAAACATTACACTAATTATTAAACTAAGGAAAGAAAGCATATTAAAACTAAGCTAGAATTAAAAGACGATTAAACTAAAACATGCACAACAATAAAAGAAGCATAAAACAAAAAATGAAAGAAACATAAAACTTTATTGATAAAATGACTCACATTAAAAGTAGCATCCTCCTACTTTAGTGTGTGCTTCAAGGCCTCACTTCTAGTAGGAAGAATAGCCACTTAAAATATGGAGTGATTACAATAGGAGGTGAAGACTTCTATTTATAGCCATGGAAAAAGCTAATCCGGGACAATCCCCCGATGTGGGACTAAACAGATACCACAAATAGCCTAAACATCCTCTAATACATGTGCTGGAGAAATTTGAGCGCATTTGGGCCAAAAGTGACAGCCAATTAGCGGTCTTGGACCGCTAATTAGCGGTCTACAGTGTCCGGATCACTCTGGAATTTCTTGTGGGCTTTTCTGGAAGGCTTTGTTGGTATTTGATGCATCTATTTTGCATGTTGGAGCTCCGACCCGAATAGAATTGCCAAAATACTCCCCATGATGGTGAGGAGTATTCTGTTTTGCTCTTAGGTCCTTCGGTCTTGCATTCAGGTCCTTCTTCCTTGCATCTTGGTCCACAGATCTCACAATTCAGTCCTTTTTCCCAGCTTTTGGGTCCTTTTATGCTTTATCTCTTCAAACCTATTTATTCCTGAAAACTAAACATAAAACTCGTAACATAGCATTATTTAGGTGAAAGATAATGGATATAAGATACAAATATGAGCATGAAATGATGTCAATCATAAACCCATACGCATCACACATCAACATTATAATAAAATGCATGCACATCTACATGGCAAGAAGATCATGATTACATCATTCACATATATGGCATGTACAAGGCATAATGTTAATAAAACGATTAGCTACAGTCATGCGAATTTTGTCACAAGATATCAAAATATAAAGAAATAATATACATGCATGCACCCACATTTCAGACCCTTCATTAATCAATAAAATCAACAACAAGAACATGATCACAGTCTTCATTGATATAACAATTGTACAAGATAAGGTTCATGGAATTAGTAAGCTATGAGTCATGCATTTTTTTATCATAAGATATCATAAAATGTAACTATGATTTGCATACATGCCTTCAAGAATTAATCACACTTTCAACAACATAATTACAGGGCATACTATCGACCAAAAGATTAATTTCAGAACATGCGATGTAATCAAATGATAATTAGGAATAAGCGTCCATGTACACTAGATGACAATACAATTCTGATATCGATGACATGATAACAACTAGATGAATAATATCAAAAGTATGATATAATCAAAATATGACAAGGAATAAACATGCATGTATGTAGAGAAGGCAGAACAATTTTGATATTAACAATTTAGGCACATGCGACTTGTATTTCATGGAATATAATTCATAGTAGTTCCAACAACTAAATCAAGCATGTACATGTAGTGTTTTAGCAGTAAAAGAAACATAATAACAACACATAAAACTAGCAGACGAGGCACATCAGCAATGAGCAATGCACCTACGAATTCACACAACAAACCGAGAAACATTGTGCTACTCAAAGCAAACGCGCACCTGCGTGCACCCGACTTAATCCCTGACACCCCAGCCACACGTTCCATGGTTTCTCTTCTCGAGTAATCCAGGAATGCATGACAAGGTTGTGATGAGGTGCGACGGTCCAGCCAGCCACTACAGTCCAGGGGCTCGCGCAATTGCCACCCCAAGGAAGGTTGGCCTTCTATGCTCGTGCACCCTTGCTGCCTGACCGGGCTACCCCACCAGTGTTGTCTGGCTTTCCAGCCAACACCCCAAACTCTCTCACCCACTCTTGGCTCAGGTGCATACCTGAGAAGAAGCACAAAGTGCTCCTGAAAATGCCAGAGAAGTTGTTGTTGGACTGCCTCCTTTGTGTGCCTCCTAGTTGCCTTTTTGCTAGCTTGTCGAAGATGTTGAAGTCACCAGAGTTGCTATTGAAAGTTGACAAAACGTGAGAGAGGGAGAGGAGGTAGGTTTGTGTGTGAGGGAGGAAAGGAAAGAGTGAGGGGACAACTAGGGTTGTAGCCCATGTCATACACATAAATCTCCTTTCCAATTCCCACTAGATTGCATCCAAACGTGATCTTGCAAGATCCTCCCAAAATCTCCATGATCTCCCTTGATCCTTCCTTCCTTTTTCCTTACTAATTGTATCCTTGATTTCTGACGTGGTGCCACCTCACAAGTTCCCTTGCCAAGCCTCTCTAGCAGCCCACGTGGCATGAAGGAAAAGGAAACCAAAGCCTCACACGGCGAAGCAAAACCGATCGAGCCTATTTGAAAAAATGCCCGATGCACCAGACCCGCTAGACCAAAAAGGAAACTTTCCCCCGAAGGGAAACTTCTCCCAAAAAGGAAACTTTACCCAGAGAGGGATTTTTCCCGAGAGGAACTATTACGGAAAATGGAAGCTTCCCTAAAAATGAAAACTTGCCCAAAACAAGGACAAACACCAAGACACAAGCAAATAACATAACAAACCATCACACAAGTATGAAGGATGAAAATGGATTTTGTTATAGTATCAGGGAAGCGGGTCTTACAACATTTGACTGTGATTAAGATTAGGTTAGTTAAATCATCAAAACACAGATTAAGGCCAAAAATCCAACAGTCACAATCTGGGTGAACAACAGGTTCCACGATCTCTCACAATCTCACAAGGCAAGGGGTAAACGCAATTTACCCCCAAAAGCACGGGTCAACAACCCCAACAACATATAGAGAAATAATCATGGACACGACTATAAAATCATATAAGCAGCATGGAGAAACTATAGCTCTAAACCCACAATCAAAGGTACAATGGTATAAGTGTTATTATCCTAAAGTTTCCTTACGATTCATAAATCTCAAAAGTTCAGGGGAAAAATAGTAAATTACCCAACTAATGTAATTTACTACATATATATAAAGTCCAGGGAAAAAGAACAATTTTCCCTAAATTAAATTATTTCTCACAATTATTGAAATTCCAAGGTTTATCCAGCAATTAACCCAATTATAAATTATTTATTCAAGTTCATTTAGATCTAGGGTTTTTGCAGCAAATAGTCCAATTATTAATTAATTAAACGAATAGAATTAAATCTAGGGTTTTCCCGACAAATTATCTAGTTATTAATTATTTAACGAAATACCATGAAACCATAATACCTATTCTTCAATTAAACTAGATTAACTTGTTCTACCAATATTCATAAAATCCAGGATTTTCTTGCAATTAATCCAACTATTTCATTCAACTAAAAACAACTAAACGCTATAGCGTTCCTTGCAATTAACCCAAACCAAAACCCAACTAAACCCAAACCCTAGCCGCCAGCGCCTCCAGCCCCGACGACCCACCGTTGGGGCTAGCAGGTACCCGTAGTAGCGACCACTCCCATCGCCAAGGCCGTGTGCGCACCAGCCACTGCCAGAGTTGCCCGACCGGCCTGCTCCTCCGGCCACGTTCCTCTGACGCCTGACTCTCTCCCAACCGGAGCCCAAACCAAAGGGGGTGGATGGTGTAGCTCGTGGGAAGAAGAAGATCGGAGAAGGGGACGACTCCCCTCCGTGCCTATGTGTGGTCGTCGGCCACGCCGGAGCTTCTTGTCGCCGATGTGCCACCGCGGAGCTGGAGGAGGAGAAGGATGAAGGTGAGGAAGGGTTGTGGATTTGGGGGCTAGGGATTTGGGTTTAAGAAGAAGGGTAAGGTGTTAACGATTGCCTTCTCCCGTAGGGAACATGGAATTGACGAAAACACATTTAAGAACCCATCAAAAGAAGTAATAGAAAAAACCACAGAAACTCAATTAGATGTATGGTTGAACACCTTCAGTCCGCTTTGAGAGTAGAGTATTTCCTGCATCAGCTACAAAATTATGGGAACATTCGTTCTCTTTGATCATAATTGTACCTCATCGACAATTAGGATCAAATGATTCAAATTCTTTTTGTTCTTTTATTTTTTTTAAATGATGTTTTGCTTCAAACCAAGATAGAAACCTAAACTACGAACTTATTTAGTTGACTAAGAAAAAATTTGTTGCACCCTCATCCTCTCCCCTCCGTCACCCAACGCATCTCCTTCCTCATCCCCTCCTCCTTCTGATCTGACCCAACCCTAAACACACCAATTACCACCTACTCGACCCCCTCCGAGCTCCGGCAATGTGCAAGAATCTCTGATGACGTCGCGGCTGTGAAACTCCGACGAAGTACGTTGCCCACCCATCTTGTGTAGGGTCAAGGTGTACTCTCGGCCTTGCTGGGATGTGTGGTCGCTTTGAGACAAGAGACCAGTGTGAGCCGTATTGACGATGTGGGACTAGTATAGTGTCCGGTTGGGGTGGTGTATTGGGTCTTGATCCAAGACTCAGGCGTGGCTTGTTTGTTTGCATGTGAGACGCGGTAGGCTGCTAGAACTGACTTGGGCTTGAGACGCGTGGACTGGATCTGTTGAGGTTGGTTGTCATGTATTTTCCTACTCCTCTTAGTAGTCATGTAGTAGGAATTCAGAGTTTCTCATGTTTCCCTTCCGCATTGTATTCTGACATTGTCATTATGTTATGTTTTTAATTGAGGCATCAACTTGACTATTTTTAGTTAGTCCTTTTTTGCTTGTTTATAGGTGTGATTGATTGTTGTGGTCCAAGGCGGACCAGGACTGTTACAAAATCTTTACCGTACGCATGAGCATCTTCAACCAAAAAAATATTGTGCCAACCCATTAACATAAATACACGAGTTTAGAGATGGTAAAAATCATAAAGAACCATTTTTACCCTAAAAAATAACATCAATCTTTTTACAGCAAAAGCCCAAGTTTCAAAAGGAACATGCAGCTAGTATTGCATGCCTAATATTCTTGGACAAGATTATTCTGATTTTCATCCATGAAAACAAGTTGGTCAAGTATAGGATCTGCAATAGACATCAGATTTTGAATAAGAATGCATGGTAAATTGATACATGACTGTTTTATATGAGTACAACATCATTTAGATTTTGGGTAGAATTGTATATTAAGCTTCTAACTACTCACATCACCAGTATAATTGGAAAAATGTAAAAGTCGACCGTCAAAAGTTCGGTTTGTAGAAGCTTTTGTGGTATTTGAGGGTCTTGATTATCTGTGAGAAGATATGATCAAAATCTCAGCAAAAATGTCCATATCTTTTGTTACACAAATTTAGTCAAGGAAAGAACTCCATACCAATTAGTCAATTACCAATGTCCAAGGTAGTAAATGTCAATAAGGTATAAAGAATGATTTAACATACCAAAAACTTCATCAAGATGAACAATGGTACTGTAGGATCCTAATCCTAATCCTAATCCTAATTGTGCCTTGTTGTTGATTTAGGTGGAGATTAAGGGAGATAGAGATGGATGGCTGGGATTGGAAGGAGATGGATGGAGGGCTTGGATGATTTGGATGGAGAGGAGTAGAATGGATGGTGTGGATTGAGTGGAGGAAGTATATAGGTAGTTTTCTCTCTCTCTCTCTCTCTCTCTCTCTCTCGTTTCTCTATCCCTCTCTCTCTCACTTCCGTTTCTCTCACTCTCTCTCTACCTCAGTGGTGTGCTCCGGCGAGTTGGTGATCTCCGGCCAAGTGAGGAACAGCGGAAGTGGTTGTTGGAGGTGAGTTGTTGGTTTTAACTCGCTCCTTTGCGTTGGTTCTCTCTCCCTCTACCTAACTTGTGCTCTGTGGTCTTGGTTGGGTGTTGGAGGTTGACAGAGGTGGATTCGTGGTTGTGGATCGTCGAGGAGGCGGTTGATCGTCGTTTGGACGCGAGGTTCGTCGACGGATCGTGATTTGGGGAGACGTGCTCGTGGAGGCGTCGTCGTGGTTCTTCAAAGGCTTCTTCAAGCCTTCCGGTATGTCAAGCTCGCTCACTTAATCATCGTGAGTATTTGGAAGTCGACGGTAGGCCTTGCGGCTCGTCGCGAGTAAATGTGCAGCAGATTTCACTGTCTGACCGGTCGACCGGTTGGTGCAAACGGTCGACCGTTCGTGAAGAGAATTTGGGTTCTGCCTCAAATCGGTCGAACGATGCCTGTGGGGCGGTCGACCGATTGTGTCCAGTTTTGCACTATGGAGGTGTTGCTGTTGTGGTCGTCCATGTGGGGCGAGTCGTGGTGTCGATGTTCTTCCGGCAAGTGTGCTAGGGTGCACTAGTGTTGCGGTGGTTGGTTGAAAAAGACCTGGAGCCCCGTAACGGTGTGAGAGCTTGGGATTGGCTGAAATAGGCCTGAGGCCCAGCTTAGAATTGTGGTGTTGTGGCGGTTGGTTGAAAGGGACCTGGAGCCCCGTGACTGTGTGAGAGCTGTGGTTGGTTGAAAAAGACCTGGAGCCCAGCTAGTCTGTGCAGGGTTGGTTGAAAAAGACCTGGAGCTCCATAGTGCGTTCAGGTTGGCTGAAAAAGGCCTGGAGCCTGAGCAGGGACCGCGTGTAGGGGTTGGTTGAAAAAGACCTGGAGCCCTTAGACGTTTGGGTTGGTTGAAAAAGACCTGGAGCCCTTGGTCGTGTGGTGGTAGCTGCGGTTGGTTGAAAAAGACCTGGAGCCTAGCTTGGCGACGAGTGTGTGTTACGGTGGTTGGTTGAGATTAGACTTGGAGCCCCGTGACTGTGGTGTGTGCTGTGGTTTGGTGAAAGAGTCCTGGAGCCCAGCCTGTTTGTGAGGCTTTTCTTATTCAGTAGAATTGCATGCTAGGGTGTATTTCAGTTCATGTATTTAGAGTTTGGCATACGGGGTTTCCTTCTGGAAACTCAGGCATTGTTGCATGTTTACTTTCAGGCCGTGATCGGCGATAGGGGGTGGTGACCGAGGAGAGGAGCACCGCTACCGGATCCAGTTTTCTCTCAGTTGAGGTCGAGTGATTACTGCTTCCATTTTTGTAGTCTTTTGATGTAATCACAACTTTTGACATACTCTGATGTTCATATATATATATATATTATATATTGGTGCACCTGTGTTCAGTATTTGCGTAATATCCTTTGTTGATTGTGTGTTATCAAAATTTTAAATTTTCCGCTATGTTGAGGATGTTACAACTTGGTATCAGAGTGGTCGGTTCCAGTGTCCTTATCCAAAGAAACCACCCTTAGAGTTTTTAGAGTCTGCATTAGTTCATGCATTCATGGTTTTGATGTGTCATGTTTCCTTGTGTATAGATGCCTCCGAGACGTGTGAGACCTCCCCCACGGGACCGCGACACCAGTGGTGATACTGGGAGTACGGACTGGGCTGAGGAGCAGCGGATGCTCTATGACACGGTGGGGCGACTGGGAGCGATGTTGGATCGACAGTCAGGCAGAGAAGAGCCAGCAGCGGCAGGAGTGATGCTCGACCGCTTTGTGAGACAGCACCCGCCTACCTTTGACGGTAGAGGAGAGTCTGAGGCTGCGGAGGATTGGGTCCTAAAGATTCAGGAGATCCTTCGGGCGATTGAGTGCCTGCCTGAGAGGCAGACAAGCTTGGCAGCGTATGTGTTGGGCGGAGACGCGTCCAACTGGTGGAGGACCACATCTGCAGTGGTGTTTGAGGGCACGACTGAGGTCAGTTGGGAGGAATTCCTTCGGGAGTTCAACGAGCAGTATTTCCCAGAGCATGTCAGAGATGGGAGACGCGAGGATTTTATGACTCTCGAGCAGGGAGATGCGACCCTGACTGAGTATACCCGGAGGTTCAACGCGCTGGAGCGTTACTGTCCGGAGATTTGTGTGACGCCGCTGCAGAGGGCGAGGAAGTTTATACGGGGGCTGAGGAAGCACCTCCGTACTCAGGTGACCTACAGTATGCCACAGACGCTGGCCGATGCCGTGCGGTTTGTGACGATCATTGATCAAGATTATCAGCAGAATTATGCTGAGGCCAGGAGAGCACCGGGGAAGGTCAGTGGACGTCCGGGTGCTCCGCTAGCAGGGAACCCGGGCAAGAGGCCCCGTATCGGAGGAGGTGGATCACGCCAGCCTGAGGCGTGCAGAGGTTGTGGCAGAGTTCACTCCGGAGAGTGTTGGGGTTGTGGAGTTTGTCACGGGTGTGGGAAGCCAGGCCACTTTGTGCGAGATTGCCCGAGTGGGCCAGGCGGGTCCAGCAGGCAGAGGCGGAGGTCGCCGACCATTCCCTACCACCCGTGTAACGAGAGTTCGGTCGGCGCATCCCAAGTCAGATGACTCGAAAGCACCAGGCACAAAGTCCCCTCAGACCTACTTTCCCGAGTGATAGGAGCCGTGTGAGAAGAGAGAACATCTACTCACTTATTTCTTATCTACACATGAACCAAAACCCCTACAGTTAATGTCTCATAACAAGATTTAAAGGGTCCTTGACAACAATAAACTTCCTTAAATTAATAGACACGAATTATTGACTCACTAGGTTCAGGGTGAACTTCTTTAAATGTTTGAGCACTGAAACCCAATGATTACTCACCCCGAGGGAAAACTGGGGGCATCCAAACGACTAGATAGGTCCTAAAGCCACTGTACTAGATATCCTAATGCATCAAGTTCAAGACAATTTTGGAAGCTTTCTTTTTACTTTGCCTCGCAACGGTTTTGCACATGTTAAACACACGCAAAACCCACAAAACATTTTCTTTCGCAAACACATGAAGATTTTGAAACAAATGTGAATTTGTTTAAAGCACTAGGTAAGCAAAATAAGACAAGTCACCCAAGGATCATGACAAGCAGATATATCGATAGTAAATGCAACACACTAACATGACCCTATCAATACACACAAAAGAAAACAAAATCAAAGGAAAAAGACTCGACTATGTACACATGTAAAACACCCCCCACACCAACTTCATGCATTGTCCTCAATGAATGTGAGCAAGATACTACATGAATTTATGCATGAAAAAGGAAAGATGTCACAAATATGAAGCACAAAAGGAAGTTCAAGGTTATGTTGATGGACAAAAACCAGAATTCCCACAAAACCTGTGAGATGTTAAAGAAGGTGTACGTGAAAGAAATGGGGCCCAAATACACAAGTGTTGGGGCCCACAATAATCAATGGTCGCTTATGGAGTCTTTTATTGTACGTTTTCTTTTTCTTTTTTCTTTTATTTATATTTTTATGTATAACTATGTACAAACATAAGTTCCCATCTTCATTTGTCAAAAGACATCAAATGGGAACCTCAAAAGTGGGTCAATGCACTTGGAAAGGGAACATGACACCACGCGGGGTCAGAATACTCATGTTTGGCCCCCCTCACAAAGAGCACAAGATGAAAAGAGTGGGTCATGAATTAGACGCAAAGTCATCTCATTCAAAGGATCAAAGAGCTTGAACCTCTCAGGAGTTTGGGACACACTGTGCAACGGAAGAAGAGGTTCTCCTGTTGCAGAATTGAAGTTATGAGCGTCAATCCCAACTCTCCAACCAACAGGCTGGTGGGTCGGAATGGGGTCAAGATCTTTGTTATGCATGTCCGACTCACCAGGCGAACAGAATGTGGGTCTCTTACCCAAGGTATCCTCCAAGGAACTCCTAACACCCTCATTAGCAATGTAGTTGTTTGATGTTCCATCATTTCCAGGATGATCTGGAACAATCGTTAGAGGCAAACTCTCATCAGGTTGTTTGAAATTGAGGGTACTAGGGAGCTCTTGCTCCACCAGAGGTGAGTCCTTAATAGGCACAACATGAAAATCATGTGGCTCAAGGGCCACGGGACAAAAAGATATGGCACAATCCTGTACCGACTCATAATGAAGTTGGTCCATGTTATTCTCAAGTTAAATTGAATCCTCCACTAAGTGATCGTGAATTGAAACCCCAAGTCCCTCAGACTGACTAGGAGTTTGACCTTGAAAGATTGTGCTTTGAATTTGTGGATGTGGTGGTGGCGGTTCGATATCAGAAGATGAATCCTCATGTTGACAAGAAAAGTTACTCTCCTCACGTTCATGTAATTGCTGCGTCATTTGACTCACTTGCATTGCCATATTTTGTATGGTTTGTTGAGTGGTTTCCATGAACGTAAGGAAAGTTTGTTTCAAGGAATCAGGTAAGCGGTCAACTATGAGGTCCAAGTCAGAGCTTGGGAAATTTTGGGGTTGGGTGTTGATGGGCTGAGAATGAGTCCAATGATTTGAAGTGGGTGTTGGTAGAATTCTGGGTATTCCGGAGGAGGATACTGTGGTGAAAATAATGTATAAGAATTTGAATAAGAATTGTCTCCCCACGAATCCATCCCTCTCGGGTTGTATGCGGATGCGTAATGGTCATATTGAGCATTTTGGGAAAAGGTATGCTCATACTCAGGCTCTGGGGGAACATAAGGACATTCCCCGAAAACATGACCACTCAAGCCACAACAGTGACACGGTATGGCTACTGGAGCCACCGGTGCACTCATGTCTTCTACCACACGCATGAAAGAGGCCAAAGATTCTTGCAATGTCTCAGTTTGATGACCAACATATGATCCGACGTAACTAGATGGTTGTCTAGCAGTCGGTGCCTCTCTCATTTTACCCCAATATGAAGATTGCTCAGTCACACAATTAAGATTATTCCAACCATACGGGGTGTTAGTCTGAGCCACCCCATGTTGCATGGGTCCAGAATACCAAGAAGAATTGTCCTGGTCCCAACAATGATATGGATGGTCGCCCATGTAACCATCCATCTCAACAAAATACTCTCGAGTCTACCACTCTCACCACCACGAGGCTAAGCTTGCAAAAAGTGCTCGACTCGACCCTAAAACTCTACCATAGAGTGTAAAGGGGAGGAGACTGGAATGTAGAAGTAGGCGAGAAGAAGATGACTCAGAGGAGAAGGGAAGAATCCCTAGAAACTAGCGTGGGTAGTGGGAGAGGGTAGAATCCTAATCTAGCAATGGGTCCTTAGGCTAGACGACGCCTAACTTCGAGGTCACTAGTCTCGACACGCCTCACCTCCCTACAACGAAGACCACAATGTCCAGTGATTGACATCATTTCATGCTTATATTTGTATCTGATATCCATTATCTTACACCTAAGCAATGCTACGTGACGAGTTTTATGTTTGAATTTCAGAAATAAAGAGGTTTGAAGAGAAGAGCCATGAAAGGAACCAAAAGTAGGAAAAAGGACTTAATTGTGAGACCTGGGGACTGAGATGCAAGGGAGAAGAACCTGAACGTAAGACAGAAGGACTTAAGAGCAAAACAGAAAACTCCACACCATCATGGGGATTATTTTGGCAATTTGATTCGTGTCGGAGCTCCAATAAACAAAGTAGATGCATCCAAGACCAAGTAATAGATCAAGCAAAGCCCACAACAAAACTCAACCGGATCTGGAGCTTATAGACCTCCAATTGGCGGTCTGGAACCGCTAATTGGCGGTCCAGATAGCTCTGGATCCGCTTAACTTTTGGGAGCACGTGTATTAGTGTATGCTTAGTCTATTTTTGGTATTTGTTTTGTCCCACATCGGGGGATTGTCCCGGATTAGCTTTTTCCATGCCTATAAATAGAACTCTTCACCTTCCATTGTAATCACCGATTGCTTGGTGGCATTCTCTCTACTAAGGAGTGAGCCTTGAAGCAAAAACTCAAGGTGGAGAAGAATGCTACCTTCAATGTGAGTCAATTGTTAATAAAATAATTCTTCTAGTTTCTTTTAATCTTGTCTTTTAATTTGTGCATGCTTGTTTAGTCTTTCCTTTCCTTTTATGCTTCTTTAATATTTCTTGCTTGATTAGTGTAGTTTCATTTCAGTATAATGCTTCATTTTGTTAGAGTAGTTAGTTTAAATATGTGTGAGAAGTTCCATCCCCATTTGGGGGTGGAGAAATATGTGATATAATCATGTAGTGTATTAAGTGTGTGTTATCTTAATCCCTTGAGCTTTATATGATTTCCATAACCATCTAATGGGTTTCCACTCTTTTCTTTGATATGTTAATGCTCTTGAATGAAGCTTAGCTTATGCTTTGATTAGTGGACCTATTTTATGGGGAATGTTAAGGTTAGGATATGGATGAAGTTAATATTGGAAACACAATTTGTAGTGTATGTACTCTTGTTACCTTTACCTTAGTTAATGTCTTGTATGTTTTAATGATATTGGGTTATCTTAATTCATGTGGAGGCATAGTAGGGTCTAGTCTTTATACATGAGTTCATTTAGCTTCATTCCAATTATTGTCTTCTATGTTTTAATGATGTAGTATTATCTTAATTCATGTGGAGGCAAAGTTGGATGTAGTTTTATGATTTCATGCACTACATGTTGTGAGGAGCTTAATTGAACACACACACACATCTTTATATTCACATTATTTCTCTACCCCTATGGGGTTTAGTTTTTATTCCTTATCTTTCATTTCCTTTTGCATTCTAGTGTAGTTAGTGTAATCAATCTCTCTCTCCACTTTTTACCACTCGCCTTCGCACAAACCAAACGTCGACACACCTCCTAGTGGACGACCCATATTTGCCATCGCTTCAACGTGACCGTGCACTTGCGGTTAATATAAAACGAATCAATCAAGTTTTTGGCGCCGTTGCCGGGGAGGTGCTCTGTCCAGACTTTGGTTTGGACGATTTGAGTGGTTTTAATTTTTTAGTTTTTAGTTTTTGTTTGTTTCAAAGGACCTTTCGAACAAGGGGAGGCTACTGGACAATTTTGAGCACAAAATCTTGAAAAGGGAACGCCAATCAGCGGTCTGGTACCGCCAATTGGCGGCCTGGTTAGCCTCATTTTCTCTCAATTTTGTTCGGGTTTCTGTTTGGTTCATTTTAGTTATCTGGGAGTACCATTTTGCATGTTGTGACTTCTAGTTTGCTCCCAGATTTAATTTCAATCCCCTTTAATCAACTTGGACCATAAAACTCAAAGCAAAATATTAGACTTCTTGCCATCTAGGTCATGCATCATTTGTAGACCTTACATGCATTTGTCTTTTCTTTGCTTTACATTTTGTTGTTGATTGCTGGCGTGAGGTAGGTGCACCCAAATCTCTCATTCATGCATGTTTGAATCATGCATTAGTTAGTAAGGTGCATCGGGACAAGAGTGAGTTGAGCGTTTGATTGGAGTGATTGATTGCTAGATCGAGGATCAAAATGCTACTAAGGAGGGGTTGTACCATAAAAGATAAGGTGGGGGATTTCATCACCCTTTCCTTGGCCCCAAAAATCACTCTTAATCAAGCCTTAACTAAAAGCAAGTAGACATTGGCCCTAAGGATTGCGGACGCACAAGGAGAGTAATCTAGTTGAGACCATGATGACCTGATCGGCGTTGCCAACCTTGTCGATAGTAGGAGGTACTGGATCTCCGGATCTGGTATCACTTGCTGGGCATTGTGGTCCTTGTTGTAGGGAGGTGAGGCGTGTCAATGCTAGTAACCTCGAAGTTAGGCGTCGCCTAGCCTAAGGACCCATTGCCTTACATTGTTTGAGTCGTGCTTGCTAGATTAGGCTTCTACCCTCTCCCGTTACCCACGCTAGCTTTAGGGATTCTTCCCTTTTCCTCTGAGTCATCTTCTTCTCACCTACTTCTACATTCCAGACTCCTCCCCTTTACACTCTCTGGTAGCGTTTTTAGGGTCGAGTCGAGTCGAGCACTTTTTAGGAGTTTAGCCTCGTGGTGGTGAGAGTGGTCGACTCTAGAGTTCTTTGTGGAGATGGATGGTTACGTGGGCGACCATCAATATCATTGTTGGGACCAGGACAATTCGTCCTAGTATTCCGAACCCATGCAACCTGGGGTGGCTCAGACGAACACCTCATATGGTTGGGGTAATCCTCATTGTGTGACTGAGCAATCTTCATATTGGGGTAACATGAGAGAGGCACCGACTGCTAGTTACGTCGGATCATTTGTTGGTCATCAAACTGAGACATTTCAAGAACTTTTGGCTACTTTCATGCATGTGGTAGAAGACATGAGTGCACCAGTGGCTCCAGTAGCCGTACCGTGTCACTGTTGTAGGTTGAGTGGTCATGATTTCAGGGAATGTCCTTATGTTCCCCCAGAGCCTGAGTATGAGTATACATTTTCCCCAAATGCTCAATATGACCATTACGCATCCGTGTACAACCCGAGAGGGATGGATTCGTGGGGAGACAATTCGTATTCAAATTCTTATACATCATTTCCACCCTAGTATCCTCCTCCCGAATACCCAGAATTCTACCAACACCCCACTTCAAATCATTGGACTCATTCTCAGCCCATCAACACCCAACCCCAAAATTTCCCAAGCTCTGACTTGGACCTCATAGTTGACCGCATACCTAATTCCTTGAAACAAACTATCCAAACGTTCATGGAAACCACTCAAAATTTATTGAAGTCCAACTTGAATTCCTTGCAAACTATGTAAATGCAAGTGAGTCAAATGACACAGCAATTACGTGAACGTGAGGAGAGTAATTTTTCTTGTCAACATGAGTATTTATCTTCTGAAATCGAACCACCACCACATCCACAAATTCAAAGCACAATCTTTCAAAGTCAAACTCCTAGTCAGTATGAGGGACTTGGGGTTTCAATTCACGATCACTTGGTGGAGGATTCGATTCCAATTGAGAATACTATGGACCAGCTTCTTTATGAGTCGGCACAGGATTGTGCCTTATCTTCTTGTCCCGTTGAACCACATGATCTTATTGTTTTACCTCCTAAGGACTAACCTCTGGTGGAGCAAGAGCTCCCTAGTCCCCTCAATTTCAAACAACCTGATGAGAGTTTGTCTCAAACTATTGTTCCTGATCATCTTGGAAATGCTGGAACATCAAACAACTACATAGCTCATGAGGGTATTAGAAGTTCCTTGGAGGATACCTTGGGTATGAGACCCACTTTTTGTTCGCCTGGTGTGTCGGACATGCCTAACGAGGTTCTTGACCTCGTTCCGACGCACCAGCCTGTTGGTTGGAGAGTTTGGATTGACGATCATAACTTCAGCAGCGTAATGGGAGAAACTCTTCTTCTGTTGCCCCTCATTTCCCAAACTCTTGAGAGGTTCAAGCTCTTTCAGTTTGATCCTTTGAATGAGACGCATTTGCGTCCAATTCATGAACCTCTCATTTCATCTGGTGCTCTTTGTGAAGGGGGCCCACGCATGCGTATTCTGGTCCCGCGTGGTGTCATGTTCCTTTTCGAAGTGAATTGATCCACTCTTGAGGTTCCCATTTGATGTCTTTTGACAAATGAAGATGGGAACTTATGTTTGTACATAGTTATATATAAAAAAAGTACAATAAAAGACTCCTTCAGTGAGCATCGATTGTTGTGAGCCCCAACCCTTGTGTATTTGGGCTCCATTTCTTTCACGTATTTGTATCCTTTCTTTAGCATCTCATAGGTTTTGAGGGAATTTGGGTTTGTGTCCATCAACATGACCTTGAACTTCCCTTTGTACTTCATGTTGGTGAGATCTCTCCTTTTTCATGCATAAATCCATGTAGTATCTTGCTCACATTCATTGAGGACAATGCATGAAGTAGGTGTGGGGGGTGTTTTACGTGTGTGCATAGTTGAGTCTTTTTCCTTTGATTTCATTTTCTTTTGTGTGCATTATTAGGGTCATGTTAGTGTGCTGCATTTAATATCGATATATCTGCTTGCCATGATCCTTGGGTGACTTGTCTTCTTTTGCTTGCCTAGTGCTTCAAAATTTTCACATTTCTTTCAAAATCTTCATGTGTTTGCGAAAGAAAATGTTTTGTGGGTTTTGTGTGTGTTTAGCATGTGCAAAACCGTTGAGAGGCAAAGTAAAAAGAAAGCTCCCAAAATTGTCTTGAACTTGATGCATTAAGATATCTAGTACAGTGACTTTAGGATTTATCGAGTCGTTAGGATGCACCCCAGTTTTCCCTTGGGGGTGAGTAATCATAGGGTTTCAGTGCTCAAACATTTAAAGAAGTCCACCTTGAACCTAGTGAGTCACTAATTCGTGTCTGTTAACTTAAGGAAGTTTGTTGTAGTCAAGGACCCTTTAAATCTTGTTGTGAGACATTAAGTGTAGGGGTTTTGGTTCATGTGTAGATAAGAAATAAGTGAGTAGGTGTTCTCTCTTCTCGCACGGCTCCTATCACTCGGGAAAGTAGGTCTGAGGGGACTTTGTGCCTGGTGCATTCGAGTCATCTGACTTGGGATGCGCCGACCGAACTCCCGTTACACGGGTGGTAGGGATTGCCCTATGTGGACATTTGGGGAAAGGTGTACGTGATAGTGTAAGTCCTCATGGGCAATGATGCATGAAACCTGACCCTGGGAGAATGAAGCTCCAACTAATAAAAAGAAAAAAAATGAGAAAAGAAACAAAAAGAAGAAAAAATGGTAATGCAAATAAGAACCTTAATGGACTTTACACTTTGTATCACTTGAGGATGTTGAGGTTGTCCATGTCTTTCACTTAATTCATTATTTAACTTGCATGAATGGTTCATTAGATTAGGTGTGTGGACTGATTACCTATATAGAGTCGGCCCGTAGGATTACCGCGTCCAATGATCGACAAAATTTTTCCAACGAGTCGAGTGTCTAGATTGAATAATGCATCTTGTCCAGATTTTGTGGGTATATCCGCTCAAAACCCTCAGGAGACAACACTCCTCCTTGGCAACAAGAAGGTTTAACGGCTTGTTGCACGTGCTAAGTGCAACCGTGATTCTTACGAAAGTGAGTTAGGATTTCTTGTTTCTCATTTGCTTTTCTCTTTCTTTGTTTTGCTCGGGACTAGCAGAAACTTAGGTGTGGGGGTATTTGATTGACATCATTTCATGCGTATATTTGTATCTTCTATCCATTATCTTACACCTAAGCAATGCTACGTGACGAGTTTTATGTTTGAATTTCAGAAATAAAGAGGTTTGAAGACAGGAGCCATGAAAGGACCCAAAAGTAGGAAAAATGACTTAATTGTGAGACTTGGGGACTAAGATGCAAGGGAGAAGGACCTGAATGCAAGACAGAAGGACCTAAGAACCAAACAGAAAACTCCACACCATCATGGGGAGTATTTTGGCAATTCGATTCGGGTCGGAGCTCCAATAAACAAAGTAGATGCATCCAAGACCAAGTAATAGATCAAGCAAAGCCCACAACAAAACTCAACTGGATCTGGAGCTTATAGACCGCCAATTGGCTGTCTAGAATGGCTAATTGGCGGTCCAGATAGCTCTGGATCCGCTTAACTTTTGGGAGCACGTGTATTAGTGTATGCCTAGTCTATTTTTGGTATTTGTTTACTCCCACATCGGGGGATTGTACCGGATTAGCTTTTTCCATACCTATAAATAGAACTCTTCACCTTCCATTGTAATCACCCATTGCTTGGTGGCATTCTCTCTACTAAGGAGTGAGCCTTGAAGCAAAAACTCAAGCTGGAGAAGAATGCTACCTTCAATGTGAGTCATTTGTTAATAAAATAATTCTTCTAGTTTCTTTTAATCTTGTCTTTTAATTTGTGCATGCTTGTTTAGTCTTTCCTTTCCTTTTATGCTTCTTTAATATTTCTTGCTTGATTAGTGTAGTTTCATTTCAGTATAATGCTTCATTTTGTTAGAGTAGTTAGTTTAAATATGTGTGAGTAATTCCATCCCCATTTGAGGGGTGGAGAAATATGTGATATAATCATGTAGTGTATTAAGTGTGTGTTATCTTAATCCCTTGAGCTTTATATGATTTCCATAACCATCTAATGGGTTTCCACTCTTATCTTTGATATGCTAATGCTCTTGAATGAAGCTTAGCTTATGCTTTGACTAGTGGACCTATTTTATGGGGAATGATAAGGTTAGGATATGGATGAAGTTAATATTGGAAACACAATTTGTAGTGTATGTACTCTTGTTGCCTTTACCTTAGTTAATGTCTTGTAAGTTTTAATGATATTGGGTTATTGATTGACATCATTTCATGCTTATATTTGTATCTTATATCCATTATCTTACACCTAAGCAATGCTACGTGACGAGTTTTATGTTTAGTTTTCAGGAATAAAGAGGTTTGAAGAGAAGAGCCATGAAAGGACCCAAAAGCAGGAAAAAGGACTTAATTGTGAGACCTGGGGACTAAGATGCAAGGGAGAAGGACCTGATCGTAAGACCAAAGGACCTAAGAGCAAACCAGGAAACTCCACACCATCATGGGGAGTATTTTGCCAATTCGATTCGGGTCGGAGCTCCAACAAACCAACCAGATGCATCCAAGACCAAGACACACAACAAGGAAGGCCCACAAACAAATCCAGACGGATCTGGATCATATAGGCCACCAATTGGCGGTCTGGAACCGCGAATTGGTGGTCTGGATTGGCCCAGATCTAATTAATTTTCTCCTGGACTTGTATTAATGTGTGCTTAGTCTAGTTTTGGTATTGGTTTAGTCCCACATCGGGGGATTGTCCCGGATTAGCTTTTTCCATGCTTATAAATAGAACTCTTCACCTCCCATTGTTTCCATCTCTCTCTTTGGTGGCTTTCTTCACTACTAAGAGTGAAGCCTTGAAGCAAAACTCTAGTGGAGGAAGGGCTGCTTGTAATCTGAGTGAGTTCATAATAGAAGTTTTTTAGCTTGTTAATTCTTGCTTAGTTAATGTGTTTACTTTGGTGCTTGTTTTGTTTTATGCTTCTTTAAATATTTCTTGCTTGATTAGTATAACTTTCATTTCAGTATTTTGCTTTCTTTTGCTAATATAGTTAGAGTAATGAGTAGTGAGTAGTTCCATCCCCATTTGGGGGGTGGAGAAATATGTGATATAATCATGTAGTGTATTAAGTGTGTGTTATTTTTATCCCTTGAGCTTTATATGATTTCCATAACCATCTAATGGGTCTCCACTCTTATCTTTGATATGCTAATGCTCTTAAATGAAGCTTAGCTTATGCTTTGATTAGTGGACCTATTTTATGGGGAATGATAAGGTTAGGATATGGATGAAGTTAATATTGGAAACACAAGTTGTAGTGTATGAGCTCTTGTTGCCTTTACCTTAGCTAATGTCTTGTATGTTTTAATGATGTAGTCTTATCTTAATTCATGTGGAGGCATAGTAGGGTCTAGTCTTTATACTTGAGTTCATGTAGCTTCATTCCAACTATTGTCTTGTATGTTTTAATGATGTAGTGAAATCTTAATTCATGTGGAGGGAAAGTTGGATGTAGTTTTATGATTTCATGCACTACATGTTGTGAAGAGCTTAATAAACACACACACATACACTTCTTTATGTTCACATTATTTCTCTACCCCCTTTGGGGTTTAGTTTTATCGTTTCTTCTCCATCTCATTTCAGCTTTGTAGTGTAGTTTAGTGTAACCAACCTTTCTTCCCTTTCTTTACCTCTCGCCTTCGCACAAACCAAGTGTCGACACACCTCCCAGTGGACGACCCGTATTTGCCACCGCTTCAACGCGGCCGTGCACTTGCGGTTAATATAAAACGATCAATCAAGTTTTTGGCGCCGTTGCCGGGGAGGTGCTCTGTCCAGACCTTGGCTTGGACAATTCGAGGGGTTTTTAATTTTTTGTTTTCAGTTTTTCTTAGTTTCAGGGAACCACAAGATCAAGGGGAGGCTACTGGAGAAGTTTGAGGAAGAGACGACCTAAACAGACCGCCAATCAGCGGTGGAAGACCGCCAATTGGCGGCCTGGTGAGAGTTGCTTTCCTTGAAAAAAATTTTGGTAGTTAGTCTTGACATTTGTGTTATCTGGGAGCCCTATTTTGCATGCTTTGAGCTCTGGTTTGCTCCCAGATCATTAATCACTCCCCCATTAATCAACTTGGACCATAAAACTCAAAGCAAAAGATTAGACTTCTTGCCATCTAGGTCATGCACCATTGGTAGACCTTGCATGCATTTGTCTTTTCTTTGCTTTACATTTTGTCGTTGATTGCTGGCGTGAGGTACGTGCACCCACATCCCTCATTCATGCATGTTTATTTCATGCATTAGTTAGTAAGGTGCATCGGGACAAGAGTGAGAGAGCGTTTGATTGGAGCGATTGATTGCTAGATCTAGGATCAAATCGCTACTAAGGAGGGGTTGTCCCATAAAAGATAAGGTGGGGGATTTCATCACCCTTTCCTTGGCCCCAAAAACCACTCTTAATAAAGCCTTAACTAAAAGCAAGTAGACATTGGCCCTAAGGAATTCGGACGCACTAGGAGAGTAATCTAGTCGAGACCGTCATGACCTGATCAGCGTTGCCTACCTTGTTGATAGTAGGAGGTACTGGATCTCCGGATCTGGTATCACTTGCTGGGCATTGTGGTCCTCGTTGTAGGGAGGTGAGGCGTGTCGAGGCTAGTGACCTCGAAGTTAGGCGTCGTCTAGCTTAAGGACCCATTGCCTTACATTGTTTGAGTCGTGCTTGCTAGTTAGGCTTCCTCCTGATCCCACTACCCTCGCTAGCTCTAGGGATTCTTCCCTCCTCATCTGAGTCCTCTCCTCATCTATTCTCTACGTTTAGTCTCCTCCTCTAGTACGCCTTCTGTTGTGTGTCGTTTAGAGTCGAGTCGAGCATTTCATGCGAGGTTGGGCTCGTTCTGGTGAGAGCGCTCGACTCGATAGAGTGCTTATTTCTGAGATGGAAGATCTTGGTGATCGACCATCTACGCCTCGTGCTCCTTTGGAGCAAGAGGCCGAGTCGTCTCGTGGTGGCGAGGGAGACCGGGTTCCATACATGGACTACCTCGGTCCATTCCCACCACCACGTAGACCTCCTTCTCCTCCTCCTCTGACTCGAGAGGAAGGGAGATTCGGTCAGGATCGAGTTCTAGGTGCACCACAACCTTTAGCTCGACAGGATAGGCCGATGACGTTGTGGGAGCGGACCCATCCTGTTCGGGCCGCGCAACCTTCTTGCATAGTTGTTCCCCCTGCTCGCGGGAACAACTATGAGCTGAAACCTCAGTATGTGAGCATGCTTCCAACCTTTACTGCCAATAAGGAGGATCCGTATATTTTTATACGCGAATTCGAGGAAGTATGCTCCATGTTCAAGCTTCAACAGCTTGACGAGGATTCTGTCCGGTTGAGGATGATTTCGTTCGCATTGAAGGATAATGCGAAGAAATGGATGTATAGCCTCCCTGCGAACTCGATTCGGTCTTGGGATGACTTTGTGACCGTCTTTCTGAAGAGATTTTTCCCTCAAAGGAAAACTCAACTGATACGGCACTAGATACATCAAATGTATCAGACCGAGACCGAATCTTTTCATGGTTTCTTTGAGAGGTTCAAGGACCTTCTCCAGCAATGCCCTCATCATGGACTTGAGTTATGGCAGCTGTGCTAGATTGTTTATGAGGGCATCAACTACAACTCCCGCACATTGTTGGAGTCGATGTGTCAGGGTGACTTCCAAATGAAACCCATCGAGGAGGCATGGGACACTTTTGAGTCCATGGCTGAGCGCACCTTCGAGTGGGACACCATGAGAGAGCCACCAGCCACCAGCCGCCAGGTCTTCTGGTCGAGCTGGATCATATCATGTTGAGTCGACAATCGCGTCTGAGGCGAAAATGGCTGCTCTCATGCGTAGGATAGAGAGTTTGGAGATGGACCGAGCTCCTGTAGCACAGATCGCTACTCCCGGGTGTACTAGGTGTGGACTGTCGGGACATGATGACTTGGAGTGTGCTTACGCTCCAAGGGATACTAAGCATGCAAATGCGATGTATCAACAAAGGCCCCAAAACGACCCGTACAGTCATTCCTACAACCCGGGATGGCGTAACCATCCTCACTTCTCTTGGGGGTCTAGTGGAGGACACGGTCAGAGCTCGCACGCTCAACCTCAACCTCCACCTTATTAACCTCCACGCCCATCGGCGACCTACCAACCCCCACATCAAAGGTCTCAGCACCAAAATTACCAACCTGGTCAGGCCTCTTCGTCGGGTTATTCTAACCAGACTCCACCACCCCAGCGGGTTGACCCTAAGGACTCTACCATTGAACAAACCCTTCAAGCATTCATGCAGAGCACTCAATCCATGCTTGCGGCCAACAATAATACGGTCAAAGCATTGGAAATGCAAGTAAGCCAGATGGCTCATCAGCTCCATGAACGCGAGAAGGGTCAATTCCCGAGTCAACCTGTGGTAAATCCCAGGGGTCAGCCTGCTCATGCTTGGCAAAATGTGCACAATGTTGAAAGTGACCCTTCCCAACATGCTAATGTTGTTCATACCTTGAGATCGGGAAGGGTCGTTGACAACAATGTGAAAATGCTGGAAGCCAACCCTGTTGGCGAGACTTCCGAGGAGAGTCTTGAGCCTGTCAAGGAACCTAATTCTGAGACTCCTCCTCGTGATTCTTATGTCCCCAAGGCACCATTCCCTCATCGGTTGACTAAAAAACGTGATGAGCATTGGGATAAGATCGTTGAGGTACTTAGGCAAGTAAAGGTGAACATCCCGTTGTTGGACGTTGTTCAACAAATGCCACCGTATGCCAAGTTCCTCAAGGACCTTTGCACCACCAAGAGAAAAACAAATGTGCCCAAAAAGGCCTTTTTGGCCGCCAATGTGAGCTCCATATTGACACAACCCATGAATGTCAAGTACAAGGACCCTGGTTGTCCAACTATCTATCTCTTGCATGATTGGGAATGTGACCATCTCTCAAGCTCTATTGGATTTAGGGGCATCTGTGAATCTCCTGCCTTACTCAGTCTATGTCAACCTTGGGATAGGCGATCTTAAACCAATGAGGACAACCCTCCAGTTAGCTGATAGATCCGTCAAAATCGCACGAGGGAGTGTGGAGGATGTCCTTATCAAAGTGGGTGAGTTCGTATTTCCAGTTGATTTCATCATCTTGGATACCGAACCCGTGTCCAACCCACAAGGACAGATTCCTGTGATCCTTGGGAGGCCATTTCTTGCGACATCTAATGCTTTGATCAATTGTCGCAATGGCTTGACGAGGTTGTCTTTTGGAAACCTCACGGCGGATTTCAACATCTTCACTCTTGGTAAGCAACCTGGGCTCTTCGACGACACTGTCGGAGCCAATTTCATCCAGGACACGGATGAGCCTGACTCATTAGGCATGTTTGACTCACATCGACATATTATTGAGGTGCCTAATGATCAGGTTGCGAGTGAAGAGGATCTTGAGGAATCCGCCAGCATATCTCTGGACGAGGAGGCACATCTGGGTGCTTGCTCCTCTTACCCTGTGGCCCTTGAGCCACTTGAAAGTAACTCTGAATCCGACAAGGACCCACCTCTGGTCGAGCTTAAACCGCTCCCCGATAACCTAAAGTACATCTTTTTGGGGGATAATGAGACCTTGCCACTCATTATTGCTTCTGATCTTGAAAAAGATCAAGAGGTTGCCCTCAAAAGAGTACTCTTTGAAAACAAAGAGGCAATCGGGTGGTCCTTGAAGGATATCAAGGGAATTAGCCCTGGTATTGTTCAGCATCGGATCCACATGGAAGAGGATTCTAGGCCCCGCAGGGACCCACAACGGAGATTGAATCCTGTACTGAAGGAAGCCGTCCGAAAGGAGGTTCTTAAGTGCTTGGATCATGGCATAATCTATCCTATCTCTGATAGTTCGTGGGTGAGTCCTGTCCATGTGGTTCCCAAGAAGTCAGGCGTGACGGTTGTGGAGAATGAGCATAATGAGCTTATCCCGACACGCCTGCAAACTGGCTGGCGAGTTTGCGTTGATTATCGCAAGCTCAATGCGGCAACGCGGAAAGATCATTTCCCGTTGCCATTCATTGATCAGATGTTGGAGAGGTTGGCCGGACATGAGTATTATTGTTTTCTTGACGGATACTCCGGTTACAACCAAATTCCCTTCACCCCCGAGGATCAAGAGAAAACCACATTTACTTGTCCCTTTGGCACGTTTGCCTACCGTCGCATGCCCTTTGGGTTGTGCAATGCGCCGGCAACGTTTCAAAGGTGTATGATCAGCATCTTCTCCGATATGGTTGAGCGTTTCCTTGAGATCTTCATGGACGACTTTTCCATATTTGGCGCTTCCTTTGATGAGTGCCTTCATCACTTGAGCCTTGTCCTCAAGCGATGCCGTGAGAAGAACCTCGCTCTCAATTGGGAGAAATGTCACTTCATGGTGAAGCGAGGGATTGTACTTGGACATGTGATCTCAAGTAGGGGAATTGAGGTCGATCCCGCCAAAGTGGGTATTATTGCTAATCTCCAACCGCCACGTAATGTGAAGGATATCCGCGCCTTTTTGGGGCATGCTGGATTCTATCGGCGGTTCATTCGGGATTTTAGCAAAATCGCTCGACCTCTCACCGCCTTGTTGGCTAAGGATGTCATTTTTGAGTTCACACCGGATTGCCACCATGCCTTTTTTGACCTTGAAGAAAGAGTTGACTTCAGCTCCCATTATTAAGGCACCGGTGTGGACTGAACTCTTTGAGTTAATGTGTGATGCATCTGACTTTGCTCTGGGAGCAGTGCTTGGGCAACGATTGGACAAATTGCCTCATGTGATCTACTATGCCAGTAGAACACTCAATGATGCCCAATTGAACTACACTGTGACCGAGAAGGAATTCTTAGCGATCATATTTGCTTTGGAGAAATTCCAGTCGTACTTGATTAGCTCCCACGTGATTATCTATTCTGATCACACAGCCATCAAGCACCTCATGGCGAAGAAAGATGCAAAATCCCGACTCTTGAGATGGATCTTGTTGCTACAAGAATTCGATCTCGAGATTCGGGACAAAAAAGGGTGTGAAAACGTTGTAGCTGACCACTTGTCTCGTCTAGAGATGACCAACCCACAGGACCAAATCATTGACGATAAATTTCCTGACGAGCAGTTGTTCACGATCGAAGATAACCCTTGGTTTGCCGACATCGTGAACTACCTCGTGACCGAGCAACTTCCTGTGGGTTGGTCAAAATCTGACCAATCCAATTTTAGATTGTATGTCAGATTCTTTCAATGGGACGACCCCTACCTATTCAAATACTGTTCTGACCAAATTTTCAGGCGGTGCGTCCCAGATGCCGAGTTCCAAAGTGTACTCCACTTCTGTCATTCTAAGGCATGTGGAGGACATCTGGATTCTACTGGCCCACTCTTTTCAAGGATGCTTACAACTTTTGTAAGCAATGTGATAGGTGCCAGCGCCTTGGCAGGATTGGTCGACGTGACATGATGCCTTTGCAAAATGTCCTTGTTGTCGACATCTTCAATGTGTGGGGCATCGATTTCATGGGTTTCTTCCCGAACTCGTTCGGGAATGTTTACATTCTGGTGGCCGTTGACTATGTGTCTAAGTGGGTTGAGGCTATACCTACAAAGACCAATGACAACAAGGTGGTCACCAAATTCTTGAGGGACATTTTTGCGCGATTTGGTACTCCTCGTACCATAATCAGCGATAGGGGTACCCACTTCTGTAATCGCTCCTTTGAAGCGCTTATGAGGAAATATTCGATCACCCACAAGCTTGCGACCCCATACCATCCGCAAATTAGTGGGTAGGTTGAAATCTCTAACCGTCAATTAAAGCAAATTCTTGAGAAGACGGTTAGTTCCTCGAGGAAGGATTGGTCTACCAAGTTGAATGACGCGTTGTGGGCTTTCCGCACCGCGTACAAGACCAATTTGGCTATGTCCCCATATCGGGTAGTGTACGGCAAGGCTTGCCACCTACCCGTGGAGCTTGAGCATCGTGCTTTCTGGGCGATCAAGAACCTGAATATGGATCTTGATCAAGCAGGAGTACAACGTAAGCTCGACATTGTGGAATTAGAAGAGCTACGCAAATGATGCGTACGAGAATGCCAAAATTCATAAGTCCCGAGCCAAGATGTTTCACGATCGCATGATTATGCGAAAGGTGTTTACGGCCGGGCAGAAGGTGTTGCTCTACAATTCCCGGCTTCATGTGTTTGCAGGTAAGCTCCGCAGTCGCTGGTCTGGCTCGTTTATTGTCCAAACCGTTTATCCTCATGGAGCGGTTGAGATCTTGAACCCAGGGAATGGGGACGTGTTCAAAGTTAATGGACAACGCCTCAAACCCTACTTGGAGGGGGCACCAGCCGAAGTCGAGGAGGTCATGTTCCTTCATGAACCTCCCTCGCACTCAACCATTCATGCTCCTACATGAGTGGTTGAGCTTTCATGTGTATATATGTTAAAAAAAACTCTTTCAGTGAGCATCGATTGTAGTGGGCCCCAACCCTTGAGTATTTGGGCCCCATTTCTTTCACGTATTTGTATCCCTTCTTTAGCATCTCCCAGGTTTTGAGGGAATTCGGGTTTGTGTCCATCAACATGACCTTGAACTCCCCTGTGTACTTCATGTTGGTGAGATCTTTCCTTTTTCATGCATAAATCCATGTAGTTTCATGCTCACATTCATTGAGGACAATGCATGACGTAGGTGTAGGGGGGTGTTTTACGTGTGTACATAGTCGAGTCTTTTCTTTTGATTTTGTTTTCTTTTGTTTGCATTTTTAGGGTCATGTTAGTGTGCTACATTTAATATCGATATATTTGCTTGCCATGATCCTTGGGTGACTTGTCTTCTTTTGCTTGCCTAGTGCTTCAAAATTTTCACATTTCTTTCAAAATCTTCATGTGTTTTCGAAAGAAAATGTTTTGTGGGTTTTGCGTGTGTTTAGCATGTCAAAACCGTTGAGAGTCAAAGTAAAAAGAAAGCTCCCAAAATTGTCTTGAACTTGATGCATTAGGATATCTAGTACGTGGCTTTAGGATTTATCGAGTCGTTAGGATGCACCCCAGTTTTCCTTTGGGGGTGAGTAATCATAGGGTTTCAGTGCTCAAACATTCAAAGAAGTCCACCCTGAACCAAATAAGTCACTAATTCGTGTCTGTTAACTTAATGAAGTTTGTTGTAGTCAAGGACCCTTTAAATCTTGTTGTGAGACATTAGTGTAGGGGTTTTGGTTCATGTGTAGATAAGAAATAAGTGAGTAGATGTTCTCTCTTCTCGCACGGCTCCTATCACTCGGGAAAGTAGGTCTGAGGGGACTTTGTGCCTGGTGCTTTCGAGTCATCTGACTTGGGATGCGCCGACCGAACTCCCGTTACACGGGTGGTAGGGATTGCCCTATGTGGAGATTTGGGGAAAGGTGTACGTGATAGTGTAAGTCCTCATGGGCAATGATGCACGAAACCTGACCCTGGAAGAATGAAGCTCCAACTAATAAAAAGAAAAAAAAATGTGTGAAAAGAAACAAAAAGAAAAAAAAATGGTAATGCAAATAAGAACCTTAATGGACCTTACACTTTGTATCACTTGAGGATCTTGAGGTTGTCCATGTCTTTTACTTAATTCCTTATTTAACTTGCACGAATGGTTTATTAGGCTAGGTGTGGACTGATTACCTATATAGAGTCGGCCCGTAGGATTACCGCGTCCATTGATCGACAAAATATTTCCAACGAGTCGAGTGTCTAGATTGAATAATGCATCTTGTTCGGATTTTGTGCGTATATCCGCTGAAAACCCTCAGGAGACAACACTCCTCATCCTTGGCAACAAAGAGGTTTAACGGCTTGTTGCACGTGCTAAGTGCAACCGTGATTCCTACGAAAGTGAGTTTTTTCTTGTTTTTCGTTTGTTTTTCTCTTTCTTTGTTTTGCTCGGGACTAGCAAAAACTTAGGTGTGGGGGTATTTGATTGACATCATTTCATGCTTATATTTGTATCTTATATCCATTATCTTACACCTAAGCAATGCTACGTGACGAGTTTTATGTTTAGTTTTCAGGAATAAAGAGGTTTGAAGAGAAGAGCCATGAAAGGACCCAAAAGCAGGAAAAAGGACTTAATTGTGAGACCTGGGGACTAAGATGCAAGGGAGAAGGACCTGATTGTAAGACCAAAGGACCTAAGAGCAAACCAGGAAACTCCACACCATCATGGGGAGTATTTTGCCAATTCGATTCGGGTCGGAGCTCCAACAAACCAACCAGATGCATCCAAGACCAAGACACACAACAAGGAAGGCCCACAAACAAATCCAGACGGATCTGGATCATATAGGCCGCCAATTGGCGGTCTGGAACGGCCAATTAGCGGTCTGGATTGGCCCAGATCCACTTAATTTTCTCCTGGACTTGTATTAATGTGTGCTTAGTCTATTTTTGGTAATTGTTTAGTCCCACATCGGGGGATTGTCCCGGATTAGCTTTTTCCATGCTTATAAATAGAACTCTTCACCTCCCATTGTATCCATCTCTCTCTTTGGTGGCTTTCTTCCCTACTAAGAGTGAAGCCTTGAAGCAAAACTCTAGGGGCTGCTTGTAATCTGAGTGAGTTTATAATAGAAGTTTTTAACTTGTTAATTCTTGCTTAGTTAATGTGTTTACTTTGGTGCTTGTTTTGTTTTATGCTTCTTTAAATATTTCTTGCTTGATTAGTATAACTTTCATTTCAGTATTTTGCTTTCTTTTGCTAATATAGTTAGAGTAATGAGTAGTGAGTAGTTCCATCCCCATTTGGGGGGTGGAGAAATATGTGATATAATCATGTAGTGTATTAAGTGTGTGTTATTTTTATCCCTTGAGCTTTATATGATTTCCATAACCATCTAATGGGTCTCCACTCTTATCTTTGACATGCTAATGCTCTTGAATGAAGCTTAGCTTATGCTTTGATTAGTGGACCTATTTTATGGGGAATGATAAGGTTAGGATATGGATGAAGTTAATATTGGAAACACAAGTTGTAGTGTATGAGCTCTTGTTGCCTTTACCTTAGCTAATGTCTTGTATGTTTTAATGATGTAGTCTTATCTTAATTCATGTGGAGGCATAGTAGGGTCTAGTCTTTATACTTGAGTTCATGTAGCTTCATTCCAACTATTGTCTTGTATGTTTTAATGATGTAGTGAAATCTTAATTCATGTGGAGGGAAAGTTGGATGTAGTTTTATGATTTCATGCACTACATGTTGTGAAGAGCTTAATGAACATACACACATACACTTCTTTATGTTCACATTATTTCTCTACCCCCTTTGGGGTTTAGTTTTATCGTTTCTTCTCCATCTCATTTCAGCTTTGTAGTGTAGTTTAGTGTAACCAACCTTTCTTCCCTTTCTTTACCTCTCCCCTTCGCACAAACCAAGTGTCGACACACCTCCCAGTGGACGACCCGTATTTGCCACCGCTTCAACGCGGCCGTGCACTTGCGGTTAATATAAAACGATCAATCAGTTATCTTAATTCAAGTGGAGGCATAGTAGGGTTTAGTCATTATACATGAGTTCATTTAGCTTCATTCCAATTATTGTCTTGTATGTTTTAATGATGTAGTCTTATATTAATTCATGTGGAGGCAAAGTTGGATGTAGTTTTATGATTTCATGCACTACATGTTGTGAGGAGCTTAATTGAACACACACACATACACATCTTTATATTCACATTATTTCTTTACCCCCTATGGGGTTTAGTTTTTATTCCTTATCTTTCATTTCCTTTTGCATTCTAGTGTAGTTCGTGTAATCAATCTCTCTCTCCACTTTTTACCACTCGCCTTCGCATAAACCAAACATCGACACACCTCCCAGTAGACGACCCATATTTGCCACCGCTTCAACGTGGTCGTGCACTTGCGGTTAATATAAAATGAATCAATCACCCAGCAAGTGATACCAGATCTGGAGATCCAGTACCTCCTATTATCGACAAGGTAGGCAACGCCGATCAGGCCATGACGGTCTCAACTAGATCACTCTCCTAGTGCGTCCAAAATCCTTAGGGTCAATGTCTACTTTCTTTTAGAATTAAGGCTTTGATTAAGAGTGATTTTTGGGGCCAAGGAAAGGGTGATAAATCCCCCACCTTATCTTTTATGGGACAGCCCCTCCTTAGTAGCGTCTTGATCCTAAATCTAGCAATCAACGCTCCAATCAAACGATCAACTTACTCTTGTCCTGATGCAATTCCTACTAACTAATGCATGGTCATACAAGATGCATGAATGAGTGTAGGAAATGCGTACCTCACACCAGCACTCAACAACTGAAAATAAAGCTAAAATAAAAGACAACTACGTGCCTACGTCAAGTACATGATGCGTGACCTAAACAAGTAAGAATGACTAATCTTTTGCTTTGGATTTTAAGGCCAAGTTGATTAATGGGGATTGATTTAATGATCTGGGAGCAAACTACAAGTCACAGCATGCAAAATAGTGCTCCCAGATAACTACAATGAACAAAACAACAACCAGAACAAAATTGAGAAATTTTGAGGCTCACCAGGCCGCCAATTGGCGGTCCCAGGCCGCTGATTGGTGTCACTGTTGGGTCTTTCGCTCTCCAATTCCTCCAGTCGCTTCCGCTTGTGCTCTAGGATCCTTGAAACACACAAAAACTAAAAACTAAAAATTAAAACCACTCGAATCGTCCAAACCAATGTCTGGACAGAGCACTTCCCCGGTAACGGCGCAAAAACTTGAGTTTTGCTTCAAGGCTTACTCCAAGTAGAGAGAATGCCACCAAGCAATGGGTGAATACAATAGAAGGCGAAGAGTTCTATTTATAGCCACAGAAAAAGGTAATCCGGGACAATCCCCGGTATGGGACGAAACAAATACCAGAAATAGACTAAATACACACTAATACATGCTCCACATAAATCTTAGCGGATTCAGAGAGATCCGGACCGCCAATTGGTGGTCCATAAATTCTGGATCCGGTTGGAATTTGTTGTGGGTTTTTTCTGCATTTCTTTGTCGGTCTTTGATGCATCGACTTTGTTTATTGGAGCTCCGACCCGAAACTAATTGCCAAAATACTCCCCATGATGGTGTGGAGTTTTCTGTTTTGCTCTTTGATCCTTTGTTCTTACGTTCAGGTCCTTCTCCCTTTCATCTTAGTCCCCAGTTCTCACAATTCAGTCCTTTTTCCCTGCTTTTGGGTCCTTTTATACTTCATCTCTTCAAACCTATTTATTTCTGAAATTCAAACATAAAACTCTTCATGTAGCATTGTTTAGGTGAAAGATAATGGATATAAGATACAAATATAAGAATGAAATGATGTCGATCAATCATCATATCTACGCAATAATGCAAAAGAGATCACTTAGGCCAAGGGAGGGTAATATCCTTTTCCCCAGTCACCCGCCATGTCAGGCTCGTGTATTGGTAACCATATACCCATGCCCGTATACCCAACCTATAAATGGACAAATGAAGGGTCTGATCTTTACCAGTACCAGTATAACCGATTATCCGTATACAATATATTTATATATATACATACACATAATTACATTTATATAATAATTATGAACTGTTTGATATTTAAATGATAAAATTACTACGTATAATACAAAAACATGAACCTATCTTAAAGTTATGAGTTCTGATGCACTTATGTTGTTTATGGTTGTATATAATTGAACTTATATATTTTATACTCATTATAGGTATCATTTTTTGATAGTTGTTATTATTTCATGTGAATTATCTTCAATTTATACAAAATTTGGTTTTACCTATATAACCGATTAACTGTGACATACCCGATTATTCGGTGGATATAGGTTGGTTACAAGCATGAGTTTTTTGAGGGCAGGCATATACCCATACAACTTTATTGGTTGGGTACGGGCACACATTTGGTCATACCTACTACAAGCCTAAGTTCAGTGCAATGACATAACCGATATAGGATGGATAGAAACCATATTGCTAGTCAATCTTCCACCATATAGGGTTGGTTGGTCTGCCACCTTATCAAAACTAAATAACTTAGATGAATGGTAGTGTATCCAACTTTACTATAAAGTGTTGTATACACATCTTATTTAAGAATGTGGGACCATTTGTTCAAAACCCTACACACATGACTGAGATTATTTTATTCATGTTTATGCATGAACAATGTGAGTTAATGTGTCTTTATAGGTCGATTGATCAATTATAATACCTTGTTGAAATAGAGGGCAAGTGAGCACAATCACCCGAAAATAACTTGTAGATGAGATAACTCTAATGACTTATAACGTCAAGGCACATGTCCCTGCACGCGCAACCAGATCCATCTAGCCTTCACAAGGCAAACAAGGTGGCGTGTGCCGATGATCGAAACGTCAGCTCTCATATCATATTGAATTGTTGGTATCCAACTCAAAACTAGTTGGTGATTAGTTAATGGACCTAATATTTTATTACATAGGAAATGCCCCCAAACCTAGCAATGTACGACGATTCTCTAACATTTCAATATGGTTTTAAAGCAACAAAGACCAAATGGTCGGCTTAATGGATCCACCCTTGTTGTTCATGCATAGACATGGAGAAAAATAATCTAAGTCATCTGTGCAGAGTGTCAGCAGATACGCACACATTCCTAGATTTGTGTTCATTTTCTTGGATAATAAGCTCCTATGTAGCGGCCTCGATCTTGAGGGTACGCACATTGGGAAAGGAACACAAGTGTCACGATCAGAGACTTCCGCGACGATCGAAGGAGTTACGAAAGAAAGACAATACCGACTAACTCGACAATACATAACAGACATACATGGATACACAATTAGGATATGAAACTGAAACAAATGATTATCCATGTATACATAAAAGATCCAATTACAATACATCGAGTTTCAAAGGAAATACAATAACATAAGCGGAAACAAACGATAACTGAAGACTTTGTTCGACATGTCCCTTGTGTACAGAATCTTCAATACTCGTCTAGTCTGCCCTGTGGGAACCTAAGTACCTGGAAGCACCGAATTAACAAATGCGTGATTTTGAATTAAGAAAACCCAGTATGCCCCAGCCAAACAAAAACAGAACTATGCCTGAAGTCTAACTAAGACAAGTATCAAAACAGAACAGAACAACATCAATGCAACAGAAAGCTACGACTCCATAAGTCGTGCCAGCCGAGCGCACTCGACACATTCCTCGTAAGGAACCAGAACACCAGCCCAGCTGCTCAGAAGCCGTCACTCGACAGTGACCCACCGCTTGGCACAAAGCGGTGCGCCGAATAAATGTCCCAATTTGTGGAAATAAACCTACTTGTGTCATCGCAAACTTGGGAACATCTACCCTGAGACAGAATGGCAGTGTGCCTGCCCAAGACTTATCTTACGCCTGGCCTCCCATCGTGAAGGTCTAGTGCAAATGACCTCTGAAGCTATAGGACCCACTCGTGGCCCGTCGGCCCAAAAAATAGAGCGTGCCCAAAATTATTAATCAGATTAAATGTAATGCAAGCTACTTAAGCAACTAAGATCTAATGTAGCTACAGTATTATGAACGAGCTCAAGGAAGAGTATCCGGATACCCTCCTAACAGCCCCAAACAAATCAGAATTAGAACATCCCAATCAGGAATCAAACGAAACTCACAACAGCAAGCAATCATAACCGGATCCTCAATTCAAGATAACAACTAATCGAGTCATCTACGGGTTATGATAAGGATGTTATAAGGTCTAAAATCCTATGTGTCATACATATCCACAACAACATACTTCATATCAGAAACATACACACGAAATAAGTAATGGAACATGCCCCATAGAAGGAGGTATCATAAACCAACATCACAAGCTATCGATATCATGCATCATGGATTTCAGAACATGTGTATATGATAGGAACTTAGTATTCCAGACTAGATCAGAGATTATATGAATCAAATCATGAGACAATGCATGAACATATTGTCTGAAATCAGCATATAATTTATAGGAGAACATCCGGATATAATCACTAATCAATGCTAGCACTTATGATATAAAATCGGCAAACCCATTATGGAATATGGTCTGAACATAGACCTCAACTAGCGCACGATTATGTGACTTATGGTCAGCAAACAATTCATGGAATTTTATCAGAATGAAACCAAGAAGTAATGCAAGTATATGTGACCTAATAATCAGCAAACAAGGCATGAGATATTGTCTGAATATAGTTACTAATTAATGCATGGATATGCAATCTACATCTGCCACTATGTCATTGAAGCTTATCTGACTATAGTCACTAAATAAGGCATGAATGTATGTCTTATAACCAGAAATATATCATGGGAGAATTATCTGATCATGGGCACAAAAATATGCAAGACATATGATCAAGAATCAGAACGAAACATGCAATACTCTTTGGACAAAATAGTTGGACTGCGTATACATATAAGATCTGAAATCTGAGGTGATTCACGAGACTATCAACATAACAAGTCATACAATCATATTAGGAAGAGAACTCTCAAAAAAGTAATACATCCAAGAGAATCACAAGGCTACAACAACTTAAACATGATAACAGACCACCAAAAGATCTCAAGATCAATCTACACGAGTAGGGTTGCACCTCACGCAAGATGCATGCAACAACCCTACCCAACTTACTCCCCACGGTCCAGCCTCCCCCTACTAACTTCTCCATCAAACCACCAAGGAAACATGGAGTAGGGGATCTTCCACCAAAGATGCACGAGCAGCCACTGAAGATCCAAGTTGCACCACAGCCCACCCAATCGGTAGAACTCTAGTTGTGCAAATCCTAACCCTCATGACCGACCACCAACCACTTGTGTTGTGCAGAACTCCCCCCAACACCCAACACCACATCCTATTCTAATGGCTAGAGGCATATCTGAAAAGTAAGAGGATGCTTGAGCTTGACGGAGATCAACCAAGGTCCTTCTTCTAACGGCCCACGAGTTGCCTAGTTGCTTCTACCAAAAGCCACCGGAGAAGAGCAGTAGCAGGACGGAGATTGAGGTGGTGGAGGTGGACAGAAGGTGGAGTGCGTAAGGAAGAGATGGAGGAAGGGGAGGGGACGGCTGGGCTGGTTTGTGCTTTTGTTTCAAGGAAACAAACACAAAAGGAAGACTTTGATTGCAAATAAAAGCCAAATAATAACATACCAAAAAGCACCCCATTCAAATTATATGCAATCTCAAGAATCTCCTCCAGATGACATGGCAGCCACGTCATCCAACTCCAACACATCAGCCCTACACGCCTAAACCAACTCCAAACCAGCTCCTACACTCGATTTGCACCCGATCGACCCGATTAAGTCAACCGATTACAAAACCGCCTCACGGGTCTCACTCACCTACGAGTCAATTTAACTCGCCCAAAAAGGAAACTTTTCCCCGGAAGGAAAATTTCCCGAAACACAACCAAAATCACACGAAGCATACAACAACATAAAGATGATCCATAATCAAGCAGAAGGATAAATAAGACATAATTGTGTCACAGGCGAGCGTGTCTTCCATCTTTGGTCCTGCTATTATCATTAATTTGTTTTGAGTAAGATATCCACACTTCAAAATGTATGATGTAAACTTGTATCATTAACGACAATAAAACTTTTGAAGACAGCCACTAGTGTTGACCATAACTAATATTTATCAAGAACTGAACTCAAATATTGTAACTATAGCAAGAAACGAATGGAGATTATAATAAATTTAAATGCAACCTAAAAAAAGATTCCTATAGGAAGCTAAATATTTTCGAATACCGAACTAGGTTTTTGCTTGGGTGCATGCATGTTCAAAAGTTTTGTTTTCATTAGACTTAACTCCTCCGTATTTTTTATTGCTTCACTACACTTATAAAAGCAAATAATTGATTTAATATGACACATTCAGAGTTAACCCCTTTAGCAATTATGTTAATTTTATAATAAAATATTGAATATTTTACATACTTGACACAAACTAATACAAAATCCTAACTATGTCAACTTTCCTCGTAAAGATAATGACTTTTTAAGGAAAGAATACACCAAACCCTATCCCAAAACCCTAAACTATAGAAGAAAGAAGAAGAAACAGAACACCAATGAGAGAATCAAAATGGCCCGAGCAACCATGGCAGCAACTATGAGACATGTGGTGTAGACGGTGGCCCGATCTCCAATTGTACCTCGTCCCCTCCTTCCTTCTCCCATCTCCCTCCTCCATTGCACCCTCACCATCCTCTTCATCTCCAAATTCAAGACACTCTCCCCAAATGTACAACCACCAATTCGAGAAGTACTGCGACGAGGATGGTGAAGAGGAGTTTGATAACAACGTTTAGTTAAGGAGGGACTCGACGACAACTTCAACGATGAGAAGATCAATTTGATCAGTCATGAAAATGAAGTTCTACACTTTCCCTCATTTTAGCGTAGAAATTGGAGAAGACGGTCCAAGTATATATTTTTAAGTTCACGAAGTCATTCTGGAACTTAACTTCTAAATTTTTTATAACTCACTAGGATATCAATCACCTAGAAGTCATTCAATATGGTCAATTCACAAGATTCTTGAATTATTTTGAATATCAATCACACGGAAGGAAATCACCAAAAGGATAGACCAAGGTTATGGTTTAGGATTCGGGTAGGTTTAATTTGGGGAAGATTATGTTTTTTTGAAGAGGTTAATGTGTTTTTCGATGAAAGCATTTTTGCTAACATTTGAATTTGATGTTGTTTCTAAAGATATCAATGTGTTCTTTAATGCTTGCATTTTTGTTAACATTTGATTTTGTTGTTGGTTTGATTCGATTCGTGTTGAATGTCTCATCTTGCAATGTTTCTTTTGTGTTGAATAATGGATCTAAATGTTGAACATTTTTGCTAACATTTGAATTTGATGTTGTTTAGTAGCATATCATGCATCTTATTCATGTTATATATCATTTATTTTACCCCAATATTGTGCTACTCAAGTTGTTGTTTGTAGTGTTTCAGGAGTTAGGTAATAAAGAAGAGGAATGGAGCAAAAAGGACCTAAATGTAACAAGCATGGATTGATTTCGAAGGTTTTGGACCTATTTGTAATGCGCAAGGACTGGATCGCAAATCAGGAATGATCTAAGTACAAACCCGGAGGGACCTGATTGTCAAGCGCAAAATATGGTGACATGACTTGAATCAGATCCGTATTTTTCCAATTAAACTCAAAGTGATTCAAGCCAGTAGACCAGGACTTCACCCCATATGCCAATTGAAGAAACAAAGCATCACACAAAATTTCGACCTGATAGGAAGCATTTGATTCGCCACTGGCGGATCAAAATGCTCCAAATGGGCTGACATTTCAGTCGTGGTTCGGGTTGTCGGGTCAGAGCTCTCCTGGACTATCAGATATAATTTAGAGTTGTCCGATTATTTCCAGATTGATCCTAACCATGTATTAGTCTATATAAACCATTGTAATCCCTCCTCTATACCTTCTTCCTCCTTCCCCCATTAGAGTAGGCTTTAGTTTCCTATTTTAATAGTGTAATAAGGGGGTTGGAGAGGAGCAAACTTTGTATTTTTATTTCTTAATCTAGTTTTGTTCTTGTTCTTGGTCTTGTTTTTTACTTTGGTGTCTTTACTTTGATGCAATTTCTTTTATATTGTTGTTTTCTTAATCTTGTTTTGCTTCATTTCTTTTATGAGTTCTTGTTGTTTTTATGTTTTCTTTAATATATAGATGAGTAGAGAGCAGTCCATCCCCATGGGAGGTGGAGAGGAAGGTGATTTGATCATGTGATGGATTAGTGTGTATTAATCTTAATCCTTTGAGCCTTACATGATTTCCTTAATCATCTAATGGGTTTCACTCTTATCTTTGATGTGCTAATGCTCTTGAATGAAGCTTAGCACATGCTTAGAATAGTGAGTCTATTTTATGGAGAATTATGAGGTTAGGATAAGGATGGAGTGGAAGAAGAAAACAAAGCATGTGCATGCATGTGCTCATGTTGGCTATATCCAAATTAATGTCTTGTATGTTTTAATGATTGTGATAAATCTTATTTCATGTGGAGACATAGTTGGATTAGAGTCATTTTGCATGTGAACATATTAGCTTCATTTCAATTATTGTGTTGTATGTTTTAATGATAAGGTTTTATCTTATTTCATGTGGAAGCAAAGTTGGAATTGACTTTTGTGGATTTCATGTATGACATGTTTTCATGAGCACATTTGAACACATACTACACCACACATTTCCAATCCCATGTTTTTTCTCTACTCCTCGAGCGGTTTAGTTTTATTGTTTGTTTTCGATTTCTTACGTATTGTAGCTTGATTCCGATCGCATATTTCTCATTTTCTTTTCCCACTCGAGTATCGTGAATCCAACTCGCGCACGCTCTTTGTGGATCGACCAATGCTTTCCACCGCTTCAACGTGGTCGTGCACTTACGGTATTTTAACTGATTCAATCAAGTTTTTGGCGCCGTTGCCGGGGAGCGTCGTTTTCGTAGTCAAGTTCACCATTTCGGTGGGGGGTTTTCCTTTGTTTTTTCGTTTTCTTTTCTATTTTGGTGACTCGAATGAGCTACAAGTGGACAAAAGGGCCTCAATCAAGAGTGGGAGGATTCTGGTGAAGTCTGGGGATGAGAATCCCCAGACAATCCGCCAGTAGCAGATTTGGATCCACTACTGGCGGATCAGGTACGCCATTTGTGGTATTTCTAGTTGTTTACTGCCACTGTGGATGTCATGAATGCTTTGTTTAAGTGTTAAAAATTAATTTGGCTTGCATGACCACTTGTTAAGACAACTTGGACCATAAAACTCAAAGCAAAAGATTAGACTTCTTGTCATTTAGGTCATGCATCATTTGTAGACCTTGCACATATTTGTATTTTCTTTACATTCGTGTTGTCGATTGCTGACATGAGGTACGTGCACCCGGTCTCTAATTCATGCATGTTTAGAGCATGCATTAGTTAGTAAGGGGAATTGTAACAAGAGTAAGGTGAGTGCTTATTTGGTGAGTTGCTTGTTAGCCTAAGATTTCAAAACATTTTTAAGGGGGCACCACCTATAGTCTTAAAGATAAGGTGGGGGGTTTTGACACCCCTCCCTTAGCCCCACAAATAACACTCAAATAGGACAAATAACACTCAAGTAGACATTGGCCAATAGGACTTGGGCGCATTAGGAGAGTGATCCGGTCACGACCGTCATATCCTGATCGGCGTCGCCCACTTTGTCGGTAGCAGGAGAGACGAGATATACGAATCTTGTCTCACTTGCTGGGCTCTGTGGTCTTCGTCGTAGGGAGGTGAAGCGTGTTGAGTCTGGGTGAGCTCGAAGTTAGGCGTCGTCTATCTTAAGGACCCATGGCTAGCCTAAGCTTGTTTGAGTCGTGTTTGCTAAACTAGGCTTCTACCCTCACAATTTACCAACACTAGCTTTAGGGATTCTTCCATTCTCCTCTGAGTCATCTTTTTCTCACCTACTTCTACGTTCTAGTCTCCTACCCTTTACATTCTTTGTTAGCATTTTAGGGTCGAGTCGAGTACTTTTTGTGAGCTTGGCCTCGTGGTCGTGAGAGTGATCGACTCGAGAGTTCTTTGGCAAAATAGATGGTTACGTGGGCAACCATCCATATCATTATTGGGACCAGGACAATTCTCCCTGGTATTCTGGAATCATGCAACCTGGGTTGGCTCAGACAAACACCCTGTATGGTTGGGGCAATCTTAATTGTGTAGTTGAGCAGTCTTCATATTGGGGTAATATGAGAGAGGCACCGACTGCTAGATCATCTACTAGTTATGTCGGATCATATGTTGGTCGACAAACTGACATTACAAGAACCTTTGGCCTCTTTCATGCATGTGGTAGATGACATGAGTGCACTGGTACCTCCTGTAGTTGTACTGTGTGACTATTGGCGGTTGAGTGGTCATGTTTTCGGGGAATGTCCTTATTGTTGGCTTTTTGGCCTTAATCTATATTAATTTTGATGATTAATTAAACTAATCTTAACCAATCAACCTAATCAATCAAGGTGAGTAAACACGATTACATGCATTGCATATATATTTGTATACTTGCAATCATCTTAATAGGTTGATCAAGACAATGAAGGAAATGAGCATTGGGACAAAGACATCAAGACTTGTGATCAAAGCTTTGTATCAAGACATGTAACTTTATATTTATTGAGTCCATAAGGTTTAATGTAAACTTGAGCACTAGGATTTTGTCCCGTCATTCCTCGGTAAACCAAACCTATTTCGCTTAACCGAATCATACCCAGTTCGGTCCACCAAACACCTATCAGATACCCGAATACTTCCCACCCGTAAAACTTAGGTGTTTTCAGGAATTGCCCCAACGGAAGACCGAACTACCTTTCGTCGACCGAATAGCCCTGGACCGGTTTTGGACTTTGCTCCAACGGTCGCATTCAAATCGAGTCCCTAGAGACCAATTAACTTGACCCACTTTGGACGACCGCACACACTTCGGTCTACCGAATCCTTATTGGCTTTAGGAGCCCAACGTCTATTTTACACGTGGCACTTGACCGTTAACGATAAACCAACTTTCCACTCAATGTCAGCGCAATACCTGCGCTACTCAGAGCCCAATCAATTCTACTGTCCACCTTGGAACGGTGAACCGAATTTAATTAGGGCTAAATAGATAAAATCTACTGGAGATTGGTGACCGGTGATCCGATACATAATCGGTCAACCGAGTTCTTAGTTCAGACCAATTCTTCGGACTACCGAATATGCCACGATTTCTGTCCGAGCTTAAGTCACATCTTGCATTCTCATTGGTCCATTCCCCACCAACTCCCAAATGGCTAGATGAGCTTGAAGGCTTATAAATAGGACCTCATTTGGTTGCTTTGGACATCTTGAACACTTCCTATCTATCCAATACTCTAAGCCAAATCCTCTCCATCTTCAAGCTCTCAATCCACAACACTCAAGCCTAAACTTCACCACTTGCATTTCCAATTCAATTTCATATCCAAGTGTGCTCAAGTATAGAGTGTTAGTTAGATTGTGATTCCAATTCCTTATTCAAGAATCACCAAGTTGTAAAGCTTCGAGGAAGCTCCCTCTTGGGTTGTGAGAGGAGACACGAGTGAGGCGAGGTTGTTCGCGAGGCTCGATGTTGTAAACGACGTTGATCTCGGCCCGGGACGGAGATCGGTTAGTGGAACCGTAAGCGAGGCTCGGGGGATCGAGCGAGGCTTGCAAGGAGGACTAGGACTCGGGTGTGGGTGCTGAACCTCTCTAAACTCTGGCGTCGTCATTTTTGTGGTTTGCAATTGTCTCTTCCTTAATCCTTCGATAATTATTTTTAATTCCGCATTTATCTATCGATTAGAGGGTCATAGATCCTAACAATTGGTATCAGAGCATTAGGTTGCTAATTACATTTACTTAATCGTAATTTAGCATGACATCTAGTTCTAATCATTGTGAAGGATTATCTACATCTAAGTCACCTTTGCTTAATGGGTTAAACTATGACTATTGGAAGAAAAGAATGAGAATATATTTGCAATCAAATGATTTGAAATATTAGACATTCATATTAAACTCATACACACCTCCTAATGATGATGAAATTGTATCCTTAACAAAACCCAAAATAAAGGAAGCGGAGATGAATTCCCGCATTATGAATATCTTGTATTGTGGGTTAAAAGAAGGGGAATACAATAGGAAAAGAGGTTGTGAAAGTGCTTATAATATTTGGCATACATTAGAGATGCATCATGAGGGTTCAACTAGATTGAAAGAAACTAGGATTAATTTGTTCATGCATAAATATGAATTATTTTGTATGCAATCCGGTGAAAACATAAGCGAGATGCAAATTCGCTTCACCGAGATCATTAACTCTCTTAAAGCACTTGGCAAGGATTTTAGCAAGGGAGAAATGAATCAAAAGATTCTCCGGTCACTCACCGACGATTGGGAGGAGAAGACGACCGCCATAGAAGAAGCACAAGATCTCACCAAATTATCGATCGAGGAGCTAATGGGTAGTCTCATGACATATGAGATACAAATGAAAGACCGCAAAGAGAAGGGAGTCAAGAAATCCTTGGGGCTACATGTCATCGCCAATTCGATCAAAGGAGATAGTGACATCGAGGAACAATTGGTGACACATCAATTTAAGGAGTTTCTCAAAGAAGATAAAGAAAGGAGAAAAGAGAAGAAGAAGAAGAAGAGCAAGAGAAAAGAGAAGAAGAAGAAAGATCTCAAAGCTACTTGGAACACTTCATCATCTTCATCAATTGAAGGCAAAATCGCCTCGATGTGCTTCATGGCAATAGAAGATGACGAAAGTGAGGTATCTTCTTGCTCTAGTCGCGATTCAATTGATTCAAATAATTCAAATGCATATAATGAAATTCAATGTGAATTCAATGAATTGCTTGAAAATTTTGAGAAAATTTGTCAAAAGAATAAACTAGCAAGAAAGAAAATCAATGAGCTACAATCTCAAATTGAATCTATCATGAATGAGAAGAATGAATTGCTTTCTAGTCATGATAAAATTGCATTAGAGAACACTCAATTGATTGATGAAATTACAACTCTAAATGCAAAACCATCATGTATCGATGATATTCAAGATCTAATTGCTAAGAATGTTCAATTACAAAAGGATCTTGAAAAATTCACAAGCGGAAAGAAAATGTTTGATATGCTCATAGGGAGTCAAAAACAATCTTTAGATAATCATGGTGTAGACTATTTTGTTAACAACTACAAAAACCATGTTATTCACACTACTATGAATGGAAAGCATTTCTTTGTGAATAAAAGTTCCTCAAGTGTTTGGGCACGTAAGACCAAAATGGCTTGGGTACCAAAGATTAATGTCAAAGGACCTAAATTGTTTGGGTACCAAAATCTTCACTTGTAGGTACTTAGAGAAAGGAGAATCGATAGCGATTGACTCAAGCAACAAAAGATCGATTCCAAGCTTCAAGGAAATCATTTGGATCAAATTCATAAAGCCGACGTCGCTATCGAAAGGAGATTGGAACCAATACAAAATCGATGATCAAAAGTTGGGTATTATTTTCAATCCTATTAATATTGACTATTTTAACAATTGGTTCTAAATCTAGAATTGTAACATGCTTAATTGATATTATACATCATTGCTTTTAGGCCTTATTGATAGGGGGCATATAATGTTATATCATCTAATTAAGGGGGAGAATTATCTAATCCTATACATTTACATCATACGCTTGTATTGTTTGCATTTGATTGACGTCAAAGGGGGGGAATGATAAGGATTGAGCTTCAATTTACTCATACTAATCACATTGTTAGGGAAGCATCTTAAATATGCATAGTTTACATATATGAAGGGGCAGCAATCATATAGAATAGGGAGAACTTAAATTGAAACTCAAGCATTAAGATATAGATTTGTCATCATCAAAAGGGGAGACTGTTGGTTTTTGTTGCCTTAATCTATATTAATTTTGATGATTAATTAAACTAATCTTAATCAATCAAACTAATCAATCAAGGTGAGCAAACACGATTACATGCATTGCATATATATTTGTATACTTGCAATCATCTTAATAGGTTGATCAAGACAATCAAGGAAATGAGCATTGGGACAAAGACATCAAGACTTGTAATCAAAGCTTTGGGTCAAGACATGTAACTTTATATTTATTGAGTCCATAAGGTTTAATGTAAACTTGAGCACTAGGATTCTGTCCCGTCTTTCCTCGGTAAACCGAACCTATTTCGGTTAACCGAATCTTACCCAGTTCGGTCCACCGAACACTTGTCAGATACCCGAATACTTCCCACCAGTAAAACTTAAGTGTTTTCTGGAATTGCTCAATGGAAGACCGAACTACCTTCGGTCGACCGAATAGCCCTGGACCGGTTTTGGACTTTGCTCCAACGGTCGCATTTAAATCGAGTCCCTAGAGCCCAATTAACTTGACCCACTTCGGACGATCGCACACACTTCGGTCTACCGAATCCTTATTGCCTTTAGGAGCCCAACGGCTATTTTACACGTGGCACTTAACCGTTAACGATAAACAAACATTCCACTCAATGTCAGCGCAATACCCGTACTACTTCGGTCTACTGAAGTATACACGGTCAACCAAACTTGACATACTCAGAGCCCAATCAATTCTACTGTCCACCTTGGAACGGTGAACCGAATGTACTTCGGTGAACCGAATTTAATTAGGGCTAAATAGATAAAAGCTACTGGAGGTTGGTGACTGGTGATCCGATACATAATCGGTCAACCGAGTTCTTAGTTCAGACCAATTCTTCGGACTACCGTTTGCATAACGGTCGACCGAATATGCCACAATTTCTGTCCGAGCTTAAGTCACATCTTGCATTCTCATTGGTCCATTCCCCACCAACTCCCAAACGGCTAGATGAGCTTGAAGACTTATAAATAGGACCTCATTTGGTTGCTTTGGACATCTTGAACACTTCCTATCTATCCAATACTCGAAGCCAAATCCTCTCCATCTTCAAGCTCTCAATCCACAACACTCAAGCCTAAACTTCACCACTTGCATATCCAATTCAATATCATATCCAAGTGTGCTCAAGTATAGAGTGTTAGTTAGATTGTGATTCCAATTCCTTATTCAAGAATCACCAAGTTGTAAAGCTTCGAGGAAGCTCCCTCTCGGGTTGTGAGAGGAGACGCGAGCGAGGCGAGGTTGTTCGCGAGGCTCGGTGTTGTAAACGACATTGATCTCGACCCAGAACGGAGATCAGTTAGTGGAACCGTAAGCGAGGCTCGGGGGATCGAGCGAGGCTTGCAAGGAGGACTAGGACCCGGGTGTGGGTGCCGAACCTCTCTAAACTCCGGCGTCGTCATTTTTGTGGTTTGCAATTGTCTCTTCCTTAATCCTTTGATAATTATTTTTAATTCTGCATTTATCTATCGATTAGAGGGTCATAGATCCTAACACTTATGTCCCGCCAGATCCTGAGTATGAGCACACATTTTCCCAAAATGCTCAATGTAACCCTTACGCATCCACGTATAACTCGAGAGGGATGGATTCGCGGGGAGACAATTCTTATTCAAATTCTTATACATCATTCTCACCCCAGTATCCTCCTTCTGAATACTCAGTATTCTACCAACACCCCACTACCAATCATTGGACTCATTCTCAGCCCATAAACACCCAACCCATCCATTTCCCAAATTCTGACATGAACCTCACTGTTGACCTCAAACTTGATTCTTTCGAACAAAGTCTCCAAACGTTCATGAAAACCACTCAAAATTATTGAAATCCAACTTGAATTCCTTGCAAACTATGGAAATACGAGTGAGTCAAATGACACAACAATTATGTTGACGTGAGGAGGGTAACCTTTCTTGTCAACATGAGGATTTATCTTCTAATATCGAACCACCATTACATCCACAAATTCAAAGCACAATCCTTCCAAGTCAAACTCGTGGTCTGTCTGAGGGACTTGGGGTTTCAATTCGATTCCAATTGAGAAAAAATGAACTAGCTTCATTATGAGTCGGTACAGGATTGTGTCTTATCTTTTTGTCTCGTGGCCCTTGAGCCACATGATCTTCTTGATGTGCCTTTTAAGGACTCTCCTGTGGTTGAGCAAGAGCTCCCTAGTACCCTTAATTTCATACGACCTGATGAGAGTTTGTCTCTCACTATTGTTCCTTATCATCTTGGAAATGATGTGACATCAAACAATTGCATCTCCAATGAGGGTATTGGGAGTGCCTTAGAGGATACCTTGGGTAAGAGACCCACCTACTGTTCGTCTGGTGAGTCAGACATGCATAACGAGGTTCTTGACATCGTTCTGACCCACCAGCCTGTTGGTTGGAGAGTTTGGATTGACAATTATAACTTCAATTCTGCAACGGGAGAAACTCTTCTTCCGTGGCATATTATGTCCCAAACTCTTGAGAGGTTCAAGCTCTTTCAGTTTGATCCTTTGAATGAGACGCATTTGTGTCTAAGTCATGAACCTCTCCTTTCATCTTGTGCTCTTTCTGAGAGGGGGCCCCACACATGAGTATTTTAGCCCTACGTGGTATCATGTTCCCATTCCAAGTGCATTGACCCACTTTTGAGGTTCCCGTTTGATGTCTTTGACAAATGAAGATGGGAACATATTTTTGTACATAGTTATATTTCAAACAAAAAAATACAATAAAAGATTCCATGAGTGAGCATTGATTGTTGTGGACCCCAACCCTTGTGTATTTGTGCCTCATTTCTTTCACGTATTTGTATCCCTTCTTTGGTATTTTACAGGTTTTGAGGGGAATTTGGGTTTTGTCCATCAACATAACCATGAACTTCCCTTTGTGCTTCACGTTGGTGAGATCTTGTCTTTTTCATGCATATATCCATGTAGTATCATGCTCACATTCTTTGAGGACAATGCATGAAATAAGAGTTGGGGTGTTAACGTGTGTACATAGTTGAGTCTTTTCCTTTTGTTTTGTTTTATTTTGTTTGTATTGTTATGGTCATGTTAGTGTGTTGCATTTAATATCGATATATTTGTTTGCCATGATTCTTGGGTGACTTGTCTTCTTTTGTTTGTCAAGTGCTTTAATTCTTCCTTTTCTTTTCAAAAATCTTCATGTGTTTGTGAAATAAAATGTTTTGTGGGTTTTGCGTGTGTTTGGCATGTGCAAAGACGTTGAGAGGCAAAGTAAAAAGAAGCTCCCAAAAGTATCTTGAACTTGATGCATTATGATATCTGATATACCGGCTTTAGACCTTTTCTAGTCGTTATGATACACCCTGGTTTTCCCTCAGGGGAGAGTAATAATAGAGTTTCAGTACTCAAATAAATAAAGAAGTCCACCCTGAACCTTGTGAGCTGCATAATTCGTGTCTGTTAATATAAGGAAGTTTGTTGTAGTCAATGACCCTTTAACTTCTGTTGTAAGACATTAAGTGTAGGGGTTTTGGTTCATGTGTAGATAAGAAATAAGTGAGTAGGTGTTCTCTCTTCTCGCATGGCTCCTATCACTTGGGAAATTAGGTCTGAATGGACTTTTGCCTAGTGCTTTCGAGTCATCTAACTTGGGATGCACCGACCGAACTCCCGTTACACGGGTGGTAGGGACCATACAGCAACTAGAAAAAGAAAAAAGAAAAAGAAAAACAAAAAAAAGGGTAATGCAAATAAGAACCTTAATGGACTTTACACTTTGTATCACTTGAGAATGTTAAGGTTGTCCATATTTTTCACTTAAGTCCTTAATTAACTTGCACGAATAATTCATTAGGCTAGGTGTTTGGACTAGATACATATATAGAGTTGGCCCGTAGTATTACCGTGTCCAATGATCGACCAAAGATAAGCCCATCGAGTCGTGTTGCATGGTTGAATAATGCATCTATGTTCGGGTTTCGTGTGTATATCCGCTGAAAATCCTCAGGAGACAACACTCCTCCTTGGCGATAAGGAAGTTAACGGCTTGTTGCACGTGCTAAGTTCAACCATGATTCCTACGAAAGTGAGTTAGGATTTTCATGTTTTTCATATGTTTTCCTTTCCTTCATTTTTCTTTTTTTTGTTTTTCTCGGGACTAGCAAAAGGTAAGTGTGAGGGTATTTGATTAGTAGCATATCATGCATCATATTCATGCTATATATCCTTTATTTTACCCCAATATTGTACTACTCGAGTTGTTGTTTATAGTGTTTCAGGAGTTAGGTAATAAAGAAGATGAATGGAGCAAAAAGGACGTAAATGTAACAAGTATGGATTGATTTCGAAGGTTCTGGACCTATTTGTAATGCGGAAGGACTGGATCGCAAATCAGGAAGGATCTAAGTGCAAACCTGGAGGGACTTGATTGCGAAGTGCAATATATGGTGTCACATGACTTGAATCAGATCCGTATTTTGCTAATTAAACTCAAAGTGTTTCAAAATAGTAGACCAAGACTTCACCCCACGTGCCAATTGAAGAAACAAAGCATCACACAAAATTCAACCCGATCGGACACATTTGATCCGCCAGTGGCAAATTTGGATCCACCACTGGCGGATCAAAATGCTCCAAATGGGCTGAAATTTCGGTCGTGGTTCGGGTTGTCGGGTCAGAGCACTCCTGGACTATCAGATATAATTTAGAGTCGTCCAGTTATTTTTAGATTGTTCATAATCATGTATTAGTCTATATAAACCATTGTAATCCCTCATCTACACCTCCTTCCTCCTTCGCACATTATAGTAGGTTTTAGTTTCCTGTTTTAGTAGTGTTATAAGTGGGTTTGAGATGAGCAAACTTTGTATTTTTGTTTTTTAAACTAGTTTTGTTCTTGTTCTTTACTTTGGTGTCTTTATTCTGATGCAATTTATTTTATATTATTGTTTGCTTAATCTTGTTTTGCTTCATTTCTTTTATGGGTTCTTGTTGTTTTTATGCTTTATTTAGTGTAGAGATGAGTAGAGAGTAGTCTATCCCCATGGGAGGTAGAGAGGAAGATGATTTGATCATGTGATGGATTACTGTATGTTAATCTTAATTCTTTAAGTCTTACATCATTTTCATAACTATCTAATGAGTTTCACTCTTATCTTTGATGTGATAATGCTCTTGAATGAAGTTTAACACATGCTTATATTAGTGAGTCTATTTTATGGGAAATGATGATGTTAGGATAAAGATTGAGTGGAAGAAGGAAACAAAGCATGTGCATGCATGTGTTCATGTTGACTTTATCTAAATTAATGTCTTGTATGTTTTAATGAATATGATAAATCTTATTTCATGTTGAGACATAGTTGGATTAGAGTCATTTTGCATGTAAACATATTAGCTTCATTTCAATTATTGTCTTGTATGTTTTAATGATAAAGTTTTATCTTATTTCATGTGGAGGCAAAGTTGGAATTGAGTTTTGTGAATTTCATGTATGACATGTTTTGATGAGCACATTTGAACACATACTACACCACACATTTCCATTTCCATGTTTTTCTCTACCCCCGAGGTGTTTAGTATTATTGTTTGTTTTCGATTTCTTACGTGTTGTAGTTTGATTCTGATCGCATCTCTCCTTTTCTTTTCCCACTCGAGTATCGTGAATCCAACTCGTACACACTCATTGTGGATCGAGTCGTGCTTGTCACCGCTTCAACGAGACCGTGCACTTGCGGTATTTTAACAGATTCAATCACGATCCAAGTATATATTTAACTTCTAAAGTTTTTGAAACTCCCCAAGATATCAATCACCTAGAAGTCATTCTATAAGGTCAATTCACAAGTTTCTTGAATTTCTTGAATATCAATCACACGAAAGGAAATCACCAAAAGGATAGACCAAGGTTAAGGTTAAGGATTCAGGTACGTTTAATTTGGGGAAGATTATGTTTTTTTGAAGAGGTTAATGTGTTTTTCGATGAAAGCATTTTTGCTAACATTTGAATTTGATGTTGTTTATAAAGATATCAATGTGTTCTTTAATGCTTGCATTTTTGTTAACATTTGATTTTGTTGTTGGTTTGATTCGATTTGTGTTGAATGACTCATCTTGCAAGGTTTCTTTTGTGTTGAATAATGGATCTAAATGTTGAACATTGTATATAACATGAAAATCCATTTTTAACATTAGTTAAGCTTATAAAATATTTTTTTCTAATAAAAATGTGTAAATTTGATTTTAATGTTTGCTGCTATTTATGTGTATAAATTTGAAATAATTATTTGCTTATTGACTTCTGTGATCGTAATTTGAAGTTTACTATTGAACAATATAACAAATTTCACAATAAAAAGATAAAACATAGGAAAAAAGTCATTATCGATGTTTCTAGATGGAGTAAAACCTATATCATTTCATCGTGTCAATTGCCAATTTTCTGTTAGAAGCCTCAGGACAAAAGCTACTTGTAATTTGCTAAAAAAATAACTTTATAAGTAAAATATCGAAAACCTCAATTGAAGGGGTACGTAATATACAGGTGCGACTTGCAACTATATGGGAATCTAGAGTTATATATCAATTTTTATAGAGGCACAAAAGCAATTTTTAAAAAAACCCAAAAAATGCAACTCAAAACCCCCAAAATTAGCTCTCAAAGGTGCCACGTAAATTTTCATAGCAATTAAGGACTGCTTTAAGGTAGACTGAGTAAGGAACAAAAAACTTCAATCACTTGGACATCAATTTGATAGACATCAGAGACTTTGTGTTTTCCTTGTTAGACATAGGTTGGACGAAAATAATGTATAACTTTTGATTTAACGTTAATAATGAGGGACAAACATATATTGCATCATCAACATCAACATAACCTCAATGACTCAGAAGAGGCTCCCGCCTAAGCGAGGTAAAAGAGGGTCGGATGTACGCAACTCTACCACTGTAAAACAGTGAGGTTGTTTCCATAAACCATCTGCGATTCCACAATAAAAAAATGCAGATCGTTTAAATAGTTCTTTGATATAGCCCGTGATGCTCCAAATGTCAAAAAATAACTTAATCTTTGACACAGTGGAAATGGACAATACAAACATATATTGCATTTGCCAATATTATGTAAAAGATAGATTAACTTCCATAAATTATTTTCAATTGGTACTTCAATGATTATATTACATAAATGTTTTTAACGTTTTTGTGGTGTATTTTGACCTTAATTTGTATAGCAAGAAATATAGTTTTTTACTATTTATTCTCCATCTGCCGCTCACTGTCAAAATAATTTAGCATGCATATAATATTTGACTACAGGGAGTACATACCTTAATTAAATGTTCATCCACTAGCTTCTACCATTAATGTCAATTGCTACTTAACCTTCCTACGTTGTTCTTTTAAACATCGAAAGAGGTCATCATCAAGGCTTCTCAGAAAAGCATCAATCGTAAAATCACTAGCCCAAAACAATCATGTTTTGTTTAAAGAACCATCTTCATCTCCCTAATGAATATTAAAGTATATCATCAAATCACGTGTATTTGCCTCAGGATCAACCGTAAGTAATGAAAAAAAAGTTGGGATCTAATAAGGTTTTAAAAAAATTAAACATAGGCAATTTGATGTCATACCTCAACAACACTACATGATTTCCTTTTCCTCTGGAAATCTACGACATGGTTTTTTTGGTGTTTGTGCTATCATGGAACCATCACGATCATAAGGCCTAGCTATGACCTCCATTGAACACTTCACACCATTATGTCTCTCTTAAATCTTATTTGGTATCAAACAACGAACAATTTATGTAGTGTGTGGACTGTTGGATCAAGACAATCATGGTAGAATCACAAAATAGACAACATCTGCCTAAAATACAATGTTGCACAAACCAAACACATCTTATTTAATTGACCACGTTTATTGAATTCACTACGTTAAAACTCTAATGTTATTAATATATTGAAATATCATCATTGGGCTATAAATTAAAGAACACCCTTCCGACATTGATAAGATAGAGAGTTACAAGCTATCTTGTGATTTGTACATAGTTGGGAATTGGGATGGAAAGATATTAAATGTAGTCATTTTAACATCTCTACATGTTCATTTACATGTTCAGAAATGTGAATAGAACGACAGAACACCTAAGAATATGAAAATTGCATATTGGTTTTCTCGTTTATGAAATGAGTACACGTTAAAAATAAATAAAACATGTTTCCTAAACGAGTGTCAATAATAAGTAGATTTGTATACACGTACTACTAATAATATATAAAAAGAATTTATATATGCAAGCTTGGTGCAAGGAAATTTGGTGGTGGTCAAATACAAAGGCATCAAAAATATTGTAGAGGTCAAAATGATGTAAAAAATCCAAGGTGTCAGAAGTCAAAACACAACAGGCTCAAAATTAACCGATGATTCAAATCCAAACTCGGTGAATACTCAAAACTTAAGACGAGGACTGACTATGTGTGACAACGTCCCTACTGTAAAGTGGCGGAACCAAAAATTCCCTTATGCTCGAAAATATAATAGAAAGAAACCCATTACACATGTTTCCAGAAAAATTGTGACCGACAACTTTAAAAAATTTCCTTGATAACTTTTATTACCTACAAATGTTTATTCAATGAAAATTTAATATAACCCCGATAAATACAGATACGCTTTACGCAAATCGCTCAAAATAATTAACTTAAGAACATTCTGGACATGATAATTTCACATTTATCTATGATTTTGTCTTTGCATAGCTATATGGCCAATTTGAAGTTAATGTTGGTCACCTTCTTCGACAATGCTTTTCTTGTACAATGTGAACAATAAGAAATTCTATCTCCAAACCTTAAATAATCAAGTTGCTCTAAAAGATCACATTGCTTTTATTCATAGCTTACACTTTTTAGTAATAACTCAAACATTTTACCTTTCCTGTGTTCCATTACTTATTCTTCTAAGCTTTAGATCAACTTATATATTGTGTTACTTATCCTCAAGTTCCTGTGTTTGCCTAACACATTATACTAATTATTATTTTTATTTTTGATTGCTAAATAAATAATAAATAAATAAATAAATACTATATATTGAGATGATGAGAGAGCCGATCAAATTAGAGAAATATTTGGAAGAATAATAAATTTCGTTAAGAAAAAATTGTAATCTTTTTCTTAAAATTTTTAAATTTAAGAGAGAGGATTGCCACTCCCCACACTATAACAATAACAAGTTTAAGCGACAGAAGTTTTTCGTCACTTAAAGTCTCTATCTGTCGTTGTAGGGAAACAACAGCAAATAACACCTTGACGATTTCTAGTAATGTCATGATATTGGTTTAACAAATTGGAAAATTTGTATATTAAATGATAGAACTGATTAAAATAGAGAAATATTAGGAAGAATAGTGAATTATTTATAGAAAAGTGTCGTATTTTAATGGTACTTACAATTTTCAAAATTATGAAAAAAGGGGGCACCCACATCAATGATAATTGTCTACACCCTTCGAATATTATTGCATATCACTACATTCAAATTCTACAACAGTGGCGGCAAATAATATCTAAATAGTGGGTAGTCATTGGATTAAGTCAATGACAATGTCAAAATCAAAGTTTTACGAGCTAAGAAACAACTTTTTTCATATAATGTACCTAAACAAAAACACTTCCTTAGCCACCTTGATTTTATAAAACAATTAGACACATAATCACTAAGTATAAGAATTGTTGGCAATTAAGCTACTCAGTTCGTCAGCCTAATACTTAACATAGAATTTCTGCAAAAGTAGATCTAATTCAATATATTTAACTATTTACATCAATTCACAATAAACTATGGGAACTACTAAACGTCGCCCCAAAACTACTTAAATCGTCCCTTGAAATTACCAAATTGCCTTAACAATATATTTAATACTCATATCGTCCCGTGTCTATAAATTAGGCCTACGGTCTTCTATATTCATAATTTATCAGTAAAAACACCACGAAAATGTCTGGCAAGGGTGATGCATCCGGTGAGGTAAGCCTGGCGCGGGGCAAACTTTGGGTCGAGCGTCTGCATTAGACGCCTCCCCCAAGGTGAGGGCGTCTGCGTAGGACGTCCTCCCATTGGCCTAGGCGTCTAACGCAGACGCCTACGCAATGGGAGAGGCGTCTTATATAGACGTCCTCCCATTGGGTAAGGCGTCTTTAGTAGACGCACTTCCCTTCGGTCAGCCGTCCTACGCAGACGCCTCACCCTTGGGGAGGGCGTTTAACGCAGACGCCCCCCATGGGGTAGGCGTTTAATCCAGACGCCTGAATTTTTTTTTGATTTTTTTAATTTCGATTTTATTTTTGTAGGTTCCGTTGGAAGATTTCGGTGGTAATGGAGTGGATTACAGTGAGTTATTTCAAACTACACAAATCTTTGAAACAATCGATGAAGCAAGTAAATGGGCCAAACAAGTAGCTATCGGAGCTGGGTTTTTTTTGGTCGTGTCGTCGTACAAACAAGATCAGATAGTCGGATGAATTGTTATTTGAGATGCGACCGGCGAAATCAAATGGAGTCTCGGGATATGGATACTGCACTTCGAAGAAACACCAAAAGAAAGGGTTGCGGTTGTCGTTTCTTAATAAAAGTGGTGGAGCGACGAGATCGTGATGGATGGGTTGTGGTTTTTAATAGTGCTCACGGACATCACAACCAAAGACTGACAGTTTATCCAGAGGGTCATCGTCAAATTAGTGGTCTAAGTTCTGGGGCGAAGAAGATTGTTCGTGATATGACTGAGGCGCAAGCAAAACCACGGAACATCTTGAAGGCAGTAAAAGAAAAATTCCCGGAGGACAATCCAAATCAAAAGCATATTTATAATTTCAGAGATTACATGAGGACAAAATCTGAAGACCGGAATCCCGTCCAGCAGTTTCTCTATCAAGCAGTGCAGTGTGAGTACTTACATTGGATTATGGAGGATCCAGAAACTGATGTCGTCACTCACGCTTTTTTGGCACATCCGACGTCAGTCCAGTTGTTGCGGACATATCCTTTCGTTATCTGCATGGATTCGACTTACAAGACGAACAAGTATAAGATGTCTTTGTTCGAAATGATTGGGGTCACCAACAAACATGAATTTCCTTATTGGATATGCGATTTTGATGGATGAATCTTACTCCAGTTATCTGTGGGTGATGGAGAAGTTGCGAGATCTGTTATTGGGGACTGTCAGCCGACTGCAATAATAATAGACCGGGAGTTTGGCCTTATGCGACCAGTGAGAGAGGTTTTTCCTAACTCTACTCATTTACTCTGCACATGGCACATCAACAAAGACGTATTCAACTACGCATACCACGTATTCGGCAAGAATAAGCAGATGACAGAGACTTTGAGGCGTGGAAGATGGAGGAAAATCATGTTTTCTACTTCAGAAGCCGAGTATGATAACGCTTTGTATGCTCTGAAAGATTTGTATAGATCGTGGCCGACTATCACGGAGTATCTGGACACCACGTGGTTGGTGCATAAAGAAAAGTTTGTGCTGAATTGGACGAACAAAGTCCTTCATTTTGGGAACACTACGAATTGTAGGGTCGAAAATGCTTATTCGGCTCTAAAAGAGTGGATTTCTACATCGACAGCAGCTCTGGACACTCTTTTCGAACGCGTGAACGCGGCTATTGAAATGCAGTTGACTAATATTCAAAACTTTCTTGAAGACTCGAGACGGCGAAATTTGACTAATTTCGGACATGCTCTATAATGTCACATAAATGGTCGAGTTTCGCATCACTGCTTGCAATGGCTGAGTCAGGAGGTGAAGAGAATGCAACAGTTTGATGATGAAGTTGAATATCGTTGCGAGTGCGCTTTTCTGACTTCTCATGGGATACCTTGCGCATGTACCATCCGCGGATGTCTTGAATCAGACAACAGAATTTACTTAGAGCAGATTCATCCGTTCTGAAGGACACATGTCATTGGGGAAGGAGCCGGGAACGCAGAGTTTGTGTCTCAGGCAGCTCAAGACGCCGAACATTTTCGCAGCCTGGTTGATGAGATTGCAGGAAGTGACCCTATCGTAATTGGATCTGCCTCTCGGATTTATTCGAGCAGCTACACCCCGAACATTCGAATTTGAGAGAGCCTGCAGAAAAAACAAAGCTACGAGGTCGACCAAGGGGAAAGTCGACACGACAGGATCCTAGTGCGTTTGAGTATGCAGAGCGAGGTAGTGGTCGATCTTCAGGTAGTGGGAGTAGAAGTCGTGATCGTTCTTCCGGTAGTGGAAGCAAAGGTCGTGGTCGATCTTCTGGTTCTTCGTCTGTGAGGGGAGGATCAGGTATACCATCCCTATATTTATTGTTATTATAATTTTATTATTTATTTCAGTAAATATGTATCTTTTGTTATTATATGTAACTGTATTTTTTGTTTATATTGTATTGACTGGGCGGGTTGACGTAAACGACTTTCCATATGCGGATAGGATTCCAGGAATCATTATGTCATTCCTACACCAGTGGGGGCGTCTCCCTCGGACGCCGACCAATTTTTTTAATTTTTTTTTTGAAAACAAATAAATAACGTAAGGTTACCGTATACGGGTACACCGGGGGAACTACCGGCTGCTTACCTGGCCTCCGAGACATTCGTAATCTTCTGTAGTAGGTATAGGAAGAGAAAGTTTTGAGAAAAGAGTAAAATTGTGAGATATATAAGCAAAAATAGGAGGAATGACAATTTGGTAATTTTAAGGAGCGATTTAAGTAATTTTGGGACGATGTTTAGCAATTCAGTAAACTATTGGCACGAGAATGCACTTATAACAAGAATTTGCATTCAGATAAATTTCATTGTTTAAGAACTACAAAATTTTATCATTGATTGGAATTAAAAGAAAAAGGTTAGTAATTGGTGATGACCAAATTAATACATAAAGACGTGGATAAATCACAAAATAACTTAATGACTATGGGAAAATTAGTTTATATGCAAATTATCATATAAACTGAAAAAAAACAATAGACACGAGTTAATTTAAGTAGCATCAACGAGAAAGAAGATAAAAAAGGTGCAACATAATTAAATTGAGTATAGTAATTTTAGTCATTTGAACTTCATATAAATCCGCTTTCCCTAAAGGCAATCAAACATATACAATGAACCGAAAGACAAACCTGAGAAGAAGAAAAAGCTCAAACACATCTTGGAATGCAACCTACCCTATTCTATTCTATACAATTACCCTTGGGAAGGAACAAGCACGTGAAACTTGGAATCATGACCAAACCAACAAGAACCTCTAAAAGCATCCATTTTTTACTATGCATGCAAATGTATTTTACAACTCATTGCCAGTACTTATCTATTATTATTTTATGTTTGCGGTGCTTTTCGGCCGCTCATGCACTCTCACTAGTCACTACAAGTAATTAAAAACCAAATCATCCAAGAAAATCGAAAGAAAATCCATAAAATTATTAAAAAGCTAACGCACCTTGGTATCTTATCAGCAAGACACAAAGAACACATCAACGGCTACGTAGGAAACGTGGTAAGTATAATAAAAGTTGCAATTGAATCTTGTAGCTAGTATAGTAGTATCATTATCTTATCCAAGAGATGTAGCTTTGTTCCGTTTTTGTGCGGAAGAGGTCAGAAGTTGGTAAGAAATGAAATGTGGTTAAAAGAAGTCAAGTGTGCAAGCTGGCCAGAATAAAAGGGAGAGAGAACAGTCAAAAATAGGGTGCTGAATAGCCTACAAAAGTAGACTTGCATTGCACCAGTGACCTACGTACCTACTCTACTCTATAATATTTAGCCATAAAAGCTAACTGCAACACCAACACTATGGTGACCAGACCGGTAATGGTCACCTCACAAACAGTCCCAAGCAAAGATCAAACACCGAATGCTGATGCTGTTCACAATTAGAGGTGAAAACGGAACGGATACGAAACAGATGTTCCAGTATCCGAATTCGTATCTTTTTTTTTTCTCGAATCCAAATCCAAATTCGAATCCGATCGAATGTATGAGAAAAGGATCCGAATTCGTATCCGTCGAATTCAGATCCGAATTCGAATAAACTCGCATCCGAATTAAGTTTAAAATCTATTCTGAATTAGGATATCCGAATTCGTTAAAATATCCGAATAAACTTAAAAACATTTTGTGATTGATCTAAACAAGAATAAATTTCAGTCTTTATTTTTTACATACATGAAAAAATATTAAATATAATATAAATAACATAATTTAATTCATATATGTTGTATATATTTTATTTATTTATTTATATGTGCATATAAAATACGAACCGGATATTATTCGAATCGGATGTACCAATATCCATATTCGCTTCGTTTTTTTACGGATGTTTATATCCGAATACAAATGCGGTTACGGATTATTTTTTCTCGGATAATTTTTTTGATTTCGAATACGAAGTCGGTCGGATTGACAGATTTCGGAGACAAAATTTCACCCCTATTCATAATTCACTACAATAATGCAACCTCCAAATAACATGAACATGAACTAATGATCATTTAATTTCATTCTTCAAGTTTTACGTCGAGGAACACTTAAAACGCCAAACATGAGATATGGGATTGGAAGGGACATCTAGTCTAAGTGGAGGAGAGAGAATGTGATTTAAATTTTGCTACCATGGAGTGTCAATAGGGTGTACCTCCATAAGACCACCAGGACCAGCATACACATCGGAAGGAACGCCTACGAGCATAGCCGAGGACGTCGACAAGGCGGTGGTGGTCTTGTCACCGCCTTCGAGGTGCAAGTCGGAGAGGTTTGGAATGGAAGTCGTGGTCGTGTTGTTGTCGTTCTCGTTGTCGTCGTGGCTTTGTTCCAGTCCTTGGTCGTAGAGGAAACCCTTGAAGACGCGTCCACCTATGCTGACGCTTGCTTGGTACGCGTACTCGTCTTGCCCGTCCTCTATGGACGTCACTCTCACGCACTTGAACACCGCCGGCACTCTAAAGTGCCTCGGCAATCCCTCTCGGTTCCCACCTTCTATAATCAAGATAAACACACTACGTTAATATCTGAACGCCAAATTGAGGTGCAATGTTGAAAGTGCAATTTGTTTATGTTTTAGATGTTAATTGATGAAAGATTTTTTAATACCTTGGGGGTTGGAGGTGTCGTCATAGCTACGAGGAGTGGTGGAAGTGGAGGTGTGGGAGGCGCTGGTGTTGGAGTTGCCGGTGGCGAGAAGCCTCGGTTTTTTAGACCCCGAAGACGCTGACGTCGACCCAGCGGCGGCCAACTGCTGCCGTTCCCTCCGGCGAGCGGCGGGGACCCACGTGCTCTTCACGTGCGTTGCGCAGTCGAACCTTCTACTCTTACAGCAACTCCGGCACCTCCGGTGGACGCAGTCTTTCTTCGCCTGGTTGCCGCAGTCCTGACACGTGGCGGTCCCGGAAGAAGTCGACGCCAACTCGACCGGGAAGGGGTTGGTCGAGGTGGAGTCGAGCATGGGGAATTGCTTTCTTGGGTTGTTGAGGGTCTGGGTTTGCCAGAGGTGGGATTCGAGGAGGGGGATTATGGTCTGGTCGGCGGCGGGGGCGAAGACGACGCCGACCATGTTGCTGACGTCACCGTAGTTTAGTGGGAGCTGGTGGCGGTTCCATATATGGGAAGCGGCGGCGGGGGAGGCGGTAGAATTCGGTCCCCCGCCGCCGTTGAACCCGAGACATAAGTCGTCGCCTCGAGAGGCTGCAGCGGACGAAATCCAGTCCGCGAAAGCTCCGGTGTCGGAGGGGAATCTCCTTCCTGAAGCCACCACTGCGGATTTGAATGAAATCGATCCAAACAACTGCCTACGTTTATCTCAAATTCTCAGTAACACTGGTTGGGAAAAGGAAAAAGTGGGGAAATCCAACAGAAACGGAAAGAAGAATCTGGAGAGAACTGAGCGCTGCAGTGATCTTGTTAGGGCAAGATAGTGGCTGTGGTGCTAGATTCTGTTTGTACTAGAACATGTCCGACTACCCACTCTTGATTATTCCCCCTTTTCTCGATGGATCTATTCTCACCATAAAATCATTCCTTCACCAAACAAATCTCCTCTCAGACTTTGGTTTTCACTACTTCAATTGCACCTGGAAATTGAAGAGCTGAAGAGCTGAATTTAGGGTGAACTTCTGACTCCTCTGGGACCTTAATTTGTTTCTTTGCGTTGAAAATTGAAATTCTTCACCGCCACCGTAGAAGACCCGGAGCAAAACAAACACTTTGTTAAGAAAGTTTAATAACATTGCATTAATTATGGCTTATTTAAGTCAAGCTTAGGGTCTTTACGGCTTGTTTATGTAATTATGACTGGTGGTCACGGTGATGTTGAAGTGATGTCCCATCTTTTTTTTTCTTATTTTATTGTTCTTTTTGGGTAATTATGTATGTATATGTAATTATGATGGGGAAGTGTAGTTATTTGGAGAAGCACGTCGCCTCTAGTACGACTCATGAGTTTAGCTGTGGTATACCGTATACATAGAAAACAAATGGTATACAGACTTTTGGAACAGAATAAAGGACAATGATTTGATTGAAGTGTAGCAAGTTTGTGTTTTTTTTCCTGTTCTTATCGGTGCCTATTTTTCTGCGGAGTTTCAAGTCTTGGCTTCTGTAGTTAGGTTTTCTTTCTTCTTTTTTACAATAGATGTATTGCGAAAAATGGACCGTATGTAAGTACTGGGTGTTCGTTTGGGTCCACGTCTGGGGATCCTATCGCGAGTCTTGTCTTCTAGATTTGAACAGCTATTGAACATCAAACAAAAGCCTCATCTACACATTAGATTAGATTTTATCTTTTGTTTTTCTTCTATATTGGGATTTTATCTTTGTAGGACTCGTGGATCTATCTGATCGTCGAAAATTTGAAATTACTACATCCACGTAGAGAAGTCTGCGCGTAGCTTGGTTGATGGGCATAATTGTTTATCTGAACTGGTAAACGTTGTCAATGAATTACTTAAATCGTCTGCGTAAATTAATATTTTGTTGTTTTTTTTCTTTTTTACTTATTTCTGTTCTAATTGACTCTCTTCTTTTTATACTACAATAAAAAATAACCATGAAAAATGAAATCGGAGTACGAATGCGGGGGTGGGAAGGGGCGACAGACTTTATTATTGTACTCCGGATATTAATCTGTTTACTTGTTTATTTATGTTTGTATTTTTTTCATCTCGTCACCATCTAAATCTTGAAATGAAATCTGAAATAATTTGAAATAACATCGTATAAATTTAAGATTTTAAAATATTAAAAAATGATGACGTATGCATCAAATGCCCCCCAATGGGGGAGATTTTTTATCGCAAATTTAAGTTGGAGAGTTCGGTGGTTATCTAATATTCTAGAAACTAGGTTGATGGCTACTTGATCAAACCATATATTATATTTACCAAGATTATTATTCTCAATATATTAGATAATATATTTTATTGCTTCTCAGAACACACGTCAAGATTTCAGTAATAGAAAACAATAGTCCAAGATCAAAGTTCGTGTTTAACTCTTCTCAAATAAAGTTCCACAGTATATAGGGTTTGTCATCTTAATTTTATTGTCCTACTAAATAATTTTTGTGACGGTTCCAGTGGATCTAGATTTCACACCTAATATGGTTGTCTTTCTTATGAAACTGAGTTTGCCAAGACAACTCAAGGATTACGTATATTTGGATTATTAACGTGGGGTGTATTTGCATAGTAATTCCTTGTTTTCTTATGCAAATTAAGGGCATCTTGTTATCTTTTACAACAAATTATGTAATTATGTTATTTGCATGGAATATTAAATGTTTGGGGGAATTAATTCAATGTCATAAAAGTACCTCAACTTCAATGATAAAGGGGTTGACTTTTCAATTTTAGTTTTAGGTCACGACTACCTTATTTTTCCTAAACTACCTTTTTCACTACTAAATAATTACAATAGTGACATTAATTCTCTTCAAGTTAGGGCTTTAGCCAAGAGGAACCCATCATTTTAGCTCTCACTTTCATTTCTTCCCTCATCCCTTTAAATTTTTTCCCTCTCAAACGTTTTGTTGAAGTTCAAGTTGTGAGATTCAACGTTTAAGGTAAGGATAACGTGAGTTGTTCATGTTTTTTTTTTTGGTTTTTATCCTAATTTCATGAATTTCTTTGAACCCATGATTTTAATATCTGGAAACAATTCTGAAAATGTAGTTTTCCTTCCATTATTAATAGAGTTCAAAGATGGACAAGCTCATGATATTATGTGTTTACCACGATGAGGGTAGATGAACATATATGTGTAAAGACACAACCTTGGAGGATCTTCAGTTATTTATTTCTTCCTAATGACAATCACTTGAACCATTATCTTTAACTTTGTCTTATTTTTTCCCAGAGAAAATGATGTCCGAATGACCTTGTTCTCCTCTGACGATTTGCACTATATGTTTGACATTGTGATTCGTTATTCATTAGACAATTTAAAAATTGTAGTGAATGATGAACGAGTGAGAGTAGATAGTAACTCTACGCATAGCAGTACAAAGTCTCCAGCTTTACCTACTTGTGCGAAGTCATTGAGTGACAATTATTTATATAAAGATGGGTCGGATCAAGTAAACAAAGGAAGAAGGTAGATTTGTGGGAGAAAGAGCTTGATGATGTTGGTCAGGAATTTGTATGTGTTAAAGCTTTTCGCAAGGCACTGTGCAATTTTGCTATTTGTTGGGGATTCTGTAGGATCGTGAGGGTCTACAATTCTAATTACTTTTAACCCTAATTACCTACTTGTTTAACGATCAAAGATATGCAGTGGAATTCAAACAAAACAAGCAAACAAGGAAGAGGATAATGCAAACCACAAGTCCTCGATACCAATCCTATTGCGAACACCCACTCTCAAATACCTTTGATTTTGGGTAGACCATTTCTGGCAACTTCCAACGTCTTAATTAATTGTAGAAATGGTCTCATGAAGCTCTCATTCGGTAACAAGGACCCACCTATGACCGAGCTTATGCTTGATTATCTAAATGATGGTGGGAGGTCCTTATTGGATGACTTGGGGAGAAGCCTCATTCTTAGTGATGCAGGTCTGCTGCATCCATCAAATGAGCTTGAGGAACTCATTCCGATGCACCCACCTATTGGTTGGAGGGTTTTATTCGATGAGCAACTAAACCCTAGTGAGGCAACACAACTTCATTCATTCATGTTGCCCACACCCAACCAATATCATGAGGGGTTCGAGCCTTTCAGCTTTGACCTTTCACCTCTCATGACACCTCAGAGTACCGGTGAAGTTTGCCCATCTCGGCAAGTCTCTGGTCCACATGACTTGATGTTCTCATTTGATGTTCCTTGACCAAATGATTATGAGAATATCGTTGTTGCTGTATATATCATTTAAAAAAAAGAAAAGAAAAAAGAGAGCGAGTAATAAAAGACTCCATGAGCGGCATTGATTGTTGTGGGCCCCAACCCTTGTGTACTTGGGCCCCATTTCTTCACGTATTTGTCTCCCTTCTTCAGTATCTCACAGGTTTTGAGGGAATTCGGGTTTGTGTCCATCACTATAACCATGAACTTCCTGTTGTGCTTAATGTTGGTGAGATCTATTCTTTTTCATCCATAAATCCATGCAGTATCATGTTCACATTCATTGAGGACAATGCATGAAGTAGGTGTGGGGGGGTGTTTTACGTGTGTACATAGTCGAGTCTTTTTCCTTTGATTTTGTTTTCTTTTGTGTGTGCTGATAGGGTCATGTTAGTGTGCTGCATTTAACATTGATATATCTGCTTGCCATGATCCTTGGGTGACTTGTCTTCTTTTGCTTGCCTAGTGCTTTAAAATTTTCACATTTCTTTCAAAAATCTTCATGTGTTTGCGAAAGGAAATGTTTTGTGGGTTTTGCGTATGTTTAGCATGTGAAAAACCGTTGAGAGGCAAAGTAAAAAGAAAGCTCCCAAAATTGTCTTGAACTTGATGCATTAGGATTTCTAGTTTACTGGCTCTAGGTCTTATCGAGTCGTTAGGATGCACCCCGGTTTTCCCTCGGGGGGCGTGTGATCATAGGGTTTCAGCACTCAAACATTTAAAGAAGTCCACCCTGAACCTAGTGAGTCAAATAATTGGTGTTTGTTAGTATAAGGAAGTTTGTCGTAGTCAATGATCCTTAATCTTTTTTTGTGAAACTTAAGTGTAGGGGTTTTGGTTCCCATGTAGATAAATAAATAAGTGGTGTTCTTTCGTCTCGCACAACTCCTATTACTCGGGAAAGTAGGTCTGAGGGGACTTTGTGCCTGGTGCTTTCGAGTCATCTGACTTGGGATGCACTGACCGAACTCCCGTTACACGGGTGGTAGGGATCGCTTTATGTGGAGATTTGGGGGAAAGTGTGTGTGATAGTGTAAGTCCTCATAGGCAATGATGCACGAAACCTGACCCTGGGAGAATCAAACACCAACAAATAAACTGCTCCAAAGAAAAAGAAAAAGGAAAAAAAAGAAAAAAAAAGTCAAATAAGAACCAAAATGGACTTTACACATTGTATCACATTCAGAAGTTAAGGTTGCCCATGTCTTTCACTTCAGTCCTTAACTAACTTTCACGAATGGTTCATTACGCTAGGTGTGTGGACTGATTACCCATATAGAGTCGACCCGTAGTATTACCGCGTCCCATGATCGACAAAATAAGTCCAACGAGTCGTGTAGCTAGATTGATTAATGCATCGTGTTCGGATGTTGTGGGTATATCCGCTGAAAACCCTCAGGAGACAATACTCCTCCTCCTTGGCGACAAGGAGGTTTAACAGCTTGTTGCACGTGCTAAGTGCAACCGTGATTCCTACGAAAGTGAGTTAGGATTTCTTGTTTTTCTCGTATGCCTTTTCCTTTCTTTGTTTTGCTCGGGACTAGCAAAAGTTAGGTGTGGGGGTATTTGATTGACATAATTTCATGCTCATATTTGCATCTTATATCCATTATCTTTCACCTAAACAATGCTATGTAACGAGTTTTATGTTTAGTTTTCAGGAATAAATAGGTTTGAAGAGATGAAGCATAAAAGGACCTAAAAGCTGGGAAAAAGGACTGAATTGTGAGATTTGGGGACCAAGATGCAAGGGAGAAGTACATGAACGCAAGACATAAGGACCTAAGAGCAAAATAGAAAACTCCGCACCATCATGGGGAGTATTTTGGCAATTCTATTTGGGTCGGAGCTCCAATAAACGAAGTAGATGCATCCAAGACCACCAAATACACTAAGCAAAGCCCAGCACAAATGCCAGGTGGATCCGGATCTTCCAGACCACCAATCAGCGGTCTGGACCTTCCCGGATCCGCTAAGATTTTTCCTGGACATGTATTAGTGTTTGTTTAGGCTATTTTTGGTATTGGTTTAGTCCCACATCGGGGAATTGTCCTGTAGTGCCTTTTTCTATGGCTATAAATAGAACTCTTCACCTTCTAATGTAATCACTCCATATTTTAAGTGGCTATTATTCCTACTAGAAGTGATACCTTGAAACACACACTAAAGTAAGAGGATGCTACTTGAAATGTGAGTCATTTTATCAATAGAGTCTTCTTTGTTTTGTTCTTTTTTTATTGTTTGTGCATGTTTTAGTTTAATTGTCTTTTATTAAATCTAGCTTAGTTAATATGTCTTCTTATCTTAGTTTAATAGTTAGTGTAATGTGTAGTGAGTAAAACCACTCCCCTTTTGGGGGGGGTGGTGGATATGATAATCATATATGCAATTAAGGATGGAAGGATGTTTATTTTGAAATGTGTTGATTAATATGAATGCATGCTTGCTTGTTAGAATAGAACACTTCACTAGATGGGTTTTGCCACAAGTTTTAAGACACCTCCCATGCTTGTTTAGTTTCTTAAATAACCGGCTTGTGTTTATGAATGTTAACCAAAAGAGGTTGGTGATTTAATTGATTGGTTTTGCCATGATAAGTAGACACCTCCCATACATGCAAACACTACCTCCACTTGTGCCTATAGGAAGACATTCTTGCCTCCTTATTGTGTATGTGTAGTCACTCCACCCCCTAAGGGGTCTCTCTCTTACTGATTCCTGCATAGTATCAAGTTTCTCTAGATTAGTTGAAGTATTAGTTAATCTCTTTCCTTCACATTTCGTATTTCGTAGTGTAGTGTAGTGTAGCGTAAACAACTCTCTTGTCCATATTTTTGCCACTTGATTTCGTGCAAACGAGAGGCTGCTCACCTCCCTGAGGACGACCTGTATTTGCCACCGCTGCAACGTGGCCGTGCACTTGCGGTTTAATTAAAACGTTCAATCAGATCACTTCCCTCTGCCTTTCATCGACCAGATGTTAGAGAGACTCGCTGGGTACGCCTACTACTATTTCCTCAATGGTTATTTGGGTTACAATCAAATCCCAGTTGCTCCTGAAGATCAAGACAAAACCACGTTGAGTATCTTTTCCGACATAGTGGAGAACCTCCTTGAGATTTTCATGGATGATTTCTCGGTTCATGACACCTCCTTCGATGAGTGCTTGCACCACTTGAGCCTTATTCTCAAGAGGTGTTCGGAAACGAACTTAGCCCTTAATTGGGAAAAAGTGTTACTTCATGGTTACGAAAGGCATCGTCTTGGAGAACGTGGTGTCTCGTGATGGGATCGAGGTGGATAGGGCAAGGATTGAGCTTATTTCTAAGCTTCCGCCACCCACCTCGGTCAAAGAAATCCGGTCATTCCTTGGACATGCTGGTTTTTACCAGCACTTTATTAAAGATTTTAGCAAGATAGCTCGCCCCTGACGAGCTTGCTTGCTAAAGGCAACTATTTTGAGTTCACACCTGAGTGCATGACTGCATTTGAATTTTTGAAGCATGAGTTGACCTCCGTTCCAATTATTAAGGCACCGATGTGGACTCTACCTTTCGAGCTGATGTGTGATGCATTTAATTACGGGATAGGAACAGTTTTGGGTCAGAATGTCGACAAATTGCCTCATGTGATCTGTTTTGCAAGTCGTACTCTCCATGACGCCCAACTTAACTACTTTGTTACTGAGAAAGAGTACTTCACGATTGATTGACATCATATCATGCATATATTTGTGTCTTATATCCTCTATTTTTAGCATAAGCAATGCTATGTAACGAGTTTATGTTTAAGTTTCAGGAATAAATAGGTTTGAGAAGAAGAGATTCAAAAATGACTCAAAAGCAAGGAAAATGACTAAGTTGCAAGACTTATGGACTGAGATGAAAGAGAGAAGGACCCGGATGTAAAACCAAAAGGATCAATGAGCAAATCAAGAAGCTCCACACCTTAATAAGGAGTATTGTGGCAATTAAATCCGGGCCCAACCATCAAAAACCAAATCGGGTTCATCAAACACCAAGAAATCAAGCTAGAACCGAGGCACTAAAATCCAGACTCGATCTGACACATATAGACCACCAATCAACGGTCCAAATGTGTCCAAATGCGACATGGTTGAGTCAGGTCGTGTATTATGTTGTTTTATGTCCATTTATAGTATGCATTTAGTTCCATACCGGGGGATTGTTCCCGGTTACCTTTTTTCATGCCTATAAATAGAACTCTTCCTCCTCAATTGTATTTACCCATTGCTTGGTGGTATTCTCTCTACTTGGAGTAAAGCCTTGAAGCAAAACTCAAGTAGAGAAGAATACTACTTGTAATGTGAGTCATTTAATAAAATAATTTTTCATAGTTTTGTTCTCATGTTCTCTTTTTCTTTCATGCTTAGCTTAGTCTTGTTTCTTTAATCTTAGTCTAAATTCGTTAGAATGTCTCCTGTTCTTTTTATGAATGATTGATTAGCGTGTAGTGAGTAGTGCCATCACCTTTTGGGGGTCGAGATGATGTACGTATATGTTGTAAAGTTTGGATGTTTGATGAATTTTTGATTGTGTAGACTTGCATGTTTGTATGTTTATTGGGGTATTTTAATCATCTACATGTTGGGAGATTTTTGGTGGGTTTTTCCACAAGATTTAGACACTTCCCATGCTTGGTTTCCGCATGTTAATTGACTGAAATTTCCTGTTGAATATGCTATATGTTAGTTAAGTGTTTGTATTTGTGGTTGCTTGCTTGACTGATTGAAGAAACTTTGTTTTGATGAGTTTTGTCATAAGATTTAGACACCTCGCATGCTTACCTTTGTTCTTCACATGAGATCATGGTTTTTGATGAGTCTTGCCATATATCTTGAGACACTTCTCATGCTGAGCCTAATCTTATGATAATCAAGTAGTAATTGCAGATACATTGTGTGAATGGATTGATAGGTTTTGCCACATCTTTAGACACTTCCTATGCATGAAAACACATACAAAACACACATACACATACATGCCTACATGCATCATTCATCATTCATCATTTATTTCACTTCATATGTTCACACACTCCACCCCTTGGGGGTCTCTGTTGAACGTTTTAATTAAAACCGCAAGTGCACGACCACGATGAAGCGGTGGCAAGTACGGGTCGTCCTCAGGGAGGTGAGCAGCCTCTTGTTTTTCAGAAATCAAGTGGCAAAAATTGGGGGAGAGAGATTGATTATGCTACTCTACACTAAACTACGCTAAGAAGTATGAAATGCGAACGAAAGAAACAACAATAAAATGACAACTAAGCTAAGAACAAAAGAAGAATGCTGGAAAACAGAAATGGGAAAACCCCTACGGGGTGGAGTGAGTGCACACAAGCAAAGAGGTGGGTGTTGAACACATTCTTTAAGCACAAATAAGGGTGGTGTTATCATGCATAGGAAGTGTCTAAATGTTATGGCAAAACCTATCAATTTATTCACCAACCTAGTTGATTAACATTTACATATGCAAGATGTTTATTTCAGAACCTAAACAAGCATGAGAGGTGTCTAATCATTTTGTCAAAACTCATCAAGTTATAAATTCTATCCTAAACAAGCAGGCATACATTCATGTTTTATCAACACATTGGAAATAAAGCATTCAATCCATTCTCATTTGCATGTATGTACATCTACTCCACCCCCCAAAGGGGATGGAACTACTCACTAAACATTACACTAATTATTAAACTAAACAAAGAAAGCATATTAACTAAGCTAATAAAACTTAATGAAATGAGATTAAGCAAAGCAAAACAAGAAACATAAAACAAACAACATAATAAAGAAAACTTGTATTAAAATGACTCACATTAAAAGTAGCATCCTCCTACTTTAGTGTGTGCTTCAAGGTCTCACTTCTAGTAGGAAGAATAGCCACTTAAAATATGGAGTGATTACAATGGATGGTTAAGAGTTCTATTTATAGCCATGGAAAAAGGCAAATCGGGACAATCCCCCGATGTGGGACTAAACCAATACCAAAAATAGCCTAAACGAACATTAATACAAGTCCAGGAGAAATTTTGGCGGATCCTGAGTAATATGGACTGCCAATTAGCGGTCCAAGACCGCCAATTGGCGGTCCATAAACTTCGGATCGCGTTGGAATTTGTTGTGGGCTTTTCTTTCTGGTATTGTTGGTCTTTGATGCGGTTACTTGACTTGTTGGAGCTCCGACCCGAATCGAATTGGTAAAATACTCCCCATGATGGTGTGGAGTATTCTGTTTTGCTCTTAGGTCCTTCTGTCTTGCAATCAGGTCCTTCTTCCTTGCATCTTGGTCCCCAGATCTCACAATTCAGTCCTTTTTCCCAGCTTTTGGGTCCTTTTATGCTTCATCTCTTCAAACCTATTTATTTCTGAAAACTAAACATAAAACTCGTGACATAGCATTGTTTATGTGAAAGATAATGGATATAAGGTACAAATATAAGCATGAAATGATATCAATCAGTCTCTCTTCCTGATTTCTAGCATAGTTATTAAGGTCTCTTAGTTTAGTTTTAATACATCTCTAGTTGCTTTCTTTCACATTTCTTACTTACTAGTTTAGAGTACTTTAGCTTTAGCATAATCACATCTTTTCTCCCTTTATTTGCCACTTGATTTCTGACAAACCAGAGACTACTCACCTCCCCATGAATTGACCCGTACTTGCCACCGCTTCATCGCGACCGAGCACTTGCGGTAATTAATAAAATGTTTAAACACATTTTTGGCGCCGTTGCCCGGGAGGTGCCAGTCCAGACTCAGGTTTGGACGATTCAAGTGGATTTAATTTGTGTTTTGTAGTTTTTATTTGTTTCAGGAGGTTCTAAAGATCAAGGGAAGGAACCACAAGAAGTTGGGAGGCCTAAAACCAACTTGGACCCTAAAATCCAAAGCAAAAGATTAGGCATTCTTACTTGTTGAGGTCATCCATCATGTACTTGACTTAGGCATGTAGTTTGTTTTTTGTTTTAGCTTTACTTTGAGTTGTTGAGCGCTGGCGTGAGGTACGCATCTTCTACACTCATTCATGTATTTGGTATGACCATGCATTAGTTAGTAGGAATTGCATTGCAACAAGTGTAAGCTGAGCGTTTGTTTGGAGAGTTGATTTCTAGATTTGGACTCCGAAACGCTACTAAGGAGGGGGATTTCATCACCCTTTCCTTCACCTCAAAAACCACACTAATGGAGAGCCTACCTTTAAAATCAAGTATACATTGACCTTAAGGATCTCGGGCGCATTAGGAGAGTGATCCGGTCACGGCCGTCATGGCTTGATCGACGTCGCCCACTCTGTCGATAGTAGGAGAGACGAGATCTCTGGATCTTGCATCAATTCTTGGGCTTTGTGGTCCTCGTCATAGGAAGTTGAGGCGTATTGAGGCCACGTGAACTCGCAGTTAGGCGTCATCTATCTGTAAGGACCTATAGCAACCTTAAGTTGTTTGAGCCTTGTTTGCTCGTGTGCTTCTACCGGTACCCACCCACCATAGCATAAGGACTTCTTTCTCTCCTGAGTCATTCTCTCTTCCGTGTCCTCTGATTGAATAAGTTATAATAACCGCAAGTGCACGACCGTGTTGAAGCGGTGGCAAATACGGGCCGATCCACAGGGAGGTGTGTCGACTTTGGTTAGTTCGAAAGTGAGTGGGAAACAAGGTGGAGAAAAGATTGATTAAACTAACTAGACTAACTACACTACACGAGTAAGCAACAACAAGATGACAGTGTGAGAAGAAATAAAATTAAGTGACTAATAGAAAAGGCTAGAAATCAGGAATGGAAACCCCCTAAGGGGTGGAGTGTGTGTACACATGAAATAAGTGTGATGAATGCATTAATTAAGCACAAGTGTAGGTAGTGTTTGCTATGCCTATGAAGTACCTCATGGCAAAACCTATCATCCAAATCACTGACCTAGGTGATTAATATGAGCATGACAAATTTGTTATTAAGAACCTAAACAAGCATGGAATGTACCTAAATATTATGGAAGAAACCATGAAGTTAAGTATTCTTTTTAATTCAAACAAGCATACTAACATTTCTCACATACTACAATGTTTAGCATTCATTCCATCTACATAACATGTATAGACATCAACTCCACCTCCAAATGGGGATGGAACTACTCACACATTATTAGACTAACATGCATACTAAGGAAAGAAAATATGCTAATTAATTCTAAGAAGACTGAAACAAACAAAGTTAACTAAGTATGCAAGAATTGAAAAGAGACAATATGAAGAAACTAACAAAACATCTTTTATTACTCACTCAATTACAAGTAGCCTCTCTCCATCAGAGTTTTGCTCCAAGGGTTTACTCCTACTATTGAGGATGGCCACCAAGAGAGGATATATACAAAGGAGGAAGAAGAGTTCTATTTATAGCCAAAGAAAAAGTAATCCGGGAATCTCCCCCGGTATGGGACTAAACGTATACTAAAAATAGACTAAGTACAACCTAATACATGACCCGCTAAAGTCTTAGCAGATCCAGAGCTGACCCGCCCGCCAATTGGCTGTCTATGGACTCTGGATCGAGTCTCGATTTTGGGTGTAGTTGTCTGGCTTGCTTTCTTCATGTGTGATGCATCCAAGTCGGTTGTTGGAGTTCAGGCCCGAATTGAATTGCCAAAATACTCCTCATGATGGTGTGAAGTTTCTTGATTAGCTCATTGGTCCTTTGGGCTTACATCCGGGTCCTTCCCTGTTGTATCTCAGTCCCCAAGTCTGGCAACTCAGTCCTTTTTCTTGCTTTTGAGTCCTTTTTGTGCATCTTCTTCTCAAACCGGCTTATTCCTGAAACTTAAACATTAAACTCATTACGTAGCATTGTTTAGGTGAAAGATAACGGATATAAGATACAAATGTAGGCATGATATGATGTCAATCAAATACCCCCACACCTAACGTTTGCTAGTCCCGAGTAAAACAAAGAAAGGGAAAAATGAAAGAAAGGAAAAATAATTCGTAAAACAGGGAAATCCTAACTCACTTTCGTTGGAATCACAGTTGCACTTAACACATGCAACAAGCCGTTAAACCTCCTTGTCGTCAAGTAGGAGGAGTGTTGTCTTCTGAGGGTTTTCAGCGGATATACCGACAAAATCCGAACATAGATGCATTATTCAACCTAGCACTCGACTCGATGGACTCATTTTTGTCGATCATTGGATACGGTAATTCTACGGGCCGCCTCTATATATGTAATCAGTCCACACACCTAACCTAATGAGTCATTCCTGAAAGTTAATTAAGGACTTAAGTGATAGACATGGACATATCCTCAAGTGATACAAAGTGTAAAGTCCATTAAGGTTCTTATTTGCGTTACCATTTTTTTTCTTCTCTTTTTTCTTTTTTTCTTACTAGTTGGTGTGTAATTCTCTCGAGTTCAGGTTTCGTGCATCATTGCCTACGAGGATTTATGCTACCGCGTACACCTTTCCCCATATCTCCACATAGGGTCATCCCTACCACCCGTGTAACGGGAGTTCGGTCGGTGCATCGCAAGTCAGATAACTCGAAAGCACCAGGCACAAAGTCCACTCAGACCTAATTTCCTGAGTAATAGAAATCGTGCGAGAAGAGAGAACACCTACTCACTTATTTCTTTTCTACACATGAACCAAAACCCCTACACTTAATGTCTCACAACAAGATTTGAAGGGTCATTGACTACAACAAACTTTCTTATATTGAGAGACATGAATTATTCAACTCACTAGGTTCACGGTGGACTTCTTTATTTATTTGAGTACTGAAACCCTATGATTACTCTCCCCCTGAGGGAAAACCGGGGTGCATCCAAACGAAGACATAAGACCTAAAGTCACCGTGCTAGATATCCTAATGCATCAAGTTCAAGACAATTTTTGGAGTTTCCTTTTACTTTGCCTCTCAACAGTTTCGCACATGCTAAACACAGGCAAAACCCACAAACATTTTCTTCCGCAAACACGTGAAGAATTTTGAAAGTAATAACATTTTTAAAGCACTAGGCAAGCAAAAGAAGACAAGTCACCTAAGGATCATGGCAAGCAGATCTATCGATCTTAAATGCAGACACTATCATGACCCTAACAATGCACACAAAATAAAACAAAATCAAAGGAAAAGACTCAACTATGTACACACGTAAAATACCCCCACACATACTTCATGCATTGTCCTCAATGAATGTGAGCATGATACTACCTGGATTTATGCATGAAAAAGAAAAGATCTCACCAACATGAAGCACAAAGGGAAGTTCATTGTTATGTTGATGGATACAAACCCAAATTCCCTCAAAACCTGTGAGATGCTAAAGAACGAATGCGTGAAAGAAATGGGGCCCAAATACTCAAGGGTTGGAGGCCACAACAATCAATGCTCACTCATGGAGTCTTTTTTTCTTTCAAATTTAACTTTATACAAACATGAAATCTCAACCATTCATGCAAGAACATGAATGGTTGAGTGCGAAAGAGGTTCATGAAGGAACATGACCTCCTCGACTTCAGCTGGTGCCCCCTCCAAGTAAGGTTTGAGGTGTTGTCCACTAACTTTGAATACGTCCCCTTTCCCTGGTCCAGGATGTTAACCGTTCCATGAGCAAATACAGTTTGCACAATAAAAGGGCCAAACGAGTGACTGTGGAGCTTACCTGTAAACAGATGAGGCCGGGAATTGTAGAGCAACACCTTCTGCCCGGCCGTAAACACCTTACGCATAATCATGCGATCGTGAAACATCTTGGCTTGAGACTTATGAATTTTATCATTTTCATATGCATCATGACATAGCTCTTCCAATTCCACGATGTCGAATTTACGTTGCACCCCAACTTGATCAAGATCCATATTCAGGTTCTTGATCGCCCAGAAAGCATGATGCTCATGCTCGACGGGTAGGTGACAAGCCTTGCCGTACACTACCTGATATGGGGACGTACCCAAATTGGTCTTATACGTGGTGTGGAAAGCCCACAACGCATCATTCAACTTAGTCGACCAATCCTTCCTCGAGGAATTAACCATCTTCTCAAGGATTTGCTTTAATTGACGGTTAGAGACTTTGACTTGCCCACTAGTTTGCAGATGATATGGGGTCACAAACTTGTGAGCGATCGAATATTTCCTCATAAGCGCTTCAAAGGAGCGATTGCAGAAGTGGGTACCCCTATCACTGATGATGGTACGAGGAGTACCAAATCGCACAAAAATGTCCTTTAAGACTTTGGTGACCACCTTGTTGTCATTGGTCTTTGTGGGGATATCCTCAACCCACTTAGACACATCGGCAACGACCACTAGAATGTAAACATTCCCGAACAAATTTGGGAAATGACCCATAAAGTTGATGCCCCGTACATCAAAGACGTCGACGACAATGACATTTTGCAAAGGCATCATATCACGTCGATTAATCCTGCCAAGACGCTGACACCTATCACATTGCTTACAAATTTTTTAAGCATCTTTGAAAAGAGAAGGCCAGTAGAATCCAGATTGGAGCACCTTTGCGACAGTTTTCTTTGCTCCAAAGTGTGCTCCACATGCCTCAGAGTGGCAAAAAATTGAGCACACTTTGGAACTCATTATTTGGGACGCCAGCCAGAAAATTTGGTCAGAGCAGTATTTGAATAGGTAGGGGTTGTCCCAATGAAAGAATCTGACATAAGATCTAAATTTGGTTTGGTCAGATTTTGACCAACCCATAGGAAGTTTCTCGGTTACGAGGTAGTTCACGATGTCGGCAAACTGAGGGTTATCGTGAACAACTGCTCCTCAGGAAATTTGTCATTAATAATTTGGTCTTGTGGGTTGGTCATCTCCGGATGAGACATGTGGTCTGCTACAACATTTTCACACCCTATATTGTCCCGAATCTCGAGATCAAATTCTTGTAACAACAAGATCCATCTCAAGAGTCGATATTTTGGCATCTTTCGTCACCATGAGGTGTTTGGTGACTGTGTGATCAGAATAGATAATCACGTGGGAGCCAATCAAGTACGACCAGAATTTCTCAAAGTGAATATGATCTATAAGAATTCCTTCTCGGTCACAATGTAGTTCAATTGGGCATCATTGAGTGTTCTATTGGCATAGTAAATCACATGAGGCAATTTTTCCAATCGTTGCCCAAGCATTGCTCTCAGAGCGAAGTCAGATGCATCACACATTAACTCGAAGGGTTCAATCCACATCAGTGACTTAATTATGGTAGCTGAAGTCAACTCTTTCTTCAAGGTCAAAAAGCATGGTGGCAATCTGGTGTGAACTCAAAAATAGCATCCTTAGCCAACAAGGCAGTGAGAGGTCGAGCAATTTTGCTAAAATCATGAATGAACCGCCGGTATAATCCAGCATGCCCTAAAAAGGAGCAGATATCCTTCACAATATGTGGCAGTAGGAGATTACCAATAAGACTCACTTTGGCGGGATCGACCTCAACTCCCCTACTTGAGACCACATGTCCAAGTACAATCCCTCGCTTCACCATGAAGTGACATTTCTCCCAATTGAGAGCGAGATTCTTCTCATGGCATCGCTTATGGACAAGGCTCAAGTGACGAAGACACTCATCGAAGGAAGCGTCAAATATGGAAAAATCATCAATGAAAATCTCAAGAAAACGCTCTACCATACCAGAGAAGATGCTAATCATACACCTTTGGAATGTTGCCGGCACATTACATAACCCAAAGGGCATGCGACGGTAGGCAAACATGCCAAAGGGACAAGTAAAGGTGGTTTTCCCTTGATCCTCGGGGGCGATGGGAATTTGGTTGTAGCCGTACTATCCATCAGGAAAACAATAATACTCATGTCCGACCAACCTTTCAAACATCTGGTCAATGAATGGCAATGAGAAATGATCTTTCCACGTTGCCGCATTGAGCTTGCGATAATCAACGCAAACTCGCCCGCCCGTTTGCAGGAGTGTTGGGATATGCTCATTATGCTCATTCTCAACAACTATCACACCTGACTTCTTGGGAACCACATGGACATGACTCACCCACAAACTATCAAAGATAGGATAGATTATACCATGATCCAAGCACTTAAAAACCTTTTTTTTTATGGCTTCTTTCAGTACAAGATTCAATCTTCATTGTGGGTCCCGACAGGGCCTAGAATTCTCTTCCATGTGGATCCGATGTTGAACAATATCAGGACTAATTCCCTTGATGTCCTTCAAGGACCACCGGAAGGCCTTTTTGTTTTCACAGAGCACTTTTTTGAGGGCAACCTCTTGATCTTTTGCAAGATAAGAAGCAATAATGAGTGGCAAGGTCTCATTATCCCCTAAAAAGATGTATTGAAGGTCTCATTATCGGGGAGCGGTTTAGGCTCGACCGGAGGTGGGTCCTTGTTGGATTCAACGTTAATTTCAAGTGGCTCAAGGGCCATAGGGTAAGAGGAGCAAGCACGCAGATGTGACTCCTCATCCAGAGGTTCGCAGATGGATTCTTCAAGATCATCTTCGCTCGCAACCTGGTCATCAGGCACCTCAATAATATGTCGATGTGAGTCGAAAATGCCTAATGGGTCGAGCTAATTCGTGTCATGAATGAAATTGGCTCCGACTGCATCGTCGAAGAGCCCGGGTAGCTTACCAAGAGTAAAGATGTTGGAATCCGTCATGAGGTTTCCAAAAGACAACCTCATCAAGCCATTGCGACAATTGATCAAAGCATTAGAAGTCGCAAGAAATGGTCTCCCAAGGATCACTGGAATTTGTCCTTGTGGGTTGGACAGAGGTTGAGTATCCAAGATGATGAAATCAACTGGAAATACGAACTCACACACTTTAATAAAGACACCCTCCACACTTCCTCGTGGAATCTTGACGGATCTGTCAGCCAACTGGAGGGTTGTCCTCGTTGGTTTAAGATCGCTTATTCTAAGGTTGACATAGACAGAGTAGGGCAAGAGGTTCATAGATGCTCCCAAATCCAATAGAGCTTGAGGAATTGTCACATTACCGATCATGCAAGAGATAGTTGGACAACCGGGGTCCTTGTATTTGACTTGCATGGGTTGTGTCAATATTGAGCTCAGATTGGCGGCCAAAAATGCCCTTTTGGGAACATTTGTCTTCTCTTAACGGTACAAAGGTCCGTAAGGAACTTGGCATACAGTGACATTTGCTTAACAACGTCCAACAACAGGATGTTCACCTTGACTTGCCTAAGCACCTCAACGATTTTGTCCCAATGCTCATCACGTTTTCTAGTCAACCTATGAGGGAATGTTGCCTTGCGGACATAACTATCACGAGTAGGAGTCTCAGAATTAGGTTCATTGAAAGACTCACGACCCTCCTTGGAAGAGTCACCAACAGGGTTGACTTCAGGTAATTCCACATTGTTGTGAACAACCCTTCCCGATCTTAAGGTGTGAACAACATTTGCAAGTTGGGAAGGGTCACTTTCAACATTGTGTACATTCTGCCTAGCTTGAGCAGGTTAACCCCTGGGATTTACCACAGGTTGAGTTGGTAATGGATCCTTCTCGCGTTTATGGAACTGATGAGCCAACTAGCTAACTTGCATTTCCAAAGCTTTGACTGTACTTTGCATGCTCTACATGAACGCTTGAAGGGTTGGATAACTAGAGGGGTCCTTTGGGTCAACCCGCTGGGGTAGTGGAGTTTGGTTAGAATAACCCAACGATGAGGCCTGAGGAGGTTGGTAATTATGGTATCGAGATCTTTGATGTGGGGGTTGGTAGGTCGCCGATGGGCGTGGATGTTGATAAGGTGGAGGTTGAGGTTGAGTGTGCGAGCTCTGACTGTGACCCCCACTAGGCCCCTAAGAGAAGTTAGGATGGTTACGCCATCCTAGGTTGTAGGAGTGATTGTACGGGTCATTACAGGGCCTCTGTTGATACATTGCATTTGCATTCTCAGTATCCCTTAGAGCGTAAATACAATCCAAGTCACCATGTCCCGTAAGTCCACACCTACTACACACGGGAGTAGCGACCTGAACGTAAGTAGCTCGGTCCAACTCTAAACTCTCAATCCTACACATGAGAGCAGCCAATTTTGCCTCAGACGCGATAGTTGACTAAACTTGATATGATCCAGCTTGACCAGAAGACCTGGTGGCTGGTGGCTCTCTCATGGTATCCCACTCAAGAATTAATTCAAAAGTGTCCCATGCCTCATCGATGGGTTTCATTTGGAAATCACCATGACACATTGAGTCCAACAATGTTCGGGTGTTGTAGTTGAGGTCCTCATAAACAATCTGGCACAACTGCCATAACTCAAGTACATGATGAGGGCACTGCTGGAGAAGGTCCTTCAACCCCTCAAATAAAGCATGAAAAGATTCGGTCTCAGTCTGATACATTTGATGTATCTGGTGCCGTATCTGTTGAGTTTTTCTTTGTAGGAAAAATCTCTTCAGAAAAACGGTCACAAAGTCATCCCAAGACCGAATAGAGCTCGCCGTGAGGCTGTATATCCATTTCTTCGTGTTATCCTTCAACACGAAAGAAATCATTCTCAACTGGACTGAATCCTCGTCAAGCTGTTGAATCTTGAACATGGAGAATACCTCCTCGAATTCACGTATAAAAATATACGGATCCTCCTTATTGGCAGTGAAGGTAGGAAGCATGCTCACATATTGAGGTTTCAGTTTATATTTGTTCCCGCGAGCTGGGAGAAGAACTATCCAAGAAGGCTGCGGGGCCCAAACAAGATGGGTCAAATCCCACATAGTCATCGACCTATCCTGTTATGCTAAAGGTGGTGGTGCACCAAGATCTCGATCCTAACTGAATCCCTCTTCCTCTCGAGTCAGAGGAGGAGGAGAAAGAAGTCTACATGGTGGTGGGAGCGGACCGAGGTAATCCATGTATGGAACTCGGTTTCCCCCATCGCCGCGAGATGACTAGGCCTCATGCTCCAAAGGAGCACGAGGCAGAGATGACCGATCACCAAGACCGTCCATCTCAGACAAATGCACTCTTTCAAGTCGAGCGCTCTCACCAGAACGAGTCCAACCTCGCAAAAAATGCTTGACTCGACCCTAAAACAACACAATAGATGGTGTGCTCGGAGGAGGAGACTACTCGTAGAATATAGATGAGGAGATGACTCAGATGAGGAGGAAAGAATCCTAAGAGCTAGCGTGAGTCGTGGGTGAAGGTACAAGTCTAATCTAGAAAGCACGACTCAAACAACTTATTGCTATAGGTCCTTAGGCTAGACGACGCCTAACTTAGATACTAGTCTCGACACGCCTCACCTACCTACAATGAAGACCACAATGTCCAGCAAGTGATACCAGATCTGGAGATCCAGTACCTCCTACTATCGACAAGGCAGGCGACACCGATCAGGTCATGACGGTCTCAACTCGATCACTCTCCTAGTGCGTCTGAAATCCTATGGCCAATGTCTACTTGCTTTTAGAATTAAGGCTTTGATTAAGAGTGCTTTTTGGGGGCAAAGGAAAGGGTGATGAAATCTCCCACCTTATCTTGTATAGGAGAACCCCTCCTTAGTAGCGTTTTGAGTCTTAATCTAGCAATCAACTCTCCAAACAAACGCTCACCTCACTCTTGTCCCGATGCAATTCCTACTAACTAATGCGTGGTCATACAAAATGCATGAATGAGAGTAGGAAATGCGTACCTCACGCTAACGCTCATCAACTGAAAGTAAAACTAAAATAAAAGACAACTATGTGCCTAAGTCAAGTATATGATGCATGACCTAAACTGGCATGAATGGCTAATATTTTGATTTGGATTTTAGTATCCAAGTTGATAAAAGGGGATTGATTGTTAATCTGGGAGCAAACTACAAGTCAAAACATTCCAATTTGAGCCCCCAGATGGCCTAGTGAATGTAGAAACAACTAGAAAAAATAAGAGAGAATTTGGAGCTCACCAGGTTGCCAATTGGCGGTCCATAACTGCTAATTGGCGGTCAGTTTAGTCCTGTTCCCCTCCCGGCTTCTCCTGGTAATGTCCCCTGATCTTTATAGCCTCCCGAGACAAAGTAACACTACAAACAAAAAATTAAAACCACTCGAATCGTCCAAACCAAAGTCTGGACAAAACACCTCCCCGACAACGTCACCAAAAACTTGATTGAATCAGTTGTAATAACCGCAAGTACATGGCAGCGTTGAAGCGGTGGCAAATACGGGTCGATCCACAGGGAGGTGTGTCGACTTTGGTTAGTTCGAATGCGAGTGGGAAACAAGGTGGAGAAAAGATTGATTAAACTAACTAGACTAACTACACTATACGAGTAAGCAACAACAAGATGAAAGTGTGTGAAGAAATGAAACTAAGTAACTAATAGAAGAACGTAGCAATCAGGAATGGAAAACCCCTAAAGGGTGGAGTGTGTGTACACATGAAATAAGAGTGATGAATGCATTCCTTACGCACAAGTATAGGTAGTGTTTGCTATGCCTATGAAGTACCTTATGGCAAAACCTATCATCCAAATCACTAACCTAGGTGATTAATATGAGCATGACAAATTTGTTATTAAGAACCTAAACAAGCATGGAATGTACCTAAATATTATGGAAGAAACCATGAAGTTAAGTATTCTTTTTAATTCAAACAAGCATACTAACATTTCTCACATACTACAATGTTTAGCATTCATTCCATCTACATAACATGTATAGACATCAACTCCACCCCCAAAGGGGATGGAACTACTCACACATTATTAGACTAACATTCATACTAAGGAAAGAAAATATGCTAATTAATTCTAAGAAGACTGAAACAAACAAAGCTAACTAAGTATGCAAGAATTGAAAAGAGACAATACGAAGAAACTAACAAAACATCTTTTATTACTCACTCAATTACAAGTAGCCTCTCTCCACCAGAGTTTTGCTCCGAGGGTTTACTCCTACTAGAGAGGATGGCCACCAAGAGAGGAGATATACAAAGGAGGAAGAAGAGTTCTATTTATAGCCATAGAAAAAGGTAATCCGAGAATCTCCCCCGGTATGGGACTAAACGTATACTAAAAATAGACTAAATACAACCTAATACATGACCCGCCAAAGTCTTAGCGGTTCCAGAGCTGACCCGACTGCCAATTGGCTGTCTATGGACTCTGGATGGAGTCTGGATTTTGGGTGTAGTTGTCTGGCTTGGTTTCTTCACGTGTAATGCATCCAAGTCGGTTGTTGGAGTTCAGGCCCGAATCGAATTGCCAAAATACTGCTCATGATGGTGTGACATTTCTTGATTTGCTCATTGGTCCTTTGGGCTTACATCCGGGTCCTTCCCTCTTGCATCTCAGTCCCCAAGTCTGGCAACTGAGTCATTTTTCTTGCTTTTGAGTCCTTCTTGTGCATCATCCCCTCAAACCGGCTTATTCCTGAAACTTAAACATTAAACTCAGTACGTAGCATTGTTTAGGTAAAAGATAACGGATATAAGACACAAATGTATGCATGATATGATGCCATTCATCCTCTTGTGTTCTCCTCTACGCACATTTTTTTTAGTTGCTAAACAAATATATTTTGGTTCGTGTGTATGTTGCACCTTTGTGCGTACTTGTGTGGTCACGAGACGAGAGTGACCGTTTGACGAAGCGTGTCGTCAACCCTGCCTCGGTAGTCGATTTCTCAATGCCTTCATCTTCTCGTGTCGCACACACTACGATTTCCGTGGCTGTTCATTACTGCGTGGAGGAGCTGTTGTGGGACCCACATGTCCCACATGTTCCGCCTGTTCTTGCTCCCATACCTCTCCGTGATCGATGCTATCTGAGTTGTACTCCCTTACCTTCGTGCATCATATTGCCAGTGGCGAATGGGAACCACTTCGAGGTTAAGCCTCAGTTTATCTCCATGCTCCCTCACTTCACTGGGAAAGGTGACCCTTATATCTTTCTCAGAGAATTTGAGGAGGTCTGTGCTATGTTCAAGTTGCAACAACTTAGCACAGATTCCATTCATCTTAGGCTTGTCCCCTTTGCACTAAAGGATGATGCCAAGAAGTGGTTGTATAGAAACCAGGCGAATGCCTTTAGAACTTAGGACGAGTTTCAATATGCATTTCTCAAGAAGTACTTCCAAATCACCGGACTCAAAAACGAAGGAATGAAATCAATTCATTCTATCAACATGAGACCGAATCATTCCATGCATACTTAGAGAGGTTCAAGGAGCTACTATCCTCATGCCCTCACCATGGCATCGAGTTGTGGCACCTTTGTTAGATTGTTTACGAGGGTCTTCACATCCCGTCCCGAACGCTCCTTGAGTCCAAGTGTCAAGGAGAGTTCTTAGGAAAGGATGAAAGGGAGGCATGAGCTTTCCTAGAATACCTCGCTGAAAAGAACATGCAGTAGTAGAGTTTGAGAGAACCATCACCATCATCTATCATAGGAGCACGGATTGCAAATGCAAACTCGACTAGATCGGGTGCTGTATTTTGCTGTCGATACCACTACGGCCACCGAGGCACGCATGGCGTCCTTAATGAGCCGCATGGATTCGATTGAGCTCCAAAACAAGCAAGGTGTGTCACATGTGTCTACATCTGGTCCAGTTCCCTATCATCTATGTGGTAGGATAGGTCATGTGGGAGGCGAGTGTGCATCCATTACTCTTGAGATAGAACATGTCAATGCCATCTATGATAGATCCGGGAATGACTCATACTCATCATCATATAATCATGGATGGAGGAACCATCCTAACTTTTCATGGAACCAAAATAATGTCCAGGGTGGTCTTTCAAACTTCTCTCGACCTCCTAACATGCCACAACAACCTCCCATGCATCCACAGTCTTATCAGCCACCCCAAGCTCAAATCACCAATCAATCACGTTTCCCGAATTCCAACAATATGGAAACCCGATTGAATTCACGTGAGACCTTGACTCGTGGAGTTGAAGACTCAAAAAAAAACTTTATGTCATCCATAAGTCAAGTTCTCACATCAAATCAGCAGACCATCAATTCTCTAGAGCTTCAGATGAGCCAATTGGCTCAGTCTTTACATAAGAGAGAGCGAGGGACTCTGCCTAGCTAGCCTGAGGCTAATCCCCGCATGTACCGACAACCACACTTGCAAAATGAGAGTTCGGTACCTGGGGGTCAGCAAGTGAACCATGTGGAGGAACCTGTTCACCATGTTAATGCCATTGTAACCATAAGGAATGGAAAGTAGGTTGACAATCACATTTCCTTGCCACCACCACCATCTGTGCAGCCTCTCGGTGGGAATGATGGTGAGAAAGAGGCTGAGGGTGAGGATAATACACCAATGCCTCCTTCTCAGGCACCGCAGGAAACCTACCTGCCAAAAGCTCTATATCCTAGTAGGTTAACCAAAAAGCAGAGTGACACAATGGATACGATATTAGACGTCTTTAGGCAAGTGAAGGTTAACATCCCCTTGATGGATGTCATCCAACAAATACCTCAATATGCCAAAGTGTTGAAAGATCTTTTCACAACCAAGAGGAAGACCAATGTTCCTAAGAAAGCATTCTTAGCTACAAGTGTAAGCTCACTTTTGTCCAATCCCACTTAAACAATGTACAAGGACCCTGGGTGTCCTACTATTCAGTGTACGATGGGGGACACTAGCATGAGTAACATATTGCTTGATTTAGAATCAACGATTAACCTCCTCCCATTTTCTATTTATCAACAGTTGAACTTGGGAGACCTGAAACCAACTAAGATCACCCTCCAATTGGAGGATAGATCCATTCATGTCCCAAAGGGGATTATTGAGGACGTGCTCATCAAATTTGGAGATTTTATATTTCCAGTAGATTTTGTCGTCCCCGATACCAATCTCAAATACCATTGATTTTGGGTAGACCATTTTTGGCAACCTCTAACGCCTTAATTAATTGTAGAAATGGTCTCATGAAGCTCTCATTCGGAAACAGGAGTGTTGAGTTTCATGTGTTCAACTCTGGTAGGCAACATGAACTCTTGGACCAACCTTTAAATCTCAACCTCATCCGCCAATTAGAGAAAGCACCACAAAATCAACAAACACCCCTAACACCAACGCAACCCGTTGAGAATGTTTGTGGGCCCAGCGAAAACTCATTGCTTGTCTTTGCAATGCAACATAGTGAGCTGACATCAAACATGAATATACAAAGGGAGTGTTTGTTGGACGATTTAGTTGAGACTATTAGTGAGGGGGACACACCTCAGCATATGCCCATACCAGAAGGTGTCTCTACCCCATATCCCACGGCCGTTGAGCCTTTTGTGCTTCATCTTGACTCCAACAAGGACCCACCTGCGATCGAGCTTATGCTTGATAATACAAAGGAGGTTGGGTGGTCCTTGTCGGATGACTTGGGGAGAAGCCCCATTCTTAGTGAAGCAGGTGTGTTGCATCCCTCGAATGAGCCTGAAGAAATCATTCCGATGCACCCACCCATTGGTTGGAGGGTTTTGTTCGATGAGCAACTAAACCCTAGTAAGGAAACATAACTCCACTCATTTATGTTGCCCACACCCAACCAATATCACGAGAGGTTCGAGCCTTTTAGCTTTGACCTTTCACCCATCTTGACACCTCAGAGTACCAATGAAGCGGGCCCATCTTGGCAAATCTCTGGTCCGCATGACTCGATGTTCTCATTTGATGTTCCTTGACCAAATGAATATGAGAATATCCTTGTTGATGTATATATCTTGTTTAGAAAAGAAAAAAAAACAAAAACAAAAAAAAACAAACACAAAAGACTCCACAAGTGAGCATTGGTTGTTGTGGCCCCCCCTTGAGTATTTGGGCTCCATTTCTTTCACGTATTTGTATCCCTTCTTAAGTATTTCACAGGTTTTTGGAAATTCGGGTATATGTCCATCAACATAACCATGAACTTCCCTTTATGCTTCACGTTGGTGAGATCTTTCCTTTTTAATTCATGAATCCATGTAGTATCATACTCACATTCATTGAGGACAATACATGAAGTAAGTGTGTGTGTGGGGGGGTGTTTTATGTTTGTATATATATGGAGTTGAGTCTTTTTATTTTGCTTTTCATTTTCTTTTGTTTGTATTGTTAGGGTCATGATAGTGTGCTGCATTTAATGTTGATATATCTGCCTGCTATGATCCTTGGGTGACTTGTCTGCTTTTGCTTGCCTAGTGCTTTAAAATTTTCACATTTCTTTCAAAATCTTCATGTGTTTGCGAAATAAAATGTTTTGTGGGTTTTGCGTATGTTTAACATGTGCAAAACCATTGAGAGGCAAAGTGAAAAGAAAACTCCCAAAATTGTCTTGAACATGATGCATTAGGATATCTAGTATACCGGCTTTAGGTCTTATATAGTCGTAAGGATGCACCCTAGTTTACCTCGGGAGACGAGTAATCATAGGGTTTTAGTACTCAAACAACTAAAGAAGTCCACCCTGAACCTAGTGAGTTAAATAATTCGTGTCTGTTAGTATAAGGAAGTTTGTCGTAGTCAGGGACCCTTAAAATCTTGTTGTGAAATTTTAAGTTTAGGGGTTTTGGTTACCATGTAGATAAATAAATAAATAAATAAATAAGTGGTGTTCTCTCTTCTCGCACGGCTTCTACCACTCGGGAAATTAGGTCGGAGGGGACTTAATGCGTGGTGCTTTCGAGTCATTTGACTTGGGATGCACCACCAAACTCCCGTTTCACGGGTGGTAGGGATCGCCCAATGTGGAGATTTGGGGGAAGGTGTACGTGATAAAGTAAGTCCTCAAAGGCAATGATGCACAAAACCTGACCTTGGGAGAATCAAACACCAACCAATGTAATGCTCCAAAGAAAAGAAATTTAAAGATGAATGAAGAAAAAAAGAAGAAGAAAGAGTCAATTAAGAACCTTAATGGACTTTACACAATGTATCACTTTAAGCAGTTAAGGTTGCCAATGTCTTTCACTTAAGTCCTTAATTAACTTTCACGAATGATTCATTAGGCTAGGTTTGTGGACTGATTTTATATATAGAGTCATCCTGTAGAATTACCGCGTCCAATGATCGACGAAAATGTGTCCATCGAGTCGTGTTTCTATGTTGATTAATGCATCAATGTTCGGATTTTGTGGGTATATCCGCTGAAAACCCTCAGGAGACAACACTCCTCCTCCTTGATGACAAGGAGGTTTAACGGCTTGTTGCACGTGCTAAGTGCAACCGTGATTCCTACGAAAGTGAGTTAGGATTTCCCTGTTTACGTATGCTTCTTTTTCTTTCTTTGTTTTGCTCGGGAATAGCAAAAGTTAGGTGTGGGTGTATTTGATTGACATCATATCATTCATTATTTGTGTCTTATATCCTCTATTTTTAGCCTAAGCAATGCTATGTAACGAGTTTATGTTTAAGTTTCAGGAATAAATATGTTTGAGAAGAAGAGATTCAAAAAGGACTCAAAAGCAAGGAAAAGGACTAAGTTGCAAGACTTATGGACTGAGATGAAAGAGAGAAGGACCCGGATGTAAAACCAAAATGATCAATGAGCAAATCAAGAGACTTAGGGTTGTAAATGGGTTGGGTAAAAACAGTTTAACCATCCTAACCGAACCGACGGGTAGGGTCACGGGTTGTAAAAATCATAACCGTTTAATAAATGGGTGGATAAGGGTTGTGAAAATCATAACCGTTTAATAAATGGGCGGATAAGGCTACATGAGTTAACCCGTCCGTTTAAGTGTTTAACCACGAAACATAATGAATATATATAATATTTTGTTATATATACTATATACATATAACCATTTACCCACCTCTTATATCAATTTTAGTATCCATTAAGTTTTAACCATATAACCAAATAACCACCCAAACCGTTTAATTAAATTAAATGGGTAGGTTCATGGGTCGAGGTAAAAATAATGGGTTTCAAACCGAACCGCGAACCATTTAATTAAGCGGGTTGGGTCATGGGTAAGCCTTATAACCGCCCACGAACTGCCCATTTACAGCCCTAAAGAGACTCCACACCTTAATGAGGAGTATTTTGGCAATTAAATCCGGCCCCAACCATCAACAACCAAATCTGGTTCATCAAACACCAAGAAATCAAGCCAGAATCAAGCCACCAAAATCCAGACTCGATCCGACACGTATAGACCGTCAATCGGCGGTCCAAGACTGCCACTCAGCGGGCCAAATGTGTCCTAATGCGACATGGTTGAGTCGGGTCGTGTATTATTTTGTTTTATGTCCATTTATGTATGCGTTTAGTCTCATACCGGGGGATTGTCCCTGATTACCTTTTTTCATGCCTATAAATAAAACTCTTCCACCTCATTTCTATTTACCCATTGCTTGGTGGCATTCTCTTTACTTGGAGTAAAACCTTGAAGCAAAACTTAAGTGGAGAAGAATACTACTTGTAATGTGAGTCATTTAATAAAATATTTTTTCATTGATTTGTTCTCATGTTGTCTCTTTTTCTTGCATGCTTAACTTAGTCTTGTTTCTTTATTCTTAGACTAAATTAGTTTGAATGTCTCCTTTTCTTTATATGAATGATTTCTTAATATGTAGTGAGTAGTTCCATCCCCTTTTGTTAGTGGAGATGATGTACATATATGTTGTAAAGTTTGGATGATTGATGAATTTTTGATTGTGTAGACTTGCATGTTTGTATGTTTATTGGGGGTATTTTAATCATCTACATGTTGGGGGATTTTTTGTGGGTTTTTCCATCAGATTTAGACACTTCCCATGCTTAGTTTCTGTAATATCCTTAATCCTTCTTAAGACTAATCATGTTTTGGCTTTGATTAGGTGCTTAATTGGTTGGATTATGATGGAGGGCTGAGATTGGTTTGGTTTGGATGAGATGAGATGAAGGGTGGAGATTGGAAGAGAAGGGTTTAAGGAGTGGTGAGTGATTCTCTCTCTCTCTCTCCCTCGCGTTCTCTCTCACCCGCTCAAACTCTCTCTCTCTCTCTGATCTCCGACTTGTGAAGGTGCTAGTGGGGTGGATCTCGGAAGGCGAGGTGAAGCTCAGACGTTCGCCGGAGAGGAGTGGATCGTTGATCGGTTGGTTTTCGCCGGAGGAGGTGTTTTGCGAGGAAACGCTCGCCGTCGAGTCTTCGAAGGCTTCTTCAAGTCTTCAAGGTATGTCAAGCTTTACTTTGATGCTCACTTATGCTTTGGTGGGTATTGGGGTGGTCGACGGTAGGCCAGAGGGCTCGTCGGACCCGTGCAGCTGCGTTCTGCACTATAATCGGTCGACCAGTGGCATGGTTCGGTCGACCGGTTGTAGAGAAATTTAAGTGAAAAACCCTTGCACCGGTCGAACGATACTCTTCGAGTGGTCGACCGGTGGTACGTTTTATCAAGGGAATCTTGCTCTGTGTGTTTTCGGTCGAACGGGACCCCTTTGCCGGTCGACCGAAAGCACTGTTGTAAGTTGGTTGGGGGCGTTGACCATCCAAACGGTCGACCGCCTTGTTGACCCGTTCGACCGGCGATTAAAAATGACTTAAGTTGGTTCGACCGCGAGATGTTTCGGTCGACCGTTGCACTATGCGGATTTTGGGGTTTGGTACTGGTCGTTTTCGGTCGACCGGTGAGTTTGGATCGTTCGACCGTTGGTGCATATTACTGTGGCACGAGTTTTTACTGGTCGGATTCGGTCGATCGGTTGTGAGTTTTCGTTCGACCGTTTGGTACGCTTTTCGTGTGTGCTTGTGTTGTGAAGCCAGCTCGTGTTGGTGACGGATCTCTGGCCCTTGGAGGGTGACGGTGCCGGCCTGTGAGTGGTTCACGAGTGTTGTCGGGCCAGCCCAAGAAGGCAACGGATCTCCGGCCCTAGTGGGGTGACCGGTGCCGGCCTGAGGGTGGTTCGCGTGTGGGGCCAGCTCAAGATGGCAACGGATCTCCGGCCCTTGAGGGGTGACGGTGCCGGCCTGAGAGTGGTCTTCTGGACAGCTCAAGATGGCAGCGGTACAGACGATACCGACCTGAGAGTAATCCAGCGGTGCCTGGGGCACGTGTGTGTGTTGACCGAGGATATTTCCGGTCGTGGTGCCTGGGGCACGCGTGTTGTCGCTGAGGGAGTTTCCGGCAGTGGTGCCTGGGGCACGTGTGTGAGGGTGGGGCTAGAGGACCCGTGAGACCCGTCACTGTTTGGTGTCCACTGTGGTAGAGAGAGAGTTCCCAGGGACCCAGTGAGACGTTGATTGTCTATTGCACTTCATATCATGCATGCCTTAGATGTCTATTCATTTATTGTTATAGAGGTTTGGCATACGGGGTTTCCTCTTGGGAAACTCAGGCATATTCATGTTTTATGTCAGGTCATAGGCAGCATTAGGAGGTGGTGACTGCGGAGGAGCGCCTTCGGGACCAGATCCTGCTTTCTTGGTTTTTGAGGTCCGAGTGATTACATGTATATTTTCCTTATCTTTTGTTGTAATCACACTTTTGTAAACTCTCAGATATATATTGTATATATGTTGGTGCACCAGTTGGCCTTTTTCTTTGGTAATATCCTCGTGTTGTGTTTTATTAAAAATTTAAATTTCTTCAACTTTCGAGGATGTTACAAATTGGTATCAGAGCGGTCTGTTCCGACGCACTTGTCCAAAGGAGCCACCTTAGATGTCTTTTAGATAGTTGCATTTTAGAGCATGCATCCATAATCATCTGATTTCCAGTTTTGTTGTCTCGTGTGTAGATGGCTCCGAGACGCAAGAGACTTCCCCCACGTGGCCCGAGTACCAGTGAGGAGACTGGCGCCATGGATTGGGCGGAGGAGCGCCGGATGCTCTTCGACACTGTGCAGAGGCTGGGCGTTCTTTTAGATCATCAGTCTGGCAGAGAGGAGACGACAGGGGTAGGGGCGGTGCACGACCGGTTTATGCGCCAGCACCCGCCTGCATTTGATGGCAGAGGAGATGCTGAGGCTGCCGAGGACTGGGTTTTTAAGATCCAGGAGATCTTCCAGGCGACTGGGAGCCCACCAGAGAGGATGGTGGGGTTGTCCACGTATGTGTTGGGCGGCGAGGCGTCCAACTGGTGGAGAACCACAGCTAAGTGGTGTTTCCGGGCAGGACAGATATCAGCTGGGATGAGTTCCTCAGGGAATTCAACGAGCAGTACTTCCCAGAGCATGTCAGGGACGGGAAGAGAGAGGAGTTCATGAGCCTCGAGCAGGGTGAGATGTCATTGGCGGATTACGTCCGGAAGTTCAACACTTTGGAGCGTTATTGTCCGGAGTTCTGTGTGACCCCGATTCAGAGGGCGAGGAAGTTTATACGAGGGCTTCGGAAGCAGCTCCGTACCCGTGTGACTTATAGTATGCCTCAGACCTTAGCAGATGTTGTGAAGTTCGCGACTCTCATTGACCAGGACTATCAGGAAAACTATGCAGAGTCCAGGAGGCCTCAGGGGAAGAGTAGTGGACGTCCAAGAGCTCCACTGGCAGGAAATCCGGGCAAGAGGCCCCGGATTGAGGGGAGTGGTGCACGCCAGCCTGAGCCGTGCAGGAAGTGTGGCAGAGCCCACCCAAGTCGTGAGTGTGGGAGCCGTCCTGGAGTTTGTTTCAGTTGCGGCCAGCCAGGCCATTGTGCCAGAGACTGCAGGAGCAGACCAGGCGAGTCCAGTTCTCGAGTGAGACCTCCGGTAGCAGGTAGAGGCGGAGGCCGTCATCCTTTTTCACCACCTCAGCAGGGACAGAGGACCGGACGGGTATTCACCATTCAGGCAGAGGAGGCGAAGGAAGCCAGCACTGTGGTGGAAGGTACGCTCTTGATTACTGGGTTGGTAGCTACAGTGTTGTTTGATTGTGGGGCCACACATTCGTTCATTTCTGAGAGATTTGCGAGTGTGTTGGGCCATACCCCTGCGATGTTGACTGCCACGTTGGAAGTCAGCACACCCTTGTGTTTGGTGGGCACTGTGGGGAGCTTCCTCCCCGGTGCCACGATTGTTTCGGAAGATCAGGAGTTTCCTGCTGACCTGATCTTGTTGCCGATGGAGGATTTCGATGTTATACTAGGGATGGATTGGCTATCCCAGTATGATGTTCGAGTTTTGTGCCGGGAGAAGAAGATAATGATCCCGAGGAATGGGCTACCTGATTTGCTGATCAGGGGAAAGAAGGACAAAGAGGGTCGGGTTGTAGTGTCTGCAGTGAGGGCACGGAAGCTGCTTGAGCAGGGCTGCAGCGCTTTCGTGGCTACCTTGGTTGTTCCAGATCCAGAGATGAGATCGTTGGAGGACATAGAGATTGTCCAGGAGTTTGCTGATGTGTTTTCAGATGTTTCTGGTTTGCCGCCTCACAGAGAGTTGGAGTTCGGTATTGATTTGGTGGCTGGGACCACTCCACAGTCGAAGGCTCCTTATAGGATGGCACCGACTGAGTTAGCCGAGCTGAAGAAGCAGCTGTAGGATTTGTTAGATACTGGGTTTATCCGCCCCAGTGTCTCGCCTTGGGGAGCTCCGGTACTCTTTGTGAAGAAGAAAGATGGCTCATTGAGGATGTGCATCGACTACAGGATGCTGAACAAGGTTACTGTGAGGAATCAGTATCCTTTACCCAGGATTGAGGATCTGTTTGACCAGCTGCAGTCAGCGAAGATATTTTTGAAGATTGATTTGCGATCCGGGTATCATCAGTTGAGGATCAGAGAGGCAGATGTTCAGAAAGCTTTTCAGACGAGGTACAGACACTTTGAGTTTCTGGTGATGCCGTTCGGGTTGACGAACGCGCCTGCAGCTTTCATGGATCTGATGAACAGGACGTTCAGTCAGTACCTCGACCGATTCGTGGTGGTCTTTGTAGACGACATCTTGGTATATTCACCGGACATAGAGCAACACAGGGAGCACTTGCGGATCGTACTTGGCATCCTGAGAGATCATCAGTTGTTCGCCATGTTTTCGAAGTGCGAGTTCTGGTTGGACAGTGTCGCTTTTCTTGGTCACATTGTATCTGGGGCTGGGATATCAGTGGATCCAGCGAAGGTGGAGGCAGTGACTCAGTGGAGAGCACCGACGAGTGTGACGGAGATCAGGAGCTTTGTTGGATTGGCAGGTTATTATCGTCGATTCATCAAGGACTTCTCGAGGCTTGCTTTACCTTTGACGGCACTGACACAGAAGGGAGTGAAGTTTGTTTGGTCCCAGAAGTGCGAGGACAGTTTTCAAGAACTGAAGAGTCGGTTGACGACTGCTCCAGTTCTGACTCTTCCCAGTGGCAGTGGAGGTTTTGTGATTTATAGTGACGCATCTGGTGTGGGGTTGGGTTGTGTACTAATGCAGCACGGTCAAGTGGTTGCTTATACTTCGAGGCAGTTGAAAGTACACGAGAGGAACTACCCCACTCACGATTTGGAGTTGGCGGCAGTGGTTCACGCACTGAAGACCTGGCGTCATTATCTGTACGGGGAGAAGTTCGAGGTTTTCACGGACCATCAGAGTCTGAAGTATCTATTTTCGCAGAAGGAGCTGAATATGAGGCAACGTAGGTGGCTTGAGCTGATCAAGGACTATGATTTCACTATCTCCTACCATCCGGGGAAGGCAAATACAGTCGCTGATGCCTTGAGTAGGAAGGTGGAAATTTCAGCTGCTGGTTTGTGTATTCAGGAGTGGAAGCTGCTCGAGACTTTGTCAGAGTGGAAGCCATTTGATTGATCGTTTTATATTTCTACCGCAAGTGCACGGCCGCGTTGAAGCGGTGGCAAATACGGGTCGTCCACTGGGAGGTGTGTCGACACTTGGTTCGTGCGAAGGCAAGGGGTAAAGAAAGGAGAAAATGATTGGTTACACTAAACTACACTACAATGCTAAACTAGAATGCAAAAGGAAATGAAGATAAGCAATAAAACTAAACCCCAAAGGGGGTAGAGAACTGATGTAAACATAAAGATGTGTGTGTGTGTGTGTTCAATTAAGCTCCTCACAACATGTAGTGCATGAAATCATAAAACTACATCAAATCTTGCCTCTACATGAATTAAGATAAGACTACATCATTAAAACATACAAGACAATGATTGGAATGAAGCTACATGAACTCAAGTATAAAGACTAGACCCTACTATGCCTCCACATGAATTAAGATGACTACATCATTAAAACATACAAGACATTAGCTAAGGAAAAGGCAACAAGAGTACATACACTACAAATTGTGTTTCCAACATTAACTTCATCCATATCCTAACCTTATAATTCCCCATAAAATAGGTCCACTAATCAAAGCATAAGCTAAGCTTCATTCAAGAGCATTAGCATATCAAAGATAAGAGTGGAGACCCATTAGATGGTTATGGAAATCATATAAAGCTCAAGGGATAAAAATAACACACACTTAATACACTACATGATTATATCACATATTTCTCCACCCCCAAATGGGGATGGAACTACTCACTACTCATTACACTAACTATATTAACAGAAGCAAGCATAATACTGAAATGAAACTATACTAATCAAGCAAGAAACATTAAAGAAGCATAAAACAAAACAAGCATCAAAGCAAAAACATTATAGGAATTAAACTAAGCAAGAATTAACAAACTAATGAAAACTTTTATTATGAACTCACTCAGATTACAAGCAGCCCTTCCTCCACTAGAGTTTTGCTTCAAGGCTTCACTCTTAGTAGGGAAGGAGGCCACCAAGAGAGAGATGGATACAATGGGAGGTGAAGAGTTCTATTTATAAGCATGGAAAAAGCTAATCCGGGACAATCCCCCGATGTGGGACTAAACCAATACCAAAAATAGCCTAAACGAACACTAATACAAGTCCAGGAGAAGTTGGGGCGGATCTTGCATGATCCAGACCGCCAATTGGCGGCCTATAAAGCCCAGATCCGTCTGGGTCTTCTGGTGGGCTTTCCTTGGTGTGTTTCTTGGTCTTGGATGCATCTAACTTGTTTAGTGGAGCTCCGACCCGAATCGAATTGACAAAATACTCCTCATGATGGTGTGGAGTTTCCTGTTTTTCTCTTAGGTCCTTCTGTCTTACGATCAGGTCCTTCTCCCTTGCATCTTGGTCCCCAGGTCTCACAATTAGGTCCTTTTTCCTGCTTTTGGGTCCTTTCATGGCTCTTCTCTTCAAACCTCTTTATTTCTGAAAACTAAACATAAAACTCGTCACGTAGCATTGCTTAGGTGTAAGATAATGGATATAAGGTACGAATATAAGCATGAAATGATGTCAATCACCATTCTCCACGGACTCTGAGGGTGCGGTGATAGCTGGGTTGAGAGTGGAGCCTCAGATGGTCACGAGTATTGTCCAGGCTCAGAGGGCTGACGAAGATTTAGCTGGGTTGTTGCAGTTGGTTGCCAGAGACGGATCAGATTTCAGTATAGGGGTTGACGGAGGTCTGAGATTCAGAGACCGAGTCTGGGTACCCAATGGGGGAGAGCTGAAGAAGGAAATCTTGGAGGAGGCACACAGGTCCCGTTATTCCATCCACCCGGGTAGCACAAAGATGTACAAGGACCTTCAGAGGAATTTCTGGTGGAAGGGGATGAAGACTGAGATAGTGGAGTTTGTTGGCAGATGTCTGGTTTGTCAGCAGGTGAAGATTGAGCACCAGAGACCCGCGGGACCGATGCAGAGAATAGATTTGCCAGAGTGGAAATGGGAGCACGTGACGATGGATTTCGTCACCGGGTTGCCAAGGACGAAGAGATCTCATGACGCGATTTGGGTGATAGTTGATCGACTGACCAAGTCGTCGCATTTTCTGGCAATCCGGACCACTTTACCCTTGGAGGACCTGGCTAGGCTGTACATTGATGAGATAGTTCGTTTGCATGGAGTGCCAGTTAGTATTATATCTGATCGAGACACCAGGTTTACTTCCAGATTTTGGGGAAGTCTGCAGCAGGCTCTGGGGACACGGTTGGAGTTTAGTACAACATTCCACCCGCAGACAGACGGGCAGTCAGAGAGGACGATCCAGACTCTGGAGGATATGCTGAGAGCTTGTGCGCTGGATTGGGCACGGCACTGGGATGAGCATCTACCGCTGATAGAGTTCGCCTACAACAACAGTTACCATTCGAGTATCGGAATGGCACCGTACGAGGCTTTGTACGGGAGACCTTGTAGATCGCCAGTGTGCTGGAGTGATGTAGGCGAGAGACAGTTGATCGGGCCTGAGATTGTGCAGATGTATGCTGAGAAAGTGGATGTGATCAGGCAGAGATTAGCGACAACGCAGAGCAGGCAGAAGAGCTACGCGGATCGGTGTAGACGTGCATTGATGTTTGAGGTAGGCGATGACGTCTTCCTGAAGATTTCACCATCTCGAGGAGTGATGAGGTTCGGGAAGAAAGGGAAGCTCAGTCCGAGGTACGTCGGGCCATTTGAGATTCTCGATCGGATCGGAGAGGTTGCCTACAGGATTGCGCTGCCGCCGCAGTTTTCGGGTCTTCACGATGTCTTCCATGTTTCTATGTTGAGGAAGTACGTAGCGGATCCTTCTCACGTGATTCAGTTAGAGGTTCCGGAGATCCGTCAGGATTTGTCTCTCGAGGAGAGACCTGTGGAGATCGTGGATCGGATGGACCACCAGCTCAGGAGGAGGACCATTCCGATGGTGAAGGTCAGGTGGCAGCACCATAGTGAGCGAGAGGCTACTTGGGAAGTTGAGGAAGAGGTCCGGAAGGAGTTCCCGGAATTGTTTGGTGAGTTTCGGTCCTAATTTCGGGGACAAAATTCTTTTAAGGAGGGTGGATTGTAATATCCTTAATCCTTCTTAAGACTAATCATGTTTTGGCTTTGATTAGGTGCTTAATTGGTTGGATTATGATGGAGGGCTGAGATTGGTTTGGTTTGGATGAGATGAGATGAAGGGTGGAGATTGGAAGAGAAGGGTTTAAGGAGTGGTGAGTGATTCTCTCTCTCTCTCCCTCGCGTTCTCTCTCACCCGCTCAAACTCTCTCTCTCTCTCTGATCTGATCTCCGACTTGTGAAGGTGCTAGTGGGGTGGATCTCGGAAGACGAGGTGAAGCTCGGACGTTCGCCGGAGAGGAGTGGATCGTTGATCGGTTGGTTTTCGCCGGAGGAGGTGTTTTGCGAGGAAAAGCTCGCCGTCGAGTCTTCGAAGGCTTCTTCAAGTCTTCAAGGTATGTCAAGCTTTACTTTGATGCTCACTTATGCTTTGGTGGGTGTTGGGGTGGTCGACGGTAGGCCGGAGGGCTCGTCGGACCCGTGCAGCTGCGTTCTGCACTATAATCGGTCGACCAGTGGCATGGTTCGGTCAACCGGTTGTAGAGAAATTTGGGCAAAAAACCCTTGCACTAGTCGAACGATACTCTTCGAGTGGTCGACCGGTGGTACGTTTTATCAAGGGAATCTTGCTCTGTGTGTTTTCGGTCGAACGAGACCCCTTTGCCGGTCGACCGAAAGCACTGTTGTAAGTCGGTTGGGGGCGTTGACCATCCAAACGGCCGACCGCCTTGTTGACCCGTTCGACCGGCGATTAAAAATGTCTTAAGTTGGTTCGACCGCGAGATGTTTCGGTCGACCGTTGCCCTATGCGGATTTTGGGGTTTGGTACTGGTCGTTTTCATTCGACCGTTGGTGCATATTACTGTGGCACGAGTTTTTACTGGTCGGATTCGGTCGAACGGGACCCCTTTGCCGTTCGACCGATCGGCAGTTTTGTTGGTTGGGTCGGTCCCGCTGAGAGGATTCGGTCGACCGGTTGTGAGTTTTCGTTCGACGGTTTGATACGCTTTTCGTGTGTGCTTGTGTTGTGAAGCAAGCTCGTGTTGGTGACGGATCTCCGGCCCTTGGAGGGTGACGGTGCCGGCCTGTGAGTGGTTCACGAGTGTTGTCGGGCCATCCCAAGAAGGCAACGGATCTCCGGCCCTAGTGGGGTGACCGGTGCCGGCCTGAGGGTGGTTCGCGTGTGGGGCCAGCTCAAGATGGCAACGGATCTCCGGCCCTTGAGGGGTGACGGTGTCGGCCTGAGAGTGGTCTTCTGGACAGCTCAAGATGGTAGCGGTACAGAGGATACCGACCTGAGAGTAATCCGCGGTGCCTGGGGCACGTGTGTGTGTTGACCGAGGATATTTCCGGTCGTGGTGCCTGGGGCACGCGTGTTGTCGCCGAGGGAGTTTCCGGCAGTGGTGCCTGGGGCACGTGTGTGAGGGTGGGGCTAGAGGACCCGTGAGACCCGTCACTGTTTGGTGTCCACTGTGGTAGGGAGAGAGTTCCCGGGGACCCAGTGAGACGTTGATTGTCTATTGCACTTCATATCATGCATGCCTTAGATGTCTATTCATTTATTGTTATAGAGGTTTGGCATACGGGGTTTCCTCTTGGGAAACTCAGGCATATTCATGTTTTATGTCAGGTCATAGGCAGCATTAGGAGGTGGTGACTGCGGAGGAGCGCCTTCGGGACCAGATCCTGCTTTCTTGGTTTTTGAGGTCCGAGTGATTACATGTATATTTTCCTTATCTTTTGTTGTAATCACACTTTTGTAAACTCTCAGATATATATTGTATATATGTTGGTGCACCAGTTGGCCTTTTTCTTTGGTAATATCCTCGTGTTGTGTTTTATTAAAAATTTAAATTTCTTCCGCTTTCGAGGATGTTACAGTTTCCTCATGTTAATTGACTGAAATTTGCTGTTGAATATGCTACATGTTAGTTAAGTGTTTGTATTTGTGGTTGCTTGCTTGATTGATTGAAGAAACTTTGTTTTGATTTTGACATCTCCCATGCTTACCTTTGTTCTTCACACGAGTTCAAGGGTTTTGATGAGTCTTGTCATATCTTTAGACATTTCTCATGCTGAACCTAATCTTATGATAATCAAGTAGTAATCGCCGATACATTGTGTGAATGGATTGATTGGTTTTGCCACATCTTTAGACACTTCCTATGCATGAAAACACACACATACATGCCTACATGCATCATTCATAACTTATTTCACTTCATATGTGCACACACTCCACCCCTTTGGGGTTGTCTTCCTGATTTCAAGCCTAGTTATTAAGCTCTCTTAGTTTAGTTTTAATCCATCTCTAGTTGCTTTCTTTAACATTTCTTACTTACTAGTTTATTGTAGTTTAGCTTTAGCATAATCACATTTTTTCTCCCTTAATTCGACACTTGATTTCTGACATACCATAAGCTACTCACCTCCTCGTTGATCGACTCGTACTTGCCACCGCTTCATCGCGGCCGTGCACTTGCGGTAATTAATAAAACGTTTAAACAACGATTATATTTTCTTTGGAAAAATTTCGTCAGTACCTCATTGGGTCGCACATCATCATCTACACTGATCACTCAACTCTTCGCTACCTTTTGTCTAAAAAGGATGTGAAACCCCGTCTCCTTCGTTGGATCTTGTTGTTGCAAGAATTCCACCTTGAGATACGGGATAATAAGGGATGCAAGAATGTCGTGGCAGATCACCTTTCTCGCATTCCAGGTTAGCTTTCATCGGATCCACCGGTGAACGAGTTCTTCCCTTATGAGAACCTTATGGCAATAGTCTCACCCCCTGGTTCGCTGACATTGTGAACTATTCAGCAACCGGGGAGGTGCCGGCTCATCGGACACAAAATGAGAAAGTCAAATTCAAGTCATTAGTCAAGCACTTCTATTGGGATGATCCCTACTTATTTAAATACTGTGCTGATAAAATCATAAGAACGTGCATTCCTAATGACGAGATTCAAAGCGTCTTGTCCTTTTGCCATAAGGAGGCATGTGGTGGGCACTTCAGTGCCAAGAAAACTGCTGCCAAAGCACTCCAATGCGGTTTTTACTGGCCCACGTTGTTCGAAGACGCTTTTGCATTTTGCAAAGCATGCGATAGGTGTCAACGTGTGGGCCGCATTGGAAGACGTGATATGATGTCACTCAATCCTATCCTCGTGGTCAGATCTTTGATGTTTGGGGAATTGACTTCATGGGCCCTTTCCCTGTTTCCCATGGTCACACCTACATTCTGGTGGCGGTTGATTATGTGTCGAAGTGGGTTGAAGCAATCCCCACTCACACTAACAATCGCAAGGTTGTGATCAAATTTCTTAAAGAACACATTTTTGCGAGGTTTGAGACACCTCGTCGTATCATAAGTGATCGGGGGACACACTTTGTGAACCAATCCCTCGAGGCATTGTTGAGGAAATAATCCATCACACACAAGTTGGCCACACCTTCTCATCCTCAAACCAGTGGCCAGGTGGAAATTTCCAACTGTCAAGTCAAGCAAATTCTTGAGAAAATGGTTAGTGCTTCGAGGAAAGATTGGTCGGTTAAGCTTAATGATGCATTGTGGGCCTTCCGCACTGCATTTAAAACTAACCTTTCATGTCCCCATACTGACTAGTTTATGGCAAAGCTTGCCATCTTCCGGTAGAGCTTGAGCACCGAACATTATGGGCAATCAAACATCTTAACACGAGTCTTGATGTTTCGAGTGCCAATCGTAAGGTGGACCTCAACGAGTTGGAGGGGTTTAGAAACGAGGCTTAGAGAATGTCAAGATCTGCAAGTCCCGCACTAAAATTTTCCACGGCCGCTTGGTCCGAATCAAAACCTTCACGGTGGGACAAAACGTCTTGTTGTATAACTCTTGTCTCCACTTGCTTCCGGGAAAACTTCAGAGTCGTTGGTCTGGACCCTTTATTGTTTTAACCATTTTCCATTATGGGGCGGTTGAGATTCAGAACCCAAATACCAATGACGTGTTCAAAGTTAATGGACACTGGCTAAAACCACACTTGGAGGGGACCACGACATAGGGTCGAGGGGGAAGTCGTGTCTTTACACGAACTTTCCGCGGATGTGGTCACTTGACGTGATCAATCCTTTCAGTTTGTTGTACATATCTTTACCAGAAAAAAGAAAAAAAGAAAAAACTACAAGTGTTTTTTGAAATTTTTCCATGCTCCTTTGTTAAAAACTCATTTTTCTTTACCCTACCCATCATTCACCCAATCCAAAACGCGTCTTCTTCTTCTGGACGTCATACAGCGAAACATTTTTGCCAGATCTGACAAACTGACCGCTAATCAGTTGTCTCCTATCGCCGATCAGCAGTCCGTTGTGCTGATTTGTGCCTGGATGTTCGGCTGGGAGTTCATATAGTTGTTGGCAGTCAGTTTCTATTGGGTTTGAGTATTTCTACTGCTATCGTGAACATGCTTTGGTCTCCACTCCTCGAGCATCGTGTTCATCTCCGTCGTTGTTTGTGCCTCCGTTAAAGCTCACCTAGGTAGGTGCAGGTATGGCCAACACACATTTAATTCCAGGACTTACTTTTGCCTCCCTGATTCGCGATTTCGGAGAACCCTTCTACGATAGAATCATTGCAACAGGGTGGATTCATTTGTTCTATGAGGGTGATTAAACCATGTACGTAGAACCTCTCGTACGTGAGTTTTATTCTAAACTCGAGTATGACCAGACCAGACAATTCGAGTTTTGTGTCACTCTTAGAGGGGTGAAACACACCATGACACCCCAATATCTCCGACGTGATCGGGATCCCCTTACTCAACGTTCTCGCACCCACTCGTGACATTAATTTTTAATGATCTATACTTGGACGTGGGCAACCCATTTCATCGCATGGGAGAATACCCAATGCGCACATCTACTCCAACGTGCACATTGTATCCAGGTGGGTGTGGAGGAATGTGTTGGGCCAAGAGCAGACGTCCACATTCTTCACACCTAGTTTGCGAATAGTGTTTAGTCTCATGGATGGTTCACCTCACTGCATTTGTCGAACGTTGTTCGATGTGTTTGTGAATGCCAAGCTTAACGAAATACACTGTTTGCCTACTCTGGTGACCAAACTGTGTGGAATGTTGGACATCCCATGGTTTGAGCATTTGCTGTAGCGCGAAGGCATCGACCTCGAGATTGCGAAGATGACTCCGTCATATCGCCATTGCCTTCAGGAGGCATGGGTGCCTGATTACATGGAGGAGGATGTTTGAGCCAGTTCCCCAAACTCATCTGTGAGGTCTAGAACGCTCTTCAATACCGAGATATCTGATATGGCGGTAGAGCAGCAAAATGTCATTTTGGCAAGCAAAACCGGAAGATTTATAGGAAGTTATCGGCTCTTGAGCGAGGTGCCTCTTCGAGCACCTATGGCCGCCATCATTAGTCTGGTACACCTTATCCATGCATTGGCGACATTTTGCCATACGTTGAGGACAATGCATGGATTAGGTGTGCGGGGTGTTTTCACGTATGTACATATTTTGTGTGTCTTGTGTTTTATTTCACTTTCTTTTGTTTACCTTTCTAGGGTCATGTTAGTGTGTTGCATTTAATATCGATATGTCTGCTTGCCATGATCCTTGGATGTCTTGTTGTCTTTTGTTTGTCATAGTGCTTTCACTTCCTATTTCTTTCAAAAATCTGATGTGTTTGCGAAAGAAAGTGTTTTGTGGGGTTTGTGTGTGTTTAGCGCATGCAAAACCATTTTGAGGTAATCAAAAGAGAAGCTCCCAAAATTGACTTGAACATGATGCATTAGGATATCTAGTATACCGGCCTTAGGTCTTATCGAGTGGTAAGGATACACCCCGGTCTTCCCTCGGGGGCGAGTAATCATAAGGTTTCAATACTCAAACAAATAAAGAAGTCCACCCTGAACCTAGTGAGTCAAATAATTCTTGTTTGTCAGTATATGGAAGGTTGTCGTAGTCAGGGACCCGTAAAATCTTGTTGTGAAACTTTAAGTGTAAGGGTTTTGGTGCCCATGTAGATAAGAAATAAATAAATGGCATTCTCTCTTCTCGCACGACTCCTATTACTCAGGAAATCTGGTATGATGGGACTTAGTGCCTGGTGCTTTCGAGTCACCTGACCGGGGATGCATCGACCGAGCTCCCGTTACACGGGTGGTAGGGATCACCCTACATGGAGATGTGGGGAAAGATGTACGTGATAGTGTAAGTCCTCACAGGCAATGATGCATGAAACTTGACCCGGGGAGAATTACACACTAACTAAAGAAAAATGAGAAAAGGAAATGGTAATGCAAATAAAAACCTTAATAGACTTTACACTTTGTATCACCTAAGGATGTTAAGGTTGCCAATGTCTTTCACTTAAGTCCTTAATTAACTTCCACAAATGGTTCATTAGGCTAGGTGTGTGGACTGATTACATATATATAGTCGGCTCGTAGAATTACCGTGTCCAATGATCGACGAAAATGAGTCTAGCGAGTCATGTTGCTAGGTTGAATAATGCATCTATGTTCGGATTTTGTGAGTGTATCCACTGAAAACCCTCAGGAGACAACACTCCTCCTTATTGGCGATAGGGAGTTTAATGGCTTGTTGCACATGCCATGTGCATCCGTGATTCCTACGAAAGTGTGTTAGGATTTCCTAATTTTACGTATGTTTTTTTCTTTCTTTCATTTTTTCTATTTCTTTGTTTTGCTCGGGACTAGCAAAAGTTAGGTGTGGGGTATTTGATTGACATCATATCATGCATACATTTGTGTCTTATAACTGTTATCTTTCACCTAAATAATGCTACGTAACGAGTTTTATGTTTTAGTTTCAGGAATAAACAGGTTTGAGGAGAAGAGGCACAAAAAGGATCTAAAAGCAAGAAAAATGACTGACTTGTAAGACTTGTGGACTGGGATGCAAGAGAGAAGGACCCGAATGTAAAACAAAAGGACCAACGAGCAAATCAAGAAACTCCACACCATCATGAGGAGTATTTTGGCAATTCGATTCGGACCTAAACACCAACAATCAACTAGGGCGCGTCACCTCACGAAGAAATCAAGCCAGACAAGCACACTCCCAATCCATACCCGATCCAGAGTCTATAGACCGCCAATTTGTGGTCAGGTCGTCTCTAGATCCGATATGATATTGGCGGGTCATGTATTAGAGTGGTTTGTGTCTATTTTTAGTAGTGCATTAGTCCCACATCGTGTGATTGTCCCAAATCACCTTTTTCTATGATTATAAATAGAACTCTTCATTTCCTTTGTATGACACTACATGCTTGGTGGCTAATCCCTCTACTTAGAGTCAAGCCTTGGAGCAAAAACTCAAGTGGGGAGATGCTACTTGTATTGTGACTCTGAAATTAAATAAAATTTTCTTTGTTATGTTGTCTCTTTTGTGTTTATTGCATGCTTAGCTTAGTTTCCTTTCATTAAATTTAGCAGGCTTAGTTAACATGTTTTTCCCTCTTAATATAATAGTTAGCTTAATGGATAGTGAGTAGTTCCATCCCCCTTTGGGGGTGGAGATGATGTTCATACATGCAATAAAGAATGGAAATGAATGCTTTATTTTGAATTGTGTTGATAAATGTGAATGTATGCTTGCTTGTTTAGAGTAGAACACTTCAACTGATGGGTTTTGCCACAACTATTAGACACCTCCCATACTTATTTAGGTTATGACAAAACCAACTTGTGTATGTGAATGTTTATCAACTAGGTAGTGATTGAATTGATAGGTTTTTCCACAACCATTAGACACTTCCTATACATAAAATGGACAAATCCAAAGGATAAAAGGGCAGACTCGTATCTTAAAAAGGACAACCCCACACCTTAAAATGGACAAACCCAAAGGATAAAATGGGCAGACTCATATCTTAAAAAGGGCAACCACACACTTTAAAATGTACAAACCCATAGGATAAAAAATGCAGACTCGTATCTTACAAAAGGCAACTCACACCTTAAAATGGACAAACCTATAGGATAAAATGGGCAGACTCGTATCTTCAAAAGGGCAACCCCACACCTTAAAATGGACAAATCCAAATGATAAAATGAGTAGACTCGTATCTTAAAAAGGGCAACCACACACCTTGAAATGGACAAACCCATAGGATAAAATCGGTAGACTCGTATCTTAAAAAAGGCAACCCCACACCTTAAAATGCACAAAGTCATAGGATAAAATGGGCAGACTCGTATCTTAAAAAGGGTAACCCCAACCCTTTAAAGGACACAACAGTAGGTTAAAATGGACAAACCCATATCTTAAAACAGGTAAACCCACACCTTAAAATGGACATACCAGTAGCTTAAAATGTACAAACACACATATTAAAAAGGGAAAATCCACACCTTAAAAAGGACACAACGATAGGTTAAAATTGACAAACCCATCTCTTAAAAAGAGCAAACCCACACCTTAAAATGGACAGACCAGTATGTTAAAATGAACAAAAAGAGTCCTTAGTGACCTGGGCATGTTGAGGCCGTGTGACCTCATAGTTAGGCGTCGTCTAGCTGTAAGTACCTATAGTGACCTTAGGTTGTTTGAGTTGTGTTTGCTAAATTAGGCATCTACCCTCACCCTCTACCCACGTTAGTTTTAGGGATTCTTCCCGTCTCCTTTGAGTCATCTTCTTCTCACCTACTTCTACGTTGTAGTCTCCTCCCCTTTACACACTCTATAAGCGTTTTAGGGTCGAGTCGAGCACTTTTTGCGAGCTTGGGCTCGTAGTGGTGAGAGTGGTCGACTCGAAAGTTTTTTGTTGAGATGGGTGGTTACATGGGCGAGCATCCATTTCCCTGTTTGGACCAGGACTATTCTCCCTGGTAATCCGGACCCATGCATCCGGGGGTGGCTCAAATAAACACCCTGTATGGTTGGGACAATCTTAATTGTGTGGCTAAGCAGTCTTCACATTGGGGTAATATGAGAGAGGCACAAACTGCTAGACCACCATCTAGTTATGTCGGATCATATGTTGTCAACAAACTGAGACATTACAAGAACCTTTCACCTCTTGCGTGCGGTAGGTGACATGAGTGCACCGGTGGCTCCAGTGGCCGTACCGTGTGCCTATCCCGGGTTGAGTGGTCACGTTATCGGGGAATGTCCTTATGATCCCCTAGAACCTGAGTATGATCATACCGTTTCCCAAAATGCTAAATGTAACAATTACACATCCGTGTACAACCCAAAAGGGATGGATTCATGGGGAGACAATATTGATTCAAATTTTTATACATCATTCCCACCCCATTATTCTCCTCCCGCATACCCATATCCATACAAACCACCACCCATGACCAATCATTGGAATCATTCTCAGTCCATAAACACCCAACCCTCAAATCTCCAATTCGGAATTGGACCTTAGAACTGACCACAAACATAATTCGTTGAAACAAATGAGTCAGATCACGCACCAATTACGTATACATGAGGAGGGTAACCTTTCTTGTCAACATGAGGATTTATCTTTTGAGATCAAACCACCACCACAACCGCAAATTCAAAGCAAAATCTTTCAAAGTCAAACTACTAGTCAGTCTGAGGGACTTAGGGTTTCAATTAATGATCACTTGGTGAGGGATTCGATTCCAATTGAGAATAGCATGGACCAGTTTCATTATGAGTCGGCACAAGAATGTGCCTTATCTTTTTGTCTCGTGGCCCTTGAGCTATGATCTTAATGTTTTGCCTCTTAAAGACTCACTTATGGTGGAGCAAGAGTTCCCTAGTACCCTTATTTTCATACGATCTGATGAGAGTTTGCCTCTCACTATTGTTCCTGATCATCTTTAAAATGATGGGACATCAAACAACTACATTGCCAATGAGGGTATTGGGAGTTCCTTAGAGGATACATTGGGTAAGAGACCAACGTTCTGTTTTCCTGGTGAGTCGGACATGCGTAATGAGGTTCTTGACCTCGTTCCGACCCACGAACCTGTTGATTGGAGAGTTTGGTTTGACGATCATAACTTCAGTACCGCAACAGGAGAAACTCTTCTTCCGTTGCACAATTTGTCCCAACCTCTAGAGAGGTTCGAGCTCTCTCAGTTTGATCTTTTGAATGAGATGCCTTTGCGTCTAATTCATGAACCTCTCCTTGCATTTTGTGCACTTTGTGAGGGGGGCCCACATATTGGCCCCGTGTGGTGTCATGTTCCCATTTCAAGTGCATTGACCCACTTTTGAGGTTCTCATTTGATGTCATTTGACAAATGAAGATGTGAACTTATTTTTGTACATAGTTATAATTCAAAAAAAAAACAAGAAGACTCCAAAAGTGAGCACAACTTGTTCAAGGCCCCAACCCGTAAGTAATTGGGCTCCATTTGTTTAATGTATTTCTCTCCCTTCTTAAGTATCTCACAGGTTTTCAGGAATTCAGGTATATGTCTATCCACATAACCATGAACTTTTTGCGCTTAACGTTGGTGAGATCTTTTATTTTTTCATACATAAATACATGTCATATCATGCTTGCATACATTGAGGACAATGCATGAAGTAAGTGTGGGGGGTGCTTTAAATTTGTATAATTGTGGAGTCAAGTCTTTTTCAGTTTGTTTTTGTTTTCTTTTGTTTGTATTGTTAGGGTCATGTTAGTGTGCTGCATTTAATATCGATATATCTGTTTACCATGATCCTTGGGTGACTTGTCTTCTTTTGCTTGCCTAAGTGCTTTAAATTTTCACATTTCTTTGAAAATCTTCATATGTTTGCGAAAGAAAAATTTTGTGGGTTTTACGTGTGTTTAGCATGCACAAAACCGTTGAGAGGCAAAGTAAAAAAGAAGCTCTCAGAATTGACTTGAACATGATACATTAGGATATCTAATACATCGGCTTTAGGTCTTCTATAGTCTATAGGATGCACCCCAGTTTTCCCTCGGGGGGAAGAGTAATCATATGGTTTCAGTACGCAAATAAACAAAGATGTCCACCCTGAACCTAGTGAGTCAAATAATTTGTGTTTATTATTATAAGGAAGTTTGTCCTAGTCAGGGACCTTTAAACTCCTGTTGTGATATCTTAAGTGTAAGGGTTTTGGTTCATGTGTAGATAAGAAATAAGTGAGTAGGTGTTCTATTCTCGCATGGCTCCTATCACTCGGGAAATTAGGTCCAAAGGGATTTAGTGCTTGGTGCTTTCGAGTCATCTGACTTTGGATGCACCGATCGAACTCCTGTTACACGGGTGGTAGGGATCACCCTATGTGGAGATGTGGGAATGGTATATGTGATAGTGTAAGTCCACATAGGCAAATGATGCACGAAACCTGACTCTGGGAGAATTACACAACAACTAGAAAAAAAACTAAAAAAAAGAAGAAAAGAAAAGGAAATGGTATTGCAAATAAGAACCTTAATGGACTTTACACTTTGTATCACTTGAGGATATTAAGGTTGCCCATATCTTTCACATAAGTCCTTAATTAACTTGAACGAATGATTCATTTGGTTAGGTGTGCGGAGTGAATACATATAGAGAGTCGTCCCGTAGAATTATCGTGTCCAATGATCGATAAAAATAGATCCAACGATTCGTGTTGCTAGATTCAATAATGCATCAATGTTCGGATTTTGTCGGTATATCTGCTGAAATCCCTCAGGAGACACCACTTCTCCTCCTTGGCGACAAGGGGGTTTAACTGCTTGTTTCACATGCTAAGTGCGACCTTGACTCCTACGAAAGTGAGTTAGGATTTCCATCTTTTTCGTATGTTTTTCCTTTCTTTCATTTTTCTCTTTCTTTATTTTACTCGAGAGTAGCAAAAATTAGGTGTAGGGGTATTTGATTGACATTATATCATGCATATATTCATGTCTTATATCCTCTATTTTGAATCTAAGCAATGCTATATAATGAGTTTTATGTTTACGTTTCAGGAATAAACAGGTTTGAGAAGAATAGACACGAAAAAGGACTGAAACGTAAGAAGAAATGACTTAAATGAAGCAAAATGGACCTCTCGATCATACGCAAGGACCCGTCTACAAGAGGGAAGGACCTGGACGTAAGCTTGAAGGGACCAAATAGCAAATCGAGAAACTCCACCCCATCATGAAGAGTATTTTTACAATTAGATTCAGGCCCAGACTTCAATAACCGATATGAGTGCACCCCACATGAATATTTGATTGACATCATTTCATGCTTACATTTGCATCTTATATCCATTATCTTTCACCTAAACAATGCTACGTGACGAGTTTTATGTTTGAATTTCAGAAATAAATAGGTTTGAAGAGATGAAGCATAAAAGGACCCAAAAACAGGGAAAAAAGACTGAATTGTGATACCTGGGGACTAAGATGCAAGGGAGAAGGACATGAACGTAAGACTAAAGGACCAAAGAGCAAAACAGAAAACTCCACACCATCATGGGAGTATTTTGGCAATTCTATTCGGGTCGGAGCTCCAACAAGTCAAGTAACCGCATCAAAGACAAACAATACCAGCATGGAAAGCCCAGACTAAAGCGCAGGACGATCCAGATCCTGTAGACCGCTAATTGGCGGTCCGGGTTGATCCGGATCCGCGGAGATTTTTGTGGCACATGTATTAGAGGGTGTTTATTCTATTTATGGTATTTGTTTAGTCCCATACCGGGGGATTGTCCCAGATTACCTTTTTCTATGGCTATAAATAGAACTCTTCACCTTCTATTGTAATGACTTCACATTTTGAGGGGCTACTCTTCCTACTTGAAGTGAGGCCTTGAAGCACACACCAAAGTAGAAGGATGCTGCTTGTTTTACTTTGTTTAATTTCATTTCATTTCATTAGTTTTAGTAGCTTAGTTAATATTCTTTCCTGGCTTAGTTTAATAATTAGTCTAATGTGTAGTGAGTAGTCCATCCCCTTTGGGGGGTGGAGTTGATGTTCATACATGCATTAGAGAATGGAATGAATGCTTTATACTTTGATTGTGTTGATAAAACATGAATGTATGATTGCTTGTTTAGGATAGAACTTACGACTTGATGAGTTTTACCAAAATGATTAGACACCTCTCATGCTTGTTTAGTTTCTGAAATAACCAGCTTGTGTATGTAAATGTTAATCAACTAGGATGATGAATGGATTGATAGGTTTTGCCATAACATTTAGACACTTCCTATGAATGAAAACACTACCTTTATTTGTGCTTAAAGAATGTGTTCAACACCCACCTCTTTGCATGTGTGCACTCACTCCACCCCTTAGGGGTTTTCCATTTCTAAATTCCAGCACACTTATTTCGTTCTTAGTTAAGTTTTAGTTCATCGTTTGTTGTTCGCTTATGCATGTGTTACTTTGTAGTGTAGTATAGCGTAGATTAGGATACTCAAACTCTCTTCCCTATTTTTTCCACTTGATTTCGTACAAACGAGAGGCTGCTCACCTCCCTGTAGACGACCCGTATTCGCCACGTCTTCACTGACGCCGTGCACTTGCGGTTTAATATAAAACATTCAACAAGAATCGAGGCACTAAAGAAGATATCCGAAAATGGGTCCGATCCTACAAAAAATTACTGCAATTGGCGATCCAAGATTGCCAATTAGCAGTCTTTTTTTCTCAGAATCCGACCCGGTTTCTAGTTAATATGGGTTATATGGTTATATTTTTTCTGGGAATGTTTCATTTGTCCTACATCGGGGGATTGTCCCTAGTTTCTTTATTTCATGCCTATAAATAGAATTCTTCTTCTTCCTTTGTAATCTACCCATTGCTTGGTGGCATCTTTCTACTTGCAGTAAGCCTTGGAGCAAAACTAAAGTGGAGAAGAATGCTACTTGTAATGTGAGTCATGTAAATAAAATAATTCTTCATAGTTTGTTTTAATGTTGTCTTTGTTTTAATGTTTGCATGTTTAGCTTGTTTGTTTTCTTTATCTTAGTATAATTAGTTATAAATGTCTTTCTTTCTTAATATAGTTTGTAGCTTAATGAGTAGTGAGTAGTTCCATCCCCCTTTGGGGGTGGAGATGATGTATATTTATGTTTTAGGGTTTTGATGTTTGACGAATTTTGATTGTGTAGCCTCGAATGTTTGTATGTTCATCAGGTTTGTTTTAATCATCTACAAGTTGGGGGATTTTTGATGGGTTTGCCATAACATTTAGACACTTCTCATGCTTGGTTTCCTCGTGTTTATTGGCTGAAATTTCCTGTTGGATATGCTACATTTTAGTTGTGTGTTTGTATTAGCATTTAATTGCTTGATTGATTGAAGAAAGTTTGTTTTGATGAGTTTTGCTATAAATTTCAGAGACCTCCTATGCTTAGCTTTGTTCTTCACATGAGTTTTTGGTTTTTGACGAGTGTTACCATAATTTTAGACACTTCTGAGGCTGAGCCTTGTCTTATGATAATCAAGTAGTCATTGCTAATATGATGTGCGAATGGATTGATAGATTTTGCCAAATCTTTAGATACTTTCTATGCATGAAGACACACACATAACACACACACACACACACACACTTACTTGAGTCATTCATCACTTCTCTCACCTCATATGTGTTCACACTCCACCCCTTAAGGGTTCTTCCATATTTCGTTCCATATCGTTTGTTGTATTTCTTTAGTTTTCATTTGCATCGTAATCTAGTTTGTTTTGCATTTTAGTGTAATTGCCTTTTTAATAGTAGCATGATAATCTCTTCTTCTTCCCCTTTATTCTCCACTTGACTTCGAAAGAACTAGAGTTGACACACCTTCCTGTGGACTAAAACTTAACTAAGAACGAAATAGAGTTGACACTTCTTCACTGACATCGTGCACTTGCAGTATTTAAAACGATTCTCAACCTTCCATTGTTGATTCCATGTGTGCTCTGTTTTGATGTCAAAAATTAATTTACTTTGCATGCTCCCTTCCTAATACAAGTTGGACCTTAAAAGTCAAAGCAAAAGATTACTGGATTACCATTTAGGTCATGCACCATTGTAGACCTTGTACGCATTCGTCTTTTTTTGTTTTATTTTTTGTTTGTTGTTGAGTGCTGAGGTGAGGTACGTGCACCCATTCTCTCATTCATTCATGGTTAAAGCATTCATTAGTTAGTAAGGTGTGCTGGAAAAAGAGTGAGGTGAGTATTTGATTGCATGGCTTGATTGCTAGTTTAGGGATCAAACTACCCTAATGGGGGTTGTCTTAGTGAAAGATAAGGTGGAGAATATCATCACCCATTCATTCCCCCCAAAAATCATGCTAATAAAAAAACCTTCTTCTAAAATCAAGTAGACAATGACTCCTAGGATTCAGGCACACTTAGGAGACAATCTCATTCTCAACGTGATGGCCTGAACGTCGTGTGCTTAGTTACATTGAGACTATTGGGACCTCCGGGTCTAGACTTTCTCATTCAACTTTATGACCTTTGGCTGAGAGAGGTGAGGCATTCGAGAGTGTGGGGGGCCACGGTTAGGCGTCGCCTAGTCTAAAGATCCATAGCCAACCTAAGTTTGTTTGAGTTGTGACTGCTAGATTAGGCCTTTATACTCACCCTTACCTACACTAGTTTTTAATGCTTCTTCTCTTCACATGAGTCATCTTCTCCTCTATTTCTATTGTTTAGTCTCCACCATTTTACACCACTTCTCTATGTGTTTTAGGGTTGAGTCGGGCATTTTTTTGAACTTGACCTCGTGGTGGTGAGAGTAGTCGATTGAGAGTGTTATTGTTGAGATGGATGGTTACATGGGTGATTATTCATGTAATTATTGGGACCAGGAATACTCTCCCTGGTATACTGGTGTGTATTTATCCCAGGGTCAGGTTTTGTTCATCATTACCTATGAGGACTTACACTATCACGTACACCTTTCTCGACATCTCCACATAGGGCAATTCCTACCACCCGTGTAATGGGAGTTCGGTCGGTGCATCCCAAGTCAGATGACTCAAAAGCACCAGGTACAAAGTCCCCTCAGACCTAATTTCCTAAGTTATAGGAGCCGTGCAAGAAGAGAGAACACTTACTCACTTATTTCTTATTTGCACATGAACCAAAACCCCTATACTTATATTAACATACAAGAATTATTTGACTCACTATGTTCGGGGTGGACTTCTTTAAATGTTTAAGTACTGAAACCCTATGATAATAGGTCCCCCGAAGGAAAACAGGGGTGCATCCTTATGACTCAATAAGACCTAAAGTCGGTGTACTAAATATCCTAATGCATCAAATTCAAGACAATTTTGGGAGCTTTCTTTTTACTTTGCCACTCAACGTTTTTGCAGATGCCAAACACATGCAAAACCCACAAAACATTTTCTTTCACAAACACATGAAGATTTTTGAAAGAATTGAACATTTTAAAGCACTAGGCAAGAAAACAAGAAAAGTCACCCAATGATCATGGCAAGCGAATATATTGATACTAAATGCAGCACACTAACATGACCCTATCAATACAAACAAAAAAAAACAAAACAAAAGGAGAAAAACTCGACTATGTACACACGTAAAACACCCCCCACACTTACTTCATGCATTGTCCTCAATGAATGCAAACATGATACTACATGGAGTTATGCATGAAAAAGAAAAGATCTCACCAACGTGAAACACAAAGGGAAGTTCATGGTTATGTTGATGGACACAAACCCGAATTCTCCTCAAAACCTATGAAATACTAAGGAATAATGACAAATACGTGAAAGAAATAAGGCCCAAATACACAAGGGGTGGGGCCCACAATAATCAATGCTCACTCATGGAGCCTTTTGTCTTTTTTATCTTTTTTCTTTTTTTTTGGTTTTTTTCTTTCAAATTTAACTTTGTACAAACATGAAATCTCAACCATTCTTGAAGGAACATGAATGATTGAGCGCGAGAGAGGCTCATGAAGGAACTTGACCTCCTCGACTTCAGCTGGTGCCCCCTCCAAATCAGTGATAGGGGCACCAGCTGACACTCCTTATGCCATAATCAGTGATAGGGGTACCCACTTCTGCAATCGCTGCTTTGAAGCGTTTATGAGGACGTATTCGATCACCCACAAGCTTGCGACCCTATATCATCCGCAAACTAATGGGCAGGTCAACGTCTCTAACTATCAATTAAAGCAAATCCTTGAAAAGACGGTTAATTCCTTGAGGAAGGATTGGTCGACTAAGTTGAATGACGCGTTGTGGGCTTTTCGCGCCGCGTATAAGACCAATTTGGGTATGTCCCCATATCGGGTAGTGTAGAAAAAGGCTTGCTACCTACCAGTCGAGCTCGAGAATCGTTCTTTCTTGGCAATTAAGAACCTGAATATGGATCTTGTTCAAGCAGGAGTGCAATGTAAACTCGACAATGTGGAATTGGATGAGCTACGCAATGATGCGTATGAAAATGCCAAAATTCATAAGTCCCAAGCAAAGATGTGTCATGATCGCATGATTGGGCATCTTTCTCGGTCACAGTGTAGTTCAATTGGGCATCATTAAGTGTTCTACTGGCATAGTAGATCACATGAGGCAATTTGTCCAATCGTTGCCCAAACACTGCTTCCACAGTGAAGTCAGATGCATCACACATTAACTCGACAAGTTCAGTCCACAAATGGGAGCTCAAGTCAGCTCTTTCTTCAGGGTCAAAAAATCATGGTGGCAATCCGGTGTGAACTCAAAAATGGCATCCTTAGCCAACAAGGCGGTGAGAGGTCGATTAATTTTACTAAAATCCCGAATGAACCGCTGATAGAATCCAGCATACCCCAAAAAGGTGCGGATATCCTTCACATTATGTGGCGGTGGGGGATTAGCAATAAGACCCACTTTTGCGGGATCGACCTCAATTCCTCTACTTGAGACCACATGTCCAAGTACAATTCCCCGCTTCACCATGAAATGACATTTCTCCCAATTGAGAGCGAGGTTCTTCTCAAAGCATCGCTTGAGGACAAGGCTCAAGTGATGAAGACACTCATCAAAGAAAGCACCAAATATGGAAAAGTCGTCCATGAAAATCTCAAGGACATGCTCTACCATATCGGAGAAGATTCTTATCATACACCTTTGAAACATTGCCGGCACATTACATAACCCAAAGGGCATGCAACGATAGGCAAACGTGTCAAAAAGACAAGTAAATGTGGTTTTCTCTTGATCCTCGAGGGCGATGGGAATTTGGTTGTAACCAGAGTATCCATCAAGAAAACAATAATACTCATGTCCGACCAACCTTTCCAACATATGATCAATGAATGGCAATGGTCAATGATCTTTCTGCGTTGCCGCATTGAGCGTGCGATAATCAACCAGTTTGCAGGTGTGATGGTATAAGCTCATTATGCTCAATCTCAACAACTGTCACACCTGACTTCTTGCGAACCACATGGACATGACTCACCCATGAACTATCAGAAATAGGATAGATTATACCATGATCCAAGCACTTAAGAAACTCCTTTCGGTCGATTTCTTTCAGCATAGGATTCAATCTTCATTGTGGGTCCCGACGGGGCCTAGAATCCTCTTCGATGTGGTTCCGATGCTATACAATACCAGGGCTAATTCCCTTGATGTCCTTCAAGGACCACCCGATAGCCTATTTGTTTTCCAAGAGCACTTTTTTCAGGGAAGCCTCTTGATTTTTTGCAAAATCAGAAGCAATAATGAGTGGTAAGGTCTCATTATCCCATAAAAAGATGTATTTAAGGTTATCGGGGAGCGGTTTAAGCTTGACCGGAGGTAGGTCATTGTTGGATTCAGAGTTAATTTCAAGTAGCTCAAGGGCCACAGGGTAAGAGCAACAAGCACCCAGATGTGCCTCCCCATCCAGAAGGTTATAGACGGATTCCTCAAAATCATCTTGACTCGCAACCTGGTCATTAGGCTCCTCAATTACATGTCAATGTGAGTCAAACATGCCCAATGACTCGAGCTCATCCATGTCATGAATGAAATTGGCTCTGACTGCATCATCGAAGAGCCTGGGTTGGTTACAAGAGAAAAGATGTTGAAATCCACCGTGAGGTTTCCAAAAGACAACCTCATCAAGCCATTTTGACAATTGATCAAAGCACTAGACGTCGTAAGAAATGGCCTCCCAAGGATCACTGGAATTTGTCCTTGTGGGTTGGACACATGTTCAGTATCCAAGATGATGAAATAACCTGGGAATATGAACTCACCCACTTTAATAAGGACATCCTCAACACTCCCTCGTGGAATCTTGACGGATATGTCAGCCAACTGGAGGGTTGTCCTCGTTGTCTTAAGATCGTTTATTCCAAGGTTTACATAGACAGAGTAGGGTAGAAGGTTCACAGATGCTCCCAAATCCAATAGAGCTTGAGAAATTGTCACATTACCGATCATGCATGAAACCGTTGGACAACCGGGGTCCTTGTATTTGACTTTGTGCATCAAATGTATTTGACTCACATTGGAGGTCAGTCTTTTTGGGAACATTTGTTCTCCTCTTAACAGTACAATGGTCCTTAAGGAACTTGGTATACAGTGGCATTTGCTGAACAACATCAAACAACAGAATGTTCACCTTTACTTGCCTAGGTACCTCAACGATTTTGTCCCAATGCTCATCGTGCTTTTTAGTCAACCTATGAGGGAAAGGTGCCTTCGGGACTTAACTATCACGAGGAGTTTCAGAAGTGGGTTCCTTGATAGACTCACGACCCTCCTCGGAAGAGTCACCAATAGGGTTGGATTAAGGCATTTCTACATTGTTGTCAACAACCCTTCCCGATCTTAAGGTATGGATAACATTTGCATGTTGGGAAAGGTCATTTTCAACACTGTGCACATTCTACCTAGCTTGAGCAGGTTGACCCCTGGGATTTACCACAAGTTGAGTTGGTAACTGACCATTCTCGCGTTTTCATGGAACTGATGAGCCAACTGACTAACTTGCATTTCCAAAGCTTTGACTGTACTTTGCATGCTCTGCGAGCTCTGACCCGCCGGGGTAGTTGAGTTTGGTTAGAACAACTCGACGATGAGGCATGAGGAGGTTGGTAACTATGGTGCAAAGACCTTTGATGTGGGGATTGGTAGGTCGCCGATGGGCGTAGAGGGTGATAAGGTGGAGGTTGAGGTTGAGTGTGCGAGCTCTGACCGTGTCCCCCACTAGGCCGCCCAGAGAAGTTAGTGTGGTTACGCCATCCCGTGTTGTAGGAGTGATTGTACGGGTCATTACGGGGCTTTGCTGATACATCGCATTTGCATGCTCAGTATCCCTTGGGCCGTAAACACAATCCAAGTCATCATGTCCCGTAAGTCCACACCTACTACACGCGGGAGTAGCGACCTGAGCTACATGAGCTCGGTCCAACTCTAAACTCTCAATCCTACGCATGAGAGCAACCAATTTTGCCTCAGACGTGATAGTTGACTCAACTTGATATGATCCAGCTCGACCAGAAGACCTAGCACCTGGTGGCTCTCTCATGGTGTCCCACTCAAAGGTACGTTTAGCCATCAATTCAAAAGTGCCCCATGCCTCAACGATGAGTTTCATTTGGAAATCTTTGTGACACATTAACTCCAACAATGTACGGGTGTTGTCGTTGAGGCCCTCATAAACAATCTGGCACAACTGCCATAACTCAAGTCCATGATGAGGGCACTGCTAGAGAAGGTCCTTGAACCTCTCAAAGAAAGTATGAAAAGATTCAGTCTCAGTCTGATACATTTGATGTATTTGGTGTCGTATCTGTTCAGTTTTACTTTGAGGGAAAAATCTCTTCAGAAAGACGGTCACAAAGTCATCCCAAGACCGAATAAAGCTCGTCGGGAGGCTGTACATCCATTTCTTCGCGTTATCTGATTGAATTAGTTAAAATTATAACCGCAAGTGCACGACCGCGTTGAAGCGGCGACAAATACAGGTCGATCCACAGGGAGGTGTGTCAACTTTGGTTAGTTTGAAGGCAAGTGGGAAAGAAAGGAGAGAAAAGAGTTATGATTGAAACTACACTAAAATGCGCAAGGAGTTGAAAAATCAACATTAAAACTAAACCCCATAGGGGGTAGAGAAAGAATGTGAATACAAAAAATATGTGTATATGTGTGTGTTCAATTGTGCTCATCACAACATGTAGTGCATGAAAATCATAAAACTAAATGTAACTTTGCCTCCACATGAAAAAAGATAACACATTATCATTAAAACATACAAGACAATAATTGGAATGCAGCTAAATGAACTCATTTATAAAGACCAAACCCCACTATGCCTCCACATGAAATGAGATTTACACAATCCTTAAAACATACAAGACATTAACCAAGGTAAAGGCAACAAGAGTACATGCAACTACAAGTCATGTTTCCTTTATCAATTCCATCCATATCCTCATCTCATCATTCCCCATAAAATAGGTCCACTAATCTAAGCATATGCTAAGCTTCATTCAAGAGCACTAACACATCAAAGACAAGAGTGAAATCTCATTAGATGGTTATGGAAATCATGTAAGGTTCAAAAGATTAAGATAACACACATCTAATACATCACATAATCACATCACATATTTCTCCACCCCTCCAAATGGGGATGGAACTACTCACTAATCATTACACTACAACCTACATTAACAAAATGAAACATTCTACTGAAAGAAAATTTCACTAAGCAAGCAAGAAATATTAAAGAAGCTAATTGAAAGGACATAAAACTAAAGAAGCATGCAAGACATATCAAAGGAAATTAAACTAAGAAAGAAGCAACATAACTAAAGGAAAACTTTATTAATTTCAAACTCACAATACAAGTAACCTCTCCGTACTTGATATTTTGCTCCAAGGCTCACTTCAAGTAGAGAGTATGGACACAAAGCATGTGTAGAATACAAGAGAGGAGGAGGAGTTCTATTTGTAGTCAAAGAAAAAGGCAATCGGGAACAATCCCCTGGTATGGGACTAAATATATACCAAAAATAGACTAAATACACCCTAATACACGACCTGACTAAACCGCATCCGATCCGGACCAATCCAGACCGCCAATTGGCGGTCTATAAGGTCCAGACCGGGTCAGGTGTTGGGTTGAGGTTGTCCGGCTCGATTTCTTCATGTTTGATGCACCCTAATCGGTTGTGTAGGTTGCGACCCGAATCCAATTGTTAAAATACGCCTCATGATGGTGTGGAGTTTCTTCATTTGCTCATTGGTCCTTTGGTTTTGCAATCGGGTCCTGCATCTTAGTCCATAAGTCTTGCAACTTAGTCCATTTTCTTGCTTTTAAGTCCTTTTACAGTCTCTCCTTGTCAAACCTATTTATTCCTAAACTTAAACATAAAACTCATTATGTAGCATTGCTTAGGCTAAGAATAAAGGATATAAGACACAAATATATGTATGATATGATGTCAATCATTATCCTTCAACGCGAAAGAAATCATCCTCAACCGGACTAAATCCTCGTCAAGTTGTTGAATCTCGAATTCACGTATAAAAATCTATGGATCCTCCTTATTAGCAGTGAAGGTAGGAAGCATTCTCACATATTGAGGTTTAAGTTCATAGTTGTTCCCGCGAGCTGGTGGAAGAACTATGCAAGAAGGTTGCACGATCCAAACAGGATGGGTCCGTTCCTACAAAGTCATTGGTCTATCCCGTTGAGCTAAAGGTGGTGGTACACCAAGAACTCGATCCTGACCGAATCACTCTTCCTCTCGAGTCGGAGGAGAAGGAGGTCTACGTGGTGGTGGGAGTGGACTTAAGGTGTAGTGGACTTACCCGTACGTCCTTGGGTCCCTCCATGTATGGACCCCGGTCTCCCCCATCTCCACAAGACGACTTTGCCTCACGCTTAAAGGAGATCAAGATGGAGATGGGCAATCACCTAGACCGTCTATCTCAGAAAAATGCACTCTCTCAAGTCGAGCGCTATCACCAGAACGAGCACAACCTCGCATAAAATGCTCAACTCGACTCTACAACAACACACAACAAAAGGTGTAATCAGAGGAGGAGACTATAACGAAGAATATAGAGGAAGAGAAGACTCAGATGAGAAGGGAAGAATCCATAGCACTAGCGTGGGTAATGGGGGAAGGTAGAAGCACACAAGCAAACAAGGCTCAAACAACGTATGGCTATATGTCCTTAGGCTAGACGGCGCATAACTTCGAGATCACTAGTCTCGACAAGCCCCACCTCCCTACAACGAAGACCACAATGCCCAGAAAGTGATACCAGATCCAGAGATCCAGTACCTCCTACTATTGACAAGGCAGGCAACGTAGATCAGGACATGACAGTCTAAGCTAGATCACTCTCCTAGTGCATCCAAAATCCTTAGGGCAAATGTCTACTTGCGTTTAAAAATAAGGCTTTGATTAAGAGTGATTTTTGGAGCAAAGGAAAGGATGATGAAATCCCCCACCTTATCTTGTATGGGACAGCCCCTCCTTATTAGCGTTTTGAGTCTTAATCTAGCAATCAACTCTCCAAACAAACACTCACCTCACTCTTGTTGCAATGCAATTCCTACTAACTAATGCATGATCATACAAAATGTATGAATGAATGTAGGAAGTGCGTACCTCACACCAGCACTCAACAACTGAAAGTAAAGCTAAAACAAAAGACAAACTACATGCCTAAGTCAAGTATATGATGCATGACCTAAACAAGCAAGAATGCCTAATCTTTTGCTTTGGATTTTAGTGGCCAAATTGATTAAAGGGGATTGATTGTTAATATGGGGGCAAACTATAAGTCAAAACATGCATCATATACCAGGAAAAAGATCCCCAGAACACCCTAGTGAATGTAGAAATAACCAGGAAAAAGTAGAGGGAAATTGGAGCTCACCAGGCCACCAATTGGCGGTCCACAACCGCTGATTGGCGGTCAGTTTAGTTATGTTCCCCTCCCAGCTTCTCCTGGTGACGTCTCTTGATCTGTAGAGCCTCCTGAAACAAAGCAAAACCACTCGAATCGTCCAAACCAAAGTCTAGATAGAGCACGTCCCCGACAACGGTGCCAAAAACTTGATTGAATTAGTTATAATAAACCGCAAGTGCATGAAGTCAGTGAAGACGTGGCAAATACAGGTCGTATCCATGAGGAGGTGTGTCAACTCTGGTTTGTTCGAAGATGAGTGGGGAACCAGGGGGAAGAGATTGATTAAACTAACTAGACTAAACTATGCTACGCTACAATAGTACGAAACAAACAAAGAAGATGAAAGCACTAAATATAACTAAACTAAGTGACTAATAGAAGAAGTTGGAAATCAGGAATGAAAACCCCCTAAGAGGTGGCATATGTGTACACATGAAATAAGTGGTGATGAATGCATTCAATAAGCTCAAGTGTAGGTAGTGTTTGCTATGCATAAGAAGTACCTCATGGCAAGACCTATCATCCAAATCACTAACCTAAGTGATTAATATGAGCATGGACAAGTTTGTTATTAAGAACCTAAACAAGCAGATTATGGCAGAAACCATCAAGTTAAATATTCTCTTTAATTCAAACAAGCATACTAACATTTCTCACATACAACAATATTTAGCATTCATTCCATTCTACATAACATGTATGAACATCAACTCCACACCCAAAGGGGGATGGAGCTACTCACACATTATTAGAGTAACATTAATATTAAAGAAAGAAAACATGCTAATTAGTTCTATGAAGATTAAACTAAACAAAGTTAACTCAGCATGCAAGAATTGAAAAGAGACAATATGAAGAAACTAACAAAACACTCAAATTACAAGTAGCCTCTCTCCACCATAGATTTGCTCCAAGGATTTACTCTTAGTAGAGAGGATGGCCACCAAGAGAGGAGATGATTACAAAGGAGGAGGAAGAGTTCTATTTATAGGCATAGAAAAAGGTAACCCGGGACAATCTCATGGTATGGGACTAAATGCATACCAAATATAGCATAAAACATTGTAATACACATCCGATAGAATACAGTTTGGATCCAGAGCGAAATAGAACGCCAATTGGCAGTCTGGATCTCCTGGATCCGGCCCAATTTCGTCTGACTTGTTTATAGCTTTGTTTCTTCTTCTGGAGTGTACCCTAATTGGTTGTGTGAGTTGCGACCCGAATCCAATTGCCAAAATACTCCTCATGAAGGTGTGGAGTGCTTGATTTTGTTAATTAGTCCTTTTGGGTTTACATCCGGGTCTCTCTTACATCTTAGTCCATAAGTCTTGCAACTTGGTCATTTTCCTTGCTTTTAAGTCCTTTTTGAAACTCTTCTTCTTGAACCTATTTATTCCTGAAACATAAACATAAAAGTTGTTACGTAGCATTACTTAGGCTAAACACAAAGGATATAAGACACAAATATATGCATGTTATGAGGCAATCATATACCCAACCCATGTATCCTGGGGTGCCTCAGACAACCACCCAGCATGGTTGGGACAATTTTAATTATCTGACTGAGCAGTCTTCAGATTGGGGTAATATGAGAGAGGCACTAACTGCTAGACCATCATCTAGTTGTGTCGAAAAATATGTTGGTGAAAAAACTGAGTCATTGAAGAAAGTTTGACTTCTTTCTTGCGTGCAGTAGATGGTATGACTGGATCAGTGGTTCCAGAAGCCACATTAGATGTCGAGAGTGGTTTAAGTGGTCAGGTGTTCGAAGATTGTTCGTGTGTTCCTACCAAACCTGATTATGATGATGCTTTTCCCCAAAGTACTCATTATGACCCATATGCATTCACACGTATAACCCAGGGAGGACATATCACTAGTGCAGAATAGTGCATACTCATCGCCTAATAGATGTTAGAGGTATTAACGGCTGACGTCTATAGGTATAGGCGTTGGATGTCATCACGGCCGACATCTATTATTTACTATAGACGTCAGCTGTTTGAACATGCATTGGCATCCAACATCTATAACCCTCAAACATCGACCGATAGACGTCGTATATTTGTATATACGTCTTCTATTCCCCATCCCGTATAGACATCAGGTGAGAGTTAAGTCTGACGTCTATAGGTCTAATAAGGCCAAGTATCCATTCAGTTTTTATCTTATCTTTTTTGTTAGACGACGAAAACCTTAGCCGTCTTCCTCCTCCACGACCACTCAAGCCAAAACTTGACCAAAACCCAACCAAAATCCTAGCCATCGCAACATCGGCCGTCTTCCTCCACTTCCCTAACGACCGTAGCCTCCTTCGACCACCGTCAACACACCCATTCCTACGCCACCACTGTCACCATCGACTGTAAGTCTTCAACATTGCTTTCTTCTTCCAAGGTTATTTGCTTCTTATCTTCTTCTTTGCATGTTGAAGTTGTTCTTATTTTTCTTTTTTTAGGGAAAAAACATTTTTTTAGGAACGTCAAAGTGTTTTGAGATACCTTTCTGAAACAAACTATATTAATCGTGTATTGAATTGGTGTTTGCTTGGATTTTGGTTGTATCCACTACCTATGTTTTTTTCAATTCCCTAAAGTGGCCTTTCTCTTCTTGATCGGATAGTTGTTTTGTGGGCTACAAATGAGTTTTTAGAGGAGTTCCTCCTCTAAAAACCTTGTTTCATTCGGAAGTTGTGGTTCGGCTTCCTTTTGCTATCTAATAATATGAAATGCCAGTTCTCCTGGAAACAAATTCAGAAGTATAGAACTTAGGAGTTTACGTTAATTTCTGAAGTTTGATTGAATAATAGTTGGGTTCCTTCTTTAGCTTTGTAGTATCGATCAATAACTGACTTCATACTGAAATAGCACATCAGCATTATCATGATTAATGTATGTAGTAATCATTTCTAGAAAACATACAATTAATTCACGATTTCTGAAATATCAACTTGAAGCATCTCTAGTATAACAAATTAATGTGCAGGAAAAGCCCAAAATAAGTAAAAGAAAAACAAAACAAATGAGTCATGCATATAATTAATCACCTTTGGAATGGGTTAAGGTTTTCGATATTGACCAATTTCGATTTATATACCGCTCGGGCTTGGGATTACTGATAATTTGTTGGTTCTTTCATGCAGCGTGGTTCGACGACAAAGGAGGACGCGCGTCGTGATATTGAGAAGAAGATTTTGCTGGTCTGTGCGTTTCTTCAATGTATAGTGTGATTTTTTATGAATGTATAGTGTGATTTTTTATCTGCTAGTTTCAGTTCAATGTTTGTTAAGAAAGTGTGGAATAAGTGTAAGCAAGTGTGGATTAAGTAATATCTGATGATTAACTATGTGTTTTTCTTTGTTTTAGATAATTGTCATCATTATTTTCCTTATGTTTAGATAATGTGAAATTTATTGTGGCTATGAATGAATCTAATGATATCAAACCACATCGGGAGATCAAACTGCCCCCTAATAACAATTCTTGGTTAAAGAACGAGTTTCTTAGGAAGAATGATCGAATCTCTGTTTGTTATTTTAAAAAATTGTTTTAATATTCTATTTTATCTTCTATGTTCAAATTTAAAAAATAATTGTAAGTGGTTTAGCTTCGTATAGTACTAGACATGTACGACGTTTATTTCCATGGGTAATTCAGCTAGTATAAACAAGTCACTAATCATGTATTATTTAACTATGTTCACTGCCAATTTGAAGTTAGAAAAATAGAAATATCATCCACACACTATTTTGGTGTTGTGTCGAAGTTTGAGGGGTTTTGATGTAGTGATGAATTGGGTGGAATTGAAATCAAGTTTAGATCCAAGGATTTACTGTTTGTGGATGAATTGAATGTAGTGTGTTTGTGATGAATTGGATGTACTGTTATAAAATTTTCTTCTTAATCCCAGGATTTGAAGATTTTTACATAACAAATTTTAGGGGAGGTTCTGCCAAAATTTCAAAAAAAAAATCTCAATTACTATTAATAACAAGATAGTTTTAAAATAATAACTTAGATTTTATATTAAAAAGACTATAACTTAGATCATGTAAAAAACTTATGTTCAATTAGTTTAGTGAGTCCGTACATTTATTTATGTTTTTAATGTTTAGCTTAGTTAAATGTTTATTTATTTATGTTTATTTATGCTGAAAACATTTTTTTGTTTTGTTAAATGTTTATTTATATTTAGTTTCTAATAACTCATTGCCACCCTTCACCAACTTGGCCTTTAATAACCTAAAGAAAAAGATTAGACAATATTGCTAAGTCATTCATCATATAGGATTTCCATTCATCGTATTTATTATTTATTATACGATTTCTGTCATAGATTGCCGGCGTATGGTACGTAATCTCTTTCAATCATCGTTCATTAGAATGCATGCATTAGTTAGTAGGACTTGCATTGAAACAAGAGTGAGGTGAGTGTTTGTTTGGTGTGTTGTTTGTTAGATTAAGGTATGAAAAATACTTAGGGGCAATCACCTATAGGAGATGAGATGGGGGATGTCATCACCCTTTCCTTGGCCCAAAAACAACTTAATAAAAGAGCCTTAATAAAATCAATTAGACGTTGGCCCCTAGGATTTTCGGACGCATTAGGGAGAGAAAACTGTTTAAGACCGTTATGGCCTAAACATCATTGCCCATCTAGTCTGCCTGAGATTTTAGGAACCTCCAGCTTCTTGATTTCCTACAGACTAGTGGTCCTCGATGTTTAAGACCGTTTCGGCCTGAACGTCGTTACCCATCTAGTCTCCCTGAGATTTTAGGGACCTCCGGGTTCTTGATTTCCTACAGACTAGTGGTCCTCGGTGGTACCATGAAGTTAGGCGTCGTCTAGTACTAAGGACCTATAGTGTACTTTAGGCTTGCTTTAGCCTTAATTGCTTAGTTAGGTTTCTAACCTTCCTTATTCCCACGCTAGATTAAGGACTTCATCTCCTCTCCTCTGTCATTCTTTTAATTGTTTGAGGTAACTGAGTTTAATTTAGAATATGAACTTGTTAAGTTATTGTATTAAATGACATTCTAATAAACTTGGTTTTAGGTAATCCTAGTAAAAAATCGAAAGATTAGATCTTCTAACAAGTATATGCATCGTATGTTTCGAGCGAGGTACCAAAAGTTAGAAGCACAAATAATGTCTGAAAAAATTGCTCCGAATAAATAAGAGGCAATTGACTCCGGTATGAGTGAGGAGCAAGCAAGTAACCTATCTCCTCCTTCTCCCGTAGCTCATTGTGATTCTTGGAAGAGAGCGAGAGTAAACTCCAGAGGGGAGTACGTCATAGACGAGTCACAAGTGATCGACTCGAAGATAGTAAGTTGTATCACTTGTATATGTTATTAATTCATATTTAGTAATTTTATATTTTTCAATTGTTGGTAATTTTTTTTTAACTTTAGGACTCTCTGAAGTTGAGAGAATCTCAAGGCGAATTTGTTTTCGATGGTCGGAATGATATTCTACGCGGGGCCTTGGGAAACGGCGAACACCCCGGTCGTGTGTGGGACCGGTTGGACTGCGACAATATTATGGAAACACTCAACGGTCTACTTCGTCGACAGGTCATACCAAATGCCAGCAAGAGATCGTAGATTTGAAGAATACGTTGGAACTTGTTTTAGTGAGATTGGATCTTGATTTGCTTACTTCTCCTACTCGTCGTAGGACCGGTTCTTCCCTGTAGACCACTCCTCCAGTGCAGCCAGTGTTCAACCCCGATGGACAATATGATTTTGTGGCACATTCTCGAGAATTGGCCCTCGTCGGTGGTCCCCCGTTTGGAAAGTTCAAGGATGGATTTAGATGTTCTCTATTTGTCGAAGGCCCTGATCGAAGATTGGTGTGACACAGGAAGGTTTATAACATATCCAGACACCACTTCACAGAGGTGGGAGATGGAGACGTGAAGGTTGCAGTGGGGAGTTGCTTAGATGCTGGTGCTTTGGTGCCATTTCCGGAAGGAGATTGCTATCCTCGTCGATGCTATCGGTGGGTTCGTGAGGTGGCCTAGTTATTTAATAGAGATAAATGACACACATGAGGTATACTTTAATTTTGAAAGACTTTAAATTTCAAATTTTTTAACAATTGTATTTTTAATGATTGTATATATATTTGTAAGGTGTCAAGCTCTCAGAGCAAAGGGTCAAACAACCATCTCCGATCAATATTAATTTGCCTCCAAGTAGGCGTAAAATGTTGTACCAATATATGGTAGGTAGGGAATCACAATCCTTAAGTACCTGAGATTTTGAGGAGGGGGTTAAATGGTTGCCTTCGGCTTTGTATGTCACCAAAGAGGATGTCATGCAGTTCTTGGCGATCGATTCATTGTGTATCATGATTATCGATGTGCAAGTGAAGTGTTTTCTTTGGTATAAGATGAAATGTATTCAATAATTTTATCGTAACTGTAATAAAATGTAATTTTTACTCTTGTAGACACCTTTATGACGTCAGAAGGCCAGTCTTTCCCGACGATCAAATATTTGGATTTATGAGTCCAACTACATATATATACCGGAATGACGACAAATCGGGTCAGCTTGGGACTCTCATGAAAGAAGAAGACAAAAGATATTACCTGCTCCCTTATCATGAGTGGTAAACTTTGTAATTCAAAGTGGAATTTTATTTTGTAATAAGCTTCTCATTATATATATAACAGGGCTCATTGGATGCTTGTCGTTGTATGCCCTGCAACTAATTCGGCATATTGGTTTGATCCCTTAGGGTCGAATAAACCAAGGGACTCCATAAAGAAACTTCTAAATATGTAAGTTCGTTTTAGTCATCGTATTTGTAATTCGTGGATTTTTATTAGTATTATTCAATGAAGGTTTTCAATAACTTGTGCTACTCAGGACAATGAAGGTGTACCGAGCGTTAGGTGGCAGGAGAACAACCACAAAAGTGGAAGTAACATGGCATGGAATGGGAGTAAGTTGTTTCCCTATTTTTTGTTAATTAACTTAGGAACATATATTTAGCAAATTTGTATGTTTGTAGTACCAGAAGCAGACTGGAAATACGGAATATGGTTATTACGTGATGAGATACATGGAGGAAATTCTCGAATTTGCAAATCAAATTTTATCCTTATCAGAGGTAATATAGATAGTTATTTAGCTGTATATTTATAGTTTCAATATTTAGATATTAATATTTTTACTTGTATTTTGATAGATCTTCCAAAAAAGTAGTGATTCCTTCTCACAACAGGAGCTCGATGATACTCGCGACTGATGGGCTCGCTATTTTATCAGAAACATGTTGATGAACTAAGAGGTTCTCATGTCACTAACATTTTTGTGTAATTTAGTTAACAAGTTCACTTATATTACAAACATACAATTTATGCCTTAATATAATCGCCTCACTTTTAGAATGAATGTCAAGTGTTTATGTATGAATTAATGCCAAGTGTGTTGAATGATTGTGTATGCTTGTATGTATGTGTTTGTGAATGTATGCCTGTATGTATATGTGGATGAAAGTGTGTATGTATTTCTGAACGAATTTGGTGCAGAATGAATGTGTTTGCTATGTAGTGTTTTTGGTGCAGGCCGGATTGCTATTTATTTTTTCTTCTTCCAGGTTTAGGAATAGACGTCGGATGTTTGTATTAGCCGTCGTCTATTCTTTTGAAGAAAGGTATAGACGTTGGCTGTTATTTATGACCGACGTCTATACCTAAAGAATAGACGTTTGTCATATCGAACGGCTGACGTCTATTCTTTAGGTATAGACGTCGGTCATAAATAACAATCGACGTCTACACCGAAAGAATAGACGTTGGATTTTAAGCGACTGACGTCTATGTATAGACGACGTACACATAGACGTCAGATCTGGGAATGCTTATATCCAACGTATATACCCCCATACATCCGACGTATATTCCCTTTTCTGTAATAGTGTATTCATGGGAAAACCACAGAAATACTCAGTATCATACATCATGCCCACCCCAATTCCACCTCCCAAATACCCAGAATTCTACCAACACACGACTACCAATCATTGGACTCATTCTCAGCCCATTGACACCCAACCCAAAAAATTTCCAAATTTTGACTTGAGCCTTATTGATGACCCAGAAATGATTCCTTAGAACAAATCCTCCAAATGTTCATGGAAACCACTAAATTTTTTTTCAAGTCCAACTGAATTCCTTTCAAACTATGAAAATTCAAGTGAGTCAAATGACACAACAATTAAGTGAACATGCGGAGAGTGACATTTCTTGTCAATGTGAGGATTCATCTTGTGTTATCGAACCCTCACCACATCTACAAATTCAAAGCACAATCTGTCAAAGTCATACTCTTTGTCAGTCTGATGGACTTGGGGTTTCAATTCATGATCACTTAGTAGAGGATTCGATCCAAATTAATGATAAAATGGACCACCTTGATTTTGAGTTGGCACAAGATAATGCCTTATCTTTTTGTCTCGTAGCCCTTGACCCACATGATTTTAATGTCGTGTCCCTCAAGGACCCACCTCTGGTGAAGCAGTAGCTCCCTAATACTCCTATCGTCATAAGAACTGATGAGGATATTGGGACGTCCTTATAGGATATCTTCGGGAAAAGACCCACTTTTTGTTTGCATGATGTGTCGGGCAATAACGAGGTTCTTGACCTCGTTCCGACACAACAACTTCTTAGTTGGAGAGTTTGAATTGATGATCCTGATTTTAATACCATAATAGGGGATATTCTTCTTCTGTTACGTAATTGTTGCCAAACTCTTGAGAGGTTCGAGCTCTTGCAGTTTCATCCTTTGAATTAGATGCCTTTGCGTCCAATTCATGAACCTATCCCAATATCTGGTACACTTTGTGTGGGGACCCACACATGAGTATTTTGGCCTCACGTGGTGTCATGTTCTCATTGTGGGTACATTGATCCACTATGTGGTTCCTTTTCACTGTCCTTTGACAAAGTATGATGAGAGCTGCTTTTTGTACATAGTTATAAAATAAAGTTGTCACGGGTTCCACTCCTTGAGGATCTGGACCCAATTTGTTAACGTATTTGTATTCCATTCTTAAGTATCTCGCACGTTTTGGGAAATTTGGGTTTAAGTCCATCAACATGACCATTGATTGACATCATATCATGTACATATTTGTGTCTTATATCCATTATCTTGAACCTAAACAATGCTACGTAACGAGTTTTATGTTTGACTTTTAGGAATAAACAGGATTGAGGAGAAGAGGCATAAAAGGACCTAGAAGCAAGGAAAATGACTGAGTTGCAAGACTTGGGGACTGAGATGCAAGAGGGAAGGACCCGGATGTAAGCCCAAAGGACCAAGGAGCAAATCAAGAAACTCCACACCATCAAGAGGAGTAATTTGGCAATTCGATTCGGTGCTAAGCTCCAACAACCTACTCGGATGCATCAAAAATAAAGACAAGAAGCCAAACAACCACACAGCAAATCAAGGCCGGATCCGAACAATATAGACCACCAATTGGTGGTCCAAGACCGCTGATTGGCGGTCGGTTTGGGTCTGAATCCGCTAAGACTTTGGCAGGTCGTGTATTAGGGTGTATTTAGTCTATTTTTGGTATATGTTTAGTCTCATACCGGGGGATTGTCCCGGATTACCTTTTTCTATGGCTATAAATAGAACTCCTCCTTTTGTATTCACCCATGGCTTGGTGGCATTCTTTCTACTTGGAGTGAAAGCCTTGAAGCAAAAACTCAAGGTGGAGAAGAATGCCACTTGTAATGTGAGTCATGTAAATAAAATAATTGTTCTTAGTTTCTTTTAATCTTGTCTTTTAATTCTTGCATGCTTCTTTAGTTTTATTTTCCATTCAATTAGCTTCTTTAATATTCCTTTCTTGCTTAGTTTGATTTCCTTTCAGTAAAATGGTGAGTTTTGTTAATGTAGATTGTAGTGTAATGATTAGTGAGTAGTTCCATCCCCATTTGGGGGGTGGAGAAATATGTGATATGCTTATGTGATGTATTAGGTATGTGTTATCTTAATTATTTGAGCCTTATATGATTTTCATAACCATCTAATTCGATTTCACTCTTGTCTTTGATATGCTAATGCTCTTGAATGAAGCTTAGCATATGCTTAGATTAGTTGACCTATTTTATGCGGAATGATGAGGTAAAGATAAGGATGGAATTAATATTGGAAACATAACTTGTAGTTGCATGTACTCTTGTCGCCTTTACCTTGGTTAATGCCTTGTATGTTTTAATAATAATGTACTTTCTTATTTCATGTGGAGGCATAGTAGGGTCTAGTCTTTATACATGAGTTCATTTAGCTTCATTCCAATTATTGTCTTGTATGTTTTAATGATATTGTGTTATCTTAATTCATGTGGAGGCAAAGTTGGATTTAGTTTTATGATTTTCATGCACTACATGTTGTGATGAGCATAATTGAACACACACATACACATTGTATTCACATTCTTTCTCTACCCCCTATGGGGTTTAGCTTTATTGCGTATTTCCCATTTCTTTTCGCATTGTAGTGTAGTTTAGATCGTAACTCCTTTCTCTCCTTTCTTTCCCACTCGCCTACGAACAAACTAAAGTCGACACACCTCCCTGTGGATCGACCCGTATTTGCCACCGCTTCAATGCGGCCGTGCACTTGCAGTTAATTAAAATGAATCAATCAACCATGAACTTCCGTTTGCCCTTTACGTTTGTTAGATCTTTTCATTTTCATTCATTAATCCATGTAGTAGTGTACTCACATTCATAGAGGAGAATGCATGAAGAAAGTATGTGTGTGTGGGGTGCTTACGTGTGTATATAGTCGAATCTTTTTCTTTTGTGTCTATTGTTAGAGTCATGTTACTGTGCTGCAATTTACATTGATATATCTACAATTTACATAGCTCTCACACTTCCAATTGCTCCACATACTAGAGAGACTTCTTCAAATACCACAAAAAATCTCAAATTCTACACTCTAAGCATTATACTTCCACATCTTTGATCAATTCCATATTATACTCAAAGTGTGCTCAAGAAGAGAGTGTTGATCCACTCAACAAATTGTTGTCAAGAAGCAAAGATTTCGGTGAAAGCCTGAAGTGCTCCTTCTGGGATTGTGAGAAGAGAATCCAAGGTAGCTAGGGTTGTTCGAAAGGCTTGTTGTGTAAAGGTGTTCTCTCCTGGCCCGGAACAGGGAGTGGATAGTGAAGTCATGAGTGGAGCTTGTGGAGTCGAGCGAAGCTTGAAAGAAAGGAAGTAGGCGGGAGACCGAAGCTCTATAAAAAACCCCTTGCATTGTTGTGGTTTGCATTGTTTTTCCCTACTTGTTTAAAATTATTTTCCGCTGCACATCTTGTTTAATTAAGTAGGGATTAAGTTAAATTGTTTAGTATATTAAGTAGGCCATCGATCCTAACAATTGGTATTAGAGCATAGGTACTAAATTTCATATACTTAATCGTATTTTAGCATGAACTCAACTTCATCTAATCATGTAGAAGGACTTTGCACCACTAGACCTCCTTTGCTTAATGGTTCGAACTTTGATTATTGGAAGAATAGAATGAAAATATTTTTGATTTCTAATGACCTTAAGTATTGGATCTTCTTTGAAAACCCTTAGACAGACCCAAATAAAGAAGAACTTATCACTTTAACTATAGCTAAGATGAAAGAATATAAGATGAACTATAGTATCATGAACATCTTATTTTTTAGCTTAAATGAGAGAGAATATAATAGGATTAGAGGTTGTGATAGTGCTCATGAGATTTTGCATAGACTTCAAATGCATCATGAAGGAGATAGTAAAACAAAAGAAACATGTATTAGTCTCATATTGCATAAATATGAAAAATCAACTATGCAACCCAGTGAGAACATAAGCGAGTTGAACACTCGCTTGACTGATATAACTAACTCTCTTTATATTCTTGGAAGAATGATTAGTGGAGGAGAAATGTCAAGGAAGTTCGTCAGATCGCTAAACAACGATCGGAAAGACAAGGTTGTTGCAATTGATGAAGCTCACGATCTTTGTAAACTAAAGATAGAGGAGCTAATTGGGAACCCTATGGCTTATGAACTCCAAATAAATCATCAAAAGGAGAAGGAAGCCTCCAAGATTAAAGAAACCTTAGCATTACATGCGAATTTTGATGAACGAATGATGAGAGTAGAAGATGAGGATATTGAGGTCCTTGCCAAAGACTTCTTCAAATATCTCAAGAAAGTTAAGGGAGAAATGAGAGGAAGAAGAAGTTATAAGAAGGAAAAAAAGAAGGAGAAGGAGAAGAGTGAAGATGAGAAGAAAAGGGAGAGAAGGGAGAGGATAAGAGAAAAAGAGAAGAGCAAGAGAAAGAGAAGAAGATGGAAGCTCACAAAGCTACTAGAGATGATTCATCATCACCTTCTCTACAAAGTAGAAGAGAGGTTGCCCACACATGCTTTATGACTATACAAGATGATGAAAGTGAGGTAGCTTCTAACTCTTGTTCTAGTAGTTCAAATTCTTGCTCTACTAATCAAATTTTAGTGATAGCTCATGCTCTAAACAAGAATCATATAATTTTGATTAGCTTCAAATTGCCTTTCATGATCTACTTAATCAATATGAGATCATTTGTGAAAAGAACAAGAATGCTAGTAAGACTATAAATGATCTCCAATTCCAAATTCATATAATCATGAATGTGAAGAAGGAGGTGATTGCTAGACATGAAAAACAAGCATTAGAACTTGGTAGTCTAAATGCTACACCTATTGATATTGAACAACTAGATCTTAGAGCTTCTAATGTGCAACTTAGAAAAGATCTATAGAAGTTCACAAAAAGAACAAAAATGCTTGGCATGCTTCTAAGTTGTCAAAGATAATCTTTGGATAAACATGATTTAGGATATAATGCTTCACATTCTAAAAACCATGTTTCTTACACTACTTTGAATGGAAAGCAATTTTTTGTTAATCAAAGTTCCTCAAGTGTGTGGGCTCCCAAAACCAAAATCGTTTGGGTTCCTAAAGCTAACATTCAAGGACCCAAAGTTGTTTGGGTACCTAGAGCTACGCTTGTAGGTACTTGAAGGAAGATGGGAGATCGGTAGTGATCGACTGACCATGAAAGTTGAATATCAAGCCAGGGTCACAATCAAAAGGAGAATCGGAACCACAATCAAGGAATGCAAGTTTAGTAACAATCATTAATCCTCCTAAGAAAATAGAATTGGTTCCAATAGGATTATGAATGCTTAATTGTCATTTTTTTAGCTTCATAACAATTGCATCTCATTAAGGGGAGAAAAACATCACATGCTTTTATATACATATTTGAGATGTTAAAAGGGGAGAAAAATTGAGCTTAATTGATATATCTCATTCATATTGATAGAGGGATCTTAATGAATATCATTTACATGAAGTAATGAATTGCAAAATTAAGGGGGTGCAAATTCATTACATTAGATAAGAGGTGAAGAGTTTCAACATCTCATTTCGTTTTAATTTTGATTGATGGATGTCAAAGGGGGAGAAGAAAATAACTTGAAATTGAAAGTACTTGAACAAAAACTATGCACATCCTAAGAGGGAGCATCTTATATGCATAGTTTATATCTTAAAATTTCAAGTTCAAAGATATAGATTGTCATCATAAAATTGGGGAGATTGGCCTTTTGGCCTTAATTCTTGTTTTGATGATTTAAACAACCTAATCTTAATCATAATCAAATGTAGTGTAGCACACATAATGCATAGAATATATATTATATTGTGCTAACATCTACAGGTGATCAAGACTCAAGGAAGAATGAAATTGAAGTCAATATGAGTAATCAAGCTTTTGAAGACGTGTAATTTGTCTTTATTTTGAGTCTTAGGAACTTGTATAAACTTGAGAATACAAGAGTTAAAACTCACTCACATACACACTAGGTTCCTTGTAGAAGTCACACGAAATTTCACATCAATTGGACTTCAATAGGTCACCCGAACCTCAGTCGAAAAAACACTTAAACCAATCCTAAACTTGCTGTACCAATCGGTCGACTAACTTTAGCCCTCTGTTTGACCAATTGTAATAGACATTCCAAGTGTATTTTCCTAGTTCCACTGGTCGACCGCCCTTGACCTTTTGGTCGACCGTTCCCGTATTTTTCGGGTGACTATTATCTTTGTCGTATTATACAACAATCGTATTCGTACAAATTCATCAAACCCCTAAATATAATTGGCCACTGGTAGAACATTGACCCAACAAGGGTCGACGAGATGAACACATATATTGAGCCAAAAGTGCCTGATATTTTTGGTCGATCCTTTTGTTCGACCGTTATACCTTTACCCTGGCCAAAACCCCTAAATCGGTCAACCGAACCCTGACATGGTTCGAACGATGACTTAAGTAATAATGTAATTGGTTCGACCGTTCACTAGTTTGTTCGAACGTTTCTTTATTCTTAAGGAATGGTCGACCGCTTGTCCAGACCGTTGAGGGACAGAATTGCTAATCCTGTGCTTCTATTTTGTGTTCTCTTCACACAACTTAACCAATTCATCCCCAATGGCTATATCTCTATAGGAGATTATAAATAGATGTCCATACACCTTGTTTACATAGCTCTCACACTTCCAATTGCTCCACATACTAGAAAGACTTCTTCAAGTACCTCAAGAAATCCCAAATCCTACACTCTAAGTCCTATACTTCCACATCTTTAATCAATTCCATATCATACTTAAAGTGTGCTCAAGTTAGAGAGTGTTGATCCACTCAACAAATTGTTGTCAAGAAGTAAAGATTTTGGTGAAAGCCCGAAGTGCTCCTTCTCGAATTGTGAGAAGAGGAATCCAAGCTAGTGAGGGTTGTCCACGAGGCTTGTTGTGTAAAGGCATTCTCTCCCTGGTCGGAATGAGGACCGGATAGTAAAGTTGTGGGCAGAGCTCGTGGAGTCGAGCGTAGCTTGCAAGAGAGGAAGTAGGCAGGAGACCGAAGCTCTAAAAAACCCTTGCGTTCTTGTAGTTTGCATTGTTTTTCCCTACTTGTTTTAAATTCTTTTCCGCCCGCTGCACATCTTGTTTAATTAAGTAGGGATTAAGTTAAATTGTTTAGCATATTAAGTAGGCCATCGATCCTAACAAATCGTATTAGGGCATAGGTACTAAATTTCATATACTTAATCGTATTTTAGCATGACATCAACTTCATCTAATCATGTAGGTCTTTCCACCACTAGACCTCCTTTGCTTAATGGTTCAAACTATGATTCTTGGAAGAATAGAATGAAAATCTTTTTTGATTCTCTATGAACTTAAGTTTTGGATCTTCTTACAAAACCCTTACACACCCCCAAATGAAGAAGAACTTGTAACTTTAACTATAGCTAAGATGAAAGAATATGAGATGAACTCTAGTATCATGAACATCTAATTTTGTGGCTTGAATGAGAGAGAATATAATAGGATTAGAGGTTGTGATAGTGCTCATGAGATTTGACATAGACTTCAAATGCATCATGAAGGAGATAGTAAAACTAAAGAAACACGTATTAGTCTTATATTGCACAAATATGAAATTTTCACTATGCAACCCAGTGAGAACATAAGCGAGATGAACACTCGCTTAACCGATATCACTAACTCTCTTTGTGTGTCTTGGAAGAATGATTAGTGAATGACAAATCGCAAGGAAGTTCCACTGATTGCTCAACAACGATTGGGAAGACAAGGTTGTTTCAATTGATGAAGCTCATGATCTTTCTGAACTAAAGATGTAGGAGCTAATTGGGAACCTTTGTTGCCTATTAGACCTTAATCCCTGTTTTAATAATTTAATTAACCTAATCTTAATCAAAATAAAATGTAGAGTAGCACACTTTATGCATAGCATATATATTGTGTTGTGCTAACATCTATAGGTGATCATGACTCAAGGAAGAATGGAATTGAGGTCAAGACATGTAATCAAGCTTTTGAAGACATGTAATTTGCATTTATTTTGAGTCTTAGGATTGTGTAAACTTGATCATACAAGAGCTAAAACTCATTCACACCCACACTAGGTTTCTTGTAGAAGTCACATACAAAATTTTACATCATTTGGACTTAAATAGATCACCCAAACTTAGACCAGAAAATCACTTAAACCTAATATGCCTGTGAGAAATGATTGACCGAACCTAGTTCTCATTTCGACCGTTTCGATTAGTTATTCTACCGTCATTTTACCTATCGTCTAGTCGACCAATTTGAACTTTTTGGTCGACCGTCTACATGTGTCTATTTACCGTTAGCCTTGTCATATTATACAACGGTCAGATTTTCCAAACCCCCAAAATTCCTGTGGCCACTGGTCGAACGATGCCTTCTTGGAGGTCGACCGGTTGAAGACTTTTTTATCTTCCAAAAGTGCCTGCTTGTTTTCGGTCGAACGTTGCCAAGCAACTGGTCGACCGAACATAGAATTTCTTAAGCCTAGAACCTCCTGGTATTTTTCGGTCGAACGCACGTCCTGATGACTTCGACCTTTAACCTTTTTGCCTAGCCAAAATCCCAATATCGGTCGACGGACCCCTTTCTGGGTTCGACCGATAAGTTAAGTTATAGCCGCCTTGGTTCGACCGATCGAGATTTAGTTCGAACGTTTTCTTATTCTTAAGGAAATGATCGACCAGTTTTCCCAATTCTGTCGACCGTTTGTGTCCAGTTTTGTGTACTATTATTTGCTAACTTGTGTGTCTTACACAACTCACTTACCATATTAATCACAACGGCTATAACACCTTAGGAGCTTATAAATAGATGTATTCCAACCTTATTTCATGAAGCTCTTACACTTCCAATTGTTCTACACATCTAAGAGAAATCTCCGAATCTTCAATTCCCCAATCGTACACTCTAAGCCTAAAGTTCACACCACTTGACCAACTCCAAATCATACTCAAGTGTGCTCAAGTTAGAGAGTGTTATCACTCAAAGTGCTTTCAAGATTTTAAAGGTTTCGGTGCAAGTCCGAAGCAACCATCTCAGATTGGGAGAAGAGGAAATCGAGCTCGACGAGGATTCTTGTGTAAAGGCTTGATCTCAGCCTGGAACGAGATCAGATAGTGAATACGTGATGGATGTCAAAGGGGGAGAATATTAGGAGAGATTATGTGACAAACTTCAAACTTGAATAAAATTGAACAAAGACTATGCACATTGAAAGAGGGAGCTTTATATATGCATAGTTAACATATAGAAATTGAATTCAAGCTTTTGAAGAATGGAATTGAAGTCAAGACATGTAATCAAGCTTTTGAAGGCATGTAATTTTACTTTATTTTGAGTCTTAGGAACTTGTGTAAACTTGAGCATACAAGAGTTAAAACTCACTCACACACACACATTAGGTTCCTTATAAAATTCACACACAAAATTTCACATCTTTTGGACTTCAATATATCACCCCAAGTTACACCGGAAAATAACTTAAACCAAAACCTAATCTGCCTCTAAGAAACGGTTGACCGAACTGAGTTCTCAGTTCGACCGTTTCGATCAGTTATTCTATAGTGATTTTACCTATCGTCTGGTCGGCCGTTTACACATTTTTTTGACCGTCAGACTTGTCGTATAATACAACGGGCAGATTTTCCGAACCCCCAAAATTCATGTGGCCACCGGTCGAACGATGCCTTCTTGGGGGGTGACCGGTTGAAGACATTTTATCTTCCAAAAGTGCTTGTATGTTTTTGGTCGAACGTTGCCAGGCAACTGATCGACCGAACATAGAATTTCTTGAGCCCAGAACTTCTTGGTATTTTTCGGTAGAACGCACGTCTTGATCACTTCAACCGTTAACCATTTTGCCTACCCAAAATCCCCATATCGGTCGACCGACCCCTTTCCGGGATCGACCGATAAGTTAAGTTATAGCCGCCTTGGTTCGACCGATCGAGATTTAGTTTGAACATTTTCTTATTCTTAAGGAAACGATCGATCGGTTTTCCCGATTCAGTCGACCGATTACACGTGCAAGCCCGAAGAAACCTTCTCGGATTGTGAGAAGAGGAAATCGAGCTCAGCGGGGATTGTCTTGTAAAGGCTTGATCTCAGTCTGGAACGAGAACGAATAGTGAATATGTGAGTGGAGCTCGAAGTGTCGAGCGGAGCTTGCAAAAGAGGGCGTAGGCAGGTGGCCGAACCTCTGTAAAATTGCCTCACGTTTTTGTGATTTTCTTGTTTCTAGTATGTACTTTTCTTTATTTGTTTCCGCTGCATATCTTGTTTGTTTAAGTAGAAAGTAGTGTAAACTTGATTAGATAAGTAGGGCCATATTCGATCCTACAACCTCATGGCTTATGAACTCCAAATAAATCATCGAAAGGAGAAAAAAGGCTCCAAGATGAAATGAACCATGGCATTACATGCGAATTTCAATGAACCAAGAACGAGAGTAAAAGATGATGATATTTAGGTACTTGCCAAAGAGTTCTTCAAATATCTCAAGAAATCCCAAATCCTACATTCTAAGCCTTATACTTCCACATCTTTGATCAATTCTATATCATACCAAAATTGTGCTCCAGTTAGAGAGTGTTGATCCACTCAACAAATTATTGTCAAGAAGCAAAGATTTTGGTGAAAGCCTGAAGTGCTCTTTCTTGGATTGTGAGAAGAGGAATCCCAGCTAGCGAGGGTTGTTCGCGAGGCTTGTTGTGTAAAGGTGTTCTCTGCCGGCGGAATGGGGTGTGGATAGTGAAGTCGAGCAGAGCTTGCAAGAGTGGAAGTAGGCGGGAGGCCGAACCTCTATAAAAAAACCTTGCATTTTGTGGTTTGCATTGTTTTTCACTACTTGTTTTAAATTCGTTTTCGCTGCACATATTGTTTAATTAAGTATGGATTAAGTTAAATTGTTTAGCATATTAAGTTGGCCATCGATGCTAACAAAATAAGTGTGGGGATATTTGATTAGTAGCATATCATACAATGCATTCATGCTATATATCCTTTATTTTACCACATTTTTGTGTTATTCGAGTGTTTGTTTGATGTGTTTCAGGTTTTAGGTAATAAAGAAAAGAAAGGAAGAGAAAATGACGTAAACACAAGAAGAATTTACTAATTTGGAAGGTTTCCAGACCTATTTGTAATGCCCAATGATTGGATTAAAACACAGGAAGGACCCAAGTGCATACCCGGAAGGACCTAAGTGTAAAGAAAAATATGTTTGCAAAAGTCTAGATTCTCCTGAACCGGAGGAGTAATTCAAAAATTAAGACCAAACAGGTTCGAACGAACGGCACTAGGTGCACCCCACGTGCTAAAATAGTGCATTAAAGCTACTGGGGAAATTAGAGGTCGATCTGACCCAAATAATCCACCACTGGCGGATCTGGTCGGTCGGTTCGACCCCATTTTGCTCTTTTGGATTAGGTTCTTGGGTCAGAGCAAAATGTGATAACCAGATCTGATTTACAGTCGTCCGATCACGCCAAGAATCATCCATACCCTCTAATCTTCTATAAATACACTTGTAATCATTCCTTCCCCTCCTTCCTTCCTCTCATCCTTAGGTTATTTATTTCTTGTTTAGTAGAGTAGGTTTTATTTCTTGCTTAGTAGTGTAGTGTAGGAGAAGATAAACACATTTTGTAATCTTTCTTACTCAAGTTTTAGGTTCTTGTTCTTTATATTCATGTCTTTTATTGGATGCAATTTTTATTTCATTGTTTTGGTTAGATCTTGTTTCGTTTACTTGTTCATGTGTTGCTTTTATTTAGTTATTTTCTGTGTTTACACAATGATTAGTGAATAATCCATCCCCATAGAGGGCGGAGAATGATGTGAAGTGTGAATGTTGTGAGATTGGTGTGTGTTTTAATCTAAATCTTGGAGCTTCACATGATTTTCATAGCCATTTTGTTGGGTTACCCACTCTTGCATTTGATGTGTTAATGGTCTTAATTGATGCTTAAAACAAGCTTTGGCTAGTAGGCCCACTTATGGGGAATGATGATGTGAGGATAAGGTTGGAGTGGGTAAAGAGATAAGGTTGGCATGTGGGAGCATGTGCTCTTGTTGACCTCATCTTAATTAATATCTTAATACATCTTGAGTAGTTTGTTTGTTTGTTTTAATAATAATGTTACATCTTAATTCATGTGGAGACATAGTTGGTTTTTGGTCATTATAGATTCCATGTTCTTTATGTCCTTAAACATGTAATCGTGTGGTTGTCTTTGTCCTCATCTTGAGTAGTATTTTTATGTTTTAATGATTGTGATAAATCTTAATACATGTAGAGACACACTTAGGATTGTGGCATTATAAGATTTCCATGTTGTGCATGTCATGAGCACTAAATGTTACACACACACGAATACATATCTACACTTTCGCATTCATTCTCCACGTCCTACGTGACTGGTTTTTGATTAGTTGTTATTTTGTGTCATGTTTGTCAACTAGTTTAGATACCCTCATTATCCTCTCCTTTCCCACTTGAGTATGGTAGTCACAACAACACGCAAAACTCTTTGAGGTTCGACCCGTATTTGCCACGTCTTCACCGTCGTCGTGCACTTGCGGTTATTAAAAGGATCAATTAATCCTAAATTATCAAACTTGTCAATTTGGTATCTCAATTATCATAAAACTCATTTGAGTGCCTCTAGAACTTAATAGCTCATCTAGTTAATACCTCAAACTACCAAAATCAGATTCGAGCATGAGTTCTTACATGTTTGTAAAATACCACTAAAATTTACTGGAAAAATTACCAAAATCATGTTTGCAATATTTTGTGTATTATACATGTGTTATCTTTAAATATAATTTGAACATTATGTTAGTTCGCTAACCTTAGCACATCAACAAAGATACTTTTTTTTGCTTGTATGTCATTCCAAAACACCTATTTTGCTGAAATGCCATCAATGAACAACTATTTCCTTCGATGAAACATCAAAACATCTATTTTGTTTGCATGCCACTCTTCAAAACCTGAATTCTTGTATAATATTCTGTCAACGTCGTAACTAACACATTTAAATAATTTAATATTTATTTTTAAAATTTGCCAAATTTACCTTGACTATCTCAATGTATTAGTTAAATTTTTTTATAATTTTTTCCAAATCTACCTATACTATTCACTTGTCTCCACGGAAGCCACAACCCACTGTCCAGCAACAGATGGGCTAGGTGTTAGCCCACTTAAATAATCTCCCCCAAAGTCAACATCAGGGTCAAAGTCAGACTCCAAACTTAAGTAGCTTCTTAGGTATTGCTTTTCCTAATGACTCTTTTAGTTCCACTACTAAACATGTTACTGCTAATCACATTAGTACCAGTAATTCATTGATCATAGACAGAGGAGCCACAAATCATATGACCGGCAATAAAAATTTGTTACAAAACTTTCACTTTGATCCTAAAATGAATAAACGTGTTATTGTTGCTAATAGGAATCAAGTCAAAATTGATGGAATAGGAGAATCAATTTTTTTGAATAATATATTTGAAGAAGTTCTTTTTATTCCATCTTTCACATCTAACTTATGATCTGTTGCAAGGATCACCAGGAAATTAAATTGCAATGTCATTTTCACACCTTATGATGTATTGTTTTAGGACCGACCATCGGGGAGAATGATTGGTAGAGGCACCCTTATAAAGGGCCTTTACATGTCTGATAGTTCGAATGAATTTTGCAGGCTCATAATGTGTCCTACCAAGCTCCCGAACTGCGGCACAAACGCATGGGTCATCAATCGTATACCGTTTTAAAATAATTATTTTCCAATTTACGTCTTAGGTTTGATTTATGTTATGATGTTTGTCGTGTAGAAAAACAATCTAGATTGCCCTTTTATTCCTCTACAATCAAAACTGAGAAGCCCTTGGAATTAATCCACTTGGATCTTTGGGAGCCTACCCTGGTAGAATCATATAATGGTTTTAAATATTTTATCACCTTTATCGATGATTTCTCCCGCACAACATTGTTATATTAGCTTAAATCTAAGTCAGATGTCTTCTCTATTTTTTATGAATATGTCACCTTCGTAGAAAACATTTATGACACGAAAATTAAAATTCTTAGGTCCGACAATGGCTCGAAATATACTAGAAACGTTTTTCAATTTTTTTTGAAAACTAAAGGTATTTTTTATCAAACTACTTACATTAACACCCCTGAAGAAAATGACGCTTATGAAGGAAAAATCGCCACCTCAATAATGTTTCTAGATCCTTGATGTTTCAAAATCATGTTCCCAAAACTTTCTGGTCTAAGGCCATGTTAATCGTTGTTTATCTTATTAATTTGCTTCCTAACCCTCTCCTTAAAAACAAGCAACCTCTCGAAGTTGTAAATGGTAGACATATGAGCACTAATCATCTTAGAATTTTTGGATGCACATGTTTTGTTCATAAAAAACAAAACGACAAATTTGACCCAAATTCTCTTAAAACTGCCTTTTCGGATATTCCTTTAAGAAGAAGGGGTACAAATACTATGACCCGCAAGAATGTAAGTTATATATCTCCAGGGATGTTTTAGTTTTTTGAGAATGAATCATATTTCAACTCTACAAATAGCATTTCTGCAGGTCAAGACACAAGTCTTGCAGAAACACTCATCCCACAAGAAGGGGGAGATCGTAATATAGGTAATGGCCCTGTGATATAGGAGGAAACTCAAGAAGAAGCTCCCACGAGAAGGTCCACAAGACCAACTCATTCCCCATCTCTCCTGTGAGATGTTGTTACTTATAACACTGCTCATCCCATTCATGATTATGTTTCCTACAAAGCTATCACATCTAATCACCAAAACTTTCTAACCCAAATAGATACTCACCAAGAACCAACCTCTTATCAAGAAGCCCTTAAGTATCCAAATTGGGTAAAAGCCATGGAAGACGAACTGGAAGCCTTATGGAAAAATCATGGTCTATGGTTCCCCTCAAACCATGGTCCAAGCCCGTAGGATGTAAATGGGTATACAAAATTAAGTATATTAACAATGGGATATTTGATAGATATAAAGGTAGGTTAGTTGCTAAAGGGTACGTACACTCAAACTTATGGTCTTAATTACTAGGAGACCTTCCTCCTGTTGCAAAAATGAATACTATTAAATTTCTTTTATCTATCGTTGTTAATTATGGTTGGAATCTCTCTCAAATGGATGTCTAGAATGCCTTCCTTCAAGGGACCCTTGAAGAAGAAATCTTCATGAGTCCACCTCCACGCTACGACTGTCGCCAGAATCATGTTTCTAAACTTAACAAATCCATCAACGGTCTAAAGCAATATCCTAGAGCATGGTATGCAAAACTTAGTCACTCTCTTCTCGTTTTGGTTTTTCGAAAAGTTGCGCTAATACATCCATGTTTATTAAGAATTACAATAACAACACTATAATTGTTCTTGTGTATGTGGATGACATCATAATAACTAGGAATAATGATAATGAAATCAACCTAGTAAAAACCTACCTAAAGACCAAATTTTGATATCAAAGATCAAGGTTTTATGAAATACTTTTTAAGCATCAAATTTGTACACTCCAAGAAAGGCATGTTCCTATCCCAAAGAAAGTATGTTTGTGACTTACTTCAAGAAATAGGAAAGTTCAGATCCAAACCTACAAATATTCCTATTGAGACAAACCTAAAGGTAAGCCCCACTAATAGAGAGCCTTTAAAAGACATAGGGCAATTTCAAAGATTAGTAGGAAAGCTTATTTATCTTACTGTCACCAGACCCAACATAACTTATGTTGTTAGCACAATAAGCCAATTCATCATGCACCACAGACCAAGCATCTTGACATAGTAGATAGAATTCTCAGATAATTGAATAATTATTTGAAATTTTAAGGACTTAGAGTAACTGGTGAAGATGTCTATGAGTTGGTCTTTGCTTTGAACACATGGAACTTCAATTTCCTTTGCTGGGATCTTTTCTCTGATGAAATGACAATCTACTTCGATATGTTTGGTTCGTTCGAGAAAAATGGGGTTGGAAACTATATGTCGAGCAACGTGAAAAGAAATAATTCTAATTCAATAATTGGCTACTCTAATGCAAATTAGGCAAGAAGCCACGATCGCAAATCCATTATTGGTTTTTGCACGTTTGTTGGTGGAAATCTAGTCACTTGGAGAAGCAAGAAGTAGAATGTTGTTGCAAGATCCAGTGCTGATGTAGAATATAGAGCCAAGACATCCACTACCGGCGAGCTCAGTTGGTTCAAATAACTTCTCAAGGAAATGACTATTCCATGTCAAGGACCGATGCAAATGTTCTGTGATAATCACGTTGCTCGACATATAGCTTCCAACCCCATTTTTCTCGAATGAACCAAACATGTCAAAGTAGATTGTCATTTCATCAGAGAAAAGATCCAAGCAAAGGAAATTGAAGTTCCCTGTGTTCAAAGCAAAGACCAACTCATGGACATCTTCACCAAGGCATTGGATCAAAGGCAATTCCATAGCATTCTCCACAATTTGGGATCCTTCAACCTCTTTCGGACCCAACCTGAGGGGGATTGTTAAAATACAAACGGCTCAGACACAAACGGTCATCATAGCCAAATATGGACACAAATCTTCAATCAAGCAAATCGTCCATCTAGCTAATCTTCACCAAAGGCAACATCCATTCAAGCACCAAACATTACAACTGCTAAATCATGTATTAAGAAATAAACCAAGTTATGTGTGTGTGTGTGTGGATGTGTGTGTCTTGTATTATCAAAAACAAAAGCATAAATAAAATACATATCAAAATTCTTCAAAGGAAATAGTTGTTTATCGATGACATTTCTGCAAAATAGATTGTTTGGAGTGGCATGCAAACAAAAATATGTAATCAAACAGGGGAGCAAAAGTTATAGAACAAGGTTGGGGATGGAGAGAAAAGTGAGCCAAAAACATTGGTTGCTAAGAAGAATGGGATAAAAGGTGGAAGGAATATAGGTAAAAGTTCAATCAATAGGTCTACGTACAATCTTTAATAAGTTGTTGCGCGTGCCATGTGTGTACAACGGGAAATATGAGCTAATGAATTTCATGGTCAACTAAAAGCAAAAGGGAATAGAACCAAGCATAATTAATTTTAAACCAAAAAATGTTGTTTGTCTATTGAAATATATTGGATAATACAAAATGTGCTTATTAAAACAAAAGTATTTTGTTTTTCAAACCTAGGCAGACAATCAAATCATCAAGAATTATAAGTCAAGAATAACCTACTTGTAAATGAAAATGACATCATTCCCGGAATTATTTTTTTTCTTCCTTGGATATCTTTCAAGCAATCAATCTCCAATCCAAGTCCCAAAATCAAGACTAGACTCTGCATTTAAACTCATAATAGATTAAGAGGTGCAAAAATATGTTGTGGACTAGTTATCTCTCCTCTTAGGCCACACTTTGAGAGAGTTTGGGTCTCTTTGTTACTCATGTTTCCAAACAACTGTTGTCCACCAATCTTAAGATATGAGATTTGAAAATAATCCACTCCTCAAGATCTTTTTTAAAATCCAAATGAATATATTTCTTTTTCCTTTCTTTACTATTTTTTTATTCATTGTTAAACCTCATCAAAATCGTCATTACTTCAAAAACATTAAACAGGCTCCCACATAAAGCTCACATGTACGCAATGATACCATATCATTCTGTAACAGAGAGGTTGTTTCCAATTGACCCATGATTTGATGTCTAACTACTACAGAATATACAACGGATAAATGTCGTCAATCTTAATTTCGGCACAAAATTTCCCACAATTTTTTGTCTTATTTCGTTGGATCGAAGATCACCGACAACTATCCGGCGGTGATCGACACCGACAAAATCATTCATTATTCACTAAACATTCATACATCCAATGAAAAACATCTAAACACAAGAACTTATACATACATATATATATATATGCATTCATCTGAAAACACTTAATACACAAAAGTTAATTTTTTTTTGAAATTAAGTTTTGAATTCATTAAGTAGTCAAACAAAGTTTAACATCGATAAGAGACAAAGAAAACTCAACACTAGACTGTCAAACCTCTCGTGCCTGCTCCATTCGATGGTCCGTTATCGTCATCTTGTCTTGCCGGTGGTGGTGGTGTGCAAATGGATATTATATTAATATCCTACACGATTGAAAACATTAATCGTTACGACTGTAATACGTGTACATTAACTTAGTTAATGTAATACAACTTATTAAATTACAAACAAAATACGTGATCATTATAAGCCCTCTTCGTCATCATTGTTAAAGGCGCCAACGGATAGCATCCATCGGTGTAGATTTCAAAAAAATGGTCGTTGAACTTAGTACTGTAGCATATGTCAACGAATAGTAGAAAATTCACCGATGGATACCGTCCATCGGTGTAGATATTTATCAGACGTTGTTTCCGACTTCCCTCCTCACTTTCTCCTACTCTCAATACACCCGAATCGTAACCCCGCAAGGTCGCCTTCTCGTAGTCTGCCGCTTCCTACACTGTCGTCCCCTCGCCACCACTTCTCTGCATCATCACCCCCTTGTCATGCTTCCTCACCTGCCTCCTCACACTGTAAGCCTCCTTCTTCCCCGTCCAAACCCTGCCTGAACCTGTCAGTGTATCGAACCGATATTTACCTCCGACAACACGTATCAGTCGATGAAGGTTGTACAACCGTCAGAGAATGTATTTTTTGGTGTAACCGACACAGATGAATAAGTCCATCGGTGTATAGCACCAATGGAACATCCGTCGGTGTTCTCCGATTTGACGAAAGCATGCAAAAAAATTTGTGGAAATTTTCACATCAAAAATAGCACCGACGAGCCTTATCCGTCGGTACATCCGTCGGAGTTGATATACATTGATGCATGTAACACCAACGGAGCCATATCTGTCGGTGATGAACTACACCGATGGATGGTGATATGGACCGACGAATAACTATCATCGGTGAAGCCCTGTATTACTGTAGTGGATCTTGTCAGAAGCTTTGCTAAACCTATGATTTAGCGTTCAACTCTGATTGGGATGGCATCCTGTGCGATCTGTACTTGTCTGTGGGGCTCACAAGACTAGAGTACATCAGTATATGTCCATGCTTGTTACCTAGAATAGTCCATGTTGGCTTTTTTGCCTTAATCTATGTTTTTATGATTTAATCAACCTAATCTTAATTATAATCAATGTAGTGTAGCACACATATTCATAGCATATACATTGCTTTGTGCTAACATCTACAGGTGATCAAGACTCAAGAAAGAAAGGATTCAAGGCAATAAATGTAATTGAATCTCATTTGAAGACATGTAATCTTAATTTATTTTGAGTCTTAGGAACTATGTGTACTTGAGCATACAAGAGTTAAAAACTACCTAAACACACACTAGGTTCCTTATAGAAGTCACACACAAAATCTGTAGGATCTACTAACCCCTAAACTTAGTCTAAAGGGGGGGTGAATAGACTAATTACGGTTATAAGGATAACTATGCCAAATTCAAAGATAAGACAATAAAGTAAAAGAGAGAACAAACAAACCACTACTCCGGATGTATAGAGGTTTGGATCCAACCACGGGATCCTAGTCCTCTATTACGAATTGCTCTTACTCGAGCAACTTCGCGTCCTCCACTAATCCGATCTCCGTTGCGGGCCGAGATCACGCCTTTACACCACAAGCTTTGCGAACACCCTCTCCTAGCTTGGACCACCTTCTCACAACCCGAGAAGAGCTTCACTCCGGAAGCTTGTACAACTCTTGAAGAATAAAACTTCAGCAACTAATCTTGGCACTTGAAAAAGATGATGCAATCTAATGAGGCTGGTTTCAAGTGAGAAGATTTGTGAGCACAAGGGTTTAGAGCACTTTGGAAGTAGTAATGAGATTTTGAGCTTAGAGAAAGATTTGGTAACTTGAATGAGTGTTCTAAGCTCTATTTATATGCTCCAAACAAGTTCTAGCCATTGGGACTTAAGTGATGGAGAGATGTGTAAGAAAACACAAATCAGAAAAGACAGGACAGTTTTCTCGCGACTAACGGTCGACCGGATCGAGTCACACGGTCGACCGATTCAAGGCAGTGCTTCATTCGGTCGACCGAAAATGATAACGGTCGATCCAACTGGGCTGGAACTTAAGTGATCGGTCGAACGGTTTCGAATACCAGTTCGACCGAAATGAGACAGTAGCTCTGGGTCTGGAAAAGACTTAAGGTTCGGTCGACCGTGAAAAGAGTTTCGGTCGACCGGTAGGCATGTTTGATTTGAGACCGGATAATAACAAGTGTAATCGGTCGAACGAGGTAAGTGCAACGTTCGACCGAATCTGCCCAGTAGAAAAGAGACGGGGAAGAAACATGATTCGGTCGACCATAATGGGAAGTCCGGTCGACCGGAACACTAAATCCAAACTTAGGTTAGTTAGAAAAATGTGTATACGACCGTTGGAGTATACGACAAGTACAACGGTGATAATAAATACAAATACGGAAATCAATCGGTCGAACGAATATGAGCTTTCGGTCGACCGAAAGTCCTACGCAGAGGACACGTGTCGAAAAGAGACAAGCTGAAGGATTTGTATTTGGTAAAATAATTTCTCACTCGACAAGGTCAAATGGTCGAACAGAACTGAAGGGAATGTGTTCTAAAAGTTTTACTTTTAAATGTCAATTATTATGAATTGAATGAGAAATCATTTTGTTCCTTGTTTATGTTATTCGTCTTTTAGAAGTGTTAAGGAAGAGGCTCTTGGTCCTTAACCGTAGAGCTCTGAAAGATATTGGTTTGCATAAAACAAAAGATATTCACAATCATGGTAATTAACATGGGACATTAATTACCGAGTTAAGATTGTCGTGTTGGTCATAGATCATTGTAGCTCTACAAGTGAGTGACGACACGGGTATGCAAAAGAGGAAAATATTACTTTTGTATACTGAATAGACCTAATAAGTAAAATATTATAGAAATGTGTTTCTGTGTCATTAATATTTTACTATGTCTTTGGTCCTTTGATATGAGACTTATATCTAATCACTTAAGGAATACTTAATTAGATCAGTGTCTTGAACTATCGATCAGTGTAGTGTAAAGGCATTGGTTGGTTAAGTACAACTTTTGTTGGAGAAGATAGTTAGTCAAAAGACTATCATTGCCCCTCTTAATTGAGTGATGATATTAGTGGGCCCCTTGATAAAGCAAAGTTATAATGTGCACAATGTGATTTGAGTTAAGTCACATATTTATAACTAGCTTAAAGAGATCAAGAAATGAATACTAATACAAAGATGACACAATACTACTTTGTGTGTATTCTTAATATCATGAGGCAAGGGACGGACACAAGTGGTGCACTCCATCACTAAGTGGATCGGGTTTTGGTTCGAGTGGAATTAAGACATCTAACTAGTTGGGAGCTATAATGTGTAGCTAGATACCGCTTTTAGCTTGTGATATTAAGCTCTTAATATCACTGCCAACTTAGTTTAGATCCTCCCATAGGTCACACCACAAAACTGGGAAACAAGAAATGGGGATTTTGAGTTCATAGGATGTGTCGGGTTTCATGTAGAAAATATGACACATGGGGTGAACAAGCAAAATCAAAATTATGTTGTGATTTATAACATAATTAGAATCTAAATTAAATTCATATGTGATGTAAATATTATGGGGTGTAATGATTGATCATTACATAGGATAATATGTTACATAAGTTGTGAATTTATTACTAATCCCGAAATGTCAAATTTTGTAGGGGTTAAACCGAAATTTGACAAGTCTGCAGCACAATGCACAAACGGTCGACCGCTAAACAGTAAACGGTCGACCGGATGTGGGACGGTCGACCGCAATATTGCACGGTCGACCGGATGTGTGTACATCGTAACAGGGATTTCGTATGTTCGTTTTCGGTCGACCGAATTTATCGGTCGGTCGACCGAACATTGTGATGAAATATTTTAATGTTGCGAACGGTCGACCGAGTGTCTAAACGGTCGACCGAAACCAGTTCTAAACGGTCGACCGGACCTCGCAGACGGTCGACCGGTCAGACGGTTTTATGCAGAATTAATTTAAGAATTAATTAGATCATGCATGGAATTGGTCCATAATTGATTTAATTCGTGGCTAAGATTATTTATTAATAAATAATGGATGGTTAGATGGAATTTTGCATGGAATCATGGGCAAGAGGTTGCACATGAATAGGTAATTTGGAGAGAACCTATAAATACAAGGTTATCTCATTACCTCCTTAATTAATTCATTATTTTTCTTATGCAAAATTCCTTAATTCTTAAGTTTAGTTTTAGTTCTTCAGAGGTCATCTTCTAAAGGGAACTAAAGAGGGGTTAGTAATTAGATTCTAAACCCAATCGAAGATTGAGAGACTAGCTTCCCTCTCTCCGATCTTGTTTAGAGTTTGGTGAATACTCGGAGGCATCCGGCGCAGCGAGGAGCATCCCAACCGTCTCCGAATCTTCGAGAAGTTTTAGAGAACTTCTAGGTATGAATTTCGGAGCTTCTTCATGTTTGTTTTAATAGAGTTTTTGAAACTAGTTTGTTAAAACAAACCGATGCATGCAATAAATTCTAGAAAATTGAAAATTGATCCTTATTATACATGAAAATTCGAAAAATATATATGTATAATTAAACATGAAATCCTACAGTGGTATCAGAGCATAGGGTTCAATTTTCTTATGATTTATGGCTGTAAACAAATTTAGTTTACCATCTAGGATTTAAACAATTCGTTTTACCGGTTTTTCGGTCTTTAAATGTTTTGCTGAAATAATTCTTGTAATAATTCGTTTTAAATGTTTTGAATATTTAAAACATGGCATGTAATTATTAGAATTATGATTTGGACATAAGTCTAACTTGTAATAATTTCGTTTTAAGTATAAACGATTATTTTGTAAGAGAATCAACAAAACCGAAAAACTGCGATTCATCTTTCCATTTGAAATTGGATGGACAACGGTTCATAATTAATTTTTTGAACTATGGATGCATGAAAAATGTTTTTAATGGATTTCAAAACGTTTTTCAAAGAATTGTTTGAGATTCTAGATGCTTGATAAACTAGATTGCATAGTTTATAGCGATATTGCGTGCATGGATGCTCGAATTGTATATGCAGGAATTGTGGGTTTATATGTTCCAAATCAGAAGCTATGAATGTATGTTATTATTATAATACAGGGGCTTGTGTATGTAAAAGCCAAAATTCTCTCTATTTCCGTCTTTTAGATAGTTGCATTTGCATATGAGAGGTTTTTACATAGGACTTGCACTAGTCGGTTTTATCGAATGTGAGGAGCATGTTTATTTTCTGTAAAATCTACATCTCCGGTGCAAGAGGAAGTCGCCGCTGTAGCGCATTGATTGAGGATCGAGGATCAGGGATCGAAGATCAAGGATCAAAGGGAACATATAAACTCACGCGATATGGATTGTGTGAATGTTTAATTTCTGTTTTTATAATTTCTGCTATGCATGTGATGAATGGTGAATGTTAGGATGTGTATAAATTTTAATATGCATGATAAACTAAAATTCAAAATCACATGTTGATAAATGAAATTGTCCAACAAAAATTAAGATTAATTTTTCCTTCTTATTTCATCCACTAGCAGCCATTGATCGAGGATACTCTGCTCGCCCTTAGCGGGAGATAGCTCCCTCTATCTTTGGGAATAGTGGAAGATATAAAGGTTGTCTGTTGTTGTGCCATAATTAAATATATGAGGTGTGTTTCACCCTAGTGAACCCCAAGTATGTTTAGTTGTGAATACAATAGATAAACGTATCTCGTATCAAATGAAAATAAGTTTTCTTAACATTACCTAGAGCCCTCGCTCGGTTTTGGGAAAACGTTTTTCTTACGAGGTTAGGTCACATTCCCTCATAATTAAAACGACAAGAGTCACAAAAGTTTGAAGATGCTAAATGTTGCTAAAATTCAAAAAGGTTGTGATTAGAAAATGTTTTTCTTACCTTGATGTTGTAATGTATTCGATAGCCCTTAGCTAGTCTATATTACAATTGATGGGATCTTGGATTACTGCATTTACGGGCAAGATTTTATTTGCAGTATTTACATCATATTCGATATATATATGTATGTATTAAAACATTAAATTGGCATTAATACCTATATAATTTATTTTGTAGAAATGTCAAATATCCAACCAATTGTGCGATCTATGATCGAAAAGAACCCTTTGCAAAATGATGGCTCAAACTTCATGAAATGGCAATTCAATCTTAATATCGTGTTGAGGTTTGAAAAACTATCTCATATTTTGGATGGTGAAATCCCAAAATTAAATGAGAAGGCAACCGATAAAGAGAAAGAGGCGATAGCCAAGTGGGAAGACCAAGAGAACCAAGTTCACGGTCTTATACTAGCATCCTTGGGTGACTCGCTTCAAGCGAAATACTTGGATTCAAAACCCAAGAAGACCATAGAGGCTCTAACCAAGATGTTCATGGATAGTGCCCGAAAGGAGCGCTATAAGACCACCATCGCACTCACAAGGTGCCATATGGCGGAGGGAACATCGGTATCCATGCATTTTCTCACGATGCAAGGATACCTTGAGAAGTTGTCGAAGCTCTCTTCTCCAATGCCAGTGGACATTGCCGAAGATCTAATTCTTGGCTCTCTAGCCCCGGCCTTTAAGGATTTTGTGATGCACTATCATGTGCGTGAAAAAGGGGTGAGTCTTGAGGAGCTTAACAACGCTCTCAAAACGGCTGAAGTTGATATGGGCAAGAGTAGGGACCATGAGGTCCTTGCTATCCATAAGAAGAGCAAAAAGATCAACAAAGGTAAAGGCAAATTTACCAAAGATACGTCAATCAAGAGCGAGGGAGTAGGAGGTGCTAATAGGAGTGTCTCAAGGGAGAAAACTTACAAGTCTCCAACTCCCAACTCGGAGTGCTTTCACTGCGGTGAAAAAGGACACATCCGACCTAATTGCCCCAAGTACAAGGAAGACCTTGAAAATGGGATGATTGAACGTAGGCGCCCGAGAAACGCCATAGGTATGTTTGTTATTGAGATAAATTTAATCACCTCTATCCTTGATTTGGTAATGGTTACCGGATCTTGTGCTCACATAATTTTGATGTGCAGCTATTGAAGGATAGGAAGGAACTCGTTGGGAACGAGATGATATTGAAGATTGGAAATAGTACAAGCATCGCTGCGATTGTACAAGATTCTATGGAACTTCAATAGTCTAGTGATTTAAATTTATGCTTTGTAGAATGTTTGTTATGTACCTTCGATTAGCAAGAACTATTCTGTATCAAGTTTTGGATATGGATAAATTTTAATAAATATTTTAATTCTTGCTTATCTATATCGAAGAATGGAATTTTCTATGCAAATACATTCATATGGAATGATTTCTATTTGCTTGAAATAAATAATGAACAAACTCAAACAAACAATAACAAAAGAGAAACTAAGATAACTCACGTGAATGATACAATCTTGTAGCACTATCAGATTGGTCAAATAAATGACCAAGAGACTTTTCAAGAAGAAAGGAACAAAAACGAACAACTAATTGGATATGATACATTCTAATGTATGTGGTCCGATAAGTACAAGTGCAAGACACGGTTTAAGGTACTTCATTTTGTTCACAGACAACTATAGTCATTATGGCTATATTTGTCTAATGGGAAGCAAAAGTGAATTCTTTGACAAGTTCAAGGAATTCGAGGATGAAGTAGTGAACCGACTCAACAAGAATATTGAGTCTCTATGAAAGGTTCGTAGGGGTGAGTGCTTAGAATACCTAATTTGACTCATTCCTAAAGTAGGAATAGGATATTGCTCGACATGGTTCGATCAATAATGAGTCAATTTAAATTGCCGATTTACTTTTGGAATTATGCACTGCAAATAATGACAAACTCACTAAATAATGTTCCATCCAAATCCGTGGAGAAAATGGTTTATGAGCTATGGAGTTGAAAGACACCTAAGCTCAACTTTCTCAAGATTTGGGGTTGTGAGGTCTACGTCGAGAAATTGATGTCGACCAAACTTCAACCAAAAATGGATTAAGTGCTTCTTTATAGGTTATCCTCGTGTGACAAGAGGATACTACTTTTTATATCACCTCCAATCGAAAGATTGTAGAGAGGGATATGGTGTTTCTAGAATTTCTGGAAAATGGAGAAAAGTTGTGGGAGTAGAGTTAAGCTTGAGGAAACTCAAGATGCTCTACGAGATCATGATGTGAATGTTGCATTCAAAATCATGAAGGCCCAACCGAGATTCACTTGGTTAGTGGGAGCGTGAGCGAGAGATCATCACAAGAAATTGTGAGAGAATCTCAATCATCCCCACCGAGTGTACGTTCAAGAGTTGAACATGAACCTATTCCTCAAGAAGTTGTGGAAGAAGTTCGAGAGACACGAGAAGAACCAAAAGAATTGAGAAGGTCGACGAGGTAAAGGAAGAAACCCAATAAGTATGTGAAACTTCATGAGATCATGGTACTAGATACCAAAGATCCCTCGACCTTCCAAGAAGCAATGATAAGAGAAGACTCCAAACTATGGCTTAAGGCCATAAAATCCGAAATAGAATCCATGTATGATAATTGAGTGTATAACTTGATTTGCCTTCCTCAAGAGAAAATATCATTTAGTATAAATGAACTTTTAGGAGGAAGATGGACATCGATAGTAACTTGACAATCTACAAAGCAAGGCTTGTAGCAAAAGGTCATACTCGAATTCAAGAAATTGACTTTGATGAAACTTTTGAGAAGTTACCATGATAAAATCTATTCGGATTATGCTCGCTATTTCCACATTTCATAATTATGAGATATGGAAGATGGATATCAAAATGGCGTTCCTTAAACAGGAACTTGGAGGAGGATATGTACATGGTACAACCTCGAGGTTTTGATGATCCAAATAGTAGCGAGAAGAAATGCAAGTTTCGAGAATCCATTTATGGATTGAAGCAAGCATCGGGGAGTTGGAACAAACGCTTTGACGAAGAGGTGAAGAAGATTCACTTCATTCAAAGTAAAGGAGTACCTTGTATATACAAGGAGATTAGTGGGAGCCATGTAGTACTTCTGATCTTATATGTCGATGACATATTGCTCATAAGCAATCATATACCTTTGCATTAGCAAACGAGAAATTTCGTTGAAATCAGTGTATTCAATGAAAAGAAAAGGATGAGGATCAACACATCTTGAGAATCAAGATACATTGAGATACATCCCGTAGACTCATTGGCTTCAGTCAACGTGCATACATTGACAAGGTCTTTGGAAATGTTCAGGGTGAACAATTCCGATATGGACAATATGCCAATAAGTATGAGTATAGGTGTGCAACTCAAGAAGTCTCAATGTGCTCAATCACACAAAGACTTGGGGTACATGAAGGTATCCCTTATGCTTCGGCAAAAGGAAGGACCATGTACACGATGGCTTGCACAAGACTCAATATCTCGTATGCTTTAAATGTGACAAGAGGTCACCAATCCAACGCGAATCCTAATCATAGGATTGCGGTCAAGAATATTCTGAAGTACCTTAACCGGACTAAAGATAAGGTTCGTGTTTATGGAAGACAAAGGAGAAAATAGCCGAGGGCTGTTTTGATGCAATTCTTATAGGAATTCTAGACAATAAGAGGTTGGAGTGATGATGCGTCATCATTATCGAAGGTGGAGGTATGAGCTAGTGTAGTTAGGAGTAATATCACTATAGCTAACTCAACCACCAACGAAAGACAAAATAAATAAATAGGTGGACACAACAGTGGCACAACTGATCCATTCAACAAACCTTCATACCAAGCTAAGAGACGAAATATATTTCGAGTCCATGGATCCGAGGGTCCATGTGGATTGGCTTGATAGGTGATTTGGGAAGGTTACCCTAGTTATTGATGTTTTATGCATTGAGAATGTATGTGAAAGAAAACTTTGATAACAAGTGGGAGATTGAAGGGAATGTGTTCTAAAAGTTTTACTTTTAAATGTCAATTATTATGAATTGAATGAGAAATCATTTTGTTCCTTGTTTATGTTATTCGCCTTTTAGAAGTGTTAAGGAAGATGCTCTTGGTCCTTAACCGTAGAGCTCTGAAAGATATTGGTTTGCATAAAACAAAAGATATTCACAATCATGGTAATTAACATGGGACATTAATTACCGAGTTAAGATTGTCGTGTTAGTCATAGATCATTGTAGCTCTACAAGTGAGTGACGACACGGGTATGCAAAAGAGGAAAATATTACTTTTGTATACTGAATAGACCTAATAAGTAAAATATTATAGAAATGTGTTTCTGTGTCATTAATATTTTACTGTGTCTTTGGTCCTTTGATATGAGACTTATATCTAATCACTTAAGGAATACTTAATTAGATCAGTGTCTTGAACTATCGATCAGTGTAGTGTAAAGGCATTGGTTGGTTAAGTACAACTTTTGTTGGAGAAGATAGTTAGTCAAAAGACTATCATTGCCCCTCTTAATTGAGTGATGATATTAGTGGGCCCCTTGATAAAGCAAAGTTATAATGTACACAATGTGATTTGAGTTAAGTCACATATTTATAACTAGCTTAAAGAGATCAAGAAATGAATACTAATACAAAGATGACACAATACTACTTTGTGTGTATTCTTAATATCATGAGGCAAGGGACGGACACAAGTGGTGCACTCCATCACTAAGTGGATCGGGTTTTGGTTCGAGTGGAATTAAGACATCTAACTAATTGGGAGTTATAATGTGTAGCTAGATACCACTTTTAGCTTGTGATATTAAGCTCTTAATATCACTGCCAACTTAGTTTAGATCCTCCCATAGGTCACACCACAAAACTGGGAAACAAGAAATGGGGATTTTGAGTTCATAGGATGTGTCGGGTTTCATGTAGAAAATATGACACATGGGGTGAACAAGCAAAATCAAAATTATGTTGTGATTTATAACATAATTAGAATCTAAATTAAATTCATATGTGATGTAAATATTATGGGGTGTAATGATTGATCATTACATAGGATAATATGTTACATAAGTTGTGAATTTATTACTAATCCCGAAATGTCAAATTTTGTAGGGGTTAAACCGAAATTTGACAAGTCTGCAGCACAGTGCACAAACGGTCGACCGCTAAACAGTAAACGGTCGACCGGATGTGGGACGGTCGACCGCAATATTGCACGGTCGACCGGATGTGTGTACATCGTAACAGGGATTTCGTATGTTCGTTTTCGATCGACCGAATTTATCGGTCGGTCGACCGAACATTGTGATGAAATATTTTAATGTTGCGAACGGTCGACCGAGTGTCTAAACGGTCGACCGAAACCAGGTCTAAACGGTCGACCGGACCTCGCAGACGGTCGACCGGTCAGACGGTTTTATGCAGAATTAATTTAAGAATTAATTAGATCATGCATGGAATTGGTCCATAATTGATTTAATTCGTGGCTAAGATTATTTATTAATAAATAATGGATGGTTAGATGGAATTTTGCATGGAATCATGGGCAAGAGGTTGCACATGAATAGGAAATTTGGAGAGAACCTATAAATACAAGGTTATCTCATTACCTCCTTAATTAATTCATTATTTTTCTTATGCAAAATCTCTCTCCATAATTCTCCACGAAAATTCCTTAATTCTTAAGTTTAGTTTTAGTTCTTCAGAGGTCATCTTCTAAAGGGAACTAAAGAGGGGTTAGTAATTAGATTCTAAACCCAATCGGAGATTGAGAGACTAGCTTCCCTCTCTCCGATCTTGTTTAGAGTTTGGTGAATACTCGGAGGCATCCGGCGCAGCGAGGAGCATCCCAACCGTCTCCGAATCTTCGAGAAGTTTTAGAGAACTTCTAGGTATGAATTTCGGAGCTTCTTCATGTTTGTTTTAATAGAGTTTTTGAAACTAGTTTGTTAAAACAAACCGATGCATGCAATAAATTCTAGAAAATTGAAAATTGATCCTTATTATACATGAAAATTCGAAAAATATATATGTATAATTAAACATGAAATCCTACAAGAACATATATTTCGGTCGACCGAAATATAACAGTAAAACAGGATATGAAGAAACGGTCGAACGGATGAGGGAATTGGGTCGACCGTTTTGGGACAAATTTCGTTGCCTGGGAAAGTCTGGTGAAAAACGGTCGAACCAAAAGGTTCTACCAGTCGATCGTTTTAGTGCAGTTTTCCTGCTCTTTGGTTCTAATGAGTTTGAGTTTCTAATGAAGTCTAGGATATATGGAAGATAATGTGAGACTTATATAAGTATCATAAGTGATGTGTAATGCAATGAATCATGAGTTTCAAGTGCCAAGTTACATTTGAAGCCTAAATACATGAAATTGAAACCTAGCTACTTTTCAATCTTCATCTTTAATTTAACTCAAACTTGAATCCTGAAATGTTAGATAACACACACACACACACACACACATATATATATATATATATATATGCGAGCAATGATATTTCAATTGTTACATGTTTTTATTGAGAAGATTAATTATCAAAACGGATTAACGATTATTAGCCAAAAAGCCAACAAAATCTTGGATCATTTGGATTTCAATAGATCACCCAAACCAAGACCAGAATTCACTAAACCTAAACACACATTTCCTGTGTCATTTCGGTTGACCGAAATGCCTCCGGTCGACCGTTTGATCCTTCATCAAATAGTGGATTTTACCACCCGACCGGTCGACCGTCTCCACGTGTCATTTGACCGTTAGACTTGTCATACTATACCAACGGTCGTATTTGTATAAAATTAACCAAACCACAAAACACTTTGTCCTTCGGTCGACCGTTCCAAGGCGTTTCTTGACACCTAGTTTTCCTGCCTTTTTTCGGTTACAACCCAAATCCTTTTGTTCGACCAAACTTAAAACCCCAATTTCCCTGCCATTTTTCGGTTGATCGTTAACTTAAGTGATCTTTAGTTATAGCCTGTTTTCGATCGACCGTTCCCTATTCGGTGAACTGTTCCTTGTTAGAACCGTCTATCGGTCGACTGTTTGACCGATCTGGTCGACCGAACTTGCACTGAAATGTGTGCTGCAGTTTTCTATTTTGTGTTTGTTGCAAAACCCTTCACCACACTTAACCCCAACGGCTATAACTCTTCTAGAGCTTATAAATAGATGTTACCAAGACACAATTACACAACTCTTATACTTCCTATTGTCATATACATCTAAGAGAAAGCTCCAAGTCTCCCGTTCCCTAAATCCTACTCTCGAAGCCAAACTTCCACACTTTAGATTCAAATCCTATCATACTCTAAGTGTGCTCAAGTTAGAGAGTGAGAGATCCACTCAAACATTGTCTGTAAAGAAACATGGACTTCGGTGAAAGCCCGAAGCGTTCCCTCTCGGATTGTGAGAGCAGGAAAACAAGCTAGCGAGGTTGTTCGCGGAGATTGTGGTGTAAAAGGCTTGATCTTGTCCCAGAACGAGATTGATAGTGAAGGCGTAGGCGGAGCTCGAGGGAGTTCAAGCGGAGCTTACAAGAGAGGAAGTAGGCGGGAGGCCGAACCTCTATATTCCGGGTCATCTTGTGGTCTTCATATTTCCTCCTTTACTTGCTTGTTTGTTTTAATTCCCGCTGCACACCTTTGATTGAGTTAGTAGGGTTTAATTAACTGTAAAAGTGATTAGATAATCTGACCATACATGATCCTACAGTCCCAACCGGATCCTCCACGACAACTGTTAAAGTTATAAAGACTAGAGAGATAGTCTCACCTTGTCCTCGTAGAGCCTATCTTCCCGGTAAGGAGAAAAATATATCAGAAATATGAATATAAAGACTTGTTACTATAGTTTGAATATATAACTAATTGAAAACTAATATGAATATATATTTACAATGACAAACCTTGCATCTGAATTTCTCATCATGCAGTCGAATGGACATATATGTACGAGTAGGCTTGGGAGTGTCTGGGTTTTCTACATGCTACAATACCATAAAAATAACAATTTGTTAGTGTGTATAAAAATATATTCATCTATAAGAATTTAAAATGTTGAGAATAAAGTATTACCATCATCTCTCCATGTCGCACGACAGACTTTTACCACATTGATGTTGTATAATTAAATTGACCCTGTTTTTTTGTTGGTCTCACTCTTTTTTTGCATCACAAAAATTAAAATTTATTAATTTTTTCATCAATTAAATATAAATTAACTAAAACACATTTTAATTTTACATTGAACACCTCATTGGACCAAGAGTCCAAAAGAGTAGACCCAATCATCAGTCGAGATATTCGACTATCCAGCCGTCAATCTCTCCTCTCTCGTCTCCAAGTCGACAAGGATAAGGTACAATTGATACTTGTTTTCCTTCCATTTTGTGTTCAGACACCTCATAATCTTGTCTCTAAACTCTTCGAGAACAGTCCAGTGTGCCTGTAAAATATCAAATAAGTATTGTATTCAAATCAATAATAATATAACTTAAGTACATATGTAATAATACCGTTAACGGTTGTCGTGACACATCTTTATCCTTCTTTGGCACCAATCTCTAGTCTGAATTACGTGGAGGAAGTACGTTTGTCCTCATGGCTATCGTCCTGATAAAGTTCTAAAAACATTCTGCGTTCTTTCCTTTTGGGACGCCCTTTGATGTAAACTTGATTTCTGCAGGAACTGTCAAGCTCCAATCTTCCAGAAGCTATGTGAACCAAAACTTCTACTTCTAGCACCTTTATAAAGCGTAACTTAGCATTTGAAAACTTATCATTTCACATAAGAAAATATTATATTCTAATTAACTTTTATTACCAGAGGCCGAAATACTAGTAACACCTCCACTCTGGGAAAGATCGACTACACCATCATCAATCCGTGGGGCATAAACTGCTGAGATATACTCATTCTACTGTCGTTCGTGTATCTATTATGAACTCCCTCAAGTAAATGATTAGGCGGTGAAAATTAATGTCTAATCATATCTAAAATTTGATGTAATTTGTCATCAATCGCATAATAAAATTCTAAACTACAAACTTAATAATATGGACATTTTGTTTATTTGTCCAAACATTCATGGTCGTACATGTTAAAATGTGCACTACTCAACTAGGGTTGGGTGTCGGGGCCGGGCCAGTACCCTATTCTATACTCCATCAATGGTTGTAAATCTGGTTTAACAAAAATCTACCAAATTAATTTCGTCTAATTGGACTTTATCTTCTTTAAGATTTCCTCGACCGTATTCTAGAACATCGGATGCTTCGTCCTCTATGTTATATTAACCATTACTCGTCGCTTTCTCTATCTTTTCGCTCTACAACATTAAAAAGTTGCTTAGCTTGGAATGCAAATACAAGTGCTTCTTCTGGTTTCTGAAATCTATTTGTGTTCACCAAGGTGAAGTCATATTCGTCACTTCTAGTTGTATTGTCCCGGCCCAGAACGTTGTACTACGTTCATTGAACAACATATTTCACACCATCGTAGTAGTGATGTTTAATTATGTCTTGTCATACACCAAAGTAGTCGACCAGTGAACAAACATGATTGTTATCTCGTGTTGTTGAGAAACTTTCTGTTGTGCTGTTCACAAACACTCCAGAATTTTGAGTTTTTCCTTTGGAGTCACGTTTCTAGTGCGAAACTTAAACTCATTGATGATATATCCTGAATACCTCCTTGCCATGATGTATGGACCTCAAGCAAGTGTTTCGATTTTAGCACTTTCAGTATTTTCAATTCGAACGGTCTCCCTGAACCAATCACTAAATTTCTTATGTCGTACATTCAATTGTTGTCGGCGATTACGAAGTACTCCTGCTCCCATGAAGGCATTGTAATGGTTAAAATGCCTGTAAGAGCCGAATTTCTTCGTTAGCGATGAAATAAGCAAATTAAATAAATGACAAAAGTAAAAATACTTTTGGCTACTTACTATTGATATTCATCAATGATGACATTGTTAGTCAACACCTAATTGTGAGCTTTCTCTAGATGAACAACGTCAAGGACATTCATTGGCCATTACGTAAGGGTTTTTCACTTCCATCATTCCTCAAGGTATATTAAATAGTCTCTACGCTCGTCAAATATCTAAAGCAGAAAGTCGTGCACTCCTCTGCCAGAATACCATCAGCAATTAATCATTCAGGTGTATTTTGGTTTCTAACAAAAGATTTTAACTTATTGATATCTCTTTTGGACGGGTACATCAACCAATAGTGCAGTAGGCTTGCCAATCATGCCTCCCAAGCCAAGTGAATAGGTAGATGCAACATAACATAAAAAAAACTCAGTGGAAATATCATCTCTAACCGGCATAAAATAATGCCAATGTTCTTTTTAGACTTTCGAAATCTTCAGCAGTGTTTACTTTTGAACACATTGCGCAAAAAAACTAACTCAGGTTAATGACTGCTTCCCACACTTTTTTTACTCCGTGACACTTTTTTATGGCGAGGGGTAACAACTCTTGCATCAATATGTGATGATCATGACTCTTTAATGAGCTAATCTTACATTTCTACAAGTTGAATGGATCCCCATCTAGTACCCTCATTGAATGAAGAATGCTATAAAAGTTTTATCCTCACCAGGGCTCACTCAGAAAGAAGCAGGTGGATAAACTTTTTGTCGTCGGTAGTATAACCCATATGCAGGCCTCTTCTTATACCCATGTCAACTAAGTCTTTTCTTGAATTTTCATAATCTTGCTTTCTTTTGGTGTCAATATAGTCTTCAACAAACTATCACACTCATTTCGCTCTGTGTGCGTCACATTAATACTGTGCCAAACTAGTTCCAGTACGATAACTCAAAAAATATACTTCCCTTAGTCCAGTTATTGTCATTACCTAGAGAACAATTTTGCAAATATTTAAGAATATTGTCCCCAGATTTGTATTCTGGTGGACCCTTGTGTTCGTCTTTGCCATCAAATACTCTCTTATTTCTCCTCCAATGGTGATCTTTATCTAGCCACTGACAGTGAACAAATAGCAAATATTGCCACTCTACTTCAGATAAATGGAATAAGTATCTTCCATATAGTAGGGACATGTCATATATTATCTAGTCATCCAACCACCCAACTTAGCATACACATAAAAGTCATTTATAGTCCCAAAATGGCAGCTCGCAACGTGAAACATGACTGAGTGTAATCATAATAAGTATTTGTACCCTCTTCCTAAATTTATTCTAGCACTTTGATAAGTGGTTGCTAACAAGCATCTAGCTTGTTGCTAGGATGATCGGGTATAATGAGTGACATAATGAATAATTAGTGTTTCATACTCATCCAAGGTGAGAGATTATAAGGCACGACCATTACAAGCCAGGTAGTGTGTTGTGTCGGACTAAATTGCTGAAATCCATTGGAAGCCAAACCTAGCCTCACATTTCTTATTTCTGAAGCGAAAGATGGATGTTTGTTGTCGAACTCAGCCCCACACTCAGAATCAACTGGATTACACAATTTTCTGTCTTTTTCGTTCCTCTTCATGCCATCTCATAGACTTGGCAATATCAACGATGAGATATAACGTACGAACCCTTGGTTTGATCACAAAGTGCCACTAGAATTTTTTTGCTTTTGTGGGAACCAACAATTTACGTTCTTCTTCATCTTCCCCTGGACTATTACCCAACAAGACTCACCATACACAGAACATGAATCGACATTCTCATTCTCTTTCCAATAAAACGTGCATGATTCTTGCACATATGGATATTTTCATAATCAAACCCTAGGTTGACAACCAATTTCTTCATCTCTGTGTATCCTTTGGCAAACAAGCTCCATGTGGTAGTAATTCAGCTTGATACGCTAACCACTTATCAAATAAGTGTCCAACCATTTATTAGTGCACTTCATATCAAACACTCTAATGATGGACAATTTCGCTAATTCTTGTTTGCATCCGGGATACAATGGTTGACTCCATACTTTAAGTGGTCAAAAAACTTTTAAGCATATTTTGTGACTCCTGGCCTTGACGAATCGGTTGTGGTATTACGACCTTCGACCACATCGTGTTTCATCCCCGTTATGTCATCAACATCATCCTCTTCTGACTCCATGTCTCTTTGTTGTGCTACTATTGTCGTTACTATTTGGACGTTCGAACTTTCACTTTTCAAGTGAAATTCTCATTGGTCATGATTACGAGCAAAAACATTTAATGTCACGTTATCTATGATGTCGCCTCTCGTCATCCACTTGGTGTTACAACATTTCTTGCGTTGGCATAGATCTTCCCATCACAAATGTATTGGTTGTGAGGACCAAATGCATGGTCCAAGAATGTCTACAAATTCTTACGGAATGTCTTACGGTCCACCTTATCACACATCCAACTTCTATGTGAGGTCATGATTCTAGTGATTTAAGATGAAGAAACATGTTTAACATATAAATGGGAATTAATATCGTATTATTAATAACACTTTCTATTATAATTTTATAGAAATTGCGACAAAATGTCCCATAAATATTTCATTTGAAAAAAACTTCAAATCCTGGGATTGACAAGAAAAATTCCACATTTTCATTATCTATTGCATCTCTTATTCATCTCATGTAATCTCCATTGTATCACATTCTCATTACAAATATCAAACATTTATAAACAACTTCAATTCAATGCCAAAATCATATAAATAACTCTTAATTGATGATCTACTTCGCTATGTTTGGTTCAAGATTATCTCGACAGTCGTTACTTCTTTGTTTTCTCACACCTACTATACCAAACTAACCAAAGCAGTCAAATTGAACACCATACAACTACCACATCCGACTCATTGTCAACTAACACATCCAACATATTCCACTCAATCTAACGAACACATCCAACTATTACATACAACCCAATCAAACTAACACATCCAACTCAACCTAACTCAATCCAATTCAACTAAATCTAACATAATCAATCAACCCCAGCACAGTTGAACTAACGAATTGAAGTCAATCCAATTAGCCAATCCAATATATTCCAACTAAACAAATCCAATTTTGGTTAATCTAACCAAGTCTAACTAATCCACTTCAACCACTTGAAGAACACCAAACCTTAAAACTCCCCCAAACCATAAATAATTTTAAATGTAATGGATTTTTTAAGAATTCAGCATAACCTCTCCTATATTTTCTATAATGAAAAAATTTTGAAGTCCTGTTTGAGAAGAAAAACACCAACTTTTCGAGATCCAACACATTTCACATTCATTGTCGCCAGTCTATCTTTTAATAAATACTTACTTGTTCAATTCAATGCCACACAAACTCACAAAGAAATTTATTATCTTTAATAATACTATTTATCAATCTAATTAATCATAAAATAACTAACAAATCTAAAGTTGTTTTCAATCTCAATTCAAATAATCTTCCAACTTACTCCTCACAACCCTCTCATTTTCTATTGATTCCGCCCACCTGATATTATATGTCGTATCTAATAATCAAATTAATTCATCTCACTAACCACGTCTCATACACTTTTATATTCTAAACCAATTAAATAATCAAATTTGAGAGAGTCTTGTCAGCACAACGGTCGTGCTAACTTCGGGCATCCAAAGTCTGAATGGTCTGCCGAACTTGATTACTCAGAGCCCAACCAATCTTACTGTCCACCGTGGAATGATGAACCAAATTTAATTGGTTGATATTCAGTTGATATTCACCGTTCCACTTGGCAATATTGGCAATAACCAATATTAGACCAATTGGTTGATATAAGACCAATTACAAGAAGTTTGTGAACGGTGAACCGAAAATGTTTTGGTCAACCGAATGCTTTATTAAGACCAGTCTGTCCCTCTATATGACCAACTCGTCCAATATGTTTTGGACTACTAGTTTCTACACGGTCAATCGAACATGACATGAAATCTTCCCGAGCTTATTTCATGTCTTGCTTTCATTGGTCCAAATCAGCACCAACTCCCCAACGGCTCTCTAAGCTTTGAAGCCTATATAAACTCCTCTAAAGAGACACAATAAATGATCTTACATACTCTATTCAACTATACTTTTTGTGTTCTCAATTTCCAAATCTTCAAAGCTCATTCTTCTACACTCAAAGCTAAAACTTCACCACTTGCATATCACTTCCACATCTATATCCAAGTGTGCTCAAGTTAGAGTGTTTAGATTGTGATTCAGTTTCCATATTCAAGAATTAACATTGTGTTGTAATGCTTCAAGGAAGCTCGCTCTCGTGTTGTGAGAGAAGACACGAGCGAGGTGATGTTGTTTGCGAGGCTCAGTGTTGTAAGCGGCGTTGATCGAACCCAGAACGGAGATCGGTTAGTGGAACCATAAGAGAGACTTAGAGGATCAAGTGAGGCTTGTAAGGAGGACTAGGACTGGGTGAGGTGCCAAACCTCTGTAACTCCGGTGTCGTCGAATTTCGTGGTTTGCATTGTTTTCCCTGTTTTTCGTATGCTTTTTACTTTCTTTCATTTTTCACTTTCATTGTTTTGCTTGGGACTAGCAAAATTTAGGTATAGGGGTATTTGATTGACATCATATCATGCATATATTTGTGTCCTATATGCTTTAATTTAGCCTAAGAAATGCTATGTAACAATTGTTATGTTTATGTTTCAGGAATAAATAGGTTTAGGAAGAATAGGCTAAAAACGACTCAAGTGCAAGGGAAAGGACTAAGTTGCAAGACTTGTGGACTGAGATGAAAGAGAGGACCCGGATGCAAAACCAAAAGGATTAATGAGTAAATCAAGAAGCTCCACACCTTAATGAAGAGTATTTTGGCAATTAAATCCAGGCCCAACCATCAACAACCAAATCAGGTTCATCAAACACCAAGAAATCAAGTAAGAACGAAGCCAAAGAAATCCAGACCCTATCAGAAGAATATAGACCGCTGATAGCGGTCCCAGACCGCCAATCAGTGGTCAAGATGTCTTCAAATCGTACATGCTTTGGTTGGATGTTAGAATAGGGTGTATTTAGTCCATATTTGGTATGCTTTTAGTCCCATACCGGGGGATTGTCCCGGATTAGCTTTTTCAATGCCTATAAATAGAACTCTTCACCTTCCTTTGTATTCACTAATTGCTTGGTGGCATTCTCTCTACTTGGAGTAAGCCTTGAAGCAAAACTCAAGGTGGAGGAGAGTGCTACCTTCAATGTGAGTCATTTTAATAAAATAATTTTTCTTAGTTTCATTTAATATTGTCTTGTCTTTTAATTCTTGCATGCTTCTTTAGTTTGATTTCTTTTCATTTAGCTTCTTTAATATTTCGTGCTTGCTTAGTTTAATTTCATTTCAGTCGAATGTTTCATTTTGTTAATGTAGGTTGTAGTTTAAATATGAGTGAGTAGTTCCATCCCCATTTGGGGGGTGGACAAATATGTGATATGATCATGTGATGTATTAAGTGTGTGTTATCTTAATCCTGTGAGCCTTATATGATTTCCATAACCATCTAATGGGATTTCACTTTTGTCTTTGATATGCTAATGCTCTTGAATGATGATTAGCTTATGCTTAGATTAGTGGACCTATTTTATGGGGAATGATAAGGTGAGGATTTAGATGGAATTGATAAAGGAAACTTGACTTGTAGTAGCATGTGCTCTTGTTGCCTTTACCTTGGTTAATGCCTTGTATGTTTTAATGATAATGTGTTATCTTATTTCATGTGGAGGCATAGTGGGGTGTGGTCTTTATACATGAGTTCATTTAGCTTCATTCCAATTATTGTCTTGTATGTTTTAATGATATTGGGTTATCTTATTTCATGTGGAGGCAAAGTTGGTTTTAGTTTTATGATTTTCATGCACTACATGTTGTAATGAGCATAATTGAACACACAGACATACACATATCTTTGTATTCACACTCTTTTCTCTACCCCTGTGGGGTTTAGTTTTATTGCATAATTTCATTCCTTTCGCATTATAAAGTAGTTTGATCGCAACTCCTTTCTCTCATTTCTTTCCCACTCGCCTTCGAACAAACTAAAGTCGACACACCTCCCTGTAGATCGACCCGTATTTCCACCACTTCAATGCGGCCGTGCACTTGCGGTTATAATTAAAACGTATCAATCAAGTTTTTGGCGTCGTTGCCGGGGAGGTGTTCTGTCCAGACTATAGTTTGGACGATTCGAGTGGTTTTAATTTTTCTTTTTTAGTTGGCTCCCAGATTAACAATCAATCCCCTTTAATCAACTTGGACCTTTAAACTCAAAGCAAAAGAATAGATTGATTGTCATCTAGGTCATGCATCATTTGTAGACCTTACATGCATTTGTCTTTTCTTTGCTTTACCTTTTTGTTGTTGATTGCTGACGTGAGGTACGTGCACCCAATTCCCTCATTCATGCATGTTTATATCATGCATTAGTTGGTAAGGTGCATCGGGATAAGAGTGAGTTGAGCGTTTGATTGGAGTGTTGATTGCTAGATTTAAGATCAAAACGCTACTAAGGAGGGGTTGACCCATAAAAGATAAGGTGGTGGATTTCATCACCCTTTCCTTGGCCCCAAAAATCACTCATAATGAAGTCTTAATTCTAAAAGCAAGTAGACATTGGCCCTAAGGGGTTCGGACGCACTAAGAGAGTCATCTAGTTGAGACCGTCATGGCCTGATCGGCTTCACCTACCTTGTCGATAGTAGGAGGTACTGGATCTCCAGATTTGGTATCACTTTCTGGGCATTGTGGTCTTCGTTGTAGGGAGGTGAGGCGTGTCGAGGCTAGAGATCTCGAAGTTAGGCGTCGTCTAGCCTAAGGACCCATAGCCATACATTGTTTGAGCTGTGCTTGCTAGATTAGGCTTCTACCCTCCCTTACTACCCACACTCGTTTCTAGGGATTCTTCCCTTCTACTCTGAGTCATCTTCTTCTCACCTACTTCGACGTTCTAGTCTCCTTCCCTTTACACTATCTGTTAGCGTTTTAGGGTCGAGTCGAGTACTTTTTGCGAGCTTAGTCTCGTGATGGTGAGAGTGGTCGACTCGAGAGTTTTTTTGTGAGATGGATGGTTACATGGGCGACCATCCATATCATTGTTAGGACCAGGACAATTCTTCCTAGTATTCCGGACTCATGCAACCTGGGGTGGCTCAAACTAACACCCCGTATGGTTGGGACAATCTTAATTGTGTGACTGAACAATCTTCATATTGGGGTAGTATGAGAGAGGCAACGACTGCTAGACCATCATCTAGATTCGTCGGATCATACACTGGTCAACAAACTGAGACATTACAACAAACTTTGGCCTCTTTCATGCGTAAGGTAGATGACATGAGTTGTCATGTTATAGGAGAATGTCTTTATGTCCCCCCATAGCCTAAGTATGAGCATACCTTTTTCCAAAATGCTCAATATGAACATTACGCATCCTTATACAACCCGAGAGGGATGGATTCGTGGGGAGCCAATTCTTATTCAAATTCTTATACATCATTTTCACCCCAGTATCCTCCACCCGAATACCCAGAATTCTACCAACACCATACGCCAAATCATTGGCCTCATTCTCAGACCATCAACACCCAACCCCAAAATTTCCCAAGCTCTGACTTGGACCTCATAGTTGACCGTATACCTGATTCCTTGAAACAAACTTTCCTTACGTTCATGGAAACCACTCAACAATCCATACAAAATATGGCACTACAAGTGAGTCAAATGACGCAACAATTACGTGAACATGAGGAGAGTAAACTTTCTTGTCAACATGAGGATTTATCTTTTGATATCGAACCACCACCACATCCACAAATTCAAAGCACAATCATTCAAAGTCAAACTCCTAGTCAGTCTGGGGGACTTGGGGTTTCAATTCACGATCACTTGGTGGACGATTCGAAATAAGAGAATAACATGGACCAGCTTCATTATGAGTCGGCACATGATTGTGCCTTACCTTTTTGTCATGTGGCCCCTGAGCCACATGATCTTCATCTTGTGCCTTTTAAGGACTCACCTCTGGTAGGCAAGAGCTCCTTAGTACCCTTAATTTCAAACGACCTGATGAGAGTTTGCCTCTCACTATTTTCCTTGTCAACTTGGAAATGATGGGACATCAAACAACTACATTGCCAATGAGGGTATTGGGATTTCCTTAGAGGATACCTTAGGTAAGAGACCCACTTCGTGTTCTCCTGGTGAGTTGGACATGCATAACAAGGTTCTTAACCTCGTTCCGACCCACCAGCCTGTTTGTTAGAGAGTTTGGATTGATAATCATAACTTCAGTTCCACGACGGAAGAAACTCTTTTTCCGTTGCACAATATGTGCCAAACTCTTGAGAGGTTCAAGCTCTTTCAGTTTGATCATTTGAATGAGACGCATTTGCGTCCAATTCATGAACCTCTCATTTCATCTTGTTCTCTTTGTGAAGGGGGGTCACGCATGAGTATTCTGGCCCCGCGTGGTGTCATGTTCCCTTTCCAAGTGCATTGACCCACTTTTGAGGTTCCCATTTGATGTCATTTGACAAATGAAGATGGGAACTTTTTTTTGTACATAGTTATATTAAAAAACAATAAAAGACTCCTTCAGTGAGCATCGATTGTTGTGGGCTCCAACCCTTGAGTATGTGGGCCCCATTTCTTTCACGTATTTGTATCCCTTCTTTAGCATCTCACAGGTTTTGAGGGAATTTGGTTTTGTGTCCATCACTATAACCATGAACTTCCTTTTGTGCTTCACATTTGTGAGATCTCTTCTTTTTCATGCATAAATCGATGTAGTATCTTGCTCGCATTCATTGAGGACAATGCATGAAGTAGGTATGAGGAGTGTTTTACGTGTGTACATACTCGTGTCTTTTCATTTGATTTTGTTTTCTTTTGTTTGCATTGTTAGGGTCATGTTAGTGTGATGCATTTTAAATCGATATATCTGTTTGTCGTGATCCTTGGGTGACTTGTCTTCTTTTACTTGCCTAGTGCCTTAAAATTTTCACATTTCTTTCAAAATCCTCATGTGTTTGCGAAAGAAAATGTTTTGTGGGTTTTGTGTGTGTTAGCATGTGCAAAACTGTCTTGAACTTGATGCATTAGGATATCTAGTACAATGGCTTTAGGATTTATCTAGTCGTTAGGATGCACCCCAGTTTTCCCTTGGGGGTGAGTAATCATAGGATTTCAGTGCTCAAACATTTAAAGAAGTCCACCCTGAACCTAGTGAGTCAATAATTCGTGTATGTTAACTTAAGGAAGTTTGTTGTAGTCAAGGACCCTTCAAATCTTGTTGTGAGACATTAAGTGTAGGAGTTTTGGTTCATGTGTAGATAAGAAATAAGTGAGTAGGTGTTCTCTCTTCTCGCACGGCTCCTATCACTCGGGAAAGTAGGTCTGAGGGGACTTTGTGCCTGTTGCTTTCGAGTCATCTGACTTGGGATGCACCGACCGAACTCCCGTTACACGGGTGGTAGGGGTTGCCCTATGTGGAGATTTGGGGAAAGGTGTACGTGATAGTGTAAGTCCTCATGGGCAATGATGCACGAAACCTGACCCTGGGAGAATGAAGCTCCAACTAATAAAAAGAAGAAAAATAAAAAAAATGAGAAAAGAAACAAAAAGAAAAAAATGGTAATGGAAATAAGAACCTTAATGGACTTTACACTTTGTATCACTTGAGGATATTGAGGTTGTCCATGTCTTTCACTTAAGTCCTTATTTAACTTGCACGAATGGTTCATTAGGCTAGGTGTGTGGACTGATTACCTATATAGAGTCGGCCCGTAGGATTATCGCGTCCAATGATCGATAAAAAGGAGTCCTTCGAGTCGAGTTTCTAGATTGAATAATACATCTATGTTCGGATTTTGTGGGTATATCCGCTGAAAAAGCTCAGGAGACAACACTCCTCCTCCTTGGCGCCAAGGAGGTTTAACGGCTTGTTGCACGTGTTAAGTGCAACCGTGATTCCTACGAAAGTGAGTTAGGATTTCCTTGTTTTTCGTATGCTTTTTCCTTTCTTTCATTTTTCTCTTTCTTTGTTTTGTTCGGGACTAGCAAAATTTAGGTATATGGTATTTGATTGACATCATATCATGCATATATTTGTGTCTTATATCCTTTAATTTAGCCTAAGAAATGCTATGTAAATAGTGTTATGTTTATGTTTCAGGAATAAATAGGTTTAGGAGGAAGAGGCTCAAAAAGCACTCAAATGCAAGGGAAAGGACTAAGTTGCAAGACTTATGGACTGAGATGAAAGAGAGAAGAACCCGGATGTAAAACCAAAAGGATTAATGAGTAAATCAAGAAGCTCCACACCTTAATGAAGAGTATTTGGCAATTAAATCCAGGCCCAACCATCAACAACTAAATCAGGTTCATCAAACACCAAGAAATCAAGTAAAAACGAAGCCAAAGATATCCAGGCCCGATCAGAAGAATATAGACCGCTGAATCGCACATGCTTTGGTCGGATGTTAGATTAGGGTGTATTTAGTCCATATTTGGTATGCTTTTAGTCCCATACTGGGGGATTGTCCCGGATTAGCTTTTTCAATGCCTATAAATAGAAGTTTTCACCTTCCTTTGTATTCACCCATTGCTTGGTGGCATTCTCTCTACTTGGAGTAAGTCTTGAAGCAAAACTCAAGGTGGAGAAGAGTGTTACCTTCAATGTGAGTCATTTTAATAAAATATTTTTTCTTAGTTTCATTTAATATTGTCATGTCTTTTAATTCTTGCATGCTTCTTTGTTTGATTTCTTTTCATTTAGCTTCTTTAATATTTCTTGCTTGCTTAGTTTAATTTCATTTTGTTGAGAATTTCAAAGGTCTTGTGGATGATTCATCTTCCTTAACTCCCAATAGCTTAAGTAGATTTTACTCTTATTAATATGTTGTAATTCCATTTATTTTGGTTGTAACCCCTACTACATCCTCACCCTATATATAGGGGACTATTGTACATATTTTATGAGATGAAATGGAAATACATATCTCTCTTCTCTCCAATCTTTTCTTCTTTAGATTGTTTGTTTTACAACACATTATCAGCACGATAGTTTCTTGTATGATCGACCGGAGCATGAGCTGATTATAATCATTGTAATTTCTCAATAAAAAATGTTATTATTTTGAGATTTTATATATTTCAGTGTTTTCTCATGCATGCTTTTGTTTATGCAAGTAATTGATGATTTCTGAATAGTATTGACAACTAGTCATGACACACATCAATATTTTATTTGGAATATTTCTTGCTCATAATATTATTCTTGTTATATGTATATCTACGATTGTACTTTAGCATTTTCTATTCTTGATTCCCTTAATGAAAAATAGAGAGTTAATTAGGAGTTTATAATTCATGTATTTTTAAAGGTTTCTTCACGTGTCTCAATAAATCAAGAAATCCATTTTCAGTTTGCTCGTTGTAGATCCACGAGTTTATGAGTACATGTACATCTTATTTGCACCTTAATTTGAATAATATTCAAGGTAGCTATCAAGGTTCTATTTTGTGGTTGGACAAAACATCAAGTTATTGATCAATGATTTCTCGATCCAATGAAGCATGAAAATAAATAGTTACATATTTAGTAGTGCTTCTAAACTTGAATGATATATATCTCATGCAACTTTGTATTGATTCACTTGCTTAGTATAAGTTATATGAATTCTTAGTATCATGTTGATTAAAAGAGTATTTGTAAAGTGGTTCAAACATGCGTTTATTATTTGTTAATTTTCATGCATCACATGCTCATTCACAACTATTACAAGAATTCATCTCGTGAGTACATAATATTCATTTTGATAGATGTATATATATATAATAAAATGTACTATATAATAGTGGAATTCAAATTACCAAGTTACAAGTGATCGTTGTTATTGAAAATGATATGTATTGGCCCAGAAGGCGAATATATCTTGTGATCATTGTTATTGAAAATTATATGTATTGGCCCAGAAGGCGAATATATCTTGTGATCATTGTTATTGAAAATGATATGCATTTGCCCAGAAGACGAATATCTTAATATTCATAAAATGCTACTATACAAAGATTTAGAGATTATTCATTTAAAGAGGGTTATGAAATTCTATGATAATCCCTGAAGGATTCATATGGTCATCTAAACAACGTGCAAATATCTAATTGAGTAAAATGCACGTCGATCTCTAAATCAATCCCTATGACCAGAAGTTCATAGATATTTAGAGATTAGTAGTAAAAGAAAACAAAAAAAATATTGATCACTTTACAAATTAATGACCCAATACTCTTTTGGGTTATGCATCACCGATTATTGAAGGTCATGAGAGTTGTTGGAAAATCATGATACCTTTCTTGTTTTTTTTGGTGTGCCGGAGGTACACACTACAAAGTATCGTGAAAAAAAGAGCATAAGCAATGGACTAAATTTTGTGCAAATAAGAAGTATGAAATAAAGATGACATCAACGAGACAAAACATGACCAGAAGTGCCTAAATAAAATCATATCTTATATTAATTATGGATGTCATCATTGGTATTATTTTTGTGAAGCTTTAGATAATTTTGTTGACTACTATCACGACCAAAATGAGGTCGAATTTGTCGACCGATTTGCACAATAAAATGAGAGTCACTCTATTTTTAAAATATCTCTCAATATTGATCATTATGGGATCTTAGAATTTATACATTATACATTAATCTGCATATATACCTGCTAATATTGTTCATTAATTTTTATGGTTGATATACATCATGTTATGAATCTTCCCCTACTTTACTTGTACAATAATGAATAAAATGTTTCCCTCCTGCGATTTAAAGCTCCTGAAGGGCTAAGTTTTATTGTCCAATCCAATAATCATATATATATGATATACATTTTCTGGCATTAGGGGGAGAAGATAGAAACTTAAAGAATGTCAAGAAAATGTATTATATTGAACCTGAAGTTCATAAGAGAATATACGTACAAGTATGATTGCACCTGAAGTTCATAAAATTATTATCTTGCAATATTTAGCAAGTAATTGTCATACATTTGTATTGATCACAAAAGATTGACTACGCCTTATATTACTATACATAGACCACATAATATCAAGTGAAGATCTCCACATGATAAAATATATTTGAGCTCAACCAACGCCAGAAGTGTGGACCATAACATATATTATTTGTGGAAATAAAATAAAAGTTAGTCACTCTCATTGCACCTCCTTAAGAGGTTATTCCTGAAGAATATAAACCCGTAAAAATACATGCAACTACTAAACAAAAGATTAATGAAATTACGGGGATACAGAATGGTCAAATCCTAAAATTTTGGGAAACGACGAGGATTTGATTATTATTGACATAAACTTGCAATCAACTATATATGTTGATACGAGAGATATTAAATAATTATTAAAATTATTGTCGACAATTCATTCGCCTTCTTAATAGCATGCTATCTCAAGAAAAGAAAAATGGATCCAAAACCTATGATATTATAAGAATGCCAGAAGCATTCGTATTTGATATAAACAAAAGAAGGCGAACAATATATAATAAACTCGCTGAATAAATATACTATTTGGACCTATAGTCCTAATTCCTGAAATTATATCCCTGAAGGATAAAAATGGAAATCAGAAAAATTTGTGATACATTATAAAGCGAGGAGTAATATAAGGGGATTTTGCAGGACCCAACATCCATCGTGATGTTACCCATTCTCTCGTAATATTGATAATAAGTTCTGTTAGATGATCAATATGATATGCATATAAGATATGTTGTGACTTTAAAATTTTATAAGTCACTTACTATTGGTAATTATATGAGAGTCCCTGAAGGACTAATATGACAAAATATATTATATGATGACAAGAATCAAAAGATGCACTATACAATTTTTGAAGAGATCACTATACAAAGAAACAAGTAAGAGTGTGCATATAACCTCTTCAATCAAAGTCATCATGAAGAATGATGCGAAGTTGATCTTAGTCGTCCATATATTTCATCCAATAACAAAAATTACTGTTATTTATTATATTTATAACATGCTTGATGTCATAGGACCTCCATCACAGTTTTTGAAAACTCATGAAATATTTAATGGACAATTTTTGGAATAAATGACCAGAGAAAACCCAATTATTTTCGACCTGAAGTTCGAACATTCTCTGGAAGAGAATTTGTACAATGATTCAATTGTAGAAAGTGAATATTGTAGAAAAATATATTCTACTTAATACTCACATTGAAATGACACTAAGAAAGGACGTCTATTGTATATCAACAAAGATCCAATTGTAATAGGACCTGAAGTTCCTTATAAAAATGTAATGAACATTTTCTTATAACTTGAAACCTAATAAGGTTTACAGTAAATGTTTTATCTAAGCATAATGTTTATCTGAAAATATTTAGATGACGCTCAAGGATCTACCAATTTCTAGTCATGCGATAAAGATTTACGTTAGCAATGTTTCTTATATGTCTGATCCACATCAATTACAATTACAAAATTTTGGTGTCATTGCGTGGAGTCATTACAAGTTGGTGAATCAGTTATTGATTCTTACATTCTAGTATCGCTAGGACATCAATATAATTATGAGACATCTTTAAATTGTCCATAAATAATATCTTTTGAGGTAACATATTCATATCAAAAGTTACCACAATTTGTATTACTCCCAGTATATTATTTGAGAAAAATTGCGCAAACATATTTCACAATCTTATTATCTAAGTGAAATATAGTAAATATTCATTAAATCCGTTAAACTATCATGTATTTGTTTATTGAATCCCCATGCAATTTTGTGTTTGAGGACTTCGTAAAATATATTCGTAAGTTTGGTAAACTACGAATAAGGGGAAGCGAATTTGTATTTATCGTCCCTGAAGAACGGATATCCCTGAAGGATAAAGCCCGGAAGGCTTGTAATTGCACCCTTTTTCCCTTTTTCCAATTTTTGTCCTAAAAGGTTTTATTGGTTAAAGGTTTTTAATGATGCAACTTGTGCAATGTTGTTAGCGTATGTTATGCACTCTTTTCTTTAGCTACTTTTTCCCATAGGGTTTTGTAGCAAGGTTTTTAATGAGACATAAACATAACACATATTATATAAGGGAGTGTTATAAATGTATGTTGAATTGAGACAGAAAATTATACGGTGCACTCTTTTTCCTTCACCAAGTTTTTGTCCCACAGGGTTTTACTTGGCAAGGTCTTAATAAGGTGGACCGATCAAGTGACAACTGATCAGATCCAATCAAGCGATAATTTGACGGATTTATATACAAAGTCAGTGCCTACCAAAGTCCTTAAGAAGTTTGTCTTCAAAATTGGTGTTCAACGTATGTTGAAGTGAGGGGGAGCATTATACGCGTTGTACTCTTTTTTCCTTCACCAAGTTTTTATTCCATCGGGTTTTTCGTGGTAAGGTTTTTAATGAGGTAACATCCTTAGCGTCTAAAGGTGATCATCCAAGGGGGAGTGTTGAGAATTTCAAAGGTCTTGCGGATGATTCATCTTCCTTAACTCCCAATAGCTTAAGTAGATTTTACTCTTATTAATATGGTGTAATTCCATTTATTTTGGTTGTAACCCCTACTACATCCTCACCCTATATATAGGGGACTATTGTATATATTTTTTGAGATGAAAATGAAATACATATCCCTCTTCTCTCCAATCTTTTCTTCTTTAGATTGTTTGTTTTACAACACATTTCAGTCGAATGTTTCATTTTGTTAATGTAGGTTGTAGTTTAAATATGAGTGAGTAGTTCCATCCCCATTTGGGGGGTGGAGAAATATGTGATATGATCATGTGATGTATTTGGTGTGTGTTATCTTAGTCCCTTGAGCCTTATATGATTTCCATAACCATCTAATGGGATTTCACTCTTGTCTTTGATATGATAATGCTCTTGAATGAAGCTTAGCTTATGCTTAGATTAGTGGACCTATTTTATAGGGAATGATAAGGTGAGGATATAGATGGAATTGATCAAGGAAACATGACTTGTAGTTGCATGTGCTCTTGTTGCCTTTACCTTGGTTAATGCCTTGTATGTTTTAATGATAATGTGTTATCTTATTTCATGTGGAGGCATAGTGGGGTGTGGTCTTTATACATGAGTTCATTTAGCTTCATTCCAATTATTGTATAGTATGTTTTAATGACATTAGGTTATCTTACTTCATGTAGAGGCAAAGTTGGATTTAGTTTTATGATTTTCATGCACTACATGTTGTGATGAGCATAATTGAACACACACATACACATATATTTGTATTCACACTCTTTTCTCTACCCCCTATGGGGTTTAGTTTTATTGCATATTTTTCATTCCTTTCGCATTATAGTGTAGTTTGATCGCAACTCCTTTCTCTCCTTTCTTTCCCATTCGCATTCGAACAAACTAAAGTCGACACACCTCCCTGTGGATCGAGCTGTATTTGCCACTGCTTCAACGCGGTCGTGCACTTGCGGTTATAATTAAAATGTATCAATCAGTTATCCAAATAGTGATTTTATCTAGCTGCATTGGTCGACCTTTTTTGATCTTTCAGTCGACCGATTGACCTGTATTTTCCAGACAATTGTTATATTTATCGTATTCTACAACGATAGTATTCATATTTTCTGAAATACTCCTAAAATATATTTGGTCACCGGACGAACGACGCCTTGACGGCAGTCGACCGGATGTAGACAATTGTACACGCCCAAAAGTGCATGTTATTTTCAGTCGGATGGACTCCCTTGATGCGTTCGACTGCTAATATTTTACCTAGCCAAAACCCTCAGAATGGTCGACCGTCACGTGATTCAGTTCGACCGTAGTTTAAGTTGGTTCGAACGTTTCCTTAATTTCATGGAAACGGTCGACCGTTGATCCCGTGTCGGTCGACCAGTTTAGACAGATTTACTGAACTTAAGTTTTCTATTTTGTGTATCTTACACAAACATCAACCAAGTCTTCTCCAACGACTATAAAACTTTAGGAGCTTCTAAATAGATATTTCCACACCTTATTTATTCAACTCTCCCACTCTAAACTCATTTGCATTAGAGAGAAATTCCCCACTCCAAAATTGTCATTCCACATGCTCAAGAGCTTATACTTTCACACTTTAGTTATCAATTCGATTCATACTCGAAGTGTAGTCAAGTTAGAGAGTGTTTGATCCACTGACAATTGTTATTAAAGAAGTAAAGGTTTCTGTGAAAGCCTGAAGCTTCTCTCTCAGTTTGTGAGAGGAAAAAATCGAGCTCAGCGAGGATTATTCGCGAATTCATGTTGTAAAGGTATGTTCTCTCCCAGCCCGGAATGTGAAGTGGTTAGTGAAGACGTAGGGGGAGCTTGTGGGAATGAGCAGAGTTTGCAAGAGAGGAAGTAGGACCCGGGTGTGGGTGTAGAACCTCTATAAGTCGTTGAGTCTTCTTTGTGGTTTGCATTGTCTCTTTCCCTACTTGCTTTTTAATTATCGTTTCCGCTGCACCTTATGTAACATCCCGAAACAGCGGAAAATTTAAAAATTCATAAACAAGACAAAGAGCACAATAATCAAGGCGGGACTGTTACTTCTCATAAACAAATAAGCGGTGCACCATAATACATCAGAGTTTGCCAAAATGAATACATGATTACAACAAAACGATAAGGGAAGATAAATGTAATCATGTGGACCTCAGTGGTCTGACTAGAGGATCCGACTCCAAACGCGCGCGCCCGCCGATCACCACCCCACTGGACCTACTGCGGTCCTGAAAATATATAACAACAATGCCTGAGTTTCCAGAAGGAAACCCCGTATGCCAACTCACCTATATATGCATGCATTACACAATGAACCTATCATACTAGTAGCATGTCATGGCATCGACAGAAATGGAAAACAGTTCCCCCGAAGGGTAAAACAGGACATCAGTCCGACAATCAACAACGAGTCTCCCGAGGAGACCTACTGCAGGCACATGCAGTCTTACAGCACGCGACATCGTACCCCCCACACGCAGCTACACTACTCAAGGGTTCGGCAGGGAGCCTCTGTCACGCCTGCGGGCCGATAGAATACAGATCTGCAAATCTCAGTGGTCGGAGCCACAGGGACCAACGAGGCCGTCGCCTGGAAGGTATAACAACAACATCTCGGTAGGTGCCCAGCCGAGGAAAACAACATAGCCGGAACAGCCTCGGCTCAATAATCACCATCGCCGGCACAACCTCGGCGGCATCACCGGCACAGCATCGGTGGTCCATCACAGCAGTCCGGCACAGCATCGGACAAATCCAGACCGAAGTCTGCCAGGTCATCAGGCTCCTCGAGCCGCAAACACCAACCGCGCCGCTATAAAAGCAGGGCAGCGACCTCCGTAGCCCGTGGGCCGGTAGTCACCTCACCCAACGCCAGTTGCGTGCCCGCACAACATCAACACTGGGATCCGCGATCCCTCAGGCCTGCTATACTACAATAAGTCCAATCAATCCATCACATTTGTCACGCTCCATACCTGGAACTGACGCGTCCCGAACACCCACACTCTCCCCAACGGCGGTCCCTGGGTAGGCACGCATCACGCGCCCACCGTCACCTCCCGGCTCACGCACAAAGCGAGGACACGGGTTTCCGTGGCAAAGTTGGCGTTCAAAGAGGGAACCAGGAATTCTGTCCTGGGCCCAAACGGTCGACCGTAAGTGGTGATTCGGTCGACCGTTTCCAGAAAGGAATCGGTCGACCGTCCCTAACACGGTCCACCACTGCGCACAGAACACAATCCCCCCAACGGTCTACCGAAGGTCTAAAACCGGTCGACCGAACGAGGTCAAAATCCGGAGTCTGGTCAACATTACAATCCAGTCTATCGGTCGACCGACTCAGGTCCCGGTCGACCGAAAACTAACAGTACATCTTCTACATCATTTTAATCCATCGGTCGACCGACTCAGGGGTCTCGGTCGACCGACAACAGTTAGGGTCAACCTATATTTCTACGTCATATAACGGTCAACTGAACTCAAGCCTACGTCCGAACAACATGCAATATACACAAATAAACTTAAGTTCCGGTCGACCGAACACGAGGCCTCGGTCGACCGAACCGCAACAGGCAGTACAAAATTTACATGCAATCGGTCGACCGCCCAAGGGCCGGTCGACCGTCCGGTTGTCTTCAACCTCGCTCCAGCCGAGGTTTCTTCGCCCAAACGCGACGTCGGAGAGGCCTCCGACCTCCTCCGACCGACCAACACGACCCTCTCATGAGTGTCAACAACAAACCACACTAGAGAGCGGCATACCTCAAAAGAAACGACGAAAACGCCGGAGCTCCGCTCGCGCACGTCGCCTCCTGTGATCTCCTCGTGCGCTCAACTCCGCACCTCTCCTGCCTGGACCGCTTCACACCTCACGCCGACGCAGCCTCCTCCGCCTGAGCTTGGGTGACTGAGGAAGAAGGTGTGTGTTTGGTGAGAATGGAGGAAGAAGAAATGAGAAAGGAAATGAAAGAGGAAGAAGGAGAGAGAATGCTTTATTAAAACCCGGTGCTACAGTAACCCCACCTCTTCACCTTCCCATGCAAACACCTGCACCCCCACTTCCCCATGCAAACCAACCCTTTAACCTCATTAGTCCACTAACCCTAGGTTAGGGATCTAACAATCCACCCAACTTAAAAGGATTTCGTCCCGAAATCAAGCAAACACTCACCGAAAAGCTCTGGATACTGCCTTCTGACGTCCTCCTCGATCTCCCAAGTGGCCTCGCGCTCACTGTGATGCTGCCACCTGACCTTCACCATCGGAATGGTCCTCCTCCTGAGCTGATGATCCATGCGATCGACAATCTCAACTGGCCTCTCCTCGAGCGACAAGTCCTGCTGAATCTCTGGTACTGCTATCTCGATAACGTGCGACGGATCTGCCACATACTTCCTCAGCATCGACACATGGAAGACATTATGCAGACCCGAAAACTGCGGCGGCAATGCAATCCGGTAGGCAACCTCTCCAACTCGGTCGAGGATCTCAAATGGTCCAACATATCTCGGACTGAGCTTCCCCTTCTTCCCAAACCTCATCACACCTCTGGCTGGGGAAATCTTCAGAAACACGTGATCGCCCACCTCGAAACTCAATACCCGTCTTCGTCGATCAGCATAACTCTTCTGCCTGCTCTGTGCTGTGGCCAGCCTCCTCCTGATCACATCCACCTTCTCTGAGTACATCTGCACAATCTCTGGCCCCACTAACTGCCTCTCGCCCACTTCACTCCAGCATACCGGTGATCTGCAAGGCCTCCCGTACAACGCCTCGTACGGTGCCATTCCAATACTCGAGTGGTAGCTGTTGTTGTAGGCAAACTCTATCAGTGGCAAGTGCTCATCCCAGTGTCATGCCCAATCCAGTGTGCATGCTCTAAGCATATCCTTCAGGGTCTGAATCGTCCTCTCTGATTGACCATCTGTCTGCGGATGAAACGTTGTACTGAACTTCAGACGCGTCCCCAACGCCTGCTGCAGACTCCCCCAAAATCTGGAAGTGAAACGAGGATCCCGATCTGAGATGATGCTCACTGGCACTCCATGCAACCTGACTATCTCCTCCACGTACAACTTAGCTAGACCCTCCAAAGGCAACGTGGTCCGGATCGCTAAGAAGTGCGCCGACTTGGTTAGTCGATCGACTATCACCCAAATCGCGTCGTGGAATCTCCTCGTCTTCGGCAATCTCGTGACAAATTCCATCGTCACGTGCTCCCACTTCCCCTCAGGAAGCTCAATACTCTGCATTGGTCCTGCCGGCCTCTGATGCTCAATCTTCACCTGCTGGCAGACTAAGCATCGCTCCACAAACTCCGCAATGTCCCTCTTCATGCCCTTCCACCAGAAGTTCCGCTGCAGGTCCTTATACATCTTTGTGCTCCCCGGATGAATAGTGTATCTGGCTCTGTGTGCCTCCTCCATGATGTCATCTCTCAGCCCATCAACCTTTGGCACCCAGATCCGACTCCTAAACCTCAGACCACCATCCACCCCCACACTGAAGTCTGATCCATGTCTGGAAGCTAACTGCAGCAGACTAGCTAACTCATCATCCCCCTGCTGAGCCTGAACCAACCGTGAGACAGTCTGCGGCTCCACCCGAAGTCCAGCAATCACCGCTCCCTCTGAACCCTCGGTGAAAGGACTCCATTCAGACAAAGCCTCGAGTAGCCTCCACTCCTGGATGCACAGACTCGCAACAGAAACCTCCACCTTCCTGCTCAGTGCATCCGCAACCGAATTCGCCTTCCCCGGGTGATAGGAAATGGTGAAGTCGTAGTCCTTAAGGAACTCGAGCCATCTGCGCTGCCTCATGTTCAGCTCCTTCTGAGAGAACAAGTACTTCAGACTCTGATGATCGGTGAAGACCTCGAACTGCTCGCCATACAGATAGTGCCGCCAGGTCTTCAACGCATGAACTACCGCCGCCAACTCTAGATCATGAGTAGGGTAGTTCTTCTCGTGCACCTTCAGCTGCCTCGAAGCGTACGCGACCACCTTCCCATGCTACATCAGAACACAACCCAAGCCTATCCCTGATGCATCACTGTAAATCACGTAGCCTCCACTGCCACTCGGTAGCGTCAGAATAGGTGCTGTCGTCAAACGCCTCTTTAGCTCCTAAAAGCTGTCTTCGCACTTCTGGGACCAAACGAACTTGACGCCCTTCTGCGTCAACGTTGTCAGCGGTGACGCAAGCTTGGAGAAATCCTGGATAAACCGCCTGTAATACCCTGCCAGACCTACGAAACTCCTGATCTCTGACACGCTCGTCGGGGCTCTCCACTGAGTCACTGCCTCGACCTTCGCCGGATCCACTGAAATCCCATCTGCTGACACAATATGCCCCAGAAAAGCCACTTGATCCAACCAAAACTCACACTTCGTGTACTTGGCATAAAGTTGCTGCTCCCTCAAGATGCCCAGCACAATCCTCAGGTGCTCTCGATGCTGCTCCCTGTCAGGCGAGTATACCAAGATGTCATCCACGAACACCACAACAAATTTGTCAAGGTACGGCTGGAAGGTCCTATTCATCAGATCCATGAATGCTGCAGGTGCATTCGTCAGTCCAAATGGCATCACCAAGAACTCATAGTGGCCGTACCGCGTCCTGAAGGCTGTCTTCTGAACATCTGCCTCCCTGATCCGCAACTGATGATAGCCCGAACGCAGATCGATCTTCGAGAACACTCTCGCCGTCTGCAACTGATCGAACAAATCATCAATCCTGGGCAAAGGGTACCGGTTCCGAACGGTAACCTTATTCAGCATCCTGTAGTCGATGCACATCCGCAACGATCCATCCTTCTTCTTCACGAAGAGCACAGGCGCTCCCCATGGAGAAACACTCGGTCGAATGAACCCGGACTCCATCAACTCCTGCAACTGCTTCTTCAGCTCCGTCAACTCAGCAGGTGCCATCCGATAAGGTGCCTTCGACTGAGGTGTCGTACCCGCAACCAACTCGATGCTGAACTCAATCTCTCGGTGCGGTGGTAACGCTGGAATCTCTGCTGGAAAAACGTCTGGAAATTCCTGCACTACCTCTATATCCTCCAGCCTCCTTGTCTCAGGATCAGGGACTACCAGCGTGGCCACAAACGCTCTGCATCCCTGCTGTATCAGTCTTTGTGCCTTAACCGCAGACACAATCAGACGACCCCCTCTGCTCCTCGCACCTCTGATCAGAACATCTGGCACGCCCTCCATCGGAATCAGGATCTTCTTCTCACGGCAAAAGACTCGCACGTCGTACTGTGACAGCCAGTCCATCCCCAGTATGACGTCGAAGTCCACCATCGGTAACACGACCAGATTTGCCGGAAAATCATGGTCTCCCGAAGCCACTGTGGTGCCGGGGAAATAGCTCCCCACAGTGCCCACCTCACCCATGGGCGTGCTGACCTCCAAAACATCAGTCAGCCGCACAGGGGTCCGACCCAACTCGCCAGCAAACTTCTCCGAAATGAAGGAGTGAGTGGCGCCACAATCAAACAACACGCGCGCTACAGAACCAGAAACTGAAAGCGTACCTTCCACGACGGTGTTGGAGTCCCTCGCCTCCTCAGCCTGGATAGTGAAGACCCGCCCGGTCCTCCTGCTCTGGCCCGGTGGAACAACTGACCGGCTGCCTCCGCCTCTGCCTACTACTGGTGGTCCTGGCCTCCTGCTCGGCTCTCCCTGCCTCTGAGGACAGTCACGGACAAAGTGTCCCATCTGACCACAACCCATGCACGCTCCCGTCCGACGGGGACACTCCTGTCCTGGATGGAACCTCCCGCAGTAAGTGCACGCCCCTGACTGACGTGCTCCTCCTCCATCAAACCTGGGCCTCTTGCCCGGGTTTCCTGCCCCACGACCAGCCACTCTACTAACGGTGCTCACTGGTGCCTTCCGCGCCTCCTGATTACACTCCCTCTGGTCCTGCTCGATGATCGTAGCATGCTTCACCGCATCTGCAAGGGTCCGCGGCATGCTGTTGATCACCCGAGAACGAAGCGGCTGCCTCAGTCCCTTCACGAACTTCCTCGCCCGCTGCTCTGGGGTCACACAAATCTCAGGGCAGTAACGCTCCAAAGCGTTGAACCTGCTGATGTAACTCGTCAGCGTCATGTCCTTCTGCTCCAGCGACATGAACTCCTCCCTCTTCTGATCCCTGACATGCTGGGGGAAGTACTGCTCATGAAACACCTCCAAGAACTCCTCCCAGCTCACATCCACACGATCATCAAACAGAACTGTGGATGTAGACCTCCACCAGTTGGCGGCCTCGCCGTCAAACACATAGGTGGCCAGCTCCACCATCCTCTCAGGTGCTACTCCAATAGCACGGAAGATCTTCTCCATACGGAAGATCCAGTCCTCTGCGACCTCTGGGGCCCTCCTGCCGTCGAAAGTCGGCGGGTGCTGACGCATGAACCGATCGTGCTCAGCTCCCACTCCGCCCTGGGCGCTCTGAGCTGCCTGACGCTCCAGAAACTCACCCAACCTGTCCCAATGAGCACCAGATGTGTCGTCACTGGAAGTACGATCGCGTGTAGAACTCCTCACGCGCCTAGGAGCCATCTGATAAGAGAAACAATCACAACTTCAGCCATGTATGCATGCTAAAAGATAAAATGCATGAGTCCTATTACTACAAGGGTGATTTCATTGGGAACCGCATAGGAATCGACCGCTCTGATACCAAGTTGTAACATCCCGAAACAGCGGAAAATTTAAAAATTCATAAATAAGACAAAGAGCACAATAATCAAGGCGGGACTGTTACTTCTCATAAACAAATAAGCGGTGCACCATAATACATCAGAGTTTGCCAAAATGAATACATGATTACAACAAAACGATAAGGGAAGATAAATGTAATCACCTGGACCTCAGTGGTCTGACTAGAGGATCCGACTCCAAACGCGCGCGCCCGCCGATCACCACCCCACTGGACCTACTGCGGTCCTGAAAATATATAACAACAATGCCTGAGTTTCCAGAAGGAAACCCCGTATGCCAACTCACCTATATATGCATGCATTACACAATGAACCTATCATACTAGTAGCATGTCATGGATCGACAGAAATGGAAAACAGTTCCCCCGAAGGGTAAAACAGGACATCAGTCCGACAATCAACAACGAGTCTCCCGAGGAGACCTACTGCAGGCACATGCAGTCTTACAGCACGCGACATCGCACCCCCCACACGCAGCTACACTACTCAAGGGTTCGGCAGGGAGCCTCTGTCACGCCTGCGGGCCGATAGAATACAGATCTGCAAATCTCAGTGGTCGGAGCCACAGGGACCAACGGGGCCGTCGCCCGGAAGGTATAACAACAACATCTCGGTAGGTGCCCAGCCGAGGAAAACAACATAGCCGGAACAGCCTCGGCTCAATAATCACCATCGCCGGCACAACCTCGGCGGCATCACCGGCACAGCATCGGTGGTCCATCACAGCAGTCCGGCACAACATCGGTGGTCCATCACAGCAGTCCGGCACAGCATCGGACAAATCCAGACCGAAGTCTGCCAGGTCATCAGGCTCCTCGAGCCGCAAACACCAACCGCGCCGCTATAAAAGCAGGGCAGCGACCTCCGTAGCCCGTGGGCCGGTAGTCACCTCACCCAACGCCAGTTGCGTGCCCGCACAACATCAACACTGGGATCCGCGATCCCTCAGGCCTGCTATACTACAATAAGTCCAATCAATCCATCACATTTGTCACGCTCCATACCTGGAACTGACGCGTCCCGAACACCCACACTCTCCCCAACGGCGGTCCCTGGGTAGGCACGCATCACGCGCCCACCGTCACCTCCCGGCTCACGCACAAAGCGAGGACACGGGTTTCCGTGGCAAAGTTGGCGTTCAAAGAGGGAACCAGGAATTCTGTCCTGGGCCCAAACGGTCGACCGTAAGAGGTGATTCGGTCGACCGTTTCCAGAAAGGAATCGGTCGACCGTCCCTAACACGGTCTACCGCTGCGCACAGAACACAATCCCCCCAACGGTCTACCGAAGGTCTAAAACCGGTCGACCGAACGAGGTCAAAATCCGGAGTCTGGTCAACATTACAATCTTGTCTATCGGTCGACCGACTCAGGTCCCGGTCGACCGAAAACTAACAGTACATCTTCTACATCATTTTAATCCATCGGTCGACCGACTCAGGGGTCTCGGTCGACCGACAACAGTTAGGGTCAACCTATATTTCTACGTCATATAACGGTCAACTGAACTCAAGCCTACGTCCGAACAACATGCAATATACACAAATAAACTTAAGTTCCGGTCGACCGAACACGAGGCCTCGGTCGACCGAACCGCAACAGGCAGTACAAAATTTACATGCAATCGGTCGACCGCCCAAGGGCCGGTCGACCGTCCGGTCGTCTTCAACCTCGCTCCAGCCGAGGTTTCTTCGCCCAAACGCGACGTCGGAGAGGCCTCCGACCTCCTCCGACCGACCAACACGACCCTCTCATGAGTGTCAACAACAAACCACACTAGAGAGCGGCATACCTCAAAAGAAACGACGAAAACGCCGGAGCTCCGCTCGCGCACGTCGCCTCCGGTGATCTCCTCGTGCGCTCAACTCCGCACCTCTCCTGCCTGGACCGCTTCACACCTCACGCCGACGCAGCCTCCTCCGCCTGAGCTTGGGTGACTGAGGAAGAAGGTGTGTGTTTGGTGAGAATGGAGGAAGAAGAAATGAGAAAGGAGATGAAAGAGGAAGAAGGAGAGAGAATGCTTTATTAAAACCCGGTGCTACAGTAACCCCACCTCTTCACCTTCCCATGCAAACACCTGCACCCCCACTTCCCCATGCAAACCAACCCTTTAACCTCATTAGTCCACTAACCCTAGGTTAGGGATCTAACACCTTAAGTATGGATTTATAAATTGATTAGATTAATTATACGATCCTACATTTGTTTCATGGAAAATTACTTTGACAACCCATTTTGATTTTCGAATTTATATACCATAAGGACATCAACTATTTTTTCGTTTATTTCATCCACATTCACGTCCACAATCATGGTGGCAAAATGATTATACTATACTTTTGTAAGATTTTTCACGCACCCATACATTCCCTTCACATAATAGAGCAAATTAATTGCATGGATTTTGTGATTTTTCATCGATAATTCTATATTCAACTCAATCAAACTCGGGCATGAGACTAGATCATGATATTTTCGAAATCATTTCTTGAAAATGATTGGGAAGGAAAAGTACAACTTTCTTCTTATCTTGATTTGATGCTTTTTTTGTATTTCCAAGATCATCAAGTTCGATTTCAACACCCAAAACATGACAAGTAAATTCATGTCTATTTTATCAAAAATCATATATTTAACTTTTGTGAAAAATCAAAATTATCAATATCATATAAAATATTACACAAAATAAAACTAATAAAAAGAAGCGCTTAAAGTTACTAACAAAACAATCATGCATTAGATATGACAAATGCACACATAAATTATGTCATTATCATTGGAATGTCAAATTGTCTAGTGAACTTTCCAAATACATGATCAGTTTTTTGCAAAACAAAATGCTTATAAACATGTATGCATGCATATTTATCAAATAACATACTCATATGCATATATAATTATCATGTGCATGATTTAAATTTTACTATCATACAAAAACAAAAGTTAATAGTTCATCATCTAAGAATATATATAAAGATGCAAAACATGATATTTCAAACCAAGATTTTGCAACAGTAATTTCTAGACATAAGAGTATATTCAACAAGTAAATAGATTAATGATATTTTAAATTGTAAAAGACTACCTCAAGATGAATACAACTTTTATGTTGTAGACAACCTTAATCAAACAAGGAATAACTAATGCTTGAGTTGATTACATCGAGCGAAGCGGTGCCGAACGTGTTGTAAATATATTAGAGATTCTTGGAATCATAGGAGCGAAAGAAGACAAGAGAAAATGTATGTAGAGGGAAAATTTCTACTTCAGTCTCTTCTATCTTCATTAGATGAGACGTCATATATATACTTATAGAGGTGCGTGTAAGTTACAAGCATTCATAATTTATACTAATTAAAATATAAATATATATATATGTAAATACAAGAGATGTTACAATACGTGAATCATCAATCACACATATAATTTCATAACATATCTTAAAATATGTGATTCTAGATTTTTGAAGTGTCATAATTAATCTTCCAATTATTTATTCCCATACCATCAAAAACATTATTTTTGCTTTACCATTACCTTTTGGGAGCATTCCATGCCGTTAACAAAAATAGTATGTAACATGTGTTTTACAAAATCAACCCTAAATATCCTAAGGTACATGATTTTTCGTCTATGTAGAATATTGTGCAAAAATTTTCGTCTATATATGAAAAACTTCGCTTGAAAATTGTGCAAAAATTTGCTTGCGTACGTAACCTACTAAGAGCCTTCCTTGACGCATCAAATGTTAAGGTCGTGACCAGGTTGGTCATAGATGACATTATTTTATTATTTTTCGAAATTTTTTTGTTTTTTGTTTTGTTTTGATTTTCTTAATTTGTTGTTTGAGTTTTTTTTTAAGTTTTTTTTTGATAATACGTTTTATAATTGTTTTGATTTTTTAGAAGAAAAAAAATTAATTTTTTAAAATTTTTACCAAGATGGACCCCGAAATGATGTGGAGGAGAGAGGTAAGTTGTTGTGGATTGTGTTGGGTTGTGGTTAAGAGGTGAATAGTGTAGGAAAGAGAAGAATGTGGCCTGAGGAAAGAGAAAGCTGATGTGAAAGAGAGAGAAAACTGATTTTGAAGAGAGAAAGCTGATGACTAGGTCGTCCAGGTCATGGTTAGTGATGGTCAAAATGTTTGCCCCCATGTGTTCTCACTTTTATCACTCGCATCTCTTCTCTCGTTCATCGATTCTCCCTTCACAAAATTTGAAGATATATAGCCCAACAGAGTCTTAATTCGATATAATTTTTGATATTTGAATATAAATAAATATTTTCAGAAATTTTGATATACAACACCTAGTAGAAAATCATGCATTCTAGGTTATTTAGGTGTTATTTGTGAAACTCTCATCAAATGTTAATTTAGTTTAGCAGCTTAATTTAAAGGTAATGGAGTGGCTTGCTCAAAAACAGTACGGCGAAATCCCGTCGATAATTTGTTTTGTTACATGAGAATAAATAATTGGTTGTTTATCGCATTTCGTCAACTCAATAGCTTCTCTAATGCACGCAAGCAAAATGCTCTGTATATAATCATCGGTCTTTGATTGCAATCTGTGATATTGAATAATATAGCTTACAATTATGAAGAAGTCCTAAGTATAAACATAAAAAATTATGGAGAAGGTAAATGATCTATTCTAAAATCTTCGTGGATTAAAGTAATATTTTTTTATCAACCCCATCCCACCTTATTTTAATGGAATTGTTATTTATCGCCGCAAATTACTTAAATCATCCGCGTAAATTACCATTATGTCCTTCACTTTTCATTAAATACTTATTTCGTCCATTCTCTTAAAATAAGGCTTCTGTCTCAGTTTTCCTCACTCTACCAGTATCAATACCAAGAAAATGTCTGGCGAAGCCTCTGAATCCGGTGGGGTAAGTTACCAAAAAGGAAATTTTCGGGCATCTGAAAAAAAGTGCCTCCCCCATGAGGCATCTGTCTCAGAAAGTTTGTGTTAAATTGGACGAACAAATTCGAGATCAGAGTGTTGTTGAATGGGAGTTGGAGTACGAACATAAGAGAGCCCATTGCGAGCAGTTACGTAGTGGATTTTGATTGTAACGTGTAATTTGTAATGGATTCGCTAAATTACTGGATTTTTAATGTGTTATGTGTTCATACATTATAACGTGTTACTTTTTTATCAGATTTCAAATTCCAAATGCAATTAAATATAGCAAATAAGAAAAGAATTATTCATCATAAATAATAAGAGTACAACATATAAATAAGTTCCAAAAGAAGTAGATAGGGTACACGGCGACTACAACTACGAGTACAACTACGTCTCGTCCTCCGAATTAGGCAGAAATGCTTAACAGACTGTTCCACGCGTGTATGAATCCATCACACTCTACACATGTAGCTCTCGTATCTTCGTTCGGCATTAGATCCCTACTATCCAAGAACGGCTGTGCAAGCTGTATCACCTTACTCATCCCCTGCATATAACAACAAAATAAATGTCCATTAATAATACAAAATATTTATTAAAAATCTTACCGCATCATCACATGTCCTATCCGGTAGTCCCTCAGGTCTTTCGGCGATACCGCGCATGAGAAAGGGATGTGAGTACTTACAAAACAAAGCCAAATAATCTGCATCACAAGTGGAGGGATCGCGGTTACGTTTGAGATCGGCAACATGAAGCCGGACTCCTTTTGGAAATGTGCGCCAAATTGATTCCGTGGTCGAAGCGGGGTACCTAAGGTCGTACGTCGCCAAATTCTCAGAGCACACTGCATGCTCTGCCATCGGGATCTCAATCGGGATCACCTTAACGTATCCTAACTGACGTAAGATGCGATCAGGCATATAAGGCTCGATTATATCCCGTTAACGAATATAACAACCCATCAATAAGGTCCTTAGCACCTCCACAGCAGGGTGACGACCATAAGGCAAACACTTCACCTAAACGTTGACACATTAATAGTAAAAATAAAATAAACATAAATAATATAGTCTTATACCTGCGATGTAGTCATCTGATCTAGCCGTCATACGAATGGAACATAGTCGGGCATCGCTTTTATCCTCTCTTTGGATGGTCCACATACGCGAACAAGAATTACCCGACTCAATGATTTTCCACTCCTGATGCGGGCAGAAAGGAGGAAAGTACTCATATATCCAAGCCTGCACCTGCGTAAGACAACCCGCGATACCAACACAATCAGCACAACTAGCTATCCCCAACTCATGGTACAAGTATGCCAACATCGTCGATCCCCACGAGTAATCATCAATGGTAGCCAGGTCCCTATCATCCAATATGTCACGTCGTCTGACCCTACAACCGCTATTGTCAACAAACAAGACACATCAGAGCAATAAGAACAAGTATGCAGTCAACTACGTCTCCTCAGGCCGTGGGGAATGAGGTCGTCAATAGAGTCAATGCTAACACCACCACCACTCCAAAAGGGGTATCCTTACGGTCACCCTGAGTAGCTCGGCTACACAACTCTTCAGCTCAACCGTCGATGCTTGAGCAGCGACCATACGACCCTCAACAGGAATGCGAAGGATCTGGACCACGTCATGCAGCATGATAGTCATCTCTCTGAAAGGCGGGTGGAAAGAGTTTGTGTCAGGTTTCCACCGTTTCACGAAAGCAGATATCAACAGCATATCAACGTGAGTGAACATGCTCCAAGGCAAGTGATCTAAACCTCTACTAGTAATGGTCTCCGTCATATTGGCACTGAAAACAGACCGCCAACTCTGCTGTGCAATACAGACTCTATTTTGATTATGGCACTTCAGAACCTTCCGATCATGCCCCGCCCAAATGCGTCTAGCAATGTGGCCGTAGAAACTAGGAATGATTGTGCCATCTATAGGACCACTGGGCATCATATCAGTGACCATCCAAGATGAGTCATCAACCCTCTCTTGTTTTGTGAGTTCGGGCATCCATAGTGCACGAACTCGAATTGTCAGTCACAAATTAACCTACCACCTCTACCCCTCCAAACTACATTCTCAGCAGTAGAAGAACTATCACGTCACCCCGTCCTCTACCATATGTCTCCTCCAGCTCAAACTCCAACCCATATCGCCCCTCATCGTCACCCTCCACAGAAACTTCCTCATCATGAAACAGGTCATTACGTGTCTGATGATGACGTGCATATTCTCTCTCCCTCCTAACCGACACAGATATACCTTGTCTACGTGGATGACGAGGAGTTGAATCCTCATCGTAATCATGTACAACGCGTAAGGGTATTGATTTTCTCTTTCCCCCACGGTAACCCGATGACTATTAATTAAATTTTAGAAATAAAAATTCATTAAATTGATATAACTTACTAAATTTACAAAATTACAAATTATTATTTACTAATTACCAATTATTACTAATAAATATTATAAAAAAGGCGTCTGGCTGAGACGCCCCCAATGGGGAGATGTCTGAAATAAACGCCCTTCCCATGGGGGCGTCCAAGCCGGACGCCTCTTTTTTGAAAATAAAAGAGATAGAAATTTTACCGTATTCGAATATAACGGGGCATCCGGTTGCTCCTTCCTGGCCCCCGCGATATTCTTTTTCATGATTGTGAGGAAAATAAAGAGAGAGTTGTGGTGAAAGAGTGAAATAATGAGAGATATAAGTTGAAAGGAGAAAAAGTTTAAACGGTAAATGACGCGGGCGATTTAAGCAATTCGCGCACGACGTTTAGCAGTTCAGTATTTTAAATCTCAATCATGAAAATGAAACTGTGGAGATTCGATCTCTAGTGTTAACAATCTCAAGACAATGGAGATTTGTATCGAATTAGTCTCAATTAGTTAATTTTGGGAAGACCAAAGAGAATTGTTGGTGGGAGTTCATTTAATATTGATGACCAATAACAATTTGAATTTCTTTGTGTGGCATATTCACGTGATCACTGAATCTAATTTTCCACTTGAATCCCACATTCAACATCTAATGGACGTGATTATTGATCATTGAGAAACATAATTTATCCAATATACTTATCTTGTAGGAAAATTATAAAAAAAATCTTAAGAGTGTTCAAATTGTAAAATCAACAGAGCTGGATTCAGAAATTCTATCATTTAGCAACACAACTAAACTAATCTAAGATCGAAAGTTCCATATTATGTTCAAAATCATATCATTTCAAGACGCAACGTAATGGCAATTTGATGTTGGAGACCAATCTCTCGTGGAAATTACATGAATTCTATTAATTGACATTTGTGGAATTCACATTTAGTAGATCATTTAGTAGATTGTTTGGGAAAAAAATCTTTTTTTGTTCTCACTATTGCACAATAGTGAATACTCATTACCCAATAGATATCGGCCTTATTAACAGCCGACGTCTATAGGTATAGACATTGGCTATTAACACGGCCAATGTCTATTGTGTCTTCTAGACGTCGGTTGTTGGAACATGCATTGAAACCGACGTCTATACCCCGACTGTTATACTTCAAGTTATAGACGTCGGACATATGGTATAGCCGACGCCTATTCCCCCGGGGAATAGACGTTGGGTGTGTGATACATCCGACATCTATAGGTCTTATAAGTCCAACAAGACTTCAGTTTTTATCTTTTATCCTGAGCAAAACCTAGCCGTCTTCCTTCACTTCGAAAACTCCGACAAATCTCCGACCAGCGCAGCCTCTGCGACCCCGACCGTCTTCTTCCACTTCCCCAACTACCACAGCCTCCGCGACCACCGTCCACGCAGCCGCGACCTTCGACCTCCTCTGCGACGTCGATAGCAGCTTTCTCCTCCTCCTATGGTTCATGCTTAACCATCGTGATGTCTCACCCTTATCTTGTATTTTGTTTGATTAGGTCCCATATTTAATATGTTTAGATTGTGGTGTTTGGATTTGGATTTGGATTTGTTTAGTTTAGTTTGGTTTTGGATATTGTGAATTTTTGATTTGTTTGGTTGACGAGAAAGGAGATTGTGAATTTTGGATTTGTTTTGGAGAATGAAGCTGAAATCCACAATCTGGGATGATGTGAGTCTATTATAATATTCTTTAGTTTTAGTCGAACTTTTAATATATAGAAATTAAAATTGTTAACGTGTGATAGGCAACTTTTGAGTCCCAATCCATTGACAAGTTGAAGAAAAAGTAGACGACATACATGTCGGTCCGTTGGAGGGACTTCAAAACAAGTTTATCCAACAAGTACATATTCGGAGACTACCAGGACAGAAATCCATGTGATTACTATAACTTTATCACTCCGAATAAATGGGATCAATTCAGAAAATCAACAGAAAGTCCGGTGTTTCAGGTAACTGAGTTTAATTTAGAATATGAACTTATTAAGTTATTTTTTAAATGATTATCTAATAAAATTGGTTTTAGGCCCTCAGAGTAAAAAACCAAGAGCGTAGGTCTTCTAAGAAGTATACAAATCGTATGTCTCGAGTGGGGTACCAAAAGTTAGAAGGACAAATGATGGCTGAAAAATGGCCTAGAAGAAAGAAGAGGCAATCGACTCTGGTATGAGTGAGAAGCAAGCAAGCAACTTGTCTCCTCCTTCCCCCATCTGTCGATGTGATTCTTGTAAGAGAGCGAGGCTAAACTCCAAAGGGGAGTACGTAACTGACGAGTCGCAAGTGGTCGGCTCGAAGATAGTAAGTTGTATCACTTGTATATGTAATTAAATCACAATAAGCAATTTATATTTTTCAATTGTTCGTAATATTTTTCTGTAAACTTTAGGACTCTCTGAAGTTGAGAGAATCCCAAGGTGAATTTGTTTAAAATGGCCGGAATGATATTCTCCGCGAAGCCTTGGGAAATAACAAACATTCAAGTAATGTACGGAGGGGGGCGTAGGGAGTAGGGTTGGATTACGACAATATTTTAGAAATACTCAACGGTCAAGTTCGTCGACAGTTATACCAAATGGGAGCAACAAATTGCATATTTGTAAAATAAATTGCAACTTCTTATGGAGAGATTGGATCACGATTTGCCTATTTCTCCTACCTGCCGTAGGACCACTTCTTCCCCGGTGACCACTCCTTCGGTGCAACCAGTGGTCAACCCCGACCGACAATATGATTTCGCGCCTCATTCTTGACAATTGGCCCTCGTAGCTAGTCCCTCGTTTGGAAAGTTTGATGATGGATCTAGATGTGCTCTATTTGTCGAAGACCCTGATCGAAAATTTGTGGGACACGACAATGTTTATAACATCTCCAAACACCACTTCAAAGAGGTGGAAGAGGGAGAAGTGAAGGTTGTAGTGGGGAGCTACTTAGACTCTAGTGCTCTGGTGCCAATTCCGGAAGAAGATGTTGCTACCCTCGGCGATACTATCAGTGGGTTCGTAAGGTGGCCTCGTCATTTAGTATCGCTAAATGACAGACACGAGGTATACTTTAATTTGAAAGCCAATAATTTTCAATTTTGTTAATAATTACATTTTTAACGTTTGTATATATATCTATAAGGTTTCAAGCCCCCGGAGCAAATGGTCAAACAACCAACCTCTGATTAACATTAATTTGCTACCAAGTACGTGCAAAATGTTGTCTCAATTAATGGTAGGTGGGGAATCACAATCCTTAACTACCTGGGATTTGGGGGAGGGGGTTAAACGGTTGCCTCCAGCTTTATATGTTGTCAAAGAGGATGTTATGCAGTTCTTGACGATGGATCAATTGTGCATAATGATTATCGACGTGCAAGTGAAATAAGTGTTTTCTTCTGTATAAGATGAAATGCATCAAATAATTTTATCCTAATAATAACATAATGTAATTTTTACTCTAATAGACACATTTATAAAGCCAGAAGGTCAGTCTTTCCCGACGATCAACTGTTTGGATTTGTCAGTCCATCTACCTATATATTCGGGAATGATGATAAATCGGGTCAGCTAGCGACTCTCATGAAAGAACAAGGCAAAAGATATTATCTGCTCCCTTATCCTGAGAGGTAAATTTAATTCAAAGTAAGTGTAATTTTATTTTGTAATAAACTTTTAATTATATATATAAACAACGCTCATTAGATGCTTCTCGTTCTATGCCTCGAGACTAATTTGCCATATTGGTTTGATTCTTTGGGGTCGATTAAACCGAGAGAATCCATGAAGAAACTTGTTTAAATGTAAGTTCGTTTTAATCATCGTATTTGTAATCCGTGTATATTTATTAGAATTATCGAATTCATGTTGAATAACTTGTGCTACTCAGGACAATGAAAGTTTACAAAGTGTTAAGTCGCAGAAGAACAACCCCAAAAGTTGGAGTAACGTGGCATGAAATGGGAGTAAGTTCTTTCTCCCATTTTTGTTAAATAAGTTAAGTAGTGGAACATATATTTACCGAATTTATATTTTTGTAGTACCGCAAACTGACTGGAAATATGGAATGTGGTTACTATGTTAAGAGATAGATGGAGGAAATCGTCGAAATTGCATCGCAAAACGTATCCCTATCCGAGGTAATATAGATCGCTATTCAGTTGTATAATTATAACTTCATTATTTAGATATTAATATTTTTTACTTGTATTTTCATATGTCTTTCCCAAAGAATAACGATCTCTACTCGCAACAGGAGCTTGATGATACTCGCGACCAATGGGCTCGCTTTTTTATGAGAAACATGTTAATGAACTAAAAGGTACTTATTTCAATAACACTCTCGTTGTAATTAAACATGTAAATTTATTTAACATGTTTACTTGTATTACCAACATACAATGTGATCTTTAATAAAATCAAACATCTTTGTGAATGAATGTCAAGTGTTTGTGTATGTATGCTTGTGGTTAAATGATTGTGTTTGTGTATGTATGCTCGTATGTATTTGTATTTGCGGATGAATGTGTGTATGTATTTGTGTTTGTGGATGAATTTCTTGTGCATGTTGAATGTGTTGGTTATTCAGGAATCTATAATTGCTTTGTATTTTTTTCATCATCTGGCAATGGTATAGACGTCGGTTGTACCTAGTAGCCGACGTCTATCTCCTTCAGAAAAGGAATAGACATCGGTTGTTAAAGACTAGACGTCGGTTATACCAAACAACCGACGTCTATTTGTTAAGTATAGAATAGCCTAGAACTTAAATAGAATTTTTATGGTTTTTTTTTGTGTGGATGACCTTTTTTATTATAATAATTTGTCTATATTTATTTCTTAAAATAGATTTTATTAGACTTTTATTTTATAAAGTCCGTACCTAGGTTGCTTAAATTATATTTTTACAGCAAATATAAGTTGTAGGTTTGTGAAGTGACTTAGGTGTAACTTGTAAGTGCGTATGCGTCCAACCTAAGCGAGCTAGTTTGCATGATTTCAAGTTTGGCGTGTTAAGTTTATAAAGCCTAAATTTGAATTGAGTGTCTCGTTAGAATTCGAATCAAAATAAAATTTGAGTCGAGTTCCCAAGAGACAACAATAGTCAATTTGTTTTAGTTAATTATAATGAATAAATATTAATTTTAAAAAATTGAAATAAAAAGCTAAAATAAAATATATTGATCCATAACATAAAATATGTAATTTTAGTTTTGACAAATTAATATTTTAGAAATTAACTTTACCATACTTCATAGGATCTGTACATCGACTCAAGGTTGGTGACTGTGTGTGAGAGATTTAGGTCAGTGGGTTACGGAATTTTTCAAAATAATCTAATGGGAGCAAAAATTCACCTCAATATTTTATTATTAGTGAGAAATAATTTTCAGAGGGGATAAGATCCAGAAGGGAAAAAATCCAGGGGGTTCGAATTCAGGGATTAACAATCTTGAAGTTAAAATCCAAAAAAAAAACTTTGCAAAGCGGACCAAATTTCAAATTCGACTAACTTATTTTTGAAGTTCAAACAGACTTTCATCCAGCCGAATTAAAACAAACTTAAGCTAAAACTTAAATTTGCACTTTTACCTAAGAGCACCCGTTGGGGTTGGGTCCCCTAACACCAGACCCCAGTCCCGACCCAGGGTTGGGTAAATTATTTGTTGTTTATGTTTTTATTTGTAATAAATGATTAAAATTTTGTTTTTAATATGTTTAATATTTTTATTGATATATATATATAATTAAAGTTATTTTTGAAAATTAAAACAAATAGCCAAATACCATACATTTTCTCCCATCTACGTCATTTGAAGACCAATCTTCGGTATAAAAAATTTAAAATTTTTAAATTATAAAAACAAATAAAAACATATTTCTAGAAAAAAAATTGAAAAAAGATTTAAAATGACTTTCAATTAAATATATTAACATTATTAGCTATTATCAATATTTAAAAAATTGGGTAAATTATTTAATTGATATGTATGTTATTTATATAATTATTATTAATTTCTGAAAATTAAAATAAATGTATATAATTAATGAAAATTAATAAGATAAAGTAATTGTAAAAATAATTTATTTAATAGTTTGTGTATTTTTGTTGTGGAATAGAAAATGTGGTAAAAAGAAATGATTTGGATGAGAGAAAGTATTGAAATTGGGGTTGAGGTTAAGGAGTGAAAATGTGTTGGGTTGTGGGTTGTATATTATTTTTTGCTGACGTGGCGGAAAGAGAAACTTGATTATGGGTAGATTTTGGGTTGGGCTTGTTGATGGCCTAGTGCATAACAGTAAGTCTGGCTTTGGGATTTTAAATAAAACTTCGAAACTTTTGTCGTTATTTTAATTAGTATGTAGGGGTGTAAACGAGTGTGAGTCGAGCGAAATTTTAAGTCATAAGTATTATCTTATGTTATTATCAAGTACAATTTTTTTATTAAATGAAGCAATAAAAAGTTCGAACAAGCTATCGAGCCGAGAATCAAATTTTTTCGAGTTCGAGCGGCTCGTCGAATTAAGTTTGTAGATTTTTTTAATTTTTCATAAAAATCTATTATTTTCAAATTAAATTAAAATTAAACATTTTTCGAATCGATCAAATCGAACTACTAAACCAGGGCTGACACGCTGACAGCTCTACGCACAAAACTAAAACCTACATGAACATATATAAATATATTGCATGTCACATGTCTTTTGTACGTATCCCTTTCCCACCAACAATATAAAAAAATTAAATAGAATCCAAGTCTAAAATATACTACCATTCGTTATCCATTCGCACAAGATGAAACGCCAGAAACTTTACGACAAGGATGTTATAACAAGTTGTCTTTATTATTAGACTACTAATAAACAGTTAACTTTTTGAGTTTGAAGGGACAATTATTGATGCTACAGCACATTGGGAGGGGTGCACATTGTTTAGGGATTCGGAAGATGTGGTTATGGGCTCGTTTAGGGATTCGGAAGGTGTGAAAGACATGTGACCTGCAATATATTTATATATGTTCATCGAGGAAAAGGGCGTGGTCTAAACATGGTGCACAGAAGCCGTAGCAGAATTGGTGGCTCGAGGCCACCTTCTGCGTGACTTCTGCCCAATCACATATTCACATGGTGATTTGAAGGCATGCTACCATAAAATAAGTAAATTATAATTATAAAAAAAAAGCAGTATGTTGTTCTCTTCTCTATCTCGGTCAGCATTCAAGGTGACGATTGCTTTACCTTGAGAGTAGGATTCTAAATCCGTTAGATTTTATCTAACGTGGTTTGCCGACAAAATAATATTATCCGTCAACTCGGCATCCGCATAATAAGTGAGACGGGTTGTGGTTTTCTCACAATCCGTCCCACATAACTTGCAACTTGCATAAGTCTTATATTTTGTTTGATTTTTTTATATTTTTTTATATTTAGTTTTGATTTTTTTATAAAACTTTACAAACATACATTGATTGATTTTTTTAACTAACTTTGACTAACATGGATAATGATAAAGAAAATGAATTCATATTTGTATTTAGTTTTAATCAAAGAAAAAACCGCCAAATCCACCCCACATAGCCTAGTCCACCCTTACATGGGGTGGGAAGTGGATTTTTTTTACCCCTCCCCGCCTACTCGCTTAAATTAGGCGGGACGAGTAGTGAAGGGGTAAAAACCTGTCCAAAGCGAGAGTATGTTTGGAACACTTTTTTATTTGAAAAGCTTGCGGTTGGCGAATGAGAAAATGATTCGACTTTCACTCGAATTTATGTTTACATGGTCATGTAAAAAACCTCGATGCAAGAAGTACAATATGATCGAGTTGCTTCTCAATTCAAGTTGAAATCTTTGACACAAAAAATCAATTCGAAATCCCAAGAGCCATGTGTAAAAGTTATTTGAGTGTTCTTACCACCACATTGCATGGGAAGGGTTCCAAAAACTGTGGTCTCTAATATGCATACATCGTGTTGTAGATTAAAGAGCGGGAAAAAAGAGATTAAAGAGCGGAATAATTTTGTTGCTACGTATGCTTAATCTTTTGGTTAAAAGAAAATTTCCATTTTTTCATCTTGCTCTATTCTTTTAGGTTTATTTTAGAAAACTCATTGCATTTGATTGTTTAGTGAACTTGATCTTTTCTCCGTCCGTGAGTATCTTGCTGAAGAATGTAGGACCGTCACGTCTCACTCATCTTAGGAAAATAGTGAAAAATAATCTAAATCTATTTCTCCATTTCAACACCTGAGCTACCTATTGTTAACAGCCTGCAGGACATAAAGATGCTTGATTGATGATGAACATATGGTTGGGGGTGTCAATGGAGTGGATACGGACTGGATCTACCAATATTAGTATCCGTATTCGCGGAACAAATGCTACATCTGTTTCTGGACAGATATTAAATTGAATATCTATTTTAGAATCCGTCGGATTTGGATCGAATACGGATATTATCCGTAACCAGAGATAAATATCTGTACTACAAATCCGTATCTGATTAGGATATCCGTTCCGAAATTTTTGACACTATAATACCCAAATATCCTAATCCACGTGGAAATATCATAATCACCATATTAAATACCAACTAAAACACCAATTGAGCAATATCAACTTCATCCAACCATAGACGGTAAACATGCAGGAGAAGTAAGAACATAAAATCAAATAAAAAAACAGTTACAAGAAATACAAAGCTAGCAGGATGGACATTTGTACGTTACAAGTTACAATGTGAGGAGATGCACATCACTCTAATAATATTGCAGAAGTCTCAACAATCAAATCAGGACAAACTTCTACTTGACGAAGAAGTCATTTTTTTCACATCAAGAAGCTTCTAAATGGTTGGTAGGTGCAATATTTTATTTCCTCTAAAAGACAAACTAACTTCTTGAGCAAACCAACATTATTACATGGCTTGGCCATGTGCGGACAAGTGCGTTCCCGGAGAGGCGAGGCCCGACGGCGGGGAGGGGGGAGGAAAGTTGCGGCCGGAAAAATGGGAGGGAGGTTGCGGTTGGAGTTGTGTTTGTGTGACTTTAGGTTTAGGGTTAGGAATTTAGGATAGTTTATATACTTTGGTAATTTATAGAAAAATACCTAACTTATATATATTTCATTAATTTAAAGAATAACTATATATATAATATGGATACGAATACGGATGTTGTACTACGGATATTCGATCCTGTATCGGATATTATACAGATATGATGTACCAATAACCATATCCGCTCCACGAATTTAAGGATCGGATACGAATACGGTCTTACGAATATTGTTTCGCAGATTGAATGTCCAAATTCGAATACGGACACAGATAGATTTTCGGATATTCGAATATCCACTGACACCCTACATATGGTCATCCTCAACGATGACGTCAGGAATTCTTGTCAAGAGATTCCAAATTCAAAATTTGTATGACTACGGCCACCCGAGCGACTAGCCCAGGCACCCAGCTGCTAAAGAATTCTTGTCAACGATGACATCATTTTCTCTCTCTACCACGTCAGATCAATCCAAAACTCTCAAACTTCTCAAAACTTTTCTCATAACAATGATCAGACTCACCTATCAATTCAACATTCTCTTTCCTCCATGTCATTTTCTTTTACTTTTTTTAATTATTTCACAACAATCAACAAATTACATAACTTATAATTATTTTAATGTAATTAATTAACACGTTTTATTATTCAACCATGGAATTTTTATTAATAATTAATAAATCACACTACATATTACACTAATTGAAATTCCTAATATTAAAATATATATTACAAGAAAACATTGTGAATTCGTATTTCCTCCATAACGTTGTCATATATTCTCGACCAAATCGGATTTCAGAGTCAAATGTTTATGTATGTCTTCAACTCGATCTCTATTCTCCAAATAAATATTAATATTCATGATGTGATCGGTGGAATACTACAATTGTTCATCACTCGAAATTGCACTAATATTCCTAGGTCGGTCTTGGATAAATTTTTTTAAATCGGCAAAATTAGTTTAAGAGTCGCATTCATCCTCCATTATCATATTATGCATGATGATGTATGTTGTAATTATTTTGTTAAATACGTCCTTACTTCATGCAAGAGTCGGTTTACTTACGATCGTGAATCACACTTGCAACACTCTGAAAGCGTGTTCGACATCTTTATGCGTTGCCTCTTGCACTTGATAAAATAACTTGTCCTTCGGAGTCTGAGGAAAGAGATGGTTGGATGAATACGACCCATCTTTGATAAATATCATCTGTAAGATAGTATCACATATCATATCGAGAAACATTAACCTCATAAGTTACATGTGGAGCTCGTCCTTCGAGTATGTCATTGAAAACCGGAGACCGTTGCAGGACATTCAGGTCATTGCATGAACCCGGGATACCGAAAAAAGAATGTCAAATCCATAGGTCATATGATACAACAACCTGAAAGAAAAATGTTGCCTTCCCACTTCGCCCTTGATGTTATCCTTTCCAAGCAGCTGGACAATTTTTCCACTCCTAGTGCATACAATCGATGCTCTCCATCATGCCTGGGAACCCACATTACTCACCAACGTGAAGTATCCTTGCTAAGTCAGTTGCATTAGGCTTGCAAAGATACTCGCTGTCGAAGTTGGTATTGTAGGATCGTGTGGGTTATGGGTTCACTAATCACTTTTTAATCTAATCACCTACTTGTTTAAGCAATCGATATGCGCAGCGGAAATTTAAAACAAAACAAGCAAGTGTAGGAAATATGCAAACCACAAGAAGTCGGGTCGATTTTTATAGAGGTTCGGCACCCCACCCGGGTCCTAATCCTCTCTTGCAAGCTCCACTCGGATCACCGAGCTCCGCCTACGACTTCATTATCCGCTCCCCGTTCCGGGCCGGGAGACAACGCCTTACAACCGTCAAACTCGCGAACAACTCTCGCCGAGCTTGGAATCATCTTCTCACAATCCGAGAAGGATGCTTCGGGCTTTCACCGGAGCCTTTACTTTCTTGACAGCAAATGTAACTTGAGTGGAACACACTCTCTAAACTTTGAGCACACTTGAATGAGATTGGAAATATGATTAAGTGTGGAGATTTGAGGTTTGGAGTGTATGGAATTCTCTCTAAAGTTTGGGACAAGTTTGTAGTGGGAGAGTTGTGTTAAAATGTGTTTTACAACTCTATTTATAAGCATTAGAGAGAATAGATCCGTTGGGACAAGATTTGGTTGGATATTGTGCGAAGAACACAAAGCAGAAAATCAGGCTGCAAATCTGTCCAGAAACGGTCGACCGAACGCTTGGGTTCGATAGGGATACAGTCGACCGAAATATGAATCGGTCGACTGAACACTTAAGTCAATTAAGAAAACGGTCGACCGAACAAGATTACCGGTCGACCGAACAAGCGTTTCGGTAGAGGGAAAAATGGATCGGTCGAACGAAATTGTGTTGACCGATAGCAGGGGATTTTGACAAGGTTAAACGGTTGACCGAAACTGGTTTTGGCGGTCGACCGATTTTGGACAGGCACTTTGGGTTTGTCAAGAGATGAACCAACGGTCGACCGATCGTGGTCCTCGGTCGACCGATACATGAAATACATTTGGGGTATTTTTGGTTTAATACGAATACGACCGTTGGGTATATACGACAAAAGTAACGGTCGAGAAAATATGATCTGACGGTCGACCGAAAGATATGGTGCGGTCGACCGAAACTAGACAGGGAAACACAAACAGGATTAATTGATCATCCGGTCGACCGAACGACACGTTGCGGTCGACCGAATGTGGGCAGACTTTTGCAATTCAGGTTTTGGTGTTTTCCGGTCTAAGTTTGGGTGATCTATTGAAGTCCAAATAATGTGAAATTTTGTGTGTGACTTCTATAGGGAACCTAGTGTGTGATTAAGTTGATTTTAGATCAAGTATGCTCAATTACACTTTGTTCCTAAGACTCAAAAGAAATTAAGATTACATGTCTTCGATTTAGCTTTAATTACATGTCTTGACTTCATTTCCTTGTTTCTTGAGTCTTGATCACCTGTAGAGGTTAGCACAATACAATATATATGCAATGCATAGTGTGTACTACTCTAATTAAGATTCGGTTGATTAAATCATCAAAACATAAGATTAAGGCCAAAAAGCCAACAATCTCCCCCTTTTTGATGATGACAACCGATATCTTAATACTTGAAAATAGTATATGTAAACTATGCATATAGATGCTCCCCCTATGGATGTGCATAGTTTTTGTTCAAGTTTGATCAATTTTTTTTAAGTTACCCCCTTAATTATCTCTCCCCCTTTGACATCCATCAAAAACAACAATTAATTAAGACTTTAAGCATAGAATATGGATGTCTTGTAATGAAGTTGCTCCCCCTAAATTTTGCACTTCATTACTCTAATAATAGATATAACATTTAAGCTCCCCCTATCCATAAGGCTAAATGGAAACAATGAGTATGATTCAAGTTAAGTTCATTTAAGTTTCAACTTAAACCTTATTCTAACATCCATTTAAAATTTGACATTTAGAATCAATGGATGTGATAAATGATTTGCAATGAATAAGGTGAATGATTTGCAATGAATTAAATTTATAAAGATATGACAATTAAGCATATAAAACTAGATTAGAGCTAAATTTTCAGAAATTTCAAAGATAGAAATTTATACCAATGTTGAATTCGAATTTAGCTCCAATCTCATTTGGTGATGCAACCGGATTTGAATTTGACTCTTGAGCTCACCCGGTCACCACCAATCTCCTCCTCAAGCTCCTACAAGAGTAGATTTAGGTACCCAAACAACTTTGGGTCCTTGAATGTTAGCTTTGGGAACCCAAACCATTTTGGTTTTGGGAGCCCACACACTTGAGGAACTATGGTTTACAACTAAGTGCTTTCCATTTAGAGTAGTGTGAGATACATGGTTTTTCAATTTTGCATTGTATCCTAACCCATGTTTTTGCAAAGATTGTCTTTGACTACCTAATAGCATGTTAAGCATCTTAGTTCCATGTGTGAATTTTTCTAGATCTTTTCTTAATTGCACATTGCAAGCTTGAAGATCTAATTGTTCACAATCTATAGGTGTTGCTTTTAATTTATCAAAATTTGATGCATTCTTTTCAAATTTAGCAATCACCTCATTCTTCTCATTCATGCATGTTTCAATTTGGCTTTGGAGATCTTTGATTAACTTTCTAGCATTTTTGTTTTTATCACAAATGATCTCATATTGTTTAACTAAGTCATGAAATGCATTTTGAAGTCATCATGTGTATAAGTTTCTTCATTAACACTAGAATGTGAGCTATCACTATAATATGACTTAGTTGAGCATGAATTACTAGAACAAGAGTTAGAATCTACCTCACTTTGATCTTCAATAGCCATGAAGCATGAGTGAGCCACTTCTCTTCTACTTTGCAAGGAAGACGACGATGAATATGGTGATGAAGAATCATCCCATGTAGCCTTGTGTGGTTCCTTCTTCCTTTCTTTTCTCTTGCTCTTCTCCTTTTCTTTTCTCCTCTCCCTTCTCTCCTTTTTCTTCTCCCCTTCTCTTCTCTCATTTCCACTCTCCTCCCTCTCTTTTTCTTTTTCTTTTTTCTCACTTCTTCTACCTCTTCTTTCATTCTTTTCTTCTTTGTCCTTCTTGAGGTATTTGAAGAAGTCTTTTGCTAGGACTTCAATGTCCTCATCTTCTACATTCCTCCTTGGTTGGTCGATATTTGCATGTAATCCCAAGGTGAATTTGTTCTTGGTGGCTTCCTTCTCCTTCCGATGGTTGATTTGAAGTTCATAAGCCATCAAGTTTCCAATGAGCTCCTCCATCTTTAATTTTGAGAGATCATGCGCCTCTTCAATTGCGACGACTTTATCTTCCCAATCGATGCTAAGTGACCGGAGGAACTTCCTTGTCATCTCTCCTTCATTGATTTTTCTTCCAAGAACCAAAAGAGAGTTAGTGATATCGGTGAAGCGAGTGTTCATTTCGCTTATGTTTTCACCGATTTGCATAGAAAAAATCTCATATTTATGCATGAGGAGACTAATGCGTGTTTCCTTAGTTTTACTATCCCCCTCATGGTGCATTTGAAGTCTATGCCATATCTCATGTGCACTAACACACCCTCTAATCCTATTATATTCACCCTCATTTAGCCCACAATATAGAATGTTCATGATTTTTGAGTTCATCTCAATTTCTTTCATTTTGGGCCTAGTGAGTGAATCTAATTCATCTTCATTTGGTGGTGTGTATGGATTTTGGAGAAACATCCAATACTTAAGGTCATTAGAAATTAGGAAAATCTTCATCCTATTCTTCCAATAATCATAATTTGATCCATTAAGCAAAGGAGGTCTAGTGGTGCATAATCCCTCTACATGATTAGATGTGCTAGCCATGCTAAAAATACAATTAAGTATAGAATTTAGCTAACAAGGCTCTGATACCAAATGTAGGATCGTGTGGGTTATGGGTTCACTAATCACTTTTTAATCTAATCACCTACTTGTTTAAGCAATCGATATGCGCAGTGGAAATTTAAAACAAAACAAGCAAGTGTAGGAAATATGCAAACCACAAGAAGTCGGGTCGATTTTTATAGAGGTTCGGCACCCCACCCGGGTCCTAATCCTCTCTTGCAAGCTCCGCTCGGATCACCGAGCTCTGCCTACGACTTCACTATCCGCTCCCCGTTCCGGGCCGGGAGACAACGCCTTACAACCGTCAAACTCGCGAACAACTCTCGCCGAGCTTGGAATCCTCTTCTCACAATCCGAGAAGGATGCTTCGGGCTTTCACCGGAGCCTTTACTTTCTTGACAGCAAATGTAACTTGAGTGGAACACACTCTCTAAACTTTGAGCACACTTGAATGAGATTGGAAATATGATTAAGTGTGGAGATTTGAGGTTTGGAGTGTATGAAATTCTCTCTAAAGTTTGGGACAAGTTTGTAGTGGGAGAGTTGTGTTAAATGTGTTTTACAACTCTATTTATAAGCATTAGAGAGAATAGATCCGTTGGGACAAGATTTGGTTGGATATTGTGCAAAGAACACAAAGCAGAAAATCGGGCTGCAAATCTGTCCAGAAACGGTCGACCGAACGCTTGGGTTCGATAGGGATACGGTCGACCGAAATATGAATCGGTCGACTGAACACTTAAGTCAATTAAGAAAACGGTCGACCGAACAAGATTACCGGTCGACCGAACAAGCGTTTCGGTAGAGGGAAAAATGGATCGGTCGAACAAAATTGTGTTGACCGATAGCAGGGGATTTTGACAAGGTTAAACGGTCGACCGAAACTGGTTTTGGCGGTCGACCGATTATGGACAGGCACTTTGGGTTTGTCAAGAGATGAACCAACGGTCGACCGATCGTGGTCCTCGGTCGACCGATACATGAAATACATTTGGGGTATTTTTGGTTTAATACGAATACGACCGTTGGGTATATACGACAAAAGTAACGGTCGAGAAAATATGATCTGACGGTCGACCGAAAGATGTGGTGCGGTCGACCGAAACTAGACAGGGAAACACAAACAGGATTAATTGATCATCCGGTCGACCGAACGACACGTTGCGGTCGACCGAATGTGGGCAGACTTTTGCAATTCAGGTTTTGGTGTTTTCCGGTCTAAGTTTGGGTGATCTATTGAAGTCCAAATAATGTGAAATTTTGTGTGTGACTTCTATAGGGAACCTAGTGTGTGATTAAGTTAATTTTAGATCAAGTATGCTCAATTACACTTTGTTCCTAAGACTCAAAAGAAATTAAGATTACATGTCTTCGATTTAGCTTTAATTACATGTCTTGACTTCATTTCCTTGTTTCTTGAGTTTTGATCACCTGTAGAGGTTAGCACAATACAATATATATGCAATGCATAGTGTGTGCTACTCTAATTAAGATTCGGTTGATTAAATCATCAAAAGATTAATGCCAAAAAGCCAACAGGTATTCACACCTTCACAAAAAATTTGGAGGCCTTTTCTTGTTGTTGCTTCACTAAGACGCAAATACTCATCAACTGCACCAACCATACGACCAATACCAACAATTCCCACCATATCAGCAATAGCAACCTCACAACCCACAGGGGAAGACACTGAAGGGAATGTGTTCTAAAAGTTTTACTTTTAAATGTCAATTATTATGAATTGAATGTGAAACCATTTTGTTCCTTGTTTATGTTATTCGTCGTTTAGAAGTGTTAGGGAAGAGGCGCTTGGTCCTTAATCATAGATCTCTAAAAGATAATTGTTTACATAAAACAAAAGATATTCGCAATCATGGTAATAAACATGGGACATTTATTACCGAGTTAAGATTGTCGTGTTGGTCATAGATCATTGTAGCTCTACAAGTGAGTGACAACACGGGTACACGAAAGAGGAAAATATTACTTTTGTATACTGAATAGACCCAATAAGTAAAACATTATAGAATTGTGTTTTCTGTGTCATTAATGTTTTGCTGTGTCTTTGGTCCTTTGATATGAGACTTATATCCGATCACTTAAGAAATGCTTGATTAGACTAGTGTCTTGAGCTATCGATAAGTGTAGTGTAAAGGCATTGGTTGGTTAAGTATGACTTTTGTTGGAGAAGATAGTTAGTCAAAAGATTATCATTGCCCCTCTTAATAGAGTAATGATATTAGTGGGCGCCTTGATAAAGCAAAGTTATAATGTGCACAATGTGATTTGAGTTAAGTCACATATTTATAATTAGCTTAAAGAGATCAAGAAATGAATACTAATACAAAGATGACACAATACTACTTTGTGTGTATTCTTAATATCATGAGGCAAGAGACGGACACAAGTGGTGCACTCCATCACTAATTGGATCGGGTTTTGGTTCGGGTTTGGGATGTTAAAGTCTATTCGAATTATGCTCGCTATTGCCGCATTTTCATGATTATGAAATATGGCAAATTGATGTCAAAACGGCGTTCCTTAATGGGAACTTGGAGGAGGATGTGTACATGGTACAACCTCAAGGTTTTCAAGATCAAAAGAATAGCGAGAAGGTATGCAAGCTTCAAAGATCCATTTATGGATTGAAGCAAGCATCAAGGAGTTGGAACAAACGCTTTGACGAGGAAGTGAATAAGCTTCACTTCATTCAAAGTAAGGAAGAACCTTGTATATACAAGAAGGTTAGTGGGAGTCATGTAGTATTCCTAATCTTATATGTCGATGACATATTGCTTATGGGCAATCATATTCCTTTGCTTGAGCAAACGAGAAGTTCATTGAATCTGCATTTTCAATGAAAGATATGGGTGAGGCTCAATACATCTTGGGAATCAAGATATATCGAGATAGATCCCGTAGACTCATTGGCCTCAGTCAACGTGCTTACATTGACAAGGTCTTGGAAATGTTCAAGATGAACAACTCCAAAAAGGGCAGTGTGCCAATGAGTATGGATGTGCAACTCAAGAAGTCTCAACGTGCGCAATCACGTAAGGACTTAGAGTACATGAAGAATGTCCCTTATGCTTCGGCAATTGGTTCGATCGTGTACGCTATGACTTGCACAAGACCCGATGTCTCGTATGCTCTAAGCGTGACAAGTCGTCACCAATCCAACGCAGGTCCTGAGCATTGGACTGTGGTCAAGAATATCCTGAAGTACCTTAATCGGACTAAGGATAAGATTCTTGTTTATGGAGGACAAAGGGAGTTGATAGCCGAAGGGTACTCGAATGCGAGTTTCATGAGTGATCCAGAATATAGAAGATCGCAATCAGGATATGTCTATCTTCTGAATGGTGGAACTGTGAGTTGGCACAGCTGGAAGCAAACCACTACGGCCGACTTAACCACCGCTTCAGAAGTAATGGTTGTGGCTGAGGCGAGCAAGGAAGGGGTGTGGATTAAGAAGTTCCTTGAAGAGCTTGGAGTAGTTCCCTCGAGTGAGGGACAACTTGAGCTATTTTGCGATAATAGTACGTCTATCTCGCAAATCAAGGATCCCAAATCACACCACAAAGTGAAGTACATGGATCGTAAGTACTTCGTGACACGTGACCTCATCGACGAAGGTAAAATAAATCTATTATGGGTGGACACAAACAGCAACACAGCTGATCCATTCACCAAACCCTTATCCCAAGCCAAGGGCGAAATGCATTTCGAGTCCATGGGATTGAGAAACCATGTAGATTGGGTTGATGATTGATATGTAATGGGGGTTTACCCTAGTTATTATTGTTTTATACATTGAGTATGTATGTGAAAGCAAACTTTAATAACAAGTGGGAGATTGAAGGGAATGTGTTCTAAAAGTTTTACTTTTAAATGTCAATTATTATGAATTGAATGTGAAATCATTTTGTTCATTCTTTATGTTATTCGTCTTTTAGAAGTGTTAAGGAAGAGGCGCTTGGTCCTTAACCGTAGATCTCTAAAAGATAATGGTTTACATAAAACAAAAGATATTCACAATCATGGTAATAAACATGAGACATTTATTACCGAGTTAAGATTGTCGTGTTGGTCATAGATCATTGTAGCTCTACAAGTGAGTGACAACACAGGTACACGAAAGAGGAAAATATTACTTTTGTATACTGAATAGACTTAATAAGTAAAACATTATAGAATTGTGTTTTCTGTGTCATTAATGTTTTACTGTGTCTTTGGTCCTTTGATATGTGACTTATATCCGATCACTTAAGAAATGCTTGATTAGACTAGTGTCTTGAACTATCGATAAGTGTAGTGTAAAGGCATTGGTTGGTTAAATATGACTTTTGTTGGAGAAGATAGTTAGTCAAAAGATTATCATTGCCCCTCTTAATAGAGTAATGATATTAGTGGGCCCCTTGATAAAGCAAAGTTATAATGTGCACAATGTGATTTGAGTTAACTCACATATTTATAACTAGCTTAAAGAGATCAAGAAATGAATACTAATACAAAGATGACACAATACTACTTTGTGTGTATTCTTAATATCATGAGGTAAGGGACGGACACAAGTGGTGCACTCCATCACTAATTGGATCGGGTTTTGGTTCGAGCTGAATTAAGACATCTAGCTAATTGGGAACTATAATGTATAGCTAGATACCGCTTATAGTTTGTGATGTTAAGCTATTAATATCACTGCCAATTTAGCTTAAATTCTCCCATAGGTCACACCATAAAACTGGGAAACAAGAAGGGGATTTTATGTTCATATGATGTATCGAGTTTCGTATACATGTGGTGAATCGATAAAATCATTATGTCATGAAAATGACATATTTAGAATCATGAATTTATATATGAGATGTAAATATATCATGAGGTGTGATTGTTTGATGTTACATATGATGATATATTGCATAAGATATATAAATTAGCTATAACCCCAAAAATCGAATTTTGATGGGAATTAATCCAAAATTCGATAAGGCAAATTAATTAATTATATTTTCTAAAACCCCAAATACGAATTTTGTTGGGACTTAAACCAAAATTCGATAAAGGCAAATTAATTAAATTTCCTAAAACCATAAAAAATGAATTTTGTTGGGAATTAATCCAAAATCCGATAAAGGCAAATTAATTAAGGAATTATTGATCATGGTTTTGACTTGGTCAATTATGATTAAATTTGGATGTGGATTAATGAATTTAATATTAGGAATTGGTCTTAAGAGAGAAAAACATTGAAGAATGCGTCAATGCATAGCCCATGATGTGGAAATTAAAAGAGCCTATAAATAGGCCTAATTTCCTTCATTAAAAATAAGTGTATGCAAAATTCTCTCTCTCTCTAACCACCCCAATTAATCCATCCGAAATTTCTTAGTTAATTTGAGTTTTTGGGGAGTAAAATCTCAGGAAAGAAAAGGGGGGTTATTAGCTAGATTCTAAACCCGTTTGGAGATTGATTGGCTAGCTCATTTCTCTCCAACCTTGTTTAGAGTTTGGTGAACACTCGAAGGCAATCCACCAGGCGATTCGACCAGCAACGTGACTCCGGATCTTCAAGAGGTTTTAGAGAACCTCTAGGTATGATCCTCTTTGCAATTGTTTGTTTCTTCTAATGCATGTTAAATATTTAGGACAAACAAAGCATGTCTATATGAAAATTGAAGAAAATATGAATGTTTCGATCCTATATGTTTATAAAATGTCGAAAAATATATACATATAATTGGGCACGAAATATAACAGTGGTATCAGAGCTTTTGATTCATATTATCTTTGATTTGGACTATAAAATCAATTTAGGCTACCATCTATAATCAAAACAATTCGGTTTTATGTCTTTTTCGAGTTTTTCGATGTGTTGTTGATAAAATTCTAATAAATTCGTTTTGATGGTTTTATATGTTTTAAAACATCACACATGATTGTTAGAATTGAAATTTCGATATTTGTCTAATTTATAGAATTTTCATTTTATTTTAAATGATTATTTTATAAAAGAATCAACAAAACCGAAAATGACTAATGTTCATCTTTCCTTTTGGAAATTGGATGAACGGCGGTTCAAAATAATTAATTTTGAACTATGGATGCATGAAAATCATTTTAATGGATTTTAAATGATTTTTCTAGAATTGTTTGGTTTTAGATGCTTGATAATCTAGATTAAATAGTTTATATTGGACATGCGTGTATGCGTTGCTCGAGTTCTCTTTGCAGGGATAAGTGAGTTTATATGTTCCAAAAGGTCGCCGCCTTTGAATGTATTATTATTATTATACAGGGGCTTATTTATATGTAAAAGCCAAATTCTCTCTTTCTATCTTTAGATAATTGCATTGCATTTGAGAGGTTTTACATAGGACTTGCACTAGTCAGTTTTTATCGAATGTGAGGAGCATGTTTATTTTCTGTAAAATCTACATCTCCGGTGCAAGAGGAAGTTGCCGCTGTAGCGCATCGATCGAGGATCGAGGATCAGGGATCGAGGATCAAGGATCAAATGGAACATATAAACTCACACGATGTGGATTGTGTGAATGGTTTAATTTCTGCTATGCATGTGATGAATGTGATTGAATGTTAGGATGTGTATGAATGATAATATACATGATAACCTAAAATTCCGAATCACATGTTAATATATGTAATTGTCCAACAAAAATTAAGAGTAGTTTTCCTTCTTATTTCATCCACTAGCAGCAATCGATCGAGGGATACTCTGCTCGCCCTTAGCGGGAGATAGCTCCCTCCATCTTTGGGAATAGTGAGAGATATAATGGTTGTCTATTGTTGTGCCACGATTAGATATATGAGGTGCGTTTCACCCTAGTGAACTCCAAGTATGTTTAGTTGTGAATACAATGGATAAACGTATCTCGTATCAAATGAAAATAAGTTTTCTTAACATTACCTAGAGCCCTCGCTCGGTTTTAGGAAAAAGTTTTTTTTACGAGGATAGGTCGTATCCCTCATAATTAAAACGACAAGAATCACAAGAGTTTGAAGATGCTAATGTTTCTAAAATTCAAAAAAGATATGATTAGAAAATGTTTTTCTTATCTTGATATTGTAATGTATTCGATAGCCCTTAGCTAGTCTATATTACAATTAATGAGATCTTGGATTGTTGCATTTATGGGCAAAATTTTTATTTGCAGCATTTACATTTGTATGTATGTATAATAAACATAAAATTGGCATTAAAATCATGTATGATTTATTTTGTAGAAAATGTCGAACATCCAACCTATCGTACGATCCATGATAGCAAAACACCATTTAGCAAATGATGGCTCAAACTTCATTAGTTGGCAACTCAAACTCAACATCGTGTTAAAGTTTGAGAAACTGTCTCACATTTTGGAAGGTCCAATCCCAAAATGGAATGGTAGATTAACCGATGAAGAGAAAGAGGCTAAAGCCAAGTGGGAAGACCAAGAGAACCAAGTTCACGGTCTTATGCTAGCATCCATGGGTGACTCGCTTCAAGCGAAATACTTGGATTCAAAACCCAATAAGACCATGGAGGCTTTGTCTAAGATGTTCATGGATAGTGCCCGAAAGGAGCGCTATAAGACCACCATCGCACTCACAAGGTGCCATATGGCGGAGGGAACATCGGTATCCATGCATTTTCTCATGATGCAATGGTACCTTGAGAAGTTGGCAAAGCTCTCTTCACCAATGCCCGAGGACATTGCTGAAGATATGATTCTTGGCTCTCTAGCCCCGTCCTTTAAGGACTTTGTGATGCACTATCACGTGCGTGAAAAAGGGGTGAGTCTTGAGGAGCTGCACAACGCTCTCAAAACTGCTGAAGTTGACATGAGCAAGGGTAGGGACAAGCAAGTCCTTGCCGTCCATGGGAGGAGCCAAAAGATTGGTAAAGGAAAGGGCAAATCTACCAAAAGTGGTTCAATCAAGAGCAAGTGAGTAGGAGGTGCTCGTCCGAGTGCCTCATGGGGGAAATCTCAGAAATCTCCAACTCCCAATACGGAGTGCTTTGACTGCGGTAAAAAAGGACATATCCGGCCAAATTGCCCCAAGTACAAGGAAGACCTTGACAACGGAGTGATTGAATGTCGGCGCCCTAAAAAGGCCAAAAGTATATTTGTTATTGAAATAAATTTAACCACCTCTGTCCGGGATTGGGTAATAGATACCGGATCTTGTGCTCACATAGTTTCTAATGTGCAACTACTCATGGATAGGAAGGAACTCGTAAGGAATGAGGTAGAATTGAAGGTCGGAAATGGTGTGAACGTTTTTGCGGTTGCACAAGGTTCTGTGGTGCTTCAATTATGTAGTGGTTTAAATTTATGACTAAAGAATGTTTATTATGTGTCTTCGATTAGCAAGAACATTATTTCTGTATCATGTTTAGATCTGGATAATTTTAATATAAATATTTCAAATTCTTGCTTGTCTATATCGAAGAATGGTGTTTTCTATGCAAATGCATTCATAAGGAATGATCTCTATTTGCTTGAATTGAATAATAAACAAATCTTTAATATCAATAACAAAAGACTTAAGACCACTCACGAGAATGATACTCTCTTGTGGCACTATTGTCTTGGTCACATAAATGAAAAGCGCATCAAGAAATTGCAAGAAGCTAACCTTCTTGGTCTACTTGATTTTAAATCATTGGAGACGTGCCAACCATGTTTAATGGGAAAAATGACCAAAAAGCCTTTCAAGAAGAAAGGCCCAAGGGCGAGTGGCTTGTTGGATTTGATACATTCCGATGTATGTGGTCCAATGAGTACTAGTGCACGAGATGGTTTCAGGTACTTCATTATGTTCACGGATGATTATAGTCGTTATGGCTATGTTTATCTAATGAGAAACAAAAGTGAATCCTTTGACAAGTTCAAAGAATTCAAGAATGAAGTATAGAACCAACTCGACAAGAAAATCAAGTCTCTACGAACGGATCGTGGAGGTGAGTACTTAAGTGCCAAATTTGACTCATACCTATAGGAGTTTGGTATTGTACCTCAACTCACCCCTCCCGGTACACCTCAGTGGAATGGGGTATCCGAAAGGAGGAATAGGACATTGCTCGACATGGTTCGGTCAATGATGAGTCATGCGGAATTACCTCTTTACTTTTGGAGTTATGCACTACAAACTGCGGCTTACACACTAAATAATGTTCCATCCAAATCCGTGGAGAAAACTCCTTATGAGCTATGGAGTGGTAAAACACCCAAGCTCAATTTTCTCAAGATTTGGCGTTGTGAGGCTTCCGTCAAGAAATTGATGTCGACCAAACTTCAACCAAAAACGGATAAGTGCTTCTTTATTGGTTATCCTTGTGAGACAAGAGGATACTACTTTTGGCATATCACCTCCAATCGAGTGATTGTAGAGAGTGATGCCACATTTCTGGAAAAGGAATTTCTAGAAAGAGTAAAAAGTAGTGGGAGTAGAGTTGTGCTTGAGGAAACTCAAGACACTCTACAAGATCATGACATGAATGATGACATTCAAGATCATGAAGGCCCAACCGAGATTCTTTTGGTTAGTGGGAGCGTGAGCGAGAGACCATCACAAGAAATTGTGAGAGAATCTCAATCATCCCCACCGAGTGTACGTTCAAGAGTTAAACATGAACCTATTCCTCAAGAAATTGTGGAAGAAGTTCAAGAGACACGAGAAGAACCAAAAAAACTAAGAAGGTCAACGAGGGAAAGGAAGAAACCCGACTTGTATCTGGGACTTCATGAAATCATGGTACTTGATACCAATGATCCCTTGACCTTCCAAGAAGCAATGGAAAGGGAAGACTCCAAACAGTGGCTCAATGTCATGGAATCCGAAATAGAATCCATGTATGATTATCAAGTGTGGAACTTGGTTGACCTTCCTCAAAGGAAAAAGGTCATTCGAAATAAATGGGTTTTTAAGAGGAAGATGGACATGGATGGGAACTTGACAACCTACAAAGCAAGGCTTGTAGCAAAAGGTTTCACTCAAGTTCAAGGAATTGACTATGATGAAACTTTTTCACCGGTTGCCATGTTCAAGTCAATTCGGATTATGCTCGATATTGCCGCATTTCATGATTATGAAATATGACAAATGGATGTCAAAACGGTGTTCCTTAATGGGAACTTGGAGGAGGATGTGTACATGGTACAACCTCAAGGTTTTCAAGATCCAAAGAATAGCGAGAAGGTATGCAAGCTTCAAAGATCCATTTATGGATTGAAGCAAGCATCAATGAGTTGGAACAAACGCTTTGACGAGGAAGTGAATAAGCTTCACTTCATTCAAAGTAAGGAAGAACCTTGTATATACAAGAAGGTTAGTGGGAGCCATGTAATATTCCTAATCTTATATGTCGATGACATATTGCTTATGGGCAATCATATTCCTTTGCTTGAGCAAACGAGAAGTTCATTGAAATCTGCATTTTCAATGAAAGATATGGGTGAGGCTCAATACATCTTGGGAATCAAGATATATCGAGATAGATCCCGTAGACTCATTGGCCTCAGTCAACGTGCTTACATTGACAAGGTCTTGGAAATGTTCAAGACTCCAAAAAGGGCAGTGTGCCAATGAGTATGGGTGTGCAACTCAAGAAGTCTCAACGTGCGCAATCACGTAAGGACTTAGAGTACATGAAGGATGTCTCTTATGCTTCGGCAATTGGGTCGATCATGTACGCTATGACTTGCACAAGACCCGATGTCTCGTATGCTCTAAGCGTGACAAGTCGTCACCAATCCAACGCAGGTCCTGAGCATTGGACAGTGGTCAAGAATATCCTGAAGTACCTTAATCGGACTAAGGATAAGATTCTTGTTTATGGAGGACAAATGGAGTTGATAGCCGAAGGGTACTCGGATGCGAGTTTCATGAGTGATCCAGACGATAGAAGATCGCAATCAGGATATGTCTATCTTCTGAATGGTGGAACTGTGAGTTGGCGCAGTTGGAAGCAAACCACTACGGCCGACTCAACCACCGCTTCAGAAGTAATGGTTGTGGCTGAGGCGAGCAAGGAAGGGGTGTGGATTAAGAAGTTCCTTGAAGAGCTTGGAGTAGTTCCCTCGAGTGAGGGACCACTTGAGCTATTTTGCGATAATAGTACGTCTATCTTGCAAATCTAGGATCCCAAATCACACCACAAAGTGAAGTACATGGATCGTAAGTACTTCGTGACACGTGACCTCATCGACGAAGGTAAAATAAATCTATTATGGGTGGACACAAACAACAACACAGCTGATCCATTCACCAAACCCTTATCCCAAGCCAAGGGCGAAATGCATTTCGAGTCCATGGGATTGAGAAACCATGTAGATTGGGTTGATGATTGATATGTAATGGGGTTTACCCTAGTTATTATTGTTTTATACATTGAGTATGTATGTGAAAGCAAACTTTAATAACAAGTGGGAGATTGAAGGGAATGTGTTCTAAAAGTTTTACTTTTAAATGTCAATTATTATGAATTGAATGTGAAATCATTTTGTTCATTCTTTATGTTATTCGTCTTTTAGAAGTGTTAAGGAAGAGGCACTTGGTCCTTAACCGTAGATCTCTAAAAGATAATGGTTTACATAAAACAAAAGATATTCACAATCATGGTAATAAACATGAGACATTTATTACCGAGTTAAGATTGTCGTGTTGGTCATAGATCATTGTAGCTCTACAAGTGAGTGACAACACAGGTACACGAAAGAGGAAAATATTACTTTTGTATACTGAATAGACCTAATAAGTAAAACATTATAGAATTGTGTTTTCTGTGTCATTAATGTTTTACTGTGTCTTTGGTCCTTTGATATGTGACTTATATCCAATCACTTAAGAAATGCTTGATTAGACTAGTGTCTTGAACTATCGATAAGTGAAGTGTAAAGGCATTGGTTGGTTAAGTATGACTTTTGTGGGAGAAGATAGTTAGTCAAAAGATTATCATTGCCCCTCTTAATAGAGTAATGATATTAGTGGGCCCTTTGATAAAGCAAAGTTATAATGCACAATGTGATTTGAGTTAAGTCACATATTTATAACTAGCTTAAAGAGATCAAGAAATGAATACTAATACAAAGATGACACAATACTACTTTGTGTGTATTCTTAATATCATGAGGCAAGGGACGGACACAAGTGGTGCACTCCATCACTAATTGGATCGGGTTTTGGTTCGAGCTGAATTAAGACATCTAGCTAATTGGGAACTATAATGTATAGCTAGATACCGCTTATAGTTTGTGATGTTAAGCTATTAATATCACTGCCAATTTAGCTTAAATTCTCCCATAGGTCACACCATAAAATTGGGAAACAAGAAGGTGATTTTATGTTCATATGATGTATTGAGTTTCGTATACATGTGGTGAATTGATAAAATCATTATGTCATGAAAATTACATATTTAGAATCATGAATTTATATATGAGATGTAAATATATCATGGGGTGTGATTGTTTGATATTACATATCATGATATATTGCATAAGATATATAAATTAGCTATAACCCCAAAGATCGAATTTTGTTGGGAATTAATCCAAAATTTGATAAGGCAAATTAATTAATTAAATTTGCTAAAACCCCATATACGAATTTTGTTGGAAATTCAACCGAAATTCGATAAAGGCAAATTAATTAAATTTCCTAAAACCAAAAAAACGAATTTTGTTGGTAATTAATCCAAAATTCGATAAAGACAAATCAATTAAGGAATTATTGATCATGGTTTTGACTTGGTCAATTATGATTAAATTTGGATGTGGATTAATAAATTTAATATTGGGAATTGGTCTTAAGAGAGAAAAACATGGAAGAATGAGTCAATGCATAGCCCATGATGTGGAAATTAAAGGAGCCTATAAATAGGCCTAATTTTCTTCATTAAAAATAAGTGTATGCAAAATTCTCTCTCTCTCTAACCGCCCCAATTAATCCATCCGAAATTCCTTAGTTAATTTGAGTTTTTGGAGAGTAAAATCTCAGGAAAGAAAAGGGGAGTTATTAGCTAGATTCTAAACCCGTTTGGAGATTGATTGGCTAGCTCATTTCTATCCAACATTGTTTAGAGTTTGGTGAACACTCGGAGGCAATCCACCGGGCGATTCGACCGGCAACGTGACTCCGGATCTTCAAGAGGTTTTAGAGAACCTCTAGGTATGATCCTCTTTGCAATTGTTTGTTTGTTCTAATGCATGTTAAATAATTAGGACAAACAAATGCATGTCTATGTGAAAATCGAAGAAAATATGAATGTTTCGATCCTATATGTTTATAAAATTTTGAAAAATATATACACATAATAGGGCACAAAATCCAACATACACAAGCCCAATATCAAATGTATGGGCAATTCCTAAGTGGGGGAAAGTAGTGCAAACCATTGTGACCATACGCCAGATGTGAATGACGAAAACCAAGTAAACCCTTTCACCCGTCATGTTCCATAGCAACCCACCACGGGAAACAAGGCAAAGGTGTGGTCTACAAAGGAGGACGATATACTCATCTCGGCGTATATTCATATAAGTTGCCATGTAGTAGTTGGGACCAACCAAAGAACCAGAGTGTTATAGGGCAAAGTCAAACGAGCATACAACAAGACTGTCGAAGGTAACATAGACCTACCTGTGCGGAATGAGGAATCCTTAAAGGGTCGTTGGAGTAGGATTGCACCATCTGTCATGAAGTGAGTTGGTTGCTACAATGAAGCTGTGCAGCGAAGGAGTGAATTCAACGACGAAGATGTCATCCGGGAAAGTCACTATATGTACGAGCAAACTCATAAATCCAAGTTTCTTTACTTTCATGCTTGGGTCATGTTACGTAGGTACCCAAAATGGGAGTCATTTCTTTCATCTACTACGGTGGGTGTTGCACACGAACAACATAATGCATCTCAGGAAATGAGAGTGGAAGAGTGTCATGGAAGTGGAAGCACTGGGGAAAAAAGAGCATTGATGAATCTATGACCCACTCAACACAATCAACGGAAGCGAAACCAACTCAGGAGGATCTGACATCACTACCGTTTGATCGCCCCGATGGTCTGAAAAGGCCAAAAAAGGAAAAAAGCCAATTCAGATGAATAAAGACGACTGAGTGTACGAACTTGATTCTCAAATTGAATACAGTGCCAAAGTTAGAGCAAAAGACTTGGATACACTATCAAAGTTAGAGATGAAGTCTTCAAAGTGGAGGAAAAGCGAGCAGGAAGAGTCGAACGATAGTACCAAATGCAAGTTAATCAAACAAGGCTCGAAATGTTGCACCCTTTGTTGAAGAACTATAATCGAACGAATAATGAGGAAAAAATGTTGACCAAATTCATGGCTTGGTCTGAATCAAATGAGTTTATGTAGTGCATTATCATATGCTATATTTGTAGGATCGTGTATGGCCTAATTAATCTAATCAAATTCACTTAATCTCAACATAAATCAATGAGATGCAGTGGAATATAACAATAAAAACAAGTAGAGAAAAGCAATATGCAAACCACAAAAAGACACAACGATTTTATAAAGGTTCGGATCCATCACTGGATTTTACTTCCTCTCTTGCAAGCTCCGCTAGACTCCGCGACCTCCGCCTACATCTTCACTGACCACTTTTGTCCCCGGCAGGGAGAGAACGCCTTTACAATACGAACTCGCGAACAATCCTCGCCGAGCTTGATTTCCTCTTCTCACAATCTGATGGATATGTAAACTATGGATATGTGATGCCCCCCTCTGATTGTGCATAGCTTTTGTTCAATTATTCCAAATTTCAATGTTTCTTCTCCCCATTTGACATCAATCAAATGTTTTAAAAAATGTGATCATGAGATGTCTAATTTCTTCTCCCACATTTTAATGTAATGAATTTTGCTACCCCTTTAAATTTGCAATTAATTACTTCTAGATGAAGATATTAAATAAGCTCCCCATATCGATGTGTATAGGTCTATCAATTATGCTTACTTTTCATCTTACTCCCCCTTAAAGATATGCATTAAACTTATCCTAATTGATCAATGAATGATATAAGAGATATGACAATTAAGCATTTATTTATCATATTGGAACCATTTATTTTAAGCTTAGGAGTATTAAAGATGTTACCCAACTTACATTCCTCATTGTTTTGGTTCCATCCTCCTTTCGATAGGGAATTTGACTTTGCAAGCTTGGTTGGTCACCATCGATCTCCCATCTTCTAAGTACCTACAAGTGTAGATTTAGGTACCCAAACAACTTTGGGTCCTTGAATGTTAGCCTTTGGAATCCAAATCATCTTTGTTTTGGGAGCCCATACACATGAGGAACTATGATAAACAAAAAAATAATTTTCATTCAAAGTAGAATAAGTAACATGATTTTTAGCATGAGAGACATTATATCCTAAACCATGCTTGTCTAGTGATTGTCTTTGACTACCTAGAAGCATGTCAAACATTTTTTGTTTCTTTAGTGAACTTTTCTAGATCTTTTCTTAATTGTACCTTATATGCCTTAAAATCTAGTTGCTCAACATCAATGAGTGTTGCTTTTAGACTAGCAAGTTCTAATGCATGTTTCTCATGTCTAGCAATCACCTCATTTTTCTCATTGATGATAGTTTCATTTGCCATTGGAGATCATTTATAAGTTTTCTAGCATTTTTTTTGTTCTTATCACAAATGATCTCATATTGTGCAACTAATTCATGAAATGCATTTCGAAGCTAATCATGTGTGTATGAGTCATTATTAGCACTAGAGCTTTGACTAGAATGAGATGTCGTTAAGTAAGAGTTAGATCTAGTAGAACAAGAGTTAGAAGCTACCTTACTTTGTTCATCTTCACCGGTCGTGAAGAATGTGTGGGCAATCTTCTACTTTGAAGAGATGATAGTGATGAAGATGATGAAGAATCATCCCAAGTTGTTTTGTTAGTTTGTTCCTTCTTTTCACTCCTCTTGCTCTTCATTTTTTTCTTATTCTCTCCCTTCTCTCATTTTCTTCTCATTTTCTCTTCTATCATTTTCACTCTTCTCCTTTTCTTTTTCCTTCTTCTCATTTTCTTACCCTCTTCTTTCTTTTATTTCTCCCTTATCTTTCTTGAGGAACTTGAAGAAGTCTTTGGCAAAGACCTTAATATCTTCATTCTCCTCTCTTCTCCTTGGTTCATCAGATTTTACGTGCAAAGCCAAGGTTGGATTCTTCTTAGAGGTTTTTTTTTCTTCCTTTCGATGGCTCATTTGGAGTTCATAAGCAATGAGATAATGGGATCTACCACGTTGGTTGCATAGAAAGCCAACGTGGTAGACCCCTTAATCAATTTTTTATTTTTTTATTTTTTGGTTTTATACCCTAGAACATCAGTTTTAGAGAAAACCAACGTTGTAGGGGATCTACACGTTGGTTTTCTGTAAAACCGACGTAGTAGGGTATTTTTTCAGTTTTTGTACCCTACAACGTCAGTTTCTATGGAAACCGACGTTGTAGATCCGCTACAACGTTGGTTTTATAGGAAACCGACGTGGTAGGGTATTTTTTTATTTTTCGTTTTTTATTATTTTTATTTTTTAAATGTGATGTTTGTAGGTCACACTCAATCCCTGCAACATTCATATTCAATTCAACAACATTTAAATTCACGTACATTTCTTGCAACATTCATTCAACACATCGATAATATCAATTCTCAACTTATAGACAATTCATTTCAAAAACAAGTCGATAATTCAATATTATCATCAATTCTTAACACATCGACAATTCAATAACTCATCCACAATTCATTTCAACACATCAACAATCCAATTCAACAAAATCGAAAATTAAAAGCACTACCAATACAATTCAATATTATCGTCAATTCAAGCAAAGCAATGGTGTAATACTTTTAGTACAATTCAGCGTTGCTCCTCAAGGTCCTTAGCACTAGAATCTAAGACATGTTGTAATAAGACTTTCAAATATTAGAAATCATTACTGCTGATCTTCAAAGTTTTACTTTAAGATTATCTTTGTCAATCTCAGGAGGCATCAAAAAAGTGTACTAAGAAGGCAGACAGAAGAAAACTTCTATAAAGATAGAATGCAATTCAGAAGTACCACAAAAACATCTACATTCACAACTTCTTCTAAGGTTGCATGAAATGCTTCGACCAACTGAAAATAAACTTTCACATGAATAAGTTTGACACTTCAAAAAAATAAAGGAATGAAAATCATTTTTTTTAAAATTTAACCAATTTTTAAAAAAGCAGACTTGTTTTTACCTGTACAGGAAAATCCAAAATGAAAGCAACAGTATCACTTAGAAGTTCTTTCCTACTGCAAAACAAAATTAAATTAAAATCTTAAGCCTGGGAAGATATATTCTACAGTATACAAAAGTCTAAAACATTTAGGTTAAGGAAAAATAGAATAGTAAGTGAATTATATTACCCAGTTGGCAGAACTACGTTTCTCAATCGAGGATCCACCGTAGAAAATAACCTTCATCAAACTCATTAAAAAAGAGACTTATCAAGAGAAGCTTTACAGGTTAAAACAAGGATGACATGTCTTCCACCAAAAGGTCTTCGGTCTTCACAATAGTATTATCTTAAGATTAAAAATTCATATATAGACAAAATTACCTATCATCCCTGTACAGGTCGCTACGTGAAAGAGCACTGTCCAAGGTAGATTTTCCTTGTTCCAAAATTGAAAAAATTGAGAAACACCAACAGAATGCCTTTGATGAAATGTGATCTGCGAAAGAAAAAAAAAGGAGAAACACCAAAAAGATAAAATATTTAAACACCAAAAACCACAAGATCAAGTCCTTAAATTCCACAGCACCAAAGATCCAATCTTTTCACACAAAAACACACCAACAGATCAAACCTTCACTTGATCCAATTTTAGAAGCAATAGAACAAATAAATGGCACATTAAAAAGGTGAACCGAACCAGGAAGAAAGAGAGGGAGCGCCAGAGCGGAGACGTGGAGGACGTGGAAGATCCAGTACGAGATCACGAGGCCGGAAGCGGATAGGAAGTGGGTGGAAAGCACGGTGGAGAAGGAAATTGATCTCTCTCCCATCTCTACTTTTGGACTTCTTCCACTTCGGGTCGGGAAAAAGAACGAAAAAGAGAGAATTTAGATTTTAGGGTTTAGGCCTGGAGCTGCCCCCATTAGTAGGGGTCGTTGGGTACCCAGCCAGGGCAGATAGGCACATACCAACATGGATTCTGGTGTGGGTTCTAACACGTGAATATGGACAAACACTAAATATGAAAAATATTCTTCGTGTAGTTTCTATGACTATCATCGTTGATGGTACAAGATTTCCGTTATCCAAACAAATTTGGAAAGCAATTTTTTCTCCAAAAGTTAAAATCTTCACATGGCTTCTTGCAGAAAACAAGATACTAAGGATAAGTTAGTAAAACGAGATCGGTGTTGACCCAGTTTGTCCTACGTATGGAGTCTATCCCAAGACGATACATCACTTGTTCTTTCAATGCGATTTTTCCTCACTATTTTGGGACAACTGAACACGACTGGACCTAATCTTAATAAGAACAAACAATGTTCAATTCAGAAAGCTAGTTAAAAATCATCTCGATTTAAGGATGGTGGGATGAAACATGTTAATAAATGTCTTTCTACAGACTCTACGGAAGGAACAAAGTCTCTAGAAAGATCTTAAACAATAAAATTTGTGTTTAACACTTGTTTTGATATTGTTGAAACTTGGATAGGTACACTAAAGAGGCAGGGTGAACTGCTTGAACAAACCTCGAGGCTCAAACAAGCTAGGAAATCATTGGTATACCGCGTTGCTGATAGACCAATCCCAGTGCTTTCGGACTCACCTACTGCACCCTCTGACTAGGTTGTTCCTAAGAGCATCCCTTATGGGGATGTTTTTCCCGGTCGTCCGGGGTGGGTCGAAGATGACCCAGGTCATCTTCGCCCGGGTCGACGACCCGGTCGTCCCGGGTTAGCCAACCCGGACGCGCCACGTGGCGCGTCCAGGTTGAATTTTATTTTATTTTTTGATTTTTTTTTTGTTTTGATTTTTGTTTTGATTTTTGTTTTGATTTTTTTAATTTTTTTGTTTGAGATTTTTTTTATATTTTTTTTTGAAAATTCGTTTTATAATTGTTTTGATTTTTTAGAAATTTTTTAATTTTTTTTTAAAATTTTAGCAAGATGGACCCCGAAATGATGTGGAGGAGAGATGTAGGTTGTGTTTGGTTGTGGTTAAGATGTGAATAGTATAGGAAAGAGAAGAAAGTGGGTTGAGGAAAGAGAAAGCTGATGTGGAAGAGAGAGAAAGCTGATTTTGGAGAGAGAGAGCTGATGACCGAGTCATTAAGGTCATGGTTAGTGATGGTCTAAAGCCATTCGGTCGGACCACACGATCGCATCCTTGCTTGAGGTGGATCTTGACCAAGCATGTTGTGGTGACGACTAGGCTAGCATGGACACAACATATCCATCTGGCGATGCGCTTGTTCCCATTTTTTTCCTGCTTTCAATCGTTTGATGCAGACTCTTATACTTATTTTGGGTTTGTGAGGCTAAACCTTTTTTGGGGGCTCATAATTAAGCCCAAATTTTGTAACTCCACAAGGAGGAAACCATGATACTTTTGTAGCTCTTGCTGTGGTTCCTAACAAGAACTCTACTTTAATGCAACTACTCGCTTATCAAAAAGAGACATACAACCCTGGATTTTGTCATTCCTGGATTTTGAATTTTATATAGTGAATTTTATAACAATTAGATTCTTCCCCCTCTAAATTTTAGGTTTTACCTAATTAAGTGCATCATACTGGATTTTAAGCATCCTAATTTTTGTTGTTGTATGTCATAAATTGTGGCCTTCACCCCCTCCCCCTTATTCGAGATCCTGGTATCGTCCCCGAGATCCGGCACATCTTGTGAAATCTTGCTACCCAAAAGAACCCATCTAGCACTTCGAGATCTACGACAACGTCCGCTGTTCGCCATCGATGTCCACCGTAGATAGCAAGGATGTTGGGAAGCTCTTGTTGGCTGCGGTCCCATTGCTTCACTTGCTTTATGTATTGTTAAATGTTTTATGCTTTGGTGGTTCTATCTTTTATTATTTTGAAAAATTGGAGGCTTGTATTGTTAGATACGGGAGAAAGACGAGGAGCACTCAACAAAGTCACCCCAAAAAGCGGTCCTCCAGAGAACGTACTGGGACCGCCAACCAGCAGTCCCAAACCGCTATTCAGCGATTCAGAAGCCGCGCTAGGTGCGCGGTTTTGACTCGCCTTGCTCTTCACGTTGAGGGTCTTCCATTACCATCACAAAAACCATACTTTGATTTATGTAAGAGGTGACTACGAATGAAAGAAGAGATTGACTTCTTAACACTCACACACAACGGGATTTGCAACAAACACTCATCTTTTCTCTCTTCTTTCTACTTACTTTCTTCGTTTTCATTCTTTTTTACTACATCTTGCAAATGAAGAACTCTTGTGCTTATATAGGCACTTACAATGACTCTTCAACTTAACCTAAACATAAACATAACATATACCACATAAAAGTGGTCATTCAAGATCATTACACCTCTACTTAAATTGCACCATAAAACAAGGACGAAAATCATGGATAAATGGAGAAACCCTTTGTCTCTTCTTTTCCTTCAACCTTTCTCCTTCCAACTTGTTGAGTCATTAATGCCTAGATGACTCACCCTCCATAGATGATGTTGCTAGTGACTAGGATTCCACCTAGGAATAAGTTCAATTCTCAATACTCATCCTTGAACTTAATCCTCTTCCATCATCCATTCCAAGATGATTTCGCAACTTCACATATAAACGGATTGGCAAGGCTTTTGTGAATATGTCGACCACTTGATCTTCACTTCTCACATGCACTAAGTCGACATCTTTTTCTTTCATATGTTCCCGCATGAAATGAAACCTTGTGTCGATGTGTTTGCTCCTTTCGTGATGGACCGGATTTTTAGCTAGCTCGGTAGAGGATTTGCTATCCTTGTACACCTTTATAGCACTTGTTTGGCTTGAACATAGCTCTTTCAACAATTCTTTAAGCCATATTGCATGACACACACATGCACTTGCCGCCACATACTCGGCTTCACAAGTTGATAAAGCGACAATGAGTTGTTTCTTTGATGACCATAACAAAGCCGTGTCACCAATATAAAAGTCAAAGCCCGAGGTACTCTTTTTATCATCCACATCCCAACTCCAATCCCTATCAGTATATCCTTAGAGTATCTCTTTGTCAACACACTTTCCATAGAATAAGCCAAGAGAAAGAGTACCTTTGATGTAACAAAATATTCACCTAACCGCCATCCAATGTTCCATGGTTGGCCTCTTCATGTACCGGCTCACCAAGCCCATTCCATATACAATGTCTTGTCGTGTGAAAGTTAAATATCGCAAGCACCCTACCACGCTCTTGAATAAAGTTGCATCAACCAACTCTCCTTCTTTATGCTTGGATAATTTCAGACTAGACGCCACTGGTGTGTTCACGGGATTGCAATCATCCATCTTGAACCTCTTCAAGATCTCCTTCACATAGCCTTATTGCATCATGAATATACCATCGTTGCCTTGCTTGAACTCAAGGCCAATAAAATGGGACATAAGTCCTAGATCGATCATCTCAAACTCCTTCTTCATGGTTTGCTTGAACTCCTCAAGCATCTTCTCATAATTTCCTGAAAAGATAAGGTCATCAACATATAAGGCCACAATCAATATATCATTGCTTCTCATCTTCACATGTGCATGTTCGTGCGGGCATTGCACAAATCCATGTTGCTTGGAATACGCATCAATCCTCGCATTCCAAGCTCTCGGGGCTTGCTTCAAGCCATATAGTGCCTTCTTTAACTTTAGCACCTTCGCCTCTTTGCCTTTCTTTTCATAACCTGGGGATTGCTCTATATAGACCTCTTCCTCAAGGATCCAATTCAAGAATGCAGACTTAGGGTCCATTTGATGCACGTGCCACCTTTTTTGAGCTGAAAGTGAGGTTAGGAGACGGATTGTCTCCATGCGTGCCACCGGTGCGAACACTTCTTCATAATCTATACCGGCCCTTTGCTTGTAGCCTTTCGCCACCAATCGTGCCTTTTACCTTTCCACTTCTCCTTGGGGTGTGATCTTCTTCTTGAACACCCATTTGACACCAATCGTCTTGTGTCCTTTTCGCAACGAAACAAACTTCCAAGTCTCATTCTTCTCGATGGAACCCATTTCTTTATCCATCGCTGCACACCACCTAGCATCCTCCACCGTCTCTTCAAAGGGAATATTTTCTCCCTGTGCGGGGATGCACATCACATGATACTCACTTGTAGCCTCACGAAGCTCCTTTGACCTCATCTCCTTATCAACAATGAGATCCACCACCTCCACTCTTCTCTCCTTTTCTTTGTATTCCTCCTTATGCTCATCATCAACTTGAGCATGCATGACATGGTTTGTCACCTCCTCATTGTAGGATTTCTAGTTTAATTGCACATATATATTTTCGAAATTTTTATGCACAATAAGGATCAATTACAATTTTTCTATGATTTGTTTCATGCATGCATCAGTTTGTTTCAATAACTAGTTTCAAACGTTATTAAAACAAACATGGGCTCCGAATTTCATACCTAGAAGTTCTCTAAAACTTCTTGATGATCCGGAGACGTTGAGGATGCTTGTCGCTGCGCCTGATGCCCCCGAGTATTCACCAAACTCTAAACAAGATCGGAGAGAGAAGAGCTGGCCTCTCAATCTCCAATAGGGTTTAGAATCTAACTACTAATCCCTCTTTAGTTCCCTTGAGAAGATGATCTCTGAAAACTAAAACTAAACTCAAGAATTAATGGAAATTCGTGGAGAATTATGGAGAGAGATGTTTTCACAAGAAGATAATGAATTAATTAATAAGGTAATGAGATAAACTTGTATTTATAAGTTCTCTTCAAATTTCCTATTCATGTGCAACATCTTGCCCATGATTTCATGCAAACTTCCATCTAACCATCCATTATTTGCTAACAAATAATCTCAGCCACGAATTAAATCAGTTATGGACCAATTCCATGCATGATCTAATTAATTCTTAAATTAATTCTGCATAAAACCGTCTGGACCGGTCGACCGTTTGGAGGTTTGGTCGACCGTTTAGACCACGTTTCGGTCGACCGACCGATATACTAGGTCGACCGTTCATAACAAAAACATTTCATCGCAATGTTCGGTCGACCGACCGAAATAACTCGGTCGACCGAAAACGAACAGACGAATTTCTTGTTATCGGTCGTGACACATCCGGTCGACCGTGCAACATTCGGTCGACCGTTTACCATTTAGCGGTCTAACGTTTTTGCAAAGTACTGCAGACTTGTCAATGTTCGGTTTAACCCCTACAAAATTTGACATTTCGGTATTAGTAGTAAGTTCACAACTTATGTAACATATTATCCTATGTAATGATAAATCATTACACCCCATAATATTTACATCACATATGAATTTAGTTTAGACTCTAATTATGTTATTAATCACAACATAATTTTGATTTTGCTTGTTCACCCCATGTGTCATATTTTCTACATGAAACCCGACACATCTTATGAACTGAAAATAACCCATTTCTTGTTTCCCAGTTTTGTGGTGTGACCTATGGGAGGATCTAAACTAAGTTGGCAGTGATATTAAGAGCTTAATCTCACAAGCTATAAGCGGTATCTAGTTACACATTATAGTTCCCAATTAGTTAGATGTCTTAATTCCACTCGAACCAAAACCCGATCCAAATAGTGATGGAGTGCACCACTTGGTCCGTCCCTTGCCTCATGATATTAAGAATACACACAAAGTAGTATTGTGTCATCTTTGTATTAGTATTCTTTTCTTGAACTCTTTAAGCTAGTTATAAATATGTGACTTAACTCAAATCACATTTGTGCACATTATAACTTTGCTTTATCAAGGGGCCCAGTAATATCATCACTCAATTAAGAGGGGCAATGCTAATCTTTTTACTAACTATCTTCTCCAACAAAAGTCATACTTAACCAACCAATGCCTTTACACTACACTTATCGATAGCTCAAGACACTAGTCTAATCAAGCATTTCTCAAGTGATCGGATATAAGTCTCATATCAAAGGACCAAGGACACAGTAAAACATTAATGACACAGAAAATACAATTCTATAATGTTTTACTTATTAGGTCTATTTAGTATACAAAACTAATATTTTCCTCTTCTGTGTACCCGTGTTGTCACTCACTTGTAGAGCTACAATGATCTATGACCAACACGACAATCTTAACTCCGTAATTAATGTCCCATGTTAATTACCATGATTACGAATATCTTTCCGTTTTATGTAAACCATTATCTTTTAGAGCTCTACGGTTAAGGACCAAGAGCCTCTTCCTTAACACTTCTAAAAGACGAATAACATAAACAAGGAACAAAATGATTTCTCATTCAATTCATAATAATTGACATTTAAAAGTAAAACTTTTAGAACACATTCCTTTCACTCATTGCTAATGAACAACACCATTCCATCACCGTGGGCATCTTCCTCCTCGACAACAAGGTTGGAACTCTCTTCCACCTTATTCTTCGACTAACACTCACTAGCAAAGTGTCCATGCTTCCCACAATTGAAGCATTCAACATCCTTGTTGAATGTGCGGCCTTTATGACCATGGTTGGAGGTCGCCTCCATCTTCTTTTGCGACCAACACTCATTCGTAAAATGACCACGTTTCCCACACTTGAAGCACTCGCCATCCTTCTTACTTGAACGGCTTCCATAGTCACGACCTCTTCCACAATCTACGTTGTGAGGTATCTCCTCCTTAAGAGACATCTTCGCTTGCAACGCCTCCTCCAAGACATCTTGGTTCTTATTTTTCTTCCTTTGCTCGTGTGCCTCCAATGAGCTAGCAAGATCGTCGATCATCATCTCCTCGAGGTTCTTTGATTCCTCAATGGCACACACCACATTTTCAAAGTATTCGGTGAGTGAGCGCAACACCTTCTCCACCACCCTTCCTTCGGATAATGCCTCCCAATTTCTCTTCAATTTGATCACCACCAAACGAACCCTTGTCACGAAATCGGCAACACCCTCCGATTCCTTCATTTTCAACGCCTCGAACTCGTCTCGAAGCATTTGGAGGTGCACTTGCTTCACTCGGTTGGCACCCTTGTAGCTCTTCTCAAGGGTATCCGACACCTCCTTCAACTTCTTGGCTTACGATCTTCTCAAAGCCACTCTCATCCACCGCATAGAAGAGAAGGAAGAGAGCACTCTTGTCTTTGGATCTTCTCAAAGCACTTTTGTGCTTTGATTTGTGCGACAATTGCTTCCCCGTCACGACATCCTCCTCGAAGTCACTCTTCACAAGATCCCAAGCGTCATGCGTGATGGTTTTTTGGCCTTAATCTTTGTTTTGATGATTTAATCAACCTAATCTTAACTATAATCAATGTAGGGTAGTACACATATTGCATTTCATATATATTTCTATGTGCTAACTTCTACAGGTGATCAAGACTCAAGGAAGAAAGGAAATCAAGTCAAGACATGTAATCAAGCTCAATTGAAGACATGTAATTTGCAATTTTTTGAGTCTTAGGAACATTGTGTAAATTGAGTATACTTGAGCTAAAACCTACTCAAACACACACTAGGTTCCTTATAGAAGTCACACACAAAATTTCATATTATTTGGAATTCAATGGATCACCCAAACATAGACCGAAAAACACCAAACCAAAACCAGAACTGTCTGCCCACGTTCGGTCGACCGAAACAGACCGTTCGGTCGACCGAGTGATCAATTATCCTGATAGTGTTTTACTACCCGATTTCGGTCGACCGTCCTAACCTTTTCGGTCGACCGGGTTAACACATATTTACTACCGTTTGTTTTTTCATTTTATTCCAACGGTCGTATACGTATTATTTCCAAATACCCCAAAATACATTTTGCCTATCGGTCGACCGTGGACCTGTTTGGTCGACCGAACTTATAGTGTCTCCATTTTGTACAACTGCCTGGACATTTTCGGTCGACCGAAGACTTTGCATCGGTCGACCGAACATGATCATTTTCACCAACCCAGTAGGGCCTGTTAGTTTACGGTCGACCGAACCTATCTCGGTGTTCGACCGTTAACTTTAGTGTACCTAAATTATAGCCTTTGGCGTTGAACCGTTCCTTAACTGGTCGACCAAACCGAGTCCAAAATTGCCCAACGGCCGACCATACTGCCCGATCCGGTCGACCAAACTTATGCTGAATTGCATCTTGCAGGTTTCTGTTTTGAGTCTTTCACTCAAACCTTACCCAACTTAACCCCAACGGCTATAACACCTTAGAAGCTTATAAATAGGTGTTCCCATGACACAATTACACAACTCTTACACTTCCTATTGTCATATACACCTAAGAGAAACTCCCAAGTCTCCCAATCCCCAAATCTTCTCTCCAAGCTTACACTTCCACACTTTAGTATCAATTTCACATCCTAAGCTAAGTGTGCTCAAGTTAGAGAGTGTGTTCCAGTCAACATTGTGGTTCAAGGAAGTAAGGACTTTGGTGAAAGCCCGAAGTGTTCCTCTCAGATTGTGAGAGAAGAAAGTCAAGCTCACGAGGGTATTCGTGGAGCTTGTTTTGTAAAAGGCTTAATCTCGGCCCAGAACGAGGTTGACAGTGAAGACACAACGGAGCTCGAGGGAGTTCAAGCGGAGCTTGCCAGAGAGGAAGTAGGCATGAGGCCGAACCTCTATAAAAATTCGGTGTCATTTTGTAGTTTGCCTTGTATTCTTTACTTGCTTGTTTATTTGTTTAAATTCCGCTGCATATAATTGATTGCTCAAACAAGTAGATAATTAGCCTAAAAGTGATTAGAATTAGAGCCCCTTACGATCCAACATTTGGTATCAGAGCGTTGTGAGCTAAATCGCATACTTAACGTATTTTTAGCCTGACTTCACCATCTAATCATGTAGAAGGATTGTGCACAACCAGGCCTCCTTTGCTTAATGGGTCTAATTATGATTATTGGAAGAATAAGATGAAAATTTTGGAAGTCTAAGTCCTATAAAGTTATTCTACAACTAATTTCATTTTTTTAAAATTTTCAGGCTAACAATCACTTATAACAACTTTTGGAAGTCTAGTTCCTTGATATTTAGAAGTTTCCAATGTACTAATTTTAATATCCCGAAACAGCGGAAATTTTAAAAAAATCATCAATATAACAGAGACCAATAATCAAAGACGGGACTGTTACTTCTCATCAAATATATAAGCGGTGCACCATATTGCATCAGAGTTTGTCAAACGATACATGATTACAAGAGAACAACAAAGGGAGATAAAAGTAATCATGTCGACCTCAGTGATCCGAAAGAGAGGATCTGATCCCAAGATGCGCGTGCCCGCTGATCACCACCCAACTAGACCTACTACGGTCCTGAAAAAGATATAACAACAATGTCTGAGTTTCCATAAGGAAACCCCGTATGCCAAGCTAACCTATATGCATGCAGTAGTACAAATGAACCTATCATACTAGTAGCATGTCATGTCATCAATAGTAAGGAAAATAGTTCCCCCGAAGGGTAACATAGGATATCAGTCTGACAAACATCATCGGGTCTCCCAAGGAGACCTACCGTAGGAACAAGATGTGACACTCCCCACACGCGGCTACACAAATCATGGGGTTCGGCAAGGAGCATCTGCCAAGTCCGCGCCATAAGAAACAAATCTGTAACTTCGTGGTCGAAACCACACTAACGGAGCCGTTGCTCGGTTGGTCCATGAATCATCATCTCAGTAGGTGCCCATTTGAGGAACATAGCCGGAACAACATCGGCCCATCAATCATCATCGCCGGAACAGCATCAGCGGCATCACCGGCACATCATTGGTGGTCCATCAATACGTCCGACACAACATCGGACGGGTCCAGACCGAAGTCTGCGAGGTCATCAGGCTCCACGAGCCGCAAACACCAACCACGCCGTTATAAAAGCAGGACAGCGACCTCCGTAGCCATCCAGACCGGATGTCACCACACCCAATGACAGTTGCGTGCTCGCACAAACATCATACATTGGGATCCGCGATCCCTCAGGCCTGCTACTCTACAATGAGTCCAATCAATCCATCACATCAAGTCACGATCCATACACGGAGGTGACACGTCCCGAATACCCACTCTTCCACACGGCGGTCTCTGGGCAGGCACGCGTACACGCCCACCGTCACCTCCCGGCTCACGCACAAGGCAGAGTTGGCATCCTAAGAGGACCGGGAATTCGGTTCTGCGCACAAACGGTCGACCCAAAAAGGCAACCCGGTCGACCACTTCCATATGGAAATCGGTCGACCGATAGTCTACAACGGCCGAACTCTCTGCGCAAAACCTAAGTCCCAACAGTCGAACAGAGATCTAAAACCGGTCGACCGATATGAGGTCAAAATCCGGAGTTTGGTCAACATCAATTCAAAACTACCGGTCGACCGACTCAGGGGTCTCGGTCGACCGAAAACTACCAGGGCATCCTAGCAGTTCTAAGTCATAGACGGTCGAACGCATAACAATAAACGGTCGAACAAGCATGCATTTCTATTCAGTACACTTAAGTTCCGGTCGAACGAACCCAAGGAACCGATTGACCGAAACACGACAGGAAATCCCAACTCACCAGCAAAACACACTACCGGTCTCCCGCCACAAGGCATCGTTCGACCGGTGAAGGTTAAAGTCGGGTAAAATACACTACATCAGTCGACCGCCCGAAGGAACCCGGTCGACCGTTGGTCGTCTTCAACCTCGCACCAGCCGAGGATTTACGCAAAACACGCCGCCGGGAGGTGTCCGACCTCCCCCAACCGACCAACACAACCCTCCCACAAGGGTGAACAATAAAATCACACTAAGAACCGGCATACCTCGAAGAAGCAACGGAATCCACCGGAGTCTCGCTCGCGGCTCTGTCACCTCCTCGTGTCGGAACCGCGTCTACTCCACCGGAGTCGCCTCCATAATCACATTGCAACAGACACAACTCAAGGAGATTAAGATGTGGTCGTTACACAACAAATTATGCTGAAATGAATTATTATGTTTGTGAACTTCTTTGTCAGTGTATACATTTTTATCTGACAAACAACAAATTAGGTAGAATTGAAGGCATCAAATCTGCTAACGAAATTTTTGTTTAAAATAACTAGGTTACCTAAATTAGAATTCAATTATTGTGATTTTCAAATATGAATTCTATGACACTGCAACCCACACCACAATTATTCCCAAAATAAATCTCACTGTTGTGAAACATCATGGATGCTTCACCTTCACCTTCTCCTCCCATAACTCCATCAACCTCTCACATTCCTATTACTCTTGTAACATACACCCTTTTATTTGCCTCCTTTAGCCTATAAATAAGAGATCATTGTAAGACCGTTGTAATACTTTTGGTGATGATGAAATACTACAAATATTCTTTCCCAAATCTTTTATTTTCTTTGTTCCATGCATATTTATTTTATAACACGTTATTAGCACGAAAGTTCTACTACCGACTAAAACCTTTGGTGTCACTCAAGTCTCAAGGTAACAAATCCTTGTTTTGATTCCCAATGTGACATACATAATTTCTTCCGTATATCTGTCAAAAATTGTTTGTTTTGATCATAAAAAAAGGTTAAAAAGGTGATTCCATCTTGCATGATTAATAAAAAATCATTTTCAATCAATTGAGGGTTGTATACGTATACTCTAAAAATGAAATAAAAAATATTTTTGGACGTGTGAATCTCGGACAATGGTATATCTTAGTGTTTTACAACAACAACAAAAATCAAGATTTATAAGATCTTTTGTGACATGATTATATGATTTTTCGGATATTTATTTTGTTATTTTGGTCAATATATTAATGTGTTTATGTTGGAGGGGAAACATTATTTAGTTCTTAATTTAAATCTTGCACAACAAATATATTTTTAAACTCATGTTTTTTTATTTGTTATTCTGCCATGTGCTATAATACATTGATGCATCAGTCAATAATTGTTGTTTTTTACCCAACAAATTATGTTCAAAAGAAAAAATAAAATAAAATCTAATGTCATGGTTTAGCAATGGTTAAATATTAAATTTTTCGTGAAAAAATGTTTTATATTGGTTAGTACTTTCATTAGTCCAATATTTTTTCCATACTTGTGATGTTTATTCAGTTACGATGAGATTCTTGTAGATATTAATAATTTACATGCTAATATGTTGATATGCATAATTTCTATCTAAAAGACATATAGATATTTTACTTACATCTTGAATGTGTATTTGTTCATCATAAGGTAATTAATTTACCCACATGGTGCATAGAATATATCATGGCAATTTTGTATATATATAAATAAATGAGACTACATATATACAATCAATATATGTTGCTTTTGGAATTGATAATATGCATTTTTATTTATCATATGATTCAAGTACATTATAATATATTCCGTTGGAGATGTTTAATTTAACCTGCACCGATAGAAGAAAAAAAAGTAATAAGTTGCATGCATGTACCAATTATGCTTTGATGCTTGTAAGTTATGACTTTTAACTCTATACTTGACATCATGGATAAGAATGACATATTATCATGGATTATGGACGTTGAACCTAACTCATTGCCTTTTAAATATCAATGACTGGAGAAAGAAGCATCAAATCAAGATAAAATGGAGGTTGTGATTTTCTTTTGCTATCCTATTTGTTTAAATGATTTTAAAAGTATTATGATAATCTCATGTCTGGTTTTGTGGTTGGACAAAACATCGAGTTATTGATCCAAATTTCATGAATTCTCGATCAAATGAAGCCTGAAAAGAAATAGTTACATATTTAGTAGTGCTTCTAAAATTGAATGATATATATATATATATATATATATATATCTCATGCAACTTTGTATTGATTCACTTGCTTAGTATAAGTTATATGAATTCTTAGTATCATGTTGATTAAAAGAGTATTTGTAAAGTGGTTCAAGCATGTGATTATTACTTGTTAATTTTGATGCATCACATGATCATTCACAACCAATACGAGCATTCATCTCGAGAGCACATAATATCCATCTTGATAGATGTATATATATAGTATAATGTGCTACAATATAGTCGAATTTGAATCACCATGTTACAATGTGATCATTGTTATTAAAAATGATATGCATTTGCCCAGAAGGTGGATATCTTAATATTCATAAAATGCTACTATACAAAGATTTACAAATCATTCATTTAAAGAGGGTTATGAAATTTTATGATAATCCCTGAATGATTCATATGGTCATCTAAACGACGTGCAAATAACTAATTTAGTAAAAATACTCGTCGATCTCTAAATCAAACCCTATGACCAGAAGTTCATAGATATATAGAGATTAACAGTAAAAGAAAAAAAATTATTTATCACTTTACAAATTAATGACCCAATACTCTTTTGGGTTATGCATCACCGATGATTGAAGGTCATGTGAGTTGTTGGAAAATCACGATACTTTTTTATACCTTTTTTTGTGTGTGCCAGAAGCACTCACTACAACGTATCGTGAAAACAAGAACATAAGCAGTGGACTAAATTTTGTGCAAATAAATATGAAATAAAGATGACATCAACGAGACGAAACATGCCCAGAAGTGCCCAAATAAAATCATCTCTTATATTAATTATGGATGTCATCATTTGTATTGTTTTTGTAAAGCTTTAGATAAAATTGTTGACTTCTATCACGACCAAAATGATGTCAAATTTGTCGACCGATTTGCACAACAAAATGAGAGTCCCTCTGTTTTTAAAATATCTCTCAATATTGATCATTATGGGATCTTAAAATTTATACATGATACATCAATGTGCATATATACCTGCTAATATTATTCATTAATTTTTATGGTTGATATACATCATGTTATGAATCTTCCCCTACTTTACTTGTACAATAATGAATAAATTGTTTTCCTCCTGCGATTTAAAGCTCCTGAAGGGCTAAGTTTTATTGTCCAATCCAATAATATATATATATGATATACATTTTCTGGCATTAGGGGGAGAAGCTAGAAGCTTAAAGAATGTCAAGAAAATGTACTATATTGAACCTGAAGTTCATATGAGAATATACGTACAAGTATGATTGAACCTGAAGTTCATAAAATCATTATCTTGCAATATCTAGCAAGTAATTGTCATACATTTGTATTGATCACAAAAGAGTGACTACGCCTTATATTACTAGACATAGACCACATAATATAAAGTGAAGATCTCCACATGATAAAATATATTTGAGCTCAACCAACGCGAGAAGCGTGGACCATGACATATATTATTTGTGTAAATAAAATAAAAGTTAGTCACTCTCATTGCACCTCCTGAAGAGGTTATTCCTGAAGAATATAAACCCGTAGAAATACATGCAGCTTCTAAACAAAAGATTAATGAAATTACGGGGATACAAAACGGTCAAATCCTAAAATTTTGGAAAACGATGAGGATTTGATTATTATTGACGTAAAACTTGCAATCAACTATATATGTTGATACGAGAGATATTAAATAATTATTAAAATTATTGTCGATAATTCATTCGCCTTCTTAATAGCATGCTATCTAAAGAAAAGAAAAATGAATCCAAAACCTATGATATTATAAGAATACCAGAAGCATTCATATCAAAAGTTACCACAATTTGTATTACTCCTACATATTATTTGAGAAAAATTGCGCAAACATATTTCACAATCTTATTTTCTAAGTGAAATATAGTAAATATTCATTAAATCCGTTAAACTATCATGTATTTGTTTATTGAATCCCCATGCAATTTTGTGGATATCCCTAAAGGATATCGGATTTGTATTTATCGTCCCTGAAGGACGGATATCCCTAAAGGATAAAGCCCGGAAGGCTTGTAGTTGCACTCTTTTTCCCTTTTTCCAAATTTTGTCCTAAAAGGTTTTATTGGTTAAATGTTTTTAATGAGGCAACTTATGCAATTTTGTTAGCGTATGTTATGCACTATTTCCTTAGCTAGTTTTTCCCATAGGGTTTTGTAGCAATGTTTTTAACGAGACATAAACATAACGCATATTATATAAGGGAGTGTTATAAATGTATGTTGAATTATACGATACACTCTTTTTTCCTTCACAAAGTTTTGTCCCACAGGGTTTTACTTGGCAAGGTTTTTAATGAGGAAGACCAATCAAGTGACAACTGATCAGATCCAATCAAGCGAGAATTTGGCGGATTTATTTACAAAGTCCTTGGCCACCAAAGTCTTTAAGAAGCTTGTCTTTAAATTTGGTGTTTGTCGTTTGAAGAATATATGTTGAAGTGAGGGGGAACATCATACGCGCTTCACTCTTTTTTCCTTCATCAAATTTTTATCCCATCAGGTTTTCTTGATAATGTTTTTTAACGAGGCAACACCCCTAGTGTATAAAGGTGAAGATCCAAGGGGGAGTGTTGTGAAACATCATGGATGCTTCACCTTCACATTCCCCTCCCATAACTCCATCAACCTCTCACATTCTCATTACTCTTGTAACATACACCCTTTCATTTGCCTCATATAGCCTATAAATAGGAGATCATTGTAAGACAATTGTAATACTTTTGGTGATGATGAAATATTACAAATATTCTTCTCCAAATCATTTATCTTCTTTGTTCCATGTATATTTATTTTATAACACTCACCAAATAATAATTATCCCACTTATCTCACTTTTGGCATCATCTTCACTCACTGTTCGGCCCTTAATTACTCAAAAATGGGTTCCGTCAGTGGCAAAGATCGATGGCTAGTTGAACTATTTCAACTCTTCAACTTAGAAAAGCTATTTTTCATGGCGTTGTCTAGTGGTAAAGAAGTTAGGGTAGAAACTTTAGGGCACACGATATATATCACTATCCGTACCGACCTTTGATGGATGACCCATTTGGCCATTCGTTTTTATTTTAAGTTTTATCTACTCTACCTTATCCCCATTTTAAATCTTCATATCCCAAACACTAGAACGTGACTGTTGATATTCGATTCCTATCTCAAGATAAGGGACCTCCCAACTGAGCTTGGGCAAGTTGTTTGGCCATTTGGTTTCCAAATTACTTAGAGCATTGTCTTATTTAATAACTTCTATGTTACAAGATCGTATGTATAATTTCCACACATAAATCATATTATGAGGACACAAAAATACATTTTCAGGGTTTGTGAAACACTCGAGTTTGTCCGAGACGAATAGTGCGAGGAGATGATGTTCCGATTCTCACCTTAGCACTTGGGATTGGTTCTTGATTCCGGGCGTGCGATATCATTTGCGAAGCTCATCTGTTAGCCCCTTTTCGAGGAAGGGGAACCTCCAGCAGGATGAAAGAGACGAGAAGGCGACACAAGATTTTTTGTGGAAGATTTTTTCATGCTCTTCCTACTCTTTCATTCATTTATATAGTGAAATAATATCTTGGACAACAAGCTTAGAACAAACTCGATAAGGAGATAAAACAGAATTGGAAACAACAACCTAAATATCGATATCAATCATTGCTTAATTTAAGTAAGCTAACTCGACTCATTCCTATTGGGAATAATAAAACATAAAAAGAAATACTTATAAAACTAGCATCTTTGCATGATCCGCGCAAAGGTTACTCAACGTAATCATCTAGATATTTTGGTTTGCAAAGTTGTCTCTTTCCAATCTTGTAATGCACTTGATTGGAAGTTGACGTTGGAGCTCCATACTTGCCAATAGAAGTACACGTATCATCCCCACCTACTTCAAGACAGACGTCGTCCTCGACGATGTGACCGTCATTGTCGGTATTCTCAGGAAGTGTAGGAGTTTGATGTGTGGGATTGCCACGGAAGGGTCGTAACAAGGACACATGAAATACTGGATGTATCTTCGAGTTAAGAGGAAGTTGTAATTTGTAAGCCACCATGCCGATCTTATCAAGAACCTGGAAGGGACCAAAATAGCGACGACATAGTTTGTGGGATGCACGATTAGCAACTGATGTTTGGCGATAATTACGGAGTTTAACGAGCACCCAATCACCAACGTGGAAGTGTGTATCGGAACGATGCTTATTTGCTTGAACCATCATTCGTTGTTGAGCACGTGACAAGTTATATTTAAGTTGCTTGAGAATGGTGTCACGATCACGAAGAGTCGCGTCGACCACCTTGTCGGCAGATCCTCCGGGTAGATAGTCTTGTATGACAGGAGGTGGGCGACCATATAAGGCTTCAAATGGCGTCATTCCAGCAGACGAGTGGTACGTAGTGTTGTACCAATACTCCGCCCAATGTAAGTGTCGGAACCATTGCTTAGGATGATCCATGGTGTAGCATCGAAGGTATTGTTCAAGGCAACGATTGATGACTTCGGTTTGTCCGTCAGTTTGTGGATGATAAGCAGTACTTGCACGGAGTGTAGTTCCTTGCTTACGAAACAATTCTTGCCAGAAATTACTTAAGAAGAGTGGGTCTCTGTCAGAAATTATGCTTCGGGGAATGCCATGTAACTTGGAGACAGTATGCACAAAGACGTCGGCCACTATGTTTGCTGTAAAGTTGCTTGGCAAGCCAGCAAAGTGTGCGTATTTGCTAAGGCGGTCTACAACGACAAATATTGTTGTCTTGCCATGTGAGGAGGGTAATCCGACAATAAAGTCCATGGTGAGATCATCCCAAACACGATCCGGAATGGGAAGAGGTTGCAATAAGCCTTGCGGAGATGTTGTGAGATACTTCGTTTGTTGGCATATGTGGCATTCAACGACCCATTGTCGAATTTGCTGGCGCATCGATTTCCAGAAGAAAGCTTGACGGATACGATGAAGGGTGTTATTGAACCCAGAATGCCCTCCAATTGGGCAACAATGGAGTTCCGAAAAAATTTCACGACAAAGTGGTGAGTCACGCGGGATGTAGAGGCGATGCTTAAAATACAACAAGTCATTAGACACTACGTAGTTTGGGTAAGATGTTGGTGAAGTCTGCACAGCAGCGATAAGTGCTTTGACGTCTGGGTCGGAGCAAAGTGATGCTTTTATTTTCGAGAATATATCAGGAATAGGGGCTGATATGCCATTGTAAACCGGTTCCATTCGTCGAGAGAGGGCGTCGGCGGCAAGGTTCGTTTTGCCTGGTTTGTAAATGATCTTGTAGTTGAACCCTAGAAGTTTTTGAAGCCATCGTTGTTGTTCGGGGGTCTGGATGGGTTGCAATAGTAAGTGTTGGAGGCTCCGGTGATCAGTCCGAATTACAAATTCGCGACCAAGAAGATAATGACGCCATTTTAAGACAGCTTCGGTGAGGGCGCACATTTCCCGAGCATATGTTGACGCGACACGTACTTGTGGAGGAAAAAGTTTGCTAAAATATGCGAGTGGATGCCCATGTTGAGACAAGATAGCTCCCATGGCAACACCGGAAGCATCGGTGTCAATAAAGAATGTGGCATTAAAATCCGGAAGTTGTAGGAGAGGAGTAGTGCTCAAGGCTCGTTTAAGCCGTTGGAATGCAGCGTCGGTGGTAGAGTCCCATTTAAACGATTGATTACATAAAAGAGACGTGAGTGGAGCAGCGATAGATGCATAGCCTTGGACAAAACGTCGGTAGTAGCTGGCAAGGCGTAAAAATCCTCGAAGTTGACGAATTGAGGTGGGTACATGCCAACTGGTGATGGCCGATATTTTATTAGGGTCAACTTCCACACCAGAAGAGTTAATTATGTGGCCAAGATAGTGGATTGAATTTTGACCGAAGGAACATTTGGATCGCTTGACAAATAAGGAATTTGCGCGAAGTAACTGGAACACTTCTTGCAAGTGTTGAAGATGGGCGTCCCACGTAGAGCTATAAATCAAAATATCGTCAAAAAATACCAACACAAAACGACGTAAGAATGGTTTGAAAACAGAATTCATCGTTGCCTGGAAAGTAGACGGTGCATTTGTCAAACCAAATGGCATGACCAAAAACTCATAGTGACCATCATGAGTACGAAAGGCGGTTTTCGAGACGCCATTTTCGTGCAAACGAATTTGATGAAATCCAGAGCGGAGGTCTAACTTTGAGAAAAACTTGGTGCCGCGAAGTTCATCAAAGAGCTCGTCGATAGTTGGAATAGGAAAACGATCTTTGATAGTAATGGAATTAAGCGCACGATAGTCAACACAAAATCGCCACGTCCCGTCTTTCTTCTTAACTAAGAGTACAGGTGAGCTAAAAGGACTAGTGCTTGATTGGATGATGTCGTCTGCCAACATATCAGTAACCAGTTTTTCGATCTCAGCCTTTTGAAAGTGTGGCTAGCGATACAGTTTAACATTGACTGGAGATGAACCGGGCTGCAAATGAATATGATGATCGTGTTGGCGGTGCGGTGGTAGGCCCCGTGGAGGAGAAAATACCTCAGAAAATTGTGACAAAATATCCTCAATGTTGGGGTGGAGGGGTGTGTAGCAAGGATCATGCGTTGGGGTCTCAAGAGCCCATAGCTGATAAAGAGAAGCCACGGAAGATGTTTGGAGATGACGACGAAGTTAAGAACCTTGAAGTTCTTGGACTGTGGGTTGCGCCTCACCAAAAAGTTGTATAGTCGATGAACCATGAACAAAACAAAGTGACATATTAGAGTAATTAAAGGTAACAGGACCCAAGCTTTGAAGCCATTGAACACCGAGGACAACATCTGCACCATGTAGTGGTATGTTGCTGCATCGACCAACACAGGGAAGAGAAGCACCGTTACCTACAGTCACTGGAAAAGAACATGATGCATCAATTGGCAGTTGTAGGTGATCAGCGAGACGTGCTTGAAGAAAATTATGTGTTGAGTCACTATCAACCAAAATTTGAACGGGAAGGTTGCAAATGCGGCCTTTGATACGGAGAGTTCGAGGCGATGGTTGTCCTGCCAATGCTTGAAGTGATATTTCGGGTGAAGGATCTGGTGGGTCTGGAGGTGTATCCAGAAGTGAGGTTGTTGAGTCTGCGATGTCATCCTCACGTGAGGAGTCATCACAAAGCAACAAAAGTTGTGATGGGTTTTTGCACCGATGACCTCGATGAAATTTTTCATCGCAATTGAAACAAAGACCTTTTTCACGTCGCGATCGCATCTCCTCGGCTGAGAGTCGGCGAACCCCAGCAGGAGAAGTGGGTGCAGGGAGCAGAGGAGTGGAGATTGGTGCTGGAGGACGATTAAATATTGAGCGACGACTGTCGAACAACTTTGCTTCTTGTAATTTAGCCAAGCCTTGTGCGTCAATAATAGAGTTCGGACGAAGCGCTTGAACTTCCCGACGAATGTCAGGACGAAGACCCGAGATGAAGTTACTTAATAAGAACGTGTCAGGCAAGCCCGAAGTACGGTTGACAAGCGCTTCATAGTTGGCAATGTAGGAGGCCACTGTAGACGTTTGGGTGAGTTTTGCAAGATCACCCATACGATCGACATAAGGAGAGTCTCCAAAACGAGATTCAAGGGCTAAGAGGAATGACTCCCAGGATGTGAATTTGTGGTTAGAGTGCATCCATTGGAACCAAGCGAGAGCCGTTCCATCCATATGAAATGAGGATATTTCCAACCGCTGCTGAGGAGCAGTTTTGTGGTATGTAAAGAATTGAGTGGCTTTGAAAATCCACCCCAAAGGATCGGATCCATCAAAGCGTGGGAAGTCAAGCTTGAATGGTCGAGGAGTTGGGGAGAAGGATGTATTTGAGTGTTCTGAAGGTGGGGGGTTGCGACATAGTTGTTCAAGTTTCCCATCGAGGGAAGTGACAGAAGCAATGAGGGCCGACATTTGGTCGTTGAGTGTTGCCAGTTGGGAACTGTGCTTTGAGACGGTTTCGTCGAGCGATTTGAGGCGGGTTCCTTCTGCCATGAGAGGGAGAAGACTCAATGAAAGCACCAATGTTAGCCCCTTTTCGAGGAAGGGGAACCTCCAGCAGGATGAAAGAGACGAGAAGGCGACACAAGATTTTTTCGTGCTCTTCCTACTCTTTCATTCATTTATATAGTGAAATAATATCTTGGACAACAAGCTTAGAACAAACTCGATAAGGAGATAAAACAGAATTGGAAACAACAACCTAAATATCGATATCAATCATTGCTTAATTTAAGTAAGCTAACTCGACTCATTCCTATTGGGAATAATAAAACATAAAAAGAAATACTTATAAAACTAGCATCTTTGCATGATCAGCGCAAAGGTTACTCAACGTAATCATCTAGATATTTTGGTTTGCAAAGTTGTCTCTTTCCAATCTTGTAATGCACTTGATTGGAAGTTGACGTTGGAGCTCCATACTTGCCAATAGAAGTACACGTATCATCATCATTGTCGTTCGATTTTCATTTTCATTTCTCACAAACATTATCATTATTTAGTTAGGAATAAGGATCTTTCGAAGGTATCATTAGAAGTGTGAACGAGGATAAGATAGTGCTCCAAACGAGGCCGCAGGTTGACGACTTAAGAGTGGTCCAGCTGATATATAGGTTCCTATAGCTTAATTATAGTAGGGAGAGGCCACCACCCGATTCTTTTCCCAAGCACATGGATATGTTGAATGAATGGTACATCTTCTGCTTTCGGAGCAACAACCTTTCCTGATGAAATACCGTCGTATCCCATCTTTTTCTAAGGCCATTCAACTATACCTTGGGTTGGGGGGCCTATCGATTACTTTTGTAGTTGTTGTCACTTTCCCTGTCAATATCTTCGTTTTATAACAGGATTTAGTGATTCGCCCATATATGCATGTATCTATTTGTAAATCACCGGGAAATTTTAATTACCATTAACCGACGAATTTCTTTGATGGTTCTCCTTCTAACAAGAAATGCCTATTTTTCTAGAATCGCCCGTATATCTAAGCATTACAAGTAAAATGTAGAGTAAAATGAAAAATCACCATTGTCGTTCGATTCGCAAATGCTTGAGACATATCTCAAGGTGTCATGTAACATGGATGTGGTTACGATTAAAGCATGCTTGCGATACAGGGTAATAGGGGGCGGCAGCTCCATTCGGGGGATGTTTGCGAGCAGAGCCCGAGCTGGCGAGAAACATGCGAGCAAAGACCCAAAATTTTTGTGACCCAAAAGTTGTAATTTCGGATTCTTAATTAGATCGAGATGGATTTCAGTAGATTCCTTAGAGATAGACAATTCGAATTTATCTCGAATTTATAGTTTTTCTATATATGCACTTGTATCTCTCTTCTATATTTGTAACTATTTGAGAAACAGTGATTTTCTCTTGAAAGAATTTCCACATAAAATTATTGTCTTGTTGTTTATGTGTGCGCTTTTCTTCTCGTTTGATTGCTCAGTACGTCAAATTCCGTAATTTTGGCGCCAAGACATGGAAATCAATGTCCTAAGGTTGTACGAAGAAAGTACTAATGCATATAATTCAGGAGACATAAGTAGTGCAACTCTTGTATCCGATAGAATATTTAATAGGATAATGCGGTTATAGGGATTTTAAAAATATATTTGTACGTACATCCAACAAAAAAATAATAGAATATTTGTATTTTTGTGTCACGTGATGTTTGGTATAATGAATCCTTAATTATATTCACATAAGAACTTAACTCAAGGCCTCGGGTGTGATGACCCTAACCTTGATTAAGGTTTAATGAGTGTTTAGGTTGAGTGATGATGGTGGTTGCATGTGAATGGAGGAAAGAGGAGGAGACGTGATGGGGAGGCTTGGGTGAACAGTGGGCTGGAGTGTAGGGTGCGGCTGAGGTGATTAGATGAGTGGCTTGGTTGGTTTAAGAGGAAACCAACTCTTCTTCTTCTTCTTCAAACCTTTCTCCTCTCCACCCATCTTTTCCTCTCCTTCAAGATCCTTGAGCTCCGGTGGTGAGGGTTGTAGAGCAAGGCGCGCGAGGCCAGGACGTGGTGGGAAGAAGGCGCGAGGAGGAGGTGTGTGTTGTGCAAACCGGAGTTGGTCGTTGGAGCTCCGGTGTTCTCCGGTGAAGTTGTCGTTCTTCGCGAAGAAGGTATGCCAAGTTCTTGCATTAGAGGATTTATTGCTCACCCAAGTGGGGGTGGAGTTGTGGTCTGCCGCGGGAGGTCGGAGACTTCGCCGGCGACGAAGAAACGACGTAAAATCCTTGGCTGGTGCAAGGATGCTGTCGACCAACGGTCGACCGGTTTAGTGTTTTGCCCGACTTTAACCAACACTGATCGAACAATGCCTTGTGTGGCGGTCGACCGGTCGTACGTGTGCTGGTGAGTCGAGGTTTGTATGGATGTTTTCGGTCGAACTGGATCCTTGGATCGTTCGACCGTTGCTTCGTGTTTCGCGTGGACCAGACGTTGACCATCCAAACGGTCGACCGTTCTTGACCTTTAGTCCGACTGGAACTTAAGTGAACTTAAGTATATAGTATGTTGTTCGACCGATAGTTGTGTCTTGTTCGACCGGTAGATGACCAAGAATACTAGGATGCCCCTGGTAGTTTTCGGTCGACCGAATAGACTTGTATGATTTTGACCAGACTCCGGATTTGACCAGGTTCGGTCGACCGGTTTTAGACTTTTGTTTGACTGTTGGGGATTAAGCTTTGAGCACAGAGTTCGACCGATGTAGGCGTTCGGTCGACCGATTCCTTTGCGGAAGCGATCGACCGGTATACCTTTTTCGGTCGACCGTTTGAGCCCAGAATTGAATCCTGGTCCTAGAGGAGTGTCAACTCTGGCCACGGCAACCCGTGTCCATGCTTGGAGCGTGAGCCGGGAGGTGACGGCGGGTACGTTGCTCGTGCCTGCCCATGGACCGCCGTGTGGAAGAGTGTGGATACTTGGGACGTGTCACCTCTGCATTATATAGGGTGACGTTGTTTATGATTTGACTCATGTTAGAGTAGCAGCCTGAGGGATTGGGGATCCCATTGCTTCAGCGGGCATACAACAGTCGTTGGGTGAAGTGACTACCGGTCTGGATGGCTACGGAGGCCGCTGCCTTGCTTTTATAGCGGCAGAGTTGGTGTCTGCACGTGGAGCTCGATGACCCCGCGGACTTCGGTTCGGATCTGTCGGATGTCTGGCTTTTGTGTGGCGGATATGTTCGACTGGCCTTGATAGGCAGTGATTGCACGTGCCCGTGCGACCTGTGTGGCAGAGGGAGGGCTCCTGTGCGGCCTGTGTGGTGACAGGGAGGCTCGTGCGTGGCTGGTGTGGTAGCGGCGATGGACTGCTGATGATGATTTCCGGCAGGTAGCTCGATTGGGAACCTATCGAGTGAGATACCGTGCGGTCTGTGTGGCGCCGATGATGGACCGACTTGAGCGACGGCTCCGTTGGTGTGGTTGTGGACCACGAAGTTTTCATATATGATTCTACCTACGCGGAAGTGCGAACAACTCCTCACCGATCCCTTTGGCTTGAGTAGCCGCGTGTGGGGATGCGTTGCGTACTATTCGCTAGACCGTATGTGCCTATGGTAGGTCTCTACGGAGACCCAATGTTTGGCCCGTGCGGCCTGTGTGGCGGCGGGAGGGCCCTGTGCGGCCTGTGTGGCGGCAGGGAGGATCGTACGAGGCCTGTGTGGCGACGACGATGTTGTGGACCGTGTGGCATGTGTGGTACCGGTGGTTGTGGACCGTGCAGCCTGTGTAGCGACGATTATGTTGCGGACCGTGGGGCCTGTGTGGCAGCGGGAACGATTGCAGGACGGATGTCCCGTTTTGCCCTTTGTGGGAATGTTGTTTTATTGCTTGTATTCATGTCACACTATACTAGTATGATAGGGCATATAGGTGAGCTTGTCTGACGGGGTTTCCTTATGGAAACTGAGGCATTGTTGTTATGTTTATTTTCAGGACCGCGTTAGGTTCCGGCGGGTGGTGTCTGAGGGAGATTGCACTTTGGGACTGGATCCTGTTGTCTGCCTATTCTAGGTTGTCGTGGTTACATGTATTATGTATTTCGTATTCTGATGTAATCACTCTTTTGACACACTCGTATGTAATATGGTGCACCAGATATATTTGAGAATTTCTTTGAGTAATGTCCCACTCTTGATGGTCTTTATCATTGTGTTTCCTTTGATTTTAAAAGTTTAAATTTTCCACTGTTCGGGGATGTTACAATTGGTATCAGAGCGGTCGGTTCCTATGAATTCTCTCAAAGAAACTACCCTTGCGAGTAGTGTATCTTGATTATTGCATTTCATTCAGTAGATCATGCATGCATTGCTGATTAGTTTTGATTTGTGTTCCAGATGCCTCCTAGACGCGTGAGGAGCTCTCTGCGTGATCGCGATGCCAGTGACGCCACTGGGGGCGCTGCGTGGGAGAGGTTGGGCGAGTTCTTGGAGTGCCATGTAGTTCATGTAGGATTTCATGTTTAATTGTACATATATATTTTCGAAATTTTTATGCACAATAAGGATCATTCATATATTTTCTACGATTTGTTTTTCATGCATGCATTAATTTGTTTTAATGATTACTTAAAACACATCAAAACAAACATTGGGCTCCGAAATTCATACCTAGAAGTTCTCTAAAACTTCTTGAAGATTCGGAGACGTTGATGATGCTTGTCGCTGCGCCGGATGCCTCAGAGTATTCACCAAACTCTAAACAAGATCAGAGAGAGAAAAACTAGTCTCTCAATCTCCAATAGGGTTTAGAATCCGAATACAAACCCCTCTTTAGTTCCCTTGAGAAGAAGATCTCTTGAAAACTAAAACTAAACTCAAGAATTAATGGAAATTCCTTGAGAATTATGGAGAGAGAAGTTTGCACAAGAAAATAATGAATTAATTAATGAGGTAATGAGATAAACTTGTATTTATAAGTTCTCTCCAAATTACCTATTCATGTGCAACCTCTTGCCCATGATTTCATGCAAACTTCCATCTAACCATCCATAATTTGCTAACAAATAATCTTAGCCACGAATTAAATCAGTTATGGATCAATTCCATGCATGATCTAATTAATTATTAAATTAATTCTGCATAAAACCGTCTAGCCGGTCGACCATTTGGAGGTTCGGTCGACTGTTTAGACCAAGTTTCGGTCGACCGATCGATATACTCGGTCGACCGTTCGTAACAAAAACATTTCATCGCAATGTTCGGTCGACCGACCGAAATAACTCGGTCGACCGAAAACGAACAGACGAAATTCCTGTTACGATCAATACACATCCGGTCGACCGCGCAACATTCGGTCGACCGTTTACGGTTTAGCGGTCGACTGTTTTTGCACAGTGCTGCAGACTTGTCAAATTTCAGTTTAACCCCTACAAAATTTGACATTTCGGGATTAGTAGTAAATTCACAACTTATGTAACATATTATCCTATGTAATGATTAATCATTACATCCCATAATATTTACATCACATATGAATTTAATTTAGATTCTAATTATGTTATTAATCACAACATAATTTTGACTTTGCTTGTTCACCACATGTGTCATATTTTCTACATGAAAACCCGACACACCTTATGAACTCAAAATCCCCATTTATTGTTTCCCAGTTTTGTGGTGTGACCTATGGGAGGATCTAAACTAAGTTGACAGTGATATTAAGAGCTTAATATCACAAGCTATAAGTGGTATCTAGCTACACATTATAGCTTCCAATTAGTTAGATGTCTTAATTCCACTGGAACCAAAACCACTCAAATCACATTGTGCACATTATAACTTTGCTTTATCAAGGGGCCCAGTAATATCATCACTCAATTAAGAGGGGCAATGATAATCTTTTGACTAACTATCTTCTCCAACAAAAGTCATACTTAACCAACCAATGCATTTACACTACACTTATCGATAGCTCAAGACACTAGTCTAATCAAGCATTTCTTAAGTGATCGGATATAAGTCTCATATCAAATGACCAAAGACACAGTAAAACATTAATTACACGGAAAACAGAATTCTATAATGTTTTACTCATCAGGTCTATTCAGTATACAAAAGTAATGTTTTCCTCTTTCGTGTACCCGTGTTGTCACTCACTTGTAGAGCTACAATGATCTATGACCAACACGACAATCTTAACTCGGTAATAAATGTCCCATGTTTATTACCATGATTGTGAATATCTTTTATTTTATGTAAACCGTTATCTTTTAGAGCTCTACGGTTAAGGATAAGCGCCTCTTCCTTAACACTTCTAAAAGACCAATAACATAAACAAGGAACAAAATGATTTCTCATTCAATTCATTATAAATGACATTTAAAAGTAAAACTTTTAGAACACATTCCCTTCAATCTCCCACTTGTTATTAAAGTTTTCTTTCACATACACACTAAATGTATAAAACAATAATAACTAGGGTAAACCCCATTTCATATCAATCATCAAGCCAATCTACATGGTTCCTCAATCCCATGGACTCGAAATGCATTTCGCCCTTGGCTTGGGATAAGAGTTTTGTGAATGGATCAACTGTGTTGCTGTTGGTGTCCACCCATAAAAGATTTATTTTGCCTTCGTCGATGAGGTCACGTGTCACGAAGTACTTACGATCCATGTACTTCACTTTGTTGTGTGATTTAGGATCCTTGATTTGCGAGATAGATGCACTATTATCGCAAAATAACTCAATGGATCCCTCGCTCGTGGGAACTACTCCAAGCTCTGCAAGAAACTTCTTGATCCACACTCATTCCTTGCTCGCTTCAGCGACAACCATTACTTCTGAAGTAGTGGTTGAATCGGCCGTAGTGGTTTGCTTCCAGCTACGCCAACTCACAGCTCCACCATTCAGAAGGAAGACATATCCTGATTGTGACCTTCTATCGTCTGGATCACTCATGAAACTCGCATCCGAGTACCCTTCGGCTATCAACTCCCTTTGTCCTCCATAAACAAGAATCTTATCCTTAGTCCGATTAAGGTACTTCAGGATATTCTTGACCGCAGTCCAATGCTCAGGACCTGCGTTGGATTGCTGACGACTTGTCACGCTTAGAGCATACGAGACATCGGGTCTTCTGCAAGTCATCGCGTACATGATCGGCCCAATTGCCGAAGCATAAGGGACATCCTTCATGTACTCTAAGTCCTTACGTGATTGCGCACGTTGAGACTTCTTGAGTTGCACACCCATACTCATTGGCACAATGCCCTTTTTGGAGTTGTTCATCTTTAACCTTTCCAAGACCTTGTCAATGTATGTACGTTGACTGAGTCCAATGAGTCTACGGGATCTATCTCGATATATCTTGATTCCCAAGATGTATTGAGCGTCACCCATATCTTTCATTGAAAATGCAGATTTCAATGAATTTCTCATTTGTTCAAGCAAAGGAATATGATTGCCCATTAGCAATATGTCATCGACATATAAGATTAGGAATACTACATGGCTCCCACTAACCTTCTTGTATATACAAGGTTCTTCCTTACTTTGAATGAAGTGAAGCTTCTTCACTTCCTCGTCAAAGCGTTTGTTCCAACTCCTTGATGCTTGCTTTAATCCATAAATGGATCTTTGAAGCTTGCATACCTTCTCGCTATTCTTTGGATCTTCAAAACCTTGAGGTTGTACCATGTACACATCCTCCTCCAAGTTCCCATTAAGAAACGCCGTTTTGACATCCATTTGCCATATTTCATAATCATGAAATGCAGCAATAGCGAGCATAATCCGAATAGACTTGAACATGGCAACCGGTGAAAAAGTTTCATCGTTGTCAATTCCTTGAACTTGAGTGAAACCTTTTGCTACAAGCCTCGCTTTGTAGGTTGTCAAGTTCCCATCCATGTCCATCTTCCTCTTAAAAACCCATTTATTTTGAATGACCTTTTTCCCTTGAGGAAGGTCAACCAAGTTCCACACTTGATTATCATACATGGATTCTATTTTGGATTCCATGGCCTTGAGCCACAGTTTGGAGTCTTCTCTTTCCATTGCTTCTTGGAAGGTCAAGGGATCATTGGTATCAAGTACCATGATCTCATGAAGTCCCAAATACATATCGGGTTCCTTCCTTTCCCTTGTTGACCTTCTTAGTTCTTTTGGTTCTTCTTGTGTCTCTCGAACTTATTCCACAATTTCTTGAGGAATAGGTTCATGTTCAACGCTTGAACGTACACTTGGTGGGGATGATTGAGATTCTCTCACAATTTCTTGTGATGGTCTCTCGCTCACGCTCCCATTAACCAAAGGAATCTCGGTTGGGCCTTCATGAGCTTGAATGTCATCATTCATGTCATGATCTTGTAGAGTATCTTGAGTTTCCTCAAGCACATCCCTACTCCCACTACATTCCTTTTCCAGAAATGTGGCATCCCTCTCTACAATCACTCGATTGGAGGTGATATGCCAAAAGTAGTATCCTCTTGTCTCACGAGGATAACCAATAAAGAAGCACTTATCCGCTTTTGGTTGAAGTTTGGTCGACATCAATTTCTTGACGTAAGCCTCACAACCCCAAATCTTGAGAAAATTGAGCTTGGGTGTTTTACCACTCCATAGCTCATAAGGAGTTTTCTCCACGGATTTGGATGGAACATTATTTAGTGTGTAAGCCGCAGTTTGTAGTGCATAACTCCAATTGTAAAGAGGTAATTCCGCATGACTCATCATTGATCGAACCATGTCGAGCAATGTCCTATTCCTCCTTTCGGATACTCCATTTCACTAAGGTGTACCGGGAGGGGTGAGTTGAGGTACAATACCAAATTCCTTTAGGTATGAGTCAAATTCGGCACTTAAGTACTCACCTCCACGATCCATTCGTAGAGACTTGATTTTCTTGTCGAGTTGGTTCTCTACTTCATTCTTGAATTCTTTGAACTTGTCAAAGAATTCACTTTTGTTTCTCATTAGATAAACATAGCCATAACGACTATAATCATCCGTGAATGTAATGAAGTACCTGAAACCATCTCGTGCACTAGTACTCATTGGACCACATACATCGGAATGTATCAAATCCATCAAGCCACTCGCCCTAGGGCCTTTCTTCTTGAAAGGCTTTTTGGTCATTTTTCCCATTAAACATGGTTGGCACGTCTCCAATGATTTAAAATCAAGTAGACCAAGAAGGTTAGCTTCTTGCAATTTCTTGATGCGCTTTTCATTTATGTGACCAAGACGATAGTGCCACAAGAGAGTATCATTCTCGTGAGTGGTCTTAAGTCTTTTGTTATTGATATTAAAGATTTGTTTATTATTCAATTCAAGCAAATAGAGACCATTCCTTATGAATGCATTTGCATAGAAAACACCATTCTTCGATATAGACAAGCAATAATTTGAAATATTTATATTAAAATTATCCATATCTAAACATGATACAGAAATAATGTTCTTGCTAATCGAAGGCACATAATAAACATTCTTTAGACATAAATTTAAACCACTACATAATTGAAGCACCACAGAACCTTGTGCAACCGCAGAAACATTCGCACCATTTCCGACCTTCAATTCTACCTCGTTCCTTACGAGTTCCTTCCCATCCATGAGCACTTGTACAATAGAAACTATGTGAGCACAAGATCCGGTATCAATTACCCAATCCTGGACAGAGGTGGCTAAATTTATTTCAATAGCAAATATACCTTTGGCCTTTTTGGGGCTCCGACGTTCAATCACTCCGTTGTCAAGATCTTCCTTGTACTTGGGGCAATTTGGCCGGATGTGTCCTTTTTCACCGCAGTGAAAGCACTCCGTGTGGGGAGTTGGAGATTTCCCCCTCGAGGCACTCGCACGATTACTTCCTACTCCCTTGGTCTTGATTGAACCACTTTTGGTAGATTTGCCCTTTCCTTTATCAATCTTTTGGCTCCTCCCATGGACGACGAGGACTTGCTTGTCCCTACCCTTGCCCATGTCAACTTCAGCAGTTTTGAGAGCGTTGTGCAGCTCCTCAAGACTCACCCCTTTTTCACGCACGTGATAGTGCATCACAAAGTCCTTAAAGGATGGGGTTAGAGAGCCAAGAATCATATATTCAGCAATGTCCTCGGGCATTGGTGAAGAGAGCTTTGCCAACTTCTCAAGGTACCCTTGCATCGTGAGAAAATGCATGGATACCGATGTTCCCTCCTCCATATGTCACCTTGTGAGTGCGATGGTGGTCTTATAGCACTCCTTTCGGGCACTATCCATGAACATCTTAGACAGAGCCTCCATGGTCTTCTTGGGTTTTGAATCCAAGTATTTCGCTTGAAGTGAGTCACCCGTGGATGCTAGCATGAGACCATGAACTTGGTTCTCTTGGTTTTCCCACTTGGCTTTAGCCTCTTTCTCTTCATCGGTTAATCTCTCATTCCATTTTGGGATTGGATCTTCCAAAATGTGAGACAGTTTCTCAAACTTTAACACGATGTTGAGTTTGTGTTGCCAACTAATGAAGTTTGAGTCATCATTTGCCAAAGGGTGTTTTTCTATCATGGATCGTACGATAGGTTGGATGTTCGACATTTTTCTACAAAATAAATCATATAGGGTTTTAATTCCAATTTTATGTTTATTATACATACATACAAATGTAAATGCTGCAAATAAAAATTTTGCCCATAAATGCAACAATCCAAGATCCCATCAATTGTAATATAGACTAGCTAAGGGCTATCGAATACATTACAATATCAAGGTAAGAAAAACATTTTCTAATCACAACTTTTTTGAATTTTAGCAACATTAGCATCTTCAAACTCTTGTGATTCTTGTCGTTTTAATTATGAGGGAATGCGACCTATCCTCGTAAGAAAAACTTTTTCCCAAAACCGAGCGAGGGCTCTAGGTAATGTTAAGAAAACTTATTTTCATTTGATACGAGATACGTGTATCCATTGTATTCACAACTAAACATACTTGGGGTTCACTAGGGTGAAACGCACCTCATATATCTAATCGTGGCACAACAATAGACAACCATTATATCTCCCACTATTCCCAAAGATGGAGGGAGATATCTCCCGCTAAGGGCGAGCATAGTATCCCTTGATCGATGGCTGCTAGTGGATGAAATAAGAAGGAAAATTACTCTTAATTTTTGTTGGACAATTTCATATATTAACATGTGATTCGGAATTTTAGGTTGTCATGCATATTATCATTCATACACATCCTAACATTCAATCACATTCATCACATGCATAGCAGAAATTAAACCATTCACACAATCCACATCGTGTGAGTTTATATGTTCCCTTTGATCCTTGATCCTTGATCCTTGATCCTCGATCCTCGATCGATGCTCTACAACGGCGACTTCCTCTTGCACCGGAGATGTATATTTTACAGAAAATAAACATGCTCCTCACATTCGATAAAAACCGACTAGTGCAAGTCCTATGTAAAACCTCTTAAATGCAATGCAATTATCTAAAGATAGAAAGATAGAATTTGGCTTTTACATATAAATAAGCCCCCGTATAATAATAATTACAAACATTCATAGGCGCTGATTTGGAACATATAAACTCACAATTCCTGCAAAGACAACTTGAGCATCCATGCACGCAATATTGCTATAAACTATACAACCTAGTTTATCAATCATCTAGAATCCCAAACAATTCTTTGAAAAACATTTTTAAATCCATTAAAAATGTTTTTCATCCATCCACATGTTCAAAAACAATTTTGAACATCTGTCCATCCAATTTCCTAAAATGAAAGACGAACCGCAGTTCGGTTTTGTTGATTCTTTTACAAAACAATCGTTTATTCTTAAAACAAAATTATTGCAAGTTAGACTTTTGTCAAAATCATAATTCTAATAATTAAATGGCATGTTTGAAACTACTTAAAACATTCAAAATGAATTATTACAAAGAATTATTCCAACAAAACATTTAAAGACCGAAAAACCGGAAAATCGAATTGTTCGAACCCTAGATGGTAAACTAAATTTGTTTATAGTCTCAAATCAATAGAAAATTGAACCCTATGCTCTGATAGCACTGTAGGATTTTATGTTTAATTGTAAATATATATTTTCGAAATTTTTATGCACAATAAGGATGATTCATATATTTTCTACGATTTGTTTTTCATGCATGCATCAGTTTGTTTTAATGATTACTTAAAACACATCAAAACAAACATTGAGCTCCGAAATTCATACCTAGAAGTTCTCTAAAACTCCTTAAAGATCCGGATGCCTTCGAGTATTCACCAAACTCTAAACAAGATCGAAGAGAGAAAAGCTAGTCTCTCAATCTCCAATAGGGTTTAGAATCCGACTACTAACCCCTCTTTAGTTCCCTTGAGAAGAAGATCTCTTGAAAACTAAAACTAAACTCAAGAATTAATGGAAATTCCTTGAGAATTATGGAGAGAGAAGTTTGCACAAGAAAATAATGAATTAATTAATGAGGTAATGAGATAAACTTGTATTTATAAGTTCTCTCCAAATTACCTATTCATGTGCAACCTCTTGCCCATGATTTCATGCAAACTTCCATCTAACCATCCATAATTTGCTAACAAATAATCTTAGCCACGAATTAAATCAGTTATGGATCAATTCCATGCATGATCTAATTAATTATTAAATTAATTCTGCATAAAACCGTCTAGCCGGTCGACCATTTGGAGGTTCGGTCGACTGTTTAGACCAAGTTTCGGTCGACCGATCGATATACTCGGTCGACCGTTCGTAACAAAAACATTTCATCGCAATGTTCGGTCGACCGACCGAAATAACTCGGTCGACCGAAAACGAACAGACGAAATTCCTGTTACGATCAATACACATCCGGTCGACCGCGCAACATTCGGTCGACCGTTTACGGTTTAGCGGTCGACTGTTTTTGCACAGTGCTGCAGACTTGTCAAATTTCAGTTTAACCCCTACAAAATTTGACATTTCGGGATTAGTAGTAAATTCACAACTTATGTAACATATTATCCTATGTAATGATTAAGCATTACACCCCATAATATTTACATCACATATGAATTTAATTTAGATTCTAATTATGTTATTAATCACAACATAATTTTGACTTTGCTTGTTCACCACATGTGTCATATTTTCTACATGAAAACCCGACACACCTTATGAACTCAAAATCCCCATTTATTGTTTCCCAGTTTTGTGGTGTGACCTATGGGAGGATCTAAACTAAGTTGGCAGTGATATTAAGAGCTTAATATCACAAGCTATAAGCGGTATCTAGCTACACATTATAGCTCCCAATTAGTTAGATGTCTTAATTCCATTCGAACCAAAACCTGATCCATTTAGTGATGGAGTGCACCACTTGTGTCCGTCCCTTGCCTCATGATATTAAGAATACACACAAAGTAGTATTGTGTCATCTTTGTATTAGTATTCATTTCTTGATCTCTTTAAGCTAGTTATAAATATGTGACTTAACTCAAATCACATTGTGCACATTATAACTTTGCTTTATCAAGGAGCCCACTAATATCATCACTTAATTAAGAGGGGCAATGATAATCTTTTGACTAACTATCTTCTCCAACAAAAGTCATACTTAACCAACCAATGCCTTTACACTACACTTATCGATAGCTCAAGACACTAGTCTAATCAAGCATTTCTTAAGTGATCGGATATAAGTCTCATATCAAAGGACCAAAGACACAGTAAAACATTAATGACACAGAAAACACAATTCTATAATGTTTTACTCATTAGGTATATTCAGTATACAAAAGTAATGTTTTCCTCTTTCGTGTACCCGTGTTGTCACTCACTTGTAGAGCTACAATGATCTATGACCAACACGACAATCTTAACTCGGTAATAAATGTCCCATGTTTATTACCATGATTGTGAATATCTTTTGTTTTATGTAAACCGTTATCTGTTAGAGCTCTACGGTTAAAGACCAAGCGCCTCTTCCTTAACACTTCTAAAAGACGAATAACATAAACAAGGAACAAAATGATTTCTCATTCAATTCATAATAATTGATATTTAAAAGTAAAACTTTTAGAACACATTTCCTTCAGTTCAGACTGAGCAGGTTGGGGCGGAAACGGAGGACGATCGTTTCATGTGCGAGCAGCCGCCAAATTTCGATGGTAGAAGTGACCCTAAGGCAGCTGAGAATTGGATCTTCAAGATGCAGAAGATCATCCGAGCGATTGGTTGTGTTCCAGAGAGGTGGGTGGATCTGTCCACCTACGTTCTGGACGGTGAGGTGGCAAATTGGTGGAGGTCCACATCCACGGTGGTGTTTGACGACCGAGTGGATGCCAGTTGGGACGAGTTTCTGGAGGAGTTCAATGAACTGTATTTCCCTCAACATGTAAGAGATAGGAAGAAGGAGGAGTTTCCTGCCCTTGAGTAGAAGGAGATGTCTCTGGCCAACTACATCAGCAAGTTCAACGCTTTGGAGCGTTACTGTTCTGAGACTTATGTGACGCCTGAGCAGCGAGCGAGGAAGTTCATCAAGCGATTGAGGAAGCAGCTCCGGTCGCGTGTGATCAACAGTATGCCACAGACATTGGCGGATGCAGTGAAGTTCACAACCATCATCGACCAGGATCTCCAGGAGAACTATCAGGAACCTCAGAGGCAGCAGAAGGATCATAATGGTTGCGCAAAGGACCGTTCTGGAGGTAGTTCGGGCAAGAGTCCACGCACTGAAGATGGTGGTAATAGCCGACCTGAGGCATGTAGAGCTTGTGGCGGAGTCCACCCCAGGCAACAGTGTTTCTTCCGTGCTGGAGTTTGTCGAGGATGCGGCCAACAGGGACACTTTGTCCGAGAGTGCCCTCATAGGCAAAGAGGACCCAACAGGAGATCCAGATCCCTGGATGTAGGGAGAGGCAGAGTCGACATATCTGTTGCACGACCAGAGCAGGATCGGAGAGCTGAACGGGTCTTCACCATCCAGATTGAGGAGGCGAGCGGCGCCAACACTGGAACGGGAGGTACGTTATCAGTTTTTGGTTTTGTGCTGTGCTTTCCATCTTCACGGAGCGGGTGCGGAGGGAGGACTTGGAGCTTCGGGGAGCGGCTTGTTGCGATTTCGAGGACGAAATCCTTTTAAGGAGGGTGGATTGTGACGACCCTAACCTTGATTAGGGTTTAATGGGTGTTTAGGTGGAGTGATGATGGTGGTTGCATGGGAATGGAGGAAAGAGGAGGAGACGTGATGGGGAGGCATGGGTGAACAGTGGGCTGGAGTGTAGGGTGCGGCTGAGGTGTTTGGATGGGTGGCTTGGTTGGTTTAAGAGGAAACCAACTCTTCTTCTTCTTCTTCTTCAAACCTTTCTCCTCTCCACCCATCTTTTCCTCTCCTTTAAGATCCTTGAACTCCGGTTGTGAGGGTTGCAGAGCAAGGCGCGTGAGGCAAGGACGTGGTGGGAAGAAGGCGTGAGGAGGAGGTGCGTGCTGTGCAGACCGGAGTTGGACGTTGGAGCTCCGGTGTTCTCCGGTGATGTAGTCTTTCTTCGCGAAGAAGGTATGCCAAGTTCTTGCATTAGAGGCTTTATTGCTCACCCAAGTTGAGGTGGAGTTGTGGTCGGTCGCGGGAGGTCGAAGACCTCGCCGGAGACGAAGAAACGACGTAAAATCCTTGGCTGGCGCAAGGATGCTGTCGACCGGTTTCCTTCGGGCGGTCGACCGGTTTAGTGTTTTGCCTGACTTTAACCAACACCAGTCGAACGGTGCCTTGTGTGGCGATCGACCGGTCGTACGTGTGCTGGTGAGTCGAGGTTTGTCTGGATGTTTTCGGTCGAACGAGATCCTTGGATCGTTCGACCGTTGCTTCGTGTTTCGCGTGGACCGGACGTTGACCATCCAAACGGTCGACCGTTCTTGACCTTTAGTCCGACCGGAACTTAAGTGAACTTAAGTATATAGTATTTTGTTCGACCGATAGTTGTGTCTTGTTCGACCGGTAGAGGACCTAGAATGCTAAGATGCCCCTGGTAGTTTTCGGTCGACCGGGACCCCTGAGTCGGTCGACCGAATAGACTCGTATGATTTTGACCAGACTCCGGATTTGACAACGTTCGATCGACCGGTTTTAGAGTTTTGTTTGACCGTTGGGGATTGAGTTTTGAGCACAGAGTTTGACCGATGTAGGCGTTCGGTCGACCGATTCCTTTGCGGAAGCGGTCGACTGGTATACCTTTTTCGGTCGACCGTTTAAGCCCAGAATTGAATCTTGGTCCTAGTGGAGTGTCAACTCTGTACACGGAAACCCGTGTCCTCGCTTGGAGCGTGAGCCGGGAGGGACGGCGGGTACGTGTGGAAGAGTGTGGATACTTGGGACGTGTCGCCTCTGCATTATAGAGTGTGACGTAGTTTATGATTTGACTCGTGTTAGAGTAGCAGCCCGAGGGATTGCGGATCCCATTGCTTCAGCAGGTACGCAACAGTCGTTGGGTGAAGTGACTACCGGCCTGGATGGCTACGGAGGCCGCTGCCCTGTTATTATAGCGGCGGGGTTGGTGTTTGCACGTGGAGCTCGATGACCCCGCGGACTTCGGTTCGGATCTGTCGAATGTCTGGCTTTTGTGTGGCGGATATGTTCGACTGGCCTTGATTGACGGTGATTGCACGTGCCCGTGCGGCCTGTATGGCGGCGGGAGGACCCCTGTGCGTCCTGTGTGGTGGCAGGGAGGATCGCGCGTGGCCTATGTGGTAGCGGCGATGGATTGCCGATGATGATTTCCGGCAGGTAGCTCGATTGGGCACCTATCGAGTGAGATACCGTGCGGTCTGTGTGGCGCCGGTGATGGACCGACCTGAGTGATGACTCCGTTGGTGTGGTGGTGGACCACGATGTTTTCAGATCTGATTCTACCTGCGCAGAAGTGCGAACGACTCCTCACCGATCCCTTTGGCTTGAGTAGCCGCGTGTGGGGATACGTTGCGTACTGTCCGCTAGACCGTATGTGCCTACGGTAAGTCTCTATGGAGACCCGATGTTCGGCCCGTGCGGCCTGTGTGGCGGCGGGAGGGCCATGTGCGGCCTGTGTGGCGGCGACGATGTTGTGGACCGTGTGACCTGTGTGGCACGGCAAGCAGGAACACGTGTACCTCTCTCAAAACTCTGTCAATATTTGGCATGTGAATGCATGGATCGCTAACAATTTCACTAATAATATATGGAATGAAATAGAAGTGCTAATCCAATTAACTTCAAATGAAGACTAGATTATTACATCAACCAAATAAAGATTGGAGCGTCAGACCAAAAAGGGAACGAAATGAATGAGGGGTATTGCCAATTTTATCACCATTACAAACGACTTAGTCCACACACAAAAACCATCACACTTAACAACACTATCCGATGTCGCAATCTCAAAAACTACTCAACGTGCACACAAACACTTCCCAACCGCTACCAGTGAGAAAATGGTGGATATTTTTGTGTGTAGTAACTATGTAACTATAGATTAATGAAAGTAACTGCGCCATTTAAAAATAGTTCAAAAGTAGTTGTAAAAAGGTAAACGGATTCCTTTATAGTGACATTTAAGCAAAAAAAATCCCTACTTTATGTTGGTTAAGTACAATTTGTACTTGTAACTTTTACCTCTGTTTCCTTTTACGCCCCTCATTTTTAAAATGTTACAATAACCTCTCTTCACTTTTGATTTGTTTCACTTCCCATTCAACAATATTATGTCAACTTCTCATTATAAATTAATTATGAGAAGTCAAAATATTCCTCAAATATTAATTCTTTCTTATCTTGTATGAGATCATCGTATATACTCACAGAAAGTATGATTGTATTAATGTAAACATTGGGTAATTTGATCATTTTGTATTTTTTGGAAGGAATTTCTTATTGAAAATAAATGTGGAGAACCAAAGATTAGGAAAAAACAATCATTTCATAGTAATGAAAAAAATGATATAACATATTTAGAGGGGTAAGTTGAAAGAAATTGGAAAATGAGGGGAGGTCATTATAACGTTTTTAAAAGTCGGGAGTCCAAAGTGAAATGGAGATATAAGTAATTCGTGCAAACTGTAAGTTGCCCTTTAAGATTGATTTTACTTGCCTTACATATAAATGGTTTAAAATCTAAAATGTTGTTACTATTCCTAATTAGTCAAGTAATTTATTATGCTAATTACTAAATAATCATGAATGTGTCATTGTCTTTGTATGGTTATAATCAAATTCATGAAAAAGAATCAAAAGTTGGCATTTGGGGTATACATCAGTATGAAACCGAACCAAAATAAAACAGAAATGAGCCAAATCTGAGAACCGAAAAGCGAACCATACCAGTCCTTAATGAACACAATGAAAAACCTTGTCGTTCACATACCCTTGCATGAAGAGGTATTCCTGTAGTCGGTTGTACCACATAAGGCTAGACTGCTTAAGACTATATAATGATCTTTGTAGCTTATTACTGAAGATATTGTGATTTTCATGCACTCCCATTTTCATATCTAGTTCAATATTTATTGTCATACTGATCAAGTAACAGAAGGTAACACCATCCATTACAGGAGAATAAGTAACATCGTAATTGATGCTGACTCTCTTTAAAACCTTAGGGAACCAATCTCGCTTCGTAACGTACTACCTAATTGAATTTTCTTACAAAACACATTTGTGTCCTATAGGGATCACATCTTTAGGTGTTCGAAGTACAGGTCCAAAAACATTACGTTTATTTAAATGAGTTGAGTTCGGCCTTTATTACCTCCTTCCTTTCAATTCAATCAGAACGCTTCTACCATTCATGAATGGTCTTAGATTCTGGATCTAGGTTATCTCTTGAGACAGAAGGATCTACTGAGAAAGAAAATAAGTCGTCGACGACAGTTATAGTTCTATTAAATATTTCTCCTGTATCGACATAGCTGATAATGACTTCTATGTAAATATCAACCAGATCCTCATCGTTTCCCAAGACAAGAGGATTTGGTCATTTCATATTCCTAGAACTTTGGTGTTGAGCAGTTGTATTCGTATCATTGGGTTTTCTTTCTTCAAGATTAACCTCTTCTGGAGGGGCAATGAACGACTGATTTCTTCTTTACAATGTCTTTAGCCCCTGTGGGTCATCTACGCTTCCGGCGTTGACTAAGCTCGGAGATTATTATACATTTTTCTTGTTAATCCCCGGATTTGAAAATTTTTAATAGCAATTTTTTTGGGGAAGGTTCTGCCAAAATTTTAATCCTAATTGTTATTAATAACTGTAGGATCTACTAGCCCCTAAACTTAGTCTAAAGGGGGGGGGGGTGAATAGACCAATTACGGTATTAGTGATAACTATGCCAAATTCAAACTATGAGACAATAATGTAGAAGAGATGAACAAACAAACCACTACTCCGGATGTATAGAGGTTTGGATCCAACCACTGGATCCTAGTCCTCTCTTACGAATTGCTCTTACTCGAGCAACTTCGCGTTCTCCACTAATCCGATCTCCGTTGCGGGCCGAGATCACGCCTTTACACCACAAGCTTTGCGAACACCCTCGCCTAGCTTGGACCACCTTCTCACAACCCGAGAAGAGCTTCACTCCGGAAGCTTGTACAAATCTTGAAGAATAAAACTTCAGAAACTAATCTTGGCACTTGAAAAGGATGATGCAATCTAATGAAGATGGTTTCAAGTGAGAAGATTTGTGAGCACAAGGGTTTTGAGCACTTTGGAAGTAGTAATGAGATTTTGAGCTTAGAGAAAGATTGGGTGACTTTGAAAGAGTGTTCTAAGCTCTATTTATATGCTCCAAACAAGTTCTAGCCGTTGGGGATTAAGTGATGGAGAGATGTGTAAGAAAACACAAAGTCAGAAAAGACAGGACAGGTTTCTGGCGACAGACGGTCGACCGGATCGAGTCACACGGTCGACCGATCCAAGGCAGTGCTTCATTCGATCGACCGCAAATGATAACAGTCGATCCAACTGGGCTCGAACTTAAGTGATCGGTCGAACGGTTTAAAATACCAGTTCGACCGAAAAGAGACAGTAGCTCTGGGTCTGGAAAAGACTTAAGGTTCGGTCGACCGTGAAAAGAGTTTCGGTCGACCGGTAGGCATGTTTGATTTGAGACCCGATAAAACAAGTGTGATCGGTCGAACGAGGTAAGTGCAACGTTCGACCGAATCTGCCCAGTAGAAAAGAGACGGGGAAGAAACATGATTCGGTCGACCGTAATGGGAAGTCCGGTCGACCGGAACACTAAATCCAAACTTAGGTTAGTTAGAAAAATGTGTATACGACCGTTGGAGTATACGACAAGTATAACGGTCATAATAAATACAAATACGGAAATCAATCGGTCGAACGGATATGAACTTTCGGTCGACCGAAAGTCCTACCCAGAGGACACGTGTCTAAATGAGATAGGCTGAAGGATTTGTATTTGGTAAAATAATTTCTCACTCGACAAGGTCAAACGGTCGAACAGAACATATATTGCGGTCGACCGAAATATAACAGTACAACAGGATATGTAGAAACGGTCGAACAAAAGGTATGTGTCGGTCGACCGATTCCTAACAGGCAAAAAGGATAGGCGAAACGGTCGAACGGATGAGGTAGCTCGGTCGACCGTTTGGGACAAATATTCGTTGCCTGGAAAAGACTGGTGGAAAACGGTCGAACCAAGAAGCTCTGGCGGTCGACCGATTAAGTGCAGATTTCCTGTTCTATGGTTCTAATGAGTTTGGTTGAGTTTCTAACGAAGTCTAGGATATATGGAAGATAACGTGAGACTTCTATAAGTATCCTAAGTGATGTGTAATGCAATGAATCATGAGTTTCAAGTGCCAAGTTACATTTAGAGCCTAAATACATGGAATTGAAACCTAGCTACTCTTCGATCTTCATCTTTAGTTTAACTCAAACTTGAATCCTGAAATGTTAGATAACACACAAACATATATATATATATATATATATATATGCAAGTAATAATAATTGATACATGTTTTTATTGAGAAGTTGATTAATCATCAAAATGGATTAACGATTATTAGCCAAAAAGCCAACAATTTCCCCTTTTTGATGATGACAACTTATCAACCTAGATACATGTTTAGATTTGATTTTTATCATACACAATCAACTAAAGCTCCCCCTATTTTATAGCTCCCCTTATCTATAAGCATGTATTTATTTCTCCCCCTTTGGCATAAGCAAAAAGACCCATAAGATAATGTGATAAGCGATTTAAGCAAAATAAGATATGGTACCGGAAGCGAGATTATTTAGCCAAGCCAAAACTTCGAAGAGACAACAATAAACCATGCAATTAACTTAGAATTCATAACAAACATCAATAACAACGTCGAAAGCAAATACTACAAAGAGGTTCAAAACAAAATACATCAATAAACCAAAGTTTGAACCAACAACATCATAAACCGAAATACAACAACAAAACGACACACACGCTCCACAAAATACAATATCAAATCACCCAAGCCTCCGATCACGCAGCAGCGATGAAAGGGAGTCAAGAGAGGCTTCAATCCGGCCGAGCTGAGCGGATGTGGACGCCTCAAACGCATCAAAACGAGCAGAAGTGGAGGCCTCAAGCGCATCAAAGCGAGCAGAAGTGGAGGCCTCGAAAGATTGAACTTGATCCGAAAGTTGTTGAAACCGATAGAGATCAATGGAAGATGAAGATGACCACTGCCCTTGATCCCATGCAGCGGAGTCGCCCGCACCCCACCAAGAGCTGGAGTCGCGAGGGACGAAACGAGGCATCCACCTCGGATCTTCAGATACTTCTTCTGCCTCTTCTCCTTCTTCTTCGGAATTTTGAGCTGAGTCCTCAGTAGATGAATGAGGTGGCGAAGGAAGAGCAATGGATTTCATTTTGAAAAGGGTGGTCTTACAGAAAGGAAATTTGTAGACCACAGAGGGAAAAGAAGTGACATCGATATTCCAATTTTCAAAAAGCACAGTGAGCCACATAGGGTAGGGAAGATACGATCCACTACGATGGCACATGTGCGAGATAATGAAACTAGGCCAATCTACCAACTCTTTCTTATAGATGCAATAGATGCACATAAAAGCCAAATTAGATATCTCGTTTTGGTGACCAAGTTTAGGAAAGATGTTGTAAGATATGATTTGGGCAAGAATCCGGGGTAGAGGGTGTAAAAGAGATGCATTGTGTTTGAAACGACCGTTTACCCGAGGAGGAGGAATAGCATATAACTCATCAACCATTGACTCTAGATTGGTGTCGGGGAGAGCACCTTGAGGAAAGTCACGATAAATGTTTATTCCCCTTGACGAAAAACCTAGAGACTTAGATAACAATTCGGGTGTGATCCTATATTCAATCCCATTGATTAAGGTAGTCAAGACATGCTTATGAGGGACTTTTCTAAGATTGCAATAGAATTGTTGCACAAGAAAGGGATAATAGGGTTTAGATGCAATAATAGTGTGAGAGTAAGTGAGTTTGTTTGCATCTAAAAAGGATTGTAAAGACAAGTTATCAAAGTCGGCTACCTCAACCTTGCGACACGGTATGAAGTTAACAACCGAGAAAAATTCATCCCACGTCTTTTTAGCATCATCATCAACCGGAATGAACTGAAGCAAAGGTTGAACCGGAGAAGCCGGAGCACGAGAAGAGGAAGGTTGAGTGTCTTGTTTCTTCTTGGAGCGACTCTCGGAAGCCTTCTCTTGAGAGGGACGTTTCTTGGAGATGGTGAGCTTGGAGCGATCCATTTTGGAAGAAAATGGTGGAGAAGGTGGAAGGTGGTTGAAGGGAGTCGAAAAAATGGAAGAACGAGTGGAGGAGGACGGCTGGAGAGGGTGGCGGTCGACCGGAATGGGAGGGGCGGCACTTAGGGTTTGAGGAGTGGAAATGGGTGAAATGAGGGAAAACCTCGCAGAAGCCCTAAAAGTACTGAAAATAACAAGAACGTTCGACCGCTAGCATGACTCGGTCGACCGGTGCGTTAAAAAAATTTAAAACCCCACGATAACACAGCTACTGGTCAAAATCGGTCGGACGAACATTACGAAACGGTCGACCGCAAGTAAAAAATTTAAAACCAGGGAAGCTACTGAAGATTTTCGGTCGGACGGAATGAGAGTGTCGGTCGACCGAAACACGAATATTCAAAAAAAAGGTGGAAACACTGACGAATTTCGGTCGGACGGAAGGAGACTGCCGGTCGACCGAACGATGCGTGAAAGTTGCTGGGTGATTTTCGGTTGGACAAAAACACACATACGGTCGAACGCAAAACTTCTACGGTCGACCGCAACTCAACAAAGGTTCGACCGAAACTTAAGTGAACTTAAGTCAGGTCGACCAAGTGAGAAACGGTCGAACGAAGTAGAATACGTGGTCGACCGAAACACACCAGGAAAACTCAAAAAACGACACAGCACTGGGACAGGTCGACCGAACAAAATACAACGGTCGACCGACACCGAGAAAATTTGAAAAACTGCTTGATTAAAACAGTAATCTGGTCGAACGAATTTTCGACCGAATAACGTCTGAAAAGCCCAAATTTGATAAACACCCAATAAATCCGCAAGCAATTTGAAAGAAATCACAACCAAGAATGAAAATACGACAGAGTCACATGAAATGTTCAAGGTATACGTCATTTAAGTTGCACATGCCTAGATTTAGCCTTATGTGAATGAATTGATCAACGTTTAAAGGTTTTGTGAAGATATCCGCAAGTTGATCATTAGTGGGAACAAATAGAAGCTCAATGTCTTCCTTTGTTGCATGATCTCTTAGAAAATGATGTCTAACCTCAATGTGTTTAGTTCTAGAATGCAATATGGGATTGTTCGAAAGATTTATTGCACTAGTATTATCACATAAAATAGGAGTAGTTTGAAACTCAAGTTTCATGTATTTGAGGGTTTGCCTCATCCACAAGACTTGTGCACATGCACAACCGGCAGCAATGTATTCGGCCTCGGTTGTCGACAATGCAACACTATTTTGTTTCTTACTAAACCAAGAGACAAGTGATTTTCCCAAGAATTGGCAAGTGCCACTAGTACTTTACGATCTAAAATACAACCGGCATAGTCGGCGTCACTATAGGCAACAAGATCAAAAGCCCTAGTTTTGGGGTAAAACAAACCAAATTCTTGAGAACCTTTAAGATAGCGAAAAATACGTTTTAAAGCATTGAAATGAGATTCTTTAGGACAAGCTTGAAAACGTGCACACAAACACACGGAAAACATAACATCCGGACGACTAGCGGTAAGATAAAGCAAGGATCCGATCATACCTCGATATTTCTTGATATCCACCTCCTTGCCATTTTCATCTTTGTCTAGCTTAGTGCTAGTGCTCATCGGAGTGTTATGTGGTTTGCTATCTTCAAGACCAAAGCGTTTTAAAAGCTCTCTTGTGTACTTAGCTTGCTGTATGAAGTTCCCATCTTTAGTTTGCTTAATTTGAAGTCCGAGGAAAAAGTTTAGTTCACCAATTAAGCTCATCTCGAACTCCCCCTGCATAGACTTGGAAAATTCTTTGCAAAGACGCGGGTTACTCGCACCAAATATTATATCATCAACATAGATTTGTACCACTAGTAAATCATGATCATATGTTTTAACAAAAAGAGTGGTATCCACTTTACCCACACAAAAACCTTTGTCGATTAGGAAGTTCTTTAATCGCTCATACCAAGCTCTAGGAGCTTGTTTGAGGCCGTAAAGAGCCTTCTTAAGTTTAAACACATGGTTTGGGTAAGTTTCATTTACAAATCCGGGGGGTTGTGCCACAAAAACTTCTTCATTTATAAAGCCATTTAGGAAAGCACTTTTGACATCCATTTGAAATAATTTTATGTCCATGTAAGATGCATAAGCTAATAACATGCGAATGACTTCCATTCGAGCGACGGGAGCATAAGTTTCATCAAAGTCTATACCCTCCTCTTGGCGATAGCCTTGAGCGACGAGTCTAGCTTTGTTTCTTATTACATTCCCATCTTCGTCAAGTTTATTTCGAAATATCCATTTAGTTCCAATAACCGTTTGGTTAGAAGGTTTTTCAACAAGTTCCCAAACATTATTTCGAACAAATTGATTTAGCTCTTCATGCATAGCCATTAGCCAAAATTCGTCATTACATGCTTCATCAACTTTCTTAGGTTCTAATGAAGAGATAAATGCATAAGAATCACAAACTACATGTGCTTTAGATCGTGTCGTCACACCTTGAGAAACATCTCCAATCACAAAGTCCTTCGGATGATCCTTTCTATAGGTCCAATCCTTAGGAAGATCCTCCACGTCCTCTTGTGGAAGACTTGGAGACTCTTGATGAGACTCATGAGGAGCATCTTGTGATGATACATGTCTAATTATATCCATGCAATCATCATCAAGAGAGGAGTTATCCACACAAGCTAACTCGTCAAAGTTAACGTGTAGAGATTCCTCAACACAACTTGTTCGTTTATTATAGATTCTATATGCTTTACTCCTATCGGAATACCCTAAAAAGATAGCCTCATCAGATTTTGCATCAAATTTATCCAAGTTGTCTTTAGTATTGAGGACAAAACATTTTGAACCAAAAGCTTTAAAATATGAAATTTTAGGAGTCCGGTCATGCCAAAGTTCAAACGGAGTTTTCTTCAAAATAGGTCTAATGAGAACACGATTCAACACATAGCAAGAAGCATTAACGGCTTCGCACCAAAAATATTTTGGAAGTCCTTTTTCCACAAGCATTGTTCTTGCCATTTCTTGAAGAGTTCTATTTTTCCTCTCAACTACCCCATTTTGTTGAGGAGTACGAGGAAACGAAAAATTGTGCTCAATTCCATACTTTTCACAAAACTTTTGAAATGATTTATTTTCAAATTCTCCTCCATGATCACTACGAATAGTGATTATGTTAGAATCTTTTTCTCTTTGAACACGTTTGCAAAAACTTTTAAATTTTTCAAAAGCGTCATACTTGTTAGCTAAAAATAAAACCCAAGTGAATCTCGAAAAGTCATCAACAATTACAAATGCATATCTTTTCTCTCCTAGACTTACGGTCCTTGAGGGTCCAAAAAGATCTAAGTGTAAAAGCTCGAGAGGTTTTGAAGTTGACACCACATTTAGAGATTTAAAAGAAGATTTAAATTGTTTTCCAAATTGGCATGCATCACAAAGTTTGTCCTTTTTGAAATCAATTTTTGGTAGTCCTCTAACCAATTCAAGTTTGGATAATTTGTGCAATTGTGACATACTAATATGTCCCAAGCGGTTGTGCCATAACCAAGCTTCGTCATGTGAGGCAACTAAACAAGTTTCAACACCTAGGTTTCTAAGATTATCAACATGAACAATGTAGATGTTATTTGATCTATATCCATTAAAGACAATTTTCATGTCATTTTTAGAGATGATATGGCAAGTGTGTTTGTCAAATACAACTAGAAAATTCTTATCGGTCAATTGACTAACACTAAGTAAGCTATGTTTTAACCCATCTACTAATAAAACTTTTTCAATGTTAGGAGTATTAGAATTACCAACATTGCCGATGCCGACAATGTGTCCTTTAGCATTATCTCCAAATGTGACGGTTCCTCCCTTCTTAGGCTTTAAGTTGGATAGAACTTGGGAGTCTCCCGTCATATGCCTCGAGCACCCGCTATCGAGAATCCACTTCCCCTTTCTCCTTGCTTTTATCTACAATCAAAGAAACAAGTGAAGACTTTGGTACCCAAATTTGTTTGGGTCCTTGAGGGTTAGCTTTTGGTACCCAAACTTGAGTAGTCTTAGGTACCCAAACATTTGAATAATTTGTTTTCCTAATAAGAGAGTTATTCATTTTAACAAAGTAGGAAGTGGGTTTCTTTTGTTTACCTCCCTTATAGCCTAGACCATGTTTTGTTAAAGATTGAGTTTGAGTTCCAAGAAGCATGTCAAGCATTTTTCTACCTAAGGTGAATTTCTCTAAGTCTTTCGTGAGTTGCATATTCTTGGCAATGAGATCTTCATTTAGATGATTATCTTTTGTAGATTTCAGAATTGTGATCTCACCATTTAGAACCTCAATTTCTTTGGTTAGCATATCACATTTGATAGATTGATCTAGATTAACTTTTCTAGCTAATTTGTTTTTATGACAAATCATTTCATAACGTTCGGCAAGTTCTTGAAAAGCATCTAATAGATCATCATAAGGAGGTGTTTCGTTTAGGGATACCTCATCATCGTCGATTTCCACCACGTGAGGTTGATCACTTGTCTTTGGTGATGGAGGAGGGCTCGAGTCGGAATCAACATTGGATGCCATAAAACACATGTGTGCTTCTTCTTCTTGGGAGTATTCGGAGTCAGAGTTCTTTGATGAACTTGAGTCATCCCAAGTGGCTTTGAGAGCCTTTTTCCCATCCTTTTCGCGACGATCTCTTCTCTTGTAATCGTCACGTCTTTTAGGCCTCTCTTCATTTTCCTTTCGGGGTGGCCTTTCATCTCTATCTTTTCTTGGTCTCTCATCCCTTTCCCTTCTAGGAGGATATCTCCTTTCTTCTCTTCGTTCACGATCCCTTGGCCTAAGCAAAGAGCAATCCTTCTTCATGTGGCCGGTTTTGTTGCACTCATAGCAAGTGAATGTCCGAGAAGTTTCTCCTCTTCCTTTTGCAAAATTTCTCTTGGAGAGAAACTTCTTGAAGTTGCGGGTTAGGAAAGCAACATATTCATCGGTGTCATCGTCTTCGATTGCGTCCGAATCCGAGGTTGCTTCTAAGGCAATTTGTTTTTCTTTACGCTTATATCCTTCCCGTTCCTTCTCCTTCTCTCTTCTTTCTTCCATTTGGATCTCATACGCCATGAGGCTTCCAATGAGATCCTCTATCTTCAACTTTGAGAGATCTTTGGCTTCTTCAATAGCCGTAGTCTTTTTCTCCCAATCCAAAGTCAAAGACCTAAGAAACTTTCGTACTCTATCACTTTCAATCACAACCTTACCATGGTTCTTCAAAGAGTTAGTAATAAGAGTAAAGCGAGTATGCATCTCGCTAATGGATTCATTCGGTTTCATAGCAAACATTTCATATTTTTGCATAAATGAATCTATTCTAGTTTCCTTAACGGATGATCGACCTTCAAAGTGACTTTCTAACATATGCCATGCTTCAAATGCGGAATCACATGCATTAATTCTACTATATTGTTCTTCGGTCAAGCCATACATAATTATGTTCATGAGTTTAGCATTCATTTGAATCATGGCTAATTCATCATCATCCATACGTTCTAATGGTTTGTCTTGTTTATAAGGTATTTGGAAGAACACCCATAATTTAACATCATAAGATTGTATGAACGTGGTCATACGTTTCTTCCAATAGGCATAGTTTGTTCCATCAAACAAAGGAGGTCTTCCGGTGTGAAATCCCTCTCTTTGTTGGGTCATTGCTACAAACGTGAATTTGTGTAAATGCAATTAACAAGGCTCTGATACCAAATGTAGGATCTACTAGACCCTAAACTTAGTCTAAAGGGGGGGGGGGGGTGAATAGACTAATTACGGTATTAGTGATAACTATGCCAAATTCAAACTATGAGACAATAATGTAGAAGAGATGAACAAACAAACCACTACTCTGGATGTATAGAGGTTTGGATCCAACCACCGGATCCTAGTCCTCTCTTAGGAATTGCTCTTACTCGAGCAACTTCGCGTTCTCCACTAATCCGATCTCCGTTGCGGGCCGAGATCACGCCTTTACACCACAAGCTTTGCGAACACCCTCGCCTAGCTTGGACCACCTTCTCACAACCCGAGAAGAGCTTCACTCCGGAAGCTTGTACAAATCTTGAAGAATAAAACTTCAGCAACTAATCTTGGCACTTGAAAAGGATGATGCAATCTAATGAAGATGGTTTCAAGTGAGAAGATTTGTGAGCACAAGGGTTTTGAGCACTTTGGAAGTAGTAATGAGATTTTGAGCTTAGAGAAAGATTGGGTGACTTTGAAACAGTGTTCTAAGCTCTATTTATATGCTCCAAACAAGTTCTAACCGTTGGGGATTAAGTGATGGAGAGATGTGTAAGAAAACACAAAGTCAGAAAAGACAGGACAAGTTTCTGGGGACAGACGGTCGACCGGATCGAGTCACACGGTCGACCGATCCAAGGCAGTGCTTCATTCGGTCGACCGCAATTAAAACGGTCGATCCAACTGGGCTCGAACTTAAGTGATCGGTCGAACTGTTTAAAATACCAGTTCGACCGAAAAGAGACAGTAGCTCTGGGTCTGGAAAAGACTTAAGGTTCGGTCGACCGTGAAAAGAGTTTCGGTCGACCGGTAGGCATGTTTGATTTGAGACCCGATAAAACAAGTGTAATCGGTCGAACGAGGTAAGTGCAACGTTCGACCGAATCTGCCCAGTAGAAAAGAGACGGGGAAGAAACATGATTCGGTCGACCGTAATGGGAAGTCCGGTCGACCGGAACACTAAATCCAAACTTAGGTTAGTTAGAAAAATGTGTATACGACCGTTGGAGTATACGACAAGTATAACGGTCATAATAAATACAAATACGGAAATCAATCGGTCGAACGGATATGAACTTTCGGTCGACCGAAAGTCCTACCCAGAGGACACTGATTAAGTGCAGATTTCCTGTTCTATGGTTCTAATGAGTTTGGTTGAGTTTCTAACGAAGTCTAGGATATATGGAAGATAACGTGAGACTTCTATAAGTATCCTAAGTGATGTGTAATGCAATGAATCATGAGTTTCAAGTGCCAAGTTACATTTAGAGCCTAAATACATGGAATTGAAACCTAGCTACTCTTCGATCTTCATCTTTAGTTTAACTCAAACTTGAATCCTGAAATGTTAGATAACACACAAACATATATATATATATATATATATATATATATATATGCAAGTAATAATAATTGATACATGTTTTTATTGAGAAGTTGATTAATCATCAAAACGGATTAACGATTATTAACCAAAAAGCCAACAATAACATGATATTTTATGTTTAACATGTTTTTCGTCTTAAAATAATAATTCAAGTAATTGTTTTTAATACTTGATTTTAATATTTTAAATGTTTATTGCCTTGCTTCTTTGAGTTTTCAATATTATTTACATATTGTCTGTAAATATGCTGGTCTTATGATAATAACTCATCGACTCCCTTAAGCAATTTGGCCTTTAATAATCTATAACATAAGATTAGACAATATTTTCTAAGTCATTCATCATATAGGACTTTCTATTGATCGTATTCACGCAAAATTCATGCATCATTCATGAGAAAGCACGTGATTTCTGTCGTAGATTGCTGGCGTAAGGTACGTAATCTTTTTCACGCATCATTCATTAGAAAGCACGCATTAGTTACTAGGACTTGCATTGGAACAAGAGTATGGTGAGTGTTTGTTTGGTGTTGTTTGTTAGATTAAGGTATGAAAAACACCTGCTGGGCAGTCACCTATAGGAGATGAGGTGAGGGATTTCATCACCCTTTCCTGGCCCAAAAACCACATAATAAAATAAAATCAATTTAGACATTGGCCCCTAGGATTTTCAGACGCATTAAGGAGAGGAAACCATTTAAGACCATTGTGGCCTAAACGTCGTTACCCATCTAGTCTCCCTGAAATTTAAGGAACCTCCAGGTTCTTGATTTCCTACAGACTAGTGGTCCTTGCTGTTTAAGACCGTTTCGGCCTGAACGTCGTTGTTCATCTAGTCTCCCTGAGATTTTAGGAACCTCTGGGTTCTTGATTTTCTACAGACCACTGGTCATCGGTGGGACCTCGAAGTTAGGCGTCGTCTAGTCCTAAGGACCTATAGTGGACTTTAAGATTGCTTTTGCCTTAATTGCTTAGTTAGGTTTCTAACCTTCCTTATTCCCACGCTAGATTAAGGACTGCATCTCCTCTCTCCTGAGTCATTCTTTTCTCATATTCATGACTCTGAATCTTCTCATCTACGAACACCTTCTTTTAAATTGAAATTTTATTTCTTGTCTTCAATAATAACTATCATTTTTCTTAATGTTTAGATTGAAATGGATGGAGAGTGGATTCTTTCAAACCGATTTTGTGATGAGTATGAGAATGTAGTGAATATGTTCTTAGAGGTCGCCAAAAATCATTCAAAGAATACTAAGGACAGAGACATGGCATATTGTCAATGCAGTAGGTGTCATAATATGTCAATGCTGACTTTTCGTTAAATAAAAGATCATTTGTTTGAGAAAGGTTTCAAACAAGTTACATACGGTGGAAATGACACAACAAAATGAATCATTTAGTTGTTCCAAGAATGACGGGGACAATGTTAGTGTGGGAGATTAGTTAGAGGAAATGGTTCAGGATATAGCTGAAAACATATGGGAGCTAGACTTCATTAAATTCAAAGTACATGTATTTAGATGCAAGTGTGTTGATAATGAAAGTGGCGTTCGAGTGGATGACTTGGGGTTCACTTTAATTTATTTTTCGAAGAAGGATTTAAAGGAGAACCTTTTATTTTGGCATCCCAAGCAAAACAAGTCTTTTATGTGGTTGATCCATCTGATAAGAAATGGTCAGTAATTCTTGAAGGGAAAAAAAATTATATCAGATGATATTCTCATTGAGTATGAAGAGACACCACCTTTCTCTAAGCAAGCACCTGAGTTGAACTCACTAGATGACAAAAACATGTTCAGACTTGTATGTTTAGGGATGACCACGATGAAGGTATATGGATTGAAAATCCGTTAAGAAAAAAATCGTAAAGGTGCGAAATGTCTTGTAGAACATTATAATAACCATTTAATGTCTTTATTTTACTTTTTAATGTCTTGAGTTTACCTTTTATAGTATCATAGCTCCGAAAAAGAAACTCACTCTATCAGATTCTGAGGTCCCGAAGACTTACAATTCACGAGGTCCTACACTCATGAATGAATTGTGGGGAGAAGAAATAGAGATGGTAGAGTTCCAATCCAGTTTGATGACCTTCTTGAGCCGATCGGCAAGCTGTCTGATAACTGGAAAAGTTATTTGGGGAGCCTAGCGAGGGCCAAGTTCACATCTGTTTGTCAAGTTGGGCCGAAGTTGATGAGAAGCTAAAAGACACAATCTGGGATGACGTGCAACTAATGAGTCTATTATAATATTCTTTAGTTTTAGTCAAACTTTTAATATATCGAAATTAAAAATATTAACGTGTTAAAGGCAACTTTTGAGTTCTAATCGACTGGCAAGTTGATGAAAAAGTGGATGACATACATGTCGGACTATTGGAGGGACTTCAAAACAAATTTAACCAACAAGTACATATTCAGGGCTACCAGGACTTCAATCCCTACGATTACTATAACTTTAGCACTCCGACTAAGTGGGATCAATTCAGAAAATCAAGAGAAAGCCCGGAGTTTAAGGTAACTAATTTTAATTTATTATATGAACTTATTAAGTTATTGTTTTAAATGATAATCTAATAAAATTTGTTTTAGGCCCTCCGAGTAGAAAACCAAGAGCGTAGGTCTTCTAACAAGTATCTTCATCGTATGTCTCGAGTGGGGTACGAAATGTTATAAGCACAAATGATGGTTGACAAAATGACCCAGAAGAAACAAGAGGCAATCGACTCTGGTATGAGTGTGGAGCAAGCAACCAACTTGTCTCCTCCTTCCCCCATTTGTCGATGAGATTCTTGGAAGAGACCGATGGTAAACTCCAAAGGGGAGTACGTCACTGACGTATCGCAAGTGGTCGGCTCGAAGATAGTAAGTTGTATCACTTGTATATGTTGTTAAATCACATTCAACAATTTTATATTTTTCAATTGTTTGTAACATTTTTCTTTAAACTTTAGGACTCTCTGAAGTTGAGAGAATCCCAAGGAGAATTTTTTCCAGATGGCCTTTGCAAATGATATTCTATGCGAAGCCTTGGGAAATAACGAACATCTCGGTCATGTACGGGGGTAGGGAGTAGGGTTGGACTGTGACAATATTATGGAAAGACTCATTGATCAACTTCGTTGACAGGTCATACCAAGTGCGAGCAACAAATTGCAGAGTTGCAAAATAAATTGCAACTTGTTATGAGGAGATTGGATCGCGATTTGCCTACTCGTACCGTCATAGGACCACTTCTTCGCCGGTTACCACTCCTTCAGTGCAGCCAGTGGTCAATCCCGACCGCAATCTGATTTCGTGGCTCATTCTTCGGAGTTGGCCCTCGTAGGTGGTCCCTTGTTTGGTAAATTTGATGATGGATCTAGATGTGCTCTATTTGTCGAAGACCTTGATCAAAGATTGGTGGGGCACGACAAAGTTTATAACATGTCCAAACACCACTTCAAAGAGGTGGAAAAAGGAGAAGTGAAGGTTGCACTGGGGAGCTGCTTAGACTCTAGTGTTCTGGTGCCAATTCCGGAAGAAGAGGTTGTTACCCTCGGCGATGCTATCGGTGGGTTCGTAAGGTGGCCTCATCATTTAATAGAGCTAAATGACACACACGAGGTATACTTTAAATTTTAAAACCAATAAATTTCAATTTTGTTAATAATTATTTTTTTAATGTTTGTATATATATCTGTAAGGTTTCAAGCCCCAGAGCAAAGGGTCTAACAACCAACCAAATTGGTGCAAAATGTTGTATCAATTAATGGTAGGTAGGGAATCACAATCCTTTACTACCTGGGATTTGGAGGAGGGGGTTAAAGGGTTTCCTTCGGCTTTATACGTCGTCAAAGAGGATGTTATGCAGTTTTTGGGATGAATCAATTGTGCATAATGATTATCGACATGCAAGTGAAGTAAGTGTTTTCTTCTGTATAAGTTGAAATGTGTTGAATAATTTTATCCTAATTATAACATAACATAATTTTTACTGTTGTAGACACCTTTATGAGCCCAGAAGGTCAGTCTTTCCCGATGATCAAGTATTTGGATTTGTGAGTCCATCTACTTATATATAAGGGAATGACGATAAATCGGGTCAGCTTGCGGCTCTCATGAAAGAAGAAGGAAAAATATATTATCTGATCCCTTATCGCGATAGGTAAATTTGTTAATTCAAAGTAAGTGGAATTTGATTTCGTAATAAACTTCTACTTATACATATAAACATAGCTCATTTGATGCTTGTCCTTTCTATACCTCGAGAGTAATTCGGCACATTGGTTTGATCCTTTGGGGTCAACTAAACCAAAGAAACCCATAAAGAATATTGTAAATCTGTAAGTTCATTTTAATCATCATGTTTGTAATTCATGTATTTTTATTAGTATTATCGAATTCATATTAAATAACATGTGCTTTTCAGGACAATGAAGGTTTACAAAGTGTTTGGTGGAGAAAGAAAAACACGAAATACAAGAGTAACATGCCATGGAATGGGAGTAAGTACTTTCTCCCATTTTTTAATTATCTTAAGTAATGGAACATATATATAGCAAATTTATATTTTTGTAGTACCACAAGCAGACTTGTAATACGGAATGTGATTACTACGTTATGAGATACATGAAGGAAATCCTCGAATTTGCATCTCAAAACGTATCCTTATCCTAGGTAATATAGATTGGTATTCAGTTGTATAATTATAGTTTCATTATTTAGATATTAATATTTTTACTTGTATTTTTATAGGTCTTCAAAAAGAATAGTGATCCCTACTCGCAACAGGCCTCAATGATACTCGCGACCGATGGGCTTGCTATTTTATGAGAAACATGTTAATGAACTAGAAGTTTCTTATATCAATAACACTTTCTTTGTAATTAAACATGCAAATTTATTTAACATGTTTACCTATAATACCAACATACAATGTGATCTTTAATATAATTAAACATCTTTGTGAATGAATGCCAAGTGTTAGTGTATGTATGCTTGTGGATGAATGATTGTGTTTGTGGATAAATGTGTTTGTGTATATATTTGTGTTTGTGAATGAATGTGTTGTGCAGGATGAATGTTTTTCTTGTGCAGGTTGAATGTGTTTGTTATGCAGGAATCTATGACTGCTACATCATGTATTTTTTAAAATTTGGTGAGGGTATAGACGTCGATTGTACCTAATAGCCGACGTCTATACCCTTCAAAAAAGAAACAGACGTCGGCTATTAGGTACAACCGACGTCTAGGCGTAGAGAATAGACATCGGTTGGAAGATAAAATCGACATATATTCTCTACGTAGACGTCGGTTGTACATAATAGCTGACGTCTATTCTCTAAGCATAGACGTCAGATTTTAAGTGACCGACGTCTAGGTATATAGGACACAAAAATAGACGTCGGGTCAAGGAAGCCATATATCTGACGTATATAAACCGTATATCCGATGTATATTTCCTTTTCTGCACTAGTGTGTTTAGTTACATCCATGAATAAAGGTCGTATGTGTTACTTTTAGAGTGAAATTTCCTGCCAAATTTATTTGCCTTCTTTCTTCGGATAGAAGAACACCGACGGATCATCATTGACGAATATCCGTCGGTGCTCTACACTGATGGAAACATTCGTTAGTGTAAAATACATACACTAATATATGGAAGTAGACGTACATGGACAAAAAAAAATTGTCGGTGCATTATATGGGCAGCCTACACCGACGGATAGATACCGTCGGTGTAGGTTATCCTACAGAAGTCAAAATGTATATCGGCAGATAAGTACCATCGGTGTTGGCTGCCTGACAAACGTTTGAACGTCCACCAACGAATAAGTATCGTCGGTGTAACTCCTGTCCAGAACCCTAAAAAGTTGGATTTTGATTTCTCTACAAAAAATAAACAATAGTTTTCATTATGCATCCACAACACAGTCATGCCTTCATCCACAAACATATAAACAGAATAACTCATATATGGATTCATCTCAAACAAATTTATTAAAAAAACAAACTTCATACACACAAAAATTAACTACATTGAAATTAAGTTTTCAATTCACAAAGTAATCGAAAAAAGTTTAACAATAAAACTAAACAAACAATAGAAAGACTACACCCTTAATCCTTTGGTGCTTGCTTGAGCCGATGCTTTGTGGTCATTAGTTTGTCTTGGTGGTGGGGGTGTGGAAATGGATGTCATATCAATATCCTTTTTTTTGCAAGAGCAAAGGGAGGCTTGGCCTCTAATTTTTATTTAGGTAAAAAAACTGTTTACAACCTACAAAATAATGTAAAGATAAGTTTGCGGGTTTATGCCACATGCATAATCGGCCTCTACACTACAAGTACATAAATCACATTCGGCGTTGTAGTTTGATTTTGGGGTCATGGCTGCAGCCAAGAGTCGAGCAAGCTAGGCTATATCTATCTCCAGGTGTTAAGAAATTGCTGCACTTCAGCTTCATCCGTTGCAAGCTTTATGGCCTTGTCCTTCAAGCATCGAACGATATCTTTAACAATTGCCACAATGTCTACCGACTTCTTTCTTTCGTTCTCAAATATCCTTCGGTTCCGTTCCAGCCAGCACTCATAGATCATAGCATTAAAAACCCACCGTCTTACTACCTTTCCAAGTCTGCTTCCGCGTGCATGTGATAGACGCATATCCTCACCCTCTAAATTTCATGCCACGCGCGGGTTGAGCTGCAAGTAACCAAGGAGGGATCTCCACACGTCCTATATGTATGGACATCCCCAGAAGAGGTGCTCCATGTCGTCTTCCTTGCCGTCACACAACACACAAGTTGGGTCATGCATTGCTCCTCGCTGCAGCATGAGCTTCTTTGTAAGTAAGCATCCTTTCATTGCTCTCCATGTCGTGAGTGCATGTTTGGGGACAGCAAATTTGTGCCAAACCACGCCTGCCCAAGCCACCTTTCTACCCGGTTCTCTCACTCAACTCCACACTTCTTTCATGCCTAGTGCAGCACCCTTTCCATTCGGTCTAAAGGGTCTATCCATGCCTCCGAAAATCCTAGTGTGCCGCACCCTAGAGCAGATTTCTTCCATCACACTAGATTGTGGGGGTGGGAGGCTCCAAGCCCCCTCTCGTATGAAATATGAGACCCTAGTGTCCCAAGGTACTCCCATCTCATAGTGGAGCTGGTCACCCCAAGCCTCGCATTGGAACGGCTCTCCACACCATGGGTGTTGGAAGAATCGTATGTCTTCCCCGTTTCCCACCTCGTACTGGATGTGCTTCCGAGCAATGTCTCGAACTCGAAGCAAGCCACACCATGCCCAGGAGGAGGTAGATGGTGGTCGTGCAAGCAAAATGGAGCAATTTTTTAAGTACTTCCGGTGAACACATTTAGCCCATAGCGAATTGCTGTCCGCCACCACAAGCCAAAACAACTGGAGGAGGCCCACATCATTCCACTCCGTTAGTCTCTTGAGTCCAAGGCCTCCCTCTTCTTTAGGTGTGCACACGTCCTTCCATGCTACCACGACCCACTTCTTCTCCCCTCCCCAAATGAAATGACATATGATGCTGTCCAGTTCTTTCAAAGTTTTCCGTGGTAGTAGGAAAGCCGATGTCCAGTAGATGCTGAGGGATGTAAGGACACTACGCACAAGTTCCACTCTTCAAGACATAGATAGGAGAGTTTGCTTCCAGGTGGTGAGTCGTGCCCTTACTTTGTTCAGCAAAGGTGCACAATGGCTCCGTCCCATCCTCCCAGATAACAAAGGCAGCCCAAGGTAGACAATCGGGAAAGCCTTTCGCTCCATCCAAAGATGTGCTTCGATCCATCACTACTGCAGAATTGGGAATACTCGTCGCCTAATAGACGTCGGCTGTTACAAAGGCCGACGTCTAATATAGAGAAGATCGAATAGACGTCGGCCGCATATAACTCCGACGTCTATACCCAATAGACGTCGGGGAATAGACGTCGTCTGTTATAATACGACGTATATATTCAATAGACATCGGGGAATAGACGTCGGACTTCTGCAATATCCGACGTCTATATGTCTTTAAAAGAAATCAGACAGTTGCGTTTTCTTTCACTCTTTCCAGACAGAAAATACGAAACCCTAGCCGCCACGATCCGATTCCTCGATCCATCCCGTCTGATTCCTCTGATCCATCCCGTCTGATTTCTCCGATCCATCCCGCGATCTCCTCCGCCACTACAGTTCCACTATGGGGACGTCAGATTCCATGTAAGTAAAGCTTTATTTTTGTTCATTTGTAGTTTATTTCCTCTAACAATGATGTGTTCACTTTTCTAATTATGTTTGAATAATTAGATAGATAAAAACATTCACACGGTGTATGTGAAGGCGATACGGTCTGCTCAGCATTTTATTTACATCGATATGGCCGAACAATGATGTACACGTAATTGTATGGCGTCGACGGCGGCGTCAATCATCTTTAAACCTACCTTCCTCTGTCTGCAGGTAGATTTAAAGAGGATTAACGTCGTCGTCGACGCCATGCGTCCGCTTCGTTTCCGCAAGACCTTGGTCTGCAAAATTGTCAACAAACTCCTCAAGGTGTCTCCTCCTTACCTAGCTAAAATCCGAATTAATACACTAACTAACAACTTTTTCCTTTTCCTTTTCCTTTCCTTTCAGCTCACACTACGTGATGAGATACATGGAGGAAATTCTCGACGTGGCAACTGAAGACTTATGTTTATCCTGTATTTCTCCTGTCACTATCATTTTTTTGTAAATTAATTGTGTTGTATATTTCTTTGTAATGAATGAATGAATGATTGTCTATATATGCTTGTATGTTTGTATTTGTGCAGGACGCTATTTATTTATTTTGTCAATGTTTAGGAATAGACGTCGGATATCTTGAACATCCGACGTCTATTCCTTGGACTGGACAATAGACGTCAGATGTCTTGAATATCCGACGTCTATTCCTGGGACTGGACAATAGACGTCGGATGTCTTGAATATCCGACGTCTATTCCTTGGACAATAGACGTCGGATGTCTTGAATATCTGACGTCTATTCCTTGGACAATAGACGTCGAATGTCTATACGTCCGACGTCTAAGAATAGACGTCGTGCGAATACACGTCGGATGTGAGGGTGCTGATATCCGACGTGTATAGGCCTTAACATCCGACGTATATGACTTTTTCTGTAGTAGTGCATGCTCCATGCACCACGTCACCTCCCATGAAGACTTGACTTTTCGAAGCATTGAATCTCAGCCCCGAAGTTGCTGTGAACTCCTCAAGAACCCTTCTAATGGCCCTCGCATTTTCCTTTGTAGCCTTGGCGAATAGCAAAACATCATCTGGAAACAATAGATGTGACATGTGAATATCTCCACAAGTTAATGGCTCGATTTTTTTCTCTAAGACCGCCATCCGCACCATCTCACTCAGCACCTCCATGCACAACACGAATAGGTAGGGGGCCAAAGGGTCACCTTGCCTCAACCCATTTTGGGCTCGGAATGGGGTTGAGTTTGCTCCATTTACGGTCACCACGAACGAGGCCTCTACACATGCCAAAATCAGCCGTCGCCACTTGTCCAGAAAGCTGAACCTCTCCATTACTTGGTCAAGAAACTCCCAAGAAATGGAGTCATACGCTTTCCTTATGTCCAGCTTTATGCACATACGACCATTCCCTTTCTCAAGATGAAGGTTGTGACAAAGCTCATGTGCTAGTAAAATGTTATCACCGATTCTCCGGCCTTTTACAAAAGCACTCTGATTTTCTCCCACCAACCATGGTAACAGCCCCTTCAAGTGATTTGCAAGCACTTTGGAGGTTAATCTATACATCATGTTGCATAGAGCTATGGGTCGAAAGTGTTCTGCCAAAGTTGGGGTCTTTGTTTTCGGGATGATCGTAATGGACGTGTTGTTCCATTGAGTTAGAACCCTCCCACTCTCGAGGCATGAGGCAATAGTCTTAAGAAGGTCTTTCTTGATAATATCCCATGTGGCTTTGAAGAACTTGGCATTGAATCCATCGGGCCCCGACGCCTTGTCCACATTTGCATTTAACACTATGTCTTGGAGTTCTTTAGGGTCTAGCTTTCGAATTAAAGTTGCCCCCTCTTCTTGCGTGAGTCATGGTAAGACAATGGTTTGGTTGAGAGGTTGTACCTGAAAACCATTAGCAAACAATTTAGCATAAAAGAGCCGGAACGCTTCTCGGATGCCGGCCTCATCCTCCACTCTATTTGGTCCCTCCCCCACTCGCCTCACTTGATTGGTGGCTCTCCTCACTCTAAGTTGTGCATGGAAAAACCTAGTGTTTCGATCTCCCTCCTTTAACCACTTTACTCTTGATTTTTATCGAATGATGGACTCCTCCCAAACGAGGACTCGAGCAAGCGTATCCTTTGCGTCCCGTGCGGCCAGAGTCAGCCCTTCATCAGATGGGTGGCTGAGTAGTTTCATTCTCGCCTCCTCAAGTGTCTCTCGTGCCTCTCCGACCTTGTTTGTAATGTTGCCAAAGGTGTGCCCACTCCATCTTATAAGGGCCTTCCTCACTTCGTTTAGCTTGCCCACCACATGATACATGGGGGTGCCTTCAACATACGTGGTCCAAGCTCGTTGAACAACTCCCCCAAACTCCTCATGATCCGCCCAATAATTTGCAAATCTGAACATCTTCTTCTTCCATCTTTCATTTCCTTCCGTCTTCATAACAAGCATGGCATGGTCACTTAGGTCCTTTACACCGACAACATAGAACGAGTGGGGAAATACCTCCAGCCACGCGTGGATCATCAGAAGTCTATCTATCCTCGTCTCAATGCACGCGCTTCCCTCAGAAGAGTTTGACCACGTAAATTCACCTCCCGTAGATGACATCTCAAGGAGCTGGAGAGCATCAACGCAATCATTGAATTCCTGAATGGCAATCTCATTTCCAGCAGACCCTCCACATTTTTCACTAGGTGACCTGATGCAATTAAAGTCTCCCCCAACCAGCCAAGGTCTTGATTCATGTGGTGCAACATCTAGTAGGTCCCTCCACAATGCTCTCCGATCCACGTGGCCATTTTCTCCGTAGATGGTCGTAAGGTCAAAAACGATGCCATCCTTTCTCAAATGCCCATGGAAGTGAAGAAGTTGTGTTGATTCGAACGTAACCCCCAAGCTTACTATCTGATCATTCCATAGCACCAAAATCCTCCCGGAGTCCACAATCATACTATTTGACGTCCATTCGTTGGGCCAAATCGCACGCTTAAATCGTTCAAGTTTTTTATACTTGACCTTGTGCTCCACAAGACACACCACATCTGGGTTTACCTCCTTTATTCGACCCCTAATAGACGTCTGGACAATAGACGTCGGATGTCTTGAATATCCGACGTCTATTCCTTGGACAATAGACGTCAGATGTCTATACGTCCGACGTCTAAGAATAGACATCGTGCGAATACACGTCGGATGTGAGGGTGCTGATATCCGACGTGTATAGGCCTTAACATCCGACGTATATGACCTTTTCTGTAGTAGTGCATGCTCCATGCACCACGTCACCTCCCATGAAGACTTGACTTTTCGAAGCATTGAATCTCAGCCCCGAAGTTGCTGTGAACTCCTCAAGAACCCTTCTAATGGCCCTCGCATTTTCCTTTGTAGCCTTGGCGAATAGCAAAACATCATCTGCAAACAATAGATGTGACATGTGAATATCTCCACAAGTTAATGGCTCGATTTTTTTCTCTAAGATCGCCATCCGCACCATCTCACTCAGCACCTCCATGCACAACACGAATAGGTAGGGGGCCAAAGGGTCACCTTGCCTCAACCCATTTTGGGCTCGGAATGGGGTTGAGTTTGCTCCATTTACGGTCACCACGAACGTGGCCTCTACACATGCCAAAATCAGCCGTCGCCACTTGTCCAGAAAGCTGAACCTCTCCATTACTTGGTCAAGAAACTCCCAAGAAATGGAGTCATACGCTTTCCTTATGTCCAGCTTTATGCACATACGGCCATTCCCGTTCTCAAGATGAAGGTTGTGACAAAGCTCATGTGCTAGTAAAATGTTATCACCGATTCTCCGGCCTTTTACAAAAGCACTCTGATTTTCTCCCACCAACCATGGTAACAGCCCCTTCAAGCGATTTGCGAGCACTTTGGAGGTTAATCTATACGTCATGTTGCATAGAGCTATGGGTCGAAAGTCTTCTACCAAAGTTGGGGTCTTTGTTTTCGGGATGATCGTAATGGACGTGTTGTTCCATTGAGTTAGAACCCTCCCACTCTCGAGGCATGAGGGAATAGACTTAATAAGGTCTTTCTTGATAATATCCCATGTGGCTTTGAAGAACTTGGCATTGAATCCATCGGGCCCTGGCGCCTTGTCCACATTTGCATTTAACACTATGTCTTGGAGTTCTTTAGGGTCTAGCTTTCGAATTAAAGCTGCCCCCTCTTCTTGCGTGAGTCGTGGTAAGACAATGGTTTGGTTGAGAGGTTGTACCTGAAAACCATTAGCAAACAATTTAGCATAAAAGAGCCGGAACGCTTCTCGGATGCCGGCCTCATCCTCCACTCTATTTGGTCCCTCCCCCACTCGCCTCACTTGATTGGTGGCTGTCCTGACTCTATGTTGTGCATGGAAAAACCTAGTGTTTCGATCTCCCTCCTTTAACCACTTTACTCTTGATTTTTGTCGAATGATGGACTCCTCCCAAACGAGAACTCGAGCAAGCGTATCCTTTGCGTCCCGTGCGGCCAGAGCCAGCCCTTCATCAGATGGGTGGCTGAGTAGTTTCGTTCTTGCCTCCTCAAGTGTCACTCGTGCCTCTCCGACCTTGTTTGTAATGTTGCCAAAGGTGTGCCCACTCCAGCTTATAAGGGCCTTCCTCACTTCGTTTAGCTTGCCCACCACATGATACATGGGGGTGCCTTCAACATACGTGGTCCAAGCTCGTTGAACAACTCCCCCAAACTCCTCATGATCCGCCCAATAATTTGCAAATCTGAACATCTTCTTCTTCCATCTTTCATTTCCTTCCGTCTTCATAACAAGCATGGCATGGTCACTTAGGTCCTTTACACCGACAACATAGAACGAGTGGAGAAATACCTCCAGCCACGCGTGGATCATCAGAAGTCTATCTATCCTCGTCTCAATGCATGCGCTTCCCTCAGAAGAGTTTGACCACGTAAATTCACCTCCCGTAGATGACATCTCTAGGAGCTGGAGAGCATCAACGCAATCATTGAATTCCTGAAAGGCAATCTCATTTCCAGCAGACCCTCCACGTTTTTCACTAGGTGACCTGATGCAATTAAAGTCTCCCCCAACCAGCGAAGGTCTTGATTCATGTGGTGCAACATCTAGTAGGTCCCTCCACAATGCTCGCCGATCCACGTGGCCATTTTCTCCGTAGATGGTCGTAAGGTCAAAATCGATGCCATCCTTTCTCAAATGCTCTTGGAAGTGAAGAAGTTGTGTTGATTCGAACGTAACCCCCAAGCTTACTATCTGATCATTCCATAGCACCAAAATCCTCCCGGAGTCCACAATCATACTATTTGACGTCCATTCGTTGGGCCAAATCGCACGCTTAAATCGTTCAAGTTTTTTATACTTGACCTTGTGCTCCACAAGACACACCACATCTGGGTTTACCTCCTTTATTTGACCCCTAATCATGAGTTCACAGCCGGGTCCATTTGTGCCATGCACATTCCACACTAAGATATTCATGGATTTAATGTGCGGGGTGCAAACCCCTTCCCTCCACATGACCTCCTTTGCTCCAACTACTCTTTCTCCCGGATCTCCTAAGTAGGGGTGGTGGGGAGGCTACCCGTTTTGTGTGTGTTTCCTCACACCCTTCTTATTTCCTCTCTTCTACGCTCTCCATGAGTTTGTCCTCCGAGGATCCACGTACTTCAAACCCTTCCCTACTCGGTTCTTCCACTTTCTTTCCATGCTCATTTCCTCGTGCCACACTTGTGGTTAAATCCCATCGTGCCTCATTTTGCACCATAGAAGCTCGTCCATTTTCCTCTTCCTCCTCTCCTTTGGAGATGTTTCTCCTTCTCTCACATATTTTTGGATCCATCTCCTTTGCTTGCTGTGATTTCCTTTATAGGGATATCTCTGAAATTTCCAATGTGTCCAAAGTGCACTCCCCCACCCCACAAGTTGCACGTGAGAAATTCCCATGCATGAGGTAATGGGCAAGTCCCCCTTGGCCAACAAGAGAATATTGTCCCAAGCTATGGTCTTTTGGAGGAGTCTTGTGATACCCCATTTTGTCTTCTTCATGTCCACTTGTCCTCTCCTCATTTGCCCATGCAGCACTAGAGCACTCAAGCCCCTTGTCATTGGTTTGTCCCAAAATGGAACACACACTTTCCTTCCCCACTAACCTTTGCTCCTTTTGGCCACCAATAGACTCCTTTGATTTTGCACCTTTGTTTGAATCCGTTCATATCAATATCCTTCATGTTACAATACATTATACATTAAGAATCTACTTAAACATTTACATTTTTGTTTTACTTTCCAAGAATGTACTTAAACATTTACATTTTTTATTTAACTCACCTTAAATTTTATCCAAGATGTGACTTATTTATTAATGTTATTTAGTTTCCAAAGATCAAACTAACAAATCCAAGTAACAAAATGATATATAATCTAACATGAAATTCTAGCTAATCCACTTCAAATCCAATTTTGATTTTCATCACATTTCACATTCCTTGTCACCAATCCACCACAAACTCTTAAACAAATACAATATCTTTACATTAAAACTATTTATGCAAGTTCACTTAATTAATGTAGCAAATTTAACTGATTATGCAAATTCTTCTTGTATCAACGTCTGACAAATCTAAAGTTATTTTCAATCTTAAACTAATAATCAAATTAATCCAACTCACACTCCACATCTCATACACTTTTATGTTCCAAACCAATTAAATAAAAAACTTAAGGCATTTTATAATCAAACAACATTCAAATTTATCACATTCAAAAAAAATTAGCAATCACAGTCAAAATCACACCATGAATCATATAAAATACAATTAGCTAACAAAATCTAAGTAATAGAATAACAAAAGTTAATTAATGAAATTTACAAAATCGGGATAGGAGGTGATAGGAGTGGGAGGCTGATACTAGTGGGGGAGGGGCGACGGAGAGGAGAAGGGTGGTCCGAGAGGGGAGAGGGGGTCGGGAAGGCAGAGGAGGCCGAGGAGGGAGGGTGTTGGAGGGGGAGGTGGTTGTTGGTGGGGGAGGGGTGGCGGGGAGGAGAAGGATGGTTGGGGAGGGGTGTTGGGGAGGTGGCGGAGGTCGGGGAGGGGTTTGGGAGGAGGAGAAGGCGACATTAAGGGAGCGTTGTTGGGGATAAATTAGTGGTGGTCGGGGACTGGAGGAGGTGGCGGTTGCGGTGGAAGTGGCAATTGAGAGGAGGTTAGGGTCGGGTAGAAGAAAAGGCATACCCACATGGTGTAGGCGACAACGGTGAGGCGACGTCAGTAGTGGTCTAGCGTTAGGGTAGAGGTGGCAATGGGGAAGTGGCGGTGGCGGTGGGGAAGAGGTGGGGAGGAGGTTTTAGAGAAATGGAAGAATGAAAAGGAAGCCCGATTCGGGCTACTGATAAATTAATTACATACAGTACTTATCTATCGGAGATTATTTATATGAGTTGTCGGAGATCAATATGTAACAGTAGAAATTCAAAATATTCATCGATGGTAGTTATACATCAACGAATTAGGTCACTAACTAAAATTATCTGTTGTAGTTGGCTTAACATCCCTCGGTGCTTGTTTTAAGTCAATTTTTTCCACAACTATGTATTCCGAAACTTACACCTATGGTACTTATCAATTGGTGTTAGTTTCCTTATTGATGATTAAAATAAAAAAATTAACCACCGAGATTTATCAGTCAGTGTTTCTTACCATATCCATCGGTGCTAAGATCCACCAATGGTTATTGGCTTCTGTCGGTGTATCCCGTTTTTGTAGTAGTGATACAATTATCGAGACAATTAATTTAGTTTTCCTTCAATGAAATTTCTCATCATTTTGTAAGCTTCTAGCTCTCTCCCTCTAATGCTCGGAAATGTGCCTCATCAAATATGCAATCAGTGAAACATGCTGTAAACAAGTCGCTTGTCAGGGGTTCCAAGTACTTGATTATAGACGGGGATTCAAACCACTCCTAAATTCCCATTGATTAGTAGCATATCATGCAACATATTCATGCTCTACATCCTTAATTTTACCACAATATTATGCTACTCGAGAGTTTGTTGTTATATTTCAGCTATTATGTAATAAAGAAGAGAAGGGAAGAGAAAAATGACTGAAACATAAGAAGAAATGACTTAAATGAAGCATACTGGACCTCTCTGTCATGCACAAGGACCCATCTGCAAGAGGGAAGGACCTGAATGTAAGCCGGAAGGACCAAATAGCAAAACGAGAAACTCCACAGTACCATGAGGAGTATTTTGTCAATTAGATTTGGCCCAGATTCCAATAACCGATCCGAGTGCACCCCATAAGAAGAATTAAAGCAGTTAAGAATATGTCCAAAATCGGATTCGATCCAACAAAAAGTGATCGCTAATTGGCGATCTCTTTTGGTCAGAATACGACCCAATTTCTCACGGATGTGGGTTATGTGTTTACTTCTATTCTAGGAATGTTTCATTAGTCTCACATCGGGGGATTGTCCCCAGTTGCTTTTTCATGTCTATAAGTCAAACTCTTCATCCTCCTTTGTAACATACCCTTTGCTTGGTGGTCATTCTCTCTAATTGGAGTAAAGCCTTGGAGCAAAACTCAAGTGGAGAAGAATGCTACTTGTAATGTGAGTCATGTAAATAAAATATTTTCTTAGTTTTATTTTAATATTGTCTCTTTTAATGCTTGTATATTTAGCTTAGTTTTGTTTCCTTAATCTTAGTATAATTAGTTATAATGTTTCTCTTCCTTAGTATAATTGTTAGCTAAATGTGTTGTGAGTAGTTCCATCCTCTTTGGGGGTGGAGATGATGTTTATACATGTAATTTCTATGTTTTGTTGATGTTCTAACAAAGTCGGGAGGATATACAATTAAGTGTGAGACATCTATAGGTTTCCCAAGGGTCAGGCAATGCAATACATCAAGCATTCAAGTGCTTTAATTACATGATAATCCTAAGAACAAGAAATATTAAAGATATCTACTTGCAATTTTGATTTCTTGTCTTGATCCACACTTGTTTCCTGAAATGTTAGAGATACAATATATGCATGCGATGATATTAAAGAATTACATGTGTTTATTGATATGCTAATTAATCATCAAAACGGATTAGCAACTATTAGCGAAAAAGCCAACAATCTCCTTTTTTTGATGATGACAACTATCAATCTAAATACATGTTAATATCAATAAACCATGATTTTTATCATCAATAAGATTCCCCTATCTATGATGCATGTATTTATTTCTCCCATCTTGGCATGTTCAAAAAGAATATACTCATGAATATAAGTTGGAAATCTGAAAGCATTTCATGAGATGATACAACAAGAGTGGTATCCACTTTACCCGTTGAGAAACCTTAATCAATCAAGAAATTCTTCAATAGCTCATACAAAGCTCTAAGAGCTTGCTTGAGTCCGTAAAGAGCCTTCTTAAGTTTGAAAACATGGTTTGGGTAAGTTTCATTTGCAAATCCAAGGGTTTGTGCAGCATAAACTTCTTCAGCGATAAAGCCATTTAGAAAAGCACTTTTAACATCCATTTAGAAGAGTTTATGTCCATAAAAGATGCATAAGCTGATGTGTTTGTTTTAAATACTGTAAGTGCACGACGTCAGTGAAAACGTGGCAAATACAGGTCGATCCACAGGGAGGTGTGTAAACTCTGGTTATTTCGAAGGCAAGTGGGAAGAGAACGGAGAATAAGTTGATTGCACTAAACTAAACTACGAATGAACTTAGAAGTCGACTAAACCCCCATGGAGTGGAGGTGTGTAGGTATATGTGTGTGAGTGAGTCTTCATTTCAGTTAGGAACAAGTGTAGTTTGTGTGGCATACAAGTACAAGCTAGTGTAGAATCTAAGTGAAGGACACACAACACTACATGGCAAACCATGAACATGCATATCTCACATGAAGTTGAGGTTGATTTTAGATTATCAAGCATGCAACAAGTACCTAGTATGGCGATTAGAGCATCAATCAATCCTAAATCATTGATGTGAATGTGCACCAACATGGATCTATACATAACAAGTCATTCCCATCAATCCATTATAAGCAATAAGATAAACTCTAAAGCTAGCACGAGATAAGTACCTAGTGTGGACATTATCCCATCTAATACAAGTTTAAGCATGCTACAGGTATAGATCTATATTAAGTATATGAAATGACAGAAATGAAAGAACTCATTAATATCACATATTCTACATTACTCCCACCCCAAATGGGGATGGAACTAATCACTACTCATTAAGAAAAGAAGACAAAACGAAATTAAACTAGGCATGCAAGAATTGAAAGAGACAATATAAAATTAACTAAGAAAATTATTTTATTTACATGACTCACATTACAAGTAGCATTCTTCTCCACTTGAGTTTTGCTCCAACATTTACTCTAAGTAGAGAGAGTGCCACCAAGCAATGAGTAAATACAAAGGAGGAGGAAGAGTTCTATTTATAGTCATAGAAAAAGGTAACCTGGGACAATCCCCCGGTATGGGGCTAAACACATAATATAAATGGACATAAAACAACATAGTCGAACACCTGACTAAACCATGAACCATTTGGATTAATTTCGACCACCGATTGGCGGTTTGGGACAGCCAATTAGCGGTCTGGATTAGGTTGATGGGGTGTGGATTTCGGTGGCTCGGTTCTGGTTTGATTTCTTATTGTTTGATGAACCCGATTTGGTTGTTGATGGTTAGACCTGGATCTAATTGCCAAAACACTTCTCAGGATGGTGTGGAGCTTCTTTATTTGCTCATTTGTCCTTTTGGTTTTACATCCGGGTGCTTCTCTTTTGCATCTCAGTCCATAAGTCTTGCAACTTAGTCTTTTTCCTTGCTTTTAAGTCCTTTTTGTGTCTATTCTTCTCAAACATGTTTATTCTTGAAACTGGAACATAAAACTCATTCTGTAGCATTTCTTAGGCTATATAAAGGATATAAGACACAAATATATGCATGATTTAATGTCAATCATAAGCTAAAAGCATGCGTATGACTTCCATGCGAGCAACGGGAGCATACGTTTCATCAAAGTCTATCCCCTCCTCTTGGCGGTAGCCTTGAGCAATGAGCCTAGCTTTGTTTCTAACTACATTCCTGTCTTCATCAAGTTTGTTTTTAAATATCCACTTGGTTTCAATAACTGATTGGTTAGTTGGTTTTTCGAAAAGTTCACAAACATCATTTCAAACAAATTGATTTAGCTCTTCGTGCATAGCCATTACACAAAAATCATCACCTAACACTCTGGAAATTAGGTCCAAGGAGACTTAATACTTGGTGCTTTCGAGTCATCTGAGTTGGGAAGCACCGACCGAACTCCCGTTACACGGGTGGTAGGGATTGCCCTATGTGGAGGTTTGGGGGAAGGTGTACGTGATAGTGTAAGTCCTAACAGACAATGATGCACGAAACCGGACAATGAGAGAATTAAACTCCATCAAGTTTTAAGTCCTTATTCTCCAAAAATGATAAAAAAGGAAAACAAATAAGCATAGAAAAAATAATACAAATAAGAGCCTTAATGGACATTACACATTATATCATTCCAAGATATTAAGGTTGCCTTTATTTTTCGCTTAAGTCCTTAATTAACTTGCACAAGGCTAGGTGTGTGAATAAGATACAAATATTGAGTCAGCCCATAGGATTACCGCGTCCAATGATAGACAAAATTAGGTCCATCGAGTCGAGTTGCTTGGTTGGATAATGCATCAATGTTCGGATTTTGTGGGTAAATCTGCTTCTTTATTTATTGGTGATTCCTACGAAAGTGAGTAAGGATTTCTTGTATTTCGTATGCTTTTCCTTTCTTTCATATTTTTTGTTTCTTTGTTTTGCTCGGGACTAGCAAAATGTAAGTGTAGGGGTATTTGATTAGTAGAATATCATACATTGTATTTGTAACACCCCCAATCTCATGGGTACACACACTAGGAAAAGAATACATGTGTCACGATCAGAGGCCTCTGCGACGACCGAAAGAGTTGCAATAGACAGACCAAAACAGACAACTCAACGATACATAAGAGAGCATACATGCATAGACACAATTGAGGTAACCAAAATAGAAGATTATCCATATAAGGAAATAATTCGATTAAAACACAAAGTTCAAAAGGAAAATACAACAATCTAAGTGCGGAAGCAAAATAACAAGAAGGCTCTGGTCTACGTGTCCCTCGTGTACAGAATCCTCCGAAACATCCCCAGTCCACCCCTAAGTACCTGAGGAAAAATATCAACAAATCTTCATTCACTACCTGTGTATTCCATAGTTGTGCATGGCATAATTAATCTCAATCTGACCCCATCATGTAACAATAAGCATACATACAAAATCAGAGCATCAAACATACAATATGAATCGACTAGCACAAGAAATGAGAAAGCATCAAGAACACATTCACGACAGCCACAAAGATTCATTCATGCATGCACCGACTCCCGCACTTCCCACAACCCTTCTAGGCCTACTCCTCGACATCTCAGAGGGTGGAGGACGTGATCATGTTGCTGCACAATGGTCTGAATCAACCCACACCTCAGCAGGACACTTGCACAGCCAACCGAAACTAGGTCAGCCGTGCAAGCCCCTCCCAAGCACTGATCTTCCCGTGCGTGCCTGATTAGTAGCATGTCATGCATCATACTCATGCTATATATAATTTATTTTATGCCAATTTGGTGCTACTCGAGTGTTTGTTGTTATATTTCAGGTATTAGGTAATAAACACTAGTGGATAAAGGCCATATACATCGGATATACAACGGTATATACGACAATTTTTTGCGATCGAAGTGTCCGACGTATATTCCACTGACGAATATACCCTTGTGTATAGACGTCCGTTATATAAAACCAACGTCTATACAATGTACAATGTATAGACGTCGGCTATATTTGACCGACGTCTATTCTATCTTTCATTTACCCAACAAAAACATTACCGCCTGTTATATAACCTATAACCGGCACCCAACCTCTATAGTACTCAAGCCCAAGTCTCCCAAGTACCAATCTTTTGACCAATAACCGCGTAGAGCAAGCCGAAGTAGCCCAAGTGACCAAACTCGTTTGCATTTGTTTGTAGAGGAGTGGTGGAGTACATCAACCACAACAGCCAAAAAATTTGGCCGATGTGGGACTAAACTTTTACGACCTATAGACGTCGAATATATAAAGTGATCGATGTCTATGTAGGATTTTGTGTCCCCATGTATGTATATATTTTAAAAAAATTAATACAACATACAAGATCGATTTCATACTTTCAACAATTTTATGTACATTACTTTGTGTTTATTCTAATACCATGCAATCCTACATATATGAAAATAAATCACAAAGAGAGAATCATACCCAAAGGTTCTCTAAAACCTTTTGAAGATCTGAAGTCGCGTTGCCCATTGAATCGCTCGCCGATTCGCCTCCAAGTGTTCACCAAACTCTAAACAAGATTAGAGAGAAAGTAGCTAGCCAATCAATCTCTAATTAGGCTTAGAATCTATCTAATAACCCCTCTTTAAGCTCCTAAGATTTTCTATCTCCAAAACTTAAAATTACTAAGAGATTTTTGTGGTGATTAAGGGACATTAATGAGAGAAAGAATTTTTGCATTCACATAAACAAGTAGGAGGAGGGGTCCTTTTATAGGCTCCCAAAACATCCTTATCAAGAACTATTCTTTAGTCATGATGTCTTGCTTATTCTCTCCTAAAATTAATCTCTAATTGCCACATAAGCACCCTAAAAAACATTTTATGAAATATGAAATTAATCCAACCCATGATCTAATTAATCTCTTAATAATTCAGGCAGATATCGCACTATTCGGTCGACCGAGAAATTTTCTCGGTGCACCGAACCATTCGGTTATAACACATGTTCGGTACACCATGAGATAGACGGTCGACCGAATCCGCATGAGAAAAATTCTCTGGAAAAATTCGGACGAACCACGTCTTCTATTCGGTCTACTGTTGACTCACCAAAATTTCTCCTGAAGCATAGTCATCGGATGACCGTGTAACCTTCGGTCTACCAAAAATACTTTTTCTCGGTTGACCGTTTCCACTCGGTTAACCGAACCCGATTGTTCAGGCACTCTAAACAATTTTGGTCAACCAATTGTGCTTACGCGTTCCCCATTCGGTTAACCCACCCGAAGATTCCCCGGTCGACCGAACCGTGAACGGTTCACCGGGTTTGACCCCGATTTTGCCTTTGTCAAATTTTGGATTTATTTCCAATAAAATTTGATATGTTGGGGTTTTTAGCAAATTCATATCTTATGTAATATATTATCTTATGTAATATTAAATTACTACACCCCATAATATAGACACCTCATATGAATTTATTATGATTATAATTATGTCAATTCTCATGACATATAGATTTTATTCATTCACCACATGCGTCTCTTTTTCACATGAAACCCGACACATCATATAAACTCAAAATCAAGCTTATTGTTTCCCAGTTTTGTGGTGCGACCTATAGGAGGATCTAAGCTATATTGACAGCGATATTAAAAATTAATATCTCAAACTATAAGCGGTATCTAGCTACACATTATAGTTACCCAATTAGCATAGATGTCTTTGTTCCACTCGAACTAAAACACGATCCATTTAGTGATGTAAGTGCACCACTTGTGTTCGTCCCTTGCCTCATGATATTAAGAATATATACAAAGTAGAAATGTGTCACATTTGTATTATATTCATTTCTTGATCTCTTTAAGCTAATTATAACTATGTAACTTAACTCAAGTTACATTGTGCACATTATAATTTTGCTTTATCAAGGGGCCCACTAATATCATCACTCAATTAAGTGGGGCAACGATAATCGTTTGACTAGCTATCTTTTCCAGCACAAGTGATGTTCAACCAACTATTGCCTTTATCACTATACTCATTGATAGCTTTTGATAATAATCAAATTAAGCACTTCTTGAGTGAAGAGATATAAGTCTCATATCTTAGGATCCAAGACACAGTAAAACATTAATGACACGAAACACAATTCCATAATATTTTACTTGTTAGGTCTATTCAATATATAAAAGTAATCTTTTCCTCTTTTATATACTCGTGTCGTCAATTATTTGTAGAGCTACAAGAATCGATGACCAACACGGCAATCTTATCTCGGTGATTAATGTTTCATGTTAATTACCATGATTGTGAATAACTTTTGATTTATGTAAACCATTATCTTTTAGAGCTCTACGGTTAAGGATCAAGCGCCTCTTCGTTAACACTTCCAAAAGACGAATACCATAATCAAGGAACAAAATGTTTGCACATCCAATTCATAATAATTGACATATAAAAGTAAAACTTTTAGAACACAATCCTTTCAATCTCCTACTTGTTATCAAAGTTTTCTCTCACATACATTCTCAATGTATAAAACAATAATAACTAGGATAATCCTCTCTAATCACTCATCAAGCCAATGCATATGGTGCCTCAAACCCATGGACTCGAAATGCATTTCGCCCTTGGCTTGGGATAAGGGTTTGGTGAATGGATCAACTGTGTTGCTGTTTGTGTCCACCCATAATAAATTTATTTTGCCTTCGTCAGTGGTTGAGTCAGCCATAGTGATTTTACTCCAACTACGCTAGCTCATGGCTCCACCTTCCAGAATGATGACATATCATTATTGCGACCTCCTATCGTCGGGATAACTCATGAAACTAGTATCCGAATAGCCCTCAGCTATTAACTCTTTGTCCTCCATAAATAAGAGACTTTTCTTTGGTCCAGTTTAGGCACCTCAGAATATTCTTAACTGCAGTCCAATGCTTAGGACTTGCATTGGATTGGTGACGACTTGTCACGCTTAGAGCATATGAGACATCAGGTCTTGTACAAGTCATCGCGTACATGATCGATCCTATTGCCGAAGCATAAGGGATATCTTTCATGTACTCCAAGTCTTTACGTGATTCAACACGTTGGGACTTCTTAAGTTGCACACCCATACTCATTGGCACACTGCCCTTTTTGGAGTTGTTCATGCTGAACCTTTCCATGACCTTGTCAATGTATGTACGCTGACTTAGGCCAATGAGTCTACGGGATCTATCTCTATATATCTTGATTCCCAAGATGTATTGAGCCTGACCCATATCTTTCATTGAAAATACAGATGTCAATGAACTCATCGTTTGCTCAAGCAAAGGTATATGATTTCCCATGAGAAGTATGTCATCGACATATAAGATCAAGAACACTATGTGGTCCCACTAACCTTCTTGTATATACAAGGCTCTTCCTTACTTTGGACGAAGTGAATCTTTTTGACTTCTTCATCAAAGCGCTTGTTCCAACTCCTTGATGCTTGCTTCAATCCATAAATGGATCTTTGAAACTTGCATACTTTCTCGCTATTTTTTTGGATCTTCAAAACCTTGAGGTTGTACCATGTACACATCCTCCTCCAAGTTCCCATTAAGGAACGCCGTTTTGACATCCATTTGCCATATCTCAAAATCTTGAAATGCGGCAATAGCGAGCATAATCCGAATAAACTTGAACATGGCAACCAGTGAAAAAGTTTCATCATAGTCAATTCCTTGAACTTGAGTGAAACCTTTTGCTACAAGCCTCGCTTTGTAGGTTGTCAAGTTCCCATCCATGTCCATCTTCCTCTTGAAAACCCATTTATTTTGAATGACCTTTTTCCCTTGAGGAAGGTCAACCAAGTTCCACACTTGATTATCATACATGGATTCTATTTCGGATTCAATGGCCTTAAACCATAGTTTGGAGTCCTTTCTTTCCATTGCTACTTGAAAGGTCGAGGGATCATCGGTATCTAGTACCATGATCTCATGAAGTCCTAAATACATATCGGGTTTCTTCCTTTGCGTCGTTGACCTTCTAAGTTCTTTTGGTTCTATGTGTACTTCTCGAACTTCTTCCACAATTTCTTGCGGAATTGGTTCGTGTTCGATTCTCGAACGTACACTAGGTGGGGAAGATTGAGTTTCTCTCACAATTTCTTGCGAGGGTCTCCTTTAGGAATGAGTCAAATTCGGTGCTTAAGTACTCACCTCCACGATCCGTTCGTAGAGACTTGATTTTATTGTTGAATTGGTTCTCTACTTCATTCTTGAATTTCTTGAACTTGTGAAAGGATTCGCTTTTGTTTCTCATTAGATAAATATAGCCATAATGACTATAGTCGTCCGTGAACGTAATGAAGTACCTGAAACGGTCTCTTGTACTAGTACTCATCGGACCACATACATCGGAATGTAACAAATACAACAAGTCATTCGCTCTCGGTCCTTTCTTCTTGAAAGGCTTCTTGGTCATTTTTCCCATTAGGCAAGGTTTGCACGTCTCCAATGATTTAAAATCAAGTTCACCAAGAAGGTTAGCTTCTTGCAATTTCTTGATGTGTTTTTCATTTATGTGACCAAGACGATAGTGCCACAAGAGTGTGTCATTCACGTGTGTAGTTTTAAGTCTTTTGTTATTGATGTTTAAGATTTCTTTATTATTCAATTCAAGCAAATAGAGACCATTCCTCACGAATGCATTTGTATAGAAAATACCATTCTTCAATATAGACAAGCAAGAATTTGAAATATTTATATTAAAATTATCCATATCCAAACATGATACAGAAATAATATTGTTGCTAATCAAAGGCATATAATAAATGTTTTTTAAACATAAATTTAAATCACTTGATAATTGAAGCTCCACAGAACCTTGTGCAATCGCAGCAACGCTTGCACAATTTCCGACCTTCAAAATCATCTCGTTTTTCACGAGTTCCTTCCTATCCTTTAGTAGCTGCACATTAAAAATTATGTGAGCACATGATCTGGTATCAATTACCCAATCATGGACAGAGGTGGCTAAATTTATCTCAATAACAAATATACCTTTGGCCTTTTTAGGGCGCTTACGTTCAATCACACCATTGTCAAGGTCTTCCTTGTACTTGGGGCAATTTGGCCGGATGTGTCCCTTTTCACCGCAGTGAAAGCACTCCGTGTTGGGAGTCGGAGATTTCGAAGAATTCACCCTCGAGGCACTCACACGAGCACCTCCTACTCCCTTGCTCTTGATTGACATATTTTTGGTGAATTTGCCTTTACCTTTGCTGATCTTTTTGCTCCCTCCATGGACGGTAGGACGTGCTTGTCCCGACCGTTGTCCATGTGAACTTCAGCTGTTTTGAGAGCTTTGTGAAGTTCCTCAAGACTCACCCCTTTCTCACGCACATGATAGTGCATGATGAAGTCCTTGTAGGACGGGGCTAGAGAGCCAAGAATCAAATCTTCCGCAATGTCATCGGGCATCGGGGAAGAGAGCTTCACAAATTCTCAAGGTATCCTTACATTGTGAGAACATGCATGGATACCGATGTTCCCTCCGCCATGTGGCACCTTGTGAGTGCGATGGTAGTCTTATAACACTGTTTTCTAGCACTATCCATGAACATCTTTGTTAAAGCTTACATGGTCTTCTTGGGTTTTGAATCCAAGTATTTCGCTTGAAGCGAGTCACACATGGATGCCAACATTAGACCGTGAACCTGGTTCTCTTGGTCTTCCCACTTGACTTTTACCTCTCTCTCGCTATCGGTTGCCTTCTCATTTAATTTTGGGATTTCACCATCCAAAATATGAGATAGTTTCTTAAACTTCAACACGATATTGAGCTTGAGTTGCCAGCTTATGAAGTTTGAGCCATCATTTGCCAAATGATGTTTTTCAATCATAAATCGCACAATAGGTTGAATATTCGACATTTCTACAAAATAAATTATATGGGATTTAATGTCAATTTTATGTTTTAAAAATCAATACCAGAAATAAAAATTTGTTCATAAATGCAGCAATTCAAGATCCTATAAATTATAATATAAACTAGCTAAGGGCTATCAGATATATTATAAAATCAATGTAAGAAAATATTTTTCTAATCATAACCATTTCGAAATATCGCAACATTTGCATTTCCAAACTCTTATGATTCTTGTCATTTTAATTAAGAGGGAATTTGACCAATCCTCGTAAGAAAAACTCTCTTTCTCAAAATCGAGCTAGGGCTCCGGGTCTTGTTAAGAAAACTTATTTCATTTGATACGAGATACGTTTATCCATTGTATTCACAAACAAATATACTCAGTATCCACTAAGGGTGAATCACACCTCATACATCTATTCATGGCACAACAATAGACAACCTTATATCTCCCACTATTCCCAAAGATGGAGGAAGCAATCTCCCGCTAAGGGCGAGCAGAATATCCCTCGATCGATGACTGCTAGTAGATGAAAAAAGAAAGAAAAGTACTCTTAATTTTTGGTTGGACAATTTAAACATTTACATGTGATTTTAGAATTTAGGTGATCATGCATATTTATCATCTATACACATCCTAACATTCATCCATACAATCACATATATGTCAAAGCACACAAACATAAATAAATCCATTCACACACACATTGTGTGAGTTTATATGTTCTCGCGTCCTTGATCATCGCGCTTCTTCAGCGTCTTCCTCTTGCACCATGGATGTTGATATTGTAAAAATATAAACATGCATCTCTCAATTTTGAAAAATTGTCTAGTGCAAGTCCTATGTAAAAATCCTCTCATATGCATGCATATACAAAGTAATACAAATTTGGCTTTCACATATACATAAGCCCCTGTGATTGAATAATGATAACATACACATTCATTCATTCAATCATTCATTCATTCACACATGGTTTCATCGGAACATACAAACTCACATATCCCTGCATTAGAGAACTCGAGCAACGCATGTACATATACTACATATTACTCGATTTAGTTTAGAATGCATCTCTAAATCAAACAATTCTAAAATCATTTGAAATCTATTAAAACTGATTTTATGCATCCATATTTCAAAAAACAAAACATTTGAACCGCTGTTTATTCAAATTCCAAAAATAAAAATTTAAAGAAAGATAAACATATGCCTTTTTTCGTTTTGTCGATTCCTTATAAAATAATCATTTAATTAAAAATGAAAATTTTATATATTAGACATAAGTCTAAATTTTAATTCTAACATTCACATGATGTGTTTCAAAACATTTAAAACTATCAAAAGAATCAATTAGAATTAAATCAACAAAACTATCGGAAAACTCGAAAAAGACATAGAACATGAATTGTTTCGATTGTAGATGGTAAACTAAAATTAATTATATAGTCTAATCACTGAAAATATCAACTAAATGCTCTGATACCACTATAGGATTTCGTGTCCCCATGTATATATATATTTTAAAAAATTTCATACAACATAAGAGATCGATTTCATACTTTGAACAATTTTATGTACATTACTTTGTGTTTATTCTAAAACCATGCAATCCTACATATATTAAAATAAATCACAAAGAGAGAATCATACCCAAAGGTTCTCTAAAACCTTTCGAAGATCCGAAGTCGCGTTGCCCGTTGAATCGCCCGCCGATTCGCCTCCAAGTGCTCACCAAACTCTAAACAAGATTAGAGAGAAAGTAGCTAGCTAATCAATCTCTAATTAGGCTTAGAATCTAGCTAATAACCCCTCTTTAAGCTCCTGAGATTTTCTATCTCTAAAACTTAAAATTACTAAGAGATTTTCGTGGTGATTAAGGGAGATTAATGAGAGAGAATTTTTGCATTCACATAAACAAGTAGGAGGAGGGGTTCTTTTATAGGCTCCCAAAACATCATTATCAAGAACTATTCTTTAGTCACGATCTCTTGCTTATTCTCTCCTAAAATTAATCTCTAATTGCCACATAAGCACCCTAAAAAAACCTTTTGTTAAATCTTGAATTAATCTAACCCATGATCTAATTAATCTCTTAATAATTCAGGCAGAAATCGCACTGTTCGGTCGACCGTGAAATTTTCTCGGTTAACCGAACCATTCGGTTATAACACACGTTCAGTGCACCGTGAGATAGACGGTCGACCGAATCCGCATGAGAAAAAATTTCTGGAAAAATTCAGATGAACCACGTCTTCTCTTCGGTCTACCGTTGACTCACCAAAGTTTCTCGTGGAGCATAGTCATCGGATGACCATGTCACCTTCGCTCTATCGAAAATACTTTTTCTCGGTTGACCATTTACACTCGTTTAACCGAACTGGATTGTCCAGGCACTCTAGACAATTTCGGTCAACCAATTGTGCTTACCCGTTCCCCATTCGGTTAACCGACCCGAAGATTCCCCGGTCAACCGAACCCTGAACGGTTCACCGTGTTTGACCCCGCTTTTGCCTTTGTCAAATTTTGGATTTATTTCCAACAAAATTTGATTTGTTGGGATTTTTAGTAAATTCATATCTTATGTAATATATTATGTTATGTAATATTAAATTATTACACCCCATAATATACACACCTCATATGAATTTATTATGATTCTAATTATGTCAATTCTCATGGCATATTGATTTTATTCGTTCACCACATGTGTCCCTTTTTCACATGAAACCCGACACATCATATGAACTCAAAATCAAGCTTCTTGTTTCCTATTTTTGTGGTGTGACCTATAGGATGATCTAAAGCTAAATTGGCAGTGATATTAAACAATTAATATCTCAAACTATAAGCGGTATCTAGCTAAACATTATAGTTACCCAATGAGCATAGATGTCTTTGTTTCACTCGGACTAAAACACGATCCATTTAGTGATGTAAGTGCACCACTTGTGTCCGTCCCTTGGCTCATGATATTAAGAATATATACAAAATAGAAATGTGTCACCTTTGTATTATGTTCATTTCTTGATCTCTTTAAGCTAATTATAACTATGTAACTTAACTCAAGTTACGTTGTGCACATTATAATTTTGCTTTATCAAGGGACCCACTAATATCATCACTCAATTAAGAGGGGAAACTATAATCGTTTGACTAGCTATATTTTCCAGCACAAGTTATGTTCAACCAAGTATTGCATTTATCACTATACTCATTGATAGTTTTGACAATAATCAAATTAAGCACTTCTTGAGTGAAAAGATATAAGTCTCATATCTTAGGATCCAAGACATAGTAAAATATTAATGACACGAAACACAATTCCATAATGTTTTACTTGTTAGGTCTATTCAATATATAAAAGTAATCTTTTCCTCTTTTATATACTCGTGTCGTCAATTATTTGAAGAGCTACAATAATCGATGACCAACGCGACAATCTTATCTCGGTGATTAATGTTCCATGTTAATTACCATGATTGTGAATAACTTTTGATTTATGTAAACCATTATCTTTTGGAGCTCTACGGTTAAGGACCAAGCGCCTCTTCCTTAACACTTCCAAAAGACAAAATACCATAATTAAGGAACAAAATGTTTGCACATCCAATTCTTAATAATTGACATATAAAAGTAAAACTTTTAGAACACATTCCTTTCAGTCTATATATACCGTACAACCTATAAACGTCAGCCACGTTGTACATCTAACGTCTGTACATTTATATAACAATAATAATAATAATTACGTCCTATAGACATCAGCTACCCTATACAACCGACGTCTATACATGGGTAAATAGTAATAAAAAACATTGCAACCACCTTAAGCCCAGGTGCCTCAAGTGCCAATATTTTGACCATTAAATATATATATATATATCACATTTGCCAATTTTAGTATGGTGTGGTGCCCAACTCTTATTTAGGAGTAAAGGAGTAGTGGAGTACTTCAACTCCACTAACAAAAAGCTTTCTCCAATGTGGGTCTAAACTTCTACACATATGACCATACACACATGTGATAGTTACATTGATGCAACTATTTTAAAAAATATCCAAAAAATTAACATTATTCTTATATAAAATAAATCCACATAAATTCTTCTAAGAAATAAATCCCAAAAAATGCATTAATTCTTATACAAAATAAATCCAAAAAAATAAACAAAAAATATTTTTTCTTCTTTCAGGAAGTATAGACATCGGTTATACTAAAAGGCCGACGTTTATACAAATCTGTAGACGTCGGATGTCCAAACATCTGACATCTATACCTATTGACGTCAGATGTTTTGATATTCGACGTCTTTTCAGTGACGTCTATTGTGCATTCTGCACTAGTGAAAGAAGAGAAGATAATAGAAGAAAAAATGACTATAAGAAATAGAATTCTTCCTCCTCCCTTGTAATGAACTCCTCTCTTGGTGGTCATTCTCTCTACTTCGAGTGAAGCCTTGGAGCAAAACTCAAGTGGGGAGATGCTACTTGTAATGTGAGTGAGCAATAAAGAATGTTTTGTTAAGTTTCTTGTTGTTTCTTTTAATTCTCGCATGCTTAGTTAATTTTGTCTTAATCTTAGTAAAATTAACTAGCATGTTTCCTGTACCTAGCATCATAAGCTTAATTTTCTTTTTATCTCCTTTTCTTAATTAGTAGTGAGTAGTTTCAACCCCCTTTGGCGGGTGAAGATGATGTACATTTATGTTTTGAGGTTTTGAATGTTTCACAAATTTAAATTGTGTAGATTGAATGTTTTTATTTTCATCGGATTTGTTTTACTCATCTACATGTTGGGGGATTTTTTATTGGTTTTGCCATAAAATTTCGACACTTCCCATGCTTGTTTCCTCATGTTTATTGACTGAAATTTCTTGTTGGATATGCTACATTTTAGTCGTGTGTTTGTATTAGTGTTTAATTGCTTGCTTGATTGAAGAAACTTTATTTTGTTGGTTTTGCCAAAACATTTAGACACTTCTCATGCTTAGCTTTGTTTTTTACATGAGTTACTGGGTTTTGATGAGTCTTGCCATAACATTTAGACACTTCCCATGCTCAGCTTTGTTCTTCACATGAGTTCCTGGTTTTTTATGAGTCTTGCCATAACATTTAGACACTTCTCATGCTAAGCCTCATTTTATGATAATCGAGTAGTAATTGTTGATACGTTGTGTGAATGGATTGATAGGTTTTGCCAAATCTTTAGACACTTTCTATGCATGAAGACAAACACATGACACACATACATGCTTACATGCGTCATTCATCACTTCTCTCACCTCATATGTGCATGCACTCCACCCCTCGCAGGTTTCCTTACTGAATTTAATCTTGTTTTCCTAGTTGCCTAGTTTTCCCTCTCATGTTTTCATCCTTGTTGTTTGTAGTTTGCTTGTTTGGTTTAGCGTGTTTAGTTAGTGTAATCACAACTATTCTCCCCTCCTTTCCCACTTGCCTTTGAAAGAACCAGAGCCGACACACGTCCCTGGGGATCGACCCGTACTTGCCATGTCTTCACCGACGGCCGTGCACTTGCGGTTAAACATAATATCTGTCAGTGATAAGATCCACCAATGGTTATTGGCTTCTATCGGTGTATCTAGTTTTTGTAGTAGTGATACAATTATCGAGACAATTAATTTAGTTTTCCTTCAATGAAATTTCTCATCATTTTGTAAGCTTCTAGCTCTCTCCCTCTAATGCTCGGAAATGTGCCTCGCCAAATATGCAATCAGTGAAACATGCTGTAAACAAGTCGCTTGTCAGGGGTTCCAAGTACTTTATTATAGACGGGGATTCAAACCACTCCTAAATTCCCATTGATTAGTAGCATATCATGCAACATATTCATGCTCTATATCCTTAATTTTACAACAAAATTATGCTACTCAAGAGTTTGTTGTTATATTTCAGCTATTATGTAATAAAGAAGAGAAGGGAAGAGAAAAATGACTGAAGGAGACTAAAGGACTGGAATGATGCTGGGCTGGTTTGGCTCCTTTGGTCGTGACCGGATCACTCTCCTAATGCACCCGAGTCCTATTGGACAATGTCTACTTGATGTTAAATTAAGGCTTCACTTGCGTGTGTTTGTGGGGCTAAGGGATGGGTGATGAAATCCTCCACCTTATCTTTAAGACTATATGTGATGCCCCTTAAAGATGTTTCGAAATCTTAGGCTAGCAAGCAACTCACCAAACAAGCACTCACCTCACTCTTGTTACAATGCACCTTACTAACTAATGCATGCTCCAACCATGCATGAATGAAAGAACGGGTGCACACACCTCAAGTTAGCAATCGACAACAAGAATTTAAAGAAAATGAGAGACAATGTGCATGCGAGGTCTACAAGTGATGCATGACCTAGATGGCAATTAGTCAAATCTTTTGCTTTGAGTTTTACGGTCCAAGTTGTCTTAAAAAGGGGAATTGATTGATCTGGTAACAAACTAAAGGTCACAACATGCCAAATTGAGCTCCCAGACAACTATATTCAAATAAACAACAACTAGGAGAAATTTTAGAGCAAACGATGCTCACCAGGCCACCAATTAACAGTCCCGAACCGCTGATTGATGGTTCAAATACCTTCCCTCTTCTCTGAATTTCTCCTGGTGCGTCCCATGAATGCTGAGATGTCCCTGAAATAAAAAAAAACTAAAAACAAAAGACTAAACCCACTCGAATCTTCGAAACCAGAGTCTGGACAGAGCACCTCCCTGGCAACGACGCCAAAAACTTGATGTGTTTGTTTAAATACCACAAGTGCACGATGTCGGTTAAGACGTGGCAAATACGGGTTGATACACAGGGAGGTGTGTCAACTCTGGCTCTTTCGAAGGCAAATGGGAAGAGAGCGGAGAAGAAGTTGATTACACTAAACTAAACTACGAATGAACTAACAAGTCAACTAAACCCCCATGGAGTGGAGGTGTGTAGGTATGTGTGTGAGTGGGTCTTCATTTCAATTAGGGACAAGTGTAGTTTGTATGGCATACAAGTAGAAGCTAGTGTAGAATCTAAGTGTAGGATACAAAACACTACATGGAAAACCATGAACATGCATATCTCACATGAAGTTGAGGTTGATTTTAGATTATCAAGCATGCAACAAGTACCTAGTGTGGCCATTAGAGCATCAATCAATTCTACATACAACCTAAATCATTCATGTGAATGTGCACCAAACATGGATCTACACATAACAAGTCATTCCCATCAAATCATTACCTTCAACAAGATCAACTCTAAAGCTAGCATGAGATAAGAACCTAGTGTGGAGATTATCCCATCGTATACAAGTTTAAGCATGCTACAAGTATAGATCTATATTAAGCATATGAAATAACACAAATGAAAGAACTCATAACTATCACATATTCTACATTACCTCCACCCCAAATGGGGATAGAACTACTCACTACTCATTAAGAAAAGAAGACAAAACGAAATTAAACTAAGCATGCAAGAATTGAAAGAGATAGTATAAAACACTTAAGAAAATTATTTTATTTACATGACTCACATTACAAGTAGCATTCTTCTCCACTTGAGTTTTGCTCCAATATTTACTCTAAGTAGAGAGAGTGCCACCAAGCAATGGGTAAATACAAAGGAGGAGGAAGAGTTCTATTTATAGTCATAGAAAAAGATAACCGGGGACAATCCCCCGGTATGGAACTAAACGCATAATATAAATGGACATAAAACAACATAGTCGAACACCTGACTAAACTATGAACCATTTGGATTAATTTGGACCGCTAATTGGCGGTTTGGGACAGCCAATTAGCGGTCTGGATTAGGTTGATGGGGGGTGGATTTCGGTGGCTCGGTTCTGGTTTGATTTCTTGTTGTTTGATGAACCCTATTTGGTTGTTGATGGTTAGACCTGGATCTAATTGCCAAAATACTTCTCAGGATGGTGTGGAGCTTCTTTATTTGCTCATTGGTCCTTTTGGTTTTACATTCGGGTGCTTCTCTTTTGCATCTCAGTCCATAAGTCTTGCAACTTAGTCTTTTTCCTTACTTTTAAGTCTTTTTTGCTTCTATTCTTCTCAAACATGTTTATTCTTGAAACTCAAACATAAATCTCATTCTGTAGCTTTTCTTAGTCTAGATATATAGGATATAAGACACAAATATATGCATGATTTAATGTCAATCATAAGCTAAAAGCATGCGTATGGCTTCCATGGGAGCAACGGGAGCATAAGTTTCATCAAAGTCTATCCCCTTCTCTTGGCGGTAGCCTTGAGCAATGAGTCTAGCTTTGTTTCTAACTACATTCCCGTCTTCATCAAGTTTGTTTCGAAATATCCACTTAGTTCCAATAACTGATTGGTTAGTTGGTTTTTCGAAAAGTTCACAAACATCATTTCGAACAAATTGATGTAGCTCTTCGTGCAAAGCCATTACACAAATATCATCACCTAAAACTCTGGAAATTAGGTCTGAGGAGACTTAATACTTGGTGCTTTCGAGTCATCTGACTTGGGAAGCACCGACCGAACTCCCGTTACACGGGTGGTAGGGATTGCCCTATGTGGAGGTTTAGGGGAAATTGTACGTGATAGTGTAAGTCCTAACAGACAATGATGCACGAAACCGGACCCTGAGAGAATTAAACACCATCAAGTTTTAAGTCCTTATTCTCCAAAAATGAAAAAAATGAAAACAAATAAGCAAAGAAAAAATAATACAAATAAGAGCCTTAATGGACATTACACATTATATCATTCCAAGATATTAAAGTTGCCTTTATTTTACACTGAAGTCCTTACTTAACTTGCACAAGGCTAGGTGTGTGAAGAAGATACAAATATTGAGTCGGCCCGTAGGATTACCGTGTACAATGATAGACAAAATTAGGTCCATGGAGTCGAGTTGCTTGGTTGGATAATGCATCAATGTTCGGATTTTGTGGGTAAATCCGCTGAAAACCCTCAGGACACCCAACTCCTCCTCCTTGGCAACAAAGGGGTTCATTGGTGATTCCTACGAAAGTGAGTTAGGATTTCTTGTATTTCGTATGCTTTTCTTTTCTTTCATATTTTTTGATTCATTGTTTTGCTCGGGACTAGCAAAATGTAGGTGTAGGGGTATTTGATTAGTAGAATATCATACATTGTATTTGTAATGCCCCCGATCTCATGGGTACGCACACTGAGAAAGGGATACAAGTGTCGCGATCAGAGGTCTCTGCAACGACCGAAGGAGTTACAATAGACAGACCAAAACAGACAACTCAACGATATATAAGAGAGCATGCATGCATAGACAGAATAGAGGTAACCAAAATAAAAGATTATCCATATAAGGAAATAATTCGATTAAAACACAAAGTTCAAAAGGAAAATACAACAATGTAAGTGCGGAAGCAAAATAACAAGAAGGCTCTGGTCTACGTGTCCCTCATGTACAAAATCCTTCGAAACATCTCCAGTCAACCCCTAAAGCATCCTAAGTACCTGAGGAAAAATATCAACAAATCTTCATTCACTACCTATGTATTCCATAGTTGTGCATGGCATAATTACTCTCAATCTCACCCCATCATGCAACAATAAACATACATACAAAATCAGAGCATCAAACATACAATATGAATCGACTAGCACAAGAAATCAGCAAGCATCAAGAACACATTCACGACAGCCACAAAGATTCATTCATGCATATACCGACTCCCGCACTTCCCACAACCCTTCTAGGCCTACTCCTCGACATCTCAGAGGGTGGAGGACGTGACCATGGTGGTGCACAACGGTCTGAATCAGCCCACACCTCAGCAGGACACTTGCACAACCAACCGAAACTAGGTCAGCCGTGCAAGCCCCTCCCAAGCACTGATCTTCTCGTGCGTGCCTGATTAGTAGCATGTCATGCATCGTACTCATGCTATATATATCATTTATTTTATCCCAATTTGGTGCTACTCTTGTGTTTGTTGTTATATTTCAGGTATTAGGTAATAAACACTACTGGAAAAAGGCCATATGCATCGGATATACAAGGGTATATACGACGATTTTTTGCGATACAAGTGTCCGACGTATATTCCACTGACGCATATACCCTTGTGTATAGACGTCGGTTATATAAAACCAACATCTATACAATGTACAATGTATAGACGTCGGCTATATTTGACCGACGTCTATTATATTTTTCATTTACCCAAAAAAACATTACCGCCTGTTATACATCCTATAATTCTCAAGCCCAAGTTGCCCAAGTGCCAATCTTTTGACCAATAACCGCGTAGAGAATGCCCAAGTAGCCTAAGTGACCAAACTCGTTCGTATTTGTTTGTAGAGGAGTGGTGGAGTACATCAACCAAAACATTCAAAAAATTTGGCCGATGCTCGACTAAACTTTCACGACCTATAGACGTCGAATATATAGGGTGATTGTTGTCTATACATACTGTACAACCTATAGACGTCAGACACGTTATACGTCTGACGTTTATACATTTATATAACAATAATAATAATAATTACATCCTATAGACATCAGCTACCCTATACAACCGACGTCTATACGTGGGTAAATAGTAATAAAAACATTGCAACCACCTTAAGCCCAAGTGCACCAACTGCCAATATTTTGACCATTAAATATATATATATATATCACATTTGCCTATTGTAGTATGGTCTGGTACACAACTCCTACATAGGAGTAAAGGAGTAGTGGAGTACTTCAACTACACTAACAAAAAACTTTCTCCAATGTGGGACTAAACATCAACACATATGACCATACACACACATGTGTACAACACACATGTGATAATTACATTGATGTAACTATTTTGAAAAAATCCAAAAAATTAACATTATTCTTATACAAAATAAATCCACATAAATTGTTCTACGAAATAAATCCCTAACAAATGCATTAATTCTTATACAAAATAAATCTAAAAAAATAAACAAAAACTATTTTCTTCTTCAGGAAGTATAGACATTGGTTATACTAAAAGGCCGACGTTTATACAAATCTATAGACGTCGGATGTCCAAACATCCGACATTTATACCTATTGACGTTGGATGTTTTGATATCCGACGTCTATTCGGTGACGTCTATTGTGCATTCTGCACTAGTGAAAGAAGAGAAGATAATAGAAGAAAAAATGACTATAAGAAATAGAATTCTTCCTCCTCCCTTGTAATGAACTCCTCTCTTGGTGGTCATTCTCTCTTCTTCGAGTGAAGCCTTGGAGCAAAACTCAAGTGGAGAGATGCTACTTGTAATGTGAGTGAGCAATAAAGAATGTTTTGTTAAGTTTCTTGTTGTTTCTTTTAATTCTCGCATGCTTAGTTAATTTTGTCTTAATCTTAGTAGAATTAACTAGCATGTTTCCTGTTCCTAGCATCATAAGCTTAATTTTCTTTTTATCTCCTTTTCTTAATTAGTAGTGAGTAGTTTCAACCCCCTTTGGCGGGTGGAGATGATGTACATTTATGTTTTGAAGTTTTGAATGTTTCACAAATTTAAATTGTGTAGACTTGAATGTTTTTATTTTCATCGGGTTTGTTTTATTCATCTACATGTTGGGGGATTTTTTATTGGTTTTGCCATAAAATTTCGACACTTCCCATGCTTGTTTCCTCATGTTTATTGACTGAAATTTTCTGTTGGATATGCTACATTTTAGTCGTGTGTTTGTATTAGTGTTTAATTGCTTGATTGATTGAAGAAACTTTGTTTTGATGGTTTTGCCAAAACATTTAGACACTTCTCATGCTTAGCTTTGTTTTTTACATGAGTTACTGGTTTTTTATGAGTCTTGCCATAACATTTAGACACTTCCCATGCTCAGCTTTGTTCTTCACATGAGTTCCTGGTTTTTATGAGTCTTGCCATAACATTTAGACACTTCTCATGTTGAGCCTCATTTTATGATAATCGAGTAGTAATTGTTGATACGTTGTGTAAATAGATTGATAGGTTTTGCCAAATGTTTAGACACTTTCTATGCATGAAGACACGTACATGACACACATACATGTTTACTTGCATCATTCATCACTTCTCTCACCTCATATGTGCATGCACTCCACCCTTCGCAGGTTTCCTTACTGAATTTAATCTTGTTTTCCTAGTTGCCTAGTTTTCCCTCTCATGTTTTCATCCTTGTTGTTTGTAGTTTGCTTGTTTGGTTTAGCGTGTTTAGTTAGTGTAATCACAACTATTCTCCCCTCCTTTCCACTTGCCTTTGAAAGAACCAGAGTCGACACACGTCCCTGGGGATCGACCCGTACTTGCCATGTCTTCACCGACGGCCGTGCACTTGCGGTTAAACATAATATCTGTCAGTGATAAGATCCACCAATGGTTATTGGCTTCTATCGGTGTATCTAGTTTTTGTAGTAGTGATACAATTATCGAGACAATTAATTTAGTTTTCCTTCAATGAAATTTCTCATCATTTTGTAAGCTTCTAGCTCTCTCCCTCTAATGCTCGGAAATGTGCCTCACCAAATATGCAATCAGTGAAACATGCTGTAAACAAGTCGCTTGTCAGGGGTTCCAAGTACTTGATTATAGACGGGGATTCAAACCACTCCTAAATTCCCATTGATTAGTAGCATATCATGCAACATATTCATGCTCTATATCCTTAATTTTACAACAAAATTATGCTACTCGAGAGTTTGTTGTTATATTTCAGCTATTATGTAATAAAGAAGAGAATGGAAGAGAAAAATGACTAAAGCATAAGAAGAAATGACTTAAATGAAGCATACTGGACCTATCTGTCATGCACAGGGACCCATCTGCAAGATGGAAGGACCTGCATGTAAGCCGGAAGTACCAAATAGCAAAACGAGAAACTCCACAGCATCATGAGGATTACAATAGAAGGTGATGAGTTCTATTTATAGCCATAGAAAAAGGTAATCCAGGACAATCCCTCGGTATGGGACTAAAACAATAGCGGAAATAGACTAAATACACAATAATACACACTTCACATAAATCGTAGCAGATCCAGACCAAAAGTGACCACCAATTAGCGGTCTTGGACCGCCAATTGGCGGTCTACAATGTTCAGATCGCTCTGGATTTGCTTGTGGGCTTTTCTGGAAGGCTTGGTTTGTCTTTGATGCATCTACTTCGCTTGTGGGAGCTCCGACCCGAATAGAATTGCCAAAATACTCCCCATGATGGTGTGAAGTATTCTTGTTTGCTCATTGGTCCTTCGATCTTACGTTCAGGTCCTTCGATCTTGCATCTTAGTCCTTGAATATGTCAACTCAGTCATTTTTCATGCTTTTAGGTCTTTTATGCCTCTTCTCTTCAAACCTATTTATTTCTAAAATTTAAACATAAAACTTGTCACGTAGCATTGTTTAGGTGATAGATAATGGATATAAGATACAAATATAAGCATGAATTGATGTCAATCACCAAGCAATTCAAAAGTGTGAAAATTAAATCAGATCTCATCCTTGCTGACTACGATGCCACGTCATCCTCCTCAGTCCAGTCAGCCCTATACGCCCAAACCAAAGCAAGTGTCAAATTTATCAAGAAATAAGCACCCGACTGACACGATTGAGTAAATCGGTTGCAAAACTGCCTAATGACTCACACCCGCTTACGAGTCGACTTCACTCGCCCAAAAAGGAATGTTTTCTTTGAAAAGGAAAGTTCCCCGAAATGAACAATAAGCATACAAAACCTCAAGAATACAATCAAAGAAGATGAAGGACTTTATTCCTATAATAGGAGAGCAGGTCTTACAACCTATCCCCCTTAAATAAATTTCTTCCTCGAAATTTGCTATCCCTAACTCTTAACAAGAGCTTTGGATACAACTCGTTATATTATCCTCTGGACACAATCTTCACAGTAGCAACACAAACAAGGCACAACCCAAAAGCGTTGTCAACAATTGTCATGAAAAATAACTACAGTATCGAATTCTTGACCTATAAACATTCATTCACATCATCACACTCAAATAACAGCAACAATAGGTATAAGACGATGAAATACAAGTGCCATGACAGACATAGATTCTCTGAACAAATTCATGAATCTAACAACCAATAATAAAAGAATATATGACATGTCGGCATTAAATAAATCATGAAGCTCGCATAAATCCAGCAACTAATAACCTATATATGTATGACATAAAAACAGCAAGTTAATCATGTATATCGCATACACTCCAGCAAGTAATTTATGCATGATCATAATATATATTCACATCAACTAGTTAGGAAGGTCACATAAAAGACAGCAACTAGCATACATGAACACATAATATAATCATATCTACATGGACATGGTGTAGGAGAACAATAAATAAAACAAGGAATTAATGATAACATCTCGATAGACAATACTCAGGCACAAGATATATCTAGGCAGCACTTAAATCATGTACTAATAACAATATCGCCATGTATTTATATATATCTACATGCACATGATGTATGAGGATAGCAATTAAAACGTGTAATCATAATAAGATCTAGATGGGTAATATACATGCACAAGACGTATCGGGACATCAATCGATTAATGCAATAATAAGATCTTGGTAACTAAATATTCGTGTGCATGATGTATCTAGACATCCAATGAATCATGAAATCATTGTCATAACATCACAACGTGCACTACTACAGAAAATGGAATATACGTCGGATGTACGGGGCTATATACGTCCGATATAAGCACTCTAAGATCCGACTTCTATGTGTGCGTCGTCTATACATAGATGTCGGCCTTCATATAGACCGACGTCTATACCTAAAGAATATACGTCGGCCGTATATATTAGACGACGTCTATTCTTTAACGTATAGACGTCGGTCTTTAGATAGACCGACGTCTATGCGTTAGGTATAGACGTCGGTTCAATAAGAGATGATGTCTATTCCTAAAGCATATATGTCGTATTCACACTAAAGCCAACGTCTATTCCTTTCTTTAGAGGAATAAACGTCGGCTAATTAATACAGCCGATGTCTATTCCTAAACCTGGACAAAAAAAAATTAAATAGCATCCGACGAAATTTTTTTTAGTCATCGTATTCGTGTACATACAACTGCACCAAATTCGTTCACCTATAAATTTGTTCACAAATACTCACAATTTCATTCACATGTACATACAAGCACAAATAGACAAGCATACATGCACAACCACAAACATACAACCATACATGCACAAACAAACAAGCATACACACTTGCAATAAATTCATTTTAAAATTAAGGTGATTATATTAAGGCATAAAGTGTAGGTTTGTAATACAAGTGCACTTGTTAACTAAATTACAAAAAATACTAGTGGCAGGAGAACCTCTTAGTTCGTCAACATGTTTCTGATAAAATAGCGAGCCCATCGGTCGCGAGTTTCATCGAGCTCCTGTTGCGAGAAGGGATCATTACTTTTTGGGAAGACCTATCAAAAAAATACAAGTGTGTTGAATATTAATAACTAAATATTGAAACTACAATTGAATATACAATTGAATAACGATCTACATTACCTCGGTTAGACATACGTCTTGAGTTGCCACATCGAGAATTTCCTCCATGTATCTCGTCACGTAGTAATCACATTCCGTATTTCCAACCTGCTTCCGGTACTACAAACATATAAATTCGCTAAATATATGTTCCTAAGTTAATTAACAAAAATGAGATCGAACGTACTCTCATTCCATGCCATGTTATTCCGGCTTTTGTGGTTGTTCTCCTACCACCTAAAGCTCTGTAAACCTTAATTGGCCTAAGAAGCACAAGTTAACATATCATTAAATAATACTAATAAAAATCCACGAATTACTTTTTTCACGACTAAACGAACTTACATATTTAGAAGTTTCTTTATTGGGTCCCTTGGTTTATTAGACCCCAACGGATCAAACCAATATGCTGAATTAGTCGTGGGGCATACAACGATAAGCATCCAATGAGCCCTGTTATATATATATATATATATATATATATATATATATATATAATTAGAAGCTTATTACAAAATAAATTTTCACTTTGAATTACAAAGTTTACCTCTCATGATAAGGGAGCAGATAATATCTTTTGTCTTCTTCTTTAAAGAATGTCCCAAGCTGACCCGATTTTCCCGTATATATTTGTAGATGGACTGATAAATCCAAATACTTGATCCTCGGGAAAGATTGACCTTCTAGCGTCGTAAAGATGTCTACAAGTATAAAAATTATACTTTATTACAGTTTTGATAAAATTATTCAATACACAACGAATCCATCGCCATGAACTGCATGATATCCTCTTTGGTGACGTACAAAGCGGGAGGCAACCCTTTATCCCCCTCCAACTCCCAGGTACTTAAGGATTGTGCTTCCCTACCTACCATACATTGATACAACATTTTGCACCTACTTGGAAGCGAATTAATGTTGATCGGAGATTGGTTGTTTGACCCTTTGCTCCGGGGGCTTGACACCTTACAGATATATATACAACCGTTAAAATACAATTGTTAACAAATTTGAAGTTTAAAGTCTTTCAAAGTTAAACTATACCTCATGTTTGTCGTTTAGCTCTACTAAATAACTAGGCCACCGCACGAACCCACCGATAGCATCGCCGAGAGTAACAATCTCTTCTTCCGGAAATGGCACAAAAGCACCAGCATCTAAGCAACTCTCAACTGCAACCATCAATTCTCCCTCTCCTACCTCTGTGAAGTGGTGTCTGGAGATGTTATAAACTTTCCTGTGTCCCACCAATCTTCAATCAGGGTCTTCGACACATAAAGCACATCTAGATCCATCCGCGAACTTTCCAAACGAGGGACCATCGATGAGGGCCAATTCTCGAGAATGAGACACGAAATCATCTTGTCGATCGGGGTGGAACACTGGCGGAACTAGAGGAGTAGTCTCCGCGAAAGAACCGGTCTTACGATAGGTAGGAGAAGTAGGCAAACAATCCAATCTCTCCAAAACAAGTTGCAACGTATTCTTCAAATCTGCGATCTCTTGCTGGCATTTGGTATGACCAGTCGACGAAGTAGACCGTTGAGTCTTTCCATAATATTGTCGAAGTCCAACTCTACTCCCTACGCCCCGCACACGACCGGGGTGTTCGTCGTTTCCCATGGCCTCACGTAGAATATCATTCCGACCATCGGAAGCAAATTCTCCTTGAGATTCTCTCAACTTCAGAGAGTCCTAAGTTTAAAACAATATTTACTAACATTTGAAAATTATAAAATTAATGATTCCGAATTAATAACATATATATAAATGATGCAACTTACTATCTTCGAGCCGATCGCTTGCGACTCGTCTGTGACGTACTCCCCTCTGGAGTTTACTCTCGCTCCCTTTCAAGAATCACAACGAGCTACGGGAGAAGGAGGAGATAGGTTACTTGCTTGCTCCTCACTCATACCGGAGTCAATTGCCTCTTGTTTCTTCTGAGCAATTTTTTCAGCCATCATTTTTGCTTCTAACTTTTGGTACCCTGTTAGAGACATACGATGTGTATACTTGTTAGAAGATCTAATCTTTTGGTTTTTTGCTCAGATGGCCTAAAATCAAGTTTTAATAGATTGTCACTAAAATCAATAACTAACAAGTTTGTTATGAAACTCAATTACTATATTATAAATTAAACTCAGTTACTATATTATAAATTAAACTCAGTTACCTCAAGCTCCGGGTTATCTCTGGATTTTCTGAATAGCTTCCATTGATTCGGAGTGATAAAGTTATAGACATCGCATGGATTTCTATCCTGGTAGTCTCCGAATATGTACTTGTTCGTTAAATTTGTTTTGTAATCCCTCCAACGAACTGACAAGTATGTCATCCACTTTTTCTTCAACTTGTCAGTAGATTGGAACTCAAAAGATTCCTACAACATGGTAACTTTATATATATATATATATCTAAATTTCGACTAAAACTATAGAAATCTATAATGGAATCATTACCTGCACGTTATCCCATATTGTGTCCTTCAACTTCTCATCTACATCAGCCCAACTCGAGAAACAAATGTCAACTTTGGCCCTCGCTAAGCTACCCAGAAAACTTTTCCAATTATCAGACAACATGCCTAATGGCTCAAGACGGTCATCAAACTGGATTGGAACTCTACTGTCTCTATTTCTTCTCCCCACGAATTCTTTCATGAGACAAAAACCTCGTGTACTGTATGTCTTCGAGCCTTCGGACTCTGAGGAAGTGGGTTTCTTTTTCGGAGCCATTATACTATTGAAGATAAATTCAACTCATTAAATAAGGTCAAGACATTAAATGTCTATTACAATGTGTTACAACAGAAAATTTGCACCTTTACTCTTTTTTTCCTTAATGGATTTTTAATCCATATACCTTCACCGTGGTCATCTCTAAACATACAAGTCTCAACATTTATTTCTTCATCTACTGAGTTCAACTCAGGTGCTTGGTAAGAGAAAGGTGGTGTCTCTTCATACTCGATCAGACTATCATCTGATACAATTTTTTTCTTCCCTTCCAGAATTACTACCAATTTCTTATCACATGGATCGGCCACATAGAAGACTTGTTTCGCTTGAGAAGCGAGAATAAAAGGTTCTCCTTTATATCCTTCTTTTGAAAATTCAATTAAAGTGAACCCCAAGTCATCCACTCGAACTCCACTTTTATTATCAGCCCACTTGCATCTAAATACAGGTACTTTGAATTTAACAAAGTCTAGCTCCCATATGTCTTCAATTACACCGTAATAGGACATGTCGGCGTATACAGGATTCTTGTCTTTAGAACTAGACACATGCAAAGACTCTGCTATTAAGGTGACGCCACTGTTCTGAACAGCACTTTTCGCATCTTCACAAACTGTGTTGAAAGAATATCCATTGATATCATAACCATTGTAACTTATAACAACAGAATGCAGACCGTAGGCCAACTATTGTATTGTGTCAGAAACATCACGCTTGCAAGTCAAATTTTTGAACCAAGAGATGAAATTTTTATTGTGACTATTAATTACTTGTTGATCACTCCACAAAGGATTTCTTTCCTTTAGAAACTTCATGTGTTCATTTAGGTAAGGTTGAACTTCATTCGAATTGCACAACACATAAAAATATGTTGTCATTAAGTCATTTGGATTTAACATTTTCATCCCACGTGTCCCTTTACCATCGGCACGTTTATCATGACGATTCTTCGGAAGTCCAACAGTTTTGGTGTTTGCTAGGTATCCAGTGCAAAACTCGATAACCACCTCAGCTATGTATCCTTCAACAATACTAGCATATGGTGTTTGACGATTTTTGCAATAACATTTCAACACTTTCATATAACGCTCGAAAGGATACATCCACGTTAAAAAACTGGTCCGCACAATTTAACTTCTCTAACTAAATGAATAACAAGATGAATCATAATGTCGAAAAAAGCAGGGGTGAAAAACATCTCCAACTGACATAATGTGACCATAATTTCATTCTTTAACTTATCTAACTGCACAGGATCCACCACTTTACTGCAAATCTTATTGAAAAAGGAACACAATTTTATTATTGCATGTCTAACATCTTTCGGTAATATGGATCTCAGTGCTACAGGTAACAACTGCTGCATTAAAGTGTGACAATCGTGAGACTTCATCCCCACAAGTTTCAAATCCTTCAGAACAACAAGACTACTGATATTTGAAGAATAACCTTGTGGAACCCCTACATTGTGCAAACACTGACAGAGAATTATTTTCTCCTTTCTAGACAATGTATAACTAGCTGGAGGTAAGTAATTCCGATCTCTTTTCTTCTTTGGTGCCAACATTGCTCGTATACCAATATCCACAAGATCAAGTCTTGCATTATATCCATTTTTGGTTTTACCAGGTATGTTCAACAGAGTGCCAACAAAACTATCACAAACATTTTTCTCAATGTGCATCACATCAATACAATGTCTAACTTCTAAAGTTTTACAGTAAGGGAGATCAAAAAATATGAATCTTTTTTTCCAACTACTTTTGTCGTTTGCTCGTTTGTACGGTTTTCCAAATTCACATTCAATGTTCCTTACACGTTCGTAGACCTTTTCGACGCTGATTTCAACTGGTGGATTCTGAAACTCTTGTTTTCCGTTAAATGCCTTCTTCAACCTACGATAAGGATGGGAGTGCGGCAAAAATCTCCGATGACCAAGATAGAGAGTCTTAGAACCATTAACTTGTTGCAAAGACCATGTATTTTCCTCGTAAATTGGACAAGCTTTATGACCTTTGACTGAATATCCAGACAGATTACCATAAGCTGGAAAGTCATTAATCGTGCAAAATATCATTGCCCGCATTACGAATGACTCCTGACGATAAGAAAAAAAAACTGACTCTCTGTCATCCCACAATCTCTTTAGGTCATCAATTAAAGCTCTTAAATACACATCGATGTCGTTTCCAGGTTGTTTCGGACCAGAAATCACTAAGGACAACATGATATATTTGCGTTTCATGCATAACCACGGGGGCAGATTGTAAATTACAAGCAGAACGGGCCAAGAACTGGAATGCTACTCAAACTACCGAAAGGATTCATTCCATCAGTACAGATTCCAAGTCGTACATTCCTGGATTCTTCACCAAACATAGGAAAGTCGAAATCTATTTTTTTCCACTGAGGTGAATCTGCAGGGTGACGTAGCAACTGATCATTTGGTTTCTCACGATCAGCATGCCATGTCATGTTCTTGGAATCCTCCTTACCCGCAAACAAACATTTAAGCATTGGTATTATCGGAAGATACCACAAAATCTTAGCTGGAGGTCCTTTGATGTTCATCTCATCAGCCTCTTCATTGTGGTTTGGTCCACTACGTTTCATTTTGTATCTTGAAACATTACACCTCAGACAGGAATGTATGTTTTCAAACTCACCCCTATACAATATACAATCGTTCGGGCATGCGTGTATCTTCCTATATTCCATTCCTATAGGGCACAACACTTTCTTTGCATCATAAGTTCTATCTGGCAACTCATTATCATCTGGAAGCATCTCTTTCACTAACTTCAACATTGATGTGAAACTGACATCGGACCAACCATTTCCAGCTTTTTAATTGTACAACTTCAACACCGCTGACAATCTAGTGAATTTGATACAATTCTTATACAACGGCTTCTCATTGTCACTCAACAAATTACAAAGTAAATCGGGGTTGGACGAAAACTTTTCAGCCATATCTTGAATCATTTCCTCTAAGTGATCTTCCACACTAACCTCTTCCCCGTCAGTCTTGGAACGACTAAATGATTCATTTTCGCCGTGTCATATCCACCGTCTGTAATTTGGGTCGAAACCTTTCTCAAACAAATGATCTTTCATTTTCCGAAAAGTCAGCACTGACATATTATGACACTTATTACACGGACAATACGCCATGTCGCTGTCTTTCATTTTCTTGGATTGTTTTTTGGCAACCTCTAAGAACATATTCACTCCGTTCTCATACTCATCACTCAATCTATTTGAAATAATCCACTCTCGATCCATTTCAATCTAAACATTAACAAAAATGATAGTTATTATTGGAGACAATAAATAAAATTTCAATTTAAAAGAATGTGTTCGTAGATGAGAATATTCGGAGACATTAAGATGAGAAAAGAATAACTCAGAGGAGAGGAGATGAAGTCCTTAATCTAGCATGGGAATAAGGAAGATTAGAAACCTAACTAAGCAGTCAAGGCCAAAACAGCCTAAAGTCCACTATAGGTCCTTAGTAATAGACGACGCCTAACTTCGAGGTCCCACCGAGGACCACTAGTCTGTAGGAAATCAAGAACCCGGAGGTCCCTAATATCTCAGGGAGACTAGATGGGCAACAACGTTCAGGCCGAAACGGTCTTCAACATCGAGGACCACTAATCTGTAGGAAATCAAGAACCCAGAGGTTCCTAAAATCTCAGAGACACTAGATAGGCAATGACATTCAGGCCATAACGCTCTTAAACGGTTTCCTCTCCTTAATGCGTCCGAAAATCCTAGGGGCCAACGTCTATTTGATTTTATTAAGGCTCTTTTATTAAGTGGTTTTTGGGCTAAGGAAAGGGTGATGAAATCCCCCACCTCATCTTCTATAGGTGACTGCCCCCTAAGTGTTTTTCATTCCTTAATCTAACAAACAACACACCAAACAAACACTCACCTCACTCTTGTTATAATGCAAGTCTTACTAACTAATGTGTGCTTTCTAATGAATGATGAGTGAAAGATAGTACGTACCTTACGCCAACAATCTACGACAGAAATCGTAAATAAATAATAAATATGATGAATGCAAATCCTATATGATGAATGACTTAACAAATATTGTCTAATCTTTTGCTTTGGGTTATTAAAGGCCAAGTTGTTTAAGGGGGTTAATGAGTTAAACATAAAACTTTCTAAATAAAAGAATATCTTAAGCATAAATAAACATTTAACTAAATAAACATGTAACTAAATTTTAATCTATAACTTTAAACATAAAAAGCTAGGCTCGGATATAACATACAAGCAAGGCATAGCAAAAATTTAAAAACCAAAGATTTTCAATTAGGGTACCAATGTTATACCACTGTTACAACGCAACCTACACAAATAAAACATCAACGAAAATTCCTCATTTAGTATTAATCAACTACCAAATTAACAATTTCTAGTAAATTAATCCACTACCAAATTAACAATTTCTAGTAAATTACGAGTCCAAAAGACTTCGATCAAAAGCTTAACCAGTTCAAGCTAGCAAGAGACTCCATTTCTTTCAAGAACATACAAACTTAAGCGTAAATCATGAAAATACGAATATATTCAAGATTAAAACCAAAAAAATGAAATGTTGCATTCACCAACAATAAACGAGAGGAGAAGTTTACTAACATTGAAAAGAATCGTAACTACAAGAAAAATCCGAAAACAAACCAACAAAAACGAACTTAACACTTACGTTGGTTAGGATGAAGAGGAAGAAGGAGGAAGAAGGAGAAGAGGGCCGGAGATGGGGAGGAGAGCTTGGGACGTCGCTGCGGTGCCGGAGACGGTGCGGATCGGTCGGAGGTCGGTCGCGGAGGAGAGTTCGATCGCGGGACGGCTAGGGTTTGGGTGTGTTTCGTCTGAAATGAATGACAGAAAACGCGTATGTTCGATTTCTTTAAGACCTATAGACGTCGGATATTAAAGATATCCGACTTCTATACCTCGACGTCTATACGCAGGGGGTATAGACATCGGTTGTCTACACCAGCCGACGTATATACCCTATAGACGTCGGATTCACAGGGATTCTAACACCCGACGTCTATAAGTCGACGTCTATAGCGTATAGACGCAGATGAAATCAGTATTCCAATAGCCGACGTCTATAGTATCATATAGACGTCGGTCATAGTAACGACCGACATCTATGTTATCTTCGTCCAACTAGACGTCGGCTGTTATAACAGCCGACGTCTATTTGGCGACGAGTAAAGACTATTCTGCACTAGTGGTGAACTTACTTGCATGCACCTACATCACCATACACACACAACCGCAACAACAATTATAGTAAATTAGGTAAGCACATGCCATAATAATCGTAGCTCATGGAAATCAAGCATGCAACCTCCAGGAGCTATGGGTCATGATGAGATGATTATACAACACTTACTTCACTCTATTATAATGCATTTATGGGTTTAAAATTTATTCATGCATGAATCTAAGTGTATTTAGGAGATACATGAGACTATCAGGTGGATGATTTCAGGCCTCATCATGCAAGACATCGAGGTTGTAAACCTCAACCTCTAGTCGCATACAAGCACCCAAAATTTTGCATTACCTGCACTAAATACTAAACATACGAAGATTGAGACTATATGAATAATATAGGATCCCACGATGCAATTATGTTAATACAAGTGATAGGCATGCATGCATGAATGGATGACAAGTTACTTCTGATTTCAACATTTCAGCGCATTGCATCATGCACATAACTTAATTAAAATTGTTCAGTTAGCCTTTTCACGTAGTGCAATTTCCTGTTTCCAGCAACTATCTCACGCATGCTAGTATAACTTCATAATAGCAATCTAAACATGAATAATCCCATAACAGCAACTTAGCTAGGAAATAATCACATGTATCTAGGGCCAACCTCCACCGGAATCCAGCCGCACCTTGCCTTTTCTCTTCCCTGCCTTCCCTCCCACGCATCTAGGGTCTAGCCTCCACCAGAACCCAGCCGCACCAGCCAACTGTCCGGGACCTACTCTCCATCACATGCAAGTAAACTCAAGGAAGGGAAACCGAATGCACCAGCCACTCGAAAAAAAAACATGAGAGAGGAGAGAGAAGGAGTGGCGCAACATGGAGAACCTAGGGGTTTCTAGGGTTTCCGATTTTTCTTCCACCAAATCTCTTAGTTTTTTGCACCAAAATGGATCCCAAGCCTAGTTCTACTCATTTGCACTTAGAAGATGGAGGTTGTGGCACGTTTTTGGATCTCCATCCACCACCATTGCATGTCTCATCCTCATCTCTTGGACATGATGGAGAGGATGGTTCCGCACCACATCTAGGGAGTGTTCTTGCTCCCCCAAGGAAGTGGAGCGAATTATTCAAGGCTGGAAATAGGGTTTCCACAGCCCTAGAGTTTGTCCCTTCGGCTGAGAAAGGAGGGGAGAAATTGGCGTTTTGTTCCAAGCAAGAGGTAGTTGAGTCATTGAAGAGATGGGATAAAGTTCTTGTTGGTTACTTCATTGCATTTAGACCACACTTGCCTACACTTGAGAAACACCTCCACAAGGTGTGGGGCTTGGCTGGAACGTTGGAGGTCATTAAGAGGAGTCAAGGGTTTCTTCTATTTCGTTTCTCTCTTGCTAAAGATAAGAAGAGCGTGCTTGAAGGAGGTCCTTGCTTCATTCGAGGCTGCCCCCTTGTGGTCCTTGAATGGGCACCGGAAGTGGCATTGCAAAGGGCAAACATCACCACGGTTCCCATTTGGATTCGTCTCCCGGAGCTAGACCTTCGATTTTGGTCTCAAAAAACGTTGAGCAACATTGTGAGTGTTCTTGGGAGGCCATTATACATGGATGAGCAAACCGCATCGGGGAGGAGGCTTGCCTATGCTAGGGTGTGCGTGGAAGTGTCCTCTGATTTCAGTTACCCAAGTTGGGTGGAGGTGCAAATAGAAGAGGCCGGCATACATAGAGTAAATGTGGAGTATGAATGGAAGCCCGGGTATTGCACGAATTGTAGCGAGTTTGGTCATAACTTGGAAAGATGCAAGCTGAGAAGAGGGGCCATAAACAAGGTTAGTGACACTCAGCAAGGAAAGGAGGAGAGGTGGGTCGTGGTTGATAGGAGGAAGGCTGGAAAGAGCAATGCAATGGAAGGAAATTCGGAGTTGTCTAGCAATGGCACAAACGTTTCTTTGGTGGAGTTTGCAACTAGAGGTCAAGAGGAGAAAGGGAAGGCTAGAGGAGATGATGACGTGGAAGGAAGGAGTGCTGATGTGGAAGAGGGAGCAAGTCTTGAAATGCCATGTGGAATGTTAGATGAGAGTGCACAAGTGGAGAGAGAATGCAAAAAATGGAGGGTGCGTCTCTCTCTCTTGAGCAAGGAAAAGCCTTGATGCAAGTAGCATGTGGGGGGGACCAGATTTGCTTTGGGGTTAGGATGGGAGACATGTTGGATGATATGCAAACTGATTCCTCTTTGGGGGCACAAGAGGGGGAGCCTAGTGGTGGACAAAAACAGCAAGGGGAAGTGGGAGTGGAAAGTGTTGTTTCTATTTCGGGAAGAGCCAATGGGGAGAGAGTTGAGTGCTCTAGGTTTGGATGGGCAAATGAGGAGGATGTTATTTTGGTTGCAAAAGAGAGGGAGCTGGACCACTTGACTCCACTTGGGGGAAAATTATCAATTAGCACCTCACATAAAGGAAAGAAGGGAAGGGAGGAAAAAGAGGACATTTTGCTAGCAAGCCCCCCACGAATTGAGAGGGAGAGTGGCACCAATCCTTCTCTTGGGAAACAGATTTCAGTAAGAAAGGAGAGGGGGGTAGAACAATATGGCACCTTGCAAGGGAGGCCCCCACGATATATGTGTGAAGAGGAGTTACTCTCCTTGGGAGAGGCAACCCTAGAAGACAATACTAGGACCACCGTGGGGACAAACCATGCTTCGCAAGAGAAAGGGAAGGCAAATGTAGGCACAAGTGTCCATGGAAATGGGGGTCACGAAAATTCAGGCAAGAAAGAAAGCAAGAAGACTTCTCCCACAAGGTGAATCTCATGTGGGTGGACTAGCTTCGTTGGTATGTGACGAGTTAGGGTGGAATTCACCAACACGAGTAGCAAAGATTAAAGATGTTTCGAGCCTCATGTCACACACAAGTGGAGGAAGGTATGACATTCTTGGACACAAGGATTTTGTGGAGGAGGCGGAAGAAGAGAAAGAGGATGTGGGAATTGTCAAACCGGGGTTAAAGAAAGCGATATCGCCACCACCAACGCTTAGGCGATCCGGAAGGAAGTTAAACAACAAGCTCTCTAGTGGAGGTCATGGGTGTCACCCCACACCTTTAAACCCATGAATGTACTAATGTGGAATGTGCGCGGAGCAAATGGACCCGGCCGTGCACTCATGATTAGGGGTCGAATAAAGGAGAAAAATCTGGATGTTGTATGTCTTATGGAACACAAGGTAAAACATAAGAAGATGGAAAGATTCAAACGAGCGATTTGGCCGCATGCATGGATTCCAAATAGGTTGATCGTGGACTCGGGACGGCTGTTGGTGTTGTGGAATGACAAAGTTATTGACCTTCAAGTGACTTTCGAAACATCACAACTACTACATTTTAAGGGCTGCAAGAAGATGGATGGGGCAACATTTGATATCACGGCGGTGTACGGAGAAAATGGGCATGTGGATAGGAGAGCTTTGTGGAGTGACCTTCATCTTGTGGCTCCGGAGGTTTCGAGGCTGTGGATTGTAGGACGTGACTTTAATTGTATTCGCTATGCTAGTGAGAAGCGGGGGGGGGGGGGTGCTGCTGGAAACGAGACAGCCATGAAGGAGTTTAATGAGTGTATTGATGCACTCCAGCTACTTGAGGTGCCTTCTACGGGAGGAGATTTCACATGGTCAAATTCTTCCGAAGGAAGTGCATGCATTGAGACAAGGATTGACCGTATACTCATGAACAATGCGTGGCTCGAGATGTTCCCGAAATCATATTACATCGTTGGTGATAAAGATCTTAGTGACCATGCCATGCTAGTGATGAGGACGGAGGGAAATGATAAAAGGAAAAAGAAAATGTTTCGTTTTGAAAACCATTGGACGGAGCATGAGGAGTTCAAAGCCATAGTGGATCAAGCTTGGTCTACATTTGTATTTGGCACGCCTATGTTTCGTGTTGCTGAAAAGCTAAAAGAAGTAAGGAAGGAACTTATAGCTTGGAGTGGAAGAACATTTGGGAACATTACAAACAAGGTGGGTGAAACCCGGATTGCCCTTGAGGAGGTGAGAAAGAAAAGACAAAGCCTACCACATCTAATAGAGCTAGCCGTTGAGGAAGGGACAGCAAAGGGCAATCTCGAGCGTGCCCTTGCTCGGGAGGAAGCCATTATCCGGCAAAAATCAAGGGTGAAGTGTCTGAAAGAGGGGGATCGAAATACTAGGTTCTTCCATGCGCAACTCCGTGTGAGGAGAGCCACCAATCAAGTGAGGAGAGTATGTGAGGGAGCGCATATCGTGGAGGAGGAAGGCAAAATTCGGGAGGCCTTTCGGCGTTTTTATGCTAACCTATTTGCTCATGATTTTCAGGTACAACCCATTGATCCTTCTCTCATCCTCCCACAGCTCCGGCCGGAGGAAGGGAGAAACCTCACCCAAAAGCTGGAATTAAAAGAGATTGAGGAGGTGGTGTTACATGCAAATGTGGACAAGGCACCGGGCCCCGATGGCCTCAATGCAAAGTTCTTCAAGACCACGTGGGACACCATCAAAGGAGACATACTTCAGGCCATGAACTCCTGTTTGGACAGCGGAAGAGTGCTCACCCAATGGAAATCTACCTCAATCACCCTCATCCCGAAGAAGAAGGCACCGAATTCGGTAGAGGATTATCGTCCCATCACTCTATGCAACATGACCTATAGGTTCACCTCCAAAGTGCTCGCAAACCGAATCAAGGGACTGCTGCCAAGACTTATTGGGGAGAACCAAAGTGCTTTTGTCAAAGGGAGGCAAATCAGTGATAATATTCTCCTTGCACATGAACTCTGTCACAATCTACACCTAGAAAAAGGGAGGGGACGGATGTGCCTAAAGCTTGATATTAGGAAAGCTTATGACTCCATCTCATGGTCCTTCCTTGATGAGGTAATGACTCGCTTTGGTTTCCCCCCGAAGTGGAGAAGGCTGATTATGAGTTGTGTCAAAGCATCATTTGTAGTGACGGTAAATGGAGCTAACTCAACAGCGTTTGCTGCGACAAATGGCTTGAGGCAAGGTGACCCCTTGGCACCATATTTGTTTGTTTTGTGTATGGAAGTCCTAAGTGAGATGATAAATCAAGCGGTGAGGGATGGAAGGAATGAGCCATTATCTTGTGGGGAGATACCCGTTTTGCATTTGCTCTTCGCCGATGATGTCCTAGTCTTTGCTAGTGCAACCAAGGCAAATGCTCGGGCTATAAGGGCTGTCCTTGAGGAGTTCACGGCATGTTCGGGGCTGAGACATAGCACGGAAAAATGCCAAATATTCATGGGAGGAAACGTGCCACATGGAGCTTGGATCGCAGCCCACCTTGGTATTGAACGAAAGGAATTTCCGGTGACTTACCTCGGGCTGCCTTTATTCTCCGGGAGGATGGGGAGAACTCATTGTATGTCACTAGTAAACAAGGTCAAGCAATGACTTAGCACTTGGAAGCAGAATTTCCTATCCATTGCCGGCCGGGTAGAGCTTGTGAGAAGCGTGCTTGTCTCGCTTAGTATCTATTGGACCTCCGCCTTCTTTATTCCTCGAAAGGTGCTGAAGGAGATTGAGAGCCTCATGGCTCAATTCGTTTCGGGCGGGCCAAAGAAGTGGGTTGATGTGTCGTGGAAGGACGTGTGTACTCCAAATGATGAAGGAGGGCTCGGTCTGAAAAGACTAACAAGCTGGAATGATGTGGGACTCCTTCGATTATTGTGGCTAGTTGTGGCGGAAGGAAGCTCTCTTTGGGTCAAGTGTGTCAGAAGAAAATACCTTAAAAACCGCTCTATTTGGCTAGCAAGGCCACCATCATCATCATCATGGGCATGGAGAGGAATTCTCCGAGTTCGTGACATTGCCCAACGGCACATCACATATAACGTGGGAAATGGGCAAGACATTCGGTTCTTCCAATATCCGTGGTGTGGCAAACCTTTTCAATGCGAGAGTTGGGGAGCTCGTCTTCATCATGAATTGGGAGTACCTTGGGATACCAAAGTGTCCTACTTCATTAGAGAGGGAACATGGAACCTCCCCCCCCCCCAAGATCAACGATAACGGAGGAAGTCCACTTGAAGATCACAAATACACGCATTTTTGGAGGTGTGGACCAGCCTATGCGCATAGAAGGGAAGGGGTCAACATTAGGAATAAAGGAAGTGTGGAAGTGGGTGCTGAAACCGGGGAGGAAGGTCACTTGGGCGGATGTGGTTTGGCACAAACATGCCATTCCCAAACATGCGATCACAGCTTGGTGTGCAATGAGGGGGCGCCTATTAAGAAAGAAGCTTATGAATCTACGAGGAGCAAAGTATGACCCGGTGTGTAGCCTTTGTGAGAGGGAGGAAGAGGACATGGACCATCTCTTCTGGAGGTGTTCGTATATTAGAGGGGGGTGGACAGAACTACTCCTCCTCATGAAGCTGGGAACTAGGATTGCAAGATCCCTCGAAGCTGAAGCCACACTTGAATCCAGCAAATAAGCCTCTCACACGCGAGAGGATCCCAGATTGCAAAGGTGGTGCGAAGGTGGGCTCTTAGTGCCATGATTCATGAGTGCTGGCTGGAACGAAACCGACGGATTTTCGAGGGAGAGAAGAAGGAGCCAGGAGATATCGTGGTGGTAATCAAAGACATGGTTGGGTGTCTTTGGGATAAAATCAAGAAGCTTGCGGATAATGATAGCGAGGAGCAGAATTTTCAGCTCACGTGGTGCTAAGTTTGGGGGATACTCGGACATGATTTAAACTACATAGTTTGAGTGATGCAATACTTGTAGTGTGTGTGGCTGGTCATGCATGTTTGGCATGCCCGCGAACTTCAACTTTGTAACCTTGTTTCTTTCCTTTAATAAATTTAGAGGCCAAGCCTCCCTTTTGCTTTGCAAAAAAAAATGCACCAGCCACTCAAGTCTCCAACAAAGGCCACCACTGCCACCTTAGATGCCTGACTAGAGTAGGTTGGATCTCACTGGAGCTCACCGGAGTTCTGGAGTGCCTGGCTGCACCAAACGCCAGCCACCAAACGCGCCAGACCATGCGCGCGTTTGGTAGAGAACTCGGTTTGGTGGTGCAACCGATTGCACCACCTACCACAATGGTGTTGTCCGGCCCTCCAGCCAACACCCCCACTCTGTAAACTCCTCAAGGGTCCAGAGCATACCTTGTTTGCTGGAGAAGGAGGACGGAGTTTGCTGGTGAAGTCACTGCAGCTGCCTCCTATGTGCACCGCTTCTTGCTGCTGCAACCTTCACATGATGCCACGTCGGAGGTTGCTGCTTTGCTGGAGCTGCTGGCCACCAAGGCACCAGAGGGGAGAGGAGGAAAGTTGGTGGTTGTGTGGAGAAGAGGGAGAGGTTGAAGCCGCCTGAAGGTCGCCTGAGAGAAGTTGTTGAAGCCTTCTACGCGTGCCTTGCTTCCTTGCACGCTGCACCCTTGGCTGCCCGGAGTTGCTGCTTGGTTAGAACATTGGAGAGGGAGGAGAAGGATGGATTTTCATGTGGGAGGAGGTGGGGAAATAGGAAGGGATGGCTAGGGCTAGGGTTGGTGGTTTTTGTTTCATGCAAGAGAAAAGGCAACAAATGAATGCCAATTATTCTCTATAACGTCTTGCCAAAAACCAAGCAATTCAAAAGTGTTTAAATAAAATCAGATGTCATCCTTGCTGACTAGGATGCCACGTCATCCTCCTCAGTCCAGTCAGCCCTATATGCCCCAACCAAAGCAAGTGTCGATTTTCTCAAGTAATAAGCACCCGATTGACACGATTTAGTAAATCGATTGCAAAACGGCCTGATGAGTCGCACCCGCTTACGAGTCAACTTCACTCGCCCAAATTGGAAAGTTTTCTCCGAAAAGGAAAGTTCCCCGAAATGAACAATAACCATGCAATCAAAGAAGATGAAGGACTTTATTCCTATAATAGGAGAGTGGGTCTTACAGCATTCATGATATATATCTTTTATTTTACCTTAATCTTGTTCTACTCAAATATTTGTTTGATGTGTTTCAGGTTTTAGGTAATAAAGAGGAGGAAGGATTACAATTTGCTCCTAGCGGATTCGATTAAATGTTTGGCATTTGAATTTCTCTAGTGGATTGGGTAGTCAGGTCAGAGCACTCTGGAATATCCAGATCTAATTGCAGTCTTCCGATTGCACCTAGATTAATCTAAACCCTCTAATCGTTTATAAATACATGTAATCCTTCTTCACTTATTCTTTCTTCTCCTCATTAGGTTTGTTTTATTTCATGTTTAATAGAGTAGTGGAGGAGAGGAAAAGAACACTTGTATTCTTTTTTCTTCATAAATCAAAGTTATTGTTGTTTACTACTTGTTTTAATCTAGTCTTCTTTGCTTGTTATGTGTTGTTTTTATGTTGTTGTTTTGTTTGTTAACATATTGATTAGTGAGTAATCCAACCCCATTGGGGGTGGAGACTGATGTGAAGTGTGAATGTTGTGAGATTGGTGTGTGTTTAATCTTAATGTTGTTGCTTCAAATGATTTCCATGTCTATTTTAATGGGTTTCTCACTCTTGCATTTGAAGTGTTAATGGTCCTAATGGATACTTAGAAAATGCTTTGGCTAGTGAGACTAGTTTATGGTGAATGATGCTCTGGCTAGTGGGACTACTTTATGGGGAATTATGAGGTGAGGATAAGATTGAAGTGGATAAAGGGATAAGAAATGACATGTGATCTTATGGTTTTATTTAACCTAATCTTGATTAGTGTCTTGTATGTTTTAATGATCATGCTAAATCTTAATTCATGTGGAGGCACACTTGGGACTATGGCTAAGATAGATTTCTATATTATTAATGTCAAGAGCACTTAATTGTATACACGCAGAACTTACAGATGTATACTTTTGCATGCATTCTCCAGCTCCTACAGGACTAGTTATATTAGTTGTTGTTGATTCACATCGCATTCGTCACTTAGTTTAGATACTCTCAATCTCCTTGTTTCTTCCCTCTCACTCGAGTATGGTGGTTGTCGACCCACACTCACTCCTCGTGGACACGACCCGTACTTCCAACGCTCCAACATGGCATTTTCATTTTGAAAGAGTGGTGACTCCCATTTTCATTTTGAAACTGGTTTGTTTCAATTTATTTTGCTTTCTAGCACCTAGGGGAGAGCAAACCCAGTCTGGGTTTCAGTCCAAATATGATCCGACCGGTCCAGGTTCCCGTCCGAACCATGGCAACAGACTGGGTTCCAGTCCGGTCCGGACCCAGTCCATTTCCCAAATTTTAATAGAAAAAACTTGATCCGGTCTGGTCCAAACACTGATCCGACCAGCCCGGTCTTCGGTCCGAACTGTGGAAATGGTCTAGGTCTGGTTCGGGTTTTGACTGGTGCACAACCCTACTAGCGCAAAGCCCATTGGGTTCCGAGTTGCTCACGGTGTCCCGAAACTCTCCTCAAGACTCTCACTTCACAACGATCTACCACTCAAACTTTTAATCATTGTTTATGCCGAAGAATGAATGGATATATACCACTAGAAAGTAAATCTTCCTCTACCTTGGGATCACGAGATGTGTCAATTTTGCACCACCAAAATTACAAAGATCTAATTCGAATTCAATGTAATAAACTGCAACTACACTCATGTTGTGTTTCACGCCATACTCAAGTAGGTAACGCAAAACATCTACACTAGGTGAAACTACGGTTCCTAGTAACTAATTTGTAAAAAAACACTAAACTAACATGTATATACTCCTAAAGAAAGCTACGATATGAAGATGTAAACACTAAACTAAAGATCGTACAGAGTACACAATGTGTAAGAATCATAACATTGGGGTAATTCATGAATTTATACCAAATAAACACAAGTTGGTGGATTGGTTTAATATTCCTATGGGCACATGAAAACATGGGTGATACTTAGCATAATTTAATTGGCCATGTTCTAGATCATGAGTACATGGTGGTTAGAAGATCTTGGTGCATATAAAGTACGATTAGGGTTTACTTATTGATTGATGCAATTTGTTTCTTGGTCTCCCAACACAAAACTTCTGCCTTCTCAATTTTCTCTTAGCATGCACCAACATGACTCCTGTGTCAAAACTTGTTAAAATATATGGCTCAGACACATAATGGTCATGATGGACTTTAAGGAAACAATGTATCAACACCAAACGGGCATATTCAGCAAAGAAAACATGTCACGCATATCTCATCATCGGCAACAATCTTCCATTCACGCATCATATCTTATTGTAATAGGCAACACTTAACTCTCCTTTAATGTCTATTGTAGACAACATATATACACGATCCTCATATGTAACATGAAATTCATTCAAGAAATATATTAAAAAATCATACGCAAAATCAATATGGTATCACAGCATTGATCTCATATCACGGGTTGCATCACTGGCGGTGACGTCCCCAAAATCACCACCTCAGATAACCTCGTTCATCACAGATCCGACTTCCCCAAAACCAAAAAAACTAAATCATCATAGGCCTTCTAGCCTGAGACCCATTTCACCAACGTCCATCATAGGTGTTGGCCATAGACTCCAAAAAACCGTCCTTGTTCCCGAGAGGGGGCTGACGCACGAAACGACCTACAACCGTCTCCATTGCCTCAAAAGGAGCGGCGCCCCAAAGACTCACCACCAAACTCCTAATCGGAAAAAAATTACCTGTGATGGGCACAGTCAGTCACCTTGTCTCTCAGTGGCAAGGGAAAATTGGGTCACATCACAGGCCATACGCAAAAACCGACCACCGACAATGACAAAATCGAGGAGTGGCAAACCGTTGACCACCTCGCGATGACATGGGAGCTCAACTCCATGCAACCATAAATCTGGGAGTTGTTCATCTACTCGAACTCAGCCAAGGAGCTTTGGAACGCCATCCATGATCTCTATGGTAAACAACAAAACTTCGCCCATATTTTTAAACTCAAACAAGAACTCACACAAACAAAGCAAGGGCAGAGGACTGTCACCGAATACCTCAGTGCTCTTAAAATTGGTCAGGTGAACTCAAAATCTATGAACCGCCGACCAGAGATCCCAAAATCATCCAGGAGATGGTCGAACAAAATCAGGTCTACCTGTTTTCGATGGGAGTCAACTCAAGTTACGAGGTCCTAAAATCTCAAACCTTGCTATCATCGGAGCCACCGCCCCTCGGCCAAATAATCATGATGGTTCAATGCAAGTAAACCTAAAGACACACCATTCAACAAACCACAAACACCAAAAACCAAGCGTTCCCGCTACGCTCAACAGAAACCAAACAACAAAAGGAAAAGGACAGATCGAAAAAAGGAAAGTTGAACACTACGACAACTGCAAAAAAGCAAGGACATGGCCGCGACCGGTGTTGGTTCCTCTACCCCCACCTCAAACTACCAAAGGATGGACATGGAGAAAGAAAGGCGATAGTAGAGGCAACCCTAGCAGCGACAGAACCAATCATAGCCCTAACCCTAATTTTGGAAGCGAACAACACAAACGGCCGCAAGTTGGATCTACCTCTGGAAGTCAGGTTTTTGTATCCGATAGTTACGCGGATCACCAAATACCCAATTATTCGGGTGGGTCAGGCGGTCAAATCTTCTTGCCATATCCGGGTCTTGAAACTGGCGTGCACGCAGGTGCAAGGGAGCGTGCAGCTGCGGTTCGTGGGCCATATTGGCCTCGTTCAGTACAGAAGGAATTGGGTCATGTAATTGCACATCTCAACAGCCTCTTACAAATCTCTGGTCAAAATGTGACTCAGACAGGTAATGCCTCAGGTATTAAACCATTTGCAAACCTTTCAAACTACACTTTTGCTCCTAATTCATGGATTATTGACACCAGTGGTACAGATCACATGACTGGCAATATAAATATTTTGCATAACATCCATTATAATGCAAACACAAATAAATTTGTCACTGTTGCAAATGGAAATCAAGTCAAAATTATTGGCATCAGACAGACTACGTTACTAAAAAACACATCTGAAAATGTTTTGTGTTTGCCAGAATTCACATCTAATCTTCTTTCTGTAGCACGGATCACTCGAGTTTTAAATTGCAATGTGATTTTTACATCTTTTGATGTGCTATTTTAGCATTATTGATTTATGTTGGTCCCTCTGGGTTTTCACTTGGGTCATTACTGACTTACAATCCGATCCTTGAGCATTACAAACAGATCCATAAGGCTTTCAAATTGGTCATTTCTTCTTGCATTTAGGTCATATTCTCTTCCTTTCTCTGTTTTATTGCCTAAACCCTTAAACACGTCAAATAAACACTCGAGTAGCACAAATATGGGTAAAATAAAGGATATATAACATAAATGCAATGTATGATATGCTACTAATCAAATACCATAACCCGAACCATGTCACCAACAAAGGAAAGTAACACTATGTAATATCGCATGAACATTCAATTCTATAATGGCAATATTGTGATTGACCGCATGGTTGTAGATACTCAAAAAAATATTTTTTTCTGCTAAAGCTTGCATTATTTTAATTGCAAGCTTCAAGTGCAAAATGATCGATGTTCTGAGAGCAACATGCATGAGAGTTGGTTATGAAAACAAATATAAGAATAAATTGTCCCAATTAATGTCCAATTTTTGATAAAGATAAATCAATGTCAACTTTATTTTTTTTTCAAAAGATTGGACATTTTTCTTGTGAGTACACTAAGGAAGAAGTGATTATTGTGTGTGATCTTTCGATTGTGTTATGTGACTATTACAGTGATGCTTGCCAAAACTTCCCCTATGTGGATTGTAGATTCAGGAGCAATATATCACATAGCAAGGGATCATTTTGTCCTTGTTGAATACATGAATACCATTGTATTCTGAGTGGGAGGCGTATTCGTGTGGAAAATACACTAGTGCAGAATAGGCTTTAATCGTCGCCAAATAGACGTTGGCCGTTATAACAACCCACGTCTAGGAGGGAGAGCATAGCATAGACGTCGGTTGTTACTACGACTGACGTCTATGTGGTAATATAGACGTCGGCTATTGTATTATCGCGTTTATCCGACGTCCATGGGGTATAGACGTCGACAAATAGACGTCGGGTATTAGAATACCCTGTGCAACTGACGTCTATAAGCCGAGTGATTGATCGTTTTATTTAAACCGCAAGTGCACGTCCGCGTTGAAGCGGTGGCAAATACGGGTCATCCACTAGGAGGTGTGTCGACGTTTGGTTTGTGCGAAGGCGAGTGGTAAAAAATGGAGAGAAAGATTGATTACACTAACTACACTAGAATGCAAAAGGAAATGAAAGATAAGCAATAAAAACTAAACCCCATAGGAGGTAGAGAAATAATATGAATATAAAGATGTATGTGTGTGTGTGTTCAATTAAGTTCCTCACAACATGTAGTGCATGAAATCATAAAACTACATCCAACTTTGCCTCCACATGAATTAAGATAAGACTACATCATTAAAACATACAAGACAATAATTGGAATGAAGCTAAATGAACTCATGTATAAGACTAGACCCTACTATGCCTCCACATGAATTAAGATAAGACTACATCATTAAAACATACAAGACATTAACTAAGGTAAAGGCAACAAGAGTACATACACTACAAATTGTGTTTCCAATATTAACTTCATCCATATCCTAACCTTATCATTCCCCATAAAATAGGTCCACTAATCAAAGCATAAGCTAAGCTTCATTCAAGAGCATTAGCATATCAAAGATAAGAGTGAACACTCATTAGATGGTTATGGAAATCATATAAATCTCAAGGGATTAAGATAACACACACTTAATACACTACATGATCATACCACATATTTCTCCACCCCCCAAATGGGGATGGAACTACTCACACATAGTTAAACTAACTACTCTAACAAAATGAAGCATTATACTGAAATGAAACTACACTAATCAAGAAAGAAATATTAAAGAAGCATAAAAGGAAAGGAAAGACTAAACAAGCATGCACAAATTAAAAGACAAGATTAAAAGAAACTAGAAGAATTATTTTATTAACAAATGACTCACATTGAAGGTAGCATTCTTCTCCACCTTGAGTTTTTGCTTCAAGGCTCACTCCTTAGTAGAGAGAATGCCACCAAGCAATGGGTAATTACAATGGAAGGTGAAGAGTTCTATTTATAGGCATGGAAAAAGCTAATCCAGGACAATCCCCCGATGTGGGACTAAACCAATACCAAAAATAGCCTAAACAAACACTAATACATGTCCAGGAAAAAAGCTTAGCGGATCCGGGAAGGTCCAGACCGCCAATTGGCAGTCTATAAGATCCGAATCCATCTGGAATTTGTGATGAGCTTTTGTTAGCGTATTTGGTGGTCTTGGATGCATCTACTTCGTTTATTGGAGCTCCGACCAGAATATAATTGCCAAAATACTCCCCATGATGGTGTGGAGTTTTCTGTTTTGCTCTTAGGTCCTTCTGTCTTGCGTTCAGGTCCTTATCCCTTGCATCTTGCTCCCGCATCGCACAGCTGATGGGAATCTCTTATCCATCTCTCAAGCAGGACGCTTGCAAAATTCTTCTTTCCTTCAGTGCTTCATGTTCCACATCTGTCTATGAATCTCCTTTCTGTTGGCCGCTGTGCCTCTTTTGATCTCTCAGATATCTCATAAAATGGACTCTCTATGGATCCCGAATGACCAATCCTCACATGAATAGCTAGAGATCCAATAAGCCCAACATTGATTCCAGGTCTCACAATTAAGTCATTTTTCCTGCTTTTGGGTCCTTTCATGGCTCTTCTCTTCAAACCTCTTTATTTCTGAAATTCAAACATAAAACTCGTCACGTAGCATTGCTTAGGTGTAAGATAATGGATATAAGATACAAATATAAGCTTGAAATGATGTCAATCACCGAGTCTATAAGGTATAGATGTCGACCTATAGACGTCGGATGTTATAAATGCCTGATGTCTATAATCCCTGCATATAGACGTCGGGGTATAAACGTCGGTTATTTATAAAATCCGACGTCTATAGGTCTTAAAGAAAACGAACATACGCGTTTTCTGTCATTCATTTCAGATGAAAACCCACCCAAACCCTAGCCGTCCCACGACCGAATCCTCCTCCACGACTGATTTGCACTGTCTCCGGCACCGCAGCGACGGCCCAACCTCTCCTCCCTTCTCCGGCCCTCTTCTCCTTCTTCCTCCGTCTTTCTCCACATCCTTACCATTGTAAGTGTTAAGTTCGTTTTTGTTGGTTTATTTTCGAATTTTTCTTGTAGTAACGATTCTTTTCTATGTTTGTATACTTCTCATGTCGTTTATTGTTGGTGAATGTGACATTTCGATTTTTTGGTTTTAATCTTGAATATATTCGTATTTTCATAATTTTGCTAATGAATGAAAAAGACATGTTTATAACCACTAAGGAGAGAAATTAGGACCAATGTGAAGAGAGAAAAAAGGAAAATTAGAAGAATACGTGAACTTTAATTTGTTTTTTGCCATATGGAGAGGATGGAGAAATGAAGATATGGAAGCCGTGAAGTTTTGCCTTCACCGAACCTTTTAATTTACTTGATCATTTGGTTTCATGTCCAATCTATTCATTAACTTTTGGGAGTGTGGTCATGTAAAATTATATCAATTTGTTCCAATTTGAACATTATCACGAATTAAGACAAAATTAATGTAGGCATGATTTTAAGTTAAATGTAATGGTGTCTAGTCTGTAGATTGTTATCCCCAATTTCTTAGGAGTTTCGATGATCTGGAAAGAAAGAGTCATAAAAGTAAAAAAAATTGTGGGAGTATTTTCTTTGTGGGAGTATTTCTTACAATTTTTATTTAGTACGTCCAGTTTCTTTGTGAGAGTATTTTCAATTCTAAATTTTAAATGTTTATTTAGTTACATGTTTATTTAGTTACATCTTTATTTAGTTAAATGTTTATTTATGCTTAAGATATTCTTTTATTTAGAAATTTTTTAATGTTTAACTCATCAACACCCTTAAACAACTTGGCCTTTAATAACCAAAAGAAAAAGATTAGATAATATTTGCTAAGTCATTCATCATATAAGATTTGCATTCATCGTATTTATTATTTATTTACGATTTCTGTCGTAAATTGCTGGCGTAAGGTACGTACTATCTGTCACTCATCATTCATTAGAGAGCACACATTAGTTAGTAGGACTTGCATTGTAACAAGAGTGATGTGAGTGTTTGTTTGGTGTGTTGTTTGTTATATTAAGGTATGAAAAACACTTAGGGGGCAGTCACCTATAGGAGATGAGGTTGCAGTTGAGAGTTACTTAGATGCTGGTGCTTTTGTGCCATTTCCGGAAGAAGAGATTGTTACTCTCGGCGATGCTGTCGGTGGGTTCGTGTGGTAGCCTAGTTATTTAGTAGAGCTAAACGACAAACATGAGGTATAGTTTAACTTTGAAAGACTTTAAACTTCAAATTTGTTAACATTTGTATTTTAACGGTTGTATATATATTTGTAAGGTGTCAAGCCCCCGGAGCAAAGAGCCAAACAATCAATATCCGATGAACATTAATTCGCTTCCAAGTAGGTGCAAAATGTTGTATCAATGTATGGTAGGTAGGAAAGCACAATCGTTAAGTACTTGGGAGTTGGAGGGAGATAAAGGGTTGCCTCCCGCTTTGTACGTCACCAAAGAGAATATCATGCAGTTCTTGACGATGGATTCATTGTGTATCATGATTATCGACGTGCAAGTGAAGTAAGTGTTTCTTTGGTATACAATGAAATGTATTGAATAATTTTATCGAAACTGTAATAAAGTATAATTTTTATACTTGTAGACATCTTTATGACGCCAGAAGGTCCGTCTTTCCTGACGATCAAGTATTTGGATTTATCAGTTCATCTACATATATATACGGGAATGACGATAAATCAGGTCAGCTTGGGACATTCTTTAAAGAAGAAGACAAAATATATTATCTGCTCCCTTATCATAAGAGGTAAACTTTGTAATTCAAAGTGGAATTTTATTTTGTAATAATCTTCTAATTATATATATAACAGGGCTCATTGGATGCTTGTCGTTGTATGCCCCACGACTAATTCGGCATATTGGTTTGATCCGTTGGGGTCGAATAAACCAAGGGACTCAATAAAGAAACTTCTAAATTTGTAAGTTCATTTTAGTCATGGTAAAAGCAATTGGTGGATTTTTATTAGTATTATTGAATGAAATTTTAACTTGTGCTACTCAGGGCAATTAAGGTTTATAGAGCTTTAGGTGGCAAGAGAACAACCACAAAAGCAGGAATAACATGGCATGGAATGAGAGTACGTTCTCTCCCATTTTTGTTAATTAAGTTAGGAACATATATTTAGCGAACTTCTATGTTTGTAGTACCGGAAGCAGGTTGAAAATACGGAATGTGGTTACTACGTGATGAGATACATCGAGGAAATCCTCAAATTGGGAACTCAAGACGTATGCCTATCCGAGGTAATGTAGATCATTATTCAATTGTATAGTTGTAGTTTCAATATTTAGTTATTAACATTCACACTTGTATTTTTTTGATAGGTCTTCCCAAAACGTAGTGATCCCTTCTCGCAAAAGGAGCTCGATGAAACTCACGACTGATGGGCTCGTTATTTTATCAGAAACATGTTGATGAACTAAGAGGTTCTCCTGTCACTAGCATTTTTTGCAATTTAGTTAACAAGTGCACTTGTATTACAAACCTACAATTTATGCCTTAATATAATCGCCTTAATTTTAGAATGAATTAATTGCAAGTGTGTTGAATGTCAATTGTGTATGCTTGTATGTTTGTGTTTGTGCATGTATGCTTGTGTGTTTGTGCTTGTATGTACATGTGGATGAAAGTGTGAGAATTTGTGAACTAATTTGGTGCATGTTGTATGTACACGAATACGATGACTAAAAAGAAGTTTGCAGGACGCTATTTATTTTTTTGTCCAGGTTTAGGAATAGACGTCGGATGTTTGTAACCGCCGACGTCTATTCCTCTGAAGAAAGGAATACACGTCGGCTTTATGTATAACCCGACGTCTATTCTTTAAGAATAGACGTCTATTCTTTAAGAATAGACGTCGTCTGTTAGTTCACTAACATCTATACCTAAATAATAGGCGTCGGTTCGATATAAAGGTCGACGTCTATTCTTTAAGAATAGACGTCAGTTTATACATAAAGCCGACGTCTATTCTTAACGAATAGACGTCGGATATTGGACGTCCGACGTCTATGTATAGACAACGCACGTATAGACGTTGGATCTGAGAGTGCTTATAGCCGACGTATATACCCCCGTACATCCGACGTATATTCTCTTTTATGTAGTAGTAGTAGTAGTAGTGATAACTCTATCGTAGAATTCCCTGGAATTGTGACATGCAAAGTGATTTCTGAGATGGCCATACCTTGTTACTTCATGATGCGTTGGATGAGTTAGCTAAATAGTTAAGCATTATTTATGTTGTTATTTTGATGTCACGTGGCTATAAAGCTATAAAGGAGATCAATCACGGGGGTTCGTACCTGTGTGACATTTATTATGGTCGTGATATTCTCTTTGACGGTTTTGTTGTGCTGGACACAGTTGATGATTTGTGTAATAAAACTGCTAGTGCTTTTGTTTGCCAAAATTGCTTGAATGTTGATTCGGCAAACCATATGCTAGACTTGGTACTCATATTTGTGTTTATTGGATTAAAATATTTGCAAACGAGAAGAATACTCCTAAGTTGCCAACCTGTGAATCTTGTCTAGTAGGAAAAACCACTAGAAAATCGTTTTTGAAAGATGTCAGAGCTATTTCTCCTATGAATGTGTGCATTCTACATGAATATAGTTATTTCAACACATTTACTGCTGGCTTACTAGGTATTGTCATATTTATCTTATTTCTTACAAATCAGAAGCTCCAAAATGTTGTAAGAGTTCACGAACTTGGTTGAGAATCAATTGAATCATAAGATAAAAGACTTAAAACAGATTGAGGTCGAGAGTATCTCTCCTATATTTTCAAAGAGTTGTGTGATGAAAATGGCATATCTACACAACTTACTACATCTTACACTTCTCAGCAAAATGTTATTGCTGAGAGAAGAAATAGAAACTGCTTGACATGGCCAGAACCATGATGGAGCATGCAAGTTTGCCGACCTCCTGTTCCGAAGATGCCTTGTTGGTTGTGGCATGTCCTTCACATAATTCCATACAAATCAGCCACTTCAATTACATATGACTTGTGGACTAGAAGGAAGCCAAATATTAGCCAGTTGCGTCTATTACGATGCGTAATGTACATTAACTTTGCTTGTTACTGATATGGAAAACTAAGACGTACAGGTGGGAAAAATGTCTTTGTGTGGGATACTCGGATTACTCCAAGTGTTATGTTTTTTATCATGGTACTTGAAAATGAGCGAAGGACAAAACTTGTGTCTAGACATGCAATATTTTTTGGAAAATGATTTTCCCGTTCTTGTAGGAGCTAACAAAGAGTCAGTGGACTTCTCTATGGAACAAGATGATGGGTTAGTACTCCAGGATATCAGAATTTGGATAGTGAACATGAGGGTCACCAGTTTATCCTAGTGGAAGTGTTAGTATTGATAATCCAATAGCTCCCACAGAGGGTCAGCAAGATTCCCATATGCATCGTAGTGTACGTTGGCTTAATCTACGTTTTTGTTCAGTTTGGGAAAAGCTCATGGTAGCTCAAGAGGAGGTTGATATGTATGCTGCATATAGATAAGCAAAACTAAACCCTTTCAGAGAGCCTTTGGAAGGTCCGAACACAAATGAATGGTTAAAAGTCATAAATGAGAAGAATGAGTCTATGCGAGTTAACCATGTCTAGGACATTGTTAATGGATCTATTGATAGTTTCATGGCTCAATTGGTAGCTACAGGCTACACCCAAAGGGAAGGCTCTAGTTTGAGGAAACATTTTCATTGTGACTTATATTGACTATGATATTACCAAATGGATGTAAAGATGGGTTTTTTTTGTTGGAGAACTCGACAAGGAAATAAATAAGGATCGACCTCAAGGTTTTGAAGCCAAGAGATTTATGTGTAATGCGTGTTGGCTCAACAATGTTTGCTTTTATGCCTTAATCATGTTTATTTTGATGATTATTGAAAATCTAATATTAATTCATGCACAATCAATAAATCTAGTGAAACATATTCCATGCATATCATATATACATGTCTTGTGCTTTCTCTTGTTAGGTGCCAAGGACATGGAGGATCAAGGATTAAAACCTAAGAAATATAACCAAGCTTGAAGAAGAGTTGTATTTCCACTCATTGAGTTTTCAGATTGATTGTAAACTTCGCACAATTGATAGGTAAAAATTTAGGTTAGTTTGGACGACCAAAGACACTTTTAGACGTTTGAAGCACCAAAGGATTACTCTTTGTCCAATCAAACTTTGTCTAGTTGTCTGAATTCTTCAACAGAAAACCAAGTTTTCACCTGCCAAGATTCAGACGATTAAACCATCTTTCGCTCGTCTGAATATTTTTTCTGAATTTCAAAACATTTTTCTTGAATAAATTGGATCGACTAATCTTGGTCTCGGACGTCCGATCACCCAACACCAAAAAGACCTAAAGCTACTATTCTATATCTAAATGGTTGTTCTGAGTCTTGGTCATCCAATTTAGATGTGTCAAATATTTTTGGTCAACCAAACTCACTTTTTAGTCGTCTGAATTAATTATTATGATTTTTCTCGTATTTCATTGATTTATTTTGGACAACTAAACTATCTTTTCAGTCATCCAAATTTTAGTATTTGTAGATGTGTTTATACCAAATATAATCGTTACTTTGATTAGAGTTTTGGACTTTATACACCGGCTATATCCAAATTTGTCTCACTAGACACAATGGCTATTTGAACATTCGGATGCCAAAACATCCACATTCTATTAGACTGGGAAGTGATTCTCTCGAACCTAGATTTGGATGACTACATAGTCGTCCAAATGTGTCCAAACCAATCAATTAGGCTGACTAGTGCCTATTTCAGCTGTCTGGATTTTGTCGATTGTTAGACTAACATTTTGATCTCTTCTTCAAACTTGACAAACCATCCGCAAATCTTTTCCAACTGTTATGAAACTTTGAGAGCCTATAAATATGTGTCCTTACGATCGTTTGAGTATCAATTAGCATCTTTTCTCAAGACCTCTCTTTAGTATTCAAGTGCTTCAACTCCAAGCCATCAAGTTACATCTTATACTTTGAACCACCACTCAAAGCTTAAATCTCACACTTGTGTTCTTTGTTTCATATCCAAATCAATTGTGACAACTTAGAGTATTTGTCTTGTGATTCTACTACTCTATCCTAGAATCATCAAGGTTGAAAAGTTTAAGGGAGGGAGTTATTCTCTCGGATTGTGAGAGGACAACCAAGTTCGGTGAGGTTGTTCGCAAGCTTGCTTTGTAAAGTCCTTATCTCAGCCGGAAATGGAGATCAAATTAGTGAGGACGTGACCAGGGCTTGTGGTGATCGAGTGGGGCTTCCAAGAGAGGATTAAGACCTTGTTGGGGTTCCAAACCTCTATAAAATCTCTGGTCTATATTGTGGATTGTTTATCTCTACTTGTTTATTTTTTTTCCGATGTATCATCATTAGTAGATCATTAGTTTGTGATTATTTTAGGGGCATTGATCCCAATAAGGAAGTCCATACATGGCTTGAAACAAACGTCAAAATAGTGGAACATTCTCTTCCATCAAGCTATAAGAGAGATTGGTCCCCCTATGCTTAAGGAAGATCATTAGGTTTACATATCGAGTTCCAGTATTAAATTTTGCATTCAGACTATTGCTGACAATAAGAAGAAATTGTTGAAATCCACTAAGGAGTGGTTGTCCCCTATATTCGATAGCAAGGACATCAGTAAAGCAAGTTACGTCCTTGGTGTCAAGATCATAAAAGATAGGTAAAAACAATTCTGGATTGTCTCCAGAAACCTATATTAACCATATCTTGGAACAACACCATATGAAATATTTTAAAAAGCAAATGACAATCCTATTGGGGAAGGTTAACATTTAAACCTTTATAGGCTTCCTAAGACTCCTGAAGAAAAGAGAAAAATGGTTACAACTCCATACTTCAACTATGTGGGAAGCGTAATGTATAATGTGTTGTACTAGGTTTAAATATTTGTCATACTCTATGCATGGCGAATCAATATCGATCCAAGATAACCATGGCCTGGAAAACAGTAAAGAGAATTATGATGTACCTTAAAGATATGAGGAACTACATGTTGTGTTACCAAGCTTTATCGTCCTATTGACCATGGAAGAAAGTATGTGACATGCTTTGCTCTGGTATAAAAAGTTATTTAGTTTAAGATGTTCTTATAATACACTGGACTGATATATATTTTATGAGTCAGTTGTTGTCATAGTTTTCCTATGTTATGTTAAGACCTAAAGTATCAGTGGATGCTAAAATGTAAAAGCTAGATATTATTTTGTGAGAGTCATTATAATAAGAAGAGAAAATTGTGTACAAACATGCGTGTCTAGGTTGAATGGTAGTTGACCCACTTACCTAGGCAATTGCAAATGATTGATTTGTGTGTGATATGAAGTCCTTAGGCTTACGAAGGTTCTAATGCATTCACATGATATGTTCGACTTCTTTATATTTCGATTGAATTTTTATTTTGACTATACTATTGTCTGCATTATAGTTGTTCAGTATTTTAGCATGAAACCTTATATGTCAGCTAGCAGAAAGAACAACTCACTCACACGACCATTCGTCTTTGGCACTTTGGTAGTGAGCAGATAGGACACAAATTATAAATGATCTTTCGTGAATGATTGAGATCAGTTCATAATTAAGAAGTTGCCTTGATTTGGAATCAAGATGAAGTTCAATATATTGAAGAGGACTGACACGAATTGTCTGACATTTCATGTAGTCTATAGTAGACATGTGAAAGCACTTTGTGTGGTGCTAGATAGCGTCTGTATGACACTTTAGCAGCGACAGTGAGAATGCTTGTGCTAAGCGCAAAGCAATGCGACTAGACTAAGATGAGAGACATACATTTTGTTGTGTATGGAATGTTGCACCATAGCATGTATATCATACTACATGTGCTTAGCGACCATTTGGAAGTGGATGGATGGATCCCTGCTCCTTCATTGTGTGAGTTGAAGACTTAATTGTCATATGTTACCCTTGTGTAACCTTCGACGCCATCATGACACAAGGAGGTTATGTGGCTACTATGGGATGTTACCTATGATCATGATTGATGCGGTCTAAATGGGTATTTTTGGGAAGGGAGTCAACTTTTAGTATAGTGATGATCAAGGGCGAAAGGAAAGGTTTGATTCGATTACTTTGAAAGTGTTTGTTGGGCCCAACTATATTGGATAAGGATACCTTTGCTATGTCTTGTGAGTTTGAGTTTCGTTGGGGAACTGTGATATACACTAATTGTTTGATTTGTTTCTTTTTGAGATGATTCTACCATTCTCACCTCTTGGTGAGGTTTGTAGCTTAGTCTCATAATTGCACGTACATCATCGGTTGTGCGGCCCAATTGTGGTATGATTGTTGTGTGAAAGTGTTTTGGACACTAAACTTCATGTATCAAGAATACATGATGGGAAATGGGAGGGGCGTTTGGGACATCTACATATATGTTTGGGACACATAAGGATTTGACAAGTTGTCAATGTTCCATTGTGCAAGTGGAAGATATTGGTTTAACATGCCCAAGGGTAATGGGAACATGAGTGACTTGGTGTAATGTGGTTGGACATGTTGTAGATCATGGGTACATGGTGCTCACAAGGCCTTGGTGTATCTATAGGAGGATTAGGGTTTAGCTATTAATTGATGCCATTTCTTTCCTCCTCCAACTAACTTATAACTTCTCCCCTCTCAATGGTCCTTCGTGTGAAACAGCAAGACACTTGCGTCGTGGATTCACATTTCATCTCCAGGAGAGTTGAAATCTGACAGGTACAAATAGTCCTGCACCGTAAACGTCACTCCGATTCCATGTCATTGCATTCATAAATGTAGATCACATGTAGGTATGTTATCCCGCACGCTTCCGTTGTATATATCTAACATGGTGAGATCGTTTACAAAGAAGCGACTAGCGGTAAGTGTGTCTTACCAATTAACTAATATGTTATGTAACTAACCATTGAATTGAACAAAACACATTCTAATTTCCCTCAACATGGAATAAACCTCATATCTAAACATGGATCAAGCGCACTTCAACCACCCTAAATACCCCATTATAAATATCTGCATTTTGCTGAAAATACATTTTCGAAAAAGACTAAGAATTGTTTTTTATTCCCAAAAATATTGTGTTCCTTCTTCTTTCTTGATTTGTTATGACCCAATATTGTTTTAACAAAAACAATATATTTTTCAATCTAATCACGTTATTACAAAGAAAAATGTGTGATCAAAATATAGGCTTTGAATTGGATGTCACCTGAGAATGTATTCTTGAAATCAAAGTTACCAATATGAAGCTTAAATCATTCAAAAAATAATCACAAATCTAACTTTCAGTGGTAATTGAACAAATTATGGAACCCATTTTATGTAGAAACCCAGCTTGTGCAAGAAAATGGAAAACTCGTATTCTCCAAAATTTCATCAAATTAATTAATGGAGGAAACAAATTGCCCCAATCAATCATTGAATTTTACTATTTAATCATATGTCAAAAATATGATACTAAATAGAAACTAATTTGTAAACATATTTTGTCAAGATAATATATGTTTAAAATAAAGCTTTCTATGTATACAATGTATTGAACGTACGTGTATTGTTTTTTTTTCAAAAAATAAAGTAAAAGTAAATAATTTCATGCCTAACATAATTTACAAACAAAATATTTAAGGTATTGACATTTTAAAGAAAAAATGTAAGAAACAAAATATTACTTTGTATGTTAGATCCTAACCTCGCTTAAGGCTAATCCCGTGATTAGTGGGAGATTAGCATGGGGAATGGGTGGGAGAATAGTGAGGGTGATGGGTGTAGGGGGCCGGTACTGTTGGGGTGATGGTTTTGAGGAGAAAACCATCATCTCTTCAATTCCTTCTTCTTCTTCTTCACTCCACCTTTTCTCTAACCCTTTCTTCTTCCTTGTCCGGCGTTACAGAGGTGGACGAGGCAACTCCGGCGTGTGGAGGCGAGCTCGGGGTTGCGGAGGTGCGAGCGTGAGGCGTGGGTGCGAAGGTTGCTGTCGAGCGTCGACGTCGAGCGAATCTCCGGCGTGCTCCGTCCTTTTTTGAGGTATGCAGGTTCTTAGTGTGTTTTCTTGTTGCTCACTCTCATGGGAGAGTTTGGTTGGTCGGTCGGGGGAGGTCGGAGACCTCCCCGGCGACGAGAACGGCGTAAATCCCCGACTGGCGCGAGGTTGAAGACGACAAACGGTCGACCGGGTTCCTTCGGGCGGTCACCGATGTAGTGTTTTACCCGACTTTAACCATCACCGGTCGAACGATGCCAGAGTGGCGGTCGACCGGTTGCTTATGTACTGGTGAGTTTGGGGCTTCCTGTTGGTTTTCGTGGACCGTCCCTTGTTTTGGGGTCAACCGGAACTTAAGTGTACCTGATTTTTATGTATGTCGTCCGACCGTTTTATGTATATCGTTCGACCGTTATATGACGTAGACTATTAGGATGACCCTGGTAGTTTTCGGTCGACCGGGACCCCTGAGTCGGTCGACCGAATAGTCTTTGGTGATTTTGACCAACTCCGGATTTTGACCTCGTATTTGGTCGACTGGTTTTAGACTTCTGTTCAACCGTTTGGACTTAAGTGACGCGCAGAATAGTTCGACCGTTGTAGACTTTCGGTCGACCGAACCTATTGGGGACGGTCGACCGGTTAGGCTTTTTCGGTCGACCGTTTGTGTGCAGAACTGAATTCCTTGTCTTGTGATTGTGTCAACTCTGTCCACGGAAACCCGTGTCCTCGCTTAGAGCGTGAGCCGGGAGGTGACGGCGGGTACGTGCTCGTACCGCCAAGGGACCGCCGTGTGGAAGAGATTGGACACTTGGGTTGCGCCACCTCCGTATTGGACGTGGTGTGACATGTTCTTGTCTTACTCTCTGGTGAGTAGCAGACCTGAGGGATCGCGGATCCCAATGCGTGTGACGCATGGCTCGTGGAGCATGATGACCCTGCAGACTACGGTCTGGACCCGTCCGATGTTGTGCCGGACGTATGTTGTACCGCCGATGTTGTTGTCGGCGATGATGGTGCCTACGATGTTCCGGCTTGTGGTTGTGCCGTCTGATGTTGTGTCGGACGTATGTTGTACCACCGATGTTGTGCCGGTGATGCCGCTGAGGTTGTGCCAGCGATGATCCCCGATTGGGCACCTATCCTGGGATGTTGACCGACCGGGCTACGGCTCCGTCGAAGGTGGTGTTGACCACGTGGTTCCTTGCACGGAAGTGCGGACGCTCCTCACCGATCCCTTAGGCTCGAGTAGTCGCGTGTGGGGGGACGTGTAGCGTACTGTCCGTAAGACCGTATGTATCTACGGTAGGTTTCCGAGGGAGACCCGTTGTTGTTATTGCTAGACTGATGTCCTTGTGGACCCCGTTGAGGGTCGTTGTTGTTGGACTGAGGTCCCGTTTACCCTGTTGAGGGACTTGATGCATTGCAGATGTCACATACATGCTACTAGTATGATAGGTTCATTTACCGTACTATTGCATGCATATAGGTGAACTTGGCATACGGGGTTTCCTAATGGGAAACTCAGGCATCGTTGTTTGATTCATGTTTCAGGACCGCAGTAGGTTCTGTCGGGTGGTGACCGCGGACACACACATTTTGGGGTCAGGATCCTCATCGGACTCTTAGAGGTCGTCGTGATTACTTTATCTGTCTTTTCATTGTATTGTTGTAATCACGTCTTTTGACAAACTCTGTTGTATTATTGGTGCACCGACGGTTGATTTATTGAGTGACATTCCCGTTGATGAGTTTATTCTGATAATCTCTTGATTGTTTAAATTTTTAAATTTCCGTTGTTTCGGGATGTTACACTGTACGTATGAAATGTTTCAAGAATATGTTTTAAATGACGAAACGTCTCAGATGAGATGTTTGCATGATATTAAAAATAAAAGTGTGGGATATATGGAAAGTTTGATTTTTAAGTTATTTTGAAAAGCAATGTTGAAACATAATTCAACGTACCTTGCGCAATCTACTCCAATTAAACAAGCCAGGATAGAAATGATTCAAAACATAAGTTTGGGATTGCCCCAAAATGTAGGGAATGTGAAAACTTTAGTCAGTCAAGATCGTTACACAAGCTGGGTCTTACTAAGATATCGTAAATCGAAGTTTCACAATCAAGGGAGAAACTAAAATAGAAGATAGAAAATTGGCACAAACAACAAATGATAATAAAACACATTGGTATTTTGTAGTACGGATCAAATTAATTTTTCGTACCACCGTAACCATGTGTTGGTGTGCCAATAAGCATGACCATCCTTGAGGTTGTAGGTGACGACGTTGCGATCACCCTGTAAACATAAGCGATAGTTGCTGACTGGTCCAACTCTGTCACTTTTCCATACCTCTTTTCCGTCGCCATATATGATAAGCTGTCCGGTTTCCTTAAAGTGGAGCTCGCACCTGCTACCTTGGCCACAGGTATTGGAGGCCCAAACTGGTTTATTGTTGGCATACAAGACAAGATTGCCGTCCGCTTGCATGATGAACTCGTAATTCCCATTTTGTAAGGATTGTCCATTATGGAGGATGCTACCGCTCTTCATCTCACTCCCAGTAGGCCTTTCATTGGACATCCAGGTTCAATTAGAGTTAGTACTAAAAATCTTTAAAAAAACAATAAAATAAAATTACAGCAACTTAAGAAACTCGATTGAGGATGCATTGAAAAGTATCAAAACTGTGGGTTAGTTCGTCAACTAAAATTTATTTAATTGTCATCCGAACTTAAGATCAGTACTTTACCCATAATGACGCTTCTCCACATGATCAGATTCGTGATCTTCCTCTTTTATTGCTTGCTTTTTTGGCTTCTCGACATGATCGCATTCTTCAATTACGTTTGAAGGTTGAGTATTTGTAGAACCCATGACTAGTGCGGGAGAAAAACATACAAGATACTAAGAATTTCTTTCACCTGTTCAATATTGGGGAAGATATGACATGGTATTCATTGATAGACAACATTATCATCGATTATTTCTGATTTTTTTGATTTTTTTTAACAGTAGATATGGTCATGATAATTTTTATAAGGGTTTTTGCAACGGTAGGAGATTTTATAGGGTTTTTTATAACGGTGCCTCTTGGAATCCGTAATTGGCAATATGCTTCCGTTTTTTACCATTACTTGAAGTGCACTTGCGAGACGATACTAATTGCGCATATGCACCTCCATCAGTGAGTCACATTCCGTCACCGTTTCCATCCAACGTCGTTAGACAATTTGCAAATTATACCTCGTAAAATACAAACGTTCTTACTATTAAAAAAAATTAAAAAAAGTTAAAAACAAAAAAAACCAGAAATAGAGAATTTGGTTTTTTATGTTTTTAACTTTTTATTTTAATTTTTTATAGTAAGGATATTTTTATTTTGTTATGTTTAATTTGCAAATTTTCTAATGACGTTGGACGGAAACGATGACAGAATAAAACTTACTTATACGCAATTAGTATTGACTTGTATGTGCACTTGAGGTAAAGTTAAAAAAAATGTGCATATCACCGATTATGTTTCCCAGGGAGGTGCACCGTTGAAGAAAAATATATTAAATGAGCCACAATTCTATCATGGGTGATCCTAATCATGTTTATTTAAATATAGTATACGTTTAAAAAGTCATTAGGCATTGAGTACTTGAGCCCATAAGAAGCATCGTTAATTCATAAAAATCCTAATTAGTATTAACGATATTCTCTTTTTCTGACTAGAATTTGCTAATATCGAACTTGCAAATAAATTTAATGCTTCATCAGTTATCTAACTACTTTTTCTAGGATGATGTGTATCGCCCCAGAGATGTACGTCTTTCAAATGAAACCATAATCTGGATACTTTTTTCTACCATGTCCCAAATCAAAAACTGCTTACTTTGCTATTGAAAATTTGCATTTATTAGAAATTCATCCATATTTAATTTTTCACTCGAATTTTATGCTCTAATCATGCAGATTAACAGACATTCTTATTTTCCATGTCGGCGAGAAAGCTAAGAGTCTATGATTATTACTTCACCTACCGCGTAAGGCCATAATCCAAAACATTAATGGTGACTTGCAATAAGATGTAATCATGATCCGGACGACTTGATCATTAGTGTTCTTTTTTTTTCTTTCTCTTCCAAATCAGTTTTTTCTTTCTTCCACATTAGTTTTCTCTCTCCCCAACCCACTTTTTTTCTACATTATTCACCTCTTAACCACAACTCACCACAACTTATCTCTCTCATTCACATCATTTTGGGGTTCATCTTAGAAAAAAATTAAAAAATCTAAAAAATCAAAACAATTAGAAAACGTATTTTCAAAAAATAATTAAAAAAAATATTTCAAACTAATTTTTAAAAAATCAAAAGAAAAAATCCTTTAAAAAACGTGTTGCTGCAGAAGACCCGGACGACCTGGTCGTCGAGGGTCGTCTGGCGAGACGACCACCCGTTACGGGTGCCCTAAATCGATACATTGGCGACTTTTAATATAAGACGTTTGTGGCTAGGGTTTCAAAAAGGAATCGCATTTGTGGGTAGATAATTTATTGGAATGTTGCACTCATCTTCTGAAAGAGAATGCCCCACTCCATTATTGATGAAATTAATTTTTCATAGCGGATTAGTATGATTTGCCATACAAAGTCTTCGGACAGCCCTTAAGAATAAGATAGCATGGAGCATGATCTGTGGCATTGACAAGCATTTTTCTCTAGTATATCAAATAAAATATATGATGACAATGATGTCGACGGTATCTATCAATATGTTATCATGCTATTAACATCGTGAGGTCGTGATATACACGAATTTGTATTTGCTAGTCAATCTCTATTTTTATGGTTTTCGAGTGCGCTTGAAAATTTTGGAGTAGCCTCTAGGTAAGTAGTAGTTTTTATGGGGATAATAATTTATTGGCGTATTTTCATCTATATCCTCGAAATGAATTCCAATCCAATGAATACCGTCCAATTTGTTTGTGTATCATGTATACCCTCCAATAATAAAATTGATTTCAAGCATACCCATCCGCCCATTCTCTGACCCAAATTGGGTAAACATAAATCGTAGCTGTAATGTTTTGATTTCACTCCAACATTTTCCTTTTGTTGCTAAAGGGCACATTAGGAAATCCTCATTAGCCATTCAAAACTTTACAACCTGATGGCCTTTCATTCTCTCATTCATCGTGAACACCCTCTTCACGTTGCATATTGAATTTTATTTTTATGCTTTACTTGTTTTATTTTTGTCTCAGTTGTTAATGTCATGTATCTACATTTGATTCTAACTTCTAGAGCATGGTATATCAATATTATGACTACCATCGAACACACTTGATATGCAGACCATGTTTTGCAAAAAAAAAAAAAAAAAACTGGTTATTTAGGTGGTATTGGGATATGTTGTTTTGTTCATTTAAGAGAGTTGTTTAGTATGTCTTTAGTTTAGTAAGTATTTTCATGACATAGCATTTAACATCCCGAAATAGCGGAAAATTGAAATTTTAAAATTTAAAACACAAACATCACAAAGATTAAGACTCCAAAAGTGTGGGAATGTCACTCATAAAATATCCAAGAGGTACACCATATTATATCAGAGTTGTCAAAAAGTATGACTACATTAAGTACGAGAATCCGATCCAAGAAAAGTACGAGAATCAGGCAGTCATACGACCTAGGAAAGTACAATAGAGGATCCGATCCAAGAGTGCCCTCACACTCGGTCACCACCCACCAGAACCTACTGCGGTCCTGAAATGCAAATATAACAACAATACCTGAGTTTCCATAAAGAAACCCCGTATACCAAACTCACTTATATCCATGCTAAAGTACAATGAAAGAACCTATCATACTACTGCCTCATGATATAGTGCAATAAAACATTCCCTCCAATGGTAAATACGGAAATCTGTCCCATAATCCATCGTCGGGTCTCCTACAGAGACCTACCGTAGGCACATACGGTCTTACGGAGAGTACGTGATGCACCCCACACACGGCTACACTAATCAAGGGTTCGGTGAGGAGCGCCCGCACATCCACGTTGGTAGAATCAGCTGAATCTCGAGGTCAACACCTCACCGACAGAGTCGTCTCTTAGGTCGGTCCACTCACCTGGCTATGTCATAGCCAAGCTACCTACCGTAATACAACGTCGGAAAGTCACAGTCGTCATCTAGGTCATGCGTTCCTCTGCCCCGCCACTAGGTCGATCGCACGGAGAAATCCTCACCCGACTGTCTCTCAATACAGGCTACCAACACCGCCGCCATCAAGGTCGTGTGGGTCATATCATCGCCATCAAAGCCAGTCAAAGGTATCTGTCGCCCGCAGGACAGACAATCGACTCATCCGGACTGGAGTCCACAATGTCATTTTGCTCCGTAGAGCCGTGCAACATCGTGCACGGGGATCCATGATCTCTCAGGTCTACTACTCTAGCATGAGTCAAATAAACCGCTAAGCTACGCCACATTCAATATGTAACGCCCCCGATCTCGTGGGTACGCACACTGGGAAAGACTACAAGTGTCGCGATCAAAGACCTCCACGACGACCGAAGGGGTTACAAAGGACAGACCAAACAACGACTCGACAATACGTAGAGAGATCATACATGAATAGACTAACATAAAACATAACTAAAAAGTGAGAGATTATCCATATATGGTAACAAGGTCAAATACATTACATTGAGTTCAAAAGGAAAATACATCATAAATAATGCGGAAGCAAAAGACAAATTGAAGAATCTGGTCGACGTGCCACTCGTGTACAGAATCTTTGACTACTCGTCCAGTCTACTATGTAGGAATCTAAGTACCTGCAAGCACCACATCAACATATGCGTGAGTTTTCTATAAAGAAAACCCAGTATGCCCCAGGCCCAATCGGAGTTATATGGAAGAATGCATGCAATCGATCTAAGACAAAAGCATCCGAAACAGAAATAGAAAAGCACATAATGCAACAGAAGGCTATGAGTCCATAAGTCGTGCCAGTCGGGTGCACCCGAACCATTCCTCGAAAGAAACCAGAACACCAGCCTCGCTGGTCAAAGGCGGGCACTCGACAGTGACCCACCGCTCGGCACAAAGCAGTGTGCCGGATAAGTGTCCCAATTCGCGGCAAGTGACCTACATGGTGTCATCGCGAACTTGGGAACACCTACCCTGAGATAGAATGGCAGCGCGCCTGCCCAGGGCTTTTCTTACGCCTGGCCTCCCAACGTGAAGGTCTTATGCGAATGGCCTCTTGATGAGAATTTTATTTATACCGCAAGTGCACGGCGTCAATGAAGACGTGGCAAGTACGGGTCGAACACAAGGAGGGAGAGATATTGTTATTTTTATGATTTTCGATTAAGGAAAGAAAGAGAGAAAAATAAGGTTGGTTTGAGATTTCGGATTTTTAATTTTCTAAAGCAAGAACAACAAAAACAAACTAAGAATAAAGCAAATATGGATGAGAGTCCAGCGGGCAGGGGTTTAGATATCGGGTTTTGTTTAGAGAAATCTGAAACTTATAATAAACCACATTAGTTGTAAAGCAATATATGATAAATGATTCAACATAAACTCAAGTAATCAAAATATACTAACACGAAATTAAAATAATAACATCATTCTTCTTCTCATCACCCTAAATCTGTCACCCCCACCCTTTGGAGAGAGTTAGAAACTCATGGATGGAGGGAAGAATAAGGGGTCCTAGAGAAACTATGAAAGAAAAACTAAAAACACGAAATAAACCAACAGAATTTTATTGCTAAAGAATTGAAAAAACAAGTTCCTTTCACAATATTATCTCGGGGCTATTTATAGCCGATACAAGGGACCCAAGTATGAATAAGGCAAGGACACATGTCATGACACGCCTGGAAGAAATCCGGGGGCACGGATCGTTGACCGTGTGGCGTTTCTGCCGCACATTGACCGTCAAATACGGTGGATTCGCCGCCTGGATGGCTCAGATTCGATCCAGATTTTTTCTGTGTGTTTATGGTATGATTTAGCTGTCCTTTGCGCGTCCGGATTGATTTCTTTCCTTTCTTTTGAGCTCCGAATTAATTTCTTCATATATTTGGAGATCCAAATTGATTTTTCTCCACAATAATATTTTGGTACTCGTAATTTGCAGTCGGATCCTCGGCTTTTTGCAATTAAGTCCCTGACCTTTTCTGCTTAAGTCCTTGGCATTTTTGTAATTAGGTCTTTGAATGGTTTTATGCTGTGATGGACTTCAATTTGAACCCCGATAATCTTGAAGTTGGTCTTTATGACAGAAATGAGTCTTTTGCACGCGTTTATGCGCGGGATATGGGTAATTTGCATTCAGGTCCCTGTATTCTGTAAATAAGACTAAACACATACATTAGTAGCATTTATTGATATAAAATTAATCTAAATGAACGACATATGATGCAATGTATGTAATGCATCAAATACCCCACACCTAGATTTTGCTAGTCCCTAGCAAAACAAAATATAAGAAAAAAATGAAAACAGGGAAATCCTAACTCACTTTCGTAGGAATCACGATTGCACTTAGCATGTGCAACATGCCTTTAAACCCTTAAGTTTCCTTAGAGGACGAGTTTTGTCTCGTGAGGGTTTTCAGTTGACACACCCACAAAGTCTTAATTCAACATTTCATTAATAACTCTCAATATCTCCACCTCAACCTTATACATCTTACTTAGAATTCTTGCATGCTATTATATAAATCTAACTTATAAAAAATCTGACTTGGTCTTCATTCCTCCAATATTCACACCACTAACCCTTCTACACATGTTATCACTTAAATTATTTTGCACGCCTCCTATGGTGGTGAAGTATCATTCGGATCAACCATGACATGGATCATTCTTTTAACTTTGGGCCTTGAGTATCTTAAAGTATTTTTTTTCCCGTGATTCAACACATTTGCTCTTTTGACACTTTTACCCTTTTGGCATTCATGTAGCGAGTTTGGTCGATAATCCCGAGCTGGCAGACTCAAGTTACCTGGTATTAAGATACCCCTACGGACCAGTGACTCGAAGGCTTGGGTTTTTTGTAATCATTTTGCAAAATGTGCTTTCCTCACTTTATTCCTTTTTTTTACTTTTATTTTCCTCAAGGCTTAATTGTTATTAGAAGTCCACACTTCCCGGTATATTTTCCTCAACCTCTTCTTTTTATCAACCACTTCAAAGATTTGATTCATCCAATTTAAGTGCATACATGTCTTAAAGGGTAATGGGCTATTTTTTGGAACTTAGATTTATGTCATAGTTTCTACAAGCAGAACTATATAATAAAGAACAAAAACTCAATGCAATTTGTACACGGGTTTTGGCAGTTCAATCTTAAGCTATGTCATGGAGCATTGAATATTTTTTTTGTTTTTTTTTGTTTTTTGTTTGTTTGAAGAATATATAGATAGGTAGATAGATAAACACCCCCACACCTAAATCATGCATTGTACTCAATGTATGCAAAGATAAAGCAAATGCACTTATTACCTGAGTCAACTGCAGTAGAGGGATTGAATTTGCTCAGAGTCAACCATAATCAGAACTGGATTGAATGTCACCATGTTGGTGCATGTATCCATTTGAATTGTTCCCCATGTTGCCCTGAGAGCCTGATGTAAAGATTCCACACCCCTCACATGTGTTGATTCTCTTATTTGCTCGAGTGATGGTGGTTGGGTAGATGAATTACTCCCATTTTTCTCACTTTCTTTTTTATTTTGTGATGATTTATTTGATTCAGAAATCTTATAGATACGCGATCTCATCACAACATCACTTTGATTGCATACTATTTCTGGTTCACTATCAACATGAAAGATATTAAATTCAGCTTTTAAGTTTCCAAAAGATAGTTGCATGAGCCCATTTCGATAATTTTTCAAAGCTTCAGAAGTGGCTAAAAAGGGTCTGCCTAGTATTACAGGGATTTGTCTCTTAGGATTGACAACAGGTTCAGTGTCTAGAACGACAAAATCTACTGGGTAGATGAAATCACCAACCTTATGAAAGGAATGTGTTCTAAAAGTTTTACTTTTAAATGTCAATTATTATGAATTGAATGAGAAATCATTTTGTTCCTTGTTTATGTTATTCGTCTTTTAGAAGTGTTAAGGAAGAGGCGTTTGGTCCTTAACCGTAGAGCTCTAAAAGATAATGGTTTACATAAAACAAAAGATATTCGCAATCATGGTAATTAACATGGGACATTAATTACCGAGTTAAGATTGTCGTGTTGGTCATAGATCATTGTAGCTCTACAAGTGAGTGACAACACGGGTACGCAAAAGAGGAAAATATTACTTTTGTATACTTAATGGACCTAATAAGTAAAACATTATAGAAATGTGTTTCTGTGTCATTAATGTTTTACTGTGTCCTTGGTCCTTCGATATGAGACTTATATCCGATCACTCAAGAAATGCTTAAATTAGACTAGTGTCTTGAGCTATCGATAAGTGTAGTGTAAAAGCATTAGTTGGTTAAGTATGACTTTTGTAGGAGAACATGGTTAGTCAAAAGATTATCATTGCCCCTCTTAATTGAGTGATGAAATTACTGGGCCCCTTGATAAAACAAAGTTATAATGTGCACAATGTGATTTGAGTTAAGTCAAATATTTATAACTAGCTTAAAGAGATCAAGAAATGAATACTAATACAAAGATGACACAATGCTACTTTGTGTGTATTCTTAATATCATGAGGCAAGGGACGGACACAAGTGGTGCACTCCATCACTAAATGGATCGGGTTTTGGTTCGAGTGGAATTAAGACATCTAACTAATTGGGAGCTATAATGTGTAGCTAGATACCGCTTATAGCTTGTGATATTAAGTTCTTAATATCACTGCCAACTTAGTTTAGATCCTCCCATAGGTCACACCACAAAACTGGGAAACAAGAAATGGGGATTTTGAGTTCATATGATGTGTCGGGTTTCATGTAGAAAATATGACACATGTGGTGAACAAGCAAAATCAAAATTATGTTGTGATTAATAACATAATTAGAATCTAAATTAAATTCATATGTGATGTAAATATTATGGGGTGTAATGATTAATCATTGCATAGGATAATATGTTACATAAGTTGTGAATTTACTACTAATCCCGAAATGTCAAATTTTGTAGGGGTTAAACCGAAATTTGACAAGTCTGCAGAACAATGCTCAACGGTCAACCGAACAACAGTAAACGGTCGACCGATCGGTGCACGGTCGACCGGACACGTCTCGACCGATAACAGGGAATTTTCGTCTGTTCGGAACGGTCGACCGAATCTATCGGTCGGTCGACCGAACATTGCGATGAAATATTTTATTGTTGCGAACGGTCGACCGAACCTCCAAACGGTCGACCGGTCCAGACGGTTTTCTGTAGAATTAATTTAAGAATTAATTAGATCATGCATGGAATTGGTCCATAATCGATTTAATTCGTGGCTGAGATTATTTGTTAGCAAATAATGGATGGTTAGATGGAAGTTTGCATGAAATCATGGGCAAGTGGTTGCACATGAATAGGTAATTTGGAGAGAACTTATAAATACAAGTTTATCTCATTACCTAATCAATTAATTCATTATTTTCTTGTGCAAACTTCTCTCTCCATAATTACCCACGAAATTTCCTTAATTCTTAAGTTTAGTTTTAGATTTCAGAGATCTTCTTCTCAAGGGAACTAAAGAGGGGTTAGTAATTAGATTCTAAACCCTATTGAAGATTGAGAGACTAGTTTTTCTCTCTCCAATCTTGTTTAGAGTTTGGTGAATACTCGAGGCATCCGGCGCAGCGAGAAGCATCCTCAACGTCTCCGGATCATCAAGAAGTTTTAGAGAACTTCTAGGTATGAAATTTGGAGCCCATATTTGTTTTAATAAAGTTTTGAAACTAGTTATTGAAACAAAATGATGAATGCATGAAATAAATCATAGAAAATTGTAATTGATCCTTATTGTACATAAAAATTTCGAAAATATATATGTGCAATTAAACTAGAAATCCTACACCTTAATCAAAACATCCTCTACTATACCTATTGGTTTCTTAACAGAGTAATCAGCAAATTGAAGGGTTGTCTTAGAGGGTTTTAGTGGACCAAGGTTTAGTTGCTCATAGACAGAGAACGGGAGTATGTTAACACTAGCACCAAGGTCTAGAAGGGCTTTGTTGATAAAAGTATCTCCTATAGCACATGAAATTGTGGGACATCTAGGGTCCTTATACTTTATAGGAGACGAGTTGGACAGAATAGAGCTTATGTTTGCAGTTAAGAATGACTTCTTTGGTACGTTCGTTTTTCTTTTCTTAGTTCACAGATCCTTTAAGAATTTAGCATAAGCAGGTATTTGTTGAATCATATCTAGGAGTGGAATATTCACCTTAACTTGCTTAAATACTTCCAAGATTTTCTCCATTTGTGCACTTCAGCTCTTATTGAGTCTATTGGGGAATGGGGCTTTAGGAACATAGACTCGCTCAGGTTGAGCTATAGGGTCAGGTTGACTAGCTGGGTTGGGCTTTTCAAATTGGACTTCAGGTTCAATGGTTAGGTCACATGTGGGTGCTTGACGGCTAGATTGATTAGGAGCCTTAGGATTTACCACATTGTTATCAACTTATTTTCCGGACCGTAATGATACAACTACATTTATTTGTTGGAACGGTCCCTCCTCATGAACCATTTGAACCGGTCGAGGGTTGTTACTTCCTAGAGGTGGTTGATAGGGCTGATATTGATTATTAGGTCTTGGATTCACCTCAGGTTGACTTGGAAACTGACATTTTTCTCTTTCACCTACTATTTGTGCTAGTTGGCTAACTTGTGTTTCTAGCCTTTGGAAGGATTGGGTGGTTGTTTGCATAAAAGTTTTAACCAAATTTTCCAAGCTTGTCAACCTAACATCATAATCCCCATTGTTACTAAACCCAGATGATGTATTATTTTGGTTATACGGGTTTGGTTGTTGTCTAAGAGGTTGACCTTGTTGGCTCCATTAAAAATTGGGATGATTACGCCAACCCGAGTTATAGGTTGATGCGTATGGGCCATTTCTAGAATGGTTAAATGCGGCATTAACTTGTTCCAAGTCTGCACAATCCTCCATTATATGACCAATTTGACCACATCTAGAGCAAGGGATAGAAGAGACTTGATTCACTAGGGGTCGGGTTTTTAGCTCTAGACTTTCCATTCTACGCATAAGGGTAGCTAGTTTTGCTTCAGCAGCTACAGTAGTATCTACAGCTAAGAGACCTGGTTTGGGTTGACTTGCTATTCTAGATCCAATACTCGGGTTATTCGGTGCTCTAGCATTGTCCCATTGCATACTATTTTCGGCTAAATCCTCAAGAAAAGCCCAAGCATCATTCTCATTTTTGGACATGAAGTTTCCTTGGCTTACAAATTCTAACATAACCCTAGATGTAGGTGTCAATCCCTCATAAATAATTTGGCACAATTGCCATCTTGGAATTCCATGATGAGGGCAATGGGTCAACAGACTTTTAAATCTTTCTAAATAGGAATAGAACGGCTCGCTCTCAGATTGAACGAATGCAACAATTTCATTCATAATCCTAATAGTCTTATGGTTGGGGAAATATTTCTTTAAGACTACTTGAACAAACTCGGCCCAACTCCTAATAGATCTTTCGGCTAGACTATATAGCCATTTCTTAGCGTCGTCCTTCAGTGCTAGAGGCACGAATTTAAGACGCATTGCCTCCTCAGAGATATGCTGGTATTGCATAAGGGAGCAGATTTCCTCAAATTCTCTAAGGAAGAGATATGAGTCTTCCTTAGAGGTAAAATTGGGCAACATACTCATGTATTGTGCCTTCAGTTCGAAGTCGCGACCCGTTATGATGGGCATAACGATGCATGATGGCTGAGCAGCCATCGTTGGATAGCACCGATCCCTCAGAGCCATAGGCGGGTCCACTACATTCTCACCCATTGGATCCGGGTGAGGTGGTGCAACAGGTGGATTGGGGCTAAGCTCTAGACTGGAATCTAGATGAACTCGTGAGAGTCGGTTGCTCAAGTCCCGAACCCAAATCTGAGTGCACCGGTTTGAATCAATTTTTGAATTCAAATTTTAAATTTAAATTCCAAATTCAATTTCAAGAATCAATTACTTCTTTTTTTTCAAAAAAAAGGAAACAAACAATAGAAGGGGGAAGATGAGAAAAGAATCCTAATCTAGAGAATTGAGATGAGAAAAGAAAGAAGACTCAGATGAGAAGGGAAAATTAACTCTAAAAGATATATGAGAGGGTTGGTCAGAAGTTTCCTAAACAAGCACGGTTCAAACAATCCTAGACCTAATGTAACTTAAATCTAGACGACTCTGAACTGGTTGAGTCGAATTGGTTTGATTGGTGAGGGAGCGCTTGATTCACCTCCCTCACCAATCAAACCAAATTGGCCAGGCAGTGTATAGCTAGTAGGGGCGCTTCCGACAGAGGCGGTGCCAATTAGACAACCACTTCGCTTGGAAGACTTACGTCAACACAAAAACACTTTCTAGACACCAAATTAAATTCGATCAGCTTCAAGTCATAGCAAGTCAAACCAATCTTCTCCTTAATTGAGTCTGACTCCTTAAGGCCAATGTCTAATTGATTTTAATTTTCAGGCTTGGGTGACACTTTAGGATTGTGATTTGTGGGCCACGGAAGGGTGATGAAATCCCCACCGTATCTTTTCCTACGGAGTTGCCCTTAAGATAGTTTAACTTAAATCTAGCAAAGATAGTCAAACATTGGTCTTTAGTTGGGGGACAATTGCAAGGTTGTATGCAAACTAAATTATATGCTTAAATGCAATCGATAAAAACCGCGCACGTACCTTGCCTCCAGCACTCTTCAACAAAAAATAATTTGCAAGAATTTAGCAAGAATAATGCAAACAAAATACTATATGATGCATGCACTAAGTCTTTCTAATTTTGCCAATTTTTTAGGTCAGAGTTGAATTATTGCCAATTATGGAATTTGAGCTTAACACGTGCAATTCTACAAAAAGGAAATTTTCCGAAAATAGAAATTACGAGGAAAAAGGCAACAAAGGTTACCTACGCACGCTCAGTCGGGTTCGCCGCCCGCTCTCGAAAATTTCCAATTGCTTTACGCGTCCACCCAGAGATTGAGACGACCCCAGAAAAAATTGAAGCCCAGATGCTTCAAACGTGCGGCGGATCCGCCGCAGATTGTTCTTTAGGTGCGACGATTTTGCCGCCCTTCTTCCTCCGACTGTGCCCCAATTTCGCCGCGCACTCCGTTGTCTCCTGAAACGCAAACCCAAATAGTTAGATCGCAGACACGATAAACAGAAAAGAATCGAAATCACCAAAAATAAACAAAATCTCCGTCGCCTCCCCGGCAACGGCGCCAAAAACTTGATGAGAATTTTATTTATATCGCAAGTGCACGGCGTCAATGAAGACATGGGGGAGAGGCAAACAATTAGTTACAAGTGTAATGAGAGGAGAGAGGGAGTGGCGACCAGCATGGAGGACCTTGGGTTCTCTAGGGTTTTCGTCCTCTTTCACCATCAAAGCTTTGGTTTTTTCGCAACAAAATGGACCCCAACCCTTGCCCTACTCGTGGGCAGCAAGGACATGGAGATTGTGGCATCAAAGAGGCTCTCCATCCACCCCCATTGCATGCTTCATTCCCAGCCTTAGGGGATGAAGTGCACGCACCACCTCTAGGGAGTGCTGAAACTCCCTCAAGGAAGTGGAGCGAGTTGTTTGTGGCTGGCCCAAAGGCATCCACAGCCCTTGAGTTCATCCATCCGGCCATAAAAGGAGGAGAGAAGGTGGCAAAATGCTCCAAGAATGAAGTGGTTGAAGCATTGAAGAGGTGGGATAATGTCTTAGTTGGTTATTTCATTGCTTTTAGACCACACTTGCCGACTTTAGAGAAGCACCTCCACAAGATGTGGAGTTTGGTTGGAGGTGTGGAGGTCATTAAAAGAAGTCAAGGTTTTCTCCTCTTTCGTTTCACTCTTGGAGAGGATAGGAAACGTGTGATAGAGGGGGGGACCATGGTTCATTCATGGTTCTCCACTTGTTGTCCAAGAGTGGGCACCGGACGTGGTCTTGACAAGGGCAAACATCACCACCGTTCCCATTTGGATTTGTCTACCGGAGCTTGACCTCCGATTCTGGTCACAAAGAGTGTTGAGCAACATCTCTAGTGTTCTTGGGAGACCCCTATACATGGATGAGCACACGGCCTCGGGGAGAAGGCTGGCCTATGCAAGGGTGTGTGTGGAAGTGGCTCACAACTTCACATATCCTAGTTGGGTGGAGGTTGAAGTGGAAGGCACCGGCATGCATCGAGTTCTAGTGGAGTATGAATGGAGGTCCGGGTATTGTAAGGACTGCTTGGAGTTTGGTCACGATGAGGAGAAATGTCCAAAGAAGAGGATAACCAAGAAGCAAGGAGAGGAGCACAAAGGAAAAGATGAGAAGTGGGTGGTTGTATCTAGGAAGAGTGCTGGAAATGAGCTTGGAAGGAGTATGTCAAAGGGTGTTGAGGGAGTGACCCTTGGACGTGGGGAGGAAGCAAGCAACATGGGCATCCCGGAGGTGATGAGAGAGGCTGGTCGGATGGGAGGGGAGAGATGGGTGAGAGAGGCTGCTGGAGGAGATGTTGATGTGTACACTAGAGGTGCTGAGGTGGATGGGGGGACAAGTGAGGAGGTGCCATGTAGAGAGCAAGCTAAGATAATTCTCATGGAGGAAAATTGCTTGACTAAACCACTCTCTTGTTCTCCTAATTTTTTGGAGGCAACCAATGAGGGGAGGCTTTGTCATATGAGTGGGAGTAGATTAGGAGACAAAGGAGAAGGCTCTAGAGTGGGCAAACCGAATTCTGTTGTGGGTGCAAGTGGGAGGGACTCTATTGGTGTCCAAGAAGGGAAAGGTGGAGTGGAGCAGGAAAGTGATGCTTCCACTTTGGGACAAGCCAATGGGATGGGCTTTGAGTGCTCTATGTGTGAAGAGGCTACTGTGGAAGGACCAAGTCAGCATGATGAAGACAAAATAGAAGCAAACATGTCTTAAATCAAGGGACACAACTTGAAGGGCTCCTCTCATGAAGTGGGGGTGCATTTAGTAAAACACCCATGCATGGGATATTCGTGAGATGCATGAGGAGGACAAATTTTATGAAGGAGAATTACCATGCAAAACAATCCAGCAAGACCATGAGGCTTTAGGTGAAAGACTTGAGAAGGAGAAAGGCACTTTGCAAGGAGAGCATGGGAAGTTATGTGGAATAGCCTCCTTGGTGCATAAGGAGGCGGGTTGGGTTTCACCTTCCAAATTGGCACGCACAAAGGAGAGTAAAGAGAAATTCGGTCATCAAAGTGAGGGAATGTTTGAGGTCCTCCGAAATTCAGAAGACCAAGACATGGAGAGAGATGGGGAAAGGCGGCAAGAAGAGTGTGAGGGCTCGTGCTCAAAGAAGGTATACTCGCCACCACCGCTTAGACGATCCGGGAGGAAAAAAGTAGTTGGAGTAAGAATACCCATACGGAAGGGAAGGGGGGTCACCTTGTACCTTAAACCCATGAATGTCTTAGTGTGGAATGTGCGTGGCGCAAACGGACCCGGCCGCGCGCTCATGATTAGGGGTCGAATAAGGGAGGTAAATCCGGATGTGGTTTGCCTTGTGGAGCACAAGGTTAAGTACAAAAAACTTGAGCGATTCAAGCGAGCAATTTGGCCTCATGCTTGGACATCAAATAGCATGATTGTAGACTCGGGGCGCATTCTAGTGTGATGGAATGACCAGCTGGTAGACTTAAGAATTACTTTTGAATCAACTCAATTGCTCCACTTCCTTGAGAGCTTAAGGAAGGATGGCACTGAATTTGCTCTTACGGCAATCTATGGTGAAAATGGCTATGTGGAGAGGAGAACATTGTGGAGGGACTTAAAGTAAGTGGCACCACATGGGGAGCGACCGTGGCTGGTTGGTGGGGACTTTAATTGCATCCGGAAGGCTACTGAAAGCGAGGTGGAGCTGCTGGAAATGAGGTGGCAATTCAGGAGTTTAATGAGTGTCTTGACACCATTCAACTACTTGAGATGCCATCAACCGGAGGCGACTTCACTTGGTCCAACTCGTCGGAGGGAACTACATGCATCGAGACAAAGCTGGACCGAATACTAATGAACAATGCATGGCTCGAGGCTTTCCCCAATTCCTTCTACATTATTTGTGAAAAAGGACTTGAGTGACCAGATCATGCTTGTCATGAAAACGGAAGGAAATGAAAGGAGGAAAAGGAAGATTTTCAGATTTGAAAACCATTGGGCGGATCACGTGGACTTTGGAGGAGTCATACAACAAGCTTGGACTACATATGTGAGAGGTACACCTATGTTTCGTATAGTGAGGAAGCTGACTGAAGTCAGGAAAGCACTAATTAAGTGGAGTTGGAGCACCTTTGGAAATGTTACAAACAAGGTGGGAGAGGCTAGGGACTCTCTTGCTCAAGTGAGGAGGCAAAGGCTTAGTGACCCGAGTAGTGGCGAGCTTGCTGAAGTTGAAAACGCAGCAAAAGATACTCTTGCCTGGATCCTTGCTTGGGAAGAGTCCATTATACGACAAAAATCTAGAGTAAAGTGGTTGAAAGAGGGGGACCGAAACACTAGGTTCTTCCATGCGCATCTTAGAGTTAGGAGAGCCACCAATCAAGTGAGGCGAGTGGGAGAGGGGGAGAATCTAGTGGAGGATGAGAACGACATCCGGGAAACGTTCCGGTCTTTTTATGCTAACTTGTTTGCTCATGGTTTTCAGGTGCAACCCCTTAAAAATTCTATTATTCTACCACAAGTTACAGCGGAGGAGGGGGCTGATTTAACACGGAAGTTGGACCCAAAAGAATTGCAAGATGTAGTGTTGAACGCCAATATTGATAAAGCGCTGGGGCCCGATGGTTTCCATGCAAAGTTTTTCAAGGCACCATGGAGCATAATTCAGAGGGACATGGTAAAGGCTGTCGCCTCATGCTTGGATAGTGGAAGGGTCCTCACACAATGGAACAACACATCCATCACGATCATCCCGAAGAAAAAGGCACCGACGGTGGTGGAGGATTTCCGGCCCATTGCTCTATGTAATATGACGTATAGGTTCACATCCAAGGTCCTTGCAAACCGCTTGAAGAGGATATTACCACATCTAATAGGGGAAAATCAGAGCGCATTCGTCCAAGGACGAAGAATTAGTGATAACATCCTTCTCGCACACGAGCTCTGCCACAAGCTACATCTCGAGAAGGGAAAAGGACGTATGTGCATAAAGCTCGATATCAGGAAAGCATATGACTCAATCTTTTGGGAGTTCCTCGACCATGTGATGAAGAGATTTGGCTTCCCGGATAAGTGGAGACGACTGATTTTGGCTTGTGTGGAGGCATCGTTTGTGGTGACAGTAAATGGAGCAAACTCCACACCGTTTCGAGCTAGAAATGGACTTCGACAAGGTGATCCCCTAGCCCCCTACTTGTTCATAATGTGCATGGAGGTGCTGAGTGAAATGGTGAAGATGGCGGTCATGGACAAGAAAATCGAGTCGTTATATTGTGGAGATGTCATTGTGTCACATCTTTTGTTTGCCGACGACGTCCTACTCTTCGCAAGGGCTACCAAAGCAAACGCTCAAGCCATTAGACTAATTCTTGAGGAGTTTACAGCAAGCTCGGGTCTGAAATTTAACGCCTCGAAAAGTCAGGTCTTCATGGGGGGAGACGGGACAAATGGAGCTTGGATTGAGGCACACCTTGGGATGGAGCGAAAGGCTTTTCCGGTGGTGTATCTTGGGCTGCCAATATTTTCTGGAAGAATGGGGAGATCCCATTGTGTACCACTCATAAACAAGCTAAAGGCTCGCCTCTCAACATGGCAACAAAAGCTTCTCTCTATGGCTGGGCGAGTGGAACTAGTACGGAGTGTCCTCACCTCGTTCAGCATTTATTGGACTTCAGCATTTCTTCTACCAAGAAGCGTCTTGCATGAATTGGATAGCATAATGTGCCATTTTATTTGGGGAGGGGAGAAGAAGCGGTGGCTTGGAAGGACGTTTGTACTCCAAAAGACGAAGGAGGCCTCGGATTAAGGAGGCTAACGGAATGGAATGATGCGGGCCTTCTCCGGCAGTTTTGGCTTGTGGTGGCGGACAACACTTCCCTTTGGGCTGAGTGTGTCCGGCGAAAATACCTACGGAACCGCTCCATTTGGCTTGCAAGACCACCACCTACCTCATCATGGGCATGGCGAGGGCTGCTGCGAGTCCGAGATATTGCTAGGAGACACATCCAATATGAGGTGGGAAATGGGGAAGCGATTCGGTTTTTCCAATTTCCTTGGTGTGGTGAACCATTTCAATGCACAAGCTGTGCTGACCAACTTCACTACGAGATGGGGGTTCCTTGGGACGTAAAGGTGTCGTACTTCATCAGAGAAGGGTCGTGGTACCTCCCTCCCCCACGGTCCAGCAGGATGGAAGAAGTTTGCTTAAGGATAAGCCAAATGCGCATTCATGGAGGAGAGGATAGACCGGTTAGACCAGATGGGACGTGTGCAACACTTGGGATGAAGGAAGTATGGAGTTGGGTGAGGCAACTAGGTAGGAAAGTCCCTTGGGCGGGGATGGTATGGCCCAAATTTGCTGTCCCAAAGCACACACTCACAGCTTGGCGAGCATTGAAGGGGCGTCTCCTCACAAAACGGCGCATGATAAAGCGAGGCGTAAATCTAGACCCAACTTGTGTGCTATGTGAAGACCAAGAGGAAGACATGGAGCATCTTTTCTGGAATTGTCGATACACAAAGGAGGTGTGGAGGTGTCTCCTCAACCTCATGCAGCTCCACCAAACTGCAGCAAGAAACCTAGAGAGTGAGGTCTTGCGACTTTCACATGCGAGTGGAAGCCGACTTGACAAAGTGGTCGGGAAGTGGGTGGTAAGTGCTACGATATATGAATGCTGGCATGAGCGGAACCGTAGGATTTTTGAGGGCGAGAGGCAGCAACCGCAAGCTACCATTGCTGTAGTCAAAGATATAATCCGTGCATGAGCTATCAAGCATCCAAACTCGCCAAAGATGAAGGAGAAGCGAGACATTTTCAGGATACTTGGAACTAATTCCAACTTCTGAAATTTGATGAGATGTAATTATTTCCTTATACTACTTGACCTTCACGTGAGTACATATAGGTGGTAGGGAGAAGCCGGTTATGCATGTGGCATACGCCCGCGAACTAAACGAACAAATTTTTGTAGATGAAAATAGTTTCTTTACTAATACAAATTTAGAGGCTAAGCCTCCCTTCTGCTTTGCAAAAAAAATGAAGACATGGCAAGTACGGGTCGAACACCAGGAGGGAGAGATATTGTTATTTTTGTGATTTTCGATTAAGGAAAGAAAGAGAGAAAAATAAGGTTGGGTTGAGATTTTGGATTTTTAATTTTCTAAAGCAAGAACAACAAAAACAAACTAAGAATAAAGCAAATATGGATGAGAGTCCAGCGGGTGGGGGTTTAGATATCGGGTTTTGTTTAGAGAAATCTGAAACTTATAATAAATCACATTAGTTATAAAGCATTACATGATAAATGATTGATAAACTCAAGTAATCAAAATATACTAACACCAAATTAAAATAATAACATCATTCTTCTTCCCACCACCCTAAATCTGTCACCCCCACCCTTTGGAGAGAGTTAGAAACTCATGGATGGAGAGAAGGAGAAGGGGTCCTAGAGAAACTACGAAAGAAAAACTAAAAACACGAAATAAACCAACAGAATTTTATTGCTAAAGAATGGAAAAAAACAAGTTCCTTTCACAATATTATCTCGGGGCTATTTATAACCGATACAAGGGACCCAAGTATGAATAAGGCAATGACATGTGTTATGACACGCCTGGAAGAAATCCGGGGGCACGGATCGATGACCGTGTGGCATTTCCGCCGCACATTGACCGTCAGATGTGGCGGATTCGCCGCCTGGATGACTCAGATTCGATCCGGATTTTTCCTGTGTGTTTATAGTATGATTTAGCTGTCCTTTGCGCGTCCGGATTGATTTCTTTCCTTTCTTTTGAGCTCCGAATTAATTTCTTCATATATTTGGAGATCCAAACTGATTTTTCTGGAAAATAATATTTTGGTACTCGTAATTTGCAGTCGGGTCCTCGGCTTTTTGCAATTAAGTCCCTGGCCTTTTTGTGCTTAAGTCCATGGCCTTTTTGTAATTGGGTCTTTGAATGCTTTTATGCTTGGATGGACTTCAATTTGAACCCCGATAATCTTGAACTTGGTCTTTATGACAGAAATGAGTCTTTTGCACGCGTTTATGCTCGGGATATGGGTAATTTGCATTCAGGTCCATGTATTCTGTAAATAAGACTAAACACATACCTTAGTAGCATTTATTGATATAAAGTTAATCTAAATGAACGACATATGATGCAATGTATGCAATGCATCACCTCTGGAGCTAGAGGACCCACTCGTGGCCCGTCGGCCCAAAAAACAGAACGTGCCTAGAATTATTAATCATATTAAATGCAATGCAAGCTACTTAACCATCTAAAATCTAATGCATCTACTGTGTATGGAACGTGCTCAAGGAAAGGTATATGGATACCCTCCTAACAGCCCCAAACAAATCAAAATCAGAACATCCCAATCAGGAATCAAACGAAACTCACAACAACAAGCAATCATAATCGGATCGGCAAATCAAGATAATAGCTAATCGAGTCATCTACGGGTCATGATAACGATGTTATAAGGTCTGGTATCCTAAGGGTCATACATAACCATATAATAACACTTCACTTCAGTAACATATAAACATGAAAGACGCAATAGGATGATGCATTACAACTAGATATATCAAAATTCAAACTCCACAATATTCGATAGCATGCATCCTTAATTTCAGAGTGTATATGCGATGATAACTGAAATCTCAGAGCATGATCAAAGTTGATATTGGTATGGATTACATGTATATCAGTAGGATAATCATGTTGGAACATGCATAAAATATCCGTAGACAATATAGATCTCTAAACTAGCATACATGCGTGCAACTGGTTAATATGTTGCTTTAGAATATGACACGATCAGCACATGATATGAAAGAGCATGTTTACATTCACAAGTGCATGCATGACTACAACATCAGGAATATACACACATCAGATCATATAACCACATTATATCTGCTACTGAAACACAACAAGTCATATATAGCAAAACACATTTAACACATAGAACACGATAACTTACAAAAGGCAAGCTAACAAGTTCAATCGACTCACAACCAGATGCATGAGCCCATGAACACCGCAACCCCCATGCTTAGACTATCCCTCTCAGGCAGTCTGTGGTGGGAGAGGGTCAGTAGAGATCCATCAAGCAGCTCAGCCCAACAACCGAGCAAGCTGATGCACATGGTGCGCTAACCGCATGGCTAGCCCATTCAAGCACACCCTGCTCAGACCGAGCTAGCCCATCCAAATACCCCTCACCTTAGCCTCCCTAGGGTTGTTCCATAACTTCTCCTGACCCCAGCCTCCGTCTAGAAGGGCTGCACCAGCAACCGGACCCAAACAAAGAGTCATGATGGATGAAGACAAGTCCTAGTCGGATCTTGTGTGCGCCAACCACACCCAACCAGATCCATGTCCACTCCAAAACTCATCCCAGAAGAAAACTCATAACTCCTGGTGGGACCTCCCCGGTGCTCTCCGGAGCCCCGTCCCTCTGGCTGCCCCACAACCAGCCCCATCTAATGCATGCTCCATGCGCATGCTAGCAGGGAACTCGGTTGATGGTGCAACCGATTGCACCAACCACCAACATGGTACTGGACGGCCCTCCAGCCAACACCCCCTCCCACAAAACTCCTCAAGGGTCAGGAGCATATCTGATTAGCAAGGAAGTTTCCTAAAATTAGCCGGAGATTCTGCCCACCAAACTTCTAGCCGCACCACAGGTTGCACTAGACGTCGCTTCTAGCCTCGCTGGATTTGAAGTTTGCTGGAGCACCACCTGAGTGGCCTGACCACGTGGCTGAGGAGTGGAAGAGGTGGAGGAGACGTGTGGGAGGTGAAGAGGTGTACAAGGTTTGGCTGGTGGGAGAGGCTTTTTGTTAGCTTGCTAGGATTCTTCAATTTCCAAGCCTTCATGGCTAATCAAGCCACCTCAACACATGCGAAAAATGGCACCAGCAAAGACATCCCAAAAGCCACGAAAATGCACATCCAAACCCTAATACAACCCTTACAATTACATGCTACTTCCACACGGTTTTAGTCCAAAACCGACCCTACACTCACTTGGACGCAAATTGAGTGGATCGAGTCAAACAACCGCGCTCTCGCCCGATGTGTCGCACCCGATCGACCAACAAGAAATTCGATCAAATCTACCCAAACAAGCATGCCATAACACAATTTGACATTCCAAGAAGTCAATTATGCATAACCGAGGAGAGTGGACTTATTATTATAGCAGGAGAGCAGGTCTTACACAATAACATAGAGGTGACACGCCCCAAGTATTCACACACTTCCACTAGGCGGTCATTGGGCAGGCACGATCAACGCACCCAGTGTCACCTCCCGGCTCACGCACTAGGAGAGAACACGGGTTTTCGTGAACAGAGTTGACACTCTACAAGGACAAGGATTCAGTCCTAAGCACAAACGGTCGACCGAAAATGGCAAATCGGCGACCGTTCCCAAATGAATAGGAAACGTTCGATCACACGCCTACAATGGTCGAACCCTTGGACTCCAGGCTTCCCCAATGGTCCAACAAAAGGTAGAAAATGGTCGCCGCTAGATGGTCAACCGCCAGACTAACTCTAAATTAAACAAGGCAACAGTCGAACCGTTCAGGGGGGCCGTTTGACCGAAAATAGAAGAGTCTTCCCTATTTACCAAGTCACAATCGGTCGGACCATCAATCGATCAGTCGAACTAACATTCAGTACACTTAAGTTACCGGTCGTACCAGAGTCACAGGCGGTCGACCGTTTGGATGGTCAACGCCCAGTTCAACCCAAAATACAAGGCAACGGTCAGACGGTTCAGGGGCCATGTTCGACCGAAATTATCAGACTTCTCCAACCCATCAAATATTCACAACCGGTTGACTGCCGAAAGGGCATCGTTTGACAAGTGCTGGTTAATCTCAAAGAAAAATCCTACATCTGGTCGACCCTGGCATTGCAAAGTATAACTTGCTGCCCTCGTCGCCGGCAAGGTCTCCGACCTCCGGCGATGAGCAAAACCTCACACACTCTCGTGTTAGAAAACTCTAATGCAAAGAACTTGGCATACCTCTCTTCGTGTGATCGTCGATGTTTGCCGGAGCTCGCTCGCAAACACCTCCAGTCCGCAACCGCACGTGCGCCCTCCTTCCCGCATCAAGCTCCACTTGGTGCAATCTCCTCTGCTCGCCGCGAAAGAGAGAGATGATGAGGACAAAGAAACATGAAAGAGTGTGGGAGAGAAAGGTGTGAGAGGTGCAACCCTTCTCCTTAAAAGAACCAACACCCTCACCATACCTCCATAACCTCACCAATCACTTTACCATACCCACCATCACTTCAAACACCCCTCTCCATACCACCCACCTAATCTCCACTAATCACCAATAGCATCCTAATTAACCAAGGTTTAGGATTTCACATAGAATGTTTATTATCATATCAAAATTTTAAGATATGACATGAATCTAAACTCAAAGGAATGACATACACAATAGGGGAGGGTAAAAATCGGAAATTTTAATAAATTAGTTAAGTTAACCCAATTTGAGTTAAATAATATGTTGAGAGGGTATGAATGAAATTATATTTGTAATTAGACGGTGTACATGATAGCGAATCTAATAGAACAGTATTGGTTAGATTAGAACTCATTTGGCTGGCAAATATGAAGTTACGCCAAATTTATTTCCCTTAGGTTCAGTATGACAAGGGAAATTTCATGGAGAAATAATGTCAAACATGGAAAAACTCAAATCGATATGACTGAATTAGCACAAATTAGTTTAGCTTTCGGCTTTAGCCGTCCTACAATATATTTCTATATGAAATACATGTGTTAAAAGTGAAAAAATACAAAATTTCATAATTATCTATAGGGAAGCGGGTAATTGTTCACAATCATATGGAGTGAACGATTACCTCTTCGTAATTTTTACTCTCATACCAAGTATTCTTAAAGGCCATAATTTCACCCCGTGATCTTTCCCCATATTCCCTCCATCACTAGCGCACCCTTAATATTGTTAAAATAATTTTTGAATATACTATAACAAATAATTTATGCAAATATGGTGTATGATTGCTAGGAATTTTATCATTTATTTATTTCTCCTCAATTCTTTACGTCGTTCATTTTGATTGTCCATGGAAAACTCCACAAAACTTGCGAATGAAACAAGAGGAGATCTATTGGTTTAGAGAAACACAAATCTGAGTTTAAAAATTAAAAAGGAGTATCCACCCATTATAATGACTTACGTAGAAAACCACAGGAAAAAAAATTGAAAATAGCAGGAAAACTAAATTGATTGGTTGAAATAACCCACAAGCGGGGTGTGAAGTTCAGAGATCTTGTTTGGGGGCTTTGATTATCCGACAATAATCTACAACCTGGCAATACCAATCCTCTATATTTTATTCTGGTTGTTTTTAAATAACACGTTAGTATTAGTCTTCAAATTCTTTTTAAACCAATTTCCTAAGTATAAACAAAATTTCTAGTTTCAAATATAAAGCCACTAAAGATCAACTACAGTATCGACATCAAGAATAAAACCAAGAGAATCTCGCATCCTTTTTTACAGTACTTTGGCCATCTGTTAGTCATCAGTCTCATCCATCAGAAAGAACCAATTCATAGTGTGTTTTTTTTTGATGACCCAAAATTCCCCGACACTTGCCCCCACTTTGGGACAGGTGGGCTATGACTCCAAACTGGAGGTGGTCCAACGCCATTTTCACCGAGACGTTTGACATGTCATCGCTGGGTTTTGAACCTGGGATGTAAGTTCCACACAACCCGAACCAGCTAGACTATGCCCCGGTGGACTGAATCAATCCATAGTGAAGGCATCTTGCGAATTGAATCCTGGTGGAAATAAAGGCTAAGGAATTTGTTATACTCATGAATTGTAAGGAAAATGTGGATAAACAATAAATGAGTTTGCAATGTTGGCACCAAATAAGTAGAGTTTCATCATTGCTGTTGTAAAGGTAGAAGTATGTTGTATTGCCCATAATCCGCAGTCGGGACACAACAATTAATAATAAGCTATAAACTAGCGAAAAATAGACATTGACAAATATAGTCAAGCTGATGCGTCAACTAAAACATAATGTCAATATCATAGTACAAGCGGAAGGGAGTACAAGATGAGCTAAAATCCTACTACATCAATACTATGAGATGAAAGGAATACATCAAATGAGCTCAAAGATCCAGTCCTCGTGTCCCAAAATCAAGTCGCCTCCAACCGCTTACTGTATCCCACTTGTACACACATGCTACGCTTGAGTCTCAAATCAAGACTCCGTACACAACCCTAACTTGACACTATAATAGAGCACATCGACCATACAGGTCACACCGGACTCGTGTCCCAAGGTGATCACGCATCCAACCAAGACCGAGCGTGCACCTCGACCAAACTGCGCATCTGATCAATAAGGCAACACTCGACCTGCTCTAAGGACATAACTATCACATGTCCCAAGACGATCACGCATCCTAATCAAGCCAAACGTGCACCCTCAACAAGACCAAACATCTGATTCACAAGCAACAACCTACTCCAACCACACGCCCGAGCCCGTGAGCAACACTCCCTAACGACCACTCGTCACAACGTGGGCGAACCCTCTCAAACCGCCACAATAGAGGGGGAGACCCTAGCATCTAGTCATACCCATCTCACCTGTCATCCCACTACCACCACATGATCGAGCACGCAAACCCAACTCCAATGGCCACTCTTCACGACATTGATAGAAAATCAGTACCACGAACCTCTCGCGTCATCACATAAGGTAAGGGGGTAAACGTAATTTATCAAAAAAAAGGGTCAAACAACCACCACAAAACATATCTCGTAACATCATAAGTTCAAGGGAAAAACAATAAATTCCCCAACTAATCTTTTTACTACAAAATCTGAAAATCCAGGGAAATATGACAATTTTGCACATGTTAAACATATGCAAAACCCACAAAACATTTTCTTCACAAACACAGAATGATTTTGAAAGAAATGGAAAAATTAAAGCATTAGGCAAGCAAAAGAAGGCAAGTCCCCAAAGGATCATGGCAAGCAGATATATGATATTAAATGCAGCACACTAACATGACCCTAACAATGCACACAAAAGAAAACAAAAGAAAAGGAGAAAGACTCGACTATGTACACACGTAAAACACCCCACACACATGCATTGTCCTCAATAAATGTGAGCATGATACTACATGGATTTATGCATGAAAAGAAAAGATCTCACCAACGTGAAGCACAAAGGAAAATTCATGGTTATGTTGATGGACACAAACCCAAATTCCACTCAAAACCTGTGAAATACTAAAGAAGGGATACAAATATGTGAAACAAATGGGGCCCAAATACACAAGGGTTGGGGCTCACAACAATTATTGCTCACTGGTGGAGTCTTCTATTGTTTTTTTTTGTTTTTTTCTTTTTTGAAATATAACTACGTACAAAAATAAGTTCCCATCTAAACCCAAGGAACCTGGAAACAATGGGGTGAATCGCGTACCTTGAATCGAACGAGTTAAGAAGAACCAACTAGAGATGGGGACGCCTTTCCCTCCGCACCTACGTGCGGACCACGCCTTCATCGGAGCTCCTCGCCGTCACCAGAGCCGCTGAAGCTAGGAGGAAGGTGAAGATGAGGAAGAGAAGTGGATCAAGGAAAAGGAGAAGGAAGAGGGGTTTAACAATCACCACACAAAAGGGAATTTCATCCGTATAACAAAAGCAAGCTACACACCGAAAAGCTCTAGGTACTTCTCCCACACATCCACCTCAATCTCCGACGTATCCTCTTGTGTGGTGTGTGATTTATCGTTTATATAACCGCAAGTGCACAGTGTCGGTGAAGACACAACAAGTACGGGTCGTGTCCACGAGGTGGTGTGTCGACTCTGGTTCTCCAGAAATCGAGTGGGAAAAAAGGGGGAAAGAATTGATTTCGCTAAACTAGACTAGTAAGCACAAACAAGGAAATGACAGCACGCAACAATGAAACTAAACTAACTAAGAGAAGAAGCTTATTCAGGAATGGAAACCCCTAAGGGGTGGAGTGTGTGCACATATGAAGTGAAATAAGTGATGAATGATGCATGTAAGCATGTATGTGTGTGTCTCACGTGTGTGTTTTCATGCATAGGAAGTGTCTAAAGGTGTGGCAAAACCTATCAATCAATTCACACAATGTATCGGAAATTACTACTTGATTAGCCTAAGACTATGCTCAGCATGAGATGTGCTAAATTTTATGGCAAGACTCATAAAAAACCAAGAACTCGTGTAAAGAACAAAGCTAAGCACGGTAAGTGTCTAAATGTTATGGCAAAACTCATCAAAACAAAGTTTCTTCAATCAATCAAGCAAGCAAACACAAATACAAACACATAACTAACATGTAGCATATTCAATAGGAAATTTCAGTCAATAAACATGAGGAAACTAAGCATGGGAAGTGTCTAAATCTTATGGCAAAACCAATAAAATCCCCCAACATGTAGATGATTAAAATACCCCTAATAAACATACAAACATGCAAGTTTACATAATCCAAAATTCATCAAACATCCAAACATCACAACATGTATGTACATCATCTCCACCCCCAAAGGGGGATGGAACTACTCACTAATCATTAAACTACCAACTACATTAAGAAAAGGAAACATTTTAGTTACTTCTACTAAGATAAAACAAAATTAAGCTAGGCAAGCAAGAATTAAAAAAGAAGACAACATTAAAACAAACTAAAAAATTATTTGTTTACATGACTCACATTACAAGTAACATTCATCTCTACTTGAGTTTTGCTACAAGGCTTTACTCCATGTAAAGAGAATGCCACCAAGCAATGGGTAAGATTACAAGGGAGAAGGAAGAGTTCTATTTATAGTCACAGAAAAAGATAATCGGGGACAATCCCCCACTGTGAGACTAATGAAACATTCCCAGAATAGACATAAACACATAACCCATATCCGGGCATAACCGGGTCGGATTTTGAGAAAAACGGACCGCCAATTGGCGGTCACTTTTTCCCGGATCTGACCCATTTTCGGATATCTTCTTTAGTTTGTCAATTCTTTACACAGGGTGCACTCTGATTGGTTATTGGAGTTTAGGCCCGAATCTAATTGCCAAAATACTCCTCATGATGGTGTGGAGTTTCTTCATATGCTCATTTCTCCTTTTGGTTTACATTCGGGTCCTTCTCTCTTGCATCTCAGTCCATATTGTCTTACCACTCAGTCTTGTTTCTTGCTTTTAGGTCTTTTTTGTGCCTCTTCTCCTCAAACCTATTTATTCCTAAAACATAAACATAAGACTCATTACATAGCATTGCTTAGGCTAAAAATGAAGGATATAAGACACATGTATATGCTTGATATGATGTCAATCAGTGTGGTACTGTCACCAGACCCGAAACATCGAGATGATCATCTTACGCAACTGGTGCTCCATCGGATCGACTATCTCCACCGATTGCTCCTCCAATGATAAATCAGGCTAAAGCTAAGGCTACAATGTACTTTCTCAGCATCGAAACATGAAAGACGTTGTGCAATCCCGAAAACTATGGCAGAAAGGCAATCCAATAAACAACGACACCAAATCGATCTAGAATCTTAAACGACCCTATGCACCTTGGGCTTAACTTACCTTTGTGACCAAACCTCATAACTCCCTTAGCAGAAGAAGTCCTCAAGAACACATGATCTCCAACTGTGAAAGTCAACTCTCGCTGGCGTTGGTCTGCATAACTCTTATGTCTACTTTGCGTTGTGGCCAATATCTGCCTGATAACATCCACCTTCGCAGTGCACTGCTGGATGATCTCTGGTCTGACTAGCTGTTTCTCGCCCACCTCTCCCCAACACAAGGGCGATCTACACGATCGTCTATATATTGCCTTAAAGGGGGTTATCGCGATATTGGCATGGAAGTTGTTGTACGCGAACTCAGTCAGCGGTAGGAGCTCGTCCCAACTACCTGCCCAATCTAAGCCACACGTACGCTCTCAAAATATCTTGGAGTGTATGTATGATCCTCTCTAACTAACCATCTGTTTGAGAGTGAAAAGTCGTACTGAACTTTAGCTTCATCCCCAACACCATCCACAGTGACCTCCCAAATTCTGATGTGAACTGCATGTTTCGGTTTGAGATGATGGATACCGGCACTCCATGCAATCTAACAATCTCGTCCACATATAGTTGTGCTAAGCTGCTCGGCTGTAACGTCATCCGTATCGCCAGAATGTATATTGACTTGGTTAGTCAGTCAACAATCATCCAGATCACATCATGGAAACGTCTCGTCTTGGGTAGTCTTGTAACGAAATCCATGGTGACGTGCTTTAACTTCCACTCCACTATGTCTGGCTCGACCCACAAACTGGCAAGCATAGCTCCGCTGTGTGTTGCTGCAAACGACCTCCACTGGACTAGGTTCTCCAACAGTCTCCACTCATAGACTTGCAGATAATCCATTGAACTCTCCCATTTCCAACTCAGAGCATCAACAGCGTGTTCACATTCCTAGTTGGTAGGCGATCGTGAAGTCATAATCCTTAATGAACTCTAACCAGCATTGTTGCCTCATGTTGAGTTCGTTCTGCGAGAATAGGTATTTCAGACTCTGTTGATCAGTGAACACCTCGAACTGCTCACTGTACAGGTAGTACCTCCAGATCTTTAGTTCTTACACAACTGTTACCAACTCCAAATCAGGATAATTCGGCTCGTGAACCTTCATTTGCCTTGACATATAGTCTACTACCTTTCCATGCTTCATTAGCACATACCCCAAACCCATACTGGGCACATCACTATAAATCACATAACCGCAACTACCATAGGGAAGGGTCAGGATGGGCACGTCGTCAACCACCTCTTCAACTGCTGGAAGCTATTCTCGTACTTCTATAACCAAACAAACTTCATACCCTTCTTTGTCAATGCTGTCAACGTAGAAGCGATCTTCAAAAATTCTTGGATAAAGCGTCGGTAATAACGTTCCAATCCCACAAAGTTTTCGACCTCTAACACTGATGTGGGTGCCCACCACTACGTCACCTCCTCAATCTTCGCTAGGTCCATCGAAATTCTATCTTTTGACACGATGTGCCCCCAGAATGCCATGCTATCAAGCTAAAACTCACACTTTGAGTACTTCACATACAACTCCTATTCTCTCAGCACCTCTATAGCTATCTGTAGATGCTCTCTGTGAGTCTCATGATCCGGTCAATAGACTAGAATAGCATCCATGAAGACGATCACAAATTGATCCAAGAATGGCTTAAAAGCCCTATTCATCAAATCCGTGAACACTACATGTGTGTTTGTTTGTCTAAAAGACAACACTAGAAACTCATAATCTCCATATCTCGTGCAAAAACCTGTCTTCGGCACGTCCTCATCTCCGATCCTCAACTGATGGTATCTGAATCTTAAATCAATCATGGAGAATACCTTTGTAGTCGTCAACTGATCAAAGAGGTCATCAATCTTTGGCAAAGGGTAACAGTTCCTGACAATCACCTTGTTCAACATCCAGTAATTCAGCATGCATACTAGAAACTTCCCGAGCACAAGCCACTCTCTTACAAGGGTGTTGACCTCGAGGTGGGAGATCAGGTTGTTGGGGCTAAGGTCCACAACACTCACGTGTTCGATCCACGGTCACCGCACCAAGAAACCTTAAAACACATAAAACTAATGGGACTACGCCAAAAGATCATAACATGGGTTGTACGCGAATGGACTGACTTGAGTTCTCATATCAAGTAGTAAGCTATAAACACTGAAAAGGGGACATGAACAGGGGACATGAACAAATATAGTCAAGTTGACGCCTCAATTAAAAACATAATGTCAATATCAGAGTACAAGCGAAAGGGAGTACAACATGAGCTGAAATCCTACTTCATCAATACTAAGAGATGAAAGGAATACATCAAATGATCTTACAAATCCAGCCCTCGCGTCCCAAGACCAAGTCACCTCCAACCGCCTACCGCATCCCACCTGCACACACATGCCACGCTTGAGTCTCAAATAAAGACTTCGTACACCACCTTAACTTGAAACTATAGTACCCTACGCCGACCATATGGCTTACACTGGTCGCATGTCCAACGATGACCACACGTCCCAACAACCCTGAGCGTGCACCATGACCAAACTATGCATCCGATCCACAAGGCAACACTCAACCAGCACTCATGACAGAATTGTCACATGTCCTAAGGCGACCAAGCATCCCGTATTGAGAATTGAACTTAATCCTAGGTAGCAACTTAATCCTATGTGGCATCCTAGTCACCCGCCACATCATCATTGCTTGATGACTCATCAAGGAGGTGAAGAGCCAACACATGAGAAGACAAAAGGTTGAGGGAGTGGGAGAGACAAGAGTCTTTTCATTTTTTGTGTAATTTTCGTCCTAATTATGTATGCAATTTAAGTAGGGGGTGTAATGATCTTGAATGATCATGTTTATGTAGTCTTTATATTTGGAAGTTGTAGGGTCATGTAAGTGCCTATATAAAGCACTAGAATTCACCATTTGTATGAGAACAACAATACAACAACAATAGATTACAAGCATTACAAGTTGAGCCACGAAATTGTATGGAAAAAGAGTGAGGATGGGAGTAGAAAGAGAGAGCCACCTTCTTTCTTTTGTGCCCCCACCCCCCCCCCCCCCCCCAATTGCATAGATCAAGCATGGATCTAGTGGAGTCCATTAAAGGCAAAATGCATGAAGATCAGGGCGGTCTAAGGCAGCGCACGAGGTGCACCTTTTAGACCGCCAATTGGTGGTTGGGGACCGCCAATCAGCGGTCCCTGTAGCCCAGGAGACGGACATTCTCCTATGGTGGGTTGATCAGTAGCTCCCCGTCCTCCAACATCTGGTATCAGAGCCTCGTCCGATGGGAAGCTCGGGAATGACCTCGTTTGGTCATGCGTCGTTGCCTCGATTGTCGAAAGGCAACTACGACAATTGGAGTATCCAAATGCGTGCGCATGATGCTTGGGATCTTGTGGAGAGCGGCTTCGAGGAGGAGGCCGAGACGGGAGAAGAAACCGTCGCACAAATCAAATCACAAAAGGAGAGAAGAGCCAAAGACAAGAGTGCTCTCTTCCTTCTCTTCCAAGCGGTGGATGAGAGTGGCTTTGAGAAGATCCCTGATGAGAATTAAATTTATACAGCAAGTGCACGACATCAATGAAGACGTGGCAAGTACGGGTCGAACACAAGGAGGGAGAGATATTGTTATTTTTGTGATTTTCGAGTTGAGGAAAGAAAGAGAGAAAAATAGGTTTGGTTTGAGATTTTTGGTTTTTAATTTTCTAAAGCACGAAACATGAACAAATAAAACTAAAACGAGAACAAAGATGGTGAATTCCGGTGGGTGGAGGTTTAGATATCGGGTTTTGATTGGAGAAATCTGAAACTTATAATAAATCACATTAGTTAAAAAGCATTACATGATAAATGATTCAACATAAACTCAAGTAATCAAAATATACTAATACGAAATTAAAATAATAACATCATTCTCTTCTCATCACCCTAAATCCGTCACCCCCACCCTTTGGAAAGAGTTAGAAACTCATGGATGGAGGGAAGGAGAAGGGGTCCTAGAGAAACTACAAAAGAAAACTAAAAAGAAGAAATAAAAGAACAGAATTTTATTACTAAAGTTTGGAACAAAAACTAAGGACCTTTCACAACATCATTTCGGGGCTATTTATAACCGATACAAGGGACCCAAGTATAAAATAGGAAATTACACGTGTCATGACACGACTAGACAAAATCCTGGGCCACGGATCCAAAGGGGGTGGCGGAATCGCCGCATTTTACATGTGGTGTGCGGCGGAAACGCCGCAATTTTTGCTCTGATTGGATCCAGATTTTTCCTGTGTGTTTATGGTATGATTTCAATCTCCTTTGCGCATCCAGATGATTTCTTTCCTTTCTTTTGAGCTCCGAATTCATTTCTTCATATATTTGGAGATCCAAATTGATTTTTCTTTAGAACTTCTCCAAAATAATATTTTGGTCCTTAAATTTGCAGTCGGGTCCTCGGCTTTTTGCAATTAAGTCCCTGGCTACTTTTGTGCTTAAGTCCTTGGTCTTTTTGTAATTAGGTCTTTGAATGCCTTTATGCTTGGATGGATTTCCATTTGAATCTCGATAATCTTGAACTTGGTTTCTAAGACAGAAATGAGTCTCTTGCACGCATTTATGCTCGGGATATGGGTAATTTGCATTCAGGTCCCTGTATTCTGTAAATAAGACTAAACACATACCTTAGTAGCATTTATTGATATAAAAATAATCTAAATGAAAGACATATGATGCAATGTATGCAATGCATCAATCGCTGAAGCAAAGACGTTGAAGGAGGCGTGGGACACCCTTGAGAGGAGCTACAAGGGTGCTAATCGAGTGAGGCAAGTGCGCCTCCAAATGCTTCGAGGTGAGTTCGAGGCATTAAAGATGAAAGAATTGGAAGGAGTTGCTGATTTCGTAACGAGAGTTCACATGGTGGCGAACAAGTTAAAAAGAAATGGGGAGGCGCTGACCGAAGGAAGAGTGGTGGAGAAGGTGTTGTGTTCTCTCACCGAGGACTTCGAGAATGTGGTGTGCACAATTGAGGAATCAAAGGACCTCAAGAAGATGACCGTCGATGACCTAGCAAACTCGTTGGAGGCACACGAGCAACGAAAGAAGAAGAAGAAGAGACAAGATGTCTTGGAGGAGGCATTGCAAGCGAAGATGTCGCTTAAGGAGGAGAAACCTCGCAACGTAGATCGTGGAAGCGGTCGTGACTATGGAGGCCGTCCAAAGAAGAAGGAGGTCAAGTGCTTCAAGTGTGGGAAGCATGGTCATTTTGCGAAAGAATGCTGGTCGCAAAAGAAGGTGGAGGAGAGCTCCAGCCGTGTCCGTGGTGATCGTGGATCGAAGAAGGTGATTGAGTGCTTCAATTGTGGGAAGCATGGACACTACGCAAGCGAGTGTTGGTCGAAGAAGGTGGAAGAGAGTTCCAACCTTATTGTCGATGAGGAAGATACCCACGGTGATGGAATTGCCTTGTTTGTTAACCAGGAGGAGGTCACAATTCATGTCATGCATGCTCTAGTCGAACATGAACATGATGTGAGGTGCGAAAAAGAAGAAAAAGAAGAGGAAGAAGAAGAAGAAAGAGAAGAATTGGTGACTTCTAACAACGAGGAGGTGACAAATCATGCTCAAGTTGATGATGAGCATAAAGAGGAATACGAAGACAACAATGAGAATGAGGAGCAAGTGGTGGAGGTGGTAGATTCCACTGAGCACCAAGTTGTATCATCCGATGATGGAGAGACGAGACCAAGGAAGAAAAGGAGTCTTGATGATCTATACGAGGGAACAAGTGAGCTAGACTTGATTTGCCTCTTGGATCAAGGCGAGAGCATTCCACTCAATGGAGCGGTGGTGTTAAAAGCAAGAAGGTGAGCCACGATGGATGACGAGATGGAGTTGATAGAAAAGAATGAGACTTGGGAGCAATCTTCGCTTCCAAAATGCCACAAAACGGCTATTTTCAGGAGGGTGTATAAGAAGAAGACAACACCCCGAGGAAAGGTCAAGTGATGCAAGGCACGCTTGGTATCAAAAGACTACAAGCAAAGGACCAACATAGATTATGAAGAAGATGTCGCGTCGAAGGCGTGCATGGAGACAATCCCTCCTTGTGTGACGTATGAACAAGTGAGGTTCATATGGTGTGTTTTTTAGCTTATGTAGAAGCATTTCCAATAGGTTGCATGAGAGGATGTGCAACCTACTTGGGCTGGAGGAAGAGGATTAAGTTCAAGGAGGAGTATTGAGAATTGAACTTAATCCTATGTGGCGTCCTAGTCACCCGCCACATCATCATTGCTTGATGACTCATCAAGGGGGTGAAGAGCCAACACATGAGAAGACAAAAGGTTGAGGGAGTGGAAGAGACAAGAGTCTTTTCATTTTTTGTGTAATTTTCGTCCTAATTATGTATGCAATTTAAGTAGAGGGTGTAATGATCTTGAATGATCATGTTTATGTAGTCTTTATATTTGGAAGTTGTAGGGTCATGTAAGTGCCTATATAAAGCACTAGAATTCACCATTTGTATGAGAACAACAATACAACAACAATAGATTACAAGCATTACAAGTTGAGTCACGAAATTGTATGGAAAAAGAGTGAGGATGTGAGTAGAAAGAGAGAGCCACCTTCTTTCTTTCGTGCCCCCCCCCCCCAGTTGCATAGATCAAGCATGGATCTAGTGGAGTCCATTAAAGGCAAAATGATGAAGATCAGGGCGGTCTAAGGCAGCGCACGAGGCGCACCTTTTAGACCGCCAATTGGCAGTTGGGGACCGCCAATCAGCGGTCCCTGTAGCCCAGGAGACGGGCATTCTCCTGTGGTGGGTTGATCAGTAGCTCCCCGTCCTCCTCCCGTCCTCCAACATCCCGATCATGCCGAACGTGCACGCTCTACAAGACCGCGCATCTGATCCATAAGGCAATGCCCTACTCCAACCATACGCTCGTGCCCATTAGCAATGTTCCCTTACGACTACTCGTCACAATATGGGTGAGCCGATTAGATCCGCATCTGACTTCGGGAGAGACCACACGCCCGAGTCTGTGAAAATTTCTCTAACAGGGACTCGTCACAATGTGAGTGGACCCTCCCAACCTACCACAATACAGGGGGAAACCCTAGCATCTAGTCATACACATCTCACATGTCATCCCAATACCACCACAAGCCAGAGCCTGTGAGACCAGCTTCAACGGCCACTCGTCACGACGTAGGTGGACAATTGGTCGTAGAAGTCAAAGGGGTAAATGCAAGGGGGTAAACGCAATTTACCCAAAAGTACATATCATACAACCACCACAAAACATATCTCATAACATCATAAGTTCAGGGGAAAAACAACAAATTTCCTAACTAATATTGTTTACTACAAAAACTGGAAATCTAGGGAAAGATGACAATTTTCCCTAAATTAAGTTATTTTCTATAATTTTGCATTGTTCAGGGGTTTTCCAGAAATTATTCCAGTTCAATGTTTTTCACAATACATAGGAAACAAGGGGCCTCATTGCAAAAACCAAACCTTACCCTAAATCCCCAACCCTAGCCGATCAGTCGTCGGCTAAACACCGTCGCCACCCGCAGTTGGACGTTCCTGTAGCCGCCTCCGCTGGTCAGCCACCACTACCACCACAGTGTAGGGGTCTTGGACGGTCGCACGTCAAACCAACCCACGTGCGGTCGGCCCGGCCACCGTCGTCGCTTCCTCTCCCCAAAGTCCCCCCAACTCTCATCAAACCCCATGGAACTCGGAAACAAGGGGTGGGTGATGTACCTTGACTTGAACGAGTCAAGAAAAACAAACCAGAGAAGGAGAAGCCTTCCCCTCTGCACCTACGTGTGGGCCACGCCTTCGTTGGAGCCCCTCACCGTCGTCGGAGCCACTAGAGCTAGGAGGAAGGTGAAGATGAGGAAGAGAGATTGATGAAGGAAGAGAAGAAGGAAGAGGGGTTTAACGTATGTCGAGAGTGTTTTTGGAATTCGTTTAGAGGTGTAAGAGTAGGGACAAATTTTTGTGGGCTGAAAAGAGTTTACATCTTGTAAGAGTTTCCTATGTCCGACAGCGAAAGGGGACAACGAACACACGTCACTTCTAAGTCAATTTTGCAGGCATTTCTGAGGTATATATATTTAAGGTTCTTGTAGTCCTCTAGAAGGTATTTGGATATGGAGGTTAATGGTGGGTGTCTTGGTCTGGTTTTATGGGGCTTCAATGGTGGTTCCGAGGACATTTTGTTGTATTGCAACGATTAGATGAGTAGCATTTTGCCGACAACGTAACTTCTGAACGGATCAGCGAACTGGCATGAAACATTGGGAGATGTTTTGGGTGGTTTTTGTAGGATCGTGTGGGTTATGGGTCCACAATTAAGGCTAATTAACAAATTTAATCCTAAACAAACTCTACTTGCAAGTCAAAAGATGATGCAGCGGAATTTAAAACAAATACAAGCAAGTAGGGAATAGAAAATGTAAACCACAATCACACGGGGGATTTTATAGAGGTTCGGCACCCCACCCGGGTCCTAGTCCTCTCTTGTAAGCTCCGCTCGGATCACCGAGCTCCGCTCACAACTTCACTAACCACTCCCCGTTCCGGACCGGGAGAGAACACCTTTACAAGTCTTCAAGCTCGCGAACAACCCTCGCCGAGCTTGGCTCCTCCTCTCACAATCCGAGAGGATCACTTCGGGCTCTCACCGAAGTCTATACTCGTGTCTTGGGCTTTCACCAAGACCCTTGCTTCTTTCACAATGGTTGAGTGGAACAACACTCTCTAAACTTGAGCACACTTGAGTAGAATATGGAATTGATCACTAAGTGTGGAAGGTTTGAGCTTTTGAGTGTGTTTAGCTTTCTCTCTAATGTTGGGGACAAATAGGTGTTGGAGAGATGTGTTAAAATGTGTTTTACATCTCTATTTATAAGCTCCAAAAGAGTTATAGCCGTTGGGATTGATTGGGTAAGAGTTGGTGTAGGATACACAAAACAGAAACCTGCAGAACCCAATTCTGCCTAAAAACGGTCGACCGAATTTGGTATTCCGTTCGACCGTTTGGTCAAAATACAGCTTTGACTTAAGTTCACTTAAGTTAACGGTCGAACGGGCTCAGGGGATCGGTCGACCGAATTAGTCCAGGCACTTCTGGGAGACCAAATTGTGTTGGTTCGGTCGACCGTTAGGAAAGTTTCGGTCGACCGGATGTTTGGAAATTTTGGGGTATTTGGGAATAATACGAATACGACCGTTGGGAATAATACGACAAAACAAATGGTCTGAAAAAATGTGTAAACGGTCGAACGGAAAGGTTAAAACGGTCGACCGTTGTGGACAGTTTTGTTTAGGTGTTTTCCGGTTCTAGTTTGGATGGTCTATTGAAGTCCAAATTACGTGAAATTTTGTGTGTGACTTCTATAGGGAACCTAGTGCGTGGTTGAGTAGTTTTTAGCTCAAGTATGCTCAATTACACAAGGTTCCTAAAGACTCAAAGAAATACAAAATACATGTCTTCAAATGAGCTTGATTACATGTCTTGACTTGATTTCCTTTCTTCCTTGAGTCGTGATCGCCTGTAGAGGTTAGCACAAGGCAATATATATGCAATGCAACATGTGTGCTACTCTACATGACCATAATTAAGATTAGGTTGATTAAATCATCAAAACATAGATTAAGGCCAAAAAGCCAACAATCTCCCCCTTTTTGATGATGGCAACCTATATCTTAACTATATCTTAATACATGGAATTTGTATATGTTAGCTATGCATATTAATGCTCCCCCTATGGATGTGCATAGTTTTTGTTCAATTTTATACCAAAATTCCAAGTTACCCCCTTAATTGTCTCTCCCCCTTTGACATCCATCAAAAAATTGATATTAATAAAAAAAATTACACAATTTGAAGGTTAATGTGGATGTCTTGTAATGAAGTTGCTCCCCCTAAATTTTGCACTTCATTACTAAAAAAATGATATTCATTAAGCTCCCCCTATCGATATGAATATGATTTTGCAATTAAGTTCAATTTTATTGCTCCCCTATTAACATCAAGCAAATACTACAATTAAGCATGTGATGTTTTTAATTTCCCCTTTCTACATCCATTTAGACAATTTGACTCTTAAAATTATGGATGTTATTCAAACATAAAGATTTGCAATGAATGGGTAAAAGATATGTCAATTAAGCATATAAAACCTAGACTAGAACCAATTTGATTGAAAAGGTATAGAGGATAAGAAATTATACCAACTTGAAGCTTGAATTGGTTCCAATCTTATTTGGTGATGCAACCGGATTTGAATTTGACTCTTGAGCTCACCCGGTCACCACCAATCTCCTCCTCAAGCTCCTACAAGTGTAGACTTTGGTACCCATTTTTGCTTGGGTCCATTAAGTTTAGCTTTTGGTACCCAAATCCAAGTTGATTTTGGTACCTCTACACTAGTTTTTCTCTTCATGGCAAAATTATGTTTAACATTAATTTGAATAGGAAAGTTTTTAACATAAAAATTGTTTTTATTGCCATGTGTGAACTTATGCAATTTATTTGACAAATTTTCATTTAAGGCATTAAGTTCACTGTTTTTAGTTGCTAGAGATTCATTTAAGCAATTTAGATTTTTAATCATAGAGTTATGCTTTTCATTCATGTTAAGCATGTGAATCTCTAAGTTTGCAACCTTTTCATTCATGCAATTCAAGTCATGTAATAATTCCTTGCTTTCTAAGTGAGATTTATCAAGTTTAATAAGCAAGTCATTAGTGTCAATTTCTAGCATATGACTATCAATTGCATGAGATGAGGTTTTTTTAACATTTAAATTTTCTTCCTTCAAGCATGCATTCTCTAAAGTTAGAACTTCAATTTTAGCAAGCAAATCATTTTTATCATCAAAGATGGATGCATTTTGACACTCAAGATCATGAATTTGCTCATTTGCTAATTTGTTAGTCTTGTGAAGTTCTTTATATTTTTCAAATAATCTTTGAAATGCATTTTGTAGTTCATTAAAATCATGGGCATTATCTTTTGAACTACTACTTGAAGAAGAGCTAGAAGATACCTCATCTTCACTTTCTCCATCGGATGAGCTTGATGATGATGAAGATGTTGAGTTAAACACCACTTTCTTTGCTTGAGCTACATCCTTCGGATTTGCTTCTCCCTTTTTCCCGGTTGGTGAGTCTCCTTCACCAAAATTCTTTTCTAATGTTTGCCATATAGAATGAACACTATCACATGAGCAAACAAGATTAAAAAGTTCATCTCCTAATGCACAAAATATAACATTCATAGCCTTAGCATTTAGGGATGCATTTTTCTCATCTTCTAAACTCCATTTACTAAAATCATATCTAGGTGATTCATATGGAGTTTGAATCATAAACCACAAGTTAATGTTCATGGATTTAATAAATGACATCATTTTACTTTTCCATGAAACAAAATTATTTCCATCAAAGTGTGGTGGTTTACAAGATTCTAAAGGTGTGGATGCATTAAGAGCCATGTTAATTTATCGGTTAAGAAGAAAATTAACGAACGAGGCTCTGATACCAAATGTAGGATCGTGTGGGTTATGGGTCCACAATTAAGGCTAATTAACAAATTTAATCCTAAACAAACTCTACTTGCAAGTCAAAAGATGATGCAGCGGAATTTAAAACAAATACAAGCAAGTAGGGAATAGAAAATGCAAACCACAATCACACGGGGGATTTTATAGAGGTTCGGCACCCCACCCGGGTCCTAGTCCTCTCTTGTAAGCTCCGCTCGGATCACCGAGCTCCGCTCACAACTTCACTAACCACTCCCCGTTCCGGGCCGGGAGAGAACACCTTTACAAGTCTTCAAGCTCGCGAACAACCCTCGCCGAGCTTGGCTCCTCCTCTCACAATCCGAGAGGATCACTTCGGGCTCTCACCGAAGTCTATACTCGTGCCTTGGGCTTTCACCAAGACCCTTGCTTCTTTCACAATGGTTGAGTGGAACAACACTCTCTAAACTTGAGCACACTTGAGTAGAATATGGAATTGATCACTAAGTGTGGAAGGTTTGAGCTTTTGAGTGTGTTTAGCTTTCTCTCTAATGTTGGGGACAAATAGGTGTTGGAGAGATGTGTTAAAATGTGTTTTACATCTCTATTTATAAGCTCCAAAAGAGTTATAGCCGTTGGGATTGATTGGGTAAGAGTTGGTGTAGGATACACAAAACAGAAACCTGCAGAACCCAATTCTGCCTAAAAACGGTCGACCGAATTTGGTATTCCGTTCGACCGTTTGGTCAAAATCCAGCTTTGACTTAAGTTCACTTAAGTTAACGGTCGAACGGGCTCAGAGGATCGGTCGACCGAATTAGTCCAGGCACTTCTGGGAGACCAAATTGTGTTGGTTCGGTCGACCGTTAGGAAAGTTTCGGTCGACCGGATGTTTGGTAATTTTGGGGTATTTGGGAATAATACGAATATGACCGTTGAGAATAATACGACAAAACAAATGGCCTGAAAAAATGTGTAAACGGTCGAACGGAAAGGTTAAAACGGTCGACCGTTGTGGACAGTTTTGTTTAGGTGTTTTCCGGTTCTAGTTTGGATGGTCTATTGAAGTCCAAATTACGTGAAATTTTGTGTGTGACTTCTATAGGGAACCTAGTGCGTGGTTGAGTAGTTTTTAGCTCAAGTATGCTCAATTACACAAGGTTCCTAAAGACTCAAAGAAATACAAAATACATGTCTTCAAATGAGCTTGATTACATGTCTTGACTTGATTTCCTTTCTTCCTTGAGTCTTGATCACCTGTAGAGGTTAGCACAAGGCAATATATATGCAATGCAACATGTGTGCTACTCTACATGACCATAATTAAGATTAGGTTGATTAAATCATCAAAACATAGATTAAGGCCAGAAAGCCAATAGTTTTTTCCTTGGGGATGGTGGTATTGCAAGGGTATTTGGATGTGGTTTGTGTAGAGCTTGGTTAGGTTTAAAGTGGATAGTTCCATGATTTTGTTTTGAATCGGTTTGAGATTTGGAATGACTATTAGTTCTACTAGAAAATGTACTGAGGTTTGACTTTTTTGGTGAGTATTTAGCCTTCAAAAGGTGAGTAGTCATAAGGTTTTGGAGAAGGCTTGGCCAAGGTTTGTAACTAAGGCTTGAGTTTACTTGGCCTAAAAGAGTGGATTTTGGGGTGATGTGTGGTTAGTAGTTTTATGAGGAAACAATGGGTGAAGTACAGGGGTTACAATGGAGAAGTTATGATTTGACGTGCGGAAATATCTGTTACATATTTTGGTGTGGAGATTCTAGAAATGGGTTTAAGTGTTGGGTTTTGTTTGATTTAATTTTAGTGTTTTTATTAGTTAATTAAGTGGGTGTTAAAGCTTTGATTTTGGATTATAGAGATTTATGGATTTGGATTTAGTACGATCTTTAGTGCGTAATTAGGTTAATGGTGGCTTACGAAACACATTTTATCCTTTGTCTTAGGGTTAGTATTCTAAAAGTGGGTTTAGGCTCAATAAGAGTTTATTAAGGTTTGCTTGGATTAGCTAGGCTGAAAAATTGCTTATCAATCAACTTTAAGATTTATTGAGCAATTCACTAAATTAATAGTGCTAATAGTGCCTATGTAAGGTTAACTAATCCTTAGTTGTGTGAATAAGGTTTTGGATTTAAGAATTATAGTGTATTTAGATTTGAAATCGTGTATTAGGGTTTGGTTTGGGCTAAATGGTTTGATTAGGGTTTAAAGTGTGTTTAGGTGATTAATTAGGAGTGGTTAGTAGTTTTATTAGGTTATATGGTTGTGATTTAGGTTTGATTTGTGTTTTAGGTGATTAAGTAGATGATTAATGTTTTAGGGTTAATTTGGTGTGTATTAGGTGTAGGAGGGCGATAAGATTTAGGGAAAGAATAAGGGTTTAGAAATGGGATTGAAGGAGGGTAATGGATGCTACAAGCTAGATCCTTATCGAAGTAAGCAAGCGACTTAGCACAATGGATTCGGTAGGTGTGGGTTTCTGTAGATGCCCTTCCTCTATTTTTAGTTAAATTAAATGATGTAATTTAAAGCCGAGATAGACATACACACTCACCTTTAGAGATGACATTTTTGTTAAAGCATAATATTTCACTTGCTTCATTTGTCATCAATGTACTGCAAGGCAGGACTCATACGAGAAAGCATGCAATGTTTGAAAATGCATTATGCAACTACTAGTTTTGCGGGCTTCACTACCATGAATGTAAGGGGTGTGAATTTGTTTAGACGGTAAAATGGTTGTCACAATGGACTTTGGTTATTGAAAAGAACTGGATAATCCATTTTTCTATTTCAAGGCAAAGAGGTCAAGTGGGAGTTGTGCCCATTCAAGTTGTGCCTTACGGGGTTTATAAGCTTCGGCAAGTTGGACTAAAAAGTTGTACCACTTGGGGTATGGGTCATGTATGCAGGGTAATGTCATATAATCAATCCAATTGGGTCCTCGTCACAATTTAAGATTAGTAGTGAGCATGAGTGGGAGGGGATCGAAATCGTATGAAGGTGTAAAGCCCTAATTTGGAACAACCCACTCCTTCTATAGAGGGGACAGGGTTTTCCATATACACTGACCAATTGATAGACCCCACGTGTCTCTGTCTTTTTTGTCCTTTTAACATATTACAATATAGACAAACATTTATTGTTCACAAATACATGCAAAGTTAAAGATTGTTGGAGTTGTGTCATGTTTCAAGTCAACATTGTTCAACTACATGAGTGGGCACAAACGTTTAATCAATTTATAGACAAAACTATGTTACAATGAATAACTAGTATTTAAAGGATGATGGAGACCGTCCACCATTTTTGGAGTATAATTGCGTAAAATTCATGGTTTGATCATGTCAAAAATTTGGAATAAAACCTATGGTTTTTTGAGAGATTTACGAGAGTAAGAGGTTTGGCTATTGAGACAAACATCGGGGTTGTTTTATTTTGTAGTCTCTTAGTTTTATAGTTAAAATATTCTCTAATTTAGCAGTGATTACTAGCATATCATACAACACATTCATGCTATATATCCTTAATTTTACCCCATATTTGTACTACTCGATTTATTGTTACATGTATTTCAAGATTTAGGTAATAAAGAAGAGAAATGAAGCAAAAAGACTCAAATGCAAAAAGAAATTACTGATTTGAAAGCATTCTGGACCTTTATGTAATGCCCAAAGACCTGATTGCAAATCAGGAAGGACCTAATTGAAAACCCAGAGGGACCGGATCGTAAAGAAGATAGTTTGGTTGTGAAACTCATAATCTCAATTGCCTGAGGAGTAATTCTACAATTAAGACCAAACAAGCTCGAACCAACGGTTCCATGTGCCCCCACATGCTACATGGGTGAACTTATTATGTTGTTGAAATTTGGAGCTGGTCTAACCCAAAAATTCCACCACTGCCACTAGCGGATTCGATTGTGAGATTGATGCCCAGATTTCTTCAGCGAGTCAGGTATTCTTGTTGGAGCATTACGGAGCATCCACATCTGATTTACAACAGTTCGATGCGCCAATATTAATCTAGAGCTTGTAATCTTCTGTAAATAACCTTGTAACCCTTCCATTTCCCCCCTTCTTCTTCCTTCTCCTCATTAGGTTAGGTTTATTTTCTTGCTTAGTAGATAATGAAGGAGAGGAGAAGGCACCAACCTTGTAATCTTCTTTCATTAATCAAATATTTGTTGTTGTTTACATTTTTATCTAGATTAGATATAGTTTTCCTTACTTGTTGAGTGTTGTTTTTACTTTGTTGTTTTCTTTGTTAATAAAATGATTAGTGAGGAATCCATCCCTGATGGGGGTGGAGATGATGTGAAGTGATTTGTGTGTGTGGAGATGATGTGAAGTGTGGATGTTATTAGATTTGTGGAGATGATTAAAAAACACACAAATCTAACATCCACACTTCACATCATTCAAATGATTTCCATAGCCATTTGGATGGATTTTCTCTCTCTGTCTTACCTTTGATGTGTTAATTATCATAATGGATGCTTAGCACATGCTTTGGTTAGTGGACCCACTTAATGGGGAATGATGAGATGATGATAAGATTTGAGTGTATAAAGAGATAAGATTGACTTTTAAGCTTGTTGTTTTCTTTGGTCTTATCTTGAGTGGTGTTTTGTATGTTTTAATGATGATGTGAAATCTTAATTCATGTAGAGACACTTAGGATTATGGTGATTAGAATATTTTCATGTTATACATGTCATTAGTGCTTAATTGTGCACACAAATTTATCATACATCTACACTTTTGCATGCATTGTCCACCTCCTACAACTAGTTATATTAGGTTTTTTAGTCGATTCATATTGTATTCATTAGTTAGTTTAGATACTCTCAATCTCCATTTTAATTCCCCACTCGAGTATGATCGATGATGACCCGCATTCGCTTCTCGTGGCCATGCACTTGCGGTTTTGAACTTAAAATACCAAACAAGCAGGAACAAACATGTAGAATGGTCTAAAATTGGACAGGACTAGATCAGACTACACCACGAATTTATAGTATGTAACGGACCAAGGACCAGACCAATCAGGATTAGGGGTGAATATAACCAGATTCGAACCAGACTGGATTGAGTCCAATTTTGTTTCCGATTCTCAATTTCGAAGAACCGACAATTTGGTCCAGACCTAATTGAAAAAAGTTAGTTCATATCCAATCTCATCTGATTAAAACCAACTTTTCTTTTTAAGTTTTATAAATTATTTTTAATGCGCTTTAATTAATATCATTATATGACAACATATTAATACTATAACGAAAGTTTAATATTTTTAAAATAAATCATTAGTAACTAGTATTTTTTAACAAAAACCTAATTAAATAATTACTCTTTCTGGTTATAGTATAAAAGGATACCTATAGTATTCGATTGAAGCATGGACGAAAAGAATCTTTCATCGACCACCGAAGGTGGCTTCCAGAAGATCATTGTTAGCGTCGTGATAGGAAATCTTTTAATGGAAACCAAAAAGTTTCTTACTGCGTCGTCCGTGTTATCAGGATATGAAATGTTGTAGTAGCTCATTGGTTACGAAAGCATTCAATTCAGAATTCAAACCTAACATAAAAAGAAAAGAAAACATGTAGAAGAAGTGAAACTTGCTTGCGATTGGAAGAAGAAAAAACTATTTTTTCCAACTCCCATATTGGAAGAATCTTCTCCTTTGACATAATATAGATGTCATGCATATAGAGAAGAATGTATGTGATAACATATTAAAGACTATGTTGAAAACCGAGAATTCAAAAGATAATATAATGCTCAGATGGACCTACAAAAAATGGTTATTTGTAAAGAGTTACATATGGGGAAGCAGATAAAGGCAAGGGTCTAGAATCTGCATTCGTCTTGTCGAGTCACCAGAAAGATATATTTTTTAAGGTATTGCATGATCTAAAGGTTCCTGATGGACTTTCATTCAATATCAAGGCACAACTCCAGTTGAAGGAAAGGAAGATTTCAGGTTTAAAAGCCATGACTGTCACATACTTATGCAACAACTCCTTCCTTTTGCTCTTTGGAATACAATAAATGAAAATATTTGTGGCATTATTGTGTCACTCTATTCATTTGTGAAGAGGATCTATAGTAAAGTAATTGATGTGAAAGAAACTGAAAAGTTGAAGGGAGAAATAATTGTTACTCTTTTCCAACTCGACCATATCTTTCTCTGGGATTTTTCTCGATTATGACGGATCTACATATATACTTAACAAATGAACTTTTATTGCGTGAACTAGTGTTTTACAGATGGATGAATCATGTAGAGTGTTATTTGCTAACTTTAAAATGTTATATTCAAAACAAAAGTACTCCTGAAGGATCCACATCAAAGGGTACTTGGCAAAGGAGTTTTGACATTTTGCTCTCATTATTTCGATGAGGTGGAGACAAAACTAACATGTGGAGAGTGGTACACTGATGACGCATCAATTGGGGCAGATATAATCTATTTTTTGAATCAGGTTTTGTTGGAGAAAGGTTATTGTCACGTATTGTTTAATCTAGATATTGGCACCGTATCTAGACCTCCATTTCGAAGAAATATCTTTCAAGTGACATGAACTTGAATCCTCATTAAGGAAGTTTGAGGGTTGGTTTTGTGATTTTGTGAATCATATGCATGATCAAGGAAGTTTAGATGCTACAGATGACTTGAAATGGTTAGCAAGAGGTCCAAGTTCCAAGATTATATTCTATGATGGATATTGTGTTTATGGGTATAAGTTTCATACAAAAAGCTCAAGAGTATACGAAGAACTCAAAATAATGGCATTACTATGTCAGGCAAAACATCAAAGTTACTCAAGTAGGAGGGATTGGAATCCCATATTTGATGTCATTACATATTATGGTGCTTTTGGATGAAGTAATAGAGTTGTCCTACGGTCAGAAATTGACGATATAATTGTTTAAATGCACATATGGTTTGATGAGTCAGAAAATGATGGGATTAATGTTGATAAAACATATTTTACTTCCATTAGCATGTCTTAGACGAAACATGGGAAAGATCCATTCATCTTATCATGTCACGCGGAACAATGCTTTTATGATCAAGATCCAATTGAGCCAAATTGGCATGTTGTAGTGAAAATCAACCTAGAGACTTCTTAAGGATTAGGTAACATTTTAATTATGTTTGCTATATGTTAAATGTTTTCTTTTAAGTAATTTAGTTTGAATCATTTCCAGTTCTAAGATACTAATTAATGTTGTTCATTATGAATTGCTTTATTTAGATCTTACCGAAGTTAAGAATTTTCATTGATATGTTTTACAGGCATGCCTCCTCGTAGGCACTTTGTTCCACTCCGACCGCGGACGTTCGAGTTGAAGGTGAACCACAACCACTCGATCAACATTGTAATATGATTTTGTTAGGCCTAATAAAGTGAAGGGATACCAACTGAGATGCGAGGTTAAGTACATAGGAGGGTACGAGTCCTCTTGGCAAATCTCAACTACGTACCATCAACGATGTGGAAGGTAATCATGTCTTAAATTTGTGTTTGATATCAGATTCAGATAAATTTCCTAAAAAATGTTTTTAAGAGAATTTGATGAGGGTGAGACATATATGAAAAGAGGTCGAGGGCCAACTAGAGGAGTAAATCTTATTCGCTCTCCCGAATATCGGTTTAAAATAGAATGGAATGAGCAGTTAGTTCCTGTTGGCCCTTGTTGGGAGAATCTCAACACCACATTGATGTTATTTGCAAAGCAACCTGAGTTGTGGCCATTGCATTTACAGATGCCAAATCAAAGTTGTTAATCATTTGAGAACACATGGGATGTGCTTGTGGTATGTCTTCTTTTATTTGTTATCGTCTTTTTTATTTAATATTTGAACGTATATATGATACTAACAAATTATCTTAATTTATCCGTAGGATCGATTAGAATTTGTTAATTGTGTTAACGCATAGCATTATTGTTTTGATAAATTCTTTATGTAGTGCGATGAATGGAACACCAAAACTGTGAAGGTATAAATATTTGTGGTCTTTAAACATTTTATTTGTATATGTGTAATACAAATTCTAATGTTTGAACTTTGTAATTCCTTGTAGAAAAAAATCCTTAACGAACAACATGAATCACGATTGCAAGAGGAAGAACCACAAGACAAGATCGAAAACCTTCGCCAACAAAGCAAATCTTCTTGTAAGTTTTAGTGTTATATGATTGTTTAGATGTGTTTGAATCTGTATTTAGATAAATATTGATTAAATTCTTAATTGTTTGAATCCTTATGTAGATAAATATTGATTGCATCCTCATTTAGAATTGTTTGCTTTTGATTCAGTAATTAGATGGATGAAAATGAGATCATGACACCTGTCATGAATATTGAAAAGATGGCTTTCTTATACGAATGGTAAGTTTGAACTTTTTCAAAGGCGAAATTAAGTGTTATTTTTATCTTTAGAATATCATTACATGTTTGAAATATTGTATGTTGAAATCCAATAATTATCCAGACAAAAATTGACGTAACAGACATCGTCTCAAGAGAGATCGAGGTGAGTGTTTGAAGCTGAAGACTCGTGAGGTGATTGAGGTGAAGGCGATAGCAGAAATTACACTTTGGGTAATATTAAGCCCAATTATTTTTACTTTTTGAATTTTGTAATAGATATTTTTGAATTTTACTTTTTATTGATTTTAAAGTTATTTAAAATTATTTTTACTTACTTAAATCTAAGTTTTATTGTATTAAAATTATTTTCATATATTTAAAATTAATATTTTTTTGGGTTGCATGCCACTTAAATTACACTTTGGGTTTTTTAATTATATTTAGCTATATTTAAATAATTTTAAATAAAATTGTAATTGAAATTAATGAAAATCTAAAATTGAAAAATACATAAAATGGATGAGAAAGAATAGAGATGTAGAAATTAATTATAATAGGAGAGAATATGGACAGAGTGAAAAGTGAGAAAAAACATCAACATTATTTTTTAAACAGGTTATGAAGATTTGCGAATTTTCAATTTATTAGATTGTTCAGGAGTTTTTTCGTGAAATTATTAATTAAATATTAATTGAGTGAACAATGTATGAAGAAAAGGATAACGGTGTGGCATGATTAAAAAACATAATGTACCAACATAAAAAAAACAAGTATTTTCTAGTGACACAATGCTAAATAGTCAAAAAGTGAATGTATAAATCCTACAAAATATATATCAGGAAAAAACATTAGCATGGAAGCGAAAAACCCTAAAATATATATACCATAAAAAAAATTAAAACACATTGAAAATTTTAGGTGCATGGAGACAGCACACTCGCCGTTTCACATGCTATGCCATACTGAGTTTTTAATGATTTTTGGATTATTTTTAGTTTTATGTTTTGTTGAATCTCTTTGTTTGTATACATTACAATTCAACTCTGTCTAAGTAATTTTATTTATTATCATATTAAAAGTGTAAAATGTTTGAGAGATGTAAACACAGAATCAGATTCCTTTCATAAAGGAGAGGTTCGTTTGAGCATCACTTTGCTATGTTTTGAGCACTTTTAAATGACGTTATTGGTTGTCAGTTGAACTTGATGGTCGTGTTTTCAATTTACATGGACCTTAGGCAAAAGTATAAGGTTGTCTTATCAATTTAAAATGGCCCGAGAGTCCATAACTTCTCGTGGTGAGCAAATTCTAGAAATCAATTAACATATGACCCGACGAATAATCACAGCACCTTAAAATTTAGACTCCTTGCAACTAATATTCAAGTCAAAATATACTAAGGGCCCGTTTGGGACACTTGAAAAGTTGTATTTGAGTTTCTCCAGACACCGAAAAGGCTTTCGAACTGGAGATTTTGGCTTTTGAGAATATTCGGTTGGCGCTGGATGAACCTTTAATTTTTGAAATATTCACACCCAGCTTTACATGAGACGCCAACTTTTTGAACGTTATTTTACCTAACATAATAAAATTATATCTATGGGTTAAACATTCCATAAATAAAGTTAGTTCCCAACAAAGTAATTAGATCAAAGTTTTCATCGAATTCTATAAATTCCCTAAATGTTTGAGTCACCAAATTGCGACATGTATTATTTTTAATTTGGTTTTCTAAATAAATTGCTAAAATATTTTTTCAAACTTGTTGCTGCATTTTTTCGAAAATAACTTTTAAGTGTGTTATAGCATCTTTCTTTGTAGTAATAGAGGTATATGTTTTTAATTTTGAAATTTAGAAAAATAATTAACACGTATAATAACGCTACTAAGATGAACCGTTCAAAAAGAATGAGACTCGACTTCGAAAATTCGGAACTGTTCAAAAAACTATCCATCTCTCAAATGCATATTTTAAGAATCTCAGACTCAAATTGCATGTCCCAAACGGACCTTAAAACCACAAGGTATTGAAATATTTGCACATGGTCTGAGCCTCCGATGAATAGGTCATCGTCCTTGGACAAATGCCTTCGTGCCCGTGTGATGAGACAATTCTAAATTCCAAATAGCATATGTGACTGATCAAAAAGACTAATCATTTTACAAGGTCCATCTATAATTGTATAGTCGTGTTTTTTTATATTTAAAGGACCATAATGTGAGCATAAAAGACCCTTTCGTCAACTTTCAAGGTCCATATGTAACAATATAAGTCATGTTTATGATTGACAATGTCTTAATGTGAAAGTATATGGTCGTTTTGTCGATTTACAAGGTCCTCGTATGAAAGTATAAAGTTGTGTTTAGTTTGAAACTCCAAGGTCTTCAATTATATATAGAAGGTCAGTAACATAAACCACAAGGCCGTCACCACTGAGTTTGGTGATAATCGACTAAAGAGAAATGACAATCTTAAAAAATACTTGAAACATAGTGATAACCATATCACTAATCAGCTTGAGCGGAGGAACCCAAATTTGTGTTTACAAAACGTGTTGTAGTTTTTTAAATATGAGATTAACATGTAATATATAAATTCCGCTAATACCTACCCTCGTTGCGCATCCTTGGGTTGAACCACATAAAACTCAAAAATCATTAAAAAGAATACAACCAAACTCTCTTACAACCACGCATGTGTTTTGCGTCAGAAACGAAGCGTGTAGTTTCACATTGTCCTTATATTTAGGAAATTACTATTCATCATATGGAAATTACTTGAATCGCATGCGTTAATTATCATTTTGTCATTCACATTCTATTTAATATTCATTATCTCCCGTAAAAAAAATCGGGGCGTCTGGAAAAAGTAACCCCCGTGGGGGCGTTTTATGCAAACACCTAGTTTTTTAAAAAAATCTTAAATTTATATAGTGTGTTATTTCAAATTATTTCTGGTTCCGTTGCAAAAATTCGATGGTGACGGGGTGAAAAAAACACAAACGTAAATAAATGGATTAATATTTGGAGTACAATAATAGGATGTCGGAAAAAAACGTCCGCAAAACGCGCTCCCTCTGCTCGATCGCTTTGCAGGGGAGTTAATGTCCCCCACAGGGGCTATCCCCTGCCACTCGAGCATTTCAACTCCGATTTTATTTTTCATAATTATTTTTTGTTGTAGTATGAAAAGAAGAAAGCATGTTGGGAGCAGAAATTAGTAAAAAAGAGAAAATAACAAAATGATAATTGACAAGGACGATTTAAGTAATTCGTGGGCGACGTTTTGCAGTTTAGTATATTTAACATACATGACTTCTACAAAATTATTAATGGAAATTATACTTTAACTGTTAGAACCCTAACCCGGTTTAGCGGTTAATCCCGAATTAGGTGGGGGTGATGTGAGAGGGTATGAGAGGTAAGGGAGGTATGGGCTAGGAGTGTAGGGGATGGTGGGGAGTGTTGCCTTGGGTTGGGTTTTGGTTTTTAAAGCAAAAACCTTCTCTCCTCCATTCTTCTTCTCCAACTCTTCTTCCTCACTCACCTAGGTTCTCACTCTTCCTCTTTTCGGCTGCACCAGAGGAGGCGACACCGGCGACGGAGGAAGGTGCTCGGGCGGGGGAGGCGTGACGCGTGCTCGAGGTCTACCGGAGGCGACGTGCGTGAGCGAGCTCCGGCGGTTCGTCGTCGTTGGTTGAGGTATGTCAACTTGATAATGTGATTTTGTGGTTCCTAACCCTCGTGGTAGGGTTGTGTTGGTCGGACGGGGAGGTCGGAGACCTCTTCGGCGTTGCTTCCGCGAGAAACCTCGGCTGGCTATAGGTGGAAGACGACCAACGGTCGACCGGTCCCTTTGGGCGGTCGACCGAATGTAGTGTTTTTACCCGACTTTAACCTTCACCGGTCGAACGATGCCTGGTGGCGGTCGACCGGTAGTGCATATTGCTGGTGAGTTGGGACATTCTGCCTGTTGTCGGTCGACTGGTTCCTTGGGTCGTTATACCGGAACTTAGTGTACTGAGTAGATTTGCATGATTTGTTCGACCGATTGTATGTTGCGTTCGACCGTTTTATGACATAGAATATTAGGTTGACCCTGTCTGTTTTCGGTCGACCGAGACCCCTGAGTCGGTCGACCGATAGCTTTGAATTTAATGTTGACCAGACTACGGATTTTGACCTCGTTCGGTCGACCGATTTTAGACCTTTGTTCGACCGTTGGGGATTGTGTTTTGTGCGCAGCGGTAGACCGTTTTAGGCGTACGGTCGACCGATTCCTTTCTGGAAACGGTCGATCGTTTGGGCCCAGAACAGAATTCCTGGTTCCCATTTTGAACGACAACTTTGTCCACGGAAACCCGTGTCCTCGCCTTGTGCGTGAGCCGGGAGGTGACGGTGGGCGCGTGATGCGTGCCTGCCCAGGGACCGCCGTTGGGAAGAGTGTGGGTGTTCGGGACGCGTCACCTCCAAGTATGGACCGTGACTCAGATGTTGGATTGGTTGGGCACTTTGTAGTATAGCAGGCCTGAGGGATCGCGGATCCCAGTGTTGATGTTTGTGCGGGCACGCAACTGGCGTTGGGTGAGGTGACTACCGGCCCACGGGCTACGGAGGTCGCTGCCCTGCTTTTATAGCGGCACGGTTGGTGTTTGCGGTCGAGGAGCCTGATCACCTGGCAGACTTCGGTCTGGACCCGTCCGATGTTGTGCCGGACGTTGTGATGGACCACCGATGATGTGCCGGTGATGCCGCCGAGGTTGTGCCGGCGATGATGATTGTTGGGCTGAGGTTGTTCCGGCTTTGTTGATTCCTCGACTGGGCACCTATCGAGATGTTGTTGTTATACCTTCCGGGCGACGGCCTCGTTGGTCCCTGTGGCTCCGACCACTGAGATTTGCAGATCTGTATTCTATCGGCGGGCAGGCGTGACAGAGTCTCCCTGCCGAACCCTTGTGTAGTGTAGCCGCGTGTGGGGGGTGCGATGTCGCGTGCTGTAAGGTTGCATGTGCTTGCAGTAGGTCTCCTCGGGAGACTCGTTGTTGACTGTCGGACTGATGTCCTGTTTTACCCTTCGGGGGAACTGTTTTCCATTTCTGTCGATGCCATGACACGCTACTAGTATGATAGGTTCATTTGTGTAATGCATGCATATAGGTGAGTTGGCATACGGGGTTTCCTTCTGGAAACTCAGGCATTGTTGTTGCATCTTTTTCAGGACCGCAGTAGGTACAGTGGGGTGGTGATCGGCGGGCGCGCGCATTTGGAGTCGGATCCTCTAGTCGGACCACTGAGGTCAACATGATTACGTTTATCTTCCCTTATCGTTTTGTTGTAATCATATATTCATTTTGGCAAACTCTGATGTATTCTGGTGCACCGCTATTTGTTTATGAGAAGTAACAGTCCCACCTTTGATTATTGTGCTCTTTGTCTTGATTATGAATTTTAAAATTTTCCGCTGTATCGGGATGTTACAACTTTGTATCAGAGTGGTCGATTCCTATGCGGTTCCCAATGAAATCACCCTTGTAGTAATAGGATTCATGCATTTTATCTTTTAGCATGCATACATGGCTGAAGTTGTGATTGTTTCTTCTGTCAGATGGCACCTAGGCGCGTGAGGAGTTCTCCACGCGATCGTGATCCCAATGACGACACTTCTGGTGCTCATTGGGATAGGTTGGGCGAGTTTCTGGAGCGTCAGGCAGCTCAGATCGCCCAGGGCGGAGTGGGAGCTGAGCACGATCGGTTCATGCGTCAGCACCCGCCGACTTTTGATGGCAGGAGGGCCCCAGAGGTTGCGGAGGACTGGATCTTCAGGATGGAGAAGATCTTCCGCGCTATTGGAGTAGCACCTGAGAGGATAGTGGAGCTGGCCACCTATGTGTTCGATGGCGAGGCCGCCAACTGGTGGAGTACGTCCACGGTGTTGTTCGATGACCGTGCAGATGTCAGCTGGGAGGAGTTCTTGGAGGTGTTCCACGAGCAGTACTTCCCCCAGCATGTCAGGGATCAGAAGAGGGAGGAGTTTATGTCGCTGGAGCAGAGGGAGATGACTCTGGCGAGCTACATCAGCAGGTTCAACGCCTTGGAGCGTTACTGCCCAGAGATCTGTGTGACCCCAGAGCATCGGGCGAGGAAGTTCGTGAAGGGACTGAGACAACCGCTTCGATCTCGGGTGATCAACAGCATGCCGCGGACCCTTGCAGATGCGGTGAAGCATGCTACCATCATCGAGCAGGACCAGAGGGAGTGTCTTCAGGAGGCGAGGAAGGCACCAGTAAGCACCGGTAGCCGTGTAGCCAGTCGTGGAGCAGGAAACTCGGGCAAGAGGCCCAGGTTTGATGGAGGAGGAGCACGTCAGTCTGGAGCGTGCACTTACTGTGGCAGGTTTCATCCAGGACAGGAGAGTCCCCGTCGGACTGGAGCATGTATGGGTTGCGGTCAGATGGGACATTTCGTCCGCGATTGTCCTCAGAAGCAGGGAGAGCCGAGTAGGAGGCCAGGACCACCAGCAGTAGGCAGAGGCGGAGGCAGCCGATCAGTTGTTTCACCAGGTCAGGGCAGGAAGATCGGGCGAGTCTTCACTATTCAGGCTGAGGAGGCGAGGGACTCCAACACCGTCGTGGAAGGTACACTTTCTGTTTCTGGCTTGATTGCACGTGTGTTGTTTGATTGCGGTGCCACTCACTCCTTCATTTCGGAGAAGTTTGCTGGCGAGTTGGGTCGGACCCCTGTGCTGCTGGCTGATGTTTTGGAGGTCAGCACACCCATGGGTGAGGTGGGCACTGTGGGGAGCTTTTTCCCCGGCACCACAGTTGCTTCGGGAGACCATGATTTTCCGGCAGATCTGGTCTTGTTACGGATGGAGGATTTCAACGTCATTCTGGGGATGGACTGGCTGTCACAGTACGACGTGCGAGTCTTTTGCCGTGAGAAGAAGATCCTGATTCCGATGGAGGGCTTGCCAGATGTTCTGATCAGAGGTGCGAGGAGCAGAGGGGGTCGTCTGATTGTGTCTGCGGTTAAGGCACAGAGACTGATACAACTGGGATGCAGAGCGTTTGTGGCCACGCTGGTAGTTCCTGATCCTGAGACGAGGAGGCTGGAGGACATAGAGATTGTGCAGGAGTTCCCGGATGTGTTTCCAGCAGAGATTCCAGCATTACCGCCGCACCGAGAGATCGAGTTCGGCATCGAGTTGGTAGCGGGTACGACACCTTAGTTGAAGGCACCGTATCGGATGGCACCTGCTGAGTTGACAGAGCTGAAGAAGCAGTTGCAGGAGTTGATGGAGTCCGGGTTCATTCGACCGATTGTTTCTCCATGGGGAGCGCATGTGCTCTTCGTGAAGAAGAAGGATGGATCGTTGCGGATGTGCATTGACTACAGGATGCTGAATAAGGTTACCGTTCGGAACCGGTACCCTTTGCCCAGGATTGATGATTTGTTTGATCAGTTGCAGACGGCGAGAGTGTTCTCGAAGATCGATCTGCGTTCGGGTTATGACCAGTTGCGGATCAGGGAGGCAGATGTTCAGAAGACAGCCTTCAGGACGCGGTACGGCCACTACGAGTTCTTGGTGATGCCATTTGGACTGACGAATGCGCCTGCAGCATTCATGGATCTGATGAATAGGACCTTCCAGCCGTACCTTGACAAATTTGTCGTGGTGTTCGTGGATGACATCTTGGTATACTCGCCTGACAGGGAGCAGCATCGAGAGCACCTGAAGATTGTGCTTGGCATCCTGAGTTATCAGCAGCTTTATGCCAAGTACACGAAGTGTGAGTTTTGGTTGGATCAGGTGGCTTTTCTGGGACATATTGTGTCAGCTGATGGGATATCGGTAGATCCGGCGAAGGTCGAGGCAGTGACTCAGTGGAGAGCCCCGACGAGCGTGACGGAGATCAGGAGTTTCATAGGACTGGCAGGGTACTACAGACGGTTTATCCAGGATTTCTCCAGACTTGCGTCGCCGCTGACAGCGTTGACGTAGAAGGGCGTCAAGTTCGTTTGGTCCCATAAATGCGAGGACAGCTTCCAAGAGCTGAAGAGGCGATTGACGACAGCACCTATTCTGACTCTACCGAGTGGCAGTGGAGGTTATGTGATATAAATCGATGCATCAGGGATAGGCTTGGGTTGTGTTCTGATGCAGCATGGGAAGGTGGTCGCGTACGCTTCGAGGCAGCTGAAGGTGCACGAGAAGAACTACCCTACTCACGATCTGGAGTTAGCAGCAGTAGTTCACGCATTGAAGACCTGGCGGCACTATCTGTATGGCGAGCAGTTCGAGGTCTTCACCGATCATCAGAGTCTGAAGTATTTGTTCTCGCAGAAGGAACTGAATATGAGGCAGCGCAGATGACTTGAATTCATTAAGGACTACGACTTCACCATTTCCTATCATCCGGGGAAGGCGAATTCGGTTGCAGATGCGCTGAGCAGGAAGGTGGAGGTTTCAGTTGCGAGTCTGTGCATCCAGGAGTGGAGGCTACTTGAGGCTTTGTCAGAGTGGAGACCGTTCACAGAGGGTACAGAGGGAGCAGTGATTGCTGGGCTTCGGGTGGAGCCGCAGACTGTCTCACGGTTGGTTCAGGCTCAGCAGGGGGATGATGAGTTAGCTGGTCTGCTACAGTTAGCTTCCAGAAATGGATCAGATTTCAGTGTGGGGGTTGATGGTGGTCTGAGGTTCAGGAGTCGGATCTGGGTGCCGAAGTTCGATGGGCTGAGAGATGACATCATGGAGGAGGCACACAGATCTAGATACACCATTCATCCGGGGAGCACGAAGATGTATAAGGACCTGCAGCGGAACTTCTCTTGGAAGGGCATGAAGAGGGACATTGCAAAGTTTTTAGAGCGATGTTTGGTCTATCAGCAGGTGAAGATCGAGCATCAGAGGCCAGCAGGACCGATGCAGTGTATAGAGCTTCCTGAGTGGAAGTGGGAGTACGTGACGATGGATTTTGTCACGGGATTGCCGAAGACGAGGAGATTCCACGACGTGATTTGGGTGATAGTCGATCGACTGACCAAGTCGGTGCACTTCTTAGCGATCAGGACCACGTTGCCTTTGGAGGGTCTGGCTAAGTTGTACGTGGAGGAGATAGTCAGGTTGCATGGAGTGCCAGTGAGCATCATCTCCGATCGAGATCCTCGATTCACTTCCAGATTTTGGGGGAGTCTGCAGCAGGCTTTGGGGACGCGTCTGAGGTTCAGTACAACGTTTCATCCGCAGACCGATGGTCAGTCAGAGAGGACGATTCAGACCTTGGAGGATATGCTGAGAGCATGCACACTGGATTGGGCAGGGCACTGGGATGAGCATTTGCCGCTGATAGAGTTCGCCTACAACAACAGCTACCACTCGAGTATTGGGATGGCACCGTACGAGGCGTTGTACAGGAGGCCATGTAGATCACCGGTATGCTGGAGTGATGTGGGCGAGAGGCAATTAGTGGGGCCAGAGATCGTGCAGATGTATGCAGAGAAGGTGGATGTGATCAGGAGGAGACTGGCCACAGCACAGAGCAGGCAGAAGAGTTATGCAGATCGACGCCGACGAGTGCTGAGTTTCGAGGTGGGCGACCATGTGTTTCTGAAGATTTCCCCAGCCCGAGGTGTGATGAGGTTTGGGAAGAAGGGGAAGCTCAGTCCGAGGTATGTGGGGCCGTTTGAGATCCTCAACCGAGTTGGAGAGGTTGCCTACCGGATTGCATTGCCGCCATAGTTTTCGGGTCTTCACAACGTCTTCCATGTATCGATGCTGAGGAAGTACGTTGGAGATCCAGCTCACGTTATCGAGATAGCAGTGCCAGAGATTCAGCAGGACTTGTCGCTCGAGGAGAGGCCGGTCGAGATTGTTGATCGCATGGATCACCAGCTCAGGAGGAGGACCATCCCGATGGTGAAGGTCAGGTGGCAGCATCACAGCGAGCGCGAAGGCACTAGGGAGATTGAGGAGGATGTCAGAAGGCAGTATCCAGAGCTTTTCGGTGAGTAGTTTGCTTTGATTTCGGGACGAAATCCTTTTAAGTTGGGTGGATTGTTAGAACCCTAACCCGGTTTAGGGGTTAATCCCGGATTAGGTGGGGGTGATGTGAGAGGGTATGGGAGGTATGGGCTAGGAGTGTAAGGGATGGTGGGGAGTGTTGCCTTGGGTTGGGTTTTGGTTTTTAAAGAAAAAACCTTCTCTCCTCCATTCTTCTTCTCCAACTCTTCTTCCTCACTCACCTAGGTTCTCACTCTTCCTCTTTTCGGCTGCACCAAAGGAGGCGACACCGGCGACGGAGGAAGGTGCTCGGGCGGGGGAGGCGCGACGCGTGCTCGAGGTCTACCGGAGGCGACGTGCGTGAGCGAGCTCCGGCGGTTCGTGGTCGTTGGTTGAGGTATGTCAACTTGATAGTGTGATTTTGTGGTTCCTAACCCTCGTGGTAGGGTTGTGTTGGTCGGACGGGGAGGTCGGAGACCTCTTCGGCGTTGCTTCCGTGAGAAACCTCGGCTGGCGCGAGGTGGAAGACGACCAACGGTCGACCGGTCCCTTTGGGCGGTCGACCGAATGTAGTGTTTTTACCCGACTTTAACCTTCACCGGTCGAACGATGCCTGGTGGCGGTCGACCAGTAGTGCATATTGCTGGTGAGTTGGGACATTCTGCCTGCTTTGTTCGACCGATTGTATGTTGCATTCGACCGTTTTATGACATAGAATATTAGGTTGACCCTGTCTGTTTTCGGTCGACCGAGACCCCTGAGTCGGTCGACCGATAGCTTTGAATTTAATGTTGACCAGACTCCGGATTTTGACCTCGTTCGGTCGACCGGTTTTAGACCTTTGTTCGACCGTTGGGGATTGTGTTTTGTGCGCAGCGGTAGACCGTTTTAGGCGTACGGTCGACCGATTCCTTTCTCGAAACGGTCGACCGAATCACCTCTTCCGGTCGACCGTTTGGGCCCAGAACAAAATTCCTGGTTCCCATTTTGAACGCCAACTTTGTCCACGGAAACCCGTGTCCTCGCCTTGTGCGTGAGCCGGGAGGTGACGGTGGGCGCATGATGCGTGCCTGCCCAGGGACCACCGTTGGGAAGAGTGTGGGTGTTCGGGACGCGTCACCTCCATGTATGGACCGTGACTCAGATGTTGGATTGGTTGGGCACTTTTTAGTATAGCAGGCCTGAGGGATCACGGATCCCAGTGTTGATGTTTGTGCGGGCAAGCAACTGGCGTTGGGTGAGGTGACTACCGGCCCACGGGCTACGGAGGTCGTTGCCCTGCTTTTATAGCGGCGTGGTTGGTGTTTGCGGCTCGAGGAGCCTGATGACCTGGCAGACTTCGGTCTGGACCCGTCCGATGATGTGCCGGAAGTTGTGATGGACCACCGATGCTGTGTCGGTGATGCCGCCGAGGTTGTGCCGGCGATGATGATTGTTGGGCCGAGGTTGTTCCGGCTATGTTGATTCCTCGACTGGGCACCTATCGAGATGTTGTTGTTATACCTTCCGGGCGACGGCCCCGTTGGTCCCTGTGGCTCCGACCACTGAGATTTGCAGATCTGTATTCTATCGGCGTGCTGGCGTGACAGAGGCTCATTGCCGAACCCTTGAGTAGTGTAGCCGCGTGTGGGGGGGTGCGATGTCGCGTGCTATAAGGTTGCATGTGCCTGCAGTAGGTCTCCTCGGGAGACTCATTGTTGACTGTCGGACTGATGTCCTGTTTTACCCTTCGGGGGAACTGTTTTCCATTTTTGTCGATGTCATGACACGCTACTAGTATGATAGGTTCATTTGTGTAATGCGTGCATATAGGTGAGTTGGCATACGGGGTTTCCTTCTGGAAACTCAGGCATTGTTGTTGCATCTTTTTCAGGACCGCAGTAGGTCCAGTGGGGTGGTGATCGGCGAGCGCGCGCATTTGGAGTCGGATCCTCTAGTCGGACCACTGAGGTCAACATGATTACATTTATCTTCCCTTGTCGTTTTGTTGTAATCATGTATTCATTTTGGCAAACTCTGATGTATTCTGGTGCATCGCTATTTATTTATGAGAAGTAAGAGTCCCGCCTTTGATTATTGTGCTCTTTGTCTTGATTATGAATTTTAAAATTTTCCGCTGTATCGGGATGTTACATTAACATAATCGAAATAACTAAAATTATGTCTTTATTGTACAACTTTTACAGGTAATTCTTTTTACAAATAATTCTTTTGCTAATATAAAGTGCATGGACCTAATTAAAGGGTTCAATATAGGACCTATCTTTAAGAACCCAACTATTATCTCTGAATCCTAGTGTTCTAGACAAAGAGGATTGTCGTCGTATCTTTGAAACCTCTACATTAAAGTATTATGGAAGTATAAAGCTTTATGTTTTTACGCAATAAATGATTGTGTAGGTATGACTCAGGTTCTACAGAGAGCGCAAAAACATACATTCACTATTCCTACGGATTTCCGGTTATTTTTCCTTATAAAAACTTTCTGGGAACCACTTTCCCCTGTTTATTTCCTACGTTAAAGAATAGCAGTTTGAGCTGCATGAGTTTATGGTGCAAGTATTTATTTTATTATACAAATCTGTTCATCTCTTCACAATTTGGGCATGATATCTCAAGGCTGGGTAGTAGAGGGTCTTGTGGTGAGGGATGGTCTCATCTTCACAATCTGATCTTCATCAACTCCCATTTTTTTGGCCAACTGCCCAGCTTCAAAGAAGCGCTTCACGGCATTGTCTATGTAGTTTATCCCTTCGCGTACATTCATGTGTTTTATTACCTTCTCGCCAAAATCTTTGAAGAGTACATCACCGTTGAGCACTGAAGCCAATTGGGTGAGCTCCTGTTGAAATTCGGTTAGAATTGCATCTTCGTTTGCTTCTCCTTTTCGTATTTGTTGCGGAGTGGGGAGTTGCACTGCATTGGATACCATACCACAAAACAGTTAAATTTGTCAAGATTACTTACAATCTCAACTAATATTTATGAAAAATTTGGGACAAAAACACATTGGAAATACCATGCCGTATCATATTTACCTATCCTTCTTCTAAAACAATTTCATATTGGGCACCAATACGAGCAATTGATCCAGAAAGCAAGAGCATGTTACATATGGATTACAACCTTATGAGTTAATTCTACCGTAAATATTTCGTTTATCATTGAACTCTTGCTATAAGTTGGAGCATGACTCCAATCTACAAGTATAGAATTGTTGAACTGATAAGATAACTTACACGGTAGACAATATTTCAACCAACTTATTGTCAAATATAATATGGAAAGGAAACGATTAAACTGTAATAAGAAAAAAAAACAGATAGGATGTTTGAGAGACGGGTATCTACTTGAAGTAAGACAGTACTGGCAATTTATCATGACAGAAGTGAAAATCTTTTTTAAAAAGCCCAAGTTTGAAAAAATGTGGATAAAAGAGGTATTATATTGTCAGTGGGTGATGAAGATAAGAGGCAGGTAAGGTAAGTAAAGTTAGTTGAGCTGTCATAACTCAGAAGAAACCAAACAAAAATGAGCACGTACTTGGGCAATCTGTTCTTGGTTCATTTCTTGACTGCACAACTCCCTCAAATGACCCTGCCCACTCGTCTCTCTTTGTCAGGTATGGAGATTGAAGGTTGAAGATCTTCTTGGCTGTGGCAGGAATGGACGAATGCTCAAACTCCGACGTGGGGAACGGCTTACCATTAGGTCCATGAACCACTGCAGTTCATAGAAAACAATATCAAACCTAAATAGATTGTTGTCCAAAGTAAATAGGCAGCATATCAAGTAAGCCTTTCTGGTAAAAGGCCGATAATTCATATATAACCCCAATAGCTACAATTTGACATAGCCTATAATTCAGATATACCTTATGATAACTTTGGCAATGGAAAGCACAATCAAGATGCTTTAAACAGGAGTAATGATGAATGTGATTGAGCGTACAAAAATATGAACATTTTTTATTCAAAAGTTCTCTTCCCTTCCTCTTTATAGTTAATACCGGAAAATTATAAACATTTTTGCATACCTGTGCCCTTCTCAATCCAAGGAGAAACCATAATAGTCGGCACTCGAACCCCAAGTCGATCAAACTCAAAATAAAACGGCTCAGGCCCAACCACTCCATCAGGGCTAGGCACACCCTTGTTGGGAGTGGGAACATGATCATAAAACCCACCGTGCTCATCATAAGTTATAACAAGCAAAGTCTGGTTCCACTGGGGACTTGCGCGGAGAGTCTCATATGCCTCTTTGATGAACATTTGCCCCTGGTAAACGTCGTGGGACGGGTGGTCATCTGTGGCAGGCTTGGACTTAGAGTCCATGTAACGTTGCTCGATGACAGCATAGTTAGGGAGCGAGCCACTGCGGGCATGTTTTTTGAATTCAGATTCATAGGAGTGGAATTTCGTGATGTACTTCAGCTTCCGAAGGTTGCGGTAGAAGAGCGTCGCAGGAACATTCTGATAGTAGATTCCGAAGGAGAGACCTGCGTCTTCAATGTTTTCGAATATTGTTCTTTGAGGGTAACCTGCTGCTAACTTGCTGGAAACTGAACTTTGTCAGAAAATTATTCTAAGAAAATCTAAGAACATAAGGGTATGGCATGGAATCTTTTTCTTTAGTAATGAAACGGAAAAAAAGAAGATCAAATTATTCATTAAACAAAATTTAATGAAAGTAACATGTTAGGAAATAAGTGGTGACCGAAAGAGGGGAAGCGATAAGAAATCCCGAACGGAAGCTAGACTAGGCAATTTAGTAAACATCTAACATGCGTCTAACTTCAAGTAAACGATAAAAGGAGCAAACCTCAAACAAACCACAAACGACATTAACGTGGAAAACCCAACTTAGGAAAATTCACGAGCAGACGGTCAAAGGTTCACTATTAAATGGTGGTGGAGTTACAACGGAAAAATGAGAACTTGAAGAAGTAAATGCTCGGAATGGATTATGGTTCAGTTCGAATGACTCCTCCAACAACAAGATTTTTCTCCAAATTCCTAAACCCTAAGGTTGACAGTGGCTAAACCTAACTTCTATTCATTCTATAACAACAATTTTTTTTGTTATAGGTGGATAAAACCCAACTTCTATTCATTCTATAACGCATCGCAGACCACATCATCCTTGCTCGCATATTGTGGCCAAATGGGATCGTATTTCGAAACACTGATTTTTTTATTTTTTACTCTGATTTGTTTAATATTGAATTATTGATATTAGAAATTATTCAAAATTTAACCTAAATTTTTAATTATGTATATAATTTATAATTAATATATCTATATTATTTAATTATTAAATCGCAAACCGCACATGCACCTGCATCTCTCATATAACGGATGCGGTGCCTCGCCACATCGAATCTGCATCTCGCATTTATGAACATTGATCACACAAAAGCTACATATAAGACAAGTTTAGGGCACCCAAAGAGGTAAAAAAATTAGATTGTTCTTAAGATAAAATTGTTTCGCACCCATAATAGATCGGTTGTCCGATTTGGATTCGGATGATCAAAACCAGGACGTGTCTTCGAGACAAATCCTTACGTGACCTTTCATGCTTGCCCCCAAAACAAAAGGGGGAATATCAAAAATTTTGAGGTTTACGGTCAGTGGCGGATCTAGAGAATTTAATCAGTAGCGGTCAACTTCCCAAGAAATAAACATCATATAGACAAACAATTCCAAAAGAAAAAATATACTTTAAATAGTTAATTATAGATATAGTAGCAAAATATAACGTGATGTGAAAATGTTAAAAAAATCATCTCCGACTTTCATATTTTGAAATCGTCTCATAATAGTGTTGTTATCTATTGTAGAGAATATATCTTTCTCAATGTAATCAAACAGTCATTCATAAGTTCATCTCCCGTCCTAGTACGATGTGGACTCTTGATGATCATTGTTGAAAAGACTCTTTCGACGGTAGCTGTGACAACAGGGAAGATCAAAACCACTTGACTAATAAATACATCAATAGGTAAACTTCATTTTTCCTCTATAATTAGACTTTTTAGGTCATTAAATCTCCCTTGCATATTATTAATTCCATCATATCTTTGCCCTCGCAAACTTGAAATATTAAGTTCATGCTTAAAGAATAAAGAATCAAGTATCAAGTCCCTTCTTAACTGACAAAGCAAATGTACCACTAACATACACCAAACCAATAAAACGCTACACAATGCACCCATCTTTGTAAACATATCGCATAACACCATATGCTCTTTTAAAGAAATTTTACCAATATTACTATACTACTTTTTTCCAAAAAATACTCAAAGTTCAGGAATTTTTCTCCAAATTTCAGTGACCCTCAGTGGGGTCATGGCCCCACAACCATATATGTGGGCCACTGTTTACAGTCAGTCAGCCATGTAATAGACAATTACACTTTAATGCTTTCCCAAATGGCATCTAGCAAATTAAGTCTGAGAGCACCCTTACGGGTGCTCTTGCCCGGGCGCCCGGGCGGGGGGCCACGTGCCCCCCTTGGTGCAGATTTTTTTTTATTTTTTTTTGTGTTTTTGTTTTAAAAAATGTTTTAAAAATAATTTAAAATCGTTTTTTCAAAAAACAAATTTATGAAAATAAGTTTTTTATTTGTTTATATTTTCTAGAATTTTTTGATAATTTTTCGTGTTTTGCTTAGAATTGATCCCGAAATGACGTGTAGGGGAGAGAATGTATGGCACTTGAGGTGTTTTTGGGTGTGGTTAAGAAAAATTTAGGGTGGTTGGTTTGAGCTGACGTGGCAGAGAAAGAAACTGACGTGGCGGAGAGAGAAATCAGGACGCCCGGGACGTTGTTACCCACCGACCCATGTGATGGACGACATCAAACAGCAGCTCTCCCAAACAAACGTCTATCGCCATCGAATTCTCAACACATCGTTGTCGTGCTTAATTGCGGCAACCATCACTCACATCGCACTTACTTGATGATTAACCCACTAGACCACATAGGTTTTACCCAACATATGAAAGACGAAAAAAAGAGCTCTAACGATTTCAAATGTATGGACTTCAAAAAAAAACTACGACTGCAGGACTTGTTTGACATAACATAAAACATGAGAAAGTAATAACACAATAACAGTCCGAGAAAGAGAACATCTTAAAATAAAAAAACTGAGACGAAGAGACACTGACGAACACAACAAAACTGTACCACAGATTGAACCGACTGATATAAAATAGATTAACGTACAGAATTTTCTGCTTGTAGGCCACCCAAAACAGCTTTCAATGTTTTCCTTTTTTATCTATACTAATATCATTATTTATCTAATAAATATCATTACGAAAATAAAAAAAGATGCTAATATTTTTCCGAATCTACGATAGTCTCTCTCTCTCTGAAATCGGTATTCGTACTTTTTGTCACAAGAGTAACTTTTGATCAAATGAGCATTTTCTTTTATCTAGTTATGTGTTAACTGATTTCCTCCATTTTTAAGTCATTTTACTTTATGTTAAATTAAGAGTGCAAACAGTTTTAGGAAGTAATAATAACGTAAGACATAAAGCATCAACCATATTATACTGCATAAACAAAAGGTACGTCTACGCAAAAAAACCAGAAGTCGCAGCTACGAAGCTATCTTATTCTCCTCAAAACAAGGACAAACGCAAGAACGGAGAAAACATGGAAAACACAGCCAAACCCTAACCTGGCAATGTTGCTGGTGGCTCCATGGGACGTAGCAGAGTGCACATAGAGCCTGTTAGGCTGCGTCGACGCCGGCACCGACGCGAACCACCGATCGAACACCGCGAACTCCTTAACCAACGCCGCATACACAGCGACCATCTCGGGCATGAACCCGCTCATAACATTCCTCGACATGTTCCCCGTTGCGTCCATTGACATTGCCTGCTGGACGAACCCGTTCATGGGGGCCGTGCTCTTGCTGGTCACGTTCGACCCAAATATCTGCTCGCGGATCGCCTGGAAGGAGTGGCCCGGGTCGGGGTCGACGTAGTGGGCCTTGTCATCGAAGACTATATGGGACGAATTAGGGTCGGTGACGGATACTGGGTTGGATTCAGTACCGGTTACGCCGTTTATTTCCGGGTTGAGACGCTTCATCCAGCCCAGCATGTGGTCGAAGGAGCGGTTCTCCATTACGAGGATTACGAGGTTCTTGATGGGGGAGGAGGTTGTGACAGTGAAGGGTGTGAGGAGAAGGAGGAGGAGGAGCCTCATGGTGGTGCTGAGGTTTGGCCTTTTCTTTTGGTGATAGAGATGGGTGTCTCACTGTCTGGATGCTTTTGTAAAGAGATGAGAGATGGGGCAGTAGGGCCATGTAGTTAATGGTACTTATGGGCTAATGATACCAATAGTGTGTTAAATTTTTATCTTTAACTCAGGCTGTTTTGTGAAACCATTCAAATTCCAGTTTATCTAAATTAATAGAATTCTATCCGTAATTTTTTTAAATAATAATCATTTTAAAAAAAATCGAAAACTAATAAAATAATAATAATTAAATCTACGCAGATCGCGGCTCGAACCCGCGATCCGCGCAACCACGGATTGCGGATCCGAGCCGCGATCCGTCTGGTTTTTTTTTAACAATTTTTTTTTATTTCAGTTAATAAGTTTTTGAGTTTTCAGATTAAGTATTCAGTTAATTTTTGAGTTTTCAGATTAAGTTTTTAGTTAAAATCAGTTAATCTCAACTAGTTTTTATTATCTTCTCGGGTTCGCTAGACACTTCTCTTCTAGTTTTTCTTCCATTCGGAGCCCGCACAACACTTATTTCCCAGCTTATATTCGACTCAGGTAAATTTTACACAAATTTTTGACTTAAGAATATTTTAAATTAAGATTTAATTTCTTTGTTAAATTTAAATTATTTGGAATTGTTTTGTTATTTTCTATTATATTTAATTTTAAATATTAGTTGTATTTATGTATCTGTTTATAATTAAATTAAATGTATATACATTTAAAATTTGTATAACGTACATTTACGAAATTTATTATATAATATAAGTATTTGGAATAGTTATTTATTATTTTCTGTTAAATTAAAATTTAAATATTAGTTGTATTTATGTGTTAAATTGTTATAGCTTTCATTATTTCTATAACATGCAATTTGTCATGAAATGTACGAGTAAATTATTTTTTAATTATTATAATTAATTCTGTTTTTATTTTCATGAACAGTTGTTTTGACAAAATGAGTCATTTAAGTAGAAGTCGCTCTGTACAAAACGAACGTGAGTATAATGATGCAGTGGATAGAGAGTATATTTCCCCATTTCTCGGAATACCAAATTGCATGTTCAGAGTCAATGATATTTGAACAAATGTAAGTACCAAAAAAAATCATATTGTGTTAATTTTCTAAATATTTAAATTACATTTTTTTAATTGATGTATTTTTCACAATATATTTGAATATATTATAGCCGGAGGCTGTTTTGGAATGTCGTGCACATCGTCCAGTAATTCCTTTCCACGATTGTTTTAGTCAAGCACTCAAAAATTTGGGATTATATCAACTTGCCCAAATAAAACATACAAGGACAGACAATAGATTGATTACTGCACTTGTAGAGCGTTGGCGTCCTGAGACTCATACTTTCCACTTACCGGTTGGGGAGGTTGGATTAACATTGCAGGATGTTAGCTGTTTTGTGGGGTCTACCTATCAGTGGTATTCCAATAATCGGGCACAGTGATCGAGACAGTCGTGAGTTAATTAGAAATTCCTTTGGGATTGATATAAACGCCGAGATTTTGAAAAAAAGGTAAAAGAACGGTAGGAGGAGATGAGCCACAAATGTTCAAAGAGTCCGGATTTAGCATCAGTTTGCAATGGTTGCGGGTAAATTACGGGAATCTGCCAGAATTTCCCACAGATGAAGAACTGACACAATATACACGAGCTTTCATTTTAGATTTGTTTGGATCCATGGTTGCGCGGATTAGTGATATTCCAATATACACGGGCTTTAATTTTAAATTTGTTTGGACCTGCGATCCGTGGTTGCGCGGATCGCCGGTTCGAGCCGCGATCTGCGTACTTTTGATTTTTTTTGATTAGTTTTCGATTTTTTTTTAAAATGTTTATTATTTAAAAAAATTACGGAATTCTATCTTATTTTTTGGAACTTTTGCTTGCACGTCACTCTTAAAAATTTGAATTTTCTTGCATCTCACTCGTTGTTATCATTTTAAGATAACGTGCATTTAAAAATAAATCTCGTCTATTGCAAATGATACGGAACTTTGAAATACTTTATCCATTGTAATCTTAAGTATAATTTTTCTTCATTGCCAATTCTTTGTTTCTTTTGGGTTCTTGTACAGAAATGTTTTTACTTAATAAAAAATTAATCAAAAATTATTATTTTTTAAATAAAAAACACCACAATTTCAATATCTGATTGCCGAGGAGTTGAGGCCACGGCTCGGGCTTGGCACGCCCCATCATAGTTTTTTTGTTTTTTATTTGTTTTGTTTTTTATGTTTTGTTTTTTTAAATTCATTTTTAATGTGTTTTTTAAATCTTTTTATTTTAAAATATATTTTCTAATTATTTTTTAAAATTATTTGTATTTGTATTTATATTTTTTTGCAGCATCGACCCTCTGCTAGAGAGAGCGTGTTGAAAAATTAAGTTATTTTATCGAATAAAAAAACTAATTCTTCTTATCCAACGTAACAAATTATTTACAACTAAATTATTTTATCCTACAACAAAGATAATTTGTTTTTATTGGATAAAATAATCCAACATTTCAGCACATCATTTAGAGGTCGATCTTGTAAAAAAATAAAAATAATTTTAAAAAAAAGTAAAACAATTAGAAAAAAGATTTTACAAAAAAGATTTTAAAAGACCAAAACATACAACAAAAAAAACTCACTAAAATAAAAAAGTGATTTAATGAAAACATCTTTTGTTTTTTCGCTTTACTGCTAAATGTCGTCTGTTAATTACTTAAATCGCTAGTGCCAATTATCAAACTACTCTTCTCTTCATTTTACTTATTTTTGCTTCCAATAGGCTCTCATATTTTCATACTACAACTAAAAATAACTATGAAAAATAAAATCAGAGTAAGAATGTGAAAGTAGCATGGGGCGGTAGCCGCTGCGCCCCCCCCCCCCCCCCCCCCCCCCCCCCCCCCGGGCAAAGTGAGAGAGCAGAGGGAGCTCACTTTGCAGACATTTTTTATTACTTTTTACGGGACATAATGAGTATTAAATAGATTGTGAAGGACAAAAGAGTAATTAGGACGGACGATTTTAGTAAAACCCGGGCGGCGTTTAACAATTCTCCTTTTTTAAAATCACTTTTCTGTAAAATATGTTTTCTAATTATTTTTGTTATTAAAAAAAATTCTTTTTCTTTTTTTTCAGGATCGACCTCCAAATGATGTGACAGATGGAGAGTTTTGAAAAGTTTGGTTATTTTATCCAGTAAAAAATCGAATTCTTTTTGTTGGATAAAATAATTTAGTTGTAAATAATTTGTTATGCTGCGTAAAGAGTTTTTTTATTTGATAAAATAACTCAACTTTTCAACACATTATGTCCCCACATCGTTTGGGGTCGATCCTATAAAAATACAAAATTAAAAACAAAAAAAGAAGTAAAATCAATTAGAAAACATATTTTAAAAAGAAAAGATTTAAAAAACAGATTAAAGACAAATTTAAAAAAAACAAAACTTAAAAATAACAAAAAAAAGTTAAAAACAAAAAAGTCACGGCTCGGGCCTGCCGAGCGGGAAAGCCGTGAGGATCGCGGCTCGGGCCTGCCAGGTCCGAGCGGATCAGATATTGAAATTGTGGTGTTCTTTTTCTAAAAACATAAATTTTTATTAATTTTTTTTTTCGGTTCTTGTATCTATTATTCCCGAACCAAACAAAAAAACACATAAGGAACTTGATTTGAGTATACTTAACGATATGAAATGTAATCTATGAATGATTTCAATTGTTTCTCATCTTGATGCATCTATATGTGTTCCTTGACCTGATGTGAAGTTGCTCCCAAATTTATGAATTTTCTACGTGCATGGATAATTTTGTTCATATATCAAGATCTATGAATTGGATTTACCATTGGAATTTAAAATCAATTTATTATCTTGTAGTCAAAAACGGTATCTTGTAGTCAAAATAATTTAAGGAGCAGTGAATACCACTCTCCTCACCTCTCTCTCAAAATGTATACAATATTCATAGAATAAATCCAACTTAAACTTACAAATTTAATCCCACTTATGTATCTGAAATCCAACTGTCGTATCAAAGAATACGACAAGTTGAATACGATCTAACATACGAGTTGTATGAGTTGATCAAATCTCAAAGGATTTAGTGATTTGTGTCAAAAGATTCATTAATTTGAAAAAATTAAAACAAATGCATAAGTTTCACGTCCAGCGCAAGACACGATATTATATTAGGACTATGTAATTATATTACAAAATAAATTATTCATATTGTGGTTTGGTAGCTTTCATCGGGACTCGATGTTTGTCAAACATTGGAAGGAATTCACAATTTCCATGTACATTCAATCACAAGATATTATATTATAAAAACAAGTTCTACTATTTACATACGATTTATATTTGGGTGAATTGGTTTGGTGTACCTGCATTTTTGGTATTTACGTATGTGCACCTTAGATGTCAAATTTTTTTACTTATATACACACCTACCGTTTGTAGGACCCACGCAATTACGATTTCTGTTAGGAATTTTGCAAAGTACACCCTATAAATTTTGCTAATAACACTTTCTGTTATAAAATTTGCTAATAGTATTTTTCGTTAGAAAATTTGCTAATAACACCTTATAAATAACATTTTCGTATTAAAAACATTTTCCTCACTCCTCTCTCTCTTCTCTCTCTATCTTCCGTTCTCTCTTCTCTCTCTCAGTGGATTAATGTGCAATTATTGAAAAGCTTTAATCTAAATCAAGAATATGCAGAATACATGTGAATGTATTGGTGATGGTTATTGCCAGGGCCGTCTCGGAAATTTTTGGGGCCTTCTGCGAAAATCAACAACGAGGCTCCTAAATTTGAAAAAAATTGTCCTCCTAGTTTAAATAATAAAAATTTCACTAACTTAGAGCAATATTAATTGAAATATTTTGTCATCCTAGCAATCTTTGAGACAAATTTATCAATGTTTATGTGCTATCTATGTGTTAACACTAATTTTCTTTGCAACCCAATAAGCCCATGTACATTTGTTTTTAAGGCCCCTCAAAATGAGGCCCGGAGCAGGAGCTCACCCTGCTCCTGCTATTGGGCCGGACCTGGTTATTGTCTCCAAACCCATGTCATTCAACTCATCTCATTCGGCCTCTAGTCCTTCAACCCTGACCTCCTCTCCTTTGCCTCTTTCAGTGACCTCACCTCCCTGCTCCTCGACCTCCTCAACTCCTACCGTGATGTTTGGAAATCCCCCAACTCCTCGATCTCGTCAACAACTACTTCGATACCACGAGCCACACTCTCTACTAAGCTCGCCTTTAAGTTCTTTCACGAGGCAGATCATTGGAAGACATTTCCTCGCTATTTTTTTTAATTTGAGAGCTGGAAGCGTAAGAGAGAGGTGGTGATGTGGTTGCGAGAGGAGAGCAGTGGTGACTGTGGACAACAGAGGGTGTTGGTGAACACTAACGTGTGGTGGGGAAAGGACGGTGGCACGTGGTGGTGGACGGCGATGGATAGTAGGGAGGGTGGCGCCACGTGGAGGGAGAAGGCGGCACCCTTGATGCTTGAGGAAGGAAGAAAAAGTTGACGGAAGAAGAAGGGTGTTTGGGATTTTATTTAGTGAATCTATGATGTTCATATTTGAATGGCTGAAATAGGCTGGAATTCAAAACGTTTACATCAAGATCTACAATGATCCATTTGATATGAATTTCTTATTATTGAATCCTTACATAATATATATATCTCCCTAAAAAAATTTCATAAGAAACAACTTATCGAAAGTAGGTGAAGATGATGTGTTAAAAAGGTATGTTGGCTATGTTGGGCTCATATCCACATCATGCCAGATATATGTTGTATGGGTTAAAAGAATACTGAATTTAGGTTTGGGGTCGTAATGTAAAAAATGTTTTTTTATCAATAAAAGTCGCTCAAAGTTTGGCCATGTCCACGAGGATCAATATAACACCCAAAGAATATTCCTACATTGTCTGACAAGAGAATGTTGGATTGAGATGCATAAACATGGCTCTACTACCACAACACCAACCAACTTATATTTTATGGCAATATAGGTGGGTGTTGTTGGCCAGCAGACTCATGGGTGACGCACCATACTGGGTCTCGAAGGAAGTTTGGGAACGGAACGTTATATATGGTTTCAAAACATTAATCAGACAGAATTGTGGGAACTAGGTTCTACACCAAGATGGTTGGAGCCACTTCTACAATACTACAACGCCCAATTAAAAGATTGATTGATAAGCTTGACTATGACGATGCCGTCAGGTGTTCATGTAGGATAGGTTAACACTCTAAAGATTATTCTCACATTGCCTAAGAAGAATGTTGGGTTGGGATATATGAACACGAGTCTACTATCACAACATCATCCAGCTTAAGTTTTGTGACAATATAGGTGGGTGTTGTGGGTCAACGCACTCATGAGTGAGAACCAAACTTGGGCTCGATGTAGGTGTGGGAACGTAACATTATAATCAACCTATTGATATCAATGTTTAACTCAAAATTGAGTAGGCAAAGGAGTGAAAGTGACTGCACTACAATCTAAGCTACTGATTACACTACATATACAATCACAATGCAAGGAAACTTGTGATCAAACAATAAACAAAGCTAACCATTGTATTTCCGAGTATCTTTGATACAGTACAAAATCAAGATAATGAGTGGACTAAAATACATAATGTTTGAAATAATTGTTGATACCATAATCCAATCTTCACATGAAATGGGTTGGTGGGACACAAGCTTAATGTTTTAAGTGGGTTCAAAATTTCGAGCCCAACTAACCAACATTTCACAAGACGAGTTGAAACAAGTTGATCGATGAACGCAGAAGCATGTTCCTTAACCCATTCTAGATGGAGCCATCAATTTTATTGTTTTCTTCTTCTTTTGAATCCAGTTCATATCGAAAGTTGAAACTAGGGCTGTCAACTTTGGCTTGGTTCGAACTCAACTCGAAAAACACTCGACTCTATTTTAATTTGAAAATGAAGAATCTTGATGAAAAACAAAAAAAATCTTCAAACTTGGTTCGGTAAATGAGCTGCTCGAACTCGAAAAAATGATGCAATTCGATACCTCGCTTGAATTTTTTATTGTTCCATTTATATATAAAAAAATGTTACTTATGACTCGAAATTTCGTTCCACTAGGCTCGTTTACACCCCTAATCGAAATCTATATCATACGCAACTTTTAGTAAAGTGACTTGCACGTGACACGAGATTGTTATCTGTGCTACACAAACATACACTACGAGATCGTGATGGATGGGTCGTTGTTTCTAGTAGCACCTATGGGCAGCACAACCACGCACTTGTAGTTTATTCAGAGGGTCACCGACATGTCAGCGGACTTAGTGCTGGGGCCAAGCAAATTGTTCGTGATATGACAGAGGCACAAGCAAGACCACGTAACATTTTGTTGGCGGTAAAGACCACGTAACCAAAAGAAAAGGCACATTTATAACTTCAGAGAGTACATGAGGAGGACGAAATCTGAAGACTGGAATCCCGCGCAACAGTTTCTCAGTCAGGCAGTGCAGCATAACTATTTGCATTGGATTGTGGCAGATGAAGAAACTAATGTCCTCACTCACGCATTTTTGGCACATTCGACGTCAGTTCAGTTATTGTGTACATACCCATTCGTAATCTGCATGGATTCGACGTATAAGATGAACAAGTACAAGATTCCTTTGTTTGAGATGGTTGGGGTTACTCCAATAAACATGAATTTCCTCGTCGGATATGCGATTTTGCAGGATGAGACCGAGTCTAGTTACCGGTGGGTGTTGGAGAGGTTGCGAGATCTGTTATTGGATATTGTTAGCCCGACTGCAATAATAACGGACCGGGAGTTGGGTCTGATGCGACCAGTGGCAGAGGTTTTTCCTGAGTCTGCTCATTTACTATGCACCTGACATATCAACAAAGACGTGTACAACTATGCATACCACGTTTTCGGCAAGGACAAACAGTCTGCAGAGATTTTCAGGCGTGGAAAGTGGAGGAAAGTCATGTTTTCTGATTCACAGACGGATTATGATAGAGCAGTCCGTAATCTGAAAGATTCTTTCAAGTCCTGGCCAGTGCTCACGGAGTATGTGGAAGACACATGGTTGGTGCATAAAGAAAAGTTTGTGTTGAATTGGACGAATAAAGTTCTTCATTTCGGCAATACTACGAACTGCAGGGTGGAAAGTGCACATTTAGCTCTGAAAGAGTGGATCACTACATCGACTGCCGCTCTCGACACTCTTTTCGACCGCGTGAACTCGGCTATTGAAATGCAGCTGACGAATATTCAGAACTTTCTTGAAGATTCGAGACGTCGAATTTTGGCAAACTACATAGGTCCTTTGTTTCAGCATATAAATGGCTGAGTTTCACATCGCTACTTGTCGTTATTGACTCAGGAGTTGAAGAGAATGCAAGACTTAAGTGATGAAGTTGAATATCGTTGCGGGTGTGCTTTTCTGACATCACATGAGATTCCTTGTGCATGTACCATGTACGAGTGTTTTGCGTCAGGTGATGGAATTTATTTAGAGTAGATTCATCCATTCTGGAAAACACTTGTCATTGGAAAAGGAGTCCAGATGTCAGAGTTTGTGGATCAGTCAGCACAAAACGTCGAGCATTTTCGGAAGCTCGTTCATGATATTTCGGAGAGCGACCCTGCAGTAATTCGTAGTGCCTCTCGTATTTTATACGAACAGTTACACCCCGATCAGTCGAACTATGGAGAACCCGCAGAAAATATTAAGGTACGAGGTCAACCTAGGGGAGAGTGGACATGTCGGGACCCGAGTGCCTTCTAGTATGCTGAGCGAGGTCGTGGTCAGTCTAGCAGTAGTGGGAGCAGGGGTCGTGGTCGGTCTTCCAATTCGTCTCAATCGTCCGTGAACACGGGCACATGATCTGGTTTGACGATATCTTTGTTGTTATTTAATATATATCAGTAATCTAGATAGGGTTGAATATATTATCTCCTAATTTTCTTGTTTTAATGAATTGTTATTTATCTATCTTACAGTGTCCGGACGGATTGACGTGGACAACTTCCCATATGTTGATAGACTGCCAGGAATCATTCTACCATTTATGGAGAGGTGGAATGACGTACGTGCTGATGGCAACTGTGGATATCGGTGTGTTGCCGATGTCTTCCATGGTGGTCATGACAACTGGTCGTACGCCCTCGTGCGATTTCTAATGAGATAGGTGCACATCCTATTTACGAGAGTGTCTATTTCGGCAATGTGGTAGAGGCACGTCAACGAATTGATTGGGGCGGAGGAGCTTGTGGCGAGGATCATTATATGGAGGTTTTGGCCGACTTGTTTCCGATTGCTAATTTTTACAAGTGTGCGGTCATGTATTTCTCAATGCGAACAGATGGTTCGTTGTTCCCGTGTCTTACTGTGCTACCTTGGGAGAGTCTGTCTGCCATGACGAGGCCTGTCAGAGAGTTGGTCATTGCTCATTTAGTGAGTTACAGACATTTTATTCGTTTGGAATTAGCTGATGATTTCCCAGTACCTCCTATAGCGACCTTGTGCTATCAAATGCGAGATGAGAGTGTTGTTGGATGGGAGGATTAGTACGAAAGTAGGATGACGTATTGGAACCGGTTACGTAGTACATATTGATTGTAACTTGTAATGCATTTTTAATGTATAATATATCATGTATTTGTACTTATATCGTGTTGTTCTTTTACCAGATTTTAAATTTAAGTATTATTTGATATCTAAAGAAATAAGTAGAATATATGTTCGTGAGAAATAAATATTAAAAATACGATAGTCAAAGAAATAAGTAGAAGATATGTTCGTAAGAAATAAATAATAAGAGTACACAGATAAGCATAAGCAAATACCAACAAATGTAGTAATAGTGAAACATATAATAAAACGATAGTAAGAGCAAGTGAAGTACAACTCAGCATCCGAATCATGGTCCGAAATGCCCAACTGGCTGTTCCAATCCTCGATGAGGCGATAGAAATCTGCACATGCAAGTCTCGTATCCTCAGTCGGCATCCTGTCTCTCTGTCGCAAGAACGGTTGCGTACACCGTATCGCCCTACTCATCCACTGTATGTAACATAAAAATTAGCGTACATTTACAATAATAACAAAATATACATTACAATTACAAATAAAATTAGATAAACTTACCGCATTGGCACATGATTGACATCATTTCATGCTCATATTTGTATCTTATATCCATTATTTTACACCTAAGCAATGCTACGTGACGAGTTTTATGTTTAGTTTTCAGGAATAAAGAGGTTTGAAGAGAAGAGCCATGAAAGGACCCAAAAGCTGGGAAAAAGGAATGAATGGTGAGATCTAGGGACCAAGATGCAAGGGAGAAGGACCTGAATGTAAGACAGAAGGACCTAAGAGCAAAACAGAGTACTCCACACCATCATGGGGAGTATTTTACCAATTCTATTCGGGTCGGAGCTCCAACAAGTCGAGTAACCGCATCAAAGACCAACAATACCAGAAAGCAAAGCCTACAACAAATTCCAACACGATCCGACAATTTTGGACTGCTAATTGGCGGTCCATATTGCTCAGGATCCGTCGAAATTTCTTCTGGACTTGTATTAATGTTCGTTTAGGCTATTTTTGGTATTGGTTTAGTCCCACATCGGGGGATTGTCCCCGATTAGCTTTTTCCATGCTTATAAATAGAACTCTTCACCTTCCATTGTAATTACCCATTGTTTGGTGGCATTCTCTCTACTAAGGAGTGAGCCTTGAAGCAATAACTCAAGGTGGAGAAGAGTGCTACCTTCAATGTGAGTCATTGTTAATAAAAGTTTATTTGTTTGTTTTAATCTTGTCTTGTTATGTTGCTTGTTTTGTGTGGTTTGTTTTACTTTGCTTAATTTCTTGTTTAGTAATTTCAGTATCTTAGTTAAATGTTTTCTTTGCTTAGTCTAATTAGTAGTGTAATGAGTAGTGAGTAGTTTCATCCCCATTTGGGGGGTGGAGAAATATGTGATATAATCATGTAGTGTATTAAGTGTGTGTTATTTTTATCCCTTGAGCTTTATATGATTTCCATAACCATCTAATGGGTCTCCACTCTTATCTTTGATATGCTAATGCTCTTGAATGAAGCTTAGCTTATGCTTTGATTAGTGGACCTATTTTATGGGGAATGATAAGGTTAGGATATGGATGAAATTAATGTTGGAAACACAATTTGTAGTGTATGAACTCTTGTTGCCTTTTCCTTAGCCAATGTCTTGTATGTTTTAATGATGTAGTCATCTTAATTCATGTGGAGGCATAGTAAGGTCTAGTCTTTATACTTGAGTTCATGTAGCTTCATTCCAATCATTGTCTTGTATGTTTTAATGATGTAGTCTTATCTTAATTCATGTAGAGGCAAGATTGGATGTAGTTTTATGATTTCATGCACTACATGTTGTGAGGAGCTTAATTGAACACACACACACACACATCTTTATGTTCACATCAGTTCTCTACCCCCTTTGGGGTTTAGTTTTATTGCTTATCTTCATTTCCTTTTGCATTCTAGTTTAGCATTGTAGTGTAGTTAAGTGTAACCAACCTTTCTTCCCTTTCTTTACCTCTCGCCTTCGCACGAACCAAGTGTCGACACACCTCCCAGTGGACGACCCGTATTTGCCACCGCTTCAACGCGGCCGTGCACTTTGGGTATGAGACCCACTTCCTGTTCTCCTGGTGAGTTGGACATGCATAACGAGGTGCTTGACCTCGTTCCGACCCACCAGCCTGTTGGTTGGAGAGTTTGGATTGATGATCATAACTTCAGTTCCGCAACGGGAGATATTTTTCTTCCGTTGCCCTTTATTTCCCAAACTCTCGAGAGGTTCAAGCTCTTTCAGTTTGATCCTTTGAATGAGACGCCTTTGCGTCCAATTCATGAACCTCTCATTTCATCTGGTGCTCTTTGTGAAGGGGGCCCACACATGCGTATTCTGGCCCCACGTGGTGTCATGTTCCCTTTCCAAGTGCATTGACCCACTCTTGAGGTTCCCATTTGATGTCTTTTGACAAATGAAGATGGGAACTTATGTTTGTACATAGTTATATGAAAAAAAAGAAAAAAAAAGAAAAAAAAATAAGTACAATAAAAGACTCCTTCAGTGAGCATTGATTGTTGTGAGCCCCAACCCTTGTGTATTTGGGCTCCATTTCTTTCACGTATTTGTATCCCTTCTTTAGCATCTCACAGGTTTTGAGGGAATTCGGGTTATGTCCATCAACATGGCCTTGCACTTCCCTTTGTACTTCATGTTGGTGAGATCTCTCCTTTTTATGCATCAATCCATGTAGTATCTTGCTTGCATTCATTGAGGACAATGCATGAAGTAGGTGTGGGGGGGTGTTTTACGTGTGTACATAGTCGAGTCTTTTTCCTTTGATTTTGTTTTCTTTTGTTTGCATTGTTAGGGTCATGATAGTGTGCTGCATTTAATATCGATATATCTTCTTGCCATGATCCTTGGGTGACTTGTCTTCTTTTGCTTGCCTAGTGCTTCAAAATTTTCACATTTCTTTCAAAATCTTCATGTGTTTTCGAAAGAAAATGTTTTGTGGGTTTTGCGTGTGTTTAGCATGTGCAAAACCGTTGAGAGGCAAAGTAAAAAGAAAGCTCCCAAAATTGTTTTGAACTTGATGCATTAGGATATCTAGTACGTGGCTTTAGGATTTATCGAGTCGTTAGGATGCACCCTAGTTTTCCCTTGGGGGTGAGTAATCATAGGGTTTCAGTGCTCAAACATTTAATGAAGTCCACCCTGAGCCTAGTGAGTCAATAATTCGTGTCTGTTAACTTAAGGAAGTTTGTTGTAGTCAAGGACCCTCTAAATCCTGTTGTGAGACATTAGTGTAGGGGTTTTGGTTCATGTGTAGATAAGAAATAAGTGAGTAGGTGTTCTCTCTTCTCGCACGGTTCCTATCACTCGGGAAAGTAGGTCTGAGGGGACTTTGTGCCTGGTGCTTTCGAGTCATCTGACTTGGGATGCACCGACTGAACTCCCGTTACACTGGTGGTAGGGATTGCCCTATGTGGAGATGTGGGGAAAGGTGTACGTGATAGTGTAAGTCCTCATGGGCAATGAAGCACGGAACCTGACCCTGGGAGAATGAAGCTCCAACTAATAAAAAGTAAAAGAAAAAAAAATGTGAAAAGAAACAAAAAGAAAAAAATATATGATAATGCAAATAAGAACCTTAATGGACTTTACACTTTGTAGCACTTGAGGATGTTGAGGTTGTCCATGTCTTTCACGTAATTCCTTATTTAACTTGCACGAATGGTTCATTAGGGTAGAGGTGTGGACTGATCACCTATATAGAGTCGGCCCGTAGCATTACCGCGTCCATTGATCGACAAAATATTTCCAACGAGTCGAGGTCTAGATTGAATAATGCATCTTGTTCGGATTTTGTGGGTATATCCGCTGAAAACCCTCAGGAGACAACACTCCTCCTCCTTGGCAACAAAGAGGTTTAACGGCTTGTTGCACGTGCTAAGTGCAACCGTGATTCCTACGAAAGTGAGTTAGGATTTCTTGTTTCTCGTTTGTTTTTCTCTTTCTTTGTTTTGCTCGAGACTAGCAAAAACTTAGGTGTGGGGGTATTTGATTGACATCATTTCATGCTCATATTTGTATCTTATATCCATTATCTTACACCTAAGCAATGCTGCGTGACGAGTTTTATGTTTAGTTTTCAGGAATAAAGAGGTTTGAAGAGAAGAGCCATGAAAGGACCCAAAAGCTGGGAAAAAGGACTGAATGGTGAGATCTAGGGACCAAGATGCAAGGGAGAAGGACCTGAATGTAAGACAGAAGGACCTAAGAGCAAAACAGAATATTCCACACCATCATGGGGAGTATTTTACCAATTCTATTCGAGTCGGAGCTCCAACAAGTCGAGTAACCGCATCAAAGACCAACAATACCAGAAAGCAAAGCCCACAACAAATTCCAACACGATCCAACAATTTTGGACCGCCAATTGGCGGTCTTGGACCGCTAATTGGCAGTCCATATTGCTCAGGATCCGTCGAAATTTCTTCTGGACTTGTATTAATGTTCGTTTAGGCTATTTTTGGTATTGGTTTAGTCCCACATCGGGGGATTGTCCCCGATTAGCTTATTCCATGCTTATAAATAGAACTCTTCACCTTCCATTGTAATTACCCATTGTTTGGTGGCATTCTCTCTACTAAGGAGTGAGCCTTGAAGCAATAACTCAAGGTGGAGAAGAGTGCTACCTTCAATGTGAGTCATTGTTAATAAAAGTTTATTTGTTTATTTTAATCTTGTCTTGTTATGTTGCTTGTTTTGTGTGGTTTGTTTTACTTTGCTTAATTTCTTGTTTAGTAATTTCAGTATCTTAGTTAAATGTTTTCTTTGCTTAGTCTAATTAGTAGTGTAATGAGTAGTGAGTAGTTCCATCCCCATTTGGGGGGTGGAGAAATATGTGATATAATCATGTAGTGTATTAAGTGTGTGTTATTTTTATCCCTTGAGCTTTATATGATTTCCATAACCATCTAATGGGTCTCCACTCTTATCTTTGATATGCTAATGCTCTTGAATGAAGCTTAGCTTATGCTTTGATTAGTGGACCTATTTTATGGGGAATGATAAGGTTAGGATATGGATGAAATTAATGTTGGAAACACAATTTGTAGTGTATGAACTCTTGTTGCCTTTTCCTTAGCTAATGTCTTGTATGTTTTAATGATGTAGTCATCTTAATTCATGTGGAGGCATAGTAGGGTCTAGTCTTTATACTTGAGTTCATGTAGCTTCATTCCAATCATTGTCTTGTATGTTTTAATGATGTAGTCTTATCTTAATTCATGTAGAGGCAAGATTGGATGTAGTTTTATGATTTCATGCACTACATGTTGTGAGGAGCTTAATTGAACACACACACACACACACATCTTTATGTTCACATCAGTTCTCTACCCCCTTTGGGGTTTAGTTTTATTGCTTATCTTCATTTCCTTTTGCATTCTAGTTTAGCATTGTAGTGTAGTTAAGTGTAAACCAACCTTTCTTCCCTTTCTTTACCTCTCGCCTTCGCACGAACCAAGTGTCGACACACCTCCCAGTGGACGACCCGTATTTGCCACCGCTTCACCGCGGCCGTGCACTTGCGGTAGAAATATAAAACAATCAATCAGCACATGTCCTATCCAGTGATCTCTCCGGTCTCGGAATGATACCACGTACGATAAGTGGATGTGAGCACCTACTGAACCACTACAAATAATCTGCATCACAAGTGGAGGGCTTGCGGCTACGACTCAGATCGTCCAGGTGAAGTCGTCCTACTCTCGGAAATGTCCTCCAAACCGATTCCGTGAACGAAACACTATGCCTGACGTCGTACGTACTTCGTCGCAATCGCAGACTGTACTGCATGCTCGGGCGTCGGGATGTCAACCGGGATCACCTGAACGTAACCTAACTGACGTTACACGCGATCAGGTAATAAGGCTCCGTGATATCCCTATAACAAATAACGCCCATAAATGTAGTCCTCGGCGCAGCTACAGCAGGCTTAGGACCATACGGCAACCACTCCACCTAAACGTTTATACGTTAATAATAATAAAGTTAAAATTTAAATAAACGTGAATGATATATACATTATATATTTGCGATGCAGTCATCTGATCTAGTCGTCTATGAATAGAAAGAAGTCGACCCTCGCTCTTATCCTCGGACTGGACAACCCACATACGCGAACGAGGATGACCACGTTCAATAATCTTCCGCTCCCGATGTGGGTGGAAAGCAGGAAAATACTCATAGATCCAAGCCTACAATAGTGTAAGACAACCCGTAATCCCAGAACAATCAGCACGACTCGATATACCCAGCTAGCGATACAGATATGCCAACGACGCTGACCCCCATGAGTACTGATCAATGGTATCTGGCTCCCTCGCCTCCAATAGGTCGCTTGGTCTGAATCTGGAACAACTCTTGTCGACAAACAAGACGCAACCTAGCAGTAAGAAGAGGTAAACAATCATCTGCGTATCCTCAGTCCGTGGTGGTCGCCCCCGTCTGCAACACTCGTCCACAACATCAATACTAACACCACCGCCACTCCAAAATGAGCTATCCCGCCAAAGACCCTCCAGGCTGACACCCAGCAACTCAGATACAAATAACTTCAGCTCAGACGTCGGCGCCTGCGCACTGACCATATGACTCTCAACAGGAATGTGCAGAATCTGAAAGACGTCATGCAACATGATCGTCATCTCTCCGAACGGCAAGTGGAAAGTATTGGTGCCAGGCTGCCACCGCTCCACGAAAGCCGAAATCAACGGCATGTCAATGCAGGAAAACATGTTGTACGGCAAGTGACCCAATCCACTGTCACTAACGGTCGCCGTCATATCATGAGTCATCACTGAACGCCAAGCCTGCAATGTCGTACAGGCTCTGTGCCGATTATGGCATTTCAAAACCTTTCAATCCTCACCATCCCAGATGTGTCTTGTGATGTGGCATCCGAAACTCGGAATGATGCTGCCATCTAGAGGACCACCGGGCACCATATCCGTGACGATCCAAGAATCGTCCTAACCCATCATCTTCTTCTTCTGAGCTCGGGTGTCTGCAGTACACGAACTCGAAATCACCGGTCACAAACCGGCCACCTCGACCCTTCCTAATGACCCACTCAGCCGAAGGACTACAATCTCGCCCCCGTCCTCGACCGTATTGATGTATCGCCTCCTCCTGTGGCCCCAAGCCATACCAGCCCCCATCGTCACTCTCGTCGTGACTCCTCAACTCATCTGAATCATCCTCATCGTCGAAAGAATCCCCAGGTGTCTGACGATGACATAAAAGATCTCTCTCCTAACTGAAGCAGAAATACCCCGTCTACGTGGATGACGAGGATCTGACTCATCTGCTACACTACGTACCGCGCGTAAGGGAATTGATTTCCTTTTTCCTCCACGGTAACCCGATGACTATTAATTAAATTTTAAAAAAATATTAATGGATTTACTAAAATAATTAAACTAATTATTAACTGAATAATTGATTTATTTAGCAATTATCACAATTAATCAATAATCCTTTACTAAAATCGTACACAACTAATAATTAACATAATCATCAATTTATTTAGTATTATCACAACTTTTAATAATAATTCCTTACTAAAATAATTAAACTAATTATTAACTTAATAATCGATTTATTTAGTAATTATCACAATTTATAATCAATAAATGATTTACTAAACTAATTTAATTCATTATTAACATAATATTCAATTTATTTTAAATTTATTACAATTTATAATCAATTTAAATAAATTTAAAAAAAATTGGGACGTCTGCGGGAGACGCCCCACCGCTCTGGTAGGCGTCTGTCCGAGCCGCCTCACCTAGGTGGGAGGCGGCTCCCGCAGACGCCTTACCCTATGTTGGGGCGTCCGCGGGAGACGCCCGACCTAATTTTTTTTTAAAAAAATTAATTAAATAAACAAGGTAATTTACAAGATTTGAGTAACCCGGGACGTCCGCTGGTTCTTTTGCTGGCCACAAAGACATTGTATCTGGTGAATAGAAGAGTAATATGAAGAGAGAGTGGTGTTAAAAGAGTGCAATGAAGAGTTATATAAGTAGAAATGGTAGAATGACAAAATGGTAATCTATACGGGTGATTTAAGTAGTTTTACGACGACGAATAATAGTTCAGTAAAAATATCAATACAAGTGTCTTTTTCTACAGAGATCACCAGCGTGTGGACTGTGGAGGGTTGGATTACGTTGTGAAGTGGGTTTCACTGGATTGTCCGAATTTTATTGGTTAGAAGATTGTGAAGCACATCAACCCGTATTTGGATTATTTGCGTCTTGTGGACAATGTGAGTTGGTTGGGAGTTGAAAGTTGCGAGAAACACAAAGACACTAACACACTCCTACGTGATGGTGCAGCGTTTCACTAACGTAGTTACATAGTTGTTTATTTTCGTGAAATCGCAATTTAAAAAACATTTTTTTGAGAAAATAGATTCTCATTTGTTTAGCTATTTGGATTTTATTTTTTCAAATCTTATTAAAATCTTCTCATTATAAAAAGTGGGTATTTGCTTTACATAGGAAAATTATGATATAACATTTTCCATACATTTCTCTTCTTATTTTTTATTCTAAACATACTGAACTGCAAAACGTTACCCGCGAATTACTTAAATCGCCCGCGCCATTTACCGTTTTGTCATTCTCTCATTTCTACTTATATCTCTCATCATTTCACTTTTCCACCACAATTCTATTTTCATTTTCCTCTAAATCATCAAAAATAATGTCTCGGAGGCCAGGAAAGAAGTCAGCGGACGCCCCGTTACATTCGAATACGGTAAAATTTCTACCTCTTTTATTTTATTTTATTTTAAAAAAAAGGAGGGGCCCATGGGGGGCGTCCAAGTCAGACGCCATTTTTTATTGTAATAATTGGTAATTATTAATTTTGTAAATTTTAACAAAATTTTATTTCTAAAATTTAATTAATAGTCATCGGATTACCGTTGAGGAAAAGGAAAATCAATACCATTACGCGTTGTACATGATTACTTAGACGATTCAGCTCCTCGTCAACCACGTAGACGGGTATATCTGCTTCGGTTAGGAGGGAGAGAGTATGCACGTCATCATTAGACACATAATGACCCATTTGATGATGATGACGTTTCTGAGGAGGGTGACGATGAGAAGAGTGACGATGATGGGCGGTATGGGTTGGAGTTGGAGTTTGAGCGGGAGGAGACCTACGGTAGAGGACGGGGGCGACGTGATTGTTCTTCTACTGTTGAGTATGTAGTTTGGAAGGGTAGAGGTGGTAGGTTTGTGATTGACGATTCGAGTTCATGCACTGTGGATGCCCGAACTCACAAAAAGAAGATGGTTGATGACTCATCTTGGATGGTCACTGATATGATGCCCGGTGGTCCTATAGATGGGAGCGTCATTCCTAGTTTTGGCGGCCACATTGCTAGATGCATTTGGGCGAGCCATGATCGGAAAGTTCTGAAGTACCATAATCGAAACAGAGCATGTATTACATTGCAGAGTTGGCGGTCAGTTTTCAGTGCCGATATGACGGAGACCATTGTTGGTAGCAGTTTAAATCACTTGCCTTGGCACATGTTAACTCACATTGATATGTCGTTGATATCTACTTTTGTGGAGCGGTGGCAACCTGACACGAACTCTTTCCACCTGCCTTTGAGAGAGATGACTATCATGCTGCATGATGTGATCCAGATCCTTTGTATTCCTGTTGAGGGTCGTATGTGTAGGATCTAATATGCCCTAATATTAGTCTAGGGGCGAGTGAATAGACTAATTAAGATTGTTTAACAAACTATGCCAAATTAAAAGCTAAGAAAATTTAATGTGAGGAAGAGAAATGCAAACCACAACACCGGATGTATAGAGATTTGGATCCAACCACCATATCCTAGTCCTCCCTTATGAATTGCTCTTACTCGAGCAACATCGCGTCCTCCACTAATCCGATCTCCGTTGCGGGCCGAGATCACACCTTTACACCACAAGCTTCGCGAACACCATCGCCTAGCTTGGGCCACCTTCTCACAATCCGAGAAGAGCTTCACACCGGAAGCTTAGTACAACTCTTGAAAACTTACTTCAACAACTAATCTTGAGCACTTGAAATGAATGATGCAATCAAAGAGGGTGATTTCAAGTTAGAAGATGTGAACACAAGATGTTTAGAGCAAGTATGAGACTAGTAGTGGGATTTGAGCATGGAGAAAGATTGGTGAGCTTAGAAGAGTGTTCTCAGCTTTATTTATAAGCAATAAACTTATTCTAGCCGTTGGGAATACATTGGGAAAGAGTTGTGTAAGAATACACAAAGCAGTGAAAGTCAGGACACAAAATTGCACACTAACGGTCGATCAGATCGGGTTAATCGGTCGACCGGTAAGTAAAAATTAACATTTCGGTCGAGCAAGGGTGCAGTCGGTCGAACCAACTGGGCTAGAACTTAAGTGATCGGTCGAATGGAATGGATCAAGTGTTCACAGGAAACTTTCAGTAAGACTGGAGCTGGGAAATAATCAAGAAGCGGTCGACCGTTCAGAGAGTTTCGGTCGACCGTTTGGAGTATTTGATTTTCGACAGTACTAAGCAAGGGACAATCGGTCGAACAGAATAAGTTGAAGGTTCGACTGGAAACTTCCAGTAAGACATCGATCTGGGAAATTTCAGGGATCGGTCGACCGTTAAAGGACGTTCGGTCGACCAGAAGACCAAATCTAAAAAGGGAATTAGGTGAGTATATGTATACGACCGTTGGTATATACAACAAGTATAACAGTCATATTTAAGACGAATACGGAAATACAATCTGTCGAACAAAACAAAGTTTCAGTCGACCGGAAGTCAGACTAACCTGGACACGTGTCAACAACTGATAGGTTAGAAAGTGCGTAACAGTCGAACTAAATCCTATCGGTTGAGAAAAGAGAAACGATCGAACGGAAGAGGTGATTCGGTCAACCGATTTAGACTGGGAAACCAGATAAAGAATCAGTCGAACGAAAGTAAGAATTTGGTCGACCGTTTAAGAGATAAAAGTTGTCTGAGGCTCTCTGGTGAAATCCGGTCAAACCAGATGGTTCTACCGGTCGACCGGTTTACACAAAATTTCCGTTCTAAGGAGTTTTAAAGTGATTGGTCGATTTTCAATTGAAGTCAAATTGATATGGATTTGAATGTAAGACTTCTAAAGGTTTCCTAAGGGTTATGCAATGCAATTATCAAAGATTTGAAGTGCCAAGTTACATTATAGCCTAAATACAAGAAATGTAATCATATCTACTCTTCACTCCTCATTTCTTGTTAAGTCAAACTTGGTTCCTGAAATGTTAGGCAATACTGTATATATGCAAGCGATGATATTAAGATAATACATGTGTTTATTGATATGTTGGTTAATCATCAAAACTGATTAATGATTATTAGCCAAAAAGCCAACAATCTCCCATTTTTTGATGATGACAACCTATCAATCTAAATACATGTTCGTTTTCAAAATTTATCATCAATAAACAAATTCTAATGCTCCCCCTATCTTATAGCTCCCCCTATCTATAAGCATGTATTTATTTCTCCCCATTTGGCATAATAAAAAAGATAATACTCATGAAACAAAAAGGATATTCAATTAAGCTTTATCATGAGGTAGAATAACGGAAGTGAATTTTTTTTCCAAAAAGAAACAATAACGGGAAACATAACCATGCATTCAAAATAAGATCCAAAACATACAACCAAATGACAAAGTTGAAAGCAAATACAATAATGAGTTCAAACAAAATGCAACATTAAGCAACATTCAAAACAAAGATGGCATGAAACAAAGTTCAAAGCAATGGGATGACAACATATAAGGACAAAACAACACAAAGTCAACCAACCCTCTGATCACAAAGCAACGATGAATGGAGTCAATCGAGGCTTCTATGCGATTAACCTGAGAAGAGGAGGCAAAAGCGATCGTCTTGAGTTCATCATATCTAGCAGTGGAGGAAGCCTCAATTGCATCAAGACGAGCAGACGTGGAGTCTTCGAAGGCATCAACTTGGTCAGACAAATGTTGAAAACGACGGAGATCAATAGAACTGGAAGCCGACCACTGTCCTTGATACCAAGCCTCGTTATCTCCCTCACCCCACCAGGAGCTCGATTCACAAGGAGCTTGACGAGGCAGCCACCTAGGATCTTCAGTCTCTTCTTCTTCGTCTTCAGATTCCTCATTTGATCCCTCATCAGAGGAATATGGTGGAGATGGGATGACAATAGACTTCATCTTTGACAGAGTAGTCTTACAAATAGGAAACTTGTAGACCAAAGAAGGAAATGCATCGACATTTATCTTCCAATGAGCAAACAAGGAAGAGAGCCACATAGGGTATGGAAGATAAGATCCACTCCGATGACACATATGCAAGATCATGAAATGTGACCAATCCACAAATTTTTTCTTAAATATACAATAGATGCACATAAGCTCCATATTAGAATTTTCATTGTGGTGACCAAATTTGGGATAGAGGTTGTATGAGGCTATTTGGGCTAGGAGTCGGGATACGAGATGTAAAAGAGATGCATTATGTTTAAAGCGTTTGTTTACCCATGGTGGTGGAATAACACACAATTCATTTGCCATTTTCTCTACTTTGGTACCGGGGAGAGTACCTTGAGGATGGTCTAAATAAATATGAATACCCATTGACACTAGACCTAGAGTTTCAGCTAACAGTTCGGGTGTAACTCTATGCTCAATCCCATTAATCATGGTGGTGAGGACGGGTCGATAGGGGACGTTTCTAAGATTGCAGTAAAATTGTTGAACAAGGAATGGGTAATACGGTTTAGAATCATGTTTTGTGTGAGACAACGTGAGCTTATTTGCATCTAAGTTTGATTTAAGGGAAAAATTGGTGAAATCTGCTACCTCAACCTTGCGACAAGGAATGAAGGATGCAACCGAGAAGACGTCGTCCCAAACTTTTTGTGCATCATCGTCGATCGAAAAGAAGTGAAACAATGTTTGAACATGAGGAGCAAGAGCACGAGAGGATGATGGTTGAGAGTCTTGTCGCTTTTTAGATCGGTGTTCGGTGACAACCTCCGGAGTACGATGTTTCTTGGAGATGGGCATTTTAGGACGAACCATTGAAGAAGATGATGGTGGAGAGCAAGAAAATGAGGGTGGAGATGGGTGGAGGAAGGCAAGACGAGTCGAATGATGGAGGAAAAATGTGTGTTGAACAACCGGAAAGGGCGGGTGGTCGACCGGAGGGAGAGGGGTGGCAACTAGGGTTTGGGGATGGGAGAGTAAAAAATGAGGAGTAACCCCACGATTTTACCCTATAAAGTGCGGAAATGACAGAAACAGTTGACCGATAGGGTGACTCGGTCGACCAGACGGTTAAGAAAAATAAAAAAAACAAGTAATCTCACAACGTCTAGACATTTCCGGTCGGACGACGCGAGCACGTTGCTCGACCGAAGCGAAACAAAAAAGAATCTGGGCACGTATTGGAACTTTCCGGTTGAACGAAACATGCCAACTGGTCGACCAAACGATTAAGGAGAACAAACTGGGTACATACTGGAAATTTCCGGTCAGACCAAAAAATCAACTGGTTGACTGAACTAGTAAGGAGAGAAAAATAGATAAATCCTGGAGATTTACGGTCAGACAAGAATTGAAGCGAGGTCGACCGACAAACTACCACGGTCAACCGGAACACACATAGTTCGACCGATCACTTAAGTGAACTTAAGGATCAGGTCGATCACAAGGCAATCGGTCGAACGACGCATATCGTGCAGTCAACCGACAAAAACCAGAGGAGACAAAAACATCACAGTAGACCACGTCGGTCGAATGAAAGCTAAATTGGGTCGACCGACACAGACAAAAATACAACCAAAACTAGTGACATAACAATCCGGTCGAACGAAACATCTTGTCCGGTCGACCGAATGGTGTCTGAGAGGGAAATACAGATTGAAAAACACATCAAAAATCTGCAGAACTCAAATTTAAACCCAATCAAGTTGCAACTTTCGTAAATATGGCATGATATATACAATGTATAAGTCAATTAAGTTGCACATGCCTAAATGTAGTCTTATATGATAGAATTGATCAACACTTAAGGGTTTTGTGAAGATATCTGCAAGTTGATGATTTGTGGGAACAAATACAAGTTTAATTCTTCTTTTGAGGCATGATCTCAAAGAAAATGATGTCTTACTTCAATGTGTTTAGTTCTTGAATGCAATATGGGATTTTTCGAAAGATTAATATCACTTGTATTGTCACAAAATATGGCGGTAGTTTGAAACTCAAGTTTCAAGGCTTTGGGGGTTCCCTCATCCACAACACTTGTGCACATGCACAACCGGAGGCAATATATTCGGCCTCGATTGTAGACAATACTAGACTATTTTGTTTCTTACTAAACCAAGAGACAACCAATTTTCCTAAAAATTGGCAAGTGCCACTAATGCTTTTACGATCTAAGATGCAACCGGCATCGTCGACGTCGCTATAAGCAACAAGATCAAAACCCCTAGTCTTGGGGTAAAACAAACCAAAATCTTGAGATCCTTTGAGATAACGAAAAATACATTTTAAAGCATTGAAATGAGATTCTTTTGGACAGCTTGGAAACGAGCACATAAACACACGAAAAACATAATATCCAGACGACTAGCGGTAAGGTAAATCAATGATCCAATCATACCTCAATATTTCTTTATATCCACCTCCTTGATATCCACCATCCAATCATAACCAAAATCTTGATACCAACGGCCAGCTCGACAAGACCCATGGCAGCCATGCCGACGACTGTCACGACACGGTAACTGGATCCCCGACATGGCTCTTATCAGTGCCCGGATCTAGTGCGTCTCAGGTTGATATTTTTTGGTCGGGTTGGGTGTTGAATTAAGTATACAATCACAATTTAGTTAAATAAAACACAAGCACAATTTATTTTTCCCTAAAGTAAGCAATTTATTTATTAGAAATTGTTAACTCAATTCGTGAAACAATATATTGGTTACATATAAAAAAGACCCGAATGCTAACTAAACCTAAGGAGTAATGAAAAAACCCTAAGGGGTATTAGGAAAAAATACTCCTTGAACAAAGTGGTTAAGTTAATTTTTCTTCAATTTTCGTCGTCATTGTCGCTGCTGTCGTGAATAATAATGTTCTGCATTCTATTTGCAACGTCGAGCAAATCCTTCAGACATACGCTCATATCGATGGACTTGTCGAACAAGTTTTGCCTCTTGTCGGACAAGACCCGCTTACCTGCACTAAAAGCAGCATCCGACGCCACAGTTGACGCCGGAGGACTAGTAAGTCTCGCGTCATCAAAGAGACTAGTTCAAACCTACCTGAGTTTTTCTCCACGAGTCTATAACATCAAAACATTTTAATCCAATAGTACTTAAGTAAATTTCAGTATTTAGATATGCAGTTAATTCATTTTGGGTCTTAGTTTGCACAAATTTAGTCTTTTTTGACTTAACAAATTCCATTAGGAGTCAACATCATCTGAATCCACTGCAGTTGGAGGTGGTTGTGATGATGAACTAGCAACATGAAAGATAACGTCATGATTAACTAAAAAGATTAGAAAAACTGGCATTGCTTCGTAACATCGTAAATTATCAATAATTTGGGATGACATTACTTTACAAGGATAGGGAGGATAAAAGAGTAAATTCATTGGGCAGTATTCAAAAAGCAACAAAATAATAATAATCCGGAAGTTATTTTTTTAGGAGAAAGAAATGCATAAGAATTAAGGTATTCAAAAATAAAAAGTAACTCGCCTAGCCCATGTTCCCACTCTTTTTCTCACCCGTGCTTACATCGACTACACACTCAGTCTTGCTGGTTGTTTCATCAAATTACCTTCCCAGCCTAGCAAAAACCACCTTCCTTTTCTCCTCTACTTCCGTCAGACCACCTTCGTTTCTCTCTCTCCTTTCCTAAAATCTTCCAATCGACCCGCCGTTCCGTAGAAAGAGCCATGCACCACCGTACCACATCCACATCTCAAAATACCTCCCGTTTTGGTGGAAAATCCCATTTTCGTGAATTTCGGTTTCTTCACTTCAAAATATCTCCTCACAAAAGGCTCACCCATTTGGTTTGTTAAGCCTTGTGGCTAGATGTTAGGGCGGTAAATGGACGGTTTGTGGGTGGTTATAGGGTTTACCCATGACCTTACCCATCTAATTAAACGGTTCGCGATTCGGTTAGAAACTCATTTATTTTTACCTATACCAATGACCATACCGTTTAATTTAGTTAAACAATTTTAGGCGGTTAAATGGTTATATGGTTAAAACTTAATGAATACTAAAATCGATATAAGAATTTGGTAAATGGTTAAGTCTATAAAAAATTGCCAAACTTGTTCAAAACCTCAAACATCCATAAATTTATAATCAAAACCTCCAAAAAATTATAATCTAAACATCCACAAATTCATATAAAACAACATCAAACATCCACACATAATGACAATAATAATACAAAAAATTATATGTATATAGTATATATAACAAAATATTATATATATTCATTATGTTTCGCGGTTAAACGGTTAAACAGACGGGTTAAATGATGGAACATTATCCGTCAATTTATTAAATGAATATGATATTAGAACCCGTGACACTACCTGTCGGTTCCGTTGGGGTGGTTAAACGGTTTTGACCCCACCCATTTACAACCCTATGTGATAGTATTGCCATTATTTGCCATTATTTAGTGCGCTGAATTTTGGATGCTAACAATTTCATTTATTATTCTCAACTACCAAGTTGTTGTCAATTAACACTTCTCTTACTTTCTACGTTGTTTTCTTTTTCGGCGCCCATTGAATACGTCTCTCTTACTTTCTATGTTGTCACTGAACAAGTCATGCTAGAATCACTCATTCTTGTGCATTTATTCTTCACTTACCAAGTTATTGATATTGAACTTTTCTTACTTTCATGGTATGTGTTTTTTTCGGTTGGTTTGTTTTTTCTCAGACACAACTCCTGTAAACATTGACTCCGATTCTAGCATTGGATGGTCTGATTCGGGGGAGGAGCAAAAGTGGTACGATTCTAGCTCTCCCGGTTGTTTAATAATCACAAATGACAAAGTACAATCATACCCCAAATACCCATACACGAAAATACATCCACACCCCCAAATACTGCCAAACATGCACCAATTTACCTTTCCAGTCCATTCAACGACAACACACCAAAACTATTACCATACACACCAAAAATACCCCAAAAGCAGACGTATACTGTGAACGCCACAAAACCAACACAAATCCCCGAAAAAACCAAACAAAATACCCCACAACCCAACTTACTCCTACCAAATTACCCCCCAACTAATTTAACATTTCAACACACCAACGTTAATGATAAACACCAAATACAACAGCCCCCAGCTGAACCACTGATATACACAAAAAACCATCAACAATAGCAACAAAATACAATAACCCAACCCATTCATAGACATCTAAAAAATACCAACAATTCCACAAAATACAAATTGCTCCACACCTTTACGGTTTACCTCCCCAACGACACCACTTTACCCTTATCTTCTTTCATTATTCCAACCCGACAGACTATGAGCGCATCATCACCAACAAAAAACCCCACTTCTTGCCTCAGTACAATCACCGTTAACATAACTCGCTGTCGTTATTGATAGGACATTCCAACCAACAACAAGTTGATCAAGAAATGGAGCAACTTGAGGGGCCACAAGAACCACAAAAAGGGATGTATTTTTCTACTTTTGAAGAGATTAAGGATTATTCAATGAGTATTGTGCATCCACGGGAGAGTCTCCCCTAGATATTTGTCAAAATATTTATTTACAACGAACTTATTTACCTCTAGTGAAATCAAAGTCTCTTTGTTCTCATCGATCGTTCACTTGGGTATCTTCTTCATTCACAAGTAATTCAGATTTTTGTCCTATTTTACAAAAGTATATGTCAACATACTTGAAATTACATCTAGCTGTCAACGAGTTTACCTACAACGTATGGTAATTAGATTATCTTCTCATCATTTAACTACTCATCATATTTTGCTTCATAAGAACCCTCGTCAGCAATTTCTGTTAAGATTGATGACAATCTAATCACGAACTAAATGCGGAATTAAAATGTTAAGTAAATGATTAGAAAATAAACATGCAAATCACAATGGGAATAAGAGAGATTCCGCACCGCACCCGGTCATAGTCCTCGTCGCAACCCTCGTTCGATCCTCCGAGCCTCGCTACGGTTCCACTAACTGATCTCCGTTCTAGGTCGAGATCAACACCTTCTACAAACACCGAGCTTCGCGAACAACCTCGATCGCCTCGCTCGTGTCTCCTCTCACAACCGGAGAGGGTGTTTCTTCGAAGCATTACAACTTGGTGATTCTTTGATATGTAAGTTGAATCACAATCTAATTACACACTCTAACTTGAGCACACTTGGATATATGATTATAATTGAATTGCAAGTGGTGAAGTTTGACTTAGATTGTAGGAAGATTATAGCTTGAAGATATAAAGGATTTGGTCAGAAGTATGAATGAATAGGGAGTGTTCAAGCGTTCTAAAACTAAGATATGAGACCCTATTTATCTGTTTTCAAGCTCTACTTACCGTTTGGGAGTTGGTAAAAATTGTACTAAGGAGAAGCAAGAATGTTGTTGCACCACCCTCCTTTCTCCCCCTCCATCTCTCTCTCTCTCATTCTCTCTCTCCCCACCTTCCTCATCTTATTCCTCTTCACCCAAATAAACTCCCAACCCAATACACCGAACCCCAACCCTTCCCCTAGCCATGACGAGGACGACGACGATCTTCAACAACGTTGGAGTGGATCCGGCGACGTCAAAAATGGCAACGTACGTCACCCGCCCTCGTTTAAAGGCTAGGAGATTGGGGAAGGGGAGAGGAGGCATCAGAGAGGCCGACCTCCGGATCGCACGTCGCCTGGAGCAACGTAGGAGCTGTAAAGTCACGCGCGGGTTAGAGGGCCGGAGCTGCATCTAGCGGCCAATCACCTGGTGGTGTCGGCGTGACCAGAGGGCTGGAGTTGAGCGGCCGACGGGCTAGGGAGTGGGGTTAGTTTGTGGTAGGGGATATGGTTTGGTGAAATTGCATTTTAGCCTTGGAATTTAATGTTATTTGGTGAGATATAAGTTAATTGGAATAATTTCATAATGTTACAATTATGCCGTGAGAGCTAGTTGAGTGTTTGCTTTGTGGGTTGGATGCGCAGTGTGGTCGAGGTGCACGGTCGACTTCACCGGGACGCGTGGTCACCTTGGGACACGAGACCAGTGAAAGTCGTGTGGATGGCGTGACCTAGTTTTGAGTCGTCAGGGACGGCTAGACCTTGTTTAGTGTCGGATTGGGGTGGTGTACGAGGTCTTGATTTATGACTCAGGCGTGATTTGTGTGTGTGCAGGTGAGACACGAAAGGTGGCTGGAGGAGACTTGGAATTAAGACGCGTGGACTGGATTTATGAGCACAATTGTCATGTATTTTCCTACTCTTCTTAGTTGTCTTGTTGTAGGAATTTCATAGTTCTTTTATTTTACTTCCGCATTGTACTATGATCTTGACTATATGATATGTTTTTAATTGAGGCTTCATGATGACTATTGTTCGTAATGTCCATTTTTCTCTTGTTATTCTTGTGATTGATTGTTGTGTCCCGATTGCGGACTAGAGTTGTTACAAATGTGCTTTAAGCTCGGGCAGAATTTAGACTAGGTTCGGTGGATTGCTTATGTAATGGTAGTCCGAAACACTACAATTGGATTGGTCAGATTGAAGCATTTGGTTGACCGAATAGGATTCGGATCACTGTTTAGCAACTTCGAGTAACTATTTTCAATTTTGCTCTATTTAATTTTGGTTTACCGTTCCAAGGTCGACAATAATATTGGTTGGACTCTAATTACTCAGGTTCGGTACACCACTCTCTATTCGGATGACCAAAGTTAGCGTGGGTTTTGCCATGCCAGTTAAGGATCAAATAGTCGTTGAATAAAACAGTCAAGTGCCACGTGGAAATAGTCGTTGGGCGTCTAAAGCCAAGATGGAATCAGTTGACCGACACGCATTCGGTCGTCCGAAATTGGACAAGTCAATTGGTCTCTAAGGCTTGATTCAAATGTGACCGTTGGAGCAAAGTCCAAAACCGATCTGAGGCACTTCGGTCGATCGAATGTGTTTCAGTCGTCTGACTTGACAATTCCGGAAAGCAACCTAAGATCTACTATTGGGAGATTTTGGTTGACCGTTTGGGATACGGTAGACCAAACTTGGTCGAGAAAGAATCATATTGCCCGAGTTTACATATCTTCATATGGACTTAATAAATGGAAAATTACAAGTCTTGGTCCAAAGCTTTGATTACAAGTCTTTATTCTTGAGTCTTTATCCCAATGCTCATTTTCTTGAATATCTTGATCAACCTATTAAGATAATTGACAAGTATATGCAATGCATGTAATCATGTTTGCCTAGTTTAATTGATTAAGTTGATTGATTAAAATTAGTTTGATCAAACTTCAAAATCAATATAGATTAAGGCCTAAAATCCAACAATCTCCCCATTTTTTATGATGGCAAACCTATAACGTAATACTTGAGATTCAATTTAAATTCTCTTTTTTAATATGAGTTCTCCCCCTTCATGTATGTAAACTATGCATGTATATAATGCTTCCCCTAACAATACACATAGTATTAAACAATTGAAGCTGAATCCTTATCATTCTTCCATTTTGACATCAATCAAATGCAAACATTATATGCATATGATGCAAAGGCTAGAATTACATAATTCTCCCCTTTATTTAAGTGATCTAACATTATATGCCCCTATCACTAAGGCCTAGAAAGAAATGATTTATGATATCAATGAAGTATGTAATATCTCTACATTAGATCCAATTATCAAATCTAAGAGGATAGAGAATGTCACCCAACTTTTGATCATCGTTTTCGTATTGGTTCCAATCTCCTTTCGATTGCGATGACGACTTTATGAATTCGATCCAAATGATTTCTTTGAAGTTTGGGATTAATCTTTTCTTGCTTGAGCTGATCTCTATCGATCCATCTCCTTCTAAGTACCTACAAGTGAAGATTTTTCTAGACAAACAACCTTGGATCCTTTCACATTAGTTTTTGGTACCCAAACCATTTTGGTTTTTTGTACCCAAACACTTGAGAAACTTTTATTCACAAAGAAATGCTTTCCATTTATAGTAGTATGAATAACATGGTTTTTGTAGTTATTAACATAATATCCTAAATCATGCTTATCTAAAGATAGTCTTTGACTACCAATAAGCATATCAAACATTTTCTTTCCTTTAGTGAGTCATCCAAGATCTTTTTGTAATTGAGCATGTTTAGCAATCAGATCTTGTGTATCGTCACTACATGAAGATTTTACATTTAGAGTTGCAATTTCATCAATAAAATGAGAGTTCTCTAATGCAATTTTATCTTCACAAGCAAGCAAATCAATTTTCTCATTCATAATAGATTCAATTTGGCATTGTAGCTCATTGATTTTCTTTCTAGTTTGTTTGTTCCTTTTACAAATTTGTTCAAAATTCTCAAGCAATTCATTTAATTCAATTTGAAGTTCATTATATGAATTTGAATCATTTGAATCAAATGAATCAGGACTATAGCAAGAAGATACCTCACTATCTTCATCTTCTATTGCCGTGAAGCACATTGAGGTGAATTCACTTGAACTGATGAGGAAGATGTTGAATCGTCCCAAGTTGCTTTGAGAGCTTTCTTCATCTTCATCTTCTTTATCTCTTTTCTATTGCTCTTATTCTTTTCTTTTCTCTGTTCATTTTCTTCCTTAAGGAACTCATTGTGTTACCAATTCTTTTTCAATGTCACTATCTCCTTCGTTGGAATTGGGGACGGCGTGTAGTACCAAGGATTTTTTCGTTCCCTTCACCTTACGGTCTTTTATTTGTATTTTATATGTCCTGAGATTACCCATAAACTCCTCAACCGACAATTTTGTGATATCTTGTGCTTCTTCGATTGCAGTCGTCTTGTTCTCCCATTTGGCTATGAGTGTGTTGAACGTTTTACTAATTAACCACAAGTGCACGACCGTCAGTGAAGATGGGGCAAGAACGGGTCGATCCACATGGAGTGTTGATAACCTTTGAGAGAGCGAAATCAAGTGGGAAATAACAATGGAAGAAGAGATTATTACATTACTATTTAAACAATGATTATACTAAAAATGAAAAACAAATTAGATTACGATGCAAATGAAAACTAGAGAGCTGGGGCTATGAGGGACAAGACGACCATTAAGGGGCTGAGGTGTTTTGATGTCCTAGCGGAGGTGGAAGGAAGAGATGATGAAGGAGATAGTGCTGCTGATGGAGGAGAAGAAGCCGACACATATGACATATTTAGTCGGCATGAGGATGGGAAAAGGAGGGCTGGGTGCAAGGCCTTGAGTTATTATCACCACAGCCCGAAGCGTTCCGTTCAATTCAAGTGAAGTGACTAGAAGAACAAAAAGCAAACCGAGGCGGTAAAGGACGAAAGTCCCATATTACGAAGTCATGAATGTCATAGTATGGAACGTGCGTGGTGCAAATCTCCCCGGCCGTGCACACATGATAAGGGGACTAATAAAGGAGGAAAAATGGATATCATGTGCCTCATGGAGCACAAAGTGAAGCTTAAAAAGTTGGATCGGTTTAGGCGTGCCATTTGGGGCATGAGTGGGCATCAAATAACTTGATTGTAAATTCTGGAAGGATTCTTGTGCTATGGAATGAGCTCAAGGTGGACCTCCAAGTAAGCTTTGAAACCACGCAATTTCTGAAACTCGAGGGAAAGGAGGTGAGAAATGGGAGAAAACATTGTGATTACGGCGGTCTATGCCGAAAACGGGCACGTGCAGTGGAGGTCACTTTGGGAAGACCTTGGTCGTGCCATTCCATCAGCCTCGACACCTTGGCTGGTTTGTGGGGACCTTAATTGTATCAAAAGAGCTAGTGATAGGAGGAAAGGAGTGGGTCTAAACATGGTGGCCATGTACGAATTTAATGCTTGTGGATCAACTCCAACTTGTGGAAGTCCCATCTACCGGAGGTGAATTTACGTGGTCCAATTCTTCGCATGGGGAGACATTTATCGAGACACTAATTGATAGAATTTTCATGTCCCATGCGTGGTTGGAGACTTTTCGTGATTCCTATTACGTCGTGGGGATAGAGACTTGAGTGACCATTCAATGCCCACCTTGGTTACGGAAAAGGAGGGAAAAGAAGCTAATGTTTCTGTTTGTGAATTTCTGGGCTGAGCATGATATGTTCAATGATGTGGTGAGGGAGGCTTGGGCCACGCGGGTGGAGCCCCCCATGTTTAGATTGATAGCAAAGTTACATGAGGTGAAGGAGGCGTTAAAGAGATGAAGTGAGGCTACTTTCGGGCATGTGGAACAAAGAGTAGGTGAAGCTCAACTTTGACTTGCTGACATCGGGAGACAAAAGGAGGAATATCCACATGATGAGGAACTTTCACATTGTGAGAGTCGTTGTAAGGCGGACCTGGACTGTGCCTTGGTTCGGGAGGAGGCTTTATTGATATAGAAATCAAGGGTTCGATGGCTGCAAGAGGGTGACCGAAATTCCAGATTTTTCCATGCTTCCCTTAGAGTGAGGAGATCCACCAATAATGTGAGGAGAGTGAGTGAGGAAGAGGTGGTTATAGAGGATGAAGAGGCTGTATGAGAGTCCTTTCGAAGGTGTGTTTCTAACTTGTTTTCTAGTGATTTTAAGGTTCAGCCTGTTGATCCGACGTTATCCTTTCCTAAGGTGGGGGAGGACGAGGCGAGAGCAATTATTCGACCACTAGATATGAAGGAGTTAGAAGAAGTGGTGAAGCACTCAAATGTGGACAAGGCACTCGGTCCGGATGGCTTCAACGCAAAATTCTTCAAAGCGGTGTGAGACTGTGTGAAGAGAGACATTTTCAAAGCTTTCGACTCCTTCATGAGAAGTGGGAAACTACTGAAGCAAGTCAATTACACCACCGTCACTATTATCTCGACGAAGACGACGCCGACCTTGGTTGATGATTACCGACAAATTTCCCTTTACAATATGGTGTATCGTTTCATGTCAAAGATTTTGGCAAATCGATTAAATGTACTCCTTCCTAAATTGGTGGGGGAAACGCAAAGCACATTCGTGAGTGGAAGGAGAATAAGTGACACCATCTTGCTCACCCATGAGATATGCCACAAAATGCACTTGGGAGGAGGACGGGGAAGGATGTGTTTGAGGCTCGACCTTAGGAAAGCATATGACTCTATGTCGTGGCAATTCCTAGAGGAAGTACTCAAGAGGGTGGGCATACCCGACCATTGGTGTAAACTCATGATGGCTTGCGTCCGCACTTCCTTTGCTGTTACGGTGAATGGTGAGAACTCTAGTCCATTTGGGCCACAAATGGACTGAGGCAAGGTGATCCTTTGGCTCCCTATATTTTTGTACTTTGTATGGAGGTTTTGAGTTCCATGTTCAGAAATGAGGTTGAGAGGGGAAATCTTGAACCAACAAGGTGTGGTGATGTACAAATGTCCCACCTCCTGTTTGCGGATGATGTGATGGTCTTTGCTGCTGCTACAAGAGCAAATGCAAGGGTGATAAAGCGTATCCTTACTGAATTCTCAGACACCTCCAGGCTGCAGCTGAATGTAGCAAAGAGTCAAGTTTTCATGGGAGGAGGAGCCACCGAGGGTACATGGATATGCTTGCACCTAGGTATGGAGAGAGCTGATTTTCCGGTTACATATTTAGGCCTCCCACTCTTCTCCTCAAGGCTGGGGAGACATCATTGCATGGGTCCAATCAGCAAGGTTCAACAACAACTAAGCACATGGAAGAGAAACTTTCTTTCGATGGTGGGTCGTGTGGAGTTAGTCAAGAGTGTGCTCGTGTCTATGAGCATTTATTAGACGTCCACTTTCGTTGTCCCGAGAAAAGTCTTAAAGGAGGTGGAGAGCGTCATGATTCACTTCATATAGGGAGGTCTTATAAAGTGGGTGGCAGTAGCATCAAAGGACATTTGCAAACCAAAGAGGGAGGGTGGTTTGGGGCTGAGGAGACTAAAGGATTGGAATGATGCTGGGCTGATTCGGCTCCTTTGGTTGATCATTGCGGATGGTGGTTCGTTTTGGCTTTGGTGTATGCGAATGAAATACTTACGAAACCGTAACATATGGTTAGCTAGGAAATCATCTAGGTGCTCATGGGCGTGGCGGGGCATTCTAAGTGTACGAGAAATGGCAAAGGATAAAATCCAATACCAAGTGGGAGACGGGACAACAATTTGTTTCTTCACTGACCATTGGTGTGGACAACCCTTACTCTCTTCGCCCAGGGAGAGCGTCTCCATTATGACATGAGGATTCCAAGGGATACTATGGTATCATATTTCATTTATGAGGGGGCTTGGAATCTCCCCAAGCCGAGGTCCCTAGAGATGGCAGTATTATGGCCTAGGGTATTGCAAACTCTAATCCATGGGGAGCGAGATACTCCTATTAGAGTTGGAGCAAAAAAAGGAAGAATTTTCAGCAAATGAAGCATGAAGTTGGGTGGTACCTAGACAAAGGAAGGTGGGTTGGACGGAGGTGGTTTGGCACAAGTATCACATACCCAAAGGCACAAGTACGCTTTGGAGAGCCATGCGAGGACGACTACTCACAAAGGCACTTATGCGAGCTATGGGAGCAAACCATGACCCTCGTTGTGTTTTATGTGAGGAAAGAGAGGAGGATATGGCACACCTATTCTGGGAATGCCGCTTCACTCGACAAGTATGTGTACAAATGTTGAGAATACTACGGTTGGATACTAATGCAGATCTCACTCTTGCTGCGGAAGTGGAGAGGCTGCAATGGATGCGAGGGTCCAAGCGGCAACATGCCACCATGAGACTTGCTTTAGCTGCAACCATATATGAGTGTTGGAAGAGCGAAATAGGAGGATCTTTGAAAGCGAGAAGAATCGACCCGAGGATGTGGGCACACTTATAAAGGATGCAGTGCGGATGATGGGCCCGCGGATTAAGGAACTTAGAGACAATTCTGAGTCTTTAAGATTGTATGAGAGTAATTGGGGATAGCTGAAAGACCCTTAGGGTGGTGCATTTGTATGTTGTTAAGAGGTAGATTCTAGTTTCGCACCGAGCATGACCCTAGGGCTGTAATAGATAAATTTTGGTAGGTTGTAAATGGTTACGTACATCAATACATTAGAGGCGATGACTCCCTTTTGCTTTGCAAAAAAAAAAACTAGAGAAATTGAGCAAACAATATAGAACGAAATATGGATGAACCCATGAGGGATGGAGTGCGTACACATATTAGGTGAGAGAAGTGATGAATGACGCATGAAATCATTGATGTGTATGTGTGTCATGTGAGTGTCATCATTCATAGAAAGTGTCTAAAGATTTGGCAAAATCTATCAATCCATTGGCACAACATATTAGCGATTACTACTTGATAATCATAAGACGAGGCTCAACAAGAGAAGTGTATAAAATTATGGAAAAAAATAAAAAACCAGGAACTCAACTAAAGAACAAAGCTAAGCATGGGAGGTGTCTGAATTTTATTGCAAAACCTATTAAAACAAATTTCTTCAATCAATCGAGCAAGCAAACAATAATATAACTACACAATTGGCATGTAGCATATCTAACATGATATTTCAGCCAATAAACATGAGGAAACCAAGCACGGGAAGTGTCTAAAATCAATGACAAAATCCAACAAAATCCCCTAACATGTAGATGATCAAAATGAACCCGATAAACATACAAACATCCAAGTCTACACAAACCAAAATCTGTCAAGCATCAAAAACTCAAAACATACATGTAAATCATCTCCACCGCCAAAAGGAGGATAAAACTACTCACGAAACATGAAGATTATATTCTTATTGCAAAAGAAAAAACATTCTAAGCTCACAACAAGAAAAGAGAAAAGCTAAAAACCGAACTTTTTTATTAAGATGGAAAAGACATCACAACTTCCAGCAAGAGAGCTTCCTCCCTTCCAGAAAAAAACCAATATTCTCCAAGGATTACAAGGGCTGCAACATCAGCAACAAGGAAAAATGCAACAGGGAGAGAGAAAAATGCAAGAGAGGGATATATAGCCAATACAAGTATGATTTTCTGTTCTCTCACATCAGAAGTCTTACACGCCTTATATGAGCCCCGTAACTTCTGAATTTCGAAAACTGTAGAATACAAAAGTAGTGCAGGTGTAAGTTGTCGGTATAGAGAATCTTGATTCGACTTATTTGGATATCGTATAAAAACGTTATGCCTTAATTACGGATGATCTGTCGGATGCCCAATTTCCAAATACAGTCTGACTTGATAAACGATTTTACCCCTCATATAATCAGAATTTGGCAAGTCTCAAGAGAAACGAATATTTTAACCTTTAGTTTTTCTTTCTAACGGATCTTGAGTCATCAAATTTGGTATTCATATGTGAATGCTATACATAAAACAAGTGACATGTGCTGATAGCTGATTGATTCAGTTATACTACCACATGTGCACGACGTCGATGAAGACGCGACAAGTATGGGTGGAGTCCACAGGGAACGTTCACGAGTCTAAGTCTACAATACTCGAGTGGGGGAGGAGAAGAGAGGAATGCGAGATGAATTAAACTACGATGCGAGTGAAATAAAAAACAAACGATAAAATAAAACTCCTTAGGAGGTAGAGAAAGAATGCGTAAATGAAAATATGTGTAGTGTGTGTGTTCAATTGTGCTCATCACAACATGTAATATTTGAAATCCATAAACCAAATCCTACTTTGCATCCACATGAAATAAGATAAAATATTATCATTAAAGCATAGAAGACAATAATTGAAATAAGGCTAATGTGAGCACATGTAAAATGATCACATCCAACTTTGTCTCCACGTGAAATAAGATTTGACACAATCATTAAAACATACAAGATAATAATTAGGATGAGACCAATATGAGCACATGCATGCACATGTCAAGTTTTCTTTTTCCACTCCATCATTATCCTCACATTATCATTCCCCATAAAATAGGCCCACTAATCTAAGCATGTGCTAAGTTTCACTCAAGAGCATTACCACATCAAAGATAAGAGTGAAAATCCCATTAGATGGTTATGGAACTCATGTGAGCTTCAAAGGTAGGATTAACACACACACACACACACACACACACTAATACATTACATAATCACAAAAGCTTCTTCTCCACCCTAATGGGGATGGACTACTCTCTACTCATCCCTAAACCAAAGAAAGCATAAAAACAACCCAAAACCATAATGCAAAAGTCAGAAAACTAGAAGAAGGAAAAACAAGCACAAAGTAAATATCATCAAATGAAAGACATCAAGATAAAGAACAAGACTAAACTATATTAAAATGAAAGCTTACAAAGTTGCTTCTTCTTCTTCTTCTTCTCCTCTTACACTAATGAGCAACAAATAAAACCTAAACTAATGGAGGAGTAAGAAGAAGTGAGAGAGGAGGGATTGCAATGGTATATATAGGTTAATACATGGTGATGATTAATCTGGAAATAATCGGACGACTCTAAATCACATCTGATGGCCTTGTAATTCTCTGACCCAAATACCCGACCCGTGGCCAAAATTTGATACCCTTTGGATCAATTTGATCCACCAGTGGCTAATGAAATTGATCCTATTGGGTTAAAATTTTGTCTTCTGCTTTATTCCTTCTGTTGGCAAGTGGGGTGAAGATCTTGTCCATTGTCTCGACCCGATTTAGTTTTAATTGGAGAAATACTAATCTGGTTCAAGTCATGTGTCACATTATTTGTACTTCCCAGTCAGATCCCTCCGGGTTTTCACTTGGGTCCTTCCTAATTTGCAAGACAGTGCTTGTGCATTACAAATAGGTCTTGAAGTCTTCAATTTATTCCATTCTTGTTACATTTAGGTCATTTTTGCTTCCTTCGTCTTCTTTATTACCAAACTCCTGAAACACTACAAACAACAACTCGAGCAACACAATATTGGGGTAAAATAAAGGATATGTAGCATGAATGCGATGTATGATATGTTACTAATCAAATACCCCCACACTTACCTTTTCCTAATCTTGAGCAAAACAAAGAAAAAGAAAAATGAAAGAATGGAAAACATACGAAAAATAGGGAAATCCTAACTCACTTTCTTTGGAATCACGATTGAACTTAGTGCGAGGATTGATGTCTCCTAAGGGTTTTCAGCGGATATACCCACAAAATCCGAACATTGATGCATTATTCGACCTAACAACTAGTCTCGATGAGCCTATTTTTGTCGATCATTGGACACGATATCCCATTGGTCGACTCTATATAAGTATCATGTCCACACACCTCGCCTAGGAAACCATTCGTGCAAGTTAATTAAGGACTTAAGTGAAAGACATAGGCAACCATAACATCCTCAAGTGATACAAAGTGTAAAGTCCATTAAGGTTCTTATTTGTATTTTTTTTCTTTTTCTCGTTCCTTTTTCATTTTATTTTTTTCTAGTTCGTGTTTAATTATCCCATGGTCAGGTTTCGTGCATCTTTGCCTATGAGGATTTACACTATGACGTACACCTTCCCCCAAATCTCGACATAGGGCAATCCCTGCCACCCGTGTAATGGGAGTTGGGTCAGTACATCCCAAGTCAGATGCCTCGAAAGCACTAGACACTAAGTCACCTCAGACCTAATTTCTCGAGTGAAAGGAGTCGTGCGAGAAGAGAGAACACCCTACTTAATTATTATTTCTTTTCTACATGGAACCAAAATCCCTACACTTCAGATTTCATAACAGGAGTTTAAGAATCCCTCACTTCAACAAACCTCGTTATACTAACAGAACAAATTATTCAACTCATTAGGTTGAGGGTGGACTTCTTTATTTGTTTGAGTATTGAAACCCTATGATTACTCTCCCTCCGAAGGAAAACCGTGGTGCATCCTTACGACTAGATAAGACATAAAGCCAGATCACTAGATATCCTAATGCATCATGTTCAAGTCAATTCTGGGAGCTTCATTTTTACTTTGCCTCTCAACGGTTTTACACATACTAAACACACGTAAAACCCACAAAACATTTTCTTTCACAAACACATGAAGATTTTGAAAGAAATGGAAAAATTAAAGCACTAGGCAAGCAAAAGAAGACAAGTCACCAAAGGATCATGGCAAACAGATACATCGAGGAATTGTAGAGCAACACCTTCTGCCTAGCAGTAAACCCTATTTGCAAAATCATGCGAACGTGAAACATTTTGGCACGGGACCTATGAATTTTGTCATTTTCATACGCATCATTGTGTAGCTCCTCCAATTCCATAATGTCGAGTTGACGTTGCACCCCTGCTTGATCAAGATCCATATTTTGGTTCTTGATCGCCAAGAAAGCACGATGCTCGATCTCTACGGGTAGGTGAAAAGCCTTGCCATACACTACCCGATATGGGGACATAACCAAATTGGTCTTATATGCGGTACGGAAAGCCCACAACGCGTCATTCAACTTTGTTAACTAATCTTTCCGCGAGGAATTAACCGTCTTTTCAAGGATTTGATTTAATTGACGGTTAAAAACTTCAACCTTCCCACTCGTTTGCAGATGATATGGGGTCAAAAGCTTCTGGGTGATTGAATACTTCCTCATAAGTGCTTCAATGAAGCGATTGCAGAAGTTGGTTCCAGTGTCGTTGATTATGGTACGAGGCATACAAAATCACGCAAAAATGTCCTTTAAAAATTTGGTGACCACCTTGTTGTCATTGGTATTTGTGGGGATAACTTCTACCCACTTAGACACATAGTCAACGACCACCAGAATTTAAATATTCCCGAACGAATTCGGGAAAGGACCCATAAAGTCGATGCCCCACACATCGACGATGTCGACGACGAGGATATTTTGCGAAGACATCATAACTCTTCGACTTCTTTTGCCAAGGAGATGTTACGTATCACATTGCTTACAAAAATCGTAAGCATTTTTGAAAAGCGAAGGCCAGTAAAATCCAGATTGGAGCACCTTGGCACGGTTTTCTTTGCTCGAAAGTGTCCTCCACATGCCTGAGAATGGCAAAATTGGAGCACACTTTGGAACTCATTATTTGGGATGCACCGCCTGCAAATCTGGTAAGAGCAGTATTTGAATAAATAAGGGTCATCCCAGGGAAAGAATGTGACATACGATCTAAATTTGGTTTGGTCAAATTTTGACCAACCCATTGGAAGTTGCACGGTCACGAGATAGTTCACAATGTCGGCAAAGTAGGAGTTATCTTTGATCATGAACAATTGCTTGTCAGGAAATTTGTCGTTAATAATTTGGTCATGTGGGTTGGTCATCTCATGGTGAGACAAGTGGTCAGAAATGGGATATATTATACCATGATCCAAGCAATTCAGAACCTCCTTTCAGACGACTTCTTTCAGTATAGGATTCAATCTTCGTTGTGGGTCCCGACGGGGCCTAGAATTCTCTTCTATGTGGATTCGATGCTAGGGCTTATTCTCTTGATGTCCTTCAAGGACCACCACATAGCCTCTTTGTTTTCCAAGAGCACTTTTTGAGGGCAGTCTCTTGATCTTTTGCAAGATCAGAAGCAATAATGAGTGGCAATGTCTCATTATCCCCTAAAAAGATGCATTTAAGGTTATCGGGATTGGTTTAAGCTCGACCGGAGGTGGGTCCTTATTGTATTTAGAGTTAATTTCAAGTGGCTCAAGGGCTGTAATAGGGTAAGAAGAGCAGGTACCCAGATGTGCCTCCTCATCTAGAAGTTCAAGGCAGATTCCTCAAATCATCTTCAATCGCAACCTGGTCATTGGGCACCTGAATAATATGTACGATGGGTGTGGAAGGTGATAAGGTGGGGGTTGAGGTTGAGCGTGCGAGCTCTGACCGTGACCCCCAAGAGAAGCTAGGGTGGTTTCGCCATCCAAGATTGTAGGAATGACTATACCTATACGGGTCGTTACAGGGCCTCTGTTGATACATCGCATTTGCATGATCAGTATAACTTAGAGCGTAAGCACATTCCAAGTCACTAGGCCCAAAAGTCCACACCTACTACATGTGGGAGTAGCGAACTGAGCTACAGGAGCTCGGTGTAACTCTAAACTCTCAATCCTACGCATGAGAGCAGTCATTTTTGCCTTAGATGCGATAGTTGACTCGAATTGGTATGATTCCGCTCGACAAGAAGAACTGGCGGCTGACGACGCTCTCATGGTGTCCCACTCAAGTGTACGTTCAACCCTTAATTCAAACGTATCCCATGCCTCATCAATGAGTTTCATTTGGAAATCACCCTAACATATCGACTCCAACAATTTGTGGGTGTTGTAGTTGAGGCTATCATAAACAATCTGACACAATTGACATAACTCAAGTCCATGATGAGGGCAGTACAGGAGAAGGTCTTTGAACCTCTCAAAGAAAGAATGAAACAATTCGGTCTCAGTCTGGTACATTTATTGTATCTGGTGCCGTATCTGTTGAGTCTTTCTTTGGGGGAAGAATCTCTTCAGAAAAATGGTCACAAATTTATCCCAAGAGCGAATCAAGTTTACCGGGAGACTGTACATCAATTTCTTCGCGTTATCCTTCAAAGTGAAAGAAATAATCCTGAACCAGATAGAATCTTCGTCAAGCTGTTGAAGCTTGAACATGGAGCATACCTCCTCGAATTCACGTATAAAGATATACAGATCCTCCTTATTGGCGGTGAAGGTAGGAAGCATTCTCACATATTGATGTTTCAATTTATAGTTGTTCCGGTGAGCAGGCGAGAGAACTATGCAAGAAGGTTGTGTGACCTGAACAGGATGAGCCCGCTCCCACAAAGTCATCGATCTATCACGTTGAGCTAAAGGTGGTGGTTCACCCAGAACTCGATCATGACCGAATCCCTCTTCTTCCCAAGTCGAAGAAGGAGCTCTACGTGGTGGTGGGAGTAGACCGAGATAATCCATGTATGGAACCCAGTCTCCCCCATTTCCATGAGATGACTCGGTCTCACGCTCTAAAGCAGCTCGAGGTGGAGATGGGTGATCACCTAGATTGTCCATCTTAGAAAAATACACTCTCTTAAGTCAAGCACTCTCACTAGAACGAGCCCAAACCTCACATAAAACACCCGACTCAATTTTAAAATCACATACAACAGAAGGTGTAATCAGAGGGGGAGACTACTACAAGAATATAGGGGAGGAGAGACTTATATGAGAGGGGAAGAATCCCTAGAGCTAGTGTGGATAGTGGGTGAGGTTAGAAGCCTCATTTAGCAAACATGGCTTAAGCAGCCTAAGGTCACTATAGGTCCTGATAGCTAAATGATGTCTAACCGCCAGATCACACGACCTCAACATAACTCACTTCTCTACGATGAAGACCACAAAGCCCAACAAGTGAGTCATGATCCGGAGATCTCATCTCTCCTACTATCGACACAGTGGGCGACGTCGATCAGGCTATGACATTCATGACCCGATCACTCTGCAAATGCGCTCGAGTTCTATTGGCCAATGTCTACTTGATTTTTAGATTAAGGCTTTTGATTAGGAGTGATTTTTGGGGCTAAGGAAAGGGTGATGAACTCCCCTACATTATCTTGTACGGGACGACCCCCTCCTTGGGTTGTTTTGAATATCAAGTTGGGAATCAACACACCAATGAATCACTCACTCACCTCACTCCTATTCAGATGCACATTACTAACCAATGCATGCTTTAACCATTCTTGAATGAGAGAACGGGTGCACATACCTCACGCCAGAAATCGACAACAATAATTTAAAACAAATGAAAGATAATGTGCATGCAAGGCCTACAAATGATGAATGACCTAGATCACAGTTGATATAATCTTTTGCTTTACAGGTGCGGGTACAAAAAACTATACCCAATAAATTTTTTGTACCCGTTATCCCGTCCCCGCTTACCCGCTGGATGAATGGGTCGGGTACGGGTACGTGCATTACCCATACCCGTGTACCCATTAACAAATTATATATGATAATATCTATTCTTTAATATATATTACAAACTTAATAACTAAATAATAAATAAGCAAAATAGAAGAAAACCCCCAAATCTAACCCGAGGACATACCCGCCCCGTACCGACCCGTTTGCGGGTCCAAGTGTGTGTGTTCAATTATACTCATCACAACATGTAATACATGTAAAACGATCACATCCAACTTTATCTCCATGTGAAATAAGATTTGACACAATCATTAAAACATACAAGACAATAATTAGGATGAGACCAACATGAGCACATGCATGCACATGTCATGTTTCCTTCTTCCACTCCATCATTATCCTCACATTATCATTCCCCATAAAATAGGTCCACTAATCTAAGCATGTGCTAAGTTTCACTCAAGAGCATTACCACATGAAAGATAAGAGTGAAAATCCCATCAGATGGTTATGAAACTCGTGAGGTTCAAAGGTAGGATTAACACACACATACACACACACACACACTAATACATCACATAATCACAAAAGCTTCTTCTCCACCGCTAATGGGGATGGACTACTCTCTACTCATCCCTAAACCAAAGAAAGCATAAAAACAACCCAAAACCATAATGCAAAATTCAGAAAATTAGAAGAAGGAAAAACAAGCACAAAGTAAATATCATCAAATGAAAGACATCAAGATAAAGAACAAGACTAAACTATATTAAAATGAAAGATTACAAAGTTGCTCTCTTCTTCTTCTTCTTCTCCTCTTACACTAATGAGCAGCAAATAAAACCAAAACTAATGGAGCAGCAAGAAGAAGTGGGAGAGGAGGGATTACAATGGTATATATAGGCTAATACATGGTTAGAATTAATCTGGAAATAATCGGATGGCTCTAAATCACATCTGATGGTCTTGAATGCTCTACCCCGAATACCCGACCTGCGGCCAAAATTTGAGACCCTTTGGACCAGTTTGATCCGCCAACATTTGGGGTAAAATAAATGATATATAGCATGAATGCGATGTATGATATGCCACTAATCAACAGTCCAAACTTTCCTTTTGTTGGATGGAAATAATTCGGATGCAATTTGTGGCACAAATATATAGGCTCCTCACTCCTGAAATAATATTAAAACAAACCGAGTAGCACAAATATGTGGTGAAATAATAGATATATAGCATGGATAGACTACTTGATATGACACTAATCAAATGCCCCCACACTTACCTTTCGCTAGTCCCGAGCAAAACGAAGAAATATAAAATTTGAAAGAAGGGAAAAACTTACGAAAATCGAGGAAATCCTAACTCATTTTCGTAGAAATCACGGTTGCACTTAGCACGTGCAACAAGCCGTTAAACCTCATTGTTGCCAAGGAGGAGTGGTTCTCCTGAGGGTTTTCAACAGATATACCCACAAAATCTGAACATTGATGCATTATTCAATCTAGCAACACAACTTACAGAGACCCACCTTTGCTGATCATGAGATGTGGTAATCCTACATGCTGACTCTACAAAATAATCCGTCCGCACACCTAGCCTAGGGAACCATTCGTGCAAGTTAATTGAGGAATTAAGTAGAAGGCATGAGCAACTTTAACATTCTCAAGTGATACATTATGTAAAGTCCATTAAGGTTCTTATTTGTATTTTTTTCTTTTTTTTGTTTTGGAAAGCCAAGAATTGAAACTGGTTGGTATTTAAATCTCTCAGGGTCTGGTTTCGTGCATTATTACATGTGAGGATTTATACTATCACATACACCTTCCCCCAAATCCCCACCTAGGGCGATCCCTACCACTTATGTAACGAGAGTTCGGTCTGTGCATCCTAAGTCAGATGACTCAAAAGCACCAGGTACTAAGTTTCCTTAGACCTAATTTCCCGAGTGATAGGAGTTGTGCGAGAAAAGAGAACACCCTACTAAATTATTCCTTATTTACAAATGAACTAAAACCCTTACGCTTACAGTTTCACAACATGAGTTTAAGGGTCCTTAACAACGACAAACTTCCTTATACTAACAGACATAAATTATTCGACTACTAAAACCCTATGATTACTCCCCCTCGAGGGAAAACCGAGGTTCATCCTCACGACTCTAGAAAGGACCTAAAGAAGGTATACTAGATATCCTAATGCATCATGTTCAAGTTAATTTTGGGATCTTCTCTTTTGATTGCCTCAAAATGGTTTTTTGCATACGCTAAACACATACACAAATCCCACAAAATACTTTCTTTTGCAAACCTGTCAAATATTTGAAAGAAATGGAAAATGAAAGCACTACGACAAACAAAAGACGACAAGTCACCCAAGGATCATTGCATAGCAGGTATATCAACATTAAATGTGTCACACTATCATGATCCTAACAATACAATAAAAAGAAAACGAAAAACAAAATGAAAAAGACTTGACTCTACAAATATGCAAATGTAAAGCAACCCCCCACACTTACTTCATGCATTGTCCTTAATGTATGCAAGCATGATACAACATGGATTTATGCATGACAAGAAAATAGCTCAGCAATGTGAAGCGCAAAGAAGTTCATGGTTATGTTGATGGACATAAACCCGAATTCCCCAAAACCTGTGAGATACTTAAGAAAGGAGACAAATACGTGATCAAATGGGACCCAAATACACAAGGGCCAAGCCCACAACAACATATGCTCACTTTCAGAGTCTTTTTTTTGTTATAAACAAGATATATACATCAACAAAGATATTCTCATAATCATTTTGTCAAGGAACATCGGATGAGAACATCGAGTCATGCGGACCAGAGATCTGTCGTGCTAAGCCCGCTTTATTGTTAGTCTGAGGTATTATGAGGGGTGAAAGGTAAAAACTGAAAGTCTCGAATCCCTCATGATATTGGTTGGGTGTAGGCAATGTGAATGAGTGTAGTTGTATTGCCTCACTAGGGTTTAGATGCTCATCAAACAAAACGCTCCAACCAATAGGCGGGTGCATCAGAATGAGTTCCTCAGGTTCATTCATGTGATGTGACACACCTGTCGCACTATGTATGGGGCTTCTGCCCAAGTCGTCCAGTAAGGACCACCTGACATCTATATTATCAAGCATAAGTTCGGTCACAAGTGTGTCCTTGTTGGAGTCAAAATGAAGATCATGAGGCTTAACAACCCCGGGATATGGAGTAAAGATACCTTCTAGTATGGGCATATGATGAGGTGTATACCCCCACTAACAGTCTCAACTGAATCATCCAATAAACACTCCCTTTGTGCATTCATGTTTGATGCAAGCTCACTCTGTTGCATTGGGAAGATATGCAATTACTTTTCGCTGGGCACCCAAACATTCTCAGTGTGTTGCGCTGGTGCTGGGGGTGTTTGTCCATTTTGCGGTGCTTTCTCTAATTGGCGGATGAGATTGAGATTTAAAGGTTGGTTCAAGGGCCCCTATTGCCTACTAGAGTTGAACACATGAAACTCGGCACTCATGTAACCGAATGAAAGCTTCATGAGACAATTTCTACAATTAATTAAGGCGTTCAAGTTTGCCAAAAATGGTCTACCCAAAATCAAAGGTTTTTGAGAGTGGGTGTTCAAGGTTTGTTCAAGGGCGCTTGTTGCCTACCAGAGTTGAACACATGAAACTTGACACTCATGTTACCGAATGAGAGCTCCACTCGTTTTGTCTCGTTCTTTCCCAGGCATGAGACTATTTCTACAATTAATTAAGCCATTCGAGTTTGCCAAAAATGGTCTACCCAAAATCGAAGGTTTTTGAGAGTGGGTGTTTGCAACAGAGTTGGTATCGATGACAACAAAATCTATTGGAAATATAAAATTTCCAACTTTGATGAGCATGGCCTCAATAATCCCCTTTGGGACAAGAATATATCTATCCGCCAATTGGAGGGTAATCATAGTTATTTTCAATTCTCCCAAGTTCAACTATTAATAGACATAAGAAAGGAGGGGGTTGACTGCTGATCCTCAATCAAGCAATCCGTTACTCATGCTAGTGTCCCCTATCATACAATGAATAGTACGACACCCGGGGTCCTTGTACTTTGTGTATGTGGGATTGGACAAAAGTGAGCTCACACTTGTAGCTAAGAATGCTTTCTTAGGAACATTGGTCTTCCTCTTTGTTGTCTTTGAGATCTTTCAACACTTTGACATATTGAGGTATTTGTTGGATGACATCCAATAAGGGGATGTTAACCCTCAGTTGTTTGAAGACCTCTAATATCTTATTCACTATGTCACTCTGCTTTTTGGTTAACCTACTAGGATAGAGAGCTTTTGGTAGGTTGGTTTTCTGTGGTGCCTAGGAAGGAGACGTTGGTGTCATTATTTAGGCTCCAAGAGAAGTTTAGGTGGTTCCTCCAACCTGGGTTATATGTTGAATAATATGGGTCATTTCTGGGGTGGTAGTTAATGGCATTGACCTGCTCCATTTCTGGAACAATGTAACCACACTCCTCGCTCACAGGACCGATCATACGACATCTATGACATGAAATAGAGCTACATGAATATGCTTGTGGACTTTTTGTTTGGTTATGGAGCTCCATCGAGTCCATACGACACATCAAGACTCATAGCGCGCCTTATTGGCCGTATCAAAATCGACGAAAAAAACCAAACCTGCTTTCGCTTGGTTGGAATTTGTGAACCTTGCTCCTATGTTACTACATGATGCATGTGGTTCCCTAATACATTCTCATTGCATGGAATTTTCAGCGAGGTCTTCGAGAAAAGCCCATGCGTCTCTCTCTTCCTTTCCCAAGAAATCTCCTTGACACACGGATTCAAGAAACGTTCGAGATGAAGTGCTAAGACCTTCATAAAAAAATGACAAAGGCACCACAACTCAATGGCATGGTGAGGGCACGAGGAAAGTAGCTCTGTAAACCATTCAAAGTATGCGTGGTATTTTTTAGACTTGAGTTGATTGAAAGAATTGATTTCTTGTCTCATCTTTTGAGTCTGATGACGAGGAAAATACTTTTTGAGAAATGCAGATTGAAACTAATTCCAAGTTGTGAAGGCGCTGCTTAGTGGCTATACAACCACTTCTTGGCATTATCTTTCATAGCTAAAGGAACCAGTCGCAAATGGATAGAATATGTGCTCAGTTACTGCAGCTTAAACATAGCACAGACCTCCTCAAATTCTCGGAGAAAGAGATAGGGATCACCCTTACCCGAGAAATGAGGGAGCATGGAGATATACTGAGGTTTAACCTCAAAGTGGTTCCCGGTTGCCTGGGGCAATGCGATGCCGGACAGATGAGCAGTTCATGCTGGAAAGCATCGATCACACAAAGGAAAGGGAATAGGTGGGTCCACCAACTGCTCCTCCTCATGGTGCTGATCAGCTATGGAACCCGGATTGTGTGGGATATGAGAAAGCGAAGTGTCGAGAAATCGACTACAAAGGCAGGATCAATGTCGTGTTTCGTCAAATGGCCACTTTCGTCTCGTGGCCACACAAGCATGCACAATGCTGCCCATACACACGAACGAAACGTAAAACTCTTTTTTTTAGAACAACAAAAAACTAAGAAGGGTACTTAAGCTACGACGATGGAGAGGAGAGGGGAGAAATCCTTAAGCTAAGAGGTATGGTTGAAGATAGAAGACAAGCAATCAAACATGACTCCAACATCTTATGGCTATAGGTCCTGGCTAGACGATGCCTAACTTCGAGATCACTAGTCTCGACACGCCTCACCTCCCTACAACGAACACCACAATGCCCAGCAAGTGATACCGGATCCGGAGATCTAGTACGTCCTACTTCGACAAGGCAGGCGACGCCGATAAGGTCATGACAATCTTATTTGGATCACTCTCCTAGAGCGTCCTAAATCCATATGGGCTTATGTCTACTTGCTTTTAGACTTAAGGCTTTAGAGGTAGTTTTTTGGGGCTAAGGAAGGGTGATGAAATCCCCCACCTTATATTTGTAAACTATAGGTGGTGCCCTTAATTTGAATTGATTCTTAAACTAGCAAGCAACTCACCAAACAAACACTCACCTCAGTCTTGTTTCAACACAAACCTTACTAACTAATGAATGTGCTAATGCGTGAAGGAGTGTTAAGGAGTGCTTACCTCACACCAGCAATCAACGACGGAAATTAAAACTAAGAGAAGACAAAGAACATCCTCCAGTCATTACTAGATGATGCATGACCTTAACATAGCAAATGCCTAATCTTTTGCTTTGGGATTTAGTGTCCAAGTTGATTAAAGTGGATTTTTAGTTTAAGAGGTAAACATGGAGCTGGAAAAAAACGACAACAAATCGGGCAATATGCTCCTAGACACCAAACATGAAGTGTGATCTATAGGAGAAAATACAGGACTAACAGAGATTGACAGACCGCTGCCTAGCGGTCTGTTTAGCTCTAAACGCTACTCCCAAGCTCCCACCGAAATCTAGAACTCACCTGGTCACCTGGACACCTGGACAACACAACAACTAAAACAAACAATTTTAAAACCACTCGAATCACCCAAACAAAGGTTGGGACAAGGTGCTCCCCGGAAACAATGCCAAAAACGTGTTGAACATTTTACTAATTAACCGCAAATGCACGGTCGTCAGTAAAGACGAGACAAGAACATGTTGATCCATCGGAAGCGTTTGACAACATTTCAGCGAGCGAAATCGAGTGGGAAATAACAATGGAAGAAGAGATTATTACACTACTACTTAAAATATGATTATACTAAGAACGCAAAACAAAGTAGATTACGATGCAAATGAAAACTAGAGAAATTAAACAAACGATATGGAACCAAATATGGATGAACCCCTGAGGGGTGGAGTGCGTGCACATATGAGGTTTGAGAAGTGATGAATGATGGATGAAAACATGTATGTGTATGTGTGTGTCTTCATACATATAAAGTGTCTAAAGATTTGGCAAGATCTATCAATCCATTCGCACAACATATTAACAATTACTACTTGATTATCATAAGACGAGGCTCAACAGGAGAAGTGTCTAAAATTATGGAAAGACTCATCAAAAAACCAGGAACTCAACTAAAGAACAAAGCTAAGCATGGGAGGTGTCTGAATTTTATGGTAAACCCCATCAAAACAAAGTTTCTTCAATTAATCGAGCAATCAAACACTAATATAAAGACACGACTGACATGTAGCATATCTAACAAGAGATTTCAGCCAATAAATATGAGGAAACCAAGCATGAGAAGTGTCTAAAAAGTATGGAAAAACCCAGGAAAAATCCCCAACATGTATATGATAAAAAAGAACCCGATAAACATACGAACATCCAAGTCTACACAAACGGAAATCTGTCAAGCATGAAAACCTCAAAACATACATGTACATCACCTGCACCCCCAAAGGGGGATGAAACTACTCACAAAACATGAAGAACATATTATTATTGCAAAATAAAAACATTCTAAGCTAATAACAAGAAAAGAGAGAAACTAAAAACCGAACTATTTTATTAAGATGGAAGAGACATCACAATTTCCAGCAAGAGAGCTTCCTCCCATCCAGCAAAAACCAAAATTCTCCAAGGATTACAAGGGGTGCAGCATCAGTAACAAGGAAAAATGCAAGAGGAAGAGAGAGAAAAATGAAAGAGAGATGTCCATATATCCAATACAAGTAGGATTTTCTATTCTCTCACATTAGAAGTCTTACATGCCTTTTACGAGTTCCGTATCTTCTGAATTTGGAAAACTGTAGAATACCAAAGTTGTGCATGTGGAAGTTTTCTGTGTAGCTTATCTTGAATTACCTTATTTGGATATGGTATCAAAACGTTATGCCCCAATTACGGATGATCTAGCTGATGCCCAGTTTCCCAATACAGTCTGACTTGATAAACATTTTTAGCCCTCATATCATCATAATTCGGCAAGTATCAAGAGAGACGAATATTTTTACCTTTAAAATTTTATTTCCAGCGGGTCTTAAATGATAAATTTTGGTATTTGGATGTGGATGCTATGCATAAAACAAGTGCCATGTGCTGACAGTCCAAACTTTCCTTTTTGCTGGAAGGAAATAATTCGGATGCAATTTTTTTCGTCATCTCTTGCCCAATTCCCTTCCTTTTCTTTTGTGTGTGGGATTCTGCTGGGAGGATTCTTTGTTTGGCCAATTTAAATCATGGAATTTTTGCATGCATGTCCCTCCCCTTTTGGTCCAAAGCATGCACGTCCAATTTTATACACCTTTAATTACATGCATGTTTCAGCTCCTTTCTTCCTACTTATTGTTTTTCTTTGGTGTGCTATGTGTAAGACTAGAAGTTTAGTTTATTTCCATGTAGTACGTGAAAGTTATTCAATGAAAATATACCTAGTGCTTTGGTGCGTAGACATGACTTCCAATGAGGTAATGACGTCGAGAAACTAGATGTTTTGTCGAAGCAAAATCACCTTAGCTAATTTATATACATTGTTTCTTATTTCCTTGAGGTTTCTCATATATTTCTTGATTTTTACAAAAAAATCTTTATAATTTTTCTGTTGTTGATATTTTATAATTTAAAAATAAAAAAATACAATTGTGTGATCGCATATGTGATCCCAAAACCGAATATACAACCCTAGCACAATTGGTCGCATAATCTATCTTAGAACATTAATGAGGATTATTTCTATTCTTCATATCCATGAGTTATAAATGCACAAACAACACCTTCAAAAAATATTTTACATAAACTCTAATTTGAAAGCATGAATAAACAAAAATATGAAAACTTGGAAATGAAAACATACCATTAGTATGAGTATATAGGGCCACTCTGCCCCAATTTATTGTCGAACGATCTGTCTTCAGCTCATCATACTTCCATCGAGCATCACCCAGTGCGGATGCTATGCTCTTGTAAACACAAGACCCCCATCCAACATTGTGTAGGGCACCAAAGTTCTACTAGCAACATGATCCACTTTGTTGCAGCTAAACAACACCAGACAAAACGAAATACATATAACAAATGCACCACAAACACTCTGCAGAACAATCTTATTACGTCGGGTTTTTGGACGTATAACGTGGGGTGGACACCGTCGGCGACCAATGTGATACGGGGGGACGTGGTAAGGGAGGGGATAATAAGTCAGACAACAGACCGATGATGTTTGTAGGTATACCACGTTGGTTTTTACAATGAAACCAACGTGATATAATGGACACACCATGTCGGGTGATTATCTAAATACCGACGTGGTATGTACTTTTATTAAAAATAGAATTTTGACAAGAAAAGCAAATAAAATTACATACCACGTCAATTTTTAGGAAATCCACCGACGTGGTATATACGCTTACCATGTCGGTTAAACCATATAATCCGACGTGGTATGCCCTTTTATTAAAATCAAATTTCCACAAAGAATCAAATAAAATCACATACCACGTTGGTTTTAAGCCAATCCACCGACGTGGTATGTATACATACCACGTTGTTTTAAACTTAAATGCCGATGTGGTATTTCCTTTTATTAAAAAAATCTAATAAAAGGACATACCACGTCGGGTTCTATTTAATCAACCGACGTTGTATGTTGAAACCTCCTTTCGGATTTTACCTTATTATACAACGTGATATCCCCTACAATCAAATGAAAATAACATACCATATCGGTTTCAAGCAAGTAACCAACGAGATACATTCTTTTTACTTGATTTTTTGGGAAATTCTGATTTTATTTTAAATTTCACATACAATTGGAAAAGCAATTGCATTAGATGTATATAAAAAAATTGTCAATTATATAGTTCAGTTCTGCAAATGTATATACAAAAATTATCATATTTATAATTCAGTTTACACTATGATCCTTAAGCTGAAAATAATCTCAAAAGTTAGAATATGTACAAAATTGAATTATATGTACAAAATAATCTCAAAACAATTGAAACATGCATACACCTGCACAAAAATGAAGTTGTAAGGCTGTTCAGTGAAGGAAGTGCTGTAACTGTGACTGTGTTGTAAACTATGTACATTCAAGTCAGCTGCCCTAGAAGTTGAACTGTCATATCATAATTCTTAGTTAGTAGGATGAATGACTACAAATGTTATCATATATCTATTTATCTATCATAATAAAAGCTTAAAGAGTACAACATACGATCGATGAAAAAGAAGACTACCTCTCTCGCATACTGTTTATCTCCTTCCGCGAGTTTGGTTGAAGGGTATCTTATAAAATTTACATAGTAAACAAACCTCATTTATTAACTACTTCAACAATTATTTAATGTTAATATTCTTTATGATTCCTAATTGAAATATGATGAAACTACTTGTATTATATAATATAATGAGATACTTTGACTGCCAATATGGTGCTAGATAACAAACCTTCTTTTGTTCTTGCATTACATTTGCAATTATCATCAATCTTGTATCATTATTTTATTTTGTGTCTTGCAGAGTATAGTTGGACAAAAAGAATCAAATCTTGGAGCAAACATCATTTGGTAGAGATACCTATTAAATTCGAATTAACAAGATTTTAATTGAAATGTAACATAAACTTGTATGAAAAAGACGAACATGACCTGCTTTATGTGGACTTGGATGATTGTTATACATAACATGTCCAACTTAAGGAATTGGATCAAATCATGCATTGCAACATAGAACTTTGCTTCTATGTTGTCTTGCCTACGATTGCTCTATCCAGAACACTTTGTACAGTAGAATCTTTGTCTTTATCTTTTATCAAGTGTACAAATACTTGCAATTCATAGGAAACACCTCCCCTTCACTCAAGTCTTGAATTTTAGAGGCTTTTAACAAGGGGCTTCAACGTGAAACATAAACAAAAGAATATACCTACATGAGTAATATATCAATAATTATAGAGTTATTAAATTCAAAGTTAATACATTCTCTTTCTTTATTATTTCTACTTTTGTTTCCTGATGGATTAGAATTGGGCATTACAACTTCAGGATTCACACTTCCCATAGTACTTCGTGGTGTGTGAGTAGGTGTGGCTATATCGGTGAGTGCACTTTGTTGGCTTTTGGGCCTTAATATATGTTTTGATGATTTAATCAACCTAATCTTAATTGTAATCAATGTAGAGTAGCACACATATCACATTGCATATATATATTGTATTGTGCTAACTTCTACATGTGATCAAGACTCGAGGAAGAAATGATTCAAGTCAAGACATGTAATCAAGATCTTTTGAAGACATGTAATTTGCATTCCTTTTGAGTATTAGGAACATTGTGTAATTGAGCATACTTGAGCTAAAATCAACTCAAATGACACTAGGTTCCCTATAGAAGTCACACACAAAATTTCACATCATTTGGACTTCAATAGATCACCCAAACTTAGACCGAAAAACACAAAAACTAAACTTGAACTGTCTGCCCACATTCGGTCGACTGACCCAAACCTTTCGTTCGACCGAGTGATCAATTAGCCTGTAGTGTTTTCAACTGCCCTCATTCGGTCGACCGTGCATACCTTTTTGGTCGACCGAATCAACATAATTTTGCGACCGTTAGACTTGTCGTATTATACCAACGGTTGTATTCGAATTATTCTCTAATACCCCAAAATACCTTAACCTTCGGTCGACCGTTCCAAGACGGTTCTCGAAACCTTGTTTTTCTGCCTTGTCTCGGTTGACCGTGATAAAGCTCTTGTTTGACCGAACCTAAAATCCCACATTCCCTGCCTAGTACTGGTCGATCGTTCAACATTTTCGGTCGACCGTTAACTTAAGTGATCTTTAGTTATAGCCTGCTTCATTGTACCATTCCCTTATCGGTCGACCGAACATTGTTCAAAATTGCCAAAAGGTCGACCGTTCTGCCCGTTTTGGTCGACCAAACTTATTCAGAATTGGGTCCTGCAAGTTTCTGTTTTGTGTATCTTACACAAACACTTACCCAATTAACCCCAACGGCTATAACACCTTAGGAGCTTATAAATAGGTGTTCCCATGACACAATTACACAACTCTTACATTTTCATTTGTCATATACACTTAAGAGAAAACTCCAAGTCTCCCATTCCCCAAATCCTACTCTCCAAGCTATCACTTCCACATCTTAGATGAATTCCACATCATAAGCTAAGTATTCTCAAGTTAGAGAGTGAGTGATCCACTCAACCATTGTTTTTCAAGGAAGCAAGGACTTCAGTGAAAGCCCGAAGTGTTCCTCTAGGATTGTGAGAGAAGAAAATCAAGCTCGTGAGGGTGTTCGCGGAGCTTGTTTTGTAAAAGGCTTAATCTCTGCCCGGAATGATGTTGATAGTGAAGACGCAAGCGGAGCTCGAGGGAGTTCGAGCGGAGCTTGCAAGAGAGGAAGTAGGCGGGAGGCCAAACCTCTATAAAAATTCGGTGCCTTATTGTTGGTTTTCATTATCTTTTCCTTTGCTTGCTTGTTTTTTTATTTCCGCTTCATATACTTGACTGGTTAAACTAGTAGGTAATTAACTTAAAAGTGATTAACACGAAGCCCCATATACGATCTTACAATTGGTGCCAGAGCCTTGTGGGCTAAATTTCATTACTTAACCGTAATTTTAGCATGATATCCACATCTAATCATGTAGAGGGATTGTGCACCACCAGACCTCCTCTGCTAAATGGGTCAAATTACGATTATTGGAAGAATATGATGAAGATTTTCTTAATATCTAATGACCTCAAATATTGGATGTTTCTTCAAAATCCCTACACACCCGCAAATGAAGATGAATTAGATTCACTTTCTAGGGCCAAAATGAAAGAAATTGAGATGAACTCAAAAATCATGAACATTCTTTATTGTGGTCTTAATGAGGGTGAATACAATAGAATTAGGGGTTGTGAGAGTGCGTTTGAAATTTGTCATAGATTGCAAATGTATCATGATGGTGATAGAAAAACTAAGGAAACTCGCATTAGTCTCCTCATGCATAAATATGAAATCGTTTCTATGCAAATCGGTGAAAACATAAGCAAAATGAACATTCGTTTCACCGATATTACTAACTCTCTTTTGGTTCTTGGAAGAAAAATATATGAAGGAGAGATGACAAGAAAATTCCTCAGGTTGCTAAGCAACGATTGGGAAGATAAGGTGGTCGCAATTGAAGAAGCACACGACCTTTCCCAACTCAAGATAGAGGAATTAATTGGAAATTTGATGGCATATGAACTCCAAATCAATCATCGAAATGAGAAGGAAGCCTCCAAGAACAAACCCACCTTGGCATTACATGCAAATCTTGATGAACCAAAGAGGAATGTAGAAGATGAGGACATTGAAGTCCTTGCCAAAGACTTCTTCAAATACCTCAAGAAGGATAAAGAAGAAAAGAAGGAAAGAAGAGGTAGAATGAGTGAGAAAAGCGAAGAAGAACAGGAGAAGGAGGAGAGTGGAAATGAGAGAAGAGAAAAGGAGAAGAAAATGGAGAGAAGGGAGAGGAGAAGAGAAAATGAGAGGAGCAAGAGAAAAGAAGATGGAAGCTCACAAAGCTACTTGGGATGATTCTTCATCACAATCATCATCAACTTCTTCCTTGCAAAGTAGAAGAGTGGTTGCCCATTCATGCTTCATGGCTATTGAAGATGATCAAAGTGAGGTAGACTCTAACTCTTGTTCTACGACATCATTCTCAACTAAGTCTTATTATAGTGATAACTCAAATTCTAGTGCTAATGATGAAACATATACACGTGATGAGCTTCAAAATGCATTTAATGACTTAGTTAAACAATATGAGATCATTTGTGACAAAAATAAGAATGCTAGAAATCTAATCAATGATCTCCAAAGCCAAATTGAATCAATCATGCATGAAAAGAATGAGGTGATTGCTAGACTTGAAAACAATGCATTAACTTTTAATAGTCTAAAACCTACACCTATTGATAGTGAACTAGATCTTAAGGCATCAAATGCATAATTAAGAAAAGATCTAGAAAAATTCACTAATGGAACCAAGATGCTTGACATGCTATTAGATAGTCAAAGAAAATCACTAGACAAACATGGTTTAGGATAAAATGCAAAATTGAAAAACCATGTATCTCATACTACACTAAATGGCAAGTATGTGTTCATTAAGCATAGCTCTTCAAGTGTGTGGGCTCCTAAAACCAGAATGGTTTGGGTTCCCAAAGCTAATATTCAAGGACCCAAACTTGTTTGGGTGCCTAAATCTACACTTGTAGGTGCTTGAAGAGGAGATCGGTGGTGACCGGGCAAACTTAAGAGTCGAATTCAAAACCAGTTGAATCACCGAATGAAGATTGGAACACATTCAAGCTTCAAAGTTGGGTATAAATTTTTTATCTTCTAAATTTTTGAATAAATTGGTTCTAGTCTTGGTTTTAATATTCTTAATTGACATATAATATATTCATTCATTTGCATATCTTGAAATTTGAATGACATCCATTGGTTAAGTGTCAAATTTTTAAATGGATGTCAAAAGGGGAATTAATACATCACATGCTTAATTGTCACATTTGCTTGATGTTAAAATGGGAGAATTAGAATTGAACTTCATCGATAAATTATATTCATATTGATAGGGGGAGCTTATTGAATATCATTTACTTAGTGTAATGAAGTGCAAAATTTAGGGGGAGCAAGTTCATTACAAGACATCCAAATACCATGCTTAATCTTATATTTTTTGATGGATGTCAAAGGGGGAGAGATAATTAAAGGGGTAACTTGAAATTTCATTGTAATTGAACTAAAACTATGCACATCCACAGGAGGAGCATTTATATGCATAGTTTACAACAAAATATTTCAAGTATTAAGATATAGGTTGCCATCATAAAACAAGGGAGATTGTTGCCTTTTTGACCTTAATCTATGTTTTGATGATTTAATCAACCTAATCTTAATTGTAATCAATGTAGAGTAGCACAGATATTACATTGCATATATATCGTATTGTGCTAACTTCTATAGGTTATCAAGACTCAAGGAAGAAAGGATTCAAGTCAAGACATCTAATCAAGCCCTGTTCAAGACATGTAATTTGCATTTTTTTGAGTCTTAGGAACATTGTGTAATTGAGCATACTTGAGGTAAAATCCCCTCAAACACACACTAGGTTCCCTATAGAAGTCACACACAAAATTTCACATCATTTGGACTTCAATAGATCACCCAAACTTAGACCGGAACACACTAAACTAAACCTGAACTGTCTGCCCACATTCGGTTGACCGACACAACCTTTCGATCGACCGAGTGATTTCAACTGCCCTCATTCGGTCGACCGTGCATACCTTTTTGGTCGACCGAATCAACATAATTTTCCGACCGTTAGACTTGTCGTATTATACCAACGGTCGTATTTGAATTATTCTCTAATAACCCCATATACCTTAACCTTCGGTCGATGGTTTTCTTGACCTGGGTCGACCGTTCCAAGAAGGTTCTCGAAACCCAATTTTCCTACCTTGTCTCGGTCGACCGTGATAAAGCTCTTGTGCGACCGAACCTAAAACCTCAGATTCCCTGCCTAGTATCGATCGACCGTTCAACATTTTCGTTCCATCGTTAACTTAAGTGATCTTTAGTTATAGCATGCTTCGTTCGATCGTTCCCTTATCGGTTGACCGTTCTGCCTGTTTTGGTCGACCGAACTTATTTTAAATTGGGTCCTACAAGTTTCTGTTTTGTGTATCTTACACAAACACTTACCCAATTAACCCCAACGGCTATAACACGTTAGGAGCTTATAAATACGTGTTCCAATGACACAATTACACAACTCTTACACTTCCATTTGTCATATACACTTAAGAGAAAACTGCAAATCTCCCATTCCCCAAATCCTACTCTCCAAGCCATCACTTCCACATCTTAGATCAATTCCACATCATAAGCTAAGTGTGCTCAAGTTAGAGAGTGAGTGATCCACTTAACCATTGTTGTTCAAGGAAGCAAGGACTTCGGTGAAAGCCCGAAGTGTTCCTCTGGGATTGTGAGAGAAGAAAGTCAAGCTCACGAGGGTGTTCGCGGAGCTTGTTTCGTAAAAGGATTAATCTCGGCCCGGAACGTGGTTGATAGTGAAGACGCAAGCAGAGCTTGAGGGAGTTCGAGTGGAGCTTGCAAGAGAGAAAGTAGGCGGGAGGCTGAATCTCTATAAAAATCCGGTGCCTTATTGTTTGTTTGCATTATCTCTTCCTTTGCTTGCTTGTTTATTTTTTATCTCCGCTGCATATATTTGATTGCTTAAACTAGTAGGTAATTAGCTTAAAAGTGATTAGAACTAAGACCCATATACGATCTTACACACTTAATTTGTTAAGTACCATATTCATTTGTTCTTGCAACCTATGGATCTTTTTTTTGCAATTGACATGAATTCCTCTCCTACTACAGATTGACAATGATGACCCAAAGTATTGTCATAGTCCTATTTGACTACTGACACCACGTACTCGTCCAACACGCTCCTAACTTCCCAAGGCTTCAGACAAAATATATATTATGCCATCTGAAACAAATTTTCCTTGTGAGGCTTGCAAAAATCGTTCTATTACGAACCACAAGAACGTTAAAAACTATATCATTGCCTAATATCAAACAATATTTTTATTAATTAATCATTGTACACAAGCCACAACAATAAAAATGTAACCACTTACAATCTTGAATGCAACCTCTACAAACTCATTAACAATGTAACTCTCGTCCAAAATAACACGCGCTCTCTTTCCTAGGAGGGACAGACAAAGGAGACAAATTACTGGTTTGCTCTTCCCTCATACCAGCCTCTAAAGCTTCCTTCTTTTTGTTGGCAACCTTTTCAACCATCATTATCTCCTCCATCTTAAGATATCCCTCTCATGACAATCGGTGTTAAACTTGTTCTTCAATTGTCATTCTTTATTGAGCGCACGTAGTTCCTACAAACATAAATAAGAGATTACTTATTATAAGAAACATTTCAATATATAAATGACGTATGAAGGTATAGTATACCAAAAATTCTATAGTTAGTCTTGATCTTTTAAAATTTGTTCCTGTCATCTAAGAAATCAAATTGTAACTTGCACGTGGAACTCGATCCTTATACTTTCCAAATAGGAAATTGGATGTCAATTTGGTTTTGAAAACTTTTCATCAATTAGCCACATACGAAATTCACTTCTTTTTCAACTCTTGACATTTTCCAACAAAACAAAAAATAATGAAAAGTAGTATCAGTTAGATAAGAATATGGTAAGAAAAATAATCAACTTAAAAGATTTTTTTTTGCAAACCAAAAACTAACCATTGTATTTTTCCAAATTTTCTCTTTTAGTTATTCATCCATGGTTGAGAACTTGTCAACGAAAATATTTACTTTGCTCTTCGCAAGAGTACCAAAATAACTTGTCCAATAAATTTTGTTTTCTTCGGTTGACTCCAAGTAAGAATCAAACTCCAAAGGCAATGGACCTTCCCGCTCAATTTTTTGCTGAAAAATCCATCATAAGAGTAGCTCCACAGGCCTGAGACGTTATCTTTTCATTGTCACTTGTAGCATTGACAATTTGGTCATTGGTCAATTTTTGCCAGTCAGAGTTCTTGTTGAGAGTCCTTACACTGAAACAATACCGCAAAATGATTGGTTACATTCATTAATTTAGTTTATGCATTATTAGTTTAGCAATGGAGTAACAACTTAGCAATAGAATACCTACATAGCCATACTAACACCATGCATTAGTAATACTTACTTTAGTTAGAGCAACTAAAGTTTTCATCAATAAATACCATGCAATAGACACATACTACATGCCTTACTTATTTAGTACATAACATAAACTAAACAAGCAATCAAACAATCACATTTCTCTAAAGCCAACTTCATTTGTTCCTTAACTTCAGTCTTGTATCATCCTTTTGATTTCATGTGTTGCATAGGATTATTAAACACAAGTGAAACCAATGTTTCCAATGCCTATATCTCAAAACATCCATATTTATAATCTAGTAGTTTCAGAAACATGTATTGTTTTTGTTCTTCACCAGCGAGCAGAGTTTGAAATCTCTCATTAGATACTACTATAATTTTATTTAATTCATACCAACTTATGAGACAAATATGAACCAACATGAGTAATAACTTATTACGTAATCAAGCAAAATGATTGGTTACATTCATGCCATCTGACTATGACCAAAGAGTGTGAAAAAAACAAAAAAGCAACCTCACATTCAATGATCGGACCTGCGGTGTGGTTGTGGACAACGACATTGGGGTGACTGTCAACGGTGCAGTGGTGGCAGTAGGCTTGGTTGGCCTTGTTGAGTACGGTTGCAAAGGGCGTTGGTTTGTTCTCAGTCGGTGCTTTGAGGGGCCAGGCTGGTCGAGGGCGGCATTGGTCAGGTAGGGTTGAAAATGGGGATGGTCGGGTAGGGATGAAAATGGGGATGGTCGAGCATGGTTGTGAAGGGGGCTGGTCCAGTTGGGTTGCAAATGGCAGCAAAGCGAGAGTAGGTGAAAATTCGTAGCCAGGAGGATTTGTGTGTTGATTTTGTGGTAAAAAGACATATCATGTCAGATGTTAACGTAAATGCTGACATGGTATGTCCTTTTATTAAGAAACAAAACGTTGCAATAAAATTTAAAAAAGAACGTTTCATTTCGGATGTTAAAGTAAAATCCGACGTGGTACGTTTTATGAATTAAAATTTGGTAGGATGAATGATATTTGGTATGATGAACTGTATACTATTAAATCATGAAAGAAGAATCTATATAATTATATACAATGGTATTATAAAACTAGAGATTTGTAGTTGCAAATATCAATGCAATCACAAATTTATGACATTTAATCTGGATTTATAATTTGTGCAACATATGTACCATAAATTTTCTTCTGTTTGCACTCTTTTTTTGTTGGTTTTTGGATGTTTGGAACTTTGATTTTAAATTGTATACATAAATTTATTGTTTTTTGATATTTTTTTGAAAATTACAAGAAAACAAATAAAAATGACATATCGCATCTAAAGGTATAACTTGTCGAAAATTGATACAACACCACTCTTGCCAAAAAGATTTTCAAAAAAAAGGACAGATCATGTTGAATTTTTACCTAAATTCTGACGTGATATGACTAATTATTAAGAAATAGAATGTCCCAAAAAAATCCAACAAAAAAAGACATATCACATCGGATGTTAACGTAAATGTCGACGTGTAATGTTTTATCAATTAAAAATCCAATAGAATGTACATTTTACGTCAGACTTAAACTAAAAATCTGACGTTGCATGTCTTATTATTAAGGAACATAACGTCGCCACAAAATCCAATAGAAATGACATCTCACATCGCCCCATAACATATTAGCCAACGTGGTATGTACTATTTATTAAAACATCATTGTTGGCGGCTATTGGGAGTCGTTATGAAAGGACACAACCTTTCATTACAAGGTATGAAAATAGACTCAACCTTTCATTACAAGGCATGTAGTGTATTCCATTGATTGTTCCTAAATCCTAAAGTATATTTGTAGTTGTAGTTCAGTTCATTATTGTTCCAGTTCCTTTTGAACACGAAAAAATGACCTTCCAACAAAACTACAACTACTCAAGCGAGGATGATGATTACATTGTCATAGGACCATAGGGAGGCTATCCAGTCTTCGAATTCTCTACCGCAACAAATTAAGTTGTGGTCTAACACCCACAACACGTGTGGCACGATGGAGCACCGATACCACCGGTAGAGGAACTAGATTGCCCGATAACTGACCCAGTGCTGAGGTGAATCTACCGGGTGCTGGCGAGGAGGCAGCAGACTAGAGAGCCTTCCATTATTTTCTAGTGGGCTTGAGGAGGCATTTGATTGGAGGACTCTCTTTCAATTTATTTGGAAGATATTAGCAATATTTTCCCCCAGTCTTCCATTTGTACTCTTCTTGCATGTTGTTTGTTTTTTTGGGTGTACAAAACTTCAACATCATATTAAATAACATATCACTGTCTGGAATTTTTTGTGTTGGGAAAATTGTTAAGATTCGTATCTAGACAACATTGACTTGTCATTGTTTTTGTGTTTGCGATAGACTTCTCTAAATTCTACTAATAAGAGTCAACTTTGATTTGTGTATTGTTATGACGAACACATCCTCATTGAATTATGAAAGAAATGCGTATGACTGATTGACATCATTTCATGCTTACATTTGTATCTTATATCCATTATCTTTCACCGAAACAATGCTACATGACGAGTTTTATGTTTGAATTTCAGAAATAAATAGGTTTGAAGAGAAGAGGCAAAAAAGACCTAAAAGCCTGAAAAAGGACTGAGTTGAGAGATTCAAGGACTGAGATGCAAAATCGAAGGACCTGAATGCAAGATCGAATGACCAATGAGCAAGAAGAATACTCCACACCATCATGAGGAGTATTTTAGCAATTCTATTCGGGTCGAAGCTCCAGCAAGCGAAATATATGCATCAAAGACAAACAAAAACATCCAGAAAAGCCCAGAAGAAAACCCAGACCGATCGGAACTCTGTAGACCGCCAATTAGCGGTCTGGGACTGCTAATTGCCGGTCTGGGCTGCTCCAAATCCGTTAATCTTTATGTGGGGCGTGTATTAGTGTGTGTTTAGTCTATTTCTGGTATTTGTTTAGTCCCATATCGGGGGATTGTCCCGGATTACCTTTTTCTATGACTATAAATGGAACTCTTCACCTTCTATTGTAATCACTCCATGCTTAGTGGCCATTCTCTCTACTTGTGAAAGCCTTGAAGAAAGAAACTCAAGTGGGGATATGCTACTGGTATTGTGAGTCTGAAATCAATAAAGTTTTCCTTGTTTTATTGCTTCTTTTGTTGCCTCTTTTATAGTTTTTGCATGCTTAGCTTAATTGTCTTTTATTAAATTTAGTAGGCTTAATTAAAAATGTCTTCCTATCTTAGTGTAATAGTTTGTTTAATGTTTAGTGAGTAAAACCACTCCCCTTTGGGGGGGTGGAGATGATACTTATATATGCAATTAAGAATGGAAGAATGCTTTACTTTGAAATGTGTTGATTAATATGAATGTATGCTTGCTTGTTAGAATAGAACATTTCACTAGATGGGTTTTGCCACAAATCTTAAGACACCTCCCATGCTTGTTTAGTTTCTTAAATGACCAGCTTGTGTTTATGAATGTTAATCAAATAGGTTAGTGATTGAATTGATGGGTTTTGCTATGATAAGTAGACACCACCTATACATGAAAATACTACCTCCACTTGTGCCCATAGGAATGCATTGTTACCTTCTTATTGTATATGTGTAATCACTCCACCCCCTAAAGGGTCTTTGTCTTCCTGATTCAAGCTTAGTATTAAGTTTCTTTAGTTTAGTTCAAAGTAATCGTTAATCGCTTTCCGTTGTATTTCTCTTCTTAGTAGTTTAGTGTAGCATAGATTAGCTTAGACAAACTCTTCTCCCTTGTTGTTGCCACTTGATTTCTGAAAAACCCAAGTGGTCTCTCCTCCCCGTGGATCGACCCGTATGTGCCACGTCTTCACCGACGCCGTGCACTTGCGGTAGTTCAACAATAAGTTTTTGGCGTCGTTGCCGGGGAGATGCCAGTCTAGACTCTGGTTTGGACGATTCGAGTGGATTTAATTTTTGTTTTGTAGTTTGCTTTGTTTCAGGAGACTCTGAGGCTAAAGGGAAATCACCAGGAGAAATTTGGAGCAGAACAGAGAAGCTTGGACCGCCAATTAGCGGCCTGAGACCGCCAATTTGCGGTATGGTGAGCTATGTTTCCTTCATTGTTTCTTTTGCTTGTTGTATTATCTGGTATAGTGATCTGGGACTCGATTTGGCATCTTTTGACTTATAGTTTGTTCCCAGATCAATAATCAATCTCCCTTTAAGCAACTTGGACCTTAAAACCAAAGCAAAAGATTAGGCATTCGTTCTTGTTTAGGTCATGCATCATGTACTTAGGCACGTAGATTGTCTTTTCTTTTAGCTTTACTTTCAGTTGCTGAGTGCTGGCGTGAGGTACGCATTTTCTACTCTCATTCATGCATTTCGTATGAACATGCATTAGTTAGTAGGAATTGCATTGCAACAAGTGTGAGTTGAGTGTTTGTTTGGAGAGTTGATTGCTAGATTAAGACTCCAAAACGCTACTAAGGAAGGGTTGTCCCATATAAGATAAGGTGGGGGATTTCATCACCCTTTCCTTCGCCCCAAAAACCACACTAATCAAGAGCCTAATTTTAAAATCAAGTAGACATTGGCCCTAAGGATTTCGGCGCATTAGGTGAGTGATCCGGTCTCGACCGTCATGACATGCTCGGCGTCGCCCACTTTGTCGATAGTAGGAGAGACGAGATCTCCGGATCTTGACTCACTTGCTGGGTTTTGTGGTCCTTGTCGTAAGGAGGTGAGACGTGTTGAGGCCGTGTGACCTCGCAGTTAGGCGTCGTCTAGCTGTAAGGACTTATAGCGACCTAAGGATTGTTTAAGCCTTGTTTGCTTGTGTGCTTCTAGTTGTACCCACCCGCCGTAGCATAAGGACGTCTTCCCTTCTCTCCTGAGTCATTCTCTCTCTTCTGTGTCCCTCCGTCTTCTCCTCTACGCACATTCTTTGATTAAAAAAACGTTTTGGTTTGTGTGTACCTTTGTGCATGCTTGTGTGGGCACAAGATGAGAGTGGCCGTGTGACGAGGCGTGTCGTCAACCCAGTTTCGGTATTCAATTTCTCGACACCTCCCTCCTCTCGTGTCGCACATAGTCTGGGTTCAATAGCTGCTCATTTCCACGAGGAGGAGCAGTTGCTGGACCCACCTATCCCACCTGTTCTTCCTGTTGTCGCTCCCATACCTCTCCGTGATCGATGCTACCCAAGTCGTACTGCTCTACCCTCATGCATCGTATTTCCAGAGGCAAATAGGAACCACTTTGAGGTTAAGCTTCAGTTTATTTCCATGCTCCCTCACTTCACTGGGAAAGGTGACCCCTATATTTTTCTCAGGGAATTTGAGGAGGTCTGTGCTATGTTCAAGCTGCAACAACTTAGCACAGACTCCAGCCATCTTAGGCTTGTCCCGTTTGCACTGAAGGATGATACCAAGAAGTGGTTGTACAACAACCAGGCGAATGCCTTTAGGACTTGGGATGAGTTTCAATCTGCATTCCTCAAGAAGTACTTTCCAAATAATCGGACTCCAAAATTGAGGAACTAAATCAACTCGTTCTATCAACATGAGACCGAAACATTCCATGCATACTTAGAGAGGTTCAAGGAGCTACTATCCTCATGCCCTCACCATGACATCGAGTTGTAGTGCCTGTGTCAGATTGTTTATGAGGGTCTTCACATCCCCTCTCGAACGCTCCTTGAGTCCATGTGTCAAGGAGAGTTCTTAGGAAAGGATGAAAGGGAGGCATGGGCTTTCCTAGAAGACCTCACTGAGAAAACCATGCAATGGGAGAGTGTAAGGGAACCACCTGCATCATCTAGCATAGGAGCGAGAATCGCAAATGCAAACTCGACTAGATCGGGTGCCGCATTTGCGGTCGATACCACTACGGCCACCAAGGCACGCATGACGGCCTTGATGCGCCGTATGGATTCGATTGAGCTCCAAGACCAGCACAATGTGTCTCATGTGTCTGCATCTGGTTCAGTTCCATGTCATTTATGTGGTAGGATAGATCATATAGGGGGTGAGTGTGCATCCATTCCTCTTGAGATGGAACATGTAAATGACATCTATGATAGATCCAGGAATGACCCATATTCATCATCATATAACCCAGGATGGAGGACCACCCTAATTTTTCATGGACCCATAACAATGCCCCAGGTAGTCCTTCAAACTTGTCTCAACCACCTAATCGACCACACCACCCTTCATGCATTCACAGTCTTATAAGCCACCCCAAAGTCAGAACACCAACCCACCAGGTTTCCCAAATTCTAACAACATGGAAACCGGGTTTAATTCGCTTGAGAACTTAACTCGTGGACTTGAGAACACTGTAAAAAACTTTATGTCGTCCATGAGTCAAGTCCTCACTTCGAATCAGCAGACCATCAAATCTCTCAAGCTTCAGATGGGCCAGTTGGCCCAGTCGGTACATGAGAGAGAATGAGGGAGTCTGCCTAGCCAACCTGTGGCTAACCTTCTTGCTCAACAACACTCGAACATACAAAATGCAAGTTCAAGACCACAGGGGGGGCAAGTTAACTACGTGGAAGAACCTGTGGACCATGTTAATGCCATTGTGAACCTGAGAAATGGGAAGCAGGTAACCAACCACGTTTCCTTGCCAGTAAATCAAATCTGTACAACCCACTTGTGGGAATGATGGTGAGAAAGAGGCCGAGTGTGAGAGTACTACACCAATGCCTCCTTCTCCGGCGTCGCCTAAGACATACCTACCAAAAGCTCCTTATCCTAGTAGGTTGTCTACGAAACAGAGTGACAGTGTGGATAAAATGCTGGAGATATTTAAGTAAGTGAATGTCAACATTCCTTTGTTAGACATGATTCAACAAATACCTCCCTATGCAAAATTCCTGAAGGATCTCTATACAACTAAGAGGAAAACCAATGTACCTAGAAAAGCCTTTTTGGCAGCTAATGTGAGTTCAATCCTTTCAAACCCAACATACGTAAAATTGAAGGACCCAGGTAGTCCAACAATTTCATGTATCATTGGGGACTCTCGCATTAATAATGTCTTGCTAGATCTAGGGTCCGCAGTTAACCTCTTATCAGCTTCTGTGTATCAACGATTAAGCCTAGGCGAGCTCAAGCCTACGAAAACAACTTTGCAGTTGGCTGATCGTTCGATCAAAGTCCCGTTGGGGGTCATCGAAGATGTCCTAATCAAGGTCGGGGATTTCATATTTCTTGTTGACTTCGTCGTCCTTGAGACCGAACCAATCAAGACTACCCAATCTCAGATTCCATTGATTTTGGGTAGACCTTTTTTGGCGACGTCAAATGCCTTGATCAATTGTCGTACTGGACTCATGAAATTGTCGTTCGGTAACATGACAGTGACATTCCATGTGTTCAATATGTCTAAGCAGCCGACATCTTTCGAGGACCCCATGGAAGTTAATCTTATCCTAGACTTGGAAGAAGAAATAGAAGAAAAGTACCCCCTGATTCATGAAAATCTATGTGCTTACATCATGGATGATTCCGATCATGAAGAGGAAGGGGGTGAGTTGAGCAATGATGTGCATGTTGTTCAGTACAAGCGAGCTCCTCCTATCTTACATCTCGAGCTAGATATCACGTCTCGCCTTGAGGAATTACCCACAATTGAGCATAAAGAACTCCCTAAGGAACTGAAACACGTTTTTCTCGGTCCCAACATGTCATTTCCGGTGATTATTTCATCGATGTTGACTGGTGATCAGGAAGAACGTCTGATTCAAGTCCTAAAGGAGCACAAATCAGCCATTGGGTGGTCCTTGAAGGACATTAAAGGGATAAGTCCCGACATCGTACAACACCACATCTTTATGGAGGATGAGGCACGACCACGTCGCGACCTATAGAGGCGTTTAAATCCAGTCATGACAGAAGTAGTTAAGAAAGAGATCATCAAGTGTTTAGATCATGGCATCATTTTCCCCATTTCGGACAATACTTGGGTAAGTCCTGTCCAAGTTGCGCCCAAGAAGTCTGGTATCACTGTTGTCCAGAATGACATCAATGAGCTTGTACCCACACGACTTCAAACTGGTGGCGAGTTTGTATTGACTATAGGAAGTTGAACGTGGTCACGCGTAAAGACCACTTCCCTCTACCTTTCATCGACCAGATGTTGGAGAGACTCGCTGGGCACGCCTATTACTGTTTCCTTGATGGTTATTCGGGATACAATCAAATCCAGTCGCCCCCGAAGACCAGGAGGAAACCACGTTCACTTGTCCTTTTGGGTCGTTTGCTTATAGACGGATGCCTTTTGGACTATGCAATGCACCGACAACATTCCAACGTTGTATGTTAAGTATCTTTTCCGATATGGTCGAGAACGTTCTTGAGATCTTCATCGATGATTTCTCAGTTCAGGGCACCTCCTTTGATGAGTGCTTGCACCACCTGAGCCTTGTTCTCAAAAGGTGTTCGGAAACGAACTTAGCCCTTAATTGGGAAAAGTGTCGTTTCATGGTTACAAAAGGCATCATCTTGGGTCACGTGGTATCTTGTGATGGTATCGAGGTGGATAAGGCAAAAGAATGAGCTTATTTCTAAGCTTTCGCCACCCACCTCGGTAAAAGAAATCCGTTCATTCCTTGGACACACCGGTTTTTACCGGCAGTTTATTAAGTATTTCAGAAAGATAGCTCGTCCCTTGACGAGCTTGCTTGCTAAAGGTACCTCTTTTGAGTTCACACCCGATTGCATGACTGCATATGATTTTCTAAAGCGTGACTTGACCTCCGCTCCTATTATTAAGGCACCAGTGTGGACTCTACCTTTCGAGCGGATGTGTGATGCATCCGACTATGCGATAGGAGCGGTTTTGGGTCAGAAAGTTGACAAATTGACTCATGTGATCTACCATGCAAGTCATACTCTCAATGACATCCATCTCAACTACTCCGTCCTGTGCCATATGCTGGAAAAAGCACAGAAGTCTTACGAGTTACTTCTGGCGGCGGGTTATAATGATTAAGAAACCAAATTTGCAATACAGAGGCAGTTTGAGGATGACCTCAAAAATTTCAAACCAAAAGTAGTGTAATGTTGCTACTTTAGTTACTTAAATGTTGAGGTGTAATAAGTAACTTAGGTCTGGTTGCTACATTCATGTTGTTGTGTAATATAATTTGATGATGCTACATTACTGTAGTCTTGCTAATCTACTGTGTAATGTTGCTACTTCATTTGAGACCAATGCTGAATTTACTACATTAATATTGTTGTGTAGTGTGTTAATTGGACACCAACCCTGTGAATGCTTTAGATGATTGCAGGCATGCAACAACTATTTGCATCTTATGTTCTAATATTTATTTCCCACTAATAACTACATGCCTTTGGATGTTGCACTTCTACATTGCTTAACGACTGAGTTTTAGTGACAGATATTTAGTGAGTTTTGCATTTGCCTAAAATTAAGCTGCAGTTCTTCATTTCACATAACATAACATCACATCCCATTAACAGAAGAAGTGCATAACATAAGACATTACCTAGAACCTAGCACATCCACAATTAGGGGAGAGCACAAAAGTTTTTGGACCGGACCAGACTCAACGGTCTGGGTCAGTCCGGTCCTAGGCGACGGACCAGTTCCGGTCCGGTCCAAACCCAAAATCATCCCCGAATTTTCAATACAAACAAGCCAATTTTTGACTGGACCGATCGGTCGGTCAATCCGGTCTTCGATCCAGTTGTGATCCGTCTGGTCCGGTCCTGTCGAAACCTGGATCTTACTGGTCTGGTCTTCGGTCCGCACCCTGGCAATGGACCGGGTTTGGTCCAGTCCGGGTCCGGTCCAAGTTTGGACCAATGCACACCCCTATCCACAACCAAAATGCACAAAATTAAATTTGCACAAACCATCACCTTCTACACACAACCAGGACCTACCACATCGACATCCAACTAAAACCTACCACAACTAACCACAAAAAATGAACATCAGTGCCCACCATACCAGAAACCCAACCCTACGACAACCACTTCAAGACCAACCCTAAAGCAACCATCACGCACAAATTCCAAACCACGTCAACCTTATGGATGAAGATGTTGCTCTCAACCATGAAAGTCTTCACATCACGAACTAATGCCCTACCTTCCATGCAGAGCATGTTGCTCTCCGCTAAGTCATTCTTCAACTTATCGACCTTCCTATCCAATGCTACGTATTTCTCCGAAACCATTTCATGGAACCTCTCCACATGACTTTGTACAACCATGATAGTGCCTTCATCCCCGTCAACCCAATGAAAGTAATCACACTTCCTTTTGTCGGGCCCCTGATAACCAACAAACATTTCATCAAACACTCACAATGCACCAATTAAAACTTCTAAAAATCAACAAACATTTCATCAAACACTCACAGTGCACCAATTAAAACATCTAAAAAACTAGAGCATGACTAAATTAAACACTTTCACTCCAATAGTGGGGGCAACGAAAGAATTGACGCGCATAGGACCACTCCTTCCTGGAAATGTAAATCCGACAAAGCAACCCACAATCACAAAGAGGACTCAGATCACCGGTCATAGGCTCAGATAGGAGACGACTACTGGAGTTGGATGAGGTGTCGGGGGACTTAGCAGAGGAGGTGGTGTAGTAGTTGGGTGTGGTGTTCATCATCTTCGAGTGGGAGGTTGAGGTCAGAGAAATTGTCTCTAGTTGTACTGCTTCTTTCCTTTGCTTGGCCTGGTGGAATGTCATCGTTGTTGCTTGCATGTTTGCCGAAGAACAAGAACCAAGGAAGAAGAAGAAGAAGAAGAAGAAGAAGAAGAAGCAACGACAAACGAGGAGGAAGTCAGCAATGATAAAATAGGGGTGTCACTGGAAAACGCGGGAATGATTAGAGGGTTGTGGGAGAGAGTAACCAATTTAACGACCATTAAAAATGGTTTTAATCTACATTAATATGACGTGGTTACTGTTGATACACACGACGTTAGGGTTCTAACGGGGTGGAACGGGAGTGGGAAATGAAGTCTGGTGGGTGTGGGGCCAAGTAGCAACCCAAGTGCACTGCGGTAAGAGAATAGGTAGGTGAGGTGCATACGGCCAACTTCAACCCAAATCAGGTGCACCAAATCAATTCATCCTTAAAATTTCAATCTATTCCATTTCTTTAATTTCAGGCCTACATGTTTACCATAAGTTAAGGACAAAATTACCTTCTCCAGACCCTTAACTACTTTATTTAAATAAGTCCACGTTCCTTGTCGAGAGTTCATGCATTTCTTGTGCAACATTGGAGAAGATTAATATCCAAACCCTAAACGCAATAAAAACTTACCCAAATGACTAAAAAACACCCCCAAAAAATTTCCAAATGACTCAAAAAGTATACCAATCGATTACTGATCAAACCATATATGAACATAATTAACTTTACCAAACTGAAAAGATAAGTAATGGGAGTTTCTCCCGTGCAAGCCAAAAATAAAGGATGGGAACAATACAAAAAATGGTAAATAAAACGAAGCTCAAACAAATAAAGATTAGATTTAATGGGTTTGGTCGGAACCAAAATGGAAGAGGCAAAATGGTGAAGGTTTTGGGAGTTTCTTTGGTGAAAATAAAAAAAACTTGTCGTTAGGACCAACAAAGCTGTGATATAGTCGGAATTTCTGTTTTGGAAACCTAAAGAAAGCAAAACTACTGTTGATTAAGATGTGCAATTTCGAGTACTGTGAGTATCCGACGTGCCTTTTCTTGTAACGGAAGTGGCTGCACATGTGGACCGCGTGTGACAATTAGGTTTGTGTGGCCCATCTAGACTCCTTTGAAAGTCATCTTTTCCAAAAAACTCTCCATCCATATTTTTGTTTGCAATTGATATTTAAAATCATTACAAACTTCCAAAAAACAACCTAAAAAATTGTTATTGAACCTCTCTAAAAATCCCAAACGTTCTTGTGGTTTGCTTGTTGTCTCATCTTTTTATTTTCTTATGCGTACTTCATAATTAGTATAGCTATTTAGATTATATTAAAGGGCATAGATCCAAGAGATAGTAGTGATAAGTCACCCAATTCATACATGGAAGTTGAGGATGACCTGGATGAGCATGTTAGAGCAGATGGACCACCAATACTTGTAGGAATTTGAGCTAGAAGAAGTTGAGTTATTTGTGAGTAGGCGATTCTCTAGTGCTCATTCCTTTAAATTAGCTTTAAGGCAATATTTCTTAGGGTAGAAAATGTTGTTAATTTTTATAAGAGTGATTGTACTAAAGTGATAGTTTTATGTGACATGGATACCTGCTGAGGGTTACAAATGCCTACTTGTAGATCAAACTTTGAAAGGTAAAGACATTAGGAACAAATTGAATGAATGTCACAACTTAGCTTTCCACACCATAGGTTATGGAGAGGTAGGGAGTTAGCTATGAAAAGAATTTGAGGGACCGATGAGTCACAGTTTGAAATGTTGCCCAAATAAGTAAGGGAGATGAGAAAGAGAATTCTTGGGTGCACAATTAAACTAAAGGTTGATAAAGACCAGAAATTCCTTAGGATTTTTATTTGTTTGAAGGCTTGGAAGGATGGTTTGTTAAGTAGATGTAGGCCATACATAAGAATTTTAGGGGGGCTTACCTAGCTGTAGGTACCGTTTCTTCTAGCCTACGTAGTTGTACATGTAGAGGATTCTCTGAATTACGGATGATTTTTCACATGTTTGAACAAAGCATTGGGTGAGGTCCAACGCTTAGTGCTCATGAGTGACAAGTGTAAGGGCCAAGAATGTGTTGTAGCTTCCCACTACCTTGGTGTTGAACACAAGACATGCATGAGGCACTTATCAAGTTTGTAGATGAAGTAAGACAAAAAATTACGAAGAGAATGTACTGAGAGGCAAGAAATGTAGGACTTGGTATGGGCAACATGTGCCACTAGCCACAGATTCGATGCAGGAACAATAAAAACTTGGAGCCTACCAATTACTCTAAGTCTTCTGATGTTGTAGCAAAGATTTGGGTCTTAATGAGACTTATTTAGTGGAATTAATTGTTGGTGCTTGATTAGTAGCATATCATATGCATTCATGTTATATATCCTTTATTTTACCCCATATTTGTGTCACTCGAGTGTTTCTTTGATGTGTTTCAGGGTTTAGGCAATAAAGAAGAGAAATGACGAGAAAATGACATAAACGCAAGAAGAATTGACTGATTTGGAAGGTTTCTGGACCTGTTTGTAATGCCCAATGACTGGATTGTAACTCAGAAAGGACCTAAGTGTAACTTAGAAAGGACCCAATGATTTGGAAGGTTTCTGGGCTCGGTATGAGCTCGGACCGTTAAAAAAGATGGCCCTTTCCTCTAGTGTGTTTTTAACTAGTGTTTTTCAATAGTTAAAAACATTGTTTTCCCCATCTTTTTTAACTAGTTTTTTTCTTGTTTTGTTTTTGCAGATGCCGAAGTGAATAGTTCCAACCAATGATCATTTCCTTATCCATGTAACATACACGGTCAATAATTCTATGAATAACATAAAAGAGAAGTTTTGGGAGTACGGATTGCCAGAAACGGCAAAGGATTCCCCGTTCAGACAACTATTCGAGGCAAGCGAATTATGGTTCTCCGGTGTTCTTGTCCATCAATTACTGTTGAACAAGATCCCTGTGCCTAAAGATGACGAGATTCTTTTCTATTTGGGCTCTAGGACATGTAGATTCAGTAGATATGAATTTGCATTGGTCACTGGTTTCCACTTCAGCATCATACCGTAAGAGTCTGAGTTGCAGGCTCATCTTACTAGTTACCTCCTAATAAGAGATTATTTCAATGGAGAACCCAAAATTTAGATATCCCAATTGGAGACAGCATTCAAAACTTGTAGTCTACAAATTGGGATTATGCCTCCTAATTGAAGGTGTTTTATATGCTCGAGAGGGCAAGCTATTCGTATGGGCGGATATGGGCAATATGGTTGAGGACCTGGACTACTTCTTCAAGTATCCATGGGAGAAGTTGTCTTACCTGAAGCTACTAACATCATGAAAAAAGGCATGATTAAGAAGAAAGAATTGTTTGACAAGAAGAAGGAAGTGAGGGGGCAACAAAAAAGGGCCAAATACAATATATACGGTTATGCCACTGCGTTACAGTATTGGTCGTACCAGACCTTTCAGCAGTTCACCACCCAGTATGTTGTGAATCGTGATCACTAGTTCCCCAGGATGCTTAGCTGGACGAGCAATGAGAAAAACATACCACAGAAGGCCGATGTTGCACACATGATTTTTTTGAAAAGAAGCGTAAGTCCGTCCTCATTGTTGTCAAGTCATGTTTTTATCGATCAAAACATTAAAAAAAGGAAAACATTAAGATTGTTCGCTAAGTTATAAAGCATTGAGCATCGTCGAGCTATCATCGAGCTCGTATTGAGGTATAAGGAGAGCGGATCTAAATGAATATCAAACTCATAAGAAAACAATCATTGACCCACGTCGAGCTCGTATCAAGCAAAACATTAAAAAATGAAAACATTAAGATTGTTCGCTAAGTCATAAAGCATCGGGCATCATCGAGCTATCTCGAACTCGTATCGACGCTATCGAGCGACACATTAAAAAAAGGAAAACATTAGAGTCTAACTTTACATCCCCTCTTATTGTGTCCATGATTGATCGTTTTATATTTAACCGCAAGTGCACAGCCGCGTTGAAGCGGTGGCAAATACGGGTCGTCCACTGGGAGGTGTGTCGACACTTGGTTTGTGCAAAGGCGAGAGGTAAAGAAAGGGAAGAAAGGTTGGTTACACTAAACTACACTACAAAGCTGAAATGAAATTGAGAAGAAACTATAAAACTAAACCCCAAAGGGGGTAGAGAAATAATGTGAACATAAAAAAGTGTGTGTGTGTTCATTAAACTCATCACAACATGTATTGTATGAAATCATAAAACTACATCCAACTTTGCCTCTACATGAATTAAGATAAGACTACATCATTAAAACATACAAGGCAATAATTGGAATGAAGCTACATGAACTCAAGTATAAAGACTATACCCTACTATGCCTCCACATGAATTAAGATTTCACTACATCATTAAAACATACAAGACATTAGCTAAGGTAAAGGCAACAAGAGCACATACACTACAAATTGTGTTTCCAATATTAACTTCATCCATATCCTAACCTTATCATTCCCCATAGAATAGGTCCACTAATCAAAGCATAAGCTAAGCTTCATTCAAGAGCATTAGCATATCAAAGATAAGACTGAAAACCCATTAGATGGTTATGGAAATCATATAAAGCTCAAGGGATAAAGATAACACACACTTAATACACTACATTATTATATCACATATTTCTCCACCCCCCAAATGGGGATGGAACTACTCACTACTCATTACACTAACTAAATTAGCAAAGGAAAGCATAATACTGAAATGAAATTTATACTACTCAAGCAAGAAACATTAAAGAAGCATAAAACTAAACAAACAAACAAGCATGCATATGAAAGGAAATTAAACTAAGAGAGAAACAACACCATTAAAAGAAAACTTCTATTATTAACTCACTCAATTACAAGTAGCTCTTCCTCCACTAGAGTTTTGCTTCAAGGCTTCACTCTTAGTAGGGAAGATGGCCACCAAAGAGAGAGATACATACAAAGGGAGGTGAAGAGTTCTATTTATAAGCATGGAAAAAGCTAATCCGGGACAATCCCCCGATGTGGGACTAAACCAATACCAAAAATAGCCTAAACGAACACTAATACAAGTCCAGGAGAAGTTGGGGCGGATCTTGCATGATCCAGACCGCCAATTGGCGGTTCCAGACCGCCAATTGGCGGCCTATAAAGCCCAGATCCGTCTGGGTCTTCTGGTGGGCTTTCCTTGGTGTGTTTCTTGGTCTTGGATGCATCTAACTTGTTTAGTGGAGCTCCGACCCGAATCGAATTGACAAAATACTCCTCATGATGGTGTGGAGTTTCCTGTTTTGCTCTTAGGTCCTTCTGTCTTACGATCAGGTCCTTCTCCCTTGCATCTTGGTCCACAGGTCTCACAATTAGGTCCTTTTTCCTGTTTTTGGGTCCTTTCATGGCTCTTCTCTTCAAACCTCTTTATTTCTGAAAACTAAACATAAAACTCGTCACGTAGCATTGCTTAGGTGTAAGATAATGGATATAAGGTACAAATATAAGCATGAAATGATGTCAATCAAATACCCCCACACCTAAGTTTTTGCTAGTCTCGAGCAAAACAAAGAAAGGAAAAAGCATACGAAAAACAAGAAATCCTAACTCACTTTCGTAGGAATCACGGTTGCACTTAGCACGTGCAACAAGCCGTTAAACCTCCTTGTTGCCAAGGAGGAGTGTTGTCTCCTGAGGGTTTTCAGCGGATATACCCACAAAATCCGAACAAGATGCATTATTCAATCTAGACACTCGACTCGTTGGAAATATTTTTGTCGATCAATGGACGCGGTAATCCTACGGGCCGACTCTATATAGGTAATCAGTCCACACCTAGCCTAATAAACCATTCGTGCAAGTTAAATAAGGAATTAAGTAAAAGACATGGACAACCTCAAGATCCTCAAGTGAAACAAAGTGTAAGGTCCATTAAGGTTCTTATTTGCATTACCATTTTTTTTTCTTTTCACACATTTTTTTTTCTTCTTTTTATTAGTTGGAGCTTCATTCTCCCAGGGTCAGGTTTCGTGCATCATTGCCCATGAGGACTTACACTATCACGTACACCTTTCCCCAAATCTCCACATAGGGCAATCCCTACCACCCGTGTAACGGGAGTTCGGTCGGCGCATCCCAAGTCAGATGACTCGAAAGCACCAGGCACAAAGTCCCCTCAGACCTACTTTCCCGAGTGATAGGAGCCGTGCGAGAAGAGAGAACACCACTTATTTATTTATCTATATGGGAACCAAAACCCCTACACTAATGTCTCACAACAAGATTAAGAGGGTCCTTGACTACAACAAACTTCCTAAATTAACCAACACGAATTATTGACTTACTAGGTTCAGGGTGGACTTCTTTGAATGTTTGAGCACTGAAACCCTATGATTACTTACCCCCAAAGGAAAACTGGGGTGCATCCTAACGACTCGATAAATCCTAAAGCCACTGTACTAGATATCCTAATGCATCAAGTTCAAGACAATTTTGGGAGCTTTCTTTTTACTTTGCCTCTCAATGGTTTTGCACATGCTAAACACACGCAAAACCCACAAAACATTTTCTTTCGCAAACACATGAAGATTTTGAAAGAAATGTGAAAATTTTGAAGCACTCGGCAAGCAAAAGAAGACAAGTCACCCAAGGATCATGGCAAGCAGATATATCGATATTAAATGCAGCACACTAACATGACCCTAACAATGCAAACAAAAGAAAACAAATTCAAAAGAAAAGACTCGACTATGTACACACGTAAAACACCCCCCCACACCTACTTCATGCATTGTCCTCAATGAATGCAAGCAAGATACTACATGGATTTATGCATGAGAAAGGAGAGATCTCACCAACATGAAGTACAAAGGGAAGTTCAAGGTCATGTTGATGGACACAAACCCGAATTCCCTCAAAACCTGTGAGATGCTAAAGAAAGGATACAAATACGTGAAAGAAATGGAGCCCAAATACACAAGGGTTGGGGCTCACAACAATCGATGCTAACTGAAGGAGTCTTTTATTTCTATATTTTTTTAACTATGTACAACAATAGGCTTCCATCTTCATATGTCAAGGGACATCAAATGGGAACCCACCATCTCTCGAGCCAGAAATGCGCATGCATGGGCTCGCAACATACACAACAGAATTGCTCGATCACCTGACACCCTTATAAGCATTGTGGTCGGTTGATGCCTCTTTAGGGTTAGCAAAAGAGGAGGCATGAACGAGAGGTGAACCTCTATCAGGTATAAGGGTATCAGGTGGTTGAATCTTAACCCACATGGGGTCCTCAGCAGATACAGAATGAAGAGCATGTGGCCGAGAGGCCATAAAAATAGTATCTTGTGGCTCAAAAGCCACGTGCTCAAAAGGATGTGGCTCAAGGGCCACGTGGTCAAAAAGAAGTGGCTCAAGGGCCACATGATCAGAAGAATGTGGCTCAAGGGCCACAAGATCAGAAGAATGTGGCTCAAGGGCCACGTGATCAAAACATAAGGCACCTTCTTGTGCCAGCCCGGGTGAAACATCTTCACCACCTTCAGGATCTTCATCGAACAATTCTCTGAAGTACTTGAAGGTGCCCTCAACTTCAATCTCATCCAAGCCCTGGATAAGGTTGACCTCAACAGGGTCATTGAAGGCACCTGGCTTCCTGCCAATGGTGAAGATGTTGAAATCAGCGCATTGACTACCATAAGTCAAGCGCATCAGACCATTGCGACAATTGATCAAGGCATTGGAAGTCGCAAGAAATGGTCGCCCCAGAATGACAGGAATTTGTCCAAGTGGGTTTGGCACAGGTTCAGTATCCAAGACAAAGAAGTCGACTGGATAAATGAACTCTCCCACTTTGATCAGCACATCTTCCACCACACCCCTCGGTTTCTTCATAGACCTATCAGCCAATTGAAGAGTGGTCTTTGTTTGTTTGAGGTCTCCAAGACCGAGGTGGACGTAGACAGAATATGGCAGAAGATTAACAGATGCACCAAGGTCCAACAAGGTCCGATGTATGGACACATCACCAATCACACAAGAGATAGTAGGACAGCCAGGGTCCTTGTACTTGACTTGCATGGGTTGTGCCAACAAGGAACTCACGTTAGCCGCAAGAAAAGCTTTCTTGGGAACATGAGTTTTTCTTTTCTTGGTGCATAAGTCCTTGAGAACCTTGGCATAAGGTGGCATTTGCTGAATTACCTCCAGAAGAGGGATATTCACCTTAACCTGCCAAAACATCTCAAGCATCTTGTCATGCTGATCAGAGGTTTTCTTTTTAAGGCGCTCAGGGAATGGCGCCTTTGGGGCATAAGGATGCGAAGGCACCCCAGAATTCAGGTCCAAAGTACACATGAGTGGGGACCTCAGAATCTGGTTCCTTCGACACAAGAGGAGACAAGGGGACCTCAGGGTTTGGCCCCTTTGTCGAAGGAAATGTAGAAAGAACCTCAGGATCTGGCTCCTTCCTGGAAGTATTTGTGGAGGGAGCCTCAGGATCCGGCTCCCTCAAAGATGGTGATGACAAAGAAGGTACCCCAATGTGGTTATCCGCCTCCTTACCAGACCTCAAAGTGTGAATCACATTAATATGATGGGTCGGTTCAGAGGTGGCATGAGGTAAAGGTGTCCTTCCTTGTGAATGGGTACCCCGAGGATTCACCTCAGGTTGACTCGGGAACTGACCTTTCTCGCGTTCATGGAGTTGATGAGCCAACTGGCTAACCTGCATTTCCAAAGCCTTGACTGTACTTTGCAACGCTTGAAAGGTCGGATCACAAGAAGGGTCCTTAGGGTCAACCCGCTGGGGTGGTGGAGTCTGGTTGGAGTAACCCGACGATGAGGCATGAGCAGGTTGGTAATTTTGGTGCTGCGACCTTTGATGTGGGGGTTGGTAGGTCGCCGATGGGCGTGGAGGTTGATAAGGTGGAGGTTGAGGTTGAGCGTGCGAGCTCTGACCGTGGCCTCCACTAGACCCCCAAGAGAAGTTAGGATGGTTACGCCATCCCGTGTTATAGGAATGACTGTACGGGTCGTTACAGGGCCGATGTTGATACATCGCATTTGCATGCTCAGTATCCCTTGGAGCGTAAGCGCATTCCAAGTCATCATGGGCCGTAAGTCCACACCTACCACACCCGGGAGTAGCGACCTGAGCTACAGGAGCTCGGTCCATCTCCAAACTCTCAATCCTACGCATGAGAGCAGCCATTTTTGCCTCAGACGCGATAGTTGACTCAACATGATATGATCCAGCTCGACCAGAAGACTTGGCGGCTGGTGGCTCTCTCATGGTGTCCCACTCGAAGGTGCGCTCAGCCATGGACTCAAAAGTGTTCCATGCCTCCTCGATGGGTTTCATTTGGAAGTCACCCTGACACATCGACTCCAACAATGTGCGGGTGTTGTAGTTGATGCCCTCATAAACAATCTGACACAGCTGCCATAGCTCAAGTCCATGATGAGGGCATTGCTGGAGAAGGTCCTTGAACCTCTCAAAGAAACCATGAAAAGATTCGGTCTCGGTCTGATACATTTGATGTATCTGGTGCCGTATCTGTTGAGTTTTCCTTTGAGGGAAAAATCTCTTCAGAAAGACGATCACAAAGTCATCCCAAGACCGAATCGAGCTCGCCGGGAGGCTATATATCCATTTCTTCGAATTATCCTTCAATGCGAACGAAATCATCCTCAACCGGACAGAATCCTCGTCAAGCTGTTGAAGCTTGAACGTGGAGCATACTTCCTCGAATTCGCGTATAAAAATATACGGATCCTCCTTATTGGCAGTAAAGGTTGGAAGCATGCTCACATACTGAGGTTTCAGCTCATAGTTGTTCCCGCGAGCAGGGGGAACAACTATGCAAGAAGGCTGCGCGGCCCGAACAGGATGGGTCCGCTCCCACAACGTCATCGGTCTATCATGTCGAGCTAAAGGTGGTGGTGCACCAAGAACTCGATCCTGACCGAATCTCCCTTCCTCTCGAGTCAGAGGAGGAGGAGAAGGAGGTCTACGTGGTGGTGGGAATGGACCGAGGTAGTCCATGTATGGAACCCAGTCTCCCTCGCCACTACGAGACGACTCGGCCTCTTGCTCCAAAGGAGCACGAGGCGGAGATGGTCGATCACCAAGATCTTCCATCTCAGAAATAAGCACTCTCTCGAGTCGAGCGCTCTCACCAGAACGAGCCCAACCTCGCATGAAATGCTCGACTCGACTCTAAACGACACACAACAGAAGGTGTACTAGAGGAGGAGACTAAACGTAGAGAATAGATGAGGAGAGGACTCAGATGAGGAGAGAAGAATCCCTAGAGCTAGCGAGGGTAGTGGGATCAGGAAGAAGCCTAACTAGCAAGCACGGCTCAAACAATGTAAGGCAATGGGTCCTTAAGCTAGACGACGCCTAACTTCGAGGTCACTAGCCTCGACACGCCTCACCTCCCTCCAACGAGGACCACAATGCCCAGCAAGTGATACCAGATCCGGAGATCCAGTACCTCCTACTATCGACAAGGTAGGCAACGCCGATCAGGTCATGACGGTCTCGACTAGATTACTCTCCTAGTGCGTCCGAATTCCTTAGGGCCAATGTCTACTTGCTTTTAGTTAAGGCTTTATTAAGAGTGGTTTTTGGCACCAAGGAAAGGGTGATGAAATCCCCCACCTTATCTTTTATGGGACAGCCCCTCCTTAGTAGCGATTTGATCCTAGATCTAGCAATCAATCGCTCCAATCAAACGCTCTCTCACTCTTGTCCCGATGCACCTTACTAACTAATGCATGAAATAAACATGCATGAATGAGGGATGTGGGTGCACGTACCTCACGCCAGCAATCAACGACAAAATGTAAAGCAAAGAAAAGACAAATGCATGCAAGGTCTACCAATGGTGCATGACCTAGATGGCAAGAAGTCTAATCTTTTGCTTTGAGTTTTATGGTCCAAGTTGATTAAAGGGGGAGTGATTAATGATCTGGGAGCAAACTAGAAGTCATAGCATGCAAAATAGGGCTCCCAGATAACACATATTACAACACTAACTACCATGAGAAATTTGAAGGAACGAAGCCCTCACCAGGCCGCCAATTGGCGGTCTACAACCGCTGATTGGCGGTCCCTTTTGGTCTTCTGGTCCTCAGATTTTCCCAGTAGCCTCCCCTTGATCAGATTGTTCCCTGAAACTAAGAAAAACGGAAAACAAAAAAATTAAAAACCCCTCGAATCGCCCAAACCAAGGTCTGGACAGAGCACCTCCCCGGCAACGGCGCCAAAAACTTGATTGATCGTTTTATATTTAACCGCAAGTGCACGGCCGGGTTGAAGCGGTGGCAAATACGGGTCGTCCACTGGGAGGTGTGTCGACACTTGGTTTGTGCAAAGGCGAGAGGTAAAGAAAGGGAAGAAAGGTTGGTTACACTAAACTACACTACAAAGCTGAAATGAAATTGAGAAGAAACTATAAAACTAGACCCCAAAGGGGGTAGAGAAATAATGTGAACATAAAAGAGTGTGTGTGTGTTCATTAAGCTCATCACAACATGTATTGTATGAAATCATAAAACTACATCCAACTTTGCCTCTACATGAATTAAGATAAGACTACATCATTAAAACATACAAGGCAATAATTGGAATGAAGCTACATGAACTCAAGTATAAAGACTATACCCTACTATGCCTCCACATGAATTAAGATTTCACTACATCATTAAAACATACAATACATTAGCTAAGGTAAAGGCAACAAGAGCACATACACTACAGATTGTGTTTCCAATATTAACTTCATCCATATCCTAACCTTATCATTCCCCATAGAATAGGTCCACTAATCAAAGCATAAGCTAAGCTTCATTCAAGAGCATTAGCATATCAAAGATAAGACTGAAAACTCATTAGATGGTTATGGAAATCATATAAAGCTCAAGGGATAAAGATAACACACACTTAATACACTACATTATTATATCACATATTTCTCCACCCCCCAAATGGGGATGGAACTACTCACTACTCATTACACTAACTAAATTAGCAAAGGAAAGCATAATACTGAAATGAAATTTATACTACTCAAGCAAGAAACATTAAAGAAGCATAAAACTAAACAAACAAACAAGCATGCATATGAAAGGAAATTAAACTAAGAGAGAAACAACACCATTAAAAGAAAACTTCTATTATTAACTCACTCAATTACAAGTAGCTCTTCCTCCACTAGAGTTTTGCTTCAAGGCTTCACTCTTAGTAGGGAAGATGGCCACCAAAGAGAGAGATACATACAAAGGGAGGTGAAGAGTTCTATTTATAAGCATGGAAAAAGCTAATCCGGGACAATCCCCCGATGTGGGACTAAACCAATACCAAAAATAGCCTAAACGAACACTAATACAAGTCCAGGAGAAGTTGGGGCGGATCTTGCATGATCCAGACCGCCAATTGGCGGATTATAAAACCCAGATCCGTCTGGGTCTTCTGGTGGGCTTTCCTTGGTGTGTTTCTTGGTCTTGGATGCATCTAACTTGTTTAGTGGAGCTCCGACCCGAATCGAATTGACAAAATACTCCTCATGATGGTGTGGAGTTTCCTGTTTTGCTCTTAGGTCCTTCTGTCTTACGATCAGGTCCTTCTCCCTTGCATCTTGGTCCCCAGGTCTCACAATTAGGTCCTTTTTCCTGCTTTTGGGTCCTTTCATGGCTCTTTCTTCAAACCTCTTTATTTCTAAAAACTAAACATAAAACTCGTCACGTAGCATTGCTTAGGTGTAAGATAATGGATATAAGGTACAAATATAAGCATGAAATGATGTCAATCAGTCCACTACCACCACATCTACTGCACTTCCACGATTTCACCACAACTTTCCATAGAAATTGAAGGGAATGTGTTCTAAAAGTTTTACTTTTAAATGTCAATTATTATGAATTGAATGAGAAATCATTTTGTTCCTTGTTTATGTTATTCGTCTTTTAGAAGTGTTAAGGAAGAGGATTTTGGTCCTTAACCGTAGAGCTCTAAAAGATATTGGTTTACATAAAACAAAAGATATTCGCAATCATGGTAATTAACATGGGACATTAATTACCGAGTTAAGATTGTCGTGTTGGTCATAGATCATTGTAGCTCCACAAGTGAGTGACAACACGGGTACACAAAAGAGCAAAATATTACTTTTGTATACTGAATAAACCTAATGAGTTAAACATTATAGAATTGTGTTTTCTGTGTCATTGATGTTTTACTGTGTCTTTGGTCCTTTGATATGAGACTTATATCCAATCACTTAAGAATTTCTTAATTAGACTAGTGTCTTGAGCTATCGATGAGTGTAGTGTAAAGGCATTGGTTGGTTAAGTATGACTTTTGTTGGAGAAGATAGTTAGTCAAAAGATTATCATTGCCCCTCTTAATTGAGTGATGATAATAGTTGGCCCCTTGATAAAGCAAAGTTATAATGTGCACAATGTGATTTGAGTTAAGTCACATATTTATAACTAGCTTAAAGAGATCAAGAAATGAATACTAATACAAAGATGAGACAATACTACTTTATGTGTATTCTTAATATCATGAGGCAAGGGACGGACACAAGTGGTGCACTCCATCACTAAATGGATCGGGTTTTGGTTCGAGTGGAATTAAGACATCTAACTAATTGGGAGCTATAATGTGTAGCTAGATACCGCTTATAGCTTGTGATATTAAGCTCTTAATATCACTGCCAACTTAGTCTCGATCCTCGCATAGGTCACACCACAAAACTGGGAAACAAGAAATGGGGATTTTGAGTTCATAAGGTGTGTTGGGTTTCATGTAGAAAATATGACACATGTGGTGAACAAGAAAAATCAAAATTATGTTGTGATTAATAACATAATTAGAATCTAAATTAATTTCATATGTGATGTAAATATTATGGGGTGTAATGATTTATCATTACATAGGATAATATATTACATAAGTTGTGAACTTACTACTAATCCCGAAATGTCAAATTTTGTAGGGGTTAAACCAAAATTTGACTAGTCTGCAGTTCTGTGCAAAAACGGTCGAACGCTAAACGGTAACGGTCGACCGAATGTGGCACGGTCGACCGAAATGTTGCACGGTCGACCGGATGTGTCTCGATCTTAACGGGAATTTCTACTGTTCGTTTTCGGTCGACCGAAGTATATCGGTCGGTCGACCGAACATTACGATGAAATAATTTTGTTACGAACGGTCGACCGAGTTTATGAACGGTTGACTGAAACTTCGTCTAAATAGTCGACCGAACCTCCAACACGGTCGACCGATTCAGACGGTTACTGCAGAATAAATTTAGGAATTAATTAGATCATGCATGGAATTGGTCCATAACTGGTTTAATTCGTGGCTAAGATTATTTGTTAGCAAATAATGGATGGTTAGATGGAAGTTTGCATGAAATCATGGGCAAGAGGTTGCACATTAATAGGTAACTTGGAGAGAACTTATAAATACAAGTGTATCTCATTACCTTATTAATTAATTCATTATATTTTTGTGCAAACATCTCTCTCCATAATTCTCCACGAATTTCACCTTAATTCTTGAGTTTAGTTTTAGTTTTCAGAGATCTTCTTCTCAAGGGAACTAAAGAGGGGTTAGTAGTTAGATTCTAAACCCTATTGGAGAATGAGAGGCTAACTCTTCTCTCTCTAATCTTGTTTAGAGTTTGGTGAATACTCGGAGGCATCCGGCGCAGCGACAATCATCATCAACGTCTCCGGATCATCAAGAAGTTTTAGAGAACTTCTAGGTATGAAATTCGGAGCCCATGTTTGTTTTAATAAAGTTTTGAAACTAGTTATTGAAACAAACTGATGCATGCATGAAACAAATCATAGAAAAATTGTAATTGATCCTTATTGTGCATAACAATTTCAAAAATAAATATGTACAATTAAACATGAAATTATACAGTGGTATCATAGCTTAGGGTTCAATTTTATAATGATTTAAAACTATAAACAAATTTAGTTTACCATCTAGAGTTCGAACAATTCGATTTTCCGTTTTTCGGCATTTGAATGTTTTGTTGGAATAATTCTTTGTAATAATTCGTTTTGAATGTTTTAAGTGGTTTAAAACATGCCATGTAATTATTATAATTATGATTTAGACATAAGTCTAACTTGCAATAATTTCGTTTTAAGTATAAACAATTGTTTTGCAAGAGAATCAACAAAACCAAAAAACGGCGGTTCGTCTTTCCTTTTAGGAAATTGGATGGACAGCAGTTCAAAATTGTTTTTGAACTTAAGGATGGATGAAAAACCTTTTTAATGGATTTCAAAATGTTTTTCAAAGAATTGTTTGGGATTCTAGATGATTGATAAACTAGGTTGTATAGTTTATAGCAATATTGCGTGCATGGATGCTCGAGTTGTCTTTGCAGGAATTGTGAGTTTATATGTTCCAAATCAGCGCCTATGAATGTTTGAAATTATTATTATACAGGGGCTTATTTACATGTAAAAGCCAAATTCTCTCTTTCTATCTTTAGATAATTGCATTGCATTTGAGAGGTTTTAGATAGGACTTGCTCTAGTTGGTCTTTTATCGAATGTGAGAAGCATGTTTATTTTCTGTAAAATCTACATCTCCGGTGCAAGAGGAAGTCGCCGCTGTAGCGCATCGATCGAGGATCGGGGATCGAGAATCAAGGATCAAAGGGAACATATAAACTCACACGATGTGGATTGTGTGAATGGTTTAATTTCTGTTTTTTTTCTTCTGCTATGCATGTGATGAATGTGTTGAATGTTAGGATGTGTATGAATGATAATATGCATGATAACCTAAAATTCTGAATCACATGTTAATATATGAAATTGTCCAACAAAATTAATAGTAATTTTCCTTCTTATTTCATCCAATAGCAGTCATCGATCGAGGGATACTCTGCTCGCCCTTAGCGGGAGATTGCTCCCTCTATATTTGGGAATAGTGGGAGATATAATGGTTGTCTATTGTTGTGCCACGATTAAATATATGAGGTACGTTTCACCCTAGTGAACCCCAAGTCTGCTTAGTTATGAATACAATGGATAAACGTATCTCGTATCAAATGAAAATAAGTTTTTTTAATATTACCTAGAGCCCTCGCTCGGTTTTGGGAAAAAGTTTTTCTTACGAGGATAGGTCATATTCCCTCATAATTAAAACGACAAGAATCACAAGAGTTTGAAGATGCTAATGTTGCTAAAATTCAAAAAGGTTGTGATTAGAAAATGTTTTTCTTACCTTGATATTGTAATGTATTTGATAGCCCTTAGCTAGTCTATATTACAATTGATGGGATCTTGGATTGTTGCATTTATGGGCAAAATTTTATTTGCAGCATTTACATTTGTATGTATGTATGATAAACATAAAATTGGCATTAAAATCCTATATGATTTATTTTGTAAAAAAATGTCGAACATCCAACCTATCGTACGATCCATGATAGAAAAACACCCTTTAGCAAATGATGGCTCAAACTTCATAAGTTGGCAACTCAAACTCACTATCGTGTTAAATTTGAGAAACTATCTCACATTTTGGAAGGTCCAATCCCAAAATGGAATGAGAGATTAACCGATGAAGAGAAAGAGGCTAGAGCCAAGTGGGAAGACCAAGAGAACCAAGTTCACGGTCTCATGCTAGCATCCATGGGTGACTCGTTTCAAGCGAAATAGTTGGATTCAAAACCCAAGAAGACCATGGAGGCTTTGTCTAAGATGTTCATGGATAGTGCCCGAAAGGAGCGCTATAAGACCACCATCGCACTCACAAGGTGCCATATGGCGAAGGGAACATCGGTATCCATGCATTTTCTCACGATGCAAGGGTACCTTGAGAAGTTCGCAAAGCTCTCTTCACCAATGCCCGAGGACATTGCTGAAGATATGATTCTTGGCTCTCTAGCCCCGTCCTTTAAGGACTTTGTGATGCACTACCACGTGCGTGAAAAAGGGGTCATTCTTGAGGAGCTGCACAACGCTCTCAAAACTTCTGAAGTTGACATGGGCAAGGGTAGGGACAAGCATGTCCTTGCCGTCCATGGGAGGAGCCAAAAGATTGGTAATGGAAATGGCAAATCTACCAAAAGTGGTTCAATCAAGAGCAAGGGAGTAGGAGGTGCTCGTGCGAGTGCCTCGAGGGGAAATCTCAGAAATCTCCAACTCCCAATATGGAGTGCTTTCACTGCGGTGAAAAAGGACACATCCGGCCAAATTGCCCCAAGTACAAGGAAGATCTTGACAACGGAGTGATTGAACGTCGGCGCCCCAAAAAGGCCAAAGGTATATTTGTTATTGAAATAAATTTAGCCACCTCTGTCCAGGATTGGGAAATAGATACCGGATCTTGTGCTCACATAGTTTCTAATGTGCAACTGCTCATGGATAGAAAGGAACTCGTAAGGAACGAGGTAGAATTGAAGGTCAGAAATGGTGCGAATGTTTCTGCGGTTGCACAAGGTTCTGTGGTGCTTCAATTATGTAGTGGTTTAAATTTATGTCTAAAGAATGTTTATTATGTGCCTTCGATTAGCAAGAACATTATTTCTGTATCATGTTTAGATATGGATAATTTCAATATAAATATTTCAAATTCTTGCTTATCTATATCGAAGAATGGTGTTTTCTATGCAAATGCATTCATAAGGAATGATCTCTATTTGCTTGAATTGAATAATAAACAAATCTTTAATATCAATAACAAAAGACTTAAGACCACTCACGAGAATGATACTCTCTTGTGGCACTATCGTCTTGGTCACATAAATGAAAAGCGCATCAAGAAATTGCAAGAAGTTAACCTTCTTGGTCTACTTGATTTTAAATCATTGACGTGTCAACCATGTTTAATGGGAAAAATGACCAAAAAGCCTTTCAAGAAGAAAGGTCCAAGGGCGAGTGGCTTGTTGAATTTGATACATTCCGATGGATGTGGTCCAATGAGTACTAGTGCACGAGATGGTTTCAGGTACTTCATTTCGTTCACGGATGATTATAGTCGTTATGGCTATGTTTATCTAATGAGAAACAAAAATGAGTCCTTTGACAAGTTCAAAGAATTCAAGAATGAAGTAGATAACCAACTCGACAAGAAAATCAAGTCTCTACGAACGCATCGTGGAGGTTAGTACTTAAGTGCCGAATTTGACTCATACCTAAAGGAGTTTGGTATTGTACCTCAACTCACCCCTCCCGGTACACCTCAGTGGAATGGGGTATCCGAAAGAAGGAATAGGACATTGCTCGACATGGTTCAGTCAATGATGAGTCATGCGGAATTACCTCTTTACTTTTGGAGTTATGCACTACAAACTGCGGCTTACACACTAAATAATGTTCCATCCAAATCCGTAGAAAAAACGCCTTACGAGCTATGGAGTGGTAAAACACCCAAGCTCAATTTTCTCAAGATTTGGGGTGGTGAGGCTTACGTCAAGAAATTGATGTCGACCAAACTTCAACCAAAAGCGGATAAGTGCTTTTTTATAGGTTATCCTCGTGAGACAAGAGGATATTACTTTTGGCATATCACCTCCAATCGAGTGATTGTAGAGAGGGATGCCACATTTCTGGAAAAGGAATTTCTGGAAAGGGTAAAAAGTAGTGGGAGTAGGGTTGTGCTTGAGGAAACTCAAGATACTCTACAAGATCATGACATGAATGATGACATTCAAGATCATGAAGGCCCAACCGAGATTCCTTTGGTTAGTGGGAGTGTGAGTGAGAGACCCTCGCAAGAAATTGTGAGAGAATCTCAATCATCCCCACCTAGTGTACGTTCAAGAGTTGAACGTGAACCCACTCCTCAAGAAATTGTAGAAGAAGTTCAAGAGACACGAGAAGAACCAAAAGAACTAAGAAGGTCTACGAGGGAAAGGAAGAAACCCGACTTGTATCTGGGACTTCATGAAATCATGGTACTTGATACCAATGATCCCTTGACCTTCGAAGAAGCAATGGAAAGGGAAGACTCCAAACTATGGATTAAGGCCATGGAATTCGAAATAGAATCCATGTATGATAATCAAGTGTGGAACTTGGTTGACATTCCTCAAGGGAAAAAGGTCATTCAAAATAAATGGGTTTTCAAGAGGAAGATGGACATGGATGGGAACTTGACAACCTACAAAGCGAGGCTTGTAGCAAAGGGTTTCACTCAAGTTCAAGCAATTGACTATGATGAAACTTTTTCACGAGTTGCCATGTTCAAGTCTATTCGGATAATGCTCGTTATAGCTGCATTTCATGATTATGAAATATGGCAAATGGATGTCAAAATAGCGTTCCTTAATGGGAATTTGGAAGAGGATGTGTACATGGTACAACCTCAAGGTTTTGAAGATCCAAAGAATAGCGAGAAGGTATGCAAACTTCAAAGATCCATTTATGGATTGAAGCAAGCATCAAGGAGTTGGAACAAACGCTTTGACGAGGAAGTGAAGAAGCTTCACTTCATTCAAAGTAAGGAAGAACCTTGTATATACAAGAAGGTTAGTGGGAGTCATGTAGTATTACTAATCTTGTATGTCACCTTATGGGCAATCATATTCCTTTGCTCGAGCAAACGAGAAGTTCATTGAAATCTGCATTCTCAATGAAAGATATGGGTGAGGCTCAATACATCTTGGGAATCAAGATATATAGAGATAGGTCCCGTAGGCTCATTGGCCTCAGTCAACGTACATACATTGATAAGGTCTTGGAAATGTTCAAAATGTACAACTCCAAAAAAGGCAGTGTGCCAATGAGTATGGGTGTGCAACTCAAGAAGTCTCAACGTGCGCAATTACGTAAGGACTTAGAGTACATGAAGGATGTCCCTTATGCTTCGGCAATTGGGTCGATCATGTACGCGATGACTTGCACAAGACTTGATGTCTTGTGTGCTCTAAGCGTGACAAGTCGTCACCAATCCAACGCAGGTCCTGAGCACTGGACGGCGGTCAAGAATATCCTGAAGTACCTTAACCGGACTAAGGATAAGATTATTGTTTATGGAGTACAAAGGGAATTGATAGCCGAGGGTTACTCGGATGCGAGTTTCATGAGTGATCCAGACGATAGAAGGTCGCAATCAGGATACGTCTTTCTTCTGAATGGTGGAGATGTGAGTTGGCGTAGTTGGAAGCAAAGCACTACGACTTACTCAACCACTGCTTCAGAAGTAATGGTTGTCGCTGAAGCGAGCGAGGAAGGAGTGTGGATCAAGTAGTTCCTTGAAGAGCTTGGAGTAGTGCATCTATCTCACAAATCAAGGATCTACTCCAAGCTCTTCAAGGAACTTCACTTTGTGGAGTAGATCCTTGAAAACTGTTCGTTTTCGGTCGACCAAACATTACGATGAAATAATTTTGTTACGAATGGTCGACCGAGTTTATGAACAGTCGACCGAGTTTATGAACGGTCGACTGAAATTTGGTCTAAACGGTCGACCGAGTTTATGAACGGTCGACTGAAATTTGGTCTAAACGGTCGACCGAACCTCCAACACGGTCGACCGATTCAGACGGTTACTGCAGAATAAATATAAGAATTAATTAGATCGTGCATGGAATTGGTCCATAACTGATTTAATTCGTGGCTAAGATTATTTGTTAGCAAATAATGGATGGTTAGATGGAAGTTTGCATGAAATCATGGGCAAGAGGTTGCACATGAATAGGTAATTTGGAGAGAACTTATAAGTACAAGTTTATCTCATTACCTTATTAATTAATTCATTATCTTTTTATGCAAACATCTCTCTCCATAATTCTCCACGAATTTCACCTTAATTCTTGAGTTTAGTTTTAGTTTTCAGAGATCTTCTTCTCAAGGGAACTAAAGAGGGGTTAGTAGTTAGATTCTAAACCCTATTGGAGATTGAGAGGCTAGCTCTTCTCTCTCTAATCTTGTTTAGAGTTTGGTGAATACTTGGAGGCATCCGGCGCAGCGACAATCATCCTCAACGTCTCCGGATCATCAAAAAGTTTTAGAGAACTTCTAGGTATGAAATTCGGAGCCCATGTTTGTTTTAATAAAGTTTTGAAACTAGTTATTGAAACAAACCGATGCATGCATGAAACAAATCATAGAAAAATTGTAATTGATCCTTATTTTGCATAAAAATTTCGAAAATAAATATGTACAATTAAACATGAAATCCTACAGAAATGGTAGTCGTTTTCTCTTTATCCTTCTTACTTTTTTCTTCTTCGAATGACTAACAAGATTTTTTTCAACATGCATTTTCACTTGCATATTCTTTATGTTATCTGGAGCAGTCCATTCATCCTCGTTACCACATGGATAAAAAAATTCTTTATATGTCTCCCTCGCCGACTTAGTGGCATAAAATGAGGAACACAGAGAGTAGATATTGACCCCTCGATTAATAGCTGCAGCAACCGCATGAACACAATGTATTCAAATGATTTGAAACATGCCAAAGGAACACTCGTTTGTCATCAAATTAACCTCATCGTCACCATCCCGATGTAACACATGAAATTCAAACTAATTAAGATTGTGGACTGTGAAGAACCTTACTTTGTCAGTTATTCCATATAGATCACACTCCATGAGAGGTGACAATTTGGTTGGGCTTGCCTCGCAGCAACCCGTAGTTCAGAAAACTATGTTTGGAGTGTGAACCAGATGTATTCCACAAAAGTCGTGACTGACCATGTCCTTGCCTCCTTGATTTTGTTGTTTAGGCTTTCAGCGTAATTGCTGGTCATTAAATTGTACCGATTCCCAGGAAAGTAAGAACGAGTCCTCTTATCGGACCCGAAGTCTTCGAGATATTCTGCTACGGTAGGGTCAATTTCTTTTATCGTGTCAAAGTGTTTGTCAAAGTCTGACTTTCGGAACTTTTCAACCACATTCATACAAATGCGGTGGTAGCATGCACCGTTATGGGCATCTAGAAATACTGTCTCCAAAGCATTAACAATGCTAGCATGCCTATTTGATATAAAAGCTAGATCCTCGACGTCCATAATGGCTTCCCTCAATTTATTCATGAAATTTGTCCAAGAGTTGTGATTCTCACTATCCACCAGTGCAAACACAAATATGATACAAGTGGTTGTTTGCCTCCAACACAATGACACATAACATGTGCCCAACGTATCTGGTCTTCAAGAATGTCTCTTCGACACATATCACAAGACGACACCATCTAAAACCCCTTCTTGAGGCTCCAAGAGAGAAGCAATATATCAAGTGACCATCTTCTGTGAGAAAATGGGTGATTGTGTCTCGATTGTTTTGCTCCAACATGTACAGGTACGCAAGTAACTTTGAATAAGATTCCTCAACTGTCCTCCTCACATACATAAGTGTTTTCCCTCTACATCTCCACACATTTTCAAAACTCATATTTATGTCATTGTTCCTTCATATCCTCGATTATGTCTTTGGCCAAGTAGCTAGTACCATCACTGACATATTTGTTCTTGATTGGTAGCCAATGTACAATTATGTACGTTGTGGAAGACAGTAAGCTCAAACATGGGTAAGCACACTTTTTTGCCCCTCAATCTCAAACCACAATTAGGTTTATATGGTTTGCCCCCCACTACAAACTCAAAATTATTCTTCATTACAAAGAGAGCAGTTTTGGTTTTCAATTCACCATTGTTTTCGAAAGTCTTACCAAGGTGGAATTCTTCAGATGATTCACCGGCAGAGGTCGTATGAGTGTGGGTAGATTCCAATATATCTTATCTTGTTAACATTGGAGCACTCCAGCTTCTGTTATCTTCTAGTGAAATGAATTGAGAACCACGTCCTGTGTTATTTTACATTCTACTTGGATGACTACTGCTTATCCCAGATGTTTGGTTTCCTGGAGTTTCGGGTTGTAGGTGTCTTACCGTTGGGGGCTGTAAGTGTGGGAGTGGAAAGTCTCTTCTACTATCTCCATCAGAATCTTCTTCCCAATTTCCGTCTTCGTCACTTAAGTTCACAACATGATTGGCATTCACATAAGGCTCATACTCATTCAATTGGTGGGGGACATCAACATCAGGAACAACTATCTCACCTCCAGTGGCCATCAGATCTGTTTGAGGAACAAAAGTCTCAACCTGACTCTTAACTTCTTTATTAAAGTTGGAATTAGATGATGGTTCTACAGGTACATTCTTCATAACCAGAGACACGTAAAGGGATCCTGTAGTGCAATATTTCAGAGACGAAGAAATGGACGTCAGAATTGTCTGTGATTTCAACAGGTATATATGGTTGCCCATGTGTTTTGTAAGGGACCTCCAGGGTGAGATCAAACATCAACCTATCAACATTGAACGCCTTGTGCAAAATTTCAAGCAGTTGCAGGTATGTTACATCGTTTTCTATCATAATCACTTTACTATTGTGATTGAACGTTTTAATTATAACCGTAAGTGCACGGCCGCGTTAAAGCGGTGGAAAATACGGGTCAATCCACAAGGAGGTGTGTCGACTTTAGTTTGTTTGAAGGCGAGTGGGAAAGAAAGGAGTTGCGATCAAACTACACTAAGATGCAAAAGGAAATGGACAATAAGCAATAAAACTAAACCCCATAGGGGGTAGAGAAAAGAGTGTGAATACAAAGATATGTGTATGTGTGTGTGTTCAATTAAGCTCATCAAAACATGTAGTGCATGAAAATCATAAAACTACATCAAACTTTGCCTCCACATGAATTAACATAACACAATATCATTAAAACATACAAGACAATAATTGGAAGGAAGCTAAATGAACTCATGTATAAAGACCAAACCCTCACTATGCCTCCACATGAAATAAGATTTACACAATCATTAAAACATACAAGACATTAACCAAGGTAAAGGCAACAAGAGTACATACAACTACAAATCATGTTTCCCTCATCAATTCCATTCATATCCTCACATTATCATTCCCCATAAAATAGGTCCACTAATCTAAGCATAAGCTAAGCTTCATTCAAGAGCATTAGCATATCAAAGACAAGAGTGAAATCTCATTAGATGGTTATGAAAATCATATAAGGCTCAAGGGATTAAGATAACATACACCTAATACACCACAAGATCATATCACATATTTAACCACCCCCTAAAGGGAATGAAACTACTCACTAATCATTACACTACAACCTACATTAAAATGAAATATTCTACTCAAATGAAATTAAACTAAGCAAGCAAGAAATATTAAACAAGCTAAAATGACATAAAACTAAAGAAGCATGCAAGCATATGAAAGGAAATTAAATTAAGAAAGAAACAACATAACTAAAGGCAAACATCTATTATTACTCACTCAATTACAAGTAGCATCTCTCCACCAGGGGTTTTTGCTTCAAGGCTTTTACTCCTAGTAGAGAGGATGACCACCAAGAGAGAGATGGGGTACAAGGGAGGAGGGAGAGTTCTATTTGTAGCCATAGAAAAAGGTAATCCGGGACAATCCTCCGGTATGGGACTAAACAAATACCAGAAATAGACTAAATACACACTAATACGCGACCCTACGAAATCTTAGCGGGTCCAGATCAAAACATACCGCCAATCAGCGGTCTTGAACTGTCAATTGGCGGTCTATATTGTTTGGATCCGACCGTTGTTTCGTGTGGGCTTTTCTTGATGTCTTTGTTGGTCTTTGATGCATCTACTTCGCTTGCTGGAGCTCCGACCGGAATAGAATTGCCAAAATACTCCCCATGATGGTGTGAAGTATTCTTGTTTGCTCATTGGTTCTTCGATCTTACATTCAGGTCCTTCGACCTTGCATCTTAGTCCTCGATTCTCTCAACTCAGTCTTTTTCCCTGCTATTGGGTCCATTTATAGTCTCTCCTTCTCAAACCTACTTATTCCTGAAAACTAAACGTTAAACTCATTACATAGCATTGTTTCAGTGAAAGATAATGGATATAAGACACAAAGATATGCATAAAATGATGTCAATCAGCTTGCCAACATTGAAAAACTAATCTCTACCGTTCATTTCCCAAATACCATTGTACGCAGCCAATACGTTAATAGTCGAACCTGATACGACAAAAAATAAAAAGGTCAAAACAGTGGAATGAAGAATAATAATCAAGATCTATCGACCTCTGTCACGTTTTTATCAAACTCATATCGAGTTCAATCAAAAACATATCAAGTTCAATCGAACTCTAAACATGTATAACTATCGAGCAAACCAATCGCGTATCATTGTGTACCATCGAGGACCGTGTTTAACCATCAGAACTGGTCATTAGTCGAGTTCTATCAAGCTCAATTGCGCAGAACTACCCCACAAAAGGCATATTACAATAAAACATGAACGAACCAACAAAACACAATAAGACATTGACAAATCAGTTAAAAATGAAAAGAAACTGCAACAAAGTATAACCCACGTCAATTTTTAACAATTTCACTTACCCATTCTCTTTGTTGACCGATTTCTCCTACAAAAACACCAAAACAACTTGTGCATTCTAGTAGGGGTCCGACGAATTCAATAATGGACGATCTCAGCTCGATATTGGCTATTGTGGGCTCGATCTGGTCTTTACACCCAACTGAAAAATCTGAGCTGGATGCACCTGAAAGAGAGAGAGAAAGAGAGAGATAAAGGTTGTTCCATGTTTAGTCAAAGGGGAATGACCCCACGATTTAGGCGATGGTATTTTGAGGAGAAGTGGAAACATAAACATATTTTTCAGATGATGTCAAAGTGTGAGTAAAGAAAGTCAAATTTTACTTTTAAATTTGGTGTCGTGAACTTGCAATTTGACACTTTGATTTGGATTATAACCATCCAAGTACCAAGGCAAATAGACAACTATTGTATTGTATTATGCTACACAATTGCAAACGAATCTCTTAGTATTATATATATTAAAGGTGTTGTGTCATTAAAAAGGGAATAATTGATAAGCACGATCCTTTTGTGCAACATTTTGCACAAAATAACGTCACCCCTTAGGCCATTTGCAGCCGTGACATTTTCATAAATGTCAACTTTTCAAATCAGCACTCTTTCTTCCATAATATATTTTTTCTTTTAACAACTTTCTCCTCTCAATTAGAACCTACCAATAAATGTAACTTGTCAAATCAGTACTTTCTTTCTTTCACGTAATGTTTTTTTCCTCATTTACAATTTTTAACTATAACCAAGTCATTAACTTATTGTATTTACAATAACTTTTTATAACTAAATATAACTAGTATGAAATAAAACTCAGAAAAATTAAACTAATTAATTTACAAATTAAACTACGTAAAATAATTAACCAAATGTAAATTAATTTAACTAATTAATTTACATATTAAAAATAATTTAAAACAAAAAACAAATTTTAAAAAAAACCAACCAATATGTGGAGGCCACGAGTCATGCCCACGCCCTGGTCACGCTCTCCCGTTGAGGGGAGAGGCAAAATGTCACCCCGTTGAGGGTGTCCTTAGAAAGTTCTCTAAGTATTAGTGGTTCGTTATGGTTCGAGTATGTTATGTGACCAGCCAATTCTTAATCATGAATTCTAAGTCAATGAGCGACGTGAATCACATCATAAATTGTGCACTAAGGGCTCAATGGGGTGCCCCGACCAAACGATGCTACGCATGATCGTAGTTGTTGGGTGGACGTCACGTGGCGTCCACCCATTGGTTTTTTTTTGTATACATAATTTTAAATTTGTAAATTAATTAGTTTTTTTAAATAAATCGATTTTGTTAATTTTGCTAATTACTTTAATTAAATCTATATTGTTTAGACTTCAATTAAATTTAGTTTAATAATGTTAATTACTTACACAAGTTTAATTAAAATTTATTTTTTTCTAATTAATTATCTTAATTTTTTGTTGATTATTATATTTTTGAGAAGTAGTAGAAGTAATTAGTAATTGTTGAAAATTGGAAATGATGGAAAAAGAAATTACGCATGGAAAAATGTGGTCAAAAGAGGGAGAAAAGTTCGTGGAAGAAATAGAAAGCTGAAAACGTAGCGCGAGATGGCCTAAAAGCACCCTTTCTAGCAAAATTCTTATTTGATGACTGGCCGACAGGCCACGTGATTCACACCACCACGTCTGCACCACTAGAGAAACTGTTCGATATTCGATATGATTGTAAAATTTGACCAACGGAACAAAACAAAGGTAAAGATACCATTGCCATCACATTTCTTATAGCTCGGGCGTCACTTCATATCGTAGAAAAATAGAAAGTTATACTTGTTAAGTACTTCCAACACTACTACTTTAAGTCTGTCCACATCACTAGGGGAACTTCCTTCGGACTGGTGCATGAACCTCCGCTGTTCAATGTCTGAACACTTCCCATTTGCAAATAATTTAACGAAGGAGCACTAAAGAAGCACATTAACCCCAAGACTTTTATACTAATTGAAGCACCACTGCACGAAACATCCCACTGTTAATTTGCATTTATTTCTTACTTTGATGCATCTGTGATCATTTTCCTTCTTAATTACTAGTCAATTTATAGTATTTATGTCTTGTTGCTAGTGCTCAATTTTTTTAAACGTGCGAATATGACGGTGAAGTTATTTAAGCTGATGTTCCTATAGATAATACTACCAAACTTTTATAAACGATCCGTTGTGTTTTCATTTATTTATTAAGGGTGCTTGTGTAATAACCCTAAACCTCATTTGGGTTAATGTGGATTAGTGATGAGGTGATTAAGGAGGAGGTTAGCATGGAGAAGAGGAGGTGAACAATGGGCTGGTGATGGGTGAGGGGTGTAGGGAGGCGAGTCATTGTTGGTGGGAAGATGGGTGGGGTTAAAAAGCTGGAAACATCTCTCTCACTTTTCTCTCTCTGATTTCGTTCTCTCCCTCTCCCTCGGTTAAACGAGCACCAGAGGTCGTTGGCGAGCGTGGGCGTGCGGTTTCGGCGTGAGGCGTGCGGAGGTGGACGCGCGAGGAGGTGACGGAGGTGACGTTACGCGAGCGAGGCTCCGGCAGATTTCGTTGCTTTCGAGAGGTATGCCAGCTTCTTAGTGTGTTTTGTTGTTCTCCCTCATGTGAGGGATGTGTTGGTCGGTCGGGGGAGGTCGGAGACCTCTCCGGCGACGAGGTTTGGCGTAAATCCTTGGTTGGCGCAAGGTTGAAGACGACCAATGGTCGAACGGATTCCTTCGGGCGGTCGACCGATGTAGTGTATTTTGCCCAATTTTAACCTTCACGAGTCGAACGTTGCCTTGGGGCGGTCGACCGGTTGTGCGTTGTGCTAGTGGGTCGGGATTGCCTGTCGTGTTTCGGTCGACCGGTTCATTGGGTTCGTTCGACCGGAACTTAAGTGTACAGAATAGAGATGCATGATAGTTCGACCGAATGTTTATATGCGTTCGACCCTTTGTGACTTAGAACTGCTAGCATGCCCTGGTAGTTTTCGGTCGACCGAGGTCCCAGAGTCGGTCGACCGCTAGCATTGAATTGAAGTTGACCAGACTCCGGATTTTGACCTCGTATCGGTCGACCGGTTTTAGATCTCTGTTCGACCGTTGGGACTTAGGTTTTGCGCAGAGAGTTCGATCGTTGCAGACTTTTGGTCGATCGATTCCCTTGAGGAAGCGGTCGACCGTTTGTGCACAGAACTGAATTCCCGGTCCTTTTAGGATGCCAACTCTATCCACGAAAACCCGTGTGCCCGCCTTGTGTGTGAGCCGGGAGGTGACGGTGGACGCGTTACGTGTACCTGCCTAGGGACCGCCGTGTGGAAGAGTGTGTCACCTCCGCAAATGGATCGTGACTTGATGTGATGGATTGATGGACTCATTGTAGAGTAGCAGGCATGAGGGATCACGGATCCCAATGTATGATGTTGTGCGAGCACGCAACTGTCGTTGGGTGAGGTGACTACCGGCCTGGATGGCTACGGAGGTTGTTTCCCTTCTTTTACAGCGGCGTGATTGGTGTTTGCGGTTCGTAGAGCCTGATGACCTGGAAGACTTCGGTCTGGACCCGTCCGATGTTGTGCCGGACGTATTGATTGGACCACCGATTATGTGCCGGTGATGCCACCGATGTTGTGCCAGTGATGCCGCCGATGTTGTTCCGGCGATGATGATTGATGGGCCGATGTTGTTCCGGCTATGTTCCTCAGATGGGCACCTACTGAGATGATGATTGATGGACCGACCGAGCGACGGCTCCGTTGGTGTGGTTTCGACCACGAAATTACAGATATGTTTCTTATGGCGCGGACCTAGCGGATGCTCCTTGCCGAACCCCATGATTAGTGTATCCGCGTGTGCGGAGTGTCACGTCTTGTTCTTGAAGGGAATGTGTTCTAAAAGTTTTACTTTTAAATGTCAATTATTATGAATTGAATGAGAAATCATTTTGTTCCTTGTTTATGTTATTCGTCTTTTAGAAGTGTTAAGGAAGAGGATTTTGGTCCTTAACCGTAGAGCTCTAAAAGATATTGGTTTACATAAAACAAAAGATATTCGCAATCATGGTAATTAACATGGGACATTAATTACCGAGTTAAGATTGTCGTGTTGGTCATAGATCATTGTAACTCTACAAGTGAGTGACGACACGGGTATGCAAAAGAGGAAAATATTACTTTTGTATACTGAATAGACCTAATAAGTAAAATATTATAGAAATGTATTTCTGTGTCATTAATGTTTTACTGTGTCTTTGGTCCTTTGATATGATACTTATATCCGATCACTTAAGAATTGCTTAATTAGACTAGTGTCTTAAGCTATCGATGAGTGTAGTGTAAAGGCATTAGTTTGTTAAGTATGACTTTCGTTGGAGAAGATAGTTAGTCAAAAGATTATCATTGCCCCCTCTTAATTGAGTGATGATATTAGGGGGGCCCTTGATAAAGCAAAGTTATAATGTGCACAATGTGATTTGAGTTAAGTCACATATTTATAACTAGCTTAAAGAGATCAAGAAATGGATACTAATACAAAGATGACACAATACTACTTTGTGTGTATTCTTAATATCATGAGGCAAGGGACGGACACAAGTGGTGCACTCCATCACTAAATGGATCGGGTTTTGGTTCAAGTGGAATTAAGACATCTAACTAATTGGGAGCTATAATGTGTAGCTAGATACCGCTTATAGCTTGTGATATTAAGCTCTTAATATCACTGCCAACTTAGTTTAGATCCTCTCATAGGTCACACCACAAAACTGAGAAACAAGAAATGAGGATTTTGAGTTCATAAGATGTGTCGGGTTTCATGAAGAAAATATGACACATAGGGTGAACAAGCAAAGTCAAAATTATGTTGTGATTAATAACATAATTAGAATCTAAATTAAATTCATATGTGATGTAAATATTATGGGGTGTAATGATTGATCATTGCATAGGATGATATGTTGCATAAGTTGTGAATTTACTACTAATCCCGAAATGTCAAATTTTGTAGGGGTTAAACCGAAATTTGACAAGTCTGCAGAACAGTGCTCAAACGGTCGACCGGTTAGCAGTAAACGGTCGACCGATCGGGCACGATCGACCGGATATGTCTTGACCGATAACAGAGAATTTTCATCTGTTCGAACGGTCGACCGAATGTAATCGGTCGGTCGACCGAACATTATGATTAAATAGTTCCTGTTATGGACGGTCGACCGAGTTATTGAACGGTCGACCGAAACCTGGTTCGAGCGGTCGACCGGTCCAGACGGTTAATGCAGAATTAATTTAAGAATTAATTAGATCATGCATGGAATTGGTCCATAATTGTTTTAATTCGTGGCTAAGATTATTTATTATTAAATAATGGATGGTTAGATGGAAGTTTGCATGAAATCATGGGCAAGAGGTTGCACATGAATAGGTAATTTGGAGAGAACTTATAAATACAAGTTTATCTCATTACCTCATTAATTAATTCATTATTTTTCTCATGCAAAATATCTCTCCATAATCCTCCACGAAATTCCCTTAATTCTTAAGATTAGTTTTAGTTTTCAGAGAGCTTCTTCTCAAGGGAACTAAAGAGGGGTTAGTAATTAGATTCTAAACCCTATTGGAGATTGAGAGGCTAGTTCTTCTATCTCCAATCTTGTTTAGAGTTTGGTGAAATCTCGGAGGCATCCGGCGCAGCAACAAGCATGCTCAACGTCTCCGAATCTTCAAGAAGTTTTAGAGAACTTCTAGGTATGAATTTCGGAGTCCCATGTTTGTTTTAATAAAAGTTTTAAAACTAGGTATTGAAACAAACCAATGCATGCATGAAATAAATCATAGAAAATTGCTATAGATCCTTATTACGCATAAAATTCCGAAAATATATATGTGTAATTAAACTTGAAATTGTACAGTGGTATCAGAGCTTAGGGTTCAATTTTCTTATGATTTAAGGCTGTAAACAAATTTAGTTTACCATCTAGGATTTAAACAATTCGTTTTACCGGTTTTTCGGTCTTTAAATGTTTTGTTGAAATAATTCTTTGTAATAATTCGTTTTGAATGGTTTAAGTAGTTTAAAACATGCCATGTAATTATTAGAATTATGATTTAGACATAAGTCTAACTTGCAATAATTTCATTTTAAGTATAAACGATTATTTTGTAAGAGAATCCACAAAATCGAAAAACTGCGGTTCGTCTTTCCTTTTAGGAAATTGGATGGACAACAGATCAAAATTATTTTTGAACTATGGATGAATGAAAAATGTTTTTAATGGATTTCAAAATGTTTTTCAAAGAATTGTTTGAGATTCTAGACGATTGATAAACTAGATTGCATAGTTTATAGCAATATTGCGTGCATGGATGCTCGAGTTGTCTTTGCAGGAATTGTGAGTTTATATGTTCCAAATCAGCAATTATGAATGTATGTAATCATTATTATACAGGGGCTTATGTATGTAAAAGCCAAAATTCTCTCTCTTTCCATCTTTTAGATAGTTGCATTTGCATATGAGAGGTTTTTACATAGGACTTGCACTAGTCGGTTTTTTATCGAATGTGAGGAGCATGTTTATTTTCTGTAAAATCTACATCTCCGTTGCAAGAGGAAGTCGCAGCTGTAGCGCATCGATCGAGGATCGAAGATCAGGGATCGAGGATCGAGGATCGAAGGGAACATATAAACTCAAACGATGTGGATTGTGTGAATGTTTAATTTCTGTTTTTATCTTGCTATGCATGTGATGAATGTGTTGAATGTTAGGATGTGTATGATTAATAATATGCATGATAACCTAAAATTCTAAATCACATGTTAAATTGTCCAACAAAAATTAAGAATAAATTTCCTTCTTATTTCATCCACTAGCAGTCATTGATCGAGGGATACTCTGCTCGCCCTTAGCGGGAGATAGCTCCCTCCATCTTTGGGAATAGTGGGAGATATAATGGTTGTCTATTGTTGTGCACGATTAAATATATGAGGTGCGTTTCACCCTAGTGATCCCCAAATATGTTTAGTTGTGAATACAATGGACAAACGTATCTCGTATCAAATGAAAATAAGTTTTCTTAATATTACCTGGAGCCCTCGCTCGATTTTGGGAAAACGTTTTTCTTACGAGGATAGGTTGTATTCCCTCATAATTAAAACGACAAGAGTCACAAGAGTTTGAAGATGCTAAATGTTGCTAAAATTCAAAAAGGTTGTGATTAGAAAATGTTTTCTTACCTTGATATTGTAATGTATTTGATAGCCCTTAGCTAGTCTATATTACAATTGATGGGATCTTGGATTGTTGCATTTATGGGCAAAATTTTTATTTGCAACATTTACATTTATATTCGATACATGTATGCATGTGTATTAAAACATAAAATTGGCATTAAAACTTGTATGATTTATTTTGTAGAAAAATGTCGAACATCCAACCTATCGTACGATCGATGATAGAAAAACACCCTTTAGCAAATGATGGCTCAAACTTCATTAGTTGACAACTCAAACTCAACATCGTGTTAAAGTTTGAGAAACTGTCTCACATTTTGGAAGGTCCAATCCCAAAGTCGAATGAGAGATTAACCGATGAAGAGAAAGAGGCTAAGGCCAAGTGGGAAGACCAAGAGAACCAGGTTCACGGTCTCATGCTAGCATCCATAGGTGACTCGCTTCAAGCGAAATACTTGGATTCAAAACCCAAGAAGACCATGGAGGCTTTATCTAAGATGTTCATGGATAGTGCCCGAAAGGAGCGCTATAAGACCACCATCGCACTCACAAGGTGCCATATGGCGGAGGAAACATCGTTATCAATGCATTTTCTCACGATGCAAGGGTACCTTGAGATATTGGCAATGCTCTCTTCACCAATGCCCAAGGACATTGCTGAAGATATGATTCTTGACTCTCTAGCCCCGTCCTTCAAGGACTTTGTGATGCACTACCACGTGCGTGAAAAAGGGGTGAGTCTTGAGGAGCTGCACAACTAGGGTTGTGCATTGACCGGGTCAAACCGGTCAACCGGACCGGACCGGTCGGTCCGGGTTCGGTCCGGAAATTTTTTAAAAAATCCGATCCGGTCCGGGATTCGGTCCGGCAAATTTTAAATTTTCCGGTCCGGTCCGGTCCGGGCCAATTTTTATTTTTTTTAAATTTAAGGTAAAAAATCGGGTTTTTGGACCGGTCCGGTCCGGTCTTCGGTCCGCCTATCCGAATTTTTTATGGTCCGGTTCGGTTTTTGGTTCGGACCTAAATTTTGTTTTCCGGTCCGGTCCGGACCGGACCGGACCGATGCTCAGCCCTATGCACAACGCTCTCAAAACTGCTGAAGTTGACATGGGCAAGGGTAGGGACAAGCAAGTCCTTGCCGTCCATGGGAGGAGCCAAAAGATTGGTAAAGGAAAGGGCAAATCTACCAAAAGTAGTTCAATTAAGAGCAAGGGAGTAGGAGGTGCTCGTGCGAGTACCTCGAGGGGAAAATCTCAGAAATCTCCAACTCCCAATACGGAGTGCTTTCACTGCGGTGAAAAAGGACACATCCGGCAAAATTGCCCCAAGTACAAGGAAGGCCTTGACAACGGAGTGATTGAACGACGGCGCCCCAAAAAGGCCAAAGGTATATTTGTTATTGAAATAAATTTAGCCACCTCTGTCCAGGATTGGGTAATTGATACCGGATCTTGTGCTCACATAGTTTCTAATGTGCAGCTACTCATGGATAGGAAGGAACTCGTAAGGAACGAGGTAGAATTTAAGGTCGGAAATGATGCGAACGTGTCTGCGGTTGCACAAGGTTCTGTGGTGCTTCAATTATGTAGTGGTTTAAATTTATGTCTAAAGAATGTTTATTATGTGTCTTCGATTAGCAAGAACATTGTTTTTGTATCATGTTTAGATATGGATAATTTTAATATAAATATTTCAAATTCCTGCTTGTCTATATCGAAGAATGGTGTTTTCTATGCAAATGCGTTCATAAGGAATGGTCTCTATTTGCTTGAATTGAATAATAAACAAATCTTTAATATCAATAACAAAAGACTTAAAACCACTCACGAGAATGATACTCTCTTGTGTCACTATCGTCTTGGTCACATAAATGAAAAGCGCATCAAGAAATTGCAAGAAGCTAACCTTCTTGGTCTACTTGATTTTAAATCATTGGAGACGTGCCAACCATGTCTAATGGGAAAAATGTCCAAAAAGCCTTTCAAGAAGAAAGGTCCAAGGGCGAGTGGCTTGTTGGATTTGATACATTCCGATGTATGTGTCCAATGTGTACTAGTGCACGAGATGGTTTCAGGTACTTCATTACGTTCACGGATGATTGTAGTCGTTGTGGCTATGTTTATCTAATGAGAAACAAAAGTGAGTCCTTTGAGAAGTTCAAAGAATTCAAGAATGAAGTAGAGAACCAACTCGACAAGAAAATCAAGTCTCTACGAACGGATCGTGGAGGTGAGTACTTAAGTGCCGAATTTGACTCATACCTAACGGAGTTTGGTATTGTACCTCAAGTCACCCCTCCCGGTACACCTCAGTGGAATGGGGTATCCGAAAGGAGCAATAGGACATTGCTCGACATGGTTCGGTCAATGATGAGTCATGCGGAATTACCTCTTTACTTTTGGTGTTATGCACTACAAACTGCGGCTTACACACTAAATAATGTTCCATCCAAATCCGTGGAGAAAACTCCTTATGAGCTATGGAGTGGTAAAACACCTAAGCTCAGTTTTCTCAAGATTTGGGGTTGTGAGGCTGATTGACATCATTTCATGCTTATATTTGTACCTTATATCCATTATCTTACACCTAAGCAATGCTACGTGACGAGTTTTATGTTTAGTTTTCAGGAATAAATAGGTTTGAAGAGATGAAGCATAAAAGGACCCAAAAGCTGGGAAAAATGACTGAATTGTGAGATCTGGGGACCAAGATGCAAGGGAGAAGGACCTGAATGCAAGACAGAAGGACCTAAGAGCAAAACAGAATACTTCACACCATCATGGGGAGTATTTTAGCAATTGGATTCGGGTCGGACCTCCAACAAACCAACCAGATGCATCGAAGACCAACAAACACTTCAAGCAAAGCCCACAAAGAAAACCAAACGGATCTAAACCATATAGACCGCCAATTGGCGGTCTGGAACCGCCAATTGGCGGTCCAGATGGCCCAGAATCCGTTTAGTTTTCTGTAGCACGTGTATTAGTGTATGCTTAGTGTATTTTTGGTATTGGTTTAGTCCCACATCGGGGGATTGTCCCGGATTAGCTTTTTCCATGCCTATAAATAGAACTCTTCACCTTCCATTGTAATCACCCATTGTTTGGTGGCATTCTCTCTACTAAGGAGTGAGCCTTGAAGCAATAACTCAAGGTGGAGAAGGATGCTACCTTCAATGTGAGTCATTGTTAATAAAAGTTTATTTGTTTCTTTTAATCTTGCTTTGTTATGTTGTTTGTTTTGTGTGGGTTGCTTTACTTTGTTTAATTTCTTGTTTAGTAGTTTTAGTATCTTAGTTAAATGTTTTCTTTACTTAGTCTAATCAGTAGTGTAATGAGTAGTGAGTAGTTCCATCCCCATTTGGGGGGTGGAGAAATATGTGATATAATTATGTAGTGTATTAAGTGTGTGTTATTTTTATCCATTGAGCTTTATATGATTTCCATAACCATCTAATGGGTCTCCACTCTTATCTTTGATATGCTAATGCTCTTGAATGAAGCTTAGCTTATGCTTTGATTAGTGGACCTATTTTATGGGGAATGATAAGGTTAGGATATGGATGAAGTTAATATTGGAAACACAATTTGTAATGTATGTGCTCTTGTTGCCTTTACCTTAGCTAATGTCTTGTATGTTTTAATGATGTAGTGAAATCTTAATTCATGTAGAGGCATAGTAGGGTCTAGTCTTTATACTTGAGTTCATGTAGCTTCATTCCAATCATTGTCTTGTATGTTTTAATGATGTAGTCTTATCTTAATTCATGTAGAGGCAAGATTGGATGTAGTTTTATGATTTCATGCACTACATGTTGTGAGGAGCTTAATTGACACACACACACACACATCTTTATGTTCACATCAGTTCTCTACCCCCTTTGGGGTTTAGTTTTATTGCTTATCTTCATTTCCTTTTGCATTCTAGTTTAGCATTGTAGTGTAGTTTAGTGTAATACATCTTTCTCCCTTCTTTTTACCTCTCGCCTTCGAATAAACCAAGTGTCGACACACCTCCCAGTGGACGACCCGTATTTGCCACCGCTTCAACGCGGCCGTGCACTTGCGGTTAATATAAAACGATCAATCAGAGGCTTACGTCAAGAAATTGACGTCGATCAAACTTCAACCAAAAGCGGATATATCCTCGTGAGACAAGAGGATACTACTTTTGGCATATCACCTCCAATCGAGTGATTGTAGAGAGGGATGCCACATTTCTAGAAAAGGAATTTCTAGAAAGAGTAAAAAGTAGTGGGAGTAGGGTTGTGCTTGAGGAAACTCAAGATACTCTACAAGATCATGACACGAACGATGACGTTCAAGATCATGAAGGCCCAACCGAGATTCCTTTGGTTAGTGGGAGCGTGATTGAGAGACCATCATAAGAAATTGTGAGAGAATCTCAATCATCCCCACCAAGTGTACGTTCAAGAGTTGAACGTGAACCCACTCCTCAAGAAATTATGGAAGAATTTCGAGAGACACGAAAAGAACCAAAAGAACTGAGAAGGTCAACAAGGGAAAGGAAGAAACCCGACTTATATTTGGGACTTCATGAAATCATGATACTAGATACCAATGATCCCTTGACCTTCCAAGAAGCAATGGAAAGGGAAGACTCCAAACTATGACTTAAGGACATGGAATCTGAAATAGAATCAATGTATGATAATAAAGTGTGGAACTTGGTTGACCTTCCTCAAGGGAAAAAGTCCATTCAAAATAAATGGGTTTTCAAGAGGAAGATGGACATGGATGAGAACTTAACAACCTACAAAGCGAGTCTTGTAGCGAAGGGTTTCACTCAAGTTTAAGGAATTGACTATGATGAAACTTTTTCACCGGTTGCCATGTTCAAGTCTATTCGGATAATGCTCGCTATTGCTGCATTTCATGATTATGAAATATGGCAAATGGATGTCAAAACGGCGTTCCTTAATGGGAACTTGGAGGAGGATGTGTACATGGTACAACCTCAAGGTTTTGAAGATCCAAAGAATAGCGAGAAAGTATGCAAGCTTCAAAGATCCATTTATGGATTGAAGCAAGCATCAAGGAGTTGGAACAAACGCTTTGACGAGGAAGTGAAGAAGCTTCACTTCATTCAAAGTAAGGAAGAACCTTGTATATACAAGAAGGTCAGTGGGAGCCATGTAGTATTCCTAATCTTATATGTCGATGACATATTGCTCATGGGCAATCATATTCCTTTGCTTGAGCAAACGAGAAGTTCATTGAATTCTGCATTTTCAATGAAAGATATGGGTGAGGCTCAATAAATCTTGGGAATCAAGATATACCGAGATAGATCCCGTAGACTCATTGGCCTGAGTCAACGTACGTACATTGACAAGGTCTTGGAAAGGTTCAAGATGAACAACTCCAAAAAGGGCAGTGTGCCAATGAGTATGGGTGTGCAACTCCAATAGTGCATCTATCTCGCAAATCAAGGATCCTAGATCACACCACAAAGTGAAGTACATGGATCGTAAGTACTTCGTGACACGTTACCTCATCGACGAAGGCAAAATAAATCTTTTATAGGTGGACACCAACAGCAACACAGCTGATCTATTCACAAAACCCTTATCCCAAGCCAAGGGCGAAATGCATTTCGAGTCCATGGGATTGAGGAACCATGTAGATTGGCTTGATGATTGATATGTAATGGGGTTTACCATAGTTATTATTGTTTTATACATTGAGTATGTATGTGAAAGAAAACTTTAATAACAAGTGGGAGATTGAAGGGAATGTGTTCTAAAAGATTTACTTTTAAATGTCAATTATTATGAATTGAATGAGAAATCAATTTGTTCCTTGTTTATGTTATTCGTCTTTTAGAAGTGTTAAGGAAGAGGCTCTTGGTCCTTAACCGTAAAGCTCTAAAAGATATTGGTTTACATAAAACAAAAGATATTCGCAATCATGGTAATTAACATGGGACATTAATTACCGAGTTAAGATTGTCGTGTTGGTCATAGATCATTGTAGCTCTACAAGTGAGTGAGACACGGGTATGCAAAAGAGGAAAATATTACTTTTGTATACTGAATAGACCTAATAAGTAAAATATTATAGAAATGTGTTTCTGTGTCATTAATGTTTTACTGTGTCTTTGGTCCTTTGATATGAGACTTATATCCGATCACTTAAGAATTGCTTAATTAGACTAGTGTCTTAAGCTATCGATGAGTGTAGTGTAAAGGCATTAGTTGGGTAAGTATGACTTTCGTTGGAGAAGATAGTTAGTCAAAAGATTATCATTGCCCCTCTTAATTGAGTGATGATATTAGTGGGCCCCTTGATAAAACAAAGTTATAATGTGCACAATGTGATTTGAGTTAAGTCACATATTTATAACTAGCTTAAAGAGATCAAGAAATGGATACTAATACAAAGATGACACAATACTACTTTGTGTGTATTCTTAATATCATGAGGCAAGGGACGGACACAAGTGGTGCACTCCATCACTAAATGGATCGGGTTTTGGTTCAAGTGGAATTAAGACATCTAACTAATTGGGAGCTATAATGTGTAGCTAGATACCGCTTATAGCTTGTGATATTAAGCTCTTAATATCACTGCCAACTTAGTCTAGATCCTCCCATAGGTCACACCACAAAACTGGGAAACAAGAAATGGGGATTTTGAGTTCATAAGATGTGTCGGGTTTCATGAAGAAAATATGACATATAGGGTGAACAAGCAAAGTCAAAATTATGTTGTGATTAATAACATAATTAGAATCTAAATTAAATCATATGTGATGTAAATATTATGGGGTGTAATGATTGATCATTGCATAGGATAATATGTTGCATAAGTTGTGAATTTACTACTAATCCCGAAATGTCAAATTTTGTAGGGGTTAAACCGAAATTTGACAAGTCTGCAAAGTAGTGCTCAAACGGTCGACCGGTTAGCAGTAAACGGTCGACCGATCGGGCACGGTCGACCGGATATGTCTCGACCGATAACAGGGAATTTTCATATGTTCGAACGGTCGACCGAATGTAATCGGTCGGTCGACCGAACATTGCGATGGAATAGTTCCTGTTACGAAAGGTCGACCGAGTTATTGAACGGTCGACCGAAACCTGGTTCGAGCGGTTGACCGAACCTCGAAACGGTCGACCGGTCTAAGCGGTTAATGCAGAATTAATTTAAGAATTAATTAGATCATGCATGGAATTGGTCCATAATTGATTTATTCGTGGCTAAGATTATTTATTATTAAATAATGGATGGTTAGATGGAAGTTTGCATGAAATCATGGGCAAGAGGTTGCACATGAATAGGTAATTTGGAGAGAACTTATAAATACAAGTTTATCTCATTACCTCATTAATTAATTCATTATTTTTCTCATGCAAAATCTCTCTCCATAATCCTCCACGAAATTCCCTTAATTCTTAAGATTAGTTTTAGTTTTCAGAGAGCTTCTTCTCAAGGGAACTAAAGAGGGGATAGTAATTAGATTCTAAACCCTATTGGAGATTGAGAGGCTAGTTCTTCTCTCTCCAATCTTGTTTAGAGTTTGGTGAAATCTCGGAGGCATCCGGCGCAGCAACAAGCATCCTCAACGTCTCCGAATCTTCAAGAAGTTTTAGAGAACTTCTAGGTATGAATTTCGGAGTCCCATGTTTGTTTTAATAAAAGTTTTAAAACTAGGTATTGAAACAAACCAATGCATGCATGGAATAAATCATAGAAAATTGCTATAGATCCTTATTACGCATAAAATTCCGAGAATATATATGTGTAATTAAACTACGGAATGTGCCTATGGTAGGTCTCCTTGGGAGACCCGATGATGATTGTCAGACTGATGTCCAGTGTTACCCTTCGGGGGAACTGTTTTCCTTACTGTTGATGACATGACATGCTACTAGTATGATATGTTCATTTGTACTACTGCATGCATATAGGTGAGCTTGGCATACAGGGTTTCCTTATGGAAACTCAGGCATTGTTGTTGCAAGTTTTATTTCAGGACCGCAATAGGTCCAGTTGGGTGGTGATCAGCGGGGGCGCGCATTTTGAGATCGGATCCTCTCATTCGGGCCACTGAGGTCGACATGATTATTTATATCTCATTTGCTTTATCTGATGTAATCATGTAGTTTTTGACAAACTCTGATGTAATATGGTGCACCGCTTATGTGTTTTATGAGAAGTAATAGTCTCGTCTTTGATGATTGATCTCTATTGTCTTGATGAAAAAATTAAAAAAATTCCGCTGTTTCGGGATGTTAAAATTTGGTATCAGAGCAGTCGAACACCCTTGTAGTAATAGGACACATGCATTTTATCTTTTGGCATGCATTCATGTCTGAAGTTTGTGATTGTTTCTTCTGTCAGATGCCTCCTAGACGCATGAGAATTTCTCCGCGGGATCGTGATGCCAGTGATGCCACTGACGGAGCCAACTGGGACAAGTTGGGCGAGTTTCTGGAGCGTCAGGAAGCCCAGAATGTGCAGGGCGGGATTGTCGCTGAGTACGATCGATTTATGCGTCAGCACCCACCGCGTTTTGATGGCAGGAGTGCTCCAGAGGTAGTGGAGGACTAGGTCTTCAAGATGCAGAAGATCTTTCGAGCGATTGGAGTTGCACCTGAGAGGAGGGTGAATCTTGCCACCTATGTGTTTGATGGTGAGGCAGCTAACTGGTGGAGAACCGCGTCCACGGTTATGTTTGAGGACCGTGAGGACATCAGCTGGGAGGAGTTCTTAGAAGCATTTCACGAGCAGTTTTCTCCCCAGCATGTCAGGGATCGGAAGAGAGAAAAGTTCATGTCGCTGGAACAGAGGGAGATGACTCTAGCGAGTTACATCAGCAGGTTCAACGCTTTGGAGCGTTACGCCCAGAGATCTGTGTAACCCCAGAGCAGCGGGCGAGGAAGTTCGTGAAGGGACTGCGGTTGCCGCTCCGATCACGCGTGATCAACAGCATGCCGCAGGCCCTTACTGATGCGGTGAAGCATGCTACTATCATTGAGCAAGACCAGAGGTAGTGTCTTCAGGAGGCGAGGAAGGCAACAGTGAGCACTGGTAGTCGAGCAGTCGGTCGTGGAGCAGGGAACCCGGGCAAGAGCCCCAGGTTGGATGGAGGAGGAGCACGTCAGTCTGGAGTGTGCACCTTCTGTGGGAGGTTTCACCCAGGTTAGGAGTGATTCAGGCGCACTGGAGCTTGCATGGGGTGCGGGCAGTTGGGTCACTTCATTCGGGAGTGCCCGACTAGGCAGGGCGAGCCTAGCAGGAGGTTTGGGCCACCAGTAGCAGGGAAGAGCGGAGGCAGTTGATCCGTTATTTTACCGGGACAGGGCAGGAAGACCAGGTGAGTCTTCACTATCCAGGCTGAGGAGGCGAGGGACTCCAACACTGTGGTTGAAGGTACACTTTCTGTTTCTGGTTTGATAGCGCGTGTGTTGTTTGATTGCGGTACCACTCACTCCTTCATTTCAGAGATGTTTGCTGGCGAGTTGGGTCAGACCCTGTGCTGCTGACTGATTGTTTGGAGGTTAGCACGCCCATGGGTGAGGTGGGAACTGTGGGGAGTTATTTCCCCAGCACCACAATTATTTCGTGAGGCCATAATTTTCCGGCAGATCTGGTCTTATTACCGATGGAGGACTTCGACGTCATACTGGGGATGGATTGGATGTCACAGTACGACGTGCGAGTCTTTTGCCGCGAGGAGAAGATCCTGATTCCGATGGAGGGCTTGCCAGATGTTTTGATCAGAGGGACGAGGAACAAAGGGTGTTGTCTGATTGTGTCGGCAGTTAAGGCACAGAGGACTAATACAACAGGGATGCAGAGCGTTTGTGGCCACGCTGGTTGTTCCTAATCCTGAGACAAGGAGGTTGGATGATATAGAGGCTGTACAGGAGTTCCAAGATGTGTTTCCTGCAAAGATTCCATCATTACCACCGTACCGAGAGATCGAGTCTGACATCGAGTTGGTGGCGGGTACGACACCTCAGTCGAAGGCACATTATCTCATGGCACCTACTGAGTTGACAGAGCTGAAGAAGCAATTGCAGGAGTTGATGGACTCCGGGTTTATTCGACCGAGTGTTTCGCCATGGGGAGCACCTATGCTCTTCGTGAAGAAGAAGGATGGGTCGTTGCGGATGTGCATCGACTATAGGATGCTGAATAAGTTTACTGTCAGGAACCAGTACCTTTTGCCCAGGATTGATGACTTGTTTGATTAGCTGCATACGACGAGAGTGTTCTCGAAGATTGATCTGCGTTCGGGTTATCACCAGTTGCGGATCAAAGAGGCAGATGTTCAGAAGACAACCTTCAGGACGCGGTACGGGCACTACGAGTTCTTGGTCATGCCGTTTGGACTGACGAATGCACCTACAACATTCATGGACCTGATGAATAGGACCTTTCTTAGTGTACTCGCCTGATAGGGAGCAGCATCGAGAGCACCTGAGGATTGTGCTTGACATCTTGAGGGATCAACAGCTCTATGCCATGTACACAAAGTATGAGTTTTTGTTGGATCAGGTGGCTTTTCTGGGGCATATTGTGTCAGCGGATGGGATTTTGGTGGATCCGGCGAAGGTTGAGGTAGTGACTCAGTGGAGAGCCCCGACGAGCGTGACGGAGATCAGGAGCTTCGTAGGGGTGGCAGGGTATTACAAACGGTTCATACAGGATTTCTCTAGACTTGCATCGTTGCTGACAGCGTTGACGCAGAAGGGCGTCAAGTTTGTTTGGTCCCAGAAGTGCATGGACAGCTTTCAGGAGCTGAAGAGACGACTGACGACAGGACCGATTCTGACTCTACCGAGTGGCAGTGGAGGTTATGTGATTTACAGCGATGCGTCAGGGATTGACTTGGGCTGTGTTTTGATGCAGCACAGGAAGGTGGTGGCGTATGCTTCGAGACAACTGAAGGTGCACGAGAATAACTATCCTACTCATGATCTGGAGTTAGTAGCGGTAGTTCACGCGTTGAAGACCTGGCGGCACTATCTTTATGGCGAGCAATTCGAGGTCTTCACGTATCATCAAAGCCTGAAGTATTTATTCTCGTAGAAGGAGCTGAATATGAGGCAACACAGATTGCTTGAGTTCATTAAGGACTACGACTTCACCATCTCCTATCATCCAGGGAAGGCGAATTCGGTTGCAGATGCGCTGAGCAGGAAGGTAGAGGTGTCAGTTGTGAGTTTGTGCATTCAGGAGTGAAGGCTACTCGAGACGTTGTCAGAGTGGAGGTCGTTCACAGAGGGCTCAGAGGGAGCAGTGATTGTTGGGCTTCGAGTGGAGCCGCAGACTGTCTCACGTGTGGTGCAGGCGCAGCATAGGGATGATGAGTTAGCTGGTCTCCTATGGTTAGCTTCCAGAGATGGGTCAGACTTCAGCGTGGGCGTTGATGGTGGTTTGAGGTTCATGAGTCGGATCTGGGTGCCGAAGGTCGATGGGCTAAGAGATGACATCATGGAGGAGGCACACAGAGCGAGATACACCATTCACCCTGGGAGCACGAAGATGTATAAGGACCTGCAGCGGAACTTCTGGTGGAAGGGTATGAAGAAGGACATCGCGGAGTTTGTGGACTGATGCTTAGTCTGTCAGCAGGTGAAGATTGAGCATCATCGACCAGCAGGACCGATCTAGTGTATTGAGCTTCCTGAGTGGAAGTGGGAGCACGTGACGATGGATTTTGTCACAGGGTTGCCGAAGATGAAGAGATTTCACGAAGCGATTTGGGTGATAGTCGATCGACTGACAAAGTCGGCGCACTTCTTAGCGATCGGGACCACGTTGCCTTTGGAGGGTCTACCTAGGTTGTACGTGGAGGAGATAGTTAGGCTGCATGGCGTGCCAGTGAGCATCAACTCTGATCAAGATCCTCAATTCACTTCCAGATTTTGGGGGAGTATGCAGTAGGCATTGGGGACGCGACTGAGGTTCAGTACAACATTCCATCCGCAGACAGATGGTCAGTCAGAGAGGACAATTCAGATCTTGGAGGATATGCTGAGAGCATGTACGCTGGATTGGGCAGGACACTGGGATGGGCACTTGCCGCTGATAGAGTTTGCCTACAACAACAACTACCACTCGAGTATTGGGATGGCACCGTACGAGGCATTGTACGGGAGGCCTTGCAGATCACCAGTATGCTGGAGTGATGTGGGCGAGAGACAGTTAGTGGGGCCAGAGATTGTGCAAATGTATGCAGAGAATTTTGATGTGATCCGGAGGAGACTGACCACAACACAGAGCAGGCAGAATAGTTATGCTGATCGACGCAAACGGGTGTTGAGTTTCGAGGTGGGCGACCACATGTTTCTGACGATTTCCCCGGCCGGAGGAGTGATGAGGTTTGGGAAGAAAGGGAAGCTCAGTCTGAGGTATGTAGCGCCGTTTGAGATCCTCAATATAGTTGGAGAGGTTGCCTACCGGATTGCAATGCCACCGTAATTTTCAGGTCTTCACAATGTCTTCCACGTATCAATGCTGAGGAAGTACGTTGCAGATCCAACTCACGTCATTGACATTGCAGTGCCAGAGATCCAACAGGACTTGTCGCTCGAGGAGAGACCAGTCGAGATCGTTGATCGCATGGATCATCAGCTCAGGAGGAGGACCATTCCGATGGTGAAGGTCGGGTGGCAGCATCACAGCGAGCGCGAGGCCACTTGGGAGATCGAGGAGGAAGTCAGAAGGCAGTATCCAGAGCTTTTCGGTGAGTAGTCTGCTATGATTTCGGAACGAAATCCTTTTAAGGAGGGTGGATTGTAATAACCCTAAACCCGATTTAGGTTAATGTGGATTAGTAAGGACGTGATTAAGGAGGAGGTTAACATGGGGAAGAGGAGGTGAACAGTGGGCTGGTGATGGATGTAGGGAGGTGAGTCACTGTTGGTGAGGAGATGGGTGTTGGGTTTAAAAGCTGGAAACATCTCTCTCTCACTTTTCTATCTCTGAGTTCGTTCTCTCCCTCTCCCTCAGTTGATCAAGCACCAAAGGTCGTTGGCGAGTGTAGGCGTGCGGTTCCGGAGTGAAGCGTGCGGAGGTGGACGCGTGAGAATGTGACGGAGGTGACGTTGCGCGAGTGAGGCTCCGGCGGATTTCGTTGCTTCGAGAGGTATGTCGGCTTCTTAGTGTGTTTTGTTGTTCTCCCTCATGTGAGGGATGTGTTGGTCGGTCGGGGGAGGTCGGAGACCTCTCCGGCGATGAGTTTTGGCATAATTCCTTGGTTGGCGCAAGGATGAAGACGACCAACGGTCGACCGGATTCCTTCGGGCGGTCGACCGATGTAGTGTATTTTGCCCGATATTAACCTTTACCGGTCGAACGATGCCTTGGGGTGGTCGACCGGTTGTGCATTGTGCTGGTGGGTTGGGATTACCTGTCGTGTTTCGGTCGACCGGTTCATTGGGTTCGTTCGGCTGGAACTTAAGTGTACTGAATATAGATGCATGATAGTTCGACCGATTGTTTATATGCGTTCGACCGTTTGTGACTTAGAACTGCTAGGATGCCCTCGTAGTTTTCGGTCGACGAGACCCCTGTGTCGGTCGACCGGTAGCATTGAATTGATGTTGACCAGACTCCAGATTTTGACCTCGTATCGGTCGACCGGTTTTAGATCTCCGTTCGACCGTTGGGACTTAGGTTTTGCGCAGAGAGTTCGACCGTTGCAGACTTTCGGTGGGAATCGATCGATCGGGTTGCCTCTTTCGGTCAACCGTTTGTGCACAAAACTGAATTCCTGGTCCTTTTCGGATGCCAACTCTGTCCACGGAAACCCGTGTCCTCTCCTTGTGCGTGAGCCGGGAGATGACGGTGGGCGCGTTACACGTGCCTGCCCAGGGATCGCCGTGTGGAAGAGTGTGGGTGTTCGGGACATGTCACCGCTGCGTATGGATCGTGACTTGATGTGATGAATTGATGGTTGTAGAGTAGCAGGCCTGAGGGATCGCGGATCCCAATGTATGATGTTGTGCGAGCACGCAACTGTCGTTGGGTGAGGTCACTACCGGCCTGGATGGCTACGGAAGTTGTTGCCGTGCTTTTGTAGCGGCGCGGTTGGTGTTTGCGGTTCGTGGAGCCTGATGACCTGGAAGACTTCGGTCTAGACCCGTCCGATGTTGTGCCGGACGTATTGATTGGACCACCGATGTTGTGCCGGTGATGCCGTCGATGTTGTTCCGGCGACGATGATTGATGGGTCGATGTTGTTCCGGCTTTGTTCCTCAGATGGGCACCTACTGAGATGATGATTGATGGACCGACCGAGCGACGGCTCCGTTGGTGTGGTTTCGACCATGAAATTACAGATATGTTTCTTATGACACGGACCTAGCGGATGCTCCTTGCCGAACCCCATGATTAGTGTATCCGCGTGTGGTGAGTGTCACGTCTTGTTCCGCTAGACCGTATGTGCCTACGGTAGGTCTCGTTGGGAGACCCGATGATGATTGTCGGACTGATGTCCTGTGTTACCCTTTGGGGAAACTGTTTTCCTTACTGTTGATGACATGACATGCTACTAGTATGATAGGTTCATTTGTACTACTGCATACATATAGGTGAGCTTGGCATATGGGGTTTCCTTATGGAAACTAAGGCATTGTTGTTGCTTGTTTTATTTCAGGACCGCAGTAGGTCCAATTGGGTGGTGATCAGCGGGCGCGCGCATTTTGGGATCAGATCCTCTCATTCGGGCCACTGAGGTCGACATGATTATTTATATCTCCTTTGCTTTATCTAATGTAATCATGTAGTTTTTAACAAACTCTGATGTAATATGATGTACCGCTTATGTGTTTTATGAGAAGTATCAATCATGTCTTTGATGATTGATATCTATTGTCTTGATGAAAAATTTAAAAAAAATCTGCTGTTTCGGTATGTTACAGCTTCCATTAACAAAATCAAGTTAAGGTGCTATGAGACCACAACACCTTAATATTTGATTGTCGTTGGGTTGATTCTGGTGTTGAATCCTTGATCCTTAATCTAATGATTCGCTGTAGTGCTTGAGGTATATTTTACTAGCTTTAGTCTTTAGATGTAAGATTGATTTCCTATAGCAATGGATTCATTTCATTTTTTGGTCTTGACTATACAAAAAATAGATACTTACAACTTGGGCAGCACCTGTTAGATTCTGGAGTCTTCAGAATTTTTCCTCGTATGTTCAACATAGGCTAGGGTTCCTCCTGGTGTGTGGTTGTGGAGTAATTAATATAAAAAAGTCATCCATAAAATGGTGTCGGGGTTGGATAATTTTTTTCAAATAATGGTTGACCTTCTTTCGTTCTTACACCGAAACAAATGTTATCAAAAGAAATCATGTTGACCATCCCCCCTCCCTCGTTTCCCCCCAAAAAATGTCGTAATTGTGCGAATCATATGCTAACAAATATTATTTTTCCCTTCTTCAATCTGTGTGTTTAAATAGAAATCTTCGGTTATGGACCAAAGCAATTGAAATATACTATCACATTTTGATTCATATTTTCCTTTGTGAGAATATTAGTTTGGCATCCACAATCATAAAATTTTGGTTCCAATAGTAACTGCGTCATGTGACGCTTTGCCTTTCATCATCTTAGGTATTACCAACTTATATCCTATGTTTTAATCGGGTTGCTTGCTAATGTGTAGATTCTTCAAATATTCCCGTAAAAAAGAAGTGCATAGTAACGATCTGCACACTTATTTGAGCAAAACCTGCAAACATACATTGCTGTAAATTAAAAAATATATGAACATCATCCCAACGTCAAACAAGAGAAGGTAATGGTCATCACCTTTACACCAGATATCTTCAGAAAAATGTCGATGCATCTAACATGATTATCAATGCGAGTCTTTATATTTGAGTACTAAAAAAACCAAAGCTAAAGACAGAATTCCAGATCTCCAAAACTAGTCGCCTAAGCCGATCAAGGAAAGAGAAACAAAGTGGTGCCAATCAAGAAACATCGTCAATGATTGATCTCAGAAACAAGAATTCCAGCTTTCAATTCCAACTTTCCTTGACTTATTTTTCCAGCCGCAGCAAACCTTGCACATTAACATGCCTGGTGAATCGGAATTGCACCTTAACATGGCTTCAAGATGGTAACTAAATTTTTGTTTGACGGGTTACCTCGAAATTAAGATGGATAAAAAACCGACGGTGGGAGCTACGGAAGTTGATGATATGATCAAACAACTAATGATTAGTGAAGCGTGGCGTGGTTTCCGGCCGGAAACAGAAAGGCGAGGCCGAGGAGGAGTATCATAATACCGACCGGAACGAGGAGCAATATCAGTGGCGGTGTCGGTAGAGAAGGGATCCAGAGTGGGAGGAGAAGCAAGCAAGCAGCCAAAGCCATGAGGACGAACACTGAGCCCAAGTTAAAGTGTCTAACCATACCTCCGGCCTCGACCACGACCACGACCACGACCAGGATTTGTTAATGGTGGTAATGTTATTGAGTCTTGATGTCATTCCGAATCATGAGTCCTCAATACTAACCATGTTGTGTCCACTCCTCACCTGTGTCCCTTGATTTGTGTGGCAAACGTGGTCCAGCTGTGAAGTAATACAGATAAAATGGGGTTCCAAATTAAACGTGCTCGCCATCGATATTAATATGAATTTCAAATATTTCAAAAAAATTGAAAAATTATTAATGATTTGTAAATAGATTTTGGTATATTTGTTGCGAGTTTTTTCTTCTTCTTTTTACAAGTTGAGAATTTCTTATACTTGTTTTGAGATCAATTTCCGTGGTTAAATCATTTGATTCGTTGACTCGATGGTGGTAGGGTACCTAACGCATGAGATGACAAGTTCTGCGATATTGGTGCTTTCGCCATTTGTCAAAGATTTATTCAGTAATCTCGTCAAAAAATATATCAATTACATGTTCGGCATTGAAATTGCATTTTCTTTTGATTTCGTTAATTTAAAGGATAAGGTGTGTATATGTCTACAATAAGAAGTGTGTCTGTCCAGAATAAGTTGTGTCTGTTCAGATTACGTTATATGTCTGTCCAGAATAAGTTGTGTGTTTGTCTAGAATAAGTTTTGTATCCGTCCAGATTAAGTTGTGTGTCTATTCAAAATAATTTGTATTAGGAAATCAAATGTTGCATGTGGAAATCAAATGTTGCATTTGAAAACGAAATGTTAAATGAGAGAACGAAATGTTGCATGGGGAAAGTAAAAATTGTATGTCACACAAAATAAATATGTTATTTATTTAATTTGAAAAGGTAAAAGACATTTGACTTTTGCTGACTGAATTGCTGACTGTACTTACCATGTTAGCGCGCGTTCTGAACGCCGACATCTGTATATCACTGGTACGAAAAATACTTGGTGTCGAAAATTAGAATAGGCTATCATGATAAATGGACTTTGTGGACATCAAACCAAGAATTTCAACCAGTCAACACGTCCGAGTATTTGAAAAAAATGTTTTATCTAAAAGCTGCCAAAATTTTCACAGCGACTTAAAAGAAATAAATGAGTTATTATCTTAAGTTTTGCATAGACGTTCGTGCCAGCACATCATATTAAGCACAAAAGAAAGAATTGCAAATTACATTAAATTAATATTTGTCACAACACCACAGAAATTGCTTTCCATTTCAGTCAATTTTTAGCATATATAGAACGATATTTCACGGCCAGGATTGATAACCCGCTTGTAGAGTTGACACCAGTAACAGTCAAGCAAACTCGAACGACAATATGAATCACAACAGACCAAAATTTACCGAGTCGATCAGTAGCAGAAAGAGTTGACACCAGTAACAGTCAAGCAAACTCGAACGACAATATGAATCACAACAGACCAAAATTTACCGATTCGATCAGTACGTAGCAGAAAAAAATCTCAAGAATATCACCCACAGGCCACAAACCAAAACAGGTAATAAAACAACGGCTGGTGCGAGAACCGAAGCGTCGTAAATCCAGCAACACTATCGATGTTGTCTCCCTGCCAGATGCAACGAATCCACGTTTCCTCGAACCCCAACCCAGTCCCATTTGTGGAAACATGACAACTACTCCTACCATACTAAAAAAAACATCGTTATACACCGACGCGGGCGTCCATTACGCGTCTTACGTGGCACCCAAAAGTTGACGAGTCAGCGTCTAGGCAGATTGACACATCACCCTTTCCAAACGCGTCTTTAATAGGTTTTTAATTTTTTTTGACGGTTTTCCAAGTACGACGGTTGCTTTCTAAACCCCAGATAAGACAGCGCCAGACACCCTACTCACGACGGTTCGGATACGGAGGAAGATAACAAATATCCAGATCGAAATGGAGAGTCCCGCTTTCTTTCTCCTTGGAGTACCTGTGAACGGAGGAAGCCAAAAGAGAGTTTCTCTCGGTTTCTTACCCTCTCTTCGACTCCTGCCGTTGATAGCGAACCTGTGCCAGAACTGGTGGGTCTATTTAGTTTTTTCGGCTGAAGTATAGGATCAGGGGTAGTTCCCCTTACACCTGAAGACGTTGCCCTAATTTTAGGCTTAAGTATGCATGGGAAGACCGTTGTGATGGAACCATTGGGTGTACAGAGGCGAGAAGAGGTAAACCTTGACAACACACAACTGTTAGGTCATCTGACGGCAACCAGTGTCATGTGCAAGACGGAGGAGTACGTTTGTCTCCAGATTTCTTTCATCTTCAACCATTTTTTGTTCTTTGATGGAACACTTCGACCGAAGAAATGGTTCATGAACCATTTGAGGGACATCAGACGCATAAACAGTTCGCATGAGCACGTGCAGTTCACGGAGCCCTGGTTGGGGGCCTGGAGAAAGCCAGCTTAGAACTGCAGGAGAGGAGAAAGGCATGTAACTTCATTATGAGGCAGGGGAACATCGACGATTGTGTGACAATACTACAAATAAGCGTTTTTGCTCTTAAGTTATGCGTTTGCTCCGTTTAAATTGTGAGTCTATCCGGAAAAAGTTGATTATCTGTCCAGATTAAGTTGTGTGTCTGTTCAGATTAAATTGTTTGTATGTCCAGATTAAATTGTGTGTCTGTTCGGATTAAATTATTTGTCTGTCCATATTAAATTGTTATTTCTGTTTGGAATTAGTTGTGTATCTGTTCAGATTTAGTTGTGTCTGTCCAGATTAAATTGGGTGTCTGTTCAGATTAAATTGTGTGTCTATTCGAAATAAGTTGTGTCTGTTCCGATTAAATTGTGTGTTTGCTCAGAATAAGTTGTGTGTCTGTTCAGAATAAGTTGTGTGTCTGTTCAGATAAAGTTGTGTGTCTGTTCAGATTTAGTTGTGTGTCTATTCGGATTAAATTGTTTGTCTGTTCGGAATAAGTTGTGTGTCTCTTCAGATTAAGTTATGTGTCTGTCCATATTAAATTATGTATCTGTTCGGAATAGGTTGTGTGTTTGTTCAGATTAAATTGTGTGTCTGTTCGGAATAAGTTGTGTGTCTGTTCGGAATAAGTTGTGTGTCTGTTCGGATTAAATTGTGTGTCTGTTCGGAATAAGTTGTGTGTCTGTTCAGATTAAGTTGTGTGTTTGTCCAGATTAAATTTTGCTTCTGTTATGAATAAGTTGTGTGTCTGTTCGGAATAAGTTGTGTGTCTGTCCAGATTAAATTGTGTATCTGTTTGGAATCAGTTGTGTGTCTGTTCAGATTAAATTGTGTGTCTGTTCGGAATAAGTTGTGTGTCTGTTCAGATAAAGTTGTGTTTGTTTAGATTTAGTTGTGTGTCTGTTCGGATTAAATTGTGTGTCTGTTCAGAATAAGTTGTGTCTCTGTTCGAAATAAGTTGTGTGTATGTCCAGATTAAGTTGTGTGTCTATTCGAATTAAGTTGTGTGTCTGTTCGGAATAAGGTTTGTCCATATCAGGGGTTGTTCCTCTATTCAGAGTGTGTAGTTTGTCTTTCCAGATTAAGTTGTTTGTTTGTTTAGAATATGAACGTACGTCTGTTCAGTCGTTCTAAACAGTTGATCTTTTCCATTTGAAGGTGTGGCTTTGTGAGAAATTCAGATTGAGGGAACCCAGACGCGGAGTATATCCACGAATGAAAAGTTAGACGGAAATGTTTGGGAAATGTTTAACCCTGAGGAAATGGGAGGAACGTGGAATTACCTTACCTCAGATTTACAACGGCAAGTTCGACCTGATGGGGGCTCCATCACTAAGTGATAGGGAGCTGGAACTGATTAGTTCTGTTCGAACTCCTATTCGAAAGGGGTTAGCTTCAACATGCAGTTTGCCAAGGCTCCAACTGCTAGACTGTAACATTCCATGTGACCCGCTGCTCCAAGAGTTGGAGCTGAGTGAGGTGAAGACGAAATGACTGCAAGCCGAAGCTTACCTTAAGAAGGTGACACAAGAGGTTAACAACCTGAAGGAAGAACTGAGGATGTCCCAGGAAGAGTGTGGGAGGCTGAGGGAAGAAATTGTATATCTTCGAGGGACAGGGACAAGTGAAAATACTTGTGGGGAGAAAGACGAAGATCTAAATAAAGAGGAGGAGAAGGAGGAAGAGAGGAAGATGGAAGAGAAGAAGAAAGAAGAGAGGAGGAGACAGGAGAAGGGAGAATAAGAAAGGAAGAGGGAGGAGAAGAAGAGGGAGGAGCAGAGAGAGAAGCATAAGGAAGAAGAGAGGAAGAGGGAAGACAAGAAGAGAGAGAGGATGAGAAGGAAGAAGAGAGAGAGGAGGAGAAGGAAGAAGAGAGAAAGAGACAGGAGAAGGAAGAAGAGAGAAAGAGAGAGGAGGAGAAGGAGGAAGAGAAGAAGAGGGAGGAGGGGAGGAAGAAGGAAGAGAAGAATAAAGAAGAGGAGAAGGAACAAGAGAGCAAGGCAAGGAAACCAAACTGGGGTGTGAAAAGACAAACACTCGACAACCATCGTGGAGCAGCAGATGAAGGAAGATGAAGAGCGGGGCAAGAAGAAGAAGGTGGAAGAAGAGCAAAAGAGAAGAGACAGAACGGCTCAAAGGAACCAAAAAAAAGGGAAAAAACATAGGACAATTATAGGTTGGTTGTCCACTTTGAAGGGACAAGGCCTGATGTTGACATGGCTGCATTGGGAACGTTGTCAGCTGATGAGGTCAGCATGATATTGAACTTGACCGCAGCCAACAAGGACAATAGAGAGGTGACCTGGAGAGGCGATATGTGTAGTCTAACACACACCGACCTGAAGGAACTTTTAACGTCTGGGATGGATATGACCGACCAAACTATCAAAGCTATGCTTTCGGTTCTCGAAGAAAGACGCCCACCACAAAAAGTTATATGCATATCAACATTCGAGTCAGGGCGAATTGTGGGTGGCCAAGGCAGAGCAATTGATGATTTTATCCTCCCTAAAAGAAAAGGTGTGTCTCCAACAGAGACCGTAATCGCACAACCATGCTGGTCTACAGGTCATTGGACTCTGGTGGTTGTCCACGACCCGTACAAGGAGATCTTCGCGTTCAACAGTATCTCTAGGGAGCTAGAGCGAGGTGAAGATCCAGAGCAGACCATAGGCGTACATGAATGCGCAGCAGCGGATGTGGCTGAATACTGAAGGGACCTACTAAAGGTGGATTGGCCCTTGAGAATCCTCAGGAAAAATAGCCAACGACAACAACGGGGAGCAACGATTGCAGAGCCTTTGTTTTATACTCGATAAGGTGCCTAATGCTAAAACTTGACCCGACGAAGGAGAAGGACCCCAAGAACATCCACTGTAACAGGGGTGAATTGGCGGTCATGTTACTTAGGGACCGCCGTTCGTGTGTGCAGATCTGAAGTCCAATTTTTTTAGTGTTCAATTTTTTACATGTACAAATTACAAACTCTTTTTTTTGGTTATTTTTTAGTGTTGTGTTTTTTAGATGTACAAATTACAAACACTTTCCTTTCATTTTCAACGATAGGTTTGTTGGTTGAGCTGAAAAGCAACACACCTAAAACCAAACAATCACAAAACTTATAACCGAACAGATCCACACCTTAAACCGAACATATCCATACCTTAAACCGAACATATCCACACCTTAAACCGATCAGTCATACAACTTAATCTGGACAGGCAACCAACCTAAACCGAACAGACACAACTTAAATCGAACAGACACAACGTAAACCGAACAGATCCACACCTTAAACCGAACAAACACAACTTAATCTGGACAGACAACCAACCTAATCTGGACAGATACACCTTAATTCGAACAGTCACATAACTTAAACCGAACAGATGCACACCTTAAACAGAATAGACATACAACTTAATCCGAACAGATCCACACCTTAAACTGAAGAGTCACACACCTTAAACCGAACGGATCCACACCTTAAATTGAACGATCACAACAACTTAATCCGAACAGATCCACATCTTAAACGGAACAGATCCACACCTTAAACCGAACAGTCACACTACTTAAACCGAACAGAGCCACACCTAAATCGAACAGTCGCACAACTTAATCCGAACAGATCCACACCTTAAATCAAACATATCCACACCTTAAACCGAACGGATCCAAAACTTACACCGAACAATCACACAACTTAAACCGAACAAGGACACAACTTAATCCGAACAGACCATGTATAACAACCATTTAAAGATCCAAACAGATCAACAATTAGAAGTTTCTTGGTTTTACAAGAACTGAAAATAACAAGAAATATTAAATTAAGGAGGAAGTTCCTCGTAATATGATGAGAATTAAATTTATACCGCAAGTGCACGACGTCAATGAAGATGTGGCAAGTACGGGTCGAAGACAAGGAGGGAGAGATATTGTTATTTTTGTGATTTTCGATTAAGGAAAGAAAGAGAGAAAAATAAGGTTGGTTTGAGATTTTTGGATTTTTTAATTTCTAAAGCAAGAACAACAAAAACAAATAAAAATAACACAAAGATGAATGAGAGTCCGGCGGGTGGGGGATTAGATATCGGGTTTTGTTTAGAGAATTCTGAAACGTATAATAAATCACATTAGTTATAAAGCATTACATGATAAATAATTCAACATAAACTCAAGTAATCAAAATATACTAACACGAAATTAAAATAATAAAATCATTCTTCTTCTCATCACCCTAAGTCCGTCACCCCCACCCTTTGGAGAGAGTTAGAAACTCATGGATGGAGGGAAGGAGAAAGGGGCCTAGAGAAACTACAAAAGAAAACTAAAAACACAAAATAAAAGAATAGAATGTTATTGCTAAAAAGAAGAGGAGGAGAGGAGCCCCTTTCAATACATGATTCGGCATTATTTATAGCCTCAACCGGGGATCCTAATACATAAAAGGAACGTACACGCGTCAATACAGCATTGGTAAAAATTTAAGCGCACAGATCAACTTTTGTGCGGTGGAATCGCCGCATTTTGTACATGAGGTGCGGCGGAATTGCCACCTTTTTGGTTCGGAATCGATCCGGATTTTTCTTGTGTGTTTATGGTATATTTTAGTTGTCCTTTGCGCGTCTGAATTAATTATTGCATATCTTTGGAGATCCGAGTTAATTTCTTCATATATTTGGAGATGAAAATTGATTTTTCTGTAGAACTTCTCCAAAATAATCTTTTGGTACTCGTAATTTGCAGTCGGGTCCTCGACTTTTGCAATTAAGTCCCTGACCTTTTTGTAATTAGGTCTTTGAATGCTTTTATGCTTGGATGGACTTCAATTTGAATCCCGATAATCTTGAACTTGGTCTTTATGATAGAAATGAGTCTCTTGCACGCGTTTATGCTCGGGATATGGGTAATTTGCATTCAGGTCCCTGTATTCTGTAAATAAGACTAAACACATACCTTAGTAGCATTCATTGATATAAAATTAATCTAAATGAAAGACATATGATGCAATGCATCATAATACAAATTCATGTCCCAATCAGAGAAAACAGGATCCCCGGGTTTCGGTGCGACTTCGTGCAGCGACGATGTAACCTTCATCTTGAACTTTCTCTTCTCATGTTGGGCATGCTTTTTATGGTTTATTTTAATTATCTTCTCAGCTAAAGACACTCGACGTCTAGTCAGCGGTCTTGCTATACGTCTGACCATATATGGATTAAGAACTGATGTACCCACAGACTCAGGTTCATCAAGTCGAACCAAGAACTGGGTAGTGTGCATACGTGCCTTAAGCAATTCAATACACTTGACGGCCTGAAGATACATTTCGTGGGAAATGAAGGCTTCCTGTGCGATCCAAACGACACAATCCATGATGTCGTCGTGACGACGAAGCGCATCCTTCTACAATCACATGTGAAGTTCATAGATATGTTTTGTACTAGGAAACGTTCCAGCAGTAGTTGCTCACCAGCCAAAACACGTTAAGATACCTTGTAATAAAATGTGTCATTCGTATTCAACTCCTCCGATATATCGCAATATATCATCTTCCCAATTTCTAACTGCCCTTTCTTGAAGACCCCTACCGTATACAACTCGCTCATCTATCTCTCGAAGGGATACATTGAAACCAATTGGGGTCTCTTATGAAGACAATGAAAATCTGATAGAGCTTCCTTCTCGTACTTATGGCGGAGCGCAAGTTCGTATTGTTGAACAAACTGCTTTATGGTGGTCTTTGAAGTAAGATACTTGTCAAAAAAGGTGTTCATACTCTCGCTTCTCTGAGTAGATGCCATTCCCGCGAAAAAACTATCACCAACAAATGCAGGTATCCAAGACACTCGGATTGCATAAATCGATTTGAGTCAGCTATGGTTCTACATGTCAAAATCAAGAAGGAAACCCTACCAATTACGATCAAATTCTGCTGGGGTTTTGGAATCATATACAATCAATTTCAGATCAAATAACATGTTCTTCTGATACTGCGTCGACAACTTTACGGGAGCTTTGTTCATTATGTGCCACATACTGAATCTGGGAAGACATTCCTTACAGTAGCAGAAATGACGCCACATTGATCTGTTATGATGGATGGGGGAGTTATATCTGCAGAATGTGGGCAATTTCAAAGGAGTGACTCATATATTGAAAGGTACAAAATCCTACTTTGAAAAATTTAACCGAAAAGTCACACAACTTAAACCGAACAGTCACACAACTTAAACCAAACGGATCCACACCTTAAACCGAACAGACACACAACTTAAACCGAACCGATCCACACCTTAAACTGAACAGTCACACAACTTAATCCGAACAGATCCACACCTTATACTGAAGAGTCACACACATTAAACCGAACGGATCCACACCTTAAACCGAACGGATCCAAATCTTAAACCGAACAGTCACACCACTTAAACCGAATAGTTCCACCACTTAAACTGAACAGTTCAACCACCTAAACTGAACAGATACACACCTTAAACTGAACAGTCACAGACCTTTAACTGGACATAGCCACACCTTACCGTTCATGCATGACAACCATGTTTGGAACAACCATATGTAATTTTCAGTGGTCTCAGAAAACAGCAAAGCGCAACGGAGCAAAATTGACTCGAAATGGTGATTAACTCCTACAAATGGGGCAAAGGGCATGTCGTATTTGTTTGTAATGCAGGTAGTGTTGTTCAACGTTTTAATTTAAACCGCAAGTGCACGGCCGCGATGAAGCGGTGGCAAGTACGGGTCGTCCTCAGGGAGGTGAGTAGCCTCTTGCTTGTACGAAATCAAGTGGCAAAAATAGGGGGAGAAAAATGTTTATGCTACTCTCCTCTATACTACGCTAAGAAGTAGGAAATGCGAAAGGAAGAACCAAACAATGAAATAATAACTAAGCTAAGAACAAAGGAAGAATGCTGGAATACAGATATGGGAAAACCCCTAAGGGGTGGAGGGAGTGCACACATGCAAAGAGGTGGTTGTAGAATACATTTTTTAAGCACATGAAGGTGGTGTTTATCAAGCAAAGGAAGTGTCTAAATATTATGGCAAAACCTATCAATCTATTCACCAACTTAGTTGATTAACATTTACATATGCAAGTTGTTTATTTCAGAACCTAAACAAGCATGAGAGGTGTCTGATAATTTTGGCAAAACTCATCAAGTTATAAATTCTATCCTAAACAAGCAAGCATACATTCATGTTTTATCAACACACCGGAAATAAAGCATTCAATCCATTCTCATTTGCATGTATGTACATCTACTCCACCCCCAAAGGGGATGGAACTACTCACTAAACATTACACTAATTATTAAACTAAACAAAGAAAGCATATTAACTAAGCTAATAAAACTAATGAAATGAGATTAAGCAAAGCAAAACAAGAAACATAAAACAAACAACATAATAAAGAAAACTTGTATTAAAATGACTCACATTTCAAGTAGCATCCTGCTACTTTAGTGTGTGCTTCAAGGCCTCACTTCTAGTAGGAAGAATAGCCACTTAAAATATGGAGTGATTACAATGGAAGGTGAAGAGTTCTATTTATAGCCATGGAAAAAGGCAAACCGGGACAATCCCCCGATGTGGGACTAAACAGATACCAAACATAGCCTAAACATCCTCTAATACATGTGTTGGAGAAATTTTAGCGTATTTGGGCCAAAATGGACCGCCAATTAGCGGTCTTGGACCGCCAATTGGCGGTCTAAAAAGTCCGGATCCATCTGGAATTTGTGCCGGGCTTTGCTTAGTGTATTTGGTGGTCTTGGATGCATCTACTTCGTTTATGTGAGCTCCGACCCGAATAGAATTGCCAAAATACACCCCATGATGGTGTTGAGTTTTCTGTTTTGCTCTTAGGTCATTCTGTCTTGCGTTTAGGTCCTTCTCCCTTGCATCTTGGTTCCCAGATCTCACAGTTCAGTCCTTTTTCCCAGTTTTTGAGCCCTTTTATGCTTCATCTCTTCAAACCTATTTATTCCTGAAAACTAAACATAAAACTCATAACATATCATTGTTTAGGTGAAAGATGATGGATATAAGATACAAATATAAGCATGAAATGATGTCAATCAAATACCCCGACACCTAACTTTTGCTAGTCCCGAGCAAAACAAAGAAAGAGAAAAGCATACGAAAAACAAGAAATCCTAACTCACTTTCGTAGGAATCACGGTTGCACTTAGCACGTGCAACAAGCCGTTAAACCTCCTTGTCGCCAAGGAGGAGGAGTGTTGTCTCCTGAGGGTTTTCAGCGGATATACCCACAAAATCCGAACAAGATGCATTAATCAATCTAGCTACACGACTCGTTGGACTCATTTTGTCGATCATGGGATGCGGTAATACTACGGGTAGACTCTATATGTGTAATCGGTCCACACACCTAGCCTAATGAGGTATTCATGAAAGTTAGTTAAGGACTTAAGTGAAAGACATGGCAACCTTAACCTCTTGATGTGATACATTGTGTGAAGTCCATTTTGGTTCTTATTTGATTCTTTTTTTTTCTTTTTCTTTGGAGCATTTTATTGGTTGGTGTTTGATTCTCCCAGGGTCAGGTTTCGTGCATCATTGCCTATGAGGACTTACACTATCACGTACACCTTCCCCCAAATCTCCACATAGGGCGATCCCTACCACCCGTGTAACAGGAGTTCGGTCGGTGCATCCCAAGTCAGACGACTCGAAAGAACCAGGCACAAAGTCCCCTCAGACCTACTTTCCCGAGTGATAGGAGCCGTGCGAGAAGAGAGAACACCACTTATTTATTTATCTACATGGGAACCGAAACCCTACACTTAAGTTTCACAAAAAGAGATTAAGATCCATTGACTACGACAAACTTCCTTATACTAACAGACACAAATTATTTGACTCACTAGGTTCATGGTGGACTTCCTTAAATGTTTGAGTGCTGAAACCCTATGATTACACGCCCCCTGAGGGAAAACCGGGGTGCATCCTAACGACTCGATAAGACCGAAAGCCAGTAAACTAGAAATCCTAATGCATCAAGTTCAAGACAATTTTGGGAGCTTTCTTTTTAATTTGCCTCTCAACGGTTTTGCACATGCTAAACACACGAAAAACCCACAAAACATTTTCTTTAGCAAACACACGAAGATTTTGAAAGAAATGTGAAAATTTTAAAGCACTAGGCAAGCAAAAGAAGACAAGTCACCCAAGGATCATGGCAAGCAGATATATCGATATTAAATGCGGCACACTAACATGACCCTAGCAGTACACACAAAAGAAAAGAAAACCAAAGAAAAAAGACTCGAATATGTACACACGTAAAACACCCCCCCCCCACACCTACCTCATGCATTGTCCTCAATGAATGCGAGCAAGATACTACATAGATATATGCATGAAAAAGGAGAGATCTCACCAACATGAAGTACAAAGGGAAGTTCAAGGTCATGTTGATGGACACGAACCCGAATTCCCTCAAAACCTGTGAGATGCTGAAGAAGGGAGATAAATACGTGAAGAAATGGGGCCCTAGTACTCAAGGGTTGGAGCCCACAACAATCGATGCTCATTGAAGGAGTCTTTTATTGCTTTTTTCGATTTTTTGTTTTTTTTGTTTTTTTTGTTTTTTAACATGATATATACAGCAGCAATAATATTCTCATAATCATTTGGTCAAGGAACATCAAATGAGAACATCAAGTCATGAGGACCAGAGACTTGCCGAGATGGGCAAACTCCACTGGTACTCTGAGGTGTCATGAGGGGTGAAAGGTCAAAGCTGAAAGGCTCGAACCCCTCATGATATTGGTTGGGTGTGGGCAACAAAGAATGAAGTTGTGTTGCCTCACTAGGGTTTAATTGTTCATCGAAGAAAACCCTCCAACCAATAGGCGGGTGCATCGGAATGAGTTCCTCAGGCTCATTCGATGGATGCAACAGACTTGCATCACTAAGAATGGGGCTTCTCCCCAAGTCATCCAACAAGGACCTCCCACCATCATTTAGATCATCAAGCATAAGCTCGGTCATAGGTGGATCCTTGTTGGAGTCAATATGAAGCTCAAATGGCTCAATGGCCACGGGACATGAGGTAGAGACACCTTATGGTATAGGCATATGATGAGGTGTCTCACTCTCACTAGTACACTCAACTGAATCATGCAACGAACACTCCCTTTGGACATTCATGTTCGAGGCCAGCTCACTCTGTTGCATTGCGAAGACAGGCAATGAGTTTTCGCTGGGCCCACGAACATTCTCAACGGGTTGCATTGAGGTTAGGGGTGTTCGTTGATTTTGTGGTGCTTTCTCCAATTAGCGGATGAGATTTAGATTTAAAGGTTCATCCATGGGTTCGTGTTGCCTACCAGAGTTGAACACATGAAACTCGACACTCATGTTACTGAATGAGAGCTTCATGAGACCATTTCTACAATTAATTAAGGCATTGGAGGTTGCCAGAAATGGTCTACCCAAAATCAAAGGTATTTGAGAGTGGGTGTTCGCAACAAGATTGGTATCGAGGACAACAAAATCGACTGGAAATATAAAATCTCCAACTTTGATAAGCACGTCCTCGATAATCCCCATGGGAATACGAATGGATCTATCCGCCAATTGAAGGGTGATCTTAGTTGGTTTCAATTCTCCCAAGGTCAATTGTTGATAAACAGAGAATGGGAGGAGGTTGACCGCTGATCCTAAATCAAGCAAAACATTGCTCATTCTAGTGTCCCCTATCGTACACTGAATAGTAGGATAACCAGGGTCTTTGTATTTTGTGTAGGTGGGATTGGACAAAAGTGAGCTGATATTTGCAGCCAAGAATGCTTTCTTAGGAACATTGCTCTTCCTCTTGGTTGTGCAGAGATCCTTCAACACTTTGGCATATTGAGGTATTTGTTGGATGACATCCAACAAGGGGATGTTAACCTTTACTTGCTTAAACACCTCTAATATCTTGTCCATGTTGTCACTCTGCTTTTTGGTTAACCTACTTGGATAGGGAGCTTTTGGCAGGTAGGTTTTCTGCGGTGCCTGAGAAGGAAGCCTTGGTGTATTACCCTCACCCTCAGCCTCTTCTTCACCACCATTCCCACTGAGGGGCTGCATAGATGGTGGTGGGTGTGGCAAGGAAATGTGATTGTCAACCGGTTTTCCATTTCTTAAGGTAACAATGGCATTGACATGGTGAATAGGTTCCTCCACATGGTTCACTTGCCTCCCCCGAGGTACCACATTCTCATTTTGCATGTGTTGTTGCTGGTACACACGGGGGTTAGCCTCAGGCTGGCTAGGAAAAGACCATCTCTCTCTTTCATGTACAGACTGAGCCAATTGACCCATCTGAAGCTCTAGAGATTTGATGGTCTGCTGATTTGAAGTGAGAACTTGACTCGTGGTCGACATAAAATTTTTCATTGAGTTTTCAAGTCCATGAGTCAAGGTCTCAAGCGAATTGAGTCGGGTTTCCATATTGTTGGAATTTGGGAAACCCGATTGATTGGTGGTTTGCGCTTGGGGTGGCTGATAGGATTATGCATGCATGGGAGGTTGGTGTGATTGGTAAGGTGGTCTAGAGGAGTTTGAAGGACCACCCGGGGCATTATTTTGGTTCCATGAAAAATTAGGGTGGTTCCTCCATCCAGGGTTATAAGATGATGAGTATGGGTCATTCCTAGCTTTGTCATAGATGGCGTTGACACGCTCCATCTCAGGAGGAATAGACACACACTCACTTTCTACATGACCTATCCTACCAGATGAATGACAGGGAACTGGACTAGATGTGGACATGTGAGGTGCACCCTGTTGGTTTTGGAGCTCAATCGAATCCATGCGGCGCATTAAGGCCGCCATGCGCGCCTCGGTGGCCGTAGTGGTATCGACAACAAATACGGCACCCGATCTAGTTGAGTTTGCATTCGCGATCCTTGCTCCTATACTCGATGATGCAGGTGGCTCCCTCACACTCTCCCATTGCATGGTTTTCTCAGCGAGGTCTTCTAGGAAAGCCCATGCCTCCCTTTCATCCTTTCCCAAGAACTCTCCTTGACACATGGACTCAAGGAACGTTCTTGACAGGATGTGAAGACCTTCGTAAACAATCTGACAAAGGCGCCACAACTCGATGCCATGGTGAGGGCATGAGAATAGTAGCTCCTTGAACCTCTCTAAGTATGCATGGAATGGTTCAGTCTCATGTTGATAGAACGAATTGATTTCGTTCCTCAATTTTTGAGTCCGATGATTTGGAAAGTACTTCTTGAGGAATGCAGATTGAAACTCGTCCCAAGTCTTAAAGGCATTCGCCTGGTTGCTGTACAACCACTTCTTGGCATCATCCTTTAGTGCAAAAGGAACGAGCCTAAGATGGATGGAGTCTGTGCTAAGTTGTTGCAGCTTGAACATAGCACAGACCTCCTCAAATTCCCTGAGAAAGATATAGGGGTCACCCTTCCCAGTGAAGCGAGGGAGCATGGAAATAAACTGAGGCTTAACCTCAAAATGGTTCCCATTAGCCTCTGGTAATACGATGCATGAGGGTAGAGCTGTACGGCTCGGGGAGCATCGATCACGTAGAGGTATGGGAACGACAACCGGACGCTCAGGTGGGTCCAGCAACTGCTCCTCCTCGAGGAAATTAACAACCATTGAACCCGAACTATGTGCGACACGAGAGGAGGAAGGTGTCGAGAAATCGATGACCGAAGCCGGATTGACAACGCTCCTCGTCAAACGACCACTCTCGTCTCGTGTCCACGAAAGCATGCACAAAGGTGCACACACACCAAAAGTTTTTTATTTTTATTTTTTTAACAAAGAATGTACGTAGAGGAGAAGACGGGGGGACACAGGAGAGAAAGAATGACTCAGGAGAGAAAGGAAGAAGTCCTTATGCTACGGCGGATGGGTACAGGTAGAAGCACACAAGCAAACAAGGCTCAAGTAATCCTAAGGTCGCTATAGGTCCTTACAGCTAGACGACGCCTAACTGCGAGGTCACACAACCTCAACACGCCTCACCTCCCTACAACGAGGACCACAAAGCCCAGCAAGTGAGTCCAGATCCGGAGATCTCGTCTCTCCTACTATCGACAAAGTGGGCAACGCCGATCAGGTTATGACGGTAGGGACCGGATCACTCTCCTAATGCGTCCGAATTCCTTAAGGCCAACGTCTACTTGATTTTAGAAATTAGGCTCTTGATTAGTGTGGTTTTTGGGGCGAAGGAAAGGGTGATGAAATCCCCCACCTTATCTTTTACGGGACAACCCTTCCTTAGTAGCGTTTTGGAGTCTTAATCTAACAATCAAATTGATGCATTGCATACATTTCATCATATGTATTTCATTTAGATTAATTTTATATCAATAAATGCTACTAAGGTATGTGTTTAGTCTTATTTACAGAATACAGGGACCTGAATGCAAATTACCCATATCCCGAGCATAAATGCGTGCAAGAGACTCATTCATGGCATAAAGACCAAGTTCAAGATTATCGGGTTTCAAATGGAAATGCATCCAAGCATAAAAGCATTCAAGACCTAATTACAAAAAGGACAAGGACTTAAGCACAAAAGTAGACAAGGACTTAATTGCAAAAGGCCAAGGACCTAATTGCAAATTACGAGTAGCTTTTATTATTATGGAGAAAATCTAAAGAAAAATCAATGTGGATCTCCAAATATATAAAGAAATAAAGTCGGAGCTCAAAAGAAAGGAAAGAATCAATCCAGATGCGCAAAGGATATTGAAATCATACCATAAACACACAAGAAAAATCCGGATTAAATCGGAGCTAAAAAGGTGGCGAATCCGCCACACCTTATGTACAAAATACGGCGAGTCTGCCGCACCAAATTAGATCCATGCTCTAAATTTTTTACCGGTTGCGTGTTAACGCGTGTACTTTCCTATTTTATACGTAAGTCCCTTGTATCGGCTATAAATAGCCCTGAAACGATGTTGTGAGGGCCCTTAGCTTATGTTCTAGTTTTTATTCCATAATTTAGTAATAAAGTTTTGTTGTTTTATTTTGTGTTTTTAGTTTTCTTTTGTAATCTCTCTAGGACCCCTTCTCCTTCCCTCCTTCCATGAGTTTCTAACTCTTTCCAAAGGGTGGGGGTGATGGATTTAGGGTGATGAGAAGAGAATAAGGTTATTATTTTAATTTCGTGTTAGGATATTTTGATTACTTGAGTTTGTGTTAAATCATTTATCATGTAATGCTTTATAACTAATATGATTTATTATAAGTTTCTGATTTCTCTAATCAAAACCCGAAATCTAAACCTCCACCCGCTGGACTCTCACCCTTCTTTGCTTTACTCTTAATTTGTTTTTGTTGTTCTTGCTTAAGAAATTAAAAACCAAAAATCTCAAACCAAACGCATGTTTTCTCTCTTCCTTCCCTTAATTCGAAAATCACAGAAATAACAATATCTCTCCCTCCTTGTGTTCGACCCGTACTTGCCATGTCTTCATTGACGCCGTGCACTTGCGGTATAAATTTAATTCTCATCAAGTTTTTGGCACCGTTGCCGGGGAGGCGACGCAGATTTTGTTTTTTGTTGATTTCGATTCTATTCTGTTTATCTTGTGCGCGATCTAAGTACTTGGATTTGTATTTCAGGAGACATAAAAGCGCGCGGGGAAATCTGAACGCAGTCTGAGCAACAAAGGCGGTGGGATCGCCGCATATCAAGAAGAACTTGCGGCGGAATCGCCGCACAACAGAGGCTTCTGGGCTTCAAATTTTTCTGGGGTCGTCTCCATCTCTAGGTGGATGCGTAGATCATCTGGAAAGTTCGAGAGCGGGCGGTGAACCCGACTGAGCATTGCGTAGGTAACTTTTGTTGCCTTTTTCCTTGTACTTTCTAGTTTCGGAAAATTTCCTTTTGTAGAACTGCACGTGTTAAGCTTAAATTCCATAATTGGCAATAATTCAACTCTGACCTAAAAATTGGCAAAACTAGAAGAACTTAGTGCATGCATCATATAATGTTTTGTTTGCATTATTCTTGCTAAATTCTTGCAAATTAATTCTTGTTGAAGAGTGCTGGAGGCAAGGTACGTATCGTGGTTTTATCGATTGCATTTAAGCATATAATATAATTTGCATGCAACCTTGAAATTGCCCCCCTCTAAAGGCCATTGTTTGACTATCTTTGTTAGATCTAAGTTAAATTATCTTAAGGGCAACTCCGTAGGGAAAGATACGGTGGGGATTTCATCACCCTTCCGTGGCCCACAAATCACAATCCTAAAGTGTCACCTAAGCCTTAAAATTAAAATCAATTAGACATTGGCCCCTAAGGACTCAGACTCATTTAAGGAGAAGAATTGGTTTGACTTGCTATGACCTGAGGATTAGGAATGAAATTGTTGCATTCGTTCAATCTGAGAGCGAGCCGTTCTATTCCTATCTTGAAAGATTTAAAAGTGTGCTGACCCAATGCCCTCATCACGGAATTCCAAGATGGCAATTGTGCCAAATAATTTATGAAGGATTGACACCCACATCTAGGGTTATGGTAGAATCCGTAAGCCAAGGGAACTTTATGTCAAAAAATGAAAATGATGCCTGGACTTTTCTTGAGGATTTAGCTGAAAACAGTATGCAATGGGACAATGCTAGAACACCGCTTAACCCGAGTATTGGATCGAGAATAGCAAGTCAACCCAAACCAGATGTCTTAGCTGTAGATGCCAACATAGCGGCTGAAGCAAAACTAGCTACCCTTATGCGCAAAATGGAAAGTCTAGAGCTACAAACCCGAGTGAATCAAGCCTCGTCTATCCCTTGCTCTAGATGTGGTCAGACTGGTCATTTAATGGAGGATTGTGCGGACTGGGAACAAGTTAATGCCACGTTTAACCATGCTAGAAATGACCCATACGCATCAACCTATAACTCGGGTTGGCGTAATAATTCCAATTTCTCATCAAACCGACAAGGTCAACCTCCTAGACAACAACCAAACCCGTATAACCAAAATAATACATCATCTGGGTTTAGTAACAATGGAGATCATGAGGTTAGGTTGACAAGCTTGGAAAATTTGATGAAAACCTTTATACAAACAACCAACCAGTCCTTCCAAAGGCTAGAGACACAAGTCAGCCAACTAGCACAAATAGTAGGTGAAAGAGAAAAGGGTCGGTTTCCAAGTCAACCTGAGGTGAACCCAAGATCTAATAATCAATATCAGCCCTATCAACCACCTTCAGGAAATAACAACCCTAGACCGGTTCAAATGGTTAATGAGGAAGGACCGTTCCAACAAATAAATGCAGTAGTATCATTACGGTCCGGAAGACAAGTTGATAACAATGTGGTAAATCCTAGAACGTCTAATCAATCTAGCCATCAAGCAACCACATATGACCTAACAATTGAACCTGACGTCCAATCTGAAATGCCCAACCCACCTACTCAACCTGAACCCATAGCTCAACCTGAGCGAGTCTATGTTCCTAAAGCTCCGTTCCCCAATAGACTCAAAAAGAACTCAAGTGCACAAATGGAGAAAATCTTGGAAGTATTTAAGCAAGTTAAGGTGAATATTCCACTCTTAGATATGATTCAACAAATACCTGCTTATGCTAAATTCTTAAAAGATTTGTGCACTAAAAAGAGAAAAACCAACGTACCAAAGAAGGCTTTCTTAACTGCAAACATAAGCTCTAGTTTGTCCAACTCATCTCCTATAAAATATAAGGACCTTGGGTGTCCCACAATTTCATGTGCAATAGGAGATACTTTTATCAACAAAACCCTTCTAGACCTTGGTGCTAGTGTTAACCTACTCCCGTTCTCTGTCTACGAGCAACTCAACCTTGCTCCACTAAAACCCTCTAAGACAACTCTTCAATTTGCTGACTGCTCTATTAAGAAACCAAGATGTATAGTAGAGGATGTTTTGATTAAGGTTGGTGACTTCATTTACCCAGTGGATTTTGTCGTTCTAGACACTGAACCTGTTGTCGATCCTAAGAGACAAATCCCTGTAATACTAGGCAGACCCATTTTAGCCACTTCTGAAGCTTTGATAAATTGCCGAAATGGGCTCATGCAACTATCTTTTGGAAACTTAAAAGCTGAATTTAATATCTTTCATGTTGATAATGAGCCAGAAATAGTATGCAATCAAAGTGATGTTGTGATGAGATCGCGTATTTATAAGATTTCTGAATCAAATAAATCACCACAAAATCAAAAAGGAAGTGAGAAAAGGAGGAGTAATTCTGCGACACACCCACCATCACTCGAACAAATAAGAGAATCAATACATGTGAGGGGTGTGCAATCTGTGCCTCAGGATTCTCAGTGCAACATGTGGCACAATTCAACTGGATACATGCACCAACAAGGTGTCATTCAATCCAGTTCTGACTATGGTTGACTCTGAGCAAATTCAACCCCTCTACCGCAAGTTGACTCAGGTAATAAGTGCATTTGCTTTATATTTGCATACATTGAGGACAATGCATGATTTAGGTGTGGGGGGTGTCTATCTATCTATTTTATTTTTCTGTTCTTTTAGTAAAAAAAAATCAATGTTCTAGGACATAGCTTAAGATTGAACTGCCAAAACCTGAGTACAAATTGCATTGAGTTTTTGCTCCTTATTATATAGTTCTGCTTGTAGAAACTATGACATAAATCTAAGTTCCAAAGAAATAACCCATTACCCTTTAAGACATGTATGCACTTAAATTGGATGAATCAAATCTTTGAAGTGGTTGATAAAAAGCAGAGGTTGAGGAAAATATACCGGGAAGTGTGGACTTCTAATAGCAATTAAGATTTGAGGAAAATAAAAGTGAGGAAAGCACATTTTGCAAAATGATTACAAAAGCCCAAGCCTTTGAGTCACTGGTCCGTAGGGGTATCTTGAAACCCGGTAACTTGAGTTTACCAGCTCGGGATTATCGACCAAACTCGCTACACGAATGCAAAAAGGGTAAAAGTGTCCAAAAGCAAATGTGTTGAATCAAAAAAAAAACTTTAAGATACTCAAGGCCCAAAGCTAAAAGAATGATCCATGTCATGGTTGATCCGAATGATACTTCACCACCAGAGGAGGCGTGCAAAATAATTTAAGTAATAACATGTGTAGAAGGGTTAGTGGTGTGAATGTTGGAGGAACAAAGAACAAGTCAGACTTTTTATAAGTTAGATTTGTATAATGAGCATGCAAGAATTCTCAGTTAGATGTATAAGGTTGAGGTGGAGATATTGAGAGTTATTAATGAAATGTTGAATTAAGACTTTATGGGTGTGTCAACTGAAAACCCTCACGAGACAAAACTCATCCTCTAAGGAAACTTGGGGGTTTAAAGGCTTGTTGCACATGCTAAGTGCAACGTGATTCCTACGAAAGTGAGTTAGGATTTCCCTGTTTTAATTTTTCTTATATTCTGTTTTGCTAGGGACTAGCAAAATCTAGGTGTGGGGGTATTTGATGCATTGCATACATTGCATCATATGTCTTTCATTTAGATTAATTTTATATCAATAAATGCTACTAAGGTATGTGTTTAGTCTTATTTACAGAATACAGGGACCTGAATTCAAATTACCCATATCCCGAGAATAAATGCGTGCAAGAGACTCATTCATGGCATAAAGACCAAGTTCAAGATTATCGGGTTTCAAATGGAAATGCATCCAAGCATAAAAGCATGCAAGACCTAATTACAAAAAGGACAAGGACTTAAGCACAAAAGTAGACAAGGACTTAATTGCAAAAGGCCAAGGACCTAATTGCAAATTACGAGTAGTTTTTATTATTATGGAGAAAATCTAAAGAAAAATCAATGTGGATCTCCAAATATATAAATAAATAAAGTCGGAGCTCAAAAGAAAGGAAAGAATCAATCCAGATGCGCAAAGGATATTGAAATCATACCATAAACACACAGGAAAAATCCGGATTAAATCGGAGCTAAAAAGGTGGCGAATCCGCCACACCTTATGTACAAAATGCGGCGAATCCGCCGCTCCAAATCAGACCCATGCTCTAAAATTTTTACCGGTTGCGTGTTGACGCGTGTACTTTCCTATTTTATACCTAAGTCCCTTGTATCGGCTATAAATAGCCCTGAAACGATGTTGTGAGGGCCCTTAGCTTATGTTCTAGTTTTTATTCCATAATTTAGTAATAAAGTTTTGTTGTTTTATTTTGTGTTTTTAGTTTTCTTTTGTAATCTCTCTAGGACCCCTTCTCCTTTCCTCCTTCCATGAGTTTCTAACTCTTTCCAAAGGGTGGGGGTGATGGATTTAGGGTGATGAGAAGAGAATAAGGTTATTATTTTAATTTCGTGTTAGGATATTTTGATTACTTGAGTTTGTGTTAAATCATTTATCATGTAATGCTTTATAACTAATATGATTTATTATAAGTTTCTGATTTCTCTAATCAAAACCCGAAATCTAAACCTCCACCCGCTGGACTCTCACCCTTCTTTGCTTTACTCTTAATTTGTTTTTGTTGTTCTTGCTTAAGAAATTAAAAACCAAAAATCTCAAACCAAACGCATGTTTTCTCTCTCTTCCTTCCCTTAATTCGAAAATCACAGAAATAACAATATCTCTCCCTCCTTGTGTTCGACCCGTACTTGCCACGTCCTCATTGACGCCGTGCACTTGCGGTATAAATTTAATTCTCATCAAGTTTTTGGCGCCGTTGCCGGGGAGGCGACGCCGATTTTGTTTTTTGTTGATTTCGATTCTATTCTGTTTATCTTGTGCGCGATCTAAGTATTTGGATTTGTGTTTCAGGAGACAACAGAGCGCGCGGTGAAATCTGAACGCAGTCTGAGCAACAAAGGCGGCGGAATCGCCGCATATCAAGAAGAACTTGCGGCGGAATCGCCGCACAACAGAGGCTTCTGGGCTTCAAATTTTTCTGGGGTCGTCTCCATCTCTGGGTGGACGCGTAGATCATCTGGAAAGTTCGAGAGCGAGCGGTGAACCCGACTGAGCATTGCGTAGGTAACCTTTGTTGCCTTTTTCCTCGTACTTTCTAGTTTCGGAAAATTCCCTTTTGTAGAACTGCACGTGTTAAGCTTAAATTCCATAATTGGCAATAATTCAACTCTGACCTAAAAATTGGCAAAACTAGAAGAACTTAGTGCATGCATCATATAATGAGAACTTGACTCGTGGTTGACATAAAAATTTTCATTGAGTTTTCAAGTCCACGAGTCAAGGTCTCAAGCGAATTGAGTCGGGTTTCCATATTGTTGGAATTTGGGAAACCCGATTGATTGGTGGTTTGCGCTTGGGGTGGCTGATAGGATTGTGCATGCATGGGAGGTTGGTGTGATTGGTAAGGTGGTCTAGAGGAGTTTGAAGGACTACCCTGGGCATTAGTTTGGTTCCATGAAAAATTGGGGTGGTTCCTCCATCCAGGATTATAAGATGATGAGTATGGGTCATTCCTAGCTCTGTCATAGATGGCGTTGACACGCTCCATCTCAGGAGGAATAGACACACACTCGCTTTCTACATGACCTATCCTACCACATGAATGACAGGGAACTGGACTAGATGTGGACATGTGAGGTGCACCCTGTTGGTTTTGGAGCTTAATCGAATCCGTATGGCGCATTAAGGCCGCCATGCGCGCCTCGGTGGCCGTAGTGGTATCGACAACAAATGCGGCACCCGATCTAGTCGAGTTTGCATTCGCGATCCTTGCTCCTATACTAGATGATGCAGGTGGCTCCCTCACACTCTCCCATTGCATGGTTTTCTCAGCAAGGTCTTCTAGGAAAGCCCATGCCTCCCTTTCATCCTTTCCCAAGAACTCTCTTTGACACATGGACTCAAGGAGCGTTCTTGACGGGATGTGAAGACCTTCGTAAACAATCTGACAAAGGCGCCACAACTCGATGCCATGGTGAGGGCATGAGGATAGTAGCTCCTTGAACCTCTCTAAGTATGCATGGAATGGTTCAGTCTCATGTTGATAGAACGAATTGATTTCGTTCCTCAATTTTTGAGTCCGATGATTTGGAAAGTACTTCTTGAGGAATGAAGATTGAAACTCGTCCCAAGTCTTAAAGGCATTCGCCTGGTTGCTATACAACCACTTCTTGGCGTCATCCTTTAGTGCAAAAGGAACGAGCCTAAGATGGATGGAGTCTGTGCTAAGTTGTTGCAGCTTGAACATAGACAAGACCTCCTCAAATTCCCTTAGAAAGATATAGGGGTCACCCTTCCCAGTGAAGCGAGGGAGCATGGAAATAAACTGAGGCTTAACCTCAAAATGGTTCCCATTAGCCTCTGGTAATACGATGCATGAGGGTAGAGCTGTACGGCTCGGGGAGCATCGATCACGTAGAGGTATGGGAACGACAACAGGAAGCTGAGGTGGCTCCAGCAACTGCTCCTCCTCGCGGAAATTAGCAGCCATTGAACCCGAACTATGTGCGACACGAGAGGAGGAAGGTGTCGAGAAATCGATGACCAAAGCCGGAATGACAACGCTCCTCGTCAAACGACCACTCTCGTCTCGTGTCCACGAAAGCATGCACAAAGGTGCGCACACACCAAAAAAATTATTTGTATTTTTTTAAGAAAGAATGTACGTAGAGGAGAAGACGGGGGGACACAGGAGAGAAAGAATGACTCAGGAGAGAAAGGAAGAAGTCCTTATGCTACAGCGGATGAGTACAGGTAGAAGCACACAAGCAAACAAGGCTCAAGTAATCCTAAGGTCGCTATAGGTCCTTACAGCTAGACGATGCCTAACTGCGAGGTCACACATCCTCAACACGCCTCACCTCCCTACAACGAGGACCACAAAGCCCAGCAAGTGAGTCCAGATCCGGAGATCTCGTCTCTCCTACTATCGACAAAGTGGGCAACGCCGATCAGGTTATGATGGTCGGGACCGGATCACTCTCCTAATGCGTCCGAATTCCTTAAGGCTAATGTCTACTTGATTTTAGAAATTAGGCTCTTGATTAGTGTGGTTTTTGGGGAGAAGGAAAGGGTGATGAAATCCCCCACCTTATCTTTTACGGGACAACCCCTCCTTAGTAGCGTTTTGGAGTCTTAATCTAACAATCAAATCCCCAAACAAAACGCTCAACTCACACTTGTTGCAATGCACTTCCTACTAACTAATGCATGTTCATATGAAATGCATGAATGAGAGTAGAAGGTGCGTACCTCACGCCAGCTCTCAGCAACAGAAAATAAAGCTAAGATAAAAGACAATCTAAATGCCTAAGTCACATACATGATGCATGAGCTAAACAAAAAGAATGCCTAATCTTTTGCTTTGAGTTTTAGGGTCCAAGTTGCTTAAGGGAAGTTGATTATTAATCTGGGAACAATCTAAGAGTTAGAACATGCAAAATTGAGTCCCAGATTACTAGATCAATTATGGCAACACGACAAAGAAATAAGAAGGCAAAAGCAGCTCACTAGACCGCCAATTGGCGGTCTCAAGCCGCTGATTGGCGGTCCAAACTGCCCAGCTTTCCTCCAAATTTTTCCAGATGCCTCTCCTTTCGACTCCAAGTCTCCTGAAACAAAGAAAAACTACAAAACAAAAATTAAATCCACTCGAATCGTCAAAACAAGAGTCTGGACTGGCACCTCCCCGGCAACGACGCCAAAAACTTGTTGAACGTTTTAATTTAAACCGCAAGTGCACGGCCGCGATGAAGCGGTGGCAAGTACGGGTCGTCCTCAGGGAGGTGAGTAGCCTCTTGCTTGTACGAAATGAAGTGGCAAAAATAGGGGGAGAAAGATGTTTATGCTACTATACTCTATACTACGCTAAGAAGTAGGAAATACGAAAGGAAGAACAAAACAGTGAAATAATAACTAAGCTAAGAATAAAGGAAGAATGCTGGAATACAGAAATGGGAAAACCCCTAAGGGGTGGAGTGAGTGCACACAAGCAAAGATGTGGGTGTAGAATACATTCTTTAAGCACATGAAGGTGGTGTTTATCAAGCAAAGGAAGTGTCTAAATGTTATGGCAAAACCAATCAATCTATTAACCAACTTAGTTGATTAACATTTACATATGCAAGTTGTTTATTTCAGAACCTAAACAAGCATGAGAGGTGTCTAATCATTTTGGCAAAACTCTTCAAGTTATAAATTCTATCCTAAACAAGCAAGCATACATTCATGTTTTATCAACACATTGGAAATAAAGCATTCAATCCATTCTCATTTGCATGTATGTACATCTACTCCACCCCCCAAAGGGGATGGAACTACTCACTAAACATTACACTAATTATTAAACTAAACAAAGAAAGCATATTAACTAAGCTAATAAAACTAATGAAATGAGATTAAGCAAAGCAAAACAAGAAACATAAAACAAACAACATAATAAAGAAAACTTGTATTAAAATGACTCACATTTCAAGTAGCATCCTCCTACTTTAGTGTGTGCTTCAAGGCCTCGCTTCTAGTAGGAAGAATAGCCACTTAAAATATGGAGTGATTACAATGGAAGGTGAAGAGTTCTATTTATAGCCATGGAAAAAGGCAAACCGGGACAATCCCCCGATGTGGGGCTAAACAGATACCACAAATAGCCTAAACATCCTCTAATACATGTGCTGGAGAAATTTTAGCGTATTTGGGCCAAAATGGACCGCCAATTAGCGGTCTTGGACCGCCAATTGGCGGTCTAAAAAGTCCGGATCCATCTGGAATTTGTGTTGGGCTTTTCTTAGTGTATTTGGTGGTCTTGGATGCATCTACTTTGTTTATTTGAGCTCTGACCCAAATAGAATTGCCAAAATACTCCCCATGATGGTGTGGAGTTTTCTGTTTTGCTCTTAGGTCCTTCTGTCTTGCGTTAAGGTCATTCTCCCTTGCATCTTGGTTCCCAGATCTCACAGTTCAGTCCTTTTTCCCAGCTTTTGAGCCCTTTTATGCTTCATCTCTTCAAACCTATTTATTCCTGAAAACTAAACATAAAACTCGTAACATAGCATTGTTTAGGTGAAAGATAATGGATATAAGATACAAATATAAGCATGAAATGATGTCAATCAAGTGTCGAAACATATTCCATCTCCAAAGTATGAATATGCAGCTCTAGAACGACAGTCAGCCCAAAACTTGTTCCGTAGTCTTCCTTCGTCGTCCATATCCATTACATAGAAAAACATGGAATCAACTGCATCCTAATGAAATAGTTCTGAAGAGCTTGTGCATCACCAGGTCCCATCTTCAAATTTCTGACTTCGTTTATAACGTTCCTGCACACAGAAACCACTAAGACCAAGCGCAAAATGTTGAACTTCAATTATGTTAGGCAGAAAGAACACAAACCTTGAATCCCTTTCGTTGAAAGTCAATTTGTCATGACCTTTAACCTCGACCACAAAAGATTGCATGGTCTTAGCAGCTGATATCCCAGCAGTATCATTGCACGATATGCGTGCTTTGGCGGCCTAAGGGACAATTCGTTTTTGTCTGAGAAAACGCATTTGCTCCTGCTCAAGCATGGCGTGGTTATGTTTAAGATCCACAAAGATAATGTGGTGACCCCTTGCTGGGTTTTCGGAGACCCTTATCCGAGCAGTGCATTGGATTCTACTGGATAACCCAAGCTTAAATTTCCTTTGCCCTTGGTTTGTTGGTGTCGTGCCCTCCTTGGAGCAAGTCAGCGTGCCCCGTATAACAACACCACAATCGTAATGAGATTGTCTTATCTTAACACCAAAACCAGAAGAATCGGCATAGGCGACGTAAAATGTTTTGGCTTCTTTGAAAGTAGGAAAAAAACATCTCCTCCTTAGGAACGTTTGCTGGTTGCTCCACTTGGGAAGGCAAATTAACGATTTCTATTGGAGTACAGAGGAAGGACCACAGAAGAGAAGGGAAGAAAAAGGAAGACGCATCTTGAGATGAAGATGAAAAGTCTTCTGCTGTGTAGGAGCGCCAAAATGAGGAATGAAGTGATTTGAGACGCATTAATGAGGGATGGAGGGAGGGATGGAGTGATTGCTCAGGATATTTGTACGGGCAACCAAAGAATAGAGGGATAAAAAAAATCTCTTTTCTCTGCTGACATGGAGCGTGCCAACTCAGCCACGTCCTCAAGTAGTGTTCTAAAGAGCGGTAGTTTATCATTTTCCTAAAAAAACTAATGCCACGTCAAGCACCCATCTCGAACATGTCAATTGCCATTTCTGTTTGTTTTCCTTCTTTTATGTTGTGCTAATAGTGGACGGTTTTTTTTTGTTTTTTATAAGCACAAATAATGGACGGTTGGTGTAATAGTTATCGGCTTGTATCTGTTCTAGGAGGGTATTTTGAGTTTAGATTGCCCAGAGATTATAGCCAACGGTTTTCCACTAAAAAGATCAAGGGGTGTGGTAGGTGTGGATCAATGTACCTATTATACGTATTTATTTTGGTCGCTAGGGGAAAGTAGGTGTCGCATACGTGCATATGGCATACTTTGCTGATTTTGTCAATACATAAGTCTTACGGTTGAAGTAAATGCTATCATATTTTCTATCAAGGAATTGCACGAGTTCTCCAACGTTTTGGGTGTCCGGAGACCATCTGTAATTAAAGGTGGAACCACATGTAGGAACTTTAGAAAAGTGTCCACCCTGTCGTCCTAAATTTTCTTTTTAGTTGTTTAATGGATGTCTATGCAAAAACCAATATATGTACATACGTATGTATATATGTATTGAAAACAGTGTTTGGCCCAACTCGAGCCAAATTAGATCCTCCGAGTCCTCGTCAATGTTGGCCAAGTCTAGTCAAAAGGCTGTGATGAAAGGGCGCGTCACATTTAGCTTGTGCATGATTAAGATTGATAGGCGAGGCGCTTGAGCCCAATTAAAGCCTCTACCCCTTCCAGTCTCACAAGAACTTAATTTCAGTGAAATCAACAATAATAATGTTTCACCGTGAGAGATGCAAGTTGTCGGCGTGATAGAGTTGCAAGGTTTGCTAGCGTTTGTTCATCATGATCCCCATGTCAAAAAAAACAAATCATCACTACAACTAAAGGAAATAAAGAACAAATATCAGTTCCACATCCAAAATATTCTTTGAAAGAGATGTCATCAGCTCTCAAAGGCTTGGATCACCAGTATCCTCGGAGAACATGTGATTCTAGTCGTCGCTCGACTTGTAAACTCTCAAGAAGCTGAAACGATCTCAAGAACTCCTTCGTTCAAGATACAGAGAAGCGAGAGTTTTTTCTCATCCATCAGCTCCAAATGCATAAGGAAATAAACTTTAAAGATCTCTCCACCTATCCTGTGCAGTTCCAGTCTTTGTGTGACGAGCTTGCGATGATCACACACTCAGTTAACGATCAAACAAAGGTGCTGTGGGTTTAACAGACCAACTGTGTATTGTAAAATATGTGCCAATAATGGTCATGATAAGCTGAAGTACTGGCTCATTTTAATCACTCCTACGAAGCTAAGTAGATGCCTCAAGCCTTTGCACCACTAAACAAGATTCCACGACATTCAGGCCAAATTACTTATGTTCCTCTTTTCTCTAAAGCACCTTGTTAGACTTTCCTTAGAGTATATGGTTACATGTGTTTTCCCTGTCTCAGGGGCTATATGCCCAACCAATTTTCTGAGTACTCAGTATCCCGAGTCTCTTCAGGATACACAAGGAGAGAAGAAGCGATGTGGAGGAGAAGGGACAACGAGAGGAGGCGGTACAGGAAGATGAGCAGGTTGGGGATAGTCGGTGGCTGTAACGCCCCGAGCCCGGACAACTGCTCACCCGCCCGAACCCGGTGCGTTAATATACGATCCACGATCCTGACCGCTGAGCACTCTGATATTTAAATCCATCTGATAGGCCCATAATTAATCTGAAAAATATAATCAACAATTTGTGAGCTCGACAGCCCGCAAGTACCAACCATCAATCAATCAGAATCATAATCATAATCATGTGGAAAATAATACAGAATATGACATTCAGTCAATAAGCACAATCAAGAGACATGCATCACAAATAAAATGCATGCATATCAATTTGAAACCCCATTCAGATTCGACCACATCCTGTGCTTCTGAAATCTATCAATCTGTCAGACGCACACCTGGTAGCTCCACACTAACGACAGACAGCTCTTTCCTCTCTCGGGTGGCTCCACGCTGTCCGCTAGGCAGTTCTTTCCTAAGTGGCTCAGCCAGAAACATACACACAGCCACAGGACATGTCAACCGAAACACCACCATGCAATAATATGCATATCAATGAAATCAACATCGATACTCAGCATGCATGCAACTACGAATATCAAGAGAGACAGACATGATATGAAACTGAAGAATAACGAATCAGTACTTGCCTCAAAATCTCCATCTTTTTCTTCTCAATATTCTTCTCAAAATTCCATCTTCTCCTAAAACCACACAATCATCCAACAATCTTAATTAGTCCATTAAGATATTTTATTATTACCTCAACTAAAAAATTCAGGATATTACATTCTACCCTTCTTAAAAGAAATTTCGTCCTCGAAATTTGATCTCAATACTGTCTCAATCCAAAGAAATCAATACAAATTTTTCAACTCATTATTTATCAAATCTAAAAACCTAACACTACTTATCGCTCATAATTTAGATAATCAACCCAACCAAATCCAAATTCACATTTGAACTCAAGTTCAAATATCTCTAAATTCATCTTTCATTATTTATTAATAATTTGGTAGCAAATCCAACCAAGTCAAAATTCACATTTAAATCAATAGTCAATACTTCTAAATTCAATTTCTCAAATTCCAATCCAATCAAATTTTTATTTCAAATCCAAATCCCGACTAATTCCGAGGATCGTATTGCTCTGATACCATTTGTAACGCCTCGAGCCCGGACAACTGCTCACCCGCCCGAACCCGGTGTGTTAAGATACGATCCACGATCTTGACCGCTGCGCACTCTGATATTTAAATCCATCTGACAGGCCCATAATTAATCTGAAAAATATAATCAACAATTTGTGAGCTCGACAGCCCGCAAGTACCAACCATCAATCAATCAGAATCATAATCATAATCATGTGGAAAATAATACAGAATATGACATTCAGTCAATAAGCACAATCAAGAGACATGCATCACAAATAAAATGCATGCATATCAATTTGAAACCCCCATTCAGATTCGACCACATCCTGTGCTTCTGAAATCTATAAATCTGTCAGATGCACACCTGGTAGCTCCACACTAACGACAGGCAGCCCTTTCCTCTCTCGGGTGGCTCCACCCTGTCCGTTAGGCAGCTCTTTCCTAAGTGGCTCAGCCAGAAACATACACACAGCCACAGGACATGTCAACCGAAACACCACCATGCAATAATATGCATATCAATGAAATCAACATCGATACTCAGCATGCATGCAACTACGAATATCAAGAGAGATAGACATGATATGAAACTGAAGAATAACGAATCAGTACTTGCCTCAAAATCTCCATCTTTTTTTTCTCAATATTCTTCTCAAAATTTCATCTTCTCCTAAAACCACACAATCATCCAACAATCTTAATTAGTCCATTAAGATATTTTATTATTACCTCAACTAAAAAATTCAGGATATTACAGTGGCAGTGAAGGAGAATGGATGTTGGGTTTGGAGAAGGGCAAACTCTTTAAGCAGTGGAACGTTGAGCCGAGCTAGCGTGGGGTGGGGTCGGTCTATGCGAGAGGGGAGATATTAGTGTAAAACCTGCTTCCCTGGTACTATAACAAAGTCACTTCTCATCTCTTATGTTAGGTTGATGATTGTTATTGTATGTTTGTTTGTGTGCTGTGTTTTCCTTGTTTCGGGAAAGTTACCTCTTTGGGGAAAAGTTTCCCTTTTTCACGAGGTGAGGCATGTCGGGCGTATATGTCTTGACTCGAGTGGCTTGGTGTTTGTTTGGGGTGGTGTTAGACCCCAAATCCTTTGCAACTCTTAGGCTTGTGCGTTTGGACATAGTTGGGTCAGCAAAGCTGAGGTGTCATCCATGTCAGCAAGTGAATCAAATCAGCAAGAAGAAAGGAAGATCTTGGGGAGATCTTGTGCGATCTTGTGGGCTTTGTTTGGAAATTTTATGCATGACTATGGTTGAGCCCTAACCGTCACATGCCCAATTGTCCTCCCTCTCCCACGCACAAACCCTCTCCCTTCCCATGTCCCACGACCAAGCAGCTTTAAAACCAAACTCCGGAGACATCAACATCTTCGACAAGCTAGCAAGAAGGCATGCAAAGGGACAGGGCAACAACTTTCTCCGACTACTTGGGAGCACTTCGTGCTTCATTTCTCAGGTATGCGCCTAAGCCAAGAGTGAGTGACTGAGTGGGGGTGTTGTCCTGGGATTGGGTCATCACAAGCAAGGCCGGTGGTGCGGATTGGGGTTGAACCACAAGGCCATGCGTAGGTCTTGCGCTAGCCATGTGCATGGCTTCCAACCTTGACCATTGCCTAGGGACTCCAGATCTCGACGAGGTCCGGTGACTCTTGGTGTCGCTTGGGCCAGCAATTAGTGGGGTTGGGGTAGGCTTGTGCTAGCGTTGCGCCTGGTGCAATCTAGCATATCCCCATGTGTGTGAGTGCCTTGGCATTGAGGCTTGGTTGGTGCGATTCGACGTGGGCGAGGCTGGTGCCTGGTGGCCAGAGTGCGTGGTAGTTCAGAGGTGGTGCATGGGCGTGAATCACCATACGCACCTCCAGCTGACCCCTACCACCGAATAGCCAAGCCACAAGAACCTCATGCGCATGGCTTGCGCGAGTGGCTCCTGCGGGTGCGCTCTACTTCATATGTCAGGATTGGTGAGACGTGGACGTGTGGTGAGAATGTTAGAGAGGCACGAGTCGTGGATCTGATCAGAACTCCCCTAGCTGCTGACCAAGCACCCGGGGATGGTTGGCTGATCCGGTGCGTGCTTGGAATGCGATTGAATGCTCATGGGAAGTATACACGTTTTGTTGTTTGTGTTGTATCATATATTGAATGGTCTGTGGTAGTTATTTATTGTTATCTTACTATTGATTTTATTGGTTTATAAAGGGTCTGAATCGTGGGTGGATGCACGTGTATTATTGCTACGTATTTTGATATCTTGTGACAAAATTTGCATGACCGTGGCTAGTCGTTTTATCGACATCATGCCTTGTATAATTTTCATATATGCGAATGTTATGATCATAACCTTATTTCCATATAGATGTGCATGCATGTTATTATTGTGGATGTTATGATGTGAATGGGTTAATGGTGGATGCTCATATCATGGTCATCACATTAGATGTATTATGAATCTCTATATATGTATGTGTGCTTTAGATGCCTTGCATGTGCATTTCTGAATTTTATTAATTTGGGTACCTTGTTGTTTTGGCCGACGGACCTTTTTTGAAGACCTCTATGCAGAGAGGTCAGGCGTGAGATAAGACATGGACGTGCGCGTTGTCATTTTCTACAGGACGCGCATACCCAACTTGCGATGGTATCATGTCGGTCTTTGCCGCGAGTTGGGGTGTCAATATGGAAGATCGCTTTATGCCAAGCGGTGGGTCACACTCTCGGGGGACCCACTTGTGGATTGGACCAGTATGATTGGTGGTCGGGTTCCTATGTAGAGTCGTCGTCTCTTATTCTTTTCATGTGTTGCATTAGGGATTTCATGCATGACACTTTATCTTGTTTTTGGACCATGGGCATATAAGGTTTTCTTTTTGAAAACTCACGTCGGTTGACCTATATATCCATCCATCCTTACCTACTTAAGTGATCAATATATAGTAGTGTTAAAAAAAGATGACCAATCATGTCGGTTGACCAAAATGATGGTCGGTTTTTGGACCATGGGCATATAAGGTTTTCTTTTTGAAAACTCACGTCGGTCAACGTGACAAAACTCATGTCGGTTGTACGAAAACCGACAAGTTTGGGTGGCTTTGTAAAATTGGTTGTATGAAAACCGTCGTGTTGTGGTGGTTTTGTCGCGTCGGTTTACATAAGACCGACGTGACATGGTGACTTTTCCACGCCGGTTTGTAAGAAAACATACGTGTTTGGTTTTTTTAAACCGGCCCAAATTAATCTCTTTGTTTCCTCGATCCACCGCCCCAAACCAGCACAAACACAACACTAACTTGACATCTTTGTTTCCTCCGACCCAAGCCTCCACCACCAACCCACTCCACCACGAAGCCTCCGCCCCGATCACGCATCACGTCCGATCCAACCTACACCACACCACCTCCGATCGAGCCACCCACCACCACAACCTTTGCGCACCACCCCCCCCCCACACCGCACCACCTCCTAATCGATGCGCCACCGACCCCAACTCCTCCTGCCACCAAGACCTCGTCAAGCTACTCCGAACTCGTCGTGCTCCTCCGACCTCGACTCCTCCGACCTTGCCGTGCTCCTCCGAACTCGACTCCTCCGAAATATTCGTGTTTAGGTCCACTCTCCTTCTAATTAAGGTCCACTCACAACTTGTTTTTTATTTTATTTTTATATGATGGTCTCTCAACTTCAAATTTTTACTAACAATATATTCCAAACTTGTATAATCAAAGCATCTTCCAACTTTGAAAATGAATATATGTTTTTTGTGCTTATTCTAATGTGCAACTTGTAATTTAGGTTGATTCCTTAGTTTTTTATATTAATAAATCTATTTCGGTTGTGTTTGTTTTGGTTTTTGGTGGAATTTTTTTTTAGATTTGATAATTTGTTTTGATAAGGATTAAGATGTAGACATCAACAAAGATTTTAGCTCTTGTTTCTTCCATTACTTGCTGAAATCAATTGCATTTAACTATTACTTCCTACTAATTTCCTTATTTAAGTGCATGGTTATGACCTATATATCCATCCATCCTTACCTACTTAAGTGATCAATATATAGTAGTGTTAAAAAAACTACTTAAGTGAATAGTTATGTTGATGTTTTTGATATCTATAGATGTGTATGTTTGTATTTTCCACATGAATTTTTTTAAGGGGAGGTTCTGCCGAAATTTTGAAATATTCATGTATATTTGGTTCAGTTTTTTGTTACGATTGTTTGTGTTATTGTGTAGATAACAATGGATCGAATTGGATTTTTGTAATTCCATGGAGTGACGAGTATGAGTATGGACTTGATAAATTTCTAGAGTTTGCACAAAAGAATGCGCATATTAGAAATGAAGGAAAGGTCTTATGTCCATGTAGGAAGTGTCTTATCATGTTCTTAAGAGATGTAAAAGAGATCAAGGCTCATCTATTTGAGAAAGGTTTCGATGAAGAATATACACGTTGGATATGGCATGATGAAAATAAATACGTACGCAGGAACAACTTGATAGTCCTTCAAATCAAGATGTTAACGATGAAGATCAATTAGAGGATATGATTCGAGATGTTGCCGATAAGTTTGATGATAAACCCCATGTACTTAGTAGTCTGTTGTCTGGCAATGAAAACCCTTTGTATCAGGGTTGTGCTAATTTCAGTAGATTGTCTGTAGTGTTACAGTTATATACCTTGAAAGCCTCGAACAGTTGGAGTGATGTCAGTTTTATTGCCTTACTTAAGTTGTTAAAAGAAATTCATCTAGAAAAGAATGCCACTTACTTAAGTTTAAATTATTGAATTAATATATATATATATATATATATATATGTAGGTGTCTTTACCAAATGCCTTATGGAAAGATGTTTGGATATTTATGTCCAACATTGCTCTGTCACCCGGGACGACAAAACGACGACACTCGACGACAAGATATTGCGAAGGTGATGTCTGAAGGGAACAAGATGTATTATCTTGCACCGTATTGGGAGATGTTTGTTTTTACTTATTTTATATAATATATGTAGTATTAAAATTAATTTATTATTATGTCTTTTTGAATTTATCTAGTGATCATTGGATGTTAGTTGTTATTTGTCCCGATACAAATATTGAATATTGGTTTGATCATTTAGCTTCGGAAAAACCTAGAAAAGATTTGAAGCAGATTGTGCAATTGTAAGTTTTATTAAATTACTAGTTTAAAACATCATAATACGTTGTAGTTTTCAAATTTTATAACAAATTCTGATATTTATCCATTTATGTAGAGCTATGGATATATAAAGCATTGAGGCATAAAAGAAGCCAAAAAACACAACAACTTGGCATGCTATCAAGGAACAATAATTATATTATTTTTGAAACAATAATCTATATTTTCAATTAATTTTGATGTTTACGCTTGATTGTAGTACCGTAGACAAATTGAAAATACGGAGTGCGGGAACTACAAATGAGATATATGGAAGAAATTGTGGAGTTGGGTTTGCAGGAGGGAGATTTATGAGAGGTAATATGTAGATTCTACCTTGTATTGCGATATAAACTTATTTTGATAAAGTTGTATGTTTATATGTCTTTCTTTAATTTGTAGAAAATCTGGATCCATATTCACAAACCGAGCTCAACCGAACACGAGAGAGGTGGTCTTCCTTTTACATTAAACGTATGCTTGTAAGTTGATGATCGTTTTTATGTTACGTTAAAACGATTAAACACTTATATAATGTGAGATATAGACAACCGACGTCATATACAGAAAATATCACGTCGGTTGAAAGAAATCTGACGTGATATTTGTTGTATATCACGTCGGTTGATAGTAAATCGACATGATATACAACAAATATCACGTCAGATTTCTTTCAACTGAAGTGAAATTTCCTGTATATCACGTTGGGTTTCCGTATATCCGACATTATATAAGTGTTTAATCGTTTTAAATACCGCAAGTGCACGGCCACGTTGAAGCGGTGGCAAGTACGGGTCGATGCTCAGGGAGGTGAGTAGCCTCTGGTTTTGCAGAAATCAAGTGGCAACAAAATCGGAGAAGAGATTGTCTATGCTAATCTACACTACACTAAGCTACTAAGAAGAAAAATGCAAAGTAAAGCAACTAACCATTACTTCGAATCAAAACTAAAAGAATGTAAAAAGACCCCTAGGGGTGGAGTGTGTGCACAAACGTAAAAAGAAGGTGAAGAATGCATTCTATTGGCACAAATGTAGGTAGTGTTTTCATGCATAGGAAGTGTCTAAAGGTTATGGGAAAACCTATCAATCCATTCACTAACCTAGTTGATTAACATTCATATACACAAGCTGGTTATTTCAGAACCTAAACAAGCATGGGAGGTGTCTAAGATGTGTGGCAAAACCCATCAAGTGTAGTATTCTATTTTAATAATCAAGCATACATTCACATTTATCAACACAATCAAAATATAAAGCATTCATATTCATTCTTTAATGCATGCATGAACATCATCTCCACCCCCAAAAGGGGGATGGATCTACTCACTACACATCATTTTAACAATTAAACTAAAGAAGAAAGGAAACATTCTAACTACTTTAGCCTACAATCAAAGAAATAAAACTAAGCTAAGCATGCATAAAGAAACAACATAAGAACAAAATAATGAAAAAACTATTTTATTAGATGACTCACATCACTAGCAGCATTCTTCTCCACCTTGAGATTTTGCTCCAAGTAGAGAGAATGCCACCAAGCAATGGGTGAATACAATAGAAGGTGAAGAGTTCTATTTATAGCCATAGAAAAAGGTAATTCGGGACAATCCCCCGGTATGGGACTAAACAAATACCAGAAATAGACTAAATACACACTAATACACGTCCCACAGAAAGCTTAGCAGATCTGGAGCAAAACCGACCACCAATTAGCGGTCTTGGACCGCCAATTGGTGGTCTATATGGTTCGAATCACGCTGGATTTTCTTCTGGGCTTTTCTGGATGGTTTTGCTTGTCTTTGATGCATCTACTTCGCTTGCTGGAGCTCCGACCCGAATAGAATTGCCAAAATACTCCCCATGATGGTGCGAAGTATTCTTGTTTGCTCATTGGTCCTTCGATCTTACATTCATGTCCTTGAGTTTCTAAACTCAGTCCTTTTTCATGCTTTTAGGTCCTTTTATGCCTCTTTTCTTCAAACCTAGGGGTGAGCATTCGGTCCGGACCAGACCAAATTTTTATACGGGGTCCGGACCGAAGACCGGACCAGATGCTCATGGACTAAAGACCGGACCAAACCGAATCGGTCCGGACCGGACCAAATTTTTATACGGGGTCTGGAGCGAAGACCGGACCGGATGCTCATGGACTAAAGACCGGACCAAATCGAATTGGTCCGGTCTGGTCCGGTCAAAAACCGAATTTTTTAAATAAAAAAACAAAAAAACGGACCGGACCGAACCCGAAATTTTGAAAACTTCCAGACCGAAACCCAGACCGGACCAAATCAAAACTTCCAGACCGAACCCGGACCGACCGGTCCAGTCTGGTCCAAAAACCCAGTTTGGACCGGACCGTGCACAACCCTATTGAAACCTATTTATTTCTGAAATTCAAACATAAAACTTGTCACGTAGCATTGTTTAGGTGAAATGTAATGGTTATAAGATAAAAATGTAAGCATGAAATGATGTCAATCAAATACCACACACCTAACTTTTGCTAGTCCCGAGCAAAATAAAGAAAAATAAAAAAGAAAGAAAGGAAAAGCATACGTAAAACAGGAAAATCCTAACTCACTTTCGTAGGAATCACGGTTGCACTTAGCACGTGCAACAAGCCGTTAAATCTCCTTGTCTACAAGGAGGAGGAGTGTTGTCTCCTGAGGGTTTTCAGCGGATACACCCACAAAATCCGAACAAAGATGCATTATTCAACCTAGCTACACGACTCGTTGGACTTATTTGGTCGATCACTGGACGCGGTAATCCTACGGGCCGACTCTATATTTGTAATCAGTCCACACACCTAGCCTAATGAATCATTCGTGAAAGCTAATTAAGGACTTAAGTGAAAGACATGGGCAACCTTAACTTCTGAAAGTGAAATATTGTGTAAAGTCCATTAAGGTTCTTATTTGACTTTTTTTCATCTTCTTTTTATTTCTTGGGAGCAGTATATTCGTTGGTGTTTGTTTCTCTCAGTGTCAGGTTTCATGCATCATTGCCTGTGAGGACTTACACTATCACGTACAGCTTCCCTCAAATCTCCACATAGGGCAATCCCTACCACCCGTGTAACGGGTGTTCAGTCGGTGCATGATGCATTACATACATTGCATCATATGTCTTTCATTTAGATTACTTTTACATCAATAAATGCTACTAAGGTATGTGTTTAGTCTTATTTACAGAATACAGGGACCTGAATGCAATTTACCCACATCCCGAGCATAAACGCGTGCAAAAGATTCATTTCTATCATAAAGACCAAGTTCAAGTTTATCGGGGTACAAATGGAAATGTATCCAGGCATAAAAGCATTCAAGTCCTAATTGCAAAAAGAACAAAGACATAAGCACAAAAGTAACCAGGGACTTAACTGCAAAAAGTCAAAGACCTAATTGCAAATCACGAGTAGCTTTTATTCTCTTGGAGAAAATATATAGAAAAATCAATGTATATCTCCAAATATGTGAAGGAATTAATCCGGAGTTCAAAAGAATGGAAAGAATCAATCCAGACGCGCAAAGAAGAATCAAATCATACCATAAACATTCAACCAAAATCCGGACAAAATCAGGCCAGATTGTGCGGCGTTTCCGCCGCACCACACATACAATATGCGGCGTTTCCGCCGCCCAAGCTTCGATCCGTGTGCTCCAATTTCGTCCAGTCGTGTCTGGACACGTGTACTTTCCAATATTATACCTAGATCCCTTGTAGCAACTATAAATAGACCCGAGAACGATGTTAGAAGAGTCCTTAGTCTTTGGTGTTAGTTTTTATTCTTAATCTTAGTTTTGTAATCTTCTTTTCATTAATAAAATTCTGTCTTTTATTTCTTACTTTTAGTTTTCTTTGGTAATGTCTCAAGGACCCCTTCTTCCTCCCTCTATGAGTTTCTAACTCCTTCCAAAGGATGGAGGTGACGGATTAGGGTGAAGAGAAGATGAATGAATGTTACTATTTTAATTTCGTGTTAGTCTATTTTGATTACTTGAGTTTATGTTAAATCATTTATCATATAATGCTTCATAACTAATATGATTTATTATAAGTTTCTAAATTCTCTAATCTAAACCTTAAATCTAATCCTCCACCCAACGGAATTCACTTCTTTGTTCTTGCTTTAGTTTTAATTGTTTTTGTTTCTTGCTTTAGATAATTAAAATCCAAAAATCTCAAAACCCAATTATTCTTCTCTCCTTCTTTCCCCTTAATCGAAAATCACACAAATAACAAGATCTCTCCCTCCTTGTGTTCGACCCGTATTTGCCACGTCTCCATTGACGCCGTGCACTTGCGGTATAAAATTTAATTCTAACCAAGTTTTTGGCGCCGTTGCCGGGGAGGCGACGCAGATTTTGTTTTCTTTTGTTGATTTCGATTTTATCCTGTTTATCTTGTGCGCGATCTAAGTATTTGGATTTGTGTTTCAGGAGACAACAGAGTGCGCGGCGAAATCCAAGCACCATCTGAGCTAAACGAGCGGCGAAATCGCCGCACCTGAAGAGTAACTTGCGGCGAATCCGCCGCACACTTGGAGCTTCTGGGCTTCAAATTTTTCTGGGACGCGACTCATCTCTGGGTGGACGCGTGAAGCTACTGAAATTTCGAGAGCGGGCGGCGAACCCGACTGAGCATTGCGTAGGTAACTTTTGTTGCCTTTTTCCTCGTAATTTCTAGTTTCAGAAAATTTCCTTTTATTAGAATTGCACGTGTTAAGCTTAAATTCCATAATTGGCAATAATTCAACTCTGACCTAAATATTGGCAAAACTAGAAGAACTTAGTGCATGCATCATCTAGTGTTTTGTATGCATTATTCTTGCTAAATTCTTGCAAGTCAATTTTTGTTGAAGAGTGCTGGAGTCAAGGTACGTATCGTGGTTTTTTATCGATTGCATTTAGGCATATAATTTAGTTTGCATACAACCTTGCAATTGCCCCCCCTCTAAAGACCATTGTTTGACTATCTTTGCTAGATCTAAGTTAAACTATCTTAAGGGCAACTCCGTAGGCAAAGATACGGTGGGGATTTCATCACCCTTCCGTGGCCCACAAATCACAATCCTAAAGTGTCACCCAAGCCTTAAATTAAAATCAATTAGACATTGACCCCTAAGGACTCAGACTCATTTAAGGAGAAGAATTGGTTTGACTTGCTATGACCTGAAGCCGATTGAATTTAATTTGGTGTCTAGAAAGTGTTTTTGTGTTGACGTAAGTCTTCCAAGCGAAGTGGTTGTCTAATTGGCACCGACTCTGTCGGAAGCGCCCCACTAGCTATACACGGCCTGGCCAAGTTGGTTTGATTAGTGAGGGAGGTGAATCAAGCGAATCAATTCGACTCAACCAGTTAGGAGTCATCTAGATCTAAGCGACACTAGGTCTAGGACTGTTTGAACCGTGCTTTCTTAGGAATTTTCTGACCAACCCTTTTTCTATCTTTAGAGTTAGGTTTCCCTTCTCATCTGAGTCTTCTTTCTCTTCTCACCTAAATTCTCTAGATTAGGATTCCTTTCTCATCTTTCCACATTCTATTGTTTGTTTCCCTTTTGAAAAAATAATAATAAAAAAAAAACGAATTTTTTTTAATTAATTCTTGAAATTAAATTTGGAATTTAAATTTCGAATTTGAATTCAAAAATTGATTCAACCCGGTGCACTTAGATTTGGATTCGGGACTTGAGTAATCGACTCTCACGAGTTCATCTAGATTCCAGTCTGGAACTTAACCCCAATCCACCTGTTGCACCACCTCACCCAGATCCAATGGGTGAGAACGTAGTGGGCCTGCCTGTTGCACAACCTATAACTCTGAGGGATCGATGCTATCCAGCAATGGCTGCTCAGCCATCGTGCATCGTTATGCCCACCATACCGGGTCGCGACTTCGAACTTAAGGCACAATACATGAGTATGCTGCCTAAGTTCACCTCTAGGGAAGATCCATATCTCTTCCTTAGAGAATTTGAGGAAATCTGCTCTCTTATGCAATACCAGCATATCTCTGAAGAGGCAGTGCGTCTGAAATTTGTGCCTCTGGCACTAAAGGACGACGCTAAGAAATGGCTATATAGTCTAGCCGAAAGATCTATTAGGAGTTGGGCTGAGTTTGTTCAAGTATTTCTGAAAAAATATTTCCTCAACCATAAGACTATGAGGATTAGGAATGAAATTGTTGCATTCGTTCAGTCTGAGAGCGAGCTGTTCTATTCCTATCTAGAAATATTTAAGAGTGTTCTGACCCAATGCCCTCATCATGGAATTCCGAGATGGCAATTATGCCAAATTATTTATGAGGGATTGACACCCACATCTAGGGTTATGGTAGAATCCGTAAGCCAAGGGAATTTTATGTCGAAAAATGAAAATGATGCCTGGACTTTTCTCGAGGAATTAGCTGAAAATAGTATGCAATGAGACAATGCTAGAACACCGCTTAACCCGAGTATTGGATCTAGAATAGCAAGTCAACCCAAACCAGGTGTCTTAGCTGTTGATGCCAACATAGCGGCTGAAGCAAAACTAGCTACCCTTATGCGCAGAATGGAAAGTTTAGAGCTGCAAGCCCAAAATCGAGTGAATCAAGCCTCAACTATCCCGTGCTCTAGATGTGGTCAGACTGGTCATGTAATGGAGGATTGTGCGGAATGGGACCAAGTTAATGCCATGTATAACCATGCTAGAAATGACCCATACGCATCAACCTATAACTCGGGTTGGCGTAATAATTCCAATTTCTCATCAAACCTACAAGGTCAACCTCCTAGACAACAACCAAACCCGTATAACCAAAATAATACATCATCTGGGTTTAGTAACAATAACGATCATGAGGTTAGGTTGACAAGCTTGGAAAATTTGATGAAAACTTTTATACAAACAACCAACCAGACCTTCCAAAGGCTAGAGACACAAGTCAGTCAACTAGCACAAATAGTAGGTGAAAGAGAAAAGGGTCGGTTTCCAAGTCAACCTGAGGTGAACCCTAGATCTAATAATTCATATCAATCATATCAAGCACCTTCAGGAAATAACAACCCTAGACCGGTTCAAATGGTTAATGAAGAAGGACCGTTCCAACAAATAAATGTTGTAGTATCATTACGGTCCGGAAGACAGATTGATAATAATGTGGTAAATCCTAGAACGTCTAATCAATCTAGCCATCAAACTGCCACATATGACCTAACCATTGAACCCGACGTCCAATCTGAAACGCCCACCCCACCTACTCAATCTGAACCAGTAGCTCAACCTGAACCTGAGCGAGTCTATGTCCCTAAAGCCCCATTTCCCAATAGACTCAAAAAGAACTCAAGTGCACAAATAGAGAAAATCTTGGAAGTATTTAAGCAAGTTAAGGTGAACATTCCACTCTTAGACATGATTCAACAAATACCTGCTTATGCTAAATTCTTAAAAGATTTGTGCACTAAAAAGAGAAAAACAAATGTACCAAAGAAGGCATTCTTAACTGCAAACATAAGTTCTATTTTGTCCAACACATCTCCCATAAAATATAAGGATCCTGGATGTCCCACAATTTCATGTGCAATAGGAGATACTTTTATCAACAAAGCCCTTCTAGACCTTGGTGCTAGTGTTAACCTACTCCCATTCTCTGTCTACGAACAACTCAACCTTGGTCCATTAAAACCCTCTAAGACAACCCTTCAATTTGCTTATTGCTCTACTAAGAAACCAAGAGGTATAGTCGAGGACGTTTTGATCAAGGTGGGTGACTTCATTTACCCAGTGGATTTTGTCGTACTAGATACCGCACCTATTGTAGATCCTAAGAGACAAATCCCTGTAATACTAGGCAGACCCTTTTTAGCCACTTCTGAAGCTTTGATAAATTGCCGAAATGGGCTCATGCAACTATCTTTTGGAAACTTAAAAGCTGAATTTAATATCTTTCATGTGGATAATGAACCAGAAATAGTATGCAATCAAAGTGATGTTGTGATGAGATCACGTATCTATAAGATTTCTGAATCAAATAAATCATCACAAAATCAAAAATCAAATGAGAAAAGGGGGAGTAATTCATCTACACACCCACCGTCACTCGAGCAAATAAGAGAACCAATTTATGTGAGGGGTGTGGAACCTGTAACTCAGGATGCTCATTGCAACATGAGGAACAATTCAACTGGATACATGCACCAATATGGTGTCATTCAATCCAGTTCTGACTATGGTTGACTTTGAGCAAATTCCATCCGTCCACCGCAGTTCATCAAGGTAATAAGTGCATTTGCTTTATATTTGCATACATTGAGGACAATGCATGATTTAGGTGTGGGGGGGTGTTTATGTATATATTTATCTATAGATCTGTTTTTATTTCTAAAAAAAAAAAATTATGTTTCATGACATAGCTTAAGATTGAACTGCTAAAACCCGTGTACAAATTGCATTGAGTTTTTGTTCCTTATTATATAGTTCTGCTTGTAGAAATTGTGACATAAATCTAAGTTCCAAAGAAATAACCCATTGCCCTTTAAGACATGTATGCACTTAAATTGGATGAATCAAATCTTTGAAGTGGTTGATAAAAAGCAGAGGTTGAGGAAAATATACCGGGAAGTGTGGACTTCTAATAACAATTAAGCCTTGAGGAAAATAAAAATAAAAATAAAGGAATAAAGTGAAGAAAACACATTTTGCAAAATGATTACAAAAGCCCAAGCCTTTGAGTCACTGGTCCGTAGGGGTATCTTGAAACCCGGTAACTTGAGTCTACCAGCTCGAGATTATCGACCAAACTCGCTACACGAATGCAAAAAGGGTAAAAGTGTCAAAAAGCAAATGTGTTGAATAACGGAAGAAAAGAAAAGAAAAAAAAATAATAATCAAGGCCCAAAGCTAAAAGAATGATCCATGCCATGGTTGATCCGAATGATACTTCACCACCAGAGGAGGCGTGCAAAATAATTCAAGTGATAAACATGTGTAGAAGGATTAGTGGTGTGAATGTTGGAGGAACAAAGACCAAGTCATATTTTTGATGAGTTAGATTTATATAATGAGCATGCAAGAATTCTCAGTGATATGTATAAGGTTGAGGTAGGGATATTGAGAAATATTAATGAAATGTTGATTCAGGATTTTGTGGGTATATCCGCTGAAAACCCTCAGGAGACAACACTCCTCCCCCTTGGCAACAAGGAGGTTTAACGGCTTGTTGCACATGCTAAGTGCAACCGTGATTCCTACGAAAGTGAGTTAGGATTTCCCTGTTTTTATTTTTCGTATCTTCTGTTTTGCTAGGGACTAGCAAAATCTAGGTGTGGGGGTATTTGATGCATTGCATACATTGCATCATATGTCTTTCATTTAGATTACTTTTACATCAATAAATGCTACTAAGGTATGTGTTTAGTCTTATTTACAGAATACAGGGACCTGAATGCAATTTACCCACATCCCGAGCATAAACGCGTGCAAAAGATTCATTTCTATCGTAAAGACCAAGTTCAAGTTTATCGGGGTACAAATGGAAATGTATCCAGACATAAAAGCATTCAAGTCCTAATTGTAAAAAGAACAAGGACATAAGCACAAAAGTAACCAGGGACTTAACTGCAAAAAGTCAAGGACCTAATTGCAAATCACGAGTAGCTTTTATTCTCTTGGAGAAAATATATAGAAAAATCAATGTATATCTCCAAATATGTGAAGGAATTAATCCGGAGTTCAAAAGAATGGAAAGAATCAATCCAGACGCGCAAAGAAGGATCAAATCATACCATAAACATTCAACCAAAATCCGGACAAAATCAGGCCAGATTGTGCGGCGTTTCCGCCGCACCACACATACAATATGCGGCGTTTCCGCCGCCCAAGCTTCGATCCGTGTGCTCCAATTTTGTCCAGTCGTGTTTGGACACGTGTACTTTCCAATATTATACCTAGATCCCTTGTAGCAACTATAAATAGACCCGAGAACGATGTTAGAAGAGTCCTTAGTCTTTGGTGTTAGTTTTTATTCTTAATCTTAGTTTTGTAATCTTCTTTTCATTAATAAAATTCTGTCTTTTATTTCTTACTTTTAGTTTTCTTTGGTAATGTCTCAAGGACCCCTTCTTCCTCCCTCTATGAGTTTCTAACTCCTTCCAAAGGGTGGAGGTGACGGATTAGGGTGAAGAGAAGATGAATGAATGTTGTTATTTTAATTTCGTGTTAGTCTATTTTGATTACTTGAGTTTATGTTAAATCATTTATCATGTAATGCTTCATAACTAATATGATTTATTATAAGTTTCTAAATTCTCTAATCTAAACCTTAAATCTAATCCTCCACCCAACGGAATTCACTTCTTTGTTCTTGCTTTAGTTTTAATTGTTTTTGTTTCTTGCTTTAGATAATTAAAATCCAAAAATCTCAAAACCCAATTATTCTTCTCTCCTTCTTTCCCCTTAATCGAAAATCACACAAATAACAAGATCTCTCCCTCCTTGTGTTCGACCCGTATTTGCCACGTCTCCATTGACGCCGTGCACTTGCGGTATAAAATTTAATTCTAACCAGTGCATCCCAAGTCAGATGACTCGAAAGCACTAGGCACAAAACCCCCTCAGACCTACTTTCCCGAGTGATAGGAGTCGTGCGAGAAGAGAGAACACCACTTATTCACTTATCTACATGGGAACCAAAACCCCTACACTTACAGTTTCACAAAAAGAGTTTAAGGGCCCTTGACTACGACAAACTTCCTTATACTAACAGACACAAATTATTGACTCACTAGGTTCAGGGTGGACTTCTTTAAATGTTTGAGTACTGAAACCCTATGATTTCACGCCTCCCAAGAGATGATCGGGGTGCATCCTTACGACTCGATAAGACCTAAAGCCAGTAAACTAGATATCCTAATGCATCAAGTTCAAAAAAAATTGGGAGCTTTCTTTTTACTTTGCCTCTCAATGGTTTTGCACATGCCGAACACATGCAAAACGCACAAAACATTTTCTTTCACAAACACATGAAGATTTTGAAAGAAATGTGAAAATTTAAAAGTACTAGGATAGCAAAAGAAGACAAGTCACCCAAGGATCATGGCGAGCAGATATATCAATATTAAATGCAGCACACTAGCATGACCCTATCAATACATACAAAAGAAAATAAAATCAAAGGAAAAGACTCGACTATGTACACACGTAAAACACCCCCCACACCTACTTCATGCATTGTCCTCAATGAATGTGAGCAAGATACTACATGGATTTATGTATGAGAAGGAAAAGATCTCACCAACGTGAAGTATAAAGGGAAGTTCATGGTTATGTTGATGGACACAAACCCGAATTCCCTCAAAACCTGTGAGACGCTAAAGAAGGGATACAAATACGTGAAAGAAATGTGGCCCAAATACTCAAGGGTTGGAGCCCACAACAATCGATGCTCATTAAAGGAGTCTTTTATTACTCGCTTTTTTATTTTTTTTATAAGATATATACATCAACAAAGATATTCTCATAATCATTTGGTCCAGGAACATCAAATGAGAACATTGAGTTATGAGGACCAGAGACTTGCCGAGATGGGCAAACTTCACTGGTACTCTGAGGTGTCATGAGGGGTGAAAGGTCAAAGCTGAAAGGCTCGAACCCCTCATGATATTGGTTGGGTGTAGGCCACATGAATGAGTGAAGGTGTGGTGCCTCACTTGGGTTTAGTTTCTCATCGAAACAAAACGCTCCAACCAATAGGTGGGTGCATCGGAATGAGTTCCTCATGCTCATTCGATGGATGCAGCAGACCTGCATCACTAAGAATGGGGCTTCTCCCCAAGTCATCCAACAAGGACCTCCAACCATCATTTATAATCAAGTATAAGCTCGGTCGTAGGTGCGTCATTGTTGGAGTCAATCTGAAGCTCAAATGGCTCAATAGCCCTAGGACACGGGGTGACGACACCTTCTGGAATGTGCATATGCTGAGGTGTGTCCCCCTCACTAATGGTCTCAACTGAATCATGCAATGAACACTCCCGTTGGACATTCATGTTTGATGCCAGCTCACTCTGTTGCATTACAAAGATAGGCAATGATTTTTCGTTTGGCCCATAAACATTCTAATTGGGTTGCATTGGTGTTAGGGGTGTTCGTTGATTTTGCGGAGCTTTCTCTAATTGGCGGATGAGATTGAGATTTAAAGGTTGGTCCATGGTCTCCTGTTGCTTACCAGAGTTGAACACATGAAACTCGACACTCATGTTACCGAATGAGAGCTTCATGAGACCATGTTTACAATTAATTAAGGCATTGGAGGTTGCTAGAAATGGTCTACCCAAAAGCAAAGGTATTTGAGAGTGCGTGTTTGCAACTGGGTTGGTATCGAGGCTGACAAAATCGACTGCAAATATAAAATCTCCAACTTTGATAAACACATCATCGATAATCCCCTTTGGAATACGAATGGATTTATCCTCCAATTGGAGGGTGATCTTAGTTGGTTTCAATTCTCCTAAGTTCAACTGTTGATAAACAGAAAATGGGAGGAGGTTAACCACCGATACTAAATCAAGCAATACATTACTCATGCTGGTGTCCCCTATCGTACACTGAATGGTAAGACACCCAAGGTCCTTGTATTTTGTGTAGGTGGGATTAGACAAAAGTGAGCTTACATTTGCAGCTAAGAATATTTTCTTAGGAACATTGGTCTTCCTCTTGGTTGTGCATAGATTTTTTAACACTTTGACATATTGAGGTATTTGTTGGATGACATCGAACAAGGGGATGTTAACCTTCACTTGCTTAAACACCTCTAATATCTTGTCCATTGTGTCACTCTGCTTTTTGGTTAACCTACTGGGATAGGGAGCTTTTGGTTGGTAGGTTTTCTGCGGTGCCTGAGAATGAGGTGTTGGTGTATTACCCTCACCCTCAGCCTCTTCTTCACCACCATTCCCACTGAGGGGCTGCATAGATGGTGGTGGTGGCATGGAAATGTGATTGTCAAGCTGCTTTCCATTCCTTAAGGTTATAATGGAATTGACATGGTGAACAGGTTCCTCCCCATGGTTCACTTGCCACCCCCGAGGTACCACATTTTCATTTTGTATGTGTTGTTGCTGGTGTAGGATCATGTGGGTTATGGGTCCACAATCTCTAATCACCTTTTAATCCAAAAGAAACTCTACTTGCAGGTCAAATGATGATGCAGCGGAATTAAAAACAAAACAAGCAAATAAAGGGAAGGAAAATGCAAACCACAAGAAGTCGGGGGATTTTTATAGAGGTTCGGCACCCCAACCGGGTCCTAGTCCTCTCTTGCAAGCTCCACTCGGATCACTGAGCTCCGCTCACGACTTCACTAACCACTCCCCGTTTCGGGTCGGGAGAGAACGCCTTTACAATCCTCAAACTCGCGAACAACCCTCGCCGAGCTTGGCTACACCTCTCACAATCCGAGAGGGATGCTTCGGGGTTTCACCGAAACCTTTTCTCTTCTCTGACAGCAACAAACTTGAGTGGGACAATCACTCTAAACTTGAGCACACTTGAGAAAGATTGGAATTGATCTTACGTGTGGAAATTTTAGGCTTGGAGAATTAGGAATGATATCTCTAATGTAGGAGGCAAATATGTGTGGGAGAGTTGTGTAGAAATGTGTTTTACAACTCTTTATATAGGCATTAGAGAGAAGATAGCCGTTGGGGTTGATTGGATGAGAGTTGGTGTAAGATGCACAAAACAGAAACTTGTAGGACCCAATTCTGCCTAAAAACGGACAACCGAAACGGGTATGTAGTTCGACCGTTTGGTCAAAATTCAGCTTTGACTTGAGTTCACTTAAGTTAACGTTCGAACGGGCTCAGGGGATTGGTCGACCGAATAAGTCCAGGCACTTCTGGGAGACCAAATTGTGTTGGTTCGGTCGACACTAGGAAAGTTTCGGTCGACCGGATGTTTAGTAATTTTGGGGTATTTGGGAATAATACGAATACGACCGTTGGGTATAATACGACAAAACAAACGGTCATGTGACACGTGTGAACGGTCCAACAAAAAGGTTTAAACGGTCGACCGTTTTGGTCCAGGCAGTTCAAGTATTATTTAGGTATTTTCCGGTTTTAGTTTGGATGATCTATTGAAGTCCAAATTATGTGAAATTTTGTGTGTGACTTCTATAGGGAACTTAGTGTGTGGTTGAATAGTTTTTAGCTCAAGTATGTCTTGGAGACCTCAAACAAACAAAGACCACTCTTCAATTGGCTGATAGGTCCATGAAGAAACCGAGGGGTGTGGTGGAAGATGTGCTGATCAAAGTGGGAGAGTTCATTTATCCAGTCGACTTCTTTGTCCTGGATACTGAACCTGTGCCAAACCCACTTGGACAAATTCCTGTCATTTTGGGGTGACCATTTCTTGCGACTTCCAATGCCTTGATCAATTGTCGCAATGGTCTGATGCGCTTGACCTGTGGTAGTCAATGCGCTGATTTCAACATCTTCACCATTGGCAAGAAGCCAGGTGCCTTCAATGACCTTGTTGAGGTCAATCTTATCTAGGGCTTGGATGAGATTGAAGTTGAGGGCACCTTCAAGTACTTCAGAGAATTGTTCGATGAAAATCCTAAAGGTGGTGAAGATGTTTCACCAGGGCTGGCACAAGAAGGTGCCTTAGGTTTTGATCACGTGGCCCTTGAGCCACATTCTTCTGATCTTGTGGCCCTTGAGCCACATTCTTCTGATCATGTGGCACGGACCTTGGTTTGGACGATTTGAGGGGTTTTTAATTTTTTGTTTCCAGTTTTTTTAGTTTCAGGGAACCAGCAGATCAAGGGGAGGCTACTGGACAAGTTTGAAGGAGAGAAGCTTCAACTTGACCGCCAATTGGCGGTTTGGAACCGCCAACTGGCGGCCTGGTGAGGTCATCTTGCCTTGAAATTTTTTCTGGTAGTTGGGTTCTTCCATTTTGTTATCTGGGAGCTCTATTTTGCATACTTTGACTTCTGGTTTGCTCCCAGATCATTAATCACTCCCCCATTAATGAACTTGGCCCTAAAATCCAAAGCAAAAGACTAGACGTTCTTATTTGTTTAGGTCACGCATCATGTATTGACATGAGCATATAGTTGTCTTTTCTTTTAGCTTTAATTTCAGTTGTTGAGTGCTGGCGTAAGGTACGCATTTCCTACACTCATTCACGCATCTCGTATGCCCATGCATTAGTTAGTAGGGTTTGCATCAGGACAAGAGTGAGAGAGCGTTTGATTGGAGCGATTGATTGCTAGATCTAGGATCAAATCACTACTAAGGAGGGGCTGTCCCATAAAAGATAAGGTGGGGGATTTCATCACCCTTTCCTTGGCCCCAAAAACCACTCTTAATAAAGCCTTAACTAAAAGCAAGTAGACATTGACTCTAGGATTGCGGGCGCACTAGGAGAGTAATCTAGTTGAGACCGTCATGACCTGATCGGCGTTGCCTACCTTGTCGATAGTAGGAGGTACTGGATCTCCGGATCTGGTATCACTTGCTGGGCATTGTGGTCCTCGTTGTAGGGAGGTGAGGCGTGTCGAGGCTAGTGACCTCGAAGTTAGGCGTCGTCTAGCTTAAGGACCCATTGCCTTACATTGTTTGAGCCGTGCTTGCTAGTTAGGCTTCTTCCTGATCCATCTACCCACGCTAGCTCTAGGGATTCTTCCCTTCTCATCTGAGTCCTCTCCTCATCTATTCTCTACGTTTAGTCTCCTCCTCTGAGTACACCTTCTGTTGTGTGTCGTTTAGAGTCGAGTCGATCATTTTTATGCGAGGTTGGGCTCGTTCTGGTTAGAGCGCTCGACTCGAGAGAGTGCTTATTTCTGAGATGGAAGATCTTGGTGATCGACCATCTCCGCCTCGTGCTCCTTTGGAGCAAGAGGCCGAGTCGTCTCGTGGTGGCGAGGGAGACCGGGTTCCATACATGGACTACCTCGGTCCATTCCCACCACCACGTAGACCTCCTTCTCCTCCTCCTCTGACTCGAGAGGAAGGGAGATTCGGTCAGGATCGAGTTCTAGGTGCACCACCACCTTTCGCTCGACAGGATAGGCCGATGACGTTGTGGGAGCGGACCCATCCTGTTCGGGCCGCGCAGCCTTCTTGCATAGTTTTTTCCCCTGCTCGCGGGAACAACTATGAGCTGAAACCTCAATATGTGAGCATGCTTCCAACCTTTACTGCCAATAAGGAGGATCCGTATATCTTTATACGCGAATTCGAGGAAGTATGCTCTATGTTCAAGCTTCAACAGCTTGACGAGGATTCAGTCCGGTTGAGGATGATTTCTTTCGCATTGAAGGATAATGCGAAGAAATGGATGTATAGCCTCCCGGCGAGCTCGATTCGGTCATGGGATGACTTTGTGACCGTCTTTCTGAAGAGATTTTTCTCTCAAAGGAAAACTCAACAGATACGACACCAGATACATCAAATGTATCAGACCGAGACTGAATCGTTTCATGGTTTCTTCGAGAGGTTCAAGGACCTTCTCCAGCAGTGCCCTCATCATGGGATTGAGCTTTGGCAGTTGTGCCAAATTGTTTATGAGGGCATCAACTACAACACCCGCACATTGTTGGAGTCAATGTGTCAGGGTGACTTCCAAATGAAACGCATCGAGGAGGCTTGGGACACTTTTGAATCCATGGCTGAACGCACCTTCGAGTGGGATACCATGAGAGAGCCACCAGCCGCCAGGTCTTCTGGTCGAGCTAGATCTTATCAAGTTGAGTCATCGATCGCGTCTGAGGCGAAAATGGCTGCTCTCATGCGTAGGATTGAGAGTTTGGAGATGGACAGAGCTCCTGTAGCTCAGGTCGCTACTCCCGAGTGTAGTAGGTGTGGATTGTCGGGACATGATGACTTGGAATGCGCTTACGCTCCAAGGGATACTGAGCATGCAAATGCGATGTATCAACAAAGGCCCCGAAACGACCCGTACAGTCACTCCTACAACCCGGGATGGCGTAATCATCCTAACTTCTCTTGGGGGCCTAGTGGGGGTAACGGTCAGAGCTCGTACGCTCAACCTCAACCTCCGCCTTATCAACCTCCACGCCCATTGGCGACCTACCAACCTCCACATCAAAGGTCTCAGAACCACAATTACCAACCTCCTCAGAGTTATTCTAACCAAACTCCACAACCCCAACGGGTTGACCCTAAGGACTCCACTCTTGAACAAACCCTTCACGCATTCATTCAGAGTACACAAGCCATGATTTCGGCCAACAACAATTCGGTCAAAGCATTGGAAATGCAAGTTAGCCAGTTGGCTAATCAGCTCCATGAACGTGAGAAGGGCCAATTACCGAGTCAACCCGAGGTGAATCCTCAGGGTACCCATTCGCAAGGAAGGACACCTTTACCTCATGCTACCTCTGAACCGACCCATCATATTAATGTGATTCATACTTTGAGGTCTGGTAAGGAGGTGGACAACCACATTGGGGTGCCTTCCTTGTCATCACCATCTCTGAGGGAGCCGGATCCTGAGGCTCCCTACACAAATACTTCCAGGAAGGAGCCAGATTCTGAGGTTCTTTCTACTTTTCCTTCGACAAAGGGGCCGAACCCTGAGGTCCCCTTGTCTCCTCTTGTGTCGAAGGAACCAGATTCTGAGGTCCCCACTCACGCTTCTTTGGACCAGGATTCTGAGGTTCCTTCGCACCATTATGCCCCGAAGGCGCCATTCCCTGAGCGCCTTAAAAAGAAAACCTCTGATCAGCATGACAAGATGTTTGAGATGTTTCGGCAGGTTAAGGTGAATATCCCTCTTTTGGAGGTGATTCAGCAAATGCCACCTTATGCCAAGGTTCACAAGGACTTATGCACCAAGAAGAGAAAAACTCATGTTCCAAAGAAAGCTTTTCTTGCGGCTAACGTGAGTTCTTTGTTGGCACAACCCATGCAAGTCAAGTACAAGGACCCTGGTTGTCCTACTATCTCTTGTGTGATTGGTGATGTGTCCATACATCGACCCTTATTGGACCTTGGTGCATCTGTTAATCTTCTGCCATATTCTGTCTACGTCCACCTCGGTCTTGGAGACCTCAAACAAACAAAGACCACTCTTCAATTGGCTGATAGGTCCATGAAGAAACCAAGGGGTGTGGTGGAAGATGTGCTGATCAAAGTGGGAGAGTTCATTTATCCAGTCGACTTCTTTGTCCTGGATACTGAACCTGTGCCAAACCCACTTGGACAAATTCCTGTCATTTTGGGGCGACCATTTCTTGCGACTTCCAATGCCTTGATCAATTGTCGCAATGGTCTGATGCGCTTGACCTATGGTAGTCAATGCGCTGATTTCAACATCTTCACCATTGGCAAGAAGCCAGGTGCCTTCAATGACCCTGTTGAGGTCAATCTTATCCAGGGCTTGGATGAGATTGAAGTTGAGGGCACCTTCAAGTACTTCAGAGAATTGTTCGATGAAGATCCTGAAGGTGGTGAAGATGTTTCACCTGGGCTGGCACAAGAAGGTGCCTTATGTTTTGATCACGTGGCCCTTGAGCCACATTCTTCTGATCTTGTGGCCCTTGAGCCACATTCTTCTGATCATGTGGCCCTTGAGCCACTTCTTTTTGACCACGTGGCCCTTGAGCCACATCCTTTTGAGCACGTGGCTTTTGAGCCACAAGATACTATTTTTATGGCCTCTCGACCACATGCTCTTCATTCTGTATCTGCTGAGGACCCCATGTGGGTTAAGATTCAACCACCTGATACCCTTATACCTGATAGAGGTTCACCTCTCGTTCATGCCTCCTCTCTTGCTAACTCTAAAGAGGCATCAACCGACTACAATGCTTATAAGGGTGTCAGGTGGTTGAGCAATTCTGTTGTGTATGTTGCGAGCCCATGCATGCGCATTTCTGGCTCGAGAGATGGTGGGTTCCCATTTGATGTCCCTTGACATATGAAGATGGAAAACTATTGTTGTACATAGTTAAAAAAAACTCCTTCAGTGAGCATCGATTGTTGTGGGCCCCAACACTTGAGTATTTGGGCCCCAATTCTTTCATGTATTTGTATCCTTTCCTTAGCATCTCACAGGTTTTAAGGGAATTTGGGTTGTGTCCATCAACATAGCCATGAACTCCCCTGTGTACTTCATGTTGGTGAGATCTTTCCTTTTTCATGCATAAATCCATGTAGTTTCATGCTCACATTCATTGAGGACAATGCATGAAGTAGGTGTGGGGGAGTGTTTTACGTGTGTACATAGTCGAGTCTTTTCTTTTGATTTTGCTTTCTTTTGTTTGCATTGTTAGGGTCATGTTAGTGTGCTGCATTTAATATCGATATATCTGTTTGCCATGATCCTTGGGTGACTTGTCTTCTTTTGCTTGCCTAGTACTTCAAAATTTTCACATTTCTTTCAAACTTTTCATGTGTTTTCGAAAGAAAATGTTTTGTGGGTTTTGCGTGTGTTTAGCATGTGCAAAACCGTTGAGAGGCAAAGTAAAAAGAAAGCTCCCAAAATTGTCTTGAACTTGATGCATTAGGATATCTAGTACGTGGCTTTAGGATTTATCGAGTCGTTAGGATGCACCCCAGTTTTCCTTTGGGGGTGAGAAATCATAGGGTTTCAGTTCTCAAACATTCAAAGAAGTCCACCTTGAACCTAGTGAGTCAATAATTCGTGTTTGTTCATTTAGGAAGTTTGTTGTAGTCAAGGACCCTCTTAATCTTGTTGTGAGACATTAGTGTAGGGGTTTTGGTTCATGTGTAGATAAGAAATAAGTGGTGTTCTCTCTTCCCGTACGACTCCTATCAATCGGGAAAATAGGTCTGAGGGGCGTTTGTGCCTGGTGCTTTCGAGTCATCTGACTTGGGATGCGCCAACCGAACTCCCGTTACACGGGTGGTAGGGATTGCCCTATGTGGAGATTTGGGGAAAGGTGTACGTGATAGTGTAAGTCCTCATGGGCAATGATGCACGAAACCTGACCCTGGGAGAACGAAGCTCCAACTAATAAAATGAAAAAAAAGAAAAAAAAGGTGTGAAAAAAAACAAAAAGAAAAAAAATGGTAATGCAAATAAGAACCTTAATGGACCTTACACTTTGTATCACTTGAGGATCTTGAGGTTGTCCATGTCTTTCATTTAATTCCTTATTTAACTTGCACGAATGGTTTATTAGGCTAGGTGTGGACTGATTACCTATATAGAGTCGGCCCGTAGGATTGCCGCGTCCATTGATCGACAAAATATTTCCAACGAGTCGAGGTCTAGATTGAATAATGCATCTTGTTCGGATTTTGTGGGTATATCCGCTGAAAACCCTCAGGAGACAATACTCCTCCTCCTTGGCAACAAAGAGGTTTAACGGCTTGTTGCACATGCTAAGTGCAACCGTGATTCCTACGAAAGTGAGTTAGGATTTCTTGTTTTTTGTTTGCTTTTCTCTTTCTTTGTTTTGCTCGGGACTAGCAAAAACTTAGGTGTGGGGGTATTTGATTGACATCATTTCATGCTTATATTTGTATCTTATATCCATTATCTTACACCTAAGCAATGCTACGTGACGAGTTTTATGTTTAGTTTTTAGAAATAAAGAGGTTTGAAGAGAAGTTAGATGCATCCAAGACCAAGAAACACTCCAAGCAAAGCCCAAAACAAAAACCTAGCAGATCTGAAGTTTATAGACCGCCCATTGGCGGTCTTGGACCGCTAATTGGCGGTCCATATGGCCCCAGATCCGCCAAGCTTTCTCCTGGACTTTTAGTATCATGTGTTTAGGCTATTTTTGGTATTGGTTTAGTCCCACATCGGGGGATTGTCCCGGATTAGCTTTTTCCATGCTTATAAATAGAACTCTTCACCTCCCATTGTATCCATCTCTCTCTTTGGTGGCCACCTTCCCTACTAAGAGTGAATCCTTGAAGCAAAACTCTGGTGGAGGAAGAGCTACTTGTAATTGAGTAAGTTAATAATAGATGTTTTCCTTTAATTGTGTTGTTCCTCTCTTAGTTTAATTTCCTTTCATATGCATGCTTGCTTGTTTGTTTTGTTTTATGCTTCTTTAATATTTCTTGCTTGATTAGTGTAGTTTCATTTCAGTATTATGCTTGCTTTTGTTAATATACTTAGTGTAATGAGTAGTGAGTAGTTTCATCCCCATTTGGGGGGTGGAGAAATATGTGATATAATCATGTAGTGTATTAAGTGTGTGTTATCTTAATCCCTTGAGCTTTAAATGATTTCCATAACCATCTAATGGGTCTTCACTCTTATCTTTGATATGCTAATGCTCTTGAATGAAGCTTAGCTTATGCTTTGATTAGTGGATCGATTTTATGGGGAATGATAAGGTTAGGATATGGATAGGAATTTATATTGGAAACACAAGTTGTAGTGTATGAACTCTTGTTGCCTTTACCTTAGCTAATGTCTTGTATGTTTTAATGATGTAGTCTTATCTTAATTCATGTGGAGGCATAGTAGGGTCTAGTCTTTATACTTGAGTTCATTTAGCTTCATTCCAATTATTATCTTGTATGTTTTTAATGATGTTGTAAAATCTTAATTCATGTGGAGGCAAAGTTGGATGTAGTTTTATGATTTCATGCACTACATGTTGTGAGGAGCTTAATTACACACACACCACACACACATCTTTATGTTCACATCATTTCTCTACCCCCTTTGGGGTTTAGTTTTTCTTGCTTCTTTTCCATTTCCATTTGCATCTTAGTGTAGTTTAGTGTAACCAACCTTTCTTCCCTTTCTTTACCTCTCGCCTTCGCACAAACCAAGTGTCGACACACCTCCCAGTGGACAACCCGTATTTGCCACCGCTTCAACGCGGCCGTGCACTTGCGGTTAAATATAAAACGATCATTCAATGCTCAATTTACACAAGTTCCTAAGACTCAAATAAAATACAAAATACATGTATTCAAAAGAGCTTGAATACATGTCTTGACTGGATTTCCTTTCTTCCTTGAGTCTTGATCACCTGTAGAGGTTAGCACAAAGCAATATATATGCAATGCAACATGTGTGCTACTCTACATGATCATAATTAAGATTAGGTTGATTAAATCATCAAAACATAGATTAAGGCAAAAAGGCTAACAGCTGGTACATACGGGGTTAGCCTCAGGCTGGCTAGGCAGAGTCCCTCTCTCTCTTTCATGTACAGACTGAGCGAATTGGCCCATCTGAAGCTCTAGAGATTTGATGGTCTGCTGATTTGAAGTGAGAACTTGACTTGTGGTTGACATAAATTTTTTCATTGAGTTTTCAAGTCCACGAGTCAAGGTCTCAAGCGAATTGAATTGGGTTTCCATATTATTTGAGTTTGGGAAACCCGATTGATTGGTGATTTGAGATTTGGGTGGCTCATTAGATTGTTCATGTATGGGAGGTTGGTGTGGTTGGTTAGGTGGTGGAGAGACGTTTGAAGGACCACCCGGGGTATTATTTTGGTTCCATGAAAAATTGGGGTGGTTCCTCCTTCCGGGATTATAAGATGATGAGTATGGGTCATTCCTAGCCATATCATAGATGTCATTGACATGTTCCATCTCAAGAGGACTGCATGCACACACGCTTCCTACATGACCTATCTTACCACATGAATGACCGGGGACTGGACCAGATGTGGACATGTGAGGTGCACCTAGTTGGTTTTGGAGCTCAATCGAATCCATACGGCGCATTAAGGCCGCCATGCGCGCCTCGGTGGCCGTAGTGGTATCGACAACAAATGCAGCACCCGATCTAGTCGAGTTTGCATTCGCGATCCTTGCTCCTATGCTGGATGATGCTGGGGGGTTGGTTCACACTCTCCCACTGCATGGTTTTCTCAGCGAGGTCTTCTAGGAAAACCCATGCCTCCCTTTCATCCTTTCCTAAGAGCTCTCCTTGACACATGCACTTAAGGAGCATTCGGGACCCGAAGTGAAGACCTTTGTAGACAATCTAACAAAGGATCCACAACTCGATACCATAGTGAGGGCATGAGGATAGTTGCTCCTTGTATCTCTCTAAATATGCATGAAATGTTTCGGTCTCAAGTTGATAGAACGAATTGATTTCGTTCCTCAATTTTTGAGTCTGATGATTTGGAAAGTACTTTTTGAGAAATGCAGATTGAAATTCATCCCAAGTCCTAAAGGCATTTGCATGGTTGTTGTACAACCACTTGTTGGCATCATCCTTTAGTGTAAAAGCGACTAGCCTAAGATGGATGGAGTTTGTGCTAAGTTGTTGCAGCTTGAACCTAGCACAAACCTCCTCAAATTCCCTGAGAAAGATATAGGGGTCACCCTTCCCCGTGAAGTGAGGGAGCATGGAAATGAATTGAGGCTTAACCTCAAAGTGGTTCCCATTCGCCTCTAGTAATACGATGCATGAGGGTAGAGCAGTACGGCTCGGGTAGCATCGATCACGTAGAGGTACGGGAACCACAACAGGACGAACAGGTGGAACAGGTGGGTCCAGCAACTGCTCCTCCTTGCGGAAATGGGCAGCGATTGAACCCAGACTATGTGTGACACGAGAGGAGGGAGGCGTCGAGAAATTGACTACCAAAGTAGGGTTGACGACACGCCTCCTTAACCGGTCACTCTCATCTCGTGCTCACGTAAGCATGCACAAAGGTGCGCACACACAAACCAAAACATTTTTTTTCTTTTTTTTAACAAAGAATGTGTGTAGAGGAGAAGACAGAGGGACACAGAAGAGAGGGAATGACTCAGGAGAGAAGGGAAGAAGTCCTTCGGGTGGGTACAGGTAGAATCACACAAGCAAACAAGGCTCAAACAATCCTAAGGTCGCTAAAGGTCCCAACACCTAGACGACGCCTAACTGCGAGGTCACACGGCCTCAACATGTCTCACCTCCCTACGACGAGGACCACAAAGCCCAGCAAGTGAGTCAATATCCGGAGATCTCGTCTCTCGACAGAGTGGGCGACGCCAATCAGGCCACGACGGTCGGGACCAGATCACTCTCCTAATGCGCCCGAAATCCTTAGGGCCAATGTCTACTTGATTTTAAAATTAGGTTCTTGATTAGTGTGATTTTTGGGGCGAAGGAAAGGTTGATGAAACCCCCACCTTATCTTATATGGGACAACCCCTCCTTAGTAGCGTTTTGGAGTCCTAATCTAGCAATCGACTCTCCAAACAAACGCTCAACTCACACTTGTTGCAATGCACTTCCTACTAACTAATGCAGGTTCATACAAAATGCATGAATGAGAGACGGAAATGCGTACCTCACACCAGCGCTCAGGAATTGAAAGTAAGCTAAAAGAAAAGACAATCTACGTGCCTAAGTCGAGTACATGGTGCATGACCTAAACAAGAAAGAATGCCTAATCTTTTGCTTTGGGTTTTAAGGTCCAAGTTGCTTAAAGGGAGATAGATTATTGATCTGGGGGCAAACTAAAAGTTAGAACATGCCAAATTGATCCCCAGCTCTCTCTAACAGATAAAGGAACAAGCCAAAGAAAGAACAAGAGCAACAGAGCTTACCAGACCGCTAGTTGGCGGTCTGAAGCTTCCTGTTTGCCTAAGAATTTCTCCAGATGTCTTCCCTTGAGTTCTAGATCTTCCTGACACAAAGAAAACTACAAAACACAAATTAAATCCACTCGAATCGTCCAACACAGAGTCTAGACTGGCACGTCCCCTACAACGGCGCGAAAAACATGTTTAATTGTTTTAAATACCGCAAGTGCACGACCACGTTGAAGCGGTGGCAAGTACGGGTCCATCCTCGGGGAGGTGAGTAGCCTCTGGTTTTTCAGAAATCAAGTGACAACAAAAAGGGAGAAGAGTTTGTCTATGCTAATCTACACTACACCAAACTACTAAGAAGAAAAATGCAAAGTAAAGCAACTAATGATTACTTCGAATCAAAACTAAAAGAATGTAAAACTAAGATGGAATCAAGAAGAGAAACACCCCTAGGGGTGGAGTGTGTGCACACAGGTAAAAATATGGTGAAGAATGCATTCTATAGGCACAAATGTAGGTAGTGTTTTGATGCATAGGAAGTGTCAAAAGGTTATGGGAAAACCTATCAATCCATTCACGAACCTAGTTGATTAACATTCATATACACAAGCTGGTTAGTTCAGAACCTAAACAAGCATGGGAGGAGGTGTCTAAGATGTGTGGGAAAACCCATAAAGTGTAATATTCTACTCTAACAACCAAGCATACATTCACATTTATCAACACAATCAAAATATAAAGCATTCATATCCATTCTTTAATGCATGTATGAACATCATCTCCACCACCAAAGGGGGATGGATCTACTCACTACACATTATTCCAACAATTAAACTAAAGAAGAAAGGAAAATTTCTAATTACTTTAGCCTACAATTAAAGAAATAAAACTAAGGTAAGCATGCATAAAGAAACAACAAAAGAACAAAACAATGGAAAAATTATTTTATTAAATGACTCACATCACTAGCAGCATTCTTCTCCACCTTGATATTTTGTTCCAAGGCTTAGTCCAAGTAGAGATAATGCCACCAAGCAATGGGTGAATACAATAGAAGGTGAAGAGTTCTATTTATAGCCATAGAAAAAGATAATCCAGGACAATCCCCCGGTATGAGACTAAACAAATACCAGAAATAGACTAAATACACACTAATACACGTCCCACAGAAAGCTTAGTGGATCTGGAGCAAACCTGGCCGCCAATTAGCAGTCTTGGACCGCCAATTGGCGGTCTATATGGTTCGGATCACGCTGGATTTTCTTCTGGGCTTTTCTAGATGACTTTGCTTGTCTTTGATGCATCTACTTCGCTTGCTGGAGCTCCGACCCGAATAGAATTGCCAAAATACTCCCCATGATGGTGTGAAGTATTCTTGTTTGCTCAAGTGTCCTTCGATCTTACATTCAGGTCCTTGAGTTTCTCAACTCAGTCCTTTTTCATGCTTTGAGGTCCTTTTATGACTCTTCTCTTCAAACCTAGGGGTGAGCATTGGGTCCGGACCGGACCAGATTTTTATACGGGGTCCGGACCGAAGACCGGACCGGATGCTCATGGACTAAAGACCGGACCAAACCGAATCGGTCCTTGTGGAGTTGGGTTTGCAGGAGGGAGATTTATGAGAGGTAATATGTACCTTCTACCTTGTATTGCGATATAAACTTATTTTGATAAAGTTGTATGTTTATATCTCTTTCTTTAATTTGTAGAAAATGTGGATCCATATTCACAATCCGAGCTCAACCGAACACGAGAGAGGTGGTCTTCCTTTTTCATTACACGTATGCTTGTAAGTTGATGATCGTTTTTATGTTACGTTAAACTCCTTTATCATATCAATGTTAACTTGTTTTGTTTGCTTGAATGGAAATCGAGACATTGAATGCTAGTTTGAATGTGATTGTGAATTATTAACTTGAATGTCACCTATTATATTGCATTGTGTTGGTGAATGTGATGTGAATTAATGTGTTTTTGAATGTTAGTTTGAATGGTATTAGCTTTGTGATTGGGTGATTATGATTTAATGACTTGAATGTCACTAAGTATATTACATTGTGTTTGTGAATGTGATGCGATTATTAATGTGTTGTGAATTTGAATGTGAGTGTGAACGTGTATATTGGATTGTGAATGTGTTTAATGCAGGGATTGGGATTGTGAATGTGTATACTTATCACAAGTGAACCATTTTTTTCTTAACTGAACAATATCACATCAGTTGTTTTAGAAACTGACGTGATATTTGGGTATATCACGTCGGATATAGACAACCCGACGTAATATACAGAAAATATCACGTCGGTTGAAAGAAATCTGACGTGATATTTGTTGTATATCACGTCGGTTGATAGTAAACCGACGTGATATACAACAAATATCACGTCAGATTTCTTTCAACTGAAGTGACATTTCCTGTATATCACGTTGGGTTTCCCTATATCCGACATTATATAAGTGTTTAATCGTTTTAAATACCTCAAGTGCACGGCCGCGTTGAAGCGATGGCAAGTACGGGTCGATGCTCAGGGAGGTGAGTAGCCTCTGGTTTTGCAGAAATCAAGTGCTAACAAAAACGGAGAAGAGATTGTCTATGCTAATCTACACTACACTAAGCTACTAAAAAGAAAAATGCAAAGTAAAGGAACTAACGATTACATCGAATCAAAACTAAAAGAATGTAAAACTAAGCTGGAATCAAGAAGAGAAACACCCCTATGGGTGGAGTGTGTGCACACATGTAAAAAGATGGTGAAGAATGCATTCTATTGGCACAAATGTAGGTAGTGTTTTCATGCATAGGAAGTGTCTAAAGGTTATGACAAAACCTATCAATCCATTCACTAACCAAGTTGATTAACATTCATATACACAAGCTGGTTATTTCAAAACCTAAACAAGCATGGGAGGTGTCTAAGATGTGTGGCAAAACCCATCAAGTGTAGTATTCTATTCTAACAATCAAGCATACATTCACATTTATCAACACAATCAAAATATAAAGCATTCATATTCATTCTTTAATGCATGCATGAACATCAACTCCACCCCCAAAGGGGGATGGATCTACTCACTACACATGATTCTAACAATTAAACTAAAGAAGAAATGAAACATTCTAACTACTTTAGCCTACAATCAAAGAAATAAAACTAAGCTAAGCATGCATAAAGAAACAACATAAGAACAAAACAATGGAAAAACTATTTTATTAGATGAGTCACATCACTAGCAGCATTCTTCTCCACCTTGAGATTTTTCTCCAAGTAGAGAGAATGCTACCAAGCAATGGGTGAATACAATAGAAGGTGAAGAGTTCTATTTATAGTCATAGAAAAAGGTAATACGGGACAATCCCCCGGTATGGGACTAAAAAAATACCAGAAATAGACTAAATACACACTAATACACGTCCCACATAAAGCTTAGCAGATCTGGAGCAAAACCGACCACCAATTAGCGGTCTTAGACCGCCAATTGGCGGTCTATATAGTTCGGATCACGTTGGATTTTCTTCTGGGCATTTCTAGATGGTTTTGCTTGTCTTTGATGCATCTACTTCGCTTGCTGGAGCTCCGACCCGAATAGAATTGCCAAAATACTCCCCATGATGGTGCGAAATATTCTTGTTTGCTCATTGGTCCTTCGATGTTACATTCAGGTCCTTGAGTCTCTTAACTCAGTCCTTTTTCATGCTTTTAGGTCCTTTTATGCCTCTTCTCTTCAAACCTATTTATTTCTGAAATTCAAACATAAAACTCATCACGTAGCATTGTTTAGGTGAAATATAATGGATATAAGATACAAATGTAAGCATGAAATGATGTCAATCAATAAGCTTAATATCACGTCAGATATACCCAAATATCACGTTGGATTTCCAACCGACGTGATTTTATGTTCCATATTACGTCCCCCATATACCACGTCGGTATATTGTACCGGTAAACCCGATGTGATATGGTCAAAAAGTCAACGTAAAAACATTTTTTTCCATGGAGGCGTTACAATCAAGGTGGTTAGGCATGGAGGCGATCGAGTGAGAGGTCCAGTTCAGATATAGGGGTTCGGGGAGGCAATTGACAGAGAGGTCGTTTGGTTTCTATAACCAAGGAAATATGTGATTGGGATGAGAAGTGGACTTGTGGCAAAAGGGGGGAAACTTTGGGGATATATGTATCAGGTCGGGAGTGGGGGCAAGAGTTAGAGTTTAGGGAAGAAGGTTTTGAGCTCGAGTCTAAGACAAAGGTTTGGGGCCAGGATGTGTTTTCTCAATACATCATAAGGGATGTATATATGATTGTGTTTACATCAACCTTTTACATTGATTCATGTGAACTGACGTAAAAGGTCTTTGTTTATATATTGGTCTAACCATAGCTGGCGTATATATTTGTTATTTATGTTGTTCCTTCTTGGACCAATCTATATACTACTTTTCACGCGCAATTCAACTGAAACTGGCGTAAAAGATTAGATGTCAAATCCACTTTTGCACAAGTGATTCTGCTTTGACAAAATAAACGTCAGACGACTAAATCTGGCATGAGTTATTGATTAGTAGCTTATCATTCATTGTATTCATGTTATATATTTTTTATTTTATACCATAGTTGTGCTACTTGGGTTGTTGTGCGTGTTTCAGATGTTAGGTAAAAAAGTAGGGAAAGGAAGCAAAAAAGATCTAATTGCGAGGAGAAATTACTGATCTACAAAGGTCTTGGACCTAAATGAAAACTCCAGGGACCTGTTCTCAAACCCAGAGGGACCTACATGTGGGAAAACATGAAAGTCCACTTAATTACGATCATGAATGAGGCTCAAATCCAAATATTACAATTCAATTCCAAACCGGGATCAAGCAAGCCATCTGAGTGCACCACAAACTTTTATGAGCACTTAAGTGATCTGCCACCGGGTTAAATCAAACGCACTAGACCCACAACTGGCACATCCATTTCTTTTTCTTATTTAATTAGATTTAATTGACAGGTTACATTTTTATGTGTGTTTCATGTTCCTCTTGATGAATAGTTAGTAGTTATGTGTGGTTGAATGCTCAAATGTGAAATGTGGGTATTAATCTTGTCATTTCCATTATGTTGCATGTATGAAATGTGAATCTCGTGGCACATGGTAACTTTAGCATCTTTGATAGATTAATGACCAAACTAGTCTCTTAGTTTATGCTTACATCTAAGTTTGTATGTTCTTATCTTTACACTTTTCTTGTGATGCTTGGTTTTGGTAGAATGTGACTTAGTTTACTTGATGTCCATGCATGGTTATATTTAACTGTTGCTTTAATGAGATTCTCGTTTATTGCTTAATGAGTGCTTAGGTCATGCTTGGTATATATATATATGAAATTTACTCAAGAGTTAACATGTTTATCATGTGTGGATTGTAGATTAAAGGAAATGTGAATGAGGTTGACATTAGGTAGTCCACACTAGTAACATATGGTACACTTGAACACATTTCATCACTTGTGCTTAACATATATCACACTCACATTCATATTTTCATGTCACCACACTACACCCCATCCCTAGGGATCTTCATTTGATTTGTTTCTATTGTTAGTTTAGGCTTCGTTTTTGATTGATTGACTACAAATAGAGGAAGGAAGATAGAGCTTGTAATGTACTTGGATTCTTAATCAAAGTTTAAATTTTTGTTTCTCTAGTTACAACTTTCTATTGATGTAAGTTTCATTCTCATAAATTGGTTAGATTAATTTGAAGTTTCTTGCCATGTGTAGCCTAGATTTTCATGTTTACATGATTTTACCGATGAAAGTGAATGTGAAAAAGAATGTGAATGTTATGAATGTGTAAAGGTGTGCATTCTAAATCTAGATCTTGATCCTTAATTTCATTTCCATGCACATTTTAATGGATTCTTATTAATATCGTTGATGTAATAATGGTTACACTAGATACTCAACATATACTTTTTGTTTAAGGGTTTTGTTTCCTAATGATGAATGTGAAAAAGATATATGGTGATAAGTATGTGATCTGAATGTGCATGTTTAACCACATTATGTTTAAGTCTTGATTCATGTCTTGTATGCTTTGATGATTGTGATTAATCTTAGATCATGTGGAAACATAATTAGATATGAATGTGAGAGTGCATAAAACATGTTTTGCACTCCATTAAGTGTTGTTGATGGGTAGTTGGGTGTAGGTTAGACCACCCTCACTCACAATCCTTAATGCAACACATGGCACATTTGAGCTAAATTGACACAGTTAACACACATCATGACACTAATAGATCCCAGGGTACACTCTCTCTACCTCCTAGGGTTGTAGCCATTCTAATATAATTTCTAAGGTTACAGTTAGTCTTATTTAGGCTAGTTAATCAATCGTCTGGTTTTATCCTTTTCCATTTGAATAAGGGTTAAAGGAAAACCCACACAAACTCCTTGTTGTTCAATCCCTACTTGCCATGCGCCATGCACTTGTAGTAAAACAATAACACTTACTTAGATTCCCAAGTGCTCAAGTTAGAGTTTATCAAACTTGTTGAATTGCAAAACCTTGTTTAATTCCATTCATCACATACACATATATAGTCCTACACACTTTACATGCAGGTCCCTAGTATATATTATATTCTCAACACTCCCCTCAAGGTGGGCAAAAACTATTCACTCATCCCATCTTGCTACATAATCTAGAGAGACTTAGACAGCTAAGACCCTTGGTGAGGCAATCCGCCACTTGATCCTTAGTCGCACATAACTAAGCTTTAGCAATCCATTGTCTAACTTTTCCTTGACGAAGAACCTATCAATCTCAATGTGCTTGGTTCTATCATGTTGTGGTGGTTTGTTGGCGATATTGATTTCCGACTTGTTATTACATAGAAGGCTCATGTTAGATCCTCGGTCCATCTTCAACTCCACCACTAGAGTCTTCAATCCCAACAACTCGAAAACTCCCAACGCAATTGCCCTGTACTTGGCTTCAGTTGTAGAGCACACTACGACTGCTTGCTTCTTCCTCTTCTAGGAGACTATGTTTCCTCCCACACATACACAGTATCCTGAGGTGTACCTCCGATCATCGTAGCAACTCGCCCAATCACAATCATTGTAAGCATCGATGCCTAGGTGACCATTGTTCCTGAACAAAAACCTCTTTCCTGGAGTAGCCTTCAACTATCTCATGATCTGATAAACGATATTCATGTGGCCTGTCCTTGGGTCATGCATGTAGCGACTCACCACGCTCACTGCAATTAAGATATGAGGACGAGTGTGACAAAGGTATTTTTGTTGGCTTTTTGGCCTTAATCCGTGTTTTGATAATTTAATCAACCTAATCTTAATCACAATCAATTGTAGTGTAGCAAACATAATGCATAGAAGATATATTGTATTGTGATAATATCTACAGGTGATCAAGACTCAAGGAAGAATAGAATGAAGTCAAGACATGTAATCAAGCTTATTGAAGACATGTAATCTTGCCTTTATTTTGAGTCTTAGGAACTTGTGTAAACTTGAGCACACAAGAGTTGAAACATACTCACATACACACTAGGTTCCTTACAAAAGTCATGTTTGACGTTTTATATTAATCCGCAAGTGCACGGCTGCGTTGAAGCTGTGGCAAATACGGGTCTTCATCAGAGAGGTGAGCAACCTCTCATTTGCACGAAATCAAGTGGCAAAATAGGGAAGAGAGTTGATTATGCTACGCTACTCTACACTACAAAGTATGAAGTATGAAATGCGAAAGAAAGCAACAAACAATTAACTAAAACTAAACTAAGAACGAAAGACGAGTGCTGGAATTCAGAAATGGAAAACCCCTAAGGGGTGGAGTGAGTGCACACATGCAAAGAGGTGGGTGTTGAACACATTCTTTAAGCATAAATGAAGGTGGTGTTATCATGCATAATAAGTGTCTAAATGTTATGACAAAACCTATCAATCCATTCACCAACTTAGTTGATTAACATTTACATATGCAAGTTGTTTATTTCAGAACCTAAACAAGCATGAGATGTGTCTAATCATTTTAGCAGAACTCATCAAGTTATAAATTTTATCCTAAACAAGCAAGCATACATTCATGTTTTATCAACACAATGTAAATGAAGCATTCATTCCATTCTCTAATGCATGTATGAACATCTACTCCACCCCCAAAGGGGATGGAACTACTCACTACACATTATACTAATTATTAAACTAAGCAAGGAAAGCATATTAACTAAGCTACTAAAACTAATGAAATGAAATTAAACAAAGTAAAACAAGCAAAATGAAACTAATAACATAACAAAGAAACTTTTATTAACAAATGACTCACATTTCAAGTAGCATCCTCCTACTTTAGTGTGTGCTTCAAGGCCTCACTTCTAGTAGGAAGAAAAGCCACTCAAAATATGAAGTGCTTACATTAGAAGGTGAAGAGTTCTATTTATAGACATAGAAAAAGGCACTCCGGGACAATCCCCCGATGTAGGACTAAACAAATACCAAAAATAACCTAAACAAACACTAATACATATGCTCCAGAAAACTCAACGGATCCGGGAAGATCCGGACCGCCAATTGGCGGTTCAAGACCGCCAATAGGCTGTCTACAGGATCCGGATCGCGCTTAGATTTGTTGTGGGCTTTTCTTGGTATATTTGCTGGTCTTGGATGCATATACTTGGCTTGTTGGACCTGCGACCCGAATCGAATTGATAAAATACTCCCCATGATGGTGTGGAGTATTTTGTTTTGCTCTTAGGTCCTACGGTCTTACGTTCATGTCCTTCTCCCTTGCATCTCAGTCCCCAGATCTCACAATTCAGTCTTTTTTCCCAGCTTTTGGGTCCTTTTATGTTTCATCTCTTCAAACTTATTTATTCCTGAAAACTAAACATAAAACTCGTTACATAGCATTGTTTAGGTGAAAGATAATGGATATAAGAGAAAAATATAAGCATCAAATGATGTCAATCAAATACCCCCACACCTAACTTTTGCTAGTCCCGAGCTAAACAAAGAAAGAAAAAAGCATACAAAAAACAAGAAATCCTAACTCACTTTCGTAGGAATCACGGTTGCACTTAGCACGTGCAACAAGCCGTTAAACCTCCTTGTCGCCAAGGAGGAGGAGTATTTTCTCCAGGGGGTTTTCAACGGATATACCTACAAAATCTGAACAAGATGCATTAATCAATCTAGTTATACGACTCGTTGGACTCATATTGTCGATCATGGGATGCAGTAATACTACGGGTCGACTCTATATATGTAATCGGTCCACACACCTAACCTAATGAACCATTCGTGAAAGTTAGTTAAGGACTTAAGTGAAAGACATGGGCAAACTTAACTTCTAAATGTGATACAATGTGTAAACTCCATTTTGGTTCTTATTTAACTTTATTTTTTCTTTTTCTTTTTTTTTTCTTTTTCTTTTTCTTTGGAGCAGTTTATTGGTTGGTGTTTGATTCTCCCAGGGCCAGGTTTCGTGCATCATTACCTATGAGGACTTACACTATCACACACACCTTCCCCCAAATCTCCACATAGGGCAATCCCTACCACCCGTGTAACAGGAGTTCGGTCGGTGCATCCCAAGTCAGATGACTCAAAAGCACCAGGCACAAAGTCCCCTCAGACCTACTTTCCTGAGTGATAGGAGTCGTGCGAGAAGAGAGAACACCACTTATTTATTTATCTACATGGGAACCAAAACCCCTACACTTAAGTTTCACAAAAAGAGATTAAGGGCTCTTGACTACGACAAACTTCCATATACTAGCAGACACGAATTATTTGACTCACTAGGTTTAGGGTGGACTTCTTCAAATGTTTGAGTGCTGAAATCCTATGATTACACGCCCCCCGAGGGAAAACCGAGGTGCATCCTAACGACTCGATAAGACCTAAAGACAGTAAACTAGATATCTTAATGCATCAAGTTCAAGACAATTTTGGGAGCTTTCTTTTTACTTTTCCTCTCAATGGTTTTGCACATGATAAACACACACAAAACCTAAAAAACATTTTCTTTCGCAAACACATGAAGATTTTGAAAGAAATGTGAAAATTTTAAAGCACTAGGCAAGCAAAAGAAGACAAGTCACCCAAGGATCATGGCAAGCAGATATATCTATATTAAATGCAGCACACTAACATGACCCTATCAATACACATAAAAGAAAACAAAATCAAAGGAAAAAGACTCAACTAAGTACACACGTAAACACCCCCCACACCTACTTCATGCATTGTCCTCAATGAATGTGAGCAAGATACTACATGGATTTATGCATGAAAAGGGAAGATCTCACCAACATTAAGCGCAACAAAAAGTTCATGGTTATAGTGATGGACACAAACCCGAATTCCCTCAAAACCTGTGAGATACTGAAGAAGGGAGACAAATACGTGACGAAATGGGGCCCAAGTACATAAGGGTTGGGGCCCACAACAATCAATGCTCACTCATGGAGTCTTTTATTACTCTCTTTTTTTGATTTTGTTTAACATGATATATACAGCAACAACGATATTCTCATAATCATTTGGTCAAGGAACATCAAATGAGAACATCAAGTCATGAGGACCAGAGACTTGCCGAGATGGGCAAACTTCACCGGTACTCTGAGGTGTCATGAGGGGTGAAAGGTCAAAGCTGAAAGGCTCGAACCCCTCATAATATTGGTTGGGTGTAGGCAACATGAATGAGTGAAGTTGTGTTGCCTCATTGGGGTTTAGTTTCTCATCGAACAAAACCCTGAAACCAATAGGTGGGTGCATCAGAATGAGTTCCTCAAGCTCATTCGATGGATGCATCAGACCTGCATCACTAAGAATGGGGCTTCTCCCCAAGTCATCCAACAAGGACCTCCCACTATCATTTAGATCATCAAGCATAAGCTCAATCATAGGTGGGTCCTTGTTGGAGTCAATATGAAGCTCAAATGGCTCAATGGCCATGGGACATGAGGTAGAGACACCTTCTGGTATAGGCATATGATGAGGTGTCTCACTCTCATTAGTACTCTCAACTGAATCATGCAACGAACAATCCTTTTGGACATTTATGTTTGATGCCAGCTCACTCTGTTGCATTGCAAAGACAGGCAATGAGTTTTCGCTTGGCCCACAAACATTCTCAATGGGTTGCATTGGTGTTAGGGGTGTTCGTTGATTTGGTGGTGCTTTCTTCAATTGGCGGATGAGATTTAGATTTAAAGGTTGATCCATGGGCTCCTGTTGCGTACCAGAGTTGAACACATGAAACTCGGCACTCATGTTACCGAATGAGAGCTTCATGAGACCATTTCTACAATTAATTAAGGCGTTGGAAGTTGCCATAAATGGTCTACCCAAAATTAAAGGTATTTGAGAGTGAGTGTTTGCAACAGGATTGGTATCGAGGACAACAAAATCGATTGGAAATATAATATCTCCAACTTTGATAAGCACTTCCTCGATAATCCCCTTTGGAATACGAATGGATCTATCCGCCAATTGGAGGGTGATCTTAGTTGGTTTCAATTCTCCCAAATTTAACTGTTGATAAACAGAAAATAGGAGGAGGTTGACCGCTGATCCTAAATCAAGTAAAACATTACTCTTGCTAGTGTCCCATATCGTACACTGAATAGTAGGACACCCAGGGTCCTTGTATTTTGTATAGGCGGGATTGGACAAAAGTGAGATTACATTTGCAGCCAAGAATGCTTTCTTAGGAACATTGGTCTTCCTCTTGGTTGTGCAGAGATCCTTCAATACTTTGGCATATTGAGGTATTTGTTGGATGACATCCAACAAGGGGATGTTAACCTTAATTTGCTTAAACACCTCTAATATCTTGTCCATTGTGTCACTCTGCTTTTTGGTTAACCTACTTGGATAGGGAGCTTTTGGCAGGTAGGTTTTCTGTAGTACCTGAGAAGGAGGCATTGGTGTATTACCCTCACCCTCAGCCTCTTCTTCACCACCATTCCCCCTAAGGGGCTGCATAGATGGTGGTGGGTGTGGCAAGGAAATGTGATTTTCAACCTGTTTTCCGTTCCTTAAGGTCACAATGGAATTGACATGGTGAACAGGTTCCTCCACATGGTTCACTTGCCTCCTCTGAGGTACCACATTCTCATTTTGCACGTGTTGTTGCTGGTACATGCGGGGGTTAGCCTCAGGCTGACTAGGAAAATACCCTCTGTCTCTTTCATGTACAGACTGAGCGAATTGGCCCATCTGATGCTCTAGAGATTTGATGGTCTGCTGATTTGAAGTGAGAACTTGACTTGTGGATGACATAAAAAATTTCACAGAGTTCTCAAGTCCACGAGTCAAGTTCTCAAGCAAATTAAACCGGGTTTCAAAGTTAGAATTTGGAAAACGTGGTTGGTTGGTGCTTGGAACTTGGGGTTGTTGATATGAATGGGCATGCATGGGATGTTGGTGTGGTTGATTAGGTGGTCGAGAGGAGGTTGAAGGACCACCCGGGGCATTATTTTGGTTCCATGAAAAATTGGGGTGGTTCCTCCATCCAGGATTATAAGATGATGAGTATGGGTCATTCCTAGCTCTGTCATAGATGGCGTTGACACATTCCATCTCAGGAGGAATGGACACACACTCGCTTTCTATATGACTTATCCTACCACATGAATGACAGGGAACTCGACCAGATGTGGACATGTGAGGTGCACTTTGTTGGTTTTGGAGCTCAATCGAATCCATACGGCGCATTAAAGCCACCATGCCTGCCTCGGTGGCCGTAGTGGTATCGATAGCAAATGCGGCACCCGATCTAGTCGAGTTTGCATTCGCGATCCTTGCTCCTATACTAGATGATGCAGGTGGTTCCCTTACACTCTCCCATTGCATTGTTTTCTCAGCAAAGTCTTCTAGGAAAGTCCATGCCTCCCTTTCATCCTTTCCCAAGAACTCTCCTTGACACATGGACTCAAGGATCGTTTGGGACGGGATGTGATGACCGTCCCAAACAATCTGACAAAGACACCACAACTCAATGCCATGGTGAGGGCATGAGTATAGTAGCTCCTTGAACCTCTCTAGATATGCATGAAATGTCTCGGTCTCAAGTTGATAGAACGAATTGATTTCGTTCCTCAATTTTTGAGTCCCATGATTTGGAAAGTATTTCTTGAGGAATGCAGATTGAAACTCATCCCAGGTCCTAAAGGCATTCGCCTGGTTGCTGTACAACCACTTCTTGGCGTCATTCTTCAGCGCAAAGGGGACAAGCCTAAGATGGATGAAGTCTGTGCTAAGTTGTTGCAGCTTGAACATAGCCCAGACCTCCTCAAATTCCCTGACAAAGATATAGGGGTCACCTTTCCCAGTGAAGTGAGGGAGCATGGAAATAAACTGAGGCTTAACCTCAGAATGGTTCCCATTTGCCTCTGGGAATACGATGCATAAGGGCAGAGCAGTACGGCTCGGGTAGCATCGATCACGGAGAGGTATGCGAACGACAACAGGAAGAACAAGTGGGTCCAGCAACTACTCCTCCTCACGGAAATTAGCAGCCATTGTACCCAGCCTGTTTGCGACACGAGAGGAGGAAGGCGTCGAGAAATCGATTACCGAAGCCGGATTGACAACGCTCCTCGTAAACGACCCCTCTCATCTCGTGTCCACGAAAGCATGCACAAAGGTGCACACACACAAACCAAAACTTTTTTTAACAAAGAATGTGCGTAAAGGAGAAGACAGGTGAACACAGGAGAGAAAGAATGACTTAGGAGAGAAGGGAAGAAGTCCTTATGCTACGGCGGATGGGTACAGGTAGAAGCACACAAGCAAACAAGGCTCAAGAAATCCTAAGGTCGCTATAGGTCCTTACATCTAGACGACGCCTAACTGCGAGGTCACACGGCCTCAACACACCTCACCTTCCTACGACGAGGACCACAAAGCCCAGCAAGGGAGCCAAGATCCGGAGATCTCATCTCTCCTACTATCGACAAAGTGGGCAACGCTGATCAGGTCATGACGGTCGGGACCGGATCACTCTCCTAATGCGCCCGAAGTCCTTAGGGCCAATGTCTACTTGATTTTAGATTAAGGCTTTACTTGAGTGTGCTTTTTGGGGCTAAGGAAGGGGTGATGAAATTCCCCACCTTATCTTTGAAGACTATAGGTGATGCCCTTTATAGATATTTTGAAATCTTAGGCTGGCAAGCAACTCACCAAACAAGCACTCACCTCACTCTTGTTTCGATGCAAACCTTACTCACTAATGGATGTCCTAATGCATGATTGAGTGTTAAGGAATGCGTACCTCGCTCCAGCAATCAACGACAAAAATTAAAACTAAGAGAAGACAATTAACATGCTCAAGTCATTACTAGATGATGCATGACCTAAACATAGCAAATGCCTAATCTTTTGCTCTGGATTTTAAGGCCAAGTTGATAAAAGGGGATTGAAATTAAATCTGGGAGCAAACTAGAAGTCACAACATGCAAAATAGTGCTCCCAGATAACTACAATGAACCAGACAACTACCAGAACAAAAGAGAGAACAAGAAATGCTCATCAGGCCACCAATTGGCGGTCCCAGACCGCTGATTGACGGTTTGTTTGATGCTTATGTGCCTCCAATTTCGCCAGTGGCCTCCCCTTGAGCTCTAGGATCCCTGAAATCAAAGCAATCACATTAAAGGAAATTAACCTAAGAGAGAAACAACACAATTAAATGAAAACATATATTATGAACTCACTCAATTACAAGTAGCCCTTCCTTCACAAGAGTTTTGCTTCAAGGCTTCACTCTTAGTAGGGAAAATAGCCACCAAAGAGAGAGATAGGATACATGAGAGGAGGGAGAGTTCTATTTATAGCCATAGAAAAAGGTAATCCGGGACAATCCCCCGATGTGGGACTAAACAAATACCAAAAATAGCCTAAACATCATCTAATACACCCTCTCCAGAAGTTTCAGTGTATCTGGGAAGATCCGTACCGCCAATTGCCGATTCCAGACCGCCAATTAGCGGTCTATAGGATCCGTATTGCGTTGAGTCTTGTTGTGGGCTTTGCTTGATATATTTGTTGGTCTTGGATGCATCTACTTTGTTAGTTGGAGCCCTGACCCGAATCGAATTGCCAAAATACTCCCCATGATGGTGTGGAGTTTTCTGTTTTGCTCTTAGGTCCTCCGGTCTTACGTTCAGGTCCTTCTCCCTTGGATCTTAGTCCCTAGGTCTCACAATTAAGTCCTTTTCCTGCTTTTGAGTCCTTTCAGGGCTCTTCTCTTCAAACCTCTTTATTTCTGAAATTCAAACATAAAACTCGTCACGTAGCATTGCTTAGGTGTAAGATAATGGATATAAGATACAAATATGAGCATAAAATGATGTCAATGAAATACCCCCACACCTAAGTTTTTGCTAGTCCCTAGCAAAATAAAGAAAGAGAAAAACAAACGAGAAACAAGAAATCCTAACTCACTTTTGTAGGAATCACGGTTGCACTTATCACGTGCAACACGTCGTTAAACCTCCTTGTTGCCAAGGAGTAGGAGTGTTGTCTCCTAAGGGTTTTCAGCGGATATACCCACAAAATCCGAACAAGATGCATTATTCAATCTAGACACTCGACTTGTTGGACAAATTTTGTCGATCATTGGACGCGGTAATCCTACAGGCCGACTCTATATAGGTAATTAGTCCACACACCCAGCCTAATGAATCATTCGTGCAAGTTAAATAAGTAATTAAGTGAAAGACATGGACAACCTCAACATCCTCAAGTGATACAAAGTGTAAGGTCCATTAAGGTTCTTATTTGCATTACCAAATTTTTTTTCTTTTTGTTTATTTTCTCAATTTTTTTCTTTTCTTTTTATTAGTTGGAGCTTCATTCTCCTAGGGTCAAGTTTCGTGCATCATTGCCCATGAGTACTTACACTATCACGTACACCATTCCCCAAATCTCCACATAGCGCAATCCCTACCACCCGTGTAACAGGAGTTCGGTCGGTGCATCCCAAGTCAGATGACTCGAAAGCACCAGGCACAAAGTCCCCTCAGACCTACTTTCCCGAGTGATAGGAGTCGTGCGAGAAGAGAGAACACCTACTCACTTATTTCTTAACTACACATGAACAAAAACCCCTACACTTAATGTCTCACAACAAGATTTAAAGGGTCCTTGACAACAACAAACTTCCTTAAGTTAACAGACACGAATTATTGACTCACTAGGTTCAGGGTGGACTTCTTTAAATGTTTGAGCACTGAAACCCTATGATTACTCACCCCCGAGGGAAAACTGGGGTGCATCTTAATGACTAGATAAATCCTAAAGCCACAGTACTAGATATCCTAATGCATCACGTTCAAGACAATTTTGGGAGCTTTCTTTTTACTTTGCCTCTCAACGGTTTTGCACATGCTAAACACACACAAAACCCATAAAACATTTTCTTTCGCAAACACATGAAGATTTTGAAAGAAATGTGAAAATTTTGAAGCACTAGGCAAGCAAAAGAAGACAAGTCACCCAAGGATGATGGGAAGCGGATATATCGATATTAAATGCGGCACACTAACATGACCCTAACAATGCACACAAAAGAAAACAAAAAATCAAAAGAAAAGACTCGACTATGTACACACGTAAAACACCCCCACACCTACTTCATTCATTGTCCTCAATGAATGCGAGCAAGATACTACATGGATTTATGCATGAAAAAGGAGAGATCTCACCAACATGAAGTACGCAGGGAAGTTTCTGGCTATGTTGATGGACACAACCAAAATTCCCTCAAAACATGTGAGATGCTTAGGAAGGGATACAAATACGTGAAAGAATTGGGGCCCAAATACACAAAGGTTGGGGCCCACAACAATCGATGCTCACTGAAGGAGTCTTCTTTGTTTTCGTTTCTGTTTTGTTTTTTTAACTGTGTACAATAATGGGCTTCCATCTTCATATGTCAAGGGACATCAAATGGGAATCCGCCGTCTCTCGAGCCAAAAATGCACATGCATGGGCTCACAACATACAAAACAGAATTGTTTGACCACCTGACACCCTTATACGCATTGTGGTCGTTCGATACCTCTTGAGAGTTAGCAAAAGAGGAGGCATGAATGAGAGGTGAACCTCTATCAGGTTGAAGGGTATCAGATGGTTGATTCTTAACCCACATGTGGTCCTCAGCAGATACAGAATGAAGAACATGTGGCCCAGAGGCCCTTAAAATAGTATCTTGTGGCTCAAAAGCCACGTGATCAAAAGGATGTGGCTCAAGGGCCGCGTGATCAAAAAGAAGTGGCTCAAGGGCCACATGATCAGAAGAATGTGGCTCAAGGGCCACAAGATCAGAAGAATGTGGCTCAAGGGCCACAAGATCAAAAGGAGGTGGCACTGAGGCCACGTGATCAGAACATAAGGCACCCTCTTGTGCCAGCTCAATTGAAACATCTTCACCACCTTTAGGATTTCCATCGAACAATTCTCTGAAGTACTTGAAGGTGCCCTCAACTTCACTCTCATCCATGCCCTGGATAAGGTTGACCCCAACAGGGTCAGTGAAGGCACCTGGCTTCTTGCCGATGGTGAAGATGTTGAAATCAGCACATTGACTACCATAAATCAAGCGCATCAGACCAATACGACAATTGATCAAGGCATTGGAAGTCGCAAGAAATGGTCGCCCTAGAATGACAGGAATTTGTCCAAGTGGGTTTGACACAGGTTCTGTATCCAAGACAAAGAAGTGGACTGGATAAATAAACTCTCCCACTTTGATCAGCACATCTTCCACCACACCCCTCGGTTTCTTCATAGACCTATCAGCCAATTGAAGAGTGGTTTTTGTTTGTTTGAGGTCTCCAAGACCGAGATGGACATAGACAGAATAAGGCAAAAGATTAACAGATGCGCCAAGGTCTAATAAGGCACGATGTATGGACACATCACCAATCACACAAGAGATAGTAGGACAACCAGGGTCCTTGTACTTGAGTTGCATGAGTTGTGCCAACAACGAACTCAAGTTAGCCGCAAGAAAAGCTTTCTTTGGAACATGAGTTTTTCTCTTTTTGGTGCAGAAGTCCTTGAGAACCTTGGCATAAGGTGGCATTTGCTGAATCACCTCCAACAGAGGGATGTTCACCTTAACTTGCCTAAACATCTCAAGCATCTTGTCATGCTGATATGAGGTTTTCTTTTTAAGGCGCTCAGGGAATAGCGCCTTCGGGACATAAGGGTGCGAAGGAAACCCAGAATTCTGGTCCAAAGAAACATGAGTGTGGACCTCAGAATCTGATTCCTTCGACACAAGAGGAGACAAGGGGACCTCAGGGTTCGACCCCATTGTCGAAGGAAATGTAGAAGGAACCTCAGGATCAGGCTCCTTCTTGGAAGTATTGGTGGAGGGAACCTCAGGATCCGGCTCCCTCAGAGATGCAGGTATCACCACAGGTCTGGTGACACCAAGAGATGGTGATGACAAGGAAGGCACCCCAATGTGGTTATCCACCTCCTTACTAGACCTCAAAGTATGAATCACATTAATATGATGGGTCAGTTCAGAGATAGCATGAGGTACAGGTGACCTTCCTTGAGAATGGGTACCCCGAGGATTCACCTCGGGTTGACTCGGTAATTGGCCCTTCTCGCGTTCATGGAGCTGATTAGCCAACTGGCTAACTTGCATTTCCAATGCTTTGACCGAATTGTTGCTGGCCGCAAACAAGGATTGTGTGCTCTGAATGAACGCAATAAGGGTTTGTTCATGAGTAGGGTCCTTCGAGTCAACCCATTGGGGTAGTGGAGTCTGGTTAGAATAACCCGACGATGAGGTCTGAGGAGGTTGGTAATTATGGTTCTGAGACCTTTGATGTGGAGGTTGGTAGGTCTCCGATGGGCGTGGAGGTTGATAAGGTGGAGGTTGAGGTTGAGCGTGCGAGCTCTGACCGTAACCCCCACTAGGCCGCCAAGAGAAGTTAGGATGGTTACGTCATCCCGGGTTGTAGGAGTGACTGTACGGGTCATTACGGGGTCTCTATTGATACATCGCATTTGCATGCTCATTATCGCTTGGAGCGTAAGCACATTCCAAGTCATCATGGCCTGTAAGTCCACACCTACCACACCCGGGAGTAGCGACCTGAGCTACAAGAGCTCGGTCCAACTCTAAACTCTCAATCCTACGCATCAGAGCAACCATTTTCGCCTCAGACGCGATCGATGACTCAACTTGATATGATCCAGCTCGACCAGAAGACCTGGCAGCTGGTGGCTCTCTCATGGTGTCCCACTCAAAGGTGTGTTCAACCATTAACTCAAAAGTGGCCCATGCCTCATCGATGGGTTTCATTAGGAAGTCACCGTGACACATCGACTCCAACAATGTGCGGGTGTTGTAGTTTAGGCCCTCATAAACAATTTGGCACAGCTGCCATAACTCAAGTCCATGATGAGGGCACTGCTGGAGAAGGTCCTTGAACCTCTCAAAGAAACCATGAAAAGATTCGGTCTCAGTCTGATACATTTGATATATCTGGTGCCGTATCTGTTGAGTTTTCCTTTGAGGGAAGAATCTCTTCAGAAATACGGTCACGAAGTCATCCCAAGACCGAATAGAGCTCGCCGGGAGGCTGTACATCCATTTCTTCGCATTATCCTTCAACGCGAAAGAAATCAACCTCAACCGGACTGAGTTTTCCTTTGAGGGAAGAATTTCTTCAGAAATCTCCTTATTGGAAGTAAAGGTTTGAAGCATGCTCACATATTGAGGTTTCAGCTCATAGTTGTTCCCACGAGCAGGGGAAAGAACTATGCAACAAGGTTGCGCGGCCCGAACAGGATGGGTCCGCTCCCACAAAATCATCGGTTTATCCTGTCGAGCTAAAGGTGATGGTGCACCAAGAACTCGATCCGGACCAAATTTCCCTTCCTCTTGAGTCAGAGGAGGAGGAGAAGGAGGTCTATGTGGTGGTGAGAGTGGACCGAGGTAATCCATGAATGGACCCCGGTCTCCCCCGTCACCACGAGACGACTCGGCCTCATGCTCCAAAGGAGCACAAGATGGAGATGGTCGATCACCAAGACCTTCCATCTCAGAAATATGCACTCTCTCAAGTCGAGCGCTCTCACCAGAATGAGCCCAACCTTGCATAAAAATGCTCGACTCGACCCTAAAATAACACACAACAGAAGGTGTACTAGAGGAGGAGATTACGTGTAGAAAATAGATGAGGAGAGGACTCAGATGAGGAGGGAAGAATCCCTAGAGCTAGCGTGGGTAAAGGGTGAGGATAGAAGCCTAGTCTAGTAAACACGACTCAAACAAGCTTAGGCTGGCTATGGGTCCTTACGGCTAGACGACGCCTAACTACGAGGTCACACGGCCTCAACACGCCTCACCTCCCTACGACGAAGACCACAATGCCCAGCAAGTGAGCCAAGATCTGGAGATCTCGTCTCTCCTACTATCGACAAAGTGGGTGACGCCGATCAGGCTATGACGGTCGTGACCGGATCACTCTCCTAATGCGCCCAAGTCCTAATGGCCAATGTCTACTTGCTTTTGGATTAAGGCTTTACTTGAGTGTACTTTTTGGGGCTAAGAGAGGGGTGATGAAATCCCCCACCTTATCTTTGAAGACTATAGGTGATGCCCCTTAAAGATGTTTTGAACTCTTAGGCTAGCAAGCAACTCACAAAACAAGCACTCACCTCACTCTTGTTTCGATGCAAACCTTACTCACTAATGGATGTTCTAATGCATGAATGAGTGTTAAGGAATGCGTACCTCGCTCCAGCAATCAACGACAAAAATTAAAACTAAGAGAAGACAATTAACATGCTCAAGTTATTACTAGATGATGCATGACCTAAACATAGCAAATGCCTAATCTTTTGCTTTGGATTTTAAGGCCAAGTTGATTAAAGGGGATTGAAATTAAATCTGGGAGCAAACTAGAAGTCACAACATGCAAAATAGTGCTCCCAGATAACTACAATGAACTAGACAACTACCAGAACAAAACAGAGAACAAGAAACGCTCACCAGGCCGCCAATTGGCGGTCCCAGACCGCTAATTGGCGGTCTGTTTGGTGCTTCTGTGCCTCCAATTTCGCCAGTGGCCACCCTTGAGCTCTAGGATCCCTGAAACCAAGCAAAACTACAAACAAAAAATTAAGACCACTCGAATCGTCCAAACCAAGGTCTGGACAGAGCACCTCCCCGGCAACGGCGCCAAAAACTTGATTGATTCGTTTTATATTAAACCGCATGTGCACGGCAGCGTTGAAGCGGTGGCAAATACGGGTCGATCCACAGGGAGGTGTGTCGACTTTTGGTTTGTGAGAAGGCGAGTGGGAAAGAAAGGAGAGAAAGGTTGGTTACAGTAAACTATACTACAATGCAAAAAGGAAATGGAAGATAAGCAATAAAACTAAACCCCATAGGGGGTAGAGAAATAATGTTAATATAAAGATGTGTGTGTGTTCAATTATGCTCCTTACAAGATGTAGTGCATGAAATCATAAAACTAAATCCAACTTTGCCTCCACATGAAATAAGATAAGACTATATCGTTAAAACATACAAGACAATAATTGGAATGAAGCTAAATGAACTCATGTATAAAGACTAGACCCTACTATTCCTCCATATGAAATAAGATAACCCAATATCATTAAAACATACAAGGCATTAACCAAGGTAAAGGCAACAAGAGTACATACACTATAAATTGTGTTTCCAATATTAATTCCATCCATATCCTCACCTTATCATTCCCCATAAAATAGGTCCACTAATCTAAGCATAAGCTTAGCTTCATTTAAGAGCATTAGCATATCAAAGATAAGAGGGAAATCCCATTAGATGGTTATGGAAATCATATAAGGCTCAAGGGATTAAGATAACACACACCTAATACACTACATTATCATATCACATATTTCTCCACCCCAAATGGGGATGGAACTACTCACTACTCATTACACTAACTACATTAACAAAATGAAGCATTATACTGAAATGAAACTACACTAATCAAGCAAGAAATATTAAAGAAGCTGAAATGACATAAAACAAAACAACCATCAAAGCAAGCACATTAAAGGAAATTAACCTAAGAGAGAAACAACACAATTAAAGGAAAACATATATTATGAACTCACTCAATTACAAGTAGCCCTTCCTCCACCAGAGTTTTGCTTCAAGGCTTCACTCTTAGTAGGGAAGATGACCACCAAAGAGAGAGATAGGATACATGAGAGGAGGGAGAGTTCTATTTATAGCCATCGAAAAAGGTAATCCGGGACAATTCCCCGACGTTGGACTAAACAAAAACCAAAAATAGCCTAAACATCATCTAATCCACGCGCTCCAAAAGTTTCAGCGGATCTGGGAAGATCCGGATCGCCAATTGGCGGTCTATAGGATCCGGATTGCGTTGAATCTTGTTGTGGGCTTTTCTTGATATATTTGTTGGTCTTGGATGCATCTACTTTGTTTATTGGAGCTCGACCCGAATCGAATTGCCAAAATACTCCCCATGATGGTGTGGAGTTTTCTGTTTTGCTCTTAGGTCCTCCGATCTTACGTTCAGGTCCTTCTCCCTTGCATCTTAGTCCCCAGGTCTCACAATTAAGTCATTTTTCCTGCTTTTGAGTCATTTCATGGCTCTTCTCTTCAAACCTCTTTATTTCTGAAATTCAAACATAAAACTCGTCACGTAGCATTGCTTAGGTGTAAGATAATGGATATAAGATACAAATACGAGCATGAAATGATGTCAATCACAGGTTTACAGGAAAAGAGGGAGCATGGAACACATTAGATAGGGTCATAGACTTGGCAGGTTGTGTGGTACCCTTGCCTATAACCGGTTGTATGGTACCATCAGTAGTTTCAATACTTTCTGGAGTTGTGAGGTGAGTTTAGGTGAGAAACTCATGGTGAGCTCCTAAGACATGTTGAGATGCACCAGAATATACTATCCATTCAGATGCTCTTCTGGTGGGTATGGATGCAATTGCATGTGTATGAGTCTCTATGACCGAGTGGGGATAGGTGGAAGTGTTACCCATAGATGAAGAAGATGTGAATACTTCCTCAGTGTTCAAAAGCGTGGATAGCTACGTACTATCAAGGAGTTCAACAAGCGTTAAATCGAAGAAAACATTGGCTTTCTTGTTACCATAGCCAGTCTGTTTCATCCTCCTCCATATCTGCAAAACATGTTCCTTCATAGCGGAGGTTGGGTGCCCTCCAGATGAACCAAGGTGGGCCTCCTTGTCGACTACCACGGCCACGTCCACAACCGTCAGTCCGTTCTTATCTAACCCTCTCTCTCTGTAGGAGGCTTTGGGCAGGACCTACTCAAATGACCCACCACATCAAAGTTGAACAACTTGCGAGTCTCACTATGGCTTGTACATGACGCCGATGCCAAAGCCTTTACCTGCCTTATTAGTTTCATCAACACCTTCACATTGTCCTCGTCGAGTTTTGCGAAAAGCTTTTCCATTTTTCTTCTTCCTTTTTCTTTCATTCATTTTTCTTTTCTTCCATCTTTTTTACTTTTCTTCAATCATTTTTCTTTCCACCCAACAAAACTGACATTCCTTTATCTTTCTTTCCTCCCCAATGAAACTAACGTCGACTACTTCGGAGATACTCCACCGTCACCCCCGCTGACCTCTTCCCAGAGAAACCATGACCTCCTTATGCACAAGACCTCCGGCTCTCCTCTGACAACATCCTCTACAATGACACCTCCGTTGACGTCGACGACCTCCTCTTCCTAGAGCAACACCACCTCCAACAACAACGACAACATGCGGCACATGATGTGTAATGCAACGACAGTGTGCTCTAGTGGTGCAACAAGAACGACGACAACCGCCTCGCATCAACCTCCTCGACCTTCTCACAACCCTTCTCCTCCCGTTGGTCGAGTACTTCAAGCTCTAACCGTCCTCTCCCTGGACGGTCCGGCCACCTCGACCTTTTCACACCCGTTCTCCTCCCCTGGTCTGCGGACTCTCTTCTCGACAGTGGCGGAAGGGACGAGGACGACAGTGGACTAAGGTTTAGGGTTGACTCTTGATAGCATGTTGAATTGCAAAACCTTGTTTGTTTCCATTCATCCCATACACATATGTAGTCCTATACACTTTAAATACAAGTCCTTAGTATATATTATATTCACAACATAAACTACCTCACAATTCTAAGCTTCAGATCTTGGAGCTAACCGCCAACTTGTAGGAAAGGATCGATTTTCATGAGGATGTTTTTAGGCTTGTGGTCTAATAGTTGTTGATCTCGGCCCATAAAGGGAAATGAAATAGTAGACATTTAAGCATTAATGCTTAAGGCCACTGAGCATCATTTGGTATCAGAGTGGTTGGGTGTTCGCAACTGAACATCATTTGGTATCAGAACCATCGTGGGTTCGAGTTGCGCATCTGCTAGGATCGAATTTCCTAGGGGGGTTGATGAGGTGGGTTCCCCATTCAATTCCTCGGTGGACCGTTGGTCTCCTAGACGCATTGCAGATACCTGAGGCGTGGTGACTTATAAGTCGGAATGGCCCCCTCACTAACGTCAAATGTTTTTAGTCGAGTGGTTGGGTCTTTATCGTTGAGCATCATTCTAGGGTAGTGCAAGGCTTGAGAAGAGTATTTGATCGTGGTGTGAAACCTCAATACATGCGGTGTTGACATGGTTTGCGTTCTTTTCATTTTACACTTAACTTTAATTCCACATTGTTTTTTTATGATTGCGAGGTGGGGACTATGCTACTTAACATTATAACAGAACTTCCAACGTGTGGAAGTCAACTTCATGGTTGGTGAAGGCTCTCAGCAAGAGTTGTTTGGTGACTTGATTAGGTTGTGGATGTATCTACATCGAAATATGATTGATTAAAGATTTAGATAAAGAAACTCTCACTCACGGAGCTTGGTGACTTGATTAGGTTGCGGGTCTTACAACTGGACCAGAATAGAATATATGTTTTCCTTTTTGTGGATTAGTTTTTCTATGGTTTTTTTCTTTACTCAATTACGTTTCATTGTATGTTATTTATCATTATATTAATATTGCACACATGGTAGTAGGCTCCAGGTACTCTCAAATTTGACAAACATGAACAACATTACTCATGGCATCAATTCTGCACAAAATGAGAGGCAACAAACAATTTTGGGTTGGAAAAAAATTATAAGAGTTTTCAATCCAAAGTTTTATTTTTATGTGCACACAATTAAGTACATCGACTATGAGCTACACACTACATAGCAATAGCATGAGGCCTTTATTGGATTAATCTAGGATTAATAAGATATTTGCCCAAAGCACTGACACATGGCGCATCCCTATTGGACTACACATTTAAGGGTTTAGGGTGAAGCCATCTATATAAGGAGGGGAGCCTCCCATTGGATAGAAGAACAAGTGTGCAAACCCTAGCCTCCACCCACCCTAACCGCCACCTTCTCTCTCCCATTTCGTCCCTCCACCTCCACCAAGCTCATTCCGTGGACTCTTGGGTTGTGGACTCGCGCTCCTTCTCCAAGAGAGTAGGAGACCGACCGGTGAAAAGGATTCCGTAAGGTGACCTCCGATCTTCCTTCCGCTGCCACAGGTTCTCTCCAAGAAAGGTACTCCTGAACCTGTAGAATCGTTGTTTGCCGACATTGGTACCAAAGCCATCTCGGTTACCTTCGAATCCTCACCATGCTTGATGAATTTTTGTTTCATGATAATCTGATTTGAGATAAAAATTCGGTGGTTATGTTTTTTGGAGAAAGAAAGATAACAGAAAAATCAGCATTGCTTATTTACATGATGCGCATGTTTTGGTTCATTAGAGCATGCATCTAGGGTTAGATTTTGCTCCTCCATTCTTGCGCATGTATGCATGGTTTAAGATGGATTTTCCCTGATTTTATTTCGAGCCAATATGATATGTTGCTCTCCTATCATTGCACATACATAGATGTGACCAGAATTCTGTTTTTTCTGTGTTGTTACCTCTATTCTTTGCACATGTATTAGATAAAATCAGAAGTTATTTTCCATGTTGATTCTTCTAAATCATGCACATGTATACATGAAATCAGATGTCTATTTTTCCTGATTTTTCCGAATTAGGGTTAGATATTATTTATTCTAATCTTTGAGCATGTATACATGAAATCTGTGTTAACCCTATCATGATGATCTTCTGTTTTTGCGCATGTTTTATATGATAATCAGTAGTTTAATTCTCTGATATTTTTTCATGCTTGAATTAGATGATAATGTTTGTATGTCATTTGTATATCATCATGCATGCCGGATTGCATGGATGGATCAAATGTTGTTATCTCTGATTCGTGTACATGCATGACTAGATCTCATGTTTGCTGGAATTTCGTGTATATGCTTGTTTATTTAGCATTTTTCAATATGAGCATGCATCTAGAGTAGGTGTTTATTGCCATATGCATATGCATGATAATTGTGTTTCCTTGTTGCTCCAAAGAATTTCGGATATGGCTGTTTTTGGAGCATTAACATGCATGTGATTGATTGGTTTCCTTACTGAAAAATGCGCATATATGCTTGTTGTTCTCTTGAAAATTTCGAATTTTTTCTTTCCAATGCAAGTAGCATAATTATTGTTGATTGCATGCTTATATTGATTAAGGAAAGATTGGCAAATTCTGAAATTTTTTAGAGCATATTATGGGCTGGAGTTTTGTTGCCTTAAAAGTATTTTTTGAATGCTTTCCTTTGATGCACATATATGTGTTGATCTCATTTACGGAATTTCGGATTTTTTGGAATGGTAGCATGCATTTCATTTGAAATATTTCCTTTATGATTAAATCCACATACATGTGTTGATCTCATTGAGGATTTTTTCCGGATTTTTCTTTCCTAATGCGAGTCGGATAATTTTTACGCTCTCATGATTATGTTGATTGGGGAAAGAAAAGAAAATTTCTGTTTTGAGATACTATTATGGAGATTGATTGGTATTTCCATATACGTTTTTCTTATGCTCCATATATGTGTTGTTTCCATATATATTACTTCCTTCTTATTTGGAAGTGGTGTACACTTTATTCATGCGTGTGATTGTGCTAACGTATGGAAAGATTGCGCTTGTATGGTATGAATGGTGTGAATGGATGCTGATTTATTTTTGCTGCCTTATTGAGAGTTGTGTAATTTCATTCATTTCCATTTGCAATAAATATCGCAATGGGCTGTAATATTTATAGATTGTAATAATTATGGACTGTGGACTGTTTATTGCCCTAGGGAGACGAGGGGCTCCTTTATTTTTATTATTGCGATATTATGGCTATAAGGCTTATGCAGGTTCCCATCTATAGTGCTAAATCCCTATGGGGGATCCTTAGCTCGATATGGAAGTAATGTAGCAATTAATTTCTGTGTGATCTTGATTGGAATGTTCTGAAAGGAACGTTTTTTTGGAACTTGCATGCCTAGTGGGAGTTGCAAGGTAGAAGTGTTTTGTGTAAACCACCTTGCAACCGGCAGATAATTATTTATTTGCTGCTGATTTGCCATGATTTATACGTTTTTTAGGGTTATTAAATAATGATGAAGCGTAATATATGAATTGGTAAAATAGCTTTATTAACTATTGCATGAGGATTTGATCGAACGTTTTATGTTTTCCTTTGGTCTGAATGCTATAGTTATTAAGTTAGTTTATTTTTTTATGACTATTGCGGCTCATTGTATTTTATGCTAGAACTCATGTATCGCTATGTGGTATTTTTGTCCTAGATTTTTATGGCTGCTTCCAAAAGCATTGTCGCTGATCTAACTCGAGGAGATAAACTCAATGAAAGAAATTACGATCTGTGGCATCGTAAAATTGAGTATCTCTTAGAGGATCAGGACATGTTAGAAAATATAACCCAAACTATGTCTCCCCCCGAGGAGGGGAACACTGCGCAGCATCGCAAAAATATGGATGTCTATAATGCATGGAAAAAGAAAGATCGTATTGCTTGCATTACAATTCTGAGTTCGATGCGAGATGATCTGTTACTGCGGTTCGAAAAATTGCAAACTGCAAAGGCCTTGTGGGAAGTTGTGAAGTTTCAGTACGGAGTGACCTCCGTCACAAGGGCCCGCCAGCTTGGGCTCATGTTTGATGGGTATAAAATGCGCCAAGGTCACACGATGAGGCAACATATTACCGGAATGTCAAACATGATAAGCGAGCTGAGCGTTGCCGGTCGTGCTAGGACCGATGAGGAGCAAGTGTCTGCTCTCATCAGATCATTGCCTTCGAAGAGTTGGGAGCATATGAAGGTCCATCTGACTCATGCTGATGACATCAGGACATTTGACCAGGCTGCAAAACACCTAGAGCTGGAGGAGGACCGCATGCTTGCGGAAGCCCCTCTAACTGAAGTGTTTGCTGCTGAAGCTGGCGCTCCTCGGAGGAGTGCAGGTTTTAAGCGCAAAAGAGATAGAGCTCAGGGTTTTAAAGGCAAGAAGGGTGCAAATAAAAAAAACAGAAAACAAAGCTGGAAAGAAACGACCTCGAGGATCCAGAGGTGGGAAAGATAAGTCTAATGTGACTTGTTTTAGCTGCCGAAAGACTGGACATTTTGCTCGTTAGTGCACTGAGCAAAAGGTAATTACTGTGTGTAATCCCTTGAATTGTAACGTGACTAGTACTATGATGCTCACTGATCACTCTCCTGTGTGGATTGTGGATTCAGGTGCCATGGACCACGTAACAAAGGATCGTTCTGCCTTCGTGGAATATCGTCGTGTTCCAAGTGGGAGGCGAATAAACATGGCGAACAAAACTAGCATTGAAGTTCTTGGAGTTCGCACATACAAAGTGGCTTTGCGAAGTGGACGGATCCTATTACTTCACGACGTGTTGTATGCACCAGCTATACGGCGAAATATTATTTCTGTTAGTTTTTTGATGAGACATGGTTTTAAAGTTGTTTTTGAGAATAATGATATGGGTTTATACCTTGCCAACATTTATTATGGACGTGCCTTTCTTTCAGACAGTTTTATTGTGTTGGACGCAATTTATGATTTCAATCATAACACTAGTGCCTTTATGAGTCAAAGTTCCATGAATAATGATTCAGTTATGTGGCATGTTAGACTAGGTCACATTGGTGTTGACCGGATGAACATGTTGGCAAAGGAGGGGGTGTTAGGAGAATGCTCCAAATTTGAATTGCCGACCTGTGAATCTTGTCTAGCTGGAAAGGCAACTAGAAAACCGTTCGGAAAGCCATTAGGGCTACTTCTCCTTTAGAACTAATTCACTCGGATATTTGTGGACCTTTGAATGTGCGTACTAGACATGGACAAAGTTACTTCATCACATTTATTGATGACTACACTAGATATGGTCATATTTATCTTATTTCTCACAAGTCAGAAGCTCTAGAATGCTTTAAGAAATTCATGAGCTTGGTAGAGAATCAATTGGATAATAAGATAAAAACTCTCAGAACGGATAGAGGTGGGGAGTATCTCTCCATAATGTTCAAGGAGTTATGTGATGAAAAGGGGATATCTAGACAACTCATTATGCCTTATACTCCTCAGCAAAATGGTGTTGCCAAGAGAAGGAATAAAACGTTGCTAGACATGGTTAGATCCATGATGGCGCATGCGAGCTTGCTAATTTCGTTTTGGGGAGATGCTCTAATGACTGCTGCCTATATCCTCAATAGACTTCCAACAAAATCGGTTCCCTCAACTCCATATGAGTTATGGACAGGACGGAAGCCTGATTTTAGTCTGTTGCATCCTTGGGGATGCACGGCATACATTCATTCTACTAGTCACCGATATGGAAAACTAGGACCTAGAGGGAAAAAATGTATCTTTGTAAAATACAGTAATCTCTCCAAAGGTTATGTTTTTATCGGGTTAGACGAGAATGAAAGAAGGACGGAACTGGAGTCTAGGGATGCCACATTCTTGGAAAATGTTTTTCCAACTCTTGCTGGAGCTATCAAAGAGTCAGTGGACTTCTTTGAACAACAAGATGAGGATATTGCCACTCCACGGGATCAGGATCTGGAAGTTGAACATGGTGTTCCACTAGTCAATCCTAGTGGGAGCAGCAATGCTGAGGATCTGATAGCTCTCACGGAGGATGAGCCATCAGATACCCATCTGCGTCGAAGTAAACGCGGGCTCATTCCTAGTAGGTGGTTTCGCTTAGCGAAAGAGGCCCTCATGATAGATCAAGAAGAAATTGATTATGAATCATCTGGGATGACAGTAATCGATGAGCAAGAACCGGAGACCTTGAAAGAGGTTTTGGAAGGTCCAAATGTGAAAGAGTGGTTAGAAGCTATAAAGCAAGAGTTGGAGTCGATGAAAGTTAATCGAGTCTGGGACTTGGTCGACTTACCGCCGAACCGAAAGGCCATTGGGGCCAAGTGGATCCTCAAGATTAAGAGGAAGGCGGATGGATCTATTGATAGATTCAAGGCTAAACTGGTAGCTAAAGGCTACACCCAAAGAGAAGGCGTGGATTTTGAGGAAACTTTTTTCACCCGTGGTTAGGTTTGCCTCATCTGCCTTCTACTAGCTATTGTAACTCAGATGGACTTAGAGCTTTACCAAATGGATATAAAGACTACTTTTCTCAATGGAGAACTTGAGGAGGAGATCTATATGGATCAACCTCAAGGTTTTGAAGTCAAAGGACAAGAGCGCAAAGTATACAAGCTCAATAAGTCCTCATATGGCTTAAAACAAGCATCTAGACAGTTAAACATTCGCTTCCATCAAGATATATCAGAGAATGCGTTCTCTATGCTTGAGGAAGATCACCGTGTGTACGTTAAGAGATCCAATGGTAAATTTATCATTCTAACCTTGTATGTTGATGACATACTCATGGCTGGCAATAGCAAAGAGTTGCTGAAATCCACTAAAGAGTGGTTGTCCTCCACGTTTGATATGAAGGACATGGGTGAAGCTAGCTACGTCCTTGGTGTCAAGATAGTTAGAAATAGGTCCAAAAGATTTTTAGGATTGTCTCAAGAGACTTATATTAACAACATCTTAAAGAAATACCATATGGACAAATGCAAACCAATCGACACTCCTGTTGAGAAGGGTTTGCACTTGAGCCTGGATAAGCATCCTGAGACTCCTGAAGAGAAGGCCAAAATAAGCAAGGTTCCATACTCAAATGTTGTGGGAAGCCTTAGGTACGCTATGATGTGTACTAGGCCAGACATTTGTTATGCTGTGGGCATGGTGAGTCGATGCCAGTCTAGCCCAAGCATGGAGCACTGGAAGGCAGTGAAGAGAATCATGAGATACCTCAGAGGAACGAGTAACTACATGTTGTGTTACCAAGCATCAGATCTCCGCCTGATTAGCTATAGTGATGTTGATTGGGCAGGAGACATTGATGAAAGGAAGTCTACCTCTGGTTATGCTTTCTTGCTGGCTAATGGGGCCATCTCATGGTCCAGCAAGAAGCAAACCTGTATAGCCCTGTCGACTATGGAAGCAGAGTATGTTGCATGCTCTGCAGCAGTACATGAGATAGTTTGGTTGAGGAGGTTCTTACAACATACTGGGCTAGTAGAGACATCGGATGAGCCTGTTGTTGTCTATTGTGACAGCATGGCTGCCCTTTGGTGTGTGAAAGACCACAAATATCATGGAAAGACCAAACATATACAGGTTGGGTATCATTTTGTGAAGGACATCATAGTGAGAAAGGAAGTTGTGTTAAGACATGTGTCTACTAGTCTTATCGTAGCTGACCCTCTTACCAAGGCTATAGCTAAGGACTCGTTTGTGTCCCATGTGAAGTCATTAGGCTTACGCAGACTTTGATGCATTGACATGTCTAACTTCCTTTTATGAGTGTTGTGTTTTCCTTTCGACTATATCTGTTTGGTTGATGTAGTTGTTCTAGCATAAAATATTATTCTGTCAATAGGCTGAAGAATGCCCACTCACACGAGCATTCGCCTCTGGCGCTTTTGATAGCGAGCAGAGATGAGACTGATCATGAGGAGATCTTGTATGATAGATCTAGAGCAGTTCATGATAGGATAGTCACATTGATTAGGAATCAAGATGAGATCCTCTATGTTGGTGAGGATTGACATGAATGTTCCCACGATTCATGTGACCTGTAGAAGCCAAGTGCGAGCATCACATGTGGCACCAGGTGGCACCTGTATGGTGTTAAGGCGACAATGATGAAGCTCGGGTCAGGCGGAGAGGGGGTGCGACTGGACTAAGACTTGTATGGTGTTGAGAGACAAACATATTGTTGTGTACAATATGATCCACCATAACATGTTTGTCATACAACATGTGCTGAGCGACCATTTGGAAGTGAAAGGATGGATCTCTGCTCCTTCACTGTGTGAGTCCAAGACTTGATTGTCATTAGTTGCCCTTAGTGACCTTCGACGACACCATGAAGCAAAGAGTTGATGTGACTACTTTGGGATGTTATCTATGACCATCAGAGATTCGGTCTAAAGAGGCATCTTCGGGAAAGGAGTCAACTCTGAGTGTAATGGTGGTCTGGGGGAAGGAAAAGGTTTGACTCGACCGCACTAAAAGTATTTGCTAGGCCCAACTGTATTGGATACAGTAGCAAGTACCTTGAGGACAAGAAGGTATTCTCTCCGAGGGATTGAGATATCGTTCATGTTAAGTGAGTTTCTGAGTAAACCTGGGGAACTGTGATGTGCATTTTGACTGCTTATTTGTTGTTTTATGAGGATGTCGTCATTCTGGCCTTCTAGTAAGGTTTCTAGTTTGAGACTCCTAAATTGCAGGTGCATCACCGGTCGCACGACCCATTTGTCCGTATGATCGGAAGAGTACATGTGTCGGGGATACAGATGGTCGTGTATCGATGATACATGATCAGAGACTTGCGTATTGTGGATGTGTACTTAGAGAGAGGAGTAGTTGTATGTATCAGGGATATATACATATGTGTCGGGGACACATAAAGAGGTGACATATTGCCATTGTGTGATTGTATGTATCAGGGATATATGCATATGTGTCGGGGACACAAAAGCAGATGACATGTTGTTATCGTGCTCGTGTGTAAGTGGGAGATATTAGATTAATCTAGGATTAATAAGATATTTGCCCAAAGCACTGACACATGGCGCGTCCCTATTGGACTACACATTTAAGGGTTTAGGGTGGAGCCATCTATATAAGGAGGGGAGCCTCCCATTGGATAGAAGAACAAGTGTGCAAACCCTAGCCTCCACCCACCCTAACCGCCACCTTCTCTCTCTCCCATTTTGTCCCTCCACCTCCACCAAGCTCATTCCGTGGACTCTTGGGTTGTGGACTCGCGCTCCTTCTCCAAGAGAGTAGGAGACCGACCGGTGAAAATGATTCCGTAAGGTGACCTCCGATCTTCCTTCCGCTGCCACAGGTTCTCTCCAAGAAAGCTACTCCTGAACCTGTAGAATCGTTGTTTGCCAACAGCCTTTGCCTATATATACATATTTCCTAGCGCAAAAGATGTAGTTCAAGAAACAAAGTGATCAAAAGACAGATAAGAACCAATAGAATCTGTCTAAATGACTCTCGTTCACGTTAGTTCCCTCTAACCAGCTTTTCTTGGTGCTTCCATTCCTACTCGCCCTATTAACTACACTAACCACAAATGTGGCCATCAAGGCTAACAACCCGGAAATACACCAGAATATGGCCGTGGCTATAGACTTCAAGCCTGTCTCCATTTCACTATTGAGGAATTGAGAACTCCAAAAGCCCAGCAAAAGATGTTGCATCAATGATTCCCAAAAGGAAAAACTGAAAGCTTAACCAAAATACAGACATGGGAACCTTATCTCCCGGTACCGTTACCATATTTAATTCTACAATGCCTTTCCTTTTGCGTTCCATCCCAGCAGCTACGCAGGTAGCCAATATCAAAGATAAGAATCCGATTCCTACTCTCTTTAGTTGGCTGATCCCACTCTCCCTCATTGTTATTTTACGCATGAACGGCACAAAAAACCGATCGTAGGTTACTAGAATCGCCATTTGAAATATTGTTGGAATCACCATCAAATATGTAGGAGAGATATGCACTGCGCCAATGTTGGTATCCATTGTGTTACCTTGTTGGATGGTTAGTGACGTTAGAAGAGGGAAGGGGACGTAGCACACAATACAGAGGACAAGACGATCGGAAATACTCTCAAAACAATCTTCGTTTCCTCTACATGAGAACTACTGCACAGTGACCAGTCTCCTATTCTTCCATTAAATAGTGTCGCCTTATCAAGGAACCTCATATCCAAAAAAACACTCAGTCAGGGAAAATATAAAAAAATTATAAAATAAGCAATTGGAACTATTTATGCAATTTATATTTTCGTAAATTCGGATTCACAACAATACCCTGTAGATAGCTTTAATATCATGCACCTTGACTAATATGCATATTACTAGGGGTGTAACTGGGGCGGGTATTACCCGCTTACCTGCCCCATTTAATAAGGGGGTACGGGTACGATTTTTGTACTTATTTATAAAATTATACCCGTTTACCCATACCCACTTTACCCGATTAATAAATGGGGCAGGTACGGTATACCTCTACCCATACTCGTTTACCCATATACCCATTTATTTAATTAATATATAAATTAAAATATTAAACTCATTAGTCATTTAGGCTATTACGGATTAACCTTTACCCACTTATGTATTAAACTCATTTACTTGTTTAACCCCTTTACCTCCGGTCCTCCACGAACCACCTAACCAAAGCCCTAACCCTAAAGCCCCAAACAACCACCTCTCTCCCAACCAGCCATCCTCTCTCCCCGCCAGGCGCTGCTTCTCTCTCTCCCTCCGCAACTCAGCTCCTCCCTCTCCATTAGGCGTCATTACTCTCTCTCTCTCTCTCTCTCTCTCTCTCTCTCTCTCTCTCTCTCTCTCTCCGTAGTACAACTATTTTGTTCTTTTTTCAGTTTTTCTGTTGTTTCTTTTGTTGGTTTCAGTTTTGAGTTGGGAACAAGTGATGAAAGAATATCTGCAAAATAAAATAAAATATGACACACCGTGATTGTTGTATTTAAGTCCCTGATGCTCCTTGATCATCAAAACGAGTTTATGCTTGTGTTATGAATTGAATTTGTTGTTTTATGGTCTTATTTCAGACATGATGATGTCATATTGGTCCTTGTTTGTGATGAACCATGACTGAGAATATACATTCATATATGATCCTTCCCTTGCATGATTTCGTAAGTGTATTCTAGTAAGACTTTTTCGTTTTATCTTAGGGGGACTTTTGTTGTCGTTTTGGTGAGTTTTTTCCCTTTACAAAGTTTGTTGGGTCGTGAATTCAAATTACATGGATTTGTAATAATTACAAATGTCATTTTAAGATTTTCGATTAGAGCGGAAGATGTAGAATTTAAGACCGTACGTCTCGATCAACAATAATACCGGTTATACTCGCCCCGTACCCGTTTATTAAACGGGTATGGGGTGGGTACGGGTACAACTATATTTAAACATGTATATATCTGTACCCGTACCCATTTAGTTAGACGGATATGAGTACAGATATGACCATACCCGACATGTTTACACCCGTACATATTATGGTCTGGTTTCTTCATATCATGTCCCTCTCATCCTGTATGGCTGATGAGACTTACTACTGTACTTTTTTGTGTGCTCTATTGCTTTGATGGATTTCAACTTCCGGCAATATATTTGAGTAGTAAATATAAGTTAAATATCATCTAGTAATTTTATTTAAGCTCCTATAACTACTAAAGTCCTCGCTAATATCTCTTAGCGAGAAGGGCATAAGAGACAGTGAATATCTCATCAAATAAAGTCATTATCTCAGATCGAACGTTAAACTACTAAACATATATATTGAAAGTTATTGATCACATTGAAGGGTATCTTTAATACTTACCAAACATATTAAAATGGGTATGACGAGAAGATGCCAATCATGTTGGAAGTTATTTGTAACAATAAAATATCGCAGTAGTTTTGTGATATTCCGAAACATTTTATGTGATGGTATTAATGAAAATATTTGCAATAGTATTACTTGACAACTATCTGAAATCTTTTGTATGTCGGAGGACTTCCATTTGTTCAGTTTGTTCTTCTTTATGCCCTTCTCGCAGCAAATCTTCACTTTCTGGCAAAGGTAGATTTATATTCTTGTTTGTATGCAACAACGAAAACCGGTACATATTGAACATTTTAAGTTCTACACTATTTTCCAAACAAAAATATTTATTTTTTGCAAGTACTTAAAATTGTATAGTTGTACCTATAAATTCCCTTAATAATATAAAAGTGTAGATGGTATTTTCAATTTTATGTGTTTCGCCATTTAAATCTAACAAGCATTAAACAAAGGGTTATGCATTTTGGGCCACGATAGCGAACCTCATAAACATTTCAAAAAAAGAGAGAAAAGATTACAACTGTTTGATCCAAATTTTCTATAATGTTATTACGTAAGTTCCGTAGTATCATTACATAAAGACAAAATGAGAGCGAAATCCTTAATAAATCCACAGAAAGTAGAATTTACATCAACGTGATGCAGTCGCATGGATTTGGATAGTAATGTCCCTAACCTGTGCTTAAGACTAATCCCATGATTAGTGGGAGGTTAGCATGGGTAACGGGAGTGGTGCAGTGTTTTGCTTGGGGAAGAGGAGACGTGAACAGGGGCGGCGTAGAGGGTGATGGGTTGGGGTGTGTAGGGTGTTGTTGGTGAGGGTTGGGTGCTTGGGGTTTAAGAAGAAATCTCTCTCTCTCACTTGCTCTCCCTCACTCCATTTCCTTTCCTTTTCCGGCACGACAGAGGAGGCGAAAGCTGGTCCAGCGTGAGGCATGCAGAGGTCGTTGCGAGGAGGTGATCGTGCGAAGAGGATCACCGGAGGCGACGTTGCGCGAGCGAGGCTCTGACGGTTTCGTCGTGTTCGAAAGGTATGTCGTCTTCTTAGTGTAATATTGTTGCTCACTCACGTGTGGGTGAAGTGTTGGTCGGTCGGGGGAGGTCGGAGACCTCTTCGGCAATGAGAACGACGCAAATCCTTGGTTGGTGCAAGGTTGCAGACGACCAACGGTCGACCGGGTCCCTTCAGGCGGTCGACCGTGTAGTGTATTTTGCCCGAATTTAACCAACACCGGTCAGACGATGCCTCGTGGCGGTCGACCGGTAGTGCATTGTGTTTCGGTCGACCGATCTCTTGTGTTCGTTCAACCGGGACTTAAGTGTACTGGATTTGATGCATGCTTGTTCGACTGATTCTTTATATGTGTTCGACCGTTTATGACTTAGAACTGCTAGGATACCCTGGTAGTTTTCGGTCGACCGGGACCCCTGAGTCGGTCGGCCGGTAGTATTGTATTGATGTTGACCAGACTCTGGATTTTGACCTCATATTGGTCGACCGCTGGGACTTAGGTTTTGCGCAGAGAGTTCGCCCGTTGTAGACTTTCGGTTGACCGAATCTTTTTGGGAACGGTCGACCTGATCGCCTCTTTTGGTCGACCGTTTGTGCACAGAACTGAATTCCTGGTCCTTTTTAGGATGCCAACTCTATCCACGCAAACTTGTGTCCTCGCCTTGTGCGTGAGCCGGGAGGTGACGGTGGGCGCATTATGCGTGCCTGCCCAGGGACCGTCGTGTGGAAGAGTGTGGGTGTTCGGGACGTGTCACCTCTGTCTATGGATCGTGACTTGATGTGATGGATTGTTGGACTCATTGTAGAGTACCATGCCTAGGGATCGTGGATCCCAATGTATGATGTTGGACGAGCACGCAACTGTCGTTGGGTGAGGAGACTACCAGCCTGGATGGCTACGGAGGTCGCTGCCCTGCTTTTTAGCGGCGCGGTTGGTGTTTGCGGCTCGTAGAGCCTGATGAACTGGCGAACTTCGGTCTGGACCCGTCGGATGATGTGCTAGACGTATTGTTGGCCCACTGATGTTGTGCCGGTGATGCCGCCGATGTTGTTCTGGCGATGATGATTGATGGGTCGATGCTATTTCGGCTATGTTTTCCTCATCTGGGCACATACTGAGATGATGATTGATGGACCGACCGAGCGACGACTCCATTGGGGTGGTTTCGACCACGAAGTTACAGATTTGTTTCTTATGGCGCGGACTTGGCGGATGCTCCTTGTCGAACCCCATGTAGTGTAGCCATGTGTGGGGAGCGTCACGTCTTGTTCCGCTAGACCGTATGTGCCTATGGTAGGTCTCCTTGGGAGACCCGATGATGATTGTCGGACTGATGTCCTATCTTACACTTCGGAGGAACTGCTTTCCTTACTGTTGATGACATGACATGCTACTAGTATGATAGGTCCATGTGTACTATTGCATGCATATAGGTTAGCTTGGCATACGGGGTTTCCTTATGGAAACTCAGGCATTGTTGTTGCATGTTTTATTTCAGGACCGCAGTAGGTTCAGTTGGGTGGTGATCAGCGGGCGCACGCATCTTGACGTCTGATCCTCACTCGGACCACTGAGGTCGACATGATTACTTGTTTCTCCATTTGTTGTTTCTGATGTAATCATGTAGCTTTTTGACAAAACTCTGATGAAATATGGTGAACCGCTTAAATGTTTTATGAGAAGTAATAGTCCCGTCTTTTGATTATTGGTCTCTGATGTCTTGATAATAATTTTTAAATTTCCACTATTTCGGGATGTTACATGGATTACCTCGAGGTCTTTAAGAACCGGAGAATCTCCCGTTCAATTGCTTTTTGATGGACACATGACAAATTAGCTATCAATTAATTAAGAAGGCGTGCTTTTGAGTGATAGATTGAACGCGTGATAACGATGCCAAGTAGGTTTCTTTTCAGAGCTATAGTTTCTACTTCAAAACTCTTCCTTGATTATTTCAAAGTTGCTTAACCAAATTTAATGAGACAACGGAAACTTCACCGTATTACATTTATATTTTCTTGAAAAAATACTGGACTGCTAAATGTCGTTTGTAAATTACTTAAATCGTCCTTGTCAATTACCGTTTTGTCATTCTCTCTTTTTTACTTATTTCTGCTCCCAATAGGTCATCATCTTTTCATATAATAACACAAAATAACCATAAAAAATAAAATCAGAGTAGAAATACAGGGGTGGCACGGGGCGGCAGCCCCTGCAGATGTTTTTTGCTTCGACATCCTTTTATTGTACTCCGGACATTGATTTGTTTACCCATTTATTTACGTTTGTATTTTTTTCTACCCGGCACTACCGAAATCTTCCAACGGAACCTGAAATAATTTGAAATAACACACCGTATAAATTCAAGATTTAAAAAAAACAAAAAAAACAGGACGTTTGCCTTAGACGTCCCCATGGTGGGGGTGTTTGGGTCGGACGCCCCCTATGGGGGGTCGTTTTTGCCAGACGTCCCCTCCATGGAGGAGACGTCTTAGCCAGACGTATCATTTTATTTTTATTTTTTACGGGACATAATGAGTATGAAATAGATTGTGAAGAGCAAAATAGTAATTGAGACAAACGATTTTAGTAAAATCCGGGTGACGTTTAACAATTCACAAAAAATACGGCGACGATAAACTGTAAATTGTTATATAATTACTATACATTTTCCATTTTCCACCTTAATGGTTACACCTTCATGCAATTTCCAATTTTTCTCGGTGTGATCGTAGCGAATTGGGCGATCTGATAAGCGATCCGGGAGTCCACCGTCATTTAGAGAATAGTGTATGCTCGAGGCAAAAATTACATATGTAATATGAAGTCCTCACCTGCCTTTTAAAATGATTTTCACAAACAAATACGAACACGCAAGATGGAGAAAAATAGGAAAACCAATCGATCACAAAATAACCCACTAGCAGGATGTAATGTCCAGAGTTCAAGTTTTGTGGTTTGGTTATCCTGGAAAAGTCCTGCAACCCGGCAATGCCAGTTCCTCCCACTTGTTCTTGGTCTTTAATTCAAATTATAATTTTAAAATAGAATTCAGTTTGCGAACAAGATCTCGAGTTCAGAAAAGCGTATAATTGCACTAATAACTAACACAGAGTGATCTGACTCAGAGTAAAAGTAATTGGAAATGACTTATCTGTGACTTGATGGGAAATTTTGGTGTCATTCCTTTGTTCATGAAGAGAATTGGATAGAGTTTTGTTTCAGCAAATCAGACGTCAGATAGTTCTTTGAGTTTATCGAAAAGGAAATCGGGGCATAAGTTTGGATAGGGTATCCGCATTATTCCCCTATCAAATGAGGACATATCGAGATGGCTTGAGTATAGAAAAAATTAAGTTTTTTGACCAAAATATGGAGTAGGAGTCGGACATAAAATGTCCAACAACTCCCGCTCTCAGTAAAAATTGGAGAAATTAAATAGAGGTTTCTCGAATTTGTAAAGGCTATATCTCCCAAAGGAAATTACGTACTAAGAGAATGGCTACGGTACTTGGAGGACTTTCTTTGGATGTGTAAGAGAAATGAGTGTTGAGAGGGGTCCTTAAATAGGGGTTTTGGGGTGGTTTTCTATTGCCAAAGAAGTGATTTTAGGACTTTTTGGTCATTTTCTTTGGGGAGAGAAGATATTTTCGTGGGAGACAAGTTTCCTAGGGTTTTTTTAGTATGGAAAGGGTTGAGATTTCGAAGAAGGTTTTTCGATGTGTGAAAAGGGTTTGGGTTGTGATTTAGGTGTTTAAGTTAGTGTTTTCAGTGTTAAAGTTGTTGTAATGGTTGTTAAGGTGTGTTTGAGTGTTTTGACTGTTTTAACTGGTGATTTAGGAGTGGATTAGGATATGTTTTAGTTGAATTAGGATTTGGTCAACGGTTTTAGTTTGAATTGGCGTTAAAGTTGTTTACCGATTTGAGTTTAAGTGCTTCATTTTGTGTTTTTCATTGCGTGAGGTGTTGTATTGTGGTTTTGGTTTTCAGTTGGGTTGATTAGTGCTTTGATCCGGTGAATTAGGTTTGAGAATGTCTTAACTTAGTTGAACTCCTCTTTAAGTTTCTCCTGGTTGACTATTTTAGTTGTTTTGAAGTGTTTTTAGTGTCTTAAGTGTGTGTCTAGATTTAATTATGATTTTTCAGTTGATTTCAGATCTGAATTCATTGGCTTTTCAGTAGGTTTGGTGTCACAGAGATTTGGCTTGAATGTATTAGAGTTTAGACATGGTTTAAACTCTTAGGTTGTTAAGTCTAGGTTTTTGTGAGGTGTATTGGGCTCATGAAGTCTGAGTTTGGAGTTTTGAGTTAGTGATGAGGTGATTAGAAAAGTAATTTGAGATAGATCGAGTCCAATTGTGATCCATCGTTCCAATGAAGCAAAACGTTTAATAGAAACTCGATCCGACCATGGGCGGGGGTGTCTACAGTACTACGTCATAACATGATGGTTTGGGTTCAATAATTTATAGACCCAAAAAGTGTAATTCATGGACTTTAATAATACTTCTTGTTTAATTTTCTCACAAATTCCATTTTACAATTTTGAGTAAAAGCATGCATTTTAAAATTTACATAATCGTTTACCATCTACAATTTACTGTTGCAGTAATTGTAATGAGTGCTCTCTCTTAGGATTTCATTTTATTCGTGAGTTTCCCTTCTTATGATCACTATTATAAATAAGCATGTATTCAGATATAACGTCAGCAGATGTAATGAAACCAATGCTGATGTAATGATTGGAAGCTAAGTGAGCAGAACTTTTTAACTTCAAGTCATCAAATTATTGGTCAAATGAAAGAATAACTGACAAGTGACAATAGGGTTCGATTTGAATGATGCAGATGACAACAATGAGCGCATGTTAATAGGTTTTGAAATGTAAATATGACAAGAATGAAGGTTATAGTACAAGAAATCTAACAGAAACACTATAGAATTTAAAAAATGAAATCAGTCAATTAACTATGGAAGAAGTCAAACTCATGTTAGCATGCATCAATGGTGTATGAGTTGTTATACATTGCGAACTTTTGCGGAGGAAGTAAAGTCAAGTTAACTAAAACGAGACAAAAAATAATCACAACAATAACATTAACTGAAATAACAACTCGAGACCTCAATTAAAATTTATAATAATTTCAAAGTGAAGGTACACGAACTCTGAATCCTACTATACAACTACTGAGAGAAGTAGGAAAAATACATGACACTGAGCTCAACAGATCCAGTACACGCGTCCCAAGCCCAAGTCGCCTCCAGCCACCTACCGCGCACCACCTGCACATGAACAGGCACGCCTGAGTCTCAAATAAAGACCCAGTACACCACCCCAACTCGACACCGAACAAGGTCTAGTCGTCCCTGACGGCTCACACTGGTCTCGTGTTCCAAGGCGGTCACGCGCCCAGTGAGGTCGAGCGTGCACCTCTACCCCCACCGCGCACCCAACCCACAAGGCAACACTCAACCCGCTCTCACGGCAGAACTGTCACACGTCCCAAGGCGACCACGCGCCCAGCCAGGCCGAGCGTGCACCCTCGACCAGACCGCGCATCCGGCCCACAAGGCAACGCCCTACTCCAACCACGCCCGAGCCCGTGAGCAACGCTCCCAAACAACCACCCGTCACAACGCTGGTGAGCTGACAAGTTCTGCATCCGACTTCGGAAGCCGACCACACGCCCCAGCCCGTGAGCAACGCTCCCTAACGGTCACTCGCCACAACGTTGGTGGACCCTTCCGAACCGCAACAACACAGGGGGGAAACGGACTCCGGGAATCCAACCACAACGCCCGAGCCCGTGAGCAATGCTTCCTAACGGTCACTCACAACATGGATGGTAAACCATCCCGGACCGCCCCAACAAGGGAACACCCTACATCTAGTCATACGTGCCTCACGCATCATCTCCACTACTCGACCACACTCCCGAGTCCGTGAGCAACGCTTCAACGGCCACTCGTAACAACGTTGGTGAACCATCGGTTCCACGAACCTCTCACATTCTTGCAATCTCACAAGACAATGGGGTAAAAGCAATTTACCCAACCGCACGGGTCCACTACCCCAACAAGGCATAGAGCAATAAAGAATAAACAAGACTATAAAATCATGCAAGCAACGTGGTGAAACTATAGCTCTAAGTCCACAAATCAAGGTGCAAGAGTATAAGTGTAATTTACCCCAAAACACAGATCAACAACCCCAACAAGGTAGATAATAGTAAAATGATTAACAAGACTATAACAATCATATAAGCGGCATGATGAAATTATAGTTCTAAGTCCCCAATTAAAAGTACAGGGGCATAAGTGTAAATTGCCTAAAATTTCCTTATAATTCACAATTCTCATAAGTTTAGTGGAAGAATAGTAATTTACCCAATTATAATTCATTTATTCAAATACAATTGAATTCAGGATTTTCCAGCAATAAATCCAATTATTACACAATTAAAACAATATAATTAAATCCAAGGCTTATTCTGCAATTAATCAAGTTATTAGTTTATTTAATCAAATACTCATAAAATCAGATTTTTCTTTGCAATTAATCCAACTATCAAACAACTAACCAAAATACCATTAAACACAAAGGTAAAATGCAAAATACCTAACATCAACACAAACCGCACCTAACCCGTCGCCGGCCTCCGGCAGCCCTGCCCTCGACGATCGCAGCCGCTCATCGCAGCCACCACCATCACGCGGTGGCGTGGCTCGCATGGCCGCGCGCAGCTCCAGCCCACGCGCGGTTGTGCGCCTCCAACGCAACTCTGGTGAGCCCGCACGCGACACCAGCCCGTGTGCAGCCCGCCGCCCGGCCTCTCGGGCCCCTCACGAGAAGAAGAAGACCGGAGAAGATGATGATTTCTCTCCACGTCTACACGCGGTCGCCAGACTTTCTCGTCGCCGGAGTCGCCGTCGCCACCGGAGCCGCTGGAAAGAGGAAGATATGGGTTGGGGTTAGGGTTAGGGATTTGGGGAAGAGAGGTGAGAGAGAGTTGGGTTTTTATAAGTTCAAATAGCATAAAATTTCAGTTATAGAAGTTTTAGGTACCTGTAGGACACGAGTTAAAGGGCTTCCACTAGGCTTGAGAGTTCGATAGAAAGGCAAACCACTCCAAGTGCAATAGTGTACAAACCCAAGTAAAATATGAGGGCCATGTAGCCATGGACTGGCTTGCAGTTGGATCCCACAGAAGTAGTGTCACATGGTGGGGGTCTAAGTGATGGAACATGGGCTTGGAGGCGAGCAATCCAAATCCCTGCAAATAAAGCTCGAGAGAGTCATAAGTACATAATTTCCCGAAATAATTGGGTACCTTTTATTTTATTATACTTATATAATTTCCCTTTCTTTTTTTCGATTTTATCTAATTTACTCCCCAACACCATTTTAAGTCTCAACATCACATTATAATGAGATTACTGAAATTCGATTTCTAGTCTTAACTAGCTCAAGACAAGAGATATTTCCCAATTGAGCTACCCCTAGTTGGCAATATCCTGGTCAGGAAAATTTTGGTTACAAAATTTTATTTGGGATAGGAAGAAATTTAACGTTAATTAATCGGCCACTTAAATTCTTGATCAACTCTTAATTCCTGCCCACGTCTTTGTTTTCTTCATTAAGAGGATTCATCATCACAAAAGATACATCTAGCGGAAAAGAGATACAATTCATGAATATAATGGTTTAAAGAATTATTGCATGTTTATATTAATACAGTGATCGTAAAAAATAATCGCTTAAGTAGCCGATGGATATAATAAGAAGGCTAGAACTTAAAATTACACAAAATTAGATAGAATTTTGAATAGCTAGTGTAATTTCAAGTGTGTAAATGTTGTGACTAACCCATGAATAAAGGTAAGCTATTTAACAAATAAGTTTAATATATATTTTAACAGTAGTAGTTTTCTGAGGTCTGAGACGTCACATGGACCGGACTGAGAAATTGGTCGACCGAATATCTGAAACGGTCGAACTATTTGCGCAACACTTAATTTCAACCGGTCTACTGAAAGTCTAAAACCGGTCGACCGAAACGAGGTCAAAATCCGGAGTCTGGTCAACATCAAATTCAAACTATCGGTCGACCGAAAACTAACAGGGTCAACCTATTATTTCTACGTCATATAACGGTCGACCGAACAAGCATAAATAAACCAGTACACTTAAGTTCCGGTCGACCGAACACAAGGAACCAGTCGACCGAATACGACAGACAGACAAATATAACATGCATTCGGTCGACCGCCTGAAGGGCCCGGTCGACCTTGGCCTTCTTTAACCTCGCGCCAGCCGAGGTTTCTACGAAGAAACTCGCCGCCGGAGAGGTCTCCGACCTCTCCCGGCCGACCAACACCTCTCCCACACTTGGGTGAGCAACCAAACCACACTAATAAGTCGACATACCTTAACGAAGACGACGAACCGCTGGAGCCCGCTCACGCACGTCGTCACCACCGACCTCCCTCGCGCTCTGCTCACGCACGAACACCTTCCTCGCTCATCTCCTCCACGACAGCTGCCCACCACCACGCGCACCAGCAAAGGAAAGGAAGGAATGAGGGAATGGAAGGAGAAGAAAAAGAAGAAGAAGAAATGCACCCTAAATACCCATCCAAGCTACAGTGCACGCCACGCCCCTACGTGAACAGCAACCGACCCCTACATCCATCACCATCACTATTCCATCTCCGCTTCCCCATGCTAACCATCCTCTAATCCAGGATTAACCCTAAACCGGGTTAGGGTTCTAACAGTTAGTGTGTGTATATATATATATATATATATATATATATATATATATATATATATATATATATATATATAGCCAGATGCTAGATAATATGGCTTTAACTTTAATAATTTGATGCTGACATCCTTTTACTACCATACCCTTTTGGATCGAATATAACACTATCTTATTCGACCGCTGGAACCACGAGAATAATAAGTCATTCTATTAGAGGTTGGTATAGATTTAGGTGATATTACTTAGTTATTAGGCTACGTTGATTAATATTCGACATTTAATCGTGGTGGTTACACCAGCATCTCAATTATTGTAATGACCACGTTGACACAGATTCATGGCAATCATACCATAATGTTTATTAAGCATCTCAAAACGTGACAATATAATATTAAGCATCTCGCTTCGAAAACGCTTTGGAGTAATCCTTAATTTATTTTCCATATGGAAAAGCTTGCGTTGCACACATGGTGAGAATTTCACAAAAAACATGATAGTAGTGTTCTTGAGAAGGAGACGAGAACATTGTGCGAGGGATGTGAATTTCTAGGGACGCTTATCCGGACGCTTAGATGAGATTTAACCACGTTTGATAGCCTATCCGGACGCTTAGATGAGATTTTGCACATAGAGAGTGTCGAAGATTTTAAGACCATCCGTAAACATAACCTCCACGACCTGGTCATCAACTTTCTCTTTCTTCCACATCAACTTTCTTTCTCCGCAACCCACTTTCTCATCTTTCCTACACTATTCACCTTTTAACCACAACCCATATCTCTCATCCACATCATTTCGGGGTCGATTCTTGAAACAATTCTAAATAATCAAAAAAATTAGAAAACATATTTTCAAATAAAAAAATTAAAAAAAAAAAACTTTAAAAAACATGTTGAGCACAGACGACCCGGACGACTGGGTCGTTCCAATCGGGACGACCCCCGCTATTGGTGTTCTAAGAGATTTATAGATAATATACTTGAAATTATGGTGTTTTGTCTTCGGGAGATAATCTTATCCATCAAAAAATCTGGTTCTACTGCTCAAAAAGTGATGTATACAATCTATTTAAGAGACTCATTGATTAGTAACATCTCATGCATCATATTCATGCTATATGTCCATAATTTTACCCCAATATTGTGTTACTCGAGTGTTTGTTGTTAGATTTCAGATATTAGGTAATAAAAAAGAGAATGGAATAGAAAAATGACTGAAACATAAGAAGAAATGACTTGAATGAAGCATATTGGGCCTCTCTGTCAGGCACAAAGATCAATCTGCACGAGGGAAGGTCCAAATAGCAAATTGAGAAACTCCACACCATCATGAGAAATATTTTGGCAATTAGATTCGGGCCCAGACTCCAATAACCTATCCGAGTGCACCACACGTGAAGAATTGAAGCGCGTAAGAATATATCCGAAATCAGATCCGATCCATCAAAAAGTGACCGCCAATTGGTGGTCCCTTTTGCTCAGAATACGACCCGGTTTCGCACGGATATGTGTTACATGTTTATGTCTATTATGAGAATGTTTCATTAGTCCCTCACCGGGGAATTTTCCACGATTGACTTTTTCATGTCTATAAATAAAACTCTTCTTCGTTATTTGTAATCTACCCATTGATTGATGGTCATCCTCACTACTTGGAGTAAAGCCTTGGAGCAAAACTCAAATGGAGAATAGTGCTACTTGTAATGTGAGTCATGTAAATAAAATATTTTCTTAGTTTTGTTTTAATGTTGTCACTCGTTGCTTGCATATTTAGCTTAGTTTTGTTTCCTTAATCTCAGTATAATTAGTTATAATGTTTCTCTTCCTTAGTATAATTGTTAGCTTAATGTGTAGTGAGTAGTTCCATCCCTCTTTGGGGGTGGAGTTGATGTTATTCATGTAATGAAAAATGAGAATGATTGTTATCTTATGCAATATGTGATGAATGCGAATGTATGTTTGTTTAAAAGAGAATACTTAACTTCATGGGTTTTGTCATAATCATTAGGTACTTCCCATGCTTGTTCAGGTTCTTAATAACTAACTTATTTATGCTCATGTAAATCAACTAGGTTAGTCATTTGAATGATAGGTTTTGCCACAACCATTCTTTCTATGCATGAAAACACAACCTACACTTGTGCCTTATTGAATGCATTTTTCACAACTTTATCACATGTGTACACAGAATCCACCCCTTGAGGATTTTTCCTTACTGAATTTCATCTTGGTTTGCTTGTTGCTTTGTTAGTTTTAGTTAGTCTTGTGCCTTTATCTATCTTGTTGGTGAATTGCTTGTTTAGTGTAGTCTAGTTTAGTGTAATCAAACTTCTTCTCCCCTTTTATTTTATACTTGATTTCTGAAGCATCAGAGCTGACACATTTTCCTGTAGATTCGACACGTACTTCTCACTGCCTCATCGCTATCGTGCACTTGCGGTTTAAGCTTAATCGAAACAAGTTTTTGGCACCGATGCGGGGGAGGTGCTCCGTCTAGACTCTGGTTTGGACGATTCGAGTGGATTTAATTCTTTTGTTTTAGTTTTGTTTTATTGTAGGACGTTGAAAGTTCACTGGGAAATCAACACGAAAATTTTGGGAGCATTTGAAGCTATCAAGACCATTGATTAGTGCGTGGTGAGCTCCATTTTCCCCTTGTTTTTTTTCTGGTTGTTGGAAACGCCATTAGTTGTCTGGGAGCCCAATTTTGTATGTCTAAACCTGCAGATTGCTTCCAGATTAATCAATAAACTCATCAATACCCCTTTATACAACTTCGACCTTAAAAGTTAAAGCAAACGATTAGTGGATTGCCATTTAGGTCATGCATCATTTCTAAACCTTGTACACATTCAACTTTTCTTTGCATATTTTTTCTGTGATGGATGGTCTAGGTGATCACTCATTCTGTCATTCATGCATGGTTAGAGCATGCATTAGTTAGTAAGGTGCATCAAGACAAGAGTGATGTGAGTGCTTGTTTGGTGACTTGCTTGCTAACCTAAGGATTCAAAAATCTTTAAGGGGCACCACCTATAGTCTTCAAGATAAGGTGGGAGATTTCATCACCTCTCCCTTATCCCCACAAACCACACTCAAGTGAAACCATAAATCTAAAATCAAGTAGACATTGGCCACTAGGACTCGAGCACATTAGGAGAGTGATCTGGTTGCGACCGTCATAACATGATCAGCGTTGTCCAATTTGTCGATAGTTGGAGAGACAAGATCTCCAGATCTTGGCTCACTTGTTGGGCTTTGTGGTCTTCACCGTAGGGAGGTGAGGCGTGTTGAGGCAACGTGACCTCGTAGTTAGGCGGCGTCTAGCTGTAAGGACCTATAGTGACATTAGGTTGTTTGAGCCATGTTTGCTAGCCTAGGCTTCTATCATCACCCACTACCCACGCTATCTCTAAGGATTCTTCACCTCTCATCTGAGTCTTCTTATCCTCTATATTCTTCGATTAGTCTCCTCCTCTGATTTCACCTATGGTCGTGTGTCATTTTTTAGTCGAGTCGAGCGTTTTATGTGAAGTTGGGCTCGTTCTGGTTAGAGCGCTAGACTTGAGAGAGTGCATTTTCTGTGATGGACGGTCTAGGTGATCACCCATCTCTGCCTGGAGCTTCTTTGGAGCGTGAGGCCGAGTTGTCTCATGGAAATGGGGAAGACTGGGTTCCATACATGGATTACCTCGGTCCACTCCAACCATCACGTAGACCTCCTTCTCTTCCACCTGCTCTAACTCGGGAGAAAGAGGATTCAGTCAGGATTGAGTTATGGGTGCAATCCCACCTTTAGCTTGACGAAATAGACCGATGACTCTGTGAGAGCGGACCCATCCTGTTCGGGTCGTGCAACCTTCTTGCATAGTTCTCCCGCCTATTCGCGGGAACGATAATGAATTGAAACCTCAATATGTGAGCATGCTTCCTACCTTCATTGCCAATAAGGAGGATCCATATATCTTTATACGTGAATTCGAGGATGTATACTCCATGTTGAAGCTTCAACAGCTTGACGAGGATTCAGTCTGGTTGAGGATGATTTTTCTTTCGCGTTGAAGGATAATGCAAAGAAATGGGTGCATCCTCCCGGCAAACTCGATTCGGTCCTGGGATGAATTCGTGGTCATTTTTCTAAAGAGATTATTCTCTCAAAAGAAGACTCAACAGATACGGCACATGATACGTCAAATGTATCAAATTGAGACTGAATCGTTTCATGCTTTCTTTGAGAGGTTCAATGACCTTCTCCTACAATACCCTCATCATGGACTTGAGCTATAGCAGTTGTGTCAGATTGTTTATGAGGGCCTCAACTACAACCCCCGCACATTGTTAGAGTCGATGTGTTAGGATGATTTCCAAATGAAACTCATAGATGAGGCATATGATACTTTTGAATTAATGGTTGAACGTACCCTTCAGTGGGACACCATGAGAGAGCCACTAGCCGCCAGGTCTTCTGGTTGAGTTGGATCATACCAAGTTGAGTTAACTATCGTGTCTGAGGCAAAAATGATTGTTCTCATGCGTAGGATTGAAAGTTTAGAATTGAACCGAGCTCCTGTAGCTCAAGTCGCTACTCCCGCTTGTAGTAGGTGTGGACTTACAGGACATAGTGACTTGGAATGTGCTTATGCTCAAAGCAATACTGAGCATGCAAATGTGATGTATCAACAGCAGTACCGTAACAACCCGTACAATCATTGCTACAACTTGGGATGACGAAATCACCACAACTTCTCTTGGGAGGTAGTAGGGTCCACGGTCAGAGCCCGCACGCTCAACCCCAACCCCCACCATATCACCCTCCATACTCATCGGTGACATACCAACCCTTACATCAAAGGTCTCAGTTCGATACTCACCAACTTCCTTAGGTCTCACCATCTAGTTATTTTAGTCAGATTTTACCCCAACGGGTTGACCCAAAGGACTCCAACCTTGAATAGTCTCATCAAGCATTCATACCGAGCATGCAAAGTTTGGTCAAAACTTTGGAAATACAAGTCAGCCAGTTGGCTCATCAGCTCAATGAATGCGAGAATGATCAATTTCCAAGTCAACCCGAGGTGAATCCCATGGGTACCCAATCTCAAGGAAGGCCACTAGTACCTCGTGCTACCTATGAACCGACCTATCATGTTAATGTGATTCATACTCTGAGGTCTGGTAAGGAGATGGACAACCAAATTGGGTTGTCTTCCTTGCAATCACCAGCTCTTGGTGTCACCAAACCTACGGGGACACCTATATCTATGAGGGAGTTGGATCTTGAGGTTCCATCAACGAATACTTCTAGGAAGGAGCTTGATCCTTAGGTTCCTTCTACTTTTATTTTGATAATGGGGCCGAACCCTGAGGTTCCCATGTGTCATCATGTGTCGAAGGAACTGAATGCCGAGGTTCCTTCGAAAGACCCTTTTGACCCTAAGGCGCCATTCCCTGAGCGCCTTAAAAAGAAAACTTCATATCAATATGAGAAAATGCTTGAGATCTTTCAACAAGTTAAGGTTAACATTCCATTGTTGGAGGTGATTCAGCAGATGTCACCTTATACCAAGGTTCTTAAGGATTTATGCACCAACAAGAGATAAACCAATGTTCCCAAGAAAGTTTTTCTTACGGGAAATGTGAGTTCATTGTTGGCACAACCCAAACATGTCAAATTCAAGGATCCTGGTTGTCCTACTATTTCTTGTGTGATTGTGGATGCGAAAATACATCGAGCTCTATTGGACCTAGGTGCATCTGTCAATCTTTTACCATATTTATTCTACGTCCACCTTGGTCTTGGAGACCTCAAACAAACAAAAACTACTCTTCAACTGGTTGATAGGTCAATGAAGAAACCGAGAGGCGTGGTGGAAGATGTTCTTATAAAAGTAGGTGAGTTCATTTATCCAGTCGATTTCTTTGTTTTCGATACATAACCCGTGCCAAACCCATCTGGAGAAATTCTTGTTATTTTGGGTGACCATTTCTAGCGACTGCCAATGCCTTGATCGATTGTCGTAGTGGTCTGATGCGCTTGACATATGATAGTCAGTACACTGATTTCAGCATCATCACCACCTGGAAGAAGCCAGGTGCCTTTGATGACCTTGTAGAGGTCAATCTATCCAGGGCACGGATGAGAACGAAGTCGAATGAACCTTTAAGTATTTCAAAGAGTTGTTCGATGGAGATCCTGTTGGTGGTGAACATGTTTCAACTGTGTTGTCACAAAAAGGTGTGTTATCTTGTGCTCATATGACCTTTTAGCTGCATACTTTTGATCATGTGGCTCTTGAGCCACAAGATACCATTTTGTGGCCTCTGGGCCACCTGCTCTTCACTCTGTATCTAATAAGGATCTAATGTGGGTTAAGAATCAACCACCTGATACCTTACTTTTCAATCAATCAGATAGATATTCACCTCTCATTCACGCCTCCTATCTTGCTCATTCTCAGGAGGCATCAAACAACCACAATGCTTATAAGGGTGTCAGGTGGTCAAGCAATTATGTTTCTGGACTTTATCATCTGGGTAATAAGTCCATGGTGTCACTTTGTGTGGATGAAAAACTCCATATGCACCCAAATGCCAGTTGGAGGGTAAATATTGATGACCCTCAGCTTTGTCGCGGAATGGATACATTTTTGTTTCCATTTCCTTTCACAGACCCTGGTTTTGAGAGGCATGAACCATTATCCTTAGTTCATAAACCTCTCAACAATTATCCTGTTTGTCATGTTGTGAGCCCATGCAAGTGCTTCTAGGTCGAAAGATGGCGGGTCCCATTTGATGTACCTGACAAATGAAGAGAGGAGCCCATTAATTTACGTAGTTCTCCCAGAGAAAAAAAAGAAAAAATGAAGAAGAAAAAAAACTCCACAAGTGAGCGTTGATTATTGTGAGCCCAACCATTATGTATTTGGGCCCATTAGTTTCACGTTTTTGTCTCCCTTCTTAAGTATCTCACAAGTATTCGAGAATTCGGGTATATGTCCATCCATATAACCATGAACTTCCCTTCACTTCACGTTGGTGAGATTCTTTCTTTTTCATGCATAAATTCATGTAGTATTATACTTACATTCATTGAGGACAATGGATGAAGTAAGTGTGGGGGGGGGGGGGGGGGGTTGTTCATTTGTAGATAAGAAATAATTTAGTAGGGTTTTCTCTTTTCTCGCGCGACTCGTATCACTTGAGAAATTAGGTCCGAGGGGACTTATTGTCTCGTGCTGTCGGTGCATCTGACTTGGGATGCACTGACCGAACTCTCGTTACACGGGTGGTAGGGATCTCCGCAGGTGGAGATTTGGGGGAATGTGAACGTGATAGTGTAAGTCATCGTAGCCAATGATACATGAAACCCGATGTGGGGAGAACTAAACACCAACTAGTAAAAAAATAAAAAGAACAAAAAAAAGAAAAAAAGAAGAATAGAAAATAAGTAATACAAATAAGAACATTAATGGACTTTACACTTTGTATCACTTGAGGATGTTAAGGTTGCCCATGTCTTTCACTTAAGTCCTTAATTAACTTGCACGAATGATTCATTATGCTAGATGTGTGGACTGGATATATATAGAGTTGGCCCGTAGGATTACAATGTCCAATGATCGATAATGACCCATTTCCAAGAGGAAAGGACATGGATGTAAGCTGGAAGATCCAAATATCAAATTGAGAAACTCTACACCATCATGAGGAGTATTTTGGCAATTAGATTCGGGTCCAGACTTCAATGACCTATCCGTATGCACCACACGTGAAGAATTGAAGCACATAAGAATATATCCGAAATCGGATCCGATCCATCAAAAAGTGACCGCCAATTGGTGATCCATTTTGCTAAGAATCCAACCCAGTTTCACATGGATATGGGTTATGGTTTTATGCCTATTATGGAAATGTTGCATTAGTCCCACACCAGGGGATTGTCTATAGTTGCCTTTTTCATGTCTATAAATAAAACTCTTCTTCGTTCTTTGTAATATACCCATTGCTTGGTGGTCATTCTCACTACATGGAGTAAAGCTTTGCAGCAAAACTCAAGTGGAGAAGAATGCTACTTGTAATGTGAGTCATGTAAATAAAAATATTTTCTTAGTTTTGTTTTACTGTTTTCACTCTTTGCTTGCATATTTAGCTTAGTTTTGTTTTCTTAATCTTAGTATAATTAGTTAAATTGTTTCTTTTCCTTAGTATAATTGTTAACTTAATTTGTAGTGAGTAGTTCCATCCCTATTTGGGGGTGGAGATGATGTTTATACATGTAATGAAGAATGAGAATGAATGCTATCTTATGCAATATGTGATGACAGTGAATGTATGCTTGTTTGTTTAAAAGAGAATACTTAACTTGATGAGTTTTGTCATAATCATTAGGTACTTCCCATGCTTTTTTAGGTTCTTAATAACTAACTTGTTTATGCTCATGTTAATCAACTAGATTAGTGATTTGAATGATAGGTTTTGCCACAACCATTAGGTACTTTCTATGTATGAAAACACAACCTACACGTGTGCCTTATTGAATGCATTCTTCACCACCTTATCACATGTGTACACACTCTCCACTCCTTGGGGGTTTTTCCTTATTGAATTTCATCTTGCTTTGTAGTTGCTCGTTAGTTTTAGTTAGTCTTGTGTTTTTATCTTTCGTGTTGGTTAATTACTTGTTTAGTGTAACCAATTTTAGTGTAATCAAACTTCTTCTCCCCTTTATTTTCTACTTGATTTCTGAAGAATCAGAATTCACACACCTTCCTGTGGACTCAACCCGTACACTTGCAGTTTAAGCTTAATCGAAACACCCATCAATGTAAAATTCGGTAGAAAACAACAGACAAAACTCAACATATTAAAAACAAACTATTGTCGTTTTGTCCAACGGTTGTGGTTGTTACGACGAAATGGTCCATCTTTCTACCAACCGTTCTAAAATAATGCTTTTTAAAATGAAGAGATGGAAGGACTGGGCCAATGAGACAATTTGTTTTTGAATCTCAGACCATTAGATTCACCTCTAATATAACAATTAAGTTCCAATATGACACTTAATCAAATCTACCTGCTTGAAGCGACAAATTTTACTTCAACTCATCATCTAGATATTATTATTTGGAAAGTAGTCCAACACACTCTTTCACACCCTAAATCCCATGCAGCCTATGTGGCAATCCACGTGGCATATCATGTGGCAGATTTGAATTTCGAAACAAGAATAAAAAGAGTTTTGTACAAGTCAGTACACATCACTCTCATAGTCTCATCATTTTTCTTCTTCTGATAATCCTTTTTTTCTTCTGCGCCAAACATTTAGGAAATAAAACCTTCAGGAAAATGATGCATTTGGGGAACAAAACCATCGACCTTGTCGGCACGCTCCGCTTCGGCGACACTTTCCTCTGCCTTTGGCTTCTACTCCTACAACATGTGCCTCCTCCTTCGATTCCTCGGTTCCACATTCTGTTGTGCCTCCACATTCTTAAATTTTGGTGTTGCACCTCTGTTCCACGCTGTGCTGCACTTCCGCCTCAGGTCTTTTTCTTTGAACGTCACACCTTGAAGTATAGGGCTTTTGATTTTGGTGGTGAGAGGTCTGATCTGGTCTCCATTTATGCGGTCCAGCCTTCACTCAAGTGGTCCAATCTTCTCCGGTGTCATCCGCGAGCTTCGTCTCTCTTACTTTCAGAGGCTCTAGCCAACGGCCAGTTCCCATTCCCAAACGTTTTCGACGAGGTCCCTAACTACCCTAGACGTTGACAGTCCGTACCACCCAAAACTCCAAGTCTCTCGCCCACGGCCTCCACTATCAAGCTCTCAATCAATTTGACATGGGAAGGGAGGATCACTTAACGGCAAAAAAAGATGTCGATTATCAAATATTATGATATTAAAAGGTAAAGATGGTAGGGTATTTCATTTTCATATTAATTGATGACCTTTTACTTATATTTTTCCCCTAACGTTTCATGTTATTTGATGATCATTTTCAGTTAAATAGTTTCTAAAGTTTCACACGATCCAAGTGATAGTAAATGTTGTTGATAGGAATTGGTAAATTAATTTCAAGTACTATGTAAGTTCGTTTCTTTTAGATGTGGTTTGGTAAATTCATAATGTACTCAGGATTTTGTTGGTTTTTTTGTCCAGGTGGTTGGGTTGTAAAGTTACCCATCCGATTTCATGAAATTACTCATCTGCATACATGGATTTACCTCAGGGTATGGAATGCTACAAAATTTTCATTTCCATTTTTTTCTTTCAATCTCCAACCTGAAGTCCCACTTCCTTGCACTTTTTCGTGACTTCTTCATCAAAGAGTGAGGTGATTTTGTTTGATTTTCATGTGGAACTTATTGTAAATTATTTTACCTTGTTTTTTGGTTTCAGGATGTGGAAGGGTGAATGTGGAGTCTTTCAATGGGTTTTAGTTGAGTTTGGATGAAGAGTTGCATTTGGCGGTGAAGGTAATTGTGTTTCGCGGTGAAGGTGATCGACGCCGAAGAGGAGGTCGAGAAGCTGAACTTACATGCTTTATTTATGGGGTTGTCGTCCGCTACAATTTGTCCATTTGATGCTTCATTGCACAAAAGTCTTGGTAGTTTCTTCATTTGATTCATTTTGTGTTCCCTTTCATGTTTATTTTGTTTTTTGAGGGATCTTATGTTTTTTGGTGCATGTTATGTTTGTGGGTGCAACTTCATCATTGTTCGTAACTATACCGTAGCTTTTTTTTCCAGAAAGTGACATATATTGTGATTTTACCAACGCAGATCCTATAATTACCCATTCTCATATTTGAATTTACCTCAGGAACAATCATGCTCCAAATGGGTGAAAAACCAAAACCTTGCGCCCCTTATAGATGTCATGCACCACGCCATCCACATGGTAATAAACAAGCTCAGATTTCATTACAAAAGGTAAAGAAGGTATCATTTTATTTAATGATCTTCTACTTATATTTCTTTTCATGTTGTTTGAAGACCATTTTCATTTAAATCCTTTCTAAAGTGGAACAAGATCCAAGTGATGGTTGTTGATAGGAATTTGTAAATTAATTTCAAATACTGGGTAAGTTTGTTTCATGCCCTAGATGTGGTTTTGTACTTAGGGTAAATTCATAATGTACTCAGGGTAAATTCATAAAGTACTCAGAGTAAATTCATAAAGTATTCAGGCTAAGTAACGGAAGCGAAGACAAACCGATGGTATCAAGTTGAGAGGAGGAACAAGAAGTTCCTAAAGAGGTTCTGTCTCCCAGAGAATGCCAAGGTGGATCAAGTCAAGTCCTCCATGGAGAATGGTGTGATCCTTGTTACTGTCCTCAAGGAGGAGGTTAACCGACGTCAAGTCCATTGATATCTCCGGCTAAGTGAATGCATGCAGAGAGAGGGAGTTACTATAAGGGATTTAATTTTCTGATCGTCTGGTGTGGTCGATTGAGTCTGTTGTTGTGAATTCAACATACCCCGACTATTATTTTGGGTTACCCTTTTATTGAATTCAACTTACCCCTATAATCTAGTTGGGGGATGGTAGGTTGGGGATTAAATTGATTGGGTAATTTGATTCAATAGGACGGGTACATTGGATTAAATTGGTAGACTTTAGACTAACATTACTTGGAGGACCTCTGTTTTTCGAGAAATTAGGGTCCAAGACCTTCAGCGGTGTCATTGTAGTTAAGTTAGACAATGAACTATTTAGATGAAAAACATTTCCAACTAATGTTCATAGGTTTCCTTGAAGTATTATGTCAGGGGATTTTTTGATGTATTGTTTTGGTGTAGGGGCATAAATAGAACACAATTTCAGCTCGAGGTGTATTTTAATATGTTGGAAGGGATAAACTCAAACATCATAATGCTTAGTTCTAATGTAATATCTTTAGTTGGTAAAAAATCAAACCAAATTATTTTCGTTTAGATTATTTGGATATTTTGATTTGCATTCAATATCATTATTGATGATCACCTTGAATAAAGAGAATGTAAGGGTAATCCAACCACATTGAGCTAATCTCCACATGCAAAAGAATAAAACTATTTTGTAAATTCTATCTAAGTCAATCCAATTCTATCCAACTCAATAGCAGGGTAACCCTAATTGCTAAATCCAATTGGTAGAAGCGATGGTAGTTTGGGGTAAATCTAGTTTCGAGAGTGGATATTTTTATTCAATAGGACGGGTACATTGAATTCAATTGGTAGACTTTAGCCTAACATTACTTGGGTATCCTTTGTTCTTCACCAAATTAGGGTCCAAGACCTTCATCGGTGTCCTTGTAGTTAAGTTAGACGGTGATCCTTTTAGATGAAAAACATTTCCGACCGGTGTTCGTGGGTTGTTTTGAAGTATTATGCCATGAGAGGAAGAGTTGCACGTTTTAAGTTTTACTTTTCTAGATGTTACAGCTTCATTGTAGGCGTCCGACTTAGACTGAAGTAAGATCAACTTTAATGCTATATGAAGATTCTACTCTACCGTCGGGCATATTCCTCTCAGAATGCTATTAAACATCATCCAGCACATGCCTACTAACTACTTGTATTTACCCTGTTGTTCATCTTAAATTACTCCACACCAAAACTTACAATAATGAAGACAAAAAAACAAATGAATTTACCTTATCGTGCTTTCTTTGCAGAGGAGTCGTTCCAATCTCACGAACGATCATTGAAGGTAATGGAAGATCTAAAGTCTTTATAGTTGAGCTTAGTTGAATCTAAGTCAATATTCTAAACCATAAACCTTAAATCGTAGTGATTGTGTCGAGGAATATGTCGAGGAGGAACGAGAAGCAGAGGGAGCTTGAGGAGGTAATTTGTAGAAGGGATTGGGGTAAATTTAGTTGCGATAGGAGGTAATTTGGTGTACTAGGACAAATAACTTGGAGTAAATAAAAAGTATTAATTGATGGTTCGTGGGAGTAACCCTAATTGATAGACGGGGTAAGTTGAATTCAATAACAATGTAAATATAGTTGAATCGAGCACGGTTAATCTACCAGGGTAACCCTAATTGATTGTCAGGGTAAGTTGTTTTTAATAGAATGGTAACTCGAAATAATATTCGGGGTAAGTTGCATTCAATAGCGGGGTAACCCTAACTAATAAATCCAATTGGAAGAATGGATGATAGGTTGGGGTAAATCTAATTTCGAAAGTGGGTAATTTTATACGAAATGACGAGTACATTGAATTCAATTAGAGTTATCGTGCTATTGAATTCAATTAGGGTAACCTTAATTGATTGTCGGAGTAAATTGCTTTTAATAGAAGGGTAACTCAAAATTATAGTCGGGGTAAGTTGAATTCAATAGGAGGGTATCCCTAATTGATAAATCCAATTGGTAGAAAGGATGGTAGGTTGGATAAATCTAGTTTCAAAAGTGGGTAATTTGATTCGAAATGACAAGTACATTGGATTCAATAATGGTTACCTGCTATTGAATTTAACTAACCTCGATTATTATTTTAAGTTACCCTGCTATTGAATTCACAATAATCTAATATTGGATTCAACTTAACCCAACCTACCGTCCTTTCTATTTAATATGTGTTGCCCTACTATTGAATTCAAGTTACCCATTCTTTAAATTCGGGTTACATCCACGAACCGTTATTAAATTTTTCCCATTTAAACCAAGTTACCCTATTATTGAATTCAAGTTACCCATTCTTTCAATTCATATTACCACCACAGACTGTGATTTAATACATTCTATTTACTCCAAATTACCAGTCCTATTATATCAGAGATACCTTGACCTGAATATAAAAGCAATCATTATAAAAAAAACTAACTTAGTCCATAACACATAACAAACATAACCATTACAACAAGTTAATTCTTAAAAATAAGGACCCAACATTTAACATGTAACAAACATAATCATTACAACAAGTTAGTTCACTATAATGTTCTCCATCTTCAATATGTACCCAAAAGGAGTTTCCAAAAAATACTCTTTGTGCGGAGCTCTAGTTTGTTTAGCAGCTTTCAACCAATGAATAAAAGTGAGCCGACTGTGGTTGTACTCCATTCCTTCTGTGAAATATTACTATGGAAATTTATCTTAAAGATAACAACTTCTATAGGAAAACCACAATTGTCAAGAATATTTAATACAATTAAAAAGAAGTTAACAGGAAAGATTAATACACCTTTTTACATGGAAAAAATTGTAACAACCTATTATGAATCAACTGATTGTTAATGGTCATTACTAAGACAAGTTCATACCACAGAAGTACTACAATTAACCCACTGTACACCTCAGAATACCCTAGCAAGGACATGTATATACCACAAATTCAGCGATGCATCTTAAAGTCAATGTGTATACTACTAGTAACAACATATAACTTCAAAAACTAAATGCGTTAAATGTCCCTATTGTAACTGATAATACATTTCTAAAAACCAATCCTCCATCCATTTTCTGGAATGCACCAAAAATATGAATATCCCAAACTGTTTTCCCAAATTCTTATCAAGTATAACCCAACTAATAACTTAATAAACCTCAAGTTATTTCTGGAAAAAACCATATTTCAATTTCATTACCCAAAACTACACTATGAGAATATACCAAAGTGTTGTCAAGTATACCCTCCAAGACACGTCTTCCACAACCAAAACACAACTCAAAGAAGAAGAAACACTAATGTCTTAATGAAAACACCCCAGCTTATAATGGAACAAACCCTCAATTTCTTTTCCAAAACCCAAACTAAAACTATGCCAATACCACAACTGTGATAAAGTATAGCCCCAAAATACAAAAAAAGTTGGGGTTTAAAGGTCTACCATCAAAATACATCAACCACAAGAAGCCAAGTATATACTAAAAATACCCCAAGTATTCCCTAAAATAAAAATTACATTATATCCAAAAAATGTAAACCTAATCGTAATAAAGTTTTCCTAGAAATATTAGAAAACAATCACTTGTACAATAAAAATGTAGTGTTTGTCTGATTAAAAATGTATAAATAAGTACAACACATTTGAAACAAATGTGGTGTGAAGAAGCTAACCTTATACCTACGACGACAAGGAAAAGGAAAAATATCGAGCGAGTAGGTTGATAATCAACAACTGTACCTACTCTGGTGTTCTTCCAAGTGGCCAAACTGGCACAGGAGTGACAGAGGGTGGAGAGTAAAGGAAATAGGTTACATGAATGGGTGGGCAAAAATAGAGTAAGGAAGAAGAAAGACAGGAAAGAGAAATATGGGGTTAATAGGTGTTGGTTCTCTATATTAACCATGTAATCAAAGGTTTGATTCCACAAGTGGGAGGAAATTGCCAGGTCACAAAACTCTTGTACTATGTGTCAGCCACGTCACCGTGCTTGAGAAGATGGGTGAGAAATTGTGTCGGTGTCCCGGGGTCCTTATTATTTTACGTCTAACTCATGCAAATAATTTGTAAATAAAAAGGAATTGATTTCTTTTTATAGCATACACTAAAATCACTCTAAATGCTGTTAAAATATAAGGAATAAAAAAAACTATTCAGCTTAAGAGAAAGATCTATAAGCGTGAGATAAATTTTCACCCACAATAAGTATAAGACGCATTAACATTGCAGTCCGTCCTACTTAATATTTTTCCCTCCTTAAAGGATGAGTTTAGTTTAAAAACACATATGAAAAGATAATAAAATAAATCATAAAGTAAATAAAACCATAATTTAATTTATGCATACTATGATATAACAAAAAAGGATGAAAACTTATACAATATAGCCACAATAAGAGATCTAAATTCACCAATGAAGATGAAAAACAAATAAATTTATTCCATTTGGGATTACAAACTATAGAAGAAAACCCACGCACAAAGGGCAGAGATTAGAAAACCCAAAGCTTAAAAAGGAGAAAGGGTTCCGGTAGGGTGAGGATAGGTTTTTCTATAGGTTATGCGAGGATGTTACTAGGAAGTTAGGGAAAACCTAAAACTTTACTTTCATGATCTCCCCTTATTGTAGATTGAGTTGAGGAAACCTGTAACATCCTCAATAACGGAAAATTTAATTTTAAAACACACAATCAAACAGAGGATATTACTCAAAAGACAAGGAAACGGGTGGACCAACATATATAATATATATATCCGAGTATTTCAAAAGTGTGATTACATCAAAAGACTATACAAAAATACAAGTAATCACTCCGACCTCAAAATGAGAGAAAACAGAATCTGGTAGTGACGCTCATCTCCTCGGTTCCCACCCTCTAACGCCGGTCACAGCCTGAAAGGTAAACTTCCAACAATGCCTGAGTTTCCAGAAGGAAACCCCGTATCCCAAACTTTACAAATGCTTGAAACTAAGGTACTCTAGCATGCAATTCTATCCACAAAGAAAAACATAAACACAAGGCTAGGCTCCAGAGCTTTTTCACCTAACCACAACAACACTCAACATCGTCAAGCTGGGCTCCAGGGCTTTTTCACCCAACCACAGCTACCACGACAAGACCAGGGCTCCAGGGCTCTTTCACCCAACCCGAACGTTCTAAGGGCTCCAGGTCTGTTTCACCCAACCCTTATCACGTTGTCCTTGCTCGGGCACTAGGGCTCTTTCACCCAACTCGAACGTACTACGGAGCTCCAGGGATTTTTCACCCAACCCCGCACAGACTAGCTGGGCTTCAGGGTTTTTTCACCCAACCGCCGCTCTCACAACAGTTACGGGGCTCCAGGGCTCTTTCGCCCAACCACCACAACACCCGTACTCACAAGTACACTTACAGGAAGAACATCGGCACCACAACTCGTCACACAAGGATGACCACACAAAACACACCTCACATGTGCAAAACTGAATAATAACGGTCGACCGATTCTCATCAAAACCATGCAAGTGCCTCGACCGGCACTCCATCGTTCGAACACCTCCTACCAACAACACCACGTTCAGTTGAACCAATGTCAGGGACCGATCGACCGTTTAGAATGTCACCTCTCAGGTTCAACGAACACAACTATCAATTGGTCGATCGGCAATGGGGGGCCGTTCGACCGGAAATCTCCAGTAAGAACCCCCATCGCTCAATATAATCAATCAGTCAAACCACCAAGAACACTCAGTCCACCGTAAACCACCAGTAAAACCTCCAACGATTCCAAACAACACCGGTCGACCAAACCACCATCGGTCGAACCAACATTAAGTTAAATTAAGTCATCGGTCGAACGAATTCAACCGACTTAGCTACACGTACGATTGGTCGAACAAGTCAACGGGCGCTCGACCGTTTAGATGGTCAATGCCTCTAACCGATCTACAATAGTGCACACGGTCGAACGACAAAGGGGGCCGTTCGACCATAAACATCTAGGGCTTGCCTCTAATGCACCACCAGTCGACCGCCCAGAGGCATCGTTCGATCAGCGTGAGGCAGAAACCCAAAATCTCACTAGGAACGGTCAATCGTTGTACCAGCCGGTCGACCGATCCAGCAGTCAAACTGCTGCATGTTACCTGCGACTTGCCTTTCGGCCTACCGTCGACTTCCCAAATACTCACACAACATAAGTGAGCTACAACAACAAGTTTGACATACCGTGAATGTATGAAGAAACCTATGAAGAGCCTCGACGACACTTCCAGTAGCACTTCTCTCCAAAACACGATCCTCTGATGAACCTCCCTCTCGATCAACGATCACACCTCCTCATCGATCCACCACCACTCCTTCGCCTTCGTCGAAACCCCCAGCAACCACAACCACTGAGAGATAGACCGATTTGAGAGAGAAAGAAGAAAGAAAGAAAAAGAGAAGAGTTGGCTTGAGAACCGACTCACCTCGTAACACGACCAACACAGTTTGATCCCCGAACACGTCGGAGATCCCCCTTTCCGCCGGATCTACAACCGAGGGAGAGAGACGAGTGAGTGAGAGAGAGAAAAGAAGGAGAAGGGAATGGGTTTATGCTTTATAACCCTTCACCTTAACCAAACCAATCACAAGCCTCTACCTCACCCTCTCTCCTCCAAACAAGCAATCAACCACCTAAACACACCAATTAGCACCAAATTAGGATTAGGATCTCACAAAAACCCTTACAATGAAATATTTTTAAGTCTTCCGAATCTTCACTACTACAAATGTGACCTTTCCTGACAAACAATTCCATAGGCCATAGGGGTCACTTTCGTCGACAATAGTATGTGCCGACGAAATTTCTGTTAGCATTGTTTTGCTTGCAATGGCCTTGTTGGGAAGAATAGTGCCGACAAACAATTCGTCGAGATGTCCAACATTACAGGCCAAAAACGTGTGCGTAGTACTCCACTGTCGACAAAAGAAGTTGCTATTTTTATTGCAGACAGATTATCCGTCGGTACGAGATCTTCATGCTACTATTGATGACGACCTTTCCATTGACAATAGTAGCACCCGCCACAAAAATAGGTTAGTTATGATTGAAAGTCTATATCAGGTTTATACAACCTACATAAAAGTCCATTTCAACCGACCCGAGTCAATTTACATACATTAACAATGATATTGATTAACATCTCTAAGTCATACGAAAGACAATATACATCATTCACATACACACAAATACATTAATAAGTCACACTAAACGAAAAGATAAAACTAACAAAAGTGTACCAACTTAGGCTCAAAAGAAATCAGATCCATCAATGGTTCGTCATCATGCTGGGAACATGTATCAATGTCACCACTTTATCAAAAAGTAGATTTTGATTAGTTGGACAATCCCAAACATAAATATTATTTTAGGAAATTAAATAAATAAATTACAAATTAATCATACATATACTTGATCTCCTCTAATCTGGGTGATCATCAACTTTGCGACATGAGCCTTCAACCTCTCGTGCTCCTCCTACAATGCATTTTAATATTATTCTACATATATTGTACATTTAAAATAAATCTACGAAGTCAAATATACACCTAAAAACAATAGATATCGTGATTTTTTTCTCATCCATCTAAATATTTAATTAAAAGCAAACGATTATAAATAAGGATGCAATCAATATTTATCTCAGGATTTAAACAATTATGAATTCAAGAAATATTTATCTAAATACAAATTCTGATTGAATCAGTTAAAATACCGCAAATGCACGACCGTGTTCAAGCGATGGCAAATGCGGGTCAGTCGACAGGGAGCGCATGTTAGTCGGGTTCACGATACTCAAGTGTAGGAAAAATAGAGATGTGATCAAAATTAAACTACAATGCTAGGAAATCAGAAAAATGATCAGTGAAAACTAAACCCCTCATGGGGTAGAGAAGAATGGGAATACGAATATGTGTGTTGTTTGTGTGTTCAAATATGGTCATCAAAACATGTGACACATGAAATCGATAAAACTCAAATTCAACTTTGTCTCTACATGAAATAAGATAAAATATTATCATTAAAACATATATACAAGACAATAATTGAAATGAAGCAAATATGTTCACATGCATAATGACTCAAATCCAATTATGTCTTCACATGAAATAAGATTTATTACAATCATTAAAACATACAAGACCTTAATTTGGATAAAACCAACATGAGCACATGCATGAACATGTCTTGTCTCCTTCTTCCACTCCATCCTTATCCTCGCCTCATCATTCCCCATAAAAACGCCCACTAATCTAAGCATGTGCTAAGCAACATTGAAGAGCATTTGCACATCAAAGATAAAAGTGAAATCCTATTAGATGGTTAAGGAAATCATGTGAGATTCAAAGCTAGGATTAACAGACACACTAATGCATCATATAATCACATCACCTTCTTCTTCACCCCCCAACGGGGATGGACTACTCTGTACTCATCTCTAAACTAAAAGAAAGCATAAAAACAACCCGAAACCATAATGCAAAATTCAGAAAACTAATTGAACGAAAACAAGCACAAAAGAAATATCATCAAAGGAAAGACATCAAGGTAAAGAACAAGACTACACTATATTAAAATGAAAGCTTACAAAGTTTGCTACTCTTCTCCTCCTCTACACTACTAAACAAGAAATAAAATATACTGTACTAGACAAGAAAAGAAAATAACCTAAGAAGGAGAGGGAGGAAGAAGAAGGGGAGAAGGCATTACAAGTCTATTTATATAATATTACAGGGTTTGGATGGATCTGGGCATAATCGGACAGCTATAAATAACATCTAGTGGTCCTGGAATGCTCTGAACCGACAATCCAACCTGCAACCAAAATTTGAGAGCCAAAAACTTAACCGGATCCACCAGTGGTGGATTTTACCTAAAACGCGAAACACATCAAACAAACACTCGAGTAACACAATATGGGTAAAATAAAGAATATATAGCATGAATGCAACGTATGATATGCTACTGGCGGATCAATTTTCTCTTATCGAGTCCAAATTTGAACCACAATTTTAGTTCACAAAATAAACACATGGGGAGCCCAGGAGCTGTTGGTTGGAGCCCTATTGGTTTTAATTGTCGAATTATTCCTCAAGTTCAGGAGATTCTGGACTTTTGCAACCAACATATTTTTCTTTACACTTAAGTCCCACCAGGTTTACACTTGGGTCCTTCCTGAGTTACAATCCAGTCCTTGTCCATTACAAACAAATCCAGAACCTTCCAAATCAGTCCATTCTTCTTGCATTTAGGTATTTTTCTCTTCCTTTCTTTTTTTATTGCCTAAACCCTGAAAAACATCAAACAAACACTCGAGTAGCACAATAGGGGTAAAATAAAGGATATATAGCATGAATGCAATGTATGATATGCTACTAATCAGATTCAAATACACAAATCAAAACAATCATGTAATACCAAAACTTTACATGAAGCTTTGTTTTGTTGGCGAAGGTTTGAGATCCTGTCATGTGGTTCATATTCTTACGATCGCGATTGATGTTTGTCATTTAAGGATTTTTTCTACAACGAACGAAAAACGTTTAAAAACGAGCATTGGTATTACACCTATACAAATAAAATGTTTAAAGACCAATTTTTTTTGCCTTCGCACTGCATGGGGAATTGGTCACTGTGAACCCTCGGATCTCCCTTCGAGGACAAATAGGCAACCTGCTCTTGATTGGTCTTGAACGGGGTGTAGTACTTCTTCTTCCCCAAATATCAGTCATCTCTGAGGAAGCTGTTGATTTTATGAAAATAAGACTCACACACTTACCGAAATCAAAACGATCATACGAATAACATATAATTATTTGTTAATAAGTCATTTTAATGTTCAAGTATTGAATGTAGGACACAATAAATAATAAACCAAGATGCACCAAAAAAATCCCGTGAGTTGACAAATGATGGACGACTCTGATGTGAGAACTCATGTTGCTTGACAACCAATGCCAATGTTGTGTTGAGCTTCTCGCCACAAGGCCCGACCGTAATGAAGTCCTCACTCCATTGAATTTGGAACCGATGACCAAGAGAGGGAACAAGATCAACACCTCTAGTTGGCCCTCGACTTCTCTTCTTAGATGTCTCAACCTCATCCATTTGTCCTACAACACAAGAACATTTTTTAGGAAATTTAGATGAAATTCAATATTAATGTCAAATTTAAAACATTACTACACTCAACGTCGTCAATGATACGTACTCGAGTGTGGCCACGAGGCTGACTATCTCCTGGTCTCCTATCTAGTTCACCACGCACCTCTGCTAGTATACCCTCCACTTCATGTGGCGTAACAACCTCAGTGATTTGACGATGTGGATCGAGTGGTTGCGCTTCATCTCCGCTTGTCGGGGCCAAACAATGTGCTTACGGGGGGAGCATGCATGTATTACATATAAAAATAAAATGTTAATTTTAATAAGATGAATAAGGAACCAATTCATAATGAACAAATCAGTATTTTAGTATTATATATGATCCAAACTAAATTATTTAAAAGAAAACATATAGCAAATACAATTAGAACACTACCTAATCATCAAAGAAATCTCTAGGGCGATATTTCAACACAACATGCCAATTAGGCTCAACTAGATCTTGAACCTAAAAGCATTGTTCCACGTGAGATGCTAAATTGAATGAATATTTCTTGTGTTTCATTAGGGACATGTTAATGGAAGTAAAACCATTTTTATCAACTTGTATGCCATTCTTTCCGGACTCATCAGAATGTGTGCATTTAAACAACACTATCTTTAACCTCGGGTCATAGGATAACTCAAACACTTTATCCAAAGTACCATAATATGCAATGACATCAAATATGGGATTTTCATCCCTACTACTTGAATCACTTGATGTTTCGGCTGACATGGTAATGCCACTATGATGGGTTCTTCGTGTACTCTTCAGCCTTTTAGTATGAAACTTATACACATTCCACACAATATCCATCATAAGATATAACCTTAGCCTTGGGACCTCTTGCTAACTGTTTCAAGTATTCAGTAATGTATGAACTCTCTTGAACACGCATATGATTAACAAAATCAAAAAACCAGCTCTAGTACATATCACTATGCATTTTTTTCAAGTTGATGAGGATTCAAGTTCTTGTCACTTGAAGATATTTCTTCCAAATGGAGATATAAATATGGTGCCACAATATCTAGATTAAAGAATATGTAACGATGACTTTGCTCCAACAAAACCCGGTCTTAAAAAGTATTCTCTCCCAGCCCCAATTGCTGCTCTATCAGTGTACCGTTCTTCACGTGTTAATTTTGTCTCCACCTCATTCAAATAACGAGAGCAAAATGTCAAACACTCCTTTACCAAGTACCCTTTGACAATTGATCCTTTAGGGTTACTTTTGTTTCAAGTATAACATGTCAATGTTAGCAAATAACGCTCTATAGGACACATGTATATGTAAAATACAAGTCCACCTACAAAAAAATCAACCAAGTGCATAGGTAGATGCATCATGATGGTGAAAAATCCCGAAGGAGAGATACACTCGAGCTAACAAAGAGTAACAATTATTTCACCCTTCAACTTTTCCATTTAATGTACTACATATCCTCTTGGAATATGAAGAGAGTGGCACAATAATGCCACAAATATCTTCATCTAATTCTTTCGGAAGAGCAAGTAAAAGGATCTGCTGAATAAGTATGTGACAATAGTGACTTTTTAAACAAGAAATCTTTCTTTCCTTCAACTCGACTCGTGCCTTTATTGGTCAAAAACGCATCAGCAATCTTTAGGTCATGCAACACCTTGAAAAATATATCTTTTGGCTGATTCAAAAAGCTGAATGTAGATTCTGGGCCCTTCCTTTTGCTTGAGTCCCCCATATGTAACTCTTTATGAATACCCATTTCTTGTAGGTCCATCTGAGTGTTACCATCTTCTTTCGATTTCTCTATTTTCAACAAAACAATTAATATGTTGTCACATATATTATTCTCTTTATGCATAGCATCTATATTATGTCGTAGGAGAAGATTCTGCCAATGTGGGAGTTGAAAAAAAAAGATTTTTTTCTTCCAACCATAAGGAAGTTTCACTTCTTCTACATCTTTTCTCCACTTTTTATGCCCAAATTATAATGATTTTCTAAACTGAATGCTTTCACAACTGGTGAGATGCTGCAACACTTCAGATGCTGATAACACAGACAACGTAGTATGAAACTCTTGGTTTCCATCAAAAAAATTCCTATCACGACCCCAACGATGATCTTCTAGAACCCATCTTTGGTAGCCCATGAAGGATTCTTTCCGTCCATGCTTCAATCAAATACTGTATGTATCCTTATTATAGGTTGGACAAGCAAATTTTCCTTTTGTACTCCAACGAGAAATAATATTTTCAACTCCCCAATTAACGGTTGTAGGTACACATTGATGTCATTTCCCGATTCTTGATGACGAGGAATTAACAAAGACATGATATATAGGTTGTTTCCTTCACAACCAAGGTGGAAAATTATAACACATCAAAATCATTTGTCAAGTGCCACTTGTGACTTCATGACAATGTATCAAAATGACTAAAACCGTTGCTTGCCAAACCCAACCAAATATTTCTTGGTTATGTAGCAAAATCCGGATATGTTTTGTCCAAGTGTTTCCACACAGGCGCATCAGCAAGATGATGAAGAGAACCATCATCTTTTATCTATTTAGAATACCACCTGATGTTTTTTGCCATGTACTTATTCATGTATAACCTATGTAGTCTTGGAATCAATGGGAAATGCATTAGAACCTTGGTCGGATTTTTTTTCGGATTACGTCGTCATGTGAGAGAAGCCGAGCGTGAATTGAATTTTTTGCCCTTGGCACGACGAACTCTTAATCCTTCCCGATCGACATTCCGTCGGCATGTGGCTCGATGAAACTTCTATTGGGAAGAGTCCGTCGGTAAAGGTAGATTTTGTAGTAGTGCTTTTGGAACTTAAGTTCCAAAATTTTTATGTTTTCGAGGCAACCAAGCACCAAAAGTCAATTTGAGAGTTCGTAACCACACATCTTTGATGTTTTCCACAATACCTATACGTGGAAATGGATTGATGACCCCTAAACTAACCACAAATTAAAACAAATGCTGCACAAAACAAACAAAGTAAGAGAACAATCAATTACACAAGTAGATCGGAGATTTTTATAGAGTTTAGTACCCCAACCAGGTCCTGATCCTCGCTTACAAGACCCAAAAGAACCCACGAGCCCCACTCATGTCCTAACTAACATGATCTCCATTCCAGGCTGAGGTCAAGCCTTTACAAGGAAAGCTCGTGAACAATCAGCGTCAAACATGGTTCTCCTCTCACAACCTGAGCCGGTAGATTCCTTCCGAAGCTTACAACTCGATAATTCTAGGAAAGGAAGTAGTACAATCACAACACAAACACTCTAAGATAACACACTTTATTTGGGTGTCAAACTAAGATTACAAGTGTGGGATTTGGGCTTTGACTGGTGGTGTAGAGAATAAAAGAATAACTTTAAAACTTGGAATTGAAGCATTTGAATACTAATGAGACATGTTGAAATGATGATAATTCATACTGAATTGAGTGTAAGAATAGAAATTTATAGGCTCTAAAAGTTTCATAACAGTTGGAAAATGTTTTGGGGGTGGTTTGGTCAAGTTTAAATAAGATTGCAAAAAATTTGTACGAATCGACAAAATTAGGAGGATTGAAACAACTCATGGTACGTCTACATTGATTGGTGAAAGGAAGTCAACACACATTAGGACGACTGACTAGAGTTTAGTAATCTGAATATAGGTGGAAGAAAATCACTTCCCAGTCTAATAGAATTCGGACAATTGGGGAAAATTTTGGTTGTCGGAAAGATTCATGATTAGGTATCTCAAATGTTCATTAGTCTTCCAAAATAAAGGTGTGTATAATGAGACAAATTTTGATATTCGTTATATAAAGTTCAAAACTCTATCAACATAATGGCTATATTTCGTATAAACATTTCAGATGAAGGAAATTTGGATGACTGAAAAGGCAATTTAATCATCCAAAATAAATCGAGGAAATGCTCAAGAAAAACAGAATTAATAATTTAGACAACCCAAATGAGAGTTTGGTCATCCGAAATGAAATGATACATCCAGATCGGATGACTAAGAGTCACAACTGTTGTTTGGACATACAACAATATTTTGCGAACTTTTGGTGTCGTTAGATCAGACTCAGTTGGTAATCGGTCACCTGAATTTAATTAGGTATGTCTGAAAATTCAAGAAAATAATTCGGAGGACTGAAAGAGGGCTTGTCATCTGAATTTGAGTAGATCAAAAACTTGGTTTCTGTTGAAGAATTCGGATGACAGAGTTTTAGTTGTTCAATTTGGGATTTGAAGAGTGTTGACTTGAGTGATCTTTTGGTGGTTTAGACGACTGAGTATTTAAATGTCCGAATTGACCTAAATTTCTACACTATCAAGTGTGCCAAGTTTACCATTAATCATATGACTCATTAAATGGAAAATACATGTCTTCTTGAAGCTTGATAACATTTATTGGGTATGTAATCCTTGATCCTCCTTGTCCTTGACACCTAACAAGATGAAGATATGCACAATACATGTATATATTATATGCTTCGAATATGTTTCACTAGATTAGATGATTATGCATAAGTTAAGATAAAGTTTTTAATAATCATTTAAATAACACATTATAAAGGCGTAAAAGCCAACAATCTCTTTTTTTATTATGGAAAACCTTTATCTTAATACCTGAAAGTTATTTTGATCCTAAAAGCCAATAGTCTCCCCCTTTGCATATGAAATCTATGCATGTATACAATGCCCTTCCTATCAATGTGCATAGTTTGAATCAATTTAAACTCAATTTAAAACCCTCTCCCCCTTTTGACATCAATCTAATACATACATATAGAACATAAGATACGATGGTTAGGATTACATGACTATCCCTTTTAATTAAATTATAAAACACCGTAACCTCCCCTATCATTAGAGCTAAAATGCAATTAGTTATTGTGGGGATCTCAAGTTCCAAACCGTAAGTCCATGGTCGCATTGAAGTGGTTGCAAGTATGGGTCGTGTCCATAAAGAGCGAGTGTGAATTGTCGTCAACCATACTGAAGTGGGAGAAGAAAATGAAGATTGAGTGTATCGAAACTAACTAATGCTACGTGAATCAACAAAAGAAACTAATATGGCTAGTCCATAGGAGGTGGATAATGTATGCAAAACTGTAGATGTGTGATACATGTGTGTGTACAATTAAGCGCTAATGACATGCATAACATGAAAATCTTATAATGACCACAATCCTAAGTGTATCTCTTCATGTATTAAGATTTATCACCATCATTAAAACATACAAAACACTACTCATGATAAAGCCAAATATAACCACAAACTTACATGTCAATCTTATCTCTTTATTGACTCAAATCTTATCATCATCTCATCATTCCCCATTAAGTAAGCCCACTAACCAAAGCATATGCTAAGCATACATTAGGACCATTAACACATCAAAGGCAAGAGTGAGAAATCTATCAAAATGACTATGGAAATCATTTGAACCTCCAAGATTAAGATTAAAACACACACAAATCTAACTACATCCACACTTCACATCATCCTCCACCCTCAAACAAGAATGGATTACTCACTAATCATCTCATGCACAAATAAAACAACAAAGTAAAAACAACACATTAACAATTATTGAAAGAAGATTACATGTTGTATTTCTTCTCCTCTCCTCCACTACACTACTAACAAAAAAGTAAACATACCTTAACGAGGAGAAATAAGAAGTAGAAGAAGAAGAGAAATGAAATAGTTACAAGTGTATTTATAGCAGATTAGAAGGTCTGGATTACTCTTGGCTCAATCGAACGGCTTCAAATAAGATTTGGATGCTTTGGTGCGCTCTTACCCAAATACTAGACCCGCTCCAGATATTCGGTTATCCATCTCTCAATTGGATCCACTATTGGCAGATGTTTAGGGATGGATCTGCCCTAAATTTCAATAGAAGTTTAAATTCACAAATTGAGCACGTAAGGTGCTCCTTGATCTATTGGTTTGAGGCTGTTTGGTCTGAATTTTAGAATTTCTCCACAGACACTTGAGATTATACACTTTTTGTAACCAAGAGATTTTATTTACAATCAGATCCTTTGTCATTAGAAACAAGTCCATATCCAAATCAGTCATTTCTTCTTTCATTTGGGTCCTTTATTACCTAAGCAATGAAATGCATAAAACAACAACCCGAGTAGCAAAAATATGGGGGTGAAATAAAGGATGTATAAAGCATGAATGCACTGTATGATATGTTGCTAATCAACTACCCCCACATATATCTTTTCCTAGTCCCGACCAAAACAAAGAAAAATGAAATGGAAAATCCTAACTCACTTTCGTAGAAATCACGGTTGCACTTAGCACATGCAACAAGTCGTTAAACACATACCACATCGGCTAATATATTAAGGTTGATGTGAAATGTCATTTCTTTTGAATTTTTCGCAACATTCTGTTTCTTAATAATACGCAACACCACGTCAAACATTAGGTTGAATCTGCTGTGATGTCCTTTTATTAGATTTTTATGACATTTTATTTCTGAATAATAAGTCGTAAGACGTCGGAATTTAGGTTAATTTCCGACATGATATGTCACTTTTATTGGATTTTCTTGCGACGTTCTGCTTCTTAATAATAAGTCATCTAACGTCAGAATTTAAGTTAATATCTGACATGATATGCCCATTTATTGGATTTTTTGTGACGTTTATTTTTCTTAATAATAAGTCATACCAAGTTGATTGATCGATTTGACTTACCGCAAGTGCACGACGTCGGTGAAGACTTGGAAAATATGGGTCGGTCCACAGGGCGTTTTTTGCGTTGTTGTTACTACCTTACTCGAGTGGGAAAGGAGAGGAGAATGAAGAGATTATGCTAAATTAACTACTAAATGATGAATTATCAACAATTAAACTAAACCCCTTGGAGTGGAGGTGAAATAGTGAGGTGTGTGTGCATGAGTGAGTCTTCATTTCATTAAGCACAAGTGTGTAAACTGGTGAAATCAACTAGAAACTAGTGTGAAGTCTAATTAACATCAACTACATTTACATGAATACAAGACTAATATATTTAGACATGAATTTAAGATGCACTTTGGGTTCTCAAGAATGAACTAGGTACGTATTGTGGCAATTAGGATATCAATTAATCATCTAAACAACTTAATACATTAATACATTCTCTACTAATTGTTGAACGTTTTAATTAAACCGCAAGTGCACGGCCGCGATGAAGCGGTGGCAAGTACGGGTCGTCCTCAGGGAGGTGAGCAGCCTCTTGTTTATTAGAAATCAAGTGGAAAAAATTACGGGAGAAAGATTGATTATGCTACTCTACACTAAACTACGCTAAGAAGTATGAAATGCGAACGAAAGAAACAAACAATGAAATGACGACTAAGCTAAGAACAAAAGAAGAATGCTGGAATACAAATATGGGAAAACCCCTAAGGGGTGGAGTGAGTGCACACATGCAAAGAGGTGGGTGTAGGATACATTCTTTAAGCACATGAAGGTGGTGTTTATCAAGCATAGTAAGTGTCTAAATGTTGTGGCAAAACCTATCAATCTATTCACCGACTTAGTTGATTAACATGTACATATGCAAGTTGTTTATTTCAGAACCTAAACAAGCATGAGAGGTGTCTAATCATTTTGGCAAAACTCATCAAGTTATAAATTCTATCCTAAACAAGCAAGCATACATTCATGTTTTATCAACACATCAAAAATAAAGCATTGATCCCATTCTCTAATGCATGTATGTACATCTACTCCACCCCCCGAAGGGGATGGAACTACTCACTAAGCATTACACTAATTATTAAACTAAGCAAAGAAAGCATATTAAAACTAAGCTAGAAAGAAAAGACGATTAAGCTAAAACATGCACAAACAATAAAAGAAGCATAAACAAACAATGAAAGAAACACAAAACTTTATTGATAAAATGACTCACATTTCAAGTAGCATCCTCCTACTTTAGTGTGTGCTTCAAGGCCTCACTTCTAGTAGGAAGAATAACCACTTAAAATATGGAGTGATTACAAAAGGAGGTGAAGAGTTCTATTTATAGGCATGGAAAAAGCTAATCCGGGACAATCCCCCGATGTGGGACTAAACCAATAGCAACAATAGCCTAAACAAACATTAATACACGTCCAGGAGAAAACTTGGCGGATTTGGGCCAAAACAGACCGCCAATTAGCGGTCTTGGACCGCCAATTGGCGGTCAAAAAGGTCCGGATCCAGTTGAATCTTGTTCTGGGCTTTGCTTTGTGTATTTAGTGGTCTTGGATGCATCTACTTTGTTTATTGGAGCTCCGACCCAAATCCAATTGCTAAAATACTCCCCATGATGGTGTGGAGTATTCTGTTTTGCTCTTAGGTCCTTCTGTCTTGCGTTCAGGTCCTTCTGTCTTGCGTTCAGGTCCTTCTCCCTTGCATCTTGGTCCCAGATCTCACAATTCAGTCCTTTTTCCCAGCTTTTGGGTTCTTTTATGCTTCATCTCTTCAAACCTATTTATTCCTGAAAACTAAACATAAAACTCGTAACATAGCATTGTTTAGGTGAAAGATAATGGATATCAGATACAAATATAAGCATGAAATGATGTCAATCAAATACCCCCAAACCTAACTTTTTCTAGTCCCGAGCAAAACAAAGAAAGGAAAAAGCATACGAAAAACAAGAAATCCTAACTCACTTTCGTAGTAATCACGGTTGCACTTAGCACGTGCAACAAGCCGTTAAACCTCCTTGTCGCCAAGGAGGAGGAGTGTTGTCTCCTGAGGGTTTTCAGCGGATACACCCACAAAATCCGAACAAGATGCATTAATCAATCTAGCTACACGACTCGTTGGACTCATTTTGTCGATCATGGGATGCGGTAATACTACGGGTCGACTCTATATATGTAATCGGTCCACACACCTAGCCTAATGAGTTATTCGTGAAAGTTAGTTAAGGACTTATGTGAAAGACATGGACAACCTTAACTTCTGAATGTGATACAATGTGTAAAGTCCATTTTGGTTCTTATTTGACTCCTTTTCTTTTTTTTCTTTTTTCTTTAGAGCATTTTATTGGTTGGTGTTTGATTCTCCCAGGGTCAGGTTTCGTGCATCATTGCCTATGAGGACTTACACTATCACGTACACCTTCCCCCAAATCTCCACATAGGGCGATCCCTACCACCCGTGTAATGGGAGTTCGGTCGGTGCATCCCAAGTCAGATGACTCGAAAGCACCAGGCACAAAGGCCCCTCAGACCTACTTTCCCGAGTGATAGGAGCCGTGCGAGAAGAGAGAACACCACTTATTTATTTATCTACATGGGAACCAAAACCCCTACACTTAAGTTTCACAAAAAGAGATTAAGGGCCCTTGACCACGACAAACTTCCTTATACTAAAAGACGAATTATTTGACTCACTAGGTTCAGGGTGGACTTCTTTAAATGTTTGAGTGCTGAAACCCTATGATTACACGCCCCCCGAGGGAAAAACGGGGTTCATCCTAACGACTCGATAAGACTTAAAGCCAGTAAACCAAAAATCCTAATGCATCAAGTTCAAGACAATTTTGGGAGCTTTCTTTTTACTTTGCCTCTCAACGGTTTTGCACATGCTGAACACACGCAAAACCTACAAAACATTTTCTTTCGCAAACACATGAAGATTTTGAAAGAAATATGGAAATTTTAAAGCACTCGGCAAGCAAAAGAAGACAAGTCACCCAAGGATCATGGCAAGCATATATATCAATGTTAAATGCGGCAGACTAACATGACCCTAGCAGTACACACAAAAGAAAACAAAACCAAAGGAAAAAGACTCGAATATGTACACACGTAAAACACCCCCCACACCTACCTCATGCATTGTCCTCAATGAATGCGAACAAGATACTACATGGATATATGCACGAAAAAGGAAAGATCTCACCAACATGAAGTACAAAGGGACGTTCAGGGTCATGTTGATGGACACAAACCCAAATTCCCTCAAAACCTGTGAGAAGCTGAAGAAGGGAGATAAATACGTGAAGAAATTGGGGCCCAAGTACACAATGGTTGGGGCCCACAACAATCGATGCTCGCTCATGGAGTCTTTTATTACACACTTTTTTTCTCTTTTTTCTCTTTTTTTCGAATTTTTTTTACATGATATGTACAACAACAACGATATTCTTATAATCACTTCGTCAAGCAACATCAAATGAGAACATTAAGTCATGATGACCAGAGACTTGCCGAGGTGGGCAAACTCCACTGGTACTCTGAGGTGTCATGAGGGGTGAAAGGTCAAAGCTAAAAGGCTCGAACCCCTCATGATATTGGTTGGGTGTGGGCAACAAAGAATGAAGTTGTGTTGCCTCACTAGGGTTTAATTGCTCATCGAAGAAAACCCTCCAACCAATAGGCGGGTGCATCGGAATGAGTTCCTCATGCTCATTCGATGGATGCAGCAGACTTGCATCACTAAGAATGGGGCTTCTCCCAGAGTCATCCAACAAGGACCTCCCACCATCATTTAGATCATCAAGCATAAGCTCGGTCATAGGTGGGTCCTTGTTGGAGTCAATATGAAGCTCAAATGGCTCAATGGCCATGGGACATGAGGTAGAGACACCTTCTGGTATAGGCATATGATGAGGTGTCTCACTCTCACTAGTACTCTCAAATGAATCATGCAACAAACACTCCCTTTGGACATTCATGTTCGAGGCCAGCTCACTCTGTTGCATTGCGAAGACATGCAATGAGTTTTCGCTGGGCCTACGAACATTCTCAACGGGTTGCATTGGGGTTAGGGGTGTTCGTTGATTTTGTGGTGCTTTCTCCAATTGGCGGATGAGATTTAGATTTAAAGGTTCATCCATGGGTTCCTGTTGCCTACCAGAGTTGAACACATGAAACTCGGCACTCATGTTACCGAATGAGAGCTTCATGAGACCATTTTTACAATTAATCAAGACATTGGAGGTGGCCAGAAATGGTCTACCCAAAATCAAAGGTATTGAGAGTGGGTGTTCGCAACAGGATTGGTATCGAGGACAACAAAATCGACTGGAAATATAAAATCTCCAACTTTGATAAGTACATCCTCGATAATCCCCATGGGAATACGAATGGATCTATCCGCCAATTGGAGGGTGATCTTAGTTGGTTTCAATTCTCCCAAGTTCAACTGTTGATAAGCAGAGAATGGGAGGAGGTTGACCACTGATCCTAAATCAAGCAAAACATTGCTCATTCTAGTGTCCCCTATCGTACACTGAATAGTAGGACACCCAGGGTCCTTGTATTTTTGTGTAGGTGGGATTGGACAAAAGTGAGCTGATATTTGCAGCCAAGAATGCTTTCTTAGGAACATTGGTCTTCCTCTTGGTTGTGCAGAGATCCTTCAACACTTTGGCATATTGAGGTATTTGTTGGATGACATCCAACAAGGGGATGTTAACCTTTACTTGCTTAAACACCTCTAATATCTTGTCCATGTTGTCACTCTACTTTTTGGTTAACCTACTTGGATAGGGAGCTTTTGGCAGGTAGGTTTTCTGCGGTGCCTGAGAAGGAAGCCTTGGTGTATTACCCTCACCCTCAACATCTTCTTCACCACCATTCCCACTGAGGGGCTGCATAGATGGTGGTGTGTGTGACAAGGAAATGTGATTGTCAACCTGTTTTCTATTTCTTAAGGTAACAATGGCATTGACATGGTGAACAGGTTCCTCCACATGGTTCACTTGCCTCCCCCGAGGTACCACATTCTCATTTTGCATGTGTTGTTGCTGGTACACACGGGGGTTAGCCTCAGGCTGGCTAGGAAAAGACCCTCTCTCTCTTTCATGTATAGACTGAGCCAATTGGCCCATCAGAAGCTCTAGAGATTTGATGGTCTGCTGATTTGAAGTGAGAACTTGACACGTGGTTGACATAAAAAATTTCATTGAGTTTTCAAGTCCACGAGTCAAGGTCTCAAGCGAATTGAATCGGGTTTCCATATTATTGGAACTTGGGAAACCCGATTGATTGGTGGTTTGCGTTTGGGGTGGCTGATAGGAATGTGCATGCATGGGAGGTTGATGTGATTGGTAATGTGGTCTAGAGGAGTTTGAAGGACCACTCGGGGAATTAGTTTGGTTCCATGAAACAGTGGGGTGGTTCCTCCATCCAGGATTATAAGGTGATGAGTATGGGCCATTCCTGACTCTATCATAGATGGCGTTGACACGCTCCATCTCAGGAGGAATGGACTCACACTTGCTTTCTACATGACCTATCCTACCACATGAATGACAGGGAACTGGACCAGATGTGGACATGTGAGGTGCACCATGTTGGTTTTGGAGCTTAATCGAATCCATACGGCGCATTAAGGCTGCCATGCGCGCCTCGGTGGCCGTAGTGGTATCGACAACAAATGCGGCACCCGATCTAGTCGAGTTTGCATTCGCGAACCCTGCTCCTATGCTAGATGATGCAGGTGGTTCCCTCACACTCTCCCATTGCATGGTTTTTTCAGCGAGGTCTTCTAGGAAGGCACATGCCTCCCTTTCATCCTTTCCCAAGAACTCTCCTTGACACATGGACTCAAGGAGCGTTCTTGACGGGATGTGAAGACCTTCGTAAACAATCTGACAAAGATGCCACAACTCAATGCCATGGTGAGGGCACGAGGATAGTAGCTCTTTGAACCTCTCTAGATATGCATGAAATGGTTCGGTCTCATGTTGATAGAACGAATTGATTTCGTTCCTCAATTTTTTAGTCCGATGATTAGGAAAGTATTTCTTGAGGAATGCAGATTGAAACTCGTCCCAAGTCTTATAGGCATTCACTTGGTTACTGTACAACCACTTCTTGGCGTCATCCTTTAGTGCAAAAGGAACGAGCCTAAGATGGATGGAGTCTGTGCTAAGTTGTTGCATCTTGAACATAGCACAGACCTCCTCAAATTCCCTGAGAAAGATATAGGGGTCACCTTTCGCATTGAAGCGAAGGAGCATGGAAATGAATTGAGGCTTAACCTCAAAATGGTTCCCATTAGCCTCTGGTAATACGATGCACGAGGGTAGAGCGGTACGACTCGGGTAGCATCGATCACGAAGAGGTATGGGAACGACAACTGGAAGAACAGGTCGAGCAGGCAGGTCCAGCAACTGCTCCTCCTCACGGAAATTAGCAGCCATTGGACCCAAACTACGTGCGACACGATAGGAGAAAGGCGTCGAGAAATCGATGACCGAAGCCGGATTGACAACGCTCCTCGTCAAACGACCACTCTCGTCTTGTGTCCACGAAAGCATGCACAAAGGTGCACACACACCAAATTTTTTTTTTTAACAAAGAATGTACGTAGAGGAGAAGACGAGGGAACACAGGAGAGAAAGAATGACTCAGGAGAGAGGGGAAGAAGTCCTTATGCTACGGCGGATGGATACCGGTAGAAGCACACAAGCAAACAAGGCTCAAGTAATCCTAAGGTCGCTATAGGTCCTTACAGCTAGACGACGCCTAACTGCGAGGTCACACGGCCTCAACACGCCTCACCTCCCTACAACGAGGACCACAAAGCCCAGCAAGTAAGTCAAGATCCGGAGATCTCGTCTCTCCTACTATCGACAAAGTGGGCAACGCCGATCAGGTTATGATGGTCGGGACCGGATTACTCTCCTAATGCGTCCGAATTCCTTAAGGCCAATGTCTACTTGATTTTAGAAATTAGGCTCTTGATTAGTGTGGTTTTTGGGGCGAAGGAAAGGGTGATGAAATCCCCCACCTTATCTTTTACGGGACAGCCCCTCCTTAGTAGCGTTTTGGAGTCCTAAATATAACAATCAACTCTCCAAACAACGCTCAACTCACACTTGTTGCAAAGCACTTCCTACTAACTAATGCATGTCATACGAAATGCATGAATGAGAGTAGAAGGTGCGTACCTCACGCCAGCACTCAGCAACTGAAAATAAAGCTAAAATAAAAGACAATCTAAATGCTTAAGTCACATACATGGTGCATGACCTAAACAAGAAAGAATGCCTAGCCTTTTGCTTTGAGTTTTAGGGTCCAAGTTGCTTAAGGGAAGTTGATTATTAATCTGGGAGCAATCTAAGAGTCATAACATGCACAAATGGAGTCCCAGATTACTATATCACTTAGGGTAACAACACAAAGAAACGAGAATGTGAACGGAGCTCACCAGACCGCTGATTGGCGGTCTGAAGTGCCCAGTTAGCCTTGAAATTTCTCCAGAAGCCTTCCCTTGCTATTCTCAGTCTCCTGAAACAAAGTAAAACTAAAAAACACAAATTAAATCCACTCGAATCGTCCAAACAAGAGTCTGGACTGACACCTCACCGGCAACGGCGCCAAAAACTTGTTGAACGTTTTAATTAAACCGCAAGTGCACGGCCGTGATGAAGCGGTGGCAAGTACAGGTCGTCCTCAGGGAGGTGAGCAGCCTCTTGTTTATCAGAAATCAAGTGGCAAAAATTGGGGGAGAAAGATTGATTATGCTACTCTACACTAAACTACGCTAAGAAGTATGAAATGCGAACGAAAGAAACAAACAATGAAATGACGACTAAGCTAAGAACAAAAGAAGAATGCTGGAATACAGATAAGGGAAAACCCCTAAGGGGTGGAGTGAGTGCACACATGCAAAGAGGTGGGTGTAGAATACATTCTTTAAGCACATGAAGGTGGTGTTTATCAAGCATAGGAAGTGTCTAAATGTTGTGGCAAAACCTATCAATCTATTCACCAACTTAGTTGATTAACATGTACATATGCAAGTTGTTTATTTCAGAACCTAAACAAGCATGAGAGGTGTCTAATCATTTTGCAAAACTCATCAAGTTATAAATTCTATCCTAAACAAGCAAGCATACATTCATGTTTTATCAACACATTAAAAATAAAGCATTCATCCCATTCTCTAATGCATGTATGTACATCTACTCCACCCCCCAAAGGGGATGGAACTACTCACTAAGTATTACACTAATTATTAAACTAAGCAAAGAAAGCATATTAAAACTAAGCTAGAAATAAAAGACGATTAAACTAAAACATGCACAAACAATAAAAGAAGCATAAACAAACAATGAAAGAAACACAAAACTTTATTAATAAAATGACTCACATTTCAAGTAGCATCCTCCTACTTTAGTGTGTGCTTCAAGGCCTCACTTCTAGTAGGAAGAATAGCCACTTAAAATATGGAGTGATTACAAAAGGAGGTGAAGAGTTCTATTTATAGGCATGGAAAAAGCTAATCCGGGACAATCCCCCGATGTGGGACTAAACCAATACCAAAAATAGCCTAAACAAACATTAATACAAGTCCAGGAGAAAACTTGGCGGATTTGGGCCAAAACAGACCGCCAATTAGCGGTCTTGGACCACCAATTGGCGGTCAAAAAGGTCCGGATCCAGTTGAATCTTGTTCTGGGCTTTGCTTTGCGTATTTAGTGGTCTTGGATGCATCTACTTTGTTTATTAGAGCTCCGACCCGAATCCAATTGCTAAAATACTCCCCATGATGGTGTGGAGTATTCTGTTCTGCTCTTAGGTCCTTCTGTCTTTCGTTCAGGTCCTTCTATCTTGCATTTAGGTCCTTTTCGCTTGCATCTTGGTCCCCAGATCTCACAATTCAGTCCTCTTTCCCAGCTTTTGGGTTCTTTTATGATTCATCTCTTCAAACCTATTTATTCCTGAAAACTAAACATAAAACTCGTAACATAGCATTATTTAGGTGAAAGATAGTGGATATCAGATACAAATATAAGCATGAAATGATGTCAATCACTAATCAAGCATTCATACATGACAAACAACTTCCATACCAAGATAAACCATACAAGCAACAAGATAAACTCTAGATCTAACATGAGACAAGTACCTAGTTTGGCCATTGATTGACATCATTTCATCCTTATATTTGTACCTTATATCCATTATCTTACACCTAAGCAATGCTACGTGACTAGTTTTATGTTTGAATTTCAGAAATAAAGAGGTTTGAAGAGAAGAACCACGAAAGGACCCAAAAGCAGGAAAAATGACTTAATTGTGAGACCCGGGGACCAAGATGCAAGGAAGAAGGACCTGAACGTAAGACAGAAAGACCTAAGAGCAAAATAGTAAACTCCACACCATCATGGGGAGTATTTTGTCAATTCGATTCGGGTCGGAGCTCCACTAAACAAAGTAGATGCATCCAACCAAGAAACACTCCAAGCAAAGCCCACAACCAAAACCAATCGGATCTGAAGTTTATAGGCCAACAATTGGCGGTCTAGAACCGCCAATTGGCGGTCTGGATCAGCCCAGATCCGCTCAGCTTTCTCCTTGACTTGTATTAATGTGTGTTTAGGCTATTTTTGGTATTGGTTTAGTCCCACATCGGGGGATTGTACCGGATTAGCTTTTTCCATGCTTATAAATAGAACTCTTCACCTTCCATTGTATCCATCTCTCTCTTTGGTGGCATCTTCCCTACTAAGAGTGAAGCCTTGAAGCAAAACTCTGGTGGAGGAAGAGATGCTTGTAATTTGAGTGAGTTAATAATAGATGTTTTCATTAGCTTGTTAGTTCTTGCTTAGTTAATTTCCTTTAATGTGTTTGCTTTGGTGCTTGTTTAGTTTTATGCTTCTTTAATATTTCTTGCTTGATTAGTATAGTTTCATTTCAGTATAATGCTTCATTTTATTAGAGTAGTTAGTTTAAATATGTGTAAGTAGTTCCATCCCCTTTGGGGATGGAGTAGATGCAGTACATGTTATGTAGATGGTATGAATGTTTAATATGAATGTTTTGTGAGAGATATTAGTATGTTTGCTTGAATTATTAAGAACCTTACTTGATGGTTTCTGCCATAGCTTAGGTACATTCCATGCTTGTCTAAGTGTCTTAATAACAACCTTGCATTGCTCATATTATTCACATAAGTTAGTGTTGTAAATGATAGGTTTTGCCATTAGGTACCTCTTATGCATTAACAAACACTAACTAACTTGAGCTTCTTGTATGCATTCCACACCACACTTATTTCATTTGCACACACACACACTCCACCTCTTAGGGGTTTTCCATTCCTGTGTTTTTATCTTCTTCATTAGTTGTTTAGCTTAGTTGTTTAGTTCTTTCATTTCAGCTTGCTTGTTTACTAGTTTAGATTAGTGTAGTGTAGTGTAGTGTAATACATCTTTCTCTCCTTCTTTTACCTCTCGCCTTTGAACAAACCAATTGTCGACACACCTCCCAGTGGACGACCAGTATTTGCCACCGCTTCAACGCGGCTGTGCACTTGCGGTTAATATAAAACGATCAATTAAGTTTTTGGCGCCGTTGCCGGGGAGGTGCTCTGTCCAGACGTTGGTTTGGGCGATTTGAGGGGTTTTTAATTTTTTGTTACCAGTTTTTTTTAATTTCAGGGAACCATCAGATTAAGGGGAGGCTACTAGACAAGTTTGAGGAACAGAAGCTCCAAAAGGACCGCCAATCAGCGGTTGGAGACCGCCAATTGGCGGCCTGGTGAGGGATTCGTGCTTCCAAATTTTTTCTGGTAGTTAGTTCTATAATTTGTGTTATCTGGGAGCCCTCTTTTGCATGCTGTGACTTCTCGTTTGCTCCCAGATCATTAATCACTCCCCCATTAATCAACTTGGCTTTAAAATCCAAAGCAAAACACTAGACGTTCTTATTTGTTTAGGTCACGCATCATGTATTGACTTACGCATGTAGTTGTCTTTTCTTTTAGCTTTATTTTCAGTTGTTGAGTGCTGGTGTGAGGTACGCAATTTCCTACACTCATTCATTCATCTGGTATGCCCATGCATTAGTTAGTAGGAATTGCATCAGGACAAGAGTGAGCGAGCGTTTGATTGGAGCGATTGATTGCTAGATTTAGGATCAAAATGCTATTAAAGAGGGGTTGTCTCATAAAAGATAAGGTGGGGGATTTCATCACCCTTTCCTTGGCCCAAAAAATCACTCTTAATAAAGCCTTAACTAAAAGCAAGTAGACATTGGCCTTAGGATTGCGGGCGCACTAGGAGAGTAATCTAGTTGAGACCGTCATGACCTGATCGGCGTTGCCTACCTTGTCGATAGTAGGAGGTATTGTATCTCCGAATCTGGTATCACTTGCTGGGCATTGTGGTTCTCGTTGTAGGTGAGGCGTGTCGAGGCTAGTGAACTCGAAGTTAGGCGTCGTCTAGCCTAAGGACCCATTGCCCTACATTGTTTGATCCGTGCTGGCTAGTTAGGCTTGTTCCTAATGCCACTACCCACGCTAGCTCAAGGGATTCTTCCCTCCTCACCTGAGTCCTCTCCTCATCTATTCTCTACGTCTAGTATCCTCCTCTGAGTACACCTTCTGTTGTGTTGTTTAGAGTCGAGTCGAGCATTTTTATGCGAGGTTGGGCTCATTCTGGTGAGAGCGCTCGACTACAGAGAGTGCATATTTCTGAGATGGACGATCTTGGTGATCGACCATCTCCGCCTCGTGCTCCTTTGGAGCAAGAGGCCGAGTCGTCTCGTGGTGGCGAGGGAGACCGGGTTCCATACATGGAGTACCTCGGTCCGCTCCCACCACCACGTAGACCTCATTCTCCTCCTCCTCTGACTCAAGAGGAAGGGAGATTCGGTCAGGATCGAGTTCTTTGTGCACCACCACCTTTAGCTCGATAGGATAGACCGATGACTTTGTGGGAGCGGACCCATCCTGTTCGGGCCGCACAACCTTCTTGCGTAGTTGTTCCCCCTACTCGTGGGAACAACTATGAGCTGAAACCTCAATATGTGTGCATGCTTCCAACCTTTACTGCCAATAAGGAGGATCCGTATATTTTTATACAGGGATTCGAGGAAGTATGTTCCATGTTCAAGCTTCAACAGCTTGACGAGGATCCAGTCCGGTTGAGGATGATTTCTTTCGCATTGAAGGATAATGCGAAGAAATGGATGTATAGCCTCCCGACGAGCTCGATTCGGCCATGGGATGACTTTGTGACCGTCTTTCTGAAAAGATTTTTCCCTCAAAGGAAAACTCAACAGATACGGCACCAGATACATCAAATGTATCAGACCGAGACTGAATCGTTTCATGGTTTCTTTGAGTGGTTCAAGGACCTTCTCGAGCAGTGCCCTCATCATGGACTTGAGCTATGGCAGCTCTGCCAAATTGTTTATTAGGGCATCAACTACAACACCCGCACATTGTTGGAGTCGATGTGTCAGGGTGACTTCCAAATGAAACCCATCGAAGAGGCATGGGACACTTTTGAGGCTATGGCTGAGCGTACCTTCGAGTGGGACACCATGAGAGAGCCACCAGCCGCCAGGTCTTCTGGTCGAGCTGGATCATATCATGTTGAGTCAACTATCGCGTCTGAGGCGAAAATGGCTGCTCTCATGCGTAGGATTGAGAGTTTGGAGATGGACCGAGCTCCTGTAGCTCAGGTCTCGCTACTTCCGGGTGTAGTAGGTGTGGACTGTCGGGACATGATGACTTCGAATGCGCTTACGCTCCAAGGGATACTGAGCATGCAAATGTGATGTATCAACCAAGGCCCCGTAACGACCCTTATAGTCACTCCTACAACCCGGGATGGCGTAACCATCCTAACTTCTCTTGGGGGTCTAGTGGAGGCCACGGTCAAAGCTCGCACACTCAACCTCAACCTCCACCTTATCAACCTCCACGCCCATCGGCGACCTACCAACCCCCACATCAAAGGTCTCAACACCATATTTATCAACCTGGTCAGGCCTCTTCGTCGGGTTATTCTAACCAGACTCCACCACCCCAGCGGGTTGACCCTAAGGACTCTACCCTTGAACAAACCTTTCAAACGTTCATGCAGAGCACTCAATCCATGTTTGCGGCCAGCAATAATTTGGTCAAAGCATTGGAAATGCAAGTTAGCCAGTTGGCTCATCAGCTCCATGAACGTGAGAAGGGTCAGTTATCGAGTCAACCTGTGGTTAATCCCAGGGGTCAGCCTGCTCATACCAGGCAAAATGTACACAATGTTGAAAGTGACCCTTCCCAACATGCCAATGTTGTTCATACCTTGAAATCGGGAAGGGTCGTTGACAACAATGTGAAAATGCCGGAAGCCAACCCTGTTGGCCAGACTTCTGAGGAGAGTCTTGAGCCTGTCAAGGAACCGAATTATGAGACTCCTCCTCGTGATTCTTATGTCCCCAAGGCACCATGCCATCATCGGTTAAGTAAAAAACGTGATGAGCATTGGGATAAGATCGTTGAGGTACTTAGGCAAGTAAAGGTGAACATTCCGTTGTTGGACGTTGTTCAACAAATGCCACCGTATGCCAAGTTCCTCAGGGACCTTTGCACCACCAAGAGAAAAACAAATGTGCCCAAAAAGGCCTTTTTGGCTGCCAATGTGAGCTCCATATTGACACAGCCCATGCAAGTCAAATACAAGGACCCAGGTTGTCCAACTGTCTCTTGCATGATTGGGAATGTGACAATCTCTCAAGCTTTATTGGATTTGGGGGCATCTGTGAATCTCCTTCCTTACTCAGTCTATGTCAACCTTGGAATAGGCGATCTTAAACCAACGATGACAACCCTCCAGTTGGCTGATAGATCTGTCAAAATTCCACGAGGGAGTGTGGAGGATGTCCTTATCAAAGTGGGTGAGTTCGTATTTCCAGTTGATCTTGGATACCGAACCCGTGTCCAACCCACAAGGACAGATTCCTGTGATCCTTGTGAGGCCATTTCTTGCGACATCTAATGCTTTGATCAATTGTCCCAATGGCTTGATGAGGTTGTCTTTTGGAAACCTCACGGCGGATTTCAACATCTTCACTCTTGGTAAGCAACCCGGGCTCTTCGACGACACTATCAGAGCCAATTTCATCCAGGACACGGATTAGCCCGATTCATTAGGCATGTTCGACTCACATCGACATATTATTGAGGTGCCTAATGACCAGGTTGCGAGTGAAGAGGATCTTGAGGTATCCGCCAGCGTATCTCTGGACGAGGAGGCACATCTGGGTGCTTGCTCCTCTTACCTCGTGGCCCTTGAGCCACTTGACAGTAACTCTAAATCCGACAAGGACCCACCTCTGGTCGAGCTTAAACCACTCCCCGATAACCTAAAGTACATCTTTTTAGGGGATAATGAGACCTTGCCACTCATTATTGCTTCTGATCTTGCACAAGATCAAGAGGTTGCCCTCAAAAGAGTACTCTTTGTTAACAAAGAGGCGATCGGGTGGTCCTCGAAGGATATCAAGGGAATTAGCCCTGGTATTGTTCAACATCGGATCCACATGGAAGAGGATTCTAGGCCCCGCAGGGACCCACAACGAAGATTAAATCTTGTGCTAAAAGAAGTCGTCCGAAAGGAGGTTCTTAAGTGCTTGGATCATGACATAATCTATCCTATCTCTGATAGTTCGTGGGTGAGTCATGTCCATGTGGTTCCCAAGAAGTCAGGTGTGACGGTTGTGGAGAGTGAGCATAATGAGCTTATCCCGACATGCCTGCAAACTGGCTGGCGAGTTTGCGTTGATTATCGCAAGCTAAATGCGGCAACGCGGAAAGATCATTTCCCATTGCCATTCATTGATCAGATGTTGGAAAGGTTGGCCGGACATGAGTATTATTGTTTTCTGGATGGATACTCCGGTTACAACCAAATTCCCATCACCCCTGAGGATCAAGAGAAAACCTCATTTACTTGTCCCTTTGGCACGTTTGCCTACCGTCGCATGCCCTTTGGGTTATGTAATGCGCCGGCAACGTTTCAAATGTGTATGATCAGCATCTTCTCCGATATGGTTGAGCATTTCCTTGAGATCTTCATGGACGACTTTTCCATATTTGGCACTTCCTTTGATGAGTGCCTTCATCACTTGAGCCTTGTCCTCAAGTGATTCCGTGAGAAGAACCTCGCTCTAAATTGGGAGAAATGTCACTTCATGGTGAAGCGAGGGATTGTACTTCGACATGTGGTCTCAAGTAGGGGAATTGAGGTCAATCCCGCCAAAGTGGGTATCATTGCTAATCTCCCACCGCCACGTAATGTGAAGGATATCCGCGCCTTTTTGGGGCATGCTGGATTCTATCAGCGGTTCATTCGGGATTTTAGCAAAATTGCTCGACCTCTCACCGCCTTGTTGGCTAAGGATGCCATTTTTGAGTTCACACCGGATTGCCACCATGCCTTTTTGACCTTGAAGAAAGAGTTGACTTCAGCTCCCATTATTAAGGCACCGGTGTAGACTGAACCCTTTGAGTTAATTTGTGATGCATCTGACATTACTGTGGGAGCAGTGCTTGGGCAACGATTGGACAAAATGCCACATGCGATCTACTATGTCAGTAGAATTGCTTTGGAGAATTTCCGGTCGTACTTGATTGACTCCCACGTGATTATCTATTCTGATCACACAGCCATCAAGCACCGCATGGCGAAGAAAGATGCAAAATCCCGACTCGTGAGATGGATCTTGTTGTTACAAGAATTCGATCTCGAGATTCGGGACAAAAAAGGGTGTGAAAATGTTGTAGCTGACCACTTGTCTCGTCTAGAGACGACCAACCCACAGGACCAAATCATTGATGATAAATTTCCTGACGAGCAGTTGTTCACGATCGAAGATAACCCTTGGTTTGCCGACATCGTGAACTACCTCGTGACCGAGCAACTTCCTGTGGGTTGGTCCAAATCTGACCAAACCAAATTTAGATCTTATGTCAGATTCTTCCACTGGGACGACCCCTACCTATTCAAATACTGCTCTGACCAAATTTTAGGCGGTACGTCCCAGATACCGAGTTCCAAAGTGTGCTCCACTTCTGCCATTCCAAAGCATGTGGAGGACACTTTGGAGCAAAGAAAACTGCTGCCAAGGTGCTCCAATCTGGATTCTACTGGCCCTCTCTTTTCAAGGATGCTTACGACTTTTGTAAGCAATGTGATAGGTGTCAGCGCCTTGGCAGGATTGGTCGACGTGACATGATGCCTTTGCAAAATATCCTTGTTGTCGACATCTTCGATGTGTGGAGCATCGATTTCATGGGTCCCTTCCCGAACTCGTTCGGGAATGTTTACATTCTGGTGGCCGTTGACTATGTGTCTAAGTGGGTTGACCCACAAAGACCAATGACAACAAGGTGGTCACCAAATTCTTGAGGGACATTTTTGCACGATTTGGTACTCCTCGTACCATAATCAGCGATAGGGGTACCCACTTCTGTAATCACTCCTTTGAAGTGCTTATGAGGAAATATTTGATCACCCACAAGATTGTGACCCCATATCATCCGCCAACTAGTGGGCAGGTCGAAATCTCTAACCGTCAATTAAAGCAAATTCTTGAGAAGACGGTTAGTTCCTCGAGGAAGGATTGGTCAACCAAGTTGAATGACGCGTTGTGGGCCTTCCGCACCGCGTACAAGACCAATTTGGGTATGTCCCCATATCGAGTAGTGTACGACAAGGCTTGCCACCTACCCGTCGAGCTTGAGCATCGTGCTTTCTGGGCGATCAAGAACCTTAATATGGATCTTGATCAAGCAGGAGTACAACGTAAGCTCGACATTGTGGAATTAGAAGAGCTACGCAATGATGCGTACGAGAATGCCAAAATTCATAAGTCCCGAGCCAAGATGTTTCACGATCGCATGATTATGCGAAAGGTGTTTACGGCCGGGCAGAAGGTGTTGCTCTACAATTCCCGGCTTCATCTGTTTGCGGGTAAGTTCCGCAGTCGCTGGTCTGGCCCGTTTATTGTCCAAACCGTCTATCCTCATGGAGCGGTTGACATCTTGAACCCAGGGAATGGGGACGTGTTCAAAGTTAATGGACAACGCCTCAAACCCTACTTGGAGGGGGCACCAACCGAAGTCGAGGAGGTCATGTTCCTTCATGAACCTCCCTCGCACTCAACCATTCATGCTCCTGCATGAGTGGTTGTGCTTTCAGGTTTGTTAAAAAAATAAACAAAACAAAAAAAACAAAAAAAAGACTCCTTCAGTGAGCATCGTTTGTTGTGGGCCCCAACCCTTGAGTATTTGGGCCACAATTCTTTCACGTATTTGTATCCCTTCCTTAGTATCTCACAGGTTTTGAGGGAATTTGGGTTGTGTCCATCAACATAGCCCAAAACTTCCCTGTGTACTTCACGTTGGTGAGATCTATTCTTTTTCATGCATAACTCCATGTAGTATCTTGCGCGCATTCATTGAGGACAATACATGAAGTAGGTGTTGGGGGTGTTTTACGTGTGTACATAGTCGAGTCTTTTCTTTTGATTTTGTTTTCTTTTGTTTGCCTTTTTAGGGTCATGTTAGTGTGCTGCATTTAATATCGATATATCTGTTTGCCATGATCCTTGGGTGACTGGACTTCTTTTGCTTGCCTAGTGCTTCAAAATTTTCACATTTCTTTCAAAATCTTCATGTGTTTGCAAAAGAAAATGTTTTGTGGGTTTTGCGTGTGTTTAGCATGTGCAAAACCGTTGAGAGGTAAAGTAAAAAGAAGGCTCCCAAAATTGTCTTGAACTTGATGCATTAGGATATATAGTACAGTGGCTTTAGGATTTATCGAGTCGTTAGGATGCACCCCAGTTTTCCTTTGGGGGTGAGTAATCATAGGGTTTCAGTGCTCAAACATTTAATGAAGTCCACCCTGAACCTAGTGAGTCAATAATTCGTGGCTGTTAACTTAAGGAAGTTTGTTGTAGTCAAGGACCCTCTAAATCTTGTTGTGAGACATTAGTGTAGGGGTTTTGGTTCATGTGTAGATAAGAAATAAGTGAGTAGGTGTTCTCTCTTCTCGCACGGCTCCTATCACTCGGGAATGTAGGTCTGAGGGGACTTTGTGCCTGGTGCTTTCGAGTCATCTGACTTGCGATGCGCCGACCGAACTCTCGTTACACGGGTGGTAGGGATTGCCCTATGTGGAGATTTGGGGAAAGGTGTACGTGATAGTGTAAGTCCTCATGGGCAATGATGCACGAAACTTGACCCTGGGAGAATGAAGCTCCAACTAATAAAAAGAAAAAGAAAAAAAAAGAAAAAAAATGGTAATGCAAATAAGAACCTTAATGGACTTTACACTTTGTAGCACTTGAGGATGTTGAGGTTGTCCATGTCTTTCACTTAATTCCTTATTTAACTTGCACGAATGGTTCATTAGGCTAGGTGTGGACTGATCACCTATATGGAGTCGGCCCGTAGCATTACCGCGTCCATTGATCGACAAAATTTGTCCATTGAGTCGAGGTCTAGATTGAATAATGCATCTTGTTCGGATTTTGTGGGTGTATCCGCTGAAAACCATCACGAGACAACACTCCTCCTCCTTGGCAACAAGGAGGTTTAACGGCTTGTTGCACGTGCTAAGTGCAACCGTGATTCCTATGATAGTGAGTTAGGATTTTTTGTATTTTGTTTGCTTTTCTCTTTCTTTGTTTTGCTCGGGACTAGCAAAAACTTAGGTGTGGGGGCATTTGATTGACATCATTTCTTGTTTATATTTGTACGTTATATCCATTATCTTACACCTAAGCAATGCTATGTGACGAGTTTTATGTTTGAATTTCAGAAATAAAGAGGTTTGAAGAGAAGAGCCATGAAAGGACCCAAAAGCAGGAAAAAGGACTTAATTGTGAGACCTAGGGACCAAGATGCAAGGGAGAAGGACCTGAACGTAAGACAGAAAGACCTAAGAGAAAAACAGGAAACTCCACACCATCATGGGGAGTATTTTGTCAATTCGATTCGGGTCGGAGCTCCACTAAACAAAGTAGATGCATCCAACCAAGAAACACTCCAAGCAAAGCCCACAACAAAAACCAATCGGATCTGAAGTTTATAGGCCAACAATTGGCGGTCTAGAACCGCCAATTGGCGGTCTGGATCAGCCCAGATCCGCTCAACTTTCTCCTGGACTTGTATTAATGTGTGTTTAGTCTATTTTTGGTATTGGTTTAGTCCCACATCGGGGGATTGTTCCGGATTAGCTTTTTCCATGCTTATAAATAGAACTCTTCACCTTCCATTGTATCCATCTCTCTCTTTGGTGGTATCCTCCCTACTAAGAGTGAAGCCTTGAAGCAAAACTCTGGTGGAGGAAGAGATGCTTGTAATTTGAGTGAGTTAATAATAGATGTTTTCATTAGCTTGTTAATTCTTGCTTAGTTAATTTCCTTTAATGTGTTTGCTTTGGTGCTTGTTTAGTTTTATGCTTCTTTAATATTTCTTGCTTGATTAGTATAGTTTCATTTTAGTATAATGTTTCATTTTATTAGAGTAGTTAGTTTAAATATGTGTGAGTAGTTCCATCCCCTTTGGGGGGTGGAGTAGATGTGGTACATGTTATGTAGATGGTATGAATGTTTAATATGAATGTTTTGTGAGAGATATTAGTATGCTTGCTTGAATTATTAAGAACCTTACTTGATGGTTTCTGCCATAGCTTAGGTACATTCCATGCTTGTGTAAGTGTCTTAATAACAACCTTGCATTGCTCATATTATTCACATAAGTTAGTGTTGTAAATGATAGGTTTTGCCATTAGGTACCTCTTATGCATTAACAAACACTAACTAACTTGAGCTTTTTGTATGCATTCCACACCACACTTATTTCATGTGCACACACACACACACTCCACCCCTTAGGGGTTTTCTATTCCTGTGTTTTTATCTTCTTCATTAGTTGTTTAGCTTAGTTGTTTAGTTCTTTCATTTCAGTTTGCTTGTTTACTAGTTTAGATTAGTGTAGTGTAGTGTAATACATCTTTCACCCCTTTTACCTCTCGCCTTCGAACAAACCAATCGTCGACACACCTCCCAGTGGACGACCCGTTTTTATCAAAACGCTACTAAGGAGGGGTTGTCCCATAAAGGATAAGGTGGGGGATTTCATCACCCTTTCCTTGGCCCAAAAACTCATTGTTAATAAAAGCGTTAATTCTAAAAGCAAGTAGACATTGGCCTTACGGATTTCGGACGCACTAGGAAAGTAATCTAGTCGAGACCGTCATGACTTGATCGGCATCGCCTGCCTTGTCGATAGTAGGAGGTACTGGATCTCCAGATCTGGTATCACTTTCTGGGCATTGTGGTCTTCTTTGTAGGGAGGTGAGGCATGTCGAGACTAGTGACCTCGAAGTTAGGCATCGTCTAACCTAAGGACCCATAGCCTTAAGTTGTTTGAGCTGTGCTTGCTATATTAGGCTTCTACCTTCACCACTACCCACGCTAGATCTAAGGATTCTTGCCTCCTCATATGAGTCCTCTCCTCATCTATTTTCTATGAGTAGTCTCCTCCTCTGAGTACACCTTTTGTTGTGTGTTTTTAGAGTCGAGTTGAGTATTTTATGCGAGGTTGGGCTAGTTGTGGTGAGAGCACTCGACTTGAGAGAGTGCATTTTTCTGAGATGGATGGTCTAGGTGATCGACCATCTCCGCCTCATGCTCCTTTGGAACGTGAGGCCGAGTCTTCTCGTGGTGACGGGGGAGACTGGGTTCCATACATGGATTACCTCGGTCCGCTCCCACCACCACGTAGACCTCCTTCTCCTCCTCCTCTGACTCGAGATGAAGAGGGATTCAGTCAGGATCAAGTTCTTAGTGCACCACCACCTTTAGCTCGACAGGATAGACCGATGACTTTGTGGGAGCGGACCCATCCTGTTCAGGCCGCGCAACCTTCTTGCATAGTTCTTCCCCCAGCTTGCGTGAACAACTATGAACTGAAACCTCAATATGTGAGCATGTTTCCTACCATCACTGCCCATAAGGAGGATACATATATTTTTACACATGAATTTGAGGAAGTATGCTCCATGTTCAAGCTTCAACAACTTGATGAGGATTCAGTCCGGTTGAGGTTGATTTCTTTCGCGTTGAAGGATAACGCGAAGAAATGGATGTACAACCTCCCGAGAAGCTCTATTCGGTCTTGGGATGACTTTGTGACCATATTTCTGAAGAGATTTTTCCCTCAAAGGAAAACTCAACAGATACGGCACCAGGTACATCAAATATATCAGACTGAGACCGAATCTTTTCATGCTTTCGTTGAGAGGTTCAAGGAGCTTCTCCAGATTGTTTATGAGGGCCTCAACTACAACACCCGTACATTGTTGGAGTCGATGTGTCAGGGTGATTTCCAAATGAAACCCATCAATGAGGCATGCAACATTTTGAGTTAATGGCTGAACATACCTTTGAGTGGGACACCATGAGAGAGCCACTAGCCGCCAGGTCTTCTGGTCAGGTTGGATCATATCAAGTTGAGTCACCTATCGCGTCTGAGGTGAAATTGGCAGCTCTAATGCGTAGGATTGAGAGTTTCGAGTTGGACAGAGCTCCTGTAGCTCAGGTCGCTACTCCTGGGTGTAGTAGGTGTGGACTTACGGGCCATGATGACTTGGAATGTGCTTACACTCCAAGGGATACTGAGCATGGAAATGTGATGTATCAACAAATGCCCCGTAACGACCCGTACACTCACCCCTACAATCTGGGATGGCGTAACCATCCTAACTTCTCTTGAGGGCCTAGTGGGGGTCACGGTCAGAGCTTGCACGCTCAACCTCAACCTCCACTTTATCAACCTCCATGCCCATCAACGACCTGCCAACCCCCACATCAAAAGTCTCAGCACCATAATTACCAACATGCTCAGGCCTCATCGTCGGGTTATTCTAACCAAACTCCAATACCCCAACGGGTTGATAACTAGGAACAATAGTTCATGCATAAAGAGAAACTTCTTTAAGCTCTCATAGTGCGACAAAAGTGAAATTCATAAATTTATAGGACTCTGAACGTTTCTGATATCGTCTTTAAATCTTTGGAATGTCCCCTCCATTCAAGTCCTGCACAAAATCATATACTTATTAGTTTCCCCTCTATTTACTCCTTTAAACTTTTTGTCCCCTAATAAATGCTAGAGGGTGTAACATGCATATTCATAATAATAACTTTTAATTATAGTAATCACAAGCTGAAATCCGCATTCGTAAATGACGATGAGATTTACCACTAGCAGTTACATTGAACAAGTAGAGCCTGTTTCCAGCAAATGTTGTTGTTATGAGTACGTGGGGAGGTTCAAGTTCAAACTTGTAATATGTTCTCCCTGGATGCTCAGCAACTTCCATGCTCATAACCTTCCTTTCAACATTTTTGCCCATAACTTCTGGCCCGAAAGCGTTGATCACCTTCTCGGGCGTTCCTATTTCTTCAATTGTGGCATTATCTCCAAGATCTAATAGGTGACGTAAGTAAAACATCACATAATATGATTGTCTATTGCAAATGCAGTCAATTTATCATAGTTGTGTTTGTTGATTTTGTGAAATTAATAAATGTTCATTTTATCTATGATTTCGGAACACTATAAATTGGTAAAGGACTGCAAAAGAGCAAACCAATTAAGTCTTGTTTGTTATTCAATGTCCTGGAGAAGATTATCTGTAAAGCAAGAAAGAAAATGAAAACTTACCAGAAAAAATCTCAGAACAGGTGCTACAATAACATATATTTGACCATCTCGAGGACTTGTAAACCTCAAGTCAATCTCAGTTCCTCCAAGATCAGCTAATTGAGACAGGAACCTAAACCAAACAACCATTTAAATTTGTCATGTCCATGCTTCAACTTTGTAACTTCATACCAATTGTCATGTGAGACAATTTCGGTTGATATATTTTTAACCTTGGAATAAGAAACACTATGCATCGAGCCCAATAAACGTTGGTCGTGTCTTGGGTTAAAGTTAGAAAAAGTAAGTAAAAATATTTTCAGGAAAAATAGTAGGGATTGGAAGATAGCGATGTCGGGATTAAGATGACTTTTCTTCAATAGAGGGACTGATTTCTTAGTCGGGGCCACCACTTTCTGTGAAGCAAGAACCTTCTTCGGAGCCATTGAAAAGTGGTTTAGATAGTAGGGATTGGAAGATTTTGAGTAAAAGAAAGAGTTTTGAATGTTTATAGAAAAGATGGATGAAAAAGAAAGACTCATTCTATTCTTTTCTTTTGAGTTTTAAGGTCCAAGTTGATTAAAGGGACTTGATTGTTAATCTGGGATCAAACTACAAGTCAAAACATGAAAAATTGAACTGCCAGACAACCTAGTGAAAGTAGAAACAACCAGAAAAATGGGAGAGAAATTGGAGCTCACCAGGCCGCCAATTGGCGGTCCAGAGCCGCTCATTGGCGGTATGTTTGCTTCTGATTTTCTCTTGTCTTCTCCTAGAGACGTCTCTTGATCTTTGAAGCCTCCTGAAACAAACAAAACTAAAAACAAAAAATTAAACCCACTCGAATTGTCCAAACCAAAGTCTTGACAGAGCACCTCCCCGGCAACAACACCAAAAACTTGATTGAACGTTTTAATTATAACTGCAAGTGCACGGCCTCATTGAAGTGGTGGCAAATACGGGTCGATCGACAGGGATGTGTGTCGACTTTAGTTTGTTCGAAGGCGAGTGGGAAAGAAAGAAGAGAAAGGAATTACGATCTAAACTACACTACAATGCGAAAAGAAATGGGAAATACGCAATAAAACTAAACCTCATAGGGGTTAGAGAAAGAATGTGAATATAAAGATATGTGTATGTGTGTGTGTGTGTTCCATTATGCTCATCACAACATGCAGTGCATGAAAATCATAAAACTAAATCCAACTTTGCCTCCACATGAATTAAGATAACACAATATCATTAAAACATACAAGACAATAATTGGAATGAAGCTAAATGAAGTCATGTATAAAGACTAAACCCCACTATGCCTCCACATGAAATAAGATAGCACATTATCATTAAAATATACAAGGCATTAACCAAGGTAAAGGCAACAAGAGCACATGCAGCTACAAGTCATATTTCCTTCATCAATTCCATCTATATCCTCTATCATTCCCCATAAAATAGGTCCACTAATCTAAGCATAAGCTAAGCTTCATTCAAGAGCATTAGCATATCAAAGACAATAGTGAAATCTCGTTAGATGGTTATGCAAATCATATAAGACTCAAGGGATTAAGATAAGACACACCTACTATATCACATAATCAAATCACATATTTCTCAACCCCCCAAATGGTGATGGAACTACTCACTAATCATTACACTACAACATACATTAAAATGAAACATTCTACTAAAATGAAAATAACCTAAGCAAGCAAGAAATATTAAAGAAGTTACAAGGACATAAAACTAAAGAAGCATACAAGAATATGAAAGGAAATTAAAGTAAGAAAGAAACAACATAACTAAAGGAAAATATCTATTATTACTCACTCAATTACAAGTAGCCTCTCTCCACCAGGGGTTTTTGCTTCAAGGCTTTTACTCCTAGTAGAGAGGATGGCCACCAAGAGAGATGGGGTACAAGAGAGGAGAGAGAGTTCTATTTATAGCCATAGAAAAAGGTAATCCGGGACAATCCCCTGTATGGGACTAAACAAATATCAGAGATAGACTAAATACACACTAATATGAGACCCTACGAAATCTTAGCGGATCCGGATCAAAACAAACTGCCAATCAGTGGTCTTGGACCGCCAATTGGCGGTCTATATTGTTTGGATTCGGTCGTTGTTTCGTCTAGGCTTTTCTGGATGTCTTTGTTGGTATTTGATGCATCTACTTCGCATGCTGGAGCTCCAACCCGAATAGAATTGCCAAAATACTCCTCATAATGGTGTGGAGTATTATTGTTTTTCATTGGTCCTTCGATCTTACATTCAGGTCCTTCGATGTTGCATCTTAGTCCTCGAGTCTCTCAACTCAGTCATTTTCCCTGCTATTAGGTCCATTTATAGTCTCTCCTTCTGAAACCTACTTATTCCTGAGAACAAAACATTAAACTCGTTACATAACATTGTTTGTGTGAAAGATAATGGATATAAGACACAAAGATATGCATGAAATGATGTCAATCAGAGATCGAGCGGATCTTGCAAGAGAGGAAGTAGGCGGGAGGCCGAACCTCTATAAAACTGCGGTGTCGTCGTTGTGGTTTGCTTTACTTACGTGTATTTGATTAAATTCCGCTGTGCATATCTTAATCGATTAAACGAGTAGGTAATTAGCTTAAAAGTGATTAGAATTAGAGACCCCCACGATCAAACATTTGGTATCAGAGCCTTGTGAGCTAAATTTCATTACTTAACCGTAATTTTTAGCAATGGCTAGCACATCTAATCATGTAGAGGATTTATGCACAACTCGACCTCCTTTTGCTAAATGGGTGAAATTATGATTATTGGAAGAATAAAATGAAAATTTTCCTAATTTCAAATGACCTTCAGTATTGGATGTTTCTTCAAAATCCATACCCCCCCCCAAATGAAGATGAATTAGATTCACTTAGTAGGCCCTAAATGAAAGAGATTGAAATGAACTCTAAAATAATGAACATTCTATATTGTGGGCTAAATGAGGGTGAATATAATAGAATTAGGGGTTGTGAAAGTGCAAATGAAATATAGCATAGATTGCAAAAATGCATCATGATGGGGATAGCAAAACTAAGGAAACCCGCATTACTCTCCTCATGCATAAATATGAGATTTTTTCTATGCAAATCGGCGAGAACATAAGCAACATGAACACTCTCTTCACCGATATTATTAACTCTCTTTTGGTCCTTTGAACAAAAATCAATGAAGGAGAGATGACACGAAAGTTCCTCCGATCACTTAGCATCGATTGGGAAGATAAAGTCGTCGCAATCAAAGAGGCGTATGATCTTCCCAAATTAAAGATAGAGGAACTCGTTGGAAACGTGATGGCATATGCACTTCAAATCAACCATCGAAAGGAGACGGAAGCTTCAAAGAACAAATCCTTCTTGGGATTATATGCAAATATTGACCAACCAAGGAGGAGTATAGAAGATGAGGACATTGAAATCCTATCCAAAGACTTCTTCAAATACCTCAAGAAGGATAAAGAAGAAAAGAATGAAAGAAGAGGTAGAAGAAGTGAAATAGGAGAAAAGAAGAAGGAGAAGGAGAGTGAAAATGAGAGAAAGAGAAGGAGAAGAAAATGAGAGGAGTAATAGAAAAGAGAAGATGTTGGAAGCTCACAAGGCTACTTGGGACGATTCATCATCATCCAAATCAACCGCACCTTCATCAAGAAAGGAATATGCACATATGTGCTACATGGCAACTCAAGATGAAAGAAGTGAGGTATCTTCTAACTCTTACTCTACTAGATCACATTCTTGCTCATCCAAGTCATATGCTAGTGATGGTTCATGTTCCAAAGAAGAAACATATTCTCATGATGAACTTCAAAATGCATTTCATGATTTAGTTAAACAATATCAGATTATTTGTGAAAAGAACAAAAATGCTAGAAAGCAAATAAATGATCTCAAATGCCAAATTGAAAAAATCATGATTGAGAAGAATGAGGTGCTTGCTAGACTTGAAAATAATGCATCAACTCTTGATAATTTAAAAGCAACACCTATAGATGTTGAACAATTAGATATTCATGCTTGCAATGTGCAATTAAGAAAAGATCTAGAAAAGTTCACAAATGGAACTAAGATGCTTAATATGCTATTAGGAAGTCAAAGGCAATCTTTGCAAAACCATGGTTTAGGATATAATGCAAAATTGAAAAACCATGCCTCTTATACAACTTTAAATGGAAAGCACTTAGTTGTAAAGCATAGTTCTTCAAATGTGTGGGCTCCTAAAACCAAAATGGTTTGGGTTCCCAAAGCTAACATTCAAGGACCTAAAATTGTTTGGGTACCTAAATCTACACTTGTAGGTGCTTGAGGAGGAAATCGGTGGTGACCGGGTGAGCTTAAAAGTCGAATTCAAAGTCGGTTGCATCACCGAATGGAGATTAGAACCAATTCAAACATCAAAGCGGGTATAATTTCTATCCTCTAAATTTTTCAATCAATTGGTTCTAGTCTAGGTTTTTACATGCCTAATTGACATATAATATATTCATTCATTGCAAATCTTAGAATTTGAATCACATCCAATTTTTTAAAGTTAAATTTTCTAAACGGATGACAAAAAGGGGGAATGAATGCATCACATGCTATATTGTAATATTTACTTGATGTTAATAGGGGACAATTAAAATTGAACTAAATCGAAAAATCATATTCATATTGATAGGGGGAGCTTAATGAATATCATTTTCTTAGTGTAATGAAGTGCAAAATTTAGGGAGAGCAACTTCATTACAAGACATCCAAAATTCAATGCTTAAATCTTATAATTTTTTATGGATGTCAAATGGGAGAGATAATTAAGGGAGTAACTTGAAATTTGGATTAAAATTGAACAAAAACTATGCACATCCATAGGGGGAGCATTTATATGCATAGTTTACATCCAAAAAAATTCAAGAATTAAGATATAGGTTGTCATCATCAAAAAGGGGGAGATTGTTGCCTTTTTGGTCTAAATCTATGTTTTGATGATTTAATCAACATAATCTTAATTATGATCATGTAGAGTAGCACACATGTTGCATTGCATATATTACTTTGTGCTAACCTCTACAGGTGATCAAGACTCAAGGAAGAAGGGAAATCAAGTCAAGACATGTAATCAAGCTCATTTGAAGACATCTAATTTGTATTTCTTTGAGTCTTAGCAACTTTAAGTAATTAAGCACACTTTAGCTAAAAACTACTCAAACACGCACTAGGTTCCCTATAGAAGTCACACACGAATTTCACATAATTTGGACTTCAATAGATCACCCAAACTTAGACCGGAAAATACTAAACCAAAACCTAAACAGTCTGCCCACATTCAGTCGACCGAAACAGACTGTTCGGTCGACCGAGTGATCAATTATCCTATTAGTATTTTCCTGCCCTAGTTCGGTCGACTGTGTAACACAAAATTCCGACCGTTAGAATTGTCGTATTATACCCAACGGTCGTATTCGTATTTTTCCAAGTACCCCAAAAATGTATTTTCCTATCGGTCGACCGAACTTATGTTTCTTGACAAACCCAAAGTACCTGTCGGTTTTTGGTCGACCGTGGACCTTGGTTCAGTCTACCGAATTTGATCTTGTTTGTCAACCCCGTAGAGACTGTTATAAATCGGTCGACCGAACTATCTCAGTGTTCGACCGATAACTTAAGTGTAACTAGAATATTGCCTTGGGCGGTCGACCGTTCCTTTACCGATTGACCTAACTATGTCCAAAATTGTCAAACGGTCGACCGTTCAACCCGATCCGGTCGACCGAATTTACTCAGTTTTGGGTCCTACAGATTTCTGTTTTGTGTATCTTACACAACTCTTACCCAACTTAACCCCAACAGCTATAATACCATAGGAGCTTATAAATAGGTGTTCCCTTGACACAATTACTCAACTCTTACACTTTCATTTGTCAAATACACCTAAGAGAAACTCCCAAGTCTCACATTCCCCAAATCCTACTCTCCAAGCTTAAACTTCCACACCTTAGCATCAATTCCACATCCGAAGCTAAGTGTGCTCAAGTTAGAGAGTGTGTTCCACTCAAGATCTCAGTTGTAAAGAAGCAAGAACTTCGGTGAAAGCCCGAAGTATTCCTCTCAAATTGTGAGAGAAGAAAGTCAAGCTCACGAGGGTGTTCGTGGAGCTTGTTTTGTAAAAGACTTAATCTCGGCCCGGAATGAGGTTGAGAGTGAAGACACGAGCGGAGCTCGAGGGAGATCGAGCGGAGCTTGCAAGAGAGGAAGTAGGCAAGAGGTTGAACCTCTATAAAAATCTGGTGTCATCGTTGTGGTTTGCTTTACTTACTTGTATCTGTTTAAATTCCGTTGTGCATATCTTGATTGATTAAACAAGTAGGTAATTAGCTCAAAAGTGACTAGAATTAGAGACCCCACTATCCTACAATAATATCATTTTTAAATCTTAAATTATATATATTATCATCTAACATACAATAGTATTTACCAAGGTTTTAAAAACCAGGCCGTACTGGGTTGTTCGACCCGGTCGGACCGGGAACTGAGGGTCCAACGGCTGATTCAGTCAAAAGACAAAGTCTCTAATCGAACCGTTTTGAACCAGATTGAACCGGGTCGGACCGGACATAAAAATATTTCAAATTTTCCTAATTGTTTAAAATCAGAAAATATGAGGATTTTTTTACAATTCTTACAAACAAAAATTCATCTCCCACAGACCCTACTCTCCCTCACCAAACCCCTTTGTAAGTATGATGTCATGGATAGTATCGAATGTTGATTTTGGTTTTAAATTCTTAATCTAAATAATGTTTTCTCTAATTCTTATTCATGTAATTTTATTGAGTTAAGTAAAGATAGAAAAATTGCTGAGTTAAGCAAATTGTGTTTGATATCATGAATTATATTTAACGTTTGATATGTATATATTAAATGAGTTTACAGAAATCGATTCAAATCGGTCTGACTGTTAATATTTATTCGGTCCGGTCCAACTTCGGCTCTCAAAAATGTTAACGTCATCAACGGTCCGACCGTGGTTTGACCACATTGAACCAAAATCAAAACTTTATCAGTTCGGTTATGAAAACCTTGGTATATACACACATATTCAAATGCAATATAAAACATGTGCTGGATATTGCAATTTTACATGCGAAGGTATACATGATGGGCCACAATTATTGAGTCGGTGAAAGCCCAAGACATGGCCCTTTCTTTAGATTTTAGCAACCAATTGACTTTGTCGATAGATATATCTCCTAGCCCAGTAGAGATAGTTAAGAAAACCAAGTAACCCAATCACAGTTAGGAACCAATAAAACCTATCAAGGTGGCTCTTGTTCAAGTTATTCCCGTCCAACCAACCCTTCCCGTCGTTTACATGCCTTGTAGCTCCATTCACCATATTCACAACAAAAGTTCCGAACAAAGACGATAGACCAATTTCACACCAAAATATTGCCGTACCAATAGACTTCATACCTGTAGATATCTCACTGTTGAAGAACTCCAACAGCCCAACAAAAGACGTGACGTCCGAGATCCCGAGAATGAAGAATTGTAGACCCAACCAAAGCACAGACATTGGAACTTTATCGCCTGACTCTACCATTCCATGTTCTTCTACGATTCGCAATCTTTTGCTCTCTATACCAGCTGCCACACATGTTGCCAATATTATTGATAAGAAACCGATTCCCACTCTTTGTAGGTGAGTAATACCGCTTGCGTATCCCGTAATTTTCGTAGCAAACGGCACAAAAAGTCGATCATATATCACTATGCTTGTCATTTGAAATATCACCGGTATCACAAATAGTGTCGCAGGGGGAATGTGCAATGCGCCGATTTTGGTGTTCATTGTGTTGCCCTGCTGGATGGTTAGTGACATAACGAGGGGAATCGGGATATAGCTGATTACTCCGCTTAGGAAAATTGGCAGCAGTTTGAGTACAATCTTTGTTTCCTCAACTTGGGAAATAGTGCACAGTGACCACTCTCCCGTTTTTCCGTGAAGCAATGCTGCCTTGTCGAGAGACCTGTTAAGAAGACATATTTCAAACACAATGTTAATTAAATTGGAAGTTGATGTGTTTGATCACAAAGGTTAAGGATTTTGGCACCTGAAGTTTTTTGTGTGTTGAAGTGTTTCCAAGTTCTTTGTTTGTTCGCTTATCTGCCCTTTCCATAGCATATCTTCGCTTTCTGGAAGTGGAAGCTTTCTCTTTTTATATGCTGCTACGAAAACCTATTTTTGAAACCGCAAACAAGTATTCAATTGGTATTAGTTGGTTAATAAATATTTCTCTACCTTAATATGTTTGTTGATCAGAATTGTTCCAAGAAACTGCTATATATATTGTGAAATTACTGTAACATGACTTCAATCTTTCAAACCATATACAAATAGTTTATTACCATTCAATTCCTCTATTTTGTGATCTTATGTGAAAATAATTTCAACGATTAATTCCTTGATTTTGTTAATTTTCAGTCATCCTTAAGTAGACCTCCGTACTGCCTAGGCTGGCTCGGCCCGACAGACCGTCGGCCTAAACGGTCTGGGCTCCAGCCGGGCCTGCGATGGGCCCGGTATTTTTATTTTTTAGGTATTTTTGTAATTTTGGAAGTATTTTTTAAGATTTTTTAGGGCGTTTTTAAACAAAATAAAATAATTAGACAGGCTAGTCCATCCCTGCAATATAAGGGCCGCCTGGGCCAGTGTCCCTTTACGGGCCTGGAAAAAATCTTAAACGTCAGATCTCACATCTCTCATAAATCATGATCCATTTATGCTTGAATTTGTAAAAGTCAGCCCTTGTAAACGTATGTTAGGTAGAATCTTTTGTTGTGTTGGTCTACAATCACAATTTACAAGTCCTAATTTATTTGTAATCTCATTATCGGACTTGCAATACTCATCCTGTTTTTAGATAAATCACTACGTAAATATATGACAGCAAATTATAGTCATTTGTCAAACGTAGAGGTGGAATGTCTGACTACTAGTTTCCAATGCAATAGTTAATAAAAATGTTTGGCATTGTAGGATATCAGGCCTCTCTAGTCTTCAGGGTCAATTGGACAACAATTTGAACAAGTACTGTGGAAAGAACTTACAATTTTTTCGGTAATCAGGTTAGGTTGCATTGTAACAGGAGCCTTGTATGTTGGTGCTGCGTGGGTTAGAATATATTCACATCCATTTTCCGGATAATAGAAGCATAAACCTTAAAAAAAATAAGATGGCGTCTTTTTCAAAGTATTATATTTCACATTAAATACCTACATGTAATTCACATTGTTGGGGTTAATCATGGTCTTTACTAACCTAGGACCAAAATCTAGGGCTAATCCTAATTAATAAAAACCAGATTATGACTTAAAACAAGGTAGAACATTGTTTACTAGAGGATTGGCGTACCTTCATTATTCGAGTCAAGGGACTTCCACTAGGCATAAGGTTACGATAGAAAGGGAAACCTCCGGCTATAACCACAAGCCCCACAATAATAATAAGCGCCGACAAACCAAAACCTTTATCCCAGCCCTTCTCATTCTCGACCCAAACAACAAGTATTACTCCAACGAAAACTCCAAGTGAGATTCCAAATGTGAACCAGTTGAAGAAACTGGACTTTTGTTTCTTCTCGATTGGATCGTCATCTGTAAATTGGTCTCCACCTAAGGATGCAAGGCATGCACGTATACAACCCTCTCCTAATGCAATTGTGTACAAACCCAAGTAAAATATTAGCGCCTTGTAGCCGTGAACTGGTTGGCAGTTGTTAGATTCAACTGAGTTGTCACATGGTGGGGGTCGAAGTGATTGAAAATGGGCTTGGAGGGCTAGCAATCCAAATCCCTGTAGTCCCAAAAACATTTAAAGATAACTTTTTATTGATTCATAAACTTTTTCCGTGGGTGATTTATCAGATATATGAGACTTATTTTTATAAGAATGCTTCAACAAATGATTGTCGGAATATAAACGTGTATAATTCAGTTAAGTAATTCCTGTTTGTTCATGTATTCGATGACAATATGTTTGACATGGTTGTTTCTAAGGGATAAATTGCTATGTGCGAAACTCGAGTGACTTTCGTGGGCTGGTGAACTCTGGAGTTGTGCTACGTCGACATACTAGTGATGATCAATATTGTGGTTTAGTTTTCGTATAGAAAAGGCGGTGATTAGAGTTCTGTTTTATGATTGGAGCTTTTCGGCAAAGAGAAGAATATTCAGTTGTATGTATTTTAGTAAGTAATCGAATTCCAACTTCCCTATCAATTGCGGCTATGTTTCATTATTCACTCTTGAACTTCAAAAGAAACGCTTTGTACCCACAACTATGATTTTGGGTGTGTTTTGATATATAACTTGAGTTTTAAGATTCAAAAATCAACATTTCAAGACGAGTTACGAACCTCAAAACTCCACAAATATTTGATATCCCATCCTTAAAAATCAACCTTTTGACATGGGCGATTTTTTTATAAAAAAAAGCAATCTAAATCTAGCAATGGAAACGCTACATACACCTTCAATTTTTCAAAATGTGCATTATTAGAAGTTAAAAAGGAGGATTTATAGTTGGTCAATATAATTCCTCTTGTCAATCCCTATGCTATGAAAGCAATAAAACCTAAACTTACAATTACATTAACTGTATTCTAATAGTTAAAGGGCAAATGTAGCCTAACAACATAAAACAAAGTTCATGCACGTAATAAAATGAAAAGGAAGTTGTAGACCAAAGAAAAATATAACTGCAAGTAAAATCTAAAAAATTAAGTGCCAAAATCAAATATTGATCTTTTTGAAGGGCATCCGAACAAATAATACTAAAATATATCTTGGGGATAATACGATTTCAACGAGGTGGGTGGACCGTCGCATCGACCGAACTTTTCTTTCCTTCTTATTTGACTTGGTGATAATATTCTAGTTGTAGTTTTGTATAGAATGAATAAAATCATAATTGGACAGGTCAAACTTGTTTAATCGGCTGAATTAGGTATACCTTGTTCTTCTAAACTAGTTTCTTCCAAGACAAATGATTCTTGTGTTGACATCATGACAAATTAATTCAAACATTTTCAAGCTAAACATTACTGTACGTACTTATTAACATCAAGTGACACATGTTCACTCATAGGAAGACAATACTGGAAATAAATCTTCTTCATGCATGGTTTGATTCATCAAAAAATAGAGGCTGGCAACGGCGTTGGCGTAACCTTCCAACAAAAAGGTAATAAGAAGACCTTGCTGTCATCTTACTTGATAGAACTTTAGTTTCTATTAGTCAAGACAAAAATTACATGGCAAACAAATTTGTCATACTCTGAAATACAAAATTAGTTGATCCTATTAATGGGAGATTAATGGGAGATTACAGGCCAAATTAGGATATGATTTACGAACGAAAAAATTACCAGAAACTCAAGCGGCGCGAATATGAGTATAGTTTTGAACCTCGTGACACAAGAGTCTGATATGAAAGCGCCCAAGAGAGAAAATCCACTCGAGATACCAACGAAATTAGTGACGATATTTGAAGTTTCTGCAACACTTGTGTGCATGTAGTCATGGACATAGGTCACTATGTTCAACATGTTGGGCACATAAGCCATGTTCGTCATCACCACCATAACTTCAAAATAACAAAAATTAAGCAACACTTCTCAAATTCTGTAACCAGAAAAAAAGGAATGCATCGTAGGGGGCGAAAAGCATTTTTGCCATTATGTGTTCTCCATTTTAGTTTATAATTGACGTCTAGAGGTGTAAAAGAGAAGGTGCAAATTGAGAATTATCTTCTTACAGTTGATGAAGATTGTAGCTCTGATGCCTCCATGCTTTTCCTTGTCGATGGGCTCACCCTTCCAGCTCTGAAATCCTTCACTAGATGCCATAGTGAGTTGTTCCTCTATCCTGGGTGACAACATATATATAGTATATAGATAGATGTTTGATGGGCATCATTGAGTAATCTTCTTTGAGTGCTCTAGGAAGAGACAAACAACCCACCACTAACACAAATTTAAAATGCCCAACACGTATGGATGGGACCTCTATACGGAGATTAACGTTTTAAAAATCGAACCGAAAAGTGAACCAAAAACAATTTGGTTTGGTTTAAAGTGATCAAATTGACAGTTCAACTGATAAGGATGTCAGCATGACATCAGTATTCTGTGAACTGAGGTTGAACCGAACCGATTCCGTAGCGATGGTCCGACTGATTGAACTGATTTTACTGGAGTAGGTAAGGGTGGAGTCTAAATCCTAACTCCAAATTGGACACAATCGGTCTACCGATTCGATCTGATTTTTAAAACAGAGAGAAAGATAAATACAACAGATTAATACTGTGGTGACATGTTCTGTTTTCAAGTGACCCCATTAATATAAGTAACTCCACGTCGTCTAACGATACAATATACTTTCAATTCTAATAAATACCACTCTAATTGTTTATTGCGTGTCAGAAGCACCTACAAATTTGAACTATTTTCAATTATCAACACAAATAGTAAATAGTAGACCAATATGTAGCTGTGAGAAAACATTAATGGAACCAATACGAAAACGTGTCCAGTGGTAGAGCCATGATATCGGTAAAAAAAATTAAAACTTAATTTCTTGCATAACTACAACTGAACGAAAGTAACCACGTTGGAGTTATCTTTTACATTATTAGAAAAGAAAAGGTATCTTTGATGTTACTTAAAATTGGTATGAATGGGGACGATATGGGAAATGCTTAGGGATGAGAATGATTTGAGAGGAAGGACAAAAATGTTGCTTGACTCGTAATATTACTGCATGAATTTAATGTAATTTGGTAAAACATTAGAGTGAAAAACAATAATTCTCACTAAAAAACATGCTCTGCTGCGCTGCACTTCGATTTAGCAGCACCAACACCAAAGTCATACAAAAGGAAAAGGACGTGGGGTTCCGTCTATGAGGCTATCAATACCAAAACACCGATGCCGAAAGTCATTGGGTTTTGTTTCCCTTTCAAAAAGAAAAGATATTTGACCAATACAAACTAGCACAGTTGAAGATTCTTAGTTTTGTTTTTGTCGTGATCAGAAAATTATAAAATGCTTTTATTTAAAAAGAAAAAAATCATAGATTTTTTCTGCCCTTATGCACGTTTTTCTTCAAATTCGATAAAACCCCACGTTTCTATTCTTTCAAGATGGTGTTGTTATTCAGGTTTGGGCTTTAATTAGTTTTCTAACTTCAATTCATCAAAATAACTCGAAGTAGATGAGTTGCACGTACTTTTTTTTGGGTGGCATAGTAAGTAATATGATATATTTTTTCGAGTCTCAAACATTTCATGCATACTTTGAGAAGTTTAAGGAGGTACTTTCCTCGTGCTCTAACCATGACATCGAGTTGTGGTGTCTTTGTCAAATTGTTTACGAAGGTCTTGGCACTTCATTCCGAATGTTTCTTGAATCCATGTGTCAATGAGATTTCTTGGAAAAGGAATAGAGAAAGACACATGAGTCTTTCTCGAAGACCTCGTTGAAAAGTTCATGCAATGGGAATGTGTTGGGGAACCAACTGCATCATGTAGCAGCATAGGAGCGAGGATCACAAATTCCTACCAAGCGAAAGCAGATACAGTTTTTGTCGTCGATTCTGATACAACCAATGAGGCATGCTATTCTGGACTCGATGGAGCTCCAGAACCAAATAAAAAGTTCCCAAGCATCTGCATGTAGCTCTGTTTCCTGTCATAGGTGTGGTATGGTTGGTCATGTGAGAGAGGAGTGTGGCTACATGGCTCCAGAAATTGAGCACGTCAATGCCATAAACTATCGCCCCAAATGACCTATATTCTTCATCATATAACCCATGTTGGAGGAACCACCTAAACTTCTCTTGGATCCAAAATAATGGCCAAGGTGGTCCTTCTAACTATTCACACCCCCAACCATCACCTTACAAACACAACATGCATTCATCATCCATGCATCCATCTCATTCACATCCTACCTAGGTCCAACCTGTTGGCCCACCAGGTTTTCCTAGTGGAAACAATAATGAAACCGGGTTCGGGTCGCTTGAGAACTTGATCAGAAATTTCATATCTAACCACTCAGCAAGATCTCGCTTCCATTAAGAAATCCCTGAAATCTCTTGAGCTTCAGGTTGGCCAATTGGCCCAATCTATACATGTAAGAGAACCATGGACGCTTCCGAGCCAGTCTGAGGCTAATCCCCGCATCTACCAGTAACCACGCACGCAAAATGAGAGTTTCGTAACTCGGGCGCGGCAAGTGAACTATGTGGAGGAACATGTTCACCATGTCACTGCCATTGTAACCTTAAGGAATGTAAAACAGGTCAACAATCACATTTCCTTTTCGCCACCACCTTCTATGCAGCCCCTCGGTGGGAATGATGGTGAGAAAGAGGCTGAGGGTGAGAGTAATATACCAATGTCTCTTTCTCAGGCACCGCAGAAAACGTACCTGCCAAAAGCTCCCTATCCTAGTAGGTTAACCAAAAGCAGAGTGACATAATGGATAAAATATTAGAGGTCTTCAAACAAGTGAAGGTTAACATCTCATTGTTAGATGTCATCCAACCAATACCTCAATATGCCAAAGTGTTGAAACATCTCCGCACAACAAAGAGGAATACCAATGTTCCTACGAAAGCATTCTTAGCTGCGAGTGTGAGCTCACTTTTGTCAAATCACATAAACACAAAGTACAAGGACCCCAGGTGTCCAACTATTCAGTGTATGATAGGGGACACTAGCATGAGTAATGTATTTCTTGATTTATGATCAGCGGTTAACCTCCTCCCCATCTTCTGTTTATAAAAAATGAAATTGAGAGAATTGAAACCATCTATGATCACCCTCAAATTGGCGGATAGATCCATTCATATCCTAAAATAGATTATTAAGGACGTGCTCATCAAAGTTGGAGATTTTATATTTCCAATAGATTTTGTCGTCATCGATACCAAGCATGTTGCGAACACCCACTCTGAAATACCTTTGATTTTGGGTAGACCATTTCTGACAACCTCGAATGCCTTAATTAATTGTAGAAATGGTCTCATGAAACTCTCATTCGGTAACATGAGTGCCGAGTTTCACATGTTCAACTCTGGTAGGCAACAAGAGCTTTTGGACCAACTTTGAAATCTCAACCACATCCGCCAATTAGAGAAAGCACCGCAAAATCAACAAACACCCCCACCACCAACGCAACTCATTGAGAATGTTTGTGTGCCTATCTTTGCAGTGCAACATGGTGAGTTGGCATCAAACATGAATACACAAAGGGAGTGTTTGTTGGATGATTCAGTTGAGACTGTTAGTTAGGGGACACACCTCATCATATGCCCATACCAGAAGGTGTCTTCACCCAGGTTCCGTTGTCGTTGAGCCTTATGAGCTTCATCTTGACTCAAACAAGGACCCATTTGCGACCGAGCTTATGCTTGATAATATAAAAGAGGTTGGGTGGTCCTTATCGGACGACATGGGGGGAAGCCCCCTTACTTAGTGGGATAGGTGTGTCACATCACACGAATGAGCTTGAGCAACTCATTCCGATGCACTCACTTATTGGTTGGAGGGTTTTGTTCGACGAGCAACTAAACCCTAGTGAGGCAATACAACTTCACTCATTCCCGTTGCCTACACCCAACCAATATTATGAGGGGTTTTAGCCTTTCAGTTTTGACCTTTCACCCATAATGATACCTTAGCATACCAATGAAGCGAGCCCATCCCAGCAGATCTTTGGTCCGCATGACTCGATGTTTTCATTCGATGTTCCTTGGCAAAATGATTATGAGAATATCTTTGTTGATGTATATATATCTTGTTTATAACAAACAAAAAAACAAACAAAAAAAGAAAAAAAACAAAAGACTCCAGAAGTGAGCATTGGTTGTTGGACCCAACCCTAGTGTATTTAGGGCCCATTTGTTTCAAGTATTTGTCTCTTTTCTTAAGTATCTCACAAGTTTTTGGGAATTAAGGTATATGTCCATCCACATAACCATGAACTTCCTTTTGCAGTTCACGTTGGTGAGATCTTTTCTTTTTCATGCATAAATCCATGTAGTATTATACTCACATTCATTGAGGAAAATAGATGAAGTGTGGGGGTGGGGGTGTTTTACATGTATACATAGTCGACTCTTTTTCCTTTTCTTTGGTGTTCTTTTATTTACATTGTTAGGGTCATGATAATGTGCTAAAATTTACATTGATATATTTGCTATACCATGATCATTGGGTGACTTGTGTTCTTTTCCTTGCCTGGTGCTTTAAATATTCACATTTCTTTCAAAATCTTCATGTGTTTGCGAAAGAAAATATTTTGTGTGTTTTGCGTGTGTTTAGCATTTGCAAAATCATTGAAAGACCAAGTGAAAAGAGAATCTCCCAAAATTGACTTGAACAAGATGCATTAGGATATCTAGTACACCGACTTTAGGTCTTATCTTGTCGTTAGGATGCACCGATGTTTTCCCTCAGGGGCAGAGTAATAATAGGGTTTCAGTACTCAAACAAATAAAGAAGTCCACCGTGAACCTAGTGAGTCGAATAATTCGTGTCTGCTAGTATAAAGAAGTTTGTCGTAGTCAGGGATCCTTAAACTCCTGTTGTGAAACCTTAAGTGTAGGGGTTTTGATTCCCATATAGATAAGAAAAAATAATTAAGTATGATGTTCTCTCTTCTCGCATGACTCCTATCACTCAGGAAATTAGGTCTAAGGGGACTTAGTGCCTGGTACTTTCGAGTCATCTGACTTGGGATGCACCAACCAAATTCCTGTTACACGGGTGGTAGGGATCTCCCTATGTGGAGATTTGGGGGAATGTGTACGTAATAATGTAAGTCCTTATAGGCAATGATGTACGAAACCCGACCTTGGGAGAATTAAGCAACAACTAGTATAAAAAAATGAAAAAAAGAAGATGAAAAGAAAAAGGCAATACAAATAAGAACCTTTCGACTTTACATTATGTATCACTTGACGATAGGGGTAAGTAAGGACCGACCCGGAATGGGTTTTTGGATCGAACTGGAATGGTCGGTCTGGGTTTTGATCTGGGGTCCGGAGCCAATCCAGTTTCGCTTTGGTCCGGACCGGTCTGGGTTTTATTTTTTTTAGATTTTAAGGTAAAAAAACGGTTCTGGACCGGTCCGGGTTTCGGTCTGGGGTCCGCAGCCGATCTGGTTCCGTTCCAGATCCGATCGGTTGCTCACCCCTACTTGAGGATATTAAGGTTGTCCATGTCTTTCACTTAAGTCCTTAATTAACTTGCACGAACGGTTCCCTAGGCTACGTGTGTGGACTGGATAAATATATAGAGTCGGTCCATAGCATTACCATATCCAATAATCGACGAAAGTAGGTCGGGCGAGTTGAGTTGCTAGGTTGAATAATGTATCAATGTTCGAATTTTGTGGGTATATCTGCTGAAAACCCTTAGGAGACAACACTCCTCATCCTTGACGACAATGAGGTTTAACGGTTTATTGTACATGTTAAGTTTAACTATGATTTTAACAAAAGTGAGTTAGGATTTTCCTATTTTTCGTATGTTTTTCCCTTCTTTCATATTTTCTCTTTCTTTGTTTTGCTCGGGACTAAAAAAAGGTTAGTGTGGGGGTATTTGATTAGTAGGATATCATGCATCATATTCATGCTATATATCCTTAAGTTTACCCTAATATTGTGCTACTCGAGTGTTTGTTGTTATATTTCAGGTATTAGGTAATAAAGAAGAGGAAGGGAAGAGAAAAATGATTGAAGCGTAAGAAGAAAGAACTTAAATGAAGAAAAATTGACCTCTATGTCATGTACAATGACCCATCTGCAAGAGGGAAGGACCTGACCGTAAGCCTAGAGGGATCAAATAGCAAATCGAGAAACTTCAGACCATCATGAGGAGTATTTTGACAATTAGATTTGGGACTAGACTCCAATAACCGATCTGAGTGCACCCCACGTGAAGAATTGAAACACTAAAGCCTATGTCCGAAATCGGATCAGATCCAAGGTTGATTTGAATTGAACACTAACTTGATTTTTGTACAAGCACTCTCGAAGGTTCCTGAGAGGTTCAATGCCAAGATTATGAGATCTCTTTACACAAAAGGGAAGGAAAACAAGCATCAACAAAAGATGAGATATTGGTGGCAGCTAGATCGTCGAATATCTGGTTGAGGATTGGTCCACTCTTCAGGACTACTGGTCTAGTGAGATGTGCAACGTACAATTACAATGTCTTTTAGTTAATTTATATTTAGTGGATGAAAAAACTAATACTTTTGTATTTTTGTGATGCAGAAGAAGAGAGAGGCCAACAAAAAATAGGACGAATTTAATCGTATCACGTCATTGATGTATGAGGTATGTTATGCGACATAGGGAGAAGATGGTAATACTTTATTTTTAATTTATAAATTCTTATAGATTCAATACATTTTTATATAAACTAAAAAAATAGTTATTTTTAATGGTACTGCACATTGCGGAAAACCTGAACGCTCCTGAGCCTACTCGTACAAATATGTACATTCAACTACAAGACAAGAAGAACCAAAAACGGGTGGTTGTGATTGTAAATTTATATTCATAATAGTTTTCAATTACTTTATGTTGTTAGGTTGCATTCATTTATAATTTCTGATATTTTTGGCTTGCAGGAATGATTAGAGGCTCTACGAGGACTGGGTGAGACAAGCTCTCAGGGCTCTATCACTTCGACAGTTTCTGTCATGAACTCGGTTGAGACTCTTCTAGGCGACGAGCACAAACATGTGAGGTTGTACTCCATTCTCATCACCCTTACAGATATGTACGGACCTCTTAGGACGCCATCCAAGCAGAGCTCAACGCTATACTAAAAGTTGAGCAAAGTGTCCGAGATATTCAGGAACTAAAGTGAGTGAGTAGTTAGCTAGCGAAGGTGAAAACAAAGCTCACGACCAGCAGTCAACCATCAACTTTTTGATGGAGAATGGGGTTATAACGATCAAGTATTGTATTCATAGTTTAGTAATGTGTAATACATTTACTAGATTTATGTCAAGTATCGTCATTATATATAATTTATTTTAACATGCAAGATATTAATATCATATCCATTTCGACACCATCACCTTTGCCATTACTAGATGACGATCACAGATCACGGGGGAAAGCAAGTACCAGAGGTTTGATGGCTTAGTGTTTGTATATTTTTTCTACTATCATTATCAAACCTCATTTGCTAATTTGTGAATTGAAAACTTAATTTCAATATAGTTACATCATTTTGTATGCAGTTTGTTGTTTGATTGTGTTTTAGAAAATGCATATATGAGTTCTTCTGGTTATATATTTGTTGATGAATGCATGAATGTATTGTGGATGAATGATGGAAAATATTTCTTCTTTTGATTAGGGAAATCAGAACCCAGAAAGAGCCAATATACTTTTTCCTACATCTGGACAAGACTTACACTGATGGTACTGATCCGTCAGTGTATGTTCTATCATTTGTCGGGTAACCCACACCAACAAAACTTATCAATCGGTGAAGGTTGCCCATAGAATTCCCCATCGGCATGTTTCCATTGGTATAAGTCAAAATCCGTCGGTGCTACTAGGGAAGAAATATTAGTCGGTGTGTCCTACACTACCAGATATGTCGAAACAAGGATATCCAACGAAACAAGGTGAAAAAATTGAAAGGAATGTGTTCTAAAAGTTTTACTTTTATATGTCAATTATTATGAATTGGATGTGCAAACATTTTGTTCCTCGATTATGGTATTCGTCTTTTAGAAGTGTTAATGAAGAGGTGATTGTTCCTTAACCGTAGAACTCTAAAAGATAATAGTTTACATAAATCAAAAGTTATTCACAATCATGGTAATTAACATGGAAAATTAATCACTGAGATAAGATTATCGTGTTGGTCATCGATTGTTGTAGCTTTACAAATAATTGACGATACGAGTATATAAAAGAGGAAAATATTACTTTTATATATTGAATAGACATAACAAGTAAAACATTATGGAATTGTATTTCGTGTCATTAATGTTTTACTGTGTCTTGGATCCTAAGATATGAGACTTATATCTTTTTCACTCAAGAAATGCTTAATTTGATCATTGTCAAAGCTATCAATGAGTATAGTGATAAAGGCAATAGTTGGTTGAACACGACTTGTACTGGAAAAGATAGCTAGTCAAACGATTATCGTTGCCCCTCTTTATTGAGTGATGATATTAGTGGGCCCCTTGATAAAGCAAAATTATAATGTGTACAATGTAACTTTAGTTAAGTTACATAGTTTTAATTAGCTTTAAGAGATCAAGAAATGAATATAATACAAATGTGACACATTTCTACTTTGTATATATTCTTAATATCATGAGACAAGGGACGGACACAAGTGGTGCACTTACACCACTAAATGGATCATGTTTAGTTCGAGTAGAACAAAGACATCTATCCTAATTGGGTAACTATAATGTGTAGCTAGATACCGCTTATAGTTTGGGATATTAAGTGTTGAACGTTTTATTTAAAACCGCAAGTGCACGGCCGCGATGAAGCGGTGGCAAGTACGGGTCGTCCTCAGGGAGGTGAGCAGGCTCTTGTTTATCCGAAATCAAGTGGCAAAAAAGATGGAAGAGATGTTATTATGCTAACCTACACTACACTACGCTAAGAAGTACGAAATGTGAAAGAAGCAAACAAACGATGAAATAAGAACTAAGCTAAGAACAAAACAAGAATGCGGGAATACAGAAATGGGAAAAACCCCTAAGGGGTGGAGTGAGTGCACACAAGCAAAGAGGTGGGTGTAGAATACATTCTTTAAGCACAAATTAAGGTGGTGTTTATCAAGCATAGGAAGTGTCTAAATGTTATTGCAAAACCTATCAATCTATTCACCAACTTAGTTGATTAACATTTACATATGCAAGTTGTTTATTTCAGAACCTAAACAAGCATGAGAGGTGTCTAATTATTTTGGCAAAACTCATCAAGTTATAAATTCTATCCTAAACAAGCAAGCATACATTCATGTTTTATCAACACATCAAAAATAAAGGATTCATCCCATTCTCTAATGCATGTATGTACATCTACTCCACCCCCCAAAGGGGATGGAATTACTCACTAAGCATTACACTAATTAATAAACTAAGTAAAGAAAGCATATTAAAACTAAGCTAGAAATAAAAGACGATTAAACTAAAACATGCATAAACAATAAAAGAAGCATAAACAAAATAATGAAAGAAACACAAAACTTATTGATAAAATGACTCACATTAAAAGTAGCATCCTCCTACTTTAGTGTGTGCTTCAAGGCCTCACTTCTAGTAGGAAGAATAGCCACTTAAAATATGGAGTGATTACAATAGGAGGTGAAGAGTTCTATTTATAGCCATGGAAAAAGCTAATCCGGGACAATCCCCCGATGTGGGACTAAACATATACCACAAATAGCCTAAACATCCTCTAATACATGTGCTGGAGAAATTTGAGCGCATTTGGGCCAAAAGTGACCGCCACTTAGCGGTCTTGGACCGCTAATTAGCGGTCTACAGTGTCCGGATCGCTCTGGAATTTCTTGTGGGCTTTTCTGGAAGGCTTTGTGGGTATTTGATGCATCTAGTTTGCATGTTGGAGCTCCGACCCGAATAGAATTGCCAAAATACTCCCCATGATGGTGAGGAGTATTCTGTTTTGCTCTTAGGTCATTCTGTCTTGCAATCAGGTCCTTCTTCCTTGCATCTTGGTCCCCAGATCTCACAATTCAGTCCTTTTTCCCAGCTTTTGGGTCCTTTTATCCTTCATCTCTTCAAACCTATTTATTCCTGAAAACTAAACATAAAACTCGTGACATAGCATTGTTTAGGTGAAAGATAATGGATATAAGATACAAATATAAGCATGAAATGATGTCAATCATTAAGTGTTTAGTATCGCTGCTAATTTGGCTTAGATCCTCCTATAGGTCACACCACAAAACTGGGAAACAAGAAGCTTGATTTTGAGTTCATATGATGTGTCGGCTTTCATGTGAAAAAATGACACATGTGGTGAATGAATAAAATAAATATTTCATGAGAATTGACATAATTAGAATCATAATAAATTCAGATGAGGTGTATATATTATGGGGTGTAATAATTTAATATTACATAGGATAATATATTTCATAAGATATGAATTTTCTAAAAACCTCAAAATATCAAATTTTGCTGGAAATAAATTCAAAATTTGACAAAGACAAAATCAGGGTCAAACACGGTAAACCGTTTAGGGTTCGGTCGACTGAGGTGTCTTCGGAACGGTCAACCGAAGGGGGAACGGGTAAACACAATTGGTTGACCAAAATTGTCTTGAGTGCCTGGACAATTGGGTTCGGTCAACCGAGCGTGAACGGTCAACCGAGAGAAAATATCCAGGAGATATCTTGGGATATTTTTGGTAGACCGAATGTGACACAATCGTCCGAAGAATATTTGCCAGGAGAAATTTTGGTGGGTCAACGGTCGACCGGAGCAAGGTGCGGATTTTCCGAATTTTTCCAGAGAATTTTTCTCATGCATATTTGGTCGTCGACCGTCTAGCTCACGGTCCACCGAACATGTGTTAAAACCGAATGGTTCGGTTGACCGAGAAGAATTCTCGGTCAACCAAACAACACGATTTTTGCCTGAATTATTAAGAGAATGATTAGATCATGGGTTGGATTAACTCCTGATTTGATCAAACATTTTTTAGGATGCTTATGTGGCAATTTGAGATTAATTTTAGGAGAAAATAAGCAAGAGATCATGACTAAAGAATAGTTCTTGATAAGGATGTTTTGGGAGCCTATAAAAGGACCCCTCATCCTACTTGTTTATGTTAATGCATAAATTCTTTCTCTCATTAATCTCTCCCTTAATCACCACGAAAATCTCTTAATATATTTAAGTTTTGCAGATAAAAATCTCAGGAGCTTAAAGAAGGGTTATTAGCTAGATTCTAAGCTTAATTAGAGATTGATTGGCTAGCTCCTTTCTCTCTAATCTTGTTTAGAGTTTAGTGAACATTTGGAGGCAAATCGGCGGGCGATTCGACGAGCAACGGAACTTCAGATCTTTTGAAAGGTTTTAGAGAACATTTGTGTGTGATCCTCTATCCTTTGTTTATTTTAATATGTGTAGGAATGCATGAAATTAGAATAAACAAATACATGTACGTAAAATCAATGAAAATCTGAAATCGATCTTGTATGTTTGTGTTAAAAAATTTAAAATATATACATACATGGGGACAAAATTGTACAAAAATTTGATAAGAAATGTCACACCAAAGCAACACAGACGACGTTGAGCCGTTAGAACATCCGTCAGTGTAGCTAAACACCGACGCAGGCAACACCTACGGTAGGTATATCCATCAATGTTCGCCTACACCGATGAATAGTGACATACACTTACATATATCTTCTGTCTATGAGACCATGTTCTATTGTAGTGAGTAGTAATTGATGGTAAAGTTGTTTTGATTTTTCACGAGAAGTAGAGAATGAAGTTTGTAAGTAAAAGATAACAAATAGAAGCTATTTGATATGAAAAAAATTATATTACTTTTTTTTCTTTTACATTTTATTGTTATCTAATTTCATATTGAAGGACTATTAAATTTTTCTCTTTTATACTTTATCCTTTTAGGTCTCATTATAAAGAAATCATCTTATAAAATTATTCCTAGAGAAAGTTGGATTTCGACTGGTTTTGGGTTGGTGGTTTTAATTGATTGATATTTGATATTGGTTTTCGATTAGTACCAGGTTTGAATTCAACTAACATTAATTTTTTGTACAGTTGCAAAATGTCTAGCACTCATGAGGCTCACAGTCCTATTGACCCTTCAATGTTAATCTTACTTAACAACCATAGGTCATCTACAATTCACGATAATGTAAGTATTTTAATTACTAATTAAATTTTTGTCTATTGTTCTATCTTAGATTTTTAAAAATTCATATATTTTTCCAGGAACAATTGTCTGATCTTAAGTGTATTAAGCATGACATTCAGTTCAATACATGGAAGGTGAGGGATGAGAGAGTTTGGGGGTTGTTGCGGCAGGCTGGGTTTGACGCGGTTCCTTGTTCGACCTGATTGCAACTTGATTGGAATTTCATCGGTGTTGTGGTTGAGAGGTGGTGTAACATCCCAGAACAACAAAAAAATTAAAACTTTCAATTAAAGGATCACAAGAGAAAGATCATCAAAACGGGAATGTTACTCAAATAAATAACCAGTCGGTGCACCATAATACATCAAAGTTTGTCAAAATACATGATTACATCAAATACAATGAAAGACAAGTGCAAGTAATCATGACGATCTCGAATTGTCAGAAGAGAGGATCATGGTCCCAAAATGTGTGCGTCCGCTGTCACCACCCCCACAGAACCTATTGTGGTCTTGAAACACAAATGTAACAACAATGCCTGAGTTTCCGTAAGGAAACCTTGTATGCCAAGCTCACCTATATGAATAAAACAATACAATAAAATGAACCTATCATACTAGTGGCATGTCATGTCATAAACGGTAAGGAAAACAGTTCCCTTCCAAGGGTAAATCTGGACATCCATCCCACAAACATCATAAGGTCTCCCTCGAAGACCTACCGTAGGCACATACGGTCTTACACACACACAGTATGCAATGCACCCCATACGTGGCTACACTAATCATGGGGTTCGGTGAGGGACGTCCGCACTTCTACATCATAAGAATCTGATCTAAATCATTGTGGTCATCACCACACCAACGGGGCCATCGCCCAGGTCGGTCCATCAATCACTCAGTAGGTGTCCGACGGAGGTTTCATGTCGGAACAACATCAGTCATACTCGTCGGAACAAACTTCGGTCGAGCCAATCATTATGTACAACACAACATTGAACGGTACAACATACGTCCGGCACAACATCCGACGGTTCTGGACCGAAGTCTGCCAGGTTAATCGCACTCCGTGAGCTGTGCGTCATCATACATTGGGATCCGCAATCCCTCAGGTCTGCTACTCTACAATGAGTCAATAAAAGCTTTCATTATGCCACAGTCTATGACTAGAGGTGGCACGATACAAGTACCCACACTCTTCCACTCGGCAGTCCTTTGGTAGGCACGATCAACGCACCCACCGTCATCTCCTGTCTCACGCTCTAGGCGAGGACACATGTTTTTGTGAACAAAATTGGCACAAACACAAGGACTAGGGATTCAGTCTTGAGAGAAAACAGTCGACCTAAAGAGGCAACCCGGTCGACTATTCCCAATAGGACTGGTCGAACAAATGTCTGCAATGGACGAACTCTCTACTCATAACCTGGGCCCAAACGGTCAAAAAAACATATAAACCGGTTGACCGAAACATGGTCAAAATCCTTACTAAGACAAAATCGAACAAGGCAAACGGTCGTCCAACTAAGGGGTCTCGGTCGACCGAAAACTACCACGGGCAACCTAGGGTTTCTAGTCATCAATCGGTCGAACTAACTATCAATCGGTCGAACAATCATTAAGTCCACTCAAGTACTGGTCGGACCAAGTCAAGAGAGATCTACCGTTTAGGTGGTCCACGCTTTGTCCAGACCTTTCCAGAAAGAAACGGTCGACCGACTCAAGGGCCCTGGTCGACCGAAAACTACTGGGCATTCCTCCGACCCACAGTATAAGCACAACCGGTCGAGCGCCAATACACATCGTTCGACCGGTGTTGGTTAAAGTTGGGCATTACATTCGGTCGACCGCCCGAAGTTATCGATCCATCGTTGCCCGACAACTACCTAGCCGAGCTAGGTCTAACTTGTTGCCCATTCGTCGCCGGCGACGTCTCCAACCTCCGTCGACCAGCCAACGTCTCACACCTCACATGTGAGCAAACAAATGCAACTATTGAACCAACATACCTCTCTTCGCGGTTGACAACGCTCGTCGGAGTTCACACGCCACCACCTCTGATCTGCAACCGCTTGCACGACCTTTTCCCTGCGCCAACACCACGTGCCTCAAGCCCCAGTGCCACGTCACTGCAACACGACAGAGCCACTGCCACCACCTCTATCACCAGAAAGAGAGAAGAAAGTGAGAGAGATGAAGTGAAGGTTGGGTGAGAGATGGAATGGAAGAAGAAAAAGAGTGAGGAAGACGAGTTTGGTTTTTAAAACCAAAAACCCAGCCCACAACAACCCCTACATACCTCCTCCCATCACCCAACACCATCACGTCACCATGCCTCCCACTAACACCAACAATGCCTAAGCAAGTTTAGGGATTTTACAGGTGGAGACCGGACACCCACAATTTTCATAACCAAATTAAGTGTGCCAAGTTAGAGTGATTGTGTTGTGATTCTACTACTTCCTATCTTAGAATCTTCAAGGTTGTAAAGCTTCAGGAGGAAGCTACCCTCTCAGGTTGTGAGAGGAGGATCAAGCATCGTGAGGATTATTTGTGAGCTTGCTATGTAAAGGTTTTGACTTGCAACGGAGATCATAGTAGTGAGTACATGAGTCAGGCTCGTAGTGACACTGCCGGAAAATTGGTCTACCCCATCGCCCCTAGCACGTCGTATATTTCTAATCCGGCGTGGAAGACCCCCTACAACGTTCGTTTTAGTGATCTGGCGTGGTAGGATGGTCTTCCACACCAGCTTTTAAATAGTCCGACGTGGAATGGTTCTCTTTAAAAAAATCAAACAATTCATACCCTACCACGTCGGTGTTTTAGACCGACGTGGTAGGGTGGTCTTTCACATCGGTTTTTAAATAGTCTGACGTGGAATGGTTCTTTTTTTTTAAAATTAAACAATTCATACCCCTACCACGTTGATTTTGTCAGATCGACATGGTAGGGTGGTCTTCCACGTTTGCTTTTAAATAATCTGACGTCGTAGAGGTCTTCCACATCTGCTATTAAATATTCCGATGTGGAAGGGTTGAATATATATGTTTTGGTATAAGCCGCGTAAACCAAAACAAACCCCCGCCATTCCAGAAATCGAAAAACATAAACCTTAGCCGCCGACCTCTCCCCGACCACCTCAACCTACCTGACCCCAGCCGACCTCCCCTTTCCCCACCCAACCAGCCCCTTCCCTCTTCCTAGACCCCAACAACCTCTTTCCGATCCCAGCAGCCTCCCTCTCCCCCTACCCGACCCCAACTGGTCTCCCTCTCCCCGGTACGCCCTTCTCCGGAGATGGCGATGGAGGCAGCTACTCCTTTCTCCTTCTTCCACTTCACCTCTTCCTCTTCTTCTTGTAAAGCACAAAAAGTGTGGTGGTATGTGTGTTGCGACCCCCACGATGGGAACCACTCCGACAACAACTTCTGCATCATAGAAGGACCAGAAATGGTACAAGATTTGGTGAAGATGGGGCAACAAGAGATCCAATACAACATCCGAAGTCGCTGTAACAAAATCTTCCTCCTCATGGAAGAGGTTTAGGTTTCACTTTCAACTTATTACTTACTTTTCTTCTGCCATTGTTATTGTTATTATTATTGTTCGATCCAGGTTAGGTGACATCGTGTCCACCAATGCATTAATGAAAAACATTCGAGACCAATGACGATACTGAGATGAGCGACATGCCTTCCACCATTCCGTTTCTCCATCACATCGTAGCTACCTATCTCTCATTATCTTAATTTACCCTTTTTCATCTGTATTACTTTTCCCATGATTCTATCATATTTTCTTTCTTTGCCAAGCATAAAAAACTTTGAAGCAACTCTACTTAACTTCATTCTCAGTAATATCTGGGATAATCATCTTGGGAGGACTTATTGCCCCAATTGTAAGTTTATAATCACAATCTCTCTCACCTAGTTACATGTATCAACTGAAGAATTAGCATACCTTCTAAGATTAAATCATGCTTATTGAACCTCTGTTCCCTGAAGGAGTGCAACTATATTACACACTATATCACAAGTCCCCTATGCCTAACTTCTTTAGGATTACGATGACTTGTCAACAAATTTCTTCACATTAAGTTGTAATTTACTTTTAGTAAATTTAAATTTGTTTAGGGAAGAGATCAAGATGTATCTTTCCTTCTGTGTTGAATTAATCTGCAGGGAATGTATGTGAATGTGAATGTGAATGTTGCTGGATTGGATATGAATGTTGCAGGGTTTGAGTCTGAATTACAAGCATCAAATGAATAATAAAGAAATATGAATAAAAATAAAAAAAATAAAAAATACCCTACAACGTCGATTTTGTTTTTCATACGATGTGGTCGTTGGGGTCTATCACAACGGTTTAACACCAAAACAGATGTTGTAGTGGTATAAAAAATTAAAAAAAGTGACAATCTACCATGTCGATTCTTCTTGATAACCGACGTGATAGACCCCCACTACCACGTCGATGTTAGACCGACATGAATGAGTACCCCATATAACGTCCCCTACCTAACACGTCGGTCAACCAAGGTGGTCAACACGATATTGTACCCCATTAATATTCGACGTATAAGTCTTTTTTCCAGCAGTGTGATTGAGTGGGGCTTGCCACAAAGGATTATGACCCAGTTGGAGTGCCGAACCTCTATAAAAATCTCTGATCTACATGTTGTTTGGTTGTTCTTTACTTTTACTTGTTTACTTCTGCTACATCACCTTTAGTAGAGCACTATGATTGTTTTAAGGGTCATCAATCCTAACAATTATTATGTTGGTATTCTTACTAGTCCCCCTATCAATGGACTTCCAGTTTTTGTGACCTTAGATCATGATTGGTGTAAGGTTTGAATCAATATGTTGGGTGTTGACAATGAACTGGTCACGAATGCAGTGAAGAGTGGATATGTGACATTGAAGTAGTTGCATTATAATCTCCACATTGTGGCGTTAGATGAAACTGATGAGCAAGTGTTGCAGCACACTAGAGAGTACATTTTGTTTCAATTTGGTTCTGGCATACCTGGAGATAAAAGTGGTAATAAAGTTCATCTCTGATAGCTGCTTCTCCTGGAGGACCTCGACATATGTCCTAACTAGAGTTGAGGATCTCTGTCCCTGGTGGTTTTATACACTTATTTAGACCAAGCTTGTTTGAAGAAAGGGAAACAACTAACTAGTTTCTCAACATTGGATTTGGGAGCATCTTCATGTTGGACAACGATTAGCAAGTCTAAATCTACGACTCCTAGATAATGCTTTGCTTCATTTAGGTTCTCGCTAGAGCACTCCTAGATCATATATAGCTTAGTAATATGAAGACATCTTAAGTTGAGTTTTACAGAAATGAGATAGATAGTCAAGAAGAAGACCAAGTTTGCTGGACTCCTTATGAGAATGTGGATTTGTTGACTCTATCAGTATCTTATAGACGAAGACATGAGATATGGATGACCCGGACCTTGCTGGTTTGTTTTGGTTTTGTTGCAATCCACATACCTGACAGGGTGATGTTGCATTTCGATTTGCAATAACACATCCTAGAAGCAATAGAGATTTGTAGATGAAAAAGACGCAAAGGAAACCCCAACATTAACTTGTTACAAGAACAACAAGCTTATATTTAGGCTTCGTCGCGTCAGCAAGATTTATTGCAAATTCAACAACTATTACAATCAGATGAACACTGCGGAGAAACATGGTTTTCACATCGGTTTTTGGCCCATATCATGTCGGTTGTACTATTCAAATATACCGACGTCATAAAAGGGAGACGTAAAAGGGAGGACAATATCATGTGGGTTCAATAACCAACTTGATACACTTGCACATCACGTCGGTTTTAGATGAACCGACGTGATACACTTGGTATATCATGTCGTTTCTTGGATAACCGACCTGATATACCCCATATTTATCACGTAAATACATGGTATATCACATCAGTTCCTCCGAGAACCGACATGATATACCAAGTGTATCACATCGGTTAATCTAAAACCGACGTGATATACCAAGTTTATCACGTCGTTTCGTTGAGAACCGACATGATATACCATGTATATCATGTTGGTTGGTCAAACACCGACGTGATATACCATATATCACGTCGGTTCGTCTATAATCGACATGATATATGTCTATTAAAAAAATTGTTATAAATGTACTGATATGTCCCTGCACTAAACACATTCACAATCGCATCACATTCACACAATCACAATTGCATCACATTCACAATCACATACTCAATGTAATATAAGTGTCAACACTCAAGTCAATTACTCACAATCACAATTCATTTTAACATTCAAACTAACATTCAATGTCTTCAATTTCCATTTGAGCAAACTAACAAGTTAACATTCAATGTATCAAGCAAACTAACAAGTTAACATTATCGAGCAAACTAACAAGCATTCAATGTATCACTGGCATCACTCTTTTCTGGAAGAATTTCTTTTAACAGCTTAAGTAAGGCAGTAAAACTAACATCACTCCAACCGTTCAAGGCTTTCAAGGTATATAACTGTAACACTGCAGACAATCTACTGAAATCGATGCAACCTGGATACAAAGTATTTTCATTATCAGACAATAGACTACTAAGTACTTGGGGTTTATTATCAAACTTATCGACAACATCTCGAATCATATCATCTAACCGTTCTTCATCATTAACATCTTGATTTGAAGGACTTTCAATTTCTTCCTTCGTACGTATTTCATTCACACCATGTCATATCCAACGTGTGTATCCTTTATAAAAACTTTTCCCAAACAAATGAGCCTTAATCTCTTTTCATTCCTTAAGTACATGTTAAGACACTTCCTACGTGGACAAGACTTTTCCTTCGTTTCTAAAATGCACATTCTTTTGTGCAAACTCTAGAAATTTATCAACTCCGTACTCATCACTCAAGTGACTTGCAAAAATCCAATTTCGATCCATTGTTATCTACACAACAACACAAATAAACAATCGTAATAAAAAATGAACCCAATATACATGAATTTTTCAAAATTTCGGCAGAACCTCCCCTTAAATTTCATAGTAATAAAACATTTCCTGTGGAAAAAAAACACGAACATATACACAACTATATATCAAAACTACAATACAACCATTCACTTAAGTAGTTATTTTAATACAACTATATATTGATCACTTAAATAGCCCTTTGAAAATATTCATTCATTTGAGTAGTCAACTAATTAAAATACATCTATAAATTCAACATATATAAATCTAACACATATATGAATTCAACATATATACATCTAACATATATATATATATATATTCAAAATTTAAAAATACAATTTGGTTGGTTGGGGGGTTGGGTCGGGGACAGTTTAGTTGAAGTGGAGGGGAGTCGAGTTGTGGTGCAGGGTCGGGTTGTGTGTTGAACGTTTTATTTAAACCGCAAGTGCACGGCCGCGATGAAGCGGTGGCAAGTACGGGTCGTCCTCAGGGAGGTGAGCAGCCTCTTGCTTGTACGAAATCAAGTGGCAAAAATAGGGGGAAGAAAGTTGTCTATGCTAATCTAGACTACGCTACACTAAGAAGTATGAAATGCGAACGAAACAAACAAACGATGAAATAAGAACTAAGCTAGGAACAAAACAAGAATGCTGGAATTTCAGGAATGGAAAACCCCTAAGGGGTGGAGTGAGTGCACACAAGCAAAGAGGTGGGTGTAGAATACATTCTTTAAGCACATGAAGGTGGTGTTTATCAAGCATAGGAAGTGTCTAAATGTTATGGCAAAACCTATCAATCTATTCACCAACTTAGTTGATTAACATTTACATATGCAAGTTGTTTATTTCAGAACCTAAACAAGCATGAGAGGTGTCTAATCATTTTGGCAAAACTCATCAAGTTATAAATTCTATCCTAAACAAGGAAGCATACATTCATGTTTAATCAACACATCAAAAATAAAGCATTCATCCCATTCTCTAATGCATGTATGTACATCTACTCCACCCCCCAAAGGGGATGGAACTACTCACTAAACATTACACTAATTATTAAACTATGGAAAGAAAGCATATTAAAACTAAGCTAGAATTAAAAGACGATTAAACTAAAACATGCACAACAATAAAAGAAGCATAGAACAAACAATGAAAGAAATATAAAACTTTATTAATAAAATGACTCACATTAAAAGTAGCATCCTCCTACTTTAGTGTGTGCTTCAAGGCCTCACTTCTAGTAGGAAGAATAGCCACTTAAAATATGGAGTGATTACAATAGGAGGTGAAGAGTTCTATTTATAGGCATGGAAAAAGCTAATCCGGGACAATCCCCCGATGTGGGACTAAACCAATACCAAAAATAGCCTAAACAAACATTAATACACGTCCAGGAGAAAACTTGGTGGATTTGGGCCCAAAGTGACCGCCAATTGGCGGTCTTGGACCGCCAATTGGCGGTCCAAATTTTCCGGATCGAGTTGAGTTTTATTCTGGGCTTTTCTTTGTGCTTTTGGTGGTCTTTGATGCATCTACTTCGTTTGTTGGAGCTCCGACCCGAATAGAATTGCCAAAATACTCCCCATGATGGTGAGGAGTATTCTGTTTTGCTCTTAGGTCCTTCTGTCTTGCAATCAGGTCCTTCTTCCTTGCATCTTGGTCCCCAGATCTCACAATCCAGTCCTTTTTCCCAGCTTTTGGGTCCTTTTATGCTTCATCTCTTCAAACCTAATTATTCCTGAAAACTAAACATAAAACTCGTAACATAGCATTGTTTAGGTGAAAGATAATGGATATAAGATACAAATATGAGCATGAAATGATGTCAATCAAATACCCCCACACCTAACTTTTGCTAGTCCCGAGCAAAACAAAGAAAGAGAAAAACATGCGAAAAACAAGAAATCCTAACTCACTTTCGTAGGAATCACGGTTGCACTTAGCACGTGCAACAAGCCGTTAAACCTCCTTGTCGCCAAGGAGGAGGAGTGTTGTCTCCTGAGGGTTTTCAGCGGATATACCCACAAAATCCGAACAAGATGCATTAATCAATCTAGCTACACGACTCGTTGGACTCATTTTGTCGATCATGGGACGCGGTAACACTACGGGTCGACTCTATATATGTAATCAGTCCACACACCTAGCCTAATGAGTTATTCGTGAGAGTTAACTAAGGAATTAAGTGAAAGACATGGGCAACCTTAACTTCTGAATGTGATACAATGTGTAAAGTCCATTTTGGTTCTTATTTGACCTTTTTTTTTTTCTTTTTTTTTTCTCTTTTTTTTTTCTTTTTCTTTGGAGCATTTATTGGTTGGTGTTTGATTCTCCCAGGGTCAGGTTTCGTGCATCATTGCCTATGAGGACTTACACTATCACGTACACCTTCCCCCAAATCTCCATATAGGGCGATCCCTACCACCCGTGTAACGGGAGTTCGGTCGGTGCATCCCAAGTCAGATGACTCGAAAGCACCAGGCACAAAGTCCCCTCAGACCTACTTTCCCGAGTGATAGGAGCCGTGCGAGAAGAGAGAACACCACTTATTTATCTATATGGGAACCAAAACCCCTACACTTAAGTTTCACAAAAAGAGATTAAGGGCCCTTGACTACGACAAACTTCCTTATACTAACAGACACGAATTATTTGACTCACTAGGTTCAGGGTGGACTTCTTTAAATGTTTGAGTGCTGAAACCCTATGATTACACGCCCCCCGAGGGAAAACCGGGGTGCATCCTAACGACTCGATAAGACCTAAAGCCAGTAAACTAGAAATCCTAATGCATCAAGTTCAAGACAATTTTGGGAGCTTTCTTTTTACTTTGCCTCTCAACGGTTTTGCACATGCTAAACACACGCAAAACCCACAAAAACATTTTCTTTCACAAACACATGAAGATTTTGAAAGAAATGTGAAAATTTTAAAGCACTAGGCAAGCAAAAGAAGACAAGTCACCCAAGGATCATGGAAAACAGATATATCAATGTTAAATGCGGCACACTAACATGACCCTAACAATGCACACAAAAGAAAACAAAAAAATCAAAAGAAAAGACTCGACTATGTACACACGTAAAACACCCCCCCACACCTACTTCATGCATTGTCCTCAATGAATGTGAACAAGATACTACATGGATACATGCATGAAAAAGGAAAGATCTCACCAACATGAAGTACAAAGGGACGTTCAGGGTCATGTTGGTGGACACAAACCCAAATTCCCTCAAAACCTGTGAGAAGCTGAAGAAGGGAGATAAATACGTGAAGAGATTGGGCCCAAGTACACAAGGGTTGGGGCCCACAACAATCGATGCTCACTGAAGGAGTCTTTTATTACACACTTTTTTTCTTTTCTTTTTTTTGTTTTTTTTTTCTTCTTCTTTTTTTTTTTTTTTTTTGTTTTTTTTTTAAAGATATATACATCAACCAAGATATTCTCATAATCATTTGGTCAAGGAACATCAAATGAGAACATCAAGTCAGGAGGACCAGAGACTTGCCGAGATGGGCAAACTTCACCGGTACTCTGAGGTGTCATGAGGGGTGAAAGGTCAAAGCTGAAAGGCTCGAACCCCTCATGATATTGGTTGGGTGTGGGCAACAAAGAATGAAGTTGTGTTGCCTCACTAGGGTTTAATTGCTCATCGAAGAAAACCCTCCAACCAATAGGCGGGTGCATCGGAATGAGTTCCTCAGGCTCATTCGATGGATGCAGCAGACCTGCATCACTAAAAATGGGGCTTCTCCCCAAGTCATCCAACAAGGACCTCCCACCATCATTTAGATCATCAAGCATAAGCTCGGTCATAGGTGGGTCCTTGTTGGAGTCAAAATGAAGCTCAAATGGCTCAATGGCCATGGGACATGAGGTAGAGACACCTTCTGGTATAGGCATATGGTGAGGTGTCTCACTCTCACTAGTACTCTCAACTGAATCATGCAACGAACACTCCCTTTGAACATTCATGTTTGAGGCCAGCTCACTCTGTTGCATTGCAAAGACAGGCAATGAGTCTTCGCTGAGCCTACAAACATTCTCAACGGGTTGCATTGGTGTTAGAGGTGTTCGTTGATTTTGTGGTGCTTTCTCCAATTGGCGGATGAGATTGAGATTTAAAGGTTCATCCATGGGTTCCTGTTGCCTACCAGAGTTGAACACATGAAACTCGGCACTCATGTTACCGAATGAGAGCTTCATGAGACCATTTCTACAATTAATCAAGGCATTGGAGGTTGCCAGAAATGGTCTACCCAAAATCAAAGGTATTTGAGAGTGGGTGTTCGCAACAGGATTGGTATCGAGGACAACAAAATCGACTGGAAATATAAAATCTCCAACCTTGATAAGCACGTCCTCGATAATCCCCATGGGCATACGAATGGATCTATCTGCCAATTGGAGGGTGATCTTAGTTGGTTTTAATTCTCCCAAGTTCAACTGTTGATAAACAGAGAATGGGAGGAGGTTGACCGCTGATCCTAAATCAAGCAAAACATTGCTCAGTCTAGTGTCCCCTATCGTACACTGAATAGTAGGACACCCAGGGTCCTTGTATTTTGTGTAGGTGGGATTGGACAAAAGTGAGCTGATATTTGCAGCCAAGAATGCTTTCTTAGGAACATTGGTCTTCCTCTTGGTTGTGTAGAGATCCTTCAACACTTTGGCATATTGAGGTATTTGTTGGATGACATCCAACAAGGGGATGTTAACCTTTACTTGCTTAAACACCTCTACTATCTTGTCCATGTTGTCACTCTGCTTTTTGTTTAACCTACTTGGATAGGGAGCTTTTGGCAGGTAGGTTTTCTGCTGTGCCTGAGAAGAAAGCTTTTGTGTATTACCCTCACCCTCAGCTTCTTCTTCACCACCATTCCCACTGGGGGGCTGCATAGATGGTGGTGGGTGTGGCAAGGAAATGTGATTGTCAACCTGTTTTCCATTCCTTAAGGTCACAATGGAATTGACATGGTGAACAGGTTCCTCCACATGGTTCACTTGCCTCCCCCGAGGTACCACATTCTCATTTTGCATTTGTTGTTGTTGGTACATGCGGGGGTTAGCCTCAGGCTGGCTAGGAAAAGACCCTCTCTCTCTTTCATGTACAGACTGAGCCAATTGGCCCATCTGAAGCTCTAGAGATTTCATGGTCTGCTGATTTGAAGTGAGAACTTGACTTGTGGTGGACATAAAATTTTTCATTGAGTTTTCAAGTCCACGAGTCAAGGTCTCAAGCGAATTGAATCGGGTTTCCATATTATTGGAATTTGGGAAACCCGATGGATTGGTGGTTTGCGCTTGGGGTGGCTGATAGGAATGTGCATGCATGGGAGGTTGGTGTGATTGGTAAGGTGGTCTAGAGGAGTTTGAAGGACCACCCGAGGCATTATTTTGGTTCCATGAAAAATTGGGGTGGTTCCTCCATCCAGGGTTATAAGATGATGAGTATGGGTCATTCCTAGCTCTGTCATAGATGGCGTTGACACGCTCCATCTCAAGAGGAAGGGACTCACACTCGCTCTCTACATGACCTATCCTACCACATGAATGACAAGGAACTGGACCAGATGTGGACATGTGAGGTGCACTTTGTTGGTTTTGGAGCTCAATCGAATCCATACGGCGCATTAAGGCCGCCATGCGTGCCTCGGTGGCCGTAGTGGTATCGATAGCAAATGCGGCACCCGATCTAGTCGAGTTTGCATTCGCGATCCTCGCTCCTATACTAGATGATGCAGGTGGTTCCCTCACACTCTCCCACTGCATGGTTTTCTCAGCGAGGTCTTCTAGGAAGGCCCATGCCTCCCTTTCATCCTTTCCCAAGAACTCTCCTTGACACATGGACTCAAGGAGCGTTCTGGACGGGATGTGAAGACCCTCATACACAATCTGACAAAGACGCCACAACTCAATGCCATGGTGAGGGCACGAGGATAGTAGCTCTTTGAACCTCTCAAGATATGCATGAAATGGTTCGGTCTCATGTTGATAGAACGAATTGATTTCGTTCCTCAATTTTTGAGTCCGATGATTAGGAAAGTACTTCTTGAGGAATGCAGATTGAAACTCATCCCAAGTCCTAAAGGAATTCGCCTGGTTGCTGTACAACCACTTCTTGGCATCATCCTTTAGTGCAAAAGGAACGAGCCTAAGATGGATGGAGTCTGTGCTAAGTTGTTGCAGCTTGAACATAGCACAGACCTCCTCAAATTCCCTGAGAAAGATATAGGGGTCACCTTTCCCAGTGAAATGAGGGAGCATGGAAATGAATTGAGGCTTAACCTCAAAATGGTTCCCATTAGCCTCTGGTAATACGATGCATGAGGGTAGAGCTGTACGGCTCGGGTAGCATCGATCACGTAGAGGTATGGGAACGACAACTGGAAGCACAGGTGGAATAGGTGGGTCCAGCAACTGCTCCTCCTCACGGAAATTAGCAGCCATTGGACCCGAACTACGTGCGACACGAGAGGAGGGAGGTGTCGAGAAATCGATGACCGAAGCCGGATTGACAACGCTCCTCGTCAAACGACCACTCTCGTCTCGTGTCCACGAAAGCATGCACAAAGGTGCACACACAAAACAAAACCTTTTTTTTTCTTTTTTTTTTTTCTAACAAAGAATGTGCGTAGAGGAGAAGACGAGGGAACACAGGAGAGAAAGAATGACTCAGGAGAGAAGGGAAGAAGTCCTTAAGCTACGGAGGATGGGTACAGGTAGAAGCACACAAGCAAACAAGGCTCAAGCAATCCTAAGGTCGCTATAGGTCCTTACAGCTAGACGACGCCTAACTGCGAGGTCACACGGCCTCAACACGCCTCACCTCCCTACAACGAGGACCACAAAGCCCAGCAAGTGAGCCAAGATCCGGGGATCTCGTCTCTCCTACTATCGACAAAGTGGGCAACGCCGATCAGGTCATGACGGTCGGGACCGGATCACTCTCCTAATGCGTCCAAGATCCTTAGGGCCAATGTCTACTTGATTTTAAAATTAGGCTCTTGATTAGTGTGGTTTTTGGGGCGAAGGAAAGGGTGATGAAATCCCCCACCTTATCTTTTACGGGACAGCCCCTCCTTAGTAGCGTTTTGGAGTCCTAAATCTAGCAATCAACTCTCCAAACAACGCTCAACTCACACTTGTTGCAATACACTTCCTACTAACTAATGCATGTTCATACGAAATGCATGAATGAGAGTAGAAGGTGCGTACCTCACGCCAGCTCTCAGCAACAGAAAATAAAGCTAAGATAAAAGACAATCTAAATGCCTAAGTCACATACATGATGCATGGCCTAAACAAAAAGAATGCCTAATCTTTTGCTTTGAGTTTTAGGGTCCAAGTTGCTTAAAGGAGGTTGATTATGGATCTGGGAACAAACTATAAGTCAAAACATGCCAAATTAAATCCCAGATCACTACATCAATTATGAAAACCGACCAAAGAAATAAGAGAGCAAACAGAGCTTACCAGACCGCCAATTGGCGGTCTCAGGCCGCTGATTGGCGGTCTACAGTGCTCAGCTTGCTTCAAAACTTCTCCAGGTGCTCCTCCTGACCACTCCAAGTCTCCTGAAACAAAGACAAACTACAAAACAAAAATTAAATCCACTCGAATCGTCCAAACAAGAGTCTGGACTGGCACCTCCCCGGCAACGGCGCCAAAAACTTGTTGAACGTTTTATTTAAACCGCAAGTGCACGGCCGCGATGAAGCGGTGGCAAGTACGGGTCGTCCTCAGGGAGGTGAGCAGCCTCTTGCTTGTACGAAATCAAGTGGCAAAAATAGGGGGAAGAAAGTTGTCTATGCTAATCTAGACTACGCTACACTAAGAAGTATGAAATGCGAACGAAACAAACAAACGATGAAATAAGAACTAAGCTAGGAACAAAACAAGAATGCTGGAATTTCAGGAATGGAAAACCCCTAAGGGGTGGAGTGAGTGCACACAAGCAAAGAGGTGGGTGTAGAATACATTCTTTAAGCACATGAAGGTGGTGTTTATCAAGCATAGGAAGTGTCTAAATGTTATGGCAAAACCTATCAATCTATTCACCAACTTAGTTGATTAACATTTACATATGCAAGTTGTTTATTTCAGAACCTAAACAAGCATGAGAGGTGTCTAATCATTTTGGCAAAACTCATCAAGTTATAAATTCTATCCTAAACAAGGAAGCATACATTCATGTTTAATCAACACATCAAAAATAAAGCATTCATCCCATTCTCTAATGCATGTATGTACATCTACTCCACCCCCCAAAGGGGATGGAACTACTCACTAAACATTACACTAATTATTAAACTATGGAAAGAAAGCATATTAAAACTAAGCTAGAATTAAAAGACGATTAAACTAAAACATGCACAACAATAAAAGAAGCATAGAACAAACAATGAAAGAAACATAAAACTTTATTAATAAAATGACTCACATTAAAAGTAGCATCCTCCTACTTTAGTGTGTGCTTCAAGGCCTCACTTCTAGTAGGAAGAATAGCCACTTAAAATATGGAGTGATTACAATAGGAGGTGAAGAGTTCTATTTATAGGCATGGAAAAAGCTAATCCGGGACAATCCCCCGATGTGGGACTAAACCAATACCAAAAATAGCCTAAACAAACATTAATACACGTCCAGGAGAAAACTTGGTGGATTTGGGCCCAAAGTGACCGCCAATTGGCGGTCCAAATTTTCCGGATCGAGTTGAGTTTTATTCTGGGCTTTTCTTTGTGCTTTTGGTGGTCTTTGATGCATCTACTTCGTTTGTTGGAGCTCCGACCCGAATAGAATTGCCAAAATACTCCCCATGATGGTGAGGAGTATTCTGTTTTGCTCTTAGGTCCTTCTGTCTTGCAATCAGGTCCTTCTTCCTTGCATCTTGGTCCCCAGATCTCACAATCCAGTCCTTTTTCCCAGCTTTTGGGTCCTTTTATGCTTCATCTCTTCAAACCTAATTATTCCTGAAAACTAAACATAAAACTCGTAACATAGCATTGTTTAGGTGAAAGATAATGGATATAAGATACAAATATGAGCATGAAATGATGTCAATCATTGTGGTTAGTGTGGAGGTCCCAGAGGGGGATCGGGTTGTGGAGGTTGTTGTGGGAGTTGATGGTGGAGGAGGGTTGGGGTCGCGATGATGGAGGACGGTTGGGGTCAGAATGTGGGGGAGGAGGTCAGGATGGGGGATGAGGGGGTGAGGGTGGGACGAGCTGTGAGGGAGGGGGGCAGGATGGGGGAGGAGGGTCAGGCTGAGGGGGTGACGGGCTGGGGCGGGGGGGGGGGAGGAGACTGCGGGTCAGGGTGGTGTTGGAGGTGGACGGCGAGGAGAACTTTCCCGCGAGGAGGGAGGTTCGGAGGACAGAAGGATAGACGAGGAGGAGTAAGGTTCGGGCGTCGTGCGTGGGGTGGGGGCATCGTTCGGGGGGTTAGGGCAGAGGAAACATGAAGGGCGTGGGAGAGATTGAGTGAGAGTGAATGTGAGAGAAGAATGAGATAGTATTAACCAAAAAAATTAACAAATCATGTCGGTTCCTGATAAAACCGACGTGGTACCTAGAGTTTCACGTCAATTTTTCTAAAATTGACGTGAAATGCTTTTAAAATTGATTTTTTATTTTTAAAAATTAGCAACCAACCACGTCGGTTTCATAAAAATCGATGTGAGTCCTTTAATTTCACGTCGGTTTTTATGTCGTATATTTTCAAGGTAACCAGTTATTTAAAAAATTAAATATGTAACATGTCGGTTTTTGTAAAAACCAACGTGATATATTAACTTGTCACGTCAGTTTATTGACAACCGACGTGACATGTTAATATATCACGTCAGTTTTTGTAAACCAAAACGTAATATGTACGTTTAACATCGGTTGTTAAATAACCGAGGTGACATGATGACATCGTAGCTTGTTTTTCCAGCAGTGGACCCACTTCAGAGCAGTCATCTCTATATGTAGTGGTATTGGTAGATAACCATTTGATGGTTGACTAAAAAGGTTGATATTCCAAAATTGTCAATACGTAGGCCTCGAGTAGCTAGAAATCGATATTTGATAGTATAGATGGCTTTTAAGTTCATATCAAAGATTTATTTTGATAATCCTAATAAAACATGTATTGTGGTGTTTCAGCTTCACAACTTGCACGGTTAGATGAAGACATTTATATGTTGAAGGCATGCACAGTGGACATAATTTGATGAAGTTAATCACACAGAAACCTAAAAACAAAATTAAGGAGATGATGACATGTTTCAAGAATGTTGATCTGTCGTTAAAATTATCAAATGACCTAACTCCGACAACATTTATTTGAAGAACTTTAGGGAAATCTTCCACCTATTGGAATGTCATTGGATCATGATGGGAATTTCATATTCATAGGTGATTCTGGTTTTGATGGAGGTTTTCTGACTCTTGAGACACATGGTACATCCTTTTTCCATGGTGAAGGTTCTTCATTTCACGTTTCTAAAGTCAAAGGAGGTGAAGATGGTGAGATTACTCAAGAGGAAGGGCATACCATACAATTGCAACCCAACCTAAACAAGAGACTAATTGGCCCTCGAAGGTTCCACGTCGAGGTGGGAGAATGAAAAGACCAACTAAAGTTTTCCCGCAACTTTAGATTGGATGAAATAATTAATGTTTGAACAATAGTTTGGATTCATATTAGTAGGAGTTTGAATTCATGTTTCTTTGGTTTTATTAATGTTAAGTTGTTTATTATTTGTTGGACAATTGGTTCTTTATTTCCTGCAAGATGTGAATTTTCCCCCACAGGTGTAAAAGACTTCGATTTAAAATCCAAGTGATTGGTACCGGAAACATATTTCAATGAAATATGTTTATTGCTAATACACACTAGCAATGTCATTTCTAGTGTAATGAAAAAGGTATTGTAGGTGTCGTTATCATTTCAACATGTTCAAATAAAAATTACAAGTGCAGTGTCGTTTTCATAAGACATAGGGATTTTCTGGGATTGAGTTTTCTGGGGGGTTTTCTGTTTTCTTGGGGGATTTTTCAATGTATTGTTCGGACATTATTTTATTTTTGTTGTATGTTATGGGTATCCAAGATCTTCATTGTTGGGTAATTTATTTACATGACAATACCCAAACTACAACAAGAAATTCCAACATTATGATTAAAAAAATCCCACATTTTGATATGCAATACCAACATTACGAGACACTTTTCTCTCTCTCCTCCGACTCTTTCTTCCTCTCTTTCATGAAACAACCTTTTTCTCTCCTCTCACACCTTTTGACTCTCTCTTCCTAATTTTTTATTTTTTATTTTTCAAATTGAATTTCAAATTATTTTGCCTTCGTTGTGACATATTACATTTGTTATTGTCGCTAATCCTCAACAAGTCACTAATAGTTAAGCAGCACAGTAATTCCAAACAAACTATGTTATATGGGTAACATATTATGTTCCGTCGGTGGTACTAAATGTTGGCTTTTTGGCCTTAATCTATATTAATTTTGATGATTAATTAAACTAATCATAATCAATCAACCTAATCAATCAAAGTGAGCAAACACGATTACATGCATTGCATATATGTTTGTATACTTGCAATCATCTTAATAGGTTGATCAAGACAATCAAGGAAGAGAAAATCTTGGAAGTATTTAAGCAAGTTAAGGTGAATATTCCACTCCTAGATATGATTCAACAAATACCTGCTTATGCTAAATTCTTAAAGGATCTGTGCACTAAGAAGAGAAAAACGAATGTACCAAAGAAGGCATTCTTAACTGCAAACATAAGCTTTATTCTGTCCAACTCATCTCCTATAAAGTATAAGGACCCTGGGTGTCCCACAATTTCATGTGCGATAGGAGATACTTTTATCAACAAAGCCCTTCTAGACCTTGTGCTAGTGTTAACCTTCTCCCGTTCTCTGTCTATGAGCAACTAAACCTTGGTCCACTAAAACCCTCTAAGACAACTCTTTAATTTGTTGATTGCTCTGTTAAGAAACCAAGAGGTATAGTAGAGGATGTTTTGATTAATTTTGGTGACTTCATTTACTCAGTGGATTTTGTCGTTCTAGACACTGAACCTGTTATCGATCCTAAGAGACAAATCCCTGTAATACTAGGCAGACCCTTTTTAGCCACTTCTGAAGCTTTGATAAATTGTCGAAATGGGCTCATGCAACTATCTTTTGGAAACTTAAAAGCTGAATTTAATATCTTTCATGTTGATAGCGAGCCAGAAATAGTATGCAATCAAAGTGATGTTGTGATGAGATTGCGTATCTATAAGATTTCTGAATCAAATAAATCATCACAAAATAAAAAAGAAAGTAAGAAAAAAGGGAGTAATTCATCTACCCACCCACCATCACTCGAGCAAATAAGAGAACCAATACATGTGAGGGGTGTGGAATCAGTGCCTCAGGACTCTCAGTGCAACATGGGGAACAATTCAACTGGATACATGCACCAACATGGTGTCATTCAATCCAGTTCTGACTATGGTTGACTCTGAGCAAATTCAATCCCTCTACCGCAAGTTGACTCAGGTAATAAGTGCATTTGCGTTATCATTGCATACATTGAGGACAATGCATGATTTAGGTGTGGGGGGGTGTTTATTTATCTATCTACCTATATTTGTTTTTTTTTTAAAAATCAATGCTCCATGACATAGCTTAAGATTGAACTGCCAAAACCCATGTACAAATTGCATTGAGTTTTTTTTGTTCCTTATTATATAGTTCTGCTTGTAGAAACTATGACATAAATCTAAGTTCCAAAGAAATAACTCATTACCCTTTAAGACATGTATGCACTTAAATTGGATGAATCAAATCTTTGAAGTGGTTGATAAAAAGCAGAGGTTGAGGAAAATATACCGGGAAGTGTGGACTTCTAATAGCAATTAAGCCTTGAGGAAAATAAAAGTAAAAATAAAGGAATAAAGAGGAAAACACATTTTGCAAAATGATTACAAAACCCAAGCCTTCGAGTCACTGATCCGTAGGGGTATCTTGAAACCTGGTAACTTGAGTCTGCCAGCTCGGGATTATCGACCAAACTCGCTACACGAATGCAAAAAGGGTGAAAGTGTCAAAAAAGCAAATGTGTTGAATCACGGGAAAAAATACTTTAAGATACTCAAGGCCCAAAGCTAAAAGAATGATCCATGCCATGGTTGATCCGAATGATACTTCACCACCAGAGGAGGCGTGCAAAATAATTTAAGTGATAACATGTGTAGAAGGGTTAATGGTGTGAATATTGTAGGAATGAAGACCAAGTCAGATTTTTTATGAGTTAGATTTATATAATGAGCATGCAAGAATTCTATGTGAGATGTATAAGGTTGAGGTGGAGATATTGAGAGTTATTAATGAAATATTGAATTAAGACTTTGTGGGTGTGGCAACTGAAAACCCTCACGAGACAAAACTCGTCCTCTAAGGAAACTCAGGGGTTTAAAGGCTTGTTGCACATGCTAAGTGCAACCGTGATTCCTACGAAAGTGAGTTAGGATTTCCCTGTTTTCATTTTTCTTATATTCTGTTTCGCTAGGGACTAGCAAAATTTAGGTGTGGGGGTATTTGATGCATTGCATATATTGCATCATATGTCTTTCATTTAGATTAATTTTATATCAATAAATGCTACTAAGGTATGTGTTTAGTCTTATTTACATAATACAGGGACCTGAATGCAAATTACCCATATCCCGACCATAAACGCGTGCAAAAGAGTCATTTCTATCATAAAGACCAAGTCAAGATTATCGGGATTCAAATTGAAGTCCATCCAAGCATAAAAACATTCAAAGACCTAATTACAAAAAGGCGAAGGACTTAAGCACAAAAGTAGCCAGGGACTTAATTGCAAAAAGCCGAGGACCAGACTGCAAATTAAAGTACCAAAATATTATTTTGGAGAAGTTCTAAAGAAAAATCAATTTGGATCTCCAAATATATGAAGAAATAAATTCGGAGCTCAAAATAAAGGAAATAAATCAATCCAGACGCGCAAAGGACATTTAAATCATACCATAAACACACAGGAAAAATCCGGATCCAATCAGAGCACAAGTTGCGGCGAAATCGCCGCACCGTACATACAAAATGCGGCGGAAACGCCGCACCCCTTGCGATCCGTGACCTCGGATTCTGTCCAGTCGTGTATTGACGCCTGTACTTTCCTATTTTATAATTGGGTCCCTTGTATCGGCTATAAATAGCCCTGAAACGATGTTGTGAGGGGTCTTGGTTGTTCTTCTCTTTAGCAATGAAATTCTATTCTTTTATTTTGTGTTTTTTAGTTTTCTTTTGTAGTTTCTCTAGGACCCCTTCTCCTTCCCTCCATCCATGAGTTTCTAACTCTCTCCAAAGGGTGGGGGTGACGGATTTAGGGTGATGAGAAGAAGAATGATGTTATTATTCTAATTTCGTGTTAGTATATTTTGATTACTTGAGTTTATGTTGAATCATTTATCATGTAATGCTTTATAACTAATGTGATTTATTATAAGTTTCAGATTTCTCTAAACAAAACCCGACATCTAAACCTCCACCCGCTGGACTCTCATCCATATTTGCTTCATTTTCTTTTTAGTTTTTGTGGTTCTTGCTTTAGATAATTAAAAAACCAAAAATATCAAACCAAACTTATTTTTCTCTCTTTCTTCCTTAATTCAAAAATCACAAAAATAACAATATCTCTCCCTCCTTGTGTTCGACCCGTACTTGCCACGTCTTCATTGACGTCGTGCACTTGCGGTATAAATTAAATTCTCATCACATATCCAATTCAATATCATATCCACGTGTGCTCAAGTATAGATTGTTAGTTAGAGTGTGATTCAACTTCCATATCAAAGAATCAAAGAGTTGTAAAAACTTCGAGGAAGCTCCCTCTCGGGTTGTGAGAGGAGACACGAGCGAGGAGAGGATTGTTCGCGAGGCTCGGTGTTGTAAACGACGTTGATCTCGGCCCGGAATGGAGATCGGTTAGTGGAACCGTAAGCGAGGCTCGGGGGATCGAGCGAGGCTTGCGAGGAGGACTAGGACCCGGGTGTGGGTGCCGAACATCTCTAAACTCCGGTGTCGACGATTTTGTGGTTTGCATTGTCTCTTTCCTTAATCCTTCGGTTAGTATTTTTAATTCCGCATTTTTCTAACGATTAGAGGGTCATAGATCCTAACAATTTGTATCAGAGCATTAGGTTGCTAATTTCATTTACTTAATCGTAATTTAGCATGGCATCTTCTTCTAATCATTGTGAAGGATTATCCACATCTAAGCCACCTTTGTTTAATGGGTTAAATTATGATTATTGAAAGAAAAGAATGAGAATATATTTGCAATCAAATGATTTGAAATATTGGACATTCATATTAAACTCATAAACACCTCCTAATGATGATGAAATTGTATCCTTAACAAAACCCAAAATTAAGGAAACGGGATGAATTCCCGCATTATGAATATCTTGTATTGTGGGTTAAATGAAGGGGAATACAATAGAGTGAGAGGTTGTGAAAGTTCTTATGATATTTGGCATACATTAGAAATGCATCATGAGGGTTCAAATAGATTGAAAGATACTAGGATTAATTTGCTCATGCATAAATTTGAATTATTTCGTATGCAAACCGGTGAAAACATAAGTGAGATGCACACTCGCTTCACCGAGATAATTAACTCTCTTAAAGCACTTGGCAAAGATTTTAGCAAGGGAGAAATGACTCAAAAGATTCTTCGGTCACTCACCGACGATTGGGAGGAGAAGACGACCGCCATCGAAGAAGCACAAGATCTCACCAAATAATCGGTTGAGATACAAATGAAAGACCGCAACGAGAAGAGAGTCAAGAAATCCTTGGGGATACACACCGTCACCAATTCGATCAAAGGAGATAGTGATATCGAGGAACAATTGGTGACACATCAATTTAAGGAATTTCTCAAAGAAGAGAAAGAAAGGAGAAAAGAGAAGAAGAAGAGCAAGAGAAAAGAGAAGAAGAAGAAGAAAGCTCCCAAAGCAACTTGGGATAGTTCATCATCTTCATCAATTGAAGGCGAATTCGCCTCGATGTGCTTCATGGCAATAGAAGATGACGAAAGTGAGGTATCTTCTTACTCTAGTCGCGATTCAATTGATTCAAATAATTCAAATGCATATAATGAACTTCAATGTGAATTCAATGAATTGCTTGAAAATTTTGAGAAAATTTGTAAAAAGAATAAACTAGCAAGAAAGAAAATCAATGAGCTACAATCTCAAATTGAATCTATCATGATGAGAAGAATGAATTGCTTGCTAGTCATGATAAAATTGCATTAGAGAACACTCAATTGATTGATGAAATTACAACTCCAAATGCAAAACCTTTATGTAGTAATGATATTCAAGATCTAATTGCTAAGAATGTTCAATTACAAAAGGATCTTGAAAAATTCACAAGAGGAAAGAAAATGCTTGATATGCTCATAGGGAGTCAAAAACAATCTTTAGATAAGCATGGTGTAGGCTATTGTGTAAACAACTACAAAAACCATGTTATTCACACTACTATGAATGGAAAACATTTCTTTGTGAATAAAAGTTCTTCAAGTGTTTGGGCACCTAAGACCAAAATGGTTTGGGTACCAAAGATTAATGTCAAAGGACCCAAAGTTGTTTGGGTACCAAAATCTTCACTTGTAGGTACTTAGAAGAAGGAAAATCGATAGCGATCGACTCAAGGTACAAAAGATCGATTCCAAGCTTCAAGAAAATCATTTGGATCGAATTCATAAAGTCATCGTCGCTATCGAAAGGAGATTGGAACCAATACAATATCGAGGATCAAAAGTTAGGTAATATTTTCAATCCTCTCAATCGTGTTTATTTTAACATTTGGTTCTAATCTAGGGGTATTACATGCTTAATTGATATCATACATCATTGCTTTTAGGCCTTAGTGATAGGGGGACTATATAATGTTATATCATCTAATTAAGGGGGAGAATTATGAAATCTTATACCTTTACATCATATGCTTGTATTGTTTGCATTTGATTGATGTCAAAGGGGGAGAATGATAAGGATTGAGCTTCAATTTACTCATACTATGCACATTCTTAGGGGGAGCATCCTATACATGCATAGTTTACATATATGAAGGGGGAGGAATCATATAGAATAGGGGATAACTTAAATTGAAACTCAAGCATTAAGATATAGATTTGCCATCATCAAAAAGGGGGAGATTGTTGGCTTTTTGGCCTTAATCTATATTAATTTTGATGATTAATTAAACTAATCTTAATCAATCAACCTAATCAATCAAAGTGAGCAAACACGATTACATGCATTGCATATATGTTTGTATACTTGCAATCATCTTAATAGGTTGATCAAGACAATCAAGGAAATGAGCATTGGGACAAGGACATCAAGACTCAAGACTTGTAATCAAAGCTTTGGACGAAGACATGCAACTTTTATATTTATTGAGTCCATAAGGTTTTATGTAAACTTGAGCACTAGGATTCTGTCCCGTCATTTCTCGGTAAACCGAATCTATTTCGGTTAACCAAACTCTGCCTAGTTCGGTCCACCGAACACCTATCGGATAGCTGAATACTTCCCAACAGTGAAACTTAGGTGTTCTCTGGAATTGCCCCAATGGAAGCCCGAATAGCCCTGTATCGGTTTTGAACTTTGCTCCAACGGTCGCATTCAAATCAAGTCCCTAAAGCCCAATTAACTTGATCCACTTCGGACGACCGCACCCACTTCGGTCTACCGAATCCATATTGGCTTTTGGAGCCCAACGGCTATTTAACTTGACCGTTATCAACAAAACAATTTCCCACGCATTGTCAGCGGAATACCCGCGCTACTTTGGTCTACCGAAGTATACACGGTCAACCGAACCTGAGTAGATCAAAGCCCAATCAATTCTACTGTCCACTTTGGAACGGTGAACCGAATGGACTTCGGTAAACCTAATTTAATTAGGGCTAAAAAGCTACTGGAGGTTGGTGAATGGTGATCTGATACTTAATCGGTCAACCAAGTTCTTAGTTCAGACCAATGTTGCGGACTACTGTGTGGATAACGGTCGATCGAATCTGTCTCGATTTCTGGACGAGCTTAAGTCACATCTTGCTTCATTGGTCCATTCACCACCAACTCCCAAACGGCTATATGAGCTTGAAGGCTTATAAATAGGACCTCATTTGGTTGCTTTGGACATCTTGAACACTTCCTTTATATCCAATACTCAAAGCCAAATCATCTCCATCTTCAAGCTCTCAATCCACAACACTCAAGCTTAAACTTCACCACTTGCATATCCAATTCAATATCATATCCAAGTGTGCTCAAGTATAGAGTGTTAGTTAGAGTGTGATTCAACTTCCATATCAAAGAATCAAAGAGTTGTAAAAGCTTCGAGGAAGCTCCCTCTCGGGTTGTTAGAGGAGACACGAGCGAGGCGAGGATTGTTCGCGAGGCTCGGTGTTGTAAACGGCGTTGATCTCGGCCCAGAACGGAGATCGGTTAGTGGAACCGTAAGCGAGGCTCGGGGGATCGAGCGAGGCTTGCGAGGAGGACTAGGACCCGGGTGTGGGTGTCGACCTCTCCAAACTCCAGTGTCAACGATTTTGTGGTTTGCATTGTCTCTTTCCTTAATCATTCGCTTAGTATTTTTAATTCCACATTTTTCTAGAGATTAGAGGGCCACAGATCCTAACACTAAAGTCCGACGGAGAGGTATATCCGTTAGTGTAACGGACACTGCACCGACAAATATATATCTGTTGGTGATGCCCATGTTTCTAGTAGTGTAAGTTCTTCAAATTTAATTGAAGTGCATGATAATTAACGAATAATTGTTTGGTAATTAATCTACCATGTATGGATAAGTCAATAACATGACTAAGATTTACATGCGTGGTAAGTCAAAATTTATCTATAATGTGTGTTTTGTTTGGGTTGTAATCAATTGGTTATGGTTTGGTAAATTTACCTGTTTGGGTAAGTTATTAACATAACTATATCTCATTTGGTAATTTATTCATTGGCTTCAAATTATTTAGTTGATTGTATACATACTGGGCAATCAACTAATCACGGACGGGTAACTTTTTGAACATAGTAGGGTAAATGAATTTATTTTAGGTACTTAACCAAGAGACTGGGTAGTTCAATGTGCAACATGGGTAAGATAAGATTACCATTTATTACTTTAACATTACCTAAAACCCATCTATATGTTAAGTTTTTTAGAATGAGGTAATTACCTAAATCTAAGTTGGTAATTTCTCCAATGGTTTTGGTTAATTTAGTAGACCATATATACTTGGTTTGCGTAAGTAGCGAAAATACTTAGGGGGGATACCAAGGATATTATATCAATCTAGTATAGGTATTTAGGTGTGTAGTATTCAATCAAGTTTGGAAAAACTCGCGTTTTAGGTGGGTAGTATATCAATCTTGTTTGAGTAACCACAATTGAGCAAAGAACAGAATGAAAGTGTTGGATAACAATTAAGTATATAGTAAACTACCCAAAGTAGAACTTGAAAATACCTAAACATTTCACTGGTATTCCCAACTATAAACATAAATAAAGACAGAACACTAAGATTGTAATATGAAACTACCCAATCAATAGCGTGGAAAAACGTAAGCTCCAATTCAAAAATACCTGTACACCAATACGGACCAAAATAAAGCTTTTCTATTAGTTTTACAGCATGAAGTTTTTTTTTCAAAATACGCAAAGTCACAACACCAAAATACCCAAACCATAAACATTAGTTAATATAGAAATACATAAATAATATCATGAAGATACTCGACCTATAACACGAAAATACCTACACTACAACACTAATTACCCAGAATGCAAACAAGCAAACAACAACACCAAATCTCCAAACAATAGAATAAAATTATAATATGAAATTACCCACTGTATAAGTGTATAACACGACGATGCCGATACTACTACACAAAATGCCAATAATGCAGCACACCAGAGGACCAAAAAATCAATTTGTAATTTTGAATCGAAATATTCATCCTTTACAAGTAAACCTATATGATACCAATCGCTTATTTAACAACTCGAAATACCCTTCTAATATTGGCATCTTTGCCACATCTATACTGGTTATAACTCATCTGTTTTTGTGCTCTGAAATCGTCTTGTTCACTTTTATGAATCTTAACTTTTATCAACTATAACTCATCTCTTTCTGCCCATGCTTTATACTCGATGGGTGCAAGGAAACGACAATACGAAACCAAGAAGGGAGTTACATTTTGGAAAGGTTAGAAACTCCAAACAAATCGTCGACATACATCAATCCAACTTGGTTTGGAGTGGCATGCCGTCTTCCACACTCGAACTTGACTTCGTCATCAATCCAACCACCGCCAAACCATAATGACGACTCACTCTAACATCAGCACACACTCTCCTATTGAAGGGCTGATTTTATTAGAAAAAATTGTAATAAGCAAATCAAAGAGGTAAAATAGCAAACCAGAAGAGGTGGAAACCTTGCTTTGGAAGGGTGTTCTATAATATCCCTAACCCTCATTAGAGGTTGAGTGATGGTTAAGAGGGGGTTTGCCTTGGAGAGAGAATGAAGTATCGGTTGGTTTGACTTTGGAGGAGAGAGAAGGTATGGAGGGGACTGTTGGTGGGACGTGAGGGTGGATGGGTTGAGGGATGCTTGGAGGTGTAGGGGTTGAGTGTAGGGTTGTTTTTAAACCAAGCAAACACATTTCGTCGTCGTCTTCTTCCTTCTTCATTTCCATTCCGCTCTCAAAGCATTCATCACTCCTTTCCACAGTTGCTTGAGCTCCGGCGCAAGAGGCGGCATCAGCGTGAGGCGTGCGCATGTCATTGCGTGAGGAGGCGGTCGTGCGTGTGGTTGCTGATCGGAGGTGGCGTTGCGCGAGCGAGGCTCCGACGAGTTCGTCGCTTTCGAGAGGTATGTCGGTTCAATAGTATGGTTTGTTTTGCTCACCTTTGTAAGTATGTTTGTGATCGTCGTTCGGTGGTCAAAGACCTCGTCGGCGTTGAGGGCATCAAGAGATACCTGATAGGTCGGCTGGCTGCCTGTTTTCGATCGACCGCTTGTGTGTTTGGTTCGACTGGTAGCTTATATGACTTATGGATTGTTTGACTATTTTATACATGTTCTTTTTAAGTAGACACCTATCCTTTTTAAGTGGAGATTTGTCCTTTTTATTGTACTCCGATCTGTTCATTTTAAGAAAAGACTTATCCTTTTTAAGTGAAAATTTGTCCTTTTTATTATACGGAAACTTGTTCTTTTTAGGTAGAGACCTATCCTTTTTAAGTGGAGACTTGTCCTTTTTAACCTGAGATTCTGTCCATTTTGTGTAGATGCTTGTCCTTTATAATATGTTACACTGTTCTTTTTAAGTGGAGGTCTTGTCCTTTTAACTTGAGATTTTGTCCCTTGTGTGTAGAGGCGTGTGCTTTATAATATGTTACACTGTTCTTTTTAAGTGGAGGTCTTGTCCTTTATAACCTGAGATTCTATCCTTTTTTAGTGGAGGCTTATCCTTTATAATTTGAGGCTCTGTCCTTTTATTACATTGGACTTCATTGTATGTATATGAGCGCGTTGGTGCGTGGCTTTCTTTTATGAATTATGTTCCATGATATGACATATGCATTAAGACATGGAGAAGTTGCCCTGAGGGATCATGGATCCCAATGCACGATGTTGCATGGCTCTACGGAGCGAGATGACCTGGCGGACTTCGGTCTGGAACTGTCTGATGTTGTGCTCGACGTATGAGGTACCGTCCGATGCTGTGCCAGACGTATGTTGGACCACCGATGTTGTTCCAGCGATGATGGACCGATCTTGTTCTGGCTATGATGGGCCGATGTTGTTCCGGCTATGATTGATGGGCCGATGTTGTTCCGGCTATGTTTTCCTCAGCTGGGCACCTACTGAGATGATGTTCGATGGACCAACCAAGCGACGACTCCGTTGCGGTGGTTTGACAACGAAGTTACATATCTATTTCTTATGGCGCGGACTTTGCAGGCGATCCTTGCCGAACCACATGATTAGTATAGCCGTGTGTGGGGAGCGTCACGTATTGTTCCGTTAGACCGTATGTGCCTACTGTAGGTCTCCGTGGGAGACCCGATGATGATTGTCAGACTGATGTCTTGTTTTACCTTTTGGGGAACTGTTTCCCTTACTATTGATGACATGACATGCTACTAGTATGATAGGTTCATTTGTACTACTGTATTCATATAGGTGAGCTTGACATACGGAGTTTCCTTATGGAAACTCATGCATTGTTGTTGCATGTTTTATTTAAGGACCGTAGTAGGTCCAATTGAGTGGTTACGGCGGGCGTGTGCATTTTGGGACCAGGATCCTCTCGTTTAGACCACTGAGGTCGACATGATTACTTGTACTTCCATTTGTTATATCTAATGTAATCATGTAGCGTTTTGACAAACTTTGATGTAATATGGTACACCGGTTGGATGTTTTATTCAAAGTAATAGTCCCATCTTTTGATTAATGGTCTATGGTATATTTGATGATAAATTTTAAAATTTCCGATGTTTGTGGATGTTACAACTTGGTATCAGAGCGGTCGGTTCCTATGTGGCTCCCAAAGAAATCACCTTTGTAGTAATAGGACATATGCATTTCATCTTTTAGCATGCATTCATGGCCGGAGTTTGTGATTGTTTCTTCTGTCAGATGCCTCCTAGACGCATGAGGAGCTCTCCGCATGAGCACAGTACCAGCGATGCCACTGAGGGCGCGAACTGGGGCAGGTTGGGCGAGTTTCTATAGCGTCAGGCAGCCCAGAATGCGCCAGGCAGCCCAGCATGTGCAGGGCGGGATGGGCGTTGAGCACGATCGTTTTATGCGTGAGCACCCACCGAGTTTTGACGGTAGGAGTGCTCCCGAGGGAGCAGAAGATTGGGTCTTCAAGATGCAGAAGATCTTCCGAGCGATTGGAGTTGCACAGGAGAGGATGGTGGACCTGACAACCTATGTGTTTGATGGCGAGGCACTCAACTGGTGGAGGACCATGTCCACGGTGGTGTTTGAGGACCGTGAGGACGTCAGCTGGGAGGAGTTTCTGGAGGTATTTCATGGGCAATATTTTCCCCAACACGTCAGACCGAAAGAGGGAGGAGTTCATGTCGCTAGAGCAGAAGGTGATGACCCTGGCGAGTTACATCAGTAGGTTCAACGCACTAGAGTGTTACTGCCCCGAGATCTGTGTGACACCTGAGCAGCGCGCGAGGAAGTTCGTGAAGGGACTGAGGCAGCCGCTCCGATCACATGTGATCAACAGTATGTCGCAAACCCTTGCAGACGCGATGAAGCATGCTACCATCATAGAGCAGGACCAGAGGGAGTGTCTTCAGGAGGTGAGGTAGGCACCAGTGAAAACCGGTAATTGAGCAGTTGGCCGTGGAGCAGGGAACCCGGGTAAGAGGCCCAGGTTTGATAGAGGAGTAGCACGTCCGTCCGGAGTGTGTACTTTCTGTGGGAGGTTTCACCCAGGTCAGGAGTACTTCAAGCACACATGCGCTTGCATGGGGTGTGGGCAGATGCGCCACTTTGATCGGGAGTGCCTGAACAGGCAGGGCGAGCCTAGAATGAGGTTTGGGCCACCAGTAGCAGGGAAGAGCGGAGTTAGCCGATCCGATGTTTCACCAGGGCAGGGCAGGAAGACCGGGCGAGTCTTCACCATCCAGGCTGAGGAGGCGAGGGACTCCAACTCCGTGGTGGAAGGTACTCTTTATGTTTTTGGTTTGGTTGCTCGTGTGTTGTTTGATTGCGTTGCCACCCACTCCTTCATTTCAGTGATGTTTGTTGGCGAGTTGGATCAGACCCCTATGTTGCTGACTATTTGTTTGGAGGTCAGTACGCCCATGAGTGAGATGGGCACTGTGGGGAGCTATATTCTCGACACCACGATTGTTTCGGGAGACCATGATTTTCTGGCAAATCTGGTCTTGTTACCGATGGAGGACTTCGACGTCATACTGGGGATGGACTGGCTGTCACAGTATGACAGGCGAGTCTTCTGCTGTGAGAAGAAGATCTTGATTCCGAGGAAGGACTTGCCCAATGTTTTGATCAGAGGGACGAGGAGTAGAGGGGGTCACTTGATTGTGTCTACTCTTAAGGCACAGAAGCTGATACCCCAGGGATGCAAAGCGTTTATGGCCACGCTGGTAGTACCTCATCCTCAGACGAGGAGGCTGGAGGACATTGAGGTAGTGCAGGAGTTCCCAAATGTGTTTCCAGCAGATATTCCCGGGTTACCGCCGCACCAAGGGATTGAGTTCGGCATTGAGTTAGTAGCGGGTACGGCACCTCTGTCGAAGCCTCCGTACCTGATGACACCTATTGAGTTGTCAGAGCTGAAGAAGCAGTTGTAGGATTTGATGGACTCCGGGTTTATCCGGCCGAGCGTTTCACCTTGGGGAGCACCTGTGCTATTTGTGAAGAAGAAGGATGGGTCGTTGCGGATAAGCATCGACTCTAGGATGTTGAATAAGGTTACCGTTAGGAATCAGTACCCTTTGCCTTGGATCGAGGACCTATTTGATTTGTTGCAGTCGGCGAAGGTCTTGTCAAAAATTGATATACGATCAGAATACCATCAGTTGAGGATGAAGGAGGCAGACATCCAGAAGACAGCTTTTCAGACGCGGTACGGGCACTACGAGTTCTTGGTGATGTCGTTTGGACTGACAAATGCACCTGCAACATTCATGGATCTGATGAACAGGACATTCCTGTCGTACCTTGACAGATTTGTCATCATCTTCGTGGACGACATTTTGGTGTACTCCGTAGACAGAGAGCAGCATCGAGAGAACCTGAGGATTATGTTTGGCATCTTGAGGGATCAGCAACTCTATGCCAAGTTTTGGTTGGATTAGGTGGCATTTCTAGGGCATATTGTGTCAGTGGATGAGATTTCGGTGGATCTGGCGAAGGTTGAGGCTGGGAGTCAGTGGAGGGCCCCGACAAGCGTGACAAAGATCAGGAGCTTCGTGGGATTAGTTGGGTATTATAGACGGTTCATTCAGGATTTCTCCATACTTGCTTTGCCGCTGACAGCGTTGACGCAGAAGGGCGTCAAGTTCGTTTGGTCCCAGAAGTGTGAGGACAACTTTCAGGAGCTGAAGAGGTGACTGACGACAACACTGATTTTGACACTACCGAGTGGCAGTGGAGGCTATGTGATTTACAGTGATGCGTCAGGGATTGGCTTGGGTTGTGTACTAATGCAGCATGGGAAGGTGGTCGCGTATGCTTCGAGGCAGCTGAAGGCACAAGAGAAGAACAACCCTACTCATGATTTGGAGTTAGCAGCGGTGGTTCACGTGTTGAAGACCTGACGACATTATCTTCATGGAGAGCAGTTCTAGGTCTTCACAAATCATCAGAGCCTGAAGTATTTATTCTCACAGAAGGAGCTGAATATGAAGCAGTGCAGATGGCTCGAGTTCATTAAGGATTACGACTTCACCATCTCCTATCATCCGGGGAAGGCGAATTCTGTTGCAGATGCACTGAGCAGGAAGGTGGAGGTGTCAGTAACATGTTTGAGCATTCAGGAGTGGAGTCTACTCGAGACGTGGTCAGAGTGGCGGTTGTTCACAGAGGGCTCTGAGGGAGCAGTGATTGCTGGTCTTCGGGTGGAGCCGCAGACCGTCTCACGGGTTGTTCAGGCTCAGCAGGATGTTAGCTGGTCTGTTACAGTTAGCTGCCAGAGATGGACTAGAATTCAGTGTGGGGGTTGATGGTGGTCTGAGGTTCAGGAGTCGGATCTGGGTGCCGAAGGTCGATAGACTGAGCGAGATATACCATTCACCATGGGAGCATGAAGATGTATAAGGACCTACAGCGAAACTTCTAGTGGAAGGGCATGAAGAAGGACATTGCAGAGTTTGTGGACCGATGCTTAGTCTGTCAGCAGGTCAAGATTGAGCATCAGCGACCAGCAGGGCGGATGCAGTGTATTGAGCTGCCAGAGTGGAAGTGAGAGCACGTGACGATGGATTTCGTCACAGGTCTGCCGAAGACGAGGAGATTCCACGATGCGATTTGGGTGATAGTCGATCGACTGACCAAGTCGACACACTTCTTAACGATTACAACCATGTTGCCTTTGGAGGGTCTAGCTAGGTTGTACGTAGAGGATATAGTTAGGTTGGACGGAGTACCAGTGAGCATCATCTCTGATCGAGATCCTAGATTTACTTCCAGATTTTGGGGGAGTCTACAGTAGGCATTGGGGACGCATCTGAGGTTCAGTACTGTGTTCCACCTACAGACAGATGGTCAGTTAGAGAGGACAATTCAGAACCTGGAGGATATGTTGAGAGCACGCACACTTGATTGGGCAGGACATTGGGATGATCACTTGCCGCTGATAGAGTTCGTCTACAACAACAGCTACCATTCTAGTTTTTGGATGACAACATACGAGGTGTTGTACGGGAGGCCTTGAAGATCACTAGTATGTTGGAGTGATGTGGGCGAGAGATAGTTAGTGGGGCCAGAACTCGTGCAGATGTATGCAGAGAAGGTTGATTTGATCAGGAGGAAACTGGCCACGGCATAGAGCCGCCAAAAGAGTTATGTTGATCGACGCAGACGGGTGTTGAGTTTCGAGGTGGGCGACCATGTGTTTCTGAGGATTTCCCCAGCCCGAGGACTGATGAAGTTTGGGAAGAAGGAAAAGCTCAGTCCGAGGTATGTTGGGCCGTTTGAGATCGTCGACCGAGTTGGAGCGGTCGCCTACCGGATTGCTTTGCCACCACAGTTTTCGGGTCTTCACAACGTCTCCCACGTGTCGATGTTGAGGAAGTAGGTTGCAGATCCAGCTCATGTGATTGAGATAGCAGTGCCAGAGATTAAACAGGACTTGTCCCTTGAGGAGAGACCAGTTGAGATTGTCGATCGTATGGATCATCAGCTCAGGAGGAGGACCATTCTGATGGTGAAGGTCAGGTGGCAGCATCACAGCGAGCGCGAGACCACTTGGGAGATCGAGCAGGACGTTCGAAGGCAGTACCCGAAGCTTTTTTGGTGAGTAACTTGTTTTGATTTTGGGACGAAATCCTTTTAAGGTGGGTGGATTGTAATATCCCTAACCCTCATTAGAGGTTAAGTGATGGTTAAGAGGAGGTTTGCCTTGGAGAGAGAAACAAGTATGGGATGCTTTGACTTTGGAGGAGAGAGAAGGTATGGAGGGGAGTGTTGGTGGGACATGAGGGGGGATGGGTTGAGGGATGGTTGGAGGTGTATGGGTGGTGTGTGGGGTTGTTTTTAAACCAAGCAAACACCTTCCTTCTTCTTCTTCTTCTTCTTCTTCCTTCTTCGTTTCCATTCCTCTCACAAAGCATTCATCACTCCTTTCCTCAGTTGCTTGAGCTCCGGTGTAAGAGGCGGCGTCGGCGTGAGGCGTGCAGAGGTCATTGTGCGAGGAGGCGGTCGTGCGTGTTGTTGCTGATCGGAGGTGGCGTTGCGCGAGCGAGGCTCCGACGAGTTCGTCGCTTTCGAGAGGTATGTCGGTTCAATAGTATGGTTTGTTTTGCTCACCTTTGTAAGTATGTTTGTGATCGTCGTTGGGTGGTCAAAGACCTCGTCGGCGTTGAGGGCATCAAGAGATACCCGATAGGTCGGCTGGCTGGCTGTTTTCGATCGACCGCTTGTGTGTTTGGTTCGACTGGTAGCTTATATGACTTATGGATTGTTTGACTATTTTATACATGTTCTTTTTAAGTAGAGACCTCCCTTTTTAAGTGGAGATTTGTCCTTTTTATTGTACTCAGATCTGTTCGTTTTAAGAAAAGACTTATCCTTTTTAAATGGAGATTTGCCCTTTTTATTGTACGATAACCTGTTCTTTTTAGGTAGAGACCTGTCCTTTTTAAGTGGAGACTTGTCTTTTTTAACCTGAGATTCTATCCCTTTTGTGTAGAGGCTTGTCCTTTATAATATGTTACGTTATTCTTTTAAGTGGAGGTCTTGCCCTTTTTCCCCTGAGATTATGTCCTTTTTGTGTAGAGGCTTGTCCTTTATAATATGTTACACTGTTCTTTTGAACTGGAGGTCTTGCCCTTTATAACCTGAGATTCTGTCCTTTTTAAGTGGAGGCTTATCCTTTATAATCTGAGGCTCTGTCCCTTTTATTACATTGGACGACATTATATGTATATGAGGGCGTTGGTGCGTGGATTTCTTTTATGAATTATGTTCCATGTTATGACATATTCATTGAGACATGGAGTAGTAGCCCTGAGGGATCACGGATCCTAATGCACGATGTTGCATGGCTCTACGGAGCAAGATGACCTGGCGGACTTCGGTCCGGAACCATCTGATGTGCCAGACGTATGTTGTACCGTCCGATGTTGTGTCGGACGTATGTTGGACCACCGATGTTGTTCCGGCGATGATGGGCCGATGTTGTTCAGGTTATGATGGGCCGATGTTGTTCCTGCTATGATTGATGGGCCGATGCTGTTTCTGCTATGATTGATGGGTCGATGTTGTTCCGGCTATGTTTTCCTCAGCTGGGCACCTACTGAGATGATGTTCGATGGACCAACCAAGCGACGACTCCATTGGGGTGGTTTGACCACGAAGTTACATATATGTTTCTTGTGGCACGGACTTTGCCGGCGCTGCTTGCCTAACCCCATGATTAGTATAGCCGCGTGTGTGGAGCGTAACGTATTGTTCCGCTAGACCGTATGTGCCTATGGTAGGTCTCCGAGGGTGACCTGATGATGATTGTCGGTCTGATGTCATGTTTTACCCTTCGGGGGAACTGTTTCCCTTGCTGTTGATGACATGACATGCTACTAGTATGATAGGTTCATTTGTACTACTGCATTCATATAGGTGAGCTTGGCATATGGAGTTTCCTTATGGAAACTCAGGCATTGTTGTTGCATATTTTATTTCAAGACCGCAGTAGGTCCAGTTGGGTGGTTACGGCGGGCGTGCACATTTTGGGATCGGGATCATCTCGTTCGGACCACTGAGGTCGACATGATTACTTGTACTTTCTTTTGTTATATCTGATGTAATCATATAGCTTTTTGACAAACTCTGATGTAATATGGTGCACCGGTTGGATGTTTTATTCGAAGTAACAGTTTTGTCTTTTGATTAATGGTCTCTGGTATCTTTGATGATAAATTTTAAAATTTCCGCTGTTTCTGGATGTTACATGTTATTCCCGGGCAAGGTGGTGTTGGTAGGGGATAATATAATGGAATTCTACCCCAAAATGTAAGATGTATTCAAATTCAAAAATTATACTATGTTGCTGCATGGCAGGTCTGACAATACAACTTTTTATAGGGATGGTTAAAATATCATAATTTACAGAGAGCATATGAGTACCATATGTATTGTGTAGAATGATAAATACATTATAGAACGTGTGGTTGTTGTTTTTCTACGTCAGAAATACACATCAACTGCGTGGATTGAGCGTGGGAAGTAAAGTAGGAAGCTTACTTTGCTATAATTAAATGGAGGATTCTTTTTCTCATATTGAAGTGTGGTTGCTTTAGTTGCTTCACAAACCTGCTATCCATGCTCGTTATAAACGTGATGTCTGATTTTAAAAAGTCGTATATCGATTTTAAAAAGTCTTATAGCATAATATACCAAATAAGCTTTTATATATGAGCTTAAATTCAATGACTTCCCTTCTCAATCAATATGTAACTTTATGCCTAGTGTCATTGGAGTATCTACTGAATTGCCATTTCCTTGTCTAAATTTAAGTCATTTGAGTATCATCTGCATTGCAATTTCAAAATCGAACTCTTACATGTACCTAACTTTCAAAGTTGTTTGTAGAATTTGTTGGCATTTTGGCCTCATTAACCTTAATCTCAACAATTAACAAACTAATATGATGTATAATTCCAATTAACACATCTCATAGATCATATTGTCAAATTGCATACATATATATAATATATCCTTAGACTTGTACATGCTCAAAATGAAGAACTAAAACCAAGATCAAGGCTAAAGACTTGTAATCAAAGCTCAAGGAGAAGACATGTAATTTCATTTTATTTCTCTCTTAGGATCAAATGTACACTTAATGCATGAAAGCCAAATCCGTCAACATCAGACGATTAAACATCATTTGATTAACAGATTCCCTCTTGACGGTAGCATGTCAACCCTTACTGGAATTTCCAGTTTGGATGACTGAATACCTTTCGATCATCGAAAATCCATGGGTCAGTAAACTATAAATCCTTACTATAATCTTGATTTTGGTCTATCAACACCAATTCAGTCATCCGAGTTTTCTATTGTTCTAGTTTTTGTCTCCAAGCACATTCCTTGAAAACTCACCAGTTTCGAACGACTGATCTTTCATTGGTTGACCGTTTTTCCTTGTATGCTATTTGTGCGGAGCAACTCCTTCCACGTGTTGATATAGCCATTAGACTCTCAACAGATATTTGATTTCCAACTATTGGTGCAAAAGATAAAATATTTGTTCGGTGGTTCGAAATATTTAATGTTAATTTCGACAGAGTGAAATATTTATGTCAACCAAATTAATTTCGACAAAGCCCGTCTAAATCTTTATTGTTAATTTTCAACGGCTAACAGAACTCCTTTCGGTTAATTATATTTTATTTGGTCAAAATTCAAACAAGTTACTGGAAGTTGTTGATCGGTTATCATACCTACTTTGGGTCAATCGAACTTCAAATTTTGACCAAGTTGACCTTTATTTTCGGACTACCGCTCCTCAAATGGTCAATTGAATTTGTGTACAATTCTGATCGAGCTTAAGTCACATCTTATCTCTTATTGGTCCAAATCTCACCAACGCTCCAAAAATGCTCTATTTTCTTTGAAGCCTATAAATACATCATTTAAGAGACACAAACTAACTCTTTACGCACACCAAGTAATCCTACTCTTTGTGCTCTTAAATATTGAAGCCTTCAAAGCTCCAACAACTCTTAAACTTCATTCAATTCACTCCAAGTCCAATTAATAACTTCGAGTGCATTCAAGTTAGAGTTCAACAACCTTCATTAATTCAAGTGTTGTAAAGCTTTGAGGAAGTTTTATCTTCGCTAAGGCTTGGATTTTAGAGAGGTTTATCTTCAACTCAAAACAAAGAGAGTAGTGGATACTCGAGTAGGGATAGGAGGATTGATAGAAACTCCGGGAGAGTACTAGATCGCGATGGTGGTGATTAAACCTCTATAAATCACCAATGTCATTTTGTAGTCTGCAATTTCTATCTTTTATATTTTGATTCGGCATATTTTAGTGTTTATTGTATTAAATTGATTCACCCCCTCTAGATTAGTGTTTAATTCTACTTACATTTGCTATTAGAGCTTAGGTTTACTCATTTTATCCATTTAGCCGTGGAGAGTAACAATAATCAACCTATGGAAGGATTATCCACTAATATGCCACATTTATTTACTGGGGATAAATATGCTCATTTGAAGAATAGGATGATCCAATGCATTTCTTTAACAATGTGGGTTTTCCTTGGTAGTAGATGCACTCCACCCACTAGTGCTCAATTAGCTCTTCAGTGTGGAGATGAATGCTAGATTAATGATATTTACATGTGGAGTAGATGCTCAAAAGTATGGTGGAATAAGCAGGTGTGACAATTCGTATGTAATATGAAAATTACTTGAATCTCATCATCAAGGATCATCTCGAATGAAGGAAACTAAGGTTGATATTTATATGCATAAATATGAATTATTCTCTATGCAACACGGTAAAAACATAATCTAGATGAACACTCGATTCACTAAGATCACTGACAATTTGAAACATCTTGGCAAGATACTAACCAAAAGTGATAAGGTGTAGAAATCCTTCAATCTCTCTCAAGTGATTGGGAGAGAGAGACAATCACCATCGAGGAAGCTCAAGACCTCAACACATTGAAGATGGAGGATCTCATAGGTGGCGTTGTGCTTTATGAGATCTAAATGAAGGAGAGGAAATAAAAGAAGAGCACCAAAGATAAAGAACAAGCTAGCATCAAAAAGGTCCAATGTGGATGATAGAGATAAGGAGTTTGCAATGATGGATAGAAATTCAAGAAGTATTGGAAGAAGGGGAAGTTCCTAAGAAAAATAAGGGATGATGGACAAAGCTCTAAAGGCCTTACTTGTTACGAATGTAACAAACCTGGACATTACCAGAAAGACTATCCCTCAATCAAGACAAAGGAAAGGGATGAAAGGAAGGAGAGACATGAAATAAAGAAAAGACGAAATGAAGAAAAAGAAAGGAGGCTCAAGAGAAGGGGGAAGAGTGATAAGGAAAAGACGAATGCCCTTATGGCCACTTGGGATGGATCATCTTATTCATAATCTGGTTCATGTAGTGAGTTGGAAAAAGAAGAAGTTCATCCATGCCTCTACACCCAAGATGAAGTTGATGGAGAAATTTGCAGTGCCACCTTATCAAACGAGCAAGATGAGCCCAACACTTGCCAACTCGCCAAACATTGGGAGATAGAGGTATCCTTAACTCATGACATTGATGCAAACTCATATGATGAACTACTTGATTCTTTTCATGAGTGGTTTAAAAATATGAGTTGATGAGGCATAAGAAGAAACTTTCTAGGAATGTTAATCATGATCTCACATACTTAAATGAGTCTCTTTCTAAAGAAAATGATAAGCTTGTCTTCGAGAATGAGAGATTGAAACCTTTAAATATAAAATCTCATGCTAAGGAACTTCAAGATCTTAGAAAATGTAATGATCAATTGAGAAAAAATCTTGAAAAATTCACAAGAGGAAAGAAGATGTTAGACATGTTGCTTGGTAGTCAAATTCAATCTCTAAACAAGCATGGTCTAGGATACAAGCATGAAAAAAAAGAAATCTAGAAGTTATTTTGTTCGTGCTTCAAATGATCTTGTGAAAAAAGAAGTTTTCCTCGAATGTTTGGGTGTCTAAAACCAAACAAGTTTGAGTACCTTAAGTTAACCCCAAAGGACCCAAACAAATGTGGGTACCAAAATCATACTCTTCTTCTTTGGAAGTAGGTGAAGAAGAAGGGGAAGTGGCTCGTTGATAGTGAGTGCTGGAGGCACATGGTAAGGGACCACTCAACGTTCAAAACGTTGAAACCAAAGAAGGGTTGAATCGTCTGATTTTGGGACAATGTAAAGGGACACATTGTCAAAATGGCAATGTTGGTAACGATTCTAGTACTCCCAATACAAAATATGTTTCTTGTTGATGGTTTAAAACATAATTTACTTAGTGTGAGTCAATTTACCGATAAAAAATTCTTAGTGCTTTTTTTATCAACCCATTGTTTACATAATTTGTAAAGCTAGTTTTGAAACCATTTTCAGAGGATATAGATATGGAAATGTTTATGTTGTACATGTTGCTAGAATTGATTCATTCTCCAAAAAGATGTGTTTAGTGGCTTCAAATCATGAATCTTGGTTATGGCATAAGAGGTTAAGCCATAGTAGCATAAGCCAACTACAAAAACCTGCTAAACATGACTTGGTAAGATGATTGTCCAAATTGGAGTAGTTGAAATGAAGAATATAACTCTTCAAGAGATGTCAAGAACCATGCTTTGTGAAAACGATTTTTCAAAGTATTTTTGGTGTAGAGTGGTCAACACTGTTTTTTACATTCTTAATCGTGTTTTGATTCGACCAAATTTGAACAAAACTCCTTTTGAACTTTGGCTTGGCAAACCCCCCAAAAAACTCTTACTTCAAAGCTTTTGGTTCAATTTTTTTGTTCTCAATACGAAGGATAACTTTGACAAGTTTGATGCTAAATCCGATGATGTCATCTTTATAGAATATTCAAGTAGAAGTAAAGCATATAGAGTCTTTAACAAGAGAACTAGCATGTGGCCGAAGTCATGCATGTTCACTTTCAAGAAGAACCATGTAAGGATAATTCTAAACTTGATGTTGAGCTTATTGACCATATTTGTAATGTGGCCTCTCAAGAACAACCCGCAAAGTTACCTCAAAAAAAGCAAGAGCTTTCAAAGGATTAGCACTATAAAAAGATCATCTTAAAGACCTTCTTATTAGTAAGGTATCAAAAGGAGTTGTTACTAGATCTAATGCTCTTGTTGTATGTGATTCTTATGCATTTATATCTCAACTTGAACCTAAGAAAGTAGAAGCGTGTGTGAATGAATTTTGGTTAATGGCTATGCATGAAGGGTTGAACTAATTTACTCATACTGATGTTTGGGAATTTCTTTCAAGACCCAAAGATCAAATGACAATTGACACCAAGTGGATTTTTTGAAACAAACTTGTTGAATTCGGGTAAGTGGTTAGAAACAAAGCTCGATTAGTTGCTCAAGATTATAAACAAGAGAAAGGAATTGACTGAGATAAAAGCAATGCTCTGGTAGCTTGACTAGAAGCCATTAGAATGCTATTAGCATATGCATCATACATGGATTTTAAACCTTCTCAAATGGATGTGAAAAATGCATTTTTGAATGGTTTTATTATGGAAGAGGTTTATGTTAAACAACCACCAAGTTTATGTTGGCTTTTTGGCCTTAATCTATGTTTTGATGATTAAATCAACCTAATGCTAATCACAATTAAATGTAGTGTAGCACACATATTGCATAGCATATATATTACTTTGTGTTAACATTTACAGGTGATCAAGACTCAAGGGAGAAATGAATTTAAGTCAAGACATGTAATCAAGCTATTGAATACATGTAAAAAAATTTGAGTCTTAGGAATCTATGTAATCTTGAGCAGACAAGATTTAAATCCATTCACATAGACACTAGGTTCCTTATAGAAGTCACACACAAAATCTCAGATCAATTGGACTTCAATAAGTCACCCAAACTTAGACGGGAAATCACTAACCCAAACCAGAACTTCCTGTGCAAATTAGGTCGACCGAACCACCTCCGTTCGACCGAATGATCAATTATCCAATAATGATTTAAATAGCTCGACCGGTCGACTGTGACCTTTTCGGTCGACCATCTACACGTGTCATTTGACCATTAGACTTGTCGTATTATACCAACGGTCGTATTCATGTTTTTATCCATACCCCAAAATACGAGTGACCACCGTTCAACCGTGGACCAAGTTTCGGTCGACCAAACATAAATGTTTTGACAACGCCATAGAGTCTGTTAGTTTTCGTTCAACCAACCCAACCATCTTGTTCGACCGTTTGTCCCTGGACTTTTCTGGACATTAATTCTGGAATGTCTGAATGGTCGACCGTCCAACATTTTGTTCGACCCTCAAATTAAGTGAACCTAAGTTACAGCCTTGTTCTTTTGACCAACCCCTATTCGGTCGACCATTTTGTTCCTAGACGTCTTGGGACATTTCTGGACATTATTTCTGGACGTCGTCCGGTCGACCAAACATAAACCAAACAATGCCCTGAGCTTTTCTGTTTTGTGTTTCTTTCAATCTTTTAACACTCATCCCCAATGGTTATAACATCTTAGGAGCTTATAAATAGAGGATCGAACACTTTGTTTAGAGATCTCTCCCACACGCAATTGTCTCATACATTAGAGAGAAGTCTCCCAATCCCAAAAGCTCATACACTACGTTCTAAGCCTAAATTTTACACATTTGATCATACTCAAATTATACTCAAGAATTAGAGAGTGTTGTTCCACTCCACAAATTGTTTTTCAAAGAAGCAACGGTCTTGGTGAAAACCCAAGAAAAATAGTATAGACTTCGGTGAGAGCCCAAAGTGTTCCTTCTCGGATTGTGAGAAGATGAGTCCAAGCTAGGCGAGAATTGTTCGCTACCTTGTTCTGTAAAAGGCTTAATCTCGGCCCGGAACGAGATTGATAGTGAAGACGTAGGCGGAGCTCGCGGAGTTGAGTGAAGCATGCAAGAGAGGAAGTAGGTGGGAGGCCGAACCTCTATAAAATTCACTTTGTCTACTTGTGTGGTTTGCTTGCTTTTCTCTACCTTTTTAATTTCGCTGCATAACTTGTTTAGGAAGAGAATCAAGCTTAAAAGTGGTTAGAGTGAGGGGTCATACATGATCCTACATTTGGTATCAGAGCATAGGTGCTAAACTTCATCTACTTAATCGTAGTTTAGCATGGCTAGCACATCTAATCATGTAGAGGGTTTGTGCACAGCTCGACCTCCTTTGCTTAATGAGTCTAATTATGATTATTGGAAGAATAGAATGAAAATATTCTTAAACTCAAATGACCTTAAGTATTAAATTTTCCTTCAAAATCACTACACACCACCAAGTGAAAAAGATTTATCCTCATTAACTAGAGCTAAAATGAAAGAATATGAAATGAACTCTAGTATAATTAACGTCCTATTTTGTGGCTTAAATAAGGGTGAATACAATAGAATTAAGGAAGGAAGGAGGAAGCTCACAAGCTACTTGGGATGACTCTTCATCACCACCATCATCATCATCATCCTTGCAAAGTAGAAGAGAAGTTGCTCACTCATGCTTCATGACTATTGAGGATGAACAAAGTGAGGTAGATTCTAATTCTTGCTATACTAGATCAATTTCATGCTCAACTAAGTCATATTCTAGTGATAGCTCAATCTCAAATGCTAATGATAAATCATACACATATGAGGAGCTTCAAAATGCATTTCATGAATTAGTTAAACAATATGAGATCATTTGTGATAAAAATAAGAATGCTAGAAAAACTATCAATGATTTCCACAGCTAAATTGAAATAATCATGAATGAAAAGAATGAGGTGATTGCTAGACATGAAGAACATGCCTTAAATCTTGCTAGTCTAAAAGCAACACCTATATATGATGAACAACTAGATCTTTGAACTTGTAATGTGCCATTAAGAAAGGATCTAGAAAGATTCACAAATGGAACCAAAATGCTTGACATACTTCTAGGTAGTCAAAGACAATCATTAGATAAACATGCCTTAGGATACAATGCTAAATTAAAAAACCATGTATCTCATACTACTTTAAATGGCAAGCATTTGTTTGTTAATCAAAGTTCGTTAAGTGTGTGGGCTCCCAAAACCAAAATGGTTTGGGTTCCCAAAGCTAATGTTCAAGGGCCCAAAGTTGTTTGGGTACCTAGATCTACACTTGTAGGTACTTGAAGAAGGATGGGAGATTAGTAGTGACTAGGCAAGCTTGGAAAGTCGAATTCAAAGCCGGTTGCACTATCAAAAGGAAAATTGGAACCACATTTGAGGAATTCAAATTGGGTAACATTCGTTTATCCTCCTAAGCTTAAAAGACTTGGTTCCAATATGAAATTTGTATGCTTAATTGTCATATTTTTATCACTTTCATTGATCAATTAGGATGAGCTCAAATGTAACTCATTAAGGGGGAGAAAAATAAATTTTTTGCCTAACTGATATCATCCATTCCATATCTTATAAATTTGGAGAAAATCACATCCTATTCTTAATTGTCAAATTTTCTAATAGATGTCAAAAGGGGAATAATACATCACATGCTTACATGATTGATATTTGTTTAACGTTAAGACGGGAGAATAAAATTGAACTTTATTGTCATATCCAATGTATATTGATAAGGGGAGCTTAATGAATATCTTTTCAATAGTGTAATGAAGTGGAAAATTAAGGGGGAGCAACTTCATTATAAGACCTCTAAAATTCCATGTTAAATCTTAATTTTGATAGAAGTCAAAGGGGGAGACAATATTAGGGGGTAATTTGAAATTTGCTTAAAAATTGATAAAAACTATGCGCACACATAGGGGGAGCATTTAGATGTATAGTTTACATTTAGAAATTTTAAGTATTAAGATATAGGTTGTCATCATTAAAAAAAGGGAGATTGTTGACTTTTTAGCTTTAATCTATGTTTTCATGATTTAATCAAACTAATCTTAATCACAATCAAATGTAGTGTAACACACATATTGCATAGCATATATATTGCTTTGTGCTAACATCTACGGGTGATCAAGACTCAAGGAAGAAAGGAATTCAAGTCAATACATGTAATAAAGCAATTGAAGATATGTAATTTTATATTTCTTTTGAGTCTTAGGAATCTATGTAATCTTGAGCATGCAAGAGTTAAAATCCATTCACATAAACAGTAGGTTCCTTATAGAAGTCACACACAAAATCTCAAATCAATTCGACTTTAATAAGTCACCCAAACCTAGACCGGAAATCATTAAACCCAAACCAGAACTGCCTCTGCAAATTCAGTCGAGCGAACCACCTCTGTTCGACCGATTGATCAATTATCCAATAGTGATTTAAACAACTCGACTGGTCGACCGTGACCTGTTCGGTCGACCGTCTACACGTGTCATTTGACCGTTAGACTTGTCGTATTATACCAACGATTGTATTCACATTTTTATCCATACCCCAAAATATGAGTGACCACCAGTCGACCGTGGACCTAGTTTCGGGCGACCGAACATAAATGGTTTGACAACCCCATAAAGCATGTTAGTTTTCGGTCGACTGACCCAACCATCTTGTTCGACCGTTTGTTTCTAGACATTAATTATGGAGTGCCTGAATGGTCGACCGTCACATATTTTGTACGACCCTCAAATTAAGTGAACCTAAGTTATAGCCTTGTTTGTTCGGCCGACCCTTGTTCGGTCAACCATTTTGCTCCTAGACGTCTCTGGACACTATTTCTTGACGTCGTCCGGTCGACCGAACTTAACCCGAACAGTGCCCTGAGCTTTTCTGTTTTGTGTTTCTTACACAATCTTTTAACACTCATCCCCAATGGCTTTATCATCTTAGGAGCTTATAAATAGAGGATTCAATACTTTGTTTATCTCCCACACACAATTGTCTCATACATTAGAGAGAAGTCTCCCAATCCCAAAAGCTCATACACTACTCTCTAAGCCTAAATTTCACACCTTTGATCATAGTCAAATCATACTCAAATTGTGCTCAAGAATTAGAGAGTGTTGTTCTACTCCACAAATTGTTTTTCAAAGAAGCAACGATCTGGGTGAAAACCCAAGAAAAATAGTATAGACTTCGGTGAGAGCCCGAAGTGTTCCTTCTCGGATTGTGAGAAGAGGAGTCCAAGCTAGGCGAGGATTGTTCGCTAACTTGTTGTGTAAAAGGCTTAATCTCGGCCCAGAACGACATTGATAGTGAAGACGCAGGTGGAGCTCGTGAAGTCGAGTGAAGCTTGCAAGAGAGGAAGTATGAGGGAGACCGAACCTCTATAAAATTTGCCTTGTCTAGTTGTGTGGTTTGCTTGCTTTTCTCTATTTTTTTAATTCCGCTTCATAACTTGTTTAGCAAGAGAATTAAGTTTAAAAGTGGTTAGACTTAGGTGCCATAGACGATCCTACAGTTTTGTTAATGAAATTTACCAAGATCATCTATTCAAGCTTAAGAAGGTAGGTCAAGGTAAACCCTAAACCCTATTCTCAACAAGTGTTCCTCGATTCCCAAAACAAAATCATAAAACTCATTTGCAACATGAACAAACCGAATAATTAGTCCCATGTCTTGCTTGTTCCCATATTGATATTGCTTTGTTTTGTTTATGCATTTGCTTGTATATCGGTTTTTATGCCTCTTGTTCCGAATTTCTGCGATAAAATTTCACTTCCTTATTGTGTATTTTTGCCTCAACCCATGCTTAATTATAATATTTTTGATTCATGTCAAAAGGTGAACAGAATGGCATAATATGATTAATTGAAACTATATGAAATTCATGCACATTGTAAGGGAGGTTTCTTCTACGTTATGTATATTGATAGGAGCAGTACATTCACAATTAACATTAGTTTTCCATCATCGAAAAAGGTGAGATTGTTGGGTTTTTTGCCTCATTAACCTTACTTTTGATGATTAACAAACTAATATGATGCATAAAGAATTAACACATCACATAGATCATATTGTTAAATTGCATATATATATTGTTAGGTGCTCAAATTGACGAACTAATAAACCTCAAGATCAAGGCACAAGACATGTAATCAAAACTCAAGGAGAAGAGATGTAATTTTCATTTCATTTGAGTCTTAGGATCAAATATACAGTTAATGCACCAAAGCCAAGCCCATCAACATCATACGACCGAACAACATTCGATCACCGATTCCTCTTGACAATAGCATGCCAACCCTTACTGGAATCTCCAGTTCGAACGATTAAACACCTTTTGGTCATCTGAAATCCTTGGGTCAGTAAACTCTAAAGCCTTACTAGAATCTTGATTTTGATCGACCAACATCAATTCGGTCATCAGAATTTTCTATTGTTCTATCTTTTGTCTCCAAGCACATTCCTTGAAAACTCTCCAATTTTGGACAACCGATATTTAATTGGTTGACCGTTTTTACTTCCTGGAATGACTCTTTCCACGTGTTCATAGTCATTAGACTCTTAACGAATATTTGATTTCCAGTTGTTGGCGCAAAAGATAAAATATTTGGCTATGTGGAAATCCACATTTCCAACCACCGAAAGACTTTCGGTCAACGAAATTAATTTGGACAAAGCCCGACCAAATCTTTACTGTTAATTTTAGATGGCTGACTGAACTCCTTTTGGTTAACTGAATTTATTTGGTCGAAATTTAAAAAAGTTACTACAAGTTGGTGATCGGTTATCCGACCTACTTTTTGTCGACCGAAGTCAGCCTTTATTTTTGTATTTCAACTTATCCAAAGCATTTTACAATTTCTTTTAGCAAGTGAAAGAATTAATTTAGGGGTAAATCTCAATTTGTCCTCAAGACTATTGATTCAAATCCACTTTGCACAATGTGCTTTGGAAATAGGCACTTACTCCCCCCCCCCCCCCCAACATTTTGTTATTTTGCCCCTATCCAAATTTTCTTCCAAAAATACCCTTGTTATTGAAAGATAATGTTTCTTCTTTTTCTAAAACATCTCTCTTTAATTCGTTTCCATTCTTTTTCAGAATGAAGTGAAAAAGGAAAAAATTAAAATGGTAAAATGAAATCTTACCATATAAAGTTTAGGACAATTTGGGAAGAATTGAAGAGGAAGCTAAACGGACAAAATAACAAATGTGAGGAGGGTGAGTGCCTATTTCCAAAAGACAGGGGTTGCAAAGGGTAAATGAATCAAAGGTCAAGGGGCAAACTACATTTTACCCCAGTTTTAATTATTAAGGTGGGATAGTTCAACTAATTATTTATTCTTTCTGTATTCCCTGTTGGATTTTGGGTTTGATTGGTACTAGATCAAATCCAAATTTGAACCAAATTTGATCTCCGATTTGATTCGAATTTACATAAATTTAGAATTAGGAGTATGTTACGAAAATGACAGAAAATAAAAATAAAGCTAAATGTATGAAAAACTAATGGTTTCTTAAAGTTCACGGGGAAGTACTACAAAACAATAGTATAGAGGGGTTGATTCTCACAATTTAAAATTTAGAGGGACAAAGTAGAATTGAGACATAGTTGAGGGGATCAAATTGTAATTAACCTTTTTTATCCTTTCTTCACTTGTTGCTTTGATGCGTTTTCATATCACATTTGCCGAAGAGAGATGCCAAACAATGCTAACTATTTATCATATGGCTCAAACTCTTCAACGATGTCTTCGAATCTACTTTCTTTTATATGCATTCCCTTCATACTTATCCTATTGATAATGTGAAGCAGGTTAATTTGGTGAAGTTGTCGTCTAACCGGACAAAGACGTCTACTCAACATTTGTTTAGCTTTTCCCTCTCATCCTTTAGGGTGATTTGCTTTGGTGCACTTCAAAAGTGGCATAATTGTGTCTTTACACCAGTATTTTCACTATTATCTTGCGTGCACCTACATTTCATTACAAATTACTTGAGTACCCTCCGTTGTTTGAGGGGTCCTGTTAGACCCTAACCCATGTTTAGGCTAATCCCGTGATTAGTGGGGGGATTAGCATGGGGAAGAGGAGGAGAATAGTGTCTGGTTGTATGGTGTGATGGGGTAGGAGTGTAGGGTGATGGGTTGGATGGGTTTTGTGCTTGGTTGGGAGGCAAAACCACACCCATCTCTCACTCTCTCTCACTCTTGCATTCTCTCACCCTTTCTTCTTCTCTTCCGTCGACCAGGAGACGTGGAGGTTGCTCCGGCGTGACGCGCGGAGGTCGGTGTGCGAGGAAGTGCGCGTGCGGTCACGGTTTCTCCGGCGGCCGCCGTTGATCACACATTTGAGGTATGTCAGTTCTTAGTTTGATTTGTTGTTGCTCACCCTCGTGGGAGGGTTGTGTTGGTCGGTCGAGGAGGTCGGAGACCTCTTCGGCGTTGTTTTCCGTGGAAAACCTCGGCTGGCGCGAGGTAGAAGACGACCAATGGTCGACCGGGCCCTTCGGGCCGTCGACCGAAGTAGTGTATTTTTATTTATCTGTTGTGTTTTGGTCGATTGGTTCCTTGTGTTCGGTCGACCGGAACTTAAGTGTACTGGTATTATGCATCTGTTTGCGGTCGACCGTTTTGACGTAGAAATAATAGGTTGACCATGTTAGTTTTCGGTAGACCGAAACCCCTGAGTCGGTCGACCGATAGTTTTGAAATTAATGTTGACCAGACTCCGGATTTTGACCTCGTTTCGGTAGACCGATTTTAGACCTTCGGCAGACCGTTAGGACTTATGTTTTGCGCAAATAGTTCAACCATTGCAGACGCTTCCGTCGACCGATTCCCTTGTGGAAGCGGTCGATCGAGTTGTCACTTTCGGTCGACTGATTCCCTTCAGGAAAATGGTCGACCGAGTTGTCTCTTTCAGTCGACCGTTTTGCACAGGACAGAATTCCTGGGTCCAATTAGGATGCCAACTCTGTCCACGGAAGCCCGTGTCCTCGCCTTGTGCGTGAGCCGGGAGGTGACGGTGGGCGCGTTACACGTGCCTGCCTGGGGACCGCCGTGTGGAAGAGTGTGGGTGTCTGGGACGCGTCACCTCCATGTATGGATCGTGACTATTTTGATGGATTGATTGGACTCATTGCAGAGTAGCAGACTTGAGGGATCGCGGATCCCAATGCGTGTTGACGCATGGCTCATGGAGCATTATGACCCTGCAGACTACGGTTTAGACGCGTCCGATGTTGTGTCGGACGTATGTTGTACCGCCGATGTTGTGTCGGCGATGCCGTCGAGGTTGTTGCCCGCGATGATGGTGCCGACGATGTTCCGGCCTGTGGTTGTGTCGTCCGAGTTTGTGCCGGACGTATGTTGTACCACCGATGTTGTGTCGGCGATGCCGCTGAGGTTGTTCCAGCGATGATCCTCGATTGGGCACCTATCCTGGGATGTTGACCGACCGGGCTACGGCTCCGTCGAAGGTGGTGTTGACCACATGGTTCTTTACGCAGAAGTGCGGACGCTCCTCACCGATCCATTTGGCTCGAGTAGTCACGTGTGGGGCGACGCGTCGCGTACTGTCCGTAAGACCGTATGTGCCTACGGTAGGTTTCCGAGGGAGACCCGTCGTTGTTGTTGTTGGATTGATGTCCTTGTGGACCCCGTCGAGGGTCGTGGTTGTTGGACTTAGGTCCCGTTTACCCTGTTGAGGGACTTGATGCATTGCAGCTGTGACATGACATGCTACTAGTATGATAGGTTCATTTACCGTACTATTGCATGCATATAGGTGAGCTTGGCATACGGGGTTCCCTAATGGGAAACTCAGGCATCGTTGTTTGATTCATGTTTCAGGACCGCAGTAGGTTCTGTCGGGTGGTGACCGCGGGCGCACTCATTTTGGGGTCAGGATCCTCATCGGACTCTTCGAGGTCGTCGTGATTACTTTATCTGTCTTTTCATTGTATTGTTGTAATCACGCGTTTTGACAAACTTTGTTGTATTATTGGTGCACCGACGGTTGATTTATTGAGTGACATTCCCGTTGATGAGTTTATTCTGATATTCTCTTGATTGTTTAAATTTTTAAAATTTCCGCTGTTTCGGGATGTTACAAGTCCACTTCATTACCAATGTCTTTAAATTTTTAACAAAAAACACCATCTAAAATTAAAATGTCCTTAATGTCAAATATAATAACAAAAAAAAACAAAACCCACTAATCCCCCTCTGCCTCAGTCTCTTCTCTCTCTCTCTCTTTCTCCAATTCTCTCTCCACTTTTCTCCTCACTCAACCCATTCCCCCACCCATATTGTCATCGTTGCCGGGATCTTGAAGGAAATTCAATGCTCTTGTGAGGTTGATGTGGTGTTTACATGCTGGTCAATCGAATTGTCAAATATCGAAGCGTGCAATCAAGTGGTATTGGTTATGCAAAAAACTAAGCCCCCATTGGCTATTTTGGTTTCTGAAAAGAAATTAAAGGAAAAAAGAAAACAGTTAGGACTAATTTAAACCATCGTTGGATCCTATCAAAATTGGGTTTGTCGCTGGCGACGACGACAAAAGGGGGTCGAGAATGGGTAGTGTGATGAGAATTGGAGAGAGAGAGAGAGCGGAGAGAGAATGAGAGAGAGAAGAGAAGACATAAGAGAAGAGAGAGGCGGAGGGAGATTGGATTTGGGTTTTCTGTTTTTTTGTTTAACGTTAAGAACATTTTAATTTTAGATGATTTTTTATGAAAAATTCAAACGACGACGTTGACGAAGTGGGTCCGACAAATGGTGAAGATGCACCCAAGCAAGTTATATTGAAATGTAAGTGCACACAAGATAAAAACGTGAAAGTAAAGACCCAATTATAACGCTTTTGAGGTGCATCCAACCAAATGGCTCATGCTTATCTCTTCAATATACGTTGGGAGTCAATGGAGTCGAGCGAAGCCACATGGATAGAACCGAGAGAAAGTAAAGGCCCAGAAGAATAAGAATTATGAGTTATTAATGCAGTTAACGTATGCAAAGGATGAAGGACCGGCATTGGAAAGGCGGTTCAAAAGCCGATAATGCGGATGTTGTTTTGAGAAATTATGGTTGGTTAGGTCGACATCAAAAACTAGGAGCTGCTATGTATGTGCGCCAGACCCTGTAAGTGTATATGGTTTCGTATAAGGTCATCACTAACCATGACCTAGACGACCTTGTCATCAGTTCTCTCTCTTCAAAATCAGTTTTCTCTCTTCCACATCAGTTTTCTCTTTCCTCAACCCACTTTCTTCTCTTTCCTATATTATTCATCTCTTAACCACAGCCCAACACAACCCACAACAACTTATCTCTCCTCCACATCATTTCGGGATCCATCTTGGTAAAAATTTAAAAAAAATTAATTTTTTTTCTAAAAAATCAAAACAATTATAAAACGTATTTTCAAAAAAACAAATTTTAAAAAAACTAAAACAAAAAATTCTAAAAATCAAAACAAAAAACGAAAAAACAAAAAAATTATTTTTTTATTTGGCGACCCGGGCGTTTCAACGCCCGGGTCGATGACCTGGTCGAAGATGACCAGGTCATCTTCGGATGACCGGGTCATCACCTGAAAGTTGCCCCCGTAAGGGGTGCTCTAAGTGTTGGGTGTAACGATTTTAAATAGTGTCCCAACAACTTTATGAAATAAATTAAGGTGCTTTGGAGTGACACTCGAGCAAAAATGCGTTCATTTCTTTTTTGTGCAGTTGTTAGAGCTTGTAGTCTTGTAGATTAGAGAAACAAAATCAAGGAATTCTCATCACCTATTAAACCTATTATATTGGAGCTACCACTTAAAACATTAGGTCACCAAACCACTGGTGGTGGTGGCAGTATGTGTGAAAAATGTATCGTAATGATTATTAAATAAATTAAATTATTTCTCAAGTTGGTGAGGCTCATATAATATTTCGGATTCTTCCCATATCCTTGATATCAATTATTAATTTGCTAAATTATTGGTTTGAGGTAGCAGGGCAACATGCAATCACTATAAATTGCCCCTGGCATCTTAGTAATATCTATGTTGACTTCGATAATCACGTCGTCGTCATGCTAGGGAACAACCATTTGCTTCATGTATAAGTATATGGGGGGAGAGTGCTTTGTTGTTGTCATATCCAGAGAATCTTCTTGTCATCTTATTGGAGTTGCCAATTGCCATATACCATAAGGGCATATATGGCAACCAATTATATATTACTTTGTGTACTCTACGAAGGATTGCTTGCATAGCCGTCTCCTTGACATAAAAGTCCACTTCTCAATGTTGATTGATGAACAAGACAATGACACGAGGACAAAAGCGTTTTAATCAAACTAATTAATCAAAATATTTTCTTAACAACATTAGGGTTTTTTGTATTGATAATGTCCGTAAGTGTGAGATCCTAATCCTAATTGTGCCATAATGTTGTTTAGGTGGTGATTATGGGGAGATGGAGATGGACGGCTGGGATTGGAAGTTGATGGATAGAGGGTGGAGATGGATGAAGGGATGGGATGATTTGGTTTTGAGATGGATGGTTGAGATTGGAGGAGGAGATATTTAGGTGAGATTTTCCCTCTCTCTCTCACACCTCTCCCTCGTCTCTCTCTCTCTCTCTCACGTTCCCTCTCCCGTAGGTTGAGCTCCGGAGAGGAAGAAGAGTTGATCTCCGGCGAGAGGTGGTCGGCTCCGGTTGGTGGGTGGAGGTGAGTTGGGTTGTGTGCTATTTCGTCCCTTTTGCTTGGATCCTCTCCCTCGACATAACTCGTTTCGGTGGTCTTGGTTGCTCCGGTTGGGTGGTGGAGGTTGACGGAGGTGGAATCCCGAGTGTGGATCGTCGAGAGGTGTTGATCGTGGTTTGGTCGCGATGATCGTCGACGGATCGTGATTTTTGGAGGCGTGCTCATGGAGGCGTCTTCGTGGTTCTTCAAAGGTTTCTTCAAACCTTCTGGTATGTCAAGCTCGCTCACTTAAGTAGTGTGAGTATTTGGAAGTCGACGGTAGGCGTCTTCGTGGCCTTCCGGCTCGTTGCAAGTAATCGTGCAGCAGATTTCACTACCTGATCAGTCGACCGGTTGGTGCAAACGGTCGACCGTTCGTGAAGAGAATTCAGGTTCTGCGTCGAATCGGTCGAACGATGCCCCAGGGGCGGTCGACCGATTGTGCGTGGGAGGCAAGCCTAGGGAGTTTCGGTCGAACGGGTCCCCTTGCCGTTCCACCGTGTGCACCGTCATGGGTCGGATAGGGCGTTGACCATCTAAACGGTCGACCACCTGTATGACTTCGTCCGACCGTGACTTAAGTGGACTTAGTGGTCGGTTCGATCGAAGGTGGTTTCGGTCGATCGGACTTGTTGTTGAGCGTGGGGGAACGCTCTGGTGGAATTCGGTCGACCGAGAGTGCTCGGGCGTTCGACCGGATTCGTGGTGCGAGTGAGGGATTATTCCCTGGTGGGATTCGGTCGACCGAGAGTGTGCGGGGGTTCGACCGAATTCGTTGTGGAGATTGTGGGATTTGTCCCTGGTGACTTTCGGTCGAACGAGGCCCCTTTGCCGTTCGACCGATTGGTTGTTTTGTTCGTTGAACCTGGGAGTTGACCATCTAAATGGTCGACCATCCTTTGACTTTGGTTCGATCGAACGAGTACTGTTGGTGGGAATCGGTCGACCGAGGGAGTGTCGGTCGAGGCGATTGCCCAGTGTTTTCGTGATTCGGTCGACCGTGACTTTTGTTCGGTCGTTGTATAGTCTTTTGATGTAATCACAACTTTTGCAATACTCTGATGTACATATATGTATGATATATGTTGGTGCACTTGTTTCCCTTATTGGAGTAATATCCTCTGTTGATTGTGTGTTATTTAAATTTTCCACTGTTTGAGGATGTTACAACTTGGTATCAGACCGGTCGGTTCCGGTGTCCTTATCCAAAGAAACCACCATTAGAGTTTTAGAGTCTGCATTAGTTCATGCATTTATGGTTTTGATGTGTGATGTTTTCCTTGTGTGTAGATGCCTCTGAGACGTGTGAGACCTCCCCCACGGGACCGTAGCACCAGCGGTGAGACTGGGGCACAGACTGGGCAGAGGAGCGGTGGATGCTCTATGACACGGTGGGGCGACTGGGTGCGATGTTGGATCGCCAGTCAGGCAGAGGAGAGCCAGCAGCGGCAGGAGCGATGCTCGACCGCTTTATGAGACAGCACCCGCCTACCTTTGATGGTAGAGGAGAGTCTGAGGCTGCAGAGGACTGGGTCCTGAAGATTTAGGAGATCCTTCAGGCGATTGAGTGTCTGCCTGAGAGGCAGGCAGGCTTGGCAGCGTATGTGTTGGGCGGTGACGCGTGCAACTGGTGGAGGATCACATCTGCAGTGGTGTTTGAGGGCAGGATTGAGATTAGCTGGGTGGAATTCCTGCGGGAGTTCAATGAGCAGTATTTCCCAGAGCATGTCAGAGATGGGAGGAGAGAGGAGTTTATGACCCTCGAGCAGGGATAGGCGACCCTGACTGAGTATACCCGGAGGTTCAACGCGCTGGAGCGTTACTGTCCGGAGATCTGTGTGACGCCGCTGCAGAGGGCGAGGAAGTTTATACGGGGGCTGAGGAAGCACCTCTGTACTCAGGTGACATACAATATGCCACAGATGTTGGCCGATGCCGTAAGGGTTGCGTCGATCATTCACCAGGATTACCAACAGAATTATGCTGAGGCCATGAGAGCACCGGGGAAGGTCAGTGGACGTCCGGGTGCCCCGCTAGCAGGGAACCCGGGCAAGAGGCCCCGGATTGGAGGCGGTCGATCACGTCAGCCTGAGGCGTGCAGGGGTTGTGGTAGAGTTCACTACGGAGAGTGTTGGGCCGCGGAGTTTGTCACGGGTGTGGCAAGCCGGCCATTTTGTGAGAGACTGTCCGAGTGGGCCAGACGGGTTCAAGCAGGCATTCAGGGCCACCAACAGCAGGCAGAGGTGGAGGTCACCGACCTTTTGCGCCGCCACAGTAGGGTCAAAGGACTGGACGGGTCTTTACCATCCAGGCGGATGAGGCGAGGGACGTCAGCACGGTGGTGGAAGGTACGCTCTTTGTTGATGGGTTGAGTGTGAGAGTGTTGTTTGACTGTGGGGCCACACGCTCGTTCATTTCGGAGCGATTTGCGAGCATGTTGGGTCGTAGCCTTGCGATGTTGACTGCCAAGTTGGAAGTCAGCACACCCTTGGGTCTGGTGGGCATTGTGGGGAGCTTCTTCCCCAGCGTCACGATTGTTTTAGAAAATCAGGAGTTTCCGGCTGACCTGATCTTGCCGCCGATGGAGGACTTCGACGTCATACTGGGTATGGATTGGCTATCTCAGTACGATGTGCGAGTTTGTGCCAGGAGAAGACGATTCTGATCCCGAGGAAGGGTCTACCTGATGTGCTGATCAGGGGGACGAAGGACAGAGTAGGCAGAGTAGTCGTATCAGCATTGAGGGCACAGAAGTTGTTGCAGCAAGGTTGCAGAGCCTTCGTGGCCACTCTGGTAGTTCCAGATCCGAGGAGATTGGAGGACATTGAGATAGTTCAGGAGTTTCCAGAGGTCGTTGCAGATGATGTCTCCGGGTTGCCGCCTCAGAGAGAGATCGAGTTTGGGATTGATTTAGTGGTTGGGACTACACCGCAGTTGAAGGCGCAGTTGAAGAAGCAGTTGCAGGATCTGATGGATACAAGGTTTATCCGCCCCAGTGTCTCACCTTGGGGAGCACCGGTACTCTTCGTGAAGAAGAAGGATGGATCGCTGCGGATGTGTATTGACTACTGGATGCTGAACAAGGTTTCCGTTAGGAATCAGTATCCCTTGCCCAGGATCAAGGACCTGCTTGACCAGTTGCAATCAGCGAAGGTCTTCTCGAAGATTGATCTGCGATCCGGTTATCATTAGTTGAGGATCAGAGAGGCAGATGTGCAGAAGGCAACGTTCAGGACGAGGTACGGGCATTACGAGTTTTTGGTGATGTCGTTTGGGTTGACGAACGTGCCTGCAACGTTTATGGATTTGATGAACAGGACGTTCAGTCAGTACCTCGATCGGTTTTTGATTGTCTTCGTGGACGATATTTTGGTCTATTCGCCAGATGTGGAGCAGCATCGAGAGCACTTGAGAGTGGTACTTGGCATTTTGAGGGACCATCAGTTGTATGCCAACCTTTCGAAGTGCGAGTTTTGGCTGAGCAGTGTCGCCTTTCTGGGACACATCATATCGGGAGCTGGGATTTCAGTGGATCCAGCGAAGGTTGAGGCCGTGACGCAGTGGAGAGCCCCTACTAGTGTGGCGGAGATCAGGAGTTTCGTGGGTCTGGCGGGGTAGTATCGCCGTTTTATTCAGGATTTCTCCAGGTTGGCTTCGCCGTTGACGGCTTTGACGCGGAAGGGCGTCAAGTTTGTGTGGTCCCAGAAGTGCGAGGACAGTTTCTAGGAACTGAAGAGTCTACTGACGACTGCTCCAGTTCTGACATTTCCCAGTGGCAGTGGTAGATTTCTGATTAACAGTGACGCGTTGGCGTTGGACTGAGATGCGTACTCATGCAGCACGGGCAGGTGGTTGCATATGCTTCGAGGCAGCTGAAGGTGCACGAGAGGAACTACCCCACTCATGATTTGGAGTTAGCGGCAGTCGTGCATGCTTTGAAGACTTGGAGGCATTACCTGTATGGCGAGCAGTTCAAGGTGTTCACAGATTATCAGGGCCTGAAGTATCTGTTTTCGCAGAAGGAGCTGAATATGAGGCAGCGTAGATGGCTCGAACTAATTATGGATTATGATTTCACCATCTCGTACCATCCGGGGAAGGCGAATTCGGTTGCTGATGCCTTGAGCAGGAAGGTGGAGGTTACAGCAGCAGGTATTTGTATCGAGGAGTGGAAGCTGCTTGAGGCGTTGACCGAATGGAGACCGTTCACCGATGAGTCGCGAGGTGCAGTGATTGCTAGGCTGAGAGTGGAGCCTCAGTTGGTCTCGAGTATTGTTCAGGCTTAGAGTGCGGATGATGAGTTGGCTGGGTTGTTACAGTTAGCTGCCACAAATAGGTCAGACTTCAGTATTGGAGTTTATGGTGGGCTGAGGTTCAGAGGTCGTGTCTGGGTGCCGAAGGGAGGGGATCTGAGGAAGGATATTCTGGAGGAGGCGCACAGATCCCATTATTCGATCCACCCGGGCAGCACGAAGATGTATAGAGAACTTCAGAGGAATTTTTGGTGGAAGAGGATGAAGACGGAGATCGTAGAGTTCGTTGACAGATGTCTTATTTGTCAGCAGGTGAAGATTGAGCACCAGAGACCTGCAGGGCCGATGCAGAGGATTGAGCTTCCAGAGTGGAAGTGGGAGCACGTGACGATGGATTTTGTCACCGGGATGCCAAGGACGAGGGGATTCCATGATGCGATTTGGGTTATAGTCGATCGACTGACCAAGTCGGCGCACTTCTTAGCTATCCGGACCACATTACCTCTGGAGGGTCTAGCTAAGTTGTATATTTAGGAGATCGTCAGATTGCACGGGGTGCCCATGAGTATTATTTCGGATCGAGATCCGAGGTTCACTTCCAGATTCTGGGGGAGTTTGTAGCAGGCCTAAGGGATTCAGTTGAAGTTCAATATGGCATTTCATCCGCAGACAGACGGTCAGTCTGAGAGGACCATCCAGACGTTAGAGGATATGTTGCGAGCGTGTACTCTGGATTGGGTAGGTCATTGGGACGAGCATTTGCCGTTGATCGAGTTTGCCTACAACAACAGCTACCATTCGAGCATTGGGATGACACCGTACGAGGCTCTGTACGGGAGACCATGTAGATCACCAGTATGCTAGAGTGATGTAGGCGAGAGACAGCTAGTTGGTCCTTAGATTGTGCAGATGTATGCTGAAAAGGTAGATGTGATCAGGCAGAGACTAGCGACAACTCAGAACAGGCAGAAGAGCTACGCTGATAGGCGTAGACGAGAGCTGAGGTTTGAGGTAGGTGATCATGTCTTCCTGAAGATTTCACCATCTCGAGGAGTGATGAGGTTCGGGAATAAAGGAAAGCTCAGTCCGAGGTATGTCCGACCGTTTGAGATTCTCGATCGGGTTGGAGAGGTTGCCTACAGGTTGCGCTGCCGCCACAGTTTTTGGGTCTTCACAACGTCTTCCATGTTTCGATGTTGAGGAAGTACACAGCGGATCCTTCTCATGTGATTCAGTTGGAGGTTCCAGAGATCCGTCAAGATTTGTCTCTTAAGGAGAGACCAGTTGAGATTGTGGATCGGATGGAACATCAGTTGAGGAGGACCATTCCTATGGTGAAGGTCAGATGGCAGCACCACAGCGAGCGAGAGGCCACTTGAGAGATTGAGGAGGAGGTCCGGAAGGAGTTCCCGGAGTTGTTTGGTGAGCTTCAGTTTTAATTTCGAGGACGAAATTCTTTTAGGAGGGAGGATTGTGAGATCCTAATCCTAATTGTGCCTTAATGTTGTTTAGGTGGTGATTAGGGGGAGATGGAGATGGACGGCTGGGATTGGAAGTTGATGGATGGAGGGTGGAGATGGAGTGGAGATGGATGAAGGGATGGGATGATTTGGTTTTGAGATGGATGGTTGAGATTGGAGGAGGACGAGATATTTAGGTGAGATTTTCCCTCTCTCTCTCACTCTTACCTCTCCCTCGTCTCTCTCTCTCACGTTCCCTCTCCCGTAGGTTGAGCTCCGGCGAGGAAGAAGAGTTGATCTCCGGCGAGAGGTGGTCGGCTCCGGTTGGTGGGTGGAGGTGTGTTGGGTTGTGTGCTATTCCGTCTCTTTTGCTTGGATCCTCTCCCTCGACCGAACTCGTTTTGGTGGTCTTGGTTGCTCCGGTTGGGTGGTGGACGTTGACGGAGGTGGAATCCCGAGTGTGGATCGTCGAGAGGTGTTGATCGTGGTTTGGTCGCGAGGATCGTCGACGGATCATGATTTTTGGAGGCGTGCTCGTGGAGGCGTCTTCGTGGTTCTTCAAAGGTTTCTTCAAACCTTCTGGTATGTCAAGCTCGCTCACTTAAGTAGTGTGAGTATTTGGAAGTCGACGGTAGGCCTTCCGGCTCGTTCCAAGTAATCGTGCAGCAGATTTCACTACCTGATCGGTCGACCGGTTGGTGCAAACGGTCGACCGTTCGTGAAGAGAATTCGGGTTCTGCCTCGAATCGGTCGAACGATACCCCAGGGGCGGTCGACCGATTGTGCGTGGGAGGCATACAACGGCAGGGGGGAGTTTCGGTCGAACGGGTCCCCCCAGCCGTTCCACCTTGTGCACTGATTGATCGTTTTATATTTAACCGCAAGTGCACGGCCGCGTTGAAGCGGTGGCAAATACGGGTCGTCCACTGGGAGGTGTGTCGACACTTGGTTTATTCGAAGGCGAGAGGTAAAAAGAAGGGAGAAAGATGTATTACACTAATCTAAACTACAAAGCTGAAATGAAATGCAAAGGAAATGAAGATAAGCAATAAAACTAAACCCCAAAGGGGGTAGAGAAATGATGTGAACATAAAGATGTGTGTGTGTGTGTTCAATTAAGCTCTTCACAACATGTAGTGCATGAAATCATAAAACTACATCCAATCTTGCCTCTACATGAATTAAGATAAGACTACATCATTAAAACATACAAGACAATGATTGGAATGAAGCTACATGAACTCAAGTATAAAGACTAGACCCTACTATGCCTCCACATGAATTAAGATGACTACATCATTAAAACATACAAGACATTAGCTAAGGAAAAGGCAACAAGAGTACATACACTACAAATTGTGTTTCCAACATTAACTTCATCCATATCCTAACCTTATCATTCCCCATAAAATAGGTCCACTAATCAAAGCATAAGCTAAGCTTCATTCAAGAGCATTAGCATATCAAAGATAAGAGTGGAGACCCATTAGATGGTTATGGAAATCATATAAAGCTCAAGGGATAAAAATAACACACACTTAATACACTACATTATTATATCACATATTTCTCCACCCCCCAAATGGGGATGGAACTACTCACTACTCATTACACTAACTAATTTAGCAAAGGAAAACATAATACTGAAATGAAATTTATACTACTTAAGCAAGAAATATTAAAGAAGCATAAAACTAAACAAACAAACAAGCATGCAAATGAAAGGAAATTAAACTAAGAGAGAAACAACATCATTAAGAGAAAACTTATATTATTAACTCACTCAATTACAAGTAGCTCTTCCTCCACTAGAGTTTTGCTTCAAGGCTTCACTCTTAGTAGGGAAGATGGCCACCAAGAGGGAGATGGATACAATGGGAGGTGAAGAGTTCTATTTATAAGCATGGAAAAAGCTAATCCGGGACAATCCCCCGATGTGGGACTAAACCAATACCAAAAATAGCCTAAATACATGATAATACAAGTCCAGGAAGAATCTTGGCTGATTTGGGCTTAACCAGACCGCCAATTGGCGGTTCCAGACCGCCAATTGGCGGCCTATAAAGCCCAGATCCGGCTGGGTCTTCTGGTGGGTTTGCCTTGGTGTGTTTCTTGGTCTTGGATGCATCTAGCTGGTTTAGTGGAGCTCCGACCAGAATCGAATTGACAAAATACTCCTCATGATGGTGTGGAGTTTCCTGTTTTGCTCTTAGGTCCTTCTGTCTTACGATCAGGTCCTTCCCCCTTGCATCTTGGTCCCCAGGTCTCACAATTAGGTCCTTTTTTCCTGCTTTTGGGTCCTTTCATGGCTCTTCTCTTCAAACCTCTTTATTTCTGAAAACTAAACATAAAACTCGTCACATAGCATTGCTTAGGTGTAAGATAATGGATATAAGGTACAAATATAAGCATGAAATGATGTCAATCAAATACCCCCACACCTAAGTTTTTGCTAGTCTCGAGCAAAACAAAGAAAGGAAAAAGCATACGAAAAAACAAGAAATCCTAACTCACTTTCGTAGGAATCACGGTTGCACTTAGCATGTGCAACAAGCCGTTAAACCTCCTTGTTGCCAAGGAGGAGGAGTGGTGTCTCCTGAGGGTTTTCAGCGGATATACCCACAAAATCCGAACAAGATGCATTAATCAATCTAGCTACACGACTCATTGGACTTATTTTGTCGATCAATGGACGCGGTAATGCTACGGGCCGACTCTATATAGGTGATCAGTCCACACACCTAACCTAATGAGTTATTCGTGAGAGTTAACTAAGGAATTAAGTGAAAGACATGGGCAACCTTAACTTCTGAATGTGAAACAAAGTGTAAAGTCCATTTTGGTTCTTATTTGACTCTTCTTTTCTTTTTTTTCTTTTTCTGTTCTTTCTTTTTTTTTCTTTTTCTTTTTTCTTTGGAGCATTTATTGGTTGGTGTTTGATTCTCCCAGGGTCAGGTTTCGTGCATCATTGCCTATGAGGACTTACACTATCACGTACACCTTCCCCCCAATCTCCACATAGGGCGATCCCTACCACCCGTGTAACGAGAGTTCGGTCGGTGCATCCCAAGTCAGATGACTCGAAAGCACCAGGCACAAAGTCCCCTCAGACCTACTTTCCCGAGTGATAGGAGCCGTGCGAGAAGAGAGAACACCACTTATTTATTCATTTATCTACATGGGAACCAAAACCCCTACACTTAAGTTTCACAAAAAGATATTAAGGGCCCTTGACTACAACAAACTTCCTAAATTAACAAACACGAATTATTTGACTCACTAGGTTCAGGGTGGACTTCTTTAAATGTTTGAGCACTGAAACCCACTGATTACTCACCCCCAAGGGAAAACTGGGGTGCATCCTAACGACTCGATAAATCCTAAAGCCACGTACTAGATATCCTAATGCATCAAGTTCAAGACAATTTTGGGAGCTTTCTTTTTACTTTGCCTCTCAACGGTTTTGCACATGCTAAACACACGCAAAAACCCACAAAACATTTTCTTTCGAAAACACATGAAGATTTTGAAAGAAATGTGAAAATTTTAAAGCACTAGGCAAGCAAAAGAAGACAAGTCACCCAAGGATCATGGCAAGCAGATATATCGATATTAAATGCAGCACACTAACATGACCCTAACAATGCAAACAAAAGAAAACAAAATCAAAAGAAAAGACTCGATTATGTACACACGTAAAACACCCCCCCACACCTACTTCATGCATTGTCCTCAATGAATGTGAGCAAAATACGACATGGATGTATGCATGAAACAGAAGAGATCTCACCAACGTGAAGTACAAAGGGAAGTGCAAGGTCATGTTGATGGACATAACCCGAATTCCCTCAAAACCTGTGAGATGCTAAAGAAGGGATACAAATACGTGAAAGAAATGGGGCCCAAATACTCAAGGGTTGGGGCCCACAACAATCGATGCTCACTGAAGGAGTTTTTTTTTTTTTTTTTTAACTATGTACAACAATGGGCTCCCATCTTCATATATCAAGGGACATCAAATGGGAACCCGCCATCTCTCGAGCCAGAAATGCACCTGTATGGGCTCGCAACATACAAAACAGAATTGCTTGACCACCTGACACCCTTATTCGCATTGTGGTAGTTCGATGCCTCTTGAGAGTTAACAAAAGAGGAGGCATGAATGAGAGGTGAACCTCTACCAGGTTGAAGGGTATCAGGTGGTTGATTCTTAACCCACATGGGGTCCTCATCAGATATAGAATGAAGATCATGTGGCCCAGAGGCCATAAAAAGGGTATCTGGTGGCTCAAAAGCCACGTGATCGAAAGGTTGTGGCTCAAGGGCCACGTGATCACAAGAATGTGGCACAAGGGCCACAAGATCAGAAGGATGTGGCTCAAGGGCCACAAGATCAGAAGGATGTGGCTCAAGGGCCACGTGATCAAAAGAATGTGGCTCAAGGGCCACAAGATCATAAGGATGCGGCTCTGAGGCCACATGATCAAAACATAAGGCACCTTCTTGTGCCAGCCCAGGTGAAACATCTTCACCACCTTCAGGATCTTCATCGAACAATTCTCTGAAGTACTTGAAGGTGCCCTCAACTTCACTCTCATCCATGCCCTGGATAAGGTTAACCCCAACAAGGTCATTGAAGGCATCTGGCTTCTTGCCAATGGTGAAGATGTTGAAATCAGCGCATTGACTACCATAAGTCAAGCGCATCAGACCATTGCGACAATTGATCAAGGCATTGGAAGTCGCAAGAAATGGTCGCCCCAGAATGACAGGAATTTGTCCAAGTGGGTTTGGCACAGGTTCAGTATCCAAGACAAAGAAGTCGACTGGATAAATGAACTCTCCCACTTTGATCAGCACATCTTCTACCACACCCCTCGGTTTCTTCATAGACCTATCAGCCAATTGAAGAGTGGTCTTTGTTTGTTTGAGGTCTCCAAGACCGAGGTGGACGTAGACAGAATATGGCAGAAGATTAACAGATGCACCAAGGTCCAGCAAGGCCCGATGTATGGACACATCACCAATCACACAAGAGATAGTAGGACAGCCAGGGTCCTTGTACTTGACTTGCATGGGTTGTGCCAACAAGGAACTCACGTTAGCCGCAAGAAAAGCTTTCTTGGGAACATGAGTTTTTCTCTTCTTGGTGCATAAGTCCTTGAGAACCTTGGCATAAGGTGGCATTTGCTGAATCACCTCCAGAAGAGGGATATTCACCTTAACCTGCCGAAACATCTCAAGCATCTTGTCATGCTGATCAGAGGTTTTCTTTTTAAGGCGCTCAGGGAATGGCGCCTTTGGGGCATAAGGATGCGAAGGCACCCCAGAATTCAGGTCCAAAGAAACATGAGTGGGGACCTCAGAATCTGGTTCCTTCGACACAAGAGGAGACAAGGGGACCTCAAGGTTCGGCCCCTTTGTCGAAGGAAATGTAGAAAGAACCTCAGGATCTGGCTCCTTCCTGGAAGTATTTGTGGAGGGAGCCTCAGGATCCGGCTCCCTCAAAGATGGTGATGACAAGGAAGGCACCCCAATGTGGTTGTCCACCTCCTTACCAGACCTCAAAGTATGAATCACATTAATATGATGGGTCGGTTCAGAGGTAGCATGAGGTAAAGGTGTCCTTCCTTGTGAATGGGTACCCCGGGGATTTACCTCGGGTTGACTCGGTAATTGACCCTTCTCGCGTTCATGGAGCTGATTAGCCAACTGGCTCACTTGCATTTCCAATGCTTTGACCGTATTGTTGTTGGCCGAAAACATGGCTTGCGTGCTCTGAATGAACGCGTGAAGGGTTTGCTCAAGAGTGGAGTCCTTAGGGTCAACCCGTTGGGGTTGTGGAGTTTGGTTAGAATAACCCGACGAAGAGGTCTGAGGAGGTTGGTAATTGTGGTTCTGAGACCTTTGATGTGGAGGTTGGTAGGTCGCCGATGGGCGTGGAGGTTGATAAGGTGGAGGTTGAGGTTGAGCGTGCGAGCTCTAACCGTTACCCCCACTAGGCCCCCAAGAGAAGTTAGGATGGTTACGCCATCCCGGGTTGTAAGAGTGACTGTACGGGTCGTTTTGGGGCCTTTGTTGATACATCGCATTTGCATGCTCAGTATCCCTTGGAGCGTAAGCGCATTCCAAGTCATCATGTCCCGACAGTCCACACCTACTACACTCGGGAGTAGCGACCTGAGCTACAGGAGCTCGGTCCATCTCCAAACACTCAATCCTACGCATGAGAGCAGCCACTTTCGCCTCAGACGCGATAGTTGACTCAACTTGATAAGATCCAGCTCGACCAGAAGACCTGGCGGCTGGTGGCTCTCTCATGGTGTCCCACTCGAAGGTACGCTCAGCCATGGACTCAAAAGTGTCCCATGCCTCCTCGATGGGTTTCATTTGGAAGTCACCCTGACACATTGACTCCAACAATGTGCGGGTGTTGTAGTTGATGCCATCATAAACAATCTGGCACAGCTGCCATAGCTCAAATCCATGATGAGGGCATTGCTGGAGAAGGTCCTTGAACCTCTCAAAGAAACCATGAAACGATTCGGTCTCGGTTTGATACATCTGATGTATCTGGTGCCGTATCTGTTGAGTTTTCCTTTGAGGGAAAAATCTCTTCAGAAAGACGGTCACAAAGTCATCCCATGACCGAATCGAGCTCGCCGGGAGGCTATACATCCATTTCTTCGCATTATCCTTCAATGCGAAAGAAATCATCCTCAACCGGACAGAATCCTCGTCAATCTGTTGAAGCTTGAACATGGAGCACACTTCCTCGAATTCGCGTATAAAGATATACGGATCCTCCTTATTGGCAGTGAAGGTCGGAAGCATGCTCACATACTGAGGTTTTAGCTCATAGCTGTTCCCGCGAGCAGGGGGAACAACTATGCAAGAAGGCTGCGCGGCCCGAACAGGATGGGTCCGCTCCCACAAAGTCATCGGTCTATCATGTCGAGCTAAAGGTGGTGGTGCACCTAGAACTCGATCCTGACCGAATCTCCCTTCCTCTCGAGTCAGAGGAGGAGGAGAAGGAGGTCTACGTGGTGGTGGGAACGGACCGAGGTAGTCCATGTATGGAACCCGGTCCCCTTCGCCACCACGAGACGACTCGCCTTCTTGCTCCAAAGGAGCACGAGGCGGAGATGGTCGATCACCAAGATCTTCCATCTCAGAAATAAGCACTCTCTCGAGTCGAGCGCTCTCACCAGAACGAGCCCAACCTCGCATAAAATGCTCGACTCGACTCTAAACCTACACACAACAGAAGGTGTACTAGAGGAGGAGACTATACGTGGAGAATAGATGAGGAGAGGACTCAGATGAGGAGGGAAGAATCCCTAGAGCTAGCGTGGGTAGTGGGATCAGGAAGAAGCCTAACTAGCAAGCACGGCTCAAACAAAGTAAGGCAATGGGTCCTTAAGCTAGACGACGCCTAACTTCGAGGTCACTAGCCTCGACATGTCTCACCTCCCTACAACGAGGACCACAATGCCCAGCAAGTGATACCAGATCCGGAGATCCAGTACCTCCTACTATCGACAAGGTAGGCAACGCCGATCAGGTCATGACGGTCTCAACTAGATTACTCTCCTAGTGCGCCCGCAATCCTAGGGCCAATGTCTACTTGCTTTTAGTTAAGGCTTTATTAAGAGTGATTTTTGGGGCCAAGGAAAGGGTGATGAAATCCCCCACCTTATCTTTTATGGGACAGCCCCTCCTTAGTAGCGATTTGATCCTAGATCTAGCAATCAATCGCTCCAATCAAACGCTCTCTCACTCTTGTCCCGATGCACCTTACTAACTAATGCATGAACGAAACATGCATGAATGAGGGATGTGGGTGCACGTACCTCACGCCAGCAATCAACGACAAAATGTAAAGCAAAGAAAAGACAAATGCATGCAAGGTCTACCAATGGTGCATGACCTAGATGGCAAGAAGTCTAATCTTTTGCTTTGAGTTTTATGGTCCAAGTTGATTAAAGGGGGAGTGATTAATGATCTGGGAGCAAATAAGAAGTCACAGCATGCAAAATTGGGATCCCAGATAATACAAATTACAACACAAACGACCACAAAAAAATTGGAAGACATAATCCCTTACCAGGCCGCCAATTGGCGGTTCCAAACCGCTGATTGGCGGTCTGTTGTTGGATTCGCTTCCTCAAACTTCTCCAGTGGCCTCCCCGTGATCTGATGGTTTCCTGAAACTAAGACAAACTGGAAATAAAAAATTAAAAACCCCTCGAATCGTCCAAACCAAGGTCTGGACAGAGCACCTCCCCGGCAACGGCGCCAAAAACTTGATTGATCGTTTTATATTTAACCGCAAGTGCACGGCCGCGTTGAAGCGGTGGCAAATACGGGTCGTCCACTGGGAGGTGTGTCGACACTTGGTTTATTCGAAGGCGAGAGGTAAAAAGAAGGGAGAAAGATGTATTACACTAATCTAAACTACAAAGCTGAAATGAAATGCAAAGGAAATGAAGATAAGCAATAAAACTAAACCCCAAAGGGGGTAGAGAAATGATGTGAACATAAAGATGTGTGTGTGTGTGTTCAATTAAGCTCTTCACAACATGTAGTGCATGAAATCATAAAACTACATCCAATCTTGCCTCTACATGAATTAAGATAAGACTACATCATTAAAACATACAAGACAATGATTGGAATGAAGCTACATGAACTCAAGTATAAAGACTAGACCCTACTATGCCTCCACATGAATTAAGATGACTACATCATTAAAACATACAAGACATTAGCTAAGGAAAAGGAAACAAGAGTACATACACTACAAATTGTGTTTCCAACATTAACTTCATCCATATCCTAACCTTATCATTCCCCATAAAATAGGTCCACTAATCAAAGCATAAGCTAAGCTTCATTCAAGAGCATTAGCATATCAAAGATAAGAGTGGAGACCCATTAGATGGTTATGGAAATCATATAAAGCTCAAGGGATAAAAATAACACACACTTAATACACTACATTATTATATCACATATTTCTCCACCCCCCAAATGGGGATGGAACTACTCACTACTCATTACACTAACTAATTTAGCAAAGGAAAACATAATACTGAAATGAAATTTATACTACTTAAGCAAGAAATATTAAAGAAGCATAAAACTAAACAAACAAACAAGCATGCAAATGAAAGGAAATTAAACTAAGAGAGAAACAACATCATTAAGAGAAAACTTATATTATTAACTCACTCAATTACAAGTAGCTCTTCCTCCACTAGAGTTTTGCTTCAAGGCTTCACTCTTAGTAGGGAAGATGGCCACCAAGAGGGAGATGGATACAATGGGAGGTGAAGAGTTCTATTTATAAGCATGGAAAAAGCTAATCCGGGACAATCCCCCGATGTGGGACTAAACCAATACCAAAAATAGCCTAAATACATGATAATACAAGTCCAGGAAGAATCTTGGCTGATTTGGGCTTAACCAGACCGCCAATTGGCGGTTCCAGACCGCCAATTGGCGGCCTATAAAGCCCAGATCCGGCTGGGTCTTCTGGTGGGCTTGCCTTGGTGTGTTTCTTGGTCTTGGATGCATCTAGCTGGTTTAGTGGAGCTCCGACCCGAATCGAATTGACAAAATACTCCTCATGATGGTGTGGAGTTTCCTGTTTTGCTCTTAGGTCCTTCTGTCTTACGATCAGGTCCTTCCCCCTTGCATCTTGGTCCCCAGGTCTCACAATTAGGTCCTTTTTTCCTGCTTTTGGGTCCTTTCATGGCTCTTCTCTTCAAACCTCTTTATTTCTGAAAACTAAACATAAAACTCGTCACATAGCATTGCTTAGGTGTAAGATAATGGATATAAGGTACAAATATAAGCATGAAATGATGTCAATCATGCACCGTCAAGGGTCGGATAGGGCGTTGACCATCTAAACGGTCGACCGCCTGTATGACTTCGTCCCACCGTGACTTAAGTGGACTTAGTGGTCGGTTCGACCGAAGGTGATTTCGGTCGACCGGACATGTTGCTGAGCGTGGGGGAACGCTGTGGTGGAATTCGGTTGAACGAGAGTGGTCAGCGTTCGACCGGATTCGTGGTGCGAGTGAGGGATTATTCCCTGGTGGGATTCGGTCGACCGAGAGTGCTCGGGGGTTCGACCGAATTCGTTGTGGAGATTATGGGATTTGGCCCTGGTGACTTTCGGTCGAACGGGCCCCCTTTGCCGTTCGACCGATTGGTCGTTTTGTTCGTTGAACCTGGGAGATAACCATCTAAACGGTCGACCGTCCCTTGACTTTGGTTCGACCGAACGAGTACTGTTGGTGGGAATCAGTCGATCGAGGGAGTGCCGGTCGAGGCGATTGCCCAGTGTTTTCGTGATTCGGTCGACCGGGACTTTTGGTTTGGTCGACTGTTTGTGTCAAGTTTTGCACTATGGAGGTGCGGTTGTTGTGGTCGTCCATGTGGGGCGAGTTGTGGTACCGATGTTTTTCCAGCAATGTGCTAGGGTGCACGAGTGTTGCGGTGGTTGGTTGAAAATGACCTTGAGCCTCGTAAATGTGTGAGAGCTTGGGTTGGCTGAAAAAGGCGTGGAGCCTAGCTTAGAATGTGGTGTTGTGGTGGTTGGTTGAAAAAGACCTGGAGCCCCGTAACTGTGTGAGAGTTGCGGTTGGTTGAAAGAGACATGGAGCCCAACTAGTCTGTGCGGGGTTGGTTGAAAAAGACCTGGAGCTCCGTAGTGCGTTCAGGTTGGCTGAGAAAGGCCTGGAGCCTGAGCAGGGACCGCGTGTTAAGGGTTGGTTGAAAAAGACCTGGAGCCCTTCGACGTTTGGGTTGGTTGAAAAAGACCTGGAGCCCAGCTTGGCGATGAGTGTGTGTGTTGTGGTTGGGTGAAAAAGCCCTGGAGCTCAGCCTGTTGAGATGCTTTTCTTGTTTAGTAGAATTGCATTCTAGGGTGTCTTTCATTTCATGCATTGTAGAGTTTGGCATACGGGGTTTCCTTCTGGAAACTCAGGCATTTTTGCATGTTTACTTTCAGGCCGTGATCGGCGATAGGGGGTGGTGTCCGAGGAGAGGAGCACTGCTACCGGATCCAGCTTTCTCTCAGTTGAGGTCGGGTGATTACTGTATTCATTGTATAGTCTTTTGATGTAATCACAACTTTTGAAATACTCTGATGTACATATATATATGATATATGTTGGTGCACATGTTTCCCTTATCGGAGTAATATCATCTGTTGATTGTATGTTATTTAAATTTTCCGCTGTTTGAGGATGTTACAGTAAGTATCTGTAATTTCAATAGCGGACCCAAGAAGGGCATAAATTGTAACATAATCTATAATATAGGAACATAATTTTATGTCAATAGGTCCATAATTGGATACTTGGTTGCAATATCGTTTTCCTATTTAAACTTGTCCAAAGGACAAAAAATATCCACTTTTATGTCCCTTTGCACTTAATTTGTGTCACTTTTTTTACAACCTTAAACAAAACTTTGTGTGAAATAAAAAGGTTCAAGGTGAAATACATGATGGTTCACGTGGAATAATAAGAACGCGGTGTCAAATATCACAAATCTCATCTAAAAAAAGGATACCAGGTCATGTGTAATTACATAATTTGTAAAATAAGATGAAAATATATTATATTTTCTCCACCTAATTGTAAGAATAAGTAAAACGATATAATATTTTTATATCAAATGCTTCAAAAATAAATTAGTCCGTGGTGAAGAATTTTTTTAAACATGAATTGATTTTTTCCTCCGTATGAACACTTTTTTCATCCTCATTCGTTCTTCAAATTTCTCCTTCATTTTCTCTTCCAAATATACATTAAAGGTAGTAACAAATGTATCATAGTTGATTTTACTAATTTTTCATTTTAGAAATAATATTTGATAAGAGAGTTGTTTATTTGTTATGTTAATATAGACATTTTTGCCATCCATATAGCAAATTTATTGATTATTTTCAACTTAATAATCCTTTCATATGAAAGCTATGCCATTTTCACACAATGTAATATATTCACATGGAACATGCCACATTGCTTCTTAAAGTTGTTGTACTTCACCCTAAACTTGGATGAATAGTCATTAACAATCAATAAAATTTGTTTTATGTCATCTGATGTCATTATTTTTTTCCCAATGTCATTCTGCAAGGTTAACTGTTAATTTTTTTGTTAACTCGTTAGTTATATTAATATTAAATAATTTTTTTACAAAAGCACCCTAAAAAAATTGAGAATTTCTAAATTTCATTAGATGTGTTGTAAAGTTTGCAAAACAATCACTTAAATAATGTATCTAAACTCTCTCTCATGTCTCTCTTTCCCTCTCATCTCTTCTTTTTCTCTCACTAAACTTAATGGCTGAGATACTAAGCTGATGAAATTTGATAATTTTTTAGTTTCAAATTACAAATTAATTAATTCTTTTTTTATAAAATACATTTTCTAATATATATTGACTTTTATATAAATTATTTTAATCCAAATTTTTTTTATTTCCATGAAATTTATTTTCTAAAAGATATTTATTATTATTTATCTTATTTCCAATTCATGATTTTTTAATATATTTAGTAAAAGAATTTGATAGTAAATAAATGAAAAAAATAATTTCAAAAGGTCAATATTTCCGAAAAATACAAAATATTTTTACAAATATATTAAAAATATTTCATTAATTTAAAATTCAAAAATTATCATATTTGAATATTTAATAATCAAACGTTTAACTTTAGTGAGAGAAATGAGAGATGAGAGACGGAAGATGGAGAGAGAAGAGAAAGGAGAGATTAAAGATGAGAGGAGAGATGAGAGAAGAATTATGAATTCTAAATTTATTCAGAGTGTTTCTACAAAATTTTAATTAAATATTAATATTAGTAACAGACGTTAACAGAAAAGTTAACTGGTGCTTGCTAACAAAATGTTGACATGGTACGTATTAGGACAAGTTTTTTGGTTTTATATGATATTGAGCGAAATAGTTACTTTCAGATGACATAAAACAAATTCCGTTGATTGTTAGTGACATCGAACTATCGAAGCAATTCACCAAAGAAAATTTTGGTATATAATACTCATAATAAATGTGATATTTACTTGAAAACCAAATAAGTAACTAAGCCATTTGCGTCTAAGAGTATGTTCCCCCAATGTCTCATATTTGAGTTGGGTGTTCCTTATATTTTGCATCAACTTCAAACATTGTAAATTCACTAGACCCCAACGTACTCAAATTCCTTCCCTATATATGGATGGTAGTTTCCCTGTAATAGTTTGTTATTTAAATACGTTCAAATAACCACAATTACAAGATGGTAGAGGTAATTTTGAGTTCCCAGAGGAATGTTGTGGTCCTATAAGCTCATTTTTGTTCATTAATGAAATGAATGAAAAAGAGATGAAAGAAATAGAAGAGATTACATTACACAAATGGTCCATGTAATAACTATAAACTGTTCAAAACAAACTTAGCCAACAATTAGCAATGATTAATCAGAGGTACCAGCAATATAGAACTAACCTAGGTTAAAAATTTAAGATAATAAAAAGGGTGTGTTTGTTACATAGATTGTAGAACTGGTAAATGTAGCGAACAAAATATCTGCCTACGGGCCAAAATATGAACTCTTTTTTTACATCATGTGAAAATCATGTAAATCTAGTAATAATGAGACATTATTTTCTGAATGTAGTGTAGCCATCAGTGTAAAGACCCTAACCTATTTAAGATGCTAATGGTGATTAGGTGGGCTTAATGGAGGGTTTGCATGGGAATTGAGGAAAGAGTGGTGGAGACGTGATGGGGGTATGGAGGTGGTGGTGTTTGGTGTGATGGAGAGAGAGGTATGGTGTGGGGTTTTGATTTGTGTTTTTGGAGAAAATATTATCTCTCCATCTCTCTCCTCTCACGTTTTCTTTTTCTTCCTCTCTCATTCTTCTCCACCCAATTCCCTTCTCTCATCTTTGGTGGTGGTTGCACGACAAGGCTTACCCGGTGGTGATCGTGTGCATGGAGTGCGACCGATAGGGAGCTCGTTGCGAGGTGGTGGTTGTGGAAGTCCAAGCAAGGCAGTGAGCTCCAGTGAAGTTCGTCGTATCACAAGAGAGGTATGTCAAGTTCTTGCATTAGAGGCTTAACCACACGAGTGGGTGTAGAGTTTCGCTCGTCGCTGGAGGTCGGTGTCGTTCGACCGTTGTCTTTTTACTTGGTTGACCGAGCGTTGACCATCTAAATGGTTGACTACGCATGACCTTTGTCCGACCGGTAACTTAAGTAAACCTTTGGCTCGGTCGACCGTTTGGATGTTGGTTCGACCGTTTGAGACTTGATGATTGTAGGAAGGACCCTGTTATTGTTCGGTCGAACGGGGGCCCTGAGTCGTTCGACCGGTGACCTGATGTTGACTTAGTCTAAGTCCGGATTTTGATCATGTATCGGTCGACCGGTTTATACCTCTTGTTCGACCGTTTGGACTAGATCCTTATAGGTTGTCCCCTGTTAGTTTTCGATCGACCGGTTTATACCTCTTGTTCGACCGTTTTGACGAAATGCTTATAGGTTGCCCCTGTTAGTTTTTGGTCGACCAGGACCCCTGAGCCATTCGAGTGATTGCCTTAAATTGATTTAGTTTTGACCGGGCGTTCACCACGTATCGGTCGACCGGTTTATATCTTTTATTTGATCGTTGGGGATCAACTTCCAAGCACAGAGTTCGACCGTTGTAGGCATTCGGTACTTTGGGGAGCGGTCGACCGGTATACCTTTTTCGATCGACCGTTTGGGCCCAGAACTGAATCCTGGTCCAAGTGGAGTGTCAACTATGTCTACAGAAACTTGTGTCCTCTCTTGGAGCGTGAGTCGGGAGGTGACGGTGGGTATGTTGCTTGTGCCTGCCCAGGGACCGTCATGTGGAAGAGTGTGGATACTTGGGACTGGTCATCTCTGTATTATAGAGTGTGACGTACTTTATGCTTTAACTCTCATTAGAGTAGTAGCTTGAGGGATCGCGGATCCAATTGCTTTCAGTAGGCACGCAACTGTCGTTGGGTGAAGTGACTACCGGTCTGGATGGCTACGGAGGTCGCTGCCCTGCTTTTGTAGCGGCGGAGTTGGTGTCTGCACGTGGAGCTCGTTGACCCGCGGACTTCGGTTGCGATCTGTCGATTGTCTGGCCCTCTGTGTGGCGGATAGGTTCGACTGGCCTTGATAGGTGGTGATTGCACGAGTCTGTGCCGCCTGTGTAGCGGAGGGAGTGCCCCTGTGCGGTTTGTGTGGCGGTAGGGAGGATCGCGCGTGGACTGTGTGGTAGCGACGATGGACTACTGACGATCTTTTCTGGCACGTAGCTCGATTGTGGCACCTATCGAGTAAGTTGGACCGTACGGTCTGTGTGGCGGCAGTGTTGGACCAACCTAAGCGATGGCTCCATCGGTGTAGTGGTGGACCATGGTGTTTTCAGATCTGATTCTACCTGCGTGGAAGTGCGAACGTCTCCTCACTGATCCCTTTGGCTTATGCAGCCGCGTGTGGGGGGTGTTGTGTATTGTCCGTTAGACTGTATGTGCATATAGTAGGTCTCCATGGAGACCCGTTGTTTATGGGTCGTGCGTAGGGATGGCAACGGATCGGTTCCGGTTCGGGTATTGGGAGAACCGGAACCGGATTCGTTTTTCATATGGATATCCAAAACCGAACCCGATCCGGGTCGGTTCTCAACTTGCGTATCCAAAACCGGATCCGATGGGATTATGGATACCCAGAACCGGAGCCGTTGGAACCGGATCCGGTACAAAACTTGTATTTTTCAAAAGATTTTTGCTTATTTCCTCAAGAAAATTCATACTCCAAGGATTGTTCAACTCACTTGCCTATGGTGAACTTATAGAGGTTGGAGTGGGAGGGAGAAATCCTATTTTTCCGATGTGGGACTAAATTTTTCACACTTTAATCTCGTTGACAAAGCAATATCTATTCAGCAGAATACTAATTAACAAGTCCAGCAAGTTGGTAGAATGGTAAAGGTCACCTACATTTCAACCCATGTTCGAATCCTATGAGTGACAAGAAAAATTAGAAAATTCGATTATGGACCGTGTGGCCTATGTGGCGGCGGAGACGATTATGGGACGGATGTCCGGTTTAACCCTTGGAGGGAATTGTTGTCTTTATTTCTTTGTATCATGTCATGCTCTACTAGTATGATTGGGCATATAGGTGATTGGGCATTTGATTTCAAAAGTTCAAATTTTCCAATGTTCGGGGATGTTACAATTAGAGCATCATTATTCAAAGTTCCAAACCAAGTTAAAAAGTGCATCAGAAGAACGTATAATCAAATCTACCTCAAAACATGTGAAATAATCTTAGATCCAACTATAAGAAAACCAATCAAAAGACCATAAGAAGCCGAGAGCTTAAGACGAGCAAAAGGACTCAAGATAACTAAGCTCGATTAAAGACATGTCTTTTCCTTTTTCTTTGAGTTCTTAGGAAACTTATCTAAACTTGAGCGAATTGGTTTTGAAGTCGTTTACACACACTCTAGAACATCTCTATGATCATTTTACGTGAATACACATTCAACTGATACCCAGATTAAACCCACATTTAGCAAAAATACCCTGAATGGTTGACCCTTGACCATGCGGAATGAAGTAGTGACTTAAGTGTTATAGCTAATATATTTAGTTTTTGTTGAGTGCCAATTTTTAGGTTCAACCATAAACTGAAGTGTACATTTCTATAGTTGTGAAATTCTTTTGGATTTCCATGGTTGTCTGAGTGGTGGATTATGTAAATGATCAATGACCTACCCATATGGGGCTAAATAGATAAATGCACTGCTGGAAAATCGGTCTACCACGTCGCCCCTAGCACGTCACACATTTCTAATCCGACGTGGAAGACCCCCTACAACGTCGTTTTTAGTAATCCGACGTGGTAGTGGTCTTCCACGTCGGCTTTTAAATAGTCCGATATGGAAGGGTTTTGTTTTTGAAAAATTAAACAATTCATACCCCTACCACGTCGGTTTTGTCAGACCAACATGGTAGGGTGTTCTTCCACGTCGGCTTTTAAATAATACGACGTGGAAGGGTTGAATTTATTTTTTGGTATAAGCCGCATAAACCAAAATGAAACCCCGCCAATCCGGAAATCAACAAACATAAATCTTAGCCGCCGACCTCTCCCCGACCCCAGTCGACCTCCTTCTTCCCTACCCCAGCAGCCCTTTCGCTCTTCCCCGACCCCGTCAACCTCTTCCCGACCCCAGCAGCCTCCCTCCCCCCTAGCCGACCCCAACCGGCTTCCCTCTCCCCATCCCCGGTAGGGCCTTCCCTGCGCAACCTCCCCTCCCCGGCAAAGATTATCCTCACTTTGCAAAGATGAAGAAATCTCCCTTCTCTTCCCTTACACTTTTGCTTATCCTTGCGATGTTGGTGCCTTTGGCCTCAACCCAACTCAATCAGAACTACTGCAATAAAATTTGTTCCAATGTCAAGAACATCGTCCGAACGGCCGTCGCTAGGAAAATGCAACAAACTATTGTCACTGCTTTGTTAGGGTAGGCATAACTCGATCGACTTGTTTTGAGATGGAAGTGTGAATGTTTTTATATTTGTATGGATGCAACGAATCAATGATGCTTGTGTAATGGAATGGGTGGAGGCATGACTCGAACGACTTGTCACTTGCCGAAGATGGATTTGACACGGTGATCAAAGCCAAGGAGGCGGTGGATAGAAACCCAATGTGCAAGAACAAGGTGTCTTGTGCTGATATATTGGCTATGCTCGCACGAGATGTCGTATCCATGTTAAGTGAACATTTTATATAGGTTGGTAAGTAGGATAGATATTATCTCTAGAAGGACGTGTTTTGAACTTTTAATACGGTATAATATAATTTGGGATTGTTTTGACTTCTTTAAATGATTTTACATTTCAATTCCTAAATCTTCTATATATATGGAAATGATTTGTAGCATATCATACATTGCATTCATGCTATATATCCTTTATTTTACCCCACTTTTGTGTTACTCGAGTGTTTCTTTGTGATGTTTCAGGTGTTAGGTAATAAAGAAGAGAAAGGAAGAGAAAATTACTGAAATGAAAGAAGAAATGACTCAAGTGAAGCCAAGTGGACTTGTTTGTCATGCACAATGACTCATCTGCAAATCCGAAATGACCCAAATGAAATATAGAGGGACCTAAACGCACGGAAAATATTTCAAGAGCAAAAACCCCTCAATACCATGATCTTGAAGAGTATTTGGGCAATTAAGACCAAACGGGCATGAAACGGTGGACCTAGAGTGCACGCCACGTGCAAAATACAACACAAACTCCTGAAGAAATCGGTGTCGATCGGGCACAAAAGATCCGCCCGTAGAGGATTTTGATCCACCATTGGTGGATCATTTTGGCCTAATTTGCCCCAAATTTCTCCCATGGCTTCACCTCGATCTTTTAGTGTACCAGACTATAGAGAAAGTTATTACAACCGTCAGATTGCTTCCAGATCCATCCAAACCCTTATTTTTTCTATAAATAGAATTGTAATGTCTCCTTTCTTCTTCTTCTTTCCACTCCTCCGTAGGTTAGTTTCCTTTCTTATTTATAAGAGTATGTTTCATTTCTTGTTTATTAGAGTAGGTTGATCACTGTGTTGTATTTTGACACATTGGGGGTGGAGAAGAATGTGATGTGATTATGTGATGTATTAAGTGTGTGTTAATCCTAGCTTTTGAACTTCACATGAGTTCCATAACCATTGAATGAGATTTTTACTCTTATCTTTGATGTGCTAATGCTTTTGAGTGATGCTTAGCACATGTTTAGATTAGTGGGTCTATTTTATGGCGAATGATGAGGTAAGGATAAAGATGGAGTGGATAAGGAGGAAACATGACATGTGTATGCATGTGCTCGTGTTGGCCTCATCCTAATTAATGGCTTGTATGTTTTAATGATTGTGTTAAATCTTATTTCATGTGGAGACGTAGTGGGGTTTGGTCATTATGAATTTGGTGTTAACCTCATCTCAATTATTGTCTTGTATGTTTTAATGATAATGTTCTATCTTATTTCATGTGGAGACAAAGTTGGATTTAGTTTTTACGGATTAGATGTATTACATGTTGTGATGAACACCAATTAACACACACACGTACATATATTCTCATTTCCGCATTCTTTCTCTACACCTTAAGGGGTTTATTTTATCATTTGTTTTCTGATTTAGTACCCATCGTAATGTAATTCCGATCTCATATTTCTCTTTTCCTTCCCCACTCAAGTATTGCGGACCCCAACGCGCTCCTCGTGGACACGGCCCATTCTTGTCGTGTCTTCAATGACGTCGTGCACTTGCAGTATTATAACTGAATCAATCAGGAAGCCAAAGTTGGAAAATTTTCTTTTGACATGCCATTTTTTAACTTGGCACAATAATGATAAGTTTAACAATATGTTGTTATATATCATTTTTTATTTCCATCACCCAAAACCAACACACTAATACAAGTAAAAGAATCATTTACATATCTCATCATTTGTAACTTTTGAGGGGTGATAAATTTATTCTTTCATGTTTTCAAATGACGCATCCCAATTGAACATTAGCCATATCTTTAGTGGGACGTTTAAGTGGATTGAATATGAAAGTTGCAGGGTTTAAGTCTAAATTACAAGCATCAAATGAAAGTTGCTAGATTGAATATGAAAGTTGTAGAGTTTGAGTCTGAATTACAAGCATTAAATGAACAAAAAAGAAATATGAATAAAAATTAAAAAATACCCTACAACAACGGTTTTTATAGCCAACCGACGTTGCAGGGTGTCTATCACGTCGGTTTTCAATTAGAACTGACATGGTAGATCTTTTTTTGATTTTTTTTATTTTTTATACCACTACCATGTTGGTTTTGGTTTTCGTCCGACGTGGTAGTCGGGATCCTATCACGTCGGTTTCACACCACAACCAACGTGGTAGTGGTATAAAAATCGAAACTTTAAAAAATTGATAATGGGTCTATGATTGGCATCATTTCATGTTTATATTTGTATCTTATATCCATTATCTTTCACCTAAACAATGCTATGTTACGAGTTTTACGTTTAGTTTTCAGGAATAAATAGGTTTGAAGAGATGAAACATAAAAGGACCCAAAAGCTGGGAAAAAGGACTGAATTGTGAGATCTGGGGACTAAGATGCAAGGGAGAAGGACCTGAATGTAAGACAGAAGGACCTAATAGCAAAACAGAATACTCCACACCATCATGGGGAGTATTTTACCAATTCCATTTGGGTCGGAGCTCCAACAAGTCAAGTAACCGCATCAAAGACCAACAATACAAGAAAGAAAAGCCCACAATAAATTCCAACGCGATCCGAAGTTTTTGGACCGCCAATTGGCGGTCTTGGACCGCTAATTGGCGGTCCATATTACTCAGGATCCGCCCAAATGTCTCCTGGACTTGTATTATAGAATATTCAAGTAGAAGTAAAGCATATAGAGTCTTTAACAAGAGAACTAGCATGTGGCCGAAGTCATGCATGTTCACTTTCAAGAAGAACCATGTAAGGATAATTCTAAACTTGATGTTGAGCTTATTGACCATATTTGTAATGTGGCCTCTCAAGAACAACCCGCAAAGTTACCTCAAAAAAAGCAAGAGCTTTCAAAGGATTAGCACTATAAAAAGATCATCTTAAAGACCTTCTTATTAGTAAGGTATCAAAAGGAGTTGTTACTAGATCTAATGCTCTTGTTGTATGTGATTCTTATGCATTTATATCTCAACTTGAACCTAAGAAAGTAGAAGTGTGTGTGAATGAATTTTGGTTAATGGCTATGCATGAAGGGTTGAACTAATTTACTCATACTGATGTTTGGGAATTTCTTTCAAGACCCAAAGATCAAATGACAATTGACACCAAGTGGATTTTTTGAAACAAACTTGTTGAATTCGGGTAAGTGGTTAGAAACAAAGCTCGATTAGTTGCTCAAGATTATAAACAAGAGGAAAGAATTGACTGAGATAAAAGCAATGCTCTGGTAGCTTGACTAGAAGCCATTAGAATGCTATTAGCATATGCATCATACATGGATTTTAAACCTTCTCAAATGGATGTGAAAAATGCATTTTTGAATGGTTTTATTATGGAAGAGGTTTATGTTAAACAACCACCAAGTTTATGTTGGCTTTTTGGCCTTAATCTATGTTTTGATGATTAAATCAACCTAATGTTAATCACAATTAAATGTAGTGTAGCACACATATTGCATAGCATATATATTACTTTGTGTTAACATTTACAGGTGATCAAGACTCAAGGGAGAAATGAATTTAAGTCAAGACATGTAATCAAACTATTGAATACATGTAAAAAAAATTGAGTCTTAGGAATCTATGTAATCTTGAGCAGACAAGATTTAAATCCATTCACATAGACACTAGGTTCCTTATAGAAGTCACACACAAAATCTCAGATCAATTGGACTTCAATAAGTCACCCAAACTTAGACGGGAAATCACTAACCCAAACCAGAACTTCCTGTGCAAATTAGGTCGACCGAACCACCTCCGTTCGACCGAATGATCAATTATCCAATAATGATTTAAATAGCTCGACCGGTCGACTGTGACCTTTTCGGTCGACCATCTACATGTGTCATTTGACCATTAGACTTGTCGTATTATACCAACGGTCGTATTCATGTTTTTATCCATACCCCAAAATACGAGTGACCACCGTTCAACCGTGGACCAAGTTTCGGTCGACCAAACATAAATGTTTTGACAACGCCATAGAGTCTGTTAGTTTTCGTTCAACCAACCCAACCATCTTGTTCGACCGTTTGTCCCTGGACTTTTCTGGACATTAATTCTGGAATGTCTGAATGGTCGACCGTCCAACATTTTGTTCGACCCTCAAATTAAGTGAACCTAAGTTACAGCCTTGTTCTTTCGACCAACCCCTATTCGGTCGACCATTTTGTTCCTAGACGTCTTGGGACATTTCTGGACATTATTTCTGGACGTCGTCCGGTCGACCAAACATAAACCAAACAATGCCCTGAGCTTTTCTGTTTTGTGTTTCTTTCAATCTTTTAACACTCATCCCCAATGGTTATAACATCTTAGGAGCTTATAAATAGAGGATCGAACACTTTGTTTAGAGATCTCTCCCACACGCAATTGTCTCATACATTAGAGAGAAGTCTCCCAATCCCAAAAGCCCATACACTACGTTCTAAGCCTAAATTTTACACATTTGATCATACTCAAATTATACTCAAGAATTAGAGAGTGTTGTTCCACTCCACAAATTGTTTTTCAAAGAAGCAACAGTCTTGGTGAAAACCCAAGAAAAATAGTATAGACTTCGGTGAGAGCCCAAAGTGTTCCTTCTCGGATTGTGAGAAGATGAGTCCAAGCTAGGCGAGAATTGTTCGCTACCTTGTTCTGTAAAAGGCTTAATCTCGGCCCGGAACGAGATTGATAGTGAAGACGTAGGCGGAGCTCGCGGAGTTGAGTGAAGCATGCAAGAGAGGAAGTAGGTGGGAGGCCGAACCTCTATAAAATTCACTTTGTCTACTTGTGTGGTTTGCTTGCTTTTCTCTACCTTTTTAATTTCGCTGCATAACTTGTTTAGGAAGAGAATCAAGCTTAAAAGTGGTTAGAGTGAGGGGTCATACATGATCCTACATTTGGTATCAGAGCATAGGTGCTAAACTTCATCTACTTAATCGTAGTTTAGCATGGCTAGCACATCTAATCATGTAGAGGGTTTGTGCACAGCTCGACCTCCTTTGCTTAATGACTCTAATTATGATTATTGGAAGAATAGAATGAAAATATTCTTAAACTCAAATGACCTTAAGTATTAAATTTTCCTTCAAAATCACTACACACCACCAAGTGAAAAAGATTTATCCTCATTAACTAGAGCTAAAATGAAAGAATATGAAATGAACTCTAGTATAATTAACGTCCTATTTTGTGGCTTAAATAAGGGTGAATACAATAGAATTAAGGAAGGAAGGAGGAAGCTCACAAGCTACTTGGGATGACTCTTCATCACCACCATCATCATCATCATCCTTGCAAAGTAGAAGAGAAGTTGCTCACTCATGCTTCATGACTATTGAGGATGAACAAAGTGAGGTAGATTCTAATTCTTGCTATACTAGATCAATTTCATGCTCAACTAAGTCATATTCTAGTGATAGCTCAATCTCAAATGCTAATGATAAATCATACACATATGAGGAGCTTCAAAATGCATTTCATGAATTAGTTAAACAATATGAGATCATTTGTGATAAAAATAAGAATGCTAGAAAAACTATCAATGATCTCCACAGCTAAATTGAAATAATCATGAATGAAAAGAATGAGGTGATTGCTAGACATGAAGAACATGCCTTAAATCTTGCTAGTCTAAAAGCAACACCTATATATGATGAACAACTAGATCTTTGAACTTGTAATGTGCCATTAAGAAAGGATCTAGAAAGATTCACAAATGGAACCAAAATGCTTGACATACTTCTAGGTAGTCAAAGACAATCATTAGATAAACATGCCTTAGGATACAATGCTAAATTAAAAAACCATGTATCTCATACTACTTTAAATGGCAAGCATTTGTTTGTTAATCAAAGTTCGTTAAGTGTGTGGGCTCCCAAAACCAAAATGGTTTGGGTTCCCAAAGCTAATGTTCAAGGGCCCAAAGTTGTTTGGGTACCTAGATCTACACTTGTAGGTACTTGAAGAAGGATGGGAGATTAGTAGTGACTAGGCAAGCTTGGAAAGTCGAATTCAAAGCCGGTTGCACTATCAAAAGGAAAATTGGAACCACATTTGAGGAATTCAAATTGGGTAACATTCGTTTATCCTCCTAAGCTTAAAAGACTTGGTTCCAATATGAAATTTGTATGCTTAATTGTCATATTTTTATCACTTTCATTGATCAATTAGGATGAGCTCAAATGTAACTCATTAAGGGGGAGAAAAATAAATCTTTTGCCTAACTGATATCATCCATTCCATATCTTATAAATTTGGAGAAAATCACATCCTATTCTTAATTGTCAAATTTTCTAATAGATGTCAAAAGGGGAATAATACATCACATGCTTACATGATTGATATTTGTTTAACGTTAAGACGGGAGAATAAAATTGAACTTTATTGTCATATCCAATGTATATTGATAAGGGGAGCTTAATGAATATCTTTTCAATAGTGTAATGAAGTGGAAAATTAAGGGGGAGCAACTTCATTATAAGACCTCTAAAATTCCTTGTTAAATCTTAATTTTGATAGAAGTCAAAGGGGGAGACAATATTAGGGGGTAATTTGAAATTTGCTTAAAAATTGATAAAAACTATGCGCACACATAGGGGGAGCATTTAGATGTATAGTTTACATTTAGAAATTTTAAGTATTAAGATATAGGTTGTCATCATTAAAAAAAGGGAGATTGTTGACTTTTTAGCCTTAATCTATGTTTTCATGATTTAATCAAACTAATCTTAATCACAATCAAATGTAGTGTAACACACATATTGCATAGCATATATATTGCTTTGTGCTAACATCTACAGGTGATCAAGACTCAAGGAAGAAAGGAATTCAAGTCAATACATGTAATAAAGCAATTGAAGATATGTAATTTTATATTTCTTTTGAGTCTTAGGAATCTATGTAATCTTGAGCTTGCAAGAGTTAAAATCCATTCACATAAACAGTAGGTTCCTTATAGAAGTCACACACAAAATCTCAAATCAATTCGACTTTAATAAGTCACCCAAACCTAGACCGGAAATCATTAAACCCAAACCAGAACTGCCTCTGCAAATTCAGTCGAGCGAACCACCTCTGTTCGACCGATTGATCAATTATCCAATAGTGATTTAAACAACTCGACTGGTCGACCGTGACCTGTTCGGTCGACCGTCGACACGTGTCATTTGACCGTTAGACTTGTCGTATTATACCAACGATTGTATTCACATTTTTATCCATACCCCAAAATATGAGTGACCACCAGTCGACCGTGGACCTAGTTTCGGGCGACCGAACATAAATGTTTTGACAACCCCATAGAGCATGTTAGTTTTCGGTCGACTGACCCAACCATCTTGTTCGACCGTTTGTTTCTAGACATTAATTATGGAGTGCCTGAATGGTCGACCGTCACATATTTTGTACGACCCTCAAATTAAGTGAACCTAAGTTATAGCCTTGTTTGTTCGGCCGACCCTTGTTCGGTCAACCATTTTGCTCCTAGACGTCTCTGGACACTATTTCTTGACGTCGTCCGGTCGACCGAACTTAACCCGAACAGTGCCCTGAGCTTTTCTGTTTTGTGTTTCTTACACAATCTTTTAACACTCATCCCCAATGGCTTTATCATCTTAGGAGCTTATAAATAGAGGATTCAACACTTTGTTTATCTCCCACACACAATTGTCTCATACATTAGAGAGAAGTCTCCCAATCCCAAAAGCTCATACACTACTCTCTAAGCCTAAATTTCACACCTTTGATCATAGTCAAATCATACTCAAATTGTGCTCAAGAATTAGAGAGTGTTGTTCTACTCCACAAATTGTTTTTCAAAGAAGCAACGATCTTGGTGAAAACCCAAGAAAAATAGTAAAGACTTCGGTGAGAGCCCGAAGTGTTCCTTCTCGGATTGTGAGAAGAGGAGTCCAAGCTAGGCGAGGATTGTTCGCTAACTTGTTGTGTAAAAGGCTTAATCTCGGCCCAGAACGACATTGATAGTGAAGACGCAGGTGGAGCTCGCGAAGTCGAGTGAAGCTTGCAAGAGAGGAAGTATGAGGGAGACCGAACCTCTATAAAATTTGCCTTGTCTAGTTGTGTGGTTTGCTTGCTTTTCTCTATTTTTTTAATTCCGCTTCATAACTTGTTTAGCAAGAGAATTAAGTTTAAAAGTGGTTAGACTTAGGTGCCATAGACGATCCTACAGTTTTGTTAATGAAATTTACCAAGATCATGTATTCAAGCTTAAGAAGGTAGGTCAAGGTAAACCCTAAACCCTATTCTCAACAAGTGTTCCTCGATTCCCAAAACAAAATCATAAAACTCATTTGCAACATGAACAAACCGAATAATTAGTCCCATGTCTTGCTTGTTCCCATATTGATATTGCTTTGTTTTGTTTATGCATTTGCTTGTATATCGGTTTTTATGCCTCTTGTTCCGAATTTCTGCGATAAAATTTCACTTCCTTATTGTATCTTTTTGCCTCAACCCATGCTTAATTATAATATTTTTGATTCATGTCAAAAGGTGAACAGAATGGCATAATATGATTAATTGAAACTATATGAAATTCATGCACATTGTAAGGGAGGTTTCTTCTACGTTATGTATATTGATAGGAGCAGTACATTCACAATTAACATTAGTTTTCCATCATCGAAAAAGGTGAGATTGTTGGGTTTTTTGCCTCATTAACCTTACTTTTGATGATTAACAAACTAATATGATGCATAAAGAATTAACACATCACATAGATCATATTGTTAAATTGCATATATATATTGTTAGGTGCTCAAATTGACGAACTAATAAACCTCAAGATCAAGGCACAAGACATGTAATCAAAACTCAAGGAGAAGAGATGTAATTTTCATTTCATTTGAGTCTTAGGATCAAATATACAGTTAATGCACCAAAGCCAAGCCCATCAACATCATACGACCGAACAACATTCGATCAACCGATTCCTCTTGACAATAGCATGCCAACCCTTACTGGAATCTCCAGTTCGAACGATTAAACACCTTTTGGTCATCTGAAATCCTTGGGTCAGTAAACTCTAAAGCCTTACTAGAATCTTGATTTTGATCGACCAACATCAATTCGGTCATCAGAATTTTCTATTGTTCTATCTTTTGTCTCCAAGCACATTCCTTGAAAACTCTCCAATTTTGGACAACCGATATTTAATTGGTTGACCGTTTTTACTTCCTGGAATGACTCTTTCCACGTGTTCATAGTCATTAGACTCTTAACGAATATTTGATTTCCAGTTGTTGGCGCAAAAGATAAAATATTTGGCTATGTGGAAATCCACATTTCCAACCACCGAAAGACTTTCGGTCAATGAAATTAATTTGGACAAAGCCCGACCAAATCTTTACTGTTAATTTTAGATGGCTGACTGAACTCCTTTTGGTTAACTGAATTTATTTGGTCGAAATTTAAAAAAGTTACTACAAGTTGGTGATCGATTATCCGACCTACTTTTTGTCGACCGAAGTCAGCCTTTATTTTTGTATTTCAACTTATCCAAAGCATTTTACAATTTCTTTTAGCAAGTGAAAGAATTAATTTAGGGGTAAATCTCAATTTGTCCTCAAGACTATTGATTCAAATCCACTTTGCACAATGTGCTTTGGAAATAGGCACTTACTTCCCCCCCCCCCCCCCCCACAACATTTTGTTATTTTGCCCCTATCCAAATTTTCTTCCAAAAATACCCTTGTTATTGAAAGATAATGTTTCTTCTTTTTCTAAAACATCTCTCTTTAATTCGTTTCCATTCTTTTTCAGAATGAAGTGAAAAAGGAAAAAATTAAAATGGTAAAATGAAATCTTACCATATAAAGTTTAGGACAATTTGGGAAGAATTGAAGAGGAAGCTAAACGGACAAAATAACAAATGTGAGGAGGGTGAGTGCCTATTTCCAAAAGACAGGGGTTGCAAAGGGTAAATGAATCAAAGGTCAAGGGGCAAACTACATTTTACCCCAGTTTTAATTATTAAGGTGGGATAGTTCAACTAATTATTTATTCTTTCTGTATTCCCTGTTGGATTTTGGGTTTGATTGGTACTAAATCAAATCCAAATTTGAACCAAATTTGATCTCCGATTTGATTCGAATTTACATAAATTTAGAATTAGGAGTATGTTACGAAAATGACAGAAAATAAAAATAAAGCTAAATGTATGAAAAACTAATGGTTTCTTAAAGTTCACGGGGAAGTGCTACAAAACAATAGTATAGAGGGGTTGATTCTCACAATTTAAAATTTAGAGGGACAAAGTAGAATTGAGACATAGTTGAGGGGATCAAATTGTAATTAACCTTTTTTATCCTTTCTTCACTTGTTGCTTTGATGCGTTTTCATATCACATTTGCCGAAGAGAGATGCCAAACAATGCTAACTATTTATCATATGGCTCAAACTCTTCAACGATGTCTTCGAATCTACTTTCTTTTATATGCATTCCCTTCATACTTATCCTATTGATAATGTGAAGCAGGTTAATTTGGTGAAGTTGTCGTCTAACCGGACAAAGACGTCTACTCAACATTTGTTTAGCTTTTCCCTCTCATCCTTTAGGGTGATTTGCTTTGGTGCACTTCAAAAGTGGCATAATTGTGTCTTTACACCAGTATTTTCACTATTATCTTGCGTGCACCTACATTTCATTAAAAATTACTTGAGTACCCTCCGTTGTTTGAGGGGTCCTGTTAGACCCTAACCCATGTTTAGGCTAATCCCGTGATTAGTGGGGGGATTAGCATGGGGAAGAGGAGGAGAATAGTGTCTGGTTGTATGGTGTGATGGGGTAGGAGTGTAGGGTGATGGGTTGGATGGGTTTTGTGCTTGGTTGGGAGGCAAAACCACACCCATCTCTCACTCTCTCTCACTCTTGCATTCTCTCACCCTTTCTTCTTCTCTTCCGTCGACCAGGAGACGTGGACGTTGCTCCGGCGTGAGGCGCGGAGGTCGGTGTGCGAGGAGGTGCGCGTGCGGTCACGGTTTCTCCGGCGGGCGCCGCTGATCACACATTTTAGGTATGTCAGTTCTTAGTTTGATTTGTTGTTGCTCACCCTCGTGGGAGGGTTGTGTTGGTCGGTCGGGGAGGTCGGAGACCTCTTCGGCGTTGTTTTCCGTGGAAAACCTCGGCTGGCGCGAGGTAGAAGACGACCAACGGTCGACCAGGCCCTTCGGGCGGTCGACCGAAGTAGTGTATTTTTATTTATCTGTTGTGTTTTGGTCGATTGGTTCCTTGTGTTCGGTCGACCGGAACTTAAGTGTACTGGTATTATGCATCTGTTTGCGGTCGACCGTTTTGACGTAGAAATAATAGGTTGACCATGTTAGTTTTCGGTAGACCGAAACCCCTGAGTCTGTCGACCGATAGTTTTGAAATTAATGTTGACCAGACTCCGGATTTTGACCTCGTTTCGGTAGACCGATTTTAGACCTTCGGCAGACCGTTAGGACTTATGTTTTGCGCAAATAGTTCGACCATTGCAGACGCTTCCGTCGACCGATTCCCTTGTGGAAGCGGTCGATCGAGTTGTCAGTTTCGGTCGACTGATTCCCTTCAGGAAAATGGTCGACCGAGTTGTCTCTTTCAGTCGACCGTTTTGCACAGGACAGAATTCCTGGGTCCAATTAGGATGCCAACTCTGTCCAAGGAAGCCCGTGTCCTCGCCTTGTGCGTGAGCCGGGAGGTGACGGTGGGCGCGTTACACATGCCTGCCTGGGGACCGCCGTGTGGAAGAGTGTGGGTGTCTGGGACGCGTCACCTCCATGTATGGATCGTGACTATTTTGATGGATTGATTGGACTCATTGCAGAGTAGCAGACTTGAGGGATCGCGGATCCCAATGCGTGTTGACGCATGGCTCATGGAGCATTATGACCCTGCAGACTACGGTTTAGACGCGTCCGATGTTGTGTCGGACGTATGTTGTACCGCCGATGTTGTGTCGGCGATGCCGTCGAGGTTGTTGCCCGCGATGATGGTGCCGACGATGTTCCGGCCTGTGGTTGTGTCGTCCGAGTTTGTGCCGGACGTATGTTGTACCACCGATGTTGTGTCGGCGATGTCGCTGAGGTTGTTCCAGCGATGATCCTCGATTGGGCACCTATCCTGGGATGTTGACCGACCGGGCTACGGCTCCGTCGAAGGTGGTGTTGACCACATGGTTCTTTACGCAGAAGTGCGGACGCTCCTCACCGATCCATTTGGCTCGAGTAGTCGCGTGTGGGGGGACGCGTCGCGTACTGTCCGTAAGACCGTATGTGCCTACGGTAGGTTTCCGAGGGAGACCCGTCGTTGTTGTTGTTGGATTGATGTCCTTGTGGACCCCGTCGAGGGTCGTGGTTGTTGGACTTAGGTCCCATTTACCCTGTTGAGGGACTTGATGCATTGCAGCTGTGACATGACATGCTACTAGTATGATAGGTTCATTTACCGTACTATTGCATGCATATAGGTGAGCTTGGCATACGGGGTTTCCTAATGGGAAACTCAGGCATCGTTGTTTGATTCATATTTCAGGACCGCAGTAGGTTCTGTCGGGTGGTGACCGCGGGCGCACTCATTTTGGGGTCAGGATCCTCATCGGACTCTTCGAGGTCGTCGTGATTACTTTATCTGTCTTTTCATTGTATTGTTGTAATCACGCGTTTTGACAAACTTTGTTGTATTATTGGTGCACCGACGGTTGATTTATTGAGTGACATTCCCGTTGATGAGTTTATTCTGATATTCTCTTGATTGTTTAAATTTTTAAAATTTCCGCTGTTTCGGGATGTTACAAGTCCACTTCATTACCAATGTCTTTAAATTTTTAACAAAAAACAACATCTAAAATTAAAATGTCCTTAATGTCAAATATAATAACAAAAAAAAACAAAACCCACTAATCCCCCTCTGCCTCACTCTCTTCTCTCTCTCTCTCTCTTTCTCCAATTCTCTCTCCACTTTTCTCCTCACTCAACCCATTCCCCCACCCATATTGTCATCGTTGCCGGGATCTTGAAGGAAATTCAATGCTCTTGTGAGGTTGATGTGGTGTTTACATGCTGGTCAATCGAATTGTCAAATATCGAAGCGTGCAATCAAGTGGTATTGGTTATGCAAAAAACTAAGCCCCCATTGGCTATTTTGGTTTCTGAAAAGAAATTAAAGGAAAAAAGAAAACAGTTATGACTAATTTAAACCATCGTTGGATCCTATCAAAATTGGGTTTGTCACTGGCGACGACGACAAAAGGGGGTCGAGAATGGGTAGTGTGATGAGAATTGGAGAGAGAGAGAGAGCGGAGAGAGAATGAGAGAGAGAAGAGAAGACATAAGAGAAGAGAGAGGCGGAGGGAGATTGGATTTGGGTTTTCTGTTTTTTTGTTTAACGTTAAGAACATTTTAATTTTAGATGATTTTTTATGAAAAATTCAAACGACGACGTTGACGAAGTGGGTCCGACAAATGGTGAAGATGCACCCAAGCAAGTTATATTGAAATGTAAGTGCACACAAGATAAAAACGTGAAAGTAAAGACCCAATTATAACGCTTTTGAGGTGCATCCAACCAAATGGCTCATGCTTATCTCTTCAATATACGTTGGGAGTCAATGGAGTCGAGCGAAGCCACATGGATAGAACCGAGAGAAAGTAAAGGCCCCAGAAGAATAAGAATTATGAGTTATTAATGCAGTTAACGTATGCAAAGGATGAAGGACCGGCATTGGAAAGGCGGTTCAAAAGCCGATAATGCGGATGTTGTTTTGAGAAATTATGGTTGGTTAGGTCGACATCAAAAACTAGGAGCTGCTATGTATGTGCGCCAGACCCTGTAAGTGTATATGGTTTCGTATAAGGTCATCACTAACCATGACCTAGACGACCTTGTCATCAGTTCTCTCTCTTCAAAATCAGTTTTCTCTCTTCCACATCAGTTTTCTCTTTCCTCAACCCACTTTCTTCTCTTTCCTATATTATTCATCTCTTAACCACAGCCCAACACAACCCACAACAACTTATCTCTCCTCGACATCATTTCGGGATACATCTTGGTAAAAATTTAAAAAAAAAATAATTTTTTTTCTAAAAAATCAAAACAATTATAAAACGTATTTTCAAAAAAACAAATTTTAAAAAAACTAAAACAAAAAATTCTAAAAATCAAAACAAAAAACGAAAAAACAAAAAAATTATTTTTTTATTTGGCGACCCGGGCGTTTCAACGCCCGGGTCGATGACCTGGTCGAAGATGACCTGGTCATCTTCGGATGACCGGGTCATCACCTGAAAGTTGCCCCGGTAAGGGGTGCTCTAAGTGTTGGGTGTAACGATTTTAAATAGTGTCCCAACAACTTTATGAAATAAATTAAGGTGCTTTGGAGTGACACTCGAGCAAAAATGCCTTCATTTCTTTTTTGTGCAGTTGTTAGAGCTTGTAGTCTTGTAGATTAGAGAAACAAAATCAAGGAATTCTCATCACCTATTAAACCTATTATATTGGAGCTACCACTTAAAACATTAGGTCACCAAACCACTGGTGGTGGTGGCAGTATGTGTGAAAAATGTATCGTAATGATTATTAAATCAATTAAATTATTTCTCAAGTTGCTGAGGCTCATATAATATTTCGGAATCTTCCCATATCCTTGATATCAATTATTAATTTGCTAAATTATTGGTTTGAGGTAGCAGGGCAACATGCAATCAATATAAATTGCCCCTGGCATCTTAGTAATATCTATGTTGACTTCGATAATCACGTCGTCGTCATGCTAGGGAACAACCATTTGCTTCATGTATAAGTATATTTATGGGGGGAGAGTGCTTTGTTGTTGTCATATCCAGAGAATCTTATTGTCATCTTATTGGAGTTGCCAATTGCCATATACCATAAGGGTATATATGGCAACCAATTATATATTACTTTGTGTACTCTACGAAGGATTGCTTGCATAGCCGTCTCCTTGCCATAAAAGTCCACTTCTCAATGTTGATTGATGAACAAGACAATGACACGAGGACAAAAGCGTTTTAATCAAACTAATTAATCAAAATATTTTCTTAACAACATTAGGGTTTTTTGTATTGATAATGTCCGTAAGTGTGAGATCCTAATCCTAATTGTGCCATAATGTTGTTTAGGTGGTGATTATGGGGAGATGGAGATGGACGGCTGGGATTGGAAGTTGATGGATGGAGGGTGGAGATGGAGTGGAGATGGATGAAGGGATGGGATGATTTGGTTTTGAGATGGATGGTTGAGATTGGAGGAGGAGGAGATATTTAGGTGAGATTTTCCCTCTCTCTCTCACACCTCTCCCTCGTCTCTCTCTCTCTCTCTCTCACGTTCCCTCTCCCGTAGGTTGAGCTCCGGAGAGGAAGAAGAGTTGATCTCCGGCGAGAGGTGGTCGGCTCCGGTTGGTGGGTGGAGGTGAGTTGGGTTGTGTGCTATTTCGTCCCTTTTGCTTGGATCCTCTCCCTCGACATAACTCGTTTCGGTGGTCTTGGTTGCTCCGGTTGGGTGGTGGAGGTTGACGGAGGTGGAATCCCGAGTGTGGATCGTCGAGAGGTGTTGATCGTGGTTTGGTCGCGAGGATCGTCGACGGATCGTGATTTTTGGAGGCGTGCTCGTGGAGGCGTCTTCGTGGTTCTTCAAAGGTTTCTTCAAACCTTCTGGTATGTCAAGCTCGCTCACTTAAGTAGTGTGAGTATTTGGAAGTCGACGGTAGGCCTTCCGGCTCGTTGCAAGTAATCGTGCAGCAGATTTCACTACCTGATCAGTCGACCGGTTGGTGCAAACGGTCGACCGTTCGTGAAGAGAATTCAGGTTCTGCGTCGAATCGGTCGAACGATGCCCCAGGGGCGGTCGACCGATTGTGCGTGGGAGGCAAGCCTAGGGAGTTTCGGTCGAACGAGTCCCCTTGCCGTTCCACCGTGTGCACCGTCATGGGTCGGATAGGGCGTTGACCATCTAAACGGTCGACCACCTGTATGACTTCGTCCCACCGTGACTTAAGTGGACTTAGTGGTCGGTTCGATCGAAGGTGGTTTCGGTCGATCGGACTTGTTGTTGAGCGTGGGGGAACGCTCTGGTGGAATTTGGTCGACCGAGAGTGCTCGGGCGTTCGACCGGATTCGTGGTGCGAGTGAGGGATTATTCCCTGGTGGGATTCGGTCGACCGAGAGTGTGCGGGGGTTCGACCGAATTCGTTGTGGAGATTGTGGGATTTGTCCCTGGTGACTTTCGGTCGAACGAGGCCCCTTTGCCGTTCGACCGATTGGTTGTTTTGTTCGTTGAACCTGGGAGTTGACCATCTAAATGGTCGACCATCCTTTGACTTTGGTTCGATCGAACGAGTACTGTTGGTGGGAATCGGTCGACCGAGGGAGTGTCGGTCGAGGCGATTGCCCAGTGTTTTCGTGATTCGGTCGACCGTGACTTTTGTTCGGTCGTTGTATAGTCTTTTGATGTAATCACAACTTTTGCAATACTCTGATGTACATATATGTATGATATATGTTGGTGCACTTGTTTCCCTTATTGGAGTAATATCCTCTGTTGATTGTGTGTTATTTAAATTTTCCACTGTTTGAGGATGTTACAACTTGGTATCAGACCGGTCGGTTCCGGTGTCCTTATCCAAAGAAACCACCATTAGAGTTTTAGAGTCTGCATTAGTTCATGCATTTATGGTTTTGATGTGTGATGTTTTCCTTGTGTGTAGATGCCTCTGAGACGTGTGAGACCTCCCCCACGGGACCGTAGCACCAGCGGTGAGACTGGGGCACAGACTGGGCAGAGGAGCGGCGGATGCTCTATGACACGGTGGGGCGACTGGGTGCGATGTTGGATCGCCAGTCAGGCAGAGGAGAGCCAGCAGCGGCAGGAGCGATGCTCGACTGCTTTATGAGACAGGACCCGCCTACCTTTGATGGTAGAGGAGAGTCTGAGGCTGCAGAGGACTGGGTCCTGAAGATTTAGGAGATCCTTCAGGCGATTGAGTGCCTGCCTGAGAGGCAGGCAGGCTTGGCAGCGTATGTGTTGGGCGGTGACGCGTGCAACTGGTGGAGGATCACATCTGCAGTGGTGTTTGAGGGCAGGACTGAGATTAGCTGGGTGGAATTCCTGCGGGAGTTCAATGAGCAGTATTTCCCAGAGCATGTCAGAGATGGGAGGAGAGAGGAGTTTATGACCCTCGAGCAGGGATAGGCGACCCTGACTGAGTATACCCGGAGGTTCAACGCGCTGGAGCGTTACTGTCCGGAGATCTGTGTGACGCTGCTGCAGAGGGCGAGGAAGTTTATACGGGGGCTGAGGAAGCACCTCTGTACTCAGGTGACATACAATATGCCACAGATGTTGGCCGATGCCGTTAGGGTTGCGTCGATCATTCACCAGGATTACCAACAGAATTATGATGAGGCCATGAGAGCACCGGGGAAGGTCAGTGGACGTCCGGGTGCCCCGCTAGCAGGGAACCCGGGCAAGAGGCCCCGGATTGGAGGAGGTCGATCACGTCAGCCTGAGGCGTGCAGGGGTTGTGGTAGAGTTCACTACGGAGAGTGTTGGGGCCGCGGAGTTTGTCACGGGTGTGGCAAGCCGGCCATTTTGTGAGAGACTGTCCGAGTGGGCCAGACGGGTTCAAGCAGGCATTCAGGGCCACCAACAGCAGGCAGAGGTGGAGGTCGCCGACCTTTTGCGCCGCCACAGTAGGGTCAAAGGACTGGACGGGTCTTTACCATCCAGGCGGATGAGGCGAGGGACGTCAGCACGGTGGTGGAAGGTACGCTCTTTGTTGATGGGTTGAGTGTGAGAGTGTTGTTTGACTGTGGGGCCACACGCTCGTTCATTTCGGAGCGATTTGCGAGCATGTTGGGTCGTAGCCTTGCGATGTTGACTGCCAAGTTGGAAGTCAGCACACCCTTGGGTCTGGTGGGCATTGTGGGGAGCTTCTTCCCCAGCGTCACGATTGTTTTAGAAAATCAGGAGTTTCCGGCTGACCTGATCTTGCCTCCGATGGAGGACTTCGACGTCATACTGGGTATGGATTGGCTATCTCAGTACGATGTGCGAGTTTGTGCCAGGAGAAGACGATTCTGATCCCGAGGAAGGGTCTACCTGATGTGCTGATCAGGGGGACGAAGGACAGAGGAGGCAGAGTAGTCGTATCAGCATTGAGGGCACAGAAGTTGTTGCAGCAAGGTTGCAGAGCTTTCGTGGCCACTCTGGTAGTTCCAGATCCGAGGAGATTGGAGGACATTGAGATAGTTCAGGAGTTTCCAGAGGTCGTTGCAGATGATGTCTCCGGGTTGCCGCCTCAGAGAGAGATCGAGTTTGGGATTGATTTAGTGGTTGGGACTACACCGCAGTTGAAGGCGCAGTTGAAGAAGCAGTTGCAGGATCTGATGGATACAAGGTTTATCTGCCCCAGTGTCTCACCTTGGGGAGCACCGGTACTCTTCGTGAAGAAGAAGGATGGATCGCTGCGGATGTGTATTGACTACTGGATGCTGAACAAGGTTTCCGTTAGGAATCAGTATCCCTTGCCCAGGATCAAGGACCTGCTTGACCAGTTGCAATCAGCGAAGGTCTTCTCGAAGATTGATCTGCGATCCGGTTATCATTAGTTGAGGATCAGAGAGGCAGATGTGCAGAAGGCAACGTTCAGGACGAGGTACGGGCATTACGAGTTTTTGGTGATGTCGTTTGGGTTGACGAACATGCCTGCAACGTTTATGGATTTGATGAACAGGACGTTCAGTCAGTACCTCGATCGGTTTTTGATTGTCTTCGTGGACGATATTTTGGTCTATTCGCCAGATGTGGAGCAGCATCGAGAGCACTTGAGAGTGGTACTTGGCATTTTGAGGGACCATCAGTTGTATGCCAACCTTTCGAAGTGCGAGTTTTGGCTGAGCAGTGTCGCCTTTCTGGGACACATCGTATCGGGAGCTGGGATTTCAGTGGATCCAGCGAAGGTTGAGGCCGTGACGCAGTGGAGAGCCCCTACTAGTGTGGCGGAGATCAGGAGTTTCGTGGGTCTGGCGGGGTAGTATCGCCGTTTTATTCAGGATTTCTCCAGGTTGGCTTCGCCGTTGACGGCTTTGACGCGGAAGGGCGTCAAGTTTGTGTGGTCCCAGAAGTGCGAGGACAGTTTCCAGGAACTGAAGAGTCTACTGACGACTGCTCCAGTTCTGACATTTCCCAGTGGCAGTGGTGGATTTCTGATTAACAGTGACGCGTTAGGCGTTCGACTGAGATGCGTACTCATGCAGCACGGGCAGGTGGTTGCATATGCTTCGAGGCAGCTGAAGGTGCACGAGAGGAACTACCCCACTCATGATTTGGAGTTAGCGGCAGTCGTGCATGCTTTGAAGACTTGGAGGCATTACCTGTATGGCGAGCAGTTCAAGGTGTTCACAGATTATCAGGGCCTGAAGTATCTGTTTTTGCAGAAGGAGCTGAATATGAGGCAGCGTAGATGGCTCGAACTGATTATGGATTATGATTTCACCATCTCGTACCATCCGGGGAAGGCGAATTCGGTTGCTGATGCCTTGAGCAGGAAGGTGGAGGTTACATCAGCAGGTATTTGTATCGAGGAGTGGAAGCTGCTTGAGGCGTTGACCGAATGGAGACCGTTCACCGATGAGTCGCGAGGTGCAGTGATTGCCAGGCTGAGAGTGGAGCCTCAGTTGGTCTCGAGTATTGTTCAGGCTTAGAGTGCGGATGATGAGTTGGCTGGGTTGTTACAGTTAGCTGCCACAGATAGGTCAGACTTCAGTATTGGAGTTTATGGTGGGCTGAGGTTCAGAGGTCGTGTCTGGGTGCCGAAGGGAGGGGATCTGAGGAAGGATATTCTGGAGGAGGCGCACAGATCCCATTATTCGATCCACCCGGGCAGCACGAAGATGTAAGAGAACTTCAGAGGAATTTTTGGTGGAAGAGGATGAAGACGGAGATCGTAGAGTTCGTTGACAGATGTCTTATTTGTCAGCAGGTGAAGATTGAGCACCAGAGACCTGCAGGGCCGATGCAGAGGATTGAGCTTCCAGAGTGGAAGTGGGAGCACGTGACGATGGATTTTGTCACCGGGATGCCAAGGACGAGGGGATTCCATGATGCGATTTGGGTTATAGTCGATCGACTGACCAAGTCGGCGCACTTCTTAGCTATCCGGACCACATTACCTCTGGAGGGTCTAGCTAAGTTGTATATTTAGGAGATCGTCAGATTGCACGGGGTGCCCATGAGTATTATTTCGGATCGAGATCTGAGGTTCACTTCCAGATTCTGGGGGAGTTTGTAGCAGGCCTAAGGGATTCAGTTGAAGTTCAATATGGCATTTCATCCGCAGACAGACGGTCAGTCTGAGAGGACCATCCAGACGTTAGAGGATATGTTGCGAGCGTGTACTCTGGATTGGGTAGGTCATTGGGACGAGCATTTGCCGTTGATCGAGTTTGCCTACAACAACAGCTACCATTCGAGCATTGGGATGGCACCGTACGAGGCTCTGTACGGGAGACCATGTAGATCACCAGTATGCTGGAGTGATGTAGGCGAGAGACAGCTAGTTGGTCCTTAGATTGTGCAGATGTATGCTGAAAAGGTAGATGTGATCAGGCAGAGACTAGCGACAACTCAGAACAGGCAGAAGAGCTACGCTGATAGGCGTAGACGAGAGCTGAGGTTTGAGGTAGGTGATCATGTCTTCCTGAAGATTTCACCATCTCGAGGAGTGATGAGGTTCGGGAATAAAGGAAAGCTCAGTCCGAGGTATGTCCGACCGTTTGAGATTCTCGATCGGGTTGGAGAGGTTGCCTACAGGTTGCGCTGCCGCCACAGTTTTTGGGTCTTCACAACGTCTTCCATGTTTCGATGTTGAGGAAGTACACAGCGGATCCTTCTCATGTGATTCAGTTGGAGGTTCCAGAGATCCGTCAAGATTTGTCTCTTAAGGAGAGACCGGTTGAGATTGTGGATCGGATGGAACATCAGTTGAGGAGGAGGACCATTCCTATGGTGAAGGTCAGATGGCAGCACCACAGCGAGCGAGAGGCCACTTGAGAGATTGAGGAGGAGGTCCGGAAGGAGTTCCCGGAGTTGTTTGGTGAGCTTCAGTTTTAATTTCGAGGACGAAATTCTTTTAGGAGGGAGGATTGTGAGATCCTAATCCTAATTGTGCCTTAATGTTCTTTAGGTGGTGATTAGGGGGAGATGGAGATGGACGGCTGGGATTGGAAGTTGATGGATGGAGGGTGGAGATGGAGTGGAGATGGATGAAGGGATGGGATGATTTGGTTTTGAGATGGATGGTTGAGATTGGAGGAGGACGAGATATTTAGGTGAGATTTTCCCTCTCTCTCTCACTCTTACCTCTCCCTCGTCTCTCTCTCTCTCACGTTCCCTCTCCCGTAGGTTGAGCTCCGGCGAGGAAGAAGAGTTGATCTCCGGCGAGAGGTGGTCGGCTCCGGTTGGTGGGTGGAGGTGAGTTGGGTTGTGTTCTATTCCGTCTCTTTTGCTTGGATCCTCTCCCTCGACCGAACTCGTTTTGGTGGTCTTGGTTGCTCCGGTTGGGTGGTGGACGTTGACGGAGGTGGAATCCCGAGTGTGGATCGTCGAGAGGTGTTGATCGTGGTTTGGTCGCGAGGATCGTCGACGGATCATGATTTTTGGAGGCGTGCTCGTGGAGGCGTCTTCGTGGTTCTTCAAAGGTTTCTTCAAACCTTCTGGTATGTCAAGCTCGCTCACTTAAGTAGTGTGAGTATTTGGAAGTCGACGGTAGGCCTTCCGGCTCGTTCCAAGTAATCGTGCAGCAGATTTCACTACCTGATCGGTCGACCGGTTGGTGCAAACGGTCGACCGTTCGTGAAGAGAATTCGGGTTCTGCCTCGAATCGGTCGAACGATACCCTAGGGGCGGTCGACCGATTGTGCGTGGGAGGCAAGCCTGGGGAGTTTCGGTCGAACGGGTCCCCCCTGCCGTTCCACCTTGTGCACCGTCATGGGTCGGATAGGGCGTTGACCATCTAAACGGTCGACCGCCTGTATGACTTCGTCCCACCGTGACTTAAGTGGACTTAAGTGGACTTAGTGGTCGGTTCGACCGAAGGTGATTTCGGTCGACCGAACTTGTTGCTGAGCGTGGGGGAACGCTGTGGTGGAATTCGGTTGAACGAGAGTGGTCGGCGTTCGACCGGATTCGTGGTGCGAGTGAGGGATTATTCCCTGGTGGGATTCGGTCGACCGAGAGTGCTCGGGAGTTTGACCGAATTCGTTGTGGAGATTATGGGATTTGGCCCTGGTGACTTTCGGTCGAACGGGCCCCCTTTGCCGTTCGACCGATTGGTCGTTTTGTTCGTTGAACCTGGGAGATGACCATCTAAACGGTCGACCGTCCCTTGACTTTGGTTCGACCGAACGAGTACTGTTGGTGGGAATCAGTCGATCGAGGGAGTGCTGGTCGAGGCGATTGCCCAGTGTTTTCGTGATTCGGTCGACCGGGACTTTTTGTTTGGTCGACTGTTTGTGTCAAGTTTTGCACTATGGAGGTGCGGTTGTTGTGGTCGTCCGTGTGGGGCGAGTTGTGGTACCGATGTTTTTCCAGCAATGTGCTAGGGTGCACGAGTGTTGCGGTGGTTGGTTGAAAATGAGCTTGAGCCTCGTAACTGTGTGAGAGCTTGGGTTGGCTGAAAAAGGCGTGGAGCCTAGCTTAGAATGTGGTGTTGTGGTGGTTGGTTGAAAAAGACCTGGAGCCCCGTAACTGTGTGAGAGTTGCGGTTGGTTGAAAGAGACATGGAGCCCAACTAGTCTGTGCGGGGTTGGTTGAAAAAGACCTGGAGCTCCGTAGTGCGTTCAGGTTGGCTGAGAAAGGCCTGGAGCCTGAGCAGGGACCGCGTGTTAAGGGTTGGTTGAAAAAGACCTGGAGCCCTTGGACGTTTGGGTTGGTTGAAAAAGACCTGGAGCCCAGCTTGGCGACGAGTGTGTGTGTTGTGGTTGGGTGAAAAAGCCCTGGAGCTCAGCCTGTTGAGATGCTTTTCTTGTTTAGTAGAATTGCATGCTAGGGTGTCTTTCATTTCATGCATTGTAGAGTTTGGCATACGGGGTTTCCTTCTGGAAACTCAGGCATTTTTGCATGTTTACTTTCAGGTCGTGATCGGCGATAGGGGGTGGTGTCCGAGGAGAGGAGCACTGCTACCGGATCCAGCTTTCTCTCAGTTGAGGTCGGGTGATTACTGTATTCATTGTATAGTCTTTTGATGTAATCACAACTTTTGAAATACTCTGATGTACATATATATATGATATATGTTGGTGCACATGTTTCCCTTATCGGAGTAATATCATCTGTTGATTGTATGTTATTTAAATTTTCCGCTGTTTGAGGATGTTACAGTAAGTATCTGTAATTTCAATAGCGGACCCAAGAAGGGCATAAATTGTAACATAATCTATAATATAGGAACATAATTTTATGTCAATAGGTCCATAATTGGATACTTGGTTGCAATATCGTTTTCCTATTTAAACTTGTCCAAAGGACAAAAAATATCCACTTTTATGTCCGTTTGCACTTAATTTGTGTCACTTTTTTTACAACCTTAAACAAAACTTTGTGTGAAATAAAAAGGTTCAAGGTGAAATACATGATGGTTCACGTGGAATAATAAGAACGCGGTGTCAAATATCACAAATCTCATCTAAAAAAAGGATACCAGGTCATGTGTAATTACATAATTTGTAAAATAAGATGAAAATATATTATATTTTCTCCACCTAATTGTAAGAATAAGTAAAACGATATAATATTTTTATATCAAATGCTTCAAAAATAAATTAGTCCGTGGTGAAGAATTTTTTAAACATGAATTGATTTTTTCCTCCGTATGAACACTTTTTTCATCCTCATTCGTTCTTCATATTTCTCCTTCATTTTCTCTTCCAAATATACATTAAAGGTAGTAACAAATGTATCATAGTTGATTTTACTAATTTTTCATTTTAGAAATAATATTTGATAAGAGAGTTGTTTATTTGTTATGTTAATATAGACATTTTTGCCATCCATATAGCAAATTTATTGATTATTTTCAACTTAATAATCCTTTCATATGAAAGCTATGCCATTTTCACACAATGTAATATATTCACATGGAACATGCCACATTGCTTCTTAAAGTTGTTGTACTTCACCCTAAACTTGGATGAATAGTCATTAACAATCAATAAAATTTGTTTTATGTCATCTGATGTCATTATTTTTTTCACAATGTCATTCTGCAAGGTTAACTGTTAATTTTTTTGTTAACTCGTTAGTTATATTAATATTAAATAATTTTTTTACAAAAGCACCCTAAATAAATTGAGAATTTCTAAATTTCATTAGATGTGTTGTAAAGTTTGCAAAACAATCACTTAAATAATGTATCTAAACTCTCTCTCATGTCTCTCTTTCCCTCTCATCTCTTCTTTTTCTCTCACTAAACTTAATGGCTGAGATACTAAGCTGATGAAATTTGATAATTTTTTAGTTTCAAATTACAAATTAATTAATTCTTTTTTTATAAAATACATTTTCTAATATATATTGACTTTTATATAAATTATTTTAATCCAAATTTTTTTATTTCCATGAAATTTATTTTCTAAAAGATATTTATTATTATTTATCTTATTTCCAATTCATGATTTTTTAATATATTTAGTAAAAGAATTTGATAGTAAATAAATGAAAAAAATAATTTCAAAAGGTCAATATTTCCGAAAAATACAAAATATTTTTACAAATATATTAAAAATATTTCATTAATTTAAAATTCAAAAATTATCATATTTGAATATTTAATAATCAAACGTTTAACTTTAGTGAGAGAAATTAGAGATGAGAGACGGAAGATGGAGAGAGAAGAGAAAGGAGAGATTAAAGAGGAGAGGAGAGATGAGAGAAGAATTATGAATTCTAAATTTATTCAGAGTGTTTCTACAAAATTTTAATTAAATATTAATATTAGTAACAGACGTTAACAGAAAAGTTAACTGGTGCTTGCTAACAAAATGTTGACATGGTACGTATTAGGACAAGTTTTTTGGTTTTATATGATATTGAGCGAAATAGTTACTTTCAGATGACATAAAACAAATTCCGTTGATTGTTAGTGACATCGAACTATCGAAGCAATTCACCAAAGAAAATTTTGGTATATAATACTCATAATAAATGTGATATTTACTTGAAAACCAAATAAGTAACTAAGCCATTTGCGTCTAAGAGTATGTTCCCCCAATGTCTCATATTTGAGTTGGGTGTTCCTTATATTTTGCATCAACTTCAAACATTGTAAATTCACTAGACCCCAACGTACTCAAATTCCTTCCCTATATATGGATGGTAGTTTCCCTGTAATAGTTTGTTATTTAAATACGTTCAAATAACCACAATTACAAGATGGTAGAGGTAATTTTGAGTTCCCAGAGGAATGTTGTGGTCCTATAAGCTCATTTTTGTTCATTAATGAAATGAATGAAAAAGAGATGAAAGAAATAGAAGAGATTACATTACACAAATGGTCCATGTAATAACTATAAACTGTTCAAAACAAACTTAGCCAACAATTAGCAATGATTAATCAGAGGTACCAGCAATATAGAACTAACCTAGGTTAAAAATTTAAGATAATAAAAAGGGTGTGTTTGTTACATAGATTGTAGAACTGGTAAATGTAGCGAACAAAATATCTGCCTACGGGCCAAAATATGAACTCTTTTTTTACATCATGTGAAAATCATGTAAATCTAGTAATAATGAGACATTATTTTCTGAATGTAGTGTAGCCATTAGTGTAAAGACCCTAACCTATTTAAGATGCTAATGGTGATTAGGTGGGCTTAATGGAGGGTTTGCATGGGAATTGAGGAAAGAGTGGTGGAGACGTGATGGGGTATGGAGGTGGTGGTGTTTGGTGTGATGGAGAGAGAGGTATGGTGTGGGGTTTTGATTTGTGTTTTTGGAGAAAACATTATCTCTCCATCTCTCTCCTCTCACGTTTTCTTTTTCTTCCTCTCTCATTCTTCTCCACCCAATTCCCTTCTCTCATCTCTGGTGGTGGTGGTCGCACGACAAGGCTTACCCGGTGGTGATCGTGTGCATGGAGTGCGACCGATAGGGAGCTCGTTGCGAGGTGGTGGTTGTGGAAGTCCAAGCAAGGCAGTGAGCTCCAGTGAAGTTCGTCGTATCACAAGAGAGGTATGTCAAGTTCTTGCATTAGAGGCTTAACCACACGAGTGGGTGTAGAGTTTCGCTCGTCGCTGGAGGTCGGTGTCGTTCGACCGTTGTCTTTTTACTTGGTTGACCGAGCGTTGACCATCTAAATGGTTGACTACGCATGACCTTTGTCCGACCGGTAACTTAAGTAAACCTTTGGCTCGGTCGACCGTTTGGATGTTGGTTCGACCGTTTGAGACTTGATGATTGTAGGAAGGACCCTGTTATTGTTCGGTCGAACGGGGGCCCTGAGTCGTTCGACCGGTGACCTGATGTTGACTTAGTCTAAGTCCGGATTTTGATCATGTATCGGTCGACCGGTTTATACCTCTTGTTCGACCGTTTGGACTAGATCCTTATAGGTTGTCCCCTGTTAGTTTTCGATCGACCGGTTTATACCTCTTGTTCGACCGTTTTGACGAAATGCTTATAGGTTGCCCCTGTTAGTTTTTGGTCGACCAGGACCCCTGAGCCATTCGAGTGATTGCCTTAAATTGATTTAGTTTTGACCGGGCGTTCACCACGTATCGGTCGACCGGTTTATATCTTTTATTTGATCGTTGGGGATCAACTTCCAAGCACAGAGTTCGACCGTTGTAGGCATTCGGTACTTTGGGGAGCGGTCGACCGGTATACCTTTTTCGATCGACCGTTTGGGCCCAGAACTGAATCCTGGTCCAAGTGGAGTGTCAACTATGTCTACAGAAACTTGTGTCCTCTCTTGGAGCGTGAGTCGGGAGGTGACGGTGGGTATGTTGCTTGTGCCTGCCCAGGGACCGTCATGTGGAAGAGTGTGGATACTTGGGACTGGTCATCTCTGTATTATAGAGTGTGACGTACTTTATGCTTTAACTCTCATTAGAGTAGTAGCTTGAGGGATCGCGGATCCAATTGCTTTCAGTAGGCACGCAACTGTCGTTGGGTGAAGTGACTACCGGTCTGGATGGCTACGGAGGTCGCTGCCCTGCTTTTGTAGCGGCGGAGTTGGTGTCTGCACGTGGAGCTCGTTGACCCGCGGACTTCGGTTGCGATCTGTCGATTGTCTGGCCCTCTGTGTGGCGGATAGGTTCGACTAGCCTTGATAGGTGGTGAATGCACGAGTATGTGCCGCCTGTGTAGCGGAGGGAGTGCCCCTGTGCGGTTTGTGTGGCGGTAGGGAGGATCGTGCGTGGACTGTGTGGTAGCGACGATGGACTACTGACGATCTTTTCTGGCACGTAGCTCGATTGTGGCACCTATCGAGTAAGTTGGACCGTACGGTCTGTGTGGCGGCAGTGTTGGACCAACCTAAGCGATGGCTCCATCGGTGTAGTGGTGGACCACGGTGTTTTCAGATCTGATTCTACCTGCGTGGAAGTGCGAACGTCTGCTCACTGATCCCTTTGGCTTATGCAACCGCGTGTGGGGGGTGTTGTGTATTGTCCGTTAGACTTTATGTGCATATAGTAGGTCTCCATGGAGACCCGTTGTTTATGGGTCGTGCGTAGGGATGGCAACGGATCGGTTCCGGTTCGGGTATTGGGAGAACCGGAACCGGATCCGTTTTTCATATGGATATCCAAAACCGAACCCGATCCGGGTTGGTTCTCAACTTGCGTATCCAAAACCGGATCCGATGGGATTATGGATACCCAGAACCGGAGCCGTTGGAACCGGATCCGGTACAAAACTTGTATTTTTCAAAAGATTTTTGCTTATTTCCTCAAGAAAATTCATACTCCAAGGATTGTTCAACTCACTTGCCTATGGTGAACTTATAGAGGTTGGAGTGGGAGGGAGAAATCCTATTTTTCCGATGTGGGACTAAATTTTTCACACTTTAATCTCGTTGACAAAGCAATATCTATTCAGCAGAATACTAATTAACAAGTCCAGCAAGTTGGTAGAATGGTAAAGGTCACCTACATTTCAACCCATGTTCGAATCCTATGAGTGACAAGAAAAATTAGAAAATTCGGTTATGGACCGTGTGGCCTATGTGGCGGCGGAGACGATTATGGGACGGATGTCCGGTTTAACCCTTGGAGGGAATTGTTGTCTTTATTTCTTTGTATCATGTCATGCTCTACTAGTATGATTGGGCATATAGGTGATTGGGCATTTGATTTCAAAAGTTCAAATTTTCCAATGTTCGAGGATGTTACAATTAGAGCATCATTATTCAAAGTTCCAAACCAAGTTAAAAAGTGCATCAGAAGAACGTATAATCAAATCTACCTCAAAACATGTGAAATAATCTTAGATCCAACTATAAGAAAACCAATCAAAAGACCATAAGAAGCCGAGAGCTTAAGACGAGCAAAAGGACTCAAGATAACTAAGCTCGATTAAAGACATGTCTTTTCCTTTTTCTTTGAGTTCTTAGGAAACTTATCTAAACATGAGCGAATTGGTTTTGAAGTCGTTTACACACACTCTAGAACATCTCTATGATCATTTTACGTGAATACACATTCAACTAATACCCAGATTAAACCCACATTTAGCAAAAATACCCTGAATGGTTGACCCTTGACCATGCGGAATGAAGTAGTGACTTAAGTGTTATAGCTAATATATTTAGTTTTTGTTGAGTGCCACTTTTTAGGTTCAACCATAAACTGAAGTGTACATTTCTATAGTTGTGAAATTCTTTTGGTTTTCCATGGTTGTCTGAGTGGTGGATTATGTAAATGATCAATGACCTACCCATATGGGGCTAAATAGATAAATGCACTGCTGGAAAATCGGTCTACCACGTCGCCCCTAGCACGTCACACATTTCTAATCCGACGTGGAAGACCCCCTACAACGTCGTTTTTAGTAATCCGACGTGGTAGGATGGTCTTCCACGTCGGCTTTTAAATAGTCCGATATGGAAGGGTTTTGTTTTTGAAAAATTAAACAATTCATACCCCTACCACGTCGGTTTTGTCAGACCAACATGGTAGGGTGTTCTTCCACGTCGGCTTTTAAATAATACGACGTGGAAGGGTTGAATTTATTTTTTGGTATAAGCCGCGTAAACCAAAATGAAACCCCGCCAATCCGGAAATCAACAAACATAAATCTTAGCCGCCGACCTCTCCCCGACCACCTCGACCTCCCCGACCCCAGTCGACCTCCTTCTTCCCCACCCCAGCAGCCCTTTCCCTCTTCCCCGACCCCGTCAACCTCTTCCCGACCCCAGCAGCCTCCCTCCCCCCTAGCCGACCCCAACCGGCTTCCCTCTCCCCATCCCCGGTAGGGCCTTCCCTGCGCAACCTCCCCTCCCCGGCAAAGATTATCCTTACTTTGCAAAGATGAAGAAATCTCCCTTCTCTTCCCTTACACTTTTGCTTATCCTTGCGATGTTGGTGCCTTTGGCCTCAGCCCAACTCAATCAGAACTACTGCAATAAAATTTGTTCCAATGTCAAGAACATCGTCCGAACGGCCGTCGCTAGGAAAATGCAACAAACTATTGTCACTGCTTTGTTAGGGTAGGCATAACTCGATCGACTTGTTTTGAGATGGAAGTGTGAATGTTTTTATATTTGTATGGATGCAACGAATCAATGATGCTTGTGTAATGGAATGGGTGGAGGCATGACTCGAACGACTTGTCACTTGCCGAAGATGGATTTGACATGGTGATCAAAGCCAAGGAGGCGGTGGATAGAAACCCAATGTGCAAGAACAAGGTGTCTTGTGCTGATATATTGGCTATGCTCGCACGAGATGTCGTATCCATGTTAAGTGAACATTTTATATAGGTTGGTAAGTAGGATAGATATTATCTCTAGAAGGACGTGTTTTGAACTTTTAATACGGTATAATATAATTTGGGATTGTTTTGACTTCTTTAAATGATTTTACATTTCAATTCCTAAATCTTCTATATATATGGAAGTGATTTGTAGCATATCATACATTGCATTCATGCTATATATCCTTTATTTTACCCCACTTTTGTGTTACTCGAGTGTTTCTTTGTGATGTTTCAGGTGTTAGGTAATAAAGAAGAGAAAGGAAGAGAAAATTACTGAAATGAAAGAAGAAATGACTCAAGTGAAGCCAAGTGGACTTGTTTGTCATGCACAATGACTCATCTGCAAATCCGAAATGACCCAAATGAAATATAGAGGGACCTAAACGCACGGAAAATATTTCAAGAGCAAAAACCCCTCAATACCATGATCTTGAAGAGTATTTGGGCAATTAAGACCAAACGGGCATGAAACGGTGGACCTAGAGTGCACGCCACGTGCAAAATACAACACAAACTCCTGAAGAAATCGGTGTCGATCGGGCACAAAAGATCCGCCCGTAGAGGATTTTGATCCACCATTGGTGGATCATTTTGGCCTAATTTGCCCCAAATTTCTCCCATGGCTTCACCTCGATCTTTTAGTGTACCAGACTATAGAGAAAGTTATTACAACCGTCAGATTGCTTCCAGATCCATCCAAACCCTTATTTCTTCTATAAATAGACTTGTAATGTCTCCTTTCTTCTTCTTCTTTCCACTCCTCCGTAGGTTAGTTTCCTTTCTTATTTATAAGAGTATGTTTCATTTCTTGTTTATTAGAGTAGGTTGATCACTGTGTTGTATTTTGACACATTGGGGGTGGAGAAGAATGTGATGTGATTATGTGATGTATTAAGTGTGTGTTAATCCTAGCTTTTGAACTTCACATGAGTTCCATAACCATTGAATGAGATTTTTACTCTTATCTTTGATGTGCTAATGCTTTTGAGTGATGCTTAGCACATGTTTAGATTAGTGGGTCTATTTTATGGCGTATGATGAGGTAAGGATAAAGATGGAGTGGATAAGGAGGAAACATGACATGTGTATGCATGTGCTCGTGTTGTCCTCATCCTAATTAATGGCTTGTATGTTTTAATGATTGTGTTAAATCTTATTTCATGTGGAGACGTAGTGTGGTTTGGTCATTATGAATTTGGTGTTAGCCTCATCTCAATTATTGTCTTGTATGTTTTAATGATAATGTTCTATCTTATTTCATGTGGAGACAAAGTTGGATTTAGTTTTTACGGATTAGATGTATTACATGTTGTGATGAACACCAATTAACACACACACGTACATATATTCTCATTTCCGCATTCTTTCTCTACACCTTAAGGGGTTTATTTTATCATTTGTTTTCTGATTTAGTACCCATCGTAATGTAATTCCGATCTCATATTTCTCTTTTCCTTCCCCACTCAAGTATTGCGGACCCCAACGCGCTCCTCGTGGACACGGCCCATTCTTGTCGTGTCTTCAATGACGTCGTGCACTTGCAGTATTATAACTGAATCAATCAGGAAGCCAAAGTTGGAAAATTTTCTTTTGACATGCCATTTTTTAACTTGGCACAATAATGATAAGTTTAACAATATGTTGTTATATATCATTTTTTATTTCCATCACCCAAAACCAACACACTAATACAAGTAAAAGAATCATTTACATATCTCATCATTTGTAACTTTTGAGGGGTGATAAATTTATTCTTTCATGTTTTCAAATGACGCATCCCAATTGAACATTAGCCATATCTTTAGTGGGACGTTTAAGTGGATTGAATATGAAAGTTGCAGGGTTTAAGTCTAAATTACAAGCATCAAATGAAAGTTGCTAGATTGAATATGAAAGTTGTAGAGTTTGAGTCTGAATTACAAGCATTAAATGAACAAAAAAGAAATATGAATAAAAATTAAAAAATACCCTACAACAACGGTTTTTATAGCCAACTGACGTTGCAGGGTGTCTATCACGTCGGTTTTCAATTAGAACTGACATGGTAGATCTTTTTTTGATTTTTTTTATTTTTTATACCACTACCATGTTGGTTTTGGTTTTCGTCCGACGTGGTAGTCGGGATCCTATCACGTCGGTTTCACACCACAACCAACGTGGTAGTGGTATAAAAATCGAAACTTTAAAAAATTGATAATGGGTCTATGATTGGCATCATTTCATGTTTATATTTGTATCTTATATCCATTATCTTTCACCTAAACAATGCTATGTTACGAGTTTTACGTTTAGTTTTCAGGAATAAATAGGTTTGAAGAGATGAAGCATAAAAGGACCCAAAAGCTGGGAAAAAGGACTGAATTGTGAGATCTGGGGACTAAGATGCAAGGGAGAAGGACCTGAATGTAAGACAGAAGGACCTAATAGCAAAACAGAATACTCCACACCATCATGGGGAGTATTTTACCAATTCCATTCGGGTCGGAGCTCCAACAAGTCAAGTAACTGCATCAAAGACCAACAATACAAGAAAGAAAAGCCCACAATAAATTCCAACGCGATCCGAAGTTTTTGGACCGCTAATTGGCGGTCCATATTACTCAGGATCCGCCCAAATGTCTCCTGGACTTGTATTAATGTTCATTTAGGCTATTTTTGGTATTGGTTTAGTCCCACATCGGGGGATTGTCCCCGATTAGCTTTTTCCATGCTTATAAATAGAACTTTTCACCTTCCATTGTAATTACCCATTGCTTGGTGGCATTCTCTCTACTAAGGAGTGAGCCTTGAAGCAAAACTCAAGGTGGAGAAGAATGCTACCTTCAATGTGAGTCATTTGTTAATAAAATAATTCTTCTAGTTTCTTTTAATCTTGTCTTTTAATTTGTGCATGTTTGTTTAGTCTTTCCTTTCCTTTTATGTTTCTTTAATACTTTTTGCCTTCTTAGTTAACTTTCATTTCAGTATTATGCTTTATTTTGTTAATATAGTTAGTGTAATGAGTAGTGAGTAGTTCCATCCCCATTTGGGGGGGGTGGAGAAATATGTGATATAATCATGTAGTGTATTAAGTGTGTGTTATCTTTATCCCTTGAGCTTTATATGATTTCCATAACCATCTAATGGGTTTTCACTCTTATCTTTGATATGTTAATGCTCTTGAATGAAGTTTAGCTTATGCTTTGATTAGTGGACCTATTTTATGGGGAATGATAAGGTTAGGATATAGATGAAGTTAATATTGGAAACACAATTTGTAGTGTATGTGCTCTTGTTGCCTTTACCTTAGCTAATGTCTTGTATGTTTTAATGATGTAGTCTTATCTTAATTCATGTGGAGGCATAGTAGGGTATAGTCTTTATACTTGAGTTCATGTAGCTTCATTCCAATTATTGTCTTGTATGTTTTAATGATGTAGTCTTATCTTAATTCATGTGGAGGCAAAGTTGGATGTAGTTTTATGATTTCATGCACTACATGTTGTGAGGAGCTTAATGAACACACACACACACACTTCTTTATTTTCATATTATTTCTCTACCCCCTTTGGGGTTTAGTTTTCTTGCTTTTCTTCAATTTCCTTTTTGCATCTTAGTGTAGTTTAGTGTAACCAACCTTTCTCTCCTTCTTTTTACCTCTCACCTTCGAACAAACCAATCGTCGACACACCTCCCAGTGGACGACCCGTATTTGCCACCGCTTCAACGCGGCCGTGCACTTGCGGTTTAAATAAAACGATCAATCAATTTTTTGGCACCGTTGCCGGGGAGGTGCTCTGTCCAGACGTTGGTTTTGACGATTCAAGGGGTTTCTAATTTTTTGTTTTTAGTTTTTGTATGTTTCAGGGAACCTGAGGATCAAGGGGAAGCGACTGGAGGAATGGGAGAGCAAAAGACCCCAAAGTGACCGCCAATTGGCGGCCTGGTGAGCCTCAATTGCTCTCAAATTTGTTCTAGTTGTTATGTTGTTCATTTTAGTTATCTGGGAGCACAATTTTGCATGCTGGGACTTCTAGTTTGCTCCCAGATTTAATTTCAATCCCCTTTAATCAACTTGGACCATAAAACTCAAAGCAAAAGACTAGACTTCTTGCCATCTAGGTCATGCATCATGTGTAGACCTTGCATGCATTTGTCTTTTCTTTGCTTTACATTTTGTTGTTGATTGCTGGCGTGAGGTACGTGCACCCAAATCTCTCATTCATGCATGTTTCGATCATGCATTAGTTAGTAAGGTGCATCGGGACAAGAGTGAGCGAGCGTTTGATTGGAGCGATTGATTGCTAGACTTAGGATCAAAACGCTATTAAGGAGGGGTTGTCCCATAAAAGATAAGGTAGGGGATTTCATCACCCTTTCCTTGGCCCCAAAAATCACTCTTAATCAAGCCTTAACTAAAAGCAAGTAGACATTGGCCCTAGGATTTCGGACGCACTAGGAGAGTAATCTAGTTGAGACCGCCATGGCCTGATCGGCGTTGCCTACCTTGCCGATAGTAGGAGGTACTAGATCTCCGGATCTGGTATCACTTGCTGGGCATTGTGGTCCTCGTTGTAGGGAGGTGAGGCGTGTCGAGGCTAGTGAACTCGAAGTTAGGCGTCATCTAGCCTAAGGACCCATTGCCTTACATTGTTTGAGTCGTGCTTGCTAGTTAGGCTTCTACCTGATCCCTTCACCCACGCTACCTTTAAGGATTCTTCCCTTCTCCTCTGAGTCATCTTCTTCTCACCTACTTCTACGTTTTAGTCTCCTCCCCTTTACACTCTCTGGTAGCGTTTTAGGGTCGAGTCGAGCACTTTTTGCGAGCTTAGTCTCGTGGTGGTGACAGTGGTCGACTCGAGAGTTGTTTGTTGAGATGGATGGTTACATGGGCGACCATCCATATGATTGTTGGGACCAGGACAATTCGTCATGGTATTCCGGACCCATGCAACCTGGGGTGGCTCAGACTAACACCCCGTATGGTTGGGACAATCTTAATGGTGTGACTGAGCAATCTTCATATTGGGGTAGTATGAGAGAGGCACCGACTGCTAGACCACAATCTAGTTATGTCGGATCATATGCTGGTCAACAAACTGAGACATTACAATAAACTTTGGCCTCTTTCATGCATATGGCAGACGACATGAGTGCACCGGTGGCTCCAGTAGCCGTACCGTGCGACTGTTGTGGGTTGAGTGGTCATGTTATCGGGGAATGTCCTTATGTTCCCCCTGAGCCTGAGTATGAGCATACCTTTTCCCAAAATGCTCAATGTGACCATTACGCATCCGCGTACAACCCGAGAGTGATGGATTCGTGGGGAGACAATTCTTATCCAAATTCTTATACCTCATTTTCACCCCCGTATCCTCCTCCCGAATACCCAGAATTCTACCAACACCCCACTTCAAATCATTGGACTCATTCTCAGCCCATTAACACCCAACCCCAAAATTTCCCAAGCTCTGACTTGGACCTCACTGTTGACCCCAAATTTGATTCCTTAAAACAAACCCTCCAAACGTTCATGGAAACCACTCAAACTTTATTGAAGTCCAACTTGAATTCCTTGCAAAATATGGAAATGCAAGTGAGTCAAATGACACAACAATTCCATGAACGTGAGGAGGGTAACCTTTCTTGTCAACATGAGGATTTATCTTCTGAAATCGAACCACCACCACATCCACAAATTCAAAGCACAATCTTTCAAAGTCAAACTCCTAGTCAGTCTAAGGGACTTGGGGTTTCAATTCACGATCACTTAGTGGAGGATTCAATTCAAATTGAGAAAAACTTGGACCAACTTCGTTATGAGTCGGCACAGGATTGTGCCTTATCTTTTTGTCACGTGGCCCTTGAGCCACATGATCTTCATATTGTGCCTCTTAAGGACTCACCTCTGGTGGAGCAAGAGCTCCCTAGTACCCTCAATTTCAAACAACCTGATGAGAGTTTGCCTCTCACTATTGTTCCTGATCATCTTGGAAATGATGGAACATCAAACAACTACATTGGTCATGAGGGTATTACGAGTTCCTTGGAGAATACCTTGGGTATGAGACCCACTGTTTGTTCGTCTGGTGTGTCGGACATGCCTAACGAGGTTCTTGACCTCGTTCCGACGCACCAGCATGTTGGTTGGAGAGTTTGGATTGACGATCATAACTTCAGCAGCGCAACGGGAGAAACTCTTCTTCCGTTGCCCCTCATTTCCCAAACTCTTGAGAGGTTCAAGCTCTTTCAGTTTGATCCTTTGAATGAGACGCCTTTGCGTCCAATTCATGAACCTATCATTTCATCTGGTGCTCTTTGTGAAGGGGGCCCACACATGAGTATTCTGGCCCCGCGTGGTGTCATGTTCCCTTTCCAAGTGCATTGACCCACTCTTGAGGTTCCCATTTGATGTCTTTTGACAAATGAAGATGGGAACTTATGTTTGTACATAGTTATATAAAAAAAAGAAAAAAAAAAGAAAAAGAAAGAAAGAAAAGTACAATAAAAGACTCCTTCAGTGAGCATCGATTGTTGTGAGCCACAACCCTTGTGTATTTGGGCTCCATTTCTTTCACGTATTTGCATCCTTTCTTTAGCATCTCACAGGTTTTGAGGGAATTAGGGTTTGTGTCCATGAACATGACCTTGAACTTCCCTTTGTACTTAATGTTGGTGAGATCTCTCCTTTTTCATGCATAAATCCATGTAGTATCTTGCTCACATTCATTGAGGACAATGCATGAAGTAGGAGTGGGGGGGTGTTTTACGTGTGTACATAGTCGAGTCTTTTCTTTTGATTTTGTTTTCTTTTGTTTGCATTTTTAGGGTCATGTTAGTGTGCTGCATTTAATATAGATATATCTGCTTGCCATGATCCTTGGGTAACTTGTCTTCTTTTGCTTGCATAGTGCTTTAAAATTTCCACATTTCTTTCAAAATCTTCATGTGTTTGCGAAAGAAAATGTTTTGTGGGTTTTGCGTGTGTTTAGCATGTGCAAAACCGTTGAGAGGCAAAGTAAAAAGAAAGCTCCCAAAATTGTCTTGAACTTGATGCATTAGGATATCTAGTACAGTGACTTTAGGATTTATCGAGTCGTTAGGATGCACCCCAGTTTTCCCTTGGGGGTGAGTAATCATAGGGTTTCAGTGCTCAAACATTTAATGAAGTCTACCCTGAACCTAGTGAGTCAATAATTCGTGTCTGTTAACTTAAGGAAGTTTGTTGTAGTCAAGGACCCTCTAAATCTTGTTGTGAAACATTAGTGTAGGGGTTTTGGTTCATGTGTAAATAAGAAATAAGTGAGTAAGTGTTCTCTCTTCTCGCACGGCTCCTATCACTCGGGAAAGTAGGTCTGAGGGGACTTTGTGCCTAGTGCTTTTGAGTCATCTGACTTGGGATGCGCCGACCGAACCTCCGTTACACGGGTGGTAGGGATTGCCCTATGTGGAGATTTGGGGAAAGGTGTACGTGATAGTGTAAGTTCTCATGGGCAATGATGCACGAAACCTGACCCTGGGAGAATGAATCTCCAACTAATAAAAAGAAAAAGAAGAAAAAATGTGAAAAGAAACAAAAAGAAAAAAAATGGTAATGCAAATAAGAATCTTAATGGACTTTACACTTTGTAGCACTTGAGGATGTTGAGGTTGTCCATGTCTTTCACTTAATTCCATATTTAACTTGCACGAATGGTTCATTAGGTTAGAGGTGTGGACTGATCACCTATATAGAGACGGCCCGTAGCATTACCGCGTCCATTGATCGATAAAATATTTCCAACGAGTCGAGTGTCTAGATTGAATAATGCATCTTGTTCGGATTTTATGGGTATATCCGCTGAAAACCCTCAGGAGACAACACTCCTCCTCCTTGGCAACAAAGAGGTTTAACGGCTTGTTGCACGTGCTAATTGCAACCATGACTTCCAACACGATCCGAAGTTCTTGGACCGCCAATTGGCGGTCCATATTACTCAGGATCCGCCCAAATGTCTCCTGGACTTGTATTAATGTTTGTTTAGGCTATTTTTGGTATTGGTTTAGTCCCACATCGGGGGATTGTCCCCGATTAGCTTTTTCCATGCTTATAAATAGAACTTTTCACCTTCCATTGTAATTACCCATTGCTTGGTGGCATTCTCTCTACTAAGGAGTGAGCCTTGAAGCAAAACTCAAGGTGGAGAAGAATGCTACCTTCAATGTGAGTCATTTGTTAATAAAATAATTCTTCTAGTTTCTTTTAATCTTGTCTTTTAATTTGTGCATGTTTGTTTAGTCTTTCCTTTCCTTTTATGTTTCTTTAATACTTCTTGCCTTCTTAGTTAACTTTCATTTCAGTATTATGCTTTCTTTTGTGAATATAGTTAGTGTAATGAGTAGTGAGTAGTTCCATCCCCATTTGGGGGGGTGGAGAAATATGTGATATAATCATGTAGTGTATTAAGTGTGTGTTATCTTTATCCCTTGAGCTTTATATGATTTCCATAACTATCTAATGGGTTTTCACTCTTATCTTTGATATGTTAATGCTCTTGAATGAAGTTTAGCTTATGCTTTGATTAGTGGACCTATTTTATGGGATATAGATGAAGTTAATATTGGAAACACAATTTGTAGTGTATGTGCTCTTGTTGCCTTTACCTTAGCTAATGTCTTGTATGTTTTAATGATGTAGTCTTATCTTAATTCATGTGGAGGCATAGTAGGGTATAGTCTTTATACTTGAGTTCATGTAGCTTCATTCCAATTATTGTCTTGTATGTTTTAATGATGTAGTCTTATCTTAATTCATGTGGAGGCAAAGTTGGATGTAGTTTTATGATTTCATGAACTACATATTGTGAGGAGCTTAATGAACACACACACACTTCTTTATGTTCACATTATTTCTCTACCCCCTTTGGGGTTTAGTTTTCTTGCTTTTCTTCCATTTCCTTTTTGCATCTTAGTGTAGTTTAGTGTAACCAATCTTTCTCTCCTTCTTTTTACCTCTCGCCTTCGAACAAACCAATCGTCGACACACCTCCCCGTGGACGACCCGTATTTGCCACCGCTTCAACGCGGCCGTGCACTTGCGGTTTAAATAAAACGATCAATCAGTCTACCACGTCGGTTCTTCTTGATAACCGACATGATAGACCCCACTACCACGTCGGATGATAGACCGACGTGAAAGAGTACCCCATATAACATCCCCCGCCTACCACGTCGGTCAACCAAGGTAGTCAACACGATGTTATACCCCCTTGATATCCGATGTTATAGGCTTTTTCCAACAGTGATGAGATTAAAATGTGAAGTTTAAACTAATATTACGGAAATAGATAAAAAAACAAAATAAATATGTGGTTTATAAACGTACAGATTGTAGGATCTAATATGACCTAGAATTAGTCTAAAGGGGGTGAATAGACTAAATGCACTCTTAAAAACTATTAATAAATGACACAAGAAAAACAGTGAACAATTTAAAGAAATAGAGTGAGAGAGAGGCAAACCACAACACCGATGTATAGAGGTTTGGACCCACCAACTGGATCTTGGTCCTCTCTTACGAATTGTTTTTCCTTGTGCAACTTCGCATTTTACACTAATCCTTCTCCTCGTTCCGGGTCGGGAGATCTCTCATTTACACATCAAACTTGTGAACACCCTCGCCAAGCTTGAACCACCTTCTCACAACCCGAGAAGAGCTTCACTCCGGAAGCTTACAATACTTTGCTGAAAAATATAATAACCAGTTTTAATCTTTAGCACTTGAATGATTGATGAGAGCAATGAATGATGCAAGCGAACATTGAGCACAATAACAAGTTTTAGAGCAATTGGAAGTAGTATGAGTATAAGAGTTTTTGAGACAAGATTGGTGACTTTGTGAAGTTGTTCTAAGCTCTAATTATAAGCGTCAAACTTAATCTAGCCATTGGGATTGATTTGCTAATGATTTGTGTAAGATACACAAAACAGAAAAGCTCAGAGTACAAATCTGTACACCAATGATTGATCGGTAGAAGAGAAATGTTCAACTGTTTTCTTATAAGGTTAGAACTTAAGTGAACGGTCGAACCAAGACTTGGGACGGTCGACCGTTCTGAAGGTTTTGGCCAGAATAATATTAAACAATTGAGATAATGGTCGAACAAAAGGAGAGTACAGTCTGACCGAAAATAACAAGGAGTTTGGATCTTGAATTGTTCTTCATCCAGTCGACCACCGTCATGGCACTGTTCGACTGGTGGCCAAAAATACAAATTGGGTTAGTTAAAGTATGTGTATACGAATATTGTATAATACAAAAACTATAACGGTCACATTGAAGGCAAATACAAGGTGTCAAACGGTCGAACTAGAGTCACGTTTCGGTCGACCAGTTTACACACTAACCGCGACACGTGTAAAGAGATAAGTGATGAAGTTGAAATGAATACGTTTAAGGCATGTATCGGTTATTCAAGGATAGCGGTCAAACTGGGATGAAAAATTGGTTGACCATTTTGGACAGGGTAACTGCCTGTTAAAATCAGTCGAACCTGGTGAATTGTCGTTTGACCGTTCTGGGAAAAGAATTAGAGTTTGTTGAATTCTGTCAAACTAGATGGTCTATCGGTCGACCGGTTTCTGCAGGACGCTAATTGAAGGAGAATTCTTATGTATAGCGGGTTACCTAAAAGAGTTAGTTTGATATGGAATTTTGTATGAGACTTCTATAGGTTTTCTATGGATCATGCAATGCAAATCAACATTATTTCAAGTGCCCAAGTTATAATTGAATCCTAAGTACAAGAAACATAAATCATATCTATTCTTCAACTTGATTTCTTGTCTTGTGTAGCACGTGTCTCCTGAAATGGTTAGTAAAAACCAAATTTATGTGTGCATACGCATGTGAGGTAATGATAGATGTACATGGATTTATTGATATGTCAATTAATCATAAAAATAGGATTAACGAGTATTAGCAAAAAAGGCAACACATATGCCTAAACCGCAACCTACTCCTATCCTTGAGCTGCAAGAGTTCTAGTTCTTTGAACTCCATTCCTCGCCAAGAGCGTGTCTTTACACCATGAGCTAGTGAATACTCTTGGTTGGCTTAAACCCCTCTCACAACCCAAGAGTTAGCTACCTCGAAGCTAATTACAACTCTTTGAATGATTGGAATTGAGTTAAAAAAACTCCAACAATAAGCACTTGAATAGGATGGGAAATGGGATCGCAAGTGGTTAGGTAAAAGTATTAGTATAATTGAAGGTTTTGAGAGAGTGAGACTTTAAGAACTATATATGAGATATATTGGAAGCTTCTTCGTGGTTATATCTCTCATTTAAGACTATATTTGTAAGTTATAACACTCAACTAGTTGTTACGAATCATTGAGATAGTACGAGAGAAAATTGCTCAAGACACAAACCCAAAAGTAAAGACAATTTGCACAATTTTTGTTGACCTCCCTTGGTCTAATTGCTCGAGCTTTGAGGTTTACTCCGAGTAAACAGAGCGGGTTGAGAAATCATAGTTAACAAGTAAAGCAGAAATGAACTAAAACATGAAGTCTAAACATGGTTCAAAACTAGTTTGGACCGAAATCGATCACCTGATAGAGCATCGATATTTCAGATTTAGGATTTAAATTGCATAAAGTTAAGCTGAGCATGCACATCACACTGTAACCAAATCATCGTTTGGTTGGAGAATTTTATAATTACCCATGCAACAATAATTATATTTTTTTAAGAGGTGACTACGCAACACATGGCATCCTTTTATATGTCAAGAACAACTATCAAAATCGGTCTTCTAAGGAGAGACTGGTTAACCCAATGAGCGGCAAAAGTTATTTAGCAGTGAGAAAAATGATAGTAGACCAGAGGGACTCTGTGGTTTGACTTTCAAGTAATAGCCGCATGTGCACGGTCGCGTTGAAGTGGTGGTAGGAATGCGTTTATCCGTAGGTTGTTCATGTCTGTACGGAATGTTCTACTCTACACTCAAGTTGGAAAAAAGAGATGGAGAGATTTTATATTACACTACACAAGAATAGAAAAGGCGACTAAATTAACAACTAAGCATTAATGTGAGGCCTTAGGAGTGGAGGTGAAGTTGTGAGGTGTGTGTGAGTAACATGAACACTATTAAGCACACAATTGTAGAGTGTGTAACATAGAAGTAGTAGCTAGTGTGGAAACTAAGAGTATGATATGCCCAACTACATAGTAAACTCTAGACATACATGTATTAACATGAAAAGTTTATTTTATATTCGCAAGCATGCTCTAAGTACATAGTGTGGCCATTAAAGCATCAAGTAATCCTACATGCAACTCGGTTCATTCATGTAAACATACGTCATTCATAAATATACAAATCTATACAAATGAACATACCATAACTTATATCTAAGCATAGGTTATGGTCCTAGTGTGGTCATTAACCCATCAACATTAAACTAAGCATGATACAAGTATAGATCTATCATTAAGCGTATGGAAATGACAACAAGTGGTGCAAACCCATTATCACCCAACCATCACCTACACCATCTTACCCCTAAGGGGTGTATCTACTCTCTAAGCACTACATAGAACAAAGAAAGAACAGATCTAATACCAACTATGCATCACAATAAAAGGTAGAGATTTAACCAATGGATGAAACTAGAATTTACATAGAAAGGTAGCCTTCAACATGAGGAAAAAGAATCTAACATTGGATTAAAGAAACAACTAAGTTACACGTTCCATCCACCTCCTTATTTGTTAAGCCTGAATAGGAAACAACTGAACCTGATCTATGGTGGAGGTGTAGAAGAAAAACAAAAGAAGAAGATAACATCTGATTTATAGAAGAATAGGAGATCTAAATGAGATTTGGATCTAATCGGACATCTGTAGTAGGATCTACCCTAGTCAGGTGTAGCCAAAATAAGCTAAATGTGGCACTGCTCGAATTTGGGATCCAGGGGAGCAAAATGATCTGCCAATGGTGAATATGGATCCACTACTGGTGGATCAACTTACTCTGATCAACTTATGTCTCCATTGTTGCACATGGAGTGCACCATAGTCCAATGGCTCGAGCATGTTTGAGCTTGATTGCATAAAAACTACTCAGGTTCTTAATTTTGCGAAGATTATGCATTAAGAACTTTTCATTTGTAGTTAGGACCCTAGACCTTTTCTATAGGTCATTTTGGCTTGCAAATCAATGCTTTGTCTTTGCAATTAAGTCATTTATGCTTTATTTCCCTTCTTTATTACCTAATATATGAAACACATTTATAAAAGACTCGAGTAACACAAAAATGGGGTAAAATAAAGCATATATAGCATGAATGCAATGTATGATATGCTACTCATCAGGCACCCTCACATTTATCTTTTGATAGTCCTGGGAAAAAAGAAATAGAATATGAAAGAGAGCGAAAAACATATGAAAACAGGAAAATCTTAACTCACTTTTGTAAGAATCATGGTTGCACTTAGCATATGAAAGAAGTCGTTAAACACCATTGTCAATAAAAAAGGAGTGTTGTCTTTTGAAGGTTTTCAGCAGATACACCAACAAAATGAATGCATTGTGTCAACTTAGCTAAATAAATAAAGAGACCTACTTTTGTCGATCGTTAGATACGAGCAATCCTTTGGGCCGACTCCACTCCTTTCTCGTCCACATATCTAGCCTAGTGCAAGCTAGTTAAGAATTTAAGACTTAATCCCTCTTCTATATATCCTACTCCAATAATTCCCAAAGTAAAGGTAGGTAGGTGGTGGTGATTTAGACGACAATACACCTCAGAACATGGCTTATTACAACAATTGACCTCACCAACGTACTTTCTTTTCTTTTTTTGTCTTTTAGACCTTTTACTTTACTTTGTTATTTTTCCTTGACTTTGACTTTGAAACGTCCTTTATTCCTTACATACATTACTATGCCAACATGTAGGGCTTATAACGAACAACACACCACCTAATGGATGGATTACCCTTGAGACGTACTCCCTGGACATGAACCTAACATATCTACCCTTTAGGTCAAACATCTAGGACGTTAACAGTCTCAGATAAAAAAGTTATTCCATTTGCACAAACACAAACTTCTTTATACTAACAGACACGAATACCCATAAAGAGGGAGACTCACTTGGTTAGTTGTGGACTTATTTTTCCATTTGACTACTAAAACCCTATGATCTATCACCTCCCAAGGAAAAATCGGAGAGCATACTCACGACTCGTGACAAGACCTAAAGCTAGTGTACTACATATCCTAATGCATCATATTCAAGCAAATTTGGGAAATTCTCTTTTTACATTACCTCAAAACATCTTTATACATGCTAAAGCACACGCAAAAACCACAAATACTTCTTTTGTAAACAAATTGAGGTTTTGAAAGAAATAGAAAAATTAAAGCACTAAGGTAAGCAAAAGAAGACAAGTCACCCAAGGATCATGACATGTCACATATATGGATATAAATGCAGCACACTGATATAACCCTAACAACGCAAACTAAAGAAAAGAAAACAAATGAAATAGACTTGAATCCACTATGTACACACATAAACCCCCACATACACACACATGCTTACTTCATGCATTGTCTTCAATGTATGCAAGCATAATGCTACATGGGTTTATACAAAAAAATGTTACAATCTCATCACACTTTGAAACACAAAGAGAATGTTGGTGGACATGTTGATGGACGCAAACATGAATCCCTAAAAACTTGTGAGATACTTAAGAAGGAAAAAATACGTTAAATAACAATCAAGCCCAAATACGCAAATGTTGGGGCCCAAAACAACAAGTGCTCACTTGTGAAGTCGTTTCTTCTTTTTTAACATTTTTTGTTATCTTTTGATTCTTTTTCTAGCAACAAACTTTTTATTATTTTCTCCTCTTTTTTCTTTTTAAATATAACTATATACAACAATGGGCTCTTATCTTCATTTGTGGACAAACATCTAATGGGAACCCCCACAACAGGTCAATGCACTAGGAAGGGGAATGTGACACCACGCAGGGCCAAATTACTCATGTGTGGGCTCTGCTCACAAAGAGCATGAGAAACATGATGAGGTTCAAGAAACAGACACAAAGGTGCCTAATTCCACGTATCAAACTCAAAAACCTCGAACCTCTCAAGAGTTTGGAAAAAATTGCAACAAAAGAGGAGTTTCCCCTGTTGTGTCATTATGGTCATGGTCATCAAAACAAACCCTGCCCGACACACCAGCTGAATAAAAAGTGGTCTCTCGCCCAAGATTCTCATGGCACCCTCATCAGCAAAATAGTAGTTTGGTGCGCCTTGAATCTCAAGATGAGTAGGGGCAATAGTAAAAGGCAATGCCTCACTAGGTTGTATGAAAGTAGGAGTATCATAGAATTGTTGCTCCACCAAAGTGGGGTCTTTAAGAGGCATAACACTAAGATCATGTGGCTAGACAACCGCAAGACCAAAACATAAGGCACGATCATATGCCAACTTAAAATTAAACTAGTACAGGTTATTCTCAATTTGGATCAAATCCCCCACTAAGTGATCGTGAATTGAAACCCCAAGTTCCTCGAACTAACTAAGAGTTTGACTTTGAAAGATTGTGCTTTGCTTTATTGCATGTGGTGGAGTTTCGATATAACGAGAAACCTAATCTTGATAAGAAATGTCACCATCGTCCCTTTCATTTAATTGTTGGGCCTAATGATTCACTTGCATTTCCATGGCTTGTAAGTAATTCATGTTAGACTTACATCGATTTTGACTAGTTTACATGAATGTTTGGAAGGTTTCTTCTATATAATCAAGTTTGAGGTCAATTGTGAGGTTTAAGTCATAATTTGAAAATTTAAGGGTTTTGGTGTTCATGAGTTGAGAATGACACCAATGACTGGTAGGTGGATGTTTGTAAGGATCTTGGTATATGGGAGGATGATACTAGGGTTGGGCATGATGACTGAAAATTTGAATCACCAAGGTTCACCTATGAATCTGTCTTCCCTGAGTTATACGCAAAAGCATATGGGAATATTTAGCATTTTAGGATTCTGAAGGTACATACGAACATTCCTCGAATACATGACCACTTAACCCGTACTAGTTACCTGACATGGCTACTTGAGCCACCGGTGCACTGATACCCTCTAACATATGTAGAAGATGCCAAAGTTTCTTGTAATGACATCATTTTCTCCCCCAACATATGGTCCAACACAACTATATAATGGTCTAGCAGTCAGTGTCTCTTTCTTGTCTCGTCACTCTAAAGATTGCTCTGCGACAACATTATAATTGTCCCAACAAACTTGTGTGTTTGTCTGAGGTATCTTAGGATGCGTGAGTTGGGTGGAACAGGGAGAATAGTTCTAGTTCCAACACTGAAATGGACGGTTCACAATGTAACCATCTATCATAACAAAACTCGCTCGAGTCGACCAATCTCACCACCATGAGACCAAGCTTGCAATAAAGTACTCGACTCAACCCTAAAACACTAATAGAGGGTATTAAGGGGAGGAGACTATGATGAAATGAAGTATTAGAGGAAAAATGACTCAAGATAGAATGGAGGAATTGCTAGGCTAGCATGGATAAAGGAGAAAGATAGAAAGCTAACCAAGCAAACAAGGCTCAAACAAACTTAGTCTATTTATAGGTCCTTAAGACTAGACGATGCCAAAATTTGACTCCCCACATTCTCGAATGCCTCCACTCCCTCGGCCGAAGATCGCAAATCCAAATGAGAATGTAAAGATCTAGAGCCCCTGACACTCCCAAAGAAACAACGTTCAGGCTGTGATGGCCCAAATGAGATCGTCTCCTAATGCTCTTTAATCGTAAGTGAAATTTCTACTTCATTTTATGGGCTTTGATTGACTATGGTTTGTGGGTCTACGGGAAGGATGATGAAAACCCCAACCTTATTTTCAAGACAATAGGGTGTGCCCTTTAATATTAATTGGTACTTAGGCCAGCAAGCAATGCACTGAACAATCTCTCAACATCACACTTATGATCAATGCACCTTGTTAGGCAAATGCTGATGCAATCTAATGCATGAATGAGAGTGAGAAGCACATACCTCAGACCAGCAATCGACAACAACAAAGTTAAGCATTATATAAATAAATATATGCAAGGATCCTACTGATTTGCATGATCCTAGGCACAAGTTTCTAATCTTCTGCTTTGAGTTTATGGTCCAAGTTGCAATTAACAGGATGTCCAATTCAAGTTTAAACCAATTAAATGAAGCATAAAAATATTGGTCACAACGGGCAATAGAAGTATAAAACTGGAAACAAGTGACAATAGAAAAAAATTCGGCACACAAATCCGTACTAGATCCGCAAGTGGTGGATTTCTATTTTCCAATAATGGATGAGTTCCCACCAAAGGTTCTCTAATTTGAACCATAGGCTCCACAAAGTGTCTTGAATCCCCTAGTGATTAGTAGCATATCATACATTGCATTCATGTTATATATATGATTTATTTTATCCTAATTTTGTGCTACTCGATTGTTTCTTTGTGGTATTTCACGTGTTAGGTAATAAAGAAGAGAAAGGAAGAGAAAAGCTGAAATGCAAGAAAAAATTACTCAAATGAAGAAAAATGGACATTGTCATGCACAAGGACCCATCTGCAACTCAAGAATGGCGCAAATGAAATCCAGAGGGACCTGAACGCACGAAAAATATTTTAGGAGTAAATATCCCTCAATACCATGATCTTGAAGAGTATTTGGGCAATTAAGACCAAACAAGCTCTAACCAGTGGATCAGGAGTGCATTCCACGTGCAAAATACAACACTTAAGCTCCTAGAAGTAATCGGGGCCGATCGGCACAAACAATCCGCCAGTGGCTGATCATTTGGCCCAATTTGCCCCCAATTTCTCCCGTGGCTTCACCTCGATCATTTGTGTGCACTAGACTATAGATAAAGTGATTACAACCGTCGAATTGCTTCTAGATCCATCGAAACCATTATTTCTTCTATAAATAGACTTGTTATGCCTCCTTTCTTTTTCTTCCTCCCTCTCCTCCATAGGTTAGTTTCCTTTCTTGTTTAGTACAGTAGGTGTTATTTCTTGTTTATTAGAGTAGGCTTCAGTTTCTTAATTAGCAGTGTAGAGGAGTAGAAGATGAGCAACATTGTAATCTTTCATCTCAATATAGTTTAGTTCTTGTTCTTTACATTGACGTCTTCAATTTGATGCAATTTCCTTTATGTTTGATGCTTGCTTAATCTAGTTTTCTACATTTCCTTCATGGGTTTGTGTTGTTTTTATGTTTTCTTGAGTTTAGTGATGCTTAGCACATGCTTAGATTAGTGGGCCTATTTTTATGGGGAATGATGACGTGATGATAAGGATGGAGTGGATAAGGAGAAAACATGACATGTGCATGGATGTCCTCATGTTGGACGCATCCTAATTAATGTCTTGTATGTTTTAATGATTGTGTCAAATCTTACTTCATGTAGAGACATAGTGGGGTTTGGTCATTATGCATGTGCTCATATTAGCATCATTTCAATTATTGTCTTGTATTTTTTAATGATAATGTTTTATCTTATTTCATGTGGAGACAAAGTTAGATTTTGTTTTTATGGATTTCATGTATTACATGTTGTGATGAGCACCATTGAACACACACGTACACATATTCTCATTTCCGCATTCTTTCTCTACACCCTAAGGGGTTTATTTTGTCATTTGTTTTCTGATTTCATACGCATCGTAGTGTAATCCAACCTCATTTCTCTCTCTTCTTTTCCCACTCGAGTATTGTGGATTCCAACTCGCACGCGCTCCCTGTGGACTCAACCTGTATTTGTCATCGCTTCATCGTGGTCGTGCACTTGCGGTAGTATAACTTAATCAATCACCTAGTCACAATAAAAAAATATAAAACCCCATCAAAATGGGTGCAACAAAGCTGAAGACAGAGCAAACTTCTCTACAACAGTGCAAAAACATAATTTGAATTCAACAAAACAACCACAAGTGCACAACAATGTTGAGTAGTGGCTATGTGTCGATCACCAGAAAGCTTGTATCTTTACCCAAGGTTCTACTCTGTACTCGAGTGGAAAGAGAAAGGGAGAGTGTATTCATACTACATTACACTAGACTCGGAAACACGACTAAATTGACAACTAGACTAATAACTAAGCACTAATCTAGAAGCCTTAAGAGTGGAGGTATGTGGTGTTGGCTTTTTGGCCTTAATCTATGTTTTGATGATTTAATTAACCTAATCTTAATTATGATGATGTAGAGTAGCACACATATTGCATTACATGTATATTGTATTGTGCTAACCTCTACAGGTGATCAAGACTCAAGAAAGAAGGAAATCAAGTCAAGATTTGTAATAAAGCTAAATGAAGACTTGTAATCTTGATTTTATTTTGAGTCTTAGGAACATATGTAAATTGAGCATACAATAGTTAAAAAACAATCACATACACAATAGGTTCCCTATAGAAGTCACACACAAAATTTCACATTATTTGGACTTCATTAGATCACCCAAACCTTAGTCGGAAATCACTTATAAACTTAAACCCAGATTTCCTGTGTGAACCGGTCGACCGAACCAGTTCTCAGTTCAACCGGTTTATAACAGACTCTCCACAGTGTTTTTACCGAACTCTACCGGTCGACCGGTTCTACCTTTTCGGTCGACCGATCCCGGATTTTCATATGACCGTTTTTCTTGTCGTATTCCTATAACGGTCGTATTCGTATAAAACAAAACTTAACCCCAAAATACATTCGGTAACCGGTCGAACGAAGACCTTATTTCGGTCGACCGGTTGAACATATTTTCAGAAACCAAATTCCCTGCTATCGGTCGACACATTTCTCGTTCGACCGATTGACCTTTGTCTCAACCGAATCCCCTTATCGGTCGACCGCCCCATTCTTTGGTTCGACCGATTCACTTAAGTAGAGTTAAGTTCTAGCTCATTTGTCCGACCGAATATTCTTTTGTTCGACCGTTCTCTTTGAAATCAAGTTAACGGTCGACCGGTTTACTAGTTTCAGTCGACCGGTTCTGGACAGATTTGCAGCCCGATTTTCTGCTTTGTGTATCTTGCACAAAACCCAATCAAATCTATCCCCAACGGCTAGAATACCTTAGGAGCTTATAAATAGAGGATCAAGACTTGTTGTTAACACAACTCTCCAACTCCAATTGTCCCAATACATTAGAGGGAAACCTCAATCCTCAAAGCTCCCAATTCTACACTCTTTAAGCCTAAACTTCACACATTTGATCATATACTCATCCTACTCAAAGTGTGCTCAATTAGAGAGTGAATCCCACTCAGTTACAAGTGTTGTCAAAAGAAGCAAGGACTTCGGTGAAAGCCCGAAGTGTCCCTCTCGGATTGTGAGAGGAAGAATTCAAGCAAGCGAGGGTTGTTCGCGTTGCTTGTGGTGTAAAGGTGTTCTCTCCCGGCCCGGAACGGGGAGTGGTTAGTGAAGACGTAGGCGGAGCTCGCGGAGTCGAGCGGAGCTTACAAGAGAGGACTAGGACCCGGGTGGGGTGCCGAACCTCTATAAAAACCGACGCGTCTTTTGTGGTTTGCATTGTCTTTCTTTCTCTACTTATTTGTTTATTCCGCTGCGCATTTGTTTGCTTAATCAAGTAGAAAATTAGGGATTAGATTAAAAGTGATTAGTGGACCCATAACCCACACGATCCTACAGTGAGGTGTGTGTGAGTGGTGTACAAGTAGTAGCTAGTGTCAAAACGAAGTATACGATACACCCAACCATATGGTAAACTATAGACATACAAGTATTAACATTAAGTACAAGTATAGAGTGTATGACATATAAGTAGTAGTTAGTGTTTAAACAAAGTATACGATACACCCAACTATATGGTGAACTATAGACATACAAGTATTAACATGAAAACTAAGTTAATTCTATATTCTTAAGCATGCTCCAAGTACCCAGTGTGGTCATTACAACATAAATTAATCCTATATACAACCTAGTTCAACATGCATCATTCACCTAATCCATCATAATCAAGCCAAGCCCATCATAAACATACAAATCCATACAAGTGAACATACCAAAACATAGATCTAAGCATAGGTTAAGATCCCAGTGTGGTCATTAACCCATCAACAGTAAGTTAATCATGATACAAGTATAGATCTATCATTAAACACATGAAAATGACATCAAGTGGTGCAAACCCATCACCACACACCCATCACCTACATCATCTTCCAACCCTACGGGTGTATCTGCTCTCTAAGTATCACATTGAACATAGAAACAACAAATCCAATACAAAACATGCATCAAAATACAAAGTAGAGATTTAATCAATGGATGAAACTAAAACTTACATTGAGACACGAGGAACAAGAATCTAACATAGGATTAAAGAAATAAAAAAGTTACATGCTCTATCAACCTTCTTATTCTTACAACCTAAATGTGTAAAAACTAAACATAATCTATGATAGAGGTGGAGAACAAAAAAGAAAGAAGATAACATCCCATTTATAGAATAATGAGAGCTCTAAATGAAATCTAAATCTAATCGCAAGACTGTAGAAGGATCTCTATTAGTCAAGTGCAGCCAAAATAAGTTAAACTAACCACTACCCGAATTTGGGACCTAGTGGAGAAAAGTAATACGCCCGACATATTTGGATCCACTATTGGCGAATCAACCTGCTCTAATCTGGCCTAAATCGGGTCATGTGACTTATGGTCCCATTTATGCACGTAAAGTACACCCTGGTACATTGGCTTAAGCCTGTTTGGCCTTAATTGCATAAAACCCCCTAAGGTACGTTCTTGAGTTATAGGAGATTTTGCATTAAAAACTTCTTATTTGTAATTAGGTTCCTTCAAATTTTGTACTTTGAACCCATGACTTTTCTTTTAGGTCCATTTTGCTTGCAGATCAGTCATTTGTCTTTGCAATTAAGTCATTTTTTGCTTATTTTCTTTTCTTTATTACCTAATACCTAAAACACATCTACAAAAGACCCGAGTAGTATACAAATAGTTTAAATAAATGATATATAACATGAATACGATATACTACAGATCACTCAGTCATAGGAAATGAATGGATACACTACAAGAAATTGGACCTACAACCACGGTAGGTGTATCCGTGGTTGTAGGATCCGTCGCTAATTCATATATCGACTAGGGATAGGTGAGAATCAGCCACGGATGGGGGAGAAAAGTTATCCCCAAATATTACACAAACCTGACTCCTCACCCATCTGCAAATCCCCAAATCGTGTCTCCCACCCGAAACCCCCAAATCACCGCCTCCCACTGCCACCGCCGCTCCTCGTCGCTGCGACTGCCACCACCGCTCCTCGTCGTCGTGTCTCCCACTACGTTATCTCATGTTAGTTATTCAACCACCGGCTTCCAACCTGACTGCCACCACCGACCTTCGCCTCCCACCTCTGGTTCCCACCTTCTCATCCCACCTTCAACTTCTGCCTCTGACTTCCGCCTCCCACCTCCGGCTCTGGTATGATTAAGTTAAATCGAAATCCCATCTTTCCTTTCCTTGCCTTTCCATATAATCTAAAATCAAAGATCCTTACATGCAGATCCGAGTATGATCCTTATCCAGGGACTACTTTGTTGAAGGTTCATTCAAATCCACTTCTTGTAGAAAAAGGAGTAGCATTTTTTTCTTTTTCTTTTTCCCATCCATTAAAGCTTGCATATCATTATCATGATGATATGATTTTGTTGCATGTCAACAACTGGTGTGTATTGTAACCTTCCTCAAGGTACCTAAGAATGATAGCTTTGACCATCTCATGGAATTTTAAGTGTATTTAAACTTGACTTTATGTTGATCTGATTGCCATTTGTCTGTCTAGTAGATTAGTTCTTCCCTTTTCATTTTTCATAATGTGGTGCTATCATTGTATGAAGATCAGTTACCTTTCCTGTTAATTGTGCATGTTTATGATTCTTAATTTTTATTAAGAATACCATGTTTGGGGTTGTTTGCTTGGTTTTTGAGATGTCTGTGATTTTAATTTGAAAGGTACATGTAAGTTTTCGGATTGTCTCGTGACACACAGGAGTTGCAAGAGCTTTTTATTCTCCAATGATGAAATGATTTATGATGAATGTATAGCTTGTTTTCACCTATAGTGATCAATACCATTTGGAAACAACTTGCTCAAATTTTACACAAAAGATATGCTTAGCTTAGTTTGTTGGTTAATTTTGCAGGACCACATCTAGCATTTAAGGACTCATTTCGAGACAATATGTTGTAGATTTGTAGTTCTTATTAATTAGTTCTATGTAGTAAGACTTTGTTCGATTCTTAAGTACTTAACTTGAATTTTTAATCACATTTTAACTTATTACATTTTATTATTTATTATGATGATAGATTTGTTTATTTGATTGTGGTTTACGGAGTTATATAATTGTGGATGATAAATATAGGCGTACAAGTGATTTATTAAATGCTTGGAATTTATCTTTTTTCTGAGAAAAACTTTTAGTCACGTGAGAAATCCGTCGCTGATTGATTTCTTTCCCGCCTATTTTTCCTGTCACTTCTCTTGACTTTAGTGACGGATTTTTAGGGTCACTAAAACCCAAAATTCTTGTAGCCATAGCAATAATTTTAGGACATTGGGTTGAAGAATCAAATTATCGGTAGAGGAATGGAGGTACGAAACTGCAATTGAGCAGAACACTCTAAGGACCGGTGGACAACTATTGAGGGTCCTGTCAGCCGATTTATGCTAGATTGAAGGAGCAGAATACTCTTGTACTTCAACTGTATTAACATCACGGTATATAACATCAGAAGGACTCAACAAAGTGTAAAAATTACACGTCTTCATCCAAACTTGATTACATATTAAAGTCTTCCGTTCTTGATCTTGAATTTTCAGTACATATGTGTATGCAATGTAATTTGACCATGTTGACTAATATGACATTAAGTTGGATTATGAGTCAAATTAAGCTTGTTAATCAATAAAATTAAATTAAGGCCAAAGCCAACAACTTCATCCTTTTGACAAAAATGAGTTTAAAGTTTGATATTAATTTGATTTTCTCCCCAATCCAAATGCACATGCTGCTTATTAAAAAAAAGTATATCCCCTTTCTATATGAAATTTGAGCAATTAACTTCAATGTCATATTTTTCTCCCCTTTTGGTATCATTGAAAAGAAAATTCATGAAGTATGAAATGTGGAAATACATAAGAAAAGGAAAAAGTGCAACATTGGCGATGACCCAACCCGACCCGAAACCGAATATACCAAGGCCCATTTGTATTTATCAACATCCAGGCCCAAAATGCACCGAAACACTCCTCCCAGAAACCGAATCCACCAAAATCCCTTCCTCTCCGCCCCGGTCCCTCTCCCTCTCCGCCCCTCTCCCTCTCCCGCCCCGATCCCTCTCCCATACTCGACTACACCCCCGCCCCGATCCCTCTCCGGCGAGCACCCGAAGCACTTCCTCGAACGTCTTCCTCGACTACACCCGCCAGAAGCTTCCGGAACCCGAACTCCTCCTCCGCCTTCGTCAGAAGCTTTCGGCCCGAACCCTAGCTTTGCTTGCTTGGCGTGGAGTTCTATTGTTGAAAGCTTTGATGTTGCCTCCAAGATGCTCTTCTTCCTCTTTGCTTCCTTGGTGAGTTTTCAAATAAATCTTAACACCTCTCACAATTTCATCTCACTAATTATTAGAGTTATATATGTAATCAAGGATTTGGGTAGTAAATTTTGACTCCAGGTGGTATGAAAGATAGGATTTGGGTAGTAAATTATTTTTGTATATTCTTTTGCTAAATCAGTTTGATTGTGGTGGTAAAGATTGAATCTTGATGGGTTTTGTTTGGAGGATTTGGTGTTTGGTCGGGAATTTGGTTGGGTTTGGATAATTACATTGTGCTTGTTCGATGTTTTGGTGTGGAGTTGAATTGGGAACAGTAGGTTGTGTATTTCGGGTCCAATCCGACCCAACCCGACCCAATCCAAAAATTTCTGGTCGGGTTAGGTTCAACCTGAATGGGTTCGGGTTGGATATTTCCCTAACCCGAAAAATTCGGGTTGGGTCGGGTTACAGCCCAAACCCGACCCAACCCGACCCGTGTGCACCCCTACTAACATCTCCTTTTGACAGTCTGGAAAGGCTTGACATGATCTATTAAAAATATGCATATGGACTTTAATGGCCCCAAAAGAACCACGAGTCTTAAGTCACCAACCCTCAAATTGAGAGGTAAGACTAAGGTCAAAGTAAGTATAATCGAGACGCATCTCCATTCAAAATTCGCAAGGAGGGGTCTCCCAAAGAAGTTGGTGTCTGAATGCCACATGGAAATGGAGGGCGATCTGGTGTGGCTCCAATTGAGATCATCTTCTATTTGTGTTGGTTGTGGTTGGAGTATCCACATTCATCTCATCACTTTCGTTTAGGCCTCGAGGAGTCATCTTCTTCTCCTTTGTGATCATCATCTTGAAGAAGCTTCATTCAATAAATAGTGATGGCATCGAGACCTATCTTGTAATGCTTGGGAGGTAAAGGCTTTAAGTTGATGTTGTAGTGCTTGAAAACATAGGTGGGAACCATAGAATATGGTAGACAAATGTGATTTTGTTACGCAATGTACATTATATGATTGATGAACAACTTATTTTGCGCTCCTCTGTTTAGAGTTGATGGAGTTAAGCACAAGAACCCTCAATTCATTCTGGTGTCCTTCGATTGGATAAATGTTCTACGAAAGAAAAGAGAATAGCATCTTGTCAACTGGATCGAGATTATGATGCTAGATTCCTCTCTACTCATTTGGCCTGGAGATAAATTAAGGGAACGTCGATTAGTGTATACATGGGTCCAGAAATTGAAGACATTTTGTAGTTGTCAGTGCGATTATCCGAAATTGAGAGAAACTTGCTAAGAATGTCTGCAGTTAGGTTGATACGAATTCCGTAAAGCATGGAGACAATAGTAGTTTGAGAATTGTCTTTGGTAGTGATTCGGCGAAATTTATGAACATTTGCCGACAAAGCTTAGGTAAGTATAGAACTTGAAGCTTGTTTTGGAAGAGGATATGAGGCTCTCCATGTCGAGATAAAAGTTACCTTGGAAATTGTTCCACCATGACATGTCTATAAATAAAAGATTTGCATTGGCAAGACGAAGATAGTAATGGGTGGTTACTTGATCAAGAAGAAAAAGAAAAGAGACGGTAGAAGGAGGAGGAGGATGTGATGGCGGAGATGGTAGAAGGAGCAGGAGAAGGATGTTATGGCGAGCGATTTGCTCTTAATGGTAAGATTGAATGATAAATATTGAAGTTTTCTCCGGTCATTGTTTTCTTGGTCATAAGCATCGACGTCAAAAAAGTGGCCTTTTTGTTATGTCATAACCCTTGATTTGGACTAAACCCTTGATTAGTGGATGCTTTGCATGAGAAATGGAAAGAGGAATAGGATGCGTAGGGGGCGGTTACTGTTGCAGGGAGTGAGTTGTTGGGTTTTAAGGCAAAATCTCTCTCTCTCTCTCTTTCATTTTGTTCTCTTCCTCTCATCTCTCAACTTTTTTCTCTTCCGGCGACCAGGCGGCGTGCAGATTGCTCCGGTGTGAGGCACGGAGGTCGGTGTGCGAGGAGGCACGTGTGCGGTTGCGGATCGGAGGTGGTTTCGTGGGTTCTTCGGCGGACGTTGTCGATCGCTTGGAAGAGGTATGCTGGCTCTTTAGTTTGTCTTTGTTGCTCACCCATGTTGGGGTGGATTTATGGTCGGTCGCGGGAGGTCAGAGTCCTCACCGACGACGAGAACGGCGTAAGATCATTGGTTGGTGCAAGGTTGTTGTCGACCAACGGTCAACCGGTGCCTTCGGGCGGTCGACTGATTTAGTGTTTTTACCCGATTTTAACCATCACCGGTCGGACGATGTCATGTGGCGATTGACCGGTTGGGCTTATGCTGGTGGATCGGAGGAAGGTCTGTTGGAATTCAGTCGACTGTTTCTTGTTTTTGGGTCGACCAGAACTTAAGTGAACTTGTTTATGATGCATGTTGTTCGACCGATTTTGATATATTGTTTGAGCGTTATATGACTTAGACTATTAGGTTGACCGTGGTAGTTTTCGGTTTACCGGGACCCCTGAGTCGGTCGACCGAATAGACTTGTATGATTTTGACCAACTCCAGATTTTCACCTCGTATTCGGTCGACCGATTTTAGATTGTTATCCGACCGTTTGAACTTAAGTGATGCACAGAGAGTTCGACCGTTGCAGACTTTCGGTCGACCGAACCTATTGGGAACAGTCGACCGATTAGGCTTTTTCGGTCGACCGTTTGTGCGCAGAACTGAATTCCTGATCCTTGTGTTGTGTCAACTATGTTCATGGAAACATGTGTCCTCTCTTAGAGCGTGAGCCGGGAGGTGACGACGGGTACGTTGCTCGTGCCTGCCCAGGGACCGCCGTGTGGAAGAGTGTGGACACTTGAGTCGCGCCACCTCCGTTGATGGACTGTGGTGTGACGTGTTGTTGCTTGTCTCTCTGTAGAGTAGCAGACCTGAGGGATCGCATATCCCAATGCATGTTGATGCATGACTCATGGAGCATGATGACCCTGCAGACTAAGGTCTGGACCGGTCCGATGTTGTGTCGGACGTATGTTGTACCACCGAGGTTGTGTCGTTGATGTTGTTCTGGCGATGATCCCGGATTGGGCACTTATCTTAGGATGTTTGACCGACCCGGCTACAACTCTGTTGGGGTGGTGTAGACCACGTGGTTAATTTGCGCGGAAGTACGGACGTTACTCACCGATCCCTTTGGCTCGTGTAGTCGTGTGTGTGGGGTGCGTCGCGTACTGTCCGTAAGACCGTATGTGCCTACGGTAGGTTTCCGAGAGAGACCCGTTGTTGTTGTTGGACTGATGTCCTTGTTGACCCTTTGAGGGTACTTGTGTTGTTGGACTGAGGTCCTGTTTACCCTTGGAGGGATTTTTTGCATTGCAGATGTTGATATGACATGCTACTAGTATGATAGGTTCATTTACTGTACTATTGCATTCATATGGGCGAGCTTGGCATACGGGGTTTCCTAATGGAAAACTCAGGCATCGTTGTTTGATTCATGTTTCAGGACCGCAGTAGGTTCTGTCGGGTGGTGACAGCGAGCACACACATTTTGGGGCCAGGATCCTCTTCGGACTCTTCGAGGTCGTCATGATTACTTGTACTTGTCTTTCGTTGTATTGTTGTAATCATGTCTTTTGACAAACTCTGTTGTATTTTGGGGCACCGACTGTTGATTTATATGAGTAACATTCCCGTTGATGAGTCTTATCTGGTGATCTCCCATTTTAGGGAGACCCTGGATCTTCTCGCGCTCACTTCAACACTATTCAAACTCGAGGAAATAGCGTAACAGGATAGGGGTTGTGTCCAAATTGTGTCTATTCGTGTCCAAATTTTGTCCAGATTGTGTCCATTCTTGTCCAGATTGTGTCATTCGTGTCCAGAGTTTGTCTAGATTGTGTCCATTCTTGTCCAGATTGTCTCCATTCTTGACCATATTGGGGTTGTGTCCAGATTGTGTATATTCGTGTCTAGAGTTTTTCTAGACTATATCCATTCTTGTCCATATTGTGTCCATTTGTGTCGAGAGTTTGTCCAGATTGTGTCAATTAGTGTTGTGTCCAGATTGGACACGATTGTCCAGATTGTGTACATTTTGTTCAGACTATGATTAACACATTTCATTCACAACTCTTGTTGGATACATATACGAATTAAATTTTTAGTTCAAAAACTTGTTCGTTCACATATCCACAACCCCAAACCTCCCACATCCACACCACTCCCCAAAACCCCCTCACCATCTTCGAGCTCGCCACGGCCCGCTCTCGTCCTCCCTTTCCTTTCATATCCATAACACCAAACCTCCCACATCCACACCACTCCCCACAACCCCCCCCCCCCCCCCACCATCTCTGAGCTCGCCACAATCCGCTATTGTCCTCCATTTACTCTTATTTCCATCATCGTCTACAACATCTACGACTCTCGGAGATGCCCTCCCGAGTTTGATGTCGTTGATTAGTAGCATATCATACATTGCATTCATGTTATATATCCTTTATTTTACCATGTATGTGTGCTACTCGAGTGTTTGTTTAATGTGTTTTAGGGTTTAGGCAATAAAGAAGAGAAAGGGAGCGAAAATGACCTGAATGCGAAAAGAAATTACTGATTTGGAAGCCTTCTAGACTTGTTTGTAATGTTCATCACCATTGCATTTGATGTGTTAATGATCTTAATTGATGATTAGCACATGTTTTGGCTAGTGGACCCACTTTATGAGGAATGATGAGGTGAGGCTAAAGTTGGAGTGGTAAAGAGATAATGATGGCATGTGGGAGCATGTGCTTTTTTGGCCTCATCTCTAATTAATGTCGTGTATGTTTTAATGATAATGTTAAATCTTAATTCATGTGGAGACATAGTTGAGGTTGTGGTCATTATGGATGTCATGTTCTTTATGTCATTAAACATGTAATCATGTGGTTGTCTTTGTCCTCATCTTGAGTAGTGTTTTGTATGTTTTAATGGTTATGATAAATCTTAATCCATGTAGATACAGTTAGGGTTTAGACAATAAAGAAGAGAAAATGACATAAATGCAAGAAGAATGGACTGATTTGGAAGGTTTTTGGACTTGTTTGTAATGCCCAATGGGTGGAGTGAAAACGCAGAGGGACCCAAGTGAAAACCCGAAGGGACCAAAGTGTAAAGAAATATATTGTGTCACAAAAGTCCATAACTTGAGGAGTAAATCAACAATTAAAATCAAATCGGCTCAAGACAATGGACCAGGTCTCAACCCCACATGCAAAACACCCAACTTAACCTTATGGCGAACCATGAGGCTTATCGGAGCCATTTCATTCCCCAGTGGAGGATTTTGATCCTATAATAGCAGATGGTTCGTCTCCGTTTAAGCTCCAATTTCGGTGGTGGGTCGGGTTGTCTGGTTAAAGAAATATGCAACCTCTAGATCGAATTTACAGTCGTCTGATTGCACCCAGATCCATCCAAACCCTCAAATCTTCTATAAATACACTTGTAATGTCTCCTTTCTTCTCCTTCCTTCCTCTCCTCCTTAGGTTAGTTTCTTTTCTTGTTTAGTAGAGTAGGTTTTATTTCTTGTTTAGTAGAGTAGGTTGTAGTGTAGTGTAAGAGAAAAGGAACAACTTTGTATTCTTCATTTTCTTAATCAAGTAAATTTTTATGTTCTTCATGTTGTTGTATTTCATTTGATGTAAATTTTGTTCTTGCATGTTATTTGCTTAATCTAGTTTTCTACATTTCCGTTATGGGTTTATGTTGTTCTTATGTTTTATTTAGTTTAGAGATAAGTAGGGAGTAGTCCATCCCCATGGGGGTGGAGAAGAAGGTGTTGTGATTATGTGTTGTATTGAGTGTGTGTTAATCATAACCTTTGAACCTTACATGATTTCCATAACCATCTAATGACATTTTCACTCTTATCTTTTATGTGCTAATGATCTTGAGTGATGCTTAGCACATGGTTAGATTATTGGACCTATTTTATGGGGAATGATGAGGTGCGGATAAGGATGGAGTAAAAGAAGAAAATATGACATGTGCATGCATGTGCTCATGTTGGCCTCATCCTTATTAATGTATTGTAAGTTTTAATGATTGTGTTAAATCTTATTTCATGTGAAGACATAGTGGGGTTTGGTCATTATGGATGTGCTTATATTAGCCTCATTTCAATTATTGTCCTGTATGTTTTAATGATAATGCATTATTTTATTCCTTGTGGATGCAAAGTTGGATTTGGTTTTCCTAATTTCATGTATTACATGTTGTGATGAGCACAATTGAACACACACACGTACACATATTTTCATTTCCAAGTTCTTTCTCTACCCCGTATGGGGTTTAGTTTTATTGTTTATTTCCTGATTTTATACGCATTATAGTGTAATTCCAACCTTATTTCTCTCTTCTTTTCCCCTTCGAGTATGGTGGATTTTGACTTGCACGCGCTCCCTGTGGACTCGACCTGTACTTCCCACGGTGAGCATTGGTTTGGAGAGTTGATTTCTAGATTTAAGACTAAAAGACGATACTAAGGAGGGGTTGTCCCATACAAGTTAAGGTGGGGGGTTTCATCACCCCTTCCTTGCCCCCAAAAATCACACTAATCTGAAGCCCAAATTAAAATCAAGTAGACATCTGCCCCAAGGACTTCAAGCGCACTTAGGTCACAATCTCATTCTCGACGTCATGGCGTGAACGTTGTTATTTTCTTAGTTCCACTGAGACTTTTCGGACCTCTGGGTGTTTACTTTCTCATTTGGCTTTGTGACCTTCGGCCGAGGGAGGTGAGGCATTCAAGGGTGTGGGGAGTCACGGTTAGGTGTCGCCTAGCCTAAGGACATATAGTCAGACTTAGGTTTGTTTGAGCCATGTTTGCTAGCTTGGCTTCTACCGACCCCACTACCCACGCTAGTGCTGAAGGCTTCTTCACTTCACACCTGAGTAATCTTCTCTTCTACTTCTATTGTTTAGTCTCCTCCCCTACTACACATTCTCTTAGTATTTAGGGTCGAGTCGAGTACTTTTTTGCGAGCTTGATCTCGTGGTAGTTAGAGTAGTCGATTTGAGAATGTTATTGTCTAGATGGATGGTTACATGGGCGATCGTTCATTTCATTATTGGGATCAGGACCACTCTCCCTGGTATACCAACCCATGTATCCTAAGTGCAAAAGACTAACACCCAGCATGGTTGGGACAATCTTAATTGTGTGCCTGAGCAGTCTTCAGAGTGGGGTAATATGAGAGAGACACTGACTGTTAGACAATCATCTAGTTGTGTCAGATCATATGTTGGTCAACAAACTAAGTCATTACTAGAAACTTTGGCATCTTGGTATGCTAGATCGGTGGTTCCAGAATCCACGTCAGGTGATCAGAGTGGTTTAAGTGGTCAGGTGTTTGAAGAACATTCGTATGTTCCTCCCAAACCCAAGTATGATGATGCTAATTTTTTCTAAAGTACTCATTATGACATACACATTCACGTCTTAGCCAGGGAGTACTTATTCATGGGAAAACCTTAGAAATCCTGAGTATATTACTTCCTACCCACCTCAATATCCTTCTCCTAAATACCCAGAATTTTACCAACACCCAACTACCAATCATTGGACTCATTCTCAGCCCATCAACACCCAAACCAAAAATTTCTCAAATTCTGACTTAAACCTCACTGTTGACCCCAGACTTGATTCCTTCGAACAAACTCTCCAAACGTTCATGGAAACCACTCAAAATTCCTTGCAAACTCTAGAAAAACAAGTGAGTCAGATGACACAACAATTAAGTGAACGTAGGGAGGGTGACCCGTCTTGTCAACATGATCAGGATTCATCTTTTGATAACGAACCACCACTACATCCATAAATTCAAAACACAATCTTTCAGAGTCCAACTCCTACTCAATCTAAGGAACTTGAGGTTTCAATTCATGATCACTTGGTGGAGGATTGGATCCAAATTAAGAATAACATGGATCAGCTTGATTTTGAGTTGGCATAGAATTGTGCCTTATCTTTTTGTCATGTGTCCTTTAATCCACATAATCTTAATGTTGTTCTCTTCAATGACGCGCCTTTGGTGGAGCAGTAAGTCCTTAGTACCCCTATTTTCGTAAGACCTGAAGAGCATATTGGGAGGTCCTTAAGGGACATCTTGGGTGAAAGACCCACTTTCTGTTTGCCTTGAGCGTTGGGCAAGCATAACAAGGTTCTTGACCTCGTTCCGACACACCAGTTTGTTGGTTGTAGTTTTGGATTTATAATCATGATTTTAAGGCGGAAATGGGGGAAACTCTCCTTCCGTTGAGCAATTCTTGCCAAACTTTTGAGAGATTCGAGCTCTTTCAGTTTGATTATTTGAATCAAACACCTTTGCGTCTTATTCATGAACCTCTCCCGAAACCTAGTATACTTTGTTAGGGGGGCCACACATGAGTATTTTGGCCTCACATGGTGTCATATTCTCATTCCAAGTACATTGATCCACTATATGGTTTCCTTTCATTGTCTTTTGACAAAGGACGATCGGAGCTTCTTTTTGTACATAGTTATATTTAAAAAAAATGTCATGAGTTCCACTCCTTGAGGATGTGGACTCCATTTGATAACGTATTTGTATTCCCTTTTTAAGTATCTCACAAGTTTTGGGGAATTTGGTTTATGTTTAGCAACATAACCATGAACTTCCTTTGGCGCTTCACGTTGGTGATCTTTTCTTTTTCATGCACAAATCCATGTAGTATCGTACTCACATTCCTTCTCCTTTCGATGACTCAATTGGAGTTCATAAGCCACAAGATGTCCAATTAATTCCTCCATCTTTAGTTGGGATAGGTCATGTGCTTCTTCAATTGCGACCACCTTGTCTTCCCAATCGTTGCTTAGTGACCGGAGGAATTTCCTAGTCATCTCTCCTTCATTAAATTTTCTTCCAAGGACACAAAGAGAGATAGTAATATCGGTGAAGCGAGTGTTTATTTCGCTTATGTTTTCACCGATTTCCATAGAAAATATTTCATATTTATGCATGAGGAGACTAATGCGAGTTTTCTTAGTTTTGCTATCACAATCAAGATGCATTTGCAATCTATGCCATATTTCAAATGCACTTTCACAACCCCTAATTTTATTATATTCACTCTTATTAAGGCCACAATACAAGATGTTCATAATCTTAGAATTCATCTCAATCTCTTTTATTTTGGCCCTAGACAAGGAGTCTAATTCATCTTGATTTGGGGATGTGTAGGGATTTTGAAAGAAAATCCAATACTTAAGGTCATTAGAAATTAAGAAAAAAATCATTATATTCTTCAAATAGTCGTAATTAGACCCATTAAGTAAAGGATGTCTAGTTGTGCATAAATCCTCTACATGATTGGATGTTAATATTATGCTAAAAATACAATTAGGTATGCAATTGAGCTCACAAAGCTCTGATACCAAATGTAGGATCGTGTATGGTCGGATTATCTAATCACTTTTAGGGTTAATTAAACTCTACTTGCTTAAACAAAGATGCAGCGGAAATAATCAAACAAGCAAGCAAGTAAAGATAGAAATTCATCAAAAGGCATCGAAAGATTTTATAGAGGTTTGGCCTCCCGCCTACTTCCTCTCTTGCAAACTCCGCTCGATCTCCCCCGAGCTCCGCCTACGTCTTCACTATCAATCTCAATCTGGGCCTAGATTAAGCCTTTTACAACACAAGCTCCGTGAACAATCCTCACTAGTTTGATTTCTTCCTCTCACAACCCGAGACGGAACACTTTGGACTTTCACCAAATCATTGCTTCTTGACAGACAAGTGAATGGAATGATCACACTTTCACTTGAGCACACTTAGACTATGATATGGCAATGATCTCAAGTGTGGAAGTTTGGCTTGGAGAGTAGGATTGGGTAATTTGGAGCTTGGGAGTTTCTCTTGAATCTATTGGACAATTTGGAGTGTAATAGTTGTCAAATTGTGTCTTTGTAACATCTATTTATAAGCTCCTAAGAGGTTATAGCCATTGTGATTAAAGAGGCAAGTGGTGTGTAAGAAACACAAAACAGCGAAGTGTAGGTCAGAGTTCAGAAAAAATTCGGTTAACCAAATCGGGCATACAGGTCTACCAGTCAATCAAATCTAGCTATAACATAAGTTCACTTAAGTGAACGGTCGAACTAAATGATGGTCGGTTTGACTGGAAATTTCTAGACACTTCTGGGTTGAAGAAGAAAAATTGTTTCGATCGACCGAGATCTAGGAGACGTTCGACCATAAGCTTCCTGAGTGTTCAGGGTGACCAAAGTTGATGTAATCGGTTGACCGCTAGGTATACATCGATCGACCGGAAGTCAATGAAACTTGGGGTTTTGGGAAATCTGACCGTTGTAGAAAATGACAAATCTAATGGTAAGGTGACACGTTTAGACGGTCGGACGATAAGGTTCAAACGTTCAATCGGTAAATTACTATTGGTTATAACAGAATAAACGAACCAAACCGATTGAATACAAAAACTGATTCGGTCGACCGATTTAGCTCAGAAAGCTTAGGTTTAGGTTTAGTGATTTTCGATCTAAGTTTTAGGTGACCTACTGAAGTTCAAATGCTATGAGATTTTGTGTGTGACTTCTCTAAGGAACCTAGTGTGTGTTTGATTGGTTATTTAGTCTTGTATGCTCAAGTACACATAGTTCCTAAGACTCAAAAGAAATAAAAATTACATGTCTTTAAATGATCTTGATTACATGTCTTGACTTGAATCCTTTCTTCCTTCAGTCTTGATCCCCTGTAGAAGTTAGCACACAATATATATGTTATGCAATATGTGTGCTACTCTACATTGGTTACAATTTAGGTTAATTAAATCATCAAACCATAGATTAAGGACAAAAAGGCAACATAATACACCAACCTTAGGTCCTATATCTAGTCGTTGGGATGCACCCCGATTTTTCCTCGTGGGGAGAGTAATCATACGGTTTCAGTACTCAAACAAATAAAAAAGTACACCTGAACTTAGTGAATCGAATAATTCGTGTATGTTAGTATAAAGAAGTTTGTCGTATTCATGGACCTTTAAACTCTTGTTGTGAAACCTTAAGTCTAGGGGTTTTGGTTCATATGTAGATAAAAAATAATTTAGGATGGTGTTCTATCTTCTCACACGACTCCTATAACTCAGGAAATTAGGTATGAGAGGACTTAGTACCTAGTGTTTTCGAGTCATTTGACTTGGGATGGACCGACCGAACTCCCGTTACATGGGTGGTAGAATTTAACACCAACCAATTTTAACTCCTTATTTTCAAAAAGGAAAAAAATGAAAAAAATGAAAAAATACAAATAAGAACCTTAATGGACTTTACACGATGCATCACTTCAGGATGTTAAGGTTGGCATTGTCTTTCACTTAAGTCCTTAATTAACTTGCACGAATGGTTCTCTAGGCTAGGTGTGTGGACAAGATACATATATATAGTTGGTTCGTAGTATTACAGTGTCCAATGATCGACAAAAGTAGATCAATGTTGCTAGGTTGAATAATGCATCAATGTTCGGATTTTGTGGGTATATCCGTTGAAAATCAGGAGGTACCCAAGTGAAAACCCAGAGGGACCTAAGTGTAAAGAAAATTATGTTGGGTACAAAATACCATAATGTCATGAACCTGATGAGTAATTCAACAATTAAAACCAAGCCGGTTCGAACCAATGGCTCCGGGTGCACCCCACATGCTAAAATAATACACTTAAGCTACAGGAGAAATATGTGGCCAATCCGACCCATGGTGGATCCGGTTGGTTGGATTTCACTCGAATTTCTCCGGTGGGTCGAGTTTTCAGGTCAGAGAATTATGCAACATCAAGATATGATTTACAGTCGTCTTATTGTGCCCATATTCATCCAGACCCTCTAATCTTCTATAAATACACTTTTAAACCTTCCTCTCCCTCTTCTTCCTTCTTTTCTAATTTAGGCTAGTTTTTCTTCTTGCTTAGTAGAGTAGTGGAGGAGAAGAGGAGCAACTTTGTAATCTCCATTTCTTGATCAAGTTAGGTTTTTTTGTTCTTCATGTTGTTATCTTTCATTTGATGCAAATTTTATTCACTTGCTTTGGTTAACTGTAGTTTTCTTTACTTGCTTATGGGTTGTTTTTCTTTTGTTATTTTCTTGGATATGGAGATAAGTAGAGAGTAGTCCATCCCCATTGGGGGTGGAGGGTGATGTGAAGTGTTGATGTGTTGTGTTAGTGTGTGTGTTTAATCCTAATCTTGGAGCCTCACATGAATTTCATAGTCATTTTGTTGGGTTCATCACTCTTGCATTTGATGTGTTAATGATCTTAATTGATGCTTAGAACATGCTTTGGCTAGTGGGTCCACTTTATGGGGAATGATGAGATGAGGATAAGGTTGAAGTGGTAAAGAGATAATGATGGCATGTCGGAGCATGTACTCTTTTTGGCCTCATCTTAATTAATGTCTTGTATGTTTTCATGATAATGTTAAATCTTAATTCATGTGGAGACATAGTTGGGGTTGTGGTCATTATGGATGCCATGTTCTTTATGTCATTAAACATGTAATCATGTGGTTGTCTTTGTCCTCATCTTGAGTAGTGTTTTGTATGTTTTAATGGTTGTGATAAATCTTAATCCATGTAGAGACACACTTAGGAATGTGGCATTATAAGATTCCATGCTATGCATGTCATGAGCACTTAATTGTATGCACACACAACACATATGTACCCATTTGCATTCATTGTCCACCTCCTACGGGATTCGTTTTTGATTAGTCGTTATTTTTTCGTGTCAAGTTTGACTCCTAGATTAGGTACCCTCATTCTTCCTTTTCTCTCCCATTTGAGTATGGGGGGACAACGACACACAACTCCTCGTGGACACGACATGTACTTGTCGTGTCTTCACCAATGTCGTGCACTTGCGGTATTGAACTAATAAAATAACCAATCAGGTTTTTGGCGTTGTTGTTCTGGGAGTTTGTCGTCATCATTGTTGTTTCCAACATTTTGATTGGTTTTTCTTACATTTTCTTTTGAGTTTTGTTACTGGACAGGAAAACAAGTGGACCGTTGATTAGTAGCATATCATACATTGCATTCATACTATATATCATTTATTTTACCCCATATTTGTGTTACTCGAGCGTTTGTTTGATGTGTTTCAGGGTTTAGACAATAAAGAAGAGAAAAGGACATAACTTTAAGAAGAAATGACTGATTTGGAAGGTTCTTGGACCTGTTTGTAATGCCCAAAGACTGGACTAAAAATGCAGAGTGACCCAAGTGAAAACTTGGAGGGACAAATGTGTAAAGAAATATATTGTTTCACAAAAGTCCATAACTTGAGGAGTAAATCAACAATTAAATTCAAATCGACTTGAGACAATGGACCAGGGCTCAACCCCAAGTGCAAAACACCCAACTTAACCTAACGGCGTGAGGCTGATCGGAGCCATTTGATTCGCCAGTGGCAGATTTTGATCCGCCAATGGCAGATGTTTCGGCTCTGTTTAAGTTCCAATTTTGGTGGTTGGTCGGGTTGTCAGGTTAAAGATATATGCAACCTCCAGATCGGATTTACAGTTGTCTGATTGCGCCCAGATCCATCCAAACCCTCTAATCTTCTATGAATACACTTGTAATACCTCCTTTCTTCTCCTTCCTTCCTCTCCTCCTTAGGTTAGTTTATTTTCTTGTTTAGTAGAGTATGTTTTATTTCTTATTTATTAGAATAGGTTTTATTTCTTGTTTCATTAGAGTAGGTTTATTAGAGTTGTTTTGCTTTTGTTATTTCCTTGGTTATGGGGATGAGTAGAGAGTAGCCCATCCCCAATGAGGGGTGGAGGATGACGTGAAGTGTTGATGTGTTAGTGTGTGTGTGTGTGTGTTTAATCCTAACCTTGGAGTCTCACATGAATTTCGTAGCTATTTTGTTGGGTTCATCGCTCTTGACTTTTATGTGTTAATGGTCTTAATTGATGATTAGCACATGCTTTGGCTAGTGAACCCACTTTATGGGGAATGATGATGTGAGGATAAGGTTGGAGTGGTAAAGAGATAAGGATGTCATCTGGAAGCATGTGCTCTTATTGGCATCATCTTAATTAATGTCTTGTATGTTTTAATGATAATATTACATCTTAATTCATGTGGAGACAGTTGGATTTTGATCATTATGGATTCCATGTTCTAATGTCATTAAACATGTTATCATGTGGTTGTCTTTGTCCTCATCTTGAGTATTGTTTTGTATGTTTTAATGATGATGGTAGATTTTAATCCAAGTAGAGACACACTTAGGGTTATGGCATTATAAGATTTTCATGTATGCATGTCATGAGCACTAAATATTACACACACGAATACACATACACACTTTCGCAATCATTCTCCACCTCCTACGGGATCATTTTTTTATAAGTTGTTTTTTATTTCCACTGCACGTGTCGTGTGGGTAGCTTAGCATAATATCCTCATTCTCCTCTTATTTCCCACTCGAGTAAGGTAATCACCACAACACTCACAACTCCTTGAGGTTCAACCCGTATTCGTCTTCACCGACGTCGCACTTGTAGGATGGTAATGGCCCCTAATTGTCTAATCAAATCATGTTTAATCCCTACTCAATTAACAGGATATCCAGCGGAAATAAGAAACAAATCAAGTAGGGAAGGAAACATGCAAACCACTAGTGACCAGGCGATTTTATAGAGGTTCGTACTCCCACCTACTTCCTCTCTTGCAAGCTCCGATCGATTCCACGAGCTCCACTCACGACTTCACTATTTACTCCCCGTTCGGGGCCGAGAGAGAACGCATTTACACTTCAAGCTTGCGAACACCCTCGCCAAGCTTGGAACCTCCTCTCACAATCCGAGAGGGAGCACTTCGGACTTTCACCAAAGACTTTACTCTTTGTCTCGGGCTTTCACAGAGATCCTTGCTTCTTGACAACAAAGATTGAGTGGGTAACAACACTCTCTAACTTGAGCACACTTTGAGTTTGATATATGAATGATCAAAGACGTGGAATTTAGGCTCTTGAGTGTGGGATTAGGAGTTTTAGGAGTTGGGGATTTCTCTCTAATGTATGAGACAATTGGAAGAGTGAGAGATGTCTAAACAATGTGTTTGGACCTCTATTTGTAAGCTCCTAAAGTTTTCTAACCGTTGGGAATAAATTGATTGATTGGTGTGAAGAACACACAAACAAAAATCAAGTTCTTGATGAGGATGTTTTGGGAGCCTATAAAAGGACCCATCATCCCACTTGTTTATATTAATGCAAAAATTCTTTCTCTCATTCATCTCTCCCTTAATCACCACGAAAAGCTCTTAGTAATTTTAGGTTTTGGAGATAGAAAATCTCAGGAGCGTAAAGAGGGGTTACTAGCTAGATTCTAAGCCTAATTAGAGATTGATTGGCTATCTCATTTCTCTCTAATCTTGTTTAGAGTTTGGTGAACACTTGGAGGCGAATCGGCGGGCGATTCAATGGGCAACGTGATTCCGGATCTTTGAAAGGTTTTAGAGAACCTTTGGGTACGATTCTCTCTTTGTGATTTATTTTAATATATGTAGGATTGCATGATATTATAATAAACACAAAGTAATGTACATAAAATTGTTGAAAGTATGAAATCGATCTTGTATGTTGTATTAAAAAATTTAAAATATATACATACATGGGGACACCAAATCCTACACGAACCTCTGTAAAAAATTGCCCCGTGTCTTTGTGGTTTGTGTTTTCCTTCTTAACTTTGTTTTCCAACTTGTTTTGTTTGTTTATTACGTTGCCCATCTTATTGCTTAATCAAGTAGAGAATAAGTTTAAAAAGTGATTAGAAATATGGTCATACACGATCCAAGAAATTGTAGTGGTAACAATCGACCATGTAGTTTATAGATGTTTCCCTTCCTTGTAGAATATCATCAAAAATTGGAGATCAAAAAATTACATTAAGGTCATTAGACAAACCTGAGATGCCGAAGAATGAATGTCAAATCCATAGATCTTGGGATGCTACAGCCTCGAGGACAAGTGTCGTTTTGCCACGTCAACCTTGGTATTGAGCTTTCCATGCAGGTGGGCAGTTTTCCATTCCTAGTGCATGTAGTCAATGTTGCCTATTATTACAGGGAATCCACGACGCTCACTGATGTTAAGTAGTCTTGCTAAATCCGACGGTGTAGGCCTTTTCAAATATTCATCACCAAATTAGGCAATGACACCTTCAATGAATTTTTGTAGGACGTGTTTGTAGGATCGTAATGAGACTTAGTTCTAATTACTTTTAAACTAATTACCTACTTGTTTAAACAATCAATGAATGCACAGTGGAATTAAAAACAAACAAGCAAGTAAAATGAAGAAATAAGCAAACCACAACGGAGATGGGGGATTTTAAAGAGGTTTGGCACCCCACCCGGGTCCTAGTCCTCTCTTGCAAGCTCCTCGTGGATCATTGAGCTCCGCTCACGACTTCACTAACTACTCCCCGTTCCGGGCCAAGAGAGAACGCCTTTACAACACAAGCACCGCGAACAACCTCGCTTAGCTTGGGCCACCTTCTTCCTCTCACAATCCGAGAGGGAACACTTCGGGCTTTCACCGAAATCCTTCCTTTCTTTGACAAAGGAATGAGTAGGACAACACTCTCTAAACTTGAGCACACTTGAGTAAGATTTGACTATGATCAATGTGTGGAATTTAGGCTTAAAGTGTCGGATTGGGGAATTTGGAGCTTAGGAGTTTCTCTCTAGTGTATAGGATAAAGAGTAGTGGGAGAGTTGTGTGCAATGGTGTTGGACAACTCTATTTATAAGCTCCTAAGGTGTTATAGTTGTTGGGGTTAATTGGCTAAGTGTTTGTGTAAGATACTCAATTGGGTAAGTGTTTCGGTAAGTGTTTGTGTAAGATGCAATTCTGGATAAGTTCGGTCGACCGAATCGAGCATGACGGTCGACTGTTGGGAAATTTTGACCAAAGTTTAGTCGACCGATAAAGAAACGGTCGACTGGATTAGGCTATAACTTAGGTACACTTAAGTTAACGGTTGAACACCGAATAGGGTTTGGTCGACCGAAAACTAACAGGCTCTATGGGGTTGGCGAAAATGATCAAGTTCGGTCGACCAATACAAAGTTTTCGGTTGACCGGACACGTCCAGGCAGTTGCATAATTCGGAGACAATTAAAGTTTGATCGACCGAATAGGTCCACGGTCGACCGATAGGCAATTATGTATATTGGGGTATTTTTGAATAATTCGAATATGACCGTTGGTATAATACAACAAGTCTAACGGTCGGAAAATTATGTTGATTCGGTCGACCAAAAAGGTCTGCATGGTCGACCGAATGTAGGCAGTGAAAACACTATAGGATAATTGATTACTCGGTCGACCGAAAGGTTTGGGTCGGTCGACCGAATGTTGGCAGACAGTTCAGGTTTGGTGTTAGTATTTTCCGGTCTAAGTTTGGGTGATCTATTGAAGTCCAATTGATGTGAAATTTTGTTTGTGACTTCTATAGGGAACCTAGTATGTGTTTGAGTTGATTTTACCTCAAGTATGCTCAATTACACAAAGTTCCTAAGACTCAAAAGAAATGCAAATTACAAGTCTTCAAATGAGCTTGATTACATGTCTTGACTTGAATCCTTTCTTCCTTGAGTCTTGATCACCTGTAGAAGTTAGCACAAAGAAATATATATGTTATGGAATATGTGTGCTAATCTACATTGGTTACAATTTATATTAGGTTGATTAAATCATCAAAACATAGATTAAGGCCAGAAAGCCAGCAACTTTTGGTTGTTCCCTCACTTAGCCACAAATATTCATCGTTTACATCGCCTAATGTGTTGTACGATAACACTTGCATGGTTGTAGTGCATTTTTGTAGTGCTGATATTCCATGTCTACCAATGGCATCGGGTCTTCGTTGAAAGAATACATCTATGTTCTCAAGAGCGCTAACTATACAAAGAAAGACATGCTTACACATTCTAAATCTTCTTTGAAGCATATGCTCTAGGTACACAACACCTTCAGAGAAATAGTCATTAAAAAGACAGTTATAACCGGCTTCATGATCTCTATCGTAGTTGTGAGGTTGATTGACTTTTCTCTGTCTCATTCGAGAGCTTGAAGAACACATCTCAGATAGCAACGAAAGCACCTATTCAATTAATTTGTATATTTCCACAACCAATGCACATCTATTCTCATCAACAGAGTTAGGCATAGTAGAGTTTGAAAATGTGTCTAAATTCATTTGCTAGAATTTCATTAGGAAACAAGGAGGTAAAGAAGAGAGAGAGAGAGAGGATTGAGGATGAGTAAAAGGGTGAGAAACATGTTGTTTCTTATAGAATATGAAAAATGTGGTCGTTGGACGAGAACATATTCGTAGGATGATTATGTATAGTTAAACTTAAAGTTGAGAATAAAATCTCTGCAAAAGTGAAAGTTGAGAATATAATCTCTGCAAAAGTGAAAGTTGAGAATATAATCTCTGCAAAAGTTAAATTTGAGAATATAATTTATGGAAAAGTGAAAATTGAGAACATAAAAACATGATTATAACAAACAGATACACGATACATATTATATTATCAAATATGATGCAATACATTAAAAACTACTACGACCTTACAATACATAATAAAATGAGCCTACAATACATTATAAACTACAACTTGTTGGCTTTTTGGCCTTAATCTAGGTTTTGATGATTTAATTAACCTAATCTTAATTATGATGATGTAGAGTAGCACACATATTGCATTGCATGTATATTGTATTGTGCTAACCTCTACAGGTGATCAAGACTCAAGAAAGAAGGAAATGAAGTCAAGACATGTAATTAAAGCTAAATCGAAGACATGTAACCTTGATTTATTTTGAGTCTTAGGAACATGTGTAAATTGAGCATACAAGGGTTAAAAACCAATCACATACACACTAGGTTCCTTAGAGAAGTCACACACAAAATTTCACATTATTTGGACTTCATTAGATCACCCAAACCTTAGTCGGAAATCACTTATAAACTTAAACCCAGATTTCCTGTGTGAACCGGTCGACCGAACCAGTTCTCAGTTCGACCGGTTTATAACAGATTCTCCACAGTGATTTTACCGAACTCTACCGGTCGACCGGTTCTACCTTTTCGGTCGACCGATCCCGGATTTTAATATGGCCGTTTTTCTTGTCGTATTCCTATAACGGTCGTATTCGTATAAAACAAACTTAACCCCAAAATACATTCGGTAACCGGTCGAACGAAGACCTTGTTTCGGTCGACCGGTTGAACACATTTTCAGAAACCAAATTCCCTGCTATCGGTCGACACATTTCTCGTTCGACCGATTGACCTTTGTCTCAACCGAATCCCCTTTTCGGTCGACCGCTCCATACTTTGGTTCGACCGATTCACTTAAGTAGAGTTAAGTTCTAGCTCGTTTGTCCGACCGAATATTCTTTTGTTCGACCGTTCTCCTTGAAATCAAGTGAACGGTCGACCGGTTTAGTAGTTTCGGTCGACCGGTTCTGGACAGATTTGCAGCCCGATTTTCTGCTTTGTGTATCTTGCACAAAACCCAATCAAATCTATCCCCAACGGCTAGAATACCTTAGGAGCTTATAAATAGAGGATCAAGACTTGTTGTTAACACAACTCTCCAACTTCCAATTGTCCAATTCATTAGAGAGAAGCTCTCAATCCTCAAAGCTCCCAATTTTACTCCACAAGCCTAAAATCCACACTTAGTGATCATATACTCATCCTACTCAAAGTGTGCTCAATTAGAGAGTGAATCCCACTCAGTTACAAGAGTTGTCAAAAGAAGCAAGGACTTCGGTGAAAGCCCGAAGTGTCCCTCTCGGATTGTGAGAGGAAGAATTCAAGCAAGCGAGGGTTGTTCGCGTTGCTTGTGGTGTAAAGGCGTTCTCTCCCGGCCCGGAACGGGGAGTGGTTAGTGAAGACGTAGGCGAAGCTCGCGGAGTCGAGCGGAGTCTACAAGAGAGGACTAGGACCCGGGTGGGGTGCCGAACCTCTATAAAAACGCCGAGTCTCTTTGTGGTTTGCATTTTCTGTTAATTTCCCTACTTGTTTTTTAATTTTGTTTCCGCTGCATTTATTGTTTGATTAGTTAGGGATTAGCTTAATAGTGATTAGTGGACCCATAACCCACACGATCCTACATTTGGTATCAGAGCCTTGTTAAGCTAAATTTCATTACTTTACCGTAATTTTAGCATGGCTTCAACATCTAATCACTTAGAGGGTTTATGCACCACAAGGCCTCCTTTGCTTAATGGGTCAAATTATGATTATTGGAAAAATAGAATGAAAATCTTTTTAATATCAAATGACCTTAAGTATTGGAAGTTTATTCAAAATCCATACATACCCCCAAATGAAGATGATTTAGATTCTCTATCTAGGGCTCAAATGAAAGAAATTGAAATGAATTCAAAAATTATGAATATTCTTTATTGTGGCCTTAATGAGGGAGAATACAATAGAATTAGGGGATGTGAAAGTGCAAATGAAATATGGCATAGGTTACAAATGCATCATGAGGGTGATAGCAAAACCAAAGAAACTAGGATAAGTCTCCTCATGCATAAATATGAAATATTTTCTATGCAAATCGGTGAGAACATAAGCGACATGAACACTCGCTTCACCGATATCACTAACTCTCTTTTGATTCTTGGAAGAAGGATAAATGAAGGAGAGATGACTCGAAAATTCCTCCGGTCATTGAGCAACGATTGGGAAGACAAGGTCGTGGCAATCGAAGAATCGCACGATCTTTCAAAATTAAAGATGGAGGAACTCATTGGAAATCTCATGGCCTATGAGCTCCAATTGAGTCATCGAAGAGAGAAGGAAGCTTCAAAGAAAAACTCCGTGGTGGCATTACATGCAAAGTTTGATGAGCCAAGGAGGGTGGAAGAAGAGGACATTGAGGTCCTTGCCCAAGACTTCTTCAAATACCTCAAGAGGGATAAAGGAGAAAAGAATGAAAGAAGAGGTAGAAGAAGTGAGAAAAGAGAAAAAGAAAAAGAGAGGGAGGAGAGTGAAAATGAGAGAAGAGAAGGGGAGAAGAAAAAGGAGAGAAGGGAGAGGAGAAAAGAAAAGGAGAAGAGCAAGAGAAGAGAAAGGAAGGAGGAAGCACACAAGGCTACATGGGATGATTCTTCATCACCGTCATCATCGTCTTCTTCCTTGCAAAGTAGAAGAGAAGTGGCTCACTCATGCTTCATGGCAATTCAAGATGAAGGAAGTGAGGTATCCTCTAACTCTTACTCTAGTAGATCACATTCTTGCTCATCTAAATCATATGCTAGTGATAGTTCATGTTCTAAAGAAGAAACTTATTCTTATGATGAACTTCAAAATGCATTCCATGATTTAGTTAAACAATATGAGATCATATGTGATAAAAACAAGAATGCTAGAAAGTTAATCAAAGATCTTCAAAGCCAAATTGATACATGCATAAATGAGAAGAATGAGGTGATTGCTAAATTTGAAAAGAACGCATCAAATCTTGAAAAATTAAGAGCAACACCTATAGATTGTGATCAACTAAATCTTCAAGCTTCTAACTTGCAATTGAGAAAAGATTTAGAAAGATTCACTAATGGAACTCATATGCTTAACATGCTATTAGGTAGTCAAAGGCAATCTTTGCAAAAACATGGTTTAGGTTACAATTTTAAATTGAAAAACCATGTATCTCACACTACTCTAAATGGTAAGCATATGTTCATTAACCATAGTTCCTCAAGTGTGTGGGCACCCAAAACCAAAATGGTTTGGATCCCAAGAGCTAATGTTCAAGGACCCAAAGTAGGTTGGGTACCAAAATCTACACTTGTAGGTACTTGAGGAGGAGATTGGTGGTGACCGGGTGAGCCAAAGCGTCGAATTCGAACCCGGTTGCATCACCAAATCAAGATTGGAGCTATTCAAGATTCAAGTTTGGTATAAATTTCTATCTTTGAAATTTTCTGAAAATTAGCTCTAATCTAGTTTCACATGCTTAATTGACATATCATATAGTTCAATTCATTGAAAATCATTTATCCCCATTCATTGCAAATCATTTACCACATTCATTGATTTTAAATGTCAAATTTTTTAAATGGATGTTAGAATAAGGCTTAAGTTGAAACTTAAATGAACTTAATTTCATCATACTCATTGTTTCCATTTAGCCTTATTGATAGGGGGAGCTTAAATGTTATATCTTTTAGAGTAATGAAGTGCAAAATTTAGGGGGAGCAACTTCATTACAAGACATCCAAATTCTATGCTTAAAGTCATATTTATTTTTATTTTTGATGGATGTCAAAGGGGGAGAGATAATTAAGGGGGTAACTTGGAATTTGGCATAAAATTGAACAAAAACTATGCACATCCATAGGGGGAGCATTAATTTGCATAGTTTACATATACAAATTCCATGTATTTAGATAGAATTAAGATATAGGTTGCCATCATCAAAAAGGGGGAGATTGTTGGCTTTTTGGCCTTAATCTAGGTTTTGATGATTTAATTAACCTAATCTTAATTATGATGATGTAGAGTAGCACACATATTGCATTGCATGTATATTGTATTGTGCTAACCTCTACAGGTGATCAAGACTCAAGAAAGAAGGAAATGAAGTCAAGACATGTAATTAAAGCTAAATCGAAGACATGTAACCTTGATTTATTTTGAGTCTTAGGAACATGTGTAAATTGAGCATACAAGGGTTAAAAACCAATCACATACACACTAGGTTCCTTAGAGAAGTCACACACAAAATTTCACATTATTTGGACTTCATTAGATCACCCAAACCTTAGTCGGAAATCACTTATAAACTTAAACCCAGATTTCCTGTGTGAACCGGTCGACCGAACCAGTTCTCAGTTCGACCGGTTTATAACAGATTCTCCACAGTGATTTTACCGAACTCTACCGGTCGACCGGTTCTACCTTTTCGGTCGACCGATCCCGGATTTTAATATGGCCGTTTTTCTTGTCGTATTCCTATAACGGTCGTATTCGTATAAAACAAACTTAACCCCAAAATACATTCGGTAACCGGTCGAACGAAGACCTTGTTTCGGTCGACCGGTTGAACACATTTTCAGAAACCAAATTCCCTGCTATCGGTCGACACATTTCTCGTTCGACCGATTGACCTTTGTCTCAACCGAATCCCCTTTTCGGTCGACCGCTCCATACTTTGGTTCGACCGATTCACTTAAGTAGAGTTAAGTTCTAGCTCGTTTGTCCGACCGAATATTCTTTTGTTCGACCGTTCTCCTTGAAATCAAGTGAACGGTCGACCGGTTTAGTAGTTTCGGTCGACCGGTTCTGGACAGATTTGCAGCCCGATTTTCTGCTTTGTGTATCTTGCACAAAACCCAATCAAATCTATCCCCAACGGCTAGAATACCTTAGGAGCTTATAAATAGAGGATCAAGACTTGTTGTTAACACAACTCTCCAACTTCCAATTGTCCAATTCATTAGAGAGAAGCTCTCAATCCTCAAAGCTCCCAATTTTACTCCACAAGCCTAAAATCCACACTTAGTGATCATATACTCATCCTACTCAAAGTGTGCTCAATTAGAGAGTGAATCCCACTCAGTTACAAGAGTTGTCAAAAGAAGCAAGGACTTCGGTGAAAGCCCGAAGTGTCCCTCTCGGATTGTGAGAGGAAGAATTCAAGCAAGCGAGGGTTGTTCGCGTTGCTTGTGGTGTAAAGGCGTTCTCTCCCGGCCCGGAACGGGGAGTGGTTAGTGAAGACGTAGGCGGAGCTCGCGGAGTCGAGCGGAGTCTACAAGAGAGGACTAGGACCCGGGTGGGGTGCCGAACCTCTATAAAAACGCCGAGTCTCTTTGTGGTTTGCATTTTCTGTTAATTTCCCTACTTGTTTTTTAATTTTGTTTCCGCTGCATTTATTGTTTGATTAGTTAGGGATTAGCTTAATAGTGATTAGTGGACCCATAACCCACACGATCCTACACAACTAGCTTACAATACATATAAAAGGAGCAAACAATACATTATAAATTAAAACGAGTTTACAACACATTAATATAATTCAACAATTAATTTACTTTTTATAAATTTTTCTTCGGATGTTAATTCTGATTTGGACATCAAAATATATAAGGTGTCTCATTTGACTTTTATCAAGGCATAGTCCACCTCTTTCTTTCTCGCTTCAAGTTTTTGTTTGTTATATTCAAGTTTCTCCTTTTGCAGCTCAATGTCTACATTTGGTGTCTCTATGTATCATTTGATTTGGTCACTATACTAGACACAAGTTCCCTTGTTGAGTTAGAGGACTTTCCTTTCCCCTTCTCCTTTTTTTCCCTTTAGGACGAGTAAATGTGTATGTTCCAACTCCTTCGCTAATTGGTGTTTGTGGGTCCGTAGGTAATGAGAAGTCTTCACTTTCAGTAGTCCGAATTCTTTTTCCACTATTGTCGCTCATAGGAATACTTTCCATTTGATGAGATGACTTCGGACGTCCTCATTGAGTGGAACCGTGCATTAGTGTCTGTCATTTAGGGTACTTGTTCAACAAAATTCATGCATGTCGGAAGAGAAACTTTGAATTATTTGGTTGCTCGTAGATACAGTTAGTCTCTCTAATAACATAGTCGTCGTTCATTCCGCTCCTTTTTCTTCCAATGGCTTCCTTGTAGTACCCTACCCACTTTGTTACAAATGCTCCTATCCTTCTCCATCAACCTTTCAACATAGGTATATTTCTTTCAACAACGATATACTAAGATTAACTTGTCGTGCCCTCTTGTACGAGGATTTCACCCTCGCCCAAAGCTGACTACTTTTCTGATTGGTGTCAACAAGTGCATCACAACTAATGTTCATGTATGAAGAAATGAGAGTTTCATCTTCTACAGTAGACCATGCATTTTTTGGCTTGTGATGATGGAGTTGAGTTTGGTTGTGAGCAATGTTGTGGAAAATTCTCACTTTCATCTTCATCACCTCTGACTTCATTCTCTGTAATATCATCTTCCACCTGAATTTGACTTGAACTCCCTTCAAAACCTCGAAACAATATTTGGTAGTTCTGGGAATGATTTGGTGGAGTAAAAAATGGTTGATGGAATGGAAAATATTGAGAAGTTGGGAATGAGGAATTACTCAAAAATAGTTGAGATACGAGCTACTACTCGTGATACTTTGCATTGACATTTGGTAATTTAGGTAAGAATAAAAACTGGGATCATATATGAAATTTTGAGAAAAATTTGGACCTCGTGGATTATTCCTAGGATTTTGACAATCCATGTGACATAATTCAAGGAAGATCAAGATGAGGAGATGAAAATTGAGAGAGATGAGAGCTTGTGAGGATGTGTGCAGTTGTTAGAAAATGAATGATTTTTTATAGATATAGAGTTGTTGTGAAAATAATGATTTAGAATAAGTTAAAGTATGGAATAAGATTGGAATAGAGAAAGTTGAGAATAAAATCTTTGTAAATGTGAATGTGTAGAATAAATTATCTTCAAAATTGAAAGTTGAGAATATAATGAGTTGGAAAGTTGAAGTTGTAAAAATATAAAGTCTAAAAAAGTGAAAAATTCTAAATAATTTTTTAAGATGTTGGAAAATATAATTGTTTCAAAAATGTAATATGAGAATATAATCGTTTCAACATTGTCAATTGTGTCGTTTGAGTTAACCCTCGAAATTTAGTATTTCGAAAATGCAATATTTATACAATATGAGTGTGTATTTATAGAACATCAGAAGATTAGAATTATGGTGTTTTTAAAAACAATTAATTATTTTTATTTTCTAAGATGTCACTTAATTTTTTCAATACAAAATAAGAGTGAATCTCACCACCATTAAACTAACAATAAAAAAATAAAAAACCAAACGATCTACACGTCTCACCGCACGAATCGTGGGATGCATGGAGTGGGAAATGGAATTTTTAATCCACCATCTCCAGATCTTTATCAAGATCCTTGAAAAGTGCGCCATTGTTGGTGCTCTCAGGGGCTAACTTTCTAGTTTCAAAGGTGATGAATGTAAACTAGGCCGGACAAGTGTGTCATTTCGTGTATATTTGTGTCGTGTTTTTTACAGGTATTAGACCCAATACCCATATACGAACACGATCCGAAATCATTTCGTGTTCAAGTCTATAAACCCAAACACGACACAAAACTATTTCGTAGAACACGAAACGACTCAAAAAAACACAAAAAATTATACTTAAACCACGTAGCTTTCTTCTTTGTTAGAAGAAAACTTCCTTTAAATTATTATTTTTGACTTTAGAACCAATAGTCACTCTCAAGGAAGAGAGAAAACCACAATTTCTTTACTTAAACACCAATCACTCCTATTGAAGGGAAGCAACCACAAATGATAGAAGAATGGAATCAGGGATCCCTTATATAGGTACATGAGGTCAAGGGTTGGATTCCTCCCAAACACCTCTTTTTGCCTGTGATTTTAGCAGGGGAAAACAGATCACCATGATTCGAACCCGAGTCCACATTTTCTCCAAGCAAGTAACCTACCCCACGTTAACAAATAAAACTCATGTATTGTGAGATATATAAGATATAATAGATGCGTGTATATTTGTGTACTTTCGGGTACCCGACTAGTGAGACACGAACACGAGATGAAAAACATTTCGTGTACCGCTTACACGACAGGAAAAAATTTCATTGTTGAACGTTTTAATTAAACCGCAAGTGCACGGCCGCGATGAAGCGGTGGCAAGTACGGGTCGTCCTCAGGGAGGTGAGCAGCCTTTTGTTTATCAGAAATCAATTGGCAAAAATTGGGGGAGAAAGATTAATTATGCTACTCTACACTAAACTACGCTAAGAAGTACGAAATGCGAACGAAAGAAACAAACAATGAAATGACAACTAAGCTAAAAACAAAGAAGAATGCTGGAATACAAATATGGGAAAACCCCTAAGGGGTGGAGTGAGTGCACACAAGCAAAGAGGTGGGCGTTGAACACATTCTTTAAGCACAAATAAAGGTGGTGTTATCATGCATAGGAAGTGTCTAAATGTTGTGGCAAAACCTATAAATCTATTCACCAACTTAGTTGATTAACATTTACATATGCAAGATGTTTATTTTAGAATCTAAACAAGCATGAGAGGTGTCTAATCATTTTGGCAAAACTCATCAAGTTATAATTCTATTCTAAACAAGCAAGCATACATTCATGTTTTATCAACACATTGGAAATAAAGCATTCAATCCATTCTGATTTGCATGTATGTACATCTACTCCACCCCCCAAAGGGGATGGAACTACTCACTAAACATTACACTAATTATTAAACTAAACAAAGAAAGCATATTAACTAAGCTAATAAAACTAATGAAATGAGATTAAGCAAAACAAGAAACATAAAACAAACAACATAATAAAGAAAACTTGTATTAAAATGACTCACATTAAAAGTAGCATCCTCCTACTTTAGTGTGTGCTTCAAGGCCTCACTTCTAGTAGGAAGAATAGCCACTTAAAATATGGAGTCATTACAATGGAAGGTGAAGAGTTCTATTTATAGTCATGGAAAAAGCCAAATCGGGACAATCCCCCGATGTGGGACTAAACAGATAACACAAATAGCCTAAACATCCTCTAATACATGTGCTGGAGAAATTTTAGCGGATTTGGGCCAAAATGGACCGCCAATTAGCGGTCGTGGACCGCCAATTGGCGGCCTATATGGTTCAGATCCTGCTCATTTTTGTTGTGGGCTTTTCTTGGTATATTTGCTGGCCTTGGATGCATTCACTTGGTTTGTTGGAGGTCCGACCCGAATCGAATTGCTAAAATACTCCCCATGATGGTGTGGAGTTTTCTGTTTTGCTATTAGGTCCTTCTGTCTTACATTCAGGTCCTTCTCCCTTGCATCCTAGTCCCCAGATCTCACAATTCAGTCCTTTTTCCCAGCTTTTGGGTTCTTTTATGCTTCATCTCTTCAAACCTATTTATTCCTGAAAATTAAACATAAAACTCGTAACATAGCATTGTTTAGGTGAAAGATAATGGATATAAGATACAAATATAAGCATGAAATGATGTCAATCAAATACCCCCACACCTAACTTTTTCTAGTCCCGAGCAAAACAAAGAAAGGAAAAAGCATACGAAAAACAAGAAATCCTAACTTACTTTCGTAGTAATCACGGTTGCACTTAGCACGTACAACAACCCGTTAAACCTCCTTGTCGCCAAGGAGGAGTGTTGTCTCCTGAGGGTTTTCAGCGGATATACTCACAAAATCCGAACAAGATGCATTAATCAATTTAGCTACACGACTCGTTAGACTTATTTTATCGATCATGGGACGCGGTAATACTACGGGTCGACTCTATATACGTAATCCGTCCCCACACCTAGCCTAATGAGTTATTCGTGAAAGTTAGTCAAGGACTTAAGTGAAAGACATGGGCAACCTTAACTTCTGAATGTGATACAATGTGTAAAGTCCATTTTGGTTCTTATTTGACTCTTTTTTTTCTTTTTCTTGGGAGCATTTTATTGGTTGGTGTTTGATTCTCCCAGGGTCAGGTTTCATGCATCATTGCCTATGAGAACTTACACTATCACGTACACCTTCCCCCAAATCTCCACATAGGGCGATACCTACCACCCGTGTAACGGGAGTTCGGTCGGTGCATCCCAAGTCAGATGACTCGAAAGCACCAGGCACAAAGTCCCCTCAGACCTACTTTCCCGAGTGATAGGAGTCGTGCGAGAAGAGAGAACACCACTTATTTATTTATCTACATGGGAACCAAAACCCCTACACTTAAGTTTCACAAAAAGAGATTAAGGGTCATTGACTACGACAAACATCCTTATACTAACAGACACGAATTATTTGACTCGCTAGGTTCAGGGTGGACTTCTTTAAATGTTTGAGTACTGAAACCCTATGATTACACGCCCCCAAGGGAAAACCGGGGTGCATTCTAACGGCTCGATAAGACCTGAAGCCAGTGAACTAGAAATCCTAATGCATCAAGTTCAAGTCAATTTTGGGAGCTTTCTTTTTACTTTGCCTCTCAACGGTTTTGCACATGCTAAACACACGCAAAACCCACACAACATTTTCTTTCGCAAACACATGAAGATTTTGAAAGAAATGTGAAAATTGTAAAGCACTAGGCAAGCAAAAGAAGACAAGTCACCCAATGATCATGGCAAGCAGATATATCGATATTAAATGCGGCACACTAACATGACCCTAACAATGCACACAAAAGAAAACAAAAATCAAAAGAAAAGACTCGACTATGTACACACGTAAAACACCCCCCACACCTATTTCATGCATTGTCCTCAATGAACAAGATACTACATGTATATATGCATGAAAAAGGAAAGATCTCACCAACATGAAGCGCAAAAGGAAGTTTGTGGTTATGTTGATGGACACAAACCCGAATTCCCTCAAAACCTATGAGATACTGAAAAAGGGAGACAAATACGTGAAGAAATGGGGCCCAAATACACAAGGGTTGGGGCCCACAACAATCAATGCTCGCTCATGGAGTCTTTTATTACACACTTTTTTTCTCTTTTTTTCTTCTTTTTTTCGACTTTTTTACATGATATGTACAGCAACAACGATATTCTCATAATCATTTGGTCAAGGAACATCAAATGAGAACATCAAGTCATGAGGACCATAGACTTGCCGAGATGGGCAAACTCCACTGGTACTTTGAGGTGTCATGAGGGGTGAAAGGTCAAAGCTGAAAGGCTCGGACCCCTCATGATATTGGTTGGGTGTGGGCAACAAAGAATGAAGTTGTGTTGCCTCACTAGGGTTTAATTGCTCATCGAAGAAAACCCTCCAACCAATAGGCGGGTGCATCGGAATGAGTTCCTCAGGCTCATTCGATGGATGCAGCAAACTTGCATCACTAAGAATGGGGCTTCTCCCCAAGTCATCCAACAAGGACCTCCCACCATTATTTAGATCATCAAGCATAAGCTCGGTCATAGGTGGGTCCTTGTTGGAGTCAATATGAAGCTCAAATGGCTCAATGGCCATGCTTATGAGGTACAGACACCTTCTGGTATAGGCATATGATGAGGTGTCTCACTCTCACTAAGAATGGGACTTACATTTGTACTCTCAACTGAATCATGCCAAGAACACTCCCTTTGGACATTCATGTTCGAGGACAGCTCACTCTGTTGCATTGCGAAGACAGGCAATGAGTTTTCGCTGGGCCCACAAACATTCTCAACGGGTTGCATTGGGGTTAGGGGTGTTCGTTGATTTTGTGGTGCTTTCTCCAATTGGCGGATGAGATTTAGATTTAAAGGTTCATCCATGGGTTCCGATTGCCTACCAGAGTTGAACACATGAAACTCGGAACTCATGTTACCGAATGAGAGCTTCATGAGACCATTTCTACAATTAATCAAGGCATTGGAGGTGGCCAGAAATGGTCTACCCAAAATCAAAGGTATTTGAGAGTGGGTGTTCGCAACAGAATTGGTATCGAGAACAACAAAATCGACTGGAAATATAAAATCTTCAACTTTGATAAGCACGTCCTCGATAATACCCATGGGAATACGAATGGATCTATCCGCCAATTGGAGGGTGATCTTAGTTGGTTTCAATTCTCCCAAGTTCAACTGTTGATAAACAGAGAATGGGAGGAGGTTGACCGCTGACCCTAAATCAAGCAAAACATTGCTCATTCTAGTGTCCCCTATCGTACACTGAATAGTAGGACACTCAGGGTCCTTGTATTTTGTGTAGGTGGGATTGGACAAAAGTGAGCTGATATTTGCAGCCAAGAATGCTTTCTTAGGAACATTGGTCTTCCTCTTGGTTGTGCAGAGATCCTTCAGCACTTTGGCATATTGAGGTATTTGTTGGATGACATCCAACAAGGGGATGTTAACATTTACTTGCTTAAACACCTCTAATATCTTGTCCATGTTGTCACTCTGCTTTTTGGTTAACCTACTTGGATAGGGAGCTTTTGGCAGGTAGGTTTTCTGCGGTGCCTGAGAAGAAAGCTTTGGTGTATTACCCTCACCCTACACCTCTTCTTCACCACCATTCCCACTGAGGGGCTGCATAGATAGTGGTTGTTGTGGCAAGGAAATGTGATTGTCAACCTGTTTTCCATTCCTTAAGGTCACAATGGAATTGACATGATGAACAGGTTTCTCCACATGGTTCACTTCCCTCCCCCGAGGTACCACATTCTCATTTTGCATGTGTTGTTGTTGGTATATACGGGGGTTAGCCTCAGGCTGGCTAGGAAAAGACCCTCTCTCTCTTTCATGTACAGACTGAGCCAATTGGCCCATCTGAAGCTCTAGAGATTTGATGGTCTGCTGATTTGAAGTGAGAACTTGACTCGTGGTTGACATAAAAAATTTCATTGAGTTTTCAAGTCCACGAGTCAAGGTCTCAAGCGAATTGAATCGGGGGTTATTGGAATTTGGCAAACCCGATTGATTGGTGATTTGCGCTTGGGGTTGCTGATAAGATTGTGCATGCATGGGAGGTTGGTGTGATTGGTAATGTGGTCTAGAGGAGTTTGAAGGACCACCCAGGGCATTAGTTTGGTTCCATGAAAAATTGGGGTGGTTCCTCCATCCAGGATTATAAGATGATGAGTATGGGTCATTCCTAGCTCTGTCATAGATGGGCGTTGACATGTTCCATCTCAGGAGGAATGGACGCACACTCGCTTTCTACATGACCTATCCTACCACATGAATGACAGGGAACTCGACCAGATGTGGACATGTGAGGTGCAATTTGTCGGTTTTGGAGCTCAATCGAATCCATATGGCGTATTAAGGCCGCCATGCGTGCCTCGGTGGCCGTAGTGGTATCGACAACAAATGCGGCACCCGATCTAGTCAAGTTTGCATTCGCGATCCTCGCTCCTATGCTAGATGATGCAGGTGGTTCCCTCACACTCTCCCATTGCATGGTTTTCTCAGCAAGGTCTTCTAGGAAAGCCCATGCCTCCCTTTCATCCTTTCCTAAGAACTCTCCTTGACACATGGACTCAAGGAGCGTTCTTGACGGGATGTGAAGACCTTCGTAAACAATCTGACAAAGGCGCCACAACTCGATGCCATGGTGAGGGCATGAGGATAGTAGCTCCTTGAACCTCTCTAAGTATGCATGGAATGGTTTGGTCTCATGTTGATAGAACGAATTGATTTCGTTCCTCAATTTTTGAGTCCGATGATTTGGGAAGTACTTTTTAAGGAATGCAGATTGAAACTCATCCCAAGTCCTAAAGGCATTCGCCTGGTTGCTGTACAACCACTTCTTGGCGTCATCTTTCAGCGCAAAGGGGACAAGCCAAAGATGGATGGAGTCTGTGCTAAGTTGTTGTAGCTTGAACATAGCACATACCTCCTCAAATTCCCTGAGAAAGATATAGGGGTCACCTTTCCCAGTGAAGTGAGGGAGCATGGAAATAAACTGAGGCTTAACCTCAAAATGGTTCCCATTAGCCTCTGGTAATACGATGTATGAGGGTAGAGCTGTACGGCTCGGGTAGCATCGATCGCGTAGAGGTATGGGACCGACAACAGGAAGCACTGGTGGAGCAGGTGGGTCCAGCAACTGGTCCTCCTCACGGAAATTAGCAGTCATTGGACCCGGACTGCGTGCGACACGAGAGGAGGAAGGTGTCGAGAAATCGATGACCGAAGCCGGATTGACAACGCTCCTCGTCAAACGACCCCTCTCGTCTCGTGTCCACGAAAGCATACACAAAGGTGCACGCACACAAACCAAAACCTTTTTTTTTCTTTTTTTTTCTTTTTCAAAGAATGTGCGTAGAGGAGAAGACGGGGAACACAGGAGAGAAAGAATGACTCAGGAGAGAAGGGAAGAAGTCCTTATGCTATGGAGGATGGGTACAGGTAGAAGCACACAAGCAAACAATGTTCAAGCAATCCTAAGGTCGCTATAGGTCCTTACAGCTAGACGACGCCTAACTGCGAGGTCACACGGCCTCAACACGCCTCACCTCCCTACAACGAGGACTATAAAGCCCAGCAAGGGAGCCAAGATCCGGAGATCTCGTCTCTCCTACTATCGACAAAGTGGGCAACGCCGATCAGGTCATGACGGTCGGGACCGGATCACTCTCCTAATGCGCCCGAAGTCCTTAGGGCCAATGTCTACTTGATTTTAAAAATTAGGCTCTTTATTAGTGTGGTTTGTGGGGCGAAGGAAATGGTGATGAAATCCCCCACCTTATCTTTTGTGGGACAACCCCTCCTTAGTAGCGTTTTGGAGTCCTAATCTAGCAATCAACTCTCCAAACAAACGCTCAACTCACACTTGTTTCAATGCACTTCCTACTAACTAATGCATGTTCATACGAAATGCATGAATGAGAGTAGAAGGTGCGTACCTCACGCCAGCTCTCAGCAATTGAAAATAAAGCTAAAATGAAAGACAATCTATATGCCTAAGTCACATACATGATGCATGACCTAAACAAAAACAATGCCTAATCTTTTGCTTTGAGTTTTAGGGTCCAAGTTGCTTAAAGGATGTTTGATTATGGATCTGGGAACAAACTATAAGTCAAAACATGCCAAATTAAGTCCCAGATCACTACATCAATTATGCAAACAGACCAAAGAAATAAGAGAGTAAACAGAGCTTACCAGACCGCCAATTGGCGGTCTGAAGTGCCCAGATTGCCTCAAAACTTCTCCAGGTGTTTCTCCTGGCGACTCCAAGTCTCCTGAAATAAAGAAAAACTACAAAACACAAATTAAATCCACTCGAATCGTCCAAACAAGAATCTGGACTGGCACCTCCCCGGCAACGGCGCCAAAAACTTGTTGAACGTTTTAATTAAACCGCAAGTGCACGGCCACGATGAAGCGGTGGCAAGTACGGATCGTCCTCAGGGAGGTGAGCAGCCTCTTGTTTATCAGAAATCAAGTGGCAAAAGTTGGGGGAGAAAGATTGATTATGCTACTCTACACTAAACTACGCTAAGAAGTAGGAAATGCGAACGAAAGAAACAAACAATGAAATGACAACTACGCTAAGAACAAAAGAAGAATGCTGGAATACAGATATTGGAAAACCCCTAAGGGGTGGAGTGAGTGCACACAAGCAAAGAGGTGGGTGTTGAACACATTCTTTAAGCACAAATAGAGATGGTGTTATCATGCATAGGAAGTGTCTAAATGTTATGGCAAAACCTATCAATCCATTCACCATCCTAGTTGATTAACATTTACATATACAAGTTGTTTATTTCAGAACCTAAACAAGCATGAGAGGTGTCTAATCATTTTGGCAAAACTCATCAAGTTATAATTCTATCCTAAACAAGCAAGTATACATTCATGTTTTATCAACACATTGGAAATAAAGCATTCAATCCATTCTGATTTGCATGTATGTACATCTACTCCACCCCCCAAAGGGGATGGAACTACTCACTAAACATTACACTAATTATTAAACTAAACAAAGAAAGCATATTAACTAAGCTAATAAAACTAATGAAATGAGATTAAGCAAAACAAGAAACATAAAACAAACAACATAATAAAGAAAACTTGTATTAAAATGACTCACATTAAAAGTAGCATCCTCCTACTTTAGTGTGTGCTTCAAGGCCTCACTTCTAGTAGGAAGAATAGCCACTTAAAATATGGAGTCATTACAATGGAAGGTGAAAAGTTCTATTTATAGCCATGGAAAAAGGCAAACCGGGACAATCCCCCGATGTGGGACTAAACAGATACCAACAATAGCCTAAACATCCTCTAATACATGTGCTGGAGAAATTTTAGCGGATTTGGGCCAAAATGGACCGCCAATTAGTGGTCGTGGACCGCCAATTGGCGGTCTATATGGTTCAGATCCTACTCATTTTTGTTGTGGGCTTTTCTTGGTATATTTGCTGGCCTTGGATGCATTCACTTGGTTTGTTGGAGGTCCGACCCGAATCGAATGTCTAAAATACTCCCCATGATGGTGTGGAGTTTTCTGTTTTGCTATTAGGTCCTTCTGTCTTACATTCAGGTCCTTCTCCCTTGCATCTTAGTCCCCAGATCTCACAATTCAGTCCTTTTTCCCAGCTTTTGGGTTCTTTTATGCTTCATCTCTTCAAACCTATTTATTCCTGAAACTAAACATAAAACTCGTAACATAGCATTGTTTATGTGAAAGATAATGGATATAAGATACAAATATAAACATGAAATGATGTCAATCATTCATATACCGCCTACACAACACGAACACGAAACACGAAATCAGTAAACCCAGATACGGATTTTTCGTGTCGTGTTTCGTGTTAAATTGTGAGGCCTAATGTGAAGTGTAAGGTGCTTTTGATCCAAAGGATAAATGGGCAAACATTGTTTCACTGTATTTTTTTAAACAGATATAATAATATATGGTAATTTTTAAAAAGCAATATATTTTTGAAGTTGTTTATAATAATATATCTTAATTTTAATATTGTCTTATTCATAAAACATAGTTAACTATTTTTTTAATTTTCCTATACATGCACAAATAACAGATTCTTGGACGTGGGAAAATAAATTCTGCTTGTTTCCTTCTTCTTTGGATTCCTTTTGACCGTAGAAAATATTTTCTAGCACTTTCCAAGTACATAAATAGGAATTAAAAGTCAAGGAACTCCAACTTCAAAACATATACATTTTGTTCCACATAAGTTTTACAGAAGTCATCTCAAATATTAATTTCTAATGTTTTCCTGCTAAACATCATACCCTTAAGCTGGACACTACGGTGTTGTAAATCGAACAAGTATGAATGTATGACCAATACTTGCCTCTTAAATGGGTAAAGGGTGCGGGTATATTCAGTTGTTTTCTATGTAAATGTAGCACTAGCCCTATAAACGGGTCTGAGGCGAGTCACGCAAGTATGACAGGTAATACAACAAATCCATCACGCGTTTCACAATGGATCCTTATACACGGACGATGGCATCCGTGACGTGTATGACATGGCACTTAAGGTGTGTTGAGTCAGCGTCCAGTCAGGTTGACACGTAGTCGTCGCCCTACGTGCTTTTTTTAAAATTCGACGGTTGATTGCGTACGACGGTTCGTTTCCAAATTAAACGATTAGACAGCGCGCAGACATAATGTGGCGACGGTTCGAGTCTCGAGGAAGGAAACGAATAGACCCATGATAAAGGAAGGAAACAAATAGTTCCTTCATCTTTGTGTCTGTAACTGTGAAGAGAGAAATCCGAAAATCGTTCCTCTATGTGTGTTTCACAACAAAACGAGAAATGGATTCACCGAGTAATGTTGTCGCTCCAGAAGTTATGGCTCATCAGGTGGGTCGATTTAGGTTTTTTTCGTGGGTGGATTTTTTATTTACGAACTTTCTTTGAATTTTTTGTTTGTTTTAGGGAAGCACGTACTACTTCCGGGAAAAGAAGTGTGGTTGGACGGCGATTCAAAAGCAGTTCGGTAGGATGAAGGACGTCGAAAAGGAGGTCTTCCGGGGGACCTCTTTCGGTCACTTCCTACATTTTCCTAACATTCCAATGGACAATGAAATACTCGGATGGTTCGTCGAACACTACGACGCGAAGGAGGTGGGGCTGAGAATAGGATCAGGGGTAGTCCCCCTTACAGCTGAAGACGTTGCCCTAATTCTGGGGCTAAGAGTGTGTGGGAAGAGAGTTGTTATGGAACCGACGGGCGTACAGAAGCGAAATGGAGTGAACCTTGACAACACTCAACTATTAGGGCATCTGATTGCTACCAGTGTGATGGACGACCCCGAGTAGTACGTTCGACTCCTTATTTGTTTCATCTTCAACCATTTTTTGTTCTTCGATGGAACACTTCAAACCAAAATTTGGTTCATGAAGCATTTGAGGGACTTCAAAGGCATCAACAGATATGCATGGGCACGTGCAGTTCACGCCGCACTGGTTCGGGGTCTGGAGGAAGTCAGCTTAGAACTGCAGGCAAGGAGATCGACCAGGAACTTCATTATGAAGTAGGGTTGCGTCGATGGTTGTGTAGCAATACTACAAGTAAGTCCGGAATACGATGTCTGTCGGTCCGGAATAGTATGATCTTTTGTCCGGAATAAGATTTTTGTCTGTCCAGAATACGTTGTTTGGCTGTCCGGAATGAGGAGTAGCTCTGTCCGGAATACGATGTCTGTATGTCTGGAATAGTAAGATCTTTTGTCCGGAATAAGATTTTTGTCTGTCCGGAATACGTTGTTTGGCTATCCGGAATCAGGAGTAGGTCTGTCCGGAATACGATGTTTGTCTGGAATAGTAAGATCTTTTGTCCGGAATACGTTGTGTAGGTGTCCGGAATACTTGTGAGTGATTATTTAGTTGGGTTTCTGTCCGGAATATGTTGTGGTTGTCCGGAATCAGGATTGCGTCTATCCAGAATACGATGTTTGTCTGTCCGGAAGAAGTAGTGAAGTCAGTCGGGAATAAGATGTTTGTCTCTCCGGAATACGTTTTGTGGTTGTCCGGAATCAAGCGTAGGTCTGTCCGGAATACGATGTATGTCTGGAATATGTAGTTCGGTCTATCGGGAATAAGATGTATGTCTTTCCGGAATACGTTTTGTGGTTGTCCGGAATCAAGCATAGGTCTGTCCGGAATACGATGTCTGTCTGTCCGGAATAAATAGTGTACGTTTTGTGAAGTGCTTATTAACATTTAATCTTTCCCATTTGAAGGTGTGGCTTTGTGAGAAATTCAAATTGGGGGAGCCCAGACGAGCATATCCACGGATGAAAAGTTGGACGGAAATGTTTGGGAAACGTTTACACCTGAGGAAATGGGAGGAACGTGGAATAACCTTGGTCGAGATTTACAACGGCAAATTCGACCTGAAGGGGCCTCCATCACTAAGTGAATGGGAGCGGAAACTGATGAGTTCCGATCAAAATCCTGCTCAAGAGTTGCACAAAGCAAAGGGGTCAGCTTCAACATGCCCTCTACCAAGGCTACAACTTAGAGACTGTAGCATTCCATTGGACCCGCTGCTACAAGAGTTGGAACTGAGTGAGGTTAAGACAAAATGGCTGCAAGCCGAAGCAGCCCTTAAGAAGGCGACTGAAGAGGTTAACAGACTAGAGGAAGAACTGAGGATGTCCCACGAAGAGTGTCAGAGGCTGAGCGAAGAGATTGTGTCTCTACGAGGAACGGGGGCATGTGAAACTCACATTGGGGAGAAGACCCAATATGTAAATATAGAGGAGGATCAGGAGGAGGAGAAGGAAGAAGAGAGGAAGAGAGAAGAGCAGAAGGTAGAAAAGAGGAAGAGGGAAGAGGAGAAGAAAAAAGAGAGGAAGAGGAAAGAGAAGGAGGAACAGAGGAAAAAAGAGGAGGACAAGGAAGAAGAAAGGAAGAGAGTGGAGAAGAGGAGACAGGCGGAGAATGTGGAATAGGGGAAGAGGGATGAGAAGAGGAGAGAGGAGGAGAAGGAAGAAGAGAGGAAGAGGGAGGAGAAGAAGAGAGAGGAGGAGAAGGAAGAAGAGCGGAAGAGGGAGGAGAAGAAGAGAGAGGAGGAGAAGAAAGAAGAGAGGAGGAGGGAGAAGAAGAAGAGAGAGGAGGAGAATGCAGAACAGAGGAAGAGGGATGAGAAGAGGAGAGAGGAGGAGAAGGAAGAAGAGAGGAAGAGGGAGGAGAAGAAGAGAGAGGAGGAGAATGAAGAAGAGCGGAAGAGGGAGGAGAAGAAGAGAGAGGAGGAGAAGGAAGAAGAGAGGAGGAGGGAGGTGAAGAGGAGAGAGGAGGAGAAGGAAGAAGAGAGGAAGAGGGAAGTGAAGAGGAGAGAGGAGGAGAAGGAAGAAGAGAGGAGGAGGGAGGAGAAGAGGAGAGAGGAGGAGAAGGAAGAAGAGAGGAAGAGGGAGGAGAAGAAGAGAGAGGAGGAGGAGAAGGTAGAAGAGAGGAAGAGGGAGGAGAAGAAGAGAGGAGGAGAAGGAACAAGAGAGGAGGAGAAGAAGATGGAGGGGGAGAAGGAACAAAAGAGAAAGAGGGAGGAGAAGAGGAGAGAGGAGGAGAAACCAAACTGGGGCGTCAAAAGACAATGCTCGAGGAAAGATGAGGAAGAACGGGCTAAGATAAAGAAGGTGGAAGCGGAGCAAAAGAGAAAAGACAGAGCGGCCCAAAGGAGCCTAACGAAAAAGGGGAAAAAAGAAGACGACAATTACAAGTTGGTTGTCCACTTAGGGGCGACGATGCCTGATGTTGACATGGCCGCATTGGGGACGTTGTCAGCTGATGAGGTCAATGTGTTATTGAACTTGACCGCACCAAGCACGGACCAGACAAAGGTGATCTGGAGAGGGGACATCTGTAGTCTAACACGCCGCGACCTGAAGGAAATAATAACACCGGGGATGGATATGTGCGACGAAACAATGGATGCGATGATTTCGGTCCTCCAAGGAAGACGACAATCCCAAAAGGTTATATGTATATCAACATTCGAATCAGGACGAATTGTGGAGGGTCAAGGGGGAGCAATTGATGATTGTATACTCCCTAAAATTAACGGATTGTCTCCAAAAGAATCTGTAATCGCACAACCATGCTGGTCTGCAGGCCATTGGCATCTGGTGGTTGCCTACGGCCCGTCTGCGGAGTTCCTGCAGCTCAACAGTGCGTCTACGGTGCTAGATCGAGGTGAAGATCCAGACGTCCTTGTTGGCGCACATGAATGCGCAACAGCAGAGGTGGCTAAATACTGGAGGGAAGTGTTGAAGGTTGATTGGCCATTGAGAATCCTAAGGAAGCAAAGTCAACGACAATCACCTGGGAGCAACGATTGTGGAGCGTATGTTTTATACTAGATCAGGTGCTTAATGCTAAATCTTGACCCAACGAAGGAGAAGCACCCGAAGGTCATTCACTGTGTCAGGGGCGAATTGGCGCTCTGGTTGCTTAAGGACCCACGTTTGCGTGTGCAAATCTGAACAGTGTGATCCTTTTTTTTAGCTGTACAAATTATGAACTTCATTTTTTTACAGATAGGGAATTACAAATTACAGATAGGGACACACGATCAACATAATTGGTACAAGCTAGAACGTAAACTGGACAGACCAGACCCTTAATCCGGACAGACCATGAACTTAATCTGGACAAAAAAACACTTACACCGGACAGATCCAGAACGTAATCCGGAGAGATCCCGAACGTAATCCGGACACACTAGAACCATAAATAATTTGGACACACGATCAACATAATTGGTACAGGCTAGAACGTAAACCGGACAGACCAGACCTTAATCCGGACAGACCATGAACTTAATCTGGACAAAAAACACTTAAATTGTACAGATCCATAACGTAATCTGGACAGATCCCGAACGTAATCCGGACACACTAGAACATAAAATAATCTGGACACAAAAGCAACATAATTGGTACAGGCTAGAACGTAAACCGGACAGACCAGACCTTAATCCGGACAGACCATGAACTTAATCTGGACAGAAAAAATACTTAAACCGGACAGATCCAGAACGTAATCGGACAGATCCCGAACGTAATCCGGACACACTAGAACCATAATCTGGACACAAGAGCAACATAATTGGTACAGGGTAGAACGTAAACCGGACAGACCAGAACCTTAATCCGGACAGACCATGAACTGAATCTGGACAAAAAACCACTTAAACCGGACAGATCCCGAACGTAATCCGGACACACTAGAATCATAATCTGGACACACGAGCAACATAATTGGTACAGGCTAGAACGTAAACCGGATAGACCAGAACCTTAATCCGGCCAGACCATGAACTTAATCTGGACAAAAAAACACTTAAACCGGACAGATCCAGAACGTAATCTGGACAAATCCCAACGTAATCCGGACACACTAGAACCATAATCTGGACACACGAGCAACATAATTGGTACAGGCTAGAACGTAGACCGGACAAACCAGAACCTTAATCCGGACAGACTATGAACTTAATCTGGACAAAAAATCCACTTAAACCGGACAGACCCAGAACGTAATCCGGACACACTAGAACCATAATCTGGACACACGAGCAACATAATTGGTACAGGGTAGAACGTAAACCGGACAGACCAGGACCTCAATCCGGACAGACCAAGACCTTAATCTGGACACAAAAATCACTTAATCCGGACAGATCCAGAACGTAATCCGGACACTTAAACCACTTAAACCAGGAACACATTTCACAACTTATAAGTTTTACAAGAGACGGAAAATAACAAGAAATCTAAAATTAAGGAGGAAGTTCCTCGTAATACAGATTCATGTCCGAATCACCGAAATCTTCATCCCCCGGTTTCGGTGCGACTGGGTGCAACGATGATGTAACCTTCTCCTTGAACTTTCTCTTTTCTTGTTTGTCGTGCTTTTTATGGCTTCTTCTAACTATCTTCTCAGCTAAAGAAATCCGCCGTCTAGTCGGCGGTCTGCCTGGACGTCTTACCTTATCTGGATTGAGAACAGATGTACCCGTCGTCCCAGGTTCAGCAAGTTCAATAGGGAGTTGGGTACTTTGCATACGTACCTTAAGCAATTCAATGTAGTTAACGGCCTCAAGATACCTTGTGTGTGAAATGAAAGCTTCATGTGCGATCCAAACAAGACGACCCATTATGTCGTCGTGACGACGAAGCGCATCCTTCTCCATTATGCCATCTTCTGGGTACATCTTTTCTCGATGGCTCCTTCGAATATCCTTCCGCCATCGATTAACGATGTAAGACTCCGGGAGCAATGCGTTAGGATCTAAGCGTGCAATGACAACAAAAATGTGGCAACATAAAAGACCAATGTGCTGAAACATTCTACAATCACATGTGAAGTTCGTAGATTTGATTTGTACTAGGAAACGTTTTGACAGTAGTTGCTCACCACATAATACACGTTCAGATACTTTGTAATGGAATGTGTCACCCGTATTGAACTCCTCCGTAATATCGAAGTATATCATCTTCCCAATTTGTAATTGTACTTTCTTGAAGATCCCTACCGTATACAACTCGCTCAACTGCCTCTCGAATGGATACATTGATACTAATTGGGACTCTTATGAAGACAATCGAAATCGGATTGAGCTTCCTTCTCATTTACTACTTTGAAAACTTAATCCGGACAAACACAACTTATTACGGACAAAACCACAAAGTATTCAGAACAGACACACGACTTAATCCGGACATACATACAACTTATTCCGGACATACACCCAACTTATTCCGGACAGACACCCAACTTGTTCCGAACAAACCATATTCCGGACACACCCAGAACTTCTTCTGGACAGACATACATCTTATTCCAAACAGAGGAGGACCTTATTCCGGACAGACAAGCAACTTCGTCTGGATAGAACCAGAACTTATTCTGGAAACACTCAAAACTTAAACCGGACAGACATACATCTTATTCCGGACAGAGAAGGATCTTATTCCGGACAGAGAAGGACCTTAATCCGGACAGACATACATCTTATTCCGGACAGACAAGGACCTTAATCCGGACAGACATATGTCTTATTCCGGACAGAGGAGGACCTTATTCCGGACAGACAAGCAACTTTATCGGGATACAACCAGAACTTATTCTGGACACACTCAAACCTTAAACCGGACATACATACATCTTATTCCGAACAGAGAAGGACCTTATTCCGGACAGACATATTACTTATTCTGGACAGAACCACAACTTATTCCGGGCATACATACAACTTAAACCAGACAGACACGGGACTTAAATCGGACCGACCCTAGGTATATACGTACCGTTCATGCATGACAACCAAGTTTGGAACAACCAGATGTAATTTTCAGTGGTCTCAGAAGACAGCAAAGCGCAACCGAGCAAAACCGATTTGAAATGGTGATTTACTCCTACAAATGGGGCAAAATGCATGTCGTATTTGTTGGTAATGTAGGTTGTGTCGAAACATATTGCGTCTCTAAAGTATGAGTACGCAACTCTAGAACGACAGTCAGCCCAGAACACGTTTCGTAGTCTTCCTTCGTCATCCATATCCATTACATAAAAACACATAGAATCAATTTTCTGCATCCTGATGAAATAATTCTGAAGAGCTTGTGCATCGCCCGGTCCCATCTTCAAATTTCTGACTTCGTTTACAACGTTCCTGCACAAAGCAATGTTTAAGACCGGGCAAAATGTTTAACTTCAATTAAATTACGCAGAAAATAACACACACCTTAGGTCCCGCTCGTTGAAAGTCAATTTGTCATGACCTCCGGCCTCGACCACAAAAGATTGCATGGTCTTAGCAGTCGATATCCCAGCAGAATCATTGCACGATATGCGTGCTCTGGCGGCATCAGGGACGGCTCGTTTTTGTCGGAGGAAACACATTTGATCGTCCTCAAGCATGGCGTGGTTATGTTGAAGATCAACATAGTTTATGTGGTACCCTCTTGCTGGATTTCCAGAGACCCTGATCCGAGCAGTGCACTGGACCCTACCGGATAACCTATGCTTTAGTTTCCCTTCTCCTTGGTTTGCTGGAGCATGGCCCTCCTTGGAGCAAGTTAGTGTGGCACGTATCACAACACCACGATCGTAATGAGATTGCCTTATCTTAACACCAACACCACATGAATCAGCATAGGCAACGTAAAATGTTTTGGCGCCTTCGAAAGAACGAAAAAACATCTGCTGCTTCAGAACGTTTGAGGTCTCCTCCATTTGAGTACAAAGAACGAAGGAAAATGGTTGATAGTGCGCCAAAAGGGAGACAAAAGGAGGAAGAAAATCCATGAGATGTGTATCCTGCGTAGGAGCGCCAAAACGAGGGAGGACGGACTGATTTGAGATGCATTTAATGTGATTGGAAACGCATCGGGAAGTGAAAATAAAAAATAAGAAAATGATTATAAGTTTTGCTGACATGGATGACTCCAACTAAGCAGTCAACTCAGCAGCGTCCTCAACGAGCGTCCTAAACAACAACCACTAATCATTTTCCTTTCACAATCTATCAATTTTTTGTAAACTTAATCATCCAAATTCAATTCCTCCATATCAATACATTATGTTACACGTAAAGTAACAACAAATATCATCATTGATACATAAGACCTATATAACAATGAATATCATCAAATACCCCCAAAAAATCACCAATATACCTAAAGTAATAACAAATAACATCAGTATGGTACTACAGTAGTAACAAGTAACATCAATATTTTTTTTATTTTTACTCCAAAATATATTTGCTACGTTAAAACTCCGTAAATAAGTATATGCACATATTTGTACATTATTATTCACGGGTAAACAGACAAACAAATGGTAGTAAAGATCGTACCCGTACCCATCCTATTTATAAAGTGAATACCTTGATATATATATAAATAGATTTAAAATTTTAATAGATATATTTAATTTGTAACCAATCAGGGTTGTCAACTCGATCTCGAACTTCAAACTCAACTCAAACTTTACTCGAAAAATACTCGACATTGGTTTAGTTTCATAAGGAAAGATCTTGATGAAAAATAAATAAAAAATCTGATTTGATTTGGTAAAAAAACTCGAAAAAACTCAACCTCGACTCGAAAGTTCAACTCAATTTTTTATTGCTTAATTTGTAATTATTTTTTTGTATTTAGTTATAATAATACATGTTAATGTTCGTACTCAAAATTTATTTTTGTATTTATTTTTTTGTATTTATTTTCGAAATTTTATCTCCACTCAACTTGTTTGCATCCCTAAATTTTAAAACAACCATGCCCCGCGAGATGATTTAATTTAGGTGGTCGATAATAGGAATATATATATATATATATATATATATATATATATATATATATATATATATATATATATTGATATAAATATATCCGACACCTGGAGTTAAGATTTCCTCGTCCTTCCCATTTTCCACTTCCCACCTTATCTATCTCCCACAAACCACTCACTGGATTAGCCCTCAATCACTTCACTTCTCCCAAGTCCCAACCATGGCGGCTTCCTCCATAGCCACGCTGTCCTCCCCGTCCATCCCCACTCCCAACCACGCCCTCCTCCTCCCCTTCTCCCCCCGCTTCCCATCCCTCTCCTTCAAAACCCCCGCTGCCGTCAGGCCCTCCTGCGCCCTCGCCTGGAGGCGGGCCCGTGAAGTCGGTCGGGTCGTCGTCGTCGTCCGCGCCGCCACTGCCGAGGTCGACGTCGAGGAGGAGGTCGAGGGCGAGAAGCCGGCCGTCGTGCAGCTCCCACCTTCCAAGCCCAAGACCGGGAAGGCCGCCTTGCTTCTTAAGAGAGATAGGGTATGGTTTTACGGCATTAGTTCTTCTGGAATTTACATTTAAGTGAAGGTGTGTGTGGATTGGTTTGATGTGAGTTATGCGGAAGTGGGGGTTGAACTTCCAAAGGTAAATTTAAGTGTTTGGTTTTCTGGAAGGTCGAGAACTTGAAATTGATATGTCAGACACTCCCCAGTAATACATTGGATGTTCACATGAGTAAATGCATGACTGGTTTGAAAAAAAGGAACTTAGATGAAGAATTGGACTTTCAAAGCCAACTTGTATTTGCTTGATTTGAACTTTTATATGTGACATGACTTCCTCTATTACCCACTAATAACTTGGGAGGTCAAAAACATGATTTGATTACTGCCCCCACTTCCAACTTAGGGAAATTTTGAACCAATCATCAAATTATGCAAAATTTCTTTGATTTGAAATGCTCACTTCTCGGAACTGGACCTACTAGAGCCTGAGAACTTCATTCAGATGTTCATGATTGGTCCAAAGAATTAATTTCGGGTTGTAACTCAAAAAAGTCAATGAATTCTGTTTTATTTTTAGTTCTAATTTTCATCTTTGGTTTTGTGGGTGAGATGTGAAAATCAACCCAAGTCCCTACTCACGCTTGTATTGTAGTTCTTCACTTTCATGTGTCAAGAGGTATAGCATACCCTTTTTTTTCTAGAGATGTAGTAACGAACTAATCAACCCAAGGGAAAGCTAAGTCTCTTGATTTTCTTGAAATAGGCAGAACCTCTGAAGATATATATTTGTCGACATGTATAGGTCCATGCCACATGATGTATCGATAGTATAAATAGACCACAACTCATTAGGTAACTTTGATCATTAGTTGAATATAAATTTTCTATTGAAAATTTTATCTTATTGCCCTGTATGTTGATCATGTCAACATTTTTTTCATATATGAACAATTGCTTCCATTACAATTTTTATCGCCTATTTTTATTGTATTGAAATGCTTAACTTAACGAAATTTTATGATTTTTGCATTGCACACATTTGTTTCTTATGATGCTGCTCCAAACTGCTAGTTTAGTTGTTTAGAGACTGAAACATTCATTAATATGTTGCATGCTGAAGGTATTTACTTTTTAAGTCTTTGTGTTACTATTACTTTGCTATGTTTAATTTGCTGTTACTTATGATGATGTGCAGAGACGTTCCAAGAGGTTTTTGGAGATCCAAAAGCTCAGGGAGAGCAAGAAGGAGTATGACATCCCTACTGCTATTTCAATTGTCAAGAAAATGTCTAACACTAGGTTTGTTGAGTCTGTGGAGGCACATTTTCGTCTCAACATTGACCCAAAGTACAATGACCAGCAGCTTAGAGCAACAGTAAGCAATCACCTGCTTAAAATTACTGCAAGACTGGGTGATTGTTTGTATTCATGTTTTCCGAAATTTATCGCTGGATAGTTATCTTGTATTTTGCTCTTTTTTGTTTTGTAGGTAAGTTTGCCTAAGGGAACTGGTCAAACTGTGAAAATAGCTGTTCTCACTCAAGGTTAGTTATGCTTCATCTCTCAGAATTCATTTGTCTTACAAATTTCATCACAATATAAATAGGTATGCTTAGTAGTACATAAAATGGAAGATTATAATTTAAGTGAAATTGTACGTTATGCTACTTTTGGTTGGTCAGCGCACACTGCATGTGACACAAATCTAGAATTGTGATAAATATGTGGTGTCTACCATTTCTCTCTCGTATTTTCTGGTACAGTTAGTGATACTCCAAATTCTCATTATTTGGAACGGCAACATTATGCTAGCGACGTGTATCTCCACTGACCATTAATGAAACACTACAGATTCTACGACCAAGAAGTTAGCTAAATAATTGTTGCTTTCTATCTCCTCTTTGGTGTATTTTTTGACTTTCTGTTTTGCAAAGGCTCTTGTATTCTAGTTGCGTTAACACTTACAATGATTGGTGATGGACCCAATAATTTCTATTTTTCAATAGCTTGCCCTACGGAACATAGATGGGCTATATATATCGCATCATATTTTAGCACCCATCTAAACAGTTAGAAGAAAATCCAAGAATCTTGGCAATAATCATGAGTTCCAGGGCCTATTTAAGTTGGCTTCTCTAATTGCTTTTGGTATCCTGCCTTCATTACAAACCTAAAATTTGTCAATGTCTTGTGACCCAAATCAGCAAACTGTCTGATAGTTATATAATTGTCAGCAAAATATAAATTAAATTGAACTAGAATGCTTCATAGAATTTTGAATTTATGTTATATGGTATTATGGGCCGGTGTGTGGCACGATATGGTTGGTGCTTAGATGCCGTCAAGTTTGGTATAGTCGATGATGGAGATGAACTGTGATCCTACAGAAAGTACTATTGTTTTGGAATGATATTTTTTTTATATATTTAGTTATCCTACAGAAAGTACTATTGCTTTGGAATGATATTACTGAGTTGAAATTATTTTACCAAATCAGTTGATATAGAGGTTGTAGTTAAAAAGAGTTATACAACTGTGTTACAGAAGACCCCATCTTCGTACAGTTAGTTAAGACGCTGTTGCGATATATAACATCGTACTTCGCAAATCATTATCATAAAAACTCATTCAATAGTATTAATCTGAAAAAGGTGTTCTTCCTTTTTTTAATGTATAGGTGAAAAGATAGATGAAGCCAAAAATGCTGGAGCTGATATTGTAGGTGGTGAAGATCTGATAGAGCAGATTAAAGGTGGATTTATGGAATTTGATAAGTTGATTGCGTCTCCAGATATGATGCCGAAGGTATGTATGATGTCATGGAGTTTGTTCATACGATTTTATCCATGTATTGATGCATGTTTAGTGTGTCTAACATTGCTGACAGTCTGGCTGAGATTTTTTGAGAAGACGCTATGCTGAGACTCGTCTTTGTGCTACACTTACTAGATGCTTACTTACGCTTTCTTCATGTTTTTATGTCTGTCTCTGATTCAGGTTGCTAGCTTGGGAAAGCTTTTGGGACCGCGGGGCCTAATGCCAAACCCTAAGGCTGGTACAGTTACTGCTGATATCCCACAGGTGTAACAACTAGGCTTCCTTTTAATGCATCTTTTCCGAAATTATATATTTGAAATTCTTTTCAAGTGGTTTACCTGATTGTTTAGACTGCTGGAGATTTCTTCTATTATATTCTTGGTATTGATTTTCCCTTTAAATGAATGCAAGTGCTAAAAATGTGATCGTTAGAAAATGGTGAATTTGATCAACATGGTGATGGAATTTCCTCTTTGCTTCTTTTTTCTTGGAGATGCAAGTTTCCTTTAAGCTAAATTTTTACACTGAGTTTGTTGTCCTCGACTGACTCTTGTTAAGAGGTACTATCCTAGACAGACAAGGACTGCCAATTTATAAGTTGGTTTCATCGTTTCATGCACTTAGCCATCACTTTTCAGGAAATAATTCTTGAAAGTAGGAGCAATTGATCTAAGGACTGACCTTAAGGTTGAAGCGATGTGGGTCATTTCAACTATGCATTCCTCTGAGTCTCTGGCATGTTTATATGCTCCAAGTGAAATAGATCAGAATCCAGAGACAGGTTGCTTCTTCTTTGGGGATGGTTCATGCTTGACATATAATCGCAACATATTGGCTCAACATTAAGCCAGTATATGGTGGATTAAGGAACTAAGAAACAATTTCCTACAATTTCTTCGTACTACTCAAGACACGTGTTGGGTGTTTTCAAGTAAATATGCTTTGTATGTACTTGTAGATAGGTAAAACTATTTATATTACATCACACAATTTTGGCATATTATGCACTTACAATGCACCAGCGTAAACTCCTTTTGTACCTGCTGTTCGGAAGTAATTCTTCCATTTTATAATATTTTCCCTAAAGTAAATAACTCTTAACCTATTTATTTTCGGTTTACAGGCCATTCAGGAATTTCAAAAGGGAAAAGTAGAGTACAGAGTAGACAAGACAGGAATCGTTCACATACCATTTGGAAAGGCGAATTTCGCCGATGAAGATCTTATTATTAACTTGGTTGCAGCTGTGGTATTGTATTTTCCCTCCTGTTTCAATGATCATACAACAGCTCCCACTGTTATGTCCTTAATTGTGTGTTATCCCGCTTTCTTGTAGAAATCTGTAGAAGCAAACAAACCTTCTGGTGCAAAAGGAGTCTACTGGAAAAGTGCTCATATATGCTCCTCTATGGGTCCTTCACTTCGGCTGAACATCAAGGAAATGTTGGATTACAAGCCACCAAGCAGCTGAACACTGTAGATACCTGTTTATCTATTCTCCTCTGTAGTTCCGAATTTCAACCGTAGCTACACGACAATTGTAGCTTCTCAACGTTGTTTAGGTTAGTTGGCAAGCGAGATTTGTTTATTTTCTTTCCCAAGAGTAGAGCATGCAATGCCCATCACTAGAAGGTAATACTGCAGAAATAAATTATGATACAAGTTGTGTATTACTTTTGCAAGTTAATAGAATATTTTTCACGTCAATGAATTTTCACGTAAATGGGAGGCACGATAGTGTACGCGATGTTTACTTTCCATTGCGACGTTTACTTTTTAAGTGCATGGTATTCTTTACTTTCCAAATAATGGTCCAATTTGTCCAGATTCAGTCAAATCCTGGATAGGATTGTCCAATTTGTCCAGACTTTGTCCACACTCAGTCCAATCGTGGACATGGTTCTGGACACGATTGTCCAATTTGTTCAGACTTAGTCCAGAATTGGACACAGTTCTGGACAAGATTGTCAATTTGTACAGATTGTGTCCAGATTTAGTCTAGAACTGAACACAGTTCTGGACACGATTGTCCAATTTGTTGAGATGTTGTCCAGACTCAGTCTAGAATGGTCACAATTTCTTGTTTTAATCTTGGACACGCTGTGAGTTTTGTCCAGACTGTTGTCGATCACTGAACAACCCTGGACGTGAATATATCCAGACTTGGAATGTGTACAATCGTGTTTTTTTGGAAATCGACTTTGTTTGGAAACAAACGTTTTCCTTCTTTATTGGGAATCACATATTGTTAATGTCACCCCTACACACACATGGTTGTTTACGTGGCCGGTGACCAAGCAAACGTAATGGATGTACGTCCTTGTCTCAGCACTCTTTATTTTTCCTAAATCCTATAAAAATGACCCCTATTTATTTTTCCTATTTATTTTGTTGATAAAGGTAGATAAAAATTTCTTGATAGAGGTAGATGAAAAGGGGATTGGGGAAAAAAGAAAAATAATTATCTGAAACTTCTGACCGATACTACAAGCAAAACTTATATCATCAAGGAAAACACAATTCTTTTTAGAACTTGACTTTAATTTTTTACCAAAGGAACCCTTTAGAAGACTACATGGTACGATTGTATAATCTTTCAAGAAATTACTAAATTTGAACTCAAGCATGTCCTCTTATTAAAATCTCCATTTGGGGGAGAGGGATGGATTCTTAGTGTGGACAATTTAGAAGACATAATTGGGGGTCATGTATGTAGGTTCCGTTTGTATACTTGGTGGAATTTGGCATATCTTAACCAATTCCTTTGCATGAGCTCGTCGTGCAGTTGTTTGGTCTGAAGTGACTTACTTGTCTTATAGTGTAGCTGCTTTATCCGTATTTGGTTTTATTGCTTGTTGTTTCATCTGGTTCAATAGTAGTGCTTATCATAGTGAATTTTATTGACACATCGGACCAGAGGCTTCTAAAGCTCAAGCATGACTTTTCTAGTTAGAGACCAACATCTTGGGGGCTAACATAGGGTCCGCTCAAGGACCAACTGGTTTAGGAATATTTAATGTGTTCTCCCACTAGAGTGGACAATTTTAGTGGGGAAGCCATGCATGTTTGGGGTCTCCGTGCTCCATGGTTGGAACCGGGCCCAATGTTTTGGACTTGAGGAGTCTGAAAAAGGATATACATCCTTAGCGAGAACGACGTTCGGCCGAATATATGACTCATGCTCCTTTAGCTTCTTAAAATTCTATGGGTGTAATTACTGAGATTTGAACCTGTGACCTTAAGGTTATGAACCTTGCAAGCTACCAAACTGACCAAAATTTCGTATTATAATTGAACAAAATTATTTAGAAAGGGATATTGGTATTTTTTGGTATTTATATATTAATTATCATATATGCTCGAATCGTAAAATTTCTCCGTGCCAAGGAGAATATGCGGGTTTGATTCCCGTTATCAGCCTACGGTGAAGAAATGTGCTATGATATAAAAAAATAGGTATGGTTGACTACTATTGTAGTTTTAATTTTCCAATTTTTTATCCCAAAAAAAGAAGTGGTCCATAATTACTAAATAACATAATTACATAAATTAATTATTAATTTGGACAAAAACTGTTGCGAATACAGGATTTGAACCCGTCACCTCAAGGTTATGAGCCTAAATCAAAACAATATGATTAGGAATGCTTATATAATTTGTAAAATTAATTATAAATTTATATAACAATACCACTAACACCGTTTTTGATTAATTAACCAAGTTCAGAGTTTCAATTCCTAAACACAAATCCATTTTAGTTAAAACTGGTAGTTAATCTTTTAACTAAGATATTACCTTATAGAGATAATGTAGTAATTTCTTATATTACGAAAAAGAAGGTAATGCCCCTTTATCCATTAGTAATACGTAATATATTTCAATTCCATACATTACCATAACTCATTATAATTGAACAAACTTATAATTAAGCAATAATTGGGAGCCATATATGGAAATTTATATTAATTGCGGACATCTCACAAAAACAGTATTAACCAAGAAAACAAAAGAAATTATAATATGTTTATTATAATCCTTTTCTTTATCCATTAGTAATTAAAGTCATCCTTTGAAACTATTGTTATCAATTTACTTTATCAAGCAATCAAAAACTTTTTGAATGATATTCTGGATAAGAACATTATACTCTTATTATTAGTTGAAATAATAAAGAAATACCCGAGAACACATATGCAAAAGCTTCCTATAGAATTTATAAAGAAACTATGCAATTGGTCAAAACACATAATGAATATCATTTACATATCATTTTAGATTTCTTGACAAATATAATATGTTTCACTATTCTAAGTAGTTATTTTATTTTGCGGAATGAAGAATTTGCCATTATTAATTCTTAAGTTCAGGAATTTCTTTATAACTTTTTTTCTTCATAAAAGCACTTCTAGAAATAGGCCTCGAAAGCGTGTGCCTCCTCAATCCCCTTCCTACCCATCCCACTCCTAAGTGTAATTTCATTCCTTCAAAATCAAAGTTTACAAATGTAGGGGTGCATCCCAAATGTTTCTATCGCTAAATGGGCCCACTCTGTTACATATTTTGTTGGTCCCTTTCCGGGCTTGTGGAAGCCTAGTAAACAAACTTTGCAATGTGCAAGGAAAAACCAAGCTTCCAACACAACTCACCCCAAGAATTCAACCAAAAACAGTCTAACACAGGAAAAAACTGGTTCTGAATATGAGTTGGAATTAGTGATTCTGTGGTCTTTTGGCGGCCAACTTCCAATCCTGGATTTAGTTTCCTTTGGGAATGCCAATCCTTGTGCTCAAATTCGACTTTTGTGTTGATGTAATTGAAATGAATGTGTTCTAAAAGTTTTACATTTATATATCAAATGTTAAGAATTAAATGTGCAAGCATTTTGTTTCTTGATTATTGTATTCGTCTTTTGGAAGTGTTAAGAAAGAGACTCTCGGTCCTTAATTGTAGAGCTTCAACAGATAATGGTTTACATAAATCAAAAGTTATTCACAATCATAGTAATTAACATTGAACATTAACTATCGAGATAAGATTGTCGCGTTGGTCATCGATTTTGTAGCTCTACAAATATTTGACGACACAAGTATATAAAAGAAAAAATATTACTTTTATATATTGAAGAGACCTAACAAGTAAAACATTATGGAATTGTATTATGTGTCATTAATGTTTTACTGTGTCTTGGATCCTAAGATATAAGACTTATATCTTTTCACTCAAGAAGTGCTTAATTTGATTATTGTCAAAAACTATCAATGAGTATAATGATAAATGCAATAGTTGGTTGGACATGACTTGTGCTGGAAAAGATAGTTGGTGGACCCCTTGATAAAGTAAAATTATAATTTGCACAATGTAACTTGAGTTAAGTTACACAGTTATAATTAACTCATAGATCAAGAAATGAATATAATACAAATGTGACATTTCTACTTTGTATATATATTCTTAATATCATGAGGCAATGGATAAACACAAGTGGTGCACTTACATCCCTAAATGGACCATGTTTAATTCGAGTGGAACAAAACATCTATGCTAATTGGGTAAGTATAATGTGTAGCTAGATACCGCTTATAGTTTGAGATATTGAGTGTTTAATATCGCTGTCAATTTTGCTTATATCCTCCTATAGGTCACACCACAAAACTGGGAACACAAGAAGCTTGATTTTGAGTTCATATGATGTGTCGAGTTTCATGTGAAAAATGACACATGTGGTGAATCAATAACATCAATATGCCACGACAATTGACATAATTAAAATCATGAATAAATTCATATAAGATGTATATATTTATGTGGTGTAATAATTTAATATTACATAGGATAATATATTACATGAGATATGGATAACTAAAACCTCAAAAGATCAAATTTTGTTGGAAATAAATCCAAAATTTGATAGAGGCAAAAATCGGACAAAACGGTCGAACGTTTTTCAGAGTAGTGTTGAGCGTGTGAACGGTCGACCGGATGGATGCGTTTGGTCGACCGAAAACTTCCAGTAGCTTCCACTAGCACGTATTGGTAGTGACTGGTCGACCGGAATAGGGTTGTGGTTCGACCAAAAATTTCCAAGAGATTCCACATGTTGATCTTGGTAGTGATCGGTCGACCGACTTGTGACGCAGTCCGATCGGAAATTTCTAGTAGACGATTCTCGCGTTGAATCGGTCGACCGTTTATGTGTTCTGTTCGACCTAAAAATCACAGTAGCTTTGGGTGCGTGTGATGGGTCGACCGAAGGATTACGTGGTCCAACCGAAATCGAGTTTAACTAACAATCGGTCGACCGTTTATGTGTTCTGTTCGACCGAAAAATCACAGTAGCTTTGGGTGTGTGTGATGGGTCGACTGATGGATTACGTGGTCCAACCGAAATCGAGTTTAACTAACAATCAGTCGACCGGTTAGTTTGTTTCGGTCGACCGTTTGGTACGGTTTTGCCTGAATTATTAAGAGAATAATTCAGATCATTGGCTGAATTAATTCCAGACTTGGTCAAACGGTTTTGAGCATGATTATGTGGAAAATTGTGATTGGTTTTAAAGAGAGAAACAAGAGATTATGGCTAGAGAATAGTTCATGATATGGGTGATTTGAGGGTATAAATAGGACATCTTACCCCACTTGTTTCATAAGTGTTAATGCATATTCTCTCTCTCCCTAATCTCTCCACTAATCACCACAAAATTCTCTTAATTAGTCAGAGCTTTTGGAGATCAAATCTCGTGGATCTTTGGAGGGGTTATTAGCTGGATTCTAAACTTGATTTAGAGATTGAATTGGCTAGCTCATTTCTCTCTAATCTTGTTTAGAGTTTGATGAACACTTGAAGGCGAATCGGGGGTGATTCGACGACCAACGGAACTCCAGATCTCCAAAAATGTTTTAGAGAAGCTTTGGCTATGATCCTCTCATATTGGTTTATTTTAATATATGTAGATTTGCATGATATTAGAATAAACACAAATCAATGTACATAAAATTGCTGAAAATATGAAATCGATCATGTATGCTTGTAGTAATTTGTTTAAAATATACACATACATAGGGACACGAAATCCTACAGTGGTATCAGAGCATTCAGTTCATATTTTCAATGATTAAACTATATAATTAATTTTAGTTTACCATCTCCAATCGAAACGATTCATGTTTTATGTCTTTTCGAGTTTTCCGACAATTTTGTTGAATTAATTCTAATTGATTCTTTTGATAATTTTAAATATTTTAAAACACATCGTATGAATGTTAGAATTAAGGTTTAGACTAATGTCTAATACGTAGAATTTTCGTTTTTAATTAAATAATTATTTTATAAGAAATCGACAAAACGAAAAAGACATACGTTTATCTTTCCTTAAAAAATTCTTTTGGAAATTGGATAAACTGCGGCTCGAATGTGTGTATTTTGAACTATGGATGTATGAAATCATTTTTAATGGATTTCAAATTATTTTGGAATTGTTTGATTTAGACATGAATGATAAACTAAATCGAGTAATTTATAGTATACGTACATGCGTTGCTCGAGTTCTCTTTTGCAGGGATATGTGAGTTTGTATGTTCCGACGAAGCCATGTGTGAATGAATGAATTAATTAATGTGTATGTTATTATTATTCAATCACAAGGACTTATGTATATGTAAAAGCCAAATTTCTATATTTATGTGTATTTATGCAAATGAGAGAGTTTTTACATAGGACTTGCACTAGATAATTTTCAAAGTTCTGAGATGCATGTTTATATTTTTTAATATCTATATCCATGGTGCAGGAGGAAATCACGGAGAAGACGCTAAGGAGGCGCAAAGGTCAAGGATGCGGGAACATATAAACTCACACTGATATGTGTGAATAAATATATTTATGTTTGTGTGCTTGACATGTATGTGATTGTGTAAATGAATGTTAGGATGTGTATAGATGATAAATATGCATGATCACCTAAATTAAGAGTATTTCTCTTTCTTATTTCATCAACTAACAGTCATCGATCGAGGGATATTTTGTTCGCCCTTAGCGGGAGATAGCTTCCTTCATCTTTGGGAATAGTAGGAGATGTAATGTTATCTATTGTTGTGCCACGAATGGATGTACAAGGTGTGATTCACCCTTAGTAGAAATCGAGTGTTTTTTTGTGAATACAATGGATAAACATATCTTGTATCAAATGAAATAAGTTTTCTTTAACAAAACCCGGAGCCTTAGCTCGGTTTTGAGAAAAAGAGTTTTCCTTAGGAGGACTGGTCAAGAGTCATAAGAGTTTGAAAATGCAAAATTTTGCAAAATTTTCGAAATGGTTATGATTGGAAAATATATTGTTACCTTGATTTTGTTGGTTTTTTGGCCTTAATCTATGTTTTGATGATTTATTCAACCTAATCTTAATTATAATAATGTAGAGTAGCACACATATTGCATTGCATATATATTGCCTTGTGCTAACCTCTACAAGTGATCAAGATTCAATGAAGAAAGGAAATCAAGTCAAGACATGTAATCAAGCTCATTTGAAGACATGTATTTTGCATTTCTTTGAGTCTTTAGGAACCTTGTGTAATTGAGCATACATGAGCTAAAAACTACTCAACCACACACTAGGTTTCCTATAGAAGTCACACACAAAATTTCTCATAATTTGGACTTCAATAGATCATCCAAACTAGAACCGGAAAACACCTAAACAAAACTTGAACTGCCTGGACCAAAACGGTCGACCGTTGAAACCTTTCCGTTCGACTGTTTACACATATTTTCAGACCGTTTGTTTTGTCGTATTATACCCAACGGTCGTATTCGTATTATTCCCGAATACCCCAAAATTACCAAACCTCCGGTCGACCGAAATTTTCCTAACGGTCGACCGAACCAACACAATTTGGTCTCCCAGAAGTGCCTGGACTAATTCGGTCGAACAATCCCCTGAGCCCGTTCGACCGTTAACTTAAGTTAACTCAAGTCAAAGCTCAAATTTGACCAAACGGTCGAACGACATTCCCATTTCGGTCGACCGTTTTTAGGCAGAATTGCGTCCTGTAGGTTTCTGTTTTGTGTATCTTCACCAACTCATACCCAATCAACCCCAACGGCTCTATTCTCTCTAATGCTTATAAATAGAGTTATAAAACACATTTTAACACAACTCTCCCACTCATATTTGTCCCCAAACATTAGAGAGAAGATCTAAACACTCAAAAGCTCAAAATCTTCCACACTTTAGTCTTAATTCATATTCTACTCAAGTGTGCTCAAGTTTAGAGAGTGTTGTTCCACTCAATCTTTGTGCAAGAAGCAAGGGTCTTGGTGAAAGCCCAAGACACAAGTATAGACTTCGGTGAGAGCCCGAAGTGTCCCTCTCGGATTGTGAGAGGTGGAGCCAAGCTCGGCGAGGGTTGTTCGCGAGCTTGAAGATTGTAAAGGCGTTCCCTCCCGGCACAAAATGGGGAGTGGTTAGTGAAGTCGTGAGCGGAGCTCGGTGATCCGAGCGGAGCTTGCAAGAGACGACTAGGACCCGGGTGGGGTGCCGAACCTCTATAAAAATCCCCCGTGTCGATTGTGGTTTGCATATTCCTTCCCTACTTGCTTGTTTTGTTTTAATTCCGCTGCATATCTTTGATAAATCAAACAAGTAGGTAATTAGGGATAAAAGTGATTAGTATTGTGGACCCATAACCCACACGATCTTACAGATTTTATAATATATCTAATAGCTCTTAGCTAGTTTATATTATAATTGATAGGATCTTGAATTGCTGCATTTATGAACATGTTATTTATTTGCGGTATTGATTTTCAAACATAAAATTGACATTAAATCCTATGTATAAATTTCATGCTTATATTTGTACCTTATATCCATTATCTTACACCTAAGCAATGCTACGTGACGAGTTTTATGTTTAGTTTTCAGGAATAAAGAGGTTTTAAGAGAAGAGCTATGAAAGGACCCAAAAGCAGGAAAAAGGACTTAATTGTGAGACCTGAGGACCAAGATGCAATGGAGAAGAACCTGATCGTAAGACCGAAGGACCTAATAGCAAAACAGGAAACTCCACACCATCATGAGGAGTATTTTGGCAATTCGATTCGGGTCGGAGCTCCAATAAACAAAGTAGATGCATCAAAGACCAACAAAGACCACCAGGAAAGCCCACAACCAAAACCAACTCGATCTGGATCATATAGACCGCTAATTGGCGGTCCATATGTCTCCAGATCCGCTAAGATTTGTGCTGGGCTTGTATTAGTGTATTCTTAGTCTATTGTTGGTATTGGTTTAGTCCCACATCGGGGGATTGTCCCCGATTAGCTTTTTCCATGCTTATAAATAGAACTCTTCACCTTCCATTGTAATGACCCATTGTTTGGTGGCATTCTCTCTACTAAGGAGTGAGCCTTGAAGCAATAACTCAAGGTGGAGAAGAATGTTGCCTTCAATGTGAGTCATTGTTAATAAAAGTTTATTTGTTTCTTTTAATCTTGTTTTGTTATGTTGCTTGTTTTGTGTGGGTTGCTTTACTTTGTTTAATCTCTTGTTTAGTAATTTTAGTATCTTAGTGAAATGTTTTCTTTACTTAGTCTAATCAGTAGTGTAATGAGTAGTGAGTAGTTCCATCCCCATTTGGGGGTGTGGAGAAATATGTGATATAATCATGTAGTGTATTAAGTGAGTGTTATCTTTATCCCTTGAGCTTTATATGATTTCCATAACCATCTAATGGGTTTTCACTCTTATCTTTGATATGCTAATGCTCTTGAATGAAGCTTAGCTTATGCTTTGATTAGTGGACCTATTTTATGGGGAATGATAAGGTTAGGATATGGATGAAGTTAATATTGGAAACACAATTTGTAGTGTATGTGCTCTTGTTGCCTTTACCTTAGCTAATGTCTTGTATGTTTTAATGATGTAGTGAAATCTTAATTCATGTAGAGGCATAGTAGGGTATAGTCTTTATACTTGAGTTCATGTAGCTTCATTCCAATTATTGTCTTGTATGTTTTAATGATGTAGTCTTATCTTAATTCATGTAGAGGCAAAGTTGGATGTAGTTTTATGATTTCATGCACTACATGTTGTGAGGAGCTTAATGAACACACACACACTTCTTTATGTTCACATTATTTCTCTACCCCCTTTGGGGTTTAGTTTTCTTGCTTTTCTTCCATTTCCATTTGCATCTTAGTGTAGTTTAGTGTAACCAACCTTTCTTCCCTTTCTTTACCTCTCGCCTTCGCACAAACCAAGTGTCGACACACCTCCCAGTGGACGACCCGTACTTGCCACCGCTTCAATGCGGCCGTGCACTTGCGGTTAATATAAAACGATCAATCACTAGTTTATATTATAATTGATAGGATCTTGAATTGCTGCATTTATGAACATGTTATTTATTTGCGGTATTGATTTTCAAACATAAAATTGACATTAAATCCTATGTATAAATTTATTTTGTAGAAATGTCGAATATTCAACCTATTGTGCGAACTTTGATTGAAAAATATCCTATGACAAATGATGACTCAAACTTCATAAGCTGGCAACTCAAGCTCAATATCGTGTTGAAGTTTGAGAAATTATCTCATATTTTGGATGGTGAAACCCCAAAATTAAATGAGAAAACAACCGATAACGAGAGAGGCAAAAGCCAAGTGAGAACACCAAGAGAACCAGGTTCACAGTCTGATGTTGGCCTCCATGGGTGACTCACTTCAAGCAAAATACTTAGATTCAAAACCCAAGAAAACCATGGAAGCTCTACCAAAGATGTTCATGGATAGTGCTAGAAAAGAGCGCCATAAGACCACCATCGCACTCACAAGGTGTCACATGGCGGATGGAACATCGATATCTATGCATTTTCTCACTATGTAAGGATACCTTGAGAAGTGTCGAAACTCTCTTCCCCGATGTCCGATGACATTACGGAAGATTTGATTCTTGGCTCTCCAGCCCCGTCCTACAAGGACTTGATTATGCACTATTATGTGCCTGAGAAAGGGGTGGGTCTTGAGGAGCTTCGCAACACTCTCAAAACGGTTGAAGTTGACATGGGCAAGGGTCGGGACAAGCACGTCCTAGCTGTCCATGGATGGAGCAAGAAGATCATCAAAGATAAAAGCAAATTCACCAAAAAGACGTCAATGAAGATCAAGGATTAAGAGGTGCTCGTGTGAGTGCCTCGAGGGGGGATTCTTTGAAATCCCCGACTCCCAACACAGAGTGCTTTCTACTGCGGTGAAAAGGGACACATCCGGTCAAAATGCCTCAGGTACAAGGAGGACATTGACAATAGAGTGATTGAGCGTAAGCGCCCCAAAAAAACCAAAGGTATATTTTTTATTGAGATTAATTTAGCCACATCTGTCCATGATTGGGTAATTGATACCAGATCTTGTGCTCACATAATTTCTAATGTGTAGCTACTAAATGATAGGAATGAACTCGTGAAGAACGAAATGATTTTGAAGGTTGGAAATGGTGCAAGCGTTGCTGCGATTGCACAAGGTTCCGTAGAGCTTCAATTATCTATTGGTTTAAATTTATGTTTGTAGAACGTCTATTATGTGCATTCGATTAACAAGAATATTATTTATGTATCATGTTTGGATATGAATAATTTTAATATAAATATTTCAAACTCTTGCTTGTCTATATCGAGGAATTGAATTTTCTATGCAAATGCATTCGTGAGGAATAGTCTCTATTTGCTTGAATTAAATAATAGACAAATTTTAAACATCAATAACAAAAGGCTTAAAACTACTCACGTGAATGATACACTCTTGTGGCACTATCGTCTTGGTCACATAAATGAAAAACACATCAAGAAATTGCAAGAAGCAAACCTTCTTGGTCAAATTGATTTTAGATCATTGGAGACGTGAGAACCTTGCCTAATGGGCAAAATGACCAAGAAGCCTTTCAAGAAGAAAGATCCAAGAGTGAATAACTTGCTGGATCTGATACATTCCGATGTATGTGATCCAATGAGTACAAGTGCAAGATGCGGTTTTAGGTACTTTATTACGTTCACGGATGACTATAGTCGTTATGGCTATATTTATCTAATGAGAAATAAAAGTGAATCCTTTTACAAGTTCAAGGAATTCAAGAATGAAGTAGAGAACCAACTCAACAAGAAAATCAAGTCTCTACGAACCGATCGTGGAGGTGAGTACTTAAGTACCGAATTTGATTCGTTCCTAAAGGAGTGTGGTATTCTATCACAACTCACTCTGCCCGGAACACCTTAATGGAATGGGGTATCCGAAAGGAAAAATAAAACATTGCTCGGCATGGTTCGATCAATGATGAGTCAAGCTGAATTGCCATTTTACTTTTGGAGTTATGCACTAAAAGCTGCGGCTTACACACTAAATAATGTTCCATCAAAATCTGTGGAGAAAACGCCTTATGAGTTGTGGAGTGGTAGAACATCTAATGTCAATTTCTCAAGATTTGGGGTTGTGAGGCCTACGTCAGGAGATTGATGTCGACCAAACTTCAACCAAAGGCGGACAAATGCTTCTTTATAGGTTATCCTCGTGAGACAAGAGGATACTACTTTTGGCATATAACCATTAATCGAGTGATTGTAGAGAGGGATGTCGTATTCCTAGAAAACGAAATTCTGGAAGGAATAAAAAGTAGTGGGAGTAGAATTGTGCTTGAGGAAAACTCAAGATATTCTATAAGATCATGATATGAATGGTGACATTCAAGATCATGAAAGCCCAACCGATGTTCCTTTGGTTAGTGGGAGCGTGAGTGAGAGACCATCGCAAGCAATTGTGAGAGAAACTCAATCATCCCTGCCTAGTGTACGTTCGATAATAGAACACGAGCCAATTTTGCAAGAAATTGTGGAAGAGGTTCGAGAAGTACGCTTAAAACCAAAAGAACTTAGAAGTCAACGAGGGAAAGGAAGAAACCCAATATGTATTTGGGACTTCATGAGATCATGGTATTTGATACCGATGATCCCTAGACCTTTCAAGAAGCAATGGAAAGAGAGGACTCCAAATAATGGTTCAAAGCCATGGAATCCGAAATAGAATCTATGTATGACAATCAAGTGTGGAACTTGGTTGATCTTCCTCAAGGAAAGAAAATCGTTTAAAATAAATGGGTTTTTAAGAGGAAGATGGACATGAATGAGAACTTGACAACCTACAAAGCAAGACTTGTAGCAAAAGGTTTCACTGAATTTCAAGGAAGTGACTATGATGAAACTTTTTCACCGGTTGTCATGTTCAAGTCTATTCGGATTATGCTCGCTATTGCCGCATTTCATGATTATGAGATATGACAAATGGATGTCAAAACAATGTTCCTTAATGGGAACATGGAGGAGGATTTGTACATGGTACAACCTCAAGGTTTTGAAGATCCAAAGAATAACGAGAAAGTATGCAAGCTTCAACGGACCATTTATGGATTGAAGCAAGCATCAAGGAGTTGGAACAAATGCTTTGACGAGGAAGTCAAAGAGATTCACTTCGTCCAAAGTAAGGAACACCCTTGTATATACAAGAAGGTTAGTGGGAGCCACATAGTGCTCTTGATCTTATATGTTGGACATACTCCTAATGAGTATACCTTTGCTTGAGCAAACGAGAAGTTCATTGAAATCTACATTTTCAATGAAAGACATGGGTGAGGCTCAATACATCTTAGGGATCAAGATATATAGATATAGATCTCATAGACTCGTTGGCCTAAGTCAACGTGCATACATTGAAAAGGACTTGGAAAAGTTCAGCATGAACAACTCCAAAAAGGGCAATGTGCCCATGAGTATGGGTGTGCAACTCAAGAAGTCTCAACGTGCTGAATCACGTAAAGATATTCCTTATGTTTCGGCAATAGGATCGATCATGTACGCGATGACTTGCACAAGACCCGATGTCTCGTATGCTCTAAGCGTGACAAGTATTCACCAATCCAACACAGATCTTGAGCGTTGGACTGTGGTCAATAATATTCTGAGGAACCTTAACCAGACCAAAGATAAGGTTCTTGTTTATAGAGACAAAAGGAGCTAATAGACGAGAGCTAGTTGTTGAGCGTGTGAACGGTCGACCAGATGGGTGTGTTTGGTCGACCAAAAACTTCCAGTAGCTTCCGCGAGCTCATATTGGTAGTGACCGGTCGACCGGAATAGGGTCGTGGTTTGACCGAAAATTTCCAAGAGATTCCACGTGTTGATCTTGGTAGTGATCGGTTTACTGACTTGTGACGCAGTCCGATCGGAAATTTCTAGTAGACGATTCTCGCGTTGAATCGGTCGACCGTTTATGTGTTCTGTTCGACCGAAAAATCACAGTAGCTTTGGGTGCGTGTGATGGGTCGACCAAAGGATTACATGGTCCAACCAAAATCGAGTTTAACTAACAATCAGTCGACCGGTTAGTTTGTTCCGGTCGACTGTTTGGTACGATTTTGCCTGAATCATTAAGAGAATAATTCAGATCATGGGCCGAATTAATTCCAGACTTGGTCAAACGGTTTTGAGCATGATTATGTGGCAAATTGTGATTGGTTTTAAAGAGAGAAAAACAAGAGATATTGGTGATTTGAGGGTATAAATAGGACATCTTACCCCCACTTGTTTCATAAGTGTTAATGCATATTCTCTCTCTCCCTAATCTCTCCACTAATCACCACAAAATTCTCTTAATTAGTCAGAGCTTTTGGAGATCAAATCTCGTGGAGCTTTTGAAGGGTTATTAGCTGGATTCTAAACTTGATTTAGAGATTGAATTGGCTAGCTCATTTCTCTCTAATCTTGTTTAGAGTTTGGTGAACACTTGGAGACGAATCGGCGGACGATTCAACGGGCAACTGAACTCCAGATCTTCAAAAAGGGTTTAGAGAACCTGTGGGTATGATCCACTCTTGTTTGTTTATTTTAATATATGTAGGTTTGCATGATATTAGAATAAACACAAAACAATGTCCATAAAATTGCTGAAAATATGAAATCGATCATGTACGCTTGTATTATTTTAAAAAATATATACACATACATAGAGACACAAAATCCTACAGTAATTGCATTGAATCCATATGTAATTCGAGTTGGTATCCTACAGGATATTGAAATAAACAGTATCAAATTCTTTAACTAGAAGTGAAAGTAATTGAAAAGGAAAGCGTACAACCTTTGTCTGACCAAATCAACTAGAACAGATGGCCTGATCAGTTCCTTGTCTGCCTGTTGACTTTTTCTTTCTGTTGACATGATATTAGCCTTATCATATCATTCTTCCCAACTGCTCTTATTGTTTCTGATATACCCCAAAATCTCCATCCTCTTTGCATAAGTCAAGGGAGGAGCTCCAGATGACCTTTGGTGGATCTAATATAGGGGAGTCCCTATTTTTCCAACCTAAGGTAGCCTTTAAATCTTCTAGTTAATTCATTACAAGACCAATAAATGGTTTTGTTGACAGCAGAGGTACCAAGACTGGCAAGAGCATCTGCTATTGGATTTGCTTCCCTATATTGGTGACCACTTATGATAACTTGAGTTCTCCAAAAGAATTTGAATTCCTTCTGCCATCTAGTCAGTTGTGGATGATTCCAGTTTGAGTTGCTAATCAGATTGATAAGAACTTGAGAATTAGATTCTACCTCAATGGACTCGAGTCCTAAGTCATCATAGATTCTAAGTCCATCCAACATGGCTCTAAACTCAGCTACAAAACTGGTTGTAGTCCCATAGTTATTATAGTAGGCAAAAAACTAAATTACCATTGTGGTCTCTAAGAATTCAGCCTCCACTACCTAGGCTTGGGTTCCCTTTACTTTCACCATCTGCATTGAGTTTGAAACAATAACTTAAGTGACACAATAAAAGCTTATCAATTATTTTAGTTATTGATTTATGAGTAGGATTTCACTCACCGAATAGTTGGGAACTCATAATTAATTCGTTTTACAACGATTTTGGATTCACTCTTAGTGAGCATAATATATCTAATCTTGTTTCCACTTTTCCAATCATATTCTAGATACAATTGTGAAATATTGGGTTTTCTGTTATTTAAGTAATGTATCTCCTTCACTTGTGATCATTTTTTAATCACAAATAATACTGAAAATCAGGATTTCAGAAAGTTGAGCGATTCTTAGGCATCTTGTGTCCTCGTCGACCCCCCTGCACTTGTGATCATTTATCATTCAATAAATGAATACAGAACTCCTTTGATATTCTGATGATATCAATCAAAACTCAAAAAATTATTTTGTGCATAAATAAAGCATTTTAATCTTACTTAATCTTTTTAGTTCTACCTATTCTCCTAAATTTTAGTATAATTATTCCATCACAATGGCAGACTAATGGATAGGAAACTATATTAGCTAGCTACCTAAATTATTGTAGAAATTCTTGGATCAATGATTGGATCATGGCAAATAGAATTTTTTTTGAGGGTGTAAGGGAACAAATAATTTGATATATTTATGTATCAATTATGATATATATAATAATTAATACATCGATTTCAAAGGCATATCCCATTTTTGCGTAGTAGGGTTATGACAATCCAGGTAAAACGACGGGACGGATTGCATCTGCCAATTGTCATTTAGCTAGTAACCCGTGGATATCGAAGTTCGCAAGCAGTATTTCCTGATTCTGTATTTGACGTAGTTGTTAGAATCCCTTATGAATCTGAAAAAAGTTCTACTATTCGTAAAAAAAAGGGTATTGGGTGTTGGGGTTGTTCTTATTTTACCTGAGGGATTCGAATTGACTCCTCCCCAACGTATATCCCAAGAGATGAAAGAAAAGATGGGCAATCTATCTTTTTAGAGTTATTGTCCCATGAATTTTTTTGTTTGTCATAGGACATATTTCAGGTCAGAAATATAGTGAAATTGTCTTTTCTATCCTTTTTTTCCAACCCTACTATGAAAAAAAGTTCACTTCTTAAACAATGAACTATACCGGTTTTCAAGACCATAGCTATCAACCACTCGGTCATCTCTCCGAGAGTCAATCTCTATTTTATTCTACAAATAGTACATGACCATATGGATTGTCATATTAACTAATTATATATATACCCTAGACGTGAATCCATATTTCGATGTATCAATATGTATACTGTGATCCGTGTACAATTTACAATATGTTTTGTGTTTTATTTTTTTATGCAGAATGCTTTTTTTGAGCATTCAGGTTTTAGCTTCACCAATCTACTTCAAATGACATAGGTTTTGGATATTTTATTTTTAATTAGCATCTTTATTTTTTCAAACATGGTATGGTAATTAATTTTTTATGAATCACAAGAATCGTCTTCAGCAGTTTGGATCTCCATCGATGGAGATTAAAATCATTGGTTGTAGTCTTATTTTTTCGGTCGTGCTACAACACTATTTATGTCACAATACATATGTTATTCAGTAACTCATGTAACATTTAACTGGATGAATTTTGTGACCCAACTTGTTTTTTTAGACATACAATTTGTGGATTGGAGTGATGTCTTTGTTTTCAAAAGTATTAATATACTGGAATTGAGAACTTAATATTTATTATGAGCATATCTTTTAATTAGTTCTAAAAAAAAGAATAAGGAAATTTTAGTGGAGATAACGGTAGGATCGTGTATGGATTACTTCTAATCACTTTTAAAACTAATTTCCTACTTCCTTAATCAATCAAAGATGCAGCGGAATAAAAAACAAAAACAAGTAAAGAAGACAATGCAAACCACACAAAGGCACCAGAAGATTTTATAGAGGTTTGGCCTCCCGCCTACTTCCTTTCTTGCAGGCTCCGCTCGATCTCCCTCAACCTCCACCTACATCTTCACTATCGAGCTCGTTCCGGGCCGAGATTAAGTCTTTTACAATACAAGCTTCGTGAACAATCCTCACTAGCTTGATTTCTTCCTCTCACACCCCAAGAGGGGACAATTCGGGCTTTCACCGAAATCCTTGCTTCTTTGACACACAAATGAGTGGAACACACTCTCTAAACTTGAGCACACTTGAATGGATAAGAGTTGATGACTAAAGTGTGGATTTGAAGGTTTGGAGTGTTTAGATTTATCTCTCTAATGTAGGAGACAAATATGTGTGGGAGAGTCCTCTAAACATGGGTTGAGTAACTCTATTTATAAGCTCTAAGAAGGTTATAGCTATTGTGACAAGTATAGGAAGTGTTTGTGTAAGATACACAAAACAGAAAATTGCAGGTCACAAAACAGGACAAATTCGGTTGACCGAATCGGGCATACTGGTCGACCGGTTGGTCAAATCTGGCTATAACTTAAGTTCACTTAAGTGAACGGTTGAACTAACTTGGGGATCGATCGACTGTTCTAGGGTTTTGGTCTGGTAAAAGAATGGATCAGTCGAACTAAGCGAATGGTCGGTTCGACTAGAAATTTCCAGGCACTTCTGGGTTGGGGAAAATAAGTTTCGGTCGACCGAAATCTAGGAGACGTTTGACCGGAAACTTCCAGAGTGTTCAGGGTGACCAAGATTGTTTGATCGGTCGACCGCTAGGTAAATATCGGTCAACCGAAAGTCTGGTAAATTTGGGATTTTGGAAAATCCGACCATTGTAGAATAAGACAAGTCTAACAGTCACTTGACACGTGTAGACGGTCGAACAAAAAAGCTTGCAACGGTCGACCTGTTCAACACTTAGGCCAACAATATTAAGAAACCCAATCCGTCGAATAAAGAACTCGTTCTGATTGGCCAATTTGGCACTGTCAGATCAGGTTTGGTTTAAATGTTTTCCGATCCTAGTTTGAGTGATCTATTAAAGTTCAATTGTTATGAGATTTTGTGTGTGACTTCTATAAGGAACATAGTGTGTGTTTGATTGATTATTTACTTATGTATGCTCAATTACACACAAATCCTAAGACTCAAAAGAAATACAAATTATATATTTTCAAATGAGTTTTGGTTACATGTCTTGACTTTATTTCACTCTTTCTTGAGTTTTAATCACCTGTAGAGGTTATCACAATACAATATGTATGCTATGCATTATGTGTGTTACTCTACATCGATTATAATTAAGATTAGGTTGATTGAATCATCAAAATATAGATTAAGGTTAAAAAAATCAACAATAACATTGATGATACCGTAACACAGTAATGTTTTTTCTATTTGGGGTATAGTATTTGTTGTTTAGCCCCAAAATAAATAAATTCAAGCTGAAGACCAGTTTACCCAACTGCGTCTCAATCAACTTCGGCTCAAACCCTCTTAAACCCTAACCTCTTCGCCCCACCCGAAAACCCTGCAACAAATGGCGACCGTCGGAAGTGACCGGAAGGGTTTCGCCGGCGAAATGGAGGTGGAGGCCTACCGCCGCCTCTTCCCTCTCCCCTACTACGACCGGCACCTCCAGGAGTCGGTCCGCCCCGACGCCCGCCCGCTCTCCCAAGCACGTGACACATCCGTCGCCCTCGGCCCCGTCGCCACCGCCGACGGCTCCGCTCTCGTCAAAGTTGGCAACACCGTAATGCCTGATTACACTTTGTTTTCTTCCGTCATTTTACGGTTTGTAGTTGATGAGCACAATTAAGGGGTTTTGGAAGTGCGGAATTGGACTTCCAAAATGACTTCAAGTTGGGATCTGCTGGTAGTTTTTCGTACCTAGCCGGTACTTGTTTCAACAAGTGACACATATCCACGCGTACAATGTAGTTAATTTAAAAAAGAAGATGATAACTGCAATTCATGGGGTGTTGTGGCTCACATTGAAAGTTGAGTCTATATCAGCAATCTCAAGGGAATGACTTCTATGTTGTTGGTGACCAGCAAGGAGAACTTTGTAAATTTAAGGGTGGTTTCACTCTACTTCTTACCTTCCAACCGCTAGCGAAGCAATTTGAGTTTCTGTAACATGATTTATTTGACGTCCAACTTGAAATAACTTCAGAATGAATCAATAAAATGTCAATCCAAATCACGGAATTAGAGTTCATTTATGATATAACTAAAAAACTTCTTCAAAAGAATTAGGACAATTAGAACATGCAGGATGTTATAGTTCTAGTTGATATTTATTTAAATGGCTGATTAGCAAGAAATTTTGAAGTTGTGCTTTCAAAACTTAGAATTTGTATGAGATGATTTCTGCCCCTTCTTCCTGAACTAGAACTCTTCTTGCAGTCTCAATCAAAAAATATGTATGAAAAATCAACATCATTTCAACTTCCTTAAATTAGGATTCTTGAACAAGAATATTTCTCTCTAATCAATTAGTTGGAATATGAATTTTTTTCTTGTCAAATTTAAGTTTGGATTTTGTAATCTGCTTGAACTTTTGAAGTTCTTGATGACTCTCCATGTGCAGCTAGTAGTGAATTTTTTTGTTACAAGGGTTTGTATTCTCTTTACACGAGCTCACTTTGTTTTGACCAAGACTGCATGCTGATTGGAATTTTTACTCTTGCTTCAAACTCGCTATCTTTCCTGTAAAGACTGCCTTCATTATATTATTTTGGATACATGGGTTTCCCCAAACTTGCCAAGTCTTACTCGCTGAAAATTCATTGTGTTTTTTACGTTTTAATTTATTAATTGGTTTCCCCACATCAATGAAAGATTGTCATTTTTTTAACGAAATTCCATTGCTTCGAATCCTAAATCATAACCTTCAAAGATTTGAATTGTGAAAGAAATTGGTGTGCATGAGAGTTGTCTGTGTGAATCAGTTTGCCTGTTAACTAACTTCTCTTTTTCTGTTGTAGACAATGCTAGCTACCATAAAACTGGAAGTGATGACCCCTTCTTCTGAAGCACCTAATGAAGGATCTATTGGTATTATACTTGCAAAGAACTTTCTTGCTATCCAATGCGGTGTGCTAAACTTTTGCTTGTGAACTGAAATTCTTTTGTTTATACTGTTTACCTTTACCAGCTATAGAATTTAACATGCCCCCAATTTGTTCTCCGAATGTTCGACCTGGAAGGCCAGCTGAGACTGCACCTGTTATATCTAAACAGTTATCGGATGTTATTATGAGGTATTTCCTTATTTTAATTTGCTGTTTTCTTTGTCACTAATTTCACATTTTGTTTATACTTTTGAATTATAAAAAAATATTCTAGATATAATTTTTGTGCAGACTATTTTCATATTGTGAATTTCAGTATATAAAATAAAAACCTAAGTATTTGCCATGGCAAATAGCTCGACACTTTGTGATGGACTTTGTTGTCAGACTTATTTGTGCTCCCACATCATATTTTTTTCACCTTTCCCATATTTGTGGTCCTACATATTGTAGTTTGTTGGAAAATAATTTGTGGTGTTTAAGTCTTTCTTATGGTTGTAAATGTCAGTGAAGCTATTGACTGCTACGTAATATACCTAGTGGCAAGAACAACTGTACGAAATCCCTTTGTGACTGTACAAGACAACATTTTTAGTGTCTTAGTGCTTTGATGTGGGCCACTAAAGGACAGATATTGCTTGGCTTGATGTTGGAAGACAAAGAAAATAAGATATTTTGAAATTATTCATGTTTTTCTTGATCATGTTATAACATAATTTAGGAACCAATCTAGCCTTGCACATTATACTTAGCAACATGAAGTATTATTTTAACCTTTTAATTATGAAACTTGTCATTTTAAGGTGACAATTTTGGCATGTAACAAGAGACATGAATTACTAAATGATAGTGATACTACATCTGTATTCTGTGATCCAACGCTATGCAATTGTTGGTATCTTCAGGCTACTCTACATGAGGTGTAATTATAGTCATAATATAATCAAACTCTTTATAATTGATGTTATGTTTCTTAGCCCGTCAGCCTATAGTGCATGACAAAGCTTTTCGTCTGCTGCAGCTCTGGTATGTTAAGTTTACAGGAACTCTCCTTGATTAGTGAGAAGGCTGCATGGATGGCTTACCTTGTAAGAATGATGTTAAACACTTGTATATGGAAGTCTTAGCTTCTGCACTTGGAAGTTGGAATATTTGAAGCACTTTTTCCTTGAAGTTTTTTCTAGTTCAAAATATTATACACTTATCAGTTTCATGTTTTCATTTATTTTATAGGATATTTATTGTCTGAATGCAGATGGCTCCCTTTTTGATGCTGCATTGCTTTCAGCAGTTGCTGCGTTCTCTCATGGTGCTTTCTCCTTTGTTTCTTTTCATGTCATTTTCATAACAAGACTTGGCGTTCTCTCATGGTGCTTTCTCCTTTCGTTTCTTTTCATGTCATTTTCATAACAAGACTTGGCGTTCTCTCATGGTGCTTTCCCCTTTCGTTTCTTTTCATGTCATTTTCATAACAAGACTTGTTGTTCGGACACATGCTTTGAAAATTTTGAAATTCATAATTTTATTATGTTGTAGGATTGCATTCGTTGATTTAGTCAACAACTTTAGTGCATTGGTTTCTTTTAGGGTGTGCTTGGTTTGTAAGAAGTGAGTCTAGAAGTGGGAGAAGTGCAGTTCCAGAAGTCTCTTTTTTGTGATTGGTTTGTGGAACTCGTAGAACTAGACTTACACCACCTCCTTTTGAGTTCCCAAATATAAAAGGCAAGAGCTCCCCCACTTCCAATCCCCAACCTAAGTAAAACACTTCTTGGGACCCTTCATCTGCTTTCTTGTGGACTTGTAAAGTTTTCGTGGTTTGAGTCATTTTATCTCCATTTTCGTTCTTCATTTTTTCCTGTTTGTGTAGATGGAAGTTTCTTCATTTTTGAATGTGAATGATGGTTGACTATTTAATGGTGTGTGTAAAATCGCATGTGTATCATTGTGCGTTGTTCGGTGTTGTGTGGGAAAAATCCTATTTTGTGGCATCTTGGGGTGGTCTACGAGGGTTTGAGTGGGTTTGTCAAGGTGTTTGAGAGTGGTTGCTTGTTGGGTTTGGAGTTGTGTTGTATTTGATTGATTGGTGTTTTGGATTTTAAGTTCATGGTTGCTTTTGTACTGAGATTTTGATTTTTTTCCGGCTAGAAGCCTAGAACAACCTCTTTGCTAAAAGATTATATCCCGATTTATTTAAAATTGTCTACATTGTCACATTTAATTGGAGCCTACAACATTTTACTTCATTTAGGTTGTGGACAGGTCATTTAGTTGATGGACAAGTTATTTAGGTGGTGTATATGGGCTTTGGATTGCATAAACTCATCAAATTTTGATATTAGTTTTTATAAATGTTGAAGATAACTTATAGAAGGCACACTTGAAAATAGCGACTAATTTGTATATTACATTGAATTTACAAAATAGTTTTCATTCAACATAAAACCTAGGTTAATCTTATGAATTTTAATGTAAGTACTTTATTGTTTTGCTTTCCATAACTTACAATTCCTACATACCCATAACTAAGAAGTAAAGGTCTCTTGAAATACATGATTGTACCAATCACGAAAAGGTGAACCAGAATTCTGAGAACTTAAGTTCCTAGAAGTCAAGTTTTGGAGTTTCACACACTTACTACAAACCATTAGTAGTTGTTATTTCCAGATTATTTATTTTCATTGTTGGTTTTCTTGGAAATGTGTAAAACCTAGTTTTTAGTCTTTTCTAGATGTGTATAATATATTTGACTTTTAACTATTACGTCAATGATTCTATTTCCATTCTTTGTTTTGTAATTTTGTTATTCAACTTTATGGTTAAAAACATTTCTCTGTTTGAAGATGAGTTTGAATTAATTTTCATTTCAAAAATTGAACTTCTCGATTTGATTGTTTCTGTAATGATGCTTTAAAATTTTCTTTATTTGATCTTATGAACACTTTAATTGCATCTTTGGGGTATATTGCAAACTAACTACTTGTTTTTGTTTACAATCAACATTGTTCTCAGTTCCCATGCATTGATGGCCATATCTCATCTGGATTTTTTTGTCCATTTGTAGTACAAATCCCCTTGGTTTCTTTCAATGAGGATGGAAAAGTGATTGCGGTTTCTGAGGAACAGCAAGGCAAGTCGAAGCATGAGATAGTGAACAAAGACAAAAGAAAACTGAATCTTGGCACAATCCCTTTCTCACTGACATGCATACTTTACAAAAAGTACATTTTGGCAGATCCTACTGCAGAGGAAGAGTCAATTATGGATACACTCATAACTTTGGTGTTAGATCCATCTGGTCAATTGGTTTCTCTTTGCAAACCAGGGGGTTCAGTTCCTGCTTACACGCCAACGGTAAAGGTTGGTTCAGACTTCCCTACGATTATAGCATGTATAAATATATGGCTGGAACCTCTCAAATATCTCAATGTTTGCCTTCCTTCAGTAATGTATATTGTGCTGTCCTTCCAATGTGATAATGAGTATACAATAAAAGAATCTTATCACGGAAAGCACTATACTTTATAGATGTTTGTAGTAATATTTGCGAAGACATTCTTGGCAGTGTTACCTATTTGATCTGATTTCAGATGTAACATTGCAGGCGTTACAGTTTGTATTTAGTTCGTTGCGGGTATATATATGCAATTTATTTGCGGTGTGGTTTTACCATGGATATGATTTACCCAATGCTTCTAGAATAAGTAATAAGTTGCTAAAGTTAGTGCATTTGCTTGTAGGAATGTATTGTATTTGCAAAGCACAGAGCAAAGGAACTGATGAGCATCCTGGATGAAGCTGTTTCTGGTATGGACGTTGACTAGTTTACTGTGAATTCCTAATTACCATGAAACCAAGGGTGCATGTAGTTTTTTTTCTTTTTAGTTGAAGCACTATATGAACATGGAATGACATTTCCTATTATACATCTCGTTGACTTTTTGATTCTATCATGTGTTTATAAACTGGATTGCCTTGGGGTCTGTTGATACTTGAGAGTTTATGTTGCCGAAATGTTGCCAAAGTAGGTATTCCCTTTGGTTCAGCCCCTATTGTATTGGAAAAGATATTCAAGTGATATTGCTCTTGAAAATGCTATTTCAAGTGACTATGAATGAGATGACTGCAACAACAAAAAACCCACAAATATTATGGGAATGTCTTCAATTGCGTCATTTCAAATCACCTTTGCAGCTAACCGCAAATGATAAGCTGGACTTTTTCGAATTGTCATTATTGTTGAATTTAGTTTATTATCGTCTCTAGTTTTTTTATAACACTGCAATTAAATATGCTATTATTTCTCAAAATCCTTTTCCAGATGTATTTTCATTTATATGTTCTCTTGTGATCTCAATTTCAATTTTGTTAGCTCCCTATGGGGCGAGGAATTTGACTAAGTTGGATTGTGTTACCGTCTTGTAAACTGTCTTTCCTCAAGACAATTACACATGATTATTAAAACCTGACCGGGTGGTTCAAACATGTTCGACCATGAAAGGGGTCTGAAGGGGGTGGAGGGGAGGTGTGGTTGGGGTGTCTGTTGCAGGGGTGAGTGAGTGTTAGGGTGTTGTGTTTTTTTTAATAAAATCCTTCGGGATGTTAATATTGGGAATGCATACTTTAGGGTGTAATTTATTTTAGGGTTTGTTATCTCATGTCTGCTTTTCATGAAAAAAGACCAATTGAAGGGGAGGGGTCAGGTCCTTGTCAATCTGATTGATAAGGAGCATGTGTCTGCGGTCTGCACCGGACCCGCACAGGTTTGTGGGAGGAAAGACTCAAATGAAACTCATTCGCTAGGGTCCGCAAGCAAATATGTCTGGCTTAATTAAATCCGGGTTCGAATCTGTTCAACAAGAAGCAGCAGCGGAGTGGGAAGGATGAAGTAGGTAGCCCGCGTACTCTCCTTGCTGAGATCTCATTATCTTAGCTTTTATGAAATTAGGTTTTTATATTTATTTACGAGGGTGTTTGGTTTAAAGTCTAAATCAATTCTTGTGCCAGTTCCGATAAGGTTCTGAAAACTGGTATTACGTGAAGCTATGAATCTACTTACCTTGTCATTGGCATTGTTTTGAAAACCGGACCGGCCAGTTGGACCGGTTCAACCGTGAACTGGGGGTTTGTCTGGTTCGACAAGGCTGAAAAAACCGGATTTTAAACGAACCGTGCTGGATCGGAGGTTTGACTGGCAAGTCGGACTAGCGGTTATGGGTAATCGGGTACATGGTTACCAGATTACCGGTAAGAGAAGAAAAAAACCCAACCGACCCCAATCCTAACCCTCCCACTGACGCCGCCCCCGCCCGGACTCCCCCAATCGGCCGTCGCCACCAGAATGAGAGTGAGAGATGGGAGGATCAGAGAACAAAGGAAGAGAGAGTGGAGAAGGCGATGCATCTCGTGTTGAAGGGGAGAGGAGAGGAGGTGTTGGAGGGGAAGAGATATGATAGCAGAAGAGGAGGTGTTAGAGGGGAAAAGGGGTTTTTGTTGGGTGGATTGGTGGGTGGAGGTGTTTAGGTTTTTTTGGGTTCTTTAAGAAAACACCCTATGAATGTTGATATTGTAGATGTTTTGAAGATTTTATCTTAATAAATAAGACATATATAATATCTATATATGACATCATGTTGACGTCACCGATTCGATTCGGTCCAACCCCTATCGAATTTCTGAACTTTTGAACCTTTGACTTTGCTGGTTCGACATCCGGTTCGGTTTTGAAAAAACCATAGTCATTGGGACCAAATATGAATGATTATTTTTGTAGCTAGATTGAAGTGGGTCTTATCTCTTGTTGAGTCACAACTACATGTTTAGATGTTTCAACGACGCTCATTACTTTGCAATGTGACCTTGTTGATTAGGGCCCCCTTGGCTTAGACTCTTAGGTCATCATGCTTGTTTTTCCATAATCAAAGGGTGTAATGTAATTTGATTATATCCTTGATTACATTGCATTGCTTGGTTGAGAAAATTGATTGTCGTAATTATCTCGTGATATGGTTAAGAAATTGGAAGAATATAAGTTTGTGAAAATTATTTGGTAAAATATAATGCAGATAAACAATACATGTGCTACCGGTTTTTTTATTTACAAAAGACGTTATCAGTAATCACAAATGTTGTTTTTGCATACCACAAATTAAAAGTCATGATTAATTAAGGCGGATTCACAATTAATTAAGTCATTATTACCACAAATGAATTCACAAATGTTGTAAATCATCGTTGTGCAGAAATTAAGTTGAATTCGAATGTATATGATGGATAATATATAGTTGAAATTGTAGATTCAAAGGAACTCTTAATTTTAATACACATAAATATACGTAAGAGATCGCTTTTGCTCACACTATTCTGTGCTTCGGAAGCCGACGTATTCTTCTTCTAGAGCTTGAGGAACATCCCAATGGGATATAGTCACACAAAATGGCTTCATTCCTGCACGTATTATAGTCTCTTATTTTTATATCATTAATTAATTAAAGAAGTTGAAATGCACATTATATCGTAGGGGATATGTAACATAGTTTCAACTATTTCATTATTTTCAACTTCCTCTCCTTATATCAGAGTTTTTTTGTTAAGAAATAAGAAAGAGATCAATGTTCAGATTGTAGAAGGGTTTTATAAGCATCCATTTAGTCTACGTATTTTCATATATACATTCACAATTTATGTGAAAATGCAAAATATGCTAGGGAAGTGCTAGGGTCCAAGATGGAATCGATGGGGGTGGCTGTAGTATGCAACACCCTCCTTGTTGATGTAACGTGCTCTCAGCCATTTCACTCTGTAAAAAATAAAGCACAATTCAATTCAAAGCTAAAATTTCAAAATATATCACATCAGCAATTTCATTGGCATGCTTATAGTATAAATCATCCAATGAGAAACCAAAAATACTATCGTAAGATTATACCATAGGGAAGTGCGGTGGAAATCAGTTGGCGGCGTGAATAAGTAAATTTTGAGAGAGGGAGGTTGTTGGAAGGTATGTAATTTTTGGATTTTTGGATTTTTCTAAGTTTTTTTGGGGCTTTGGGTTGGACCTTCCAAGCTTATTGTGAGATTTCTTGATTCTTAAAGAAAAATCCAAAGTTATCGTATTTGTGAAACCCAAATTAAGAGCCAAGATTTTATAATTTGTGGAATTGTTTTATCACATTTGTGAATCTGTTTGTGGTAATAATGACTTAATTAGTTGTAAATCTGACTTGATTAATCATGATTCTTAATTTATAGTATGCAATAACGACATCTTGAAAAACAACATTTGTGATACCGTTTTCATTAAAGGAAAAAACATTTGTGATGTCATTTTTTGTATAGAAAAATGGTATCACATGTGTTGTTTATTTGTCTCATATCTTGCCAAATAAGTTTGACGGACTTATATTCTTCCAATTTTTTTTATGATTATTTCAACAAAAAAATCCTTCCAATCACATCTATTTCAAGGTAATTGGATTACCTTGTTGGAGGTCGTAATCTGATTACGTTGCAATGTAATCAACTCATTTTAAATAACTTAAACATTATCACATCGTTAAAAATCAACTTCGATCTTAGCGAAAGTATGTCGGAGCTCCAACAATCTATTTGGACATTTATTGAATTTGTAATTGTTTTTAAAAATATCATGTGCCAAATTTTAAATTTCTGATGTTACCAAATACTTAGATTGGAAGACAATATCATGTGCCAAATATTTTTTTAAAATATCACGTGCCACATGCTAAATTTCTGATGTTACCAAATTACATCGAATTCCATTGTAAAAAAACAATGTAATTTAATTATGGCAAATTAAGCATGACCTCAAGACAATTGGATTACATGTGGGTGTTGTAATCCAATTATTACAATGTAATCTACTTATTTTAAATTACTCAATCATTATAAAATCTGTCACCTTGATATTGTTCGAAGTACGTTGGAACCTCGACAACCTTTCTGGAATTTTATCAAATTTCTTAAATAAATAATTGCAAAGTTGAAGAAAAAAATGAAGGTTTGACTTATGTGTTTTGGTGCTGAAGAACTCACACTACAATTGAGTCAGGATTGCATCGTTGAAGAAGATGATACTACTATTCCATAAACACAAGAAGACGGTGATGGTGGTTTGACTCAGGATACAGAACATCCAGGAAATGCGACACGAGGTGGGGGACGCAGCCGGGGGAGAGGATGTGCTCAGTCATGTCCTTAAAAGAAGAAGAGATTGTGAAATCACTTAGGTTAGAATAAGTGGACCAATGGGTTGAAATGTGACCTTTTAATTGATTGCTATAACGTTGAACGATATTACTCTTTTAATGATAGTTTCGTGTATGATTCAAATTGTTTTTTTCTTCTTCCGTGTATGCAATTTTGATTGTACGCACTACTATTAAAATTTTTGTGTATGCAATTTCTGTGGTCATGTGGTGTATGTCTTTGAAAAAATTTCATAAGAATAATTGACTTATTGTCTAATAGTAACTCGGCAAATGAATTATTAACAAAATTGTTTAACAGGAACTTGGCAAATGAGCAAGTGCTGAGTTCAATTTTGCAACACCAGTGTCGAGTTGTGTTGTGCAAAATAGAACTCGGCACTGTTGTTGCCGAGTTCTATTTAACAGAAGTCGGCAGTACCAGTGCTGACTTCTGTTAAATAGAACTCAACATTGATGTTTCTGATTTCAAATTAGACTCTGACCCTAAATTTTTTCTAAGTATTCGCCTATGAAGAACTCGACGTTGGCAACGTCGAGTCATGCAAATTTTTATTATTATAGAACTCGGTGTCTTAGATGTCGAGTTCTGTAGACACTAAAAAATGAGATCCACCGTCACGTAGTAGCAGCGAGTCTAGTATGAAAAATATGTTAGGGTGAATTTTTTTAGATTTTTTTAAAATAATATTAATTCAAAAAAATCCTTACAAAATTAGATGCGAAACTGTTATAAATGAGGTAGTTTAGTTAGTATTCACAATCCACCATACATTCTGAAAAAAGTGGTCAAGATGTACGAAATTGGACCTCGCCAGTTCTTAACCAATCGGAGAGGATCCAGAATCCGTAATTTGATTATATGGAATTTAATCAATGAGAAGGTAATCTAATTACATGAATTTGAATTTCACTGAATCCAATTACGACGAACCAAGTATGACCTAAGTAATAACTGTTAATTTGAAAACTAATATGTTCAAGTTCATAGGAATGCGAAGACAAATGCCATTGTCACATTTGTAAAGAAAACCAGAAGTTACTGCGGACTAATTAGCAACATTCAGTCCAAAACAATCAAGAACCCTTGATTCAGTCAATTTAGAAGGGAAAAGAAGTAATTAACATCAAAAGGAAACTCCTTTCTCCATTAAAAGTAGCATCGATTTCCTGAAAAGCACTTTTGTTCGGAATGATGAGCCATCAAATCTTCTTCTACTGTCATTCTGAAGAAAGATGTGCTTCTTAAATTTCTGGGTCTTGCTACTTGATTACGATAAAAAAACACTCAAGGAGTATAATTATCATTTTGAATTCTAAAATCTACTCATGAGATGATATGACCAATCGTTAAAGGCAATACGAAGAGTATGAACGAAGCAAGCTACCTAGAAATATATAGTCAATTAGTCATCATGAAAGAAACACAGTAGAAGAGTTGTCAATTCTTTACCAAAAAGAAGAAAAGTGACTTTGAGTTGTCTCTTATGTTTACACAGATTGCAATTGTATCTACTATGACATTTCTAAAGTGGCAGTGTAAATGGCTCCTAAAGTCATCTGAAATAGTAGTGCCCAAGAAATAGGTTCCAGCAAACATGACAGAATAATCAATCCATCATCTCAATAAACTTCTCCAATTAACAACTCAAAATATATTTTGAGGATTTTTGCTTGCAACTTTCGTGTTCTGTTTTAGAATATCTAAACAGTCAGATATTGGAATTTAGAATATCCAACATTCCTAAATTTGCTTGATCATAAACAATATTCGGCATGAGATGTTGGCATGACTTGGATTTAAGTTAACTATCGAGAGAACGAAAAACAAAGACACAAGAAGTCAATCTTTAGAGCTTATTTGGATAGAGCAAAATATCATGGTTTTTAATGAAATTATATTATACAGCAAAATACAGTTTTCGATTCTGAGAGTGTTTGGATCACCCTGAATAATATATTATAAATATACTTTTTTTTTGCTGAAAATTCGTTTTTCGTAAAAGAGGTAGTACCTCTTATTTGTCTCAAATATGTTGTCCATTTTTTTCCTTTTTTGTTTATGAAATCTTTGATTTTATGAAAAATACATTTTTCAGTCAAATACATTATTACATATGATAATGTATTTTTAAAGTACATTATTTTGAATAGAATTCCAACTTGAAAAATGTAATTTTGAAATCAAATATTTGAAACCTTTAATCATCCATACGGTGCCTTAGTCCGGTGACTTAGTTCCTGTTAAGCAATTTTGTTAATTAATCATCCATACGGTGCCAAACTTATCAAAACTAACAATGTTTTAAGTTTCAATTTGCAACTAATTCGATAAAAAAACTCAATACTTCAAGGACTGCTAAATTGTAAAGCAACGGATGAAAGGTGATGATAATATATGTGCTAGTTTTAGTGGTTATTTTAGTATTCTAGTGGTTACGCGTGTTTGGCAGCTTGCTTAAGACCATCACTAACCATGACCTGAACGACCTGGTCATCAACTCTCTCTCTCTTCAAAATCAGCTTTCTCTCTCTTGCACATCAGCTTTCTCTTTCCTCAACCCAATTTCTTCTCTTTCATACACTATTCACCTCTTAACCACAACCCAACAACAACCTATCTCTCTCATCCACATCATTTCGGGGTCTATCTTGGTAAAAATTAAAAAAAAAATAAAAAAATTTCTAAAAAATCAAGATAATTATAAAACGTATTTTCATAAAAAAAATAAAAAAAATCTCTAACAAAAAATTCAAAACAAAAACAAAAACAAAAATCAAAAAATCAAAAAATTCAACCCGGACGCGCCACGTGGCGCGTCCGGGTTGGATGACCCGGACAACCAGGTCATCGACCCGGGCGTTTCAACGCCCGGGTCGATGACCCAGGCATCTTCGACCGAAGCTGCACCGAAGTTTTCCCTCGTTAACACGATTTTTTTGGGACGACCTGGTCACGACCCGATCGTGACCGAGGTTTTCATCCCGATAAGGGATGCTCTAAGTAACGGATGATAGTTAAAAGTTACGGTGAACCATACAATATATACGATATTTTGCTTGTCTACGATAACATACTGAAATATGAGAAAGACAAAGGAATTAATTAGATTCTCTTACGAGTGCAGTCTTAGTCTTGGGTTATCCGTAAACACGTCTCGGACAATCTGGTCGTGAGCTTTCTTTCTTTATCTCTCTCTTTCAAATTAATTTTCTCTTTCTTCCACATCAACTTTCTCTCTCCCCAACCTACTTTCTTTTTTTCTACACTATTCACATCTTAACCACAACCCACAACAACATATCTTTCCCCACAGCATCATTTTGGGGTCTATCTTGGGAAAAAATTAAAAAAATTCTAAAAAATCAAAACAATTATAAAACGTATTTTCAAAAATAAAAAAAAATATTCAAACAAAATTTTAAAAAATCAAAAAAAAATCTGCTTTGAAAACTTGCTTGTGTGACGACCGGGTCGTGGGGTCGCAAGACCCCTCCATTACTAATGCTTTAGAGTTGGAATTATGAATTCATCACGGGTGTGCGAAATTAAGTTATGACAATTGACAACACGTATTCCACACAGAAATTACACAAAAAATCATATAATTTGAGTCTCATTCGTAATCCAGTGACGACTAAAAGAGTACAATCAATGGTCTGATTTATGATCCAATGGTTGAATTGTAAAGGGCACAAGGGACTTGGTCTTAGGGCTGTAAATGGGACGGGTTTTACCTGCAAACCCGCACCGCCCCACCTAATGCGGGTAGCGGTCAAAAAAACCTTATCTGCCAACCCGTCACCTACATTACCCGCCTACTAAGCGAGGCGGGTTGCAGTTGTCTCGCAACTCACATCGCATAACCTGCAACCCGCCTAACTTGAATGTTTTCAGTGTTTTCATTGTTTGATAATGTTTTCGTTGTTTGATGTTAGAGTTTGTTATGTTATAATAAATACTTTCAATATTTTTATTGTTTGATGTTGGAGTTTGTTATATTATAATGAGTGTTATTGTTATATCTTGGAGTTTGTTATATTATAATGAGTGTTATTGTTATATCTTGGAGTTTGTTATGTTACAATGAGTATTATTGTAACATCCCAAAACAACGGGAATTTTAAAAAATTATTATCAAGACATCAGAGACCAATAATCAAAAGACGAGACTGTTACTTCTCATAAAACATTTAAGCGGTACACCAAATTACATCAGAGTTTGTCAAAAGCTACATGATTACATCAGATAAAACAAAGGAGATATAAGTAATCATGTCGACCTCAGTGGTCCGAACGAGAGGATCCGATCCCAAAATGCGCGTGCCCGCTGATCACCACCCAACTGGACCTATTGCGGTCCTGAAATAAAACATGCAACAACAATGCCTGAGTTTCCATAAGGAAATCCCGTATGCCAAACTCACCTATATGCATGCAGTGGTACAAATGGACCTATCATACTAGTAGCATGTCATGTCATCAACAGTAAGGAAAACAGTTCCCCCGAAGGTTAACCCGGGACATCAGTCTGACAATCATCATCGGGTTTCCCAAGAACACCTACCGTAGGCACATACGGTCTAGCGGAACAAGACGTGACGCTCTCCACACGCGGCTACACTAAACATGGGGTTCGGCAAGGAGCATCCACCAAGTCTGCGCCATAAGAAATAGATCTGTAACTTCGTGGTCGAAACCACACCAACAGAGCCGCCGCTCGGTCGGTCCATCAATCATCATCTCAGTAGGTGCCCAACTGAGGAAAACATAGCCGGAACAACATCGACCCATCAATCATCATCGCCGGAACAACATCGGCGGCATCACCGACACAACATCGGTAGTCCAACAATACGTCCGGCACAACATCGGACGGGTCCAGACTGAAGTATGTCAGGTCATCAGGCTCCATGAGCCGCAAACACCAACTCCGTCGCTATAAAAGCAGGGCAGTGACCTTTGTAGCCATATAGGCCGGTAGTCACCTCACTCAACGACAGTTACGTGTCCGCACAACATCATACATTGGGATCCACGATCCCTCAGGCCTGCTACTCTACAATGAGTTCATCAATCCATCACATCAAGTCACGATCCAAAGACGGAGGTGACACGTCCCGAACACCCACACTCTTCCACACGACGGTCCCTGGGCAGGCACGCGTAACGCGCCCACCTCCACCTCCCGGCTCACGCACAAGGCGAGGACACGGGTTTCCGTAGACAGAGTTGGCATCCCAAAAGGACCAGGAATTCTGTTCTGTGCACAAACGGTCGACCGTCCCCAAAAAGGTTCGGTCGACAGAAAGTCTGCAACGGTCGAACTCTCTACGCAAAACCTAAGTCCCAACGGTCGACCGAAACGTGGTCAAAATCCGGAGTCTAGTCAAAATCAATCAATACTAACGGTCGACCGACTCAGGGGTCCCGGTCGACTGAAAACTATCATGGCATCCTAGCAGTTCTAAGTCATCAATGATCGAACGAATATAAAGAAACGGTCGAACAAGCATGCATCAAATCCAGTACACTTAAATTCCGGTCGAACGAACACAAGGAACCGGTCGACCGAAATACAACAGGCAACCCCGACCCACCAGCACAATGCACTACCGGTCGACCGCCACTAGGCATCGTTCGACCAGTGTTGGTTAAAGTCGAGCAAAATACACTACATCGGTCAACCGCCCGAAGGGACCCGGTCGACCAGTGGTCGTCTGTAACCTTGCACAAGCCAAGGATTTACGCCGTTCTTGTCGCCGGAGAGGTCTCCGACCTCTCCCGACCGACCAACACTTCACCCACACATGAGTGAGCAACAATATCACACTAAAAAGCCGACATACCTCAAGAAAACGACGAAACCGTCGGAGCCTCGCTCACGCAACGTCGTCTCCGGGACCTCATCACGCGTCCACCCCGCACGCCTACTCCACCGGAGTCGTCTCCTCCGTCGCTGCTCGCCAGACCAAGAAAAGGAAGAGAGTGAAAGAGAGCAAGTGAGAGAGAGAGAGAGAGATTTCAGCTATAAACCCAACAAAACTCTCTCCACGTCTACTGTACCCGTCCCCTACACTACACCCCCATCACCTCATCTCCTCCAACTTCCCATGCATAACACTGTGCACGCCTCTTCCCCATGCTAAACCTTCTCCTTAATCACCATTAACTCCTAATCGGGTTTCAGGACATAACAATTATTTTTATAAACTTATAATGAATATTTGATGTTAGAGTTTGTTATTATTATTTAGTTCGTGTTTTCAATGTTTTATAATGAATGTTATTAGGAAAAAAAGGGTGAGTGATTATTATTTCTCAAAATTTGTTTTATTTTGTTTTCTTTGGAAAAATCTAAAAAGTTAAAGAAAAACCCGTCAAACCCGTCCCGCCCCGCTTACAATCATACTTGGTCTCTTACCAAAATTTATGATACCTGTACTGATGTCATAACGTTGATAATAGGAGTTATTAAGCTCAATAGCACATAAATGTTCACATTTTTGAAGTCGTTAAAAAGTTGTCCTCGTTGATAGCATTTCTTCGTCCATACAAGATATTGACGAAAGTGGAGAATCTTATGCATTTTGAGCGAAATAGCTTCACAACCTAAGCTGATAAGAAAGATGAAAACTAGATTTTAATAAACTAGATTTATTTTTGCTTGCTGAAAATAAAAAAGTATAACATTGTTTATATAAAAACGGATTTGTCTACCATGAAAATAATTAATAAGAAAAATAACAAAATAAGGAAACTTTCTAATGAACATCTTTATATATTTGACGTCAACATATCAATTTAAATTAAAAATCTATTAGGAAATAAATAAACTATGATACCGTAGAAAATATTATATGGTTTGATAATTTGATTGCATATTGCATAACCACCTGCCAATCTCATATTTGGAATAATATTGTGCTCCAAACTTGGTTGCTTAATATTTTTTAGGAGGTTAGCCATCAACTTTATTATTTCAAATGAGTACATGCAATCCATGCCGTCTCGGACTTTCCTTGTTTAGCAGTTGAGCCAATAATTGAACAAAAAGCAATTGTGCAACTGTTAAGCAATTTTAACGTGGAATGCTAGTAGGACAGAGTGTTCAAGTTGTCTTAATCTTTTTCTTCAACGCATTACCATCAATCATGTTTCCCCTACACCATCATTGTGCAGCATCTCATGCTCTGCTTGAAGCACATAACTTAGAAAGATATTGCTGTTTCTAATCAACGAAATTAACTAATCTTGAGACATGAGTAGTGTGGGGATTCACGAATCAGTACACTACTATAATAATAACGCAACTGTCTGTGTTTTAAAACATTCATTATGTTCTACTTGGTCATATACCATTCATTGGTGTACGATAAAGGTTCAAATCCCACTCCCGCACCGACGTTGGTAGGATGAATCTATAATCTCCATTAATGATAAAAATTAATCTCTACCGCTTGTAAAAAAAACTTTTTGCATGTGGCAATACATTTGGTAGTTTGTAAAACGGATATCGTCGACACACCTAAAAGGCTCAAACGAATTGAGAACTTACTATCTAGCTTAATTAGGAAAACTCGGTCAAACGACCATCGATAATCACTTACCAAGTCAAACGCAGAGAAAAGGGACTTACCCGTTACCATCGAAAAGAGTCTGCCTTCTGTTGGATTATTGAGTTTGGGCTAGGCCCATGAATAGCTCAATTGAAGAAATCTAATGTTGAGATGAAGATGAGAACTATTGCCCCATGTGCCATGTGCTCACCTCACTTTTAATCCCACATTGGTGAAACTAACAAGTTGAAGGATGTTGATAAACATACTATTCACTTGTCACTTTGTAGGTGGAAAGAGAGGAGGAGGAAATTCTTCACACACGCGCGCGCCCGTCCCGTTCCGGTCCGGGGCGTGGCAACGGGGGATTTGGGGGAAATTAGAGGCTTTAGCCTCAGGGTGATGGGTGTATTTATTTTTGGACCTCAAGATAATTGTTTTTGCAATTAAGTCCTTGACGGTTACAAGAATAAATACATATATATATCATGACGGTTTTCTCCTAAATACACACGTCTTATTTCCCATCATCTCTCTACGAAAATCGTCCCTCTCCGGCGATTTCCTCTCTCCGAATCCAAAGTTGTTCAACGCCCGATTCTTGAGAGGTTCCGCGCTGTTTTGGTGGTCCGTCGACTCCGGTGTGCGCCTGATCGACGGTGCGACCGTTCTATCCTGGGAGAAAACCGGCAGACCATCAAATGCACTAGTATGTGGGCCGATATTTTCTCTGAGGCAAGTCGCCTTCCGACGGCTCGGTCTTTGAGGTCCTCTCTAATCACTATTCCTTTTCTTGTTTTCCTTTACATGTTTTTGTATGTTGGCTTTATATGGATCCTTATGGAATATTTATTCGACATATGTAACCCGCTGTATTACATAATCATATTTGTAATTGTATCAACAATCTCAGAGAAAACATTGTTAATTATGTCGTCTAATAATTCGTTTGCGCCAAAAGTGGACATGTCAGGCATGCTGGAAAAATTTTCCGGGCAGAATTTCAAACGTTGGCAACAACGTATGAAGATATGGTTGACTACTATTGGGTTAGTTGATGTAATTGAAAAGATTTTCCCACTTTCTGAAACTGAAGATCCCAAAATCAAAGCAGCACAAGAACTGTGGCTAGAGAAGGACAAATTATGTCGAGGTTGCATTCTGTTGGCTCTGTCCAACGTGCTCTTCGATGTTTATAGTTCGTCCTCCTCTGCTTCTGTGATTGCAAATGATTTATGGGATGAGTTGGATAAAAAATATAATACTGAGGACTTAGGTCATGAAAAGTATTATGTTGGAAAATTTCTTAAGTTTCAAATGGTGGAAAGCAAGTCAGTTACTGAACAGGCTCATCAGTTTATGATTCTAATCCATGGCTTAAAAGAGACTGACATGAAGCTTCCTGAGAAGTTTCTGGTAATGTCAATTATTGAGAAGTTCCTTCGATCATGGGAGGACTTCGGGATGTCTCTAAAGCATAGGAGAGGAAAACTAACTATGGATGACCTCATGGTTGCTATTGCAATCGAGGAGGAACATCGGGGTGAAAAACTAGTGATGCCTGTAGAGTTCCAACCAAAGGCAAACATATTAATTGGATCCTCATCTAAGTCACATTTTAAAGGAAAACCACAACCTATTAATAAGACTAAACCCAATGTCAAAATCCAGAAAAGGCCAACAAACAAACCATGTTGGAATTGTGGACAGGTTGGGCACTGGGCTAAGGATTGTCCATCCAAGAAAGCCAAACGCCAACAAGGTACCACTGAATCGACTCCACAGGTCAATGTATTGACTGAGGTGGATGAGACCAACAGTAAGTTTGTTTCTGTTAATCCTCAAGTTTTTTCCATTTATGAACCACGTGAGTGGTTGGTTGACACTGGGGCTAATGTGCATGTATGTGCTGACAATTCCATGTTTGTCTCTTACCAGCCTGTTGATCGTAGATCTGTGGCGATGACCAATGGGAATGTTGCAAAGGTGCTTGGAATTGGACGTATCGACTTGAAGTTACCTTCAGGACGAGTTCTTTCACTGCACAGGACGCATCATGTGCCTGCTGTTCGTCACAATATTATTAGTGGTCCGTGTCTGGTAGTTGAGGGTTATGAAGTAACATTTAAATGTAACAAAGTTGTGATTACTCTTTCTGGTACTTTTATTGGCAATGGGTACTTGTCTTGTGGTGCTTTTTTAATTCATGTTGAACCTGATTTTTATAATCGCAATGTTATTTCTGTTAAAGATGTGTCTTCTCCTGTTGTTTATTCCATTGAATCTGGTGATGTTTGGCATAAACGTTTAGGACATGTGAATTATCAATGTTTGAAAAGAATGATGAATTTAAATATGATTCCTAAGTATGCTATTGAGAATAAAAAATGTCAAGTGTGTGTACAAGCTAAACAACCGAAAAGATCGTTTCATTCTGTGACTAGAAATACTAGTATTTTAGATTTAGTACACACTGATACTTGTGAATTCAATGACATATTAACTAAGGATAAAAAGAAATATTTTATCACTTTCATTGATGATAGTTCAAAGTATTGCTATGTTTATCTTTTGAAAAGTAAAGATGAAGCGTTATTTAAGTTTCTTATCTTTAAGAATGAAGCAGAGACACAAACTGAAAAGAAACTTAAGAGGTTGAGATCTGATAGAGGTGGTGAATATACGTCCAACCTGTTCGAACAAGTGTGTCAGGATTCTGGCATAGTTCATGAGGTGACGGCGCCGTATTCTCCACGATCTAACGGAATTGCTGAACGAAAAATAGAACATTATCTAATATGATTAATGCATTATTAGAGAGTTCAGGATTACCCAAATATATGTGGGGAGAAGTTTTGAATATGTCTTGCCATATTCTGAATAAAGTTCCTCACAAACATAAGGAGGATAGTCCATTCGAACTCTGGTGTGGTCGAAAACCTAGCCTTAAATATCTTAAAGTTTGGGGTTGTCTTGCAAAAGTGTTAATCCTTGAACATAAGAGGAAAAAGCTTGGTCCCAAGACTGTTGATGCAATATTTATCGGATATGTGATTAATAGCTATGCGTACAGATTTTTGGTAATCAAGTCCGAGATATCTGGCATAGATGTTAACACAATTGTTGAACTTCGTGATGCCATATTTTTTGAGGATGTATTTCCCATGAAATCTAGAGTTCCTCAACAAGTTTCTTCTTCAGTTGATCCCTCTACGTCTGGTTCCATCCACGAGCATGTGGAAATGATGACAAATGTGGGGGCAGATTTGTCTATTGCCGATTTTGAGTCTTCTCAAACTCAAGTTGAAATTGAACCTAGAAAGAGCAAACGTTCTCGAATTGCCAAGGATTTGGGAAGTGATTTTATCACATTCCACATTGAGGGTGATCCTAACACTTTCAAGGATGTTGTGGCTTCATCTGAAGCAAAGCATTGGAAAGATGCAGTTAAGGTCGAGATGGACTCTATTGTCTCTAATGGGACATGGGAGTTGGTAAATCTTCCTCCAGGTTGTTCAACGATCAGTTGTAAATGGATATTTAAAAAGAAATTAAAACCAGATGGTTCCATCGATAAGTATAAAGCCAGATTAGTTGCCAATGGGTTTAAACAAAAGGACGGAATAGACTATTTCGATACCTATTCTCCAGTGTCTCGTATGACTACTATCTGAGTGCTCTTAGCATTGGCGTCCGTATATGATTTTACAATTCATCAAATGGATGTAAAAATTGCTTTTCTTCATGGTGACCTTGAAGAAGAAATTTATATGGACCAACCTGAAGGATTTGTAGCTTCTGGAAACGAGAACAAAGTTTGTAAACTTAAATCTCTTTATGGACTTAAACAAGCCCCAAAGCTTGGCATGAGAAATTTGACAAAATTATATTATCATTTGGATTCCAGGTTATTGATTCTGATAAATGTGTCTATTGCAAAGTTCAAAGTAATGCATGTATTGCATTGTGTTTATATGTTGATGACATTTTACTGTTTGGCTCTAATTTGAATATAATACATGAAACTAAGTCCTTCTTGTGTACTAAGTTTGAGATGAAAGATATGGGTGTTGCAAATGTGATCTTGGGTATCAAACTGACTAGGTCAGTTGATGATATTTCCATATCTCAATCTCACTATGTTGAGAAGATTCTTGAGAGATTTGGCTATACGAATTGTAGATCTGTGAAAACCCCATATGATTCATCAAAACCTTTGTACAAGAACAAGAGTGGTGTTCCAGTTTCACAACTTAGATATTCTCAGATTATAGGTATCTTGATGTATCTTGCAAATTGCACACGACTAGATATTTCATTCTCGGTGAGCAAACTTAGTAGATACACAAGTTGTCCTGATCGTACTCATTGGGAGGCTTTGGATAGAGTACTTAAGTACTTGAAGGGTACTTCTACTCTTGGGCTGCATTATGGGAAATTCCCAGCTGTACTAGAAGGGTACAATGATGCAAGCTGGATAGCCAAAAATTCTGAGAGTAACGGTGTTACAGGGTATGTTTTTACTCTGGGTGGAGGCGCAGTCTCCTGGAGGTCTACAAAACAGACCATATTGTCTCGATCTACATTTGAGGTTGAACTTTGTGCTTTGGATACAAGTGGAATGAAAGCTGAATGGCTGAAATGACTCCTTTCTGAATTGGCAATGACTAGCAAACCAGTTCCTGCAATATCTGTGCATTGTGATAGTATGACTACTATTGCAAAGTTAAGAAGCTCAAAGTATAACCACAAACAAAGGAGACACATCCAAGTCAGACTGAAGTCTGTAAGGGAATTGATCTCGGAAAGGGTGATAGCTGTTGATTTTGTTGGTACCAAAGACAATACAGCTGATCCTTTCACCAAAGGACTTGATCTAGCTCAAGTTCTGAAATCCAAGTTGGGGATGTGACTGAAATCCATTACATGACTCATCTAGAATGACAACCCAACCAATTTGAGTGGAGATCCCACGAAGTTGGTTCAATGCGGTAATAACAAGTTCTTGAGTGAGTCAAGTGCAACTCATTGGTGATACATTGTAGGTCATACATTGTATCTGTGTCAATACCCCAAAGAATGGATATGTTGCTGAAACTGCAAGTTTAGTAAGAGTGTAGACTCTGAATGAGTTCAAGTCTTTGAGACAAGATGTTAGCAGTGCATCTTTGGAGAAGCCCAACTATGTGAATGCAATTGTGTGGCCGCAATTAGAGGAATGAGGGTCATTCCTTGAAAGCATTCATGAAACAGGATACGGATGCATGGCTGTAAAACATCAACCCTGTAGATTGCAGCATAACCTGCTTAGTGTTGTTCTCAATGGACATCTCCACACAAAAGGTTCAAGTTCAAGACTTCGTTTCACTTAGTTCCTGTGGGGATAAAGTTGAAGGACTCAGGTCGTGGTTCAAACCCGAAAGGTACCATTACTGAAAGCACTAGGCTGCAAGGTTTGGTCGCTCGATCAACAATGGATTTATAGGGGATTGTTGGATTATTGAGTTTGGGCTAGGCCCATGAATAGCTCAATTGAAGAAATCCAATGTTGAGATGAAGATGAGAACTATTGCCCCATGTGCCATGTGCTCACCCTACTTTTAGTCACACATTGGTGAAACTAACAAGTTGAAGGATGTTGATAAACATACTATTCACTTGTCACTTTGTAGGTGGAAAGAGAGGATGAGAGAATTCTCCACACACGCGCGCGCCCGTCCCGTCCCGTCCCAGTCCGTGGCGGGGTGTGGCGAGGCGTGGCGTGGCAGCGGGGGATTTGGGGGAAATTAGAGGCTTTAGCCTCAGGGTGATGGGTGTATTTATTTTTGGAACTCAAGATAATTGTTTTTGCAATTAAGTCCTTGACGGTTACAGGAATAAATACATATATATATCATGACGGTTTCCTCCTGAATACACACGTCTTATTTCCCATCATCTCTCTACGAAAACCGTCCATCTCCGGCGATTTTCTCTCTCCGAATCCAAAGTTGTTCAACGCCCGATTCTTGCGAGGTTCCGCGCTGTTTTGGTGGTCCGTCGACTCCGGTGTGCGCCTGATCGACGGTGCGACCGTTCTATCCTGGGAGAAAACCGACAGACCATCAAACGCACTGGTATGTGTGCCGATATTTTCTCTGAGGCAAGTCGCCTTCCGACGTCTCGGTCTTTGAGATCCTCTCTAATCACTATTCATTTTCTTGTTTTCCTTTACATATTTTTGTATGTTGGCTTTATCTGGATCCTTATGGAATATTTATTCGACATATGTAAACTACTGTATTACATAATCATATTTGTAATTGTATCAACACCTTCCCCCATCAACAACTACTATACTTTTACAAAAACATTTTAATTTGTTCTAATCAAGCTATCAGATCTTCCATTTTCAGTTTGAATAAAATTTTGCTACTCCGTATCTGGTAGCATCCTTTAGGAGAGGTCCCTGCTACTTGATTACAGTCTGAGGATATTTAATGTAATCAAGTAGCAAGGACCTCTCCTAAAGGATGCTACCAGATACGGAGTAGCAAAATTTTATTCAAACTGAAAATGGAAGATCTGATAACAAATTAAAATGTTTTTTGTAAAAGTATAGCGGTTGTTGATGGGGGAAGGTGTTGATACAATTACAAATATGATTATGTAATACAGTAGGTTACATATGTCGAATAAATATTCCATAAGGATCCAGATAAAGCCATGATACTCATTAGATACTCATCTAAAATATACTCATTAGATAATTTTGACAACCATTTAACATCAATATGAACAAACACATGCTACTTAAAAATATAAAGCCACTTAAGGGAATAAGCAGTAGAAGAATTATCGGTACTCGTCTAAAAAGAAGAAATTTATATGGGCTTTGAGTTTCTGTCCTGTTCACAGACAGATTGAAATTTAATCTACCAGGGCATTTCTGAAAAGATAGTGCTTCACATTGCATAAATGGCACGGAATGTCAGCTGAATTAGTAGAGCCACAGAAAAATTGTTCCAGCAATCATCACAGAATGAATTATCCATCATCGAATCGACTTCTGAATTAAAAGGCTAAAGAAATATTGAGGATTTTTATTTGCATGTTTCATGTCCTATTTAAAAATCTCGAACTCGCGCAAGGATTGAGCCTCCACATAAACATTGCAGCTCTAATAAAAATGGAAGTAAGAAATTAAGAAACGAACCAACACTACCCAGTTTCGCTTGATCACAAACAATTATTATCATCGGAACTAGTTAGCTTGATTTGAATTTCAGTTAACTACCAAAGGAATTTCAGACAAACAAAAGAGAAAAGTGAACATGCTGCAAAAGAATCAATTACCGGAAAGGTAGATCCAATGCTTTTGATTGAAAGAATTAAAACATCAAACAAAATTAATTTACTTCTGCTAAAATCAAATGAACAGAACAAACTATGAAAGAGACGATCGAGTACAAACCCCAACCACTTGCTCATCCTTATTCAACACCAAATCCGATCCATCCTTCTTCTGCTTGTCTTTCTCCACACCCTTCGACTCCGGATTCTTCGATTTACCTGAAGACCCAGCATCTGAAAACACTCTTCTTGCATTCCTTGATAGCCTAACGGCAACCACGGCTTGATTGCTGCTCCTATCCTCCACTGGGAACAAATCTGAACCCAAATGCACCTCACAACTCTCCATAACCCTGGGCTGATTTGTCTCCGCCTCAACAACCGAACACGGATTTCCAACCGTAAGCCCATTCCAAGCCTTGGAACGGGCAAACTTGGTCAAAAAGTTCAACCTCTCGGCCACCTCCTCCATCGAAGGCCTCCGGTCTCTGGTCCCCCTCACACAACTCGCCGCCAACCCCAGCAGCTGCCGTCTCACAACCGCGTCGCCAGGAGGCGGAATCCTGGGATCGAAAAGCGCGGAAATCCTCCCCTTCCGCATAACCGGGACAGCCCACTCCAAAATCGAGGGCGGCGAGTGCGCGACATCCATAGCCTTCCGTCCGCTAATAATCTCCAAAAGAAGAATCCCAAAACTAAAAACATCCGTCTTCGTGCTCAAATTCTCGGGCGTAACGTAGCCGGGGTCCAAGTAACCAAGCGTCCCAGCGGGCGGGGTAGGCGGGAGCGAAGTCCCGGAACCAAACTCCCCGTCACAAAACACAGCGAGACCGAAATCCGAAAGCCTAGCATTATGCGCGTCGTCAAGAAGAACATTCGCCGACTTAACATCCCGATGCACGAGCGGAGGGCTCAACGAGTGCAACGCCTGCAGCGCCTTGGCAGTCTGCAACGCAATCCGAAGCCTCCGGGGCCAACCCGGAGGCCGACCGGTGGAATGCAGCACCTCGAAAAGCGTCCCATTCGGCATGTACTCAGTCACTAACAATCTTTCCTTTTGGAAGAAGACAGTAGTTCTGTTACCACCGTTTTCGTGACTTTCGCAAATTTGATTTCGAGCTCGTGATTCGGCGGTGAAGCCCAAGAGGTTGACGATGCGGGGGTGGTAGAAGCGGGCGAGGATACGTATCTCGTTGTCGAGGGAGGAGAGCGGGGAGGAGGAGGGGACGAGTCGGACGGGGGTGTGGAGGTGGCGGACGCGGGAGGGGCGTTTGACGGCGACGGGTTTGCCGGAGGGGAGGCGAGCGAGGTGGACAGAGCCGTGGCTGCCTCGGCCGAGGAGGGAGGACTCGGAGAAGTGGGAGGTGGCCGACTCGAGCTCCTCGTGGGTGAAGATGCGTATGCGGCGAGGAGAGGATGGGTGGTGCTTGTTGGAGATGGATTGGCAAGTTGTTGTGGAGGAGTCGGCTCGGCAGGAGAGGTACCCCATTTTGGTTTGGAATTGGATCTTGTGAGGGGGATGGGGGAGGGGAAGGAATCCAATCACGGAGGGAAGGTAGTGCCGTGGTGGTGGGAGTGTGGGTCCACTGGAATTTTTGGATTTTGATATTTCCGTGGAGTTTGTGCCCTTTGGATTTATTTAAATTTAAACAACCAAAAGTTTGGGAATTTTATGGGTTTGATCCATCAGTATTTTCAGATTGGTGCTCCGTATTATATTAAAGGTCACTCACTCAATCTCGGATTCTTGTTTGCGGTTGCGTTTTGAGGTTTGCTCCATTGGTAATGTTAAACTTTAGATTTTTGCTTTCAAACGGTCTTTTAAGATTTAGAGATTTGTAAGACACGTGAAACAAAAATTTGCATAAAACCAAAATTCTACTCCTACAGTGACGGGGTTTCTTTTTGCTTATGTTTTAGCTCAAAACCCCGGTCAGCTCCTTGCTAAATCTCCCTCGTTAGCAATGGACAAAACCCTAAGAGTAGCCTTGCAAGAAACCCCAACTCAGTGTTCACTCAAACGCACCCAAGAATGGAACAATCCACGTTTTGTATTTCTTTACACAAACATACAAACGTACAAGTCTCTCAGATTGGTTGGTTGTGACAACTCCACAACTCAACACCCCTATATATAGGTCTCAACCTATAGCTATTTCCTCCAAGAGGCATTCAAGTGCCCACTTGAATGCCTCCATCAACTCAGATCTAAAGGCGCATGGAGAGCCAGGAAAGTTTCCTTGTTTGTACCAACGAACCAGCAAACTTTCTTTATGTGTCGCGTCCCCTCAGATACTTGCATTCTTTGCACCAACGAGCCAGGTAGCTTTCTTTATCTGCTCGTTTGTTGGATGCACCTCACGTGCTAAGCTCCCAACATGCCATGTTTGCTTGACTTGGCCACGTCCCTGATCCGAAAGATCCGCCTGGATCCTAGTAAGCTCACTTGCTCAACCCGTTTGTGTCCAAACCTCCTGCTTGTGTCCACGGGCCCGTGTGACCCAATGCATTCTCCTGAACACCCCTCCTTTGGCTAAGTCCAGGGAACGATTGGCGTCACAAGGCCATAGCAACCTTAAGGGTGTAACAAGTCTCCCCCACCCGTTTCCTTCGTCGTCCTCGACGAAGACGTGGTTTGTCCCTCCAAGTATGCTTGAACTAAGCTCTCGTACTGCCAGAGGGTTATGTCTCGTTCCCAAGTATTCTCGGTCGATGGAAGCCCCTTCCATTTGACGAGATAGTAGATGTTCTGATTCCTCCTACTGCCCCCTTCTTCTTCCTATCCAAGATGGCCTATGCCTCCTTGGTGAAGGTGGTGCCCGAGTAGGGATTGACCTTAAGGGGCTCTCTTGGTCTTTGATTGACATCATTTCATGCTTATATTTGTATCTTATATCGATTATCCTTCACCTAAACAATGCTATGTTACGAGTTTTATGTTTAGTTTTCAGGAGTAAATAGGTTTGAAGAGATGAAGCATAAAAGAACCCAAAAGCTGGGAAAAAGGACTGAATTGTGAGATCTGGGGACTAAGATGCAAGGGAGAAGGACCTGAATGTAAGACAGAAGGACCTAATAGCGAAACAGAATACTCCACACCATCATGGGGAGTATTTTAGCAATTCGATTCGGGTCGGAGCTCCAACAAACCAAGTGAATGCATCCAAGACCAGTAAATATACCAAGAAAAGCCCACAACAAAAATGAGCCGGATCTGAACCATATAGACCGCCAATTGGCGGTCCATTTTGGCCCAAATCCGCTAAAATGTCTCCAGCACATGTATTAGAGGATGTTTAGGCTATTTTTGGTATCTGTTTAGTCCCACATCGGGGGATTGTCCCAGTTTGCCTTTTTCCATGGCTATAAATAGAACTCTTCACCTTCCATTGTAATCACTCCATATTGTGAGTGGTTATTCTTCCTGCTAGAAGTGAGGCCTTGAGGCACACACTAAAGTAGGAGGATGCTACTTGAAATGTGAGTCATTTGTTAATAAAAGTTTCTTTATTATGTTGTTTGTTTCATATTTCTTGCTTTACTTTGCTTAATTTCTTTTCATTAGTTTTAGTAGCTTAGTTTATATGCTTTCCTTGCTTAGTTTAATAATTAGTGTAATGTGTAGTGAGTAGTTCCATCCCCTTTGGGGGGTGGAGTAGATGTTCATACATGCATTAGAGAATGGAATGAATGCTTTATTTACAATGTGTTGATAAAACATGAATGCATGCTTGCTTGTTTAGGATAGAATTTATAACTTGATGAGTTTTGCCAAAATGATTAGACACCTCTCATGCTTGTTTAGGTTCTGAAATAAACAACTTGTATATGTAAATGTTAATCAACTAGGATGGTGAATGGATTGATAGGTTTTGCCATAACATTTAGACACTTCCTATGCATGATAACAGCATCTCTATTTGTGCTTAAAGAATGTGTTCAACACCCACCTCTTTGCTTGTGTGCACTCACTCCACCCCGTAGGGGTTTTCCCATATCTGTATTCCAGCATTCTTCTTTTGTTCTTAGCTTAGTTGTCATTTCATTGTTTGTTTCTTTCGTTCGCATTTCATACCTCTTAGCGTAGTTTAGTGTAGAGTAGCATAATCAATCTTTCTCCCCCAATTTTTGCCACTTGATTTCTGATAAACAAGAGGATGCTCACCTCCCTGAGGACGACCCGTACTTGCCACCGCTTCATCGCGGCCGTGCACTTGCGGTTTAATTAAAACGTTCAACAAGTTTTTGGCGCCGTTGCCGAGGAGGTGTCAGTCCCTGGGTGCCCAGCCCAGCGCAAGTCGCGAGTCTCCTTCATGAGCTCCCGCCTAAGTCCGCCAAGCTTAGGTACGAAGGGTCGTCGTCCCTTGGCATAGAGGATCCCATCCTCGAACCAGTAGCACCTCGTGATCCCATCCTCGATCTGCTTCTTGATTCTGATGCATTCAGAGTCTTGCTCAGTTTGGCCCCTCAGCTTTGTGAGCATGTCGCCTTCTATGCTGGTGATGGAAGAAATGCGACCTGTCTCCTCACAGACCATGCGGCTCAAGGCGTTCGCTACCTGGTTGATGCGCCCCGGCTTGTACTTGAGTTCGTAGTCCAACTAAGCCAAGTAATATTGCCACCTCGCTTGCTTTGGGCTTAGCTTCTTCATGGTTTCCCAACAGTTAGTCGCAACGTTGTCTGTCCATACTACGAACTTTGTCCAAAGTAGGTATACCCGCCAAGTGCGTAGGCAATGTACAACGGCCGTCATTTCCTGTTAATGCACAGAGTAGCGATTCTCTGTTGCATTAAGCTTGCGACTTTCGTAAGCGATTGGGTGCCCATTTTGGGTAAGCACCCTTCCGATTGCAAAGTCTGAGGCATCGGTGAAGACTTCGAATGCCAAATTCTAGTCTGGTAACTTGAGAACAAGTGTAGTTGTCACCACCCGCCTCAGTTCATCGAATGCCTCCTGGCATTGCGGTTCCCATGCCCACTGCCGATCTTTCTTCAATAGGTCGGTGAGTGGTGCGGCAATCCTTGAGTAGCTCTTGACGAATTTGCGGTAGTAGTTCGTCAACCCAAGGAAAGACCTTAGTTCTGCCACCTTCTTCGGTACTGGCCATTGCTCGATGGCCTCGATCTTCTTTGGGTCCATGCACACCTCCCCTCTTCCTATGATGTGCCCCAGAAAAGAGATCTCCTTCTGACCGAAGGCGCATTTCTCAGGCTTCAAGAATAGCCTGTGTTGCCGCAACTTGTTGAACGCCAATCTGAGATGTCGCTCATGCGTCTCCAAGTCCCTACTATAAACAACAATGCCGTCCAAATATACTACAACAAAGTCATCTATGTAGTCGCTAAAGACATGATTCATTAAGTTACAAAAAGTTGCTAGTGCATTTGTCAAGCCAAATGGCATGACTAAAAACTCATAAGACCCATAGCGAGTGACACAGGCAGTCTTGGGTACGTCCTCCTCTGCAATCCAGACCTGGTAGTAACCACTCCTCAAGTCCATCTTAGAGAAATACTGCGCTTGCCCAAGTTTATCGAACAAGTCCTCCACGTGTGGCACCGGGTACTTGTTCTTGATGGTCACCTTGTTCAGCGTGCGGTAGTCTATGCACAACCGCAAGCTTCTGTCCTTCTTCTTCTGAAAGATGACGGGTGCTCCATATGGGGCTTTGTTGGGTCGCAGCAGTCCAGCGGTTGGGGCCATGCGGTATGGGGCTTGGGCAGGTGGTCGAGCTCTGGGCATAAGCTCTATCTTGTGGTCCACAATTCGTTTTGGTGGTAGTTCCTTCGGTAGGGTGTTGGGCATGATGTCGCCGTAGAGTTTCAGTAGCGGCTGGATCTCATCAGGTGCCTCCTCCATATGGTCCTCGTCTGGTTCCACAAGAGCAGCTAGAAATGTCTCCTCCCCTTTTCGGGCGCCATCTTTGAGATTGCAAGGCTGAGAGTAGCCTCACGACCCCTTCCTCATCCACACCCTTGACGAAAAAAGGTGTGCCACCCCCAGTGACCATTATGCCTCCCAGATACGGCATTACGCCCACCTGTGCCTGCATAAAAAATTCCATACCTAAAATGACTTTGAAGTCATCGAGGGGCACGAACATGAAGTTGCTGGTACCGCTCTAGTCGCCAACTTCCAGGCACGCACGGGCCACCCCAGCAATCTTCCTTGCCTCCGAGTTAACCGCCTTGACGCGACTTCCATCTTTGGCAAGCTCCAACCCCAATGCCATTGCATCTGTCTCAGCGACAAAGTTATGCGTTGCCCCAGTGTCCACCATGGCTCGTACCTTGTGGCCGTTGATAGTAGCCTCCACGTGAAGCAGGTTGCAACCCCTTTTTCCTCGAAAACTCCTGATAGCATTCAAGAGTTTCAGTGGATTGACCCTTACCTCCTCTTGCTCCTCGACCACAAGTGCGTTTAGTTTCTCCTTCTTTGGGCATTCCTTAGCTCGGTGAGGACCATCGCATATGAAGCATCCCCCTGGCTTCTTGGTCCTACCTTTGTCCAGCTTTGGCCCCTCACTTTTCTCGGACTTGGGTTTGCCCTTTCCCGTGTCCTTACTCTTGTCCATGCCCTTCATCTCCTGTTGCCCCGTTGTCTTGTAGTCCACAAGGGCATCAGCGGCGATCATGGCGCTTTGGAGATCTTTGACGCCATGTTTCCGAAGCTCGGTCTGCGCCCATCCTTGCAGTCCGGCAATGAAGTTGTACAACTTTTCCTCTTCACTCATGGATTTGATATCCAACAACAAGGATGAGAAGTCCTTCACGTACTCGCGTACCGTGCTAGTGTGCTTGAGCCTCCTCAGCACATCACGAGCCATCCAGGCAGTGTTTGTTAGCAAGAACTGGGCACACAGTTCCTGGTCATGTCCTCCCATGCGGAGATGGTTGGCTGGGCGGGGTCGACGCTCCTCGATCGCCACCACAGCCCCAAGTGTTACCTTGTCAACCTCTTTTGTGGAGAGCGCTTTGAAGTATTCTTCCCAGTCCCAAAGGAAGTTCTCGAGCTCCTTACCATTCCTGGCTCCGTGGAAAACTTTGGGCTCGGGAACCTTTAGTCGCTTCTCACCCGTCTCGTCCTCACGCTCGCGCAAGGCGCGCTTGACAAACGCCATATCATCTACCAATGTCTCAAGCCTTAGAGTCATCTCCTCCTTGACCTCGCCCCAAGTTTCCTCAGTTATCACCCTCAAGACGAGCTCTTGGACGGTTGCCGCCTCCAAGACTCGAACCTTGCCCCCAAGGGTAACGAGACGCTCCGCCGTTCTCGTTTCCATCAGCTCTGATACCCGGCAGTGACGGGGTTTCTTTTTGCTTATGTTCTAGCTCAAAACCCCGGTCAGCTCCTAGCTAAACCTCCCTCGTTAGCTATGGACAAAACCCTAAGAGTAGCCTTGCATGAAGCCCCAACTCAGTGTTCACAAAAACACACCCAAGAATGGAGCAATCCCCGTTTTGTATTTCTCTACACAAACATACAAACGTACAAGTCTCTCAGATGGGTTGGTTGTGACAACTCCACAATTCAACGCCCCTATATATAGGTCTCAACCTGTAGCTATTTCCTCCAAGAGGCATTCAAGTGCCCACTTGAATGCCTCCATCTACTCAGATCTAAAGGCGCATGGAGAGCCAGGAAAGTTTCCTTGTTTGTACCAACGAACCAGCAAACTTTCTTTATGTGTCGCGTCCCCTCAGATACTTGCATTCTTTGCACCAACGAGCCAGGTAGCTTTCTTTATCTGCTCGTCTGTTGGATGCACCTCACATGCTAAGCTCCCAACATGCCATGTTTGCTTGACTTGGCCACGTCCCTGATCCGAAAGATTCGCCTGGATCCTAGTAAGCTCACTTGCTCAACCCGTTTGTGTCCAAGCCTCCTGCTTGTGTCCACGGGCCCGTGTGACCCAATGCATTCTCCTGAACACCCCTCCTTTGGCTAAGTTCAGGGAACCATTGGCGTCACAAGGCCATAGCAACCTTAAGGGTGTAACAAGTTTGTGCCCTTTGGATTTATTTAAATTTAAACAACCAAAAGTTTGGGAATTTTATGGGTTTGATCCATCCGTATTTTCAGATTGGTTCGCCGTATTATATTAATGGTCACTCACTTAATCTCAGATTCTTGTTTGCGGTTGCGTTTTGAGGTTTGCTCCATTGGTGATGTTAAACTTTAGATTTTTGCTTTCAAACGGTCTTTTAAGATTTAGAGATTTGTAAGACACGTGATTTTTTTTTGCTTGAAACCAAAACTCTACTCCAACCATGGTTATAAAACGAATGAGATATCATGTTTTTTTCCTGCTTTACCCTCTTAATTTATAATTGATAGAGAAGTTATCATATACATGGTTATTTACCCACAAGCTAAGTAATCTTTATTACCTTAATAAATTTAGGTATCTTGCTATATTAGTGATTGACTTCATTTCATGCTTATATTTGTATCTTGTATCCATTATCTTACACCTAAGCAATGCTACGTGACGAGTTTTATGTTTGAATTTCAGAAATAAATAGGTTTGAAGAGATGAAGCATAAAAGGACGCAAAAGTAGGAAAAAAGACTTAATTGTGAGACCTGGGCACTAAGATGCAAGCGAGAAGGACCTGAACGTAAGACCGAAGGACCAAAGAGCAAAATAGAAAACTCCACACCATCATGGGAGTATTTTGGCAATTCTATTCGGGTCGGAGCTTCAACAAGTGAAGTAGATGCATCAAAGACGAACAAAGACATCCAGAAAAGCCCAGAATAAAATCCAACGTGATCCGGACCATATAGACCGCCAATTGGCGGTCAGTTTTGGCCCAGACCCGCTAAGATTTTGGTGGGTCACGTATTAGTGTGTATTTAGTCCATTTCTGGTATTTGTTTAGTCCCACATCAGGGGATTGTCCCGGATTGCCTTTTTCTTTGGCTATAAATAGAACTCTTCACCTTCTATTGTAAACTACCCATTGCTTGGTGGCATTCTCTCTACTAAGGAGTAAGCCTTGAAGCAAAACTCAAGGTGGAGAAGAATGCTACATTCAATGTGAGTCATTGTTAATAAAATAATTGTTTTAGTTTCTTTTTAATCTTGTCTTTTAATTCTTGCATGTTTCTTTAGTTTATATTTTTTTCAATTAGCTTCTTTAATGTTCCTTTCTTGCTTAGTTGAATTTCTTTTCAGTAATATGTTTCATTTTGTTAATGTAGTTAGTGTAATGAGTAGTGAGTAGTTCCATCCCCATTTGGGGGTGGAGAAATATGTGATATGAAGTGTATTAGGTGTGTGTTATCTTAATCCCTTGAGCCTTATATGATTTCCATAACCATCTAATGAGATTTCACTCTTATTTTTGATATGCTAATGCTCTTGAATGAAGCTTAGCTTATGCTTAGATTAGTGGACCTATTTTATGGGGAATGATAAGGTGAGGATATGGATGGAATTAATATAGGAAACATGACTTGTAGTGTATGTGCTCTTGTTGCCTTGGCCTTGGTTAATGCATTGTATGTTTTAATGATATAGTCTTATCTTAATTCATGTGGAGGCATAGTAGGGTCTAGTCTTTATACATGAGTTCATTTAGCTTCATTCCAATTATTGTCTTGTATGTTTTAATGATGTAGTCTTATCTTATTTCATGTGGAAGCAAAGTTGGATTTAGTTTTATGATTTCATAAACTACATGTTGTAAGGAGCATAATTGAACACACACACACATCTTTATATTCACATTATTTCTGTACCCCCTATGGGGTTTAGTTTTATTGCTTATCTTCCATTTCATTTTTGCATCTTAGTGTAGTTTAGTGTAACCAACCTTTCTCTCATTTCTTTACCACTCGCGTTCGCACAAACCAAAAGTCGACACACCTCCCTGTGGATCGACTAGTATTTGCCACTGCTTCAACGTGGCCGTGCACTTGCGGTTTAATATAAAACGAATCAATCAAGTTTTTGGCGCCGTTGCCGGGGAGGTACTCTGTCCAGACTTTGGTTTGGACGATTCGAGTGGTTTTAATTTTTTGTTTTTAGGTTTTGTTTGTTTCAGGGGACCTTTGGATCAAGGGAGGCTATTGGACGAGTTGGAGCAGAAAAGCTTCATGAGGGACCTCCAATCAGCGGTCTGGGACCGCCAATTGGCGGCCTGGTAAGCTTTGCTTGCTCTCAGTTTTGTTCTGGTAGTTGTTTGCTTCGACATAGTTGTCTGGGAGCACAATTTGGCATGTTTTGACTTCTAGTTTGCTCCCAGATCATTAAACCAATCCCCATTAATCAACTTGTTCTTAAAATCCAAAGCAAAAGATTAGACATTCTTACTTGTTTAGGTCACGCATCATATACTTGACTTAGGCACGTAGTTGTCTTTTCTTTTAACTTTATTTTCAGTTGTTGAGCGCTGGAGTGAGGTACGCATTTCTTACACTCATTCATGCATCTTGTATGCCCATGCATTAGTTAGTAGGAATTGCATCAGGACAAGAGTGAGTTGAGCGTTTGATTGGAGCATTGATTGCTAGATTTAGGATCAAAACGCTACTAAGGAGGGGTTGTCCCGTAAAAGATAAGGTGGGGGATTTCATCACCTTTTCCTTCGCCCCAAAAATCACTCTTAATCAAGCCTTATCTAAAAGCAAGTAGACATTGGCCTTAGGATTTCGGACGCACTAGGAGAGTAATCTAGTTGAGACCGTTATGGCCTCATCGGCGTTGCCTATCTGGTTGATAGTAGGAGGTACTGGATCTCCGGATCTGGTATCACTTGCTAGGCATTGTGGTCTTCGTTGTAGGGAGGTGAGGCGTGTCGAGGCTAGTGACCTCGAAGTTAGGCGTCGTCTAGCCTAAGGACCCATTGCCTTACATTGTTTGAGTCGTGCTTTCTAGTTAGGCTTCTACCTGATCTCATAACCCATGCTAGATTTAGGGATTCCTCCCTTCTCCTCTGAGTCATTTTCTTCTCACCTTCTTCTACTTTATAGTCTCCTCCCCTTTACACTCTCTGGTAGCGTTTTAGGGTCGAGTCGAGCACTTTTTGCGAGTTTAGCCTTGTGGTGGTGAGAGTGGTCGACTCTAGAGTTGTCTGTTGAGATGGATGGTTACATGGGTGACCATCCATATCATTGTTGAGACCAGGACAATTCGTCCTGGTATTCCGAACCCATGCAACCTGGGGTGCCTCAGACAAACACCCTGTGTGGTTGGGATAATCTTAATTGTGTGACTGAGAATTCTTCATATAGGGGTAATATGAGAGAGGCACCGACTGCTAGACCACCATCTAGTTACGTTGGATCATATGTTGGTCATCAAACTGAGACATTACAAGAACCTTTGGCCTCTTTCATGCATGTGGTAGATGACATGAGTGCACCGGTGGCTCCAGTAGCCGTACCGTGTGACTGTTGTGGGTTGAGTGGTCATGTTATCGGGGAATGTCCTTATGTTGCCCCCTGAGCCTGAGTATGAGCACATATTTTCCCAAAATGCCCATTATGATCATTTCGCATCCACGTACAACCTGAGAGGGATGAATTCGTGGGAAGACAATTCTTATTCAAATTCTTATACATCATTTCCACCCCAGTATCCTCCTCCCGAATACCCAGAAGTCTACCAACACCCCACTCCAAATCATTGGACTCATTCTCAGCCCATCAACACCCAACCCCAAAATTTCTCAAATTTGGAGTTGGACCTCATAGTTGACCGCATACCTGATTCCTTGAGACAAACTTTCCTTACGTTCATGGAAACCACTCAACAGTCCATACAAAATATGGCACTGCAAGTGAGTCAAATGTCGCAGCAATTACGTGAACGTGAGGAGAGTAACTTTTCTGGTCAACATGAGGATTCATCTTTTGATATCGAACCACCACCACATCCACAAATTCAAAGCATAATCTTTCAAAGTCAAACTCCAAGTTAGTCTGAGGGACTTGGGGTTTCAATTCACGATCACCTAGTGGAGGATTCAATTGAAATTGAGAATAACATGGACCAGCTTCATTATGAGTCGGTACAGGATTGTGCCTTATCTTTTTGTCCCGTGGACCTTGAGCCACATGATCTTCATGTTATGCCTCTTAAGGACTCACCTCTGGTGGAGCAAGAGCTCCCTAGTACCCTCAATTTCAAGAAACCTGATGAGAGTTTGTCTCTCACTATTGTTCCTGATCATCTTGGAAATGATGGAACATCAAACAACTACATTGCTAATGACGGTATTAGGAGTTCCTTGGGGGATACCTTGGGTAAGAGACCCACTTTCTGCTCGCCTGGTGAGTCAGACATGCCTAACGAGGCTCTTGACCTCGTTCAAACCCACGAGCGTGTTGGTTGGAGAGTTTGGATTGACGATCATAACTTCAACACCGCAACGGGAGAAACTCTTCTTCCGTTGCCCCATATTTCCCAAACTCTTGAGAGGTTCAAGCTCTTTCAGTTTGATCCTTTGAATGAGACGCCTTTGCGTCCAATTCATGAACCTCTCCTTTCATCTTGTGCTCTTTGTGAGGGGGCCCAAACATGAGTAATCTGGCCCCACGTGGTGTCATGTTCCCTTTCCAAGTGCATTGATCCACTTTTGAGGTTCCCATTTGATGTCTTTTGACAAATGAACATGTGAACTTATGTTTGTACATAGTTATATTCAAAAAAAAGAAAAAAAAAGAAGAAGAAGTACAATAAATGACTCCTTCAGTGAGCGTCGATTGTTGTGGGCTTCAACCCTTGAGTATTTGGGCTCCATTGCTTTCTCGTATTTGTATCCCTTCTTTAACATCTCACAAGTTTTGAGGGAATTCGGGTTTGTATCCATCAACATAACCTTGAACTTCCTTTTGCGCTTCATATTGGTGAGATCTTTCCTTTTTCATGCATAAATCCATGTAGTATTTTGCTCGTATTCATTGAGGACAATGCATGAAGTAGGTGTGGGGGGTGTTTTTATGTGTGTACATAGTCGAGTCTTTTCCTTTGATTTTTGTTTTCTTTTGTGTGCATTATTAGGGTCATGTTAGTGTGCTGCATTTAATATCGATATATCTGCTTGCCATGATCCTTGGGTGACTTGTCTTATTTTGCTTGCCTAGTGCTTCAAAATTTTCACATTTCTTTCAAAATCTTCATGTGTTTGCGAAAGAAAATGTTTTGTGGGTTTTGTGTGTGTTTAGCATGTGCAAAACCGTTGAGAGGCAAAGTAAAAAGAAAGCTCACAAAATTGTCTTGAACTTGATGAAAAGTACAGTGGCTTTATGACTTATCTAGTCGTTAGGATGCACCCCAGTTTTCCCTCGGGTTTCAGTGCTCAAACATTTAAAGAAGTCCACCCTGAACCTAGTGAGTCAATAATTCGTGTCTATTAATTTAAGGAAGTTTGTTGTAGTCAAGGACCCTTGAAATCCTGTTGTGAGACATTAAGTGTAGGGGTTTTGGTTCATGTGTAGATAAGAAATAAGTGAGTAGGTGTTCTCTCTTCTCGCACGGCTCCTATCACTCGGGAAAGTAGGTCTGAGGGGACTTTGTGCCTGGTGCTTTCGAGTCATCTGACTTGGGATGCGCCGACCGAACTCTCGTTACACGGGTGGTAGGGATTGCCCTATGTGGAGATTTGGGGAAAGGTGTACGTGATAGTGTAAGTCCTCATGGGCAATGATGCATGAAACCTGAACCTGGGAGAATGAAGCTGCAACTAATAAAAAGAAAAAAAGAAAAACAAAAAAAAGAAAAAAGAAAAAAAAGAAAAAAAATGGTAATGCAAATAAGAACCTTAATGGACTTTACACTTTGTATCACTTGAGGATGTTGAGCTTGTCCATGTCTTTCACTTAATTCCTTATTTAACTTGCACAAATGATTCATTAGGCTAGGTGTGTGGACTAATTACCTATATAGAGTCGGCCCGTAGGATTACCGCGTCCAATGATCGACAAAATTTGTCCAACGAGTCGAGTGTCTAGATTGAATAATGCATCTTGTTCGGATTTTGTGGGTATATCCGCTGAAAACCCTCAGAAGACAACACTCCTCCTCCTTGACAACAAGGAGGTTTAACAGCTTGTTGCACGTGCTAAGTACAACCGTGATTCCTACGAAAGTGAGTTAGGATTTCTTGTTTCTCGTTTGCTTTTCTCTTTCTTTGTTTTGCTCGGGACTAGCAAAAACATAGGTGTGGGGGTATTTGATTGACTTCATTTCATGCTTATATTTGTATCTTATATCCATTATCTTACACCTAAGAAATGCTACATGACAAGTTTTATGTTTGAATTTCAGAAATAAATAGGTTTGAAGAGATGAAGCATAAAAGGACCCAAAAGTAGGAAAAAAGGACTTAATTGTGAGACCTGGGGACTAAGATACAAGGGAGAAGGACCTGAACGTAAGACCGAAGGACCAAAGAGCAAAATAGAAAACTCCACACCATCATGGGGAGTATTTTGGCAATTCTATTCGAGTCGGAGCTCCAACTAGTGAAGTAGATGCATCAAAGACGAACAAAGACATCCAGAAAAGCCCAGAATAAAATCCAGCGTGATCCGGACCATATAGACCGCCAATTGGCGGTCTGTTTTGGCCCAAACCCGCTAAGATTTTGGTGGGTCACGTATTAGTGTGTATTGAGTCCATTTCTGGTATTTGTTTAGTCCTACATCAGGGGATTGTCCCGGATTGCCTTTTTCTTTGGCTATAAATAGAACTCTTCACCTTCTATTGTAAACTACCCATTGCTTGGTGGCATTCTCTCTACTAAGGAGTAAGTCTTGAAGCAAAACGCAAGGTGAAGAAGAATGCTACATTCAATGTGAGTCATTGTTAATAAAATAATTGTTTTAGTTTCTTTTTAATCTTGTCTTTTAATTCTTGCATGTTTCTTTAGTTTATGTTTCTTTCAATTAGCTTCTTTAATGTTCCTTTCTTGCTTAGTTGAATTTCTTTTCAGTAATATATTTCATTTTGTTAATGTAGTTAGTGTAATGAGTAGTGAGTAGTTCCATCCCCATTTGGGGGTGGAGAAATATGTGATATGATAATGTAGTGTACTAGGTGTGTGTTATCTTAATACATTGATCCTTATATGATTTCCATAACCATCTAATGAGATTTCACTCTTATTTTTGATATGCTAATGCTCTTGAATGAAGCTTAGCTTATGCTTAGATTAGTGGACCTATTTTATGGGGAATGATAAGGTGAGGATATGGATGGAATTAATATAGGAAACATGACTTGTAGTATATGTGCTCTTGTTGCCTTGGCCTTGGTTAATGCATTGTATGTTTTAATGATATAGTCTTATCTTAATTCATGTGGAGGCATAGTAGGGTCTAGTCTTTATACATGAGTTCATTTAGCTTCATTCCAATTATTGTCTTGTATGTTTTAATGATGTAATCTTATCTTATTTCATGTGGAGGCAAAGTTGGATTTTTTTATGATTTCATGCACTACATGTTGTGAGGAGCATAATTGAACACACACACACACATCTTTATATTCACATTATTTCTCTACCCCCTATGGGGTTTAGTTTTATTGTTTATCTTCCATTTCATTTTTGCATCTTAGTGTAGTTTAGTGTAACCAACCTTTCTCTCATTTCTTTACCACTCGCCTTTGCACAAACCAAAAGTCGACACACCTCCCTGTGGATCGACCCGTATTTGTCACCACTTCAACACGGTCGTGCACTTGCGGTTTAATATAAAACGAATCAATCAATTACTTTTCCAACCTAAGTAGTTTCTCATATTTTACCCATAACCTAAGTAATTTCATGTATATTTCACTATTTAGAACATGTAATTTGTTAGTTATAATTTTTCAATATCGTTTAATCTTTTCAACCTCACCAACAACAAACAACAACTAAAGCTACTTATTTTATATATAACGTTGCATGTCCTTAGTTCACAACGTGTATTTTACCCCCAACAACAGACAATAACAAAACGAAATCTACCAATTCTTGGTGGGTTTGGATCTAAGCTATGAAGCCATAAAAGCGCAGATCTTAATGGCGTTAGAGCTACCAAGCCTCGCAACTATCACAAACCTCATTCAACGCGAGGAAACCTTAAGGACAACCATGCCTAACAACCCACAACGGGATCACCGACGACCAAGCCTTCATCGCCGGTCACAACGAAACTTAGGGCTACACCAACAACAAAACGCGATTCGGAAAAATGATTGGTAGGGAGAATGATTGGTTACCCATGTTTTAAATAAAAGTTATAAAAGTTACCAATCATGACAGGGGATCTTACTATGTTAAAAAATGTACGAAATAATCTAAGACTGCTAGATAAATTTGTTACCGTGACTAATGGACACCAAGTTGAAATCAAAGGAACAAGAGATACAATACTATTTAACAATATTCGTGATAACATCTTGTATATACCCAACTTCGATACATGTTCTCTGTTGCTAAAATAACTAGAAAACTTAATTGCAATGTAATATTTACTCCTCATGATGTGATATTTCAGGATCGTACCACAGGGAGAATGATTGGTAGGGACATCCTCAGAAACAGATTATACGTTCTCGAATCTTCTAATAAAGCCTTGCATACAAGATATTTGGCTAATCACGAACTTTGGAACAAAAGGTTGGGTCACCCATCTTCTACTGTATTAAGACGTTTATTTCCTTCTTTTAATTCTGATTTTTTATGTGATGTATGTCGTTACTCTAAACAAATTACACTACCATTTCCTATTTCTGCTGCTAAAACCCATCTGCCTTTTGAATTAGTTAATTCTGATATTTAGGGACCCGCTCCCGCAGTATCACACAATGGGTTCATTATTTTATTAGTTTTATCGATGATTTCTCTCGAACCACCTGGATTTATTAACTGAAAAACAAGTCAGATACTTTGTGTTTTGTGAATTTCTTGCCTTCATTGAAAACATGTATAATGCCAAAGCCATATTTTTAGATCTGATAACGGTTCAAAATACATGAGTAATATGTTTCAAAAATTGTTAAAACAAAAATGTATTTTTCATCAAACCACATGCATTAATACTCCTCAACAAAACATGATTTTTGAACGAAAAAACCAACATCTCTTAAATGTGGCTCGTTCTTTGCTTTTTCGAAACAACGTTCAATTTTTTATGGGTCTGATGCTCTTCTTACTGCAACTTATATCATCAATCGTCTTCCTAGTCCTATAATTAACAATAAACAACCCTTAGAAATCTTAACCACAAAAAAAATTAAAACCTTGAACATCTAAAATATTTGGTTGCACTTGTTTTGTTCACAGGAAGCAGGAGGACAAACTCGACTATGGTTCTGTCAAATGAATTTTTAGGCTATTACTTTAGAAAAAATGGGTACAAATGTTATGACCCCAAAAATTATAAAATGTATGTGTCAAGAGATGTATTTTTTGAGAATGAACTTTTTTTTCAAAACCAACGAAGACACTACCAAAGAAACTTCCGCTGCACCTCCTCTTCCTACCGGGGACCTCCTTGACATAGCGCCTGCTCCGGAAAATCCTCCTCCTCAAGCCGAAGGGGGGGGGGGGGGGGAAGGAGGATAAGAATAAGAATAAGAACCACCTCGAAGACGATCCACTCGTCCCACTCGCCGTCCTGCCAAACTCAATGATTGTTTTGTATCACAGGTACCTACCCTATTCAGGACCACTTGTCCTATAACCAACTATCCCACAAACATCAAACCTTCCTAACCCAACAAGACAACCATAAAGAACCAAACTCCTATCATGAATCTATAGGAAATCCAAATTGAGCCAATGCCATGAAAGATGAACTATAGGCCTTAGAAACCAACAAAACTTGGACCTTAGTCCCTCTACAACCCGGCATAAAACCCGTTGGGTGTAAATGGATATACAAAATCAAATACCATAGTAATAGTGAAATTGAAAGATATAAGGCTCAACTAGTAGCTAAAGGATACACTCAAACATATGACCTAGATTACTTGGAAATATTTGCACCCGTAGCCAAAAAGAACATTGTTCGTGTTCTTTTATCCATTATTGTAAACCAAGGTTGGAATCTCTTCCAAATGGACGTAAAAAATGCATTTTTACAGGGAAATCTAGAAGAAGAAGAAGAAGTCTATATGACTCTTTCTCCAAAGCTCCTAAGCTAGACCCCTATAGGAGGCTGTATTGGCAAGATCCAAGGGTTCACATCTCCACCTCCTGAGTTCCCTACAACTTCTCATCAGGTATGCAAACTGCATAAGTCTATATATGGACTGAAGCAATCACCACGAACATGGTGTGCTAAACTCAGTCACTCGCTCCTTCTTTATAGTTTCGTAAAAAGTTCTGCTGATGCATCCATGTTCATTAGACACATTCATAACACCACCACTATTGTTCTCATCTATGTAGATGACATAATAATAACCGGAGATAGTGATCACGAAATAGATAGTAATAAAAAAGGGTCTTTTTCTCTCTCAAAGGAAATATATTCTAGACATTCTTAAAGAAACTGGGAAACTAGGTTCCAAACACACATGTCGAAACAAACAAAAAATAGGAGCCACCAATGGTACGCCCTAAGCGACATCGGTCAATTTCAAAGACTTGTTGGAAAACTAATCTATCTCACTGTCACTCGACCTGACATTACCTATGTTGTAAGTATAGTAAGTCAATTCATCACTCACCTCATACTCACCACTTAGACATCATTAGTAGAATTATGTGCTACATTAAGGCACCCCCGGACAAGGACTTTGGATGAAACTCAATATATCTAATTCTATAATTGGCTACTCTGATGCAGATTGGGTAGGAAGCCACGATCGAAAATCAACCACTGGCTTCTTCACGTTTGTAGGAGGCAATCTAGTAACTTGGAGAAGTAAAAAGCAAAATGTCATTGCCCGATCTAGTGCAGAAGCAAAGTATCGCGCGATGGCTTCCACACCAGCAAGCTAATCTGGCTAAAAAATTACTCACAGACATGAACATCAACACTCATGAACTAATGAAGATGTTTTGTGACAACAATGCAACTCGACACATAGCCACCAATCCAGTCTTCCATGAAAGGACCAAACACATAGAAGTCGACTTCCACTTTATTTCGGAAAAAAACAATCAAAACAAATTGAAGTTCCATATGTTTCCAGCAAAGAACAACTAGCGGATATCTTCACTAAAGCACTTGATCATACAAGTTTTTCAAGACTTCTTCACAAGTTGAGATCCATCAACCTGTTTAGGACCCAACTTGAGGGGGCATGTTGAAAATATGACCGTTGGGCTCAACTCATCATCACCCAATCTTCACACCTAGTTATGACAACATCTAGCAATCACGAAACACTATCACAAAGGAATCAAGCACATTCAACCTTGTGTATTTGGCATGTACAATGACTATCCAAGCCCTAGATGATATATATTCTCATAACATGTAAAAAAACAATAATCAATAATACAATATTTCAATCTCTCGTATCAAATTTGATAACAACCTAAGTAATTTCTTGTATACTAATCAACTTTGAAAATTTACTATATTATTTTCACAAAATGCATAATTTGTCATATTTTACTTTCAACATGTTAATTTATTGTATTTTACCCACAACCTAGGTAATTTACATGATCTTGTCAATTTAACCCAAAAGTACCAAACTCAGAATTTTATACCGCTACATCCAAACATGATGTTGTAGTTCGCCAAAGATTATTTCTCACCGCCACTTTATCTCCAAACTCAACCTCTCACTCAAAACTCACGTTTACGGAACTCCCACGGAACCACAAGGTTACCAAACGAACTTAAGAGTAAATGTACAGTGGGCTCCTGAATTTGTTGGTATTGTTTAAAACGATATTTGATTGTGCAAGTCACATGTAATATCCTAAACCTTATTAACTTGGTTAATTGCTTTTTAGGTGCCTAATTGGAGGGTTAAGATGGAGGGCTGGGATTGATTGGGTGGTGATGAGGTGGATGGTGGAGATGGGAAGAGAAGAGTATATGTTGGTGAGTGTTTCTCTCCCTCTCATGTTATTCTCTCTCTCTCCCGCTCAAATCCTCTCTCTCTCTCTGATCTGATCCTCAGCGTTCGGGGAGCCGGAGGAGTGGTTTTCGGAAGGCAAGGTGAAGGTCGGACGTTCTCCGGAGAGGTGTAGATCGTGACTCGGTTGTTTATCACCGGAGGTCCGGTTCGAGAGGGAAAAACTCGCCGTTGGGTCTTCGAAGGATTCTTCAAGTCTTCAAGGTATGTGAAGCTTTACTTTGATGCTCACTTGTGCTTTCGTGAGTGTTGGAGTGGTAGACGGTAGGCCGGATGACTCGCCGGACCGTGCAACAGCTTTCTGCACTGTAAACGATCGACCAGTGGCGTGGTTCGGTTGACCGGTCGTAGTGTAAATTGCGTGAAATCTCTCGTACCGGTCGAATGATACCTTGGAGGTGGTCGACCGGTAGTGCATATTGAGTGAGAGATGGAGACTCTGTGTGTTTTCGGTTGAACGAGACCCCTTTGCCGGTCGACCAAAAGCAATGTTGTAGGTCGGTTGGGGTGTTGACCATCCAAACGGTCGACCGCCTAGTTGACTCGTTCGACCGACGATTTAAAATAACTTAAAGTTTGTTCGACCGCGTGATGGTTCGGTCGACCGGAGTATTCTGCTTGATTTGGATTTTCTACTGGCTGTTTTCGGTCGACTGGTGATCGCGTGTGGTTCAACCGTTTGTGTTTTTTATTGCGTCATGGAGGTTTTACTGGTTGTATTTGGTCGAACAGGACCTCTTTGCCGTTCCACCGGTTGACAGGTTTTTCAGTTGGGCCAGTCCTATGGAGAGGATTCGGTTGACCGGTTTGGTGGTTTTGTTCGACCGTTTAGTACGGTTTTATGTGGTTTTAGTGTTGTGGAGCCAGCTGAAGATGACAACGGGTCTCCGGCCTTTTTGGGGCAACGATACAGACATTGCCGGCCTGAGAGTGGTTCATGGGTGTTGTTGGGCCAACCCAAGATGGCAACGGGTCTCCGGCATTGGTAGGGCAACGGTACAGACATTTCAGGCCTGAGGGTGGTTCGTGGGTGTGTGGGGCCGGCTCAAGATGGCAACGGGTCTCCGGCCCTAGAGGGGCAACGGTAAAGACATTGCGGGCCTGAGAGTGGTCTTCTGGAGCAGCTCAAGATGGCATCGGGTCTCCGGCCCTAGAGGGGCAACGATACAGACATTACCGACCTGAGAGTGATCCAGCGTGTGTTGTAGCCGAGGGTGTTTCCGGCTGTGGTGCCTGGGGCATGTGTGTGAGGGTTGGGCTAAAGGACCCGCGGGACCCGTCACTGTTTGGTGTCTACTGAGGTAGGGAGAGAGTTCCCGGGGGCCCAGTGAGACGATGATTGTTTATTGCATTCCATATCATACATGCTTTAGATGTCTAGTTCATTTATTGTGATAGAAGTTTGACATACGGGATTTCCTCATGGGAAACTCAGGCATATTCATGTTTTATACAGGCCATGAGCGGCGCTAGGAGGTAGTGACTGAGGAGGAGCACGTTTGAGGACAAATCCTTACATGTATATTTTCCTTATCTTTGTTGTAATACACTTTTGAAACTCTCAGATATATATATTGTATATATGTTGGTGCACCAGTTGTCTGTTTTCTTCGGTAATATTCTCGTATTGTGTTTTATTAAAAAATTAAATTTCTTCTGTTTTTGAGGATGTTACATCACATATCTTATCTTTTTGTTCTTTTTTTAAGATAAAATCTATTACTAGGAATTGGTGTTTCGGCTACTTACTTGGAATTTTGCTTTTGGTTACAACATCAGTGCACGTTATAAAAAGACATATAAGAGGTGACAGAAGAAAATCTTAATTTTAGAAATGCCTACTAGGAAAATCAGTGTTACAGCATCAGTGTTTTCTCGAGGTTACGGATTTTTGACTTTAAAGAATACACCAAGGCAAAGGTAGAAGTGACTCTTTAGGTGATTCCTTGGTATTGACGTGGTCTCTTTAATTCATAAGATATGTCCTTGTAAATCATGATATTCGACTTTATAGTGTCAGTCTTAGAGCAAAACCATATGTTAATTCTTGGTTAATTTCTATTTTTGATGATTTATTTTAAGTTGAGTTAATGTTTGAATAATGGACTGATCTTTTATTTATGTCTTAATATATAAATAACGTTAAATTTTAATTATAAAAACTTTTCATTCTTTTAAGTAATATTCTGAGTTTGTGTTTCTCTCTTTCATGTAGTGTTATGTCCCTAACCCGGATTAGGATTGGATTAGGGTTAAGTGAGGTTTGACTTGGAGGAGAGAGGAGGTATGGTGGAGTTGTTGTGGAGGTATGGGTTGGAGTGTAGGAGTATGGTGTAGGGTGAGGGTGAGGTGTTGGGGGTAGAGTATTTAAGTTGGGTTTTCTCTCTCTCTCTCCCTTACTTGCTCTCTCTCACTCTCTCTCCATTTTTCTGTCCGGCGACCAGCGGAGGAAGAAGGCGCGGAGGCTCCGGCGTGAGGAGGTCGCGGCGAGGAGGAGGTTGCGCGTGCGGAGGTGCGGAGGCGCGAGCGTTGCTCCGGCGTTTCTCCGTCGTTGGTTGAGGTATGCCGCTCATTAGTGTGATTTTGTTGCTCACCCTTGTGGGAGGGTGTTGTTGGTCGGTCGGGGGAGGTTGAGGACCTCTCCGGCGACGTTCTTCGTAAAATCCTCGGCTGGCGCGAGGTTGAAGACGACCAACGGTCGACCGGATCCTTCGGGCGGTCGACCGTTTTAGCACTGTTTGCCCGACTTTAACCTTCACCGGTCGAACGATGCCTTGGGGCGGTCGACCGGTAGTGCATTATTGCTGGTGAGTTGGGATTTTTCTACCTGTTGTCGGTCGACCGGTCCTTGTTGTGTTCGACCGGAACTCAAGTGTACCTGTTAGTTTTGCATGTTTTGTTCGACCGGTAGTATGTTTACGTTCGACCGTTTGATGACTTAGAATTATAGGTTGACCCTGTCTGGTTTCGGTCGACCGAGACCCCTGAGTCGGTCGACCGATAGAGTGGAATTTAATGTTGACCAGACTCCGGATTTTGACCTCGTTCGGTCGACCGGTTTTAGACTTTTGTTCGACCGTTTGGGAATTAGTGTTGCGCAGTGAGTTCTACCGATTCAGACTTTCGGTCGATCGAATTCCTCGTGGAAACGGTCGACCGGTTAGACTATTTCGGTCGACCGAATCTGCTCAGAACTGAATTCCTAGGTCCCGTTGTGAATGCCAACTCTGTCCACGGAAACCCGTGTCCTCGCCTTGTGCGTGAGCCGGGAGGTGACGGTGGGCGCGTGATGCGTGCCTGCCCAGGGACCGCCGTTGGGAAGAGTGTGGGTGTTCGGGACGCGTCACCTCCATGTATGGACCGTGACTTTTGAGATGATTGTTGGCACTTTGTAGTATAGCAGGCCTGAGGGATCGCGGATCCCAGTGTTGATGTTGTGCGGGCACGCAACTGGCGTTGGGTGAGGTGACTACCGGCCCTTGGGGCTACGGAGGTCGCTGCCCTGCTTTTATAGCGGCGCGGTTGGTGTTCGCGGCTCGAGGAGCCCGATGACCTGGCAGACTTCGGTCTGGATCTGTCCGATGCTGTGCCGGACTGTTGTGTTGGACCACCGATGCTGTGCCGGTGATGCCGCCGAGGTTGTGCCGGCGATGATGATTGTTGGGCCGAGGCTGTGCCGGCTATGTTGTTTTCCTCGGCTGGGCACCTACCGAGATGATGTCGTTATACCTTCCGGGCGACGGCCCCGTTGGTCCCTGTGGCCCCGACCACTGAGATTTACAGATCTGTTTCTATCGGCGCGTAGACGTGACAGAGGCTCCCTGCCGAACCCTTGAGTAGTGTAGCTGCGTGTGGGGGGTGCGATGTCGCGGGCTACTAGACTGCATGTGCCTGCAGTAGGTCTCTTCGGGAGACCCGATGATTGATTGTCGGACTGATGTCCTGTTTTACCCTTCGGGGGAACTGTTTTCCATTTCTGTTGATGCCATGACATGCTACTAGTATGATAGGTTCATTATGTGATGCATGCATATAGGTGGGTTGGCATACGGGGTTTCCTTCTGGAAACTCAGGCATTGTTGTTGCATCTTTTTCAGGATCGCAGTAGGTCCGGGTGGGTGGTGACCGAGGACGGAGCGCTTTGGAGTCGGATCCTCTTCGGCAGTTGCTAGACCGTACGACTACTTGTATTCTCTTCCATTGTATCTGTATTGTAGTCGTATTTCTTTTGGAAAACTCCTTGTATTTTGGGGTGCACCCGGATTTATATATTTATATATTAGTGACGTTCCCGCGTGAGTTGTCTGTTATGTTGGTTATTTTGAACTTTTAAATCTTCCGCTGTTTCGGGACGTTACAACTTGGTATCAGAGCGGTCGATTCCTGTGTCTTCGTCTAAAGAACCACCCTTAGGAGTAGTGCTAGAGGCATGCATTAATTTCGTAGCTCATGCATGCATTGTTGCTTATCTGTTGATTGTTGTGGTGACAGATGGCACCTAGGCGCGTGAGGAGTTCTCCACGCGATCGTGATCCCAGTGACGACACTTCAGGTGCTCAGTGGGATAGGCTGGGCGAGTTTCTGGAGCGTCAGGCTGCTCAGAGCGCTCAGAGCGGGGTGGGAGCTGAGCACGATCGGTTCATGCGTCAGCACCCGCCGACTTTTGATGGCAGGAGGGCCCCAGAGGTTGCAGAGGACTGGGTCTTCAGGATGGAGAAGATCTTCCGCGCTATTGGTGTAGCACCTGGGAGGATGGTGGAGCTGGCCACCTATGTGTTTGATGGCGAGGCCGCCAACTGGTGGAGGTCCACGTCCACTGTATTGTTTGATGATCGTCTGGATGTGAGCTGGGAGGAGTTTTTGGAGGTGTTCCACGAGCAGTACTTTCCCCAGCATGTCAGGGATCAGAAGAGGGAGGAGTTCATGTCGCTGGAGCAGAAGGACATGACACTGACGAGCTACATCAGCAGGTTCAACGCTTTGGAGCGTTACTGCCCTGAGATTTGTGTGACCCCAGAGCAGCGGGCGAGGAAGTTCGTGAAGGGACTGAGGCAGCCGCTTCGTTCTCGGGTGATCAACAGCATGCCGCGGACCCTTGCAGATGCGGTGAAGCATGCTACGATCATCGAGCAGGACCAGAGGGAGTGTATTCAGGAGGCGCGGAAGGCGTCAGTGAGCACCGGCAGCAGAGTAGCTGGTCGTGGAGCAGGGAACCCGGGGAAGAGGCCCAGGTTCGATGGTGGAGGAGCACGTCAGTCAGGAGCGTGCACTTACTGCGGGAGGTTCCATCCAGGGCAGGAGTGTCCCCGTCGGACTGGAGCATGTATGGGTTGCGGCCAGATGGGACATTTTGTCCGTGAGTGTCCTCAGAGGCAGGGAGAGCCGAGCAGGAGGCCGGGACCACCAGCAGTAGGCAGAGGCGGAGGCAGCCGATCAGTGGTGGCACCGGGGCAGAGCAGGAGGACCGGGCGAGTCTTCACTATCCAGGCTGAGGAGGCGAGGGACTCCAACACCGTCGTGGAAGGTACGCTTTCAGTTTCTGGTTCTGTAGCGCGTTTGTTGTTTGATTGCGGCGCCACACACTCCTTCATTTCGGAGAAGTTTGCTGGCGAGTTGGGTCGGACCCCTATGCTGCTGACTGATGTTTTGGAGGTCAGCACGCCCATGGGTGAGGTGGGCACTGTGGGGAGCTTTTTCCCCGGCACCACAGTTGCTTCGGGAGACCATGATTTTCCGGCTGATCTGGTCTTGTTACCGATGGTGGACTTCGACGTCATACTGGGGATGGACTGGCTGTCACAGTACGACGTGCGGGTCTTTTGCCGTGAGAAGAAGATCCTGATTCCGATGGAGGGCTTGCCAGATGTTCTGATCAGAGGTGCGAGGAGCAGAGGGGGTCGTCTGATTGTGTCTGCAGTTAGGGCACAAAGACTGATACAGCAGGGATGCAGAGCGTTTGTGGCCACGCTGGTAGTTCCTGATCCTGAGACGAGGAGGCTGGAGGACATAGAGATTGTGCAGGAGTTTCCGGATGTGTTTCCAGCGGAGATTCCAGCTTTACCGCCGCACCGAGAGATCGAGTTCGGCATCGAGCTGGTGGCGGGTACGACACCTCAGTCGAAGGCACCGTATCGTATGGCACCTGCTGAGTTGACAGAGTTGAAGAAGCAGTTGCAGGAGTTGATGGAGTCCGGATTCATTCGACCGAGTGTTTCTCCATGGGGAGCGCCTGTGCTCTTCGTGAAGAAGAAGGATGGGTCGTTGCGGATGTGCATCGACTACAGGATGCTGAATAAGGTTACCGTTCGGAACCGGTACCCTTTGCCCAGGATTGATGATTTGTTTGACCAGTTGCAGACGGCGAGAGTGTTCTCGAAGATCGATCTGCGTTCGGGTTATCATCAGTTGCGGATCAGGGAGGCAGATGTTCAGAAGACAGCCTTCAGGACGCGGTACGGCCACTACGAGTTCTTGGTGATGCCATTTGGACTGACGAATGCGCCTGCAGCATTCATGGATCTGATGAATAGGACCTTCCAGCCGTACCTCGACAGATTTGTCGTGGTATTCGTGGATGACATCTTGGTATACTCGCCTGACAGGGAGCAGCACCGAGAGCACCTGAGGATTGTGCTTGGCATCTTGAGGGATCAGCAGCTTTATGCCAAGTACACGAAGTGCGAGTTTTGGTTGGATCAGGTGGCTTTTCTGGGGCATATTGTGTCAGCGGATGGGATATCGGTGGATCCGGCGAAGGTCGAGGCTGTGACTCAGTGGAGGGCCCCGACGAGCGTGACGGAGATCAGGAGTTTTGTAGGGCTGGCAGGGTACTACAGACGGTTTATCCAGGATTTCTCCAGACTTGCGTCGCCACTGACAGCGTTGACGCAGAGGGGCGTCAAGTTCGTTTGGTCCCAGAAGTGCGAGGACAGCTTTCAGGAGCTGAAGAGGCGATTGACGACAGCACCTATTCTGACGCTACCGAGTGGCAGTGGAGGCTACGTGATTTACAGCGATGCATCAGGGATAGGCTTGGGTTGTGTTCTGATGCAGCATGGGAAGGTGGTCGCGTACGCTTCGAGGCAGCTGAAGGTGCACGAGAAGAACTACCCTACTCATGATCTGGAGTTGGCGGCGGTAGTTCACGCGTTGAAGACCTGGCGGCACTATCTGTATGGCGAGCAGTTCGAGGTCTTCACCGATCATCAGAGTCTGAAGTACTTGTTCTCGCAGAAGGAGCTGAATATGAGGCAGCGCAGATGGCATGAGTTCATTAAGGACTACGACTTCACCATTTCCTATCATCCGGGGAAGGCGAATTCGGTCGCAGATGCGCTGAGCCGGAAGGTGGAGGTTTCTGTTGCGAGTCTGTGCATTCAGGAGTGGAGGTTACTCGAGGCTTTGTCAGAGTGGAGACCGTTCACAGAGGGCTCAGAGGGAGCAGTGATTGCTGGGCTTCGGGTGGAGCCGCAGACTGTCTCACGGTTGGTTCAGGCTCAGCAGGGGGATGATGAGTTAGCTGGTCTGCTACAGTTGGCTTCCAGAGATGGATCAGATTTCAGTGTGGGGGTTGATGGTGGTCTGAGGTTCAGGAGTCGGATCTGGGTGCCGAAGTCCGATGGGATGAGAGATGACATCATGGAGGAGGCACACAGAGCTAGATACACCATTCATCCGGGGAGCACGAAGATGTATAAGGACCTGCAGCGGAACTTCTGGTGGAAGGGCATGAAGAGGGATATTGCAGAGTTTGTGGAGCGATGCTTAGTCTGCCAGCAGGTGAAGATTGAGCATCAGAGGCCAGCAGGACCGATGCAGTGTATTGAGCTTCCTGAGTGGAAGTGGGAGCACGTGACAATGGATTTTGTCACGGGATTGCCGAAGACGAGGAGATTCCACGACGCGATTTGGGTGATAGTCGATCGACTGACCAAGTCGGCGCACTTCTTAGCGATCAGGACCACGTTGCCTTTGGAGGGTCTGGCTAGGTTGTACGTGGAGGAGGTAGTCAGGTTACATGGAGTGCCAGTGAGCATCATCTCCGATCGAGATCCTCGTTTCACTTCCAGATTTTGGGGGAGTCTGCAGCAGGCCTTGGGGACGCGTCTGAGATTCAGTACAGCGTTTCATCCGCAGACCGATGGTCAGTCAGAGAGGACGATACAGACCCTGGAGGATATGCTGAGAGCATGCACACTGGATTGGGCAGGGCACTGGGATGAGCACCTGCCGCTGATAGAGTTCGCCTACAACAACAGCTACCACTCGAGTATTGGGATGGCGCCGTACGAGGCATTGTACGGGAGGCCTTGCAGATCACCGGTATGCTGGAGTGATGTGGGCGAGAGGCAGTTAGTTGGGCCAGAGATCGTGCAGATGTATGCAGAGAAGGTGGATGTGATCAGGAGGAGACTGGCCACAGCGCAGAGCAGGCAGAAGAGTTATGCAGATCGACGCAGACGAGTGCTGAGTTTCGAGGTGGGCGACCATGTGTTTCTGAAGATTTCCCCATCCAGAGGTGTGATGAGGTTTGGGAAGAAGGGGAAGCTCAGTCCGAGATATGTCGGACCGTTTGAGATCCTCGACCGGGTTGGAGAGGTTGCCTACAGGATTGCATTGCCGCCGCAGTTTTCAGGTCTGCACAATGTCTTCCATGTGTCTATGCTGAGGAAGTACGTTGCAGATCCGTCACACGTTATCGAGATTGCAGTGCCAGAGATTCAGCAGGACTTGTCGCTCGAGGAGAGACCAGTCGAGATTGTTGATTGCATGGATCACCAGCTCAGGAGGAGGACCATTCCGATGGTGAAGGTCAGGTGGCAGCATCACAGCGAGCGCGAGGCCACTTGGGAGATTGAGGAGGATGTCAGAAGGCAGTATCCAGAGCTCTTCGGTGAGTAGTTGGCTTGATTTCGGGACGAAATCCTTTTAAGTTGGGTGGATTGTTATGTCCCTAACCCGGATTAGGATTGGATTAGGGTTAAGTGAGGTTTGACTTGGAGGAGAGAGGAGGTATGGTGGAGTTGTTGTGGAGGTATGGGTTGGAGTGTAGGAGTATGGTGTAGGGTGAGGGTGAGGTGTTGGGGGTAGAGTATTTAAGTTGGGTTTTCTCTCTCTCTCTCCCTTACTTGCTCTCTCTCACTCTCTCTCCATTTTTCTGTCCGGCGACCAGCGGAGGAAGAAGGCGCGGAGGCTCCGGCGTGAGGAGGTCGCGGCGAGGAGGAGGTTGCGCGTGCGGAGGTGCGGAGGCGCGAGCGTTGCTCCGGCGTTTCTCCGTCGTTGGTTGAGGTATGCCGCTCATTAGTGTGATTTTGTTGCTCACCCTTGTGGGAGGGTGTTGTTGGTCGGTCGGGGGAGGTTGAGGACCTCTCCGGCGACGTTCTTCGTAAAATCCTCGGCTGGCGCGAGGTTGAAGACGACCAACGGTCGACCGGATCCTTCGGGCGGTCGACCGTTTTAGCACTGTTTGCCCGACTTTAACCTTCACCGGTCGAACGATGCCTTGGGGCGGTCGACCGGTAGTGCATTATTGCTGGTGAGTTGGGATTTTTCTACCTGTTGTCGGTCGACCGGTCCTTGTTGTGTTCGACCGGAACTCAAGTGTACCTGTTAGTTTTGCATGTTTTGTTCGACCGGTAGTATGTTTACGTTCGACCGTTTGATGACTTAGAATTATAGGTTGACCCTGTCTGGTTTCGGTCGACCGAGACCCCTGAGTCGGTCGACCGATAGAGTGGAATTTAATGTTGACCAGACTCCGGATTTTGACCTCGTTCGGTCGACCGGTTTTAGACTTTTGTTCGACCGTTTGGGAATTAGTGTTGCGCAGTGAGTTCTACCGATTCAGACTTTCGGTCGATCGAATTCCTCGTGGAAACGGTCGACCGGTTAGACTATTTCGGTCGACCGAATCTGCTCAGAACTGAATTCCTAGGTCCCGTTGTGAATGCCAACTCTGTCCACGGAAACCCGTGTCCTCGCCTTGTGCGTGAGCCGGGAGGTGACGGTGGGCGCGTGATGCGTGCCTGCCCAGGGACCGCCGTTGGGAAGAGTGTGGGTGTTCGGGACGCGTCACCTCCATGTATGGACCGTGACTTTTGAGATGATTGTTGGCACTTTGTAGTATAGCAGGCCTGAGGGATCGCGGATCCCAGTGTTGATGTTGTGCGGGCACGCAACTGGCGTTGGGTGAGGTGACTACCGGCCCTTGGGGCTACGGAGGTCGCTGCCCTGCTTTTATAGCGGCGCGGTTGGTGTTCGCGGCTCGAGGAGCCCGATGACCTGGCAGACTTCGGTCTGGATCTGTCCGATGCTGTGCCGGACTGTTGTGTTGGACCACCGATGCTGTGCCGGTGATGCCGCCGAGGTTGTGCCGGCGATGATGATTGTTGGGCCGAGGCTGTGCCGGCTATGTTGTTTTCCTCGGCTGGGCACCTACCGAGATGATGTCGTTATACCTTCCGGGCGACGGCCCCGTTGGTCCCTGTGGCCCCGACCACTGAGATTTACAGATCTGTTTCTATCGGCGCGTAGACGTGACAGAGGCTCCCTGCCGAACCCTTGAGTAGTGTAGCTGCGTGTGGGGGGTGCGATGTCGCGGGCTACTAGACTGCATGTGCCTGCAGTAGGTCTCTTCGGGAGACCCGATGATTGATTGTCGGACTGATGTCCTGTTTTACCCTTCGGGGGAACTGTTTTCCATTTCTGTTGATGCCATGACATGCTACTAGTATGATAGGTTCATTATCTGATGCATGCATATAGGTGGGTTGGCATACGGGGTTTCCTTCTAGAAACTCAGGCATTGTTGTTGCATCTTTTTCAGGATCGCAGTAGGTCCGGGTGGGTGGTGACCGAGGACGGAGCGCTTTGGAGTCGGATCCTCTTCGGCAGTTGCTAGACCGTACGACTACTTGTATTCTCTTCCATTGTATCTGTATTGTAGTCGTATTTCTTTTGGAAAACTCCTTGTATTTTGGGGTGCACCCGGATTTATATATTTATATATTAGTGACGTTCCCGCGTGAGTTGTCTGTTATGTTGGTTATTTTGAACTTTTAAATCTTCCGCTGTTTCGGGACGTTACATGTAGTAATCTTCCCATTGTGTTCTTTCAACCGTACGTGGATTGCCCACTTAGCTTGTTACCTCTTCTTTTAAACAAAAACAATGACAGAAAAATCGTTTAGGTCTCTGAATACATTATTCAAGTATTAGCATCTCTCAACATGATGAGTTCGTAACACAACACGCACAAAATATAAAACTCACCTTACAATGTTTGAGGAATAATTCTTGAGAGCATAAGTGTTAGGAGTCAAACCCAAAAGATTAATTCCTATGATGAACAAAGTCTATTAGTGTACATGATAGTGTAGTCACAACTTTTACATTAATCACAACATACGCCTCTCTTTCCTAACCAAATGCTCATTTTTCCTATGCACCCAAGTCCTTGGTAGCTCGTCCATCACCTTCCTACTAGTTGTACCTTTATTCTGTGTCTGCACTGAAACCAGGGTAAATAATTGTGGGTCGATAGATATATGTCTTAATCTAATACCACCAACCTATTCTCATAAGAAATTCCCTCCTAAGGCTTTTCCCTAAAGTAATATCATGGTGGTTTCCAGCCTTCCAGGTAACCTCACCTCTAGATAACTTTTCAAGGTTAATTGAGTTATATAACCTTGGTTTTCATTATAACCCATAAGTCCAGCTTTGGTTTTCATATTCTTCTGTAGTTGCGTACGAGTAGTTGTACACTCATACTGCAAATTTAGATTGTTATGGTCATTAGAGGATGCAGAAATTAGTGTCAGTGGCGTTCAAGTCCTAATTAAACAAATGTCAAGCATCAAGAAACCCTAGATTTAACATTTTTTGATGTATGGTAAATGTGAAGTTCTTACATCCAGAGAGGTTGAAATAAAAAATCAAAAAATATGGGTCTAAAATTCAAGAGGGTTGAAAATTTCCAAAATCCAATAATTCCATATTTAAAATCTGATAGGATAGTGGCAAAATAATGTAAATAAGAATGATTTCCCCGTATCAATCTGGGTAATCATCCACCGGTTATATATATAGAGAAGTTTGTTACAGGTACATAAGAAAGTGACACGTGACAAAACTGAATGTAACAAACTCTAACCAAATACAACTCTTCTCTCACACCCCCGTAAACTTATGGGGAAGGTTCACCAACCATAAGTTTGCCTCGACACAATTGAAATTGCTTCTTTGGAATAGGCTTTGTTAAAATGTTGGCGACTTGATCAGAGGAAGAAATGTATCACACACATAGATCCTTGCGAGTCACCTTCTCACGCACGAAGTCATAATTGATCGCCACATGCTTCATCCTAGAATGGAAAATAGGATTGGCTGTTAAATAAATAGCACTCATGTTGTCACACCAAACTGTAGGAGCACGAGGGAGCGAGACGCCCAGCTCATGCAACAAGGATTGAAGCCAAGAGAGTTCAGCTGTTGCATTTGCTAATGCGCGATATTCTGCCTCGGTCGAGGATTGGGAAATGGAGGTTTGCTTCTTTGCAGTCCAAGAAATAAGATGTGGACCAAAGAAAGTTGCAAATCCAGTTGTGGAGCGTCGATCTGTCGGACAACCAACCCAGTCTGAATCAATGTAGGTTGTGAGATCCAGGGAGGTGGTGTGAGGAAAGAAGAGGCAATGTTGAATGGTACCTTTAAGGTACCGAAGTAGTCGTTTGAGAGCAATCCAATGTTCCTCCGTTGGACAATGCATCATTTGACACAATCAGTTCACCACAAACCCAATGTCAGGCGTTGTGAGCGAGAGATACTGAAGGGAACCAAGGATGCGACGATAAAGAATAGGATCAGTAAATGGTTTACCATCTTTAGTCAATCAACTATAAAAGGCCATTGGCTTAGAGAATGGTTTGGAGTTCTCCAGCTTGACTTCACGCATTGAGAAGATATCGTTGTTGAGACAGATGAAGCCCCTGTGAGGATCGATGAACCTCGATGCCCAAGAAGTAGCTTGGAAACCCCAAATTATGCACCGAAAATGTGTTGCACAATATCGTGAAAAACCTTAGGATCACCCTCCGAGTGATTGCATGCAACAATGATATTATCAACATACACCAACAAATACATTAGCAAGCTCCCTTGTTTTAGGATGAATAGAGAACTATCAGATTTCGAAGCAACAAAACCAAGTCGTCGAAACCAAGCCCGCGACACTTGTTTAGGCCACATAAGGAGTGATGGAGGCGGCAAACAGGAATGGGGCGCCGTGTAGGATCTATAAAGCCATTCATACTTCGTTTGACCATCGAGTGTGTGCGTGTTGGTGGGAAATTTTCGGCTTCCAATGGTGTAGTAACTGGAGAGCTCCAAACATCGGAGTGCACAATATCAAACACATGAAAGCTCGGTGTGTTTGTTGGTTTGAGAAAGAGGCGGTGAGTCTTCGCCTTCATGCATACAACACACTCAAATGTCAGGCCTTTATTTGGACTAAATGGAATTTGGATCCTATTGAGGATCTTGCGAATGGTTTGAATGTTGGCATGAGAGAGCCGTCAATGCCAAGTTGCAAGGGGAACTACTGCAACAACATACAACACCTTGGATACTTTATTCGTGCCCCTAGAAAGGGAAAAAAGGCTGAAGTGGAAGGTAGTAGAGTTCATCCTTAATAGTGTCGTCCAAAAGGATCGCCTTGGTTGTTCGATCGTTAACACAAAATGAGTCAGGATGCAGTTCAAAGAAAACATTGTTATCACGAGAAAAACGTCAGATAATAGACGTTTAGCTAAAGAGGGAACACGAAGAATCTTCTGAAGATGAAAATATGAATTGTTATGGTGTAAGACAGAACTACCAACATAAGAGAAAGGAATTCCAGTACCATTTGCTGTCTTGACTTCGTCACCGCCCGAATAAGAAGTGGCGTTGTCCAATTGCTACAGGGAGTTGGTGGCATGGTGGGTGGCGTCAGAATCCACATACCATCCTTCGTCCGCATATGTAGAATTCTCAGCGAGATTCATCTCCAGACTCGGCGATGCATGATCGTAACACTGGTAGCAAGTTGCACCTGAATGGTTGAGTTTATGACATATTTGACATTCAACACCAGGACCGATGGCTTGCAATCAGTTCGACCTCCTCGTTGACCACATCGGAAGGATCGACCACCCCCACGTCCACTGTTGTGACCTTTTGATCGATTGTTCCGGACCTTTTGATCGATTGTTCCGGTTGTTGGTGTTGTCCCGTTGAGCGAGATTTGCCGTGATCTTCACCAATGGAGTGTTGTGCAAGAGGCGTTGCTCATTATTGAGCAAAAGTCCAACAACTTGATCGTATGAGATGACCTGTGGTTGGCTCATCACACTCGAGACAACTGAGTCATACCCTTCTGGAAGACTATTCAGGAGTGATGTCACTAGATCATCATCATCCAAGGGCTTGTCGGAGGTAGCCAAGTTAACGACTATCATCTTGGCCTTTTGAGTGTGGTCGGTTATGGTTAGATCTCCCTTCTTGAGGTTGCTTAATTCACTTTTATAGTGAAAGATTTTGGATCTGGATTGCAACGCTGAGTAGTTCTCCAAAAGCTTCCATACCTTCATCGTAGAGTCTAGGTGCACGATCTGGGCTCCAACCGGTTCAGAGAGGGAGGAGATGAGCCAACTAATCACCAATTGATCATTGTGAAACCCCTTGATGTAGGCCAGATTGACCGAAATAGCACCATCAAAGGCAGTGATCATGGATGACGGTGCCAGAGTCTAATCTCCATCAGATCGTACGCACGGAGACGAGGGACGATCTGTGACTTCCACAGGGGGTAGTTGGAGGACGTGAGTTTGCATGATACGCTCTAGTGAATCGTCGCCGGTGGTGCAGACAATCTAGAGGCTTTTCTCGTCGCCTCCATGAAGAAAGGGACAAATTTGGGGGAGAGAAGACAAATCTGGGGAAAACTCGAGGCTCTTGATACCATGACAGAATAGTGGCACAAGAATGTAAATAAGAATGATTTGCCCATATCAATCTAGGTAATCATCCATCAATTATATATATAGAGAAGAGAAGTTTGTTACAAGTACATAAGAAAGTCACACGTGACAAAACTGAATGTACAAACTCTAACCAAATACAACTATTCTCTCTAACAAAATCCAACGAGTAAAGATATAAAATCCTAGGGGTCGAAATCTAAATTCCATGGAGTTGTCGGAATTGGCTATGTAGGCAACTTTCCAAAATTCAAGAGGAGTAGCTTGACACCCCCACCTCTAAGACCTTGTTTGGATACGACAAAAATGTCAGTCAAATTTTTTTTATAAACCGAGCAAACATGTTTCGTGCACAATGTGGTTTTTGGCTAGAAACGGGTCGGTGTTTGGATGCATGGTTTTTCCGAAAACATAACAGGTCCTATCGAGGTAGAATTACCTGCATTCCTACACATAACTCCTTCCCCATAAATCACCTCTCTCCTCCTTCCATCTTCTAAACAAGTCCTCTTCAAACGCCCCACTTCCCATTTCCGAAATCACCTTCTACCAATAGCCGTCGGTCCCGATGTATAGGGGCTGAAGGTGTGAAGACTGGATGGTTGCTTGGAGATGTTGGTTGATAAAAGTGGAGCTCATTTATGTTGGTCCAGGTCGAAAATTAATTGAAAGGGTGAAAGGTGTTTCAGTCTTCTTTTCCATGGCAAACACATGTAATTAAGTCTACAAGCAAGGATAATATTTAAAAGAAGTTGTGGGGCCAAGCCAAAAAGAAGAAGAAACAACCCTCACATGTTTTCCCCAACCTAATAGAAAATGAAAAAGCACTAGAAACCAAAGATTTGGTTGAAATAAGTTTTTTTTTGTTTTTAAACCTGTTTGGATGTTGGTTTTAGAAACTTTGAATTCTGCTAAAACTAAACATCAAAACTCACATCCAAACTTAGCCAAATGTGGAGTCAGTCGGTGGTTATGGTGAAAATTAAGAAGACATTCAAAACTTTAATTCTCATAAGGATGTAGTTATAATTAGACATTAATGGAGGGATTTCTTTTTATTCGAATTGAGGGTCTAAAGTAGCATTTACCCAAACAAGTTCATATTTTTTTAAAATCTTATATTTATTGTGTCACGGAATAGATGTCATGGAACTGTCGTCTTGTTCGTGCTGTTGGTGCGATCAAGTGGCGGATATGTTTGTTTGTTCGTATTTATTGCTTTGGCGTCATGTTTGAAGAAGTGATGGCAAAGCCGTAGTGGGAGAGGCAACCAGCAATGGCTCCCAAACAAATAGATATCTTTGGGTTTTAACTCTAAGTGCTCCCTACGTCATTGACCATAATAGTTTTAAAAAAATATATGTTTGCTAATTAAAATTATCAATTATGATCTAAAATTTAGCTACTCACCAAAAGGTGTCTCTTGCTCTACAAGCTAGGGTTATAAATCTTACAAAGGGCTACGAAAGACATGTTTGTGATTGCATAACTCATATCCTCTCCCGCCATTTATTATTTGTGGTCTTGTACAAACTTTTTACAAAACTTCTCTGATAACCTACAATGCAAAATTACAACCTGGGTGCTACAATTAGATTGTCAGCTAGATACCTAAATATCATAAACTTATTTGTGAATAAGGCTAATAGACCATTGATAAGGAAATAAATCATAAAAATACTCTGTAGTCTGTTCCCTGTCTGACTACACATTTTAGACTTGTAAGCATATTTTCATATACAGTTTGCCTTGAATCATTTTTTAATGTTTTTTTCTTGTCAAGCTCATTTTTTCCTGACATTTTCTATGTTCTCTTCCACATTAAAATCACCTTTATGTTATGGACCAATTTGGACACTTTTGTTTTTATTTACATTTTATTAATGCTAGATTAGCAACACATTTCATGTGTAAAGAGAAGAACGTCTTCTAACATATGACAAGTTTCATGTGTAAAAATAAGAACGTGTTGTAAAATGAAACACGTTTCATGTGAAAAGAACAATCGCTTAGATTCTACCGTGGTCCCTCTTTCCCCTATTCATTCTTCTTTTACGACATCGTCATTTGCTCTTCCAAAGTCGAATTTTAAGTAAGAAAGTTGTATTCGTCGATTTAGTCCTCTATCAATGGCTCTTTTTTTGTCCCCATTGATTTTACTTTGGGCTCTATAATTTGCTCTTCCAAACTTTATTTTACGTAAAATAATCATACCCATCATGGGACTTTGGTCTCGGGCAATGGTAAATTTAATTCTGATGGATTGGTTGGGTTTGTCGCCAACGGATGGTTCACTGGAAACCTAAATTAATTTTTCGGTATTAACTAAAATCTTGTTTCTTACCTCCAACTGTTGGAAAAATATGGTTGTGTTAAATTTATATGTAAGGAAAATTAACAAAATGCAAATAACAAAAATGAGTTTTAGGAAAGAGATAGCCTGCGATGCAAGCACATAACCAAACCGTTGTCCTCAAAATAGATTCTGCCTCTTCACGCGCACAAGGTTCACTGGGTTCTGTTCCCAAGATAGGACCACCCCAGTCATCTGGTCCAACACTCGGTATGATCGAGATGTCAGTGTCGAAACCGGTCTATGGTCTAGTCGTTCAATACTTTGAATAATAGATTTTTAGTTGAAGAAATCAAATAGAGAAAAGATACCGGGAGAATGTGTCTTTTCGAGAGATTAGGTTACAGAGACAGTTATCTGTTAATTAACCAAAATCCTTTTTGAAGAGTTGATTATAAACAGTTACAAAAGTTGGTGTTGGTAACTAACACAAAGTTAACCAACCCACAACGGTTGGAAGAACATCTTAATTATTATTTTTGTTTATCTTTTTTTAAAATCACAAATTTTTCCAACATTCCCCCACATGATTTAAAAAATAATTTTTGAAAACATTTTCGAAAAGAAAAGTAATAGAGCGACATAACATCATGTATTCTAGTTGGGTAGCTTCATGCTTTGAACCCAACCTTAGTGTAGACTCTATCCATCCAAGGGGACATAGTGAACTATGTCTGGAACTAGACCACATTAACCGGATTTCAAAAGCAAAATAACACAATGCAGATACGAGACCAAAGTTTTTTTTTGTCAGTGTGTGTGTTATGACGATACACTTATTTGTCAGTGATCAGACACCCTCATTCTCATGGATCCCGACCACAATGATGACACTCACATAGCAGAGTTCTCAAAGGGTGCACTACTTGGACCTACACTCTGCCATCATGGGCCTTGAAGTCATTCATAGTATAAAACTCTTTCTAACCGTCACAAACTTATGAGAACTACTACCATAGGGATGCGTTAATGGAATAAAACTCCAAATTTATTTAGTGCTATTGGACTTAGCCATGATGGGTTCAAGGGAACGTATTTGGCCACAGGGGCCCGTAAGCGCAAAGGTTGGAGGTTTTAGGTGCTAACGGGGCAACTAAATTCGGACAACTTGCTAGGATTCAGGCGGTTCATCATTAGGGCTAGGGCTCGCTGTGCCAGTCAGGGGACCAAATTTGAAGTTGAGCAGACTTGGAAAGTTGGAGGCGTTACAAGCTTTTTAGGCATGTATTTGAAATGCAGCCAGCAGACAAAGCAAATAACGCAAGAACTTGAAGGCAGCGGATATGGTCGGAGCACATTAGGAAAGTTTGCTAATTCATTGATGCAAACAAGGAAACTTTCGTGGATCCTCATGTGTTTTCAGAAGAGACAAGATTCGAATTTGTTGGGGGCATTAAGTCGGCACTTGAATGCCTTTTCGAGAAACAACTATAGGCGAAGGCATATATATATATAGCGGCGTTGAATTGTGTGGCTTTCAAAACCAACCATTGAGAGCTTGTTCTTTCGTATACTTGTGTAGTTAATACAAAAATGGGGATTGCTTTATCTTGTGTGTGTTTGGGGATCAGGGGTTGGGGCGTTTCGCAGGGTCGAGTCTAGAATCTTGCTCATAGCCAATTGGGGGGGGGGGGGGGGGGGGCTAGAAGCTGAACAAGGTTTTGAGCTTGACTTTAAAGCAAAAGAAACCCGGTCACTCTAGGCTTATATACTTAACCCCTACTAGACCCAACATTTCTAATGTTGTACAAAACGTAAGTAAATATATGCAAAACCCTGAGCAGACCCATCTGGTTGTTGACTATAGTGTGTTAAGATATTGAAAGTATCACCAGGTCAAGGACTAATGTTTAAACAAGATGAAGATTTTATAAGTTGAGAGTATATTGTGATTCGGTTTGGGCGACATGTCCAATTACTCGAAGATCGGTGACATGATTATGTGCTTTCCTTAGGAGCTCGTTGATTTAGTGGAAATTAAATAAACAACTTGCAGTTTCCAAGTCTTTTGCTGAAGAAGAATTTAGAGCAATGAGCTCGAATGGATGTGAAATCACCTGAATGACTTATCTTCTCAGAGATTTGATTGTGAATGTCCAACAACCAACAAAATTGTATTGTGACAGCAATGCAGTTATTCACAATGCTGTGAACTCGGTATATCATGAAAGAATCAAACATGTCAAGGTTGATGACCATTACATCAGGCAAAAGAGTAAAAAAAGGGATATCAAAACCTATCACAACTCTAGAGCAACCAACTGACATCCCCAATATATATGAAAGCAACATAGCTTCAGAAGCTTCTTGCAAACTAGGTGTGATTGACATCCAGTTTAGGGTTGAACACCAATTGGTTTGGTCTGGATAACCGGACAAGACCGGGTGCTCTGTTTGTAACTAGACTGGCCCGGATGTAGTCTGGTCCGGTTTCTGGTTATGGGTTTAAGGTTTTGATCAGTTTCGTTGAGTTTGGTTAACAATATGGAAAATCCAGCTAAAACTAGAAGCAATTTTTTTATATTCCAATATCCTAAATACAAAATTTAGTGTTAACCATTACCAAAGTTCAAAACCAAAACCTCCCTCCCCAAACCCTCATGAACCAAACCAACCCTAGACCCACACCGTCGACCCAAACTGGAAGTGTTAGACCCTAACCCTTGCTTAGGGACTAACCCCGTGATTAGTGGATGCTTTGCATGGGGAAGGGAAGGCGGAACAGTGACAGTGATGAGTGTAGGGGGCGGTTACTGTTGGTGGCGTGGTTTGAGGAGAAACCATCTCTTCATGTCTTCATTACTCTTCTTTTCTTCTTCACACAAACTTCTCCCTCTTACTTTCTTTTTCTCTTCCGGCGACCAGGGGGCGGGGAGGTTGCTCCGGCATGAGGGGCGGAGGTCGGTGCGCAAGGAGGCGCGCATGCGGTCGAGGATCGGAGGTGGTTTCGTGAGTTCTCTGGCGGGCGTCGTTGATCGCTTTGTTGAGGTATGTCGGCTTTTAGTGTGGTTTGGTTGTTTCCCTACGTTGGTGGGAAGTTGTGGTCGGTCGCGTGAGGTCGGAGACCTCGCCGGTGACGAGGGAATGGTGTAAAATCCTTGGCTGGTGCAAGGTTGTTGTCGACCAACGGTCGACCGGTTTACTGTTTTGCCCAACTTTAACCAACACCGGTCGAACGATGCCATGTGGCGGTCGACCGGTTGCATGTGTGCTGGTGAGTTGGAGGCTTACTGTCAGATTTCGGTCGACCGGAGCTTAAGTTTACTTGATAATATTGCATGTTGTTCGACCGATTTCGATATATTGTTTGACCGTTACATTACGTAGACTATTAGGACCCCTAAGTCGGTCGACCGAATAGTCTTATGTGATTTTGACCTCGTATTCGGTCGACCGGTTTTAGACTGCTGTCCAACCGTTTGGACTTAAGTGATGTGCAGAATAGCTCGACCGTTGTAGACTTTCGGTCGACTGAACCTATTGAGGGATGTCGACCGGTTAGGCTTTTTCGGTCGACCGTTTGTGTGCAGAATTGAATTCCTCGTCTTTGTGTTTTTGTAACCTTTGTTCACGGAAACCCGTGTCCTCACTTAGAGCGTGAGCCGGGAGGTGACGGTGGGTACGTGCTCGTGCCTGCTTAGGGACCGCCGTGTGGAAGAGTGTGGACACTTGGGTTGCGCCACCTCCGTGTTGGACCGTGGTGTGACGTGTTGTTGCCTTACTCTCTGTAGAGTAACAGACCTGAGGGATCGTGGATCCCAATGCGTGTTGACGCATGGCTCGTGGATCATGATGACCCTGCAGACTACGGTCTAGACCTGTCCGATGTTGTGTCGGACGTATGGTCTACAACCGAGGTTGTGCCGGCGATGCCGCCGTGATTTTTGCCGGCGATGATGGTGCCGACGATGTTCCGGCTTGTGGTTGTGCCAATCGATGTTGTGCCGGCGATGCCTCCGATGTTGTTCCGGAGATGATCCCCGATTGGGCACCTATCTTGGGATGTTGACCGACCGGGCCACGGCTCCGTCGAGGTGGTGTAGACCACGTGGTTCTTTGCGCGGAAGTGCGGACGCTCCTCACCGATCCCTTTGGCTTGAGTAGACACGTGTGGGGGTGCGTCGCGTACTGTCCGTAAGTCCGCATGTGCCTACGGTAGGTTTCCGTGGGAGACCCGTTGTTGTTGCTGGGCTGATGTCCTTGTGGACCCTGTTGAGGGTACTTGTGTTGTTGGACTGATGTCCCGTTTACCCTTTGAGGGATTTGTTGCATTGTAGATGTTGATATGACATGCTACTAGTATGATGGGTTCATTTACTGTACTGTTGCATTCATATAGGCGAGCATGGCATACGGGGTTTCCTACTGCAAAACTCAGACATCGTTGTTTGAATCATGTTTCAGGACCGTAGTACGTTTTGTCGGGTGGTGACAGCGGGCACACACATTTTGGGGCTAGGATCCTCTTCGGACTCTTTTGACAAACATTGTTGTATTTGGTGCACCGACTGTTGATTTATATGAGTAACATTCTGATGCATTGCATACATTGCATCATGTCTTTCATTTAGATTACTTTTTATCAATAAATGCTACTAAGGTATGTGTTTAGTCTTATTTACAGAATACAGGGACCTGAATGCAAATTACCCACGTCCCGAGCATAAACACGTGCAAAAGATTCATTTCTATCATAAAGACCAAGTTCAAGTTTATTGGGTTTAAAATGGGAATGCATCCAAGCATAAAAGCATTCAAGACCTAATTACAAAAAGAACAAGGACTTAAGCACAAAAGTAGCCGGGGACTTAATTGCAAAAAGCCAAGGACCTAATTGCAATTAAAGCACCAAAATATTATCTTGGAGAAAATCTAAAGAAAAATCAAGGTGGATCTCCAAATATATGAAAGAAATAATTCGGAGCTCAAGGGAATGGAAAGAAATCATCCAGACGCGCAAAGGAGGATCAAATAATACCATAAACACACAACAAAAATCCGGATGAAATCAGAGAATATATTGCGGCGTTTCCGCCGCACAACACATACACCATGCAAAGATTCCGCTGCCCCCTTAGCAATCTGTGTGCTTCAATTTTGTCCAGTCATGTCTGGACACGTGTACTTTCCAATGTTATACTTAGGTCCCTTGTAGTAACTATAAATATCCCCGAGAACGATGTAAAAAGGGTCCTTGGTCCCTTAGCTTATGTTCTAGTTTTTATTCCTTAGTTTAATAAATTTCTGTTGTTTTATTTCTTGTTTAGTTTTCTTTTGTAATTCCTCTAGGATCCCTTCTCCTTCCTCCCATCCATGAGTTTCTAACTCTTTCCAAAGGGTGGAGGTGACGGATTTAGGATGAAGAGAAGACGAATTAATGTTATTATTTTAATTTCGTGATTAGTATATTTTGATTACTTGAGTTTATGTTAAATCATTTATCATGTAATGCTTTATAACTAATATGATTTATTATAAGTTTCTGCATTCTCTAATCTAAACCCGATATCTAAACCTCCACCCAACGGAATTCACCATCTTTGTTCTTGTTTTATTTTTATTTGTTCATGTTTCTTGCTTTAGATAATTAAAACCAAAAATCTCAAAAAACCAAATTTATTCTTCTCTCCTTCTTTCCCCCAATCGTGAATCACACAAATAACAAATCTCTCCCTCCTTGTGTTCGACCCGTACTTGCCACGTCTTCATTGACGTCGTGCACTTGCGGTATAAACTTAATTCTTTATCAAGTTTTTGGCGCCGTTGCCGGGGAGGCGACACAGATTTTGTTTTTTTTGTTGATTTCGATTTTATCCTGTTTATCGTGTGCGCGATCTAAGTATTTGGATTTGTGTTTCAGGAGACAACAGCGTGCACGGCGAAATCCGAGCACATTTTGAGCTAAACGAGCGGCGAAATCGCCGCACCTATAGAGCAATTTGTGGCGAATCCGCCGCACACTTGGAGCTTTTGGGCTTCAAACTTTTCTGGGACGCGACTCATCTCTGGGTGGACGCGTGAAGCTACTGAAATTTCGAGAGCGGGCGGTGAACCCGACTGAGCATTGCATAGGTAACCTTTGTTGCCTCTTTTCCTCGTCATTTCTATTTTCAGAAAATTTCCTTTTATTAGAATTGCACGTGTTAGGGCAAAAATTCAATAATTGGCAATAATTCAACTCTGACCTAAAATTGGTAAAATTAGAAAGGCCTTAGTGCATGCATCATCTAGTGTTTTGTATGCATTATTCTTGCTAAATTCTTGCAAATTAATTTCTGTTGAAGAGTGCTGGAATCAAGGTACGTATCGTGGTTTTCATCGATTGCATTTAAGCATATAATCTAGTTTGCATACAACCTTGCAATTGCCCCCCTCTAAAGACCATTGTTTGACTATCTTTGCTAGATCTAAGTTAAACTATCTTAAGGGCAACTCCGTAGGCAAAGATACGGTGGGGATTTCATCACCCTTCCGTGGCCCACAAATCACAATCCTAAAGTGTCACTCAAGCCTTAAATTAAAATCAACTAGACATTGACCCCTAAGGACTCAAACTCATTTAAGGAGAAGAATTGGTTTGACTTGCTATGACCTGAAGCCGATTGAATTTAATTTGGTGTCTAGAAAGTGTTTTTGTGTGGACGTAAGTCTTCCAAGCGAAGTGGTTGTCTAATTGACACCGACTCTGTCGGAAGCGCCCCCACTAGCTATACGTGGCCTGGCCAAGTTGGTTTGATTAGTGAGGGAGGTGAATCAAGCGAATCAATTCGACTCAACCAGTTAGGAGTCGTCCAGATCTAAGCGACACTAGGTCTAGGATTGTTTGAAACGTGCTTTCTTAGGAATTTTCTGACCAACCCTCTTTTCTATCTTTAGAATTAAGTTTCCATTCTCATCTGAGTCTTCTTTCTCTTCTCACCTCAATTCTCTAGATTAGGAGTCCTTTCTCATCTTTCCCCATTCTATTGTTTGTTTCCCTTTTAAAAAAAACATAAAAAATATATAAAAAAAACGAAAAAAAATTGTAATTAATTCTTGAAATTAAATTTGGAATTTAAATTTCGAATTTGAACTCAAAAATTGATTCAACCCGGTGCACTCAGATTTGGATTCGGGACTTGAGTAATCGACTCTCACGAGTTCATCTAGATTCCAGTCTAGAGCTTAGCTCCAATCCATCTACTGCACCACCTCACCCGGATCCAATGGGTGAGAACGTAGTGGACCCACCTGTTGTGCAACCTATAACTCTGAGGGATCGATGCTATCCAGCGATGGCTGCTCAGCCATCGTGCATCGTTATGCCCACCATACCGGGTCGCGACTTCGAACTTAAGGCACAATACATGAGTATGTTGCCTAAGTTCACCTCTAGGGAAGACCCATATCTCTTCCTTAGAGAATTTGAGGAAATCTGCTCTCTTATGCAATACCTGCATATCCCTGAGGAGGCAGTGCGTCTGAAATTTATGCCTCTAGCACTAAAGGACGACGCTAAGAAATGACTATATAGTCTAGCCGAAAGATCTATTAGGAGTTGGGCTGAGTTTGTTCAAATATTCCTGAAAAAATATTTCCCCAACCATAAGACTATGAGGATTAGGAATGAAATTGTTGCATTCGTTCAGTCTGAGAGCGAGCCGTTATATTCCTATCTAGAAAGATTTAAAAGCGTACTGAACCAATGCCCTCATCATGGAATTCCAAGATGGCAATTATGCCAAATTATTTATGAGGGATTGACACCCACATCTAGAGTTATGGTAGAATCCGTAAGCCAAGGGAACTTCATGTCGAAAAATGAAAATGATGCCTGGACTTTTCTTGAGGATTTAGCTGAAAACAGTATGCAATGGGACAATGCTAGAGCATCGCTTAACCCGAGTATTGGATCTAGAATAGCAAGTCAACCCAAACCAGGTGTCTTAGCTGTAGATGCCAACATAGCGGCTGAAGCAAAACTAGCTACCCTTATGCGCAGAATGGAAAGTTTAGAGCTACAAACCCAAACCCGAGTGAATCAAGCCTCATCTATCCCTTGCTCTAGATGTAGTCAGACTTGTCATGTAATGGAGGATTGTGCGGACTGGGAACAAGTTAATGCCATGTATAACCATGCTAGAAATGACCCATACACATCAACCTATAACTCGGGTTCGCGTAATAATTCCAAATTCTCATCAAGCCAACAAGGTCAACCTCCTAGACAACAACCAAACCCGTATAACCAAAATAATACATCATCTGGGTTTAGTAACAATGGCGATCATGAGGTTAGGTTGACAAGCTTGGAAAATTTGATGAAAACCTTTATACAAACAACCAACCAGACCTTCCAAAGACTTGAGACACAAGTCAGCCAACTAGCACAAATAGTAGGTGAAAGATAAAAGGGTCGGTTTCCAAGTCAACCTGAGGTGAACCCTAGATCTAATAATTCATATCAATCCTATCAAGCACCTTCAGGAAATAACAACCCTAGACTGGTTCAAATGGTTAATGAGGAAGGACCGTTCCAACAAATAAATGTTGTAGTATCATTACGGTCCGGAAGACAAGTTGATAACAATGTGGTAAATCCTAGAACGTTTAATCAATCTAGTCATCAAGCAACCACATATGACCTAACCATTGAACCCGACGTCCAATCTGAAACGCCCAACCCACCTACTCAACCTGAACCTATAGCTCAACCTGAACCTGAGCGAGTCTATGTTCCTAAAGCCCCATTCCCCAATAGACTCAAAAAGAACTCAAGTGCACAAATAAAGAAAATCTTGGAAGTATTTAAGCAAGTTAAGGTGAACATTCCACTCTTAGACATGATTCAACAAATACCTGCTTATGCTAAATTCTTAAAAGATTTGTGCACTAAAAAGAGAAAAACGAACGTACCAAAAAATGCATTTTTAACTGCAAACATAAGTTCTATTTTGTCCAATACATCTCCTATAAAATATAAGGATCCTGGGTGTCCCACAATTTCTTGTGCAATAGGAGATACTTTTATCAACAAAGCCCTTCTAGACCTTGGTGCTAGTGTTAACCTACTCCCGTACTCTGTCTATGAGCAAATGAACCTTGGTCCACTAAAACCCTCTAAGACAACCCTTCAATTTGCTGATTGCTCTATTAAGAAACCAAGATGTATAGTAGATGATGTTTTGATCAAGGTTGGTGACTTCATTTACCCAGTGGATTTTGTCGTATTAGATACCGCACCTGTTGTAAATCCTAATCGACAAATCCCTGTAATTCTAGGCAGACCCTTTTTAGCAACTTCTGAAGCATTGATAAACTGTCGAAATGGGCTCATGCAATTATCTTTTGGGAACTTAAAAGCTGAATTTAATATCATTCATATTGATAGTGAGCCAGAAATAGTATGCAATCAAAGTGATGTTGTGATGAAATCACGTATCTATAAGATTTCTGAATCATCACAAAATCAAAAAGGAAGTAAGAAAAAGGGGAGGAATTCATCTACACACCCACCATCACTCGAGCAAATAAGAGAACCAATTTATGTGAGGGGTGTGGAACCTGTGACTCAGGACTCTCATTGCAACATGGGGAACAATTCAACTGGATACATGCACCAATATGGTGTCATTCAATCCAGTTCTGACTATGGTTGACTTTGAGCAAATTCCATCTTTCCACCGCAGTTCACCAAGGTAATAAGTGCATTTGCTTTATATTTGCATACATTGAGGACAATGCATGATTTAGGTGTGTGGGGGGGGGTGTTTATGTATATATTTATCTATATAATTTCGTGATTAAAAAAATCAATGTTTCATGACATAGCTTAAGATTGAACTGCCAAAACCCGTGTACAAATTGCATTGAGTTTTTGTTCCTTATTATATAGTTCTGCTTGTAGAAATTATGACATAAATCGAAATTCCAAAGAAATAACTCATTACCCTTTAAGACATGTAGGCACTTAAATTGGATGAATCAAAACTTTGAAGTGGTTGATAAAAAGCAGAGGTTGAGTAAAATATACCGGGAAGTGTGGACTTCTAATAGCAATTAAGCCTTGAGGAAAATAAAATTAAAAATAAAAGAATAAAGTGAGGAAAGCACATTCTGCAAAATGATTACAAAAGCCCAAGCCTTTGAGTCACTGGTCCGTAGGGGTATCTTGAAACCCGGTAACTTGAGTCTACCAGCTCGGGATTATCAACCAAACTCGCTACACGAATGCAAAAATGGTAAAAGTGTCAAAAAGCAAATGTGTTGAATCACGAAAAAAAAATACTCAAGGCCCAAAGCTAAAAGAATGATCCATGCCATGGTTGATCCAAATGATACTTCACCACAAGAGGAGGCGTGCAAAATAATTTAAGTGATATCATGTGTAGAGGGGTTAGTGGTGTAAATGTTGGAGGAACAAAGACCAAGTCATATTTTTTATGAGTTAGATTTATATAATGAGCATGCAAGAATTCTCAGTGAGATGTATAAGGTTGAAGTAGGGATATTGAGAACTATTAATGAAATGTTGATTTAGGATTTTGTGGGTATATCCGCTGAAAGCCCTAAGGAGACAACACTCCTCCTCCTTGGCAACAAAGAGGTTTAAAGGCTTGTTGCAGATGCTAAGTGCAACCGTGATTCCTACGAAAGTGAGTTATGATTTCCCTGTTTTTATTTTTCGTATCTTCTGTTTTACTAGGGACTAGCAAAATCTAGGTGTGGGGGTATTTGATGCATTGCATACATTGCATCATATGTCTTTCATTTAGATTAGTTTTATATCAATAAATGCTACTAAGGTATGTGTTTAGTCTTATTTACAGAATACAGGGACCTGAATGCAAATTACCCACGTCCCGAGCATAAACGCGTGCAAAAGATTCATTTCTATCATAAAGACCAAGTTCAAGTTTATCGGGTTTAAAATGGAAATGCATCCAAGCATAAAAGCATTCAAGACCTAATTACAAAAAGAACAAGGACTTAAGCACAAAAGTAGCCGGGGACTTAATTGCAAAAAGCCAAATACCTAATTGCAATTAAAGCACCAAAATATTATCTTGGAGAAAATCTAAAGAAAAATCAAGGTGGATCTCCAAATATATGAAGGAAATAATTCGGAGCTCAAGGGAATGGAAAGAAATCATCCAGACGCGCAAAGGAGGATCAAATCATACCATAAACACACAACAAAAATCCGGATGAAATCAGGGAATATATTGCGGCGTTTCCGCCGCACAACACATACACCATGCAAAGATTCCGCCGCCCCCTTAGCAATCCGTGTGCTTCAATTTTGTCTAGTCATGTCTGGACACGTGTACTTTCCAATGTTCTACTTGGGTCCCTTGTAGCAACTATAAATAGCCCCGAGAACGATGTAAAAAGGGTCCTTGGTCCCTTAGCTTATGTTCTAGTTTTTATTCCTTAGTTTAATAAATTTCTGTTGTTTTATTTCTTGTTTAGTTTTCTTTTGTAATTCCTCTAGGATACCTTCTCCTTCCTCCCATCCATGAGTTTCTAACTCTTTCCAAAGGGTGGAGGTGACGGATTTAGGGTGAAGAGAAGACGAATAAATGTTATTATTTTAATTTCGTGATTAGTATATTTTGATTACTTGAGTTTATGTTAAATCATTTATCATGTAAAGCTTTATAACTAATATGATTTATTATAAGTTTCTGCATTCTCTAATCTAAACCCGATATCTAAACCTCCACCCAACGGAATTCACCATTTTTGTTCTTGTTTTATTTTTATTTGTTCATGTTTCTTGCTTTAGATAATTAAAACCAAAAATCTCAAAAAACCAAATTTATTCTTCTCTCCTTCTTTCCCCCAATCGTGAATCACACAAATAACAAATCTCTCCCTCCTTGTGTTCGACCCGTACTTGCCACGTCTTCATTGACGCCGTGCACTTGCGATATAAACTTAATTCTTTATCACATTCCCGTTGATGAGTTTTATCTGATTATCTCTTGATGGTTTAAAATTTTAAATTTGCACTATTTCGGGATGTTACAACTTGGTATCAGAGCGGTCGGTCCCTATGTGTGGCTCCCATAGAAATCACCCTGATGTCGTAGTGTTAGGTTGCATTTTACTTTTAGCATGCATTCACGGCTGATCTTGAGTTGTTTCTTGTGCCAGATGCCTCCATGACGTGTGAGGAACGCCGTGAATGAGCGCAGTGCTAATAATGCCACTGAGGGCGCTACCTGGGATAGGTTGGGCGAGTACCATGATCGTCAGGCGACGTGGGCAGAGCAGACAGGGACAGGTGCGGAGCATGATAGCTTCATGAGCCAGCACCCGCCTAGTTTTGATGGCATGAGTGACCCTGAGGCTGCAGAGGACCGGGCGATTGGCTGTAGCGGAGCGGATGGTGGACCTGGCCACCTATGTGCTGGATGGAGAGACAACAAACTAGTGGAGGACCACATCTGTAGTGGTGTTTGCTGACCAAGATGACATGAGCTGGGAGGAATTCCTTGAGGAGTTCAACCAGCAGTTCTTTCCGCAGCACGTCAGAGACAGGAAGACAGAGTTTTTGGCCCTCGGGTAGAAGGAGATGTCCTTGGCTAGCTGCATCAGCAGGTTTAACGCCCTGGAGCTTTATTGTTCTGAGACTTATGTGACGCCCGAGCAGCGTGCACGGAATCTCATCAAAGGGATGAGGAAGCAACTCATGTCGTGTGTGATCACCAGGATGCCGCAGACCCTGGCAGATGTGGTGAAGTATGCGACCATCATCGATAAAGACTATCAGGAGAATTACCAGGAGGCGCGGAAGCCGCTAGTGAGCGCGGGAGGACGTGCAGTTCGACGTTCCACTGGGAACCCGGGCAAGAGGCCCCGGGTTTATGGTGGAGGAGCATGCCAGTCTGGTGCGTGCAGTACCTGCGGTAGATCTCATCCGGGTTAGGAGTGCCCCCGACGTACATGTGCATGCTTGGGATGCGGTCAGATGGGCCATTTTATCCGAGAGTGCCCGAGCAGGCAGGGCGAGACGAGCAGGAGGCTAGGATCACCGGTCTCAGGGAGGAGCAGAGGCAGCAGGTCTGTTGTTCCGCAGGTCTAGACTAGGAGAGCAGGGCGAGTCTTCACCGTCCAGGCTGAGGAGACGAAGGACTCCAACACTGTCGTGGAAGGTACCCTTGTCATTTCAGGTTTGGTTGCTCGTGTTTTATTTGATTGCGGCGCCACACACTCCTTCATTTCGGAGAAGTTTGCTGGCATGTTGGATCAGACCACTGATCTACTGACTGATTTGTTGGAAGTCAGTATGCCCATGGGTGAGGTGGGCACTGTTGGGAGCTTTCTTCCCGGCACGACAGTTGTTTCGGGAGACCATGATTTTCCGGCAGATCTGGTCTTGCTACCGATGGAGGACTTCGACGTCATACCGGGGATGGACTGACTATCACAGTACGATGTGCGAGTCTTTTACCGTGAGAAGAAGATCCTTATTCCGAGAAAGGACACACCTGATGTGTTGATGTGTTGATTAGAAGTGCGAGGACAGTTTTCAGGAGTTGAAGAGACGATTGACGACAGCGCCGATTCTGACGCTACTGAGTGGTAGCGGAGGCTACGTGATTTACAGTGATGTGTCGAGGGTTGGCTTAGGCTGTGTTCTGATGCAGCACGGGAAAGTGGTGGCGTATGCTTCGAGGTAGCTGAAGGTGCACGAGAAGAACTACCCGACTCATGATCTGGAGTTAGCAGCGGTGGTTCATGCATTGAAGACATGGTGGCATTATCTTTATGTAGAGCAATTTGAGGTCTTCATGGATCATCAGAGTCTGAAGTATTTATTCTCGCAGAAGGATCTGAATATGAGGCAACACAGATGGCTTGAGTTCATTAAGGACTACGACTTCACCATCTCCTATCATTCGGGGAAGGCGAATTCGGTTGCGGATGCACTGAGCAGGAAGGTTGAGGTGTCAGTTGCGAGTTTATGCATTCAGGAGTGGAGGCTACTCAAGACATTGTCAGAGTTGAGGTCGTTCACAGAGGGCGCTGAGAGAGCAGTGTTAGCTGGGCTTCATGTGGAGCCGTAAACCGTTTCGCAGGTGGTACAGGTTCAGTGTGATGACGAGGAGTTAGCTGGTCTAATACAGTTGGCTGCCAGAGATGGATCAGACTTCAGCGTGGGGGTTGATTGTGGTCTGAGGTTCAGGAGTCGGATCTGGGTGTCGAAGGTCGATGGGCTGACAGATGACATCATGGAGGAGGCACACCGAGCGAGATATACCATCCACCCGGGGAGTACGAAGATTTATAAGGATCTGCAGCGGAACTTCTGGGGAAGGGCATGAAGAGAGATATTGCTGAGTTTGTGGGTCGGTGCTTAGTCTGTCAGCAGGTGAAGATTGAGCATCAGCGACCAGCGGGACTGATGCAGTGTATAGAGCTTCCTAAGTGGAAGTGGGAGCACGTGACAATGGATTTTGAAACGGGGCTGCCGAAGACGAGGAGATTTCACGACGCGATTTGGGTGATTGTCGATCGACTGACCAAGTCGGTGCACTTCTTAGCGATCAGGACCACGTTGCCTCTGGAGGGTCTATCTAACTTGTACGTGGAGGAGATAGTCAGGCTGCACGGAGTACCAGTGAGCATCATCTCTGATCGAGATCCCATATTTACATCCAGGTTTTGGGGGAGTCTGCAGCCGGCTATGGGGACACGACTGAGGTTCAGTACAACGTTTCATCCACAGACAGATGGTCGATCAGAGAGGACGATCCAAACCCTGGAGGATATGTTGAGAGCATGCACACTGGATTGGGCGGGACACTTGGATGAGCACCTACCATTGATAGAGTTCGCCTACAACAACAACTACCATTCGAGTATTGGGACGGCACCGTACGAGGCATTGTACGGGAGGCCTTGCAGATCACCAGTATGCTGGAGTGATGTGGGCGAGAGGCAGTTAGTAGGGCTAGAACTCGTGCAGATGTATGCAGAGAAGGTGGATGTGATCAGGAGGAGATTGGCCACAACACAGAGTAGGCAGAAGAGTTATGCCGACACACGCAGACGGGCGTTGAGTTTTGAGGTTGGTGACCATGTGTTTCCGAAGATCTCCCCAGCTCGGGGAGTGATGAGGTTTGGGAAGAAGGGGAAGCTAAGTCTGAGGTATGTCGGGCCATTTAAGATCCTAGACTGAGTTGGAGAGTGATTGACATCATTTCATGCTCATATTTGTATCTTATATCCATTATATTACACCTAAGCAATGCTACGTGACGAGTTTTATGTTTAGTTTTCAGGAATAAAGAGGTTTGAAGAGAAGAGCCATGAAAGGATCCAAAAGCAGGAAAAAGGACTTAATTGTCAGACCTGGGGACTAAGATGCAAGGGAGAAGGACCTGATCGTAAGACCAAAGGACCTAAGAGCAAAACAGAATACTCCACACCATCATGGGGAGTATTTTACCAATTCGAGTCGGGTCGGAGATCCAACAAGTCAAGTAACCACATCAAAGACCAACAATACCAGAAAGAAAAGCCCACAACAAATTCCAACACGATCCGAAGATTTTGGACCGCCAATTGGCGGTCTTGGACCGCTAATTGGCGGTCCATATTGCTAAGGATCCGTCGAAATTTCTCCTGGACTTGTATTAATGTTCGGTTAGGCTATTTTTGGTATTGTTTTAGTCCCACATCGGGGGATTGTCCCCGATTAGCTTTTTCCATGCTTATAAATAGAACTCTTCACCTTCCATTGTAATTACCCATTGCTTGGTGGCATTCTCTCTACTAAGGAGTGAGCCTTGAAGCAAAAACTCAAGGTGGAGAAGAATGCTACCTTCAATGTGAGTCATTTGTTAATAAAATAATTCTTCTAGTTTCTTTTAATCTTGTCTTTTAATTTGTGCATGTTTGTTTAGTCTTTCCTTTCCTTTTATGTTTCTTTAATGCTTCTTGCCTTCTTAGTTAACTTTCATTTCAGTATTATGCTTTCTTTTGCTAATATAGTTAGTGTAATGAGTAGTGAGTAGTTCCATCCCCATTTGGGGGGTGGAGAAATATGTGATATAATCATGTAGTGTATTAAGTGTGTGTTATCTTTATCCCTTGAGCTTTATATGATTTCCATAACCATCTAATGGGGTTTCACTCTTATCTTTGATATGCTAATGCTCTTGAATGAAGCTTAGCCTATGCTTTGATTAGTGGACCTATTTTTTGGGGAATGATAAGGTTAGGATATGGATGAAGTTAATATTGGAAACACAATTTGTAGTGTATGAGCTCTTGTTGCCTTTACCTTAGCTAATGTCTTGTATGTTTTAATGATGTAGTGAAATCTTAATTCATGTGGAGGCATAGTAGGGTATAGTCTTTATACTTGAGTTCATGTAGCTTCATTCCAATTATTGTCTTGTATGTTTTAATGATGTAGTCTTATCTTAATTCATGTAGAGGCAAAGTTGGATGTAGTTTTATGATTTCATGCACTACATGTTGTGAGGAGCTTAATGAACACACACACACTTCTTTATGTTCACATTATTTCTCTACCCCCTTTGGGGTTTAGTTTCTTGCTTCTTTTCCATTTCCATTTGCATCTTAGTGTAGTTTAGTGTAACCAACCTTTCTTCCCTTTCTTTACCTCTCGCCTTCGCACAAACCAAGTGTCGACACACCTCCCAGTGGACGACCCGTATTTGCCACCGCTTCAACGCGGCCGTGCACTTGCGGTTAAATATAAAACGATCAATCAAGTTTTTGGCGCCGTTGCCGGGGAGGTGCTCTGTCCAGACCTTGGTTTGGACGATTCGAGGGGTTTTTAATTTTTTGTTTTCAGTTTGTCTTAGTTTCAGGGAACCACAAGATCACGGGGAGGCGACTGGCGAAGTTGCAGGAAGAGAAAACCTAAACAGACCGCCAATCAGCGGTTGAAGACCGCCAATTGGCGGTCTGGTGAGGGTTTCTTGCCTTGTAATTTTTTCTGGTACTTAGTGTTCAAATTGGTGTTATCTGGGAGCCCTATTTTGCATGCTATGACTTCTGGTTTGCTCCCAGATCATTAATCACTCCCCCTTTAATCAACTTGGACCATAAAACTCAAAGCAAAAGATTAGACTTCTTGCCATTTAGGTCATGCACCATTGGTAGACCTTGCATGCATTTGTCTTTTCTTTGCTTTACATTTTGTCGTTGATTGCTGGCGTGAGGTACGTGCACCCACATCCCTCATTCATGCATGTTTTGTTCATGCATTAGTTAGTAAGGTGCATCGGGACAAGAGTGAGAGAGCGTTTGATTGGAGCGATTGATTGCTAGATCTAGGATCAAATCGCTACTAAGGAGGGGTTGTCCCATAAAAGATAAGGTGGGGGATTTCATCACCCTTTCCTTGGCCCCAAAAATCATTCTTAATAAAGCCTTAATTCTAAAAGCAAGTAGACATTGGCCCTAAGGATTTTGGACGCACTAGGAGAGTGATCTAGTTGAGACCGTCATGGCCTGATCGGCGTTGCCTACCTTGTCGATAGTAGGAGGTATTGGATCTCCAGATCTGGTATCACTTGCTGGGCATTGTGGTCCTCGTTGTAGGGAGGTGAGACGTGTCGAGGCTAGTGACCTCGAAGTTAGGCGTCGTCTAGCCTAAGGACCCATTGCCTTACATTGTTTGAGCCGTGCTTGCTAGTTAGGCTTCTACCTGATCCCATTACCCACGCTAGCTTTAGGGATTCTTCCCTTCTCCTCTGAGTCATCTTCTTCTCACCTACTTCTACGTTTTAGTCTCCTCCCCTTTGCACTCTCTGGTAGCGTTTTAGGGTCGAGTCGAGCACTTTTTGCGAGCTTAGTCTCGTGGTGGTGAGAGTGGTCGACTCGAGAGTTGTTTGTTGAGATGGATGGTTATATGGGCGACCATTCATATCATTGTTGGAACCAGGATGATTCTCCCTGGTATTCCGGACCCATGCAACCTGGGGTGGCTCAGACGAACACCCCGTACGGTTGGGATGATCTTCATTATGTGACTGAGCAATCTTCATATAGGGGTGATATGAGAGAGGCACCGACGGCTAGATCTCCATCTAGTTATGTTGGATCATACTCTGGGCAACAAACTTTGGCCTCTTTCATGCATGCGGTAGACGACATGAGTGCACCAGTGGCTCCAGTAGCCATACCGTGCGATTGTTGTGGGTTGAGTGGTCATAATATCGGGGAATGTCCTTATGTTCCCCCAGAGCCTGAGTATGAGCATACATTTTCCCAAAATGCTCAATATGACCATTACGCATCCGCGTACATTCCGAGAGTGATGGATTCATGGGGAAACAATTCTTATTCAAATTCTTATACTTCATATTTACCCCAGTATCCTCCTCCCGAATACCCAGAATTCTACCAGCACCCCACTCCAAATCATTGGACTCATTCTCAGCCCATCAACACCCAACCCCAAAATTTCCCAAGCTCTGACTTGGACCCCATCGTTGACCGCATACCTGATTCCTTCAAACAAACTCTCCAAACATTCATGGAAACCACACAAAACTTACTGAAGTCCAACTTGAATTCCTTGCAAACCATGGAAATGCAAGTGAGCCAGATGACACAACAATTCCATGAACGTGAGGAGGGTAACTTTTCTTGTCAACATGAGGATTCATCTTTTGATATCAAACCACCACCACATCCACAAATTCAAAGCACAATCTTTCAAAGTCAAACTCCTAGTCAGTCTGAGGGACTTGGGGTTTCAATTCACGATCACTTAGTGGAGGATTCGATTCAAATTGAGAATAGCTTGGACCAGTTCTGTTATGAGTCGGCACAGGATTGTGCCTTACCTTTTTGTCCCGTGGCCCTTGAGCCACATGATCTTATTGTTGTACCTCCTAAGGACTCACCTTTGGTGGAGCAAGAGCTCCCTAGTACCCTTAATCTCATACGACCTGATGAGAGTTTGTCTCTCACTATTGTTCCTGATCATCTTGGAAATGATGGAACATCAAACAACTACATTGCTCATGAGGGTATTAGGAGTTCCTTGGAGGATACCTTGGGTATGAGACCCACTGTTTGTTCGCCTGGTGTGTCGGATATGTCTAACGAGGTTCTTGACCTCGTTCCGACGCACCAGCCTGTTGGTTGGAGAGTTTGGATTGACGATCATAACTTCAGCAGCGCAACATGAGAAACTCTTCTTTCGTTGCCCCTCATTTCCCAAACTCTTGAGAGGTTCAAGCTCTTTCAGTTTGATCCTTTGAATGAGACGCCTTTGCGTCCAATTCACGAACCTCTCATTTCATCTGGTGCTCTTTGTGAAGGGGGTCCACACATGAGTATTCTGGACCCACGTGGTGTCATGTTCCCTTTCCAAGTGCATTGACCCACTCTTGAGGTTCCCATTTGATGTCTTTTGACAAATGAAGATGGGAACTTATGTTTGTGCATAGTTATATAAAAAAAGAAAAAAAAGAGTTCAATAAAAGACTCCTTCAGTGAGCATCGATTGTTGTGAGCCCCAACCCTTGTGTATTTGGGCTCCATTTCTTTCACGTATTTGTACCCTTTCTTTAGCATCTCACAGGTTTTGAGGGAATTTGGGTTGTGTCCGTCAACATAGCCATACACTTCCCTTTATACTTCACGTTGGTGAGATCTCTCCTTTTTCATGCATAAATCCATGTAGTATCTTGCTTGCATTCATTGAGGACAATGCATGAAGTAGGTGTGGGGGGGTGTTTTACGTGTGTACATAGTTGAGTCTTTTTCCATTCATTTTGTTTTCTTTTGTTTGCATTTTTAGGGTCATGATAGTGTGTTGTATTTAATATCGATATATCTGCTTGCCATGATCCTTGTGTGACTTGTCTTCTTTTGCTTGCTTAGTACTTCAAAATTTTCACATTTCTTTCAAAATCTTCATGTGTTTTCGAAAGAAAATGTTTTGTGGGTTTTGCGTGTGTTTAGCATGTGCAAAACCGTTGAGAGGCAAAGTAAAAAGAAAGCTCCCAAAATTGTCTTGAACTTGATGCATTAGGATATCTAGTACGTGGCTTTAGGATTTATCGAGTCGTTAGGATGCACCTCAGTTTTCCTTTGGGGGTGAGTAATCATAGGGTTTCAGTGCTCAAACATTCAAAGAAGTCCACCCTGAACCTAGTGAGTCAATAATTCGTGTTTGTTAATTTAGGAAGTTTGTTGTAGTCAAGGACCCTCTTAATCTTGTTGTGAGACATTAAGTGTAGGGGTTTTGGTTCATGTGTAGATAAGAAATAAGTGAGTAGGTATTCTCTCTTCTCGCACGGCTCCTATCACTTGGGAAAGTAGGTCTGAAGGGACTTTGTGCCTGGTGCTTTCGAGTCATCTGACTTGGGATGCGCCGACCGAACTCCCGTTACACGGGTGGTAGGGATTGCCCTATGTGGAGATTTGGGGAAAGGTGTACGTGATAGTGTAAGTCCTCATGGGCAATGATGCACAAAACCTGACCCTGGGAGAACGAAGCTCCAAACTAATAAAAAAAAATTGTGAAAAGAAACAAAAAGAAAAAAATATTGTAATGCAAATAAGAACCTTAATGGACTTTACACTTTGTATCACTTGAGGATCTTGAGGTTGTCCATGTCTTTCACTTAATTTCTTATTTAACTTGCACGAATGGTTTATTAGGCTAGGTGTGGACTGATTACCTATATAGAGTCGGCCCGTAGGATTACCGCATCCATTGATCGACAAAATATTTCCAACGAGTCGAGGTCTAGATTGAATAATGCATCTTGTTCGGATTTTGTGGGTATATCCGCTGAAAACCCTCAGGAGACAGCACTCCTCCTCCTTGGCAACAAAGAGGTTTAACGGCTTGTTCCACGTGCTAAGTGCAACCGTGATTCCTACGAAAGTGAGTTAAGATTTCTTGTTTCTCGTTTGCTTTTCTCTTTCTTTGTTTTGCTCGGGACTAGCAAAAACTTAGGTGTGGGGGTATTTGATTGACATCATTTCATGCTCATATTTGTATATTATATCCATTATATTACACCTAAGCAATGCTACGTGACGAGTTTTATGTTTAGTTTTCAGGAATAAAGAGGTTTGAAGAGAAGAGCCATGAAAGGATCCAAAAGCAGGAAAAAAGACTTAATTGTGAGACCTGGGGACTAAGATACAAGGGAGAAGGACCTGATCGTAAGACCAAAGGACCTAAGAGCAAAACAGAATACTCCACACCATCATGGGGAGTATTTTACCAATTCGAGTCGGGTCGGAGCTCCAACAAGTCAAGTAACCGCATCAAAGACCAACAATACCAGAAAGAAAAGCCCACAACAAATTCCAACACGATCCGAAGATTTTGGACCGCCAATTGGCGGTCTTGGACCGCTAATTGGCGGTCCATATTGCTCAGAATCCGTCGAAATTTCTCCTGGACTTGTATTAATGTTCGTTTAGGCTATTTTTGGTATTGTTTTAGTCCCACATCGGGGGATTGTCCCCGATTAGCTTTTTCCATGCTTATAAATAGAACTCTTCACCTTCCATTGTAATTACCCATTGCTTGGTGGCATTCTCTCTACTAAGGAGTGAGCCTTGAAGCAAAAACTCAAGGTGGAGAAGAATGCTACCTTCAATGTGAGTCATTTGTTAATAAAATAATTCTTCTAGTTTCTTTTAATCTTGTCTTTTAATTTGTGCATGTTTGTTTAGTCTTTCCTTTCCTTTTATGTTTCTTTAATGCTTCTTGCCTTCTTAGTTAACTTTCATTTCAGTATTATGCTTTCTTTTGCTAATATAGTTAGTGTAATGAGTAGTGAGTAGTTCCATTCCCATTTGGGGGGTGGAGAAATATGTGATATAATCATGTAGTGTATTAAGTGTGTGTTATCTTTATCCCTTGAGCTTTATATGATTTCCATAACCATCTAATGGGTTTTCACTCTTATCTTTGATATGCTAATGCTCTTGAATGAAGCTTAGCTTATGCTTTGATTAGTGGACCTATTTTATGGGGAATGATAAGGTTAGGATATGGATGAAGTTAATATTGAAAACACAATTTGTAGTGTATGAGCTCTTGTTGCCTTTACCTTAGCTAATGTCTTGTATGTTTTAATGATGTAGTGAAATCTTAATTCATGTGGAGGCATAGTAGGGTATAGTCTTTATACTTGAGTTCATGTAGCTTCATTCCAATTATTGTCTTGTATGTTTTAATGATGTAGTCTTATCTTAATTCTTGTAGAGGCAAAGTTGGATGTAGTTTTATGATTTCATGCACTACAAGTTGTGAGGAGCTTAATGAACACACACACACTTCTTAATGTCACATTATTTCTCTACCCCCTTTGGGGTTTAGTTTCTTGCTTCTTTTCCATTTCCATTTGCATATTAGTGTAGTTTAGTGTAACCAACCTTTCTTCCCTTTCTTTACCTCTTGCCTTCGCACAAACCAAGTGTCGACACACCCCCCAGTGGACGACCCGTATTTGCCACCGCTTCAACGCGGTCGTGCACTTGCGGTTAAATATAAAACGATCAATCAGAGAGGTTGCCTACCGCATTGCTTTTCCACCACAGTTGGTGGGTCTTCACAACGTCTTCCATGTATTGATGCTGAGGAAGTACATTGCAGATCCAGCTCACGTGATTGACATTGCAGTGCCAGAGATCCAGCAGGACTTGTCGCTCGAGGAGAGACCGGTTGAGATCGTTGATTGCATGGATCACCAGCTCAGGAGGGAGGACCATTCCGATGGTGAAGGTCCGGTGGCAGCATCATAGTGAGCGTGAGGTCACTTGGGAGATTGTGGAGGAGGTTCGGAAGCAATACCCGGAGCTTTTCGTTGAGTTGTCTGTTCGATTTCGGGACGAAATCCTTTTAAGGAGGGTGGGTTGTTAGACCCTAACCCTTGCTTAGGGACTAACCCCGTGATTAGTGGACGCTTTGCATGGGGAAAGGACGGCGGAACAGTGACGGTGATGGGGCGGTTACTGTTGGTGGTGTGGTTTGAGGAGAAACCATCTCTTCATGTCTTCATTCCTCTTCTTTTATTCTTCACACAAACTTCTCCCTCTCACTTTCTTTTTATCTTCTGGCGACCAGGGGGCGTGGAGGTAGCTCAGGCGTAAGGCGCGGAGGTCGGTGTGCGAGGAGGCGCACATGCGGTTGATCGGAGGTGGTTTCGTGGGTTCTCCGGCGGGCGTCGTTGATCGCTTTGTTGAGGTATGCCGGCTTTTAGTGTGGTTTCGTTGTTTCCCTACGTTGGTGGGAAGATGTAGTCGGTCGCGTGAGGTCGGAGAGGAGAGAATGGTCGGTCGCGTGGTTTCTATTTTGCCCAACCTTAACCAACACCGGTAGAACGATGCCATGTGGCGGTCGACCGGTTGCATGTGTGCTGGTGAGTTGGAGGCTTACTGTCGGATTTCGGTCGATCGTCCCTTGTTGTTAGGTCAACCGGAACTTAAGTGTACTTGATAATATTGCATGTTGTTCGACCGATTTCGATATATTGTTCGACCGTTACATGACGTAGACTATTAGGACCCCTGAGTTGGTCGACCGAATAGTCTTATGTGATTTTGACCAACTCCGGATTTTGACTTTGTATTCGGTCGACCGGTTTTGGACTGTTGTCGGGCCATTTGGACTTAAGTGATGCGCAGAATAGTTCGACCGTTGTAGACTTTCGGTCGACCGAACCTATCGGGGACGGTCGACTGGTTAGGATTTTTCGGTCGACCGTTTGTGTGCAGAACTGAATTCCTGGTCTTTGTGTTGTGTCAACTCAGTCCACGGAAACCCGTGTCCTCGCTTAGAGTGTGAGACGGGAGGTGACGGCGGGTACATGCTCGTGCATGCCTAGGGACCACCGTGTGGAAGAGTGTGGACACTTGGGTCGCACCACCTCCGTGTTGGACCGTGGTGTGACGTGTTGTTGCCTTACTCTCTGTAGATTAGCAGACCTGAGGGATCGCAGATCCAAGTGCGTGTTGATGCATGGCTCGTGGAGCATGATGACCATGCAGACTACAGGCTGGACCCGTCCGATGTTTTGTCGGACGTATGTTGTACCGCTGAGGTTATGCCGACGATGCCGCTGAGGTTTTTGCCGGCGATGATTGTGCCAACAATGTTCCAGCTTGTGGTTGTGCCGTCCGATGTTGTGCCGGACGTATGTTGTACCGCCGATGTTGTGCCGGCAATGCCACCGATGTTGTTCCGGTGATGATCCCCGATTGGACACCTATCTTGGGATGTTGACCGACCGGGCCACGACTCCGTCGAGGTGGTGTAGACCACGTGGTTCTTTGCACGGAAGTGTGGACACTCCTCACCGATCCCTTTGGCTCGAGTAGTCGCATGTGGGGGGTGCGTCGCATATTGTCCGTAAGACCGTATGTGCCTACGGTAGGTTTCCGAGGGAGACATGTTGTTGTTGTTGGACTGATGTCCTTGTGGAGAAACCATCTCTTCATGTCTTCATTCCTCTTCTTTTCTTCTTCACACAAACTTCTCCCTCTCACTTTCTTTTTCTCTTCTGGCGAGCATGGGGCGTGGAGGTTGCTCCAGAATGAGGGGCGGAGGTCAGTGTGCGAGGAGGCGCGCGTGCGGTCGCGGATCGGAGGTGGTTTTGTGAGTTCTCCGGCGGGCGTCGTTGATCGCTTTGTTGAGGTATGTCGGCTTTTAGTGTGGTTTGGTTGTTTCCCCACGTTGGTGGGAAGTTGTGGTCGGCCGCGTGAGGTCGGAGACCTCGCCGGTGACGAGAGAATGGTGTAAAATCCTTGGCTGGCGCAAGGTTGTTGCCGACCAACGGTCGACCGGTTTACTGTTTTGCCCAACTTTAGCCAACACCGGTCAAACGATGCCATGTGGCGGTCGACCGGTTGCATGTGTGCTGGTGAGTTGGAGGCTTACTGTCGGATTTCGGTCGACCGTCCCTTGTTTTTAGGTCGACGGAACTTAAGTGTACCTTATAATATTGCATGTTGTTTGACCGATTTCGATATATTGTTCGACCGTTACATGAGGTAGACTATGAGGACCCCTAAGTCGGTCGACCGAATAGTCTTATGTGATTTTGACCAACTCCGGATTTTGACCTCGTATTCGGTCGACCGGTTTTAGACTGTTGTCCGACCGTTTGGACTTAAGTGATGTGTAGAATAGTTCGACCGTTGTAGACTTTCGGTCGACTGAACCTATTGAGGGATGTCGACCGGTTAGGCTTTTTCGGTCGACCGTTTGTGTGCAGAATTGAATTCCTCGTCTTTGTGTTTTTGTAACCTCTGTCCACGGCCGTGCACTTTCGGTTAATATAAAATGATCAATCACAGGGTTTGGTGGAATTCGGGTTTGTGTCCATCCGCATAACCATGAACTTCCTTTTGCACTTAATGTTGGTGAGATCTTCCCATTTTCATACATAAATCGATGTAGTTTCATGCTCACATTCATTGAGGACAATGCATGTAGTAGGTGTGGGGGTTATTTTACGTGTGTACATATTCGAGTCTTTTTCCATTGATTTTGTTTTTTTTTGTGTATTGATAGGGTCATGTTAGTGTGCTACATTTAATATCAATATATTTGCTTACCGTGATCCCTGGGTGACTTGTCTTGTTTGGCTTGCCTAATGCTTTAAAATTTTCACATTTCTTTCAAAATCTTCATGTGTTTGTGAAAGAAAATGTTTTGTTGGTTTTGCGTGTGTTTAGCATGTGCAAAACCATTGAGAGACAAAGTAAAAAGAAAGCTCCCAAAATTGTCTTAAACTTGATGCATTAGGATATCTAGTATAGTGACTTTAAGTCTTATTTAGTCGCTAGGATGCACCCCGATTTTCCCTCGGGGGGCGAGTAGTCGTAGGGTTTCAGTACTCAAATATCTAAAGAAGTCCACCCTAAATCTAGTGAGTCAATAATTCACGTCTGTTAATATAAGGAAGTTTGTTGTAGTCAAGGACCCTTTAACTCCTGTTGTGAAACATTAAGTATAGGGGTTTTGATTCATGTGTAGATAAGAAATAAGTGAGTAGGTGTTCTCTCTTCTCACAGCTCCTATCACTCGGGAAATTAGGTCTGAGGGGACTTTGTGCCTGGTGATTTCGAGTCATCTGACTTGGGATGCACCGACCGAACTCCCGTTACACGGGTGGTAGGGACTCCCCTATGTGGAGATTTGGGGAAAGGTCTACGTGATAGTGTAAGTCCTCATAGGAAACGATGCACAAAACCTGACCCTGGGAGAATGACACTCCAACTAGTAAGAAAAAATGAGAAAAAATGAAAAAAATGAGAAAAAAAGGAAAAACAATGGTAATGCAAATAAGAACCTTAATGGACCTTACACTTTGTATCACTTGAGGATGTTGACGTTGTCAATGTCTTGCACTTAAGTCCTTAATTAACTTGCACGAATGATTTACTAGGCTAGGTGTGTGGGTTGATTACATATATAGAGTCGGTCCGTAGGATTACCGCGTCCAATGATCGACAAAATAAGTCCAACAAGTTGAGTGTCTAGATTGAATAATGCATCTATGTTCGGATTTTGTGGGTATATCCGCTGAAAACCCTCAGGAGACAACACTCATCCTCCTTGGCGACAAGGAGGTTTAACGGCTTGTTGCACGTGCTAAGTGCAACCTTGATTCCTACGAAAGTGTGTTAGGATTTCTTGTTTTTCGTATGCTTTTCTCATTCTTTGTTTTGCTCGGGACTAGCAAAATTTAGGTGTGAGGCTATTTGATTGATATCATTTCATGCTTACATTTGTATCTTATATCCATTATCTTTCACCTAAACAATGCTATGTAACGAGTTTTATGTTTGAATTTCATAAATAAATAGGTTTGAGGAGAAGAAGCATAAAAGGACCTAAAAGCAGGAAAAATGACTGATTTGAGAGACTTAGGGACTAACATGCAAAGAAGGACCTGAATGTAAGCCCAAAAGGACCAATGAGCAAATCAGGAAACTCCACACCATCATGGGGAGTATTTTGGAAATTCGGATCGGGCCTAAACTCCAACAACTTCCTTTGGTGCATCAAACATGAAGAACACAACCCAGCAAAGCACAACCGAAATCAATAGCGGATCCAGAGTTTATAGACCCCCAATTCGCGGTCGGGTTGCCTTCGGATCTGACACGCTTCGGCCAGATCATGTATTAGGGAGAATTAGATCTATTTCTGGTGTTGTATTAGTCCCATATCGATGGATTGTCCCCGATTACCTTTTTCTATGGCTATAAATAGAACTCTTCACCTTCCATTGTAATCACCCATTGCTTGGTGACATTCTCTCTACTTGGAGTAAGCCTTGGAGCAAAATCGCAAGGTGGAGAAGAATGTTGCTAGTAATGTGAGTCATTCAATAAAATAATATTTTTCATTGTTTTGTTCTCATGTTGTTTCTTTATGCATGCTTAGCTTAGTCTTATTCTTTGATCCTAGGCTAAATTTATTAGAATGTCTCCTTTCTTCTTTAGTTTAATTGTTAGAATAATATGTAGTGAGGATCTATCCCCCTTTGGGGGTGGAGATGATGTTCATACATGCATTAAAGAATGGAAGTGAATGCTTTATTTTGGAATGTGTTGATAAATGTGAATGTATGCTTGCTTGTTAGAGTAGAATACTACACTTGATGAGTTTTGCCACAAATCTTAGACACCTCCCATGCTTGTTTAGGTTTTGAAATAACCAGCTTGTGTATATGAATGTTAATCAACTAGGTTAGTGAATGGATTGATAGGTTTTGCCATAACCTTTAAACAATTCCTATACATAAAAACACTACCTACATTTATACCTATAGAATGCATTCTTCACCATATTTTTACATGTGTACGCATACTCCACCCCTTAGGGATCTCTCTGTTCCTGATTCTAGCTTAGTATTAAGTTCTCTTAGTTTAGTTCGAAGTAATCGTTAGTCGCTTTCCTTTGCATTTTCTTCTTAGTAGTTTAGTGTAGCGTAGATTAGCATAAACAAAACTCTTCCCCCCTTTTTATTGCCACTTGACTTCGTACAAACCAGAGATTGCTCTCCTCCCCATGGATCGACCCGTATTTGTCACCTCTTCAATGCGGTCGTGCACTTATGGTTATTTTAGAACGTTCAATCATGCCTCTTAAGGACTCTCCTGTGTTTGAGCAAGAGCTCCCAAGTACATTAGTTTCATACGACCTGATGAGAGTTTGTCTCTCACTATTGTTCCTGATCATCTTGGAAATGATGGGACAACAAACAACTACATTGCCACTGAGGGTATTGAGAGTTCCTTAGATGATACCTTGGGTAGGAGACCCACTTTGTGTTCGCTTGGTGAGTCGGACATGCATAACGAGGTTCTTGACCTCGTTCCGACCCACCAACCTGTTGGTTTGAGAGTTTGGATTGACGGTCATTGATTGACATCATTTCATGCTTATATTTGTATCTTATATCCATTATCTTACACCTAAGAAATTCTACGTGACGAGTTTTATGTTTGAATTTCAGAAATAAATAGGTTTGAAGAGATGAAGCATAAAAGGACGCAAAAGCAGGGAAAAAGGACTTAATTGTGAGACCTCGGGACTAAGATGCAAGGGAGAAGGACCTGAACGTAAGACAAAAGGACCAAAGAGGAAAACAGAAAACTCCACACCATCATGGGGAGTATTTTGGGAATTCTATTCGGATCGGAGCTCCAAATAGTGAAGTAGATGCATCAAAGACCAACAAAGACATCCAGAAAAGCCCCGAATAAAATCCAGCGTGATCTGGACCATATAGACAGCCAATTGGCAGTCCAAGACCGCTAATTGGCGGTTTGTTTTGGCCCAAATCCTCTAATATTTTGGTGGGTCGCGTATTAGTGTGTATTTAGTCCATTTCTGGTATTGGTTTAGTCCCACATTGGGGATTGGACCGGATTTCCTTTTTCTTTGGCTATAAATAGAACTCTTCACCTTCTATTGGAAACTACCCATTGTTTGGTGGCATTCTCTCTACTAAGGACTAAGCCTTGAAGCAAAACTCAAGGTGGAGAAGAATGCTACCTTCAATGTGAGTCATTGTTAATAAAATAATTGTTCTAATTTCTTTTAATCTTGTCTTTTAATTTGTGCATTCTTGTTTAGTCTTTCCTTTCCTTTTAAGTTTCTTTAATACTCATTTCTTGCTTAGTTAGATTTCCTTTCAGTATAATGTTTGATTTTGTTAATGTAGGTAGTGTAATGATTAGTGAGTAGTTCCATCCCCATTTAGGGGTGCAGAAATATGTGATACGATTATGTAATGTAGTAGTGTGTGTTATCTTAACCCTTTGAGCCTTATATGATTTCCATAACCATCTAATGGGATTTCTCTATTGTCTTTGATATGCTAATGTACTTGAATGAAGCTTATCATATGCTTACACTAGTGGACCTCTTTTATAGGGAATGATGAGGTAAGGATAAGGATGAAATTAATATAGGAAACATGACTTTTAGTGTATGTGCTCTTGTTGCCTTGGCCTTGGTTAATGTCTTGTATGTTTTAATGATATAGTCTTATCTTAATTCATGTGGAGGCATAGTAGGGTCTAGTCTTTATACATGAGTTCATTTAGTTTCATTCCAATTATTGTCTTGTATGTTTTAATGATGTAGTCTTATCTTATTTCATGTTGAGGCAAAGTTGGATTTAGTTTTATGAGTTCATGCACTACATGCTGTGAGGAGCATAATTGAACACACACACACATCTTTATATTCACATTATTTCTCTACCCCCTATGGGGTTTAGTTTTATTGCTTATCTTCCATTTCCTTTTTGTATCTTAGTGTATTTAGTGTAATCAATCTTTCTCTCCTTTCTTTACCACTCGCCTTCGCACAAACGAAACGTCGACACACCTCCCAGTGGACGACCCGTATTTTCCACCGCTTCAATGCGGCCGTGCACTTGCGGTTTTAAATAAAACGATCAATCAGTCATAACTTCAGTACCGTAACGGGAGAAACTCTTCGTCCATTGCACATTATTTCCCTAATTCTTAAGAGGTTCAAGCTCTTTCAGTTTGATCTTTTGAATGAGATGCCTTTGTGTCTAATTCATGAACCTCTCCTTGCATCTTGTGCTCTTTGTGAGGGGGCCCACACATGAGTATTTCGGCCCCGCGTGGTGTCATGTTCATATTCCAAGTGCATTGACCTACTTTTGAGGTTCCCATTGGATGTTCTTTGACAAATGAAGATGGGAGCTTATTGTTGTACATAATTATATTTTAAAAAAAACTCCAAGAGTGAGCACAACTTGTTGTAGGCTCCAAGCCATGTGTATTAGGGCCCCATTTGTTTCACGTATTTATCTCCCTTCTTTAGTATTTCACCAATTTTTAGGGGAATTTGGGTTTGTATCCATCCATAAACACAAACATGGACTTCCCTTTGCACTTCACGTTGGTGAGATCTTTTCTTTTCATGCATAAATCCATGTCGTATCATGCTCACATTCATTGAGGACAATGCATGAAGTAAGTGTGGCGGGGGTGTTTTACGTGTGTACGTAGTCGAATTTTTTTCCTTTCCTTTTGTTTTATTTTGTTTTCATTGTTAGGGTCATGTTAGTTTGCTGCATTTAATATCGATATATTTGTCTGCCATGATCCTTAGGCGACTTGTCTTCTTTTGCTTGCATAGTGCTTTAAATTTTCACATTTATTTCAAAATCTTCATGTGTTTGCGAAAGAAAATGTTTTGTGGGTTTTGCGTGTGTTTAGCATGTGCAAAACCGTTGAGAGGCAATCAAAAGAGAAGCTCCTAAAATTGACTTGAACATGATGCATTAGGATATCTAGTATATCGGCTTTAGGTCTTATCTTGTCGTAAGGATGCACCCCGGTCTGCACTTGGGGGGGGGGTGTGTAATCATATGGGCTCAATACTAAAATAAATAAAGAAGTCCACCATGAACCTAGTGATTTAATAATTCGTGTCTGTTATTATAAGGAGGTTTGTCGTAGTTAGGGACCCTTAAACTCCTATTGTTAAACCTTAAGTGTAGGGGTTTTGGTTCATGTGTAGATAAGAATAAGTAGTAAGGTGTTCTCTCTTCTCGCATGACTCCTATCACACGGGAAATTAGGTTCGAGGGGACTTAGTGCCTTGTACTTTCTAGTCATCTGACTTGGGATGCAACAACTGAACTCTCGTTACACGGGTGGTAGGGATCGTCATATGTGGAGATGTGGGGGAAGGTGTACGTGATAGTGTAAGTCCTCATAGGCAATGATGCACGAAACCTGACCCTGGGAGAATTACACACCAACTAAACATAAATAACAAAAAGAAAAGGAAAGAAAGAAATGGTAATGCAAATAAAAACCTTAATGGACTTTACACTTTGTATCACTTGAGGATGTTAAGGTTGTCTATGTCTTTCACTTAAGTCCTTAACTAACTTGCACAAATGATTCATTAGACTTGGTGTGTGGAATAAATACCTATATAGAGTGGGCCCGTAGAATTACCGTGTCGGGTGATTAACAAAAATGAGTCCATCGAGTAATGTTGCTAGGTTGAATAATGCATCTATGTTCGGATTTTGTGGGTGTATCCGCTGAAAACCCTAAGAAGACAACACTCCTCTGCCTTGGCGACAAGGGGATTTAACGGCTTGTTGCACATGCTAAGTGCAACCATGATTCCTACGAAAGTGAGTTAGGATTTCTTGTTTTTCGTATGCTTTCATTTCTTTCATTTTTCTCTTTCTTTGTTTTGTTCGGGTAGCAAAAGTTAAGTGTGGGGGTATTTGTTCCTATATCCTCTATTTTTAACATAAGCATTTCTACGTGACGAGTTTTATGTTTAGGTTTTAGGAATAAAACAAGTGAGAAAAAGAGACAAAAAGGACCTAAAAGCAAGAGAAATGATTGAATTGTGAGGTTTATGGACAGAGAAGCAATAGGGAATGACCCAGATATAAACCAAAATGACCAATGAGCAAATCGAGAAACTCCACACCATCATGAGGAATATTTTGGCAATTAGATCCGGGCCTATGCTCCTACAACCAATTCGAGTGTACCAAACATGAAGAGATCCATCCACAAAAGGCACCACCAAAGCACAACCCGATCAACCCATTCCAAGCCGCCATTTGGTGGTTCCAAACTGCCAATTGGCAGTTGGTTTGGCTCCAAACCTGATTAGGCCGTTTAGTCGGGTGTTAGATTAATGTGTTTTATGTCCATTTATGGTATGCTTTTAGTCCCATACCGGGGAATTGTCCCCAGTTATCTTTTTCTATGAATATAAATAGAACTCTTCCTCATCCTTGATATTTACTCCTTGCGTGGTGGCATCTCTCTACTTGGAGTAAAGTCTTGGAGCAAAACACAAGTGGAGAAGAATGCTATTTGTAATGTGAGTCATGTAAATAAAATAATTTTTTAGTTTGTTTTAATGTTGTCTTCTTGATTGATTCGTTTTAATTAACCGCGAGTGCACGACCGCGTTGAAGTGGTGGCAAATACAGGTTGGTCCACGGGGAGGTGTGTCGACTTTAGTTTGTTCGAAGGCGAGTGGGAAAGAAAGGAGAGAAAGGAGTTATGATCTAAACTACGCTACAATGAGAAAAGAAATGGGAAATACGCAATAAAACTAAACCCCATAGGGGGTAGAGAAAGAATGTGAATATAAAGATATGTGTATGTGTGTGTGTTCAATTATGCTCATCACAACATGTAGTGCATGAAAATCATAAAACTAAATCCAACTTTGCCTCAACATGAAATAAGATAACAGAATATCATTAAAACATACAAGACAATAATTGGAATGAAGCTAAATGAACTGATGTATAAAGACCAGACCTCACTATGCCTCCACATGAAATATGATTTAGACAATCATTAAACCATACAAGACATTAACCAAGGTAAAGGCAACAAGAGTACATGCAACTACAAGTCATATTTCCTTTATCAATTCCATCCATATCCTCACTTCATCATTCCCCATAAAATAGGTCCACTAATCTAAGCATATACTAAGCTTCATTCAAGAGCATTAGCATATCAAAGACAAGAGTGAAAATCCATTAGATGGTTATGGAAATCATGTAAGGTTCAAATGATTAAGATAACACACACCTAATACATCACATAATCATATCACATATTTCTCCACCCCCCAAATGGGGATGGAACTACTCACTCATATTTAAATTACAACCTATATTAACAAAATGAAACATTCTACTCATAGAAAATTAAACTAAGCAAGCAATAAATATTAAAGAAGCTAAAATATCATAAAACTAAAGAAGCATGCAAGACATATGAAAGGAAATTAAACTAAGAAAGAAACAACATAACTAAAGGAAAACTTTATTAATTTCAAACTCACAATACAAGTAGCCTCCCTCCACTAGGGTTTTGCTTCAAGGCTTTTACTCTTAGTAGAGAGGATGGCCACCAAGAGAGTGATGAATACAAGGGAGGAGGAGTTCTATTTATAGACAAAGAAAAAGGTAATACGGGACAATCCCCCGGTATGGGACTAAACATATACCAGAAATAGACTAAATTCACTCTAATACGTGAGTCCACAAAATCTTAGCGGATCCGGAGAACCCGGATAGCCAATCAGCGGTCTACAGGGTTTGGATCAGGTTGTTGTTTCGTGTGGGCTTTTCTAGATGTCTTTGCTTGTGTTTGATGCATCGAAGTCGTTTGCTGGAGCTCAAGACCGAATAGAATTGCCAAAATACTCCCCATGATGGTGTGAAGTTTCTTCATTTGCTCATTGGTCTTTTGGTTTTGCATTCGGGTCCCTCTCTCTTGCATCTTAGTCCATAAGTCTTGCAACATAGTCGTAATTCTTGGTTTTGAGTCCTTTTATTGTCTCTCCTTCTCAAACCTACTTATTCCTGAAACTTAAACATTAAACTCGTTACATAGCATTGTTTGGGTGAAAGATAATGGATATAAGACACAAAGATATGCATGATAAGATGCCAATTACTTCTTTTTTAATTCTTGCTTGCTTAGCTTAATATTGTTTTATCTTAGTAGAAGTAATTAGAATGTTTCATTTTCTTAATGTAGTTTGTAGTTTAATAAGTAGTGATCCCCCTTTGGGTGGAGTTGATGTTTATACATGTCATGTAGAATGGAATGAATGCTATATGTGATAAATGTAAGTATGCTTATTTGAATTAAAGAGAATATTAAACTTGATGGTTTCTGACATATTCATTAGGTACATCTCATGCTTGTTTAGGTTCATAATAACGAACTTGTTTATGCTCATATTAATCAACTAAGTTAGTGATTTGGATGATAGGTTATTGCCATTAGGTACTTCCTATGCATAACAACACTACCTACATTTATGCTCTATTGAATGCATTCGTGACCACTTATTTCATGTGTACACAATCCACCCCTTAGGGGTTTCTCTTCCTGAATTCCAGTTTGCTTTATTAGTTAGTTTAGTTTCATTGTTGCTTGCTTTCACCGTCTTTGTTTGTTGATTACTAGTGTAGCGTAGCATAATTTAGTTTAGTGTAATCACTTCTTCCCCTCTTTTCTCACTTGCCTTCGAAAGAACCAGAGTCGACACACCTCCCTGTGGATCGACCCGTACTTTCCCCTGAAAGGAATGTGTTCTAAAAGTTTTACTTTTATATGTCAATTATTATGAATTGGATGTGCAAACATTTTGTTCCTTGATTATGGTATTTGTCTTTTGGAAGTGTTAAGGAAGAGGCGCTTGGTCCTTAACCGTAGAGCTCTAAAAGATAATGGTTTACATAAATCAAAAGTTATTCACAATCATGGTAATTAACATGGAACATTAATCACCGAGATAAGATTGTCGTGTTGGCCATCGATTGTTGTAGCTCTACAAATAATTGACGACACGAGTATATAAAAGAGGAAAAGATTACTTTTATATATTGAATAGAACTAACAAGTAAAACATTATGGAATTGTGTTTTGTGTCATTAATATTATACTGTGTCTTGGATCCTAAGATATGAGACTTGTATCTTTTAACTCAAGACGTGCTTAATTTGATTATTGTCAAAAGCTATCAATGAGTATAGTGATAAAGGCAATAGTTGGTTGAACATGACTCGTGCTGGAAAAGATAGCTAGTCAAAGGATTATCATTGCCCCTCTTAATTGAGTGATGATATTAGTGGGCCCCTTGATAAAGCAAAATTATAATGTGCACAATGTAACTTGAGTTAAGTTACATAGTTATAATTAACTTAAAGAGATCAAGAAATGAATATAATACAAATGTGACACATTTCTACTTTGTATATATTCTTAATATCATGAGGCAAGGGATGAACACAAGTGGTGCACTTACATCACTAAATGGATTGTGTTTAGTTCGAGTGGAACAAAGACATCTATGCTAATTGGGTAACTATAATGTGTAGCTAGATACCGCTTATAGTTTGAGATATTAAGTGTTTAATATCATTGTCAATTTAGCTTAGATCCTCCTATAGGTCACACCACAAAACTGGGAAACAAGAAGCTTGATTTTGAGTTCATATGATGTGTCGGTTTTCATGTGAAAAGGGGACACATGTGGTGAACGAATAAAATCAATATGTCATGAAAATTGACATAATTAGAATCATAATAAATCATATGAGGTGTGTATATTATGGACTGTAATAATTTAATATTACATAAGATATGAATTTGCTAAAAAAACCCAAAAGATCAAATTTTGTTGGAAATAAATCCAAAATTTGACAAAGGCAAAATCGGGGTCAAACACGGTGAACCGTTTATGGTTCGGTCGACCGAGGTGTCTTCAGAACGGTCAACCGAACGGGGAACGGGTAAGCATAATTTATTGACCGAAATTGTCTAGAGTGCCTGGACAATTGGGTTCGGTCAACTGAGAGAAAATATCTTGGAATATTTTTGGTAGACCGAAGGTGACACGGTCGTCCGATGAGTGTTCGCTAGGAGAATTTTTTGTGGGTCAATGGTCTACCGGAGCAAGACGCGGATCGTCCGAATTTTTCCAGAGAATTTTTCTCATGCATATTCGGTTGACCGTCTAGCTCACGATCCACCGAACATGTGTTATAACCGAATGGTTCGTTTAACCGAGAAGAATTCTCGGTCAACCGAAATGCATGATTTTTGCCTGAATTATTAAGAGAATAATTAGATCATGGGTTAGATTAATTCCAGATTTAATTAAAGATTTTTTAGGATGCTTATGTGGCAATTTGAGATTAATTTTAGGAGAGAATAAGCAAGAGATCATGACTAAGGAATAGTTCTTGATAAGGATGTTTTGGGAGCCTATAAAAGGACTCCTCATCCTACTTGTTTATGTTAATGCAAAAATTCTTTCTCTCATTAATCTCTCCCTTAATCACCACAAAAATCTCTTAATAGTTTTAAGTTTTGGAGATAGAAATCTCAGGAGCTTAAAGAGGGGTTATTAGCTAGATTCTAAGCCTAATTAGAGATTGATTGACTAGCTTCTTTCTCTCTAATCTTGTTTAGAGTTTGGTGAACACTTGGAGGCGAATCGGCGGGCGATTCGACGAGCAACGGACCTCCGGATCTTCTGAAAGGTTTTAGAGAACCTTTGGGTATGATCCTCTATTCTTTGTTTATTTTAATATGTATAGGAATGCATGATATTAGAATAAACAAATACATGTACGTGAAATCAATGAAAATATGAAATCGATCTTGTATGTTTGTATTAAATTTTCTAAAATATATACATACATAGGGACACGAATCCTACAGCCCCATCTTCACAGACGGTCGTGCACTTGCGGTTTATACTTAATATTCACATCACAAATTCTCCTATCAAAGTTGAGCAGAGCAAAGCAACCTTTCATGCTTTTCGAAGGCATCCTTCCGCATTGGCAGCGGGTGGAGTGCCACAACCTAGTTCCTTGTGTCACTACGACTCATTGCTAATCCTCATACATGGCTAAAGATGGAAGGTTGAATGAGGTTCAGTTGCAAGGCCAATAGAAACATAAAGAAGGGATCTGAAAGAAGGAGGAGACCCATGTTACTACGATCATATAGGATAACAATGAGGGTGGCGGTCCAGTATATAAGGAAGTGGAGGAACTCTTGGAATCGTATGGAGATGTGATGCCAAGAGAATTGCCACTTGTCCGTGGAAGGCAATTGTCGGTTGATTGATAGGCTTCAGGAGACCATGAGTTCCAGAGGCCTTGTCATGTTGTAGCGTGGCTTTCCTTGAATTGACCGACCTTGCTTTCAGAGAAGATGAATTGATAATGGACTTGGGCATGGGAATATGTCAACAAGTACATACAATTTCTAATGCATTAAGTATTACAATTGCAAATTACAATTATAGATAGTTTATTTATCTTCGTCGCTGCTCTAGTTGATCTGCATGTTTTGCATTCTCTCTTCCGCATCCAACCAATCCTTCAAGCAAACTCTTGTTGGTCAAGACCCATTTACTTGCGCTAAATGCTGCCTTAGACGCCATAGTTGATGCCAGAAGAGTAAGTAAATCACATGCTAATAAAGAAACTATTGGAAATTTAGCAGAGTTACATTTCCACCAGTCTAAAACTTCATAAGATTTGCAATCTGCAACACTTAAGTACATATCAATATTTAAACATGCAGTTAATTCATTATGTATTTCATTATGTACTAACCAATTCCATTGAAAGTTATTATCATCTTCATCTTAATCTACAAGTAGGTGTTGATGGGATGATGATGATGAAATAGCAACGTTTGAACCCATTTGACTAATTGATTAACATTATGTACTTGTTCATATAGACTAAACTGTCTATTAAGGAGTGCTTTAAGGTCTTTTAAGTAATCTTCACAACCATCATAATTCATGTTTTCAAAAAAAAATCTAAGTAAATTTGTAAACCGGTCATTCTAAATCTACGATCCATAACAAAAACTACACAAAAAATTAATGGTGGAGGTGTTCAATTTATATTAAAAATCTAACATAATTCTAAAATTATCCCAATCAAGATTAGTTAAAATGTTTCCATTTTGTTTTTCATTATAAAAAACATCTGAAAATTTCATAAGTAGAGTTCCATCTATGAGGGACATCTAATTTAAATTTTCTTGGTCTAACATCATTATTAGAGGACAATTCTCTAAATTTTTGATATCTATATGTACTATTACTACCTATATAGGTAATAACATCTCTAACATTTTGTAAATAAGGTTTTATTATTTCAAGTTCACCTTGTACGACTAAGTTTAAAACATAACAAGCACATCTAATATGAAAAAGAATATCATCTAATGGTGAATTACATAATCTTACAAGTAATTATACTGCTTTAGAGTTATTAGTAGCATTGTCAAAAAAATTGTACAAATTTTATTTGTTGTTGAATATTCATGCTATACATCTTTTATTTGGTTATATATAATCATAGTAGTATGTGGCTGCAAAATTGGTGCATAAGATATAATTTTTATGTAAAACCCATGAATTATCTAAAAATGAGCAATTACACAACAAAATAGAGAGCCAGATTCTGAGGTCCAAACATCGCTTGTTAATGTTATCATATAAGGCATCGATGCAAAGGTATTAATCAAGTCCATTTTCCCATTATCATATTTTGTGTTTGCGGCAACCCCAAATGTGCGTCGCGAAAATGGTTGAAATTGTGGGTTATGGTAACTAAATGCTTTTCTAAGGTTTGGATATTAAACTTGGTTAAACGGTAATTAATCTCTAATTATATAATGAACAATTACAGCTCTACTTTTAATTGGATCGTATTTCCTAGTTTTTAATGTTCCACTACTAGAGTCTAAAATAGATTGTTGTGAACAATATGCTCCAACATTCCTAAGTTTACATTTTTTGCATGTCATGTTAGATGACCAGTTCCTTGACTACCAGATACAGTAAGTTCTTACCAAATATTTTACATATAGTCATATCTTTCCATTGTTTTTCTAATACTTTTGCCTCTTCTTGATGCAATAACGCGGAGATTACTATCCCCCTCTGGTTCAGGTGATGAATTAGTTGATGGGTCAAATGTCATTGAAATGAAAAAGTAGGCAAACAAATATCTAAAATTTCTAACTAAGGAGAAATCAATGATAATTAACTAAATTAAATGTAACTCAAATAAATTAATTATACTCAATAAACTAAAAGAGTAAAGAAATACGAGAAACGGAAATGTGTCGGCGTGTCGCGAAATCGGATGAATCAGACAATAGCTTTAGGCTTTTTCTCAAATTCGACCCACTTCCAACAAAATGAGAACACTTAGTGAAAGATTAATTAAGTATGTAAGAAGATTAGAGAAGAAATAAAATGTAGGGGTTTATATAGATTTTTGTAATGACATATTGGAGGGGGGGGGGGGTATTACTATTAAACCATTTAATTTTTTTAACTAAAGTCCTAAAGACGAAAAGTCGGAAAGAGTAAAAAACCATTTTTGTTAGGTCATTCACGATTCTTCCCTTCCCCCACACGTTAAAGCCTTAAACTCTCACTGTCGCCTCCTCCACGCCTCCTCTTCTCCGGGCCTCCGACGACCACCCCCACTCCTCCTCTTCTCTGGACCTCAGACGACCTCCTCGTTCTTCACAGCCGACACTCGGATTAGGGTTTCCTTCTTCGCCTCCAATCCGCCAACATCAAAAGGTAATCATTTTCATACCCAAACAAAACGTCGCTTTTTTCATGTTAATTATTCATGTATTGTGTTGAAATTTTGAAAGGAAATGGAAAGCAGTTGTTGAGTTTTATTTAAATCTACCATGAGCTGGAGATGTAAATTAGACAAAATTCCGTCAAATAAAATCTTGCAGAAAAAAGGTTTGACTTTCAGATTCCTTTCAAATAAATCCTCACACAAAATCAAGTTACGAATATTAAAAGCAACATAATTGAGGCCTTTCATTGTTCTGTTCTTAAAGTAGACAATCATAACAAGAACGCAAGATAACCAAACACACGTTTGAGAATTAAAGACTCAAATTTATTTGTCACTTTTCTGATTTAGTCTGAAAAGATCAATCGTCTTAGTTAAAGCCACTTTAAATCTTTGAACCAAACTTATTTGGGTTTATTTCGTAAATTTCAGATTTATTTGTATTTATATTGTAAAATCCTGGTTTAAACATAAAAAATAAACGAGCAATCGAGCGAACGGCTCGCGAGCATCAGGCGAGTTGAGCACGAGCGTGTTTTTCTGCTTGACTCGCCTATCGAGCGAGCGACGAGCGGGTGAAAATCCTTATCAAGTAAATCTCGATCCGAGCCCGCTCGCTCGATTATGGCTCGTTTACACCCCTATCTGTAGTGTCGGGTCGTTAGTACATTGACGAAAACAAAAAAAACATTTTGGGAGTTCAAAGAGGATGGACAAACTAAGAGTCGAGTGTAAGTATTGTGAAGATAAAACCTTTGCTTGTGCTGACAATACAAATGGGTCCACCAATTTATGCAATCACTAGAAGAAATCCAGCTAACCCAGCAAGCAAGAAGAGAGATAGACAATCTCATTTGGTTCTTGAGGAAGTAGGGGTGTTGTGGGAGAGAAAAGATGGTGAAGTCCTACGCTTTTAACCTTGAAGATGTTTGAAAAGCACTTATCTTCATGATCCTTTCCAGTTTGTCGAGCGCTGGTTTTAAGCAGTTTGTGTAGGTTGTTTGTCGCTCCTTCAACTTACCTTCTCGTGTTACAGTTGCTTGGGATTGTTATAAGCTAAATACAACTGAAAGGTTTAAGTTGAGAGATTTTACGAGAGCTTCATGTTAGAGTGTTTCTGTAACTACAGACACATGGAAGAGTAATTAGCAAATTAAGTACATGTGTCTCACAACGCACTTCATCGTTAGTGAATGGAAGTTGCACAAGAAAATTCTGAATTTCTATCCCATTTCTAGCCACAAAGGAGAGGCTATCGGAAAGGATATCGAGGAATGGACGATGGCATGGGGTGTAGAAAGCAAGCTTTTCACTTGTACTGTGGGTAATGTGAATTCCAATGACACGGCATGTCAGCATCTGAAGAAAATGTGCCAAAGTTCGGTTGGGTGAGGGATGGAGATTTGATGCATATCAGATGTGCGGCTCACATGATTAACCTAATAATTTGGGATGGATTAAAACTCCCATAGACTGTGTCTTGTTTAAGTAGAATTTAAGGAACTTGCAACAAAGTTTAAGGTTGACAGTGAGCAAGGTTTGTTCTTACATGTTGTGACCAGGTGGAACTCCACTTACAGCATGCTAAATGCCGCTCTGAAGTATCAAGACATTTATGGTAAAATGAACATTTCGTTCGATACAAATACAAAAAAATTGGTGCTCCTATTGAGGACGATTACAGAATAGTGGCCAGAACAATGGTGTTTCTCAGAGAATTACAAAACTTAACCCATTGTGTTTCTCAAAGAATTCAAAAACTTTACCCATCGTGTTTCTCAGAGTCCATCCCGCCCTGCACATTCTAGGCTGCCTGACGCTTCAGAAACTCGCCCAACCTGTCCCAGTTGGCGCCCTCAGTGGCATCACCGGCATCGCGATCATGCAGAGAACTTCTCACGCGTCTAGGAGCCATCTGACAGAAGAAACAATCACAAACTTTAGTCATGAATGCATGCCAAAAGATAAAATGCATGTGTCCTATTACTACAATGGTGATTTCATTGGGAACCGCATAGGAATCGACCGCTCTGATACCAAATTGTAACATCCTGAAATAGCAGAAATTTAAAAAAATTCATCAATATAACAGAGACCAATAATCAAGACGGGACTATTACTTCTCATAAATCATATAAGCGGTGCACCATATTACATCAGAGTTTGTCAAAACGATACATGATTACAACAGAACAACAAAGGGAGATAAAAGTAATCATGTTGACCTCATGGTCTGAAAGAGAGGATCTGATCCCAAAATGCGTGCGCCCGCTAATCACCACCCAACTGGACCTTCTGCGGTCCTGAAAAAGATATAACGACAATGCCTGAGTTTCCATAAGGAAACCTGTATGCCAAGCTCACCTATATGCATGTAGTAGTAAAAATGAACCTATCATACTAGTAGCATGTCATGTCATCAACAGTAAGGAAAATAGTTCCCCCGAAGGGTAACACAGGACATTAGTCCGACAATCATCATCGGGTCTCCCAAGGAGACCTATCTTAGGCACATATGGTCTAACGGAACAAGACGTGACACTCCCCACATGCGGCTACACTAATCATGGGGTTCGGCAAGGAGCATCCGCCAAGTCCGCGCCATAAAAATAGATTTGTAACTTAGAGGTCGAAACCACACCAACGGAGCCGTCGCTCGGTCGGTCCATCAATCATCATCTCAGTAGGTGCCCATCTGAGGAACAGAGCCGGAACAACATCGGCCCATCAATCATCATCGCCGGAACAACATCGGCGGCATCACCGGCACAACATCGGACGGGTCCAGACCGAAGTCTGCCAGGTCATCAGGCTCCACGAGCCGCAAACACCAACCACGCCGCTATAAAAGCAGGGCAGCGACCTCCGTAGCCATCGAGGCCGGTAGTCACCTCACCCAACGACAGTTGTGTGTTCGCACAAACATCATAAATTGGGATCCGCGATCCCTCAGGCCTGCTACTCTACAATGAGTCCAATCAATAAATCACATCAAGTCACCATCCATACACGGAGGTGACACGTCCCGAAGACCCACACTTTTCCACACGACGGTCCCTGGGCAGGCACGCGTACACGCCCACCGTCACCTCCCGGCTCACGCACAAGGCGAGGACACGGGTTTCCGTGGACAGAGTTGTCATCCCAAAAAGGACTGAGAATTTGGTTCTGTGCACAAACGGTCAACCGAGAGAGTCAAACCGGTCGACCGCTTCCTCAAGGGAATCGGGCGACCAAAAGTCTGCAACGGTCGAACTCTCTTCGCAAAACCTAAGTCCCAACGGTCGAACAAAGATCTAAAACCGGTCGACCGATATGAGGTCAAAATCCAGAGTCTGGTCAACATCAATTCAAAACTACCGGTCGACCGACTCAGGGTTCTCTGTCGAACGAAAACTACCAGGGCATCCTAGCAGTTCTAAGTCATATAACGGTCGAACGCATAACCATAAACGGTCGAACAAGCATGATTTCTATTCAGTACACTTAAGTTCCGGTCAAATGAACCCAAGGAACCGGTCGACCGCCACAAGGCATCGTTCGACCGACAATCCCAACTCACCAGCAAAACGAACTATCGGTCGACCGCCACAAGGCATCGTTCGACCGGTGAAGGTTAAAGTCGGGTAAAATACACTACATCGGTCGACCGCCCGAAGGAACCCGGTCGACCGTTGGTCGTCTTCAACCTCGTGCCAGCCGAGGATTTACGCAAAACATGCCGTCGGACCTCTCCCGACAGACCAATACCTCCCACGAGGGTGAACCACAAAATCATACTAAGAAGCCGGCATACCTCAAAGAATACGACGAAACCGCCGGAGCCTCGCTCGCGCAACGTCGTCTTCGCAATCTCCTCCCGCGTCAACCTCCTCGCAACAGCCTCCGCACGCCTCACGCCGGAGCCTCCAAGTCCTCTGGTTCGCCGGAAAGAAAAGGAAGAGAGTGAGGGAGAGAAAACAAATGGAAGAGAGAGAGAGAGAGAGGGAGAGAGGGATTTGCTTCTTCTTCTTAAACACAAACCAAACTGCACCAACAGTACCCTACTCAACCCAACCCATCACCTCAACGACGTCTACTGTTCACGCCCCTCTTCTTCCCCAAGCAAACACTGCACAACACCTCTTCCCCATGCTAATCTCCTCCCTAATCTCCATTTGCACCCTAAGCCTAGGTTAGGGATATAACAATCCACCCACCTCAAAAGGATTTCGTCCCGAAATCAAGCGAACTACTCACCGAAAAGCTCTGGGTACTGCCTTCAGACTTCCTCCTCGATCTCCCAAGTGGCCTCGCGCTCGCTGTGATGCTGCCATCTGACCTTCACTATCGGGATAGTCCTCCTCCTGAGCTGATGATCCATGCGATCAACAATCTCAACTGGTCTCTCCTCAAGAGACATGTCCTGCTGGATCTCTGGCACTGTTTATCTCAATCGCATGAGCTGGATATGCAACGTACTTCCTCAGCATCGATACATGGAAGGCGTTGTGAAGACCCGAAAACTGCAGTGGCAACACAATCCGGTAGGCAACCTCTACTCGGTCGAGGATCTCAAACGGCCCAACATACTGCGGACTGAGCTTCCCCTTCTTCCCAAACCTCATCACTCCTTGGGCTGGGGAAATCTTCTAAAATACATGGTCGCCCACCTCAAAACTCAACACTCGTCTGCGTCGATCAACATAACTCTTCTGCCTGCTCTGTGCTGTGGCCAGTCTCCTCCGGATCACATCAACCTTCTCTGCATAGATCTGCACAATCTCCGGACCAACTAACTGTCTCTCGCTCACATCACTCCAGCATAGTGGTGATTTGCAGGGCCTCCCGTACAAAGCCTCGTACGGTACCATCCCAATACTCGAATGGTAGTTGTTGTTGTAGGCGAACTCTATCAGCGGCAAATGCTCATCCCAGTGTCCTGTCCAATCTAGTGTGCATGCTCTCAGCATATCCTCCAAGGTCTGAATCGGCCTCTCTGACTGGCCATCTGTCTGAGGATGGAACGTCGTACTGAATCTCAGATGCATCCCTAATGCCTGCGACAGACTCCCCCAAAATCTGGAAGTGAAACGAGAATCTCGATCGGAGATGATTCTCACTGGCACTCCATGCAGCCTGACTATCTCCTCCACGTACAACCTAGATAGACCTTCCATAGGCAATGTGACCCTGTTCGCTAAGAAGTGCGCCGACTTGGTAAGTCGATCGACTATCACCCAAATTGCGTCGTGGAATCTACTCGTCTTCGGAAACCCTGTGACAAAATCCATCATCACGTGCTCCCACTTCCACTCAGGAAGCTCAATACACTGCATCGGTCCTGCTGGTCGCTGATAGTCAATCTTCACCTGCTGACAGACTAAGCATTGGTCCACAAACTCTGCGATGTCCCTCTTCATGCCTTTCCACCAGAAGTTCTGCTGTAGGTCCTTATACATCTTCGTGATCCCAGGGTGAATGGTGTATCTCGCTCTGTGTGCCTCCTCCATGATGTCATCTCTCAGCCCATCGATCTTTGGCACCCAGATCCGACTCCTGAACCTCAAACCACCATCAACGCCCACACTGAAGTATGACCCATCTCTGGAAGCCAACCGTAGCAGACCAGCTAACTCATCATCCCCATGTTGAGCCTGCACCACACGTGAGACAGTCCACGACTCCACTCGAAGCCCAGCAATCACTGCTCCACTCTGACAACGTCTCGAGTAGCCACCACTCCTGGATGCACAGACTCGCAACTGACACCTCCACCTTCCTGCTCAGTGCATCTGCAACCGAATTCGCCTTCCCCGGGTGATAGGAAATGGTGAAGTCATAGTCCTTAATGAACTCGAGTCATCTGCGCTGCCTCATATTCAGCTCCTTCTGCAAGAACAAATACTTCAGGCTCCGATGATATGTGAAGACCTCGAACTGCTAGCCATAAAGATAGTACCGTCAGGTCTTCAATGCGTGAATCACCACTGCTAACTCTAGATCATGAGTAGGGTAGTTCTTCTCGTGCACCTTCAATTGCCTTGAAGCGTTCGCCACCACCTTCCCGTGCTACATCAGAACACAGCCCAAGACAATCCCTGACGCATCATTGTATATCACATAGCCTCCACTGCCACTCGGTAGCGTCAGAATCGGTGTTGTCGTCAGTCGCCTCTTCAGCTCCTGAAAGCTGTCCTTGCACTTCTGAGACCAAACAAACTTGATGCCCTTCTGCGTCAACGCTGTCAGCGGCGATGCAAGTCTGGAGAAATCCTGAATGAACCGTCTATAATACCCTGCCAGTCCCACAAAGCTCCTAATCTCTGTAACGCTCGTCGAGGCTCTCCACTGAGTCACCGCCTCGACCTTTGCCGGATCCACCGAAATCCCATCTGCTGACACAATATGCCCTAGAAAAGCCACCTGATCCAACCAGAACTCGCACTTCGTGTACTTGGCATAGAGCCGCTGATCTCTCAGGATGCCAAGCACAATATGTCAGGCGAGTACACTAATATGTCGTCCACGAATACAACGACAAATCTGTCGAGGTACGGCTGAAAGGTCCTATTCATCAGGTCCATGAATGTTGCAGGTGCATTCGTTAGTCCAAACGGCATCATCAAGAACTCGTAGTGACATTACCGCGTCCTGAAGGCTGTCTTTTGAACATCCGCCTCTCTGATCCGCAACTGGTGATAACCCAAACGCAGATCAATCTTCGAGAACACTCTCCACGTCTGCAGCTGATCAAACAAATCATCGATCCTGGGCAAAGGGTATTGGTTCCTGACGGTAACCTTATTCAGCATCCTATAGTCGATGCACATCCGCAACGACCCATACTTTTTTCTTCACGAACAACACAGGCGCTCCCCATGGTGAAACACTCGGCCAAATAAACCCGGAGTCCATCAACTCCTGCAACTGCTTCTTCAGCTCTGTCAACTCAGTAGGTGTCATCCGATACGGAGCCTTCGATTAAGGTGTCGTACCCGCAACCAATTCGATGCCGAACTCGATCTCTCGGTGTGGCGGTAATGATGAAATCACTGCAGGAAACAAATCTGGGAACTCCCGCACAACCTCTATATCCTGCAGCCTCCTCGTCTCAGGATCAGGAACAACCAGCGTGGCCACAAACACTCTGCATCCCCGCGGGATCAGCTTCTGTGCCTTAACTGTAGACACAATTAGACGACCCCATATGCTCCTAGTCCCTCTAATCAAAACATCTGGAAAGCCCTCCATCGGAATCATGATCTTCTTCTCGCAAAAAAAGACCCGCACGTCGTACTGTGACACCCAGTCCATCCCCAGTATGACGTCGATGTCCTCCATTGGTAACAAGACCAAATCTGCTGAAAAAACATGGTCTCCCGAAACAACTGTGGGGCCAGGGAAAGAGCTCCTCACAGTGCCCACCTCACCCATGGGCGTGCTGACCTCCAAAACATCAGTCAGCAGCACAGGGGTCTGACCCAACTCGCCAGCAAACTTCTCTGAAATGAAGGAGTGAGTGGCACTGCAATCAAACAACACACGTGCTATCGAACCAGAAACAGAAAGTGTACCTTCCACCACGGTGTTGGAGTCCCTCGCCTCCTCAGCCTGGATGGTGAAGACTCACCCGGTCTTCCTGCCCTGTCCTGGTGAAACAACGGATCGGCTAGCTCCGCTCTTCCCTGCAACTGGTGGCCCAAACCTCCTACTAGGCTCGCCCTGCCAAGTCGGGCACTCCCGAATGAAGTAGCCCAACTGCCCGCATCCCATGCAAGCTCCAGTGCACCTGAAGCACTCTTGACCTGGGTGAACCCTCCCACAGAAAGTACACGCTCCAGATTGACGTGCTCCTCCTCCATCAAACCTGGGCCTCTTGCCCGGGTTCCCTGCTCCTCGGCCGACTGCTCGGCTACCGGTGCTCTCTGGTGCCTTCTGCGCCTCCGGAAGACACTCCCTCTGGTCCTGCTCAATGATGGTAGCATGCTTCACCCCATCTACAAGGGTCCACGACATACTGTTGATCACACGAGATCGGAGCGGCTGCCTCAGTCCCTTCACGAACTTCCCCGCCCGCTGCTTAGGGGTCACACAGATCTCTGGGCAGTAACGCTCAAAAGCGTTGAACCTGCTGATGTAACTCGCCAGAGTCATCTCCTTCTGCTCCAGCGACATGAACTCCTCTCTCTTCCGATCCCTGACGTGCTGGGGAAAGTACTGCTCATGAAACACCTCCAAGAACTTCTCCTAGCTGACGTCCTCACGGTCCTCGAACATAACCGTGGACGTGGTCCTCCAACAGTTGGCTACCTCGCGATCGAACACATAGGTGGCCAGATCCACCCTCCTCTCAGGTGCAACTCCAATCGCTCGGTAGATCTTCTACGTCTTGAAGACCCAGTCCTCCGCTACCTCTGGAGCACTCCTGCCATCGAAACTCGGTGGGTGCTGACACATAAACTGATTGTGCTCAGCGCCCATCCCGCCCTGCACATTCTGGGCTGCCTGACGCTCCAGAAACTCGCCCAACCTGTCCCAGGTGGTGCCCTCCGTGGCGTCACTGGCATCGCGATCACGCGGAGAACTCCTTATGCGTCTAGGAGCCATCTGACAGAAGAAACAATCACAAACTTCAGCCATGAATGCATGCCAAAAGATAAAATGCATGTTTCCTATTACTACAAGGGTTATTTCATTGGGAACCGCATAGGAATCGACCGCTCTGATACCAAATTGTAACATCCCGAAACAGTGGAAATTTAAAAAAATTCATCAATATAACAGAGACCAATAATCAAGACGAGACTGTTACTTCTCATAAATCATATAAGCGGTGCACCATATTACATCAGAGTTTGTCAAAACGATACATGATTACAACAAAACAACAAAGGGAGAAAAAAATGTTTGTGATGGTCTTGTTGGCACTCTGTTGAACAAACCTGGTCAGACAAAATATAGATATAATGCTAGACTTGATCTTGTTGACCTTTGTATACGCGCAAGGCTGGCCCTAGAGAAGAAGGGAGACAATAGCTACTTATCTCCAACTTGTTATACGTTGTCTAGAAAGGAGAAAAGCATTCTTTTTCAGTGTTTGCATGATGTAAGGGTTCCATAGTGTTATTCTTCAAATATCAGTAGTCTTGTTGTTATGAATGATTTGAAACTTGTGGAAATGAAGTCTCATGATTGCCACACTTTAATGCAGCAGTTGTTACCTGTAGCACTAAGATCCATTCTATTGAAACATGTTAGACATGCCATAATAAAGTCGTGTTCCTTTTTAAACAAAATCTGCAGTAAAGTGGTCGATCCCGTGTAGTTAGATCAGTTGCAGAATGAAATCGTGGTCACATTATGTCAGTTGGAGATGCACTTTCCACCTGCTTTTTTCGACATTATGATTCATCTAGTTATTCATGTGGTTAAAGAAGTTAAATTGTGTGGACCCATTTTTAAGGTGAATGTATCATTTTGAGCGCTACATGAAAGCGTGGAATGGTTATTGTAAAAATCGTCAAAGGTCAGATGCTAGTATTGTTGAAGGATACATAGCTGAGGAGGTTATCGAGTTTTGCACTGGATACCTAGCGAATACTGATTGACATCATTTCATGCTCATATTTGTATCTTATATCCATTATCGTACACCTAAGCAATGCTACGTGACGAGTTTTATGTTTAGTTTTCAGGAATAAAGAGGTTTGAAGAGAAGAGCCATGAAAGGACCCAAAAGCTGGGAAAAATGACTGAATGGTGAGATCTAGGGACCAAGATGCAAGGGAGAAGGACCTGAATGTAAGACAGAAGGACCTAAGAGCAAAACAGAATACTCCACACCATCATGGGGAGTATTTTACCAATTCTATTCGGGTCGGAGCTCCAACAAGTCGAGTAACCGCATCAAAGGCCAACAATACCAGAAAGCAAAGCCCACAACAAATTCCAACACGATCCGACAATTTTGGACCGCCAATTGGCGGTCTTGGACCGCTAATTGGCGGTCCATATTGCTCAGGATCCGTCGAAATTTCTTCTGGACTTGTATTAATGTTCGTTTAGGCTATTTTTGGTATTGGTTTAGTCCCACATCGGGGGATTGTCCCCGATTAGCTTTTCCCATGCTTATAAATAGAACTCTTCACCTTCCATTGTAATTACCCATTGTTTGGTGGCATTCTCTCTACTAAGGAGTGAGCCTTGAAGCAATAACTCAAGGTGGAGAAGGATGCTACCTTCAATGTGAGTCATTGTTAATAAAAGTTTATTTGTTTCTTTTAATCTTGTTTTGTTATGTTGTTTGTTTTGTGTGGGTTGTTTTACTTTGTTTAATTTCTTGTTTAGTAATTTTAGTATCTTAGTTAAATGTTTTCTTTACTTAGTCTAATCAGTAGTGTAATGATTAGTGAGTAGTTCCATCCCCATTTGGGGGGTGGAGAAATATGTGATATAATTATGTAGTGTATTAAGTGTGTGTTATTTTTATCCATTGAGCTTTATATGATTTTCATAACCATCTAATGGGTCTCCACTCTTATCTTTGATATGCTAACGCTCTTGAATGAAGCTTAGCTTATGCTTTGATTAGTGGACCTATTTTATGGGGAATGATAAGGTTAGGATATGGATGAAGTTAATGTTGGAAACACAATTTGTAGTGTATGTACTCTTGTTGCCTTTTCCTTAGCTAATGTCTTGTATGTTTTAATGATGTAGTCATCTTAATTCATGTGGAGGCATAGTAGGGTCTAGTCTTTATACATGAGTTCATTTAGTTTCATTCCAATTATTGTCTTGTATGTTTTAATGATGTAGTCTTATCTTAATTCATGTTGAGGCAAAGTTGGATGTAGTTTTATGATTTCATGCACTACATGTTGTGAGGAGCTTAATGAACACACACACACTTCTTTATGTTCACATTATTTCTCTACCCCCTTTGGGGTTTAGTTTTTATTGCTTATCTTTCATTTCCATTTGCATTGTAGTGTAGTTTAGTGTAACCAATCCTTTTCTCCTTTCTTTACCCCTTGCCTTCGCACAAACCAAGTTTCGACACACCTCCCAGTGGACGACCCGTATTTGCCACCGCTTCAACGCGGCCGTGCACTTGCGGTTAAATATAAAACGAGATCAATCAAGTTTTTGGCGCCGTTGCCGGGGAGGTGCTCTGTCCAGACGTTGGTTTGGGCGATTCGAGGGGTTTTTAATTTTTTGTTTCCAGTGTTGTTTAGTTTCAGGGAACCTAAGGATCAAGGGGAGGCTACTGGAGAAGTTTGAGGACCAGAAGCTACAAAAAGACCGCCAATCAGCGGTCTGGGACCGCCAATTGGCGGCCTGGTGAGCCTCAATTGTTCTCAAATTTGTTCCAGTTGTTATATTGTTCATTTTAGTTATCTGGGAGCACAATTTTGCATGTTGTGACTTCTACTTTGCTCCCAGATTTAATTTCAATCCCCTTTAATCAACTTGGACCATAAAACTCAAAGCAAAAGACTAGACTTCTTGCCATCTAGGTCATGCATCATTTGTAGACCTTGCATGCATTTGTCTTTTCTTTTCCTTACATTTTGTTGTTGATTGCTGGCGTGAGGTATGTGCACCCCGATCTCTCATTCATGCATGTTTCGATCATGCATTAGTTAGTAAGGTGCATCGGGACAAGAGTGAGTTGAGCGTTTGATTGGAGTGATTGATTGCTAGATTTAAGCTCAAAACGCTACTAAGGAGGGGTTGTCCCATAAAAGATAAGGTGGGGGATTTCATCACCCTTTCCTTGGCCCCAAAAATCACTCGTAATAAAGCCTTAACTAAAAGCAAGTAGACATTGGCCCTAAGGAATTCGGATGCACTAGGAGAGTAATCTAGTCGAGACCGTCATGACCTGATCGGCGTTGCCTACCTTGTCGATAGTAGGAGGTACTGGATCTCCGGATCTGGTATCACTTGCTGGGCATTGTGGTCCTCGTTGTAGGGAGGTGAGGCGTGTCAAGGCTAGTGACCTCGAAGTTAGGCGTCGTCTAGCTTAAGGACCCATTGCCTTACATTGTTTGAGCCGTGCTTGCTAGTTAGGATTCTTCCTGATCCCGTTACCCACGCTAGCTTTAGGGATTCTTCCCTTCTCCTCTGAGTCATCTTCTTCTCACCTTCTTCTACGTTATAGTCTCCTCCCCTTTACACTCTCTGGTAGCGTTTTAGGGTCGAGTCGAGCACTTTTTGCGAGCTTAGTCTCGTGGTGGTGAGAGTGGTCGACTCGAGAGTTGTTTGTTGAGATGGATGGTTACATGGGCGACCATTCATATCATTGTTGGGACCAGGATGATTCTCCCTGGTATTCCGGACCCATGCAACCAGGGGTGGCTCAGACGAATACCCCGTACGGTTGGGATGATCTTCATTATGTGACTGAGCAATCTTCATATAGGGGTGATATGAGAGAGGCACCGACGGCTAGATCTCCATCTAGTTATGTTGGATCATACTCTGGGCAACAAACTTTGGCCTCTTTCATGCATGCGGTAGACGACATGAGTGCACCAGTGGCTCCAGTAGCCATACCGTGCGATTGTTGTGGGTTGAGTGGTCATAATATCGGGGAATGTCCTTATGTTCCCCCAGAGCCTGAGTATGAGCATACATTTTCCCAAAATGCTCAATATGACCATTACGCATCCGCGTACATCCCGAGAGTGATGGATTCATGGGGAAACAATTCTTATTCAAATTCTTATACTTCATATTCACCCCAGTATCCTCCTCCCGAATACCCAGAATTCTACCAGCACCCCACTCCAAATCATTGGACTCATTCTCAGCCCATCAACACCCAACCCCAAAATTTCCCAAGCTCTGACTTGGACCCCATCGTTGACCGCATACCTGATTCCTTGAAACAAACTCTCCAAACATTCATGGAAACCACACAAAATTTATTGAAGTCCAACTTGAATTCCTTGCAAACCATGGAAATGCAAGTGAGCCAGATGACACAGCAATTCCATGAACGTGAGGAGGGTAACTTTTCTTGTCAACATGAGGATTCATCTTTTGATATCGAACCACCACCACATCCACAAATTCAAAGCACAATCTTTCAAAGTCAAACTCCTAGTCAGTCTGAGGGACTTGGGGTTTCAATTCACGATCACTTAGTGGAGGATTCGATTCAAATTGAGAATAACTTGGACCAGTTTCATTATGAGTCGGCACATGATTGTGCCTTATCTTTTTGTCCCGTGGCCCTTGAGCCACATGATCTTCATGTTGTGCCTCTTAAGGACTCACCTATGGTGGAGCAAGAGCTCCCTAGTACCCTCAATTTCAAACAACCTGATGAGAGTTTGCCTCTCACTATTGTTCCTGATCATCTTGGAAATGATGGAACATCAAATAACTACATTGCTCATGAGGGTATTAGGAGTTTCTTGGAGGATACTTTGGGTATGAGACCCACTTCCTGTTCTCCTGGTGAGTTGGACATGCATAACGAGGTGCTTGACCTCGTTCCGACCCACCAGCCTGTTGGTTGGAGAGTTTGGATTGATGATCATAACTTCAGTTCCGCAACGGGAGATATTTTTCTTCCGTTGCCCCTTATTTCCCAAACTCTCGAGAGGCTCAAGCTCTTTCAGTTTGATCCTTTGAATGAGACGCCTTTGTGTCCAATTCATGAACCTCTCATTTCATCTGGTGCTCTTTGTGAAGGGGGCACACGCATGCGTATTCTGGCCCCGCGTGGTGTCATGTTCCCTTTCCAAGTGCATTGACCCACTCTTGAGGTTCCCATTTGATGTCTTTTGACAAATGAAGATGGGAACTTATGTTTGTACATAGTTATATGAAAAAAAAAGAAAAAAAAGAAAAAAAAGAAAAAAAAGAAAAAGAAAAAAAGAAGTACAATAAAAGACTCCTTCAGTGAGCATTGATTGTTGTGAGCCCCAACCCTTGTGTATTTGGGCTCCATTTCTTTCACGTATTTGTATCCCTTCTTTAGCATCTCACAGGTTTTGAGGGAATTCGGGTTATGTCCATCAACATGACCTTGCACTTCCCTTTGTACTTCATGTTGGTGAGATCTCTCCTTTTTATGCATCAATCCATGTAGTATCTTGCTTGCATTCATTGAGGACAATGCATGAAGTAGGTGTGGGGGGGTGTTTTACGTGTGTACATAGTCGAGTCTTTTTCCTTTGATTTTGTTTTCTTTTGTTTGCATTGTTAGGGTCATGATAGTGTGCTGCATTTAATATCGATATATCTGCTTGCCATGATCCTTGGGTGACTTGTCTGCTTTTGCTTGCCTAGTGCTTCAAAATTTTCACATTTCTTTCAAAATCTTCATGTGTTTTCGAAAGAAAATGTTTTGTGGATTTTGCGTGTGTTTAGCATGTGCAAAACCGTTGAGAGGCAAAGTAAAAAGAAAGCTCCCAAAATTGTCTTGAACTTGATGCATTAGGATATCTAGTACGTGGCTTTAGGATTTATCGAGTCGTTAGGATGCACCCCAGTTTTCCCTTGGGGGTGAGTAATCATAGGGTTTCAGTGCTCAAACATTTAATGAAGTCCACCCTGAACCTAGTGAGTCAATAATTCGTGTCTGTTAACTTAAGGAAGTTTGTTGTAGTCAAGGACCCTCTAAATCCTGTTGTGAGACATTAGTGTAGGGGTTTTGATTCATGTGTAGATAAGAAATAAGTGAGTAGGTGTTCTCTCTTCTCGCACGGCTCCTATCACTCGGGAAAGTAGGTCTGAGGGGACTTTGTGCCTGGTGCTTTCGAGTCATCTGACTTGGGATGCGCCGACTGAACTCCCGTTACACGGGTGGTAGGGATTGCCCTATGTGGAGATGTGGGGAGAGGTGTACGTGATAGTGTAAGTCCTCATGGGCAATGATGCACGGAACCTGACCCTGGGAGAATGAAGCTCCAACTAATAAAAAGTAAAAGAAAAAAAAAATGTGAAAAGAAACAAAAAGAAAAAAAATATGATAATGCAAATAAGAACCTTAATGGACTTTACACTTTGTAGCACTTGAGGATGTTGAGGTTGTCCATGTCTTTCACATAATTCCTTATTTAACTTGCACGAATGGTTCATTAGGGTAGAGGTGTGGACTGATCACCTATATAGAGTCGGCCCGTAGCATTACCGCGTCCATTGATCGACAAAATATTTCCAACGAGTCGAGGTCTAGATTGAATAATGCATCTTGTTCGGATTTTGTGGGTATATCCGCTGAAAACCCTCAGGAGACAACACTCCTCCTCCTTGGCAACAAAGAGGTTTAACGGCTTGTTGCACGTGCTAAGTGCAACCGTGATTCCTACGAAAGTGAGTTAGGATTTCTTGTTTCTCGTTTGTTTTTCTCTTTCTTTGTTTTGCTCGAGACTAGCAAAAACTTAGGTGTGGGGGTATTTGATTGACATCATTTCATGCTCATATTTGTATCTTATATCCATTATCTTACACCTAAGCAATGCTACGTGACGAGTTTTATGTTTAGTTTTCAGGAATAAAGAGGTTTGAAGAGAAGAGCCATGAAAGGACCCAAAAGATGGGAAAAAGGACTGAATGGTGAGATCTAGGGACCAAGATGCAAGGGAGAAGGACCTGAATGTAAGACAGAAGGACCTAAGAGCAAAACAGAATACTCCACACCATCATGGGGAGTATTTTACCAATTCTATTCGGGTCGGAGCTCCAACAAGTCGAGTAACCGCATCAAAGGCCAACAATACCAGAAAGCAAAGCCCACAACAAATTCCAACACGATCCGACAATTTTGGACCGCCAATTGGCGGTCTTGGACCGCTAATTGGCGGTCCATATTGCTCAGGATCCGTCGAAATTTCTTCTGGACTTGTATTAATGTTCGTTTAGGCTATTTTTGGTATTGGTTTAGTCCCACATCGGGGGATTGTCCCCGATTAGCTTTTCCCATGCTTATAAATAGAACTCTTCACCTTCCATTGTAATTACCCATTGTTTGGTGGCATTCTCTCTACTAAGGAGTGAGCCTTGGAGCAATAACTCAAGGTGGAGAAAGATGCTACCTTCAATGTGAGTCATTGTTAATAAAAGTTTATTTGTTTCTTTTAATCTTGTTTTGTTATGTTGTTTGTTTTGTGTGGGTTGTTTTACTTTGTTTAATTTCTTGTTTAGTAATTTTAGTATCTTAGTTAAATGTTTTCTTTACTTATTCTAATCAGTAGTGTAATGATTAGTGAGTAGTTCCATCCCCATTTGGGGGGTGGAGAAATATGTGATATAATTATGTAGTGTATTAAGTGTGTGTTATTTTTATCCATTGAGCTTTATATGATTTCCATAACCATCTAATGGGTCTCCACTCTTATCTTTGATATGCTAATGCTCTTGAATGAAGCTTAGCTTATGCTTTGATTAGTGGACCTATTTTATGGGGAATGATAAGGTTAGGATATGGATGAAGTTAATGTTGGAAACACAATTTGTAGTGTATGTACTCTTGTTGCATTTTCCTTAGCTAATGTCTTGTATGTTTTAATGATGTAGTCATCTTAATTCATGTGGAGGCATAGTAGGGTCTAGTCTTTATACATGAGTTCATTTAGTTTCATTCCAATTATTGTCTTGTATGTTTTAATGATGTAGTCTTATCTTAATTCATGTTGAGGCAAAGTTGGATGTAGTTTTATGATTTCATGCACTACATGTTGTGAGGAGCTTAATGAACACACACACACTTCTTTATGTTCACATTATTTCTCTACCCCCTTTGGGGTTTAGTTTTTATTGCTTATCTTTCATTTCCATTTGCATTGTAGTGTAGTTTAGTGTAACCAATCCTTTTCTCCTTTCTTTACCCCTTGCCTTCGCACAAACCAAGTGTCGACACACCTCCCAGTGGACGACCCGTATTTGCCACCGCTTCAACGCGGCCGTGCACTTGCGGTTAAATATAAAACGAGATCAATCAAATACCAAAAGTATTGGACTTCCTAACAATCATCATGATGAACGTTCTGATGGTAAAGGGATGTGTGAGATGAAAATGTTAAATCCAAATGACGATAACCTAATGACAACATATTTCTATGTGTTGTGCAATTCTAATGAAGCTCAACCTTATCTAAATGACCACCTGAATCTTTTAAAAGAAAGAAATCATTTATGGAGTGATAAACAAGTAATTAATAGCCACAATAAGAATTTCAACTCTTGGTTCAAAAAGGTTGCCTACAAACGTGATGTTTCAGAAACAATACAGTGGTTGGCCTATGGTTCGCATTCTTCTGTTACAAGTTATAGTGGCTATCATGTCAATGGATACTCATTCTATACTTTTTGTGAAGATGCCAAAAGTATTATTCAGAACAGTGGGATCACTTTAATAAGCAGAGTCTTTGCATGTGTCTAGTTCTAAAGACAAGAATAATGTATATGCTGACATGTCCTATTATAGGGTAATTTAAGACATATGGGACCTGGAATTTGTTAAATTCAAAGTGCATGTATTTAGGTGTAAGTGAGTTTACAATAAAATTGGAGTCGAGTGGATGACTTGGGGTTCACTTTAATTGATTTTTCAAAAGAAGGATTTAAAGGAGGACCTTTTATTTTGGCCTCTCAAGCGAAACAAGTCTTCTATGTGGCTGACCCATGTGATAAGAAATGGTCAATAATTCTAGAAGGAATTTTTTATTATCAAATGGTAGTCTCATCGAGTATGAAGACACACCACCTTTCTCTAAGTAAGCACCCGAGTTGAAGTCACTAGATGACGAAATACATGTTGAGACTTTAATCGCAAGAGATGACCACGGTGAAGGTATATGGATTGACGAAAAAGAACCCCACTCCATTAGAGTATGAGGTCTCAAAGACTTACAGTTCATGAGGGCCTACACTCATGAAAGAATTCGTGGGCAAAACGAATAGAGATGGTAAAATTCCGATCCAGTTTGATAGCTGTCTTCAGACGACAGGCATGATGTCTGATCACTGGTATAGTTATGTGGGTAGCCTATTGAGGTCGAAAGTTGACATATGTTTGTCGAGTTGGACCAAAGTTGATGAGAAGCTTAAGACAACATTTGGGTTTGGGTAATGAGTCCATTATAATGTTCTTTAGTTTTAGTCAAACTTTTAATTTATAGGCAAGTTTACAAGTATCTTCATTTGGGATGACGTGCGGGAAATTGAAAATGTTAACATGTTATAGACAAGTTTTGAGTTCCAATCGATCACCACTTTGAAGAAAAAATGGATGAAATACGTTGCGGTCCGTTGGAGGGACTTCAAGACAAAGTTAACAAACAAGTGGATATTCAGAGAGTATCATGACAGAAATCCGTGCGATTACTATAATTTCATCACTCCGAGTACATGGGATCCATTAAAAAAATCAAGAGAAACCCCAGAGTTTGAAGTAACTGAGTTTAATTTAGAATAAGAACTTATTAAGTTATTGTTTTAAATGATAATCTAATAAAATTGGTTGTAGGCCCTCCGACCAAAAAACCAAGAACGTCGATCTTCTAACAAGTATCTTCATTGTATGTCTTGATCCGTATACCAAAAATTAGAAGAACAAATGACGGCCGAAAAATTCGCCTGGAAGAAACAAGAAGCAATTGACTCCGGTATGAGTGAGGAGCAAGAAAGTAACTTGTCTCCTCCTTCCCCTGTAACTCGATGTGATTGTTGGAAGAGAGCGAGGATAAACTCCAAAGGGGAGTACGTGACATACGAGTCACAAGAGGTCGACTCAAAGATAGTAAGTTGTATCACTTTTATGTCATTAAATAACATTCTAAAATATTGTGTCCATCTATAAGCATACACGTGAATGACAATAATTCGGGTGAGCTTGCAAATATTATGAAAGAACAAGATAAAAAATATTATATGACCCCTTATCATGAGAGGTAACTTTGTTAATTGAAAGTAATAATTAGAATTTTATTTTCTAATATATATATATATATATATATATATATATATATAATCAAAGCTCATTGGATGCTTGTCGTTCTATACCCCGAAGCTAATTCTGACTATTGGTTTGATCCTTTGTGTAAGTTCATTTTAATCATCGTATTTCTAATTTGTGTATTTTTATTAGTATTATTGACTTCATATTAAATAACTTGTGTTACTTAGGACAATGAAGGTGTACAAAATGTTGGGTGGAATAAGGACTACCAAAAATACGGGCATAACCTGAAATGCAATGGAAGTAAGTTTCTCCCATTTTTGTTAATTGTTTTAAGTACTTGAACGTATATTTAGAGAATTTATATATTTGTAGTACCACAAGCAGATTGGAAATACCGAATATGGGTACTATGTTATGAGATACATACAGGAAATCATCAAGATTGGACCTGAAAACATAGAGCTATTTGAGGTAATATAGATCATTTTCAGTGGTATAATTATAGTTTCATTATTTACATATTTATATTGTGTATTTGTATTTTCATAGGTCTTCCAGAAGACTAGCTATCCATATTTGCAGCTCGAGCTCGATGATACTCGTGAGCGATGAGCTTGCTACTTTTTTAGCAATATGTTATTCAACTAACAGATTCTTAGGTTACTGCAATTTTATTGAACCACATTCTTTGTATTACGCCATTCTTTGTATTGAACTAACATTATTTGACTACAATTTTTATTTTAATATTATCAAACTTCTTTGTGAATGATTGTGTTTATAAATTTGTGAAATAAAAATGTGGATGAATGAAATTAGTTGAATTTGTGTATGATTGTGCAGGATGAATGATTGTGAATGAAATTTGTGCATTGTAAATGTTTTGTGTAGGATGAATGAAATTTGTGCAGGATTGTATTTGGCATTTCTTTTAATTTGGGAAGGGTATAGACATCGGTTATTAGGTTAACCCGACGTCTACACCCCAACATAGACGTCAGCGGTGGGAATGACTGATTAGTAGCATATCATGCATTATATTCAAGTTATATATCTTTAATTTTATCTCAATATTGTGCTACTCAAGTGTTTGTTGTTATATTTCAGGTATTAGGTAATAAAGAAGAGAAGGGAATAGAAAAAGGACTGAAACGTAAGAAGAAATGACTTAAATGAAGCAAGGACCCATCTGCAAGAGGGAAGGACCTAGACGTAAGCCCGAAGGGACCAAATAGCAAATTGAGAAACTCCACACCATCATGAGGAGTATTTTTGCAATTAGATTTGGGCCCAGACTCTAATAACCAATCCGAGTGCACCCCACGTGAAGAATTGAAGCACTAAAGAAGATATCTGAAAATGAGTCTGATCCGACAAAAAGTGAGCGTCAATTGGTTGCCCCAGACCGCCAATTAGTTGTCCCTTTTTCTCAGAATCCGATCCGATTTCGCGTGGGTATGGGTTATATGTTTATATCTACTCTGGGAAAATTTCATTAGCCCCACATTGGGGGATTGTCCCCAGTTTTCTTTTTTCATGCCTATAAATAGAACTTTTCTTCCTCCTTTGTAATCCAAGCATTGCTTGGTGTCCGTTCTCTCTACTTGGAGTAAAGCCTGGGAGTAAACTCACGTGGAGAAGAATGCTGCTTGTAATGTGAGTTATTAATATAATATTTTTTCTTAGTTGTTCTAATGTTCTCTTTTAATGTTTGCATGTTTAGCTTAGTTTTGTTCTCTTAATCTTAGTATAATTAGTAGAATGGCTTCTTTCCTTAGTTCAATAGTTAGCTTAATGTATAGTGAGTAGTTTCATCCCCCTTTGGGGGTGGGGGGGAGATGATGTTTATACATGTAATGAAGAATGGGAATGAATGTTATCTTAGGCAATATGTGATGAATGTGAATTTATGCTTCTTTGGTTAAAAGAGAATACTTAACTTGATGGATTTTGCCATAATCATTAGATACTTCCCATGCTTGTTTAAGTTCTTAATAACCAACTTTTTTATGCTCATGTTAATCAACTAGGTTAGTGATTGTAATGATAGGGTTTACCACAACCATTAGATACTTCCTATGCATGAAAACAGAACCTACACTTATGCCTTATTGAATGCATCATTTCACCACTTTATTACATGTGTACGCACACCACCCATTGGGGTTTCTCTTCCTGAATTCCAGCTTTCTTTTATAGTTACTTAGTTTAGTTTCAAGTCTTCTCCTGCTTTCATATTCATTGTTTGTTGCTTGCTAGTTTAGTGTAGCTTAGTTTATTTAATCAACTTCTTCTCCTTTTTATTTTCCACTCGATTTCCGAATAATCAGAGTTGACACACCTCCCTGTGGACTCAACCCGTACTTGTCGCATCTTCACCGACATCATGCACTTGCGGTTATTATAACTAAATCAATCAAAGACCGAAGACAAGTCTTTTTTGAAGGGTATAAACGTCGGGTCTAAGGATAACCGACGTGTATTCCCTTAGAATAGACATCAGCAATGAGGATAACCGACACATATTCCCTTATAATAGACATCAGTTGTGCGTATAATCGACGCATATCGCCATAGAATAGACGTCGGTAGTGGACATAACTGACACATATTATCTTAAAATAGACGTTGGTTGAGCGGATAAACGACACATATTCCCTAGAGTAGACGTCGGCTCTTAGTGACCGACGTTTAGGTATAGACGTCCCATAGATAGACGTTGGTCTATGGAACGCCAATAACAACCATATAGAAGTCGTATGTCTGACGTATATTCCCTAATTCTGTACTAGTGTGAAAATAGCTAGATCTAGGCATAGAGTAAGAGCTAAACGCCATTATAGTATATGAGATCTACTCATAAAGATTAATCAATTTTCAGATTACAAAATTAAGAGTTTAATGCCAATAAACCAAATTTATACGATCATTCAACCACATACACATACATACACGGATTACTACAACATCTCCACCTCCAACAGGAGGTGGATAAGCTACTCATAAAAGGGAAACTCGATTCTTTTTCATTAATAACATGAACACTACAACAATACAGGGTTTCACTGATGGTACTTATCTGTCGGTGCATGTTCTCGTCCGTTGGTGTAGCGTAACATCGACGGATATCCAGCCGTTGGTGTTAAATGTATCGGTGTATCTCTACTACGACGAATGTTCTCATAGATATAGCCTGTTGGTGTTACTTTTGGCGTGAACGTTCCCGCCATATTTTTTCCTACTTTCATTACATCAAAGAACATCGACGGCACCGTAGGTAATATCCATCGATGTCTATTACACCGAATGATGCATACTCCGACGATTGTACACCTTCACCGACGGATACCTGCCGTCGGCGATATATATTGGTATGTTACATCGACGGTTATATACCGTCAGTGTACATCTACTAACAAATGTCAGATCTTTGTCTGATGAATATGCTTCGTCGGTGTATGCCTATCACAAAATGTTAGAACCTACACCGACGGATCCTTGTCCGTCGGTGTAAGTCATGTCCATAACCCAAAAGAGCACATTTGCTCTTCCGGGTTCCGATTTTCCCTGTTCATTCATCAAACATTCATACACATCTAAACATCTCAAACAACTTAAACATCTAAACACAAGAAGTCATATATATTGATTCATCTCAAAACAATTCAAAAACAGAAGTTGTAATTTCATTAAAATTACCATTTGAATTCACTAAGTACTAAACCAAAGTTTAACAATAACAACAGTCAGAAAAAATAAAACACTAAGTTTCCAAACCTCCAGTGTCGGCTCCGCCCGATGGATCGTCATCGTTATCTCGACTTGGCGGCGGAGGTGGCGTGCAAAAATCCTGCATAATTAAAACAAACTTAAAACATTATAATGAATATAAACTAACTTAGTAAATGTAATACAATTTATTAAATTACAAATACAATACCTTGGGATAAAACCCCCATTCTCCATCAAAAACTCGACCATTGATTGCATGCTTGCGAGCTTATTTTTCGTTCCATTAGCTCGCTTCTCATTATCTTCATCTCCTGACCTTGCTCAACTTGCACTATGGCATCACACTCTGCTTGGGATGGCATCTTGCATGGTCCGTACATGTCAGTTGGGGTGACGAGACTCGAGTACATCCTCACACGTCTGTGCCCATCGTCGAGAAAAGTCCCAACCAGATCTTGGGCGTCAGCCACGGAATTGATAGAGCGTGAGAGATCGTCTCACCCGGTCCTCGCAAAGCCTCCAATTCTTCCCAGAAGAAGAAAACATTATAAATTCACAAATGAATGTATCAAACAAAATTAAGTAATTGAAAAGTAATAATAATCTTAAACTTACAGTAACAACCGCAAATTCAAGAGGTTTCTGGGGTTGGTGGAGGCTGGTGGGGTTGGTGGTGGAGGCTGTGGTGGGGGTGGGCGGTGGAGGTCAGTGGGGGTAGTGGTCGTTTGGTTGTGGTGTTGGTCGGGGTAGGGAGGAAGAGGAGCGGGGTTAGGCGGTCGGGGTGGGGCGGAGGCACAGAGGAGGGGTCGGGGTGGGTCGAGGAGGAGGTCTAGGAGGATTATGGTTTGGAGTGTTTGTAAACAGAGAAATGAAGACAACCTGATGCGGGACTATTGATATAACCATACACTGATGGTATGTGTATGTTCGTGTTAGTAAGAGTATCCATCAGTGATATTTTTGCTAATCGTCCGACGGTTCTCTCTGTCAGTGTCCGATAACCTACCCGTCGGTGACGGTAACTGTAATAATTCATAACAGATGTTTTTAGATATATACTCCAATGGAACATATCCGTCGGTGTACAATTTGGAAAAACGAATCACCGACAGAACCTATCCGTCGGTGAATTGAAACTTTAACTGTCAGTGTGGTTTTTTGCGTGACAAATTTCATTTTCTCGCGGATTGTTTTATCGAAAATATACACCGACAATATATATATATATATATATATATATATATATATATATATATATATATATATATATATATATATATATATATATATATATATATATATGTCGGTGTACATTTGTAGTTCTACGAATACTACAAAAAGATTAAACGAAAACATTATCCGTCGGTGTTGGTTATTTAATCCGTCGATGTAATCGTGCCCCGATGGTACGAGCTATGCGTCGATGTACAATTGCCTGCACCGACGGATACATCACCGACAAATAAAAATCCTTTGCTGAAACCTATTTTTCTAGTAATGGAAGTGCACGAATAATGATGGCAAAACCAATTTTTTCACGTTCATACAACGAGTACAACAAGTGATCTATGAAGAATAACTGAAAACTACGCCCAAACTAGGAATTACCGAGAAAAGTACACTAAAAGGCGATCCGTAACCTCCAGGCTCTGAAGTAGAAGAACCTCTCCCTAGGATCAACGTCGGATCCACAAAAAAGATGGTGTACCTTTGTATTTATAGAATGAAAAGGTGTATGCAAGGATTAGAGTTTCTGTCCCTCCAGGTCGGTTGTGTTGGATGGCTCGTTATCACTTCTTAGAGTCCGAATCTTGAAATCCATGTGAGAGAAATAAATGTGAGCATTGAAATTGTCGTTCAAACACATCTTCAATAAATTGATTGGATATCTGGAACGATTGTTATGACCAAATTAGTGACTTGCAACTTCTTATCCTGTTTCAACTTGGCTTTCTTTGTAATCGTGCACCGGATGTGGAAGTTATTCAAGAAATAAGACTATATGAGCCATGTATTTCCAACCAAAAACTTTCCAAATTCAAACTTTCCATATTTTTATCAATTCTTTATAATCCGAATTGATAAATATAAGTTGGACTATTTTTCTGATTTTAAGAGGAAAGAATGAGCTTGAATTATTATGTGAGAATATTTAGGAATAGACCCTTGGCTTTCTTTCTATATCTTAAATATTGCCTTTAAATCCATAAATTCTTTGATATTTCTCACAATTTCATATATTTACCCATTCTTCTTGTAATTTAGATCCGACATGTTTATTCCTACAAAACACAAATTGTACCCGACGTAACATATTTTATGGAAAAATAAACAAAATATAAAGGTAATATAAGTGCATAAAATGCAAGCTAGCAATCAACTGTTGCTACTGAATTTGCTTTTAGTACAGGAGGTAGCACTCTTGATCAATTTCGAAGTTCTTTGACACTCAAGGTATATTTTATCATCAATACTATTATTTGATTTTCGAATTTAGCTTGTGACTTATGTATTTCTTTAATTAAAAAAAGATGGTGCAAACTCTAATTTGTACGCAATTTTGGCTTGGAAGATCAACCCAGAAGGTGGAAGTGGAGGGGAAACTAGAGGATTTGGAAAATTTCGAGAAATGTTGATTTTTCTTACTTTATTATGTAGCCATTTATAAACTTATAATCTTTGTATTATTAATTGTTCGTTTTTTTTGTTTTATAGACCTTGTAGATTTGGCGGTGAGCATGCACACAAAGTTATTTGTGTGGAAGAATGAAACGTTTCTAACAACGAAGACAATACTAATTGAAACTGCATATGACACAGCAACCTACACGAAGAACAATGAACACGAAGCAAATAGGTTCTTTAGGATACTGGACATAACCTACACTGACGAAATATATCCATCGGTGTAGGGTCTGACGTTTATTGGTGAACATACACCGACGGACTCTATCTGTCAGAGACGGTAATGATGTTTGTTGACGTACGCCGACGGTACATATCCATCGGCGTAGAGTACCCCAACTTAACATCGACGACAAGTATCTGTTGGTGCATGGTGTAACTGTACCGACAGATAGTTCCGTCGGTGACTAACACAGATGGAACATCCGTCGGTGGTTATCCGTCGGTGTTGTCCAATGCGACGAAACAATGCAAAATATTTTGGTGGAAATATTCACGCCAAAAATAACACCGGCGACTTCCATCCGTCGGAGTTGAGCAACACTGACGTATGGAACTCCGACGAACATATATCCATCGGTGTAGAAGTACACCGATGGACAATGACATCCACCGACGGATATATATCGTCGGTGTATCGTTGTACTGCAGTAGTGTGAACATTAATGTTTTGGTTATTTTGTTTGCTCTTATAGGATGTTTATGCAATTTTATTGTGTCTGTTGCATTTTATCATTCTGGAACATATTAGTAGACTTAATTTGTGGAATATGTTCTTTTGATATGTTGAAACTGTAGGATTTCGTGCCCCTATGTATGTATATATTTTCGAATTTTATACATGCATGCATGATCGATTATCATATTTTTGATGATTTTATGGACATTATTCTATATACTATTTTAATACATAGTAATTTACATATATATTAAAATAAATAGAAAATAATCATACCCAAATGTTCTCTAAAACTTTTATGAAGATCCAGAGTTATGTTGCTCGTCGAATTGCCCGTCGATTCACCTCCAAATCTTCACCAAACTCTAAACAATATTATAGAGAAATGAGATAGTCAATCAATCTCTAAATCAAGGTTAGAATCTAGCTAAATCAAGGTAAGAATCTAGCTAATGTGTTCACCCTCATGATATTGGTTGGGTGTGGGCAACAAAGAATGAAGTTGTGTTGCCTCACTAGGGTTTAGTTGCTCATCGAACAAAACCCTCCAACCAATAGGTGGGTGCATCGGAATGAGTTCCTCAAGTTCATTCGATGGATGCAGCAGACCTGCATCACTAAGAATGGGGCTTCTCCCAAAGTCATCCAACAAGGACCTCCACCATCATTTAGATCATCAAGCATAAGCTCGGTCATAGGTGGGTCCTTGATGGAGTCAATATGAAGCTCAAATGGCTCAATGGCCATGGGACATGAGGTAGAGACACCTTCTGGTATAGGCATATGATGAGGTGTCTCACTCTCACTAATAATCTCAACTGAATCATGCAACGAACACTCCTTTTCGACATTCATGTTTGATGCGAGCTCACTCTGTTGCTTTGCAAAGACAGGCAATGAGTTTTCGCTGGGCCCACAAACATTCTCAATGGGTTGCATTGGTGTTAGGGGTGTTCGTTGATTTTGTGGTGCTTTCTCTAATTGGCGGATGAGATTGAGATTTAAAGGTTGGTCCATGGGCTCCTGTTGCCTACCAGAGTTGAACACATGAAACTCAACACTCATGTTACCGAATGAGAGCTTCATGAGACCATTTCTACAATTAATTAAGGCGTTGGAGGTTGCCAGAAATGGTCTACCCAAAATCAAAGGTATTTGAGAGTAGGTGTTCGCAACAGGATTGGTATCGAGGACAACAAAATCGACTGGAAATATAAATTCTCCAACTTTGATAAGCACGTCCTCGATAATCCCCTTTGGAATACGAATGGATCTATCCGCCAGTTGGAGGGTGATCTTAGTTGGTTTCAATTCTCCCAAATTCAACTGTTGATAAACAGAAAATGGGAGGAGGTTGACCGCTGAGCCTAAATCAAGCAATACATTACTATTGCTAGTGTCCACTATCGTACACTGAATAGTAGAACACCTAGGGTCCTTGTATTTTGTGTAGGCAGGATTGAACAAAAGTGAGCTTACATTTGCAGCCAAGAATGCTTTCTTAGGAACATTGGTCTTCCTCTTGGTTGTGCAGAGATCCTTCAACACTTTGGCATATTGAGGTATTTGTTGGATGACATCCAACAAGGGGATGTTAACCTTCACTTGCTTAAACACCTCTAATATCTTATCCATTGTGTCACTCTGCTTTTTGGTTAACCTACTTGGATAGGGAGCTTTTGGCAGGTAGGTTTTCTGCGGTGCCTGAGAAGTAGGCGTTGGTGTATTACCCTCAGCCTCTTCTTCACCATCATTCCCACTGAGGGGTTGCATAGATGGTGGTGGTGGTGGCAAGGAAATGTGATTGTCAACCTGCTTTCCATTCCTTAAGGTCACAATGGAATTGACATGGTGCACAGGTTCCTCCACATGGTTCACTTGCCTCCCCCGAGGTACCACATTCTCATTTTGCATGTGTTGTTGCTGGTACATGCGGGGGTTAGCCTCAGGCTGGCTAGGAAAAGACCCTCTCTCTCTTTCATGTATAGTCTGAGCCAATTGGCCCATCTGAAGCCCTAAAGATTTGATGGTCTGCTGATTTGAAGTGAGAACTTGACTTGTGGTTGACATAAAAAATTTCATTGTGTTTTCAAGTCCACGAGTCAAGGTCTCAAGCGAATTGAATCGGGTTTCCATATAATTGGAATTTGGGAAACCCGATTGATTGGTGATTGGAGCTTGGGGTGGCTGATAAGATTGTGCATGCATGGGAGGTTTGTATGATTGGTTAGGTGGTCGAGAGGAGTTTGAAGGACCACCCGGGGCATTATTTTGGTTCCATCAAAAATTGGGATGATTCCTCCATCCAGGATTATAAGATGATGAGTATGTGTCATTCCAAGCTCTGTCATATATGGCGGCGTTGTCATGTTACATCTAAGGAGGAATGGACACACACTCTCTTTCTACATGACCTTCCTACCACATGAATGACAGGGAACTTGACCAGATGTGGACATGTGAGGTGTACGTTGTTGGTTTTGGAGCTCAATCGAATCCATACGGCGCATTAAGGCCGCCATGCGTGCCTCGGTGGCCGTAGTGGTATCGATAGCAAACGCGGCACCCGATCTAGTCGAGTTTGCATTCGCGATCCTCGCTCCTATGCTGGATGATGCAGGTGGTTCCCTTACACTCTCCCATTGCATTGTTTTCTCAGCAAGGTCGTTGATTGACATAATTTCATGCTTATATTTGTATCTTATATCCATTATCTTTCACCTAAACAATGCTATGTTACGAGTTTTATGTTTAGTTTTCAGGAATAAATAGGTTTGAAGAGATGAAGCATAAAAGGACCCAAAAGCAAGGGAAAAAGGACTGAATTGTGAGACCTGAGGACTAAGATGCAAGGGAGAAGGACCTGAACGTAAGACCGAAGGACCAAAGAGCAAAACAGAAAACTCCACACCATCTTGGGGAGTATTTTGGCAATTAGATTCGGGTCAGAGCTCCAATAAACAAAGTAGATGCATCAAAGATCGACAAAGAAATTTAGAAAAGTCCAGAATAAATTCCAGCCGGATCCAGACTATATAGATCGCTAATTGGCGGTCCAAGACCGCTAATTGGCGGTATGTTTTGGCCCAAATCCTCTCAGATATTGGTGGGTCGCGTATTAGTGTGTATTTAGTCCATTTCTTGTATTTTTTAGTCCCACATTGGGGGATTGTCCCGGATTGCCTTTTTCTTTGGCTATAAATAGAACTCTTCACCTTCTATTGTAATCACTCCATATTTTAAGTGGTTATTCTTCCTACTAGAAGTGAGACCTTGAAGAACACACTAAAGTAGGAGGATGCTACTTGAAATGTGAGTCACTTTAATCAATGTTTCTTTATTATGTTGTTTGTTTTATGTTTCTTGTTTTACTTTGTTTTATTTCATTTCATTAGTTTTAGTAGCTTAATTAATATGTTTTCTTTGCTTAGTTTAATAATTAGTGTAATTTGTAGTGAGTAGTTCCATCCCCTTTGTGGGGTGGAGTAGATGTTCATACATGCATTAGAGAATGGAATGAATGTTTTATTTCCAATGTGTTGATAAAACATGAATGTATGCTTTCTTTTTAGGATAGAATTTATAACTTGATGAGTTTTGCCAAAATGATTAGACACCTCTCATGCTTGTTTAGGTTCTCAAATAAACAACTTGTATATGTAAATGTTAATCAACTAGGATAGTGAATGGATTGATAGGTTTTGCCATAACATTTAGACACTTCCTATGCATGATAACACCACCTTTATTTGTGCTTAAAGAATGTGTTCAACACCCACCTCTTTGCATGCGTACACTCACTCCACCCCTTAGGGGTTTTCCATTTCTGAATTCCAGCACTTTTATTTCGTTCTTAGTTTAGTTTTAGTTAATCGTTTGTTGCTTTCTTTCGCATTTCGTACTTCGTAGTGTAGCATAGCGTAGAGTAGCATAATCATCTCTCTTCCCTATTTTGCCACTTGATTTCGTGCAAACGAGAGGCTGCTCACCTCCCGGAGGACGACCCGTATTTGCTACCGCCTCAACACGGTCGTGCACTTGCGGTTTAAATTAAAACGTTCAATGATTGATCGTTTTATATTAACCGCAAGTGCACGGCCGCGTTGAAGCGGTGGCAAATACGGGTCGTCCACTGGGAGGTGTGTCGACGATTGGTTTGTTCGAAGGCGAGAGGTAAAAAGAAGGAGAGAAAGGTTGGTTACTCTAAACTACACTAAGATGCAAAAAGGAAATGAAGATAAGCAATAAAACTAAGCCCCATAGGGGGTTGAGAACTAATGTGAATATGAAGATGTGTGTGTGTGTTCAATTAAGCTCCACATCGGGGGATTGTCCCACATCGGGGGATTGTCCCACATGTTTAGGCTATTTGTGGTATCTGTATAGTCCCACATCGGGGGATTGTCCCGGATTAGCTTTTTCCATGGCTATAAATAGAACTCTTCACCTCCTATTGTAATCACTCCATATTTTAAGTGGCTATTCTTCCTACTAGAAGTGAGACCTTGAAGCACACACTAAAGTAGGAGGATGCTACTTTTAATGTGAGTCATTTTTTATCAATAAAGTTTTGTGTTTCTTTCATTGTTTGTTTTATGCTTCTTTTATTGTTGTGCATGTTTTAGTTTAATCGTCTTTTAATTCTAGCTTAATTTTAATATGCTTTCTTTCCATAGTTTAATCATTAGTGTAATGTTTAGTAAGTAGTTCCATCCCCTTTTGGGGGGTGGAGTAGATGTACATACATGCATTAGAGAATGGGATGAATGCTTTAATTTCAATGTTTTGATTAAACATGAATGTATGCTTGCTTGTTTAGGATAGAATTTACAACTTGATGAGTTTTGCCAAAATGATTAGACACCTCTCATGCTTGTTTAGGTTCTGAAATAAAAACCTTGCATATGTAAATGTTAATCAACTAAGTTGGTGAATAGATTGATAGGTTTTGCCATAACATTTAGACACTTCCTATGCTTGATAAACACCACCTTCATATGCTTAAAGAATGTATTCTACACCCACCTCTTTGTTTGTGTGCACTCACTCCACCCCTTAGGGGGTTTCCCTTCCTGAAATTCCAGCATTCTTGTTTTGTTCTTAGCTTAGTTCTTATTTCATCGTTTGTTTGCTTCTTTCACCTTTCATACTTCTTAGAGTAGTTTAGTGTAGAGTAGCATAATCAATCATCTTCTCCATTTTTTCGCCACTTGATTTCGTACAAACGAGAGGCTGCTCACCTCCCTGAGGACGACCCATACTTGCCACCGCTTCATCGCGGCTGTGCACTTGCGGTTTTAAATAAAACGTTCAACAAGTTTTTGGCGCCGTTGTCGGGGAGGTGTCAGTCCAGACTCTTGTTTGGACGATTCGAGTGGATTTAATTTGTGTTTTGTAGTTGTTCTTTGTTTCAGGAGACTGGGAATAGCAAGGGAAGGCTTCTGGAAAAATTGCAAGGCTACCTGGGCACTTCAGACCGCCAATCAGCGGTCTGAGACCGCTAAGCAGCGGTTGGGTGAGCTCAGTTCACCTTCTAGTTTTTTGTTGTTGTTAGCCTAATTGATATAGTAATCTGGGACTCCATTTGTGCATGTTCTGACTCTTAGATTGCTCCCAGATTAATAATCAACTTCCCTTAAGCAACTTGGACCCTAAAACTCAAAGCAAAAGATTAGGCATTCTTTTTGTTTAGGCCATGCATCATGTATGTGACTTAGGCACTTAGATTGTCTTTTATCTTAGCTTTATTTTCTGTTGCTGAGAGCTGGCGTGAGGTACGCACCTTCTACTCTCATTCATGCATTTAGTATGACATGCATTAGTTAGTAGGAAGTGCATTGCAACAAGTGTGAGTTGAGCGTTTTGTTTGGAGAGTTGATTGCTAGATTAGGACTCCAAAACGCTACTAAGGAGGGGCTGTCCCATAAAAGATAAGGTGGGGGATTTCATCACCCTTTCCTTCGCCCCAAAAACCACACTAATCAAGAGCCTAATTTTAAAATGAAGTAGACATTGGCCCTAAGGATTTCGGGCGCATTAGGAGAGTGATCCGGTCCCGACCGTCATCACCTGATCGGCGTTGCCCACCTTGTCGATAGTAGGAGAGACGAGATCCCCAGATCTTGGCTCACTTGCTGGGCTTTGTGGTCCTCGTCGTAGGGAGGTGAGGCGTGTTGAGGCCGTGTGACCTCGCAGTTAGGCGTCGTCTAGCTGTAAGGACCTATAGCGACCTTAGGATTGCTTGAGCCTTGTTTGCATGTGTGCTTCTACCTGTACCCATCCGCCGTAGCATAAGGACTTCTTCCTTTCTCTCCTGAGTCATTCTTTCTCTCCTGTGTTCCCCCGTCTTCTCCCCTACGTACATTCTTTGAAAAAAAAGAAAAAAAGAGAGTTGTGGTTTTTGTGTGCACCTTTGTGCATGCTTTCGTGGACACGAGACGAGAGTGGTCGTTTGACGAGGAGCGTTGTCAATCCGGCTTCGGTCATCGATTTCTCGACACCTTCCTCCTCTCGTGTCGCACATAGTTCGGGTCCAATGGCTGCTAATTTCCGTGAGGAGGAGCAGTTGCTGAACCCACCTGTTCCACCTGTGCTTCCAGTTGTCGTTCCCATACCTCTTCGTGATCGATGCTACCCGAGCCGTACCGCTCTACCCTCATGCATCGTATTACCAGAGGCTAATGGGAACCATTTTGAGGTTAAGCCTCAATTCATTTCCATGCTCCCTCATTTCACTGGGAAAGGTGACCCCTATATCTTTCTCAGGGAATTTGAGGAGGTTTGTGCTATGTTCAAGCTGCAACAACTTAGCACAGACTCCATCCATCTTAGGCTCGTTCCTTTTGCACTAAAGGATGACGCCAAGAAGTGGTTGTACAGCAACCATGCGAATTCCTTTAGGACTTGGGATGAGTTTCAATCTGCATTCCTCAAGAAGTACTTTCCTAATCATCGGACTCAAAAATTAAGTCCATGTGTCAAGGACTACTATCCTCGTTCTATCAACATGAGACCGAACCATTTCATGAACGTAAGGAATGTTTGTTTCCATGAACGTAAGGAAAGTTGGTTTCGAGGAATCAGGTATGTTGTCAACTATGAGGTCCAAGTCAGAGCTTGGGAAATTTTGGGGTTGGGTGTTGATGGGCTGAGAATGAGTCCGATGATTTGAAGTGAGGTGTTGGTAGAATTCTGGGTATTCGGGAGGAGGATACTGGGGTGGAAATGATGTATAAGAATTTGAATAAGAATTGTCTTCCCACGAATTCATCCCTCTCAGGTTGTACGTGGATGCGTAATGATCATAATGGGCATTTTGGGAAAATATGTGCTCATACTCAGGCTCAGGGGGCAACATAAGGACATTCCCCGATAACATGACCACTCAACCCACAACAGTCACACGGTACGGCTACTGGAGCCACCGGTGCACTCATGTCATCTACCACATGCATGAAAGAGGCCAAAGGTTCTTGTAATGTGATTGACATCATTTCATGCTCATATTTGTATCTTATATCCATTATATTACACCTAAGCAATGCTACGTGACGAGTTTTATGTTTAGTTTTCAGGAATAAAGAGTTTTGAAGAGAAGAGTCATGAAAGGATCCAAAAGCAGGAAAAAGGACTTAATTGTGAGACCTGGGGACTAAGATGCAAGGGAGAAGGACCTGATCGTAAGACCGAAGGACCTAAGAGCAAAACAGAATACTCCACACCATCATGGGGAGTATTTTACCAATTCGAGTCGGGTCGGAGCTCCAACAAGTCAAGTAACCGCATCAAAGACCAACAATACCAGAAAGAAAAGCCCACAACAAATTCCAACACGATCCGAAGATTTTGGACCGCCAATTGGCGGTCTTGGACCGCTAATTGGCGGTCCATATTGCTCAGGATCCGTCGAAATTTCTCCTGGACATGTATTAATGTTCGTTTAGGCTATTTTTGGTATTGGTTTAGTCCCACATCGGGGGATTGTCCCCGATTAGCTTTTTCCATGCTTATAAATATAACTCTTCACCTTCCATTGTAATTACCCATTGCTTGGTGGCATTCTCTCTACTAAGGAGTGAGCCTTGAAGCAAAAACTCAAGGTGGAGAAGAATGCTACCTTCAATGTGAGTCATTTGTTAATAAAATAATTCTTCTAGTTTCTTTAAATCTTGTCTTTTAATTTGTGCATGTTTGTTATGTCTTTCCTTTCCTTTTATGTTTCTTTAATGCTTCTTGCCTTCTTAGTTAACTTTCATTTCAGTATTATGCTTTCTTTTGCTAATATAGTTAGTGTAATGAGTAGTGAGTAGTTTCATCCCCATTTGGGGGGTGGAGAAATATGTGATATAATCATGTAGTGTATTAAGTGTGTGTTATTTTTATCCCTTGAGCTTTAAATGATTTCCATAACCATCTAATGGGTCTCCACTCTTATCTTTGATATGCTAATGCTCTTGAATGAAGCTTAGCTTATGCTTTGATTAGTGGATCTATTTTATGGGGAATGATAAGGTTAGGATATGGATGAAGTTAATATTGGAAACACAATTTGTAGTGTATGTACTCTTGTTGCCTTTACCTTAGCTAATGTCTTGTATGTTTTAATGATGTAGTGAAATCTTAATTAATGTAGAGGCATAGTAGGGTCTAGTCTTTATACTTGAGTTCATTTAGCTTCATTCCAATTATTGTCTTGTATGTTTTAATGATGTAGTAAAATCTTAATTCATGTAGAGGCAAAGTTGGATGTAGTTTTATGATTTCATGCACTACATGTTGTGAGGAGCTTAATTACACACACACACATCACACACACATCTTTATGTTCACATCATCTCTCTACCCCCTTTGGGGCTTAGTTTATTGCTTATCTTCATTTCCATTTGCATCTTAGTGTAGTTTAGTGTAACCAACCTTTCTTCCCTTTCTTTACCTCTCGCCTTCGCACAAACCAAGTGTCGACAAACCTCCCAGTGGACGACCCGTATTTGCCACCGCTTCAACGCGGCCGTGCACTTGCGGTTAAATATAAAACGATCAAACATAATGTCTCAGTTTGATGACCAACATATGATCCAACGTAACTAGATGGTGGTCTAGCAGTCGGTGCCTCTCTCATATTACCCCTATATGAAGAATTCTCAGTCACACAATTAAGATTATCCCAACCACACAGGATGTTTGTCTGAGGCACCCCAGGTTGCATGGGTCCGGAATACCAGGACGAATTGTCCTGGTCTCAACAATGATATGGATGGTCACCCATGTAACCATCCATCTCAACAGACAACTCTAGAGTCGACCACTCTCACCACCACAAGGCTAAACTCGCAAAAAGTGCTCGACTCGACCCTAAAACGCTACCAGAGAGTGTAAAGGGGAGGAGACTATAAAGTAGAAGAAGGTGAGAAGAAAATGACTCAGAGGAGAAGGGAGGAATCCCTAAATCTAGTGTGGGTTATGAGATCAGGTAGAAGCCTAACTAGCAAGCACGGCTCAAACAATGTAAGGCAATGGGTCTTTAGGCTAGACGACGCCTAACTTCGAGGTCACTAGCCTCGACACGCCTCACCTCCATACAACGAAGACCACAATGCCTAGCAAGTGATACCAGATCCGGAGATCCAGTACCTCCTACTATCAACCAGATAGGCAACGCCGATGAGGCCATAACAGTCTCAACTAGATTACTCTCTTAGTTCGCCCTAAGGATTTCGGGCGCATTAGGAGAGTGATCCGGTCCCGACCGTCATGACCTGATCGGCGTTGCCCACTTTGTCGATAGTAGGAGAGACGAGATCTCCGGATCTTGGCTCACTTGGTGGGCTTTGTGGTCCTCGTTGTAGGGAGGTGAGGCGTGTTGAGGTCGTGTGACCTCGTAGTTAGGCGTCGTCTAGCTGTAAGGACCTATAGCGACCTTAGGATTGCTTGAGCCTTGTTTGCTTGTGTGCTTCTACCTGTACCCATTCGCCGTAGCATAAGGACTTCTTCCCTTCTCTCCCAAGTCATTATTTCTCTCCTATGTTCCCCCATCTTCTCCTCTACGCACATTCTTTATTAAAAAAAGTTTTGGATTGTGTGTGCACTTTTGTGCATGCTTTCGTGGGCACGAGTCTAGAGTGGTCGTTTGAGGAGGCGCGTTGTCAACCCTGCTTCGGTAGTCGACTTCTCGACGCCTTCCTCCTCTCGTGTTGCACTCAGTCTGGGTTCAATGGCTGCTCATTTCCGTGAGGAGGAGCAGTTGCTGGACCCACCTGTTCCACCTCTGCTTCTTGTTGTGGCTCCCATACCTCTACGTGATCGATGCTACCCGAGCCATACCGCTCTACCCTCATGCATCGTATTGCCAGAGGCAAATGGGAACCATTTTGAGGTTAAGCCTCAGTATATTTCCATGCTCCCTCACTTCATGGGAAAGGTCACCCCTATATCTTTCTCAGGGAATTTGAGGAGGTCTGTGCTATGTTCAAGCTGCAACAACTTAGCACAGACTCCATCCATCTTAGGCTTGTCCCCTTTGCGCTGAAGGTTGACGCCAAGAAGTGGTTGTACAGCAACCAGGCGATTGCCTTTAGGACTTGGGATGAGTTTCAATATGCATTCCTCAAGAAATACTTTCCAAATCATCGGACTCAAAAATTGAGGAACGAAATCAATTCGTTCTATCAACTTGAGATCGAGACATTTCATGCATATCTAGAGAGGTTCAAGGAGCTACTATCCTCATGCCCTCACCATGGCATTGAGTTGTGGCATATTTGTCAGATTGTTTATGAGGGGAGTTCTTAGGAAAGGATGAAAGGGAGGCATGGGCTTTCCTAGAAGACCTTGCTGAGAAAACAATGCAATGGGAGAGTGTAAGGGAACCACCTGCATCATCTAGTATAGGAGCAAGGATTGAGAATGCAAACTCGACTAGATCGGGTGCCGCATTTGCTATCGATACCACTACGGCCACTAAGGCACGCATGGCGGCTTTAATGCGCCGTATGGATTTGATTGAGCTCCAAAACCAACAAAGTGCACCTCACATGTCATCAACTGGTCGAGTTCCCTGTCATTCATGTGTTAGGATAGGTCATATAGAAAGCGAGTGTGCGTCCATTCCTCCTGAGATGGAACATGTCAACGCCATCTATGAAAGAGCTAAGAATGACCCATACACATCATCTTATAATCCTGGATGGAGGAACCACCCTAATTTTTCATGGAACCAAAATAATGCCCCGGGTGGTCCTTCAACTTCCTCTCGACCACCTAATCAACCACACCAACCTCCCATGCATGCTCATTCATATCAGCAACCCCAAGTTCCATGCACCAACCAACCAGGTTTCTCAAATTCTAACAACTTTGAAACCCTGTTTAATTCGCTTGAGAACTTGACTCGTGGACTTGAGAACTCTATGAAAAAATTTATGTCAACCACAAGTCAAGTTCTCACTTCAAATCAGCAGGCCATAAAATCTCTAGAGCTTCAGATGGGCCAATTGGCTCAGTCTGTACATGAAAGAGAGAGAGGGTCTTTTCCTAGCCAGCGTGAGGCTAACCCCCGCACGTACCAGCAACAACACATGAAAAATGAGAATGTGGTACCTCGGGGGAGGCAAGTGAACCATGTGGAGGAACCTGTTCACCATGTCAATTCCATTGTGACCTTAAGGAATGGAAAGCAGGTTGACAATCACATTTCCTTGCCACACCCACCACCATCTATGCAACCCCTCAGTGGGAATGGTAGTGAAGAAGAGGCTGAGTTTGAGGGTAATACACCAACGCCTCCTTCTCAGGCACTGTAGAAAACCTACCTGTCAAAAGCTCCTTATCCTAGTAGGTTAACCAAAAAGCAGAGTGACACAATGGAAAAGATATTAGAGGTTTTTAAGCAAGTTAAGGTTAACATCCCCTTGTTGAATGTCATCCAACAAATACCTCAATATGCCAAAGTGTTGAAGGATCTCTGCACAACCAAGAGGAAGACCAATGTTCCTAAGAAAGCATTCTTGGCTGCAAATGTAAGCTCACTTTTGTCCAATCCCGCCTGCACAAAATACAAGGACCCTGGGTGTCCTACTATTCAGTGTAAGATAGGGGACACTAGCATGAGTAATATTTTGCTTGATTTAGGATCAGCGGTCAACCTCCTCCCATTTTCTGTTTATCAACAGTTCAATTTGGGAGTATTGAAACCAACTAAGATCACCCTCCAACTTGCGGATAGATCCATTCGTATTCCAAAGGGGATTATCGAGGACGTGCTTATCAAAGTTGGGGATTTTATATTTCCAGCCGATTTTGTTCTCCTCGATACCAATCCTGTTGCGAACACCTACTCTCAAATACCTTTGATTTTGGGTAGACCATTTCTGGCAACTTCCAACGCCTTAATTAATTGTAGAAATGGTCTCATGATGCTCTCATTCGGTAACATGAGTACCGAGTTTCATGTGTTCAACTCTGGTAGGCAACAAGAGCCCATGGATCAAGCTTTAAATCTAAATCTCATCCGCCAATTGGAGAAAGCACCACCAAATCAACGAACACCCCTAACACCAAGGCAACCCATTGAGAATGTTTGTGGGCCCAGCAAAAACTCATTGCCTGTCTTTGCAATGCAACAGAGTGAGCTCGCATCAAACATAAATGTCCAAAAGGAGTGTTCGTTGCATGATTCCGTTGGGAGTACTAGTGAGAGTGAGACACTTCATCATATGCCTATACCAGAAGGTGTCTCTACCTCATGTCCCATGGTCATTGAGCCATTTGAGCTTCATCTTGACTCCAACAAGGACCCACCTACGACCGAGCTTATGCTTGATGATCTAAATGATGGTGGGAGGTCCTTGTTGGATGACTTGGCGAAAAGCCCCATTCTTAGTGATGCAGGTCTGCTGCATCCATCGAATGAGCTTGAGGAACTCATTCAGATGCACCTGCCTATTGGTTGGAGGGTTTTGTTCGATGAGCAACTAAACCCTAGTGAGGCAACAAAACTTCATTCTTTGTTGCCCACACCCAACCAATATCATGAGGGGTTCGAGCCTTTCAGCTTTGACCTTTCACCCCTCATGACACCTCAGAGTACCGGTGAAGTTTGCCCATCTCGGCAAATCTCTGGTCCTCATGACTTGATGTTCTCATTTGATGTTCCTTGACCAAATGATTATGTGAATATCATTGTTTCTGTATATATCATGTAAAAAGAAGAGAAAAAAACAAAAAAAGAAGGAAAAAAGTGTGTAATAAAAGACTCCATGAGCGAGCATTGATTGTTGTGAGCCTCAACCCTTGTGTACTTGGGCCACATTTCTTTCACGTATTTGTCTCCCTTCTTCAGTATCTCACAGGTTTTGAGGGAATTTGGGTTTGTGTCCATCACTATAACCATGAATTTTCTGTTGCACTTCATGTTGGTGAGATCTTTCCTTTTTCATGCATAAATCCATGTAGTATCATGCTCACATTCATTGAGGACAATGCATGAAGTAAGTGTGGGGGGTGCTTTACGTGTGTACATAGTCGAGTCTTTTCTTTTGATTTTTGTTTTCTTTTGTGTGCATTGTTAGTGTCATGTTAGTGTGCCGCATTTAATATCGATATATCTGCTTGCCATGATCCTTGGGTGACTTATCTTGTTTTGCTTGCCTAGTGCTTTAAAATTTTCACATTTCTTTCAAAATATTCATGTGTTTGCAAAAGAAAATGTTTTTGTGGGGTTTGCGTGTGTTTAGCATGTGCAAAAACCATTGAGATGCAAAGTAAAAAGAAAGCTCCCAAAATTGTCTTGAACTTGATGCATGAGGATATCTAGTTTACTGACTTTAGGTCTTATAGAGTCGTTAGGATGCACCCCGGTTTTCCCTCGGGGGACGTGTAATCATAGGGTTTTAGTACTCAAACATTTAAAGAAGTCCACCCTAAACCTTGTGACTCAAATAATTCGTGTCTGTTAGTATAAGGAAGTTTGTCGTAGTTAAGGGCCCTTAATCTCTTTCTGTGAAACTTAAGTGTAGGGGTTTTGGTTCCCATGTAGATAAATAAATAAGTGGTGTTCTCTCTTCTTGCACGACTCCTATCACTCGGGAAAGTAGGTTTGAGGGGACTTTGTGCCTGGTGCTTTCGAGTCATCTGACTTGGGATGCACCGACCGAACTCCCGTTACACGGGTGGTAGGGATCACCCTATGTGGAGATTTGGGGGAAGGTGTATGTGATAGTGTAAGTCCTCATAGGCAATGATGCACGAAACCTGACCATGGGAGAATCAAACACCAACCAATAAACTTCTCCAAAGAAAAAGAAAAAAAAAGAGTCAAATAAGAACCAAAATAGACTTTACACATTGTATCACATTCAGAAGTTAAGGTTGCCCATGTCTTTCACTTAAGTCCTTAAGTAACTTTCACGAATGGTTCATTAGGCTAGGTGTGTGGACTAATTACATATATAGAGCCGACCCGTAGTATTACCGCGTCCCATGATCGATAATATGAGTCCAACGAGTCGGGTAGCTAGATTGACTAATGCATCTTGTTCGGATTTTGTATCTTATATCCATTATCTTTCACCTAAACAATGCTATGTTACGAGTTTTATGTTTAGTTTTCAGGAATAAATAGGTTTGAAGAGATGAAGCATAAAAGGACCCAAAAGCAGGGAAAAATGACTGAATTGTGAGACCTGTGGACTAAGATGCAAGGGAGAATGACCTGAACGTAAGACCGAAGGACCAAAGAGCAAAATAGAAAACTCCACACCATCTTGGGGAGTATTTTGGCAATTAGATTCGGGTCGGAGCTCCAACAAACAAAGTAGATGCATCAAAGACCGACAAAGAAATTCAGAAAAGCCCAGAATAAATTCCAGCCGGATCCAGACTATATAGACCGCTAATTGGCGGTCTGTTTAGGCCCAAATTCTCTCAGATTTTGGTGGGTCGCATATTAGTGTGTATTTAGTCCATGTCTGGTATTGTTTTAGTCCCACATCGGGGGATTGTCCCGGATTGCCTTTTTCTTTTGCTATAAATAGAACTCTTCACCTTCTATTGTAATCACTCCATATTTTAAGTGGTTATTCTTCCTACTAGAAGTGAGGCCTTGAAGCACACACTAAAGTAGGAGGATGCTACTTGAAATATGAGTCACTTTAATAAATATTTCTTTATTATGTTGTTTGTTTTATGTTTCTTGTTTTACTTTGTTTAATTTCATTTCATTAGTTTTAGTAGCTTATTTAATATGTTTTTTTTGCTTAGTTTAATAATTAGTGTAATGTGTAGTGAGTAGTTTCATCCCCTTTGGGGGTGGAGTAGATGTTCATACATGCATTAGAGAATGGAATGAATGCTTTATTTCCGATGTGTTGATGAAACATGAATGTATGCCTGCTTGTTTAGGATAGAATTTATAACTTGATGAGTTTTGCCAAAATGATTAGACACCTCTCATGCTTGTTTAGGTTCGGAAATAAACAACTTGTATATGTAAATGTTAATCAACTAGGATGGTGAATGGATTGATAGGTTTTGCCATAACATTTAGACACTTCCTATGCATGATAACACCACCTTTATTTGTGCTTAAAGAATGTGTTCAACACCCACCTCTTTGCATGTGTGCACTCACTCCACCCCTTAGGGGTTTTCCATTTCTGAATTCCAGCACTCTTACTTCATTCTTAGTTTAGTTTTAGTTAATCGTTTGTTGCTTTCTTTCGCATTTCGTACTTCGTAGTGTAGCGTAGCGTAGAGTAGCATAATCATCTCTCTTCCCTATTTTGCCACTTGATTTCGTGCAAACGAGAGGCTGCTCACCTCCCTGAGGACGACCCGTATTTGCCACCGCTTCAACGCGGCCATGCACTTGCGGTTTAAATTAAAACGTTCAACAGTCGTCTAGGAAAGCTCATGCCTCTCGTTCATCCTTTCCTAAGAACTCTCCTTGACACATGGACCCAAGGAGTGTTCGGGACGGGATGTGAAGACCCTCGTAAACAATCTGGCACAGGCACCACAACTCGATGCCATGGTGAGGGCATGAGGATAGTAGCTCATTGAACCTCTCTAGATATGCATGAAATGTTTCGGTCTCAAGTTGATAGAACGAATTGATTTCGTTCCTCAATTTTTGAGTCCGATGATTTGGAAAGTATTTCTTGAGGAATGCAGATTGAAACTCATCCCAAGTACTAAAGGCATTCGCCTGGTTGCTGTACAACCACTTCTTGGCGTCATCCTTTAGTGCAAAAGGAACAAGCCTAAGATGGGTGGAGTCTGTGCTAAGTTGTTGCAACTTGAACATAGCACAGACCTCCTCAAATTCCCTGAGAAACATATAGGGGTCACATTTCCCAGTGAAGTGAGGGAGCATGGAAATAAACTGAGGCTTAACCTCAAAATGGTTCCCATTTGCCTCTGGCAATACGATGCATGAGGGTAGAGCGGTACGGCTCGGGTAGCATCGATCACGTAGAGATATGGGAGCGACAACTGGAAGCACAGGTGGAACAGGTGGGTCCAGCAACTGCTCCTCCTCACGGAAATTAGCAGCCATTGAACCCGGACTGTGTGCGACACGAGAGGAGGAAGGCGTCGAGAAGTCGACTACCGAAGCAGGGTTGACAACGCGCCTCATCAAACGACCACTCTCGTCTTGTGCCCACGAAAGCATGCACAAAGGTGCACACACACAAAACAAAACTTTTTTTTGACAAAGAATGTGCGTAGAGGAGAAGAAGGGGGAACACAGGAGAGAAAGAATGACTCAGTGGAGAATGGAAGAAGTTCTTATGCTACGGCGGATGGGTACAGGTAGAAGCACACAAGCAAACAAGGCTCAAGCAATCCTAAGGTCGCTATAGGTCCTTACAGCTAGACGATGCCTAACTGCGAGGTCACACGGCCTCAACACGCCTCACCTCCCTACGACGAGGACCACAAAGCCCAGCAAGTGAGCCAAGATCCGGAGATCTCGTCTCTCCTACTATCGACAAAGTGGGCAACGCCGATTAGGTCATGATGGTCGGGACCGGATCACTCTCCTAATGCGCCCGAAATCCTTAGGGCCAATGTCTACTTGATTTTAAAATTAAGCTATTGGTTAGTGTGGTTTTTGGGGCGAAGGAAAGGGTAATGAAATCCCCCACCTTATCTTATATGGGACAACCCCTCCTTAGTAGCGTTTTGGAGTCTTAATCTAACAATCAACTCTCTAAACAAAACGCTCAACTCACACTTGTTTCAATGCACTTCCTACTAACTAATGCATGTTCATACGAAATGCATGAATGAGAGTAGAAGGTGCGTACCTCACGCCAGCACTCAGCAACTGAAAATAAAGCTAAAATAAAAGACAATCTAAATTCCTAAGTCACATACATGATGCATGACCTAAACAAGAAAGAATGCCTAATCTTTTGGTTTGGGTTTTAGGGTCCAAGTTGCTTAAAGGAGGTTTGATTATTGATCTGGGAACAAACTATAAGTTAAAATATGCCAAATCAAGTCCCAGATCACTACATCAATTATGGCAACACAACAAAGAAAATAGAAGGTAAACCGAGCTCACCAGACCGCCAATTGGCGGTCTCAAACCACTGATTGGCGGTCCAAAGTGCCCAGGTTGGCCTCCAACTTCTCCTGATGCTTCTCCTGGACACTCCAAGTCTCCTGAAACAAAGAAAAACTACACAACACAATTAAATCCACTCGAATCGTCAAAACAAGAGTCTGGACTGGCACCTCAACGGCAACGGCGCTAAAAACTTGTTGAACGTTTTAATTAAACCATAAGTGCACGACCGCATTGAAGCGGTGGCAAATACGGGTCGTCCTTAGGGAGGTGAGCCGTCCCTCGTTTGCACGAAATCAAGTAGCGAAAAAAATAGAGAAGAGAGTGGATTATGCTACGCTACTACACTACGAAGTATGAAATGCAAAAAAAGCAACAAACGATTAACTAAAACTAAACTAAGAACGAAAGAAGAGTGCTGGAATTCAGAAATGGAAAAACCTTAAGGGGTAGAGTGAGTGCACACATGCAAAAAGGTGGGTGTTGAACACATTCTTTAAGCACACATGAAGGTGGTGATACATAGGAAGTGTCTAAATGTTATGGCAAAACCTATCAATCTATTCACCAACCTAGTTGATTAACATTTACATATACAAGTTTTTTATTTCAGAACCTAAACAAGCAACAGAGGTGTCTAATCATTTTGGTAAAACTCATTAAGTTATAAATTCTATCCTAAGCAAGCAAGCAAGCATACATTCATGTTTTATCAACACATTCTAGATAAAGCATTCATTCCATTCTCTAATGCATGTATGAACATCAACTCCACCTCCAAAGGGGATGGAACTACTCACTACACATTATTCGCTCTCGGACCTTTCTTCTTGAAAGGCATCTTGGTCATTTTGCCCATTAGGCAAGGTTTGCATGTCTCCAATGATTTAAAATCAATTTGACCAAGAAGGTTAGAAGAGACATCAATTTGTCTCCAATGAAAACGACATCACATATGTTGTCGTTTTACAAGCCTAAAAATGGCTGCACATATGCTATTTTTTTAGAAGCCTAAAAACAACATCCGAGATGTCATTTTTGCTAGGGCAGAAAAGGGGCCGCTAGCCACCCCTCTTCCCCACCTCGAAATCACTCCCTATTCCCCATTACTACCTCTCTCCTGTGAAAATCAAATTTCAGGATGGTTTTCCTTTTGTTTTTTGATTTTTTGATTTTGATATGAGATTTAATGCATGTATAGTTAATATATGATTGTTATTTTGATGTATTAAATGTAAATTTTGTACACTCGAAGTAATGAGCTCTAGTACTGGATTGTGTGTACTTTTTTCTATGGGATTGTTAAATTCATAGATGACATTCCAGAGCATCAAGGTGGTTACAAACGGATGATGAATGTTAATAGTGAAATGCAATATAATGATCTTTGTGAAATAGTTTGTAGAGTTTGTGGTTTTCAAGTAGAAGAGTTTGATCTGACATTAACATGCAAGTGGTCACCGTATGAAATGTATAACTATGTTGATGTGTTTGATGATTAGAGCATGGAAGCGAAGTTATCTTTATTTAATATCACGAAGACCGTTGTATTGTTTGTTCAGAGACAACCCATACATTATACTATTGTGCACCAAAGTCACTTGACTGATGATTATCAAGCAATGCCACAGACATGTAGCCAATATAAAGCAGATCCATCGTCCGTAGTTCCTCGGTCTGTGTTTGAGCCATCTAATCACACACCAATCGACATTAGTAATTATGAAGTAGACATAGTTCAATTACATTCTGAAGAAAGACGGGTTGAAAATGCAAACAGTGACGAGACAGATAGTGGTGAAACAGAATGTCAGATGGATGATTAGGATATTAGCATGGTTGATGTAGATCCAACACCGTTACAGAGCTGCACAACATGGTCTATTGTATTGCAGACACTGTCAATCGAGAACCTGAGATGAGCATACATGAAGTCGTCATTAGTAATGAATTGTCATCATTTCTAGTTCTCCCATATTTGAGGCATTTGCCGGACGTAGATCCTAATGAGAACTAGATTGAAGATTCGGTCATCGGAATTGCAGATCGCCAAATTCCTGCATACAATGAACATGAGAGCTTTGAAGATGGATGAAGTTATTTGTTTCATAGAACTTTCACCACAAAAGAAGATTTATTGTATTAGTTGAAGGAGTGACATTTGCGAAAAAACGTCTAATTCAAAGTGTTAGTGTTTGGGAAAATGTTATTTATAATTGTTTGTTTGAAAAAGAGTGTGATTTGTGGATATATGCCTTCTACAGTGAAGTAAAGAATGTTTTCAAGTGAAGAGGTACAAGGTTGAACAGAACTATAGTCATGACCATGTGCAATGCGATGCTGATTTAATTTAAAACATGATTCTTGCCACCATTCGAATAACAAACATCATTGTCCCTCCTGCAGAAATTCAAGCTCTAGTGAAGACTCATTACTTCATAGACATCAAGTACGATAAGGCTTTGTATACCCGGAAGAAAGCATTGGAAAAAGTTTACGGAGTAGATGATGCATCTTATCGTAATTTAAGGCGCTTTATGTCTAATATTTGTACCACCAACCTAGGCATAGTAGTCCAGATTCGAACTAAGAGTATAAATAACAAATTGAACAATTTCAATGAAATTCTGGTTGTTTGGGGCATCCATTGAAGGTTTCAAGTATTGTAGACATGTGTTGAGTATTGATGGGACTCATTTGTTTGACAAGTTTCAGGATATTCTTTTGGTCGCTATGGGTACCTGATGAAGAATTAAATTTATACCGCAAGTGCACGGCGTCTATGAAGACGTGGCAAGTACGGGTCGAACACAAGGAGGGAGAGATTTCGTTGTTAATGTTATTTTCGATTAAGAGGAAGAAGGAGAGAAGAATAAATTGGGTTTTTGAGATTTTTGGTTTTTATTATCTAAAGCAAGAAACAAAAGCAATTAAAATTAAAACAAGAACAAAGAAGAGAATTCCGTCGGGTGGAGGTCTAGACTTAGGTTTAGATTGGAGAATGGAGAAACTTGAAATAAATCATGTTAGTTATGAAGCATTACAAGATAAATGATTTAACATAAACTCAAGTAATCAAAATATACTAATCACGAACTTAAAACAATAACATGCATTCATCTTCTCTACCCCTAATTCCATCACCTCCACCCTTTGGAAAGAGTTAGAAACTCATGGAGGGGGGAAGAAGAGGGGATCCTAGAGACATTAAAATAAAATAAAAACAAGAATTAAAAGAACAGAATTTTATTACTAATGATCCAAGACCAAAGGTTCAAAGATGTGTTACATTCGTCCTACAGGGCTATTTATAGCCGATACAGGGGATACCAATACATAAAAGGATAGTACACGCGTCGACCCGACACTGGACAAAAATCGGGCACACAGATCAATGACTGGGCGGCGGAAACGCCGCATATTGAAGGTGTTGTGCGGCGAAAACGCCGCACAATCAGGTCTGCTCGGGTCCGGATTTTTGGTCATGTGTTTATGGTATGATTTGATCTTTATTTACGCGTCTGGATGATTCTTTCCATTGTCTTGAACTCCGGATTATTCCTTCCATTGTTGGGGATTTATTTTTGACTTTTCTTTTGACTTTTCCAACAAAATAACTTGATCCTTTTCTTTTGCAATCAGGTCCTTGGCATTTTGCAATTAAGCCCTTGACCTTTTTGTGATTAGCTCCTTGAATGCTTTTATGCTTGGATGCATTTCCATTTGGAACCCGATAAACTTGAACTCGGTCTTTATGATAGAAATGAATCTTTTGCACGCGTTTATGCTCGGAATGTGGGTAATTTTCATCCAGGTCCCTGTATTCTGTAAATACGACTAAACACATACCTTAGTAGCATTTATTGATATAAAAGTAATCTAAATGAAAGACATATGATGCAATGTATGCAATGCATCAAATACCCCCACACCTAGATTTTGCTAGTCCCTAGCAAAGCAAAATATAAGAAAATGAAAACAGGGAAATCCTAACTCACTTTCGTAGGAATCACGGTTGCACTTAGCATGTGCAACAAGCCTTTAAACCTCCAAGTTTCCTTAGAGGACGAGTTTTGTCTCGTGAGGGTTTTCAGTTGACACACCCACAAAGTCTTAATTCAACATTCCATTAATAGCTCTTAATATCTTTACCTCAACCTTATACATCTCACTTCGAATTCTTGTATGCTCATTATGTAGATCTAACTCATTAAAAATATGACTTGGTCTTTGTTCCTCCAACATTCACACCACTAACCCTTCTACACATGTTTATCACTTGAATTATTTTGCACGCCTCCTCTGGTGGTGAGGTATCATTCGGATCAACCATGGCATGGATCATTCTTTTAGCTTTGGGCCTTGAGTATTTTTTTTCTTTTCTTCCGTGATTCAACACATTTGCTTTTTGACACTTTTACCCTTTTGCATTCGTGTAGCGAGTTTGGTCGATAATCCCGAGCTGGTAGACTCAAGTTACCGGGTTTCAAGATACCCCTACGGACCAGTGACTCAAAGGCTTGGGCTTTTGTAATCATTTTGCAGAATGTGTTTTCCTCACTTTATTCCTTTATTTTTATTTTTATTTTCCTCAATGCTTAATTGCTATTAGAAGTCCACACTTCCCGGTATATTTTCCTCAACCTCTGCTTTTTATCAACCACTTCAAAGATTTGATTCATCCAATTTAAGTGCATACATGTCTTACACGGGTCATGGGTTATTTCTTTGGAACGTAGATTTATGTCATAATTTCTATAAGCAGAATTATACAATAAGGAACAAAAACTTAATGCCATTTGTACACGGGTTTTGGCAGTTCAATCTTAAGCTATGTCATAGAATATTGATTTTTTTTTTTTTTAAACAAAATAAAACATAACAGAAAATCAAATAGATAGATATGTACATATAAACACCCCCCCACACCTAAATCATGCATTGTCCTCAATGTATGCATAGATCAAATAAATGCACTTATTACCTGAGTCGGCTTGCGGTAGAGGGGTTGAGTTTGCTCAGAGTCAACCGTAATCAGAACTGGATTGAATGACACCATGTTGGTGCATGTATCCAGTTGAATTGTTCCCCATGTTGACTTGAGGAAAAGATTCCACTCTTCTCACTTGAATTGGTTCGCTTGTTCGCTCGAGTGATGGTGGTTGAGTAAATGAATCACTCCCTTTTTTCTTACTTCCTTTTTGCTTATGTGATGATTTATTTGATTCAGAATTCTGATAAATATGTGCTCTCATCACAACATCACTTGGGTTGCATATTATTTCTGGCTCATTATCAATATGGAAGATATTAAATTCTGCTTTTAAGTTCCCGAAAGATAATTGCATGAGCCCATTTCGACAGTTTATTAATGCTTCCGAAGTGGCTAAAAAGGGTCTACCTAGAATTACAGGGATTTGTCGATTAGGATTTACAACAGGTTCAGTATCAAGTACGACAAAATCCACTGGATAAATGAAGTCACCAACCTTAATCAAAACGTCCTCTACTATACCTCTCGGTTTCTTAACAGAACAATCAGCGAATTGGAGGGTTGTCCTAGAGGGTTTCAGTGGACCAAGGTTGAGTTGCTCGTAGACAGAAAATGGGAGCAAGTTAACGCTTGCACCAAGGTCTAGAAGGGCTTTATTGATAAATGTATCTCCTATTGAACATGAAATTGTGGGACACCCCGGGTCCTTATATTTTATAGGAGATGTGTTGGAAAGAATTGAGCATATGTTTGCAGTTAAGAATGCCTTCTTTGGTACATTTGTTTTTCTCTTTTTAGTGCACAAATCTTTCAAGAATTTAGCATAAGCAGGTATTTGTTGAATCATATCTAAGAGTGGAATATTCACCTTAACTTGCTTAAATACTTCCAGGATTTTCTCTATTTGTGCACTAGAGTTCTTTTTGAGTCTATTGGGAAATGGGGCTTTAGGCACATAGACTCGCTCAGGTTCAGGTTGAGCTACAGGTTCAGGTTGGGTAGGTGGATTGGGCTTTTCAATTTGGACGTCGGGTTCAATGGTCAAGTCATATGTGGGTGCTTGATGGCTAGATTGATTAGTCATTCTAGGGTTTACCACATTATTGTCAATTTGTCTTCCGGACCGTAATGATACTACAGCATTGATTTGTTGGAACGGTCCTTCCTCATTAACCATTTGAACCGGTCTAGGGTTGTTATTTCCTGAAGGTGGTTGATAAGGTTGATATTGATTATTAGTTCTGGGGTTCACCTCAGGTTGGCTTGGAAATTGGCCCTTTTCTCTTTCACCTATTATCTGTGCTAATTGGCTGACCTGTGTCTCTAGCCTTTGGAATGATTGGTTGGTTGTTTGTATAAAAGTTGTCATTAAAGTTTCTAATTTTGTCAACCTAACCTCATGATTTCCATTGTTATTACCCCCAGATGATGTATTATTTTGGTTATATGGGGTTTGTTGTTGTCTAGGAGGTTGTCCTTGTTGGGTCCACGAAAAATTGGGATGATTACGCCAACCTGGGTTATAGGTCGATGCGTAAGGATCATTTCTAGAATTGTTGTATGTGGCATTAACATGTTCCAGGTTCGCACAATCCTCCATTAAATGACCAGTCTGACCACATCTAGAGCAAGGGGTAGGGGATGCTTGTCGGGTTTGGTTTTGCAGTTCTAGACTTTCCATTCTACGCATTAGGGTAGCTAGTTTTGCCTCGGCCGCTATGTTGGAGTCTATAGCTAAGACACCTGGTCGGGGTTGACTCGCTATTCTAGATCCAATACTCGGGTTGATGGGTGTTCTAGCATTGTCCCATTGCATACTATTTTCAGCTAAATCCTCAAGAAAAGTCCAGGCATCATTTTCATTTTTGGACATAAAGTTCCCTTGGCTCACAGATTCTAGCATAACCCTAGATGTGGGTGTCAATCCCTCATAAATAATTTGGCATAATTGCCACTTCGGAATTCCGTGATGAGGGCATTGGGTCAAGACACTCTTAAATCTCTCAAGATAGGAATAGAACGGCTCGCTCTCAGACTGAACGAATGCAACAATTTCATTCCTAATCTTCATAGTCTTATGGTTGGGGAAATATTTTTTTAAGAAAACTTGAACAAATTCAGCCCAACTTCTAATAGATCTTTCGGCTAGACTATATAGCCATTTCTTAGCGTCGTCCTTAAGTGCTAGAGGCACGAATTTCAGACGCACTGCCTCTTCAGGGATATGCTGGTATTGCATAAGAGAGCAGATTTCTTCAAATTCTCTAAGGAAGAGATATGGGTCTTCCCTAGAGGTGAACTTAGGCAGCATACTCATGTATTGTGCCTTAAGTTCGAAGTCGCGACCCGGTATGGTGGGCATGACGATGCACGATGGCTGAGCAGCCATCGTTGGGTAGCACCGATCCCTCAGAGTTATAGGTTGCGCAGCAGGCGGGTCCACTACGTTCTCACCCATTAGATCCGGGTGAGGTGGTGCAACAGGTGGATTGGGGTTAAGTTCCAGACTGGAATCTAGATGAACTCGTGAGAGTCGATTACTCAAGTCCCGAATCCAAATCTGAGTGCACCGGGTTGAATCAATTTTTGAATTCAAATTCGAAATTTAAATTCCAAACTTAATTTCAAGAATTAATTACTCTTTTTTTCGTTTTTTTTTTCTTTTATTTTTAATTTTATTTTTTTTTGAATTTTTTTTTTTTTTTTTTTTTAAAGGAAACAAACAAAAGAAAGGTAAGGATGAGAAGGGAAAGAAGACTCAGACGAGAAGGGAAACTTAACTCTAAAGGATAAAAATTAGGGTTGGTCAGAAATTTCCTAAACAAGCACGGTCAAAACAATCCTAGACCTAGTGTCACTTAGATCTAGACGACTCCTAACTGGTTGAGTCGAATTGATTTGCTTGATTCACCTCCCTCACCAATCAAACCAAGTTGGCCAGTTAGTGTATAGCTAGTGGGGGCGCTTCCGACAGAGTCGGTGCCAATTAGACAACCACGTCGCTTGGAAGACTTTCGTCGACACAAAAACACTTTCTAGACACCAAATTGAATTCAATTAGCTTCAGGTCATAGCAAGTCAAACCAATCTCCTCCTTAATTGAGTCCGAGTCCTTAGGGGCCAATGTCTAATTGATTTTAAATTTTAGGCTTAGGCGACACTTCAGGATTGTGGTTTGTGGGCTACGGAAGGGTGATGAAATCCCCACCGTATCTTTTCCTACGGAGTTGCCCTTAAGATAGTTTAACTTAAATCTAGCAAAGATAGTCAAACAATGGTCCTTTTAATGGGGGCAATTGCAAGGTTGTATGCAACTGAATTATATGCTCTAATGCAATCGATAAAAACCTCGATACGTACCTTGCCTCCAGCAATCTTCAACAAGTATTAATTTGCAAGAATTTAGCAAGAATAATGCAAGCAAAACATTATATGATGCATGCACTAAAGTCTTTCTAATTTTGCCAATTTTAGGTCAGAGTTGAATTATTGCCAATTATGGAATTGTAACCCTAACACGTGCAATTCTACGAAAGGAAACTTTTCAACTATTCAGATTTTACGAGAAAGGCAAGAAAAGTTACCTCCGCAATGCTCAGTCGGGTTCGCCGCCCGCTCTCGGAGATTCCAGTAGCTCAATGCGACCACCCAGAGATGTCGACGATGCCCCAGAAAATTGAAGACCAGATTCCAACCCTGTGCGGCGTTTCCGCCGCACTTTACCTTGTTGGTGCGGCGATTCCGCCTCCCACTTGGTTCAGAATGCGGTGAGATTTCACCGCGAGCTCTGTCGTCTCCTGAAACGCAAATCCAAATAGTTAGATCGCGCACACGATAAACAGAAAAAAATCGAAAATACAAAAACAAACGAAATCTTCGTCGCCTCCCCGGCAACGGCGCCAAAAACTTGATGAAGAATTAAATTTATACCGCAAGTGCACGGCGTCTATGAAGACGTGGCAAGTACGGGTCGAACACAAGGAGGGAGAGATTTCGTTGTTAATGTTATTTTCGATTAAGAGGAAGAAGGAGAGAAGAATAAATTGGGTTTTTGAGATTTTTGGTTTTTATTATCTAAAGCAAGAAACAAAAGCAATTAAAATTAAAACAAGAACAAAGAAGAGAATTCCGTCGGGTGGAGGTCTAGACTTAGGTTTAGATTGGAGAATGGAGAAACTTGAAATAAATCATGTTAGTTATGAAGCATTACAAGATAAATGATTTAACATAAACTCAAGTAATCAAAATATACTAATCACGAACTTAAAACAATAACATGCATTCATCTTCTCTACCCCTAATTCCATCACCTCCACCCTTTGGAAAGAGTTAGAAACTCATGGAGGGGGGAAGAAGAGGGGATCCTAGAGACATTAAAATAAAATAAAAACAAGAATTAAAAGAACAGAATTTTATTACTAATGATCCAAGACCAAAGGTTCAAAGATGTGTTACATTCGTCCTACAGGGCTATTTATAGCCGATACAGGGGATACCAATACATAAAAGGATAGTACACGCGTCGACCCGACACTGGACAAAAATCGGGCACACAGATCAATGACTGGGCGGCGGAAACGCCGCATATTGAAGGTGTTGTGCGGCGAAAACGCCGCACAATCAGGTCTGCTCGGGTCCGGATTTTTGGTCATGTGTTTATGGTATGATTTGATCTTTATTTACGCGTCTGGATGATTCTTTCCATTGTCTTGAACTCCGGATTATTCCTTCCATTGTTGGGGATTTATTTTTGACTTTTCTTTTGACTTTTCCAACAAAATAACTTGATCCTTTTCTTTTGCAATCAGGTCCTTGGCATTTTGCAATTAAGCCCTTGACCTTTTTGTGATTAGCTCCTTGAATGCTTTTATGCTTGGATGCATTTCCATTTGGAACCCGATAAACTTGAACTCGGTCTTTATGATAGAAATGAATCTTTTGCACGCGTTTATGCTCGGAATGTGGGTAATTTGCATCCAGGTCCCTGTATTCTGTAAATACGACTAAACACATACCTTAGTAGCATTTATTGATATAAAAGTAATCTAAATGAAAGACATATGATGCAATGTATGCAATGCATCAGTACCGACTCGAACTCTGGTTTGTTTCCTTTGGCATTTGCAGTCATTGAAAAAGAATTTGGAAGCTCATGACAGTGGTTCTTAAGTATTTTTCCAAGTAGAGTGTGCAAACGAGATGAATTGTGTATTATCAGTGACCGAATTCTGGGCCTTACAAATATCATGAATACATTATTTACCCCAGAACGATGTCATGTTCATAGATATTGTTTGAGACACATGAGTGTAAATTTGGCTAGCCATGCTCGGTGCTAGAATGTGGAATTGCAAAATAAATTTTGGCATGCTGGTGTCGCTCTTGATAAAAAAAATTGAAGAGCATATGAAGGACATCGAGGTTAATCACCTTAATGGGTTTAAGTGGATTAAAGAACATGAGGACGTTTCGTATTGGACACTAAGGCATGATTACGGCAAACGTTTTGGTATCATGACAACAAATTTGTCAGAAAGCTTTAACGATGTGTTAAAGCATGTACGTGGCTTACCACTTTGTCCTCTGATCATGATGACTTACTTGCGGCTAAATTTTTTTTATGAGTAGAAGAGATGAAAGGTAGAACATGATATTGGCTTATCCTAAGGTCAACCATGAAATCACAAGCCAACAACACTTGGTTGCAAAGCTTTGTGTGACAAGGCATAGCCATAATATATTTAGTGCAAAAAGCAACCAACCCCATAGCTTTTGGGTTATATTGACGGACACATGCCTAACATACTCGTATGAGTTCATAGATTCATACCAAATTCCATGCTCGCATGTGCTAGCCATCTGCAGTTACCGTCATGCGAATATTCATACTTCGCGAATCATCTCAGAATTCCTAACTACCAAACAAGGCATACAAGAGAGCATATGCATCAATTTTATTACCAATACTAGACGAAAGGTTTTGGCCAGAGGAAGTACCTCTCTCCTCTAATCATTTCAAATACATTACATCGAGTTCAATAATGAAAATACATTATAAAGAATGCGGAAGCAAAAGATAACTAAGGAAATCGGTCGACGAATCCCTCATATACAGAATCATCTGAAACGTCTCTAGTCTGATCATTGTTGGAAACCTAAGTACCTAAAGCAAAATAATCAAAGAATATGCGTGAGTTTTCGATAAGAAAACCCCATATTCCCTGGGTCCAAAAGTCTGATAAAGAGTCATGCATGAACACTATATGCAAAACATGCAACAAGAGTGGCAATGACTATACATAGTCTCGCCCGACACGGTCCTCTACATAGGAACCAGGACACCAGTCATGTTGGTCTAATCCACGAGCGGGTCACCCGAAAGTGTGACCCCCGCTTGACACATAGCGGTCTTCCAGATTGACACCCAACTCGCAACAATGGCCTACATGATTCTATCACGAGTTGGGAATGCCCGTCCTGTAGCAAATGACGGTGCCCACATCCATGTCTTATATTACACCTGACCTCTCTAGATAGAGGTCTTTAATTAAGGCTTGTCGGGCCCTGAACAATAGTGTCCAATATTAAGTATATTAACGAAAATGCAAATACAAGCTCCCAATGGTAATACATCGGATCTATAGATAGATAGCCAAACTCATGCTTAACGAAATGAGCATGAATGAACATCCACGAAGGCTCTTGAGCATATGACATCAGAAAAATAACACATGCACTAAAAGCTAATAGGCAGAAATGACACGATCATACAACCATATAATGATCAACATAAACAAAGCACAACACAATAACTTTGCTATCTACGGGTCATGAGATAATGGTCATGATATCGAATCATTAACTTACATGCATCCCTATTATCACTCTCACAACAACAGCAGTAACAACAACAATATGAATATGTAAGGCTCATGCAACAATAGTCTTAGCACATGAAAATCAATCGTGCAACGTGAAGCTACTGGTCATGCACTATAGGTCCTAAGATACATAATATGTGATATTACACTCATGAATGCATCCAATTTCAGGCTCCTATACTGTTGAACGTTTTATATTAAACCGCAAGTGCACGGCCACGATGAAGCGGTGGCAAGTACGGGTCGTCCTCAGGGAGGTGAGCAGCATCTTGCTTGTACGAAATCAAGTGGCAAAAATTGGGGGAGAAAGATTGATTATGCTACTCTACACTAAACTACGCTAAGAAGTATGAAATGCGAACGAAAGAAACAAACAATGAAGTGACAACTAAGCTAAGGACAAGACAAGAATGCTGGAATACAGAAATGGGAAAACCCCTAAGGGGTGGAGTGAGTGCACACATGCAAAGAGGTGGGTGTAGAATACATTCTTTAAGCACATGAAGGTGGTGTTTATCAAGCATAGGAAGTGTCTAAATGTTATGACAAAACCTATCAATCTATTCACCAACTTAGTTGATTAACATTTACATATGCAAGTTGTTTATTTTAGAACCTAAACAAGCATGAGAGGTGTCTAATTATTTTGGCAAAACTCATCAAGTTATAAATTCTATCCTAAACAAGCAAGCATACATTCATATTTTATCAACACATTGGAAATAAAGCATTCAATCCATTCTCATTTGCATGTATGTACATCTACTCCACCCCCCAAAGGGGATGGAACTACTCACTAAACATTACACTAATTATTAAACTAAACAAAGAAAGCATATGAACTAAGCTAATAAAACTAATGAAATGAGATTAAGCAAAGCAAAACAAGAAACATAAAACAAACAACATAATAAAGAAAACTTGTATTAAAATGACTCACATTAAAAGTAGCATCCTCCTACTTTAGTGTGTGCTTCAAGGCCTCACTTCTAGTAGGAAGAATAGCCACTTAAAAAATGGAGTGATTACAATGGAAGGTGAAGAGTTCTATTTATAGCCATGAAAAAAGGCAAACCGGGACAATCCCCCGATGTGGGACTAAACCAATACCAAAAATAGCCTAAACAAACATTAATACACATCCAGGAGAAAACTTGGCGGATTTGGGCCAAAACAGACCGCCAATTAGCGGTCAAAAAGGTCCGGATCCATCTGGAATTTGTGCTAGGCTTTTCTTTGTGTATTTGGTGTTCTTGGATGCATCTACTTTGTTTATTGGAGCTCCGACCCGAATCCAATTGCTAAAATACTCCCCATGATGGTGCGGAGTATTCTGTTTTCCTCTTAGGTCCTTCTGTCTTGCGTTCAGGTCCTTCTCCCTTGCATTTTGGTCCCCAGATCTCACAATCCAGTCCTTTTTGCCAGCTTTTGGGTCCTTTTATGTTTCATCTCTTCAAACTTATTTATTCCTGAAAACTAAAGATAAAACTCGTAACATAGCATTGTTTAGGTGAAAGAAAATGGATATAAGATACAAATATAAGCATGAAATGATGTCAATCAAATACCCGCACACCTAACTTTTGCTAGTCCCGAGCAAAACAAAGAAAGAGAAAAGCATACGAAAAACAAGAAATCCTAACTCACTTTCGTAGGAATCACGGTTGCACTTAGCACGTGCAACAAGCCGTTAAACCTCCTTGTCGCCAAGGAGGAGGAGTGTTGTCTCCTGAGGGTTTTCAGCGGATATACCCACAAAATCCGAACAAGATGCATTAATCAATCTAGCTACACGACTCGTTGGACTCATATGTCGATCATGGGACGCGGTAATACTATGGGTCAAATCTATAAATGTAATCGGTCCACACACCTAGCCTAATGAGTTATTCATGCGAGTTAGTTAAGGAGTTAAGTGAAAGACATGGGCAACCTTAACTTCTGAATGTGATACAATGTGTAAAGTCCATTTTGGTTCTTATTTGACTCTTTTTTTTCTTTTCTTTTTTTCTTTTTTTTTCTTTAGAGCATTTTATTGGTTGGTGCTTGATTCTCCCAGGGTCAGGTTTCGTGCATCATTGCCTATGAGGACTTACACTATCATGTACACCTTCCCCCAAATCTCCACATAGGGCGATCCCTACCCCCGTGTAACGGGAGTTCGGTCGTTGCATCCCAAGTCAGATGACTCGAAAGCACCAGGCACAAAGGCCCCTCAGACCTACTTTCCCGAGTGATAGGAGCCGTGCGAGAAGAGAGAACACCACTTATTCATTTATCTACATGGGAACCAAAACCCCTACACTTAAGTTTCACAAAAAGAGATTAAGGGCCTGTTGAACGTTTTATATTTCTACCGCAAGTGCACGGCCGCGATGAAGCGGTGGCAAGTATGGGTCGTCCTCAGGGAGGTTAGCTCGCTCTTGTTTATCAGAAATCAAGTGGCACAAAAAGATGGAAGAAAGTTGTTTATGCTAATCTAAACTATGCTAACACGAAGAAGCAAATGCGAAGGAAACAAAACAAACGAATACTTCAACTAAGCTAGAGAAACTTGATACTATGGAGAAATCAGTAAGAGAGAGAGACCCATTAGGGGGTGGAGTGACTACACATACACAATAAGGAGGCAAGAATATCTTCCTATAGGCATAAGTGGAGGTAGTGTTTGCATGTATGGGAGGTGTCTACTTATCATGGCAAAACCCATCAATTAAATCACTAACCTACTTTGATTAACATTCATAAACACAAGCTGGTTATTTTAGAAACTAAACAAGCATGGGAGGTGTCTTAAAACTTGTGGCAAAACCCATCTAGTGAAGTGTTCTATTCTAACAAGCAAGCATGCATTCATATTAATCAACACGTTTCAAAATAAACATCCTTCCTTCCTTCCTTAATTGCATATATGATAATCATCTCCACCCCCCAAAAGGGGAGTGGTTTTACTCACTACACATTACACTACACATTACACTAAGATAAGAAAACATATTAACTAAGCTAGATTTAATAAAAGACAATTAAACTAAAACATGCATCAACAATAAAAGAAGCACAAAACTAAGGAAATTTTATTGATTGAAGACTCACAATACCAGTAGCATCTCCCCCATTGAGTTTCTTGCTTCAAGGCTTTCACTTCAATTAGGGAGAATGGCCACAAGCATGGAGTGATTACAATGGAAGGTGAAGAGTTCTATTTATAGCCATGGAAAAAGCTAATCCGGGACAATCCCCCGATGTGGGACTAAACAAATACCATAAATAGCATAAGCACGCTCTAATACACACGCCAGAAAAAGCTAAGCGGATTCGGATCCACCTGGACTGCCAATTAGCGGTTCCAGACCGCCAATTGGCGGTCTACAGGGTCCGGATTTGTCTGGGCTTTCTTGGAGGCTTTCCTGGATGGTATTCTTGGTCTTTGATGCGTTTACTTGACTTGTTGGAGCTCCGACCCGAATCGAATTGGTAAAATACTCCCCATGATGGTGTGGAGTATTCTGTTTTGCTTTTAGGTCCTTCTGTCTTGCAATAAGGCCTTCTTCCTTGCATCTTGGTACCCAGATCTCACAATTCAGTCCTTTTTCCCAGCTTTGAGGTCCTTTTATGCTTCATCTCTTCAAACCTATTTATTCCTGAAAACTAGACATAAAACTCGTGACATAGCATTGTTTAGGTGAAAGATAATGGATATAAGATACAAATATAAGCATGAAATGATGTCAATCAAATACCCCCACACCTAACTTTTGCTAGTCCCGAGCAAAACAAAGATAGAGAAAAGCATACGAAAAACAAGAAATCCTAACTCACTTTCGTAGGAATCACGGTTGCACTTAGCACGTGCAACAAGCCGTTAAACCTCCTTGTCGCCAAGGAGGAGGAGTGTTGTCTCCTGAGGGTTTTCAGCGGATACACCCACAAAATCCGAACAAGATGCATTAATCAATCTAGCTACACGACTCGTTGGACTTATTTTGTCGATCATGGGACGCGGTAATACTACGGGTCGACTCTATATATGTAATCGGTCCACACACCTAGCCTAATGAGTTATTCGTGAGCGTTAATCAAGGACTTAAGTGAAAGACATGGGCAACCTTAACTTCTGAATGTGATACAATGTGTAAAGTCCATTTTGGTTCTTATTTGACTCTTTTTTTTCTTTTGTCTTTTCTTTTTCTTTTTTTTTCTTTTTTCTTTGGAGCATTTTATTGGTTGGTGTTTGATTCTCCCAGGGTCAGGTTTCGTGCATCATTGCCTATGAGGACTCACACTATCACGTACACCTTCCCCCAAATCTCCACATAGGGCGATCCCTACCACTCGTGTAACGGGAGTTCGGTCGGCGCATCCCAAGTCAGATGACTCGAAAGCACCAGGCACAAAGTTCCCTCAGACCTACTTTCCCGAGTGATAGGAGCCGTGCGAGAAGAGAGAACATCACTTATTTATCTATATGGGAACCAAAACCCCTACACTTAAGTTTCACAAAAAGAGATTAAGGGCCCTCGACTACGACAAACTTCCTTATACTCACAAACACGAATTATTTGACTCACTAGGTTCAGGGTGGACTTCTTTAAATGTTTGAGTAGTGAAACCCTATGATTACACGCCCCCGAGGGAAAACCGGGGTGCATCCTAACGACTCGATGAGACCTAAAGCCAGTAAACTAGAAATCCTAATGCATCAAGTTCAAGACAATTTTGGGAGCTTTCTTTTTACTTTGCCTCTCAACGGTTTTGCACATGCTAAACACACGCAAAACCTACAAAAACATTTTCTTTCGCAAACACATGAAGATTTTGAAAGAAATGTGAAAATTTTAAAGCACTAGGCAAGCAAAAGAAGACAAGTCACCCAAGGATCATGGCAAACAGGTATATGAATGTTAAATGCGGCACACTAACATGATCCTAGCAGTAAAACCAAAAGAAAGCAAAAAAAAAAAAAAAAACACAAACTATGTACAAACGTGAAAACACCCCCCCCACACCTAATCCATGCATTGTCCTCAATGTATGGCAAAATGGTGCCAATGCATGGATAGGGTGTACCAGACTAATGACGACGGCCAGAAGTGCCTGAAGAGGCACCTCTCTCAAGAGCCGACAACTTCCTATAGATCTTCCGATTTTGCTTGGCTAAGATGACGTTTTACTGCTCGACCGCCATCTCAGAAATGTCAGTGTTGAAGAGCGTTCCTGAGCTCACAGACGAGCTTGAGGAACTGGCTCTAACATCCTCCTCCATAAAGTCAGGCACCCATGCCTCAGGAAGGCAATGGAGAAATGACGGCGTCATCTTTGCTACCTCGAGGTCGGTGCCTTGGCGCCTCAACATGCGCTCAAATCGTGGGGTGTCCAACATGCCACACAATTTGGTAACCAGAGTCGGCAAACAATGTATATCTTTCAGACTGGCGTTCACTAAAACGTCGAACAATGTTCGACAAATGCAGTGTGGTGAACCGTCCATCAGACTATACACGATTCGCAAACTAGGTGTAAAAAATGTGGAGGTCCGCTCTTGGCCCAACACATTTCTACAGACCCACCTGGCTACAATGTGCACATTGGAGTAAGTGTGCGCATTCGGTACTCCCCCATGTGATGATACAGGCTGCCCACGCGCAAGCATAGATCGATAAAAATTGATATTGTGGGTAGGCGCGAGCTCATCAACCAAGGGGATCCCAGTCGCGTCGGAGATCAGATGGGGTGTCACGGTGTGTTTCACCCCTCTGAGAGTGATACTGAACTCGAGTCGGTCTGGTCATGCTCGAGTTTAGTAAAGTATTCATGTACGAGAGGCTCTACGTAAATGGATTCATCGCCCTCATACAATAAATGGTACCACCCTTTAGCTACGATTCGATCGTAGAAGGGTTCTCCGAATTCACGAATCAGGGAGGCAAAATTGAGTTCTGGAATTAAATGATGGCTGGCCATACCTGAACCTACCTTGGCGAGCTTTAGCGGCGAGGCACACGACGGCGAAGACGAACACGGAACTAGCGGAGAGAAGACCACCCCACGCCGATTCCAGATGCAACACCGGCTCCCAACCACGAAAACAACTAATACTCCCAAATAAAACACCCAAACGAAGAAACAATTGAAACTAAGAATAACAGACCGCTAAACGGCGGTGCCAAACCGCTAATTAGCGGTCCGTTCAGTGGATCTGGGGGAGATATTTGGGTGGAGGCGCGATCTGGAGAAGAAACGTGTTTTACTCTGCTGGAATAATGTGTAGGGCAGGGGAAAACGTGTTTTTAATCAAGGGAAAGGGCAAATATCACATAGGTCTTCCAATTTTTTGTTTTTTTTTCTTTTTTTAGCACAAAACAAGGATATGTACAAACAAATGGAGGGATGGATCACCTCAATTGACCACATCCATGGGGAGTTCGTGCAAAGGCACGACTTCCTCCCCTACCTCTGCCGTGGTCCCTTCCAAGTATGGTTTGAGGCGTTGTCCATTAACTTTGAACACGTCCCCATTCCTAGGATTTTGAATCTCAACCGCCCCATGAGGGGAGACAGTTAAAACAATGAAGGGACCTGACCAACGGCTCCGAAGTTTCCCCGGAAACAAGTGGAGGCGAGAATTATACAACAAGACCTTTTGTCCCACCTTGAAGGTTTTGATTCGCACCAAGCGATCGTGGAAAATTTTAGTGCGGGACTTGCAGATCTTGGCATTCTCATAAGCATCATTTCTCAACTCCTCCAACTCGTTGAGGTCTAACTTGCGATTGGCACCGGAAACATCAAGACTCATGTTAAGATGTTTGATTGCCCATAATGCACGGTGCTCAAGTTCTACCGGAAGATGGCAAGCTTTGCCATAAACTAGCCGGTAGGGGGACATGCCAAGGTCGGTTTTAAATGCAGTGCGGAAAGCCCACAATGCATCATTAAGCTTGACCGACCAATCTTTCCTTGAAGCATTAACCATTTTCTCAAGAATTTGCTTGAGTTGATGGTTGGAAATTTCCACCTGGCCACAGGTTTGAGGATGATAAGGTGTGGCCAACTTGTGCGTGATGGAGTATTTCCTCAGCACTGCCTCAAGGGATCGGTTCACAAAGTGTGTCCCCCGATCACTTATGATACAACGAGGTGTCCCAAACCTCGCGAAGATGTGTTCTTTAATAAATTTGATCACAACCTTGCGATCGTTAGTGCGAGTGGGGATTGCTTCAACCCACTTTGACACATAATCGACCGCCACCAGGATGTAAGTGTGACCATGGGACACGGGGAAGGGACCCATGAAGTGAATTCCCCAAACATCAAAGATGTTAACCACTAAGATAGGATTGAGTGGCATCATATCTCGTCTACCAATGCGGCCCACACGTTGGCACCTATCGCATGCTTTGCAAAATGCAAAAGCGTCTTGGAACAACGTGGGCCAATAAAAACCGCATTAGAGCACTTTGGCAGCGGTTTTCTTGGCACCGAAGTGCCCACCACATGCCTCCTTATGGCAAAAGGACAAGACACTTTGAATCTCGTCATCAGGAATGCACCTCCTTATGATTTGATTAGCATAATACTTTAATAAGTATGGATCATCCCAATAGAAGTGCTTGACTAACGACTTGAACTTCGCTGTCTCACTGTGTCTCCAATGAGCCGGCACCTCCCCGGTCGCTAAATAGTTCACAATGTCAGCGAACCAGGGAGGTGAGGCTATTGCCATAAGGTTCACATCAGGAAAAAACTCGTTCACTGGTGGATCCGGTGAAAGATCAATGGGGATGCGAGATAGGTGATTAGCCACGACATTCTCGCATCCCTTCTTGTCCCGTATTTCAAGGTCGAATTCTTGTAACAACAAGATCCAACGCAGGAGACGGGGTTTCGCATCCTTTTTAGACAAAAGGTAGCGAAGAGCTGAGTGATCAGTGTAGATGATGACATGCGACCCTATGAGGTACTGGCGAAATTTTTCCAACGCAAATATGATCGCGAGGAACTCTTTCTCAGTAACGGAGTAGTTGAGCTGGGCGTCATTGAGAGTACTACTTGCATAATAGATCACATGAGGCAATTTGTCGACTTTCTGACCCAAAACCGCTCCTATCGCGTAATCAGAAGCATCACACATCAGCTCGAAAGGTAGAGTCCACACCGGTGCCTTAATAATAGGAGCGGAGGTCAACTCACGCTTCAGAAACTCAAAAGCAGTCAGGCACTCGGGTGTGAACTCAAAGGAGGTTCCTTTAGCAAGCAAGCTCGTCAAAGGACGAGCTATCTTGCTGAAATCCTTAATAAATCGCCGGTAAAAACCGGCGTGTCCAAGGAATGAACGGATTTCTTTTACCGAGGTGGGTGGCGGAAGCTTAGAAATAAGCTCAATCTTTGCCCTATCCACCTCGATACCATCACAAGATACCACGTGACCCAACATGATGCCTTTTGTGACCATGAAATGACATTTTTCCCAATTAAGGGCTAAGTTCGTTTCCGAACACCTTTTGAGAACAAGGCTCAAGTGGTGCAAGCACTCATCAAAGGAGGTGCCATGAACCGAGAAATCATCCATGAAGATCTCAAGGAAGTTCTCGACCATATCGGAAAAGATACTTAACATGCAATGTTGGAATGTTGCAGGTGCATTGCATAGCCCAAAAGGCATCCGTCTATAGGCAAACGTCCCAAAAGGACAAGTGAACGTGGTTTTCTCCTGGTCTTCGGGGGCGACTGGGATTTGATTGTACCCCGAATAACCATCAAGGAAACAGTAATAGGCGTGCCCGGCGAGTCTCTCCAACATCTGGTCGATGAAAGGTAGAGGGAAGTGGTCCTTACGCGTGACCGCGTTCAACTTCCTATAGTCAATACAAACTCGCCACCCAGTTTGAAATCGTGTGGGTACAAGCTCATTGTTGTCATTCTGGACAACAGTGATACCCGACTTCTTGGGCACAACCTGGACAGGACTTACCCAAGTACTGTCCGAAATGGGAAAAATGATGCCATGATCTAAACATTTGATGATCTCTTTCTTAACTACTTCTGTCATGGCTGGATTTAAACGCCTCTGTGGGTCGCGACGTGGTCGTGCCTCATCCTCCATAAAGATGTGGTGCTGCACGACGTCGGGACTTATCCCTTTGATGTCCCTCAAGGACCACCCAATGGCTGATTTGTGCTCCTTTAGGACTTGAATCAACCGTTCTTCCTGATCACCAGTCAAGGTCGATGAAATAATCACCGGAAATGACCTATCGGGACCAAGAAAAACGTGTTTCAATTCCTTGGGGAGTTCTTTGAGCTCAGGTGTGGGTGGCTCCTCCAGGCGAGGCGTGATATCTAGCTCGAGATGTAAGATAGGAGGAGCTAGCATGTACTGAACAGCATGCACATCATTGCTCAACTCACCCCCGTCCTCTTCATGATCGGAGTCATCCATGCAGTGATTATTTAAATTCTCATGAATCAGGGGGTACTCTTCTTCCAATTCTTCTTCCAAGTCCCGGATAAGATTGACTTCCATGGGGTCCTCGAAAGATACCGGCTGTCTAGCCATATTGAACACATGGAATGTCACGGTCAAATTCCCGAACGACAATTTCATGAGTCCCGTACGACAATTGATCAAGGCATTTGATGTCGCCAAAAAAGGTCTACCCAAAATCAATGGAATCTGAGAGTGGGTAGTCTTAATTGGTTCGGTCTCAAGGACGACGAAGTCAACAGGAAATATGAAATTGCCGACCTTGATTAGGACATCTTCAATGACCCCCAACGGGACTTTGATCGAACGATCAGCCAACTGCAAAGTTGTTTTCGTAGGCTTGAGAGTGCCTAGGCTTAATCGTTGATACACAGAAGCAGGTAAGAGGTTAACCGCCGACCCTAGATCTAGCAAAACATTGTTAATGCGAGAGTCCCCAATGATACATGAAATTGTTGGACTGCCCGGGTCCTTCAATTTTATGTATGTTGGGTTCGAGATGATCGAACTCACATTAGCCGCCAAAAAGGCTTTGCTAGGGACATTGGTTTTCCTCTTAGTTGTACAGAGATCCTTCAGGAATTTTGCATATGGTGGTATTTGTTGAATCATGTCTAACAAAGGAATGTTGACATTTCACTTTCTTAAATATCTCCATCATTTTATCCACACTGTCACTCTGTTTCTTAGACAACCTACTAGGATAAGGAGCTTTTGGTAGGTATGTCTTGGGTGGAGCCGGAGAAGGAGGCTTTGGTGTATTACTCTCACCCTCGGCCTCTTCCTCACCATCATTCCCACAAGGGGGTGGCACAGATGGATTTTCTGGCAATGATACGTGGTTGTTGACCTGCTTCCCATTTCTCAGGGTCACAATGGCATTAACATGGTCCACAGGTTCTTCCACGTAGTTCACTTGCCACCCCTGTGGTCTTGAACTTGCATTTTGCATGTTCGAGTGCTGTTGAGCACGGGGGTTAGCCACAGGTTGGCTAGGCAGGCTCCCTCTCTCTCTCTCATGTACAGACTGAGCCAACTGACCCATCTGAAGCTCGAGAGATTTGATGGTCTGCTAATTCGAAGTGAGAACTTGACTCGTGGACGACATAAAGTTTTTTACAGAGTTCTCAAGTCCACGAGTTAAGTTCTCAAGGAAATTAAACCGGGTTTCCAAGTTGTTTGAATTTGGGAAACCTGGTTGGTTGGTATTCTGACTTTGGGGTGGCTGATGAGACTGTGAATGCATGGGAGGGTAGTGTGGTCGGTTAGGTGGTCGAGAAAAGTTTGAAGGACCACCTGAGGCATTGTTATGGTTCCATGAAAAATTAGGGTGGTTCCTCCATCCAGGGTTATATGATGATGAATATGGGTCATTCCTGGATCTATCATAGATGGCATTTACATGTTCCATCTCAGGAGGAATGGATGCACACTCACCCCCTATATGACCTATCCTACCACATAAATGACATGGAACTGAACCAGATGCAGACACATGAGATACATCGTGCTGGTTTTAGAGCTCAATCGAATCCATACGGCGCATTAAGGCCGCCATGCGCGCCTCGGTGGCCGTAGTGGAATCGACAGCAAATGCGGAACCCGATCTAGTCGAGTTTGCATTCGCGATCCTCGCTCCTATAGTAGATGATGCAGGTGGTTCCCTCACACTCTCCCATTGCATTGTTTTTCTCGGCGAGGTCTTCTAGGAAAGCCCATGCCTCCCTTTCATCCTTTCCCAAGAACTCTCCTTGACACATGGACTCAAGGAGCGTTCGGGATGGAATGTGAAGACCCTCGTAGATAATCTGACACAGGCGCCACAACTCAATGCCATGGTGAGGGCATGAGGATAGTAGCTCCTTGAACCTCTCTAACTATGCATGAAATGATTCGGTCTCATGTTGATAGAACGAATTGATTTCGTTCCTCAATTTTTGAGTCCGATGATTTGAAAAATACTTTTTGAGGAATGCAGATTGAAACTCATCCCAAGTCCTGAAGGCATTCGCCTGGTTGCTGTACAACCACTTCTTGGCGTCATCCTTAAGCGCAAAGGGGACAAGCCTAAGATGAATGGAGTTTGTGCTAAGTTGTTGCAGTTTGAACATAGCACAGACCTCCTCAAATTCCCAGAGAAAGATATAGGGGTCACCTTTCCCAGTGAAGTGAGGGAGCACGGAAATAAACTGAGGCTTGACCTCAAAATGGTTCCCATTTGCCTCTGGCAATACGATGCATGAGGGTAGAGCGGTACGGCTAGGGTAGCATCGATCACGAAGAGGTATGGGAACGACAACTGGAAGAACAGGTGGAGCAGGTGGGTCCAGCAACTGCTCCTCCTCACGGAAATTAGCAGCCATTGAACCCGGATTGTGTGCGACACGAGAGGAGGAAGGCGTCGAGAAGTCGACTACCGAAGCAGGGTTGACAACGCGCCTCGTCAAACGACCACTCTCGTCTCGTGCCCACGAAAGCATGCGCAAAGGTGCACACACACAAAACAAAACCTTTTTTTTAACAAAGAATGTGCGTAGAGGAGAAGACGAGGGAACACAGGAGAGAAAGAATGACTCAGGAGAGAAGGGAAGAAGTCCTTATGCTACGGCGGATGGGTACAGGTAGAAGCACACAAGCAAACAAGGCTCAAGCAATCCTAAGGTCGCTATAGGTCCTTACAGGTAGACGACGCCTAACTGCAAGGTCACACGGCCTCAACACGCCTCACCTCCCTACAACGAGGACCACAAAGCCCAGCAAGTGAGCCAAGATCCGGGGATCTCGTCTCTCCTACTATCGACAAAATGGGCAACGCCGATCAGGTCATGACGGTCGGGACCGGATCACTCTCCTAATGCGCCCGAAATCCTTAGGGCCAATGTCTACTTGATTTTAAAATTAAGCTATTGGTTAGTGTGGTTTTGGGGCGAAGGAAAGGGTGATGAAATCCCCCACCTTATCTTTTATGGGACAGCCCTCCTTAGTAGCATTTTGGAGTCCTAAATCTAGCAATCAACTCTCCAAACAACGCTCAACTCACACTTGTTGCAATGCACTTCCTACTAACTAATGCATGTTCATACGAAATGCATGAATGAGGGTAGAAGGTGCGTACCTCACGCCAGCTCTCAGCAACAGAAAATAAAGCTAAGATAAAAGACAATCTAAATGTCTAAGTCACATACATGATGCATGGCCTAAACAAAAAGAATGCCTAATCTTTTGCTTTTAGTTTTAGGGTCCAAGTTGCTTAAGGGAGGTTTGATTATTGATCTGGGAACAAACTATAAGTCAAAACATGCCAAATTAAGTCCCAGACCACTATATCAGATAAAGTAAACATACCAAAGAAATAAGAGAGCGAGCTGAGCTTACCAGACCGCCAATTGGCGGTCTCAGGCCGCTGATTAGAGGTCTACAGTGCCCAGCTTGCTTCAAAACTTCTCCAGATGTTCCTCCTGCCGACTCCAAGTCTCCAGAAACAAAGAAAAACTACAAAACAAAAATTAAATCCACTCGAATCGTCCAAACAAGAGTCTGGACTGGCACCTCCCCGACAACGGTGCCAAAAAAACTTGTTGAACGTTTTATATTTCTACCGCAAGTGCACGGCCGCGATGAAGCGGTGGCAAGTACGGGTCGTCCTCAGGGAGGTGAGCTCGCTCTTGTTTATCAGAAATCAAGTGGCACAAAAAGATGGAAGAAAGTTGTTTATGCTAATCTAAACTATGCTAACACGAAGAAGCAAATGCGAAGGAAACAAAACAAACGAATACTTCAACTAAGCTAGAGAAACTTGATACTATGGAGAAATCAGTAAGAGAGAGAGACCCCTTAGGGGGTGGAGTGACTACACATACACAATAAGGAGGCAAGAATTTCTTCCTATAGGCATAAGTGGAGGTAGTGTTTGCATGTATGGGAGGTGTCTACTTATCATGGCAAAACCCATCAATTAAATCACTAACCTATTTTGATTAACATTCATAAACACAAGCTGGTTATTTAAGAAACTAAACAAGCATGGGAGGTGTCTTAAAACTTGTGGCAAAACCCATCTAGTGAAGTGTTCTATTCTAACAAGCAAGCATGCATTCATATTAATCAACACGTTTCAAAATAAACATCCTTCCTTCCTTAATTGCATATATGATAATCATCTCCACCCCCCAAAAGGCGAGTGGTTTTACTCACTACACATTACACTACACATTACACTAAGATAAGAAAACATATTAACTAAGCTAGATTTAATAAAAGACAATTAAACTAAAACATGCATCAACAATAAAAGAAGCACAAAACTAAGGAAATTTTATTGATTGAAGACTCACAATACCAGTAGCATCTCCCCCATTGAGTTTCTTGCTTCAAGGCTTTCACTTCAATTAGGGAGAATGGCCACAAGCATGGAGTGATTACAATGGAAGGTGAAGAGTTCTATTTATAGCCATGGAAAAAGCTAATCCGGGACAATCCCCCGATGTGGGACTAAACAAATACCATAAATAGCATAAGCACGCTCTAATACACACGCCAGAAAAAGCTAAGCGGATTCGGATCCACTTGGACCGCCAATTAGCGGTTCCAGACCGCCAATTGGCGGTCTACAGGGTCCGGATTCGTCTGGGCTTTCTTGGAGGCTTTCCTGGATGGTATTCTTGGTCTTTGATGCGGTTACTTGACTTGTTGGAGCTCCGACCCGAATCGAATTGGTAAAATACTCCCCATGATGGTGTAGAGTATTCTGTTTTGCTCTTAGGTCCTTCTGTCTTGCAATCAGGTCCTTCTTCCTTGCATCTTGGTACCCAGATCTCACAATTCAGTCCTTTTTCCCAGCTTTGAGGTCCTTTTATGCTTCATCTCTTCAAACCTATTTATTCCTGAAAACTAGACATAAAACTCGTGACATAGCATTGTTTAGGTGAAAGATAATGGATATAAGATACAAATATAAGCATGAAATGATGTCAATCAGGGCCCTTGACTACGACAAACTTCCTTATACTAACAGACACGAATTATTTGACTCACTAGGTTCAGGGTGGACTTCTTTAAATGTTTGAGTGCTGAAACCCTATGATTACACGCCCCCCGAGGGAAAACCGGGGTGCATCCTAACGACTCGATAAGAGCTAAAGCCAGTAAACTAGAAATCCTAATGCATCAAGTTCAAGACAATTTTGGGATCTTTCTTTTTACTTTGCCTCTCAACGGTTTTGCACATGCTAAACACACGCAAAACCTACACAAACATTTTCTTTCACAAACACATGAAGATTTTGAAAGAAATGTGAAAAATTTGAAGCACTAGGCAAGCAAAAGAAGACAAGTCACCCAAGGATCATGGACAGCAGATATATCGATATTAAATGCGGCACACTAACATGACCCTTACAATGCACACAAAAGAAAACAAAAAAAATCAAAAGAAAATACTCGACTATGTACACACGTAAAACAACCCCCACACCTAGTTCATGCATTGTCCTCAATGAATGCGAACAAGATACTACATGGATATATGCATGAAAAAGGAAAGATCTCACCAACATGAAGTACAAAGGGACGTTTAGGGTCATGTCGATGGACACAAACCCAAATTCCCTCAAAACCTGTGAGAAGCTGAAGAAGGGAGATAAATACGTGAATAGATTGGGCCCAAGTACACAAGGGTTGGGGCCCACAACAATCGATGCTCTCTGAATGAGTCTTTTATTACACACTTTTTTGTTTTGTTTTGTTTTTTTTGTTTTGTTTTGTTTTGTTTTTTTACAAGATATATACATCAACCAAGATATTCTCATAATCATTTGGTCAAGGAACATCAAATGAGAACATCAAGTCATGAGGACCAGAGACTTGCAGAGATGGCAAACTCCACTGGTACTCTAAGGTGTCATGAGGGGTGAAAGGTCAAAGCTGAAAGGCTCGAACCCCTCATGATATTGGTTGGGTGTGGGCAACAAAGAATGAAGTTGTGTTGCCTCACTAGGGTTTAATTGCTCATCGAAGAAAACCCTCCAACCAATAGGCGGGTGCATCAGAATGAGTTCCTCAGGCTGATTCGATGGATGCAGCAGACTTGCATCACTAAGAATGGGGCTTCTCCCCAAGTCATCCAACAAGGACCTCCCACCATCATTTAGATCATCAAGCATAAGCTCGGTCATAGGTGGGTCCTTGTTGGAGTCAATATGAAGCTCAAATGGCTCAATGGCCATGGGACATGAGGTAGAGACACCTTCTGGTATAGGCATATGATGAGGTGTCTCACTCTCACTAGTACTCTCAACTGAATCATGCAACGAACACTCCCTTTGGACATTCATGTTCGAGGCCAGCTCACTTTGTTTCATTGCGAAGACAGGTAATGAGATTTCGCTGGGCCCACAAACATTCTCAACGGGTTGCATTGGGGTTAGGGGTGTTCGTTGATTTTGTGGTGCTTTCTCCAATTGGCGGATGAGATTTAGATTTAAAGGTTCATCCACGGGTTCTCGTTGCCTACCAGAGTTGAACACATGAAACTCGGTACTCATATTACCGAATGAGAGCTTCATGAGACCATTTCTACAATTAATCAAGGCATCGGAGCTTGCCAGAAATGGTCTACCCAAAATCAAAGGTATTTGAGAGTGGGTGTTTGCAACAGGATTGGTATCGAGGACAACAAAATCGACTAGAAATATAAAATCTCCAACTTTGATAAGCACATCCTCGATAATCCCCATGGGAATACGAATGGATCTATCCGCGAATTGGAGAGTGATCTTCGTTGGTTTCAATTCTCCCAAGTTCAACTGTTGATAAATAGAGAATGGGAGGAGGTTGACCACTGATCCTAAATCAAGCAAAACATTGCTCATTCTTGTGTCCCCTATCGTACACTGAATAGTAGGACACCCAGGGTCCTTGTATTTTGTGTAGGTGGGATTGGACAAAAGTGAGCTGATATTTGCAGCCAAGAATGCTTTCTTAGGAACATTGGTCTTCCTCTTGGTTGTGCAGAGATCCTTCAACACTTTGGCATATTGAGGTATTTGTTGGATGACATCCAACAAGGGGATGTTAACCTTTACTTGCTTAAACACCTCTAATATATTGTCCACGTTGTCACTCTGCTTTTTGGTTAACCTACTTGGATAGGGAGCTTTTGGCAGGTAGGTTTTCTGCGGTGCCTGAGAAGAAAGCTTTGGTGTATTACCCTCACCCTACACCTCTTCTTCACCACCATTCCCACTAAGGGGCTGCATAGATAGTGGTTGTTGTGGCAAGGAAATGTGATTGTCAACCTGTTTTCCATTCCTTAAGGTCACAATGGAATTGACATGATGAACAGGTTTCTCCACATGGTTCACTTCCCTCCCCCGAGGTACCACATTCTCATTTTGCATGTGTTGTTGTTGGTATATACGGGGGTTAGCCTCAGGCTGGCTAGGAAAAGACCCTCTCTCTCTTTCATGTACAGACTGAGCCAATTGGCCCATCTGAAGCTCTAGAGATTTGATGGTCTGCTGATTTGAAGTGAGAACTTGACTCGTGGTTGACATAAAAAATTTCATTGAGTTTTCAAGTCCACGAGTCAAGGTCTCAAGCGAATTGAATCGGGTTTCCATATTATTGGAATTTGGGAAACCCGATTGATTGGTGATTTGCGCTTGGGGTTGCTGATAAGATTGTGCATGCATGGGAGGTTGGTGTGATTGGTAATGTGGTCTAGAGGAGTTTGAAGGACCACCCAGGGCATTAGTTTGGTTCCATGAAAAATTGGGGTGGTTCCTCCATCCAGGATTATAAGATGATGAGTATGGGTCATTCCTAGCTCTGTCATAGATGGGCGTTGACATGTTCCATCTCAGGAGGAATGGACGCACACTCGCTTTCTACATGACCTATCCTACCACATGAATGACAGGGAACTCGACCAGATGTGGACATGTGAGGTGCAATTTGTCGGTTTTGGAGCTCAATCGAATCCATATGGCGTATTAAGGCCGCCATGCGTGCCTCGGTGGCCGTAGTGGTATCGACAACAAATGCGGCACCCGATCTAGTCAAGTTTGCATTCGCGATCCTCGCTCCTATGCTAGATGATGCAGGTGGTTCCCTCACACTCTCCCATTGCATGGTTTTCTCAGCAAGGTCTTCTAGGAAAGCCCATGCCTCCCTTTCATCCTTTCCTAAGAACTCTCCTTGACACATGGACTCAAGGAGCGTTCTTGACGGGATGTGAAGACCTTCGTAAACAATCTGACAAAGGCGCCACAACTCGATGCCATGGTGAGGGCATGAGGATAGTAGCTCCTTGAACCTCTCTAAGTATGCATGGAATGGTTTGGTCTCATGTTGATAGAACGAATTGATTTCGTTCCTCAATTTTTGAGTCCGATGATTTGGGAAGTACTTTTTAAGGAATGCAGATTGAAACTCATCCCAAGTCCTAAAGGCATTCGCCTGGTTGCTGTACAACCACTTCTTGGCGTCATCTTTCAGCGCAAAGGGGACAAGCCAAAGATGGATGGAGTCTGTGCTAAGTTGTTGTAGCTTGAACATAGCACATACCTCCTCAAATTCCCTGAGAAAGATATAGGGGTCACCTTTCCCAGTGAAGTGAGGGAGCATGGAAATAAACTGAGGCTTAACCTCAAAATGGTTCCCATTAGCCTCTGGTAATACGATGTATGAGGGTAGAGCTGTACGGCTCGGGTAGCATCGATCGCGTAGAGGTATGGGACCGACAACAGGAAGCACTGGTGGAGCAGGTGGGTCCAGCAACTGGTCCTCCTCACAGAAATTAGCAGTCATTGGACCCAGACTGCGTGCGACACGAGAGGAGGAAGGTGTCGAGAAATCGATGACCGAAGCCGGATTGACAACGCTCCTGGTCAAACGACCACTCCTGTCTCGTGTCCACGAAAGCATGCACAAAGGTGCACAAAATTTTTTATTTTATTTTACAAAGAATGTACGTAGAAGAGAAGATGAGGGAACACAGGAGAGAAATAATGACTCAGGAGAGAAGGGAAGAAGTCCTTATGCTTTGGCGGATGGGTACAGGTAGAAGCACACAAGCAAACAAGGCTCAAGCAATCCTAAGGTCGCTATAGGTCCTTACAGCTAAACGACGCCTAACTGCGAGGTCACACGGTCTCTACACGCCTCACCTCCCTACAACGAGGACCACAAAGCCCAGCAAGTGAGCCAAGATCCGGGGATCTCGTCTCTCCTACTATCGACAAAGTGGGCAACGCCGATCAGGTCATGACGGTCGGGACCGGATCACTCTCCTAATGCGCCCGAAATCCTTAGGGCCAATGTCTACTTGATTTTTAAAAATTAGGCTCTTTATTAGTGTGGTTTGTGGGGCGAAGGAAAGGGTGATGAAATCCCCCACCTTATCTTTTACGGGACAGCCCCTCCTTAGTAGTGTTTTGGAGTCTAAATCTAGCAATCAACTCTCCAAACAAACGCTCAACTCACACTTGTTTCAATGCACTTCCTACTAAATAATGCATGTCATACGAAATGCATGAATGAGAGTAGAAGGTGCGTACCTCACGCCAGCACTCAGCAACTGAAAATAAAGCTAAAATAAAAGACAATCTAAATGCTTAAGTCACATACATGGTGCATGACCTAAACAAGAAAGAATGCCTAGTCTTTTGCTTTGAGTTTTAGGGTCCAAGTTGCTTAAAGGAGGTTTGATTATAAGTCAAAACATGCCAAATTGAGTCCCAGATAACTATATCATTTAGAGCAACAATAGAAAGAAATTAAAAGATGAACAGAGCTCACCAGACTGCTGATTGGCGGTCTGAAATGCTCAGGTCGTCTGGAAATTTCTCCAGTAGCCTCCACTTGCTATTCCCAGTCTCCTGAAACAATGAAAAACTACAACACACAAATTAAATCCACTCGAATCATCTAAACAAGAGTCTGGACTGGCACCTCCCCGGCAACGGTGCCAAAAACTTGTTGAATGTTTTATATTAAACCGCAAGTGCACGGCTGCGATGAAGCGGTGGCAAGTACGGGTCGTCCTCAGGGAGGTGAGCAGTCTCTTGCTTGTACGAAATCAAGTGGCAAAAATTGGGGGAGAAAGATTGATTATGCTACTCTACACTAAACTACGCTAAGAAGTATGAAATGCGAACGAAAGAAACAAACAATGAAATGACAACTAAGCTAAGGACAAGACAAGAATGCTGGAATACAGAAATGGGAAAACCCCTAAGGGGTGGAGTGAGTGCACACATGCAAAGAGGTGGGTGTAGAATACATTCTTTAAGCACATGAAGGTGGTGTTTATCAAGCATAGGAAGTGTCTAAATGTTATGACAAAACCTATCAATCTATTCACCAACTTAGTTGATTAACATTTACATATGCAAGTTGTTTATTTCAGAACCTAAACAAGCGTGAGAGGTGTCTAATCATTTTGGCAAAACTCATCAAGTTATAAATTCTATCCTAAACAAGCAAGCATACATTCATATTTTATCAACACATTGGAAATAAAGCATTCAATCCATTCTCATTTGCATGTATGTACATCTACTCCACCCCCCAAAGGGGATGGAACTACTCACTAAACATTACACTAATTATTAAACTAAACAAAGAAAGCATATTAACTAAGCTAATAAAACTAATGAAATGAGATTAAGCAAAGCAAAACAAGAAACATAAAACAAACAACATAATAAAGAAAACTTGTATTAAGACTCACATTAAAAGTAGCATCCTCCTACTTTAGTGTGTGCTTCAAGGCCTCACTTCTAGTAGGAAGAATAGCCACTTAAAAAATGGAGTGATTACAATGGAAGGTGAAGAGTTCTATTTATAGCCATGGAAAAAGGCAAACCGGGACAATCCCCCGATGTGGGACTAAACCAATACCAAAAATAGCCTTAACAAACATTAATACACGTCCAGGAGAAAACTTGGTGGATTTGGGCCAAAACAGACCGCCAATTAGCGGTCAAAAAGGTCCGGATCCATCTGGAATTTGTTCTAGGCTTTTCTTTGTGTATTTGGTGTTCTTGGATGCATCTACTTTGTTTATTGGAGCTCCGACCCGAATCCAATTGCTAAAATACTCCCCATGATGGTGTGGAGTATTCTGTTTTGCTCTTAGGTCCTTCTGTCTTGCGTTCAGGTCCTTCTCCCTTGCATTTCGGTCCCCAGATCTCACAATCCAGTCCTTTTTCCCAGCTTTTGGGTCCTTTTATGTTTCATCTCTTCAAACCTATTTATTCCTGAAAACTAAAGATAAAACTCGTAACATAGCATTGTTTAGGTGAAAGATAATGGATATAAGATACAAATATAAGCATGAAATGATGTCAATCATATACCTCCACAATATCAGTCAATTATATGGCCATAAATTACATACATAAAATTAGAACTTAACCATGCATTAATCTATACACATACAATAATTAATATCGAAAATTTGATAACAACTCAGCACATGCAATCGATCATATAACATCAAATATACATGAATTCATGCACGAGCATGCATCCCATCTATTGTCCAGCCAGCAGCACATCACAACCTCGTCCCCTTGATCAACTCAGGGTCGAGTGGCCGTCGTCGTAGTGAGGCAAGGAGGTCTGGCCATCCCACCGTGCAAGATTTGCACGCGCAACACCAACCGAACCAATGGGTCAACATTACTCGCGTACCCATACACCATGCCAGATCTTGACCCACCCCAGCCACGCCGGTCATCCACCACCCCTTGGTCCCACCCAGGCCTGTAGAGGCCGGCCACCACCGGGATTCAGTCGTGCCAACTAGCTACCCAGGGGCTACATGCCCGAGGGAGAACCAAGGAATTCATGTGCATTCCAGTCGTGCATTTCCCGAGCAAAGGATGCCACACCCCCACCTTGGTTGACCTGACCGGATTTCACCAGAGCTCGGCGGAGCTCCGCGCCTCCTGGCTGCCAAAGTAGCCAACCCCCAGCCATGCGTATGCTCCAGTGCGCACCTAGTTGGCCTTTGGTGTGGTGGTGCAACCAATAGCAACACCAGCCTCGCCGATGCTAGCCGGCCCTCCAGCCAGCACCCCCTTATCCTATTAGTAGATCACAAGCATACCTAAGAAGATGCTCCTGATTGCCGGAGAATAGCTGCCCACCTCTTCCTTTGCTTACCTTGTTGCCACAACCTCCTCCTTGCAGCTCACCGAAGAAGTGGCTTGAATTTCTACTGGTCGTCGGGGATGGGAAGGGAGGTGATGGTGTTTTGCGTGAGGGAGAAGGGAGGAGAAAAATGCTAGAGGCAGCTAGGGTTGGAATCAAATACAAGTATGCACACACCTTTCAATTTAGCACCCAATGTGATCAAGCAAGATCTTCCTTATTTGCTCCATTGATTCTTCTTCCTAATCCATGCAAAACTGAATTATGTGCATGCTGACATGGCACCCTCACTTGCTGACTCATCCATCCCCAATACCCTCAGGCCATGTGGAAAGGAGAACTCAAGCCCAAACCGTACGCGCCCACACCAAAAACTGACTGAGCCTAGATGTACACCTGCCCGATGAGCCGCACCTGCTCGACCAAAAAGGAAACTTTTCCCGAAAACGGAAACTTTCCCGAACCAAGAATAAACCACATTACAAGCAAGCATACAAAAATATAAACACTCAAGCATGAAAGATGAGAATGGATTTTAGTATACAATCAGGAGAGCGGGTCTTACAACTTACCCCCTTAAATAAATTTCATCCTCGAAATTAGTTATCCCTAACCCTCGACAAAGAGTTCAGAATACAAACTCCTCACATCGTCCGCACACTCCCAGGCGGCCTCATTCCCACTGTGGTGCTGCCAATGGACCTTCACCATCAGAATTGTCCAACGTCTCAGCTGTCGTTCAACATGCTCCAGAGTGTCCAATGGTTGCTCCTCCAAAGTCATGTAACTCTAAATCTCCGACAACTTGTGCGAAATCACATGCGACGGGTCACCAACTGTAACGCCCCTAATCCGCACTCGAGACACAACAATAATCACAACACTAAAGGAAGCGAAAAAGGGACATTAACTAAAATAACCAACTCGAGAACTCAATTAAAATTTATAATAAATTCAAAGTCAAAGAACAATGCGGAAGGAAAATACAAGAACTTTGAATCCTACTAAACAACTACTGAGAGTAGGAAAAATACATGACACTCAGCTCGACAGATCCAGTCCACACATCCCAAACCCAAGTCGCTTCTAGTCACCTACCGCGTCCCACTTGCACATGAACAGGCACGCCTGAGTCTGAAATCAATACCCAGTACACCACCCCAACCCGACACCAAACAAGGTCTAGCCGTCCCTGACGGCTCACATTGGTCTGGTGTTCCAAGGCGGTAACGCGCCCAATGAGGTCGAGCGTGCACCTCAACCCCCACCGCGCATCCAACCCACAAGGAAACACTCGACCCACTCTCATGGCAGAACTGTCACACGTCCCAAGGCAACCACGCGCTCAGCCATGTCGAACGTGCACCCTCGGCTAGACCGCGCATCTGGCCCACAAGGCAACGCCCTACTCCAACCACGTACCCGAGCCCGTGAGCAATGCTCCCAAACGGCCACCCGTCACAATGCTGTTAAGCTGACCTGTTCCGCATCCGGCTTCGGAAGTCGACCACACGCCCGAGCCCGTGAGCAAAGCTCCCTAACGGTCACTCGCCACAACGTTGGTGGACCCTTCCGAACCGCAACAACACAAGGGAAAAACCGACTCCGGGAATCCAACCACAACGCCCGAGCCCGTGAGCAACGCTCCCTAACGGTCACTCGCAACAACGCTGGTAAACCATCCCGGACCGCCCCAACAAGGGAACACCCTACATCTAGTCATAGGTGACTCACGCGTCATTCTTACTACCTGACCACACGTCCGAGTCCGTGAGCAACGCTCCAACGGCTACTCGCAACAACGTAGGTAAACAGCTGATTCCACGAACCTCTCATACAACTGATGAAGAATTAAATTTATACCGCAAGTGCACGGCGTCTATGAAGACGTGGCAAGTACGGGTCGAACACAAGGAGGGAGAGATTTCGTTGTTAATGTTATTTTCGATTAAGGGGAAGAAGGGAGAAGAAATAATTTGGATTTTTGGTATTTTTGATTTAATTATCTAAAGTACGAAACAAAAGCAATTAGAATTAAAACAAGAAATAAGAAGAGAAATCCGTTGGGTGGAGGTTTAGATTTAGGTGTAGATTGGAGAATGGAGAAACTTGAAATAAATCATGTTAGTTATGAAGCATTACAAGATAAATGATTTAACATAAACTCAAGTAATCAAAATATACTAATCACGAACTTAAAACAATAACATGCATTCATCTTCTCTACCCCTAAATCCATCACCTCCACCCTTTGGAAAGAGTTAGAAACTCATGGAGGGAGGAAGAAGAAGAGGTCCTTGAGACATTAAAAGAAAACTAAAACAAAAGAAATCAAAACAGAATTTTATTGCTAATGATCCAAGACCAAAGGTTCAAAGATGTGTTACATTCGTCCTACAGGGCTATTTATAGCCGATACAGGGGATACCAATACATAAAAGGATAGTACACGCGTCAACCCAACACTGGACAAAATTGGAGCACACAGATCCTCACTGGTGCGGCGAAATCGCCGCACAATGCATGGGAGATGCGGCGGAATCGCCGCCCAAGTCAAGGATTTCGCGCCCGGATTTCTGTGGTGCGATTATGGCATGATTTGATCTTTATTTGCGCGTCTGGATGGATTCTTTCCATTCTTTTAAACTCCGGATTAATTCCTTCCATTGTTGGAGATTTATATTTGACTTTTCTTTTGACTTTTCCAACAAAATAACTTGATCCTTTTCTTTTGCAATCAGGTCCTTGGCATTTTGCAATTAAGCCCTTGACCTTTTTGTAATTAGCTCCTTGAATGCTTTTATGCTTGGATGCATTTTCATTTGAAACCCGATAAACTTGAACTCGGTCTTTATGATAGAAATGAATCTTTTGCACGCGTTTATGCTCGGAATGTGGGTAATTTGCATTCAGGTCCCTGTATTCTGTAAATACGACTAAACACATACCTTAATAGCATTTATTGATATAAAAGTAATCTAAATGAAAGACATATGATGCAATGTATGCAATGCATCAAATACCCCCACACCTAGATTTTGCTAGTCCCTAGCAAAACAAAATATAAGAAAATGAAAACAGGGAAATCCTAACTCACTTTCGTAGGAATCACGGTTGCACTTAGCATGTGCAACAAGCCTTTAAACCTCTTTGTTGCCAAGGAGGAGGAGTGTTGTCTCCTGAGGGTTTTCAGCGGATATACCCACAAAATCCTATCAACATTTCATTAATAGTTCTCAATATCCCTACCTCAACCTTATACATCTTACTGAAAATTCTTGCATGCTCATTATATAAATCTAACTCATTAAAAATATGACTTGGTCTTTATTCCTCCAACATTCACACCACTAACCCTTCTAAACATGTTATTACTTAAATTATTTTGCACGCCTCCCCTGGTGGTGAAGTATCATTTGGATCAACCATGGCATGGATCATTCTTTTAACTTTGGGCCTTGAGTATCTTAAAGTATTTTTTTCTTTTCCGTGATTCAACACATTTGCTTTTCCTTTTTGACACTTTTACCCTTTTGCATTCGTGTAGCGAGTTTGGTCGATAATCCCGAGCTCGAAGACTCAAGTTACTGGGTTTCAAGATACCCCTACGGACCAGTGACTCGAAGGCTTGGGCTTTTGTAATCATTTTGCAAAATGTGCTTTCCTCACTTTATTCCTTTATTTTTACTTTTATTTTCCTCAAGGCTTAATTGCTATTAGAAGTCCACACTTCCCGGTATATTTTCCTCAACTTCTGCTTTTTATCAACCACTTCAAAGATTTGATTCATCCAATTTAAGTGCATACATGTCTTACAAGGGTCATGGGTTATTTCTTTGGAACTTAGATTTATGTCATAATTTCTACAAGCAGAACTATATAATAAGGAACAAAAACTTAATGCAATTTGTACACGGGTTTTGGCAGTTCAATCTTAAGCTATGTCATAGAATATTGAATTTTTTTTTTTTAATAAAACAGAACAGAAAATCAAATAGATAGATATGTACATATATAAACACCCCCCACACCTAAATCATGCATTGTCCTCAATGTATGCATAGATAAAATAAATGCACTTATTACCTGAGTCGGCTTGCGGTAGAGGGGTTGAGTTTGCTCAAAATCAACCATAATCAGAACTGGATTGAATGACACCATGTTGGTGCATGTATCCAGTTGAATTGTTCCCCATGTTGACTTGAGGAAAAGATTCCACTCTTCTCACTTGAATTGGTTCGCTTGTTTGCTCGAGTGATGGTGGTTGGGTAAATGAATTACTCCCTTTTTTCTTGCTTCCTTTTTGCTTATGTGATGATTTATTTGATTCAGAATTCTGATAAATACGTGCTCTCATCACAACATCACTTGGGTTGCATATTAGTTCTGGCTCATTATCAATATGGAAGATATTAAATTCTGCTTTTAAGTTCCCGAAAGATAATTGCATGAGCCCATTTCGACAGTTTATTAATGCTTCCGAAGTGGCTAAAAAGGGTCTACCTAGAATTACAGGGATTTGTCGATTAGGATTTACAACAGGTTCAGTATCAAGTACGACAAAATCCACTGGATAAATGAAGTCACCAACCTTAATCAAAACGTCCTCTACTATACCTCTCGGTTTCTTAACAGAACAATCAGCGAATTGGAGGGTTGTCCTAGAGGGTTTCAGTGGACCAAGGTTGAGTTGCTCGTAGACAGAAAATGGGAGCAAGTTAACGCTTGCACCAAGGTCTAGAAGGGCTTTATTGATAAACGTATCTCCTATTGAACATGAAATTGTGGGACACCCCGGGTCCTTATATTTTATAGGAGATGTGTTGGAAGGAATTGAGCATATGTTTGCAGTTAAGAATGCCTTCTTTGGTACATTCGTTTTTCTCTTCTTAGTGCACAAATCTTTTAAGAATTTAGCATAAGCAGGTATTTGTTGAATCATATCTAAGAGTGGAATATTCACCTTAACTTGCTTAAATACTTCCAGGATTTTCTCTATTTGTGCACTAGAGTTCTTTTTGAGTCTATTGGGAAATGGGGCTTTAGGCACATAGACTCGCTCAGGTTCAGGTTGAGCTACAGGTTCAGGTTGGGTAGGTGGATTGGGCTTTTCAATTTGGACGTCGGGTTCAATGGTCAAGTCATATGTGGGTGCTTGATGGTTAGATTGATTAGTCATTCTAGGGTTTACCACATTATTGTCAATTTGTCTTCCGGACCGTAATGATACTACAGCATTGATTTGTTGGAACGGTCCTTCCTCATTAACCATTTGAACCGGTCTAGGGTTGTTATTTCCTGAAGGTGGTTGATAAGATTGATATTGATTATTAGTTCTGGGGTTTACCTCAGGTTGACTTGGAAATTGACCCTTTTCTCTTTCACCTATTATCTGTGCTAATTGGCTGACCTGTGTCTCTAGCCTTTGGAATGATTGGTTGGTTGTTTGTATAAAAGTTGTCATTAAATTTTCTAATTTTGTCAACCTAACCTCGTGATTTCCATTATTACCCCCAGATGATGTATTATTTTGATTATATGGGGTTGGTTGTTGTCTAGGAGGTTGTCCTTGTTGGGTCCACGAAAAATTGGGATGATTACGCCAACCTGGGTTATAGGTTGATGCGTAAGGATCATTTCTAGAATTGTTAAATGTGGCATTAACATGTTCCAGGTTCACACAGTCCTCCATTAAATGACCCGTCTGACCACATCTAGAGCAAGGGGTAGGGGATGCTTGTCGGGTTTGGTTTTGTAGCTCTAGACTTTCCATTCTACGCATTAGGGTAGCTAGTTTTGCCTCAGCCGCTATGTTGGAGTCTATAGCTAAGACACCTGGTCGGGGTTGACTCGCTATTCTAGATCCAATACTCGGGTTGATGGGTGTTCTAGCATTGTCCCATTGCATACTGTTTTCAGCTAAATCCTCAAGAAAAGTCCAGGCATCATTTTCATTTTTGGACATAAAGTTCCCTTGGCTCACAGATTCTAGCATAACCCTAGATGTGGGTGTCAATCCCTCATAAATAATTTGGCATAATTGCCACTTCGGAATTCCGTGATGAGGGCATTGGGTCAAGACACTCTTAAATCTCTCAAGATAGGAATAGAACGGCTCGCTCTCAGACTGAACGAATGCAACAATTTCATTCCTAATCTTCATAGTCTTATGGTTGGGGAAATATTTTTTTAGGAAAACTTGAACAAATTCAGCCCAACTTCTAATAGATCTTTCGGCTAGACTATATAGCCATTTCTTAGCGTCGTCCTTAAGTGCTAGAGGCACGAATTTCAGACGCACTGCCTCTTCAGGGATATGCTGGTATTGCATAAGAGAGCAGATTTCCTCAAATTCTCTAAGGAAGAGATATGGATCTTCCCTAGAGGTGAACTTAGGCAACATACTCATATATTGTGCCTTAAGTTCGAAGTCGCGACCCGGTATGGTGGGCATGACGATGCACGATGGCTGAGCAGCCATCGTTGGATAGCACCGATCCCTCAGAGTTATAGGTTGCGCAACAGGCGGGTCCACTACGTTCTCACCCATCAGATCCGGGTGAGGTGGTGCAACAGGTGGATCGGGGTTAAGTTCCAGACTGGAATCTAGATGAACTCGTGAGAGTCGATTACTCAAGTCCCGAATCCAAATCTGAGTGCACCGGGTTGAATCAATTTTTGAATTCAAATTCGAAATTTAAACTCCAAATTTAATTTCAAGAATTAATTACTCTTTTTTTTCGTTTTTTTTTTTTTTTTTTTTTTTGAATTTTAATAATAATATTTTTTTTTTTTAGAGGAAACAAACAATAGAAAGGTAAGGATGAGAAGGGAAAGAAGACTCAGACGAGAAGGGAAACTTAACTCTAAAGGGTAAAAATTAGGGTTGGTCAGAAATTTCCTGAACAAGCACGGTCAAAACAATCCTAGACCTAGTGTCACTTAGATCTAGACGACTCCTAACTGGTTGAGTCGAATTGATTCGCTTGATTCACCTCCCTCACCAATCAAACCAAGTTGGCCAGTTAGTGTATAGCTAGTGGGGGCGCTTCCGACAGAGTCGGTGCCAATTAGACAACCACGTCGCTTGGAAGACTTTCGTCGACACAAAAACACTTTCTAGACACCAAATTGAGTTCAATTAGCTTCAGGTCATAGCAAGTCAAACCAATCTCCTCCTTAATTGAGTCCGAGTCCTTAGGGGCCAATGTCTAATTGATTTTAAATTTTTGGCTTAGGCGACACTTCAGGATTGTGGTTTGTGGGCTACGGGAGGGTGATGAAATCCCCACCGTATCTTTTCCTTCGGAGTTGCCCTTAAGATAGTTTAACTTAATTCTAGCAGAGATAGTCAAACAATGGTCCTTTTAATGGGGGCAATTGCAAGGTTGTATGCAGCTAAATTATATGCTCTAATGCAATCGATAAAAACCTCGATACGTACCTTGCCTCCAGCAATCTTCAACAAGTATTAATTTGCAAGAATTTAGCAAGAATAATGCAAGCAAAACATTATATGATGCATGCACTAAGGTCTTTCTAATTTTGCCAATTTTAGGTCAGAGTTGAATTATTGCTAATTATGGAATTGTAACCCTAACACGTGCAATTCTACGAAAGGAAACTTTTCAACTATTCAGATGTTACGAGAAAGGCAAGAAAAGTTACCTCCGCAATGCTCAGTCGGGTTCGCCGCCCGCTCTCGGAGATTCCAGTAGCTCAATGCGACCACCCAAAGATGCCGACGATGCCCCAGAAATTTGAAGACCAGATCCCTCGCCTGTGCGGCGATTCCGCCGCAAGTCCTCTTGAAGATGCGGCGATTCCGCCGCCCAAGTGTCTCAGAACGCTCCCGGATTTCGCCGCGCGCTCTGTTGTCTCCTGCTACACAAATTCAAATACTTAGATCGCGCATAAAGTAGACAGGATAAAATCGAAAACACAAAAACACAAAATCTGCGTCGCCTCCCCGGCAACGGCGCCAAAAACTTGATGAAGAATTAAATTTATACCGCAAGTGCACGGCGTCTATGAAGACGTGGCAAGTACGGGTCGAACACAAGGAGGGAGAGATTTCGTTGTTAATGTTATTTTCGATTAAGGGGAAGAAGGGAGAAGAAATAATTTGGATTTTTGGTATTTTTGATTTAATTATCTAAAGTACGAAACAAAAGCAATTAGAATTAAAACAAGAAATAAGAAGAGAAATCCGTTGGGTGAAGGTTTAGATTTAGGTGTACATTGGAGAATGGAGAAACTTGAAATAAATCATGTTAGTTATGAAGCATTACAAGATAAATGATTTAACATAAACTCAAGTAATCAAAATATACTAATCACGAACTTAAAACAATAACATGCATTCATCTTCTCTACCCCTAAATCCATCACCTCCACCCTTTGGAAAGAGTTAGAAACTCATGGAGGGAGGAAGAAGAAGAGGTCCTTGAGACATTAAAAGAAAACTAAAACAAAAGAAATCAAAACAGAATTTTATTGCTAATGATCCAAGACCAAAGGTTCAAAGATGTGTTACATTCGTCCTACAGGGCTATTTATAGCCGATACAGGGGATACCAATACATAAAAGGATAGTACACGCGTCAACCCAACACTGGACAAAATTGGAGCACACAGATCCTCACTGGTGCGGCGAAATCGCCGCACAATGCATGGGAGATGCGGCGGAATCGCCGCCCAAGTCAAGGATTTCGCGCCCGGATTTCTGTGGTGCGATTATGGCATGATTTGATCTTTATTTGCGCGTCTGGATGGATTCTTTCCATTCTTTTAAACTCCGGATTAATTCCTTCCATTGTTGGAGATTTATATTTGACTTTTCTTTTGACTTTTCCAACAAAATAACTTGATCCTTTTCTTTTGCAATCAGGTCCTTGGCATTTTGCAATTAAGCCCTTGACCTTTTTGTAATTAGCTCCTTGAATGCTTTTATGCTTGGATGCATTTTCATTTGAAACCCGATAAACTTGAACTCGGTCTTTATGATAGAAATGAATCTTTTGCACGCGTTTATGCTCGGAATGTGGGTAATTTGCATTCAGGTCCCTGTATTCTGTAAATACGACTAAACACATACCTTAATAGCATTTATTGATATAAAAGTAATCTAAATGAAAGACATATGATGCAATGTATGCAATGCATCAACAACCACACAAGACAAGGAGGAAAAACACAATTTACACCACAATACGGGTCACACAACCCAAAACTAATATAGAGCAATAAACATGAACCAAACTACAAAATCATATAAGCAACATGAAGAAAATATAGCTCTAAATCTACAATCAAGGTACAAGGATATAAATGTAATTCTCCTAAAGTTTCCTTATAATTCCCAATTCTCACAAGTTCAAGGTTAAAGAGAAATTAGTCCAATTATTACTTAATTAAGCAAATACAACCAAATCTAAGGTTTTCAAGGCAATTTATCTAGTTATTAACTATTAAACCAAATACAACTAATTTCAGGATTTTCCAACAATTAATCCAATTATCTATTCTTTAATCAAATACTATAAAATTTAGTATTTATTCTGCAACTAACCCAACCAATTCTTAACAAATCAAATGCAATTAAATCACAAGATTTCTTCCACAAAATATCCAATTATTAATCAACCAACAGAATACCATAGATTTCATGGATAATATGCAACTTTCCCAAACCTTCTCCCCAACCCCAACCGATCCAGCACCTCCCCGACACCCGGCCCTCCGGCCCTGCACCGCCCCATGACCGGTCGGCCAGCCCTCGGCTGCCACAACTCCAACGTCAGCCCAACTCGCGGCCACAAATCCAGTAGCACCCCCCTCGACCTCAACTCCGACTGCAAACCGCAACCCCATGCTGACCACACTCCAACAACCATCGGAGCCATCTCCGACAACCCAACATTTCCGTCTAGACCCCATGGAACCAAAATCGGAGGTGGGTGGCGTACCTTCCAAAAGAGCTCACCGGAGAAGGGTACGCCTTCCCCTCTGCACCCACGTGCGGATCGTGCCATCGCTGGAGCTCGTCGTCGCCTTTGCCGTCGTCGGAGTGTAGTGAGAGGGAGGAGAGGAGGAGGAGGGAGAGAGAGAGATGTGGGTTTTGGGGGGAAAATGGGTTAAGGACTTGGGGTACTTAAGGAGGGATTTAACACAAACATACTTCCTCCGCATAGAGATGTGGAATACATTGTGCAACCCAGCAAACTGTGGTGACAAAGCTACTCGATAAGCCACTACACCAACATGCTCTAGAATCTCGAATGACCCGACATACTTCGAACTCAGCTTCCCTTTCCGCTCGAACCTCATCACGCCCTTTATAGGTGAAACCTTCAAAAAGACGTGACCTGCGATCTATAACTGCACCTCACGACACCTCCTATCAACATAACTCTTCTGTCTATCCTGAGCTGCCACCAATCTACGCTGGATTAGATCCACTCAGTCTACATACAATTGCACAATCTTTGGCCCCAACAACTATCTCTCCCGTACCTCGCTCCAACATATAGGAGAATGGCAAGGTCTTCTATACAAAGCCTCATACGGTGTCATGTCAATGCTCGCGTGATAGCTATTGTTGTAGGCGAACTCCACCAACGGTAAGTGGTCATCCCAATTCCCTAAAATGTCCAATGCACGGGCCCTGAGCATATCCTCTAAAATCTAAATCACCTTCTCCGACTGCCCATTTGTCTGAGGATGAAATGTTGTGCTAAACTTCAGCTTCGTACCTAACGCCTTATGCAAGCTCTCCCAAAATCTCGAGTAAAATGAGGATCTTGATCTGAAATGATGGACGTTGATACTCCATGTAGTCTGATTATGTCCGAGATGTAGAGCTTTGTCAAACTCTGCAACGATGCCATTACCCATGTTTCCATAAAGTGAGTTGACTTTGTCAGACGATCCACGATCACCCAGATAGCATCGTGCGAACTGTAGGATCGTATGGCCCCTAATTATCTAATCAATTTTGCCTAATCTCTACTAAACATGCAGCGGAAAACAATTTAAAACAAGTAGAGAATAAGCAATGCAAACCATAAGTGGACAAAGAGATTTTTATAAAGGTTCGGTTTCCCGCATACTTCCTGTCTGGTAAGCTCCGCTCGACTCTGCGAGCTCCGCCTACGTCTTCACCATCCAATCTCGTTATGGGCTGAGATTAAGCCTTTACAACTTCAAGCTCGCGAACAACCCTCGCCGAGCTCGGATCCTCCTCTCACAACCCGAGAGGGATGCCTCGGGCTTTAACCGAAACCTTTACTCTTTTGACAAACAAAGGATGAGTGGATCAAACACTCTCTAATTTGAGCACACTTTGAGATTAGGAATTGATCAATGTGTGAAAGTTTTGGATTAGAGAGTAGTATTTGGGATTCTAGGAGTCGGGATGATTATCTCTAATATATGTCTGAGTTTGGAGTGTGAGTTATATCTCTAAGGTGTGTAATCCTCTATTTATAAGCTCCTAAAGAGATGAAGTTGTTGGGGAAGAATTGTGTGAGTTGTGTTTAAGATACACAAATCAGAAATTGCAGCTCTACAATTCTGTCCCTCAACGGTCGACCGAATCGGGGAAACCAGTCGACTATTTCTTTAAGATTAAAGAAATGTTCAAACAAACTAGAGAACGGTCAAACCAATTAGGCTATCACTTAAGTCATTGGTCAAACCAGGACATGGGTCGGTCGAGCGATACAAGGATTTTGGCCAAGGTAAAGGTAAATGGCCGAACACAAGATATGGATACGTTCGACCGAAAATAACAAGCACTTTTAGGCTTAAGAATTGTGTTCATCTGGTCGATCGTTTATAGGTCAACGTTCGACCGTGGTCAGATGTATTTGGGGGTTTAGGTAGATTTATACGAATACGATCATTGTATAATACGACAAGAATAACTATCATATAAAAAGTTTATAACGGTCGACAAAAAAGGTGAAACCGATCGACTGGTGGACTTAGGTAAAATCATTGTTTGTAAAACCGTTAACTGTTAGAACTAGTCGATTGGAAAACTTGTTTCTGTCTACTGTTCATTATAGACATGCAGATGTTTGGTTTAGGTAATTTTCCTACTTAGTTTGGGTTACCTATTGATGTCCAATTGATCTGAAATCTTGTATGTGACTTCTACAATGAACTTAATTGTATGTGACTAGGTTTTAACCCTTGTATGCTCAAGTTCACATAAGTCCTAAGACTCAAATAAAAGGTAAAATTACATATCTTCAATAAGATCGAGTACATGTCTTAACTTCATTCCATTATTCCTTGAGTCTTAATCACCTGTAGATGTTAGCACAATACAATATATCTTCTATGCATTATGTGTGTTACTCTACATTTGATTGTGATTAAGATTAGGTTGATTAAATCATCAAAATACGGATTAAGGCCAAGAGGCCAACACGAATGACTGGTCCTCGGCAAACCCGTGACAAAGTCCATAGTCACGTGCTCCCACTTCCACTCCGAAAGCTCAATCCTCTGCGTCATGCCTGCTGGATGTTGGTGCTCGATCTTAACCTGCTAATAGACCAAACACCTCTAGACAAAGTCAGCAACGTCTCACTTTATCCACTTCCACCAAAATTCTGTTGCAGGTCATTATACATCTTCGTACTCCCTGGATGCACGATGTATTAGAGCCATGAGCCTCGTCCATAATCTCCTACCTCAGCCCATCTACATTTTGAACCTGCAACCTATCACGATATCTCAGACCTCCATCCACTGCAATCTGAAACTCGGAACCCTCTGCCCCGGTCGCCTGAAGTAAGGAACTCGACTCTGAATTCTCACTCTGCTTCTTCACAATTCTTTGGATGATGGTAGGCTCAACTCGTAAGCTACCAACTCCACTCGACCGGGCTCATCTACAAAAGGATGTCAATTTTCCAGATTCTCCAACAACTTGCACTCCTGACCCTCAAGTGTGCAACTGAGCCTTCCCACTTCTTGCTGAGAGCATCCGCAACAGAATTCCCCTTTCTCGGATGATACGAGATGTTGAAGTTGTAGTCCTTGATGAACTCCAACCTTCGACGCTGCCTCATATTAAGCTCATTCTATGAGAACATGTACTTCAGACTATGATGATCGGTGAAGACCTCGAACTGCTCTCCATAAAAATAGTGCCTCCAAATCTACAAAGCAAAAACCACTACTGCAAGTTCCAAGTCATGCGTGGGGTAATTCTGAAGGGAATGTGTTCTAAAAGTTTTACTTTTAAATGTCAATTATTATGAATTGAATGAGAAATCATTTTGTTCCTTGTTTATGTTATTCGTCTTTTAGAAGTGTTAAGGAAGAGGCTCTTGGTCCTTAACCGTAGAGCTCTAAAAGATATTGGTTTATATAAAACAAAAGATATTCGCAATCATGGTAATTAACATGGGACATTAATTACCGGGTTAAGATTGTCGTGTTTGGTCATAGATCATTGTAGCTCTACAAGTAAGTGACAACACGGGTATGCAAAAGAAGAAAATATTACTTTTGTATACTGAATAGACCTAATAAGTAAAATATTATAGAAATGTGTTTCTGTGTCATTAATATTTTACAGTGTCTTTGGTCCTTTGATATGAGACTTATATCTGATCACTTAAGGAATACTTAATTAGATCAGTGTCTTGAACTATCGATAAGTGTAGTGTAAAGACATTAGTTGGTTAAGTACAATTTTTGTTGGAGAAGATAGTTAGTCAAAAGACTATCAGTGCCCCTCTTAATTGAGTGATGATATTAGTGGGCCCCTTGATAAAGCAAAGTTATAATGTGCACAATGTGATTTGAGTTAAGTCACATATTTATAACTAGCTTAAAGAGATCAAGAAATGAATACTAATACAAAGATGACACAATACTACTTTGTGTGTATTCTTAATATCATGAGGCAAGGGATGGACACAAGTGATGCACTCCATCACTAAATGGATCGGGTTTTGGTTCGAGTGGAATTAAGACATCTAACTAATTGGAAGCTATAATGTGTAGATAGATACCGCTTATAGCTTGTGATATTAAGCTCTTAATATCACTGCCAACTTAGTTTAGATCCTCCCATAGGTCACACCGTAAAACTGGGAAACAAGAAATGGGGATTTTGAGTTCATAAGATGTGTCGGGTTTCATGTAGAAAATATGACACATGGGGTGAACAAGCAAAATCAAAATTATGTTGTGATTAATAACATAATTAGAATCTAAATAAAATTCATATGTGATGTAAATATTATGGGGTGTAATGATTGATCATTGCATAGGATAATATGTTACATAAGTTGTGAATTTACTACTAATCCCGAAATGTCAAATTTTGTAGGGGTTAAACCGAAATTTGACAAGTCTGCAAAACAGTGCTCCAACGGTCGACCGGTTAGCAGTAAATGGTCGACCGATCGGGCACGGTCGACCGCACATGTCTCGACCGATAACAGGTAATTTTCATCTGTTCGAACGGTCGACCGAAAGTGACCGAACATCGAGATGGAATAATTCACTGTTACGAACGGTCGACCAAGTTATTGAACGGTCAACCGAAACATGGTTCGAGCGGTCGACCGAACCTCCAAACGGTCGACCGGTCCAGACGGTTTTCAGCAGAATTAATTTAAGAATTAATTAGATCATGCATGGAATTGGTCCATAATTGATTTAATTCGTGGCTATTATTATTTATTATTAAATAATGGATGGTTAGATGGAATTTTGCATGAAATCATGGGCAAGGGGTTGCACATGAATAGGTAATTTGGAGAGAGCTTATAAATACAAGTTTATCTCATTACCTCCAAAAATTAATTCATTATTACTTATGCAAAAATTCTCTCTCCATAAATCTCCACGAAAATCCCTTAATTCTTAAGTTTAGTTTTAGTTCTTAAGAGATCATCTTCTCAAGGGAATGAAAGAAGGGTTAGTAATTGGATTCTAAACCCTATCGGAGATTGAGAGACTAGCTTCCCTCTCTCCGATCTTGTTTAGAGTTGGTGAATACTCGAAGACATCCGGCGCAGCGAGGAGCATCCCCAACGTCTCCGAATCTTCAAGAAGTTTTAGAGAACTTCTAGGTATGAATTTCGGAGCCCATATTTGTTTTAATAAAGTTTTGAAACTAGTTATTGAAACAAATAGATGCATGCATGAAATAAATCATAGAAAATTGTAAATTGATCCTTATTGTGCATAAAAATTTCGAAAATAAATATGTACAATTAAACATGAAATCCTACAGTGGTATCAGAGCATAGGGTTCAATTTTCTCATGATTTATGGTTGTAAACGAATTTAGTTTACCATCTAGGATTTAAACAATTCAATTTACCGGTTTTTTCGGTCTATGAATGTTTGTTGATGTAATTCTCCATAATAATTCGTTCTGAATGTTTTAAGTGTTTTAAAACATGCCGTGTAATTATTAGAATTATGATTTAGACATTTGTCTAACTTGCAATAATTTCGTTTTAAGTATAAACGATTATTTTGTAAGAGAATCAACAAAACCGAAAAATTGCGATTCATCTTTCCATTGGAAATTGGATGGACAGCAGTTCATAATTAATTTTTGAACTATGGATGCATGAAAAACGTTTTTAATGGATTTCAAAATGCTTTTCGAAGAATTGTTTTGGATTCTAGATGCTTGATAAACTAGGTTGGATAGTTTATAGCGATATTGCATGCATGGATGCTCGAGTTGTCTTTGCAGGAATTGTGGGTTTATATGTTCCAAATCAGCAGTTATGAATGTATGTAATCATTATTATACAGGGGCTTATGTATGTAAAAGCCAAAATTCTCTCTCTTTCCGTCTTTTAGATAGTTGCATTTGCATATGAGAGGTTTTTACATAGGACTTGCACTAGTCGGTTTTTATCGAATGTGAGGAGCATGTTTATTTTCTGTAAAATCTACATCTCCGGTGCAAGAGGAAGTCGCCTCTGTAGCGCATCGATCGAGGATCGAAGATCAGGGATCGAGGATCGAGGATCGAAGGGAACATATAAACTCACACGATGTGGATTGTGTGAATGTTTAATTTCTGTTTTTATCTTGCTATGCATGTGATGAATGTGTTGAATGTTAGGATGTGTATGATTAATAATATGCATGATAACCTAAAATTTTAAATCACATGTTAAATTGTCCAAACAAAAATTAAGAATAAATGTCCTTCTTATTTCATCCACTAGCAGCCATTGATCGAGGGATCTGCTCGCCCTTAGCGGGAGATAACTCCCTCCATCTTTGGGAATAGTGGGAGATATAATGGTTGTCTGTTGTTGTGCCACAATTAAATATATGAGGTGTGTTTCACCCTAGTGAACCCCAAGTATGTTTAGTTGTGAATACAATGGATAAACGTATCTCGTATCAAATGAAAATAAGTTTTCTTAACATTACCTAGAGCCCTCGCTCGGTTTTGGGAAAAAGTTTTTCTTACGAGGATAGGTCGTATTCCCTCATAATTAAAACGACAAGAGTCACAAGAGTTTGAAGATGCTAAATGTTGCTAAAATTCAAAAAGTTTGTGATTAGAAAATGTTTTCTTACCTTGATATTGTAATGTATTCGATAGCCCTTAGCTAGTCTATATTACGATTGATGGGATCTTGGATTGTTGCATTTATAGGCAAAATTTTTATTTGCAACATTTACATTTATATTCAATTTATGTATGCATGTGTATTAAAACATAAAATTGGCATTAAAATCCTATATGATTTATTTTGTAGAAAAATGTCGAACATCCAACCTATCGTACGATCCATGATAGAAAAACACCCTTTAGCAAATGATGGCTCAAACTTCATTAGTTGGCAACTCAAACTCAACATCGTGTTAAAGTTTGAGAAACTATCTCACATTTTGGAAGGTCCAATCCCAAAGTGGAATGAGAGATTAACCGATGAAGAGAAAGAGGCTAAAGCCAAGTGGGAAGACCAAGAGAACCAAGTTCACGGTCTTATGCTAGCATCCATGGGTGACTCGCTTCAAGCGAAATACTTGGATTCAAAACCCAAGAAGACCATGGAGGCTTTATCAAAGATGTTCATGGATAGTGCCCGAAAGGAGCGTTATAAGACCACCATCGCACTCACAAGGTGCCATATGGCGGAGGGAACATCGGTATCCATGCATTTTCTCACGATGCAAGGGTACCTTGAGAAGTTGGCAAAGCTCTCTTCACCAATGCCCGAGGACATTGCTGAAGATATGATTCTTGGTTCTCTAGCCCCGTCCTTGAAGGACTTTGTGATGCACTACCACCCGCGTGAAAAAAGGGTGAGTCTTGAGGAGCTGCACAACGCTCTCAAAACTGTTGAAGTTGACATGGGCAAGGGTAGGGACAAGCATGTCCTTGCCGTCCATGGGAGGAGCCAAAAGATTGGTAAAGGAAAGGGCAAATCTACCAAAAGTGGTTCAATCAAGAGCAAGGGAGTAGGAGGTGCTCGTGCGAGTGTCTCGAGGGGGAAATCTCAGAAATCTCCAACTCCCAATACGGAGTGCTTTCACTGCGGTGAAAAAGGACACATCCGGCCAAATTGCCCCAAGTACAAGGAATACCTTGACAACGAAGTGATTGAACGTCGGCGCCCCAAAAAGGCCAAAGGTATATTTGTTATTGAAATAAATTTAGCCACCTCGGTCCAGGATTGGGTAATTGATACCGGATCTTGTGCTCACATAGTTTCTAATGTGCAGCTACTCATGGATAGGAAAGAACTCGTAAGGAACGAGGTAGAATTGAAGGTCGGAAATACTGCGAACGTGTCTGCGGTTGCATAAGGTTCTGTGGTGCTTCAATTATGTAGTGGTTTAAATTTATGCCTAAAGAATGTTTATTATGTGCCTTCGATTAGCAAGAACATTATTTCTGTATCATGTTTAGATATGGATAATTTTAATATAAATATTTCAAATTCTTGCTTGTCTATATCGAAGAATGATGTTTTCTATGCAAATGCATTCATAAGGAATGGTCTCTATTTGCTTGAATTGAATGATAAACAAATCTTTAATATCAATAACAAAAGACTTAAAACCACTCACGAGAATGATACTCTCTTGTGGCACTATCGTCTTGGTCACATAAATGAAAAGCACATCAAGAAATTGCAAGAAGCTAACCTTCTTGGTCTACTTGATTTTAAATCATTGGAGACGTGCCAACCATGTATAATGGGAAAAATGACCAAAAAGCCTTTCAAGAAGAAAGGACCAAGGGCGAGTGGCTTGTTGGATTTGATACATTCCGATGTATGTGGTCCAATGAGTACTAGTGCACGAGATGGTTTCAGGTACTTCATTACGTTCACGGATGATTATAGTCGTTATGGCTATGTTTATCTAATGACAAACAAAAATGAGTCCTTTGAGAAGTTCAAAGAATTCAAGAATGAAGTAGAGAACCAACTCGACAAGAAAATCAAGTCTCTACGAATGGATCGTGGAGGTGAGTACTTAAGTGCCGAATTTGACTCATACCTAAAGGAGTTTGGTATTGTACCTCAACTCACCCCTCCCGGTACACCTCAGTGGAATGGGGTATCCGAAAGGAGGAATAGGACATTGCTCGACATGGTTCGGTCAATGATGAGTCATGCGGAATTACCTCTTTACTTTTGGAGTTATGCACTACAAACTGCGGCTTACACACTAAATAATGTTTCATCCAAATCCGTGGAGAAAACTCCTTATGAGCTATGGAGTGGTAAAACACCTAAGCTCAGTTTTCTCAAGATTTGGGGTTGTGAGGCTTACGTCAAGAAATTGATGTCGACCAAACTTCAACCAAAAGCGGATAAGTGCTTCTTCATTGGTTATCCTCGTGAGACAAGAGGATACTACTTTTGGCATATCACCTCCAATCGAGTAATTGTAGAGAGGGATGCCACATTTCTGGAAAAGGAATTTCTAGAAAGAGTAAAAAGTAGTGGGAGTAGGGTTGTGCTTGAGGAAACTCAAGATACTCTACAAGATCATGACACGAATGATGACGTTCAAGATCATGAAGGCGCAACCGAGATTCCTTTGGTTAGTGGGAGCGTGAGCGAGAGACCATCACAAGAAATTGTGAGAGAATCTCAGTCATCCCCACCAAGTGTACGTTCAAGAATTGAACGTGAACCAACTCCTCAAGAAATTGTGGAAGAAGTTCGAGAGACACGAGAAGAACCAAAAGAACTAAGAAGGTCAACAAGGGAAAGGAAGAAACCCGACTTGTATCTGGGACTTCATGAAATCATGGTACTAGATACCAATGATCCCTTGACCTTCCAAGAAGCAATGGAAAGGGAAGACTCCAAACTATGGCTTAAGGCCATGGAATCTGAAATAGAATCCATGTATGATAATCAAGTGTGGAACTTGGTTGACCTTCCTCAAGGGGAAAAGGCCATTCAAAATAAATGGGTTTTCAAGAGGAAGATGGACATGGATGGGAACTTAACAACCTACAAAGCGAGGCTTGTAGCGAAGGGTTTCACTCAAGTTCAAGGAATTGACTATGATGAAACTTTTTCACCGGTTGCCATGTTCAAGTCTATTCGGATAATGCTCGCTATCGCTGCATTTCATGATTATGAAATATGGCAATTGGATGTCAAAACGGCGTTCCTTAATGGGAACTTGGAGGAGGATGTGTACATGGTACAGTCTCAAGGTTTTGAAGATCCAAAGAATAGCGAAAAGGTATGCAAGCTTCAAAGATCCATTTATGGATTGAAGCAAGCATCAAGGAGTTGGAACAAACGCTTTGACGACGAAGTGAAAAAGCTTCACTTCATTCAAAGTAAGGAAGAACCTTGTATATACAAGAAGGTTAGTGGGAGCCATGTAGTATTCCTAATCTTATATGTCGATGACATATTGCTTATGGGCAATCATATTCCTTTGCTTGAGCAAACGAGAAGTTCATTGAAATCTGCATTTTCAATGAAAGATATGGGTGAGGCTCAATACATCTTGGGAATCAAGATATATCGAGATAGATCTCGTAGACTCATTGACCTCAGTCAACGTACATACATTGACAAGGTCTTGGAAAGGTTAAAGATGAACAACTCCAAAAAGGGCAGTGTGCCAATGAGTATGGGTATGCAACTCAAGAAGTCTCAACGTGCGCAATCACGTAAGGACTTAGAGTACATGAAGGATGTCCCTTATGCTTCGGCAATTGGGTCGATCATGTACGCGATGACTTGCACAAGACCCGATGTCTCGTATGCTCTAAGCGTGACAAGTCGTCACCAATCCAACGCAGGTCCTGAGCATTGGACTGCGGTCAAGAATATCCTGAAGTACCTTAACCAGACTAAGGATAAGATTCTTGTTTATGGAGGACAAAGGGAATTGATAGCCGAAGGGTACTCGGATGCGAGTTTCATGAGTGATCCAGACGATAGAAGGTCGCAATCAGGATACGTCTTTCTTCTGAATGGTGGAGCTGTGAGTTGGCGTAGTTGGAAGCAAAGCACTACGGCCGACTCAACCACTGCTTCCGAAGTAATGGTTGTCGCTGAAGCGAGCAAGGAAGGAGTGTGGATTAAGAAGTTCCTTGAAGAGCTTGGACTAGTTCCCTCAAGCGAGGGACCAATAGAGCTATTTTGCGACAATAGTGTGTTTATCTCGCAAATCAAGGATCCCAAATCACACCACAAAGTGAAGTTCATGGATCGCAAGTACTTCGTGACGCGTGACCTCATCGACGAAGGCAAAATAAATCTTTTATGGGTGGACACCAACAGCAACACAGCTGATCCATTAACAAAACCATTATCCCAAGCCAAGGGCGAAATGCATTTCGAGTCCATGGGATTGAGGAACCATGTAGATTGGCTTGATAATTGATATGTAATGGGGTTTACCCTAGTTATTATTGTTTTATACATTGAGTATAAATGTGAAAGAAAACTTTAATAACAAGTGGGAGATTAAAGGGAATGTGTTCTAAAAGTTTTACTTTTAAATGTCAATTATTATGAATTGAATGAGAAATCATTTTTTTCCTTGTTTATGTTATTCGTCTTTTAGAAGTGTGAAGGAAGAGGCTCTTGGTCCTTAACCGTAGAGCTCTAAAAGATATTGGTTTACATAAAACAAAAGATATTCGCAATCATGATAATTAACATGGGACATTAATTACCGGGTTAAGATTGTCGTGTTTGGCCATAGATCATTGTAGCTCTACAAGTGAGTGACAACACGGGTATGCAAAAGAGGAAAATATTACTTTTGTATACTGAATAGACCTAATAAGTAAAATATTATAGAAATGTGTTTCTGTGTCATTAATATTTTACTGTGTCTTTGGTCCTTTGATATGAGACTTATATTTGATCACTTAAGGAATACTTAATTAGATCAGTGTCTTGAACTATCGATAAGTGTAGTGTAAAGGCATTGGTTGGTTAAGTACAATTTTTGTTGGAGAAGATAGTTAGTCAAAAGACTATCAGTGCCCGTCTTAATTGAGTGATGATATTAGTGGGCCCCTTGATAAAACAAAGCTAAAAGAATGATCCATGTCATGGTTGATCCGAATGATACTTCACCACCAGAGGAGGCGTGCAAAATAATTCAAGTGATAAACTTGTGTAGAAGGGTTAGTGGTGTGAATGTTGGAGGAACAAAGACCAAGTCATATTTTTAATGAGTTAGATTTATATAATGAGCATGCAAAAATTCTTAGTGAAATGTATAAGGTTGAGGTAGGGATATTGAGAACTATTCATGAAACGTTGATTTAGGATTTTGTGGGTATATCCGCTGAAAACCCTCAGGAGACAACACTCCTCCTCCTAGGAAACTTGGAGGTTTAAAGGCTTGTTGCACATGCTAAGTGCAACCGTGATTCCTACGAAAGTGAGTTAGGATTTTCCTGTTTTTATTTTCTATTTTGCTAGGGACTAACAAAATCTAGGTGTGGGGGTATTTGATGCATTGCATACATTGCATCATATGTCTTTCATTTAGATTACTTTTATATCAATAAATGCTACTAAGGTATGTGTTTAGTCTTATTTACAGAATACAGGGACTTGAATGCAAATTACCCACATTCCGAGCATAAACGCGTGCAAAAGACTCATTTCTATCATAAAGGCCAAGTTCAAGCTTATCGGGTTTCAAATGGAAATGTATCCAAGCATAAAAGCATTCAAGACCTAATCACAAAAAGAACAAGGACTTGAGCACAAAAGTAGCCGGGGACTCAATTGCAAAAAGACAAGGACCTAATTGCAAATCACGAGTAGCTTTTATTATCTTGGAGAAAATCTAAAGAAAAATCAATGTGGATCTTCAAATATATAAAAGAATTAATCCGGAGCTCAAAAGAATGGAAAGAATCAATCCAGACGCGTAAAGGAGGATCAAATCATACCATAAACATTCAACCAAAATCTGGACCAAATAAGAGCATGATGTGCGGCGATTCCGCTGCAGATCACACACACCATGCGGCGATTCCGCCGCCCCCTAGTCGATCCGTGTGCTCCAATTTTGTCCAGTCGTGTCTGGACACGTGTACTTTCCAATATTATACCTAGATCCCTTGTAGCAACTATAAATAGACCCGAGAACGATGTTAGAAGGGTCCTTAGTCTTTGGTGGTAGTTTTTATTCTTAATCTTAGTTTTGTATTCTTCTTTTCATTAATAAAATTCTGTCTTTTATTTCTTCCTTTTAGTTTTCTTTTGTAATGTCTCAAGGACCCCTTCTTCCTCCCTCTATGAGTTTCTAACTCCTTCCAAAGGGTGGAGGTGACGGATTAGGGTGAAGAGAAGATGAATGAATGTTATTATTTTAATTTCGTGTCAGTATATTTTGATTACTTGAGTTTATATTAAATCATTTATCATGTAATGCTTTATAACTAATATGATTTATTATAAGTTTCTAAATTCTCTAATCTAAACCTTAAATCTAAACCTCCACCCGACGGAATTCACATCTTTGTTCTTGTTTCTTGCCTTAGATAATTAAAATCCAAAAATCTCAAAACCCAATTATTTCTTCTCTCCTTCTTCTCCTTAATCGAAAATCACACTAATAACAGAATCTCTCCCTCCTTGTGTTCGACCCGTATTTGCCACGTCTTCATTGACACCGTGCACTTGCGGTATAAATTTAATTCTCATCAAGTTTTTGGCGCCGTTGCCGGGGAGGCGACGTAGATTTTGTTTTTTTTGTTGATTTCGATTCTATTCTGTTTATCTTGTGCGCGATCTAACTATTTGGATTTGTGTTTCAGGAGACAACAGAGCGCGCGGCGAAATCTGAGCGCAGTCTGAGCAACAAGGGCGGCGGAATCGCCGCACAGCAAGAGTAACCTGCGGCGGAATCGCCGCACAAGTGAAGCATCTGGGCTTCAAATTTTTCTGGGGTTAGCACCATCTCTGGGTGGACGCGTGGAGCTACTGAAATTTCGAGAGCGGGCGGCGAACCCGACTGAGCATTGTGTAGGTAACCTTTGTTGCCTTTTTCCTCGTAATTTCTAGTTTCAGAAAATTTCCTTTTCATAGAACTGCATGTGTTAGGGCAAAAATTCCATAATTGGCAATAATTCAACTCTGACCTAAAATTGGCAAAATTAGAAAGGCCTTAGTGCATGCATCATCTAGTGTTTTGTATGCATTATTCTTGCTAAATTCTTGCAAATTAATTCTTGTTGAAGAGTGCTGGAGTCAAGGTACGTATCGCGGTTTTTATCGATTGCATTTAGGCATATAATTTAGTTTGCATACAACCTTGCAATTGCCCCCCCTCTAAAGACCATTGTTTGAATATCTTTGCTAGATCTAAGTTAAACTATCTTAAGGGCAACTCCGTAGACAAAGATACGGTGGGGATTTCATCACCCTTCCGTGGCCCACAAATCACAATCCTAAAGTGTCACCCAAGCCTTAAATTAAAATCAATTAGACATTGACCCCTAAGGACTCGGACTCATTTAAGGAGGAGAATTGGTTTGACTTGCTATGACCTGAAGCCGATTGAATTTAATTTGGTGTCTAGAAAGTGTTTTTGTGTTGACGTAAGTCTTCCAAGCGAAGTGGTTGTCTAATTGGCACCGACTCTGTCGGAAGCGCCCCCACTAGCTATACACGGCCTGGCCAAGTTGGTTTGATTAGTGAGGGAGGTGAATCAAGCGAATCAATTCGACTCAACCAGTTAGGAGTCGTCTAGATCTAAGCGACACTAGGTCTAGGATTGTTTGAACCGTGCTTTCTTAGGAATTTTCTGACCAACCCTCTTTTTATCTTTAGAGCTAGGTTTTCCTTCTCATCTGAGTTTTCTTTCTCTCCTCACCTAAATTCTCTAGATTAGGATTCCTTTCTCATCTTGCCCCATTCTATTGTTTGTTTCCCTTTTGAAAAAAAAACATAAAAAAAACGAAAAAAAAAATTGTAATTAATTCTTGAAATTAAATTTGGAATTTAAATTTGGAATTTGAATTCAAAAATTGATTCAGCCCGGTGCACTCAGATTTGGATTCGGGACTTGAGTAATCGACTCTCACAAGTTCATCTAGATTCCAGTCTGGAACTTAGCCCCAATCCACCTGTTGCACCACCTCACCTAGACCCAATGGGTGAGAACGTAGTGGACCCACCTGTTGCTCAACCTATAACTCTGAGGGATCGATGCTATCCAGCGATGGCTGCTCAACCATCGTGCATCATTATGCCCACCATCCCGGGTCGCGACTTCGAACTTAAGGCACAATATATGAGTATGTTTCCTAAGTTCACCTCTAGGGAAGACCCATATCTCTTCCTTAGAGAATTTGAGGAAATCTGCTCTCTTATGCAATACCAGCATATCCCTGAGGAGGCAGTGCGTCTGAAATTTGTGCCTCTTGCACTAAAGGACGACGCTAAGAAATGGCTATATAGTCTAGCCGAAAGATCTATTAGGAGTTGGGCTGAGTTTGTTCAAGTATTCCTGAAAAAATATTTTCCCAACCATAAGACTATGAGGATTAGGAATGAAATTGTTGCATTCGTTCAGTCTTAGAGCGAGCCGTTCTATTCCTATCTAAAAGATTCAAAAGTGTTCTGACCCAATGCCCTCATCATGGAATTCCGAGATGGCAATTATGTCAAATTATTTATGAGGGATTGACACCCACATCTAGGGTTATGGTAGAATCCGTAAGCCAATGGAACTTTATGTCGAAAAATGAAAATGATGCCTGGACTTTCCTTGAGGAATTAGCTGAAAACAGTATGCAATGGGACAATGCTAGAACACCGCTTAACCCGAGTATTGGATCTAGAATAGCAAGTCAACCCAAACCAGGTGTCTTAGCTGTAGATGCCAACATAGCGGCTGAAGCAAAACTAGCTACCCTTATGCGCAGAATGGAAAGTTTAGAGCTACAAACCCAAAACCGAGTGAATCAAGCCTCGACTATCCCGTGCTCTAGATGTGGTCAGACTGGTCATGTAATGGAGGATTGTGCGGAATGGGACCAAGTTAATGTCATGTATAACCATGTTAGAAATGACCCATACGCATCACCTATAACTCGGGTTGGCGTAATAATTCCAATTTCTCATCAAACCAACAGGGTCAACCTCCTAGACAACAACCAAACCCGTACAACCAAAATAATACATCTTCTGGGTTTAGTAACAATGGCGATCATGAGGTTAGGTTGACAAGCCTGGAAAATTTGATGAAAACATTTATACAAACAACCAACCAGACCTTCCAAAGGCTAGAGACACAAGTCAGCCAACTAGCACAAATAGTAGGTGAAAGAGAAAAGGGTCGGTTTCCAAGTCAACCTGAGGTGAACCCTAGATCTAATAACTCATATCAATCCTATCAAGCACCTTCAGGAAATAACAACCCTAGACCGGTTCAAATGGTTAATGAGGAAGGACCGTTCCAACAAATAAATATAGTAATGTCATTACGGTCCGGAAGACAGATTGATAATAATGTGGTAAATCCTAGAACGCCTAATCAATCTAGCCATCAAGCTACCACATATGACCTAACCATTGAACCTGACGTCCAATCTGAAACGCCCACCCCACCTACTCAATCTGAACTCGTAGCTCAACTCGAACCTGAGCGAGTCTATGTCCCTAAAGCCCCATTTCCCAATAGACTCAAAAAGAACTCAAGTGCACAAATAGAGAAAATCTTGGAAGTATTTAAGCAAGTTAAGGTGAACATTCCACTCTTAGACATGATTCAACAAATACCTGCTTTTGCTAAATTCTTAAAAGATTTGTGCACTAAAAAGAGAAAAACAAACGTACCAAAGAAGGCATTCTTAACTGCAAACATAAGTTCTATTTTGTCCAACACATCTCCTATAAAATATAAGGATCCTGGATGTCCCACAATTTCATGTGCAATAGGAGATACTTTTATCAACAAAGCCCTTCTAGACCTTGGTGCTAGTGTTAACCTACTCCCATACTCTGTCTATGAGCAAATGAACCTTGGTCCACTAAAACCCTCTAAGACAACCCTTCAATTTGCTGATTGTTCTATCAAGAAACCAAGAGGTATAGTAGAGGATGTTTTGATCAAGGTTGGTGACTTCATTTACCCAGTGGATTTTGTCGTACTAGATACCGCACCTGTTGTAAATCCTAACCGACAAATCCCTGTAATTCTAGGCAGACCCTTTTTAGCCACTTCGGAAGCATTAATAAACTGTCGAAATGGGCTCATGCAATTATCTTTTGGGAACTTAAAAGCTGAATTTAATATCTTTCATATTGATAGTGAGCCAGAAATAATATGCAATCAAAGTGACGTTGTGATGAAATCGCGTATCTATAAGATTTCTGAATCATCACAAAATCAAAAAGGAAGTAGAAAAAGGGGAGAAATTCATCTACACACCCACCGTCACTCGAGCAAATAAGAGAACCAATTTATGTGAGGGGTGTGGAACCTGTGACTCAGGAATCTCATTGCAACATGGGGAACAATTCAACTGGATACATGCACCAATATGGTGTCATTCAATCCAGTTCTGACTATGGTTGACTTTGAGCAAATTCCATCCTTCCACCGCAATTCACCAAGGTAATAAGTGCATTTGCTTTATATTTGCATACATTGAGGACAATGCATGATTTAGGTGTGGGGGTGTTTATGTATATATTTATCTATAGATCTGTCTTTTATTTCTTAAAAAAAACAAAAAAAATCAATGTTTCATGACATAGAAGATTGAACTGTCAAAACCCGTGTACAAATTGCATTGAGTTTTTGTTCCTTATTATATAGTTCTGCTTGTAGAAATTATGACATAAATCTAAGTTCCAAAGAAATAACTCATTGCCCTTTAAGACATGTATGCACTTAAATTGGATGAATCAAATCTTTGAAGTGGTTGATAAAAAGCAGAGGTTGAGGAAAATATACCGGGAAGTGTGGACTTCTAATAGCAATTAAGCTTTGAGGAAAATAAAAATAAAAATAAAGGAATAAAGTGAAGAAAACACATTTTGCAAAATGATTACAAAAGCCCAAGTCTTTGAGTCACTGGTCCGTAGGGGTATCTTGAAACCCGGTAACTTGAGTGTACCAGCTCGGGATTATCGACCAAACTCGCTACACGAATGCAAAAAGGGTAAAAGTTTCAAAAAGCAAATATGTTGAATCACGGAAGAAAAGAAAAAAAATACTCAAGGCCCAAAGCTAAAAGAATGATTCATGCCATGGTTGATCTGAATGATACTTCACCACCAGAGGAGGCGTGCAAAATAATTCAAGTGATAAACATGTGTAGAAGGGTTAGTGGTGTGAATGTTGGAGGAACAAAGACCAAGTCATATTTTTAATGAGTTAGATTTATATAATGAGCATGCAAAAATTCTTAGTGAAATGTATAAGGTTGAGGTAGGGATATTGAGAACTATTAATGAAACGTTGATTTAGGATTTTGTGGGTATATCCGCTGAAAACCCTCAGGAGACAACACTCCTCCTCCTAGGAAACTTGGAGGTTTAAAGGCTTGTTGCACATGCTAAGTGCAACCGTGATTCCTACGAAAGTGAGTTAGGATTTCCTTGTTTTTATTTTCTATTTTGCTAGGGACTAGCAAAATCTAGGTGTGGGGGTATTTGATGCATTGCATACATTGCATCATATGTCTTTCATTTAGATTACTTTTATATCAATAAATGCTACTAAGGTATGTGTTTAGTCTTATTTACAGAATACAAGGACCTGAATGCAAATTACCCACATTCCGAGCATAAACGCGTGCAAAAGACTCATTTCTATCATAAAGACCAAGTTCAAGCTTATCGGGTTTCAAATGGAAATGTATCCAAGCATAAAAGCATTCAAGACCTAATCACAAAAAGAACAAGGACTTGAGCACAAAAGTAGCCGGGGACTCAATTGCAAAAAGACAAGGACCTAATTGCAAATCACGAGTAGCTTTTATTATCTTGGAGAAAATCTAAAGAAAAATCAATGTGGATCTTCAAATATATAAAAGAATTAATCCGGAGCTCAAAAGAATGGAAAGAATCAATCCAGACGCGTAAAGGAGGATCAAATCATACCATAAACATTCAACCAAAATTTGGACCAAATCAGAGCATGATGTGCGGCGATTCCGCCGCAGATCACACACACCATGCGGCGATTCCGCCGCCCCCTAGTCGATCCGTGTGCTCCAATTTTGTCCAGTCGTGTCTGGACACGTGTACTTTCCAATATTATACCTAGATCCCTTGTAGCAACTATAAATAGACCCGAGAACGATGTTAGAAGGGTCCTTAGTCTTTGGTGGTAGTTTTTATTCTTAATCTTAGTTTTGTATTCTTCTTTTCATTAATAAAATTCTGTCTTTTATTTCTTCCTTTTAGTTTTCTTTTGTAATGTCTCAAGGACCCCTTCTTCCTCCCTCTATGAGTTTCTAACTCCTTCCAAAGGGTGAAGGTGACGGATTAGGGTGAAGAGAAGATGAATGAATGTTATTATTTTAATTTCGTGTCAGTATATTTTGATTACTTGAGTTTATGTTAAATCATTTATCATGTAATGCTTTATAACTAATATGATTTATTATAAGTTTCTAAATTCTCTAATCTAAACCTTAAATCTAAACCTCCACCCGACGGAATTCACATCTTTGTTCTTGTTTTAGTTTTAATTGTTCTTGTTTCTTGCCTTAGATAATTAAAATCCAAAAATCTTAAAACCCAATTATTTCTTCTCTCCTTCTTCTCCTTAATCGAAAATCACACTAATAACAGAATCTCTCCCTCCTTGTGTTCGACCCGTATTTGCCACGTCTTCATTGACACCGTGCACTTGCGGTATAAATTTAATTCTCATCAGGGTGAACAAGCAAAATCAAAACTATGTTGTGATTAATAACATAATTAGAATCTAAATAAAATTCATATGTGATGTAAATATTATGGGGTGTAATGATTGATCATTGCATTGGATAATATGTTACATAAGTTGTGAATTTACTACTAATCCCGAAATGTCAAATTTTGTAGGGGTTAAACCGAAATTTGACAAGTCTGTAAAACAGTGCTCCAACGGTCGACCGGTTAGCATTAAACGGTCGACCGATCGGGCACGGTCGACCGGACATGTCTCGACCGATAACAGGGAATTTTCATCTGTTCGAACGGTCGACCGAAAGTAATCGGTCGGTCGACCGAACATCGAGATGGAATAATTCACTGTTACGAACGGTCGACCGAAACATGGTTCGAGCGGTCGACCGAACCTCCAAACGGTCGACCGGTCCAGACGGTTTTCAGCAGAATTAATTAGATCATGCATGGAATTGGTCCATAATTGATTTAATTCGTGGCTAACATTATTTATTATTAAATAATGGATGGTTAGAAGGAATTTTGCATGAAATCATGGGCAAGGGGTTGCACATGAATAGGTAATTTGGAGAGAGCTTATAAATACAAGTTTATCTCATTACCTCCAAAAATTAATTCATTATTACTTATGCAAAAATTCTCTCTCCATAAATCTCCACGAAAATCCCTTAATTCTTAAGTTTAGTTTTAGTTCTTAAGAGATCATCTTCTCAAGGGAATTAAAGAGGGGTTAGTAATTGGATTCTAAACCCTATCGGAGATTGAGAGACTAGCTTCCCTCTCTCCGATCTTGTTTAGAGTTTGGTGAATACTCGGAGGCATCCAGCGCAGCGAGGAGCATCCCCAACGTCTCCGAATCTTCAAGAAGTTTTAGAGAACTTCTAGGTATGAATTTCGGAGCCCATATTTGTTTTAATAAAGTTTTGAAACTAGTTATTGAAACAAATTGATGCATGCATGAAATAAATCATAGAGAATTGTAAATTGATCCTTATTGTGCATAAAAATTTCGAAAATAAATATGTACAATTAAACATGAAATCCTACAGTGGTATCAGAGCATAGGGTTCAATTTTCTCATGATTTATGGCTGTAAACGAATTTAGTTTACCATCTAGGATTTAAACAATTCAATTTACCGGTTTTTTCGGTCTATGAATGTTTGTTGATGTAATTCTCCATAATAATTCGTTCTTAATGTTTTAAGTGTTTTAAAACATGCCATGTAATTATTAGAATTAAGATTTAGACATTTGTCTAACTTGCAATAATTTCGTTTTAAGTATAAACGATTATTTTGTAAGAGAATCAACAAAACCGAAAAACTGCGATTCATCTTTCCATTGAAAATTGGATGGACAGCAGTTCATAATTAATTTTTGAACTATGGATGCATGAAAAACGTTTTTAATGGATTTCAAAATGTTTTTCAAAGAATTGTTTGGGATTCTAGATGCTTGATAAACTAGGTTGGATAGTTTATAGCGATATTGCATGCCTGGATGCTCGAGTTGTGTTTGCTGGAATTGTGGGTTTATATGTTCCAAATCAGCAGTTATGAATGTATGTAATAATTATTATATAGGGGCTTATGTATGTAAAAGCCAAAATTCTCTCTCTTTCCGTCTTTTAGATAGTTGCATTTGTATATGAGAGGTTTTTACATAGGACTTGCACTAGTCGGTTTTATCGAATGTGATGAGCATGTTTATTTTCTGTAAAATCTACATCTCCGGTGCAAGAGGAAGTCGCCGCTGTAGCGCATCGATCGAGGATCAAAGATCAGGGATCGAGGATCGAGGGGAACATATAAACTCACACGATGTGGATTGTGTGAATGTTTAATTTCTGTTTTTATCTTGATATGCATGTGATGAATGTGTTGAATGTTAGGATGTGTATGATTAATAATATGCATGATAACCTAAAATTCTAAATCACATGTTAAATTGTCCAACAAAAATTAAGAATAAATTTCCTTCTTATTTCATCCACTAGCAGCCATTGATCGAGGGATACTCTGCTCGCCCTTAGCGGGAGATAACTCCCTCTATCTTTGGGAATAGTGGGAGATATAATGGTTGTTTGTTGTTGTGCCACAATTAAATATATGAGGTGTGTTTCACCCTAGTGAACCCCAAGTATGTTTAGTTGTGAATACAATGGATAAACGTATCTCGTATCAAATGAAAATAAGTTTTCTTAACATTACCTAGAGCCCTCGCTCGGTTTTGGGAAAAAGTTTTTATTACGGGGATAGGTCGTATTCCCTCATAATTAAAACGACAAGAGTCACAAGAGTTTGAAGATGCTAAATGTTGCTAAAATTCAAAAAGGTTGTGATTAGAAAATGTTTTCTTACCTTGATATTGTAATGTATTCGATAGCCCTTAGCTAGTCTATATTACGATTGATGGGATCTTGGATTGTTGCATTTATGGGCAAAATTTTTATTTGCAACATTTACATTTATATTCAATATATGTATGCATGTGTATTAAAACATAAAATTGGCATTAAAATCCTATATGATTTATTTTGTAGAAAAATGTCGAACATCCAACCTATCGTACGATCCATGATAGAAAAACACCCTTTAGCAAATGATGGCTCAAACTTCATTAGTTGGCAACTCAAACTCAACATCGTGTTAAAGTTTGAGAAACTATCTCACATTTTGGAAGGTCCAATCCCAAAGTGGAATGAGAGATTAACCGATGAAGAGAAAGAGGCTAAGCCAAGTGGGAAGACCAAGAGAACCAAGTTCACGGTCTTATGCTAGCATCCATGGGTGACTCGCTTCAAGCGAAATACTTGGATTCAAAACCCAAGAAGACCATGGAGGCTTTATCAAAGATGTTCATGGATAGTGCCCGAAAGGAGCGCTATAAGACCATCTTCTCAAGGGAATTAAAGAGGGATTAGTAATTGGATTCTAAACCCTATCGGAGATTGAGAGACTAGCTTCCCTCTCTCCGATCTTGTTTAGAGTTGGTGAATACTCGAAGGCATCCGGCGCAGCGAGGAGGATCCCCAACGTCTCCGAATCTTCAAGAAGTTTTAGAGAAATTCTAGGTATGAATTTCGGAGCCCATATTTGTTTTAATAAAGTTTTGAAACTAGTTATTGAAACAAATTGATGCATGCATGAAATAAATCATAGAAAATTGTAAATTGATCCTTATTGTGCATAAAAATTTTGAAAATAAATATGTACAATTAAACATGAAATCCTACAAATTCTTCTTGTGCACCTTCAGGTGCCTAGAAGCATAAACTACCACCTTATCGTGCTGCATAAGCACACAACCCAAGCCAATCCCTGATGCATCACTGTAGATCTCGAAGCCTCCAGATTCACTAGGAAGTGTCAACACCGGTGCTGAAGTCAATCTCCTCTTCAGTTCGTGGAAACCCTCTTCGCACTTCCACGACCACTCGAACTTCACTCCCTTCCTGGTCAGCACTGTCAATGGCACAACCATTTTGGAGAAATCCTGGATGAATCACCGGTAATATCCCGCGAGTCCAACAAAACTCCCAATCTCCGACACATTGGTTGGTGTCTTCCAGTCCACAACAACTTCAACCTTCGCAGGGTCCACCATGATGCCATCCTTCGACACTATATGTCCAAGGAAAGCCACCAGCTCCAACCAAAACTCGCACTTCGAGAACTTCACAACAATTGCTCATTCCTTAGAATCGCCAACACGGTCCTCAGATACTCCTTGTGCTGCTCCATACTTGAAGAGTAAATCAGAATATCATCAACGAAGACAATCACGAACTGATCCAGAAATGGCTTGAACGCTCTATTCATCAAGTCCATAAATGTTGCAGGCAAATTGGTCAATCCAAAAGGCATCACTAGAAACTCAAAGTGACCATAGCGTGTCATGAACGCCATCTTCTCAACGTCTTCATCCTTAATCTTCAGTTGATGATATCCAGACCTCAGGTCAATCTTGGAAAACACTTTCACCATCTGCAACTGATCGAACAGGTCATCAATCCTCGGTAAGGGGTACCTATTTTTGATCATGACCTTATTCATCATCTTGTAGTTGATACACAACTGCAGCAACATGTCATTCTTCTTCACCAACAGCACAAGAGCTCCCCAAGGTGACACGCTCGTCCTGATGAAATCCTTATCCAGTTGCTCCTGCAACTGCTCCTTCAACTCCACCAACTCCACTGAAGCCATGCGACACAACACTTTAGACATGGGCGTTGTTCCTACCGACATGTTGATGGAGAACTCAATCTCCTGAGACGGAGGCAATCCCTGGATATCCTCCGGAAAATATCAGGGAACTCCTAGACCACTTCAATCTTCTCCAGAGATTTGGTAGCCTTCTTGGTCGACACGAAACTGTTAGGAACGCACGACAACCTTTCTGAAGCATTCGTCAGGTCTTCAATGGAGAGATCACCACCCGACTGTCCCTACCCTTGACCACTAACGAAGGTCCCTTAGTTCTGGAGATCACCACCCTCTTGTCCCGACAGTGGATGCATGCATTGTTGTCAGAAAGTCAATCCATTCAGAGTATGACATTGAAATCCAACAAAGACATCACAACGAGGTTAGCCGGAAGGTCTTGATCTCCCAGAACTACCGACACCCTCAGAAGATACGTCCTCACAGCAAGAACATCGCCCACCAGTGTACTGACTTCCATCCCGAAAAAAGCATTTTACCTTCGATGACGAACACACGTCCAACTGCCTGGCCTGGCTCTGAGCTGCGATCATGTCCACCAGAATACTTGCTCTCATTTGCACCAGCACCTGCTCTGCTAGTGCCTGCACCCTAGGCTCTAACATTCTTCTGCGGGCACTCACGAACGAAGTGCCCCACGTGACCGCAACCCGGACAAGCTCCAGCCGTCCTATGCATGGGCATGTGCTCTGCCATGCACCGGCCACCTCCGGACTTCAGGTTCTTCTTGTCGTCTCTGCATAGCCGCTTCGACGATTTGCCACCCTGCTTCCCTTTGTCCTAATGACCACGAGAAGCATCGAATGGTCACTTCCCGTCAGACTGCCCCTCTCGATAGTCTATGTTTAAACATTTTATTAATAACCGCAAGTGCACGACCGCGTTGAAGCGGTGGCAAGTACGGGTCGATCCTCAGGGAGGTGAGTAGCATCTGGTTTTTTAGAAATCAAGTGGCAACAAAAGGGGAGAAGAGTTTGTCTATGCTAATCTACACTACACTAAGAAGATAAATGCAAAATAAAGCAACTAAAGATTATTTCGAATCAAAACTGAAAGAATGTAAAACTAAGTTGGAATCAAGAGGAGAGAGACCCCTAGGGGTGGAGTGTGTGCACACATGTAAAAAGATGGTGAAGAATTGAACTTAGGAAGTGTCTAAAGGTTATGGAAAAACTTATCAATCCATTCACTAACCTAGTTGTTAATCAAGTAGGTAGTGTTTTCATGCATAGGAAGTGTCTAAAGGTTATGGAAAAACCTATCAATCCATTCACTAACCTAGTTGATTAACATTCATATACACAACCTGGTTATTTCAGAACCTAAACAAGCATGAGAGGTGTCTAAGATATAAGACAAAACCCATCAAGTGTAGTATTCTACTCTAACAAGCAAGCATACATTCACATTTATCAACACAATCAAAATATAAAGCATTCATATCCATTCTTTAATGCATGTATGAACATCATCTCCACCCCCAAAGGGGGATGGATCTACTCACTACACATTACTCTAACAATTAAACTAAAGAAGAAAAGAAACATTCTAACTACTTTAGCCTAGAATCAAAGAAATAAAACTAAGCTAAGCATGCATAAAGAAACAACATAAGAACAAAACAATGAAAAATTATTTTATTAGATGACTCACATTGAAGGTAGCATTCTTCTCCACCTTGAGATTTTGCTCCAAGGCTTACTCCAATTAAAGAGAATGCCACCAAACAATGGGTGATTACAATAGAAGGTGAAGAGTTCTATTTATAGCTATAGAAAAAGGTAATCCGGGACAATCCCCAGGTATGGGACTAAACAAATACCAGAAATAGCCTAAATACACAATAATACACGTCCCACAGAAAGCTTAGCGGATTTGGAGCAAAACAGTCCGCCAATTAGCGGTCTATATGGTACGGATCCCATTGGATTTTCTTCTAGGCTTTTCTGGATGTCTTTGGTGGTCTTTGATGCATCTACTTCGCTTGCTGGAGCTCCGACCCGAATAGAATTGCCAAAATACTCCCCATGATGGTGTGAAGTATTCTTGTTTGCTCATTGGTCCTTCGATCTTACATTCAGGTCCTTCGATCTTGCATCTTAGTCCGTGAGTCTCTCAACTCAGTCCTTTTTCATGCTTTTAAGTCCTTTTATTCCTCTTCTCTTCAAACCTATTATTTCTGAAATTCAAACATAAAACTCGTCACATAGCATTGTTTAGGTGAAATATAAGGGATATAAGATACAAATGTAAGCATGAAATGATGTCAATCAGTCTGCCTCTATTAATGTAACACACTTCATAGCCTCCTCCAGCGTCTGAGGGATCCAAATCAGTACCTTCGACTGCTGACCCTACTACAGTCCCCGAACAAACTCCCTAGCTCTCGGTTCATCAGTGACGTAGATACTCGGGCAGTACCTCTCCAAAGAATTGAACTTGTTGAGATAAGCCTCCAAGTTCAACTCGCGCTGCTCAAGTGTCATGAACGCCTCACGCTTTCTGTCCTGCACATGCTGGGGAAAGAACTTTCGGTCGAATTCGACCAGAAACTCGTCCCAGGTCATGTCTATTCTATCGCTAAACACGACCCCAGAAGTTGCTCACCACCATGTCACTGCATGCTCCTGGAACTCGTAGGTCTCCAAGTCCACCTTCCACTCTGGAGGATAACCAATGACCCCAAAGATTCGCTGGATCTTCTAGACTCACTCCTCCACTGCATCCAGATTCACTTCACCTCGAAAGACCGACGGATTCCGTCTCATGAAATGCTCATGGACTAACACAGCTCCATCCACCCGAGGGTGCTCCACCTAATTCTCCATTAGGGTGTCAAGACGCCCCACTGCCTCAAATAGTAGCCTGTAGTCCACCTCTCTATCGTCAATAGTCCCAGACGACTCCGACCTTCGTCGTGGTGCCATTATTCTGCCAAACATGCAATAATGACCTATTACTAACAGAATTGCAATTCTAAAAGGAAAGAATTTTACCAACAGGGTTGGGCCTAATGCCGCATTGGAGCGTCTTCGATTTCCATACACGTTTAGGACCGATCTGCTCTGATATCAAGCTGTAATGCCCCGATCTTGCGGGTACGCATGCTGGGGAAACCAAACAAATTTGTCGCGATCAGGGTCATCCGCAACAACCGAAAGAGTTACAATAAAAATCATTACATACAAGACGTACAGAATAAAAACAAACATGGATAGACAAAACGAGATATAGACCGAAAATGAAACGTTCGAACCAATTGGGCTATAACTTAAGTCATCGGTTGAACCGGGAAATGGATCGGTCGACCGATATGGGGGTTTTAGGCAGGAAAAAATGCAATCGGTCGAACACACGATTGTGATATGTTCGACCAAAAATAACATACACATTTGGGCACAAAAATAGTGTTCAACCGGTCCACCGCCAGGAAGGCATCGTTCGACCGATGGCCAAAATGTATTTAGGGGTTAGGAAGAAATACGAATACGACCATTGTATAATATGACAAGGTTAACAGTCGAATCACAAGCAGGTAGAGGTTTGGATTACGTGATTTTCCTACCTAAGTTTGAGTGACCTATTGAAGTCCAATTGATCTGAAATGTTGTGTGTGACTTCTACAAGAAACTTAATTGTATATGAATAGATTTTAACTCTTGTATTTTCAAGCTCACATAAATTCCTGAGACTCAAATTAGAAGTAAAATTACATGCCTTCAAAACCTTGATCACATGTCATGACTTCAATTCCATTCTTCCTTGAGTCTTGATCACTTGTAGATGTTAGCACAATACAATATATGTTTTATGCATAATGTGTGTTACTCTATATTTGATTGTGATTAAGATTAAGTTAGTTAAATCACCAAAATACGGATTAATGCCAAAAAGCCAACACTATGAATTTTCTGTAATACTAGTACTGAAGGGTCCATAAGACCGTGAGAGACATGTGAAGCAGACATTTTATAACTATACAAAAAAATACTACACATCTAAGTATTTTACAATAATTAAGTCTCATCATCTCTGAGATATAACATTAAGTTATTCAATAACAACAAACAAAAAATACCACAAACACAAATATATATGTAGAATAAAAAACTTAACTACTAAACTGTCGCCGGCGAATTACTTAAATCGCCCTCTCCAATTATCATTTTGTCATTCTCTTTTTTTACTTATTTTTGCTCCCAATAGACTCTCCTTTGTTCAAACAACAACAAAAAATAACCATTGAAAAAATCAAAGTAGGAATGCGGGGGTGGCAGCCCCTGCGGGTATTGATCCGGATATTAATCCGTTTACCCGTTTATTTACGTTTGTGTTTTTTCCACCACATCACCACTGAAATCTTGCAATGGAACCTGAAATAATTTGAAATAACACACCATATAAAATTAAAATTTTAAAAAACAAAATAAAAAATGGGGGCGTCTGGCTAGGACACCTCCCCATGGGAGCGTCTGCAAAAAATGCCCCCATGGGGAGGCGTTTTCTTCTGACGCCTCTCGGTCAAATTTTTTTTGTAACTAATCATGCCGAATTCAGACGTTTTGTCACCCTATTATTGTACTCCAGATATTGATCAGTTTACCCATTTATCTACGTTTGTATTTTTTTCCACCCCGTTACCACCAAAATCTTGCAACGGAACTTGAAATAATTTGAAATAACACACCATTTAAAATTGATTTTTTTAATAAAAAATGGGGGTGTCTGGCTAGGACGCCTCCCTCCTGAGGGGGGTCGTGATGGAGGCATTTTTTTTCTGACATCCTGGTCGATTTTCTTTTTGGTAACTAATCTCGTCAGATTCAGACGTTTCACTATCCTATTATTGTACTCCGGATATTGATTTGTTTACAAGTTTTATTTACGTTTGTGTTTTTTTTCACCCCGTCACCACCAAAATTTTGCAACGGAACCTGAAATAATTTGAAATAACACACCATATAAAATTAAAATTTTAAAAAATAAAATAAAAATGGGTGTGTCTGGCTAAGACGCCTCCATGGGGAAGGCGTTTTTTTCATACGCCCCAACCGATATATTTTGGTAACTTATTCCGCCGGATTCAGACGTTTTGCCAGACATTTCCTTACATTTCCTTGATGTTTGTACTGGTAGAGTGAAGAAAATTGAGATAGATGTCTTATTTTAAAAGATGAGACAAAATTATTATTAAATGGAATGTGAATGACAAAATAGTAATTTGCGCGGTCAATTTAAGTAATTCGCGGGCGACGAATAATAATTCCCTTAAACATAAAGCTTAAATAACAACAAGTGATTGAATGTGTCGACTGACTTGAAATCTAAGTAATTGAATTCAATAACTCAACTTGAGCAGGAGCATTTTTATTAATGAAAGTTGTTAAATCAACATTTTTTTATATTAATGCAACTTAACTATTATCTCTGAAAAAACATACCCAACATACCAAGAGCCGTGAGCTAATGACAACTGAGGATTGGCTTCCCACAATCGGCCAATAGTTGATTTCTAGATGATGTATATGTATTTATGTATAATAATTGGCCAGCACTTAGCTCTAATTTTCTATACTAGAATTTTATATTATCAAAACAAATATTTAAGTTATGTTGATGTTTTTTAGCTTGTAGATAAAAGAGTCATACATATAGATGAAGGAATTGTAATTTTACACGTTAACTTACATGTAAACTAAAATCACAATATTAAATCTTGAACTAATGAGCATAACTAATTAAGAATCTGTGTCACTTAATATGTCATCTTGAAAACCTCTAACTTAGATGACTTCACATTTTGACTTAATATGTAAACTAAAAACCAATATTGACTTCACATTTTTCATTAATCGGGTTTAATTCAGAACACGCGTAACTTAGATGCAAGTATAGCAACATTAGTGAGAGGGGTTGATTCACGTTACTCATCCATCTCAAAAAAAAAAAGCTTGCAATTAAAATCATGGTTTCCTTTGTCCATACTCATCCATCTCAAATTGGAGTCCTTAATTTCAACCTCAAAACAAGCATAGTTTATTTTTTCTAGTTGTTAATTCCAACTTAATTCCTAGTTGTTAAATCCAACTTAATTACAAAGGCGTATGTTAACTATAACCACAACACATTTGATTGACATCATTTCATGCATTCATTTGCATCTTATATCCATTATCTTTCACCTAAACAATGCTCCCTAACGAGTTTTATGTTTTAGTTTCAGGAATAAATAAGTTTGAAGAGAAGATGCATAAAAAGACCTAAAAGCAGGAAAAATGACTGAGTTGAAAGATTTGAGGACAAAGATGCAAGGGAGAATGACCTGAATGTAAGATCAAAGGACCAATGAGCAAATGAAAATATTCCACACCATAATGATTAGTATTTTGGCAATTCGGGTCGGGCCTAAACTCCAACAACTTCCTTTGGTGCATCAAACATGAAGCAAACAACCCAGCAAGGTCCAACCAAAATCCAAAGCGGATCCGGACTTTGTAGACCGCTACTTGGCGGTCAGGTTGGCTCCAGATCTGACACGCTTCAGGCAGATCATGTATTAGGGAGGATGATATCTATTTCTGGTGTTGTATTAGTCCCATATCAGGGAATTGTCCCCAATTACCTTTTTCTATGACTATAAATAGAACTCTTCACCTTCAATTGTAATCACTACATACTTGGTGGCTATTCTTCCTACTTGAAGTGGAGTCTTGGAGCAAATACTAAAGTAGGAAGATACTACTTGTATTGTGAGTCTGAAATAAATAAAAGTTGTCTTTGTTATGTTGTTTCTTTTATGTTGATTGGATGCTTAGTTTAATTTCATTTCAATAATCATAGTAGACTTAGTTAATATGTTTTCCTTTCTTAGAATAATAATTAGTGTAATGGGTAGTGAGTAGTTTCATCCCCTTTGGGGGTGGAGTTGATGTTTTATACATGCAAAAGAGAATGGAATTGAATGTTTTGTATGAAATGTGTTGATAAACATAAATGTATGCTTGCTTGTTTATGATAGAACTTGTAACTTGATGAGTTTTGCCACAAATATTAGACACATCTCATGCTTGTTTAGATTCTTAAATAACCAACTTGTGTATGTGTATGTTAATCATGTTGGTTTTTTGGCCTTAATCTATGTTTTGATGATTTAATCAACCTAATCTTAATTATGATCATGTAGAGTAGCACACATGTTTCATTGCACATATATTGCTTTGTGCTAACCTCTACAGGTGATCAAGACTCAAGGAAGAAAGGAAAATCAAGTCAAGACATGTAATCCAACTCTTTTGAAGACATGTATTTTGTATTTTCTTTGAGTCTTAGGAACTTATGTAAATTGAGCATACTTGAGCTAAAATCAACTTAAACACACACTAGATTCCTTATAGAAGTCACACACGAAATTTCACATAATTTGGACTTCAATAGATCACCCACACTTAGATTGGAAAACACTAAACCTGAACCCTAACAGTCTGGCCACATTCGGTCGACCGCAACAGACCGTTCGGTCGACCGAGTGATCATTCATCCTGTTTGTGTTTTCACTGCCCGGTTTCGGTCGACCGTATATGCCCTTTTGGTCGACCGTATGAACTTATTTTTCCGACCGTTTATTTTGTCGTATTATACCCAACGGTCGTATTCGTATTAACCAAATATACCCCAAATACATTTCATGTATCGATCGACCGATGACCTTGTTCGGTCGACTGAATATCTGTCTCTTGACAAACCCGAACCTCCTGGACAAAATCGGTCGATCGCTAGACCTTAGCTCGGTCGACCGAATTGATCATTGTTTGTCAACCCCAAAGTGTCTGGTGCAAATCGTTCGACCAAACCCTTTTTGGAGTTCGACCGTTCACTTAAGTGTACCTAAGTCGTAGCGTTGGGCGGTCGACCGAACTAAGTTCAAAACTGCCAAACAGTCGACCGTTCAGACCGATCCGGTCGACCGAATTAACTCAGAATTGGGTCCTGCGAGTTTCTATTTTGTGTATCCTACACCAACACTCACCCAATCAACCCCAACGGATCTATTCTCTCTAATGCCTATATAAAGAGTTGTAAAACACATTTTAACACAAACTCTCCCACGACATACTTGTCCAAAACATTAGAGAGAATCTCAAACACTCCAAGCCTCCAATTTCCACACTTAAGATCAATTCCACATCATAAGCTAAGTGTGCTCAAGTTAGAGAGTGTATTCCACTCAAGTTTTCGTTTGTGAGGAAGCAAGGACTTCGGTGAAAGCCCGAAGTGTTCCTCTCGGATTGTGAGAGAAGAAAGTCAAGCAAGCGAGAGTGTTCGAGGTGCTTGTTTTGTAAAAGGCGTTCTCTCCCGGCCTAGAACGGGGAGTGGATAGTGAAGTCGTGAGCGGAGCTCGAAGTGTCGAGCGGAGCTTGCAAGAGAGGACACAGGCGGTGGCCGAACCTCTGTAAAACCCCCGTGTCCATCGTGCTTTGCATTATCTTCCATTTTACTTGTTTGTTACTTTTAAATTCCGCTGCATATCTTTGATAGATCAAACAAGTAGGTAATTAGACTTAATTGTGATTAGAGATTGTGGACCCATAATCCACACGATCCTACAAATCAACTAGGTTAGTAATGAGATTGATAGGTTTTGCCATAAACATTAGACACTTCCTATACATGAAAATACAACCTACATTTGTGCTTAATGATTGCATTCTTCACCATCTCTTTGTTTGTGTACACTCACTCTACCCCTTAGGGGTCCCTCTTCCTGATTCACACATCCACTTTAGGTTCTTTCGATTTAGTTTGTTTCGTTAGTTGTTGTTTTCCTTTACATTTCGTGTTACTAGTTTAACATAACTTAGATTAGCATATCCAAAAATCTTCTCCCCTTTTTCGGCATCTGATTTCGATCAAGCCAGATGCTGCTCACCTCCCTGCGGACGACCCGTATTGCCCCGTCTTCACCGACGGCTGTGCACTTACGGTCTAAATTTAAAACGATCAAACAACATTGAATCTTAAATTTAGAAATTTAGAAACCCAATCAAACTTATAACATTGAATCTAACAAATTTTAGTCTTCTCTAAAAACGGATGTTGTTTTCATTAAGGGATGAAAACATCATCTGTACTGTCGTTTTTATACTACTAATGCTTTTTTATACCTTTTTTGCCAAATAAGTTTTTCATCTTTACATTCTTTCATTTTTTTCTTTTTTGGTGATTATTTCAAATAAAAATCCTTGTTTTTTGTTGTTTCATGTAATTTTGGTTTTTAGGTCTTGTGATCTCGAAAGTTTGTTCGAGCATCTAAAAGCTTGTCTCGACTCTTTCATTTTGATCATGCGTTGATTAAAGGTTTGTTGGGAACTTGTACGTTGGGTTGACGTTGTTTCTGGTCTTCAAGTTCTTATGTTGGGACCTTTTACCCGTATATGTATGTATTTGTAGGAGGGGAAAAAAACGTGTAGCCAAAAGTCTCGTGGAAACCATTTTTCATCAAATTCCAGTTTCCCATTCCACACACCCTTACTCCATTCCATTGCCCAACAAATCCTCCCACTCCCAAACCCTTCACTCCCCCAAACCCTACCTCCAACCATGGGAGGAATGCGGAAGCTCCGGTGGGCGATGGACGGGGGTGGGTTCTGGGAGCTGGACATGGAGACCCCCGTCACCATGGAGGGCACGGCCCGGCCCGTGTCCGCCCTCGCCGTCCCTCTCGGCGTCTCCCGCGGCGTCCGCCTCTCGCGAACCAAGCAGCTGGAGTTCATCCACCGCTTCATGGCGCTGCCGCTCGTCCCGTCGTACTCGGCGAGAGACGGCCTCGCGCTCGGGCACGCCCATACGCTGCATCTCCATAACAATTGGTACGAAACTTCGGGGCCTTCTGCAGTTCCGAAAATACATTTTTCAAGTTGGAGTCAGAGTCATATCTCATTGTTTGAAACACATTTTGTGTAGCTAGAAGGGAAAAGGGAAACGATCATGATTGAAAGTGTGGTAAATAATCTCCAGATCATATGAAAGGACTGAAAAATAAAGGAGAATGAATGGTAGTTATTTACACGGTAGAACTAGTATAGCTTTTTTGCTAAAAATCTTGTTTGTTAAATGATAGGTTTCATAAGAAAGGAGGAAAGAGTCATGGCATATTTGAGTTTTGAAGAATGTATTTTCAGCAAATAATCCAGATTTTGTCATGCATTACCTGGGGTGATTGAAACACCCTTGTAGGTTTGAAACCCTTATTTTCTAAAAAATATAGGTTTTCTTCAAAGCCGTGTTATTTTCGGTTAAAATCAGTCTCTCAAGTGCATTTGGGAGTGGAATTTCGAGACTTTACTTTTGGAAGGGCAAATATAGATGTTATGGTGTAGCTTTCTGAGGTAAGATTTGGTACTTGTGACAAACCTGAGAAGAAAAGAAAAAAATGATATTCTACCAAGGTTGTGAGGCACTTCGGATATTTTATTTGTGGAATCACAATATCCTAGTAGTCATTGTGAAAATTACTTTGTGACTACAGTTTAAGTTAAACATGTTCGATGTTACATTGTAGCTTTTAGGAATGATTTTAGGAGAAATTTGGTTTCTGAAAGATAGAAGTTAGGTAAAATAGTTACTGTATGCAACTTGAATACATGAATGTGCTTTTGCATATCACTTAGCCATATATTATTTGCCGCAAGTTCCTACATTTGTAAACTCATTGCCAACCGGTTCCTTAGTCTTGAATTGCTTTTTTGGTTTTTGTTGTTGTTCAGTTAGGTTTATCGTGGTCCTCAATTACTGATTTTTTTTAAAAATTTACCATCTCACGATGCTTGGTAAATGATCAATTATGGTTGTGCTGCATGATTTTTCCAAGTGTTGTTAATTACTTTACTATGTTCCGTTTTCATGTTGCTTGCTTAGTTTAGGGTCCATTAAAACCTGATTTTTCAAAACTAAAGTGTTTAACCAATGTTGTGATTTGAGACAAGAGTTTGAAAAACATTCTAAGCTTAACTAGTTTTTTTTAAACTAAAAAGAATGTTGTTTTTGGAAAGTAATTTTAGTAAGTAGGTTCATTTGAAAGGAGGGTAGTTGCTTGTACCATCAATGTTCATGTGGGCGGTCGCCTAGGCACATAGGCGACTGCCCCATCGGGTGGTTGCAACCCGCACACCGCACACATATGTTTGCGGTCACCTGGCGATTGCCTAGTCGCACAAGCGACTAGCCATTGCAACAACTAGTTTTTTGTTTTTGTATAAACCCCCCTTTCCCTATTTCATTCCCATAAATACCCCTAATTTCATTCTACTCCTCGCAACTTGCTCACTCTCTAATTCCAATCTCTCATTCCCAAACTTCTAACCTTCCAAGTTCCAATTCCGTCACTCTGGTGTTCAAGAATTCTGGCGTTCCAAAATTCTGACGTTCGAAGTTCTCTCTGATTCGATAAATCAAGTGCACACTTTCTATTTTTTTCTTCTGGCTTAATTTTTTTTTGTAATTTAGAATCTTAGATAATGGCTTAAGAACAAATTTGCCAATGACTTACAAAGTTATGATCACTTACGACTCAGTAAAAGTAATGACCCCGGTTGAAAGTCTGCCCACTACAAATTAAATGAAAAAAATAATTAGTTTGTGAATTATGTGTTAGAGTTACTAAGTGTGGTATTACCCGCCACAAACAACATATCACCCACACACTGGGCAGTAACACACAACCTTGTGTTAAAGCCCCAGACACTTTAAGAACCAAAATAATCGCTTACATGTCCACTACTAGTAGAATTCAAAATTAATCAAAATGCATGTTTAAATGATTTTGTTGATGTTGTAGAAACACACGGGTCGGGTACTGGTTCCGGCTTGACACCAACATCCCAACCCCCGTCGCCTTCTCGAAAGAGGAAAAGGCAAAGTAATTGGGATCTAATGGATCGTTTTTGTGGACGATCTCAAGATGTTGATTGGACCCAACAAACCACAATTGAGCGACATATTAAGAAATAATACCGTACAATGTTCAGGTGGGCGGTCGCCTAGGTGAATAGGCGACGCCTAGGCAACCGCCCTTGCTGGTGGTCGCATAGGCGACCACCCGCACACCTTGTGTGCGGGTTGTGCTGTCGCCTAGGCGACCAGGCGATAACCTAGGCAACATGTGTTGTGCACAACACATAGCCCTTCTTCTTCCCTCCTTTCACCGGAGCAACGACGCCGAAGGTGGAGGTGGTGCTAGGAGGAGAGAGGGTAGCCGTCAACTTTTGTTTTGGGGTTAGGGTTTGAGGAGATGAGTTATATATAGGGGGGTGTTTGGTGAGATGAAATCTTGACCATCCATTTTTTATATTTAAAATGCTCATTCATCTCTTCCAATCATATAAATACCTTGTGAGTTAGTGATTTAAGTATTTTTTTAGGCCAAACATATAATCTTTGTTTCTATAATTTTTGGGTATTTTTCCTGATTTTTCCTGATGTTTTTATAATTAAAACAAAAATAATAATATGGAGCTGGGCGACCACACAACGCCTAGGCGTTTGGGCAGGCCCAGTCACCTAGCGTCGCTTAGGCGTTCCCTAAACATTGACAATGTAAAACAATTAATAAAAAATGGGCTAATTTTTTATTATAGACGTGGAATTTCTTTCAACATTGTTACTACACCTGAATTTAAGGAAGTCATCGCCGTTACCTCCAAACACGGTCTTAGCCTAAAACCTATCACTTATCACGAAGTTAGTGATACATGCCTATGAACAAAAATTGAATATACTAGGGGTTTTCTAAACTCATATAGGCAAGATAAGAAGTTATATGGATGCACAATAATGACGGATGCATGGACCAATAGGTCCGATAGGAGTTAATCAACTTTTTAGTGAATTGTCAAATAGGAACCATGCTTTTACGATCAATTGTTGCTTCTGGTCACTCATACAGAGTTGACTTCTTGTTAAAATTAATGGACAATTGAAGTGGGTGAGGAGTACGTGGTTCAAGTTGTCACTAACAACATTGCCGCGTACGTAGCCGTTGGGAAGATGTTGATCCGAAAAAAGAGCATCTTTTTTCGATTCCTTGTGTCGCACACTACATGGACTTCATCTTGGAGGACATCGACAAGTTATTTTTGAAAACCATTGCCTTGGACCGATGGATCGTGAGACATTTTAATGACCACACTGTATTACTCCCGCGGTTGCGAAACTCCATCGGGGGCAACTTGTTAAGGCCGGCGGTTACCCGATTTGCTATGACTTTCTTGACATTGTAGATGCTATATTACAAGAAGGACGCACTCAGATCCTTTGTTGTATCCCCCTTGTACAACAACTCTAATGCTAGCTGGATGAGGAACAAGGCGTTGAAGGAAACCTCCACCCAAGTGATCGAAGTCATTCTTCAACAACGCTTCTGGGCCAATGTGGTGTAGGCGCTCGAAGCTTCACAACCAATGGTCAACGTTCTAAGGTTGGTGGACGGCGACAACAAACCAACAATGAGTTATCTCTACGATGCAATGGAGAAAGCTAAAGAAACCATCATCCGAAGCTTTGGTGGTAACCCAAGGCCATATCAAAAGATCATCAATTGCATCGACAACAGATGGGGTGAAGGAAGAATGATGAGCTCGCCCCTACACTCTGCCGGATTTCTACTTCACTCGGGGACCTTCTCAATTCCGGTAGACGAACGAACCACAAGCATTAACGAGCACATGTCGGGCGTTTTAGAGATCAATTACCGTCTCGTTCGGTCCTGTGAAGGTCGAGACAGGTGTCCACCTTTGCTGGATCATTACACGTCTCAACTTGGAATATTCAGGAGGGACATTGTAATGAGACCACACCGAAAGAAGACCGATTGATTGGTGGCGTGTACGGGGTGGACATGGACGGAAACGTTGCAGAGATTGACAATGAAGGTTCTGGGCCTGGCGTGTTCGACTTCCAATTGCGAGCGCAACTGGAGTTTGTTCGAGCAATTGCACAGTAAGAAAAGAAACAGTTTGGCGACGAAGAACTGGAATGATTTGGTTTTTGTGAACTACAATCAGAAGTTGCGGTAAAGATTCAAAAGAAAAATAAAACGTCCCAGTTTCTTAGATCCTATTAGAGTGGACTACGACCTCTTAGAGGATCATCATTGGTTAGTAGAAACTGAGGATCCGGTCTTCGTTGGGGAGGATGTAACGTGTGTTGAGGTAGAGGAAGCTGCCTTAGGACCTTCATCTTCACGAAGATGACCTCGTCGATCCACGACTTTAAGTGACTCGACGCCTTCAACTATACCTTACTTAAATGAAGGATTAGATGAAGACATCAACATAACTTATTATACTTATGGAGATCCCGGTGCATGGAGTTCTCAAGCACATCAGGATGTCAATGAAGACTTCATTCCAATCGAAGATGAAAAAACTTAGGGGTTGTCAAATTCGTGTTTCGGGTCGTGTTCGTTTCGACACGACTTGACACGAATTCTTTTTCAGTCAACCCGAACACGAACACGAAATTTTTAAAAAAAATCAACCCGAACACGAACACGAAATTATACACCTAAACACGAACACGAAATTAGTAACCCAAACACGACCCCAAATGACACGAATTTCTTTTCGTGTTTGTCTAATTCGTGTTTCGGATCGTGTTCGTGTCAACACGGATTGACACGAATTCTTTGTTTGTGTCAACTCACAACCTAAAAACAAAATAAACTTCATATTTCATCATCACAAACTCTTTTAAAATATAGACTAATACAATGAGAAATCCTAACATCCATAAACATTCAACATCAATATAAAATTTATCCAAAAGACAACAACTTCATCACAAACAATCAAACTTCCATAGACAATCATAATTCATAAACCTCCTTGACCAAAAAGATAAAGACTTCCATAAACATCATGAGTTAACATTGAACTTCCTTGCAATCATGTCTCCAGACTCTCCACATTCCTTGTTATCAAGTTGTGGGATGATGAGTAGAGTTATCAAAAAATATAGTAATAAATCTATTTTATGTTAAATGAAAGGATTTGAATATCAACAAACCTGCATGAGAATTCATTACTTATTCCAATGAGTTATCAACATTAACAATTTCTTCGTCACTCGTTTGAAGGAGTACTTGTTCCACATTACAGTCCACTAGGTCATTTTCATCGACATTCATATTAGAAATGGAAGGGCCATTGCAATTTAAATCTCAGTAAATATCCCATTAATTAAATACATGACATGAGTTCTCCAACTGCCAAGAAATCCAACAACAAAACTAGATTTGAATCAATTAAATCAAACAATGAATAAACCTCCATGAGAAAAGTATTAGGTAGGAAGAACATAAAAGGGTGCTTCCGGGCATATTATTATTAGAGCTCAATAGCTTAGATTATCATTTACCTAAAAGCTTTACTTTGATCTCCAAACATGTGCTTCTGCAACACATTTGACGCAAATAAGGTCAAAATAAATTTGACAGTGGGAATGAAATAGAAAATCCAAATCACCAATCAGAAAACGTTAGAAACCCATCAAAAACCCAACTTCAAGCTCAAAATACCACATAAGATCCACATACCCATTAACTCAAACCACCAAGGCACCAACTAGACCACAAATACCCATAAAATGACATCTTTGTCCTGGAAAAAGAACAAAATTTCACCTACAAAATTTCAAACCTCATCATAAAGATTAAATGCACTATCAAAATAGCCAAATAGAAATCTATAACAAATCCCTTCGTCATACTTTATCCACATAACCAATCAAGCACCGAATCAAACACCAAATCGAAAACCAAATCAAGCACCGAATCAAGCACCAAATCAAACACCAAAAGTTTGGGTAAAGTTTGGAAGAGAATAGTGAAACCCACCCAACAGAGGCCGGAGAGATGGGTGTTGGGTTGTCGATGCGGAGGAGGAGATGGCGCAGCGGCTAGAAGGAGGAGATGTGTGTCGGTGTTAGAGAGGGAGACGGTGCCGTCGGAGTTGGAGGGGGAGATGTTGGTGTCGAAGGAGGAGATGTCGCTGTTGGAGGGGGAGATCCGGAGATGTTGGTGTCGGAGGAGGAGACGTCGGTGTCGGAGGGGGAGATCCGGAGATGTTGGTCTTGAGAAGGAGGAGATGTGTGTCGGCCTTGAGAAGATAGATGGGGTTTGTTAGGTTTTTTTTTTAAAACGTATATATATGGTTGTGTATTCCGTGTAATTCGTGTCGACCCGAATTACACGAAACCCGAATTAGTTAAACCCGAACACGACCTGAAATACGATTTGGGTAGTTCGTGTCGACACGAATTACACGAAACCCGAAATATATCAACCCGAACACGAAAGTTTCGGGTCGGGTTCAGGTTTGAATTTCGTGTCATGACCCGATTTGACAGCCCTAAAAAAACTGAAGAGGAAGAAGTCTACGTTAACGATCCAAATGACTCCGATGACGACACTGAAGTTGTAGATTTTAGAACAATGTGTCCATTGGAATGAGTAGGGCACTTGTATTGTAATTTTTGTATCTTCTGTATTGTATTACTAACTCTACAATTAGTAAAATAAAATGCCTGAGGGGTTTGGGTGAGTAGAGTGGGTACCTAGTGAGACTATGGTCGGTGATCTGTGTCTTTTTGAAGTCCAAACATGTAAGCCCAAACTAATGATTTACTGACTCACTTGGATTTGGCTCATCTTCATAAAACTTTATGTTCTTACCTATGTATACATTACTGTCATCTCTGGTCAATATGGGCCGGTGTGTTGGATAGAATTGTTTTGTTTGTATGTTTAGTTCTCTTTAAGGGGAGCTTGTTACAAAGTTAATTTAGGCTAGTGATTCAGTCTTTTGGCCGGAAAAAAGTAACAATATGGTATTGTCTGTTCATTTAAGATCTGGCATTGCCGTACTTATAATTCAGCAGTTTTTTTTCATTACATGTTTACATTTTTTTTATTAAGTTGCACTAAAAACATTATTACATGTAAGTTTGTGCTTGTGGAATATGGGAAATTTAGATTCTTGTTTGAGTTTAGGAAAGGCGAAAGATGAACTAAAGCTTGGAGTTCAGGAAGCTGAAGTGTCATTTCTTTGAAGTCTTGCAGGTCTGTGTCTGTGATGGAGCAGTTTCAAGTACGGAAAATTATGTTGGCTTTAAAGGAAGGTGCTGGTTTGAAGGGTTTTTCTTGGCTCAAGAATGTGGGTAGAAAGCTGGTTGATGCCTGTAACATTGGGTACGGATCTGAATTTCTCATCACACCAGAAACATCCTTTCTTGTAGAGACATATGGGGATGACAAGAAGAAAGGAAATCGAACTAAAGCTGTCCTCAATCATAAGGCTAGTTTGCTCTGAATTTTTCTATTTGAAGTTTTCATAGATATGAATGTTTTACATTTCAGTCTAGTACTCAGTGATTGAACAACCTTTTTTAATGTAGTATAACTAGTACTTTTGCAGTATATGAATTCAATTCAATTTATATGTGACACATCAAAATTCATTTTAAGCATGACACTTGTCACAGAACGGAAAGCATGCCTGAACCTGTGAAGAAATGGTAGTAGATACCTCGACATACCTGTGGTTTCTTGAGATTGCTAAATGTTTCCTCTTTTTCATGTGAAACTTCATTGTTAAGTTGGTCATATTTTACTCTGTTAGAAGTACTATTGGAAAGCAATGCTAGTTGTGAACTTGTAGTTATCATTTCATTACAGTAAATATCTGCAGCTTCTTAGTGTGTGGTGACCACTTTTTTTAACCTGGTTGTGATATATACGCTGAGTGTTTCTTTTGTAGATCCACTTTCCTTTCATATTGTTCATATTTATTTGTACTTCTTGTGCAGCTTCCTCAGCACAATTTGACAGTTGAAGCTGCTTGGCCTGGGCTTTTTGTTGATAAAAATGGTTGCTATTGGGATGTCCCATCATCTGTGGCGTTGGACCTTGCTTCCAATCACACAGATTCTGGATCCAGTTATCATTTATGTTTGCAGCAAAACACCGGTGAAATAGAAAATCATTTTAGTGATGAAACCAATAATGCACCTTCATCTCTGCAGCCTGGGTTGTGTGCTAAGGCTGGATTTGCATCTAGGAAGACCATTTCGTTTTGGAGAAAGAAAGAGGGCAAAGTTAAGATGGTTCAACCATATGACTTGTTCCTCTCGGAACCTAATATTTCAGCCACGGGAATAATTGGTAAGCTATCTCTCAGGAAGTTCGTCAACCTATGTCCCAAGTCTAATAAATAGAGGTGGAAGTTGATATTAGATTGCCATAAATTTCATTCTCGCTTAAAACCAAGTCTGTATAGTTTCTTTTCTGGTTGTACAAAGCGACGCTACATATATTTTACTGCAATTGCATATATATGATTAAGGTAAAATTATGATATTTTCTTATAAATAAATTGTGACTCATTTATACCCTACTCTGTGGTTAAAATGCTGAAATCATAGCTTAGCGATCAATATTGTTGTACCTTACGTTTGTGTTCTCAACTACTTCAAATGTTACTATTGGTTCTCAGTTGAGTCTGCTCCTTCATTGTTGAAGTGTTAAAACTGTACCAAACTGGAAGTAGAATTCAGTAATTATTTGTAGATCAATCTATTCTATTTCAATAGGTTTACATCCCAAGTCTACATGATGTTTCAGGTTCAGTTGTCAGTGCTTCATTTGGTGACAATTCAATGAAGTCGTCTGCAGGAGATGGACTACAAGCTTTCAGACCTATCAGTCTGAGAGCCCAAGGAAGCAATGCATCTCTTATGGCCGATTTCTTTGCAACCATATCATTCACTGCACAGCATGGGAATTTCCAAAGATTGTTATTTGATCTTTCTAGGTTTAATGCTCGTTTAGAATTCCCATCTGCTGCTGCATTTCTCAAAGGTGCCAGCAGAGTGGCCCCTGATTTGTACAATTCCCGCAAGCCTGATTTGGAGTCTGTGGGAGCTCTTTGTCCAAGAGTAACTCTTGCACTTCAGCAGCAGGTTATTAACTCATTATATTCTTATGGAACTTCGTTTGTTTACATCACTTGCATTGTTTGTTCGGGTTTGATGGTCTTAGAGTTTCTAAATTATCTATCCTGTTGGATAGATTGCTGGACCTTTCACCTTCCGAGTCGAATCCAAGCTTGCACTAGATCCCAACCAGCAAGGCCAGTTTGCTCGGGTGGATGACTCGATCTTTGCAATCGAATATGCTATGCAGGTTCTTGGATCAGCAAGGGCCACAGCCTGGTATTCGACTAGAAATCAAGAAGCGATGATAGAGCTGCGTTTCTTCGAGAGCTAGAGCAGGCCAGGCATGTTTCATTAAAGGCTACGACACTTGTTTCTTTCCCAACTCGGGATCTACCTAACCAGACCATTCGTAATTTTCATTTGTGAACTTAGGCTTTTGAAGTTTTGTGATATTAATTTTGTATATAGTTATCAAGTGAAAGCTTGTATATAGCCTACCCCAACTAGTTTGGGATTAAAGGTTTTGTTGTTGTTGTAACAAGTGAAAGCTTGCTTATTAATGATTTATGGTTTGATTGAAGAGGGCAATTATATTTGTTAGATCAGATGCTCAGTTGGAAGTTTTGGGCATTGGGGTTGATGTTCGATGGATCATCAAGCTTGCCTAATAACTGACTATAGGATATGGTAGATGATTGGGAGGATCCTATCAATTTGAAACCTAGTCAAAAGGTGATGGCTCTCACTTGATAGATAAGAGTATACATCTAGTTTGGCCTTGCAATTATATAGTTGATTCTCCTCTAGAGGGGTTGGAATTCTCAAATTCCCCGCACCGGGGTCTTCTGGCCGCCTGGCCAGGTTTGGACCTTATACTTAGAGAGTGTTTTGCTTGCGTACGCCTTTAAAGTCTACGAATTGGAGTTTTACCCTGTGTTTTCTAAATTGGCTTGGGTTTCTTCAGAAATTACTTTCGTGCCTTCTTTGAGTTAGAGCATGGTTTGCGGTGGGTTTTTCCCCAGTGCCCGGGCAACCTCTCCCTATTAGTGGAAGGGCGGGAGTAGGGCGCGCGCTTGGGTGTGAAATCGGGCGGTGGGCGACCCAACTTCACACTCGGGCGTCTGATGGGTGGAGGGCACGTGCCCCTCCCCCAATGGTTGATTTTTTTTTTAATTTTTTTGTTATTTGATAAAAATATTAAAATATTTATTTTAAAATCATTTTAAATTTTTTAATTTTTTTCTGAAAAAATGTTTTTTTATTTGTTTCGATTTTGTTATATTTTATCCAATATTGATCTCCAAAACACGTGAAAGGGAGAAAATGTAGGGTGTTTGGGGGGTTTCAGGGCACGGTTAAGAGAAATTTGGTGGTGAGGATGTGAGATGGGGTGAGCTGACGTGTCAGAAAGAGAAAGTAGGGCGCCAGGGTAGCCCGATCATGATTATTTATGCTCTTATACACGTGTTGTTTGGTGGGTCTACCATCTCTCTAATTCTGTTAGGATTTATACTATTTTTAATAAGAAAAAAATGTACATTAACCCTGACATTTATTACCTTTTAAAAATTAACTATTTTTTAGAAATTTGGTTTTTTGGTTTTTTTATGCATTTGATATGTGGTGGAGTGTAGGGGTGCACACGAGTTGGGTTGGGCCGGCTTTGGGCCAGAACCTGACCCTACCCGAAAAATTCAGCTTTGGGAAAAATTGACCCGAATCGATTAGGGTTCAACCCAACCCGACTCGAAATTTTCGAGTTGAGTTGGGTTGGATCAGGTTGGACCCGAATTTATGTCCAATAAATAACCAATTTAAAACATAAATTAACTGTTACGATTAAGCTTAAAGCGCAAGTGCACGACCGCGATGAAGCGGTGGCAAATACGGGTCGACTCCACTGACAGGTGTGTCAACTCTGGTTCTTCATAAATCAAGATGAAATTCAGGAAGAAAAACACTAGGAGGTGGAGTGTGTGTACACATGTAATAAAGTGGTGAATGATGCATTCAATAAAGCACAAGTTAGGTTGTATTTTCATGTATAAGAAATACATAGTGATTGTGGCAGAACCTATCATTCCAATCACTAACCTAGTTGATTAACATGAGCATAAACAAGTTGGTTATTAAGAACGTAAACAAGCATGAGAAGTACATAATGATTATGGCAAAACTCATCAAGTTAAGTATCATCTTGTTAACAAACAAGCATACACTCACATTCATCACATATTGCATAAGATAACGTTCATTCTTATTCTTCATTACATGTATAAACATCGTCTTCATCCCTAAAGAGGGATGAAACTACTCACTACACATTAAGCTACAAACCATATTAAGAAAGAAAGACATTTATAGCTAATTATAGCTAAACGTGCAAACATTAAAAAAGACAACATTAAAATAAAACTAGGAATAATTATTTTATTTACACGGCTCACATTACAAGTAAAATTCTTCACCACTTGAGTTTTGCTCCAAGGCTTTACTCTAAGTAGAGAGAATGACCACCAAACAATGAGTGTATTGTAGGATTTCGTGCTCCTATGTATGTATATATTTAAAAAAATTATAGATGCATACAAGATCGATAAGTCTTTTAGGCTTCGTCCTTGAAGCGGAGCTTCTTTCTCCATTTCTATAGCGTTGATGGTGTGGAGGTCAATAAGGGAATAAGAGTTGTCACGATAGTGCCAGAGAAATAACGATAAGAAACCAATATTTAACGAGTGTAGGCGTTAGCCGAAGCACTCACTCGATTCGGGCTGGGATGGCGAGCGATCCCAGTCCGCGGTAGAGAACAAGACAGCAAGCGAGACATATTTTCGACTATTTCATGTACATTATTTTATATTTATTCTAATATCATGTAATCTACATGTAATATATTATACTAAATAGAAGGAGATTATGCTCAATGATTCTCTAACACCTTTATGAAGATCCAGAGTTGCGTTACTCGGTGAATCGTCCGTCGATTCACATCTAAGTGTTCACCAACTCAAAACAAGGTTAGAGAGAAATGAGCTAGCAAATCAATCTCTAAATCAGAGTTAAAATCTAGGTAATAACCCCTCTAAAGTTCCCTGAGAGCTTAATCTCCAAATGCTTAATTAACTAAGAGATTTTCGGATGGATTAGTTGAGAGGTCAGGGAGAGAGAATATTTTTCCATTAATTAAAACAAGTAGGGAGAGAAGACCTACTTATAGACTCTCCCAACACCCACATCATGGGTAATCCACTTACCCATGATCTCTTGCTTCTCTCCCTAAAACCAATCACAAATTGACACATAATCATGCTCATCCACGTTTGACCATAATTGGAATAAATCCAACTCATGATCAACATCAATGCCTTAATTAATTCTGGCAAAATCGTGCTCACCGGTCGACCAAAACTTGCCTACCGGTCAACCGATTGGCTATTAATTGCGGTTTCGGTTGGACCATGAAACAGTGCAGTCGACCCATCACACGCTACCAAAGCTACTGTGATTTTTTCGGTCGACCGTTTCTACACTAGAAAGCCACTGGAAGTTTTTGGTTGGACTGCACTTGAAGTAGGTTGATAGATTATTACCAGGAGAGGTTCCCATAAATTATCAGTTGAACCACGACTTTACCGAGTCGACTGATCATTACCAAGAAGAGTTTGCGGAACCTCCTGGAAGTTTTCGGTCGACCAAACACATCCATCCGGACGACCGTTAACATACGCAACAACTACTGTGAATTTTCGGTCGACCGGTCTCCGAAAACGTTCGACCGTTTTACCCAATTTTTGCCTTTATCAAATTTTGGATTTATATCCAACAAAATTCGATTTTCAGGGTCTTAGCAAATTCACATATCATGTAATACACTATCATATGTAGTGTCAAAATATTACACCCGATAATACATACATCTCATATGAATTTATTTATGATTCTAACTATGTCATTTTTCCCGACATGTTGATTTTATAGATTCACCACATGTATACTATTTCACATGAAACCCGATACATCATATGAACATAAAATGAAGCTTCTTATTTTTCCAGTTTTGTGGTGTGACCTATGAGGATCTAAAATATATTGACAATGATATTAAATACTTAATATCACAAACTATAAGCGATATCTAACTACACATTACAGTTACCCAATTAACAAAGATGTCTTGTTCACTCGAACTAAACACGATCCATTTAGTGATGTAAGAACATCACTTGTGTCTATCCATTGCCTCATGATATTAAGAATATTACAAAGTAGAAATGTGTCACTATTGTATTATATATTCATTTCTTGATCTCTTAAGCTAATTATAAATATGTAACTTAACACAAGTCACATTGTGCACTATAATTTCACTTTATCAATGAGCCATTAATATCATTACTCAAGTAAAGAAGGACAATGATAATCTTTTGACAAACTATCTTTTCCAACACAAGTCATGCTCAACCAACTATTGCCTTTATCACCATGCTCATTGATAGCTTTGACAATAATCAAATTAAACACTTATGTAAAAAGACATAAGTCTCGCATCTTTGGATTCAAGACACAATGAACCATTAATGACACATAGCACAATTCCTTATGTTTCACTTGTTAGGTCTATTCAATATATAAAAGTACTAATTTTTCTCTTTTATAAACTTGTGTCGTTAAATATTTGTAGAGTTACAATACTCTTTAACTAACACGACAATCTTATCTCGGTAATTAATGTTCCATGTAAATTACCATGATTGTGAATAACTTTTGATTTATGTAAACCATTATCTTTTAGAGCTCTACGGTTAAGGACAAAGAGCAAATTCCTTAACACTTCCAAAAGACGAATACATTAATCAAGGAACAAAATGTTTGCACATTCAATTCATAATAATTGACATATAAAAGAATACTTTTTGAACACAATCCCTTCAATCTCCCACTTGTTATCAAAGTCTTCTTTCACATACATTCTCAATGTATAAAACAATAATAAGTAGGGTAACCCTCTAAACTCACTCATCAAGCTACTCCACATGGCTCTTCAGACCCATGGACTCAAAATGCATGTCGCATTTGGCTTGAGATAAAGGTTTGGTGATAGGATCAGCTGAGTTGTTGTTCGTGTCCACCAATAATAAATTATTTTGGCCTTTGTCGATGAAGTCACGTGTGACAAAATACTTGTGATCCATGTATTTTCACTTTGTGATGAGATTTAGGATCATTGATTTGCAAGATAGATGCACTATTGTCGCAAAATAGCTCTATGGGTCCCTCGCTCGAGGAAACTACTCCAAGTTCTTCAAGGAACTTCTTAATCCACATTCCTTCCTTGCTCACTTCACCGACAACCATTACTTCGGAAGTGATTAGTAGCATATCATACATTGCATTCATGCTATATTTCATTTATTTCACCCCATATTTGTGTTACTCAAATGTTTGTTTGATGTGTTTCAGGATTTAGGCAATAATGAACAGAAATGAAGTGAAAATGACCTCCACAAGAAAAATGAAATGATTTGGAAGGTTCTGGACCTGTTTGTAATGCCCAAGGCTTGGATTGTAACTTAGGAAGGACCCCAGTGGAAACCCGGAGGAACTTAATTGTATAGAAAAATATGTTGGTTTCAAAAGTGCAAAATCTCCTGAACCTGAGAGTAATTCGACAATTAAAACCAAATGGGCTCGAACCAACAGCTCCGGGCGCATACAACGTGTTTATTATGTTAACCAAAGTTGTGGTTAATATTTGGAGACGATCGGAGAATCCGCCACTGGAGGATCCGGTTAAGAGTTTGGCTCTCAAAGTTTTGTCGCGGGTCGGGTTGTCGGGTCAGAGCATTCCATGACCTCCAGATCTGATTTACAGATGTCCGATTATGCCCAGATCCATCCAAATTCTCTAATCTTCTATAAATAGACTTGTAATGACTCCTCCCCTTCTTCTTCCTCCATCTCCTCCTTAGGTTAGTTACCTTTCTTTTTTAGTGAGTAAGTTTTATTTCTGGTTTAGTAGTGTAGAGGAGGAGAATAGAAGCAAACTTTGTAAGCTTTCGTTTTAATATAGTTTAGTCTTGTTCTTTATTTTGATGTCTTTCCTTTGATGTCATTTCCTTTGTGCTTGTTTTCCTTCATTAGTTTTCTGAATTTTGCATTACGGTGTTGGGTTGTTTTTATGTTTTCTTTAGTTTAGATATGAGTAGAGAGTAGTCCAACTCCATTGGGGCGGAGAAGAAGGAGTTGTGATTATGTGATGTATTAGTGTGTATCTTAATCCTACCTTTGAACGTCACATGAGTGTCTTAACCATCTAATGTGATTTTACATCTTATCTTTGATGTGCTAATGCTCTTGAGTGAAGCTTAGCACATGCTTAGATTAGTGGGCCTATTTTATGGGAAATGATGAGGTGAGGATAAAGATGGAGTGGAAGAAGGACACATGACATGTGCATGCATGTGCTCATATTGGCCTCATCCTAATTATTAACTTGTATGTTTTAATGATTGTGTCAAATCTTATTTCAAGGGGAAACAAAGTTGGATGTGGTCATTTTACATGTGTTCACATTAGCCTTATTTCAATTATTGTCGTGTATGCTTTAATGATAATGTTTTATCTTATTTCATGTGGATGCAAAGTTGAATTTGGTTTATGGATTTGATGTATGACATGCTGTGATGAGGACAATTGAACACACACTACACATACTTTTACTTCCACTTTCTTTCTCTACCCCCTAATAGGTTTAGTTTTATTATTTGTTTTCCGATTTCATTCACATTGTAGTGTAATTTTGACCTTAATCTTCTCTTATTTCTGTTGGTTTTTTTGCTAAATAATCGTTAATACGTTTTGAGATGTTATCTTGGGTGCACTTGGGAAACATCTTTATTGGATCTTTGCATCCCTATAGTTTTATGTTGGCCATATGCATGTGTAAACACCAATATTTTCTTGTATGCACTTGCTTCAAATTTCCATCCCAATCAAACTGACACCGTTTCACCCCCCGTAAATTTCCACATTAACCACGTTAGATTAACCATCTTTTAACACTAATTCCGTAATTAGTTCAACCATCTCTTAGCACTAAGGTGATACAGTGATTTACACCCAAAATCCTGATATCCTACCCAACCATTCACTACACTCATCCACCCCAAAAACCCAACCAAATCCACCTCTCCATCAGCCTCTACCCTACATCTCCGGTGACCCCTACATTTCTTCTGCCGAGTAGTTTGCTCTGACCACCCTTGCAACCCCAACGCATCCTGCTCCCCCAACGTCGAAGTTCGGATGTCGTCCTCCAATGACCGCTCGTCGATTCCTATGTCTGACGTTCCCACCTGCAAATGTGGACATCCCGCCAAGATCCAAGCATCAAACAAGGTCATCTCATTCGGTCGTCGATTTTGGGTGTGCCCTAGGGATTTCAAAGTATGCCTTCCATTTATCCCCTAATTTGTAGTTTAAGATGAATGTTGCCCCCCAGATGTTCGATGATTTGTTTGTTTGGAGACTTGAAAATGTTTTATTTTGTTTTGGCCACCAGTGTGTGGATAGGCAAAGTTGTAGGTAAATTCAAGATTTTTTTTTTGATATTATCTATCACATTTGAGTTTTCCAGCTAGGTGAAAGGAAGTTTCCTCCAATTACATGGACCACTATGCCAAAAAAAACCAAAATTCTTGGGTAGTTTGTACGTTGTAAGACTAAATAAAGGATTAGGGTGATTGAAAAAGAAGTCTGCTTTAGCTAAATAAAATGTTGTAGCTATTGGGCAACCTCTCAACGTTTTTTCCTAAAGGTAATTTCAGTAATTAATTGTGATGTTTTTGGCTTTTGTCATGAATAACCACTTAAGTGCAGAAAAACTCGAAAGGTCTTCAAATTGTGATGTTTTTGGCTTTTGGTCGGCTTTATAGATAAGTTTATTATGATTATTGAGGGTACTTTATATTTTTGTATGTATCTGTATGAAGACATTTGTTTGCGTTGTGTTTGGTAGGTTTATATATGTGCATGCTAATTGATTGTGATAGATATGTGTTTGAATAAGAAAGCACTGCGCAAGATTAAGATAGTATTGAATTTGATTTTTATCAATAATTGTTTATTATTTTTGTAGAGTTCAGATTCGTGCGACTTTTTAAGTGGTTCGACGACGACATGAAGAAACCGGTGATGGAAAAGTTTAGTTTCATTAATGATAAGATTGAGTATTGCTTGGACGAGCTTCTGAATCTCAATGTTCGGGTAGGGGAGATGCATTTGCTGCTTCGTGAAGTGAAGAAAAATGTCGACGAGTTGAACGTGATTGTGAAGAAGGCCGACATGTTTCTCTTGGTGTTTGGTGTTATAGTCATTGCTCTGTTTGTGAAGTTGGTCGTTTAGAATGAATGTCGACGTGTGTCTCAATGTTGGAGTGTGTGTTAAGAGGTTGATTTTAGGTGTTCAATGTTTTGGTTTAGCTGAACTAAATGTGATAGTCGTGGTTATGTGACAATTTGGTATGTATGTGTATGAAGTACTCATTGTCTCTTCTTTGTTTAATCAATGAAAATTTGGTTTGTATGTCCCAATTTTGAGTATTGCCGTGTTTATTCTAATAAAGTTCCTTCTTCTAGATGTCTGTCATGAAATCAATATTCTAATAATGTAGTAAATCTTAAACATGATTTGCAAATGCTAAAAGACACCATATACACTATAAGAGAATCGTTTCCAATCATTAATGCAACTACACTAAACTTTTGTCCATTGATTCTGAATCCAATTTTAAAAGAACCATAAATTGCACAGCTGGGACATGTTCTCTGAAAATCTTTTCATGCTTCAGCATTGAACTTCTAAAATTCTCAGCAATGTGAGTTCCCAATTTTACCATTGCACAATTATTTTTAATTGAAGGGAAGAAGTTCACTGCATAATGTGGCCACATTCCCATGCCTGTAAATATTGATTTATAAAAATTATAGATTGTGACAATTTTATAAAAGTAAATTTATATTCTGTCACAATGAAAAATGCTGAAAGCTTGCCTAATGCTATCCATTTAATGAAATTTTATGGAACGGAATCTTAGTGCTATGCATCGAATAAAATATATATGGAATGGAACTGATTCATATGGTAGAGCTTTGGATTCATATTCTTCTGAATCTGAAGCTGCTAAGTCAATATAGTAGAAAAACAAATACAGTCAACTCTAAATTGGCAGTAGTTAGAGATTCTGAATCTACCTCCAAACATCCAAGCATCCACCACTAACTTCTGAATCTACCTCCAAACATTAGAATACCATAACAAGATTCTAAAATGTGAGATCCCACCAACAGAATTCACATAAATCTAAGAAGGCACCACATCAGTAAGAATAGCTAAACATGCGAACAAGACAACAAACCCACACCATGCATAATATTCAGAAGTCATGCATAATATTTTTAGATTTATAGCTAAACATGCGAACAAGACAACAAACCCACACCATCAAACGAAATCCAATGTTGAACAAGACAGTCAATGCTGCATCACAACTTAATTAAAATCTAGAGTTATTCTTCTATCAAAGGACACATCCACCAGCTGGTGATGGAGTTGCTGTACTACAAGTTGTTCGTGTTTCAGAAGTTTCTGCATTACTTGTTGAACTTCCCCCAGTCCTCCTATCACCACCTCTCCTTGTGTTACTTTGAGCCCCACTGTTTTTTAGTGTTTAAAACAACAAAAATGTTAGTCAAACAACAAAAATGTTAGTGTATAAAATGAAATGATTGATCAAGTAAAATATCTAAATATTTGCAACTTCACCTATTTGGGTAGGAGTGTTGATCCATAATTGGCTCCTTGCATTTCCTAGTCTGGTGTCCTAAAATCCCACAATTCTTGCATTTGTGTCTTCTTTGTGTGTTTGTCAACTTGTCATATGCTTTCTTCCTCTTCAAGGCCGGTCTTCCAGCTTTCCTCCTGGTTTTCGGTGGCAGTACAAGTCCCAAGTTCTTTGCCTCAATTTGCTTTGTCTGGCATCAGACTAACGTTCATAGCGTAAGCGCATCTCTACTTCTCGACAGTGTACCAATCGCTAACGTAATTCTCCCACACCACACCCCTAATTGTTGAAAGCAAGGCACAAACATGCTTGCAAGGCAAACCCATGATTTGCCACATTCCACATGAACAAGTCTTCTGGTCGAGGTCTACAATACATCTTCCCTTGTCGAACGTAACTTCCGCGAGGGCGTAACTTGACCTTACGACGTAGTAGCTCCCCAACTCCCTTGTATGATTATGCAACCACTTCTTTGCTAATGGTACCAAATTTCCGGTCCACGTCTTTACCTTGCATTGTCGAGTGTAAATGGTCTTCATGTACTTCTGCCTCAATGTGTCCACCATACTAACAATAGGGAAGTGTCTTGCTTCATTGATGTATGCATTGTAGGATTCACTGCAATTATTCGTAATGAAAGGACACTTCGCATGCGTACCAAGTTGACTTCTGGACCACACTTTGTCCTTGTACTCCACCTTCAAAATCCAGTCATATGCCGACTTATTCGCAACCGATATTTCTGACATTAATGATTGGAAGTCTTCCTCTTTGTACGATTGAGCGGCACGCCAAAGCAAGGTTTGTAAATAAGCTTCATGGAATTTTTGTTGGCCTTTTGACCTTAATCTATGTTTTGATGATTTAATCAACCTATTCTTAATTATAATCAATGTAGAGTAGCACATATCGCATAGCATATAAATTGCATTGTGCTAACTTCTACAGGTGATCAAGACTCAAGAAAGAGGGAAATGAAGTCAAGACATGTAATTTAAGCTATATTGAAGACATGTAATCTTGATTTCTTTTGAGTCTTAGGAACATTGTGTAGTTGAGCATACTTGAGCTAGAATCAACTCAAACACACACTAGATTCCCTATAGAAGTCACACACAAAATTTCACAACATTTGGACTTCAAAAGATCACCCAAACTAGAACCGGAAAACACTTAAACCAAACTTGAACTGCCAGGACCAAATCGGTCGACCGGAATGAGTTCATCGTTCGACCGATTGGGTTTGTTTATTCTGTTACAGACTCAAGTGTTAAACCGGTTGATCGTTTAGATCCTTTTGTTCGACCGTCTACACGTGTCACATGACCGTTAGACTTGTCGTATTCTTCAACGGTCGGATTTTCCAAAACTCCAATTTTACCAAACTTCCGATCGACCGAAACTTATCTAGCGGTCAACCGATCAAACAAAACTTTGTCACCCTGAACACTCTGGAAATTTCCAGTCGAACGTCTCTTAGACCTTGGTCAATTGAAACTCAATCTCCTTGAACCCAGAAGTGCTTGGAAATTTCCGGTCGAACCGACCATTTGCTTAGTTCGACCGATCCATCCTTTACCAGACCAAAACCCCCGAATGGTCGACCCAACCAAAACCTTAGTTCGACCGTTCACTTAAGTGAACTTAAGTTATAGCCATATTTGACCAACTGGTTGACCGATATGTCCAATTTAGTCGACCGAAGTTATCCTGGAATGTGACATGCACCTTTCTGTTTTCCGTATCTTACAGAAACACTTACCCATTTAATCCCAAAGGTTATAACTCACTTAGATCTTATAAATAGGTGTTACCTTGACACAATCACACAACTCCTACACTTCTATTTGTCATATACACCTAAGAGAAAACTCCAAGTCCCCCATTCCCCAAATCCTACTCTCCAAGCTAAACTTCCACATCTTAGATCAATTCCATATCATAAGCTAAGTGTGATCACGTTAGAGAGTGAGTGATTCACTTAACCCACTGTTGTAAAGAAGCAAGGACTTCGGTGAAAGCCCTAAATGTCACTCTTGGATTGTGAGAGGAAAAAAATCAAGCAAGCGAGGGTGTGCGCGGTGCTTGTGGTGTAATGGCTTAATCTCGGCCTAGAACGAGGTTGATAGTGAAGACGTGAGCAGTGCTCGAGGGAGACCGAACAAAATTTGCAAGAGAGGAAGTAGGCGGGAGGCCGAACCTCTATAAAAATCCGGTGCCTCCTTTGTGGTTTGCATATTTGCTTTGCTTGTTTGTTTATTTGTTTTAATTCCGTTGTGCATTCTTTGATTGCTTAAATAAGTAGATAATTAGCTTAAAAGTGATTAGAACTAAGTCATACGTACGATCCTACATTTGGTATCAGAGCCTTGTAAGCTAAATTGCATACTTCACCGTATTTTTAGCATGGCTAGCACATCTAATCATTTAGAGGGACTTTGCACTACTAGACCTCCTTTGCTAAATATGTCAAATTATGATTATTGGAAGAATAGAATGAAGATTTTCTTAATATCTAATGACCTCAAATATTGGATGTTTATTCAAAATCCCTACTCACCCCCAAATGAAGATGATTTAGCTTCACTTTCTAGGGCCAAAATGAAAGAAATTGAGATGAACTCAAAAATTATGAACATTCTTTATTGTGGCCTTAATGAGGGTGAATAAAACAGAATTAGGGGTTGTGAAAGTGCTTTTGAAATTTGGCATAGATTACAAATGCATCATGAAGGTGATAGTAAAACCAAAGAAACTAGGATTAGTCTCCTCTTGCATAAATATTAGATTTTTTGCTATGCAAATCGGTAAAAACATAAGCGAAATGAACACTCACTCCACCGATATCACTAACTCTTTTGGTTCTTGGAAGAAAAATCAATTAAGGAGAGATGACACGGAAATTCCTCCGGTCTCTAAGCAATGATTGGGAAGATAAGGTGGTTGTTATTGAAGAAGCTCATGACATTTCCCAACTAAAGATGGAGGAGTTAATTGCAAATCGCATGGCATATGAGCTCCAATTAAGTCATAGAAAGGAGAAGGAAGCCTCAAAGAAAAACCCTACCTTGGACTTGCATTCAATGGTGGAATTCAATGAACCAAGGAGGAGAGTAGAAGATGAGGACATTGAAGTCCTAGCCAAAGACTTCTTCACCTCAAGAATGATAAAGGAGAAATAAGAGATAGAAGAGGTAGAAGAAGTAAAATGAGAGAAAAGAAAAAAGAGGAGAGTGAGAATGAGAGAAAATAGAAGAAGAAGAAGAAGAAGAAAAAAAAAGAAAAATGAGAGAAGAGAGAGAAGGAGAGAAAATGAGAGGAGTAAGAGAAAAGAAAAGAGGATGGAAGCTCACAAGGCTACATGAGACAATTCATCATCTTCATCTTCATCCCATTCAACTGCACCTTAATAAACAAAGGAATTTGCACATATGTGCTACATGGCCATTCAAGATGAAGGAAGTGAGGTATTCTCTAACTCTTGCTCTACTAGATAAAATTCATGCTCAACTAAGTCATATTATAGTGATAGCTCACATTCTAGTCTTAATGAAGAAACTTATACATATGATGAGCTTCAAAATGCATTCCATGACTTAGTTAAACAATATGAGATCATTTGTGAAAATAACAAAAGTGCTAGAAAATTGATGGATGATCTCCAAAGTCAAATGGAAATATGCATGAAAGAGAAAAATGAGGTGCTTGCTAGACTTGAAACTAATGAATCAACTCTTGATAGTTTAAAAGCAACACCTATTGATAGTGAACAACTAGATCTTAAGACATCAAATGTGCAATTAAGAAAAGATCTAGAAAGATTCACTAATGGAACTAAGATGCTTAACATTGTTTTAGGAAGTCAAAGACAATCCTTGCAAAAATGTGGTTTGGGATATAATGATTCATATGTTAAAACCATGTAGATCATACATCTTTCAATGGAAAGCACTTAATTGTAAAGCATATTCTTCAAGTGTGTGGGCTCCTAAAACCAAAATGGTTTGGGTTCCCAAATCTAACATTCAAGAACCCAAAGTGGTTTGGATACCTAAATCTACACTTGTACGTGCTTGAAGAAGAGATCGGTGGTGACCGGGCAAGCTTAAGAGTCGAATTCAAAGCCGATTGCATAACCAAATGGAGATTAGAACCAATTCAAAGCTTCAAAGTTGGGTATAATTTACTATCCTCTTAAATTTTGAATAAATTGCTTCTAGTCTAGGTTTCAATATGCTTAATTGTCATATCATATTCAGTATTCATGGCATATCTTAAATTTTAAAAAAACATTTATTGCTTAAGTGTCATATGTGTAAATGGATAAAACATCACATGCCTATTGTTAATATTTGTTTGATGTTAAAAAAGGGAGAATAGAAATGAACTTTATGGATATATCATATTCACATTGATAGGGGGAGCTTAATGAATATCTTTTACATAGGGTAATGAAGTACAAAATTTAGGGGGAGCAACTTCATTACAAGACATCCTAAATTTCATGTTTAAACTTATGGTTTTTGATGGATGACAAAGGAGGAGAGATATAGATAAATGGGTAACTTGAAATTTGATAATAATTGAACAAAAATTATTTACATCCATAAGGGGAGCAATTTTTTGTATAGTTTACATCTAGAAATTTCAAGTATTAAGATATAGGTTACCATCATCAAAAATGGGAGATTGTTGGCCTTTTGGCCTTACTCTATGTTTTGATGATTTAATCAACCTAATCGTAATTATAATAAATGTAGGGTAGCACACATATTGCATAGCATATATATTGCATTGTGCTAACTTCTACAGGTGATCAAAACTCAAGAAAGAGGGTTATGAAGTCAAGACATGTATTCTTGATTTCTTTTGAGTCTTAAAAACATTGTGTAGTTAAGCATACTTGAGCTAAAATCAACTCAAACACACATCAGGTTCCCTCTAGAAGTCACACACGAAATTTCACAACATTTGATCTTCAATAGATCACCCAAACAAGAACCGCAAAACACTTAGAGCTTATAAATAGGTGTTACCTTGACACAATCACATAACTCTTACACTTCTATTTGTCATATACACCTAAGAGAAAGCTCCAAGTTTCACATTCCCCAAATCCTACTCTCCAAGCTAAACTTCCACATCTTAGATCAATTCCATATCATAAGCTTAGTGTGCTCAAGTTAGAGAGTAAGTGATCCACTCAACTAATTATTGTAAAGAAGCAAGGATTTTGGTGATAGCCCAAAGTGTCACTCTCGGATTGTGAGAGGAAGAAAATCAAGCAAGTGAGGGTGCTCGCGGTGCTTGTGGTGTAAAGGCTTAATCTCGGCCCGGAACGAGGTTGATAGTGAAGACGTGAGCGGAGCTCAAGGGAGATCGAACGGAGTTTGCAAGAGAGGAAATAGGTGGGAGGCCGAACCTCTATAAAAATTTGGTGACTCCTTTGTGGTTTGCATATTTGCTTTGCTTGCTTGTTTATTTATTTTAATTCTGCTATGCATTCTTTGATTGCTTCAACAAGTAATTAACTTAAAAGTGATTAGAACTAAGTCGTACGTACGATCCTACAATTATTTCTTACTTGTACAAGTGCCTTATACAATTTCTATGCTCGCACCCTGGGTAAGTCTTAGCTACTGCCTCTTTAAGCCCCTTACACCGATCAAATATAAACACCAACCCTTCTGGTCGGCCAACCATTTCCATAATATTATTCATGAACCACTGCCAAGATGCCTCACTCTCAAAATCTGCAATCCCAAATGCTAAAGGCAATATACCATTATGACATCAACAGTAGTCGCAGACAATAGAACTCCACGGTACTTGTGCTTCAGATGACATCCATCTAGACCTATGACTGGTCTGCATCCCTCCAGGAGCCCTTGCCTACAAGCGTTGAAGCATATAAAAAGGTATTGATATTGATGGTTCGAATGAAGTTGGAACCGGATAATACTGTTGGAGTTCCGCTTCTTCAGTTCACCCACCAAACTGGGAACTAACTCATATTGTAGACCAACTGCTCCATGGAGTTTCTGTAATGCCAGTGTCCGACCTCTCCAGACTCTGTGATACGGGAGTTTCAGGTGATATTCTCTCTGCAGTTGGTCAGCAATATTCTTCATTGTCAGTCTCTCATCCTGCCTTAACAATTCAAGTGCTTGATATACAATCCAGTGCTTTGTAGCCATCTTCAAACCAGAATTATTGACGGAGGAGAATGTGTGGGGAGTTCTAAGTGTCTTGATCTGAAACGCGTTCGACACTTGCATCCGTGACGCATGAATTCTCCATGTGCAATTTACTTCTTGGCACTTTGCAGTCACTTGATCTGGTTGGCTCTTAATGATATCAATTGCACTCTCAGACAAGATGCAATGTTGCAAGAAACACAATCTGAAGCATCCCACATCCAGGAAAATTACCCCCACAGACATCACTGGGTTCTTCATGTCAACATGAATTGGTTGTGGTCCATCATCAAAACTGAAATCCAAGTCTTCAAGAAGGTCTTCCTCATCCTCGAAGGTGTCATCAAACTCCAGGAAGAGGACTCTTCTTTCTCATCTCTTTCAAATTCTGACTCTCTACTTGGCGTGTATTCGAGTCCTTCTTCATCAGAATCCCTAGCGGCAGCCATGTCAACATCATCGTTGTCTTCGATTGTGGGATCATCATTTGGCCTCCACGAAAACCACTCCTACAAGTGCTACTACTGAACCTTCTTGGTTGACTGCCCTTTGTTGGAGGCTCGATTGGAGATTGTGGTTGTTGTGGGCCCATGCTGGTGTCTGAACTTCTGCTTCTAATGCCAGAACAATTGGACATTCAGGTTGATCCACAGTTCTGCTGCCAGAACATGAGCTCAAACCGTAAAGTCCTTCAACACCACATTATTCTTCCCTATTGGTATCGTTTTGGGTCAAAGGAGTACCGTCACCTTTAGCTGGCGCCGTGGAGACATGTTCTGCACTTCCAAAAATGTGCAACACCATCTTCTCATTAGTGGACAATAGTGTTGTCTCTAAATCCATATCTGAAGAGATAGTGCGATACTCTTTCATCTTCGGATGAGGAACCATGTAGTCAATTCTCAATACTTGATTGACACCAACGTCGACAAACTTCTCGGTCCACCTCTAAAGATCAATAAATTTAATTCTTCAATAATGATCATCCCCTCTGCCCCTTTGAAACCCACAGCACGCCTACGTCCCTTTCTAAATACCCAATTTCCTCCAATGTGCAATTTAAGTTGAATATTCGTGACTCGAACATTTCTGGTAAGATGAATACATGGTTTCCCAAATGTAATTACAGTAAAAATTAGGTACAACTATGATTATTAGCCCATTTTTATTTTGCACATTTTTTATTTTAGTGGATAAGTTACAAATAATGGTGTGGAAATAGTGAACTTATGATGCCTTCCAAGAAAATAAAAATAATCGACATCTACAAAACAAAAAACTGAACACACGACTAAACAATATCTCCTTTCTATATATCTTTCCAATGCTAAAAGCCTAAAATCAAATGATAATAAAATATTAATGTGAAATCTTCAAGGGTGATGGCGTCATGCTATAAATGGATATAGTTATCACAAGTTGGGTAAATAGTTAATATACATGTTCATATTGACATCAATATCTACTATTCAGGAGATTAACCCAAAACCCCTTATTTTTCGACAAGAATTTAATCAAATCACTACAACTTCAAGTCATTCGAACACCTACCTCAGATGCTGACCAGCAAGTCCACTTCTTGTGTGCATGGTATCGGGTGGGACGACGACGGAGAACTTGGCCGGGTTGATCGGACTAGGGAGCGGGATGCGTTGGGGTTGCAAGGGTGGCCGGAGCAAACTACTCGGTAGAAGAAATGTAGGGGTTACCGGAGATATAGTGTAGAGGTTGCGAGAGAGGTGGATTTGGTTGGGTTTTTGGGGTGGATGAGTGGAGTGAATGGTTGGGTAGGATATCAGGATTTTGGGTGTAAATCACAGTATCACCTTAGTGTCAAGAGATGGTTGAACAAATTACAAAATTAGTGTTAAGAGTTGGTTAATCTAACATGGCTAATGTCGAAAGTTACGGGGTGTGAAACAATGTCAGTTTGATTGGGACGAAAATTTGAAGTAAGTGCATACAAGCAAATATTGGTGTTTACACATGCATATGGCCAATATAAAACTATAAGGGTGCAAAGGTCCAATAAAGATGTTTCCCAAGTGCACCCAAGCAAAAATCCAAATCCGTTTTGATTATTAACTAACATATCAATAAACACATGTAATCCATTAACATTATCGCATGCATATATTGTATTTCTAACATTTCAGGAAACAAGTGTGGATTAAGACAAGAAATCAAGAATGAAGAGTAGATAGGTTTCCATTTCTTGTTCTTAGGCTATAATGTAACTTGGCACTTGATATCTTTGATGAATTGCATTGCATTACCCTTAGGGAACATATAGAAGTCTCTCAATTAAGCCCATATCAAAGTGGCTTCAATAGGACAATGACAAAACATAGAAATCCTTTAAAACGGGATTTCTGGGTCCAACCGGTCGACCAGTAGGCCATTTGATTCGGCCGATTACAATATGCATTTTCACAGTCATAATCGGTCGACCGAATTCTTTTCCCCATTCGACTATTTCATTTTGTCCAACGATATTACCCAGTTCGTCTGATACAAATCTCACTCACCTTTCATATTTTGACACGTATCCTGGTTAGAGTGGAAATCGATCGACCAAAACCTATGTTTTGTTCGACCGTTTGCTTTCCGTATTTGTCATTAATATGACCGTTATACTTGTCATGTTATAGCAACAATCGTATACATATACTCACCTATCCCCTCTTTTGGATTTGGTTTACCGGTCGAACGAGACCTTGTAAACGGTCGACCGATTCATGAAACTCTCCAACGCCAATCTTACTGGAAGTTTTCAGTCAAACCAATTCTCCTTTTTGTTCGACCGTTATCTCATTTGCATAGTTTCATCATGACCAAATTCACGAAACAGTCGACCGAACCTTACCATATATTCGACGATTCACTTAAGCTTTTGCCTAGTTGGGTCGATCGCCCTTTATTCTGTTGACCGTTTTGTTCCTGGGCTTTTCTGGACTTGCCTGGACTTCATTTCCGGACGGCATCCGGTCGACCATTTTGGTCGTGTCGGTCGACCAAACTTATCCCGAATAGTGCCCTGAGCATTTCTATTTTGTGTATTCTTACACAACCCTATACCAATATAATCTCAACGGCTAGATTAAGTTTAGAGCTTCTAAATAGAGTTGAGAACACATTTCTAACACACCAATCTTTCTCCAAGCTCAAATCTTCATACTACTTCCAAAGTTGCTCTAAACATCATTGTGCTCACATCATCCCACTTGAAACAAGCTCATTGCTTTCATCATTCATTTCACATGCCCAAGATTAGTTTGCTAAAGTTTTTCTAAAAGAGTTGTACTTGCTTCCGGAGTGAAGCTCTTCTCAGATTGTGAGAAGGTGGTCCAAGCTATGCGAGGTTGTTCACAAAGCTTGTGGTGTAAAGGCTTGATCTCGGCCCGCAAGGAAGATCAGATTAGTGGAGGACGCAAAGTTTCTCGAGGAAGAGCAACTCGTAAGAGAGGACTAGGATCTGGTGGTTGGATTCAAACCTCTATACATCCGTGTTCTAGTTTGCACATCTCCATCCTTCTTTAAATTGTTCTAGCTTTTAATTTGCAATAGTTGTTTAAAGAACTCAATTTGTCTATTCACCCCCCTTTTAGACTAATATTCGGGCGTAGTAGTGTAGGATTTCGTGTCCCTATGTATGTATATATTTTAAAATTTTAATACATCATACAATATCGTTTTCATATTTTCAGCAATTTTATGTACATCTATTTTGTGATTTATTCTAATAACATGCAACCTACGTTTATTAAAATAATCCACAAAGATAGAATCATACCTAAAGGTTCTCTAAAACCTTTTTGATGATCCAGAGTTGTGTTGTCCGCTGAATCGTCCACGGAATTGTCTCCGAGTGTTCACCAAACTCTAAACAAAGTTAGAGAGAAAGGAGCTAGCCAATCAATCTCTAACAAGGTTTAGAATCAAGCTAATTACCCCTCTTTAGGCTCCTGAGAATCTTATCTCCAAAACTTAAATTTACTAAGAGATTTTCGTGGTGATTAGGGAGAGATTAATGAGAGAATGAATTTTGCATTAGTAGTAAAACAAGTAGGAATAGGTGCCCTTTTATAGGCTCCCAAAACATCCTTATCAAGAGCTATTATTTAGCCATGATCCCTTATTTTTCTCTCCTAAAATTAATCTCTAAATTCCACATAATCACCTGCAAAAAAACGTTTTAATTAAAGATGGAATTATTCCACCCATGATTTAATTAATCTCTTAATAATTCAGGCAGAATCGTTCTTGTTCGGTAGACCGAGAATTATTCGGTCAACCGAACCATTCGGTTATAACACGTGTTCGGTGCACCGTGAGCTAGACGGTCGACCGATCCTTTATGAGAAAAATTCACTGGAAGAATTCGGACGAACCACGTCTTTTAATCGGTCTACCGTTGACCCACCAAAATCGCTCCTGGGACATAGTCATCGGATGATCGTGTCACATTCGGTCTACCAAAAATACTACTTCTCGGTTGACCGTGCACACTCGGTTAACCGAACCCGATTGTCCAGGCACTCTAGACATTTTCGGTCAACCAATTACACTTACATGTTCCCTATTCGGTTAACCGATCCGAAGATACCCCGGTCGACCGAACCATGAACGGTTCACCGTGTTTGACCCCGATTTTACCTTTGTCAAATTTTGGATTTATTTCCAACAAAATTTGATCTTTTGGGGTTTTTAGCAATTCACATCCTATATATATATCATCATATGTAATATTAAATTATTACAATCCATAATATATACCTCATATGAATTTATTATGATTCTAATTATGTCAATTCTCATGACATATTGATTTTAATTAATTCACCACGTGTGTCCTATTTTCACATGAAACCCGACACATCATATGAATTTAAAATCAACCCTCTTGTTTCCCAATTTTGTGGTGTGACCTATAGGAGGATTTAAGTCAAATTGGCAGTGATATTAAACACTTAATATCTCAAACTATAAGCGATATCTAGCTACACATTATAGTTACCCAATTAGCATAGATGTCTTTGTTCCACCCGAACCAAAACATGATCCATTTAGTGATGTAAGTGCACCACTTGTGTCCGTCCCTTGCCTCATGATATAAAGAATATATACAAAGTAGAAATGTGTCACCTTTGTATTGTATTCATTTCTTGATCTCTCTAAGCTAATTATAACTATGTAACTTAACTCAAGTTACATTGTGCACATTATAATTTTGCTTTATCAAGGGGCCCACTAATATCATCACTCAATTAAGAGGGGCAATGATAATCGTTTGACTAGCTATCTTTTCCAGCACAAGTCATGTTCAACCAACTATTGCCGTTATCACTACACTCATTGGTAGCTTTTGACAATAATCAAATTAACCACTTCTTGAGTGAAAAGATATAAGTCTCATATCTTAGGATCCAAGACACAGTAAAACATTAATGACACGAAACATAATTCCATAATGTTTTACTTGTTATGTCTATTCAATATATAAAAGTAATCTTTTCCTCTTTTATATACTCGTGTCGTCAATTATTTGTAGAGCTACAACAATCGATGACCAACACGACAATCTTATCTCGATAATTAATGTTCCATGTTAATTACCATGATTGTGAATAACTTTTGATTTATATAAACCATTATCTTTTAGAGCTCTACGGTTAAGGACCAAGCGCATCTTCCTTAACACTTCCAAAAGACGAATACTATAATCAAGGAACAAAATGTTTGTACATTCAATTCATAATAATTGACATATAAAAGTAAAACTTTTAGAACACATTCCTTTCAAGTTGATCCTACACTTTCCCCCACTTGAGTATCGTGAATCTGACTCGCACACGCTCCCTATGGACCGACTCGTTCTTGCCACCACTTCAACGTGGTCGTGTACTTGCGGTATTTTATCTGATTCGATCAGGAAGCGAAGCGGGGGTTGAGTCGGCAATAGTGGTTTGCTTCCAACTACGCCAACTCCCGGCTCCACCATTCAGAAGGAAGACATATCCTGATTAAGACATCCTATTGTCGGGATCACTCATGAAACTCACATCCAAATAGTCATCGGCTATTAGCTCCATTTGTCCTCTGTAAACAAGAAACTTATCTTTGGTCCAATTAAGGTACCTTAGAATATTCTTGACCGCAGTCCAATGATCGGGACCTACGTTGGATTGGTGACGACTTATCACACTTAAAGCATACGAGACATCGGGTCTCATTGACATATAACATCAAAAACACTACGTGGTCCCACTAACCTTCTTGTATATACAAGACTCTTCCTTACTTTGGATGAAGTGAATCTTTTTCACTTCCTTGTCAAAGCGTTTATTCCAACTCCTTGCTGCTTGCTTCAATCCATAAATGGATGTTCAAACCCTTGAGGTTGTACCATGTACACATCCTCCTCCAAGCTCCCAATTAAGGAACGTTGTTTTGACATTCATTTGTCATATTTCATAATCATAAAATGCAGCGATAACGAGCATAATCCGAATAGACTTGAACATGGAAACCAGTGAAAAGTTTCATCATAATCAATTCTTTGAATTTGAGTGAAATATTTTGCTATAAGCCTTGCTTTGTAGGTTGTCAAGCTCTCATCCATGTCCATTTTCCTCTTACAGACCAATTTGTTTTGAGCAACTTTCTTTCCTTGAAGAAGGTCAACCAAGTTCCATAGTTGATTGTCATACATGGATTCTATTTCAGATTCTATGGCTTTAAACCATAGTTTGGAGTCTTCTCTTTCCATTGCTTTTTGAAAGGTTGAGGAATCATCGGTATCCAGTACCATGATTTCATGAAGTCCCAAATATATATTGGGTTTCTTCCTTTCCCTCGTTGACCTTCTAAGTTGTTTTGGTTCCACGTGGACTTCTTGAACTTCTTCCACAATTCTTTGTAGAATTTGTTCATGTTCGATTCTCGAACGTACACTAGGCAGGGATGATTGAGTTTCACTCACAATTGCTTACGAGGGTCTCTCACTCCAGCTGCCACTAACCAAAGGAAACTCGGTTGGGCCTTCATGATCTTTAATACTATCATTCATATCATGATCTTATAGAATATCTTGAGTTTCCTTGAGCACAATTCTACTCCCACTACTTTTAATTCTTTCAAGAAACTCTTTCTCTAAGAATATGACATCCCTCTCGACAATCACTCGATTGGAGGTTTTATGCCAAAAATAGTATCCTCTTGTCTCACGAGGATAACCTATAAAGAAGTGTTTATCCGCTTTTGGTTGAAGTTTGGTCGACATCAATCTTTCAACGTAGGCCTCACAACCCCACATCTTGAGAAAATTGAGCTTAGGTGTTTTACCACTTCATAGCTCATAATGAGTCTTCTCTATGGATTTGTATGAAACATTATTTAGTGTGTAAGCCGCAGCTTGTAATGCATAACTCCAAAAGTAAAGTGTCAATTCAACTTGACTCATCATTGATCGAACCATGTCGAGCAATGTCCTATTTCTCCTTTCAGATACCCCATTCCAATAAGGTGTACCGGGCGGAGTGAGTTGTGGGTGCAATACCACATTCCTTTAGGAGCGAATAAAATTCGATACTTAAATACTCACCTCCACGATCGGTTCGTAGAGACTTGATTTTCTTGTTGACTTGGTTCTCTACTTCATTCTTGAATTCTTTGAACTTGTCAAAGGATTCACTTTTTTTACTCATTAGATAAATATAGCCGTAATGACTATAGTCATCCGTGAACGTAATGAAGTACCTAAAATAGTCTCTTGCAGTTGTACTCATTGGACCACATACATCGGAATGTATTAAATCCAGCAAGTTATTCGCTCTTGGACCTTTCTTCTTGAAAGGCCTCTTGGTCATTTTGCCCATTACGCAACATTCGCATGTCTCCAATGATTTAAAATCAAGTTGACCAAGAAGGTTAGCTTCTTACAATTTCTTGATGCATTTTTCATTTACTTGACCAAAACGATAGTGCCACAAGAGTGTATCATTCACGTGAGTTGTTTTTAGTCTTTTGTTATTGATGTTTAAAATTTCTCTATTGTTTCATTCAAGAAAATAAAGTTCATTCCTTATGAAAGAATTTGCATAGAAAATCTCATTCTTCGATATAGACAAGCAAGAGTTTGAAATATTTATATTAAAGTCATCCATATCTAAACATGATACATATATAATATTTTTGCTAATCGAAGCTACATAATAGACATTCTTTAAACATAAATTTAAACCACAAGATAATTGAAGATTCACGGAGTCTTGTGCAATAACATCGACGCTTGCACCATTTCCAACCTTCAAATCATCTTGTTTTTTTGCAAGTTCCTTCCTATCCTTTAGTAGCAGCACATTAGAAGTTATGTGAGCACAAGATCCGGTATCAAATACCCAATCAGGGATAGAGGTGGCTAAATTTATCTCAATAGCAAATATACCTTTAGCCTTTTGGGGTGTTTTCGCTCAATCACCTCGTTGTCAAGATCCTCCTTGTACTTGGGGCAATACGGGCGGATGTGTCCTTTTCCACCGCAGTGGTAACACTCCGTATTTGGAGTTGGAGATTTCGTAGAATTCCCCCTCGAGGTACACACATGAGTCCCTCCTACTCCACTTCCCTTCAATGCCTTTTTGGCCAATTTGTTTTTGCCTTTACCTTTGGTGATCGTTTTGCTCCCACCATGGACGGCTAGGACATTATTGTCCCGGACCTTGCTCATGTCAACTTAAGCCATTTTGAGAGCATTGTGAAACTCCTCAAGACTCACCCCTTTCTCATGCACATGATAGTACATAACAAATTCCTTGTAGGACGAGGCTAGAGAGCCAAGAATCAAATCTTCCGCAATGTCATCGGGTGTCGGGGAAGAGAGCTTCGCTAACTTCTTAAGGTATCTTTGCATAGTGAGAAAATGCATGGATACCGATGTTCCCTCCGTCATGTGACACCTTGTGAGTGCTATGGTGGTCTTATAATGCTCTTTCCTAGCACTATCCATGAACATCTCTGTTAAAGCTTCCATGGTTTTTTTGGGTTTTGAATCCAAGTATTACTCTTGAAACGAGTCACCTATGGAGGACAACATTAGACCGTGAACTTGGTTCTCTTAGTCTTCCCACTTGGCTTTAGCCCCCTTCTCAACATCGGTCGTTGTCTCACTCAATATTGGGATTTCACCTTCCAAAATGTCAGATAGTTTTTTAGACAATGTTAAGCTTGAGTTGCTAGCTTATGAATTTGGAGCCATCATTTGTTAAATAATGTTTTTCAATCATAGATCGCATAATAGGTTCAATATTCGACATTTCTACAAAATAAATTTTAAGGGTTTTCATGTCAATTTTATGTTTGAAAACCAATACCGCAAACAAATCAAATATTCCATAAATGCAGTAATTCAAGATCCTATCAATTATAATATAAACTAGCTAAGGGCTATCGAATATATTATAAAATCATGGTAAGAAACATTTTCTAATCATAACCATTTTGATATTTTGCAAACTTTTGCATTTTCAAACTCTTATGATTCTTGTCGTTTTCAATTAAGAAGGAATTTGTCCAATCCTCCTAAGGAAAACTCTTTTTCTCAAAACCGAGAGAGGGCTCCCAATCTTGTTAAGAAAACTTATTTCATTTGATACGAGATACGATTGTCCATTGTATTCATGCATAAATACACTTAGTGATCACTAAGAGTGAATCTCACTTTATGTACTTATTCATAGCATAACAATGAATAACCATATATCTCCCACTATTCCCAAACATGGAGGAATGTATCTCCCGTTAAGGGCAAGTAGAATATCCCTCAATCGATGGCTGCTAGTGGATGAAATAAGAAAGAAAACCTTCTTAATTTTTTTGGTTGGACAATTAAACATTTGTATGTGATTTTAGAATTTAGGTAATTATGCATATTTATATCTATACACATCCTAACATTCATTCATACAATCACATACATGTCAAGCACAAAACATAAATTAAATATATTCACACACATATTGGTGTGAGTTTATATGTTCACGCGTCCTTGACCTTTGCACCTTCTCCACGACTTCTTCTTGCACCATGGATGTAAATATTGAAAAATATAAACATGCATCTCACAATTTCGAAAATTGTCTAGTGCAAGTCCTATGTAAAAATTCTCTCATATGCATGCATATACATAAATATTTGGCTTTTACATATACATAAGCTCTTGTGATTGAACAATAATAATAACAACATACACATCATTCATTCACACATGGCTTCATTGGAACATATAAACTCACTTGCCCCTGCAAAAGAGAACTAGTGCAACGCATGTACATATACAATATATTACACGATTTAGTTTATCCTTCATCTCTTAATCAAGCATTTCCAAAATCATTTGAAATCCATTTAAAATGATTCATGCATCAATAGCTCAAAATATAAATCATTTGAACTGAAGTTTATTTAAATTCCAAAAAAAACTTATTTGTCTCTTTCGTTTTGTCGATTCAGTGTAAAATAATCATTTAACATAAACGAAAATTTTACGCAATTAGACATAAGTCTAAATCTTAATTCTAACATTCATATGAATAGTTTTAAATCATTTAAAACTATCGAAAGAATCGATTAGAATTATATCAACAAAACTTTCGAAGAACTTGAAAAAGACATCAAACACGAATTGTTCCGATTGGAGATGGTAAACTAAAATTAATTATATAGTCTAATCATTGAAAATATGGACTAAATGCTCTGATACCACTATAGGATTTCGTGACCCTATGTACGTATATATTTTAAAAAAATTATACATGTGTACCCAAAGGTTCTCTAAAACCTTTATAAAGATCCGGAGTTGCGTTGGCTGTTGAATCGTCTGCCAATTCGCCTATAAGTGTTCCCCAAACTCTAAACAAGATTAGAGAGCAATGAGCTAGTCAATCAATCTCTAAATCAGGGTTAGAATCTTGCTAATAACCCCTCTAAAGCTCCCTAAGAATTTAATTTCCAAAAGGTTAATTAACTAAGAGATTTTTGGATGGATTAGTGGAGAGATTAAGGAGAGAGAATATTTTTGCATTAATTAAAACAAGTAGGGAGAGGAGACCTATTTATAGACTATCCCACCACCAACATCATGGGTAATCCACTTACCCATGATCTCTTCCTTCTCTCCCTAAAATCAATCACAAATTGACACATAATCATACTCATCCACGTATGACCATAATTGGAATAAATCCAACCCATTATCAACACCAATCCCTTAATTAATTCTGGGAAAATTATGCTCACCAGTCGACCAAAACTTGCCTACCGGTCGACCGATTGGCAGTTAATTGCAATTTCGGTTGGACCATGAAACCGGGTGGTCAACCCATCACACGTTACCATAGCTACTATGATATTTTTGTCGAACAAACATGCCCAAACGGTCGACCGTTTCTACACCAGAAAGCCACTAGAAGAGCCACTGGAAGTTTTCGATCAGACTGCACTTCATGTTGGTTGACCGATGTTGAACGTTTTAATTAAACCGCAAGTGCACGGCCGCGATGAAGCGGTGGCAAGTACGGGTCGTCCTCAGGGAGGTGAGCAGTCTCTTGTTTGCACGAAATCAAGTGGCGAAAATAATGGAGAAGAGAGTTGGTTACGCTACTCTACACTAACCTACGCTAAGAAGTATGAAATGCGAACGAAACAAACAAACGATGGAATAAGAACTAAGCTAAGAACAAAACAAGAATGCTGGAATTTCAGGAATGGAAAACCCCTAAGGGGTGGAGTGAGTGCACACATGCAAAGAGGTGGGTGTAGAATACATTCTTTAAGCACATGAAGGTGGTGTTTATCATGCATAGGAAGTGTCTAAATGTTATGGCAAAACCTATCAATCTATTCACCAACTTATTTGATTAACATTTATATATGCAAGTTATTTAATTCAGAACCTAAACAAGCATGAGAGGTGTCTAATCATTTTGGCAAAATTCATCAAGTTGTAAATTCTATCCTAAACAAGCAAGCATACATTCATGTTTAATCAACACATTGAAATTAAAGCATTCATCCCATTCTCTAATGCATGTATTTACATCTACTCCACCGCCCAAAGGGGATGGAACTACTCACTAAACATTACACTAATTATTAAACTATGGAAAGAAATCATATTAAAACTAAGCTAGAATTAAAAGACGATTAAACTAAAACATGCACAAACAATAAAGAAGCATAAAACAAACAATGAAAGAAACACAAAACTTTATTGATAAAATGACTCACATTAAAAGTAGCATCCTCCTACTTTAGTGTGTGCTTCAAGGCCTCACTTCTAGTAGGAAGAATAGTCACTTAAAATATGGAGTCATTACAAAAGGAGGTGAAGAGTTCTATTTATAGCCATGGAAAAAGCTAATCCGGGACAATCCCCCGATGTGGGACTAAACAGATACCACACATAGCCTAAGCATCCTCTAATACATGTGCTGGAGAAATTGGAGTGCATTTGGGCCAAAAGTGACCGCCAATTAGCGGTCTTGGACCGCTAATTAGCGGTCTACAGTGTCCGGATCGCTCTGGAATTTCTTGTGGGCTTTTCTGGAAGGCTATGTTGGTATTTGATGCATCTATTTTGCATGTTGGAGCTCTGACCCGAATAGAATTGCCAAAATACTCCCCATGATGGTGAGGAGTATTCTGTTTTGCTCTTAGGTCCTTCGGTCTTGCATTCAGGTCCTTCTTCCTTGCATCTTGGTCCACAGATCTCACAATTCAGTCCTTTTTCCCAGCTTTTGGGTCCTTTTATGCTTCATCTCTTCAAACCTATTTATTCCTGAAAACTAAACATAAAACTCGTAACATAGCATTATTTAGGTGAAAGATAATGGATATAAGATACAAATATGAGCATGAAATGATGTCAATCAAATACCCCCACACCTAACTTTTGCTAGTCCCGAGCAAAACAAAGAAAGAAAAAAGCATGCGAAAAAAACAAGAAATCCTAACTCACTTTCGTAGGAATCACGGTTGCACTTAGCACGTGCAACAAGCCGTTAAACCTCCTTGTCGCCAAGGAGGATGAGTGTTGTCTCCTGAGGGTTTTCAGCGGATATACCCACAAAATCCGAACAAGATGCATTAATCAATCTAGCTACACGACTCGTTGGACTTATTTTGTCGATCATGGGACGCGGTAATACTACGGGTCGACTCTATATATGTAATCGGTCCACACACCTAGCCTAATGAGTTATTCGTGAGAGTTAGTCAAGGACTTAAGTGAAAGACATGGCAACCTTAACTTCTGAATGTGATACAATGTGTAAAGTCCATTTTGGTTCTTATTTAACTCTTTTTTTTTTCTTTTTTTTTCCTTTTTCTTTTTTTTTCTTTTTCTTTGGAGCATTTTATTGGTTGGTGTTTGATTCTCCCCAGGGTCAGGTTTCGTGCATCATTGCCTATGAGGACTTACACTATCACGTACACCTTCCCCCAAATCTCCACATAGGGCGATCCCTACCACCTGTGTAACGGGAGTTCGGTCGGCGCATCCCAAGTCAGATGACTCGAAAGCACCAGGCACAAAGTCCCCTCAGACCTACTTTCCCAAGTGATAGGAGCCGTGCGAGAAGAGAGAACACCACTCATTTATTTATCTACGTGGGAACCAAAACCCCTACACTTAAGTTTCACAAAAAGAGATTAAGGGCCCTTGACTACGACAAACTTCCTTATACTAACAGACACGAATTATTTGACTCACTAGGTTCAGGGTGGACTTCTTTAAATGTTTGAGTGCTGAAACCCTATGATTACACACCCCCCGAGGGAAAACCGGGGTGCATCCTAACGACTCGATAAGACCTAAAGCCAATAAACTAGAAATCCTAATGCATCAAGTTCAAGACAATTTTGGGAGCTTTCTTTTTACTTTGCCTCTCAACGGTTTTGCACATGCTGAACACACGCAAAACCTACCAAACATTTTCTTTCGCAAACACATGAAGATTTTGAAAGAAATGTGGAAATTTTAAAGCACTCGGCAAGCAAAAGAAGACAAGTCACCCAAGGATCATGGCAAGCATATATATCAATGTTAAATGCGGCACACTAACATGACCCTAGCAGTACACACAAAAGAAAACAAAACCAAAGGAAAAAGACTCGACTATGTACACACGTAAAACACCCCCCCACACCTACTTCATGCATTGTCCTCAATGAATGTGAACAAGATACTACATAGATACATGCATGAAAAAGGAACGATCTCACCAACATGAAGTACAAAGGGACGTTCGGGGTCATGTTGATGGACACAAACCCAAATTCCCTCAAAACCTGTGAGAAGCTGAAGAAGGGAGATAAATACGTGAAGAGATTGGGCCCAAGTACACAAGGGTTGGGGCCCACAACAATCGATGCTCACTGAAGGAGTCTTTTATTACACACTTCTTCTTTTTTTGTTGTTTTTTTTTGTTTTTTTTTGTTTTTTCTTTTTTTAAAGATATATACATCAACCAAGATATTCTCATAATCATTTGGTCAAGGAACATCAAATGAGAACATCAAGTCAGGAGGACCAGAGACTTGCCGAGATGGGCAAACTCCACTGGTACTCTGAGGTGTCATGAGGGGTGAAAGGTCAAAGCTGAAAGGCTCGAACCCCTCATGATATTGGTCGTGTGTGGGCAACAAAGAATGAAGTTGTGTTGCCTCATTAGGGTTTAATTGCTCATCGAAGAAAACCCTCCAACCAATAGGCGGGTGCATCGGAATGAGTTCCTCAAGCTCATTCGATGGATGCAGCAGACCTGCATCACTAAGAATGGGGCTTCTCCCCAAGTCCTCCAACAAGGACCTCCCACCATCATTTAGATAATCAAGCATAAGCTCGGTCATAGGTGGGTCCTTGTTGGAGTCAATATGAAGCTCAAATGGCTCAATGGCCATGGGACATGAGGTAGAGACACCTTCTGGTATAGGCATATGATGAGGTGTCTCACTCTCACTAGTACTCTCAACTGAATCATGCAACGAACACTCCCTTTGGACACTCATGTTTGAGGCCAGCTCACTCTGTTGCATTGCAAAGACAGGCAATGCGTTTTCGCTGGGCCCACGAACATTCTCAACGGGTTGCATTGGGGTTAGGGGTGTTCGTTGATTTTGTGGTGCTTTCTCCAATTGGCGGATGAGATTTAGATTTAAAGGTTCATCCATGGGTTCCTGTTGCCTACCAGAGTTGAACACATGAAACTCGACACTCATGTTACCGAATGAGAGCTTCATGAGACCATTTCTACAATTAATCAAGGCATTGGAGGTTGCCAGAAATGGTCTACCCAAAATCAAAGGTATTTGAGAGTGGGTGTTCGCAACAGGATTGGTATCGAGGACAACAAAATCGACTGGAAATATAAAATCTCCAACTTTGATAAGCACGTCCTCGATAATCCCCATGGGAATACGAATGGATCTATCCGCTAATTGGAGGGTGCTCTTAGTTGGTTTCAATTCTCCCAAGTTCAACTGTTGATAAACAGAGAATGGGAGGAGGTTGATCGTTGATCCTAAATCAAGCAAAACATTGCTCAATCTAGTGTCCCCTATCGTACACTGAATAGTAGGACACCCAGGGTCCTTGTATTTTGTGTAGGTAGGATTTGACAAAAGTGAGCTGATATTTGCAGCCAAGAATGCTTTCTTAGGAACATTGGTCTTCCTCTTGGTTGTGCAGAGATCCTTCAACACTTTGGCATATTGAGGTATTTGTTGGATGACATCCAACAAGGGGATGTTAACCTTCACTTGCTTAAACACCTCTAATATCTTGTCCATGTTGTCACTCTGCTTTTTGTTTAACCTACTTGGATATGGAGCTTTTGACAGGTAGGTTTTCTGATGTGCCTGAGAAGAAAGTTTTGGTGTATTACCCTCACCCTCAGCTTCTTCTTCACCACCATTCCCACTGAGGGGCTGCATAGATGGTGGTTGTTGTGGCAAGGAGATGTGATTGTCAACCTGTTTTCCATTCCTTAAGGTCACAATGGAATTGACATGGTGAACAGGTTCCTCCACATGGTTCACTTGCCTCCCCCGAGGTACCACATTCTCATTTTGCATGTGTTGTTGTTGGTATATACGGGGGTTAGCCTCTGGCTGGCTAGGAAAAGACCATCTCTCTCTTTCATGTACAGATTGAGCCAATTGGCCCATCTGAAGCTCTAGAGATTTCATGGTCTGCTGATTTGAAGTGAGAACTTGACTTGTGGTAGACATAAAATTTTTCATTGAGTTTTCAAGTCCACGAGTCAAGGTCTCAAGCGAATTGAATCGGGTTTCCATATTATTGGAATTTAGGAAACCCGATTGGTTGGTGGGTTGTGCTTGGGGTGGCTGATATGAATGTGCATGCATGGGAGGTTGGTGTGATTGGTAAGGTGGTCTAGAGGAGTTTGGAGGACCACCCGGGGCATTAGTTTGGTTCCATGAAAAATTGGGGTGGTTCCTCCATCCAGGATTATAAGATGATGAGTATGGGCCATTCCTGGCTCTATCATAGACGGCGTTGACACACTCCATCTCAGGAGGAATGGACTCACACTCGCTTTCTACATGACCTATCCTACCACATGAATGACAGGGAACTGGACCAGATGTAGACATGTGAGGTGCACTTTGTTGGTTTTGGAGCTCAATCGAGTCCATACGGCGCATTAAGGCCGCGATGCGTGCCTCGGTGGCCGTAGTGGTATCGATAGCAAATGCGGTACCCGATCTAGTCGAGTTTGCATTCGCGATCCTCGCTCCTATACTAGATGATGCAGGTGGTTCCCTCACACTCTCCCACTGCATGGTTTTCTCAGCGAGGTCTTCTAGGAAGGCCCATGCCTCCCTTTCATCCTTTCCCAAGAACTCTCCTTGACACATGGACTCAAGGAGCGTTCTGGACGGGATGTGAAGACCCTCATACACAATCTGACAAAGACGCCACAACTCAATGCCATGGTGAGGGCACGAGGACAGTAGCTCTTTGAACCTCTCAAGATATGCATGAAATGGTTCGGTCTCATGTTGATAGAACGAATTGATTTCGTTCCTCAATTTTTGAGTCCGATGATTAGGAAAGTACTTCTTGAGGAATGCAGATTGAAACTCATCCCAAGTCCTAAAGGAATTCGCCTGGTTGTTGTACAACCACTTCTTGGCGTCATCCTTTAGTGCAAAAGGAACGAGCCTAAGATGGATGGAGTCTGTGCTAAGTTGTTGCAGCTTGAACATAGCACAGACCTCCTCAAATTCCCTGAGAAAGATATAGGGGTCACCTTTCCCAGTGAAATGAGGGAGCATGGAAATGAATCGAGGCTTAACCTCAAAATGGTTCCCATTAGCCTCTGGTAATACGATGCATGAGGGTAGAGCTGTACGACTCGGGTAGCATCGATCACGAAGAGGTATGGGAACGACAACTGGAAGCACTGGTGGAGTAGGTGGGTCCAGCAACTGCTCCTCCTCACGGAAATTAGCAGCCATTGAACCCGAACTGCGTGCGACACGAGAGGAGGAAGGTGTCGAGAAATCGATGACCGAAGCCGGATTGACAACGCTCCTCGTCAAACGACCACTCTCGTCTCGTGTCCACGAAAGCATGCACAAAGGTGCACACACCAACCACAACTTTTTTTTTCAAAGAATGTACGTAGGGGAGAAGACAGGGGGAACACAGGAGAGAAAGAATGACTCAGGAGAGAAAGGAAGAAGTCCTTATGCTACGGCGGATGGGTACAGGTAGAAGCACACAAGCAAACAAGGCTCAAGCAATCGTAAGGTCGCTATAGGTCCTTACAGCTAGACGACGCCTAACTGCGAGGTCACACGGCCTCAACACGCCTCACCTCCCTACAACGAGGACCACAAAGCCCAGCAAGTGAGCCAAGATCCGGGGATCTCGTCTCTCCTACTATCGACAAAGTGGGCAACGCCGATCAGGTCATGACGGTCGGGACCGGATCACTCTCCTAATGCGTCCAAGATCCTTAGGGCCAGTGTCTACTTGATTTTAAAATTAGGCTCTTGATTAGTGTGGTTTTTGGGGTGAAGGAAAGGGTGATGAAATCCCCCACCTTATCTTTTATGGGACAGCCCCTCCTTAGTAGTGTTTTGGAGTCCTAAATCTAGCAATCAACTCTCCAAACAATGCTCAACTCACACTTGTTTCAATGCATTTCCTACTAACTAATGCATGTTCATACGAAATGCATGAATGAGAGTACAAGGTGCGTACCTCATGCCAGCTCTCAGCAACAGAAAATAAAGCTAAGATAAAAGACAATCTAAATGCCTAAGTCACATACATGATGCATGACCTAAACAAAAAGAATGCCTAATCTTTTGTTTTGAGTTTTAGGGTCCAAGTTGCTTAAAGGAGGTTGATTATGGATCTGGGAACAAACTATAAGTCAAAACATGCCAAATTAAATCCCAGATCACTACATCAATTATGAAAACCAACCAAAGAAATAAGAGACAAAAACGAGCTTACCAGACCGCCAATTGGCGGTCTCAGGCCGCTGATTGGCGGTCTTAAATGCTCAGATTCACTCCAAACTTCTCCAGGCGTTCCTCCTGATGATTCCAAGTCTCCTAAAACAAGGAAAAACTACACAACACAAATTAAATCCACTCGAATCGTCCAAGCAAGAGTCTGGACTGGCACCTCCCCGGCAACGGCGCCAAAAACTTGTTGAACGTTTTAATTAAACCGCAAGTGCACGGCCGCGATGAAGCGGTGGCAAGTACGGGTCGTCCTCAGGGAGGTGAGCAGTCTCTTGTTTGCACGAAATCAAGTGGCGAAAATAATGGAGAAGAGAGTTGGTTACGCTACTCTACACTAACCTACGCTAAGAAGTATGCAATGCGAACGAAACAAACAAACGATGGAATAAGAACTAAGCTAAGAACAAAACAAGAATGCTGGAATTTCAGGAATGGAAAACCCCTAAGGGGTGGAGTGAGTGCACACATGCAAAGAGGTGGGTGTAGAATACATTCTTCAAGCACATGAAGGTGGTGTTTATCATGCATAGGAAGTGTCTAAATGTTATGGCAAAACCTATCAATCTATTCAACAACTTAGTTGATTAACATTTACATATGCAAGTTATTTATTTCAGAACCTAAACAAGCATGAGAGGTATCTAATCATTTTGGCAAAACTCATCAAGTTGTAAATTTTATCCTAAACAAGCAAGCATACATTCATGTTTAATCAACACATGCATTGAAATTAAAGCATTCATCCCATTCTCTAATGCATGTATGTACATCTACTCCACCCCCCAAAGGGGATGGAACTACTCACTAAACATTACACTAATTATTAAACTATGGAAAGAAAGCATATTAAAACTAAGCTAGAATTAAAAGACGATTAAACTAAAACATGCACAAACAATAAAGAAGCATAAAACAAACAATGAAAGAAACACAAAACTTTATTGATAAAATGACTCACATTAAAAGTAGCATCCTCCTACTTTAGTGTGTGCTTCAAGGCCTCACTTCTAGTAGGAAGAATAGCCACTTAAAATATGGAGTCATTACAAAAGGAGGTGAAGAGTTCTATTTATAGCCATGGAAAAAGCTAATCCGGGACAATCCCCCGATGTGGGACTAAACAGATACCACAAATAGCCTAAACATCCTCTAATACATGTGCTGGAGAAATGTGAGCGCATTTGGGCCAAAAGTGACCGCCAATTAGCGGTCTTGGACCGCTAATTAGCGGTCTACAGTGTCCGGCTCGCTCTGGAATTTCTTGTGGGCTTTTCTGGAAGGCTATGTTGGTATTTGATGCATCTATTTTGCATGTTGGAGCTCCGACCCGAATAGAATTGCCAAAATACTCCCCATGATGGTGAGGAGTATTCTGTTTTGCTCTTAGGTCCTTCGGTCTTGCATTCAGGTCCTTCTTCCTTGCATCTTGGTCCACAGATCTCACAATTCAGTCCTTTTTCCTAGCTTTTGGGTCCTTTTATGCTTCATCTCTTCAAACCTATTTATTCCTGAAAACTAAACATAAAACTCGTAACATAGCATTATTTAGGTGAAAGATAATGGATATAAGATACAAATATGAGCATGAAATGATGTCAATCAACCGATTATTACCAGGAGAAGTTCCCATAAATTATCAGTTGAACCACGACTTTACCTGGTCGATCGATCACTACAAGAAGAGTTTGCAGAAGCTCCTGGAAGTTTTATGTCGACCAAACACATCCATTAGGTCGACCGTTCACATACGCAACAACTAATGCGAATTTTTAGTTGATCGGTCTCCGAAAAAGTTCGACCGTTTTACCCGATTTTTGCCTTTATTAAATTTTGGCTTTATATCCAACAAAATTTGAATTTTGGGGTCTTAGCAAATTCACATATAATGTAATACATTATCATATGTAGTGTCAAAACGTTACACCCCATAATACATACATTTCATATGAATTTATTCATGATTCTAACTATGTCATTTTTCACGACATATTGTTTTTATCGATTCACCACATGTATACTATTTCACATAAAACCCGATACATCATATGAACATAAAATAAAATAAAAATTATTTATCAGTTTTGTGGTGTGACCTATAGGAGGATCTAAGATATATTGACAATTATATTAAACACTTAATATCACAAACTATAAGTGGTATCTAGCTACACATTATAGTTATCCAATTAACAAAGATGTCTTATTCACTCGAACTAAACACAATCCATTTAGTGATATAAGAACATCACTTGTGTCTATCCCTTATGTAACATCCCCTTTCGGACGGTCAAAACGGAAGACGAAAAAAATAAAAAAGTGGAAGGAGATAATTACTAGAAGTCAATAAAAGATAATAGGAGCTCAATTAGTTCAAATACACGTATGCATGTTTGAGGATTCAAGAATAAGGCATGTACACGATGTACAAATCCGAGAATCAATACATTTAAGAGGTATTAAAAGAATCAATAATAATTGCCAATCAAATTCTAGGTGTATAGATACATAAAAGAAAACTAAACACCACTTATGCAACTATATGCCATGAATGCCATGCTTGTATTGCCACTTCAAGACAGTTACCTGCAAAATATAAATTCACCACATTATGAGTTTGGGAAAACTCGTATGTCAATGGATGAAACCCAAACAACCAATTTAGTAGTCAAACTCAATCAATAAATGCAATCCAATAACCAATTTTCCAAAAATGAGAATGACCTTAGCAATATAGCTCAAAGCTGAAACACATAAATAAATACATTAATGGTTCAAGAGAAATAACATGTTCAACACAGACAAAACCATATGATTAACATTTCAAGTTCATATTTTCCTGCAAGTATAAGTCTAACGATATGTTGAACTTGAGCATAAATGCTCCACAAAAGCCATTTCCAATATGATCAAGTACCACAATTTAAAGAACTCAAATTTAAAAGTGAATCATAGTTGACACATCTATATGAGCTTCAATAGACAAAACATAATGAACTAGAGCATATTCTTTCATTATATTTTCCATTTCAAAAAAGAATAACAATCAATAAATAGTATGAACTAAAGAACAAACATGTGTCTTAGTTCCCATTTCAATTCAGTCAATCATTTCATTAATGATACATACATGTATCAGGGATCCCGAAGGAAACCCACCGGTGGCAAATGCGGTATTCCAGTTAGTGTATGGCACATCCCCACACCCATTCTGTAATCATAACCATTTTAAAACACTTTTAGTTTCGATCTTTATTCAGTTCAGTTCATTGTGGGGTCCCATACACCAACCTGTGTCAATACTCTGAAGAGTTACAATACTTCGAAGAGTTCAATATCCTCTTAAAGAGCCAATAGTGCCAAACCCACAATTTATTTTTCAGTATTAAGTCAGGAGTGTGTAATTCATCACCTTTGTTATTCCATCGGAATAACTGACAATTGGGTCTATCGATAATCACTAACTCATGGGTTAGTTCAAATGACTTGGGTAATAACTAAATCATAATTTACTCATAAACTATGAGTAACAAGACCAATGATATAAATTTCAATATTCATTGTCCACCATCAACAGTGATTTAACTAGAACTCACTAGTTTATACAAGCAACAAAGATGCTAGCATGCATTACCTTATGGATTCCAATACATCAAACAAATGCCAGTAAAACACAAACATATTCAATAAAGATCCAGATGTGATTGCCCAAGACTTCTGGAAGAACTTGGGACCAAAAATACAAGTTATCATTAGCCAAACTCGGCAATTTAAAATCACAGTATCCAGTTGGGTATTAATCTTTATCATAATTATGCATTGCCTATAAATGGTAAATTTACATTGGATATAGTGATGACCACCAGATACTATTTAAGATATTAAATTCAATACACTTTCTTTCGGAAAGAATCATATGAGACATGAGGCAATTGCATGAAAATATCGACCAAGTAGTACTCAAATAAGACGATCATGCACTCTAAAACACTACTAAGTCATGTAGTCAACTTGCAAAGATAACATTCATCAATTAAACATGCATTTAACAGAATGTTGAAGACATTAATAATAATCATCAACTAATACATAAACTAATAATGAGGTTAAACAATGCAAGTCCCAACACATGAAAAATTCTACTCCTTTAGTCATCCAATAGAAATTTGCATAGTTAACCTAATAAAACCATAATTTATGGGAAGTCCAAACTGATGAAAAGACAATCTAGAACTAATACATTCCTCTTGAAGATCATTTAACTTCAATACAACAAAGATATAAATATTTACTATGATTCCAATTATTTTACACCACGACAACAAACTGATGGACACCTAACAAGTCCTATTTCTTAGGTGCACATTCATTCCTTATCTTGGAATACTATCCGAATCTACCATCCATTTGATTATGCAAGATAATGAGATAATACATTTATCATGACTACTGCCATTTCTATCTCTATGAAGATTGTAAAATGACATTAAGGTTAACATGGCCTATTGTTGACACCAAAAATGTGTACTATTAAAATTATGTGAATTTGAGTTATGCGCGCAACATGAAATTACTGAGTCTAGTCTGAGGATTGATCAAGACATCTACAAAATAAATAAACAAGTGGTTCAAACTATGCAACATGTGCTTTGTGGTTATATCACATTGCTAATTTGCTATCACTTAAAATTTAGTCAGGGGGCTCATATTGGATTAGCAATGTCTTGAGGGGGCAGAGTGAAAATATAAGTCAATCAAATGAAAAATAATAATAATCAAGAAACATACATATGAATTTGTCCTACATGGGAATTAATCCAGATCATCCGTATCCCATCTCACGACCAATCTTCACGACCACTTACACGTCAACCCCATCTCCTTCTTATGCCCATCTCCACCTCAACCACTTCCCCTCACGATCACACATAACCACCCATGATGCCCATCCACTTCCTCATCTCAATTCACTATAAATACCCTTCCGTTGCTCCATCTCAAGGAGGACAATTCCATACACAACACAACACACATATACACGAAAACAATTCCAGTGACAACTCCACATATACACCAAAGTGAGAGACACATACCAAAGTGAGAAGAAGAAGGGTGACAAGAAGACAACTCCATACGTGCATAAACCCACAGCTTGAGGAGAGAGGATCGTGAGAAAATAAAAGAAGCGACTGGAGAAGAAAACGTGAGGGAAGAAAAGAAGAGAGAGTGACGTGAGGGAGAGAGAGTCTGGTTATTTGTTGTCGGTGTGGGGAATTCGACGGCCCTTGCGAAGAAGGCGTCTTCAGTTCTAGCAATCCCCGGCGACTTCGACTCCGTTAATTCCAACACCGACCCTGACTCCAACTTTGCAGCCGTAACAACTCTAGCGACCCCGACAACAACGTTGTCTCCAACTCTCCGCGTCTACTGCGACTTCGTCAACTCTGGCAAGGTGCAACATTAGTGCCGGTGATAGTTTCACCTTATAATAAAAGGAATAAAAAAAGTCATTCCGGTCACTGTCCTATTTAGAAAGGAACGGTCTCCGGTTGGTTTCAAAAAAAACACGTCATTCCGGTCACTGTCCTATTTAAAAAGGATTGGTCTCCGGTTTGATCGTTTATATTTTAACAAATAAATAAAAAAGACGCCGGAAGGCTGGCGAAATTACCTTAAAAATTAAACTTACATGATTATGATAACATAATCAAACTTACGAGTACATCGTACTTGAGATAACGTGGACAATGTCATCAATAAAACGACCAATAATTATTAAGTGCAACAAAATAATTTGTACCAAACTTGGATGCATCATAATCATGCAAAAAAAAGAGAATAAATATGGTAGACGTTCATCTGAAAATCGAACGCAGAACCAATAAGGAATATGTACCATAATTGTGACGTAAAACCAATCATATACATGAACACCAAAATTCAATCTCTAGCCATGTACATGTGCTATCTAAATATAATATCTAGTACATGTTCGTGATAACTAATTCATACATACCAAATTTGGAAGTTCTAAATTGAAAACATAAGTTCAATTAAATCGATATACATATGTATATATCATCGGATCCATCTTCCAACATAAGCATCAGGTGGTTCAGATCAATGAGATGATTTACTCCGGTCGATAAACAATCAAGTCGTGTTGTTGGCCAATACATATGGGCAATAATCGGGTTTAGATTGCATTGCTATTTGTAACCCAAATCATATGGAATTTCAGGGAGCTCACATGGTGTTTAAGACCAATACGGTACTGTTGATGACAAAAAGTCAAGAGCCACACACCTATACGTGCATGGATCTTGCCATGTAAATGGACCTTTTTGCATATTTGGTCCAAACAAAATCCAAATATAGTGTAAGTCTCCATATAAGATTTGGTCTAAAAAAAGAGCAACTACACAATAACGCATTTACAAATAGCCCCCTTAAAAGGATAAACTACAAATCCACTCCTAAATGTGGATAAATTGCAACAATATATATTTTGTACCATTTGATTTGCAAAATCAATCTTAAAATACAAATAGTCCCCTTAAGTGGGTAAATAACAAATCCATCCCTGACTATGGATAAACTGCAAAATAAATCTTTAAAAATTGTAAAATATGTCAACCAACTTTAAAACGTGATAATAAATCTAAAATATAAACATTGACTACTTTAATAGTAAGAGAGGATGCACGTCAAGCTTGATCTTGGCTTCCCTCTCTCTTATCCTTAGAGTGGTCAGAAATTAAAATATGGACTACCTCAGTCGTAAGTGAGGATGCACGCCAAGCATGATCTTGGGTTCCCTCTCCCTTACTGGCAATGGAGTCTTCATTTAACAAATCAAATAAACAAAACAAAATATACACAAACCCTCCGGGTCACGAGGCTAAACTGTCCAATATACTTAACAAATTATATACATAAAATATTCTTCCAGTTATGAGATTAAACTAACTATTTGATGATATTCAAATATAAGAATCATCGACAATATACCAAATACATACATATAAAATCCCTCCGGGTCATGAGGCTAAACTGTCCAACACACATAACAAATTATATACATAAAATATTCTCCCAGTTATGAGATTAAACTAACTATTTGATGATATTCAAATATAAGAATCATCGACAATATACCAAATACATACATATAAAATCCCTCCGGGTCATGAGGCTAAACTGTCCAACACACATAACAAATTATATACATAAAATATTCTCCTAGTTATGACTTTAAACTAACTATTGGATGATATTCAAAATAAGAATCATCGATAATATAACAAATACATACATATAAAACCCCTCCGGGTTACGAGGCTAAACTGACCAAAACATTATAATATCTATATCAAAAATGATAATTATCCAAACCGGTCAAATACACATGAATATTCACCTCCTAGGTTACGAGGCTAAACTGACCATATTATGACGATATATCACAATAAAAGGGAGATCATTATCGAATCGATCAAAGCACGAGTCGATAAATTCCCGTCCCTAATATATCGAAATATAAAAATCCTATTAATAAAATATATCTGAAATTGTTAATATAACAACAATTTTGGTTTATAATTCGCAAATGGATGCTTATGTATCTTCCATATGTGCATTGCATAAATATGTCAACTCTTGTATTTCATATTTATTCCTTCTATTTAATGAAATGAAAGAAAATGTTGCACTTATTTACTTTCTGGCTAGTTATTCACATTTATTTAATTTCCTGTACGAATGAATGATATGAGTATGACACGATGAGGCATTCTTCTATACGAAGTTGTAAGGTGCGGAATTCCACCATGAATTCTTGAGAGGTCTTCGCAACACCAAAAATATAACACAGAAAGAACAAAAAACCCACGTTAAACACCTACGTAAAGAAATACATCACAATACCTATCAAAATACAATTTAAATCATATCATGCAACCCTTTGAGTGAAAACATCAAATATATAATAAGCACAAAGGTCGAACATGAATATGTGATGTAGCCAAAATCATTGTATCTCACTACCTTATATTTATGAAAGCACAACATCGAGTGTAAAACAATATGTTGAGTTCTAAGTTTGAATACCACTTAAACATGACAAACCACAAGTTTGGCTATGTGCACAATACCACCCAAGATTAGTTGCAAGGAGTGAGAAATGATTAAATAGACTACTAACTCAAACTTTATTAAGAGCTATGGTTAATCAGATTCTAAATGATAAAATAATGCAATGTTGTTATTGATTGGCCACCTACACGATTGGGTTTTAAGGACATTAGACACTTACTTATTGATGACCACGCGTGGAATACACAATCCAAGCATTCAACCACCAATTTATCATTCTAGTTCACTAAGAGTCACAATACCAACAATTAATAAAGCCCTACCAAGTCATTATAAGGTTACAACCTATATCAATCATCATACTTAGTACATAAGGACCACAACAACTTTGGTAAATCCTAAGTTCATCGAAATGCTTAACAATAATTGATAATCATTGCAATTATATTGCCCACAAATGAGTATGGAGTCATGAATATTGACCTCAAATTCCATCATTTAACTTGTATGCCCAATGCCATTCAATATGCAACCACAATCAAATTCCTTTCCGTCATCCTACCAGTCAAGGCAATTAAATCTGACGAAATCGGTAAGTAAGCAATTATACCCTTAAGATATACATTATCTTATTAAGCCACATAATTGACTTCAAAACATGAATAATAAGGAATTTGCATAATCATGAGGTAGTTATTGATTACTAACATATCTTCTCAATCTTTGACACTAACATGCATCTTATAATTGAAAGAGTGATGGTTACACTTGCTATATGCTTGTCTCCATTCAACCCAAAATTACGAGGACAAGTTTCCGCAAAACATTCTCATTATCCAAGGCAAAGGTCATGTAAGTTAGACTTTTATCTCGAACCATAACAAGGTCATTAGGTTGATTTAGCAATTCAATCATTCTACCTTTTATTCGAATATCATGAAAACCAATAGTAATAACATTTCAATTGCTTCACTACCATGTGAAAGAATAAGTATCTAACACCCTATGGTTGCAAGTTCGCTCCTAGGTTGCACCATAATTTTCACAAATGCAATGCGATGATCATAGGGAATCTTACTTAAAACTTCAAAGGATAAAGCAACCAATGCATAGACACATCCCATAAAACAGCAAGAGACTCAACCTAGCATTTCATCATACACCTTGTGGGCATGAAACTACACACTTAAAAAACATGAACCAAGACAACCCAATAGGAGTGGTATGGTCTCCATTATGTTCAATGGGTTTAAACACATTTTAATGTGAAAAACAAACTATTAAACATTAACACAAGGATTTTATCAAAGATTAAGATGACTAATAAAAAGTTTGAGTAAGTAGATCCAATGACATACTTGCATTTGCGAGTCCGTCTAACCGATTGAGCCCCATTTTAGAACCACCGCACATCCTTGATGGCAACAACACACGGAGAGCTCAATGAGGTCCAAGTGCGCATCCACAACCGAATTAGCGAGACTGGGGAAGAACGTGAAGAATCTCAGAATCAACTGCGCTGCCAGCTGCTTCGCCCTGTTGCTCCCGTTCTGCACCATCGCAACGATTCCCTTGTACTCGCTCACGTGCTGGAACTTGTCCTTGGCCGCGCTTAGGGCATCAGTGTAGCAGTGGGAGCTCTTCCTCTGTTGATGCACCTTCGAAGAGGAGAAAGATGAAGGATGGGGGTTGGGGAAAGATGAAACCCATTTGGATTTAGGTGAAAATCGGAGGAGAAGAAGAAGAGATTTGGGTTTTGGATTTGGAATAGGAGGACGAGGGGCAAAAGAGAGCCCTAGACATCACGATCCAACCCAAAATCTCCTAATCTAACTAAGCTAAATAGGGGAAATATCAGAAAGACCCCCAAAGAAAAAGGTAAAGTCAATACTTTACATCCTACCCTCCTTAAGAAAATTTCGTCCTAGAAATTAGGAAAGATAAGACTCACCAAAGAGTTTTGGAAACCCTTTGTGAATCTCGTCTTCCACCACTACTCCGCTGACTTGAGCACATACGTGGTGAACGTAACTTTCTTCTCATGGCATAACAGAGACTGTAATACTTTCTCGATCTCCTCAATCCACGACTCCACAATCTCTGGATCTGGCTCACCATGAAAAGTAGGAGTATTAAGCTGCAAGAATCCCTCAATCACAACTCATCTACTCGACTCTGCATGCTCCCTCTAAGCTCCGACAGTTCCAGTACAGTGGTGTCTCCTGAGGGTTTTCAGCGGATATACCCACAAAATCCGAACATTGATGCATTATTAAACCTAGCAACACAACTCGATGGACTAATTTTTGTCGATCATTGGACACGGTAATCCTATGGGCCGACTCTATATAAGTATCTTGTCCACAAACCTAGCATACGGAACCATTCATGCAATTTAATTAAGGACTTAAGTGAAAGACATAACAACCTTAACATCCTCAAGTGACACAAAGTGTAAAGTCCATTAAGGTTCTTATTTGTATTACCTTTTTTATTTCTTTTTTTTCTCTTATTTCTTTCATTTCATATTTTTTTACTAGTTGGTGTTTAATTCTCTCAAAGTTAGGTTTCGTGCATCATTGCCTATGAGGACTTACAATATCACATACACCTTCCCCAAAATCTCCACATAGGGCGATCCCTACCACCCGTGTAACGGGAGTTCGGTCGGTACATCCCAAGTCAGATGACTCGAAAGCACCAGGTACTAAGTCCCCTCGGACCTAATTTCCCGACTTATAGGATCCGTGCGAGACGAGATAACATCCTACTCACTTATTTCTTATCTACACATGAACTAAAAACCTTACACATAAGGTTTCACAACAGGAGTTTAAAGGTCCCTGACTACAACATCCTTATACTAACAGACACGAATTATTCGACTCACTAGGTTCAGGGTGGACTTCTTTATTTATTTGAGTATTGAAAACCTATGATTACTCTCCCCCAACTGAAAACCGGGGTGTCCTTACGACTAGATAAGACCTAAAACTGGTGTACTATATATCCTAATGCATCATGTTTAAGTTTATTTTGGGAGCTTTCTTTTTTTTCATTGCCTCTCAATAGTTTTGCACATGCTAAACACACGCAAAACAACAAAATATTTTCTTTCGCAAAAACATGAAGATTTCGAACGAAATAAAAAATTAAAAACACTAGACAAGCAAAAGAAAGCAAGTCACCCAATAATCATGGTATAGTAGATATATCACTGTAAATTGCAGTATACTAACATAAAACTAACAATACAAACAAAAGAAGACAAAAAACAAAGTGAAAAAGACTTGACTCCACATATATACAAATGTAAAGCAACCCCCACACTTCATGCATTGTCCTCAATGTATGCAATCATGATATGACATGCATTTATGCATGAAAAATAAAAGATCTCACCAAAGTGAAGCGCAAAAGGAAGTTCATGGTTATGTGGATGGACAAATACCCGAATTCCTGAAAACATGTGAGATACTTAAGAAGGGAGACAAATACATGAAACAAATGGAGCCCAAATACTTACGGGTTGGGCCATACAACAATCAAAGCTAACTCTTGGAGTCTTCTTTCTTTTTTCCTTTTTTTCAAATATAATTATGTACAAAAATAAGTTCTCATCGTCATTCATCAAAGAACATCAAATGGGAACCTCAAAAGGGGTCAATGCACTGGGAATGGGAACATGACACCACACGGGGCCAAAATACTCATTAGTGCCCCCCAAACAAAATGCACAAGATGCAAGGAGAGGTTCATTATCAAGACGCAAAGGTGTCTGATTCAAAGGATCAAAGTGAAAGAGCTCGAACCTCTCAAGATTTTGGTGGTAATTGAGTAACGGAAGAAGAGTTTCTCCTATTTCGGTATTGATGTTATGATCGTCAATCCAAACTCTCCAACCAATAGGTTGTTGCGCCGGAACAAGGCCAACAACCTCATTATCCTTGCCTGACGCACCAGGCGAACAAAACGTGGATCTCTTACCCAAGGTATCCTCTAAGGAAGTCCCAATACTCTCATTGGCAATGTAGTTGTTTGGTGTCCCTTCATTTTCAAGATGATCAGGAACAATAGTGAGAGACAAACTCTCACCAGGTCGTATGAAATTAGGGGTATTAGGGAGTTCTTGCTCCACCAAAGGTGAGTCTTAATAGGCACAACATTAAGATCATGTGGCTCAAGGGCCACAGGACAAAAAGATAAGGCACAATCTTGTGCTGACTCATAATGAAATTGGTTCATGCTATTCTCAATTTGTATCAAATCCCCCACCAAGTGATTGTGAATCGAAACCCCAAGTCCCGCAGATTGACTAGGAGTTTGACTATGAAAGATTGTGCTTTTAATTTATGGATGTGGTGGTGGTTTGATATCAAAAGATTAATACTCATGTTGACAAGAAAGGTCACCACCCTCACGTTCACTTAATTGTTGTGTTATCTGAATCACTTGCATTGACATATTGTGCAAGGAATTTTGAGTGGTTTCCATGAACGTTAGGAGAGTTTGTTTCAAGTAATCATGTATGCGGTCAACTGTGAGGCTCAAGTTAGAATTGTGTAGATTTTGGGGTTGAGTGTTGATGGGCTGAGAATGAGTCCAATGATTGGGAGTATGGTGTTGGTAGAATTCTGGGTATTCGGGAGGAGGATACTGGGGTGGGCATGAAGTATGATACTCAGGATTTCTAAAGTTTCCCCATGAATATGTCCTCCGTGGGTAAGACGTAAATGTGTATAAGTCATAATGAGTACTTTGGGAAAAAACATCATCATACTCAGGTTCGGGAGAAACATATGAACACCCTTCAAACACCTCACCACTTAAACCACTCTGGTCATCTGACATGGCTTTTGGAACGACCGATCTAGTCAAACCCTCAACATATGATCCTGAAAGGAATGTGTTCTAAAAGTTTTACTTTTATATGTTAATTATTATGAATTGGATGTGCAAACATTTTGTTCCTTGATTATGGTATTCGTCTTTTGGAAGTATTGAGGAAGAGGCGTTTGGTCCTTAACCGTAAAGCTCTAAAAGATAAGGCTTTACATAAATCAAAAGTTATTCACAATCATGGTAATTAACATGGAACATTAATTACCGAGATAAGATTGTCGTGTTGGTCATCGATTGTTGTAGCTCTACAAATAATTGACGACACAAGTACATAAAAGAGGAAACGATTACTTTTATATATTGAATAGACCTAACAAGTAAAACATTATGGAATTGTGTTTCGTGTCATTAATGTTTTTACTGTGTCTTGGATCCTAAGATATGAGACTTATATCTTTTCACTCAAGAAGTGCTTAATTTGTTTATTGTCAAAAGCTATCAATGAGTGTAGTGATAAAGGCAATAGTTGGTTGAACATGACTTGTACTGGAAAAGATAGCTAGTCAAATGATTATCATTGTCCCTCTTAATTGAGTGATGATATTAGTGGGCCCCTTGATAAAGCAAAATTATAATGTGCACAATGTAACTTGAGTTAAGTTACATAGTTATAATTAGCTTAGAGAGATCAAGAAATGAAGATAATACAAAGATGACACATTTCTACTTTGTATATAGTCTTAATATCATGAGAAAGGGACGGACACAAGTGGTGCACTTACATCACTAAATGGATCGTGTTTTGGTTCTGGTGGAACAAAGACATCTATGCTAATTGGGTAACTATAATGTGTATCTAGATACCACTTATAGTTTGAGATATTAAGTGTTTAATATCTCTACCAATTTGGCTTAGATCCCCCTATAGGTCACACCACAAAACTGGGAAACAAGAGGCTTGATTTTAAGTTCATATGATGTGTCGGGTTTCATTTGAAAATAGGACACATGTGGTGAATGAATAAAATCAATATGTCATGAGAATTGACATAATTAGAATCATAATAAATTCATATGAGGTGTATATATTATGGGGTGTAATAATTTAATATTACATAGGATAATATATTACATACGATGTGAATTTGCTAAAAACCTCAAAAGTTCAAATTTTGTTGGAAATAAATCCAAAATTTGACAAAGGCAAATCGGGGTCAAACACGGTAAACCGTTCATGGTTCGGTCGACCGGGGTATCTTCGGATCGGTTAACCAAATGAGGAACGGGTAAGCATAATTGGTTGACCGAAATTGTCTGGAGTGCCTGGACAATCGGGTTCGGTTAACTGAGTGTGAACGGTCAACCGACAAAGAGTATTTCGGTAGACCGAAGCTGACACGGTCTTCCGTAGACTATGTCCCAGGAGAATGTCCGGTAGGTCAACGGTAGACCGTGTAAAAGACGTGGTTCGTCCGAATATTTCCAGGGAATTGTTCTCATGCGGGATCGGTCGACCGTCTCGCTCACGGTGCACCGAACACATGTTAAAACTGAACGGTTCAGATGACCGAGTAATACTCGGTCCACCGAACAGAACGATTATGCCTGAATTATTAAGAGATTAATTAAATCATGGGTGGATTAATTCCAGATTTAATTAAAACGTTTTTAGGGTGCTTATGTGGAAATTAGAGATTAATTTTAGGAGAGAATAAACAAGGGATCATGGCTAAAGAATAACTCTTGATAAGGATGTTTTGGTAGCTTATAAAAGGGCACCTACTCCTACTTGTTTAATACTAATGAAATATTATTTCTCTCATTAATCTCTCCTCTAATCACCACGAAATTCTCTTTGTAATTTTGAGGTTAGGAGATAGAAATCTCAGGAGCTCAATGAGGGGTTATTAGCTAGATTCTAAGTCTTATTAGAGATTGATTGGCTAACTCATTTCTCTCTAATCTTGTTTAGAGTTTGGTGAACACTCAGAGGCAAATCCGTAGACGATCAACGGGCAACGCGACTCCGGATCTTCAAAAAGGTTTTAGAGAACCTTTAGGTATGATTCTACATTTGTGGTTTATTTTAATAAATGTATTGCATGATATTAGAATAAACACAAAGTAATGTACATAGAAATTGTTGAAAATATGAAAACGATCTTGTATGTTGTATTAAAAAATTTAAAATATATACATACATAAGGACACGAAATCCTACAGATCCAACACAACTATATGGTGCTATAGCAGTCGGAGCCTCTCTCATATTACCCCAATCTGAAGACTTCTCAGCAACACAATTAAAATTGTCCCAACCATGTTGGGTGTTTGTCTGATGCATCCCAGGATGCTTGGGTCCGGAATACCAAGGAAAATAGACATGGTCTTGGAAATTAAATGAATGGTCGCCCATGTAACCATCCATCTCGACAAAGTACTCTCGAGTCAACCACTCTTACCACCACGAGGCTAAGCTCGCAAAAAGTGCTCAACTCAACCCTAAAATGCTTATAGAGAGTGTAAAGGGGAGGAGACTAGAACGTAGATGTATGAGAGAAGAAGATGTCTCAGAGGAGAAGAGAAGAATTCATAAAGCTAGCATGGGTAAAGGGGAGGGTAGAAGTCTAATTTAGCAAACACGACTCAAACAACCTAAGGTCACATAGGTCCTTACAGCTAGACGACGCCTAACTGTGAGGTCGCACAACATCAACACACCTCACCTCCCCACATTGAAGACCACAAAGCCCAGCAAGAGAGACAAGATCTAAAGATCTCGTCTCTCCTACTATCGACAATGTGGGCGACACCGATCAGGCTCTGACGGTCGCGACCGGATCACTCTCCTAATGCGCCCGAGGTCGTTAGGGGTCAATGTCTACTTCATTTTAAAATTAGGCTTCACTTGAGTATGGTTTGCGGGGATAAGGGAGGGGTGATGAAATCCCCCACCTTATCTTGAAGACTATAGGTGGTGCCCCTTAAAGATGTTTGAATCCTTAGGCAAGCAACCAACTCACCAAACAAGCACTCACCTCACTCGTGTTCCAATGCACCTTACTAACTAATGCATGTTTTAACCATGCATGAATGAGAGAAGGGGTGTACATACCTCGCACCAGCGATCATCAACAGGAAAAAGTAAACAAAAGATGAATGTGTACATGGTCTAGAAATGATGCATGACCTAGATGACAATTCACTAATCTTTTGCTTTGAATTTTAATGGTCAAGTTGATTAAACGGGGAAATTGATTGGTTTATTTATTGATCCAGGAGCAATCTAAAGGTCCAGACATGCACAATTAAGCTCTCAGTTAAACTACATGATCATCACCAACAAATAGAAGAAATTTTGGGGCAAACGAAGCTCACACGGCCGCCAATCAGCAGTCCGAAACCACTAATTAGCATTCTTGGTAGCTTGCAATGATCCCAACTTTGTCCTGCTGATTCCCAGTAAACTTCAAATGTCCTAAAATAAAGCAAAACTAAAACAAAAAGATTAAATCCACTCGAATCGTCCTAACCAGAGTCTGGACAGAGCACCTCCCCGGCAATGGTGCCAAAAACTTGTTTCGATTTAGCTTATACTGCAAGTGCACGGCCGCGATGAAGCGGTGGCAAGTACGGGTCGAGTCCACAGGGAGGTGTGTCAACTCTGGTTCTTCAGAAATTAAGTGAAAATAAAGGGTAGAAGAATTTGATTAAACTAAACTAAGCTACACTAAACAAGCAAGCAACAAACAAGGAAGATGAAAACATGAGAAGAATTGAAACTAAACTAAGTAATTATCAAAGAAAACTGTAATTCAGGAAGCAAAATGCCCAAGGGGTGGAGTGTGTGTACACATGTAATGAGGTGGTGAATGATGCATTCAATAAGGCACAAGTTAGGTTGTGTTTTAGTGCATAGGAAATACCTAATGGTTGTGCCAGAACCTATCATTCCAATCACTAACCTAGTTGATTAACATGAGCATAAACAAGTTGGTTGTTAAGAACCTAAACAAGAATGAGAAGTACCTAATGATTATGGCAAAACCCATCAAGTTAAGTATCCTCTTGTTAACAAATAAGCATACACTCACATTCATCACATATTGCATAAGATAACATTCATTCTTATTCTTCATTACATGTATAAACATCATCTCCATCCCTAAAGGGGGATGAAACTACTCACTACATGATTGATCGTTTTATATTTAACCGCAAGTGCACGGCCGCGTTGAAGCGGTGGCAAATACGGGTCGTCCACTGGGAGGTGTGTCGACACTTGGTTTGTGCGAAGGCGAGAGGTAAAGAAAGGGAAGAAAGGTTGGTTACACTAAACTACACTAAGATGCAAATGGAAATGGAGATAAGCAATAAACTAAGCCCCAAAGGGGGTAGAGAAATAATGTGAACATAAAGAAGTGTCTGTGTGTGTTCATTAAGCTCCTCACAACATGTAGTACATGAAATCATAAAACTACATCCAACTTTGCCTCTACATGAATTAAGATAAGACTACATCATTAAAACATACAAGACAATAATTGGAATGAAGCTACATGAACTCAAGTATAAAGACTATACCCTACTATGCCTCTACATGAATTAAGATTTCACTACATCATTAAAACATACAAGACATTAGCTAAGGTAAAGGCAACAAGAGTACATACACTACAAATTGCGTTTCCAATATTAACTTCATCCATATCCTAACCTTATCATTCCCCATAAAATAGGTCCACTAATCAAAGCATAAGCTAAGCTTCATTCAAGAGCATTAGCATATCAAAGATAAGAGTGAAAACCCATTAGATGGTTATGGAAATCATATAAAGCTCAAGGGATAAAAATAACACACACTTAATACACTACATGATTATATCACATATTTCTCCACCCCCAAATGGGGATGGAACTACTCACTACTCATTACACTACTGATTAGACTAAGTAAAGAAAACATTTAACTAAGATACTAAAATTACTAAACAAGAGATTAAACAAAGTAAAGCAACCCACACAAAACAAGCAACATAACAAAACAAGATTGAAAGAAACAAATAAACTTTTATTAACAATGACTCACATTGAAGGTAGCATTCATCTCCACCTTGAGTTTTTGCTTCAAGGCTCACTCCTTAGTAGAGAGAATGCCACCAAGCAATGGGTAATTACAATGGAAGGTGAAGAGTTCTATTTATAAGCATGGAAAAAGCTAATCGGGGACAATCCCCCGATGTGGGACTAAACCAATACCAAAAATAGCCTAAACGAACATTAATACAAGTCCAGGAGAAATTTCGATGGATCCTGAGCAATATGGACCGCCAATTAGCGGTCCAAAATCTTCGGATCGTGTTGGAATTTGTTGTGGGCTTTTCTTTCTGGTATTGTTGGTCTTTGATGCGGTTACTTGACGTGTTGGAGCTCCGACCCGACTCGAATTGCCAAAATACTCCCCATGATGGTGTGGAGTTTCCTGGTTTGCTCTTAGGTCCTTCTGTCTTACGATCAGGTCCTTCTGTCTTGCATCTTGGTCCCCAGGTCTCACAATTAAGTCCTTTTTCCTGCTTTTGGGTCCTTTCATGGCTCTTCTCTTCAAACCTCTTTATTTCTGAAAACTAAACATAAAACTCGTCACGTAGCATTGCTTAGGTGTAAGATAATGGATATAAGATACAAATATAAGCATGAAATGATGTCAATCAAATACCCCCACACCTAAGTTTTTGCTAGTCCCGGGCAAAACAAAGAAAGAGAAAAGCAAACGAGAAACAAGAAATCTTAACGCACTTTCGTAGGAATCACGGTTGCACTTAGCACGTGCAACAAGCCGTTAAACCTCTTTGTTGCCAAGGAGGAGGAGTGTTGTCTCCTGAGGGTTTTCAGCGGATATACCCACAAAATCCGAACAAGATGCATTATTCAATCTAGACCTCGACTCGTTGGACAAATTTTGTCGATCAATGGACACGGTAATGCTACGGGTCGACTCTATATAAGTGATCAGTCCACACCTACCCTAATGAACCATTCGTGCAAGTTAAATAAGGAATTAAGTGAAAGACATGGACAACCTCAAGATCCTCAAGTGATACAAAGTGTAAGGTCCATCAAGGTTCTTATTTGCAATTTTTTTCTTTTCTTTTTGTTTCTTTTCACATTTTTTTTCTTTTTATTAGTTGGAGCTTCATTCTCCCAGGGTTAGGTTTCGTGCATCATTGCCCATGAGGACTTACACTATCACGTACACCTTTCCCCAAATCTCCACATAGGGTAATCCCTACCACCCGTGTAACGAGAGTTCGGTCGGCGCATCCCAAGTCAGATGACTCGAAAGCACCAGGCACAAAGTCCCTTCAGACCTACTTTCCCGAGTGATAGGAGCCGTGCGAGAAGAGAGAACACCTACTCACTTGTTTCTTATCTACACATGAACCAAAACCCCTACACTTATGTCTCACAACAAGATTTAGAGGGTCCTTGACTACAACAAACTTCCTTAAGTTAACAGACACGAATTATTGACTCACTAGGTTCAGGGTGGACTTCTTTGAATGTTTGAGCACTGAAACCCTATGATTACTCACCCCCAAAGGAAAACTGGGGTGCATCCTAACGACTCGATAAATCCTAAAGCCACTGTACTAGATATCCTAATGCATCAAGTTCAAGACAATTTTGGGAGCTTTCTTTTTACTTTGCCTCTCAACGGTTTTGCACATGCTAAACACACGCAAAACCCACAAAACATTTTCTTTCGCAAACACATGAAGATTTTGAAAGAAATGTGAAAATTTTGAAGCACTAGGCAAGCAAAAGAAGACAAGTCACCCAAGGATCATGGCAAGCAGATATATCGATATTAAATGCAGCACACTAACATGACCCTAATAATGCAAACAAAAGAAAACAAAATCAAAAGAAAAGACTCGACTATGTACACACGTAAACCCCCCCCCCCCCCCCCACACCTACTTCATGCATTGTCCTCAATGAATGCAAGCAAGATACTACATGGATTTATGCATGAAAAAGGAGAGATCTCACCAACGTGAAGTACAAAGGGAAGTGTATGGCTATGTTGATGGACACAACCCAAATTCCCTCAAAACCTGTGAGATGCTAAAGAAAGGGTACAAATACGTGAAAGAAATGGAGCCCAAATACACAAGGGTTGGGGCTTACAACAATCGATGCTCACTGAAGGAGTCTTTTATTGAACTCTTTTTTTTCTTTTTTTTTATATAACTATGTACAAACATAAGTTCCCATCTTCATTTGTCAAAAGACATCAAATGGGAACCTCAAGAGTGGGTCAATGCACTTGGAAAGGGAACATGACACCACGCGGGGCCAGAATACGCATGTGTGGGCCCCCTTCACAAAGAGCACCAGATGAAATGAGAGGTTCATGAATTGGACGCAAACGCGTCTCATTCAAAGGATCAAACTGAAAGAGCTTGAATCTCTCGAGAGTTTGGGAAATAAGGGGCAACAGAAGAAAAATATCTCCCGTTGCGGAACTGAAGTTATGATCATCAATCCAAACTCTACAACCAACAGGCTGGTGGGTCGGAACGAGATCAAGCACCTCGTTATGCATGTCCAACTCACCAGGAGAACAGGAAGTGAGTCTCATACCCAAAGTATCCTCCAAGGAACTCCTAATACCCTCATGAGCAATGTAGTTGTTTGATGTTCCATCATTTCCAAGATGATCAGGAACAATAGTGAGAGGCAAACTCTCATCAGGTCGTATGAGATTAAGGGTACTAGGGAGCTCTTGCTCCACCAAAGGTGAGTCCTTAGGAGGTACAACAATAAGATCATGTGGCTCAAGGGCCACGGGACAAAAAGGTAAGGCACAATCCTGTGCCGACTCATAATAGAACTAGTCCAAGCTATTCTCAGTTTGAATCGAATCCTCCACTAAGTGATCGTGAATTGAAACCCCAAGTCCCTCAGACTGACTAGGAGTTTGACTTTGAAAGGTTGTGCTTTGAATTTGTGGATGTGGTGGTGGTTCGATATCAAAAGAAGAATCCTCATGTTGACATGAAATGTCACTCTCCTCACGTTCACGTAATTGCTGCGACATTTGACTCACTTGCAGTGCCATATTTTGTATGGACTGTTGAGTGGTTTCCATGAACGTAAGGAAAGTTTGTTTCAAGGAATCAGGTATGCGGTCAACGATGAGGTCCAAGTCAGAGCTTGGGAAATTTTGAGTTTGGGTGTTGATTGGCTGAGAATGAGTTCAATGATTTGGAGTGGGGTGTTGGTAGAATTATGGGTATTCGGGAGGAGGATACTGTGGTGGAAATGAAGTATAAGAATTTGAATACGAATTGTCTCCCCACGAATCCATCACTCTCGGATTGTACGCGGATGCGTAATGGTCATAATGAGCATTTTGGGAAAATGTATTCTCATACTCAGGCTCTGGGGGAACATAAGGACATTCCCCGAAATCATGACCACTCAACCCACAATAGTGACACAGTACGACTACTGGAGCCACCGGTGCACCCATGTCATCTACCACATGCATGAAAGAGGCCAAAGGTTCTTGTAATGTCTCAGTTTGATGACCAACATATGATCCGACGTAACTAGATGGTGGTCTAGCAGTCGGTGCGTCTCTCATGTTACCCCAATATGAAGATTGCTCAGTCACACAATGAGGATTATCCCAACCATACGGGGTGTTCGTCTGAGCCACCCCAGGTTGCATGGGTCCGGAGTACCAGGGAGAATCGTCCTGGTCCCAACAATGATATGGATGGTCGCCCATGTAACCATCCATCTCAAGAAAAACTCTCGAGTCGACCACTCTCACCACCACGAGACTAAGCTCGCAAAAAGTGCTCGACTCGACCCTAAAACGCTACCAGAGAGTGTAAAGGGGAGGAGACTATAACGTAGAAGAAGGTGAGAAGAAGATGACTCAGAGGAGAAGGGAAGAATCCCTAAAGCTAGCGTGGGTAGAGGGATCAGGAAGAAGCCTAACTAGCAAGCACGGCTCAAACAATGTAAGGTAATGGGTCCTTAAGCTAGACGACGCCTAACTTCGAGGTCACTAGCCTCGACACGCCTCACCTCCCTACAACGAGGACCACAATGCCCAGCAAGTGATACCAGATCCGGAGATCCAGTACCTCCTACTATCGACAAGGTAGGCAACGCCGATCAGGTCATGACGGTCTCGACTAGATTACTCTCCTAGTGCGTTCGAATTCCTTAGGGCCAATGTCTACTTGCTTTTAGTTAAGGCTTTATTAAGAGTGATTTTTGGGGCCAAGGAAAGGGTGATGAAATCCCCCACCTTATCTTTTATGGGACAGCCCCTCCTTAGTAGCGATTTGATCCTAGATCTAGCAATCAATCGCTCCAATCAAACGCTCTCTCACTCTTGTCCCGATGCACCTTACTAACTAATGCATGAACGAAACATGCATGAATGAGGGATGTGGGTGCACGTACCTCACGCCAGCAATCAACGACAAAATGTAAAGCAAAGAAAAGACAAATGCATGCAAGGTCTACCAATGGTGCATGACCTAGATGGCAAGAAGTCTAGTCTTTTGCTTTGAGTTTTATGGTCCAAGTTGATTAAAGGGGATTGAAATTAAATCTGGGAGCAAAGTAGAATTCACAGCATGAAAAATTGTGCTCCCAGATAACTAACATGAACAATATAACAACTGGAACAAATTTGAGAACAATTGAGGCTCACTAGGCCGCCAATTGGCGGTCCCAGACCGCTGATTGGCGGTCTTTTTGTAGCTTCTGGTCCTCAAACTTCTCCAGTAGCCTCCCCTTGATCCTTAGGTTCCCTGAAACTTAACAACACTGGAAACAAAAAATTAAAAACCCCTCGAATCGCCCAAACCAACGTCTGGGCAGAGCACCTCCTCGGCAACGGCGCCAAAAACTTGATTGATCGTTTTATATTTAACCGCAAGTGCACGGCCGCGTTGAAGCGGTGGCAAATACGGGTCGTCCACTGGGAGGTGTGTCGACACTTGGTTTGTGCGAAGGCGAGAGGTAAAGAAAGGGAAGAAAGGTTGGTTACACTAAACTACACTAAGATGCAAATGGAAATGGAGATAAGCAATAAACTAAGCCCCAAAGGGGTAGAGAAATAATGTGAACATAAAGAAGTGTCTGTGTGTGTTCATTAAGCTCCTCACAACATGTAGTACATGAAATCATAAAACTACATCCAACTTTGCCTCTACATGAATTAAGATAAGACTACATCATTAAAACATACAAGACAATAATTGGAATGAAGCTACATGAACTCAAGTATAAAGACTATACCCTACTATGCCTCTACATGAATTAAGATTTCACTACATCATTAAAACATACAAGACATAAGCTAAGGTAAAGGCAACAAGAGTACATACACTACAAATTGCGTTTCCAATATTAACTTCATCCATATCCTAACCTTATCATTCCCCATAAAATAGGTCCACTAATCAAAGCATAAGCTAAGCTTCATTCAATAGCATTAGCATATCAAAGATAAGAGTGAAAACCCATTAGATGGTTATGGAAATCATATAAAGCTCAAGGGATAAAAATAACACACACTTAATACACTACATGATTATATCACATATTTCTCCACCCCCAAATGGGGATGGAACTACTCACTACTCATTACACTACTGATTAGACTAAGTAAAGAAAACATTTAACTAAGATACTAAAATTACTAAACAAGAGATTAAACAAAGTAAAGCAACCCACACAAAACAAGCAACATAACAAAACAAGATTGAAAGAAACAAATAAACTTTTATTAACAATGACTCACATTGAAGGTAGCATTCATCTCCACCTTGAGTTTTTGCTTCAAGGCTCACTCCTTAGTAGAGAGAATGCCACCAAGCAATGGGTAATTACAATGGAAGGTGAAGAGTTCTATTTATAAGCATGGAAAAAGCTAATCGGGGACAATCCCCCGATGTGGGACTAAACCAATACCAAAAATAGCCAAAACGAACATTAATACAAGTCCAGGAGAAATTTCGACGGATCCTGAGCAATATGGACCGCCAATTAGCGGTCCAAGACCGCCAATTGGCGGTCCAAAATCTTCGGATCGTGTTGGAATTTGTTGTGGGCTTTTCTTTCTGGTATTGTTGGTCTTTGATGCGATTACTTGACGTGTTGGAGCTCCGACCCGACTCGAATTGCCAAAATACTCCCCATGATGGTGTGGAGTTTCCTGGTTTGCTCTTAGGTCCTTCTGTCTTACGATCAGGTCCTTCTGTCTTGCATCTTGGTCCCCAGGTCTCACAATTAAGTCATTTTTCCTGCTTTTGGGTCCTTTCATGGCTCTTCTCTTCAAACCTCTTTATTTCTGAAAACTAAACATAAAACTCGTCACGTAGCATTGCTTAGGTGTAAGATAATGGATATAAGATCCAAATATAAGCATGAAATGATGTCAATCAAATACCCCCACACCTAAGTTTTTGCTAGTCCCGGGCAAAACAAAGAAAGAGAAAAGCAAACGAGAAACAAGAAATCTTAACTCACTTTCGTAGGAATCACGGTTGCACTTAGCACGTACAACAAGCCGTTAAACCTCTTTGTTGCAATCACTACACATTAAGCTACAAACCATATTAAGAAAGAAAGACATTTATAGCTAATTATACTAAGATGAAGACAACAAAACTAAGCTGAACATGCAAGCATTAAAAAAGACAACATTAAAATAAAACTAGGAAGAATTATTTTATTTACATGACTCACATTACAAGTAGCATTCTTCTCCACTTGGGTTTTGTTCCAAGTCTTTACTTCAAGTATAGAGAATGGCCACCAAGCAATGAGTGTATTACAAAGGAGGAAGAAGATTTTTATTTATAGACATGAAAAAAGCAACTGAGGACAATCCTCTAATGTGGGACTGATGAAACATTCCCAGAATAGACATAAACACATAACCCATATCCGTGTGAAATTGGGTCACATTCTGACCAAAAAAGACCACCAATTGGACGTCATGGGCAGCCAATTAGCGGTCACTTTTGGTTCGATACGACTCAAGTTCACGTGTCTACTTAAGCTCTTCAATTATGCATGTGGAATGCGCCCTAGTTAGTCATTTGAGTCTGCGTCCGAATATAATTGCCAAAATACTCCTCATGATGGTTTGGTGTTTCTCGATTTGCTATTTGGTCCCTCCATACTTACGTCCATGTCCTTCCCTCTTGCATATGGGTCCTTGTGCATGACAGAGAGGTCAATTTTGCTAAATTTAAGTCATTTCTTCTTACGTTTCAGTCATTTTTCTATTCCTTTCTCTTTGTTATTACCTAATGCTTGAAATATAATAACAAACACTAGAGTAGCACAATATTAGGGTAAAATTAAGGATATATAGCATGAATGTGATGCTTTATATGCTACTAATCATTATGCAATTCAGATAACTTGAGATAGGAAAATAAATGCATGTTTTCTAAGTTCTAACATTACATAAACTAAATGTCAATACATAAACATCAAACATTCATACGTAAAAGCTAAAACACTTAAGCAAGCCTCTCCACAATGTCTTTATCCTCTGAAATAGCAGAAACATACGATACAAAACACATATAAGAAGATGAGATTCATAAATGTTAAAGTGATTGCAAATGTAATTGATTTGTACCTAGAGTCTCAAGTTCTTGAAGCTTTTCAAAACTTGTAGGAAATTCAACTTCAAGGCTTCCACGCACCCAATCCTGTGTGTAAATCAGACACTCAACAAGCTTTGGAGTAAGTGAACTGCGATAATCACTAAGAATACATCCACTTGTACTAAAGGTTGATTTAGAAACAACTGTTGAAACGGGAATGACAAACACATCTCTCACTGTTTGATTGAATATTTTAAGTTTAACCACAAGTGCACGGCCGCGATGAAACTGTGGCAAGTACGGGTCGATCCACAGGGAGGTGTATCGACTTTGGTTCTTCGTAAATCAAGTGGGAAACAAAGGGGAGAAGAAGTTGATTATACTAAACTAGAAAGCACAAACAAAGCAAATGAAAGTGAGAGAAATCTAAACTAAACTAAGTATTATCAAAGGAAGATGCAAATCAGGAAGAAAACCCCCAAGGAGTGGAGTGTGTGTACACATGAAATAAAGTGGTGATGAATGCATTCAGTAGAGCACAAGTGTAGGTTGTGTTGCTATGCATAGGAAGTACCTAATGGTTGGCAAGACCTATCATCTAAATCACTACCTAACTGATTAATATGAGCATAAAAAGGTTTGTTATTAAGAACCTGAACAAGCATGGGATGTACCAAATGATTATGGCAAAAACCATCAAGTATTATCTTTTATTCAAACAAGCATACTCACATTCATCACATAAAGCAAAATATAGCTTTCATTCCATTCTTCATGACATGTATAAACATCGACTCCACCCCCAAAGGGGGATGGAACTACTCACTACTCATTAAGAAAAGGAAACACAACAAAATTAACATCAATTCTACCCCCAAAGGGAGATGTGCTAAGTCTACCAACCCACCTTGGAGATCCAAATGAAGATCCAAACTTGTGTAATTTTTCACAAAATGCTTTGATTCGAAACGACTTTTACGTTGCCCTATGTGGACCATATATGGAGGATAGAGAGAATCACATGTGGCAGGGAAGAGAAAGTGTTATACGTAGGATAAACAACCCTTAAAATTCCTAAATGGTAGACGGATGAGTATTGATCACTTTAAGATTTTTGGTTGTACTTGCTATGCTCATAAAAAAAGATTGATAAGCTTGATTCTCATTCCATCAAAATTGTCTTTTTGGGTGTTCCTTCCAAAAGAATGGATACAAATGTTACAATCCTCTGGAGTGTAAACTTCACATTTCTAGGAATGTCTTTCTTTGAAAATGAACCATACTTCGAATCTACAAGAACTATTCCTGCAGGTGAGATATCGACCTCTTTCTTTTGAGGAAACTCTTGTTCCCCAAGCTGAGAAAGACGAACAGACAACAAGTACCACAGGTGAGCACAATGGCGAACAGGATGAAACACAAGAAGAGACTTCTATAAGAAGGTATACAAGACCTACACATACTCCAGCTCATCTCCAAGACCCTCGGTTATAATGCAACTTACCCCATCCAAGACTATATTTCCTACAACGCCATAACTTTATCCCATTACTTTTTTTAATGCAATTGATAAATTTAGTGAACCTACCTCCTACCATGAAGCCCTTAGAAACAGTAATTGGGTAAAAGCCATGAAAGAAGAACTATAAGCATTAGAATGAAAAAATCAAACTTGGACTCTGGTTTCCTCAGAAACTGGCATTAAACATGTAGGATGTAAATGGATATATAAAATTAAGTACAATAGTAATGACTCTATTGACCAATACAAGGCTAGACTTGTTGTTAACGAGTATACCCAAACCTATGAGCTCGATTATCTAGAAACATTTGCCCCTGTAGCAAAAATGAATTGCACTGTTAGAGTCCTCTTTTCTGTTCCTATCAATTATGGATGTAATCTCTATCAGATGGATGTTCGAAAATGCCTTCCTTCAAATATCATTGGAAGAAAAAGTGTACATGACTCCTCCTCCAAGATACAATTCCCCTCACAATCAGGTTTGCAAACTCCACAAATCAATCTATAGATTGAAACAATCTCCCAAAGCATGGTATTTAAAACTCAGTCACTCTCTCCTTCAACTTGGTTTACTAAATGTTCTGCTGATGCATCTATGTTTATCAAGCATCGTAATAACATCACCACAATTGTTCTTGTTTATTTAGATGACATCACAATCACAAGAAATAGTGATAATGTGATCAAAGATCTAGGATTCATGAAGTATTTTTTAGGCATTGAAATTGCATACTCTAAGAAAGGTTTGTTTTTATCTCGAAGAAAATATGTTCGGTCTCTCCTTAAGGAAACTGATAAATTAATAGGATCTAAACCTTCCAACACCCCATCGAGACGAATCAAAAGATTGGTCCCATCAATGGGGAACCTCTAAACGATGTAGGGGAATTCCAAAGATTAGTAGGGAAGCTGATTTTATCTCATTGTTACCATACCATACATAACTTATGGTGTTACCACTATGAGCCAATTCATGCATGCTACGCACACACACCACCTTGACATCATAGACAGAATCCGTAGATATTTAAAGAAAATACCGGGTCAAGGGATATGGATGAAAAGAAACAACTATAATTTAAAAGTTTGCTACTCTGATGCAGATTGGGCTGGTAGCCTCGATCGCAAATCTACCGCAGGGTTCTGTACATTTGTTGGTGGAAACTTTGTTACATGGAGAAGTAAAAAACAAAACGTCGTTGCAAGGTTCAGTACTGAAGCTGAATACAGGGTCATGACGTCCACTACTAGTGAACTCATATGACTCAAACAACTCCTCAAAGAAATGAAGGTTCCCTACCAGGAGCCTATGCGAATGTGCTGTGATAATCATGTTGCTTGGCACATCGCCTCCAATACCGTTTTCCGCAAATGAACAAAACATATAAAAGTAGATTGTCATTTCATCTGAGAATAAATGGAAGCTAAAGAAATTGAAGTTTCCTATGTTCCAAGCAAAGATCAACTCGTGGATATCTTCACCAAGGTATTGGACCAAAGGTAATTTCATTGCATTTTTCCCAAATTGGGATTCTTCAATCTCTTCAAAACTCAACTTGAGTGGAAGTGTTGAAATATTGACTCGAACTCTAAATGGTCATCACAACCATTTGGGGACACAATCTTCATTAGCCTCAATCAACATCCACAACAAAAGGAAACAAACACACATATCCGCGTATCACCCAAAGAAGCACATTGGTATCTTCTGTATTAGGCAATACCAACGGCTAAATCCATAGCCTATATATTTATGTATCTTTGTATAATCAAATAAATAATAAGCAATATATCAAAACCAAAATCAATATATCGTGTATAGTATGCGTTCCCTGATTAATTATATTAGTTTCAGAACTTCATATAATCCTACACGCGCGCGTGTCATTACAACCTTAATTATTTTAAGGGTTAATTACAGTTTGCCTTCCTAAACTATGCCTTGGTATCACTTTGCCCCCCTGAAGTTTCAAAGTTAACAGTTACCTCTCTTGAACTTTAATTTTGTAACACTTTACCCCCTTAAACTTCAAAAACTCATTATTTAACACACATTCGACGTTTTTTTCCTTTTTTTGTTGTATCCCTAATACACTCCTAAACCTATATTTACGTGAAAGTTTGGATCGAAACGGAGGTCGGATATGGTTGGAATTTGGGTCGGATTGAGTGTCAATTTGACCCAAATTCCAACCATATCCGACCTCCGTTTCGATCAAAACTTTCACGTAAATATAGATTTAGGAGTGTATTAGGGATACAACAAAAAAATTAGGAAAAAAAGCGTTGAATGTGTGTTAAATAATGAGTTTTTGAAGTTCAAGGGGGCTTACAAAATTAAAGTCCAGGGGAGGTAACTGTTAACTTTGAAACTTCAGGGGGGCAAAGTGATACCAAGGCCTAGTTCAGCGGGGCAAACTGTAATTAACCCTTATTTTAATAGTAGATTTAGACATGGAAACCAATTTTCCATGGAAAAAAGGGTACTCTTTTTCTTTATCTTTTTTCCTATTATTTGGTCGTTCGGAAACTCTTCTCCGTGGAAGATGCAAGTCGATCGTCAACCATGCTTAAGTAACATCTCATTCCAAGTGACGTATAAGATCATGTGGAATGGATTCGCATTCAAAGAATCAGCCCGGTATCTTTTTTGAATAAAACTATTCTAACCATAATTTTATGACTAATTTTTAATTAACTAATAATATTTGAGGTGTGCTCACAAAGCAACGTCTTAAACATATATGTTTATCAAGGAATATACTTTCAAAGGAATCACACATGCAGATGGAAAACATACAAAATAATGAAATATAGTGTCGCGTGGATGGATACATCATTGGCTCATTGCCCATTAATCAATGCAAATGATCGTGCTAATTTGGTGGTATTGAGTTGGAACCCTGTCAGTTGGTTAACGTTTCTGAAATTACTCAACGAACAACTTCGGAAAAAAATGGTTGCTACGTTCATATTTATTTTTATCGTTAATTAGTCAATGAACACCTTATGCGAATTAATCATTATTGTTACAATCATATTTATTTTGATGTCATTGCAAAATCTTTTTCTTTTTCTTTATGTCTATGTATATGTCATGTTGTTACTTGTTAGTGTGAGTATGCTACTGTTAATTACGTTTCAGTATCTTATTGTCACAAGTTAAGAATAAGTTGTTTTTGTTAAGTTTTTAATTAAATTTTTATTGTACTATTTAATCATAACCTAAACCTCAAATCCAATTTCAAAACACTGAACCCTCGAGAGTTGAAAACGATAATACAAACTATCTTGTTTTGATAAATAATTGCAAGAAATTCAGAGTAATTTGATGTTCTTAATTCTTATTTAAATTTTAATTATACTATTTAATCATATACTAAACTTAAAATAAAATTTTGAAACCATAATCCTGAAAACGTCAATACTATCATGTTTTAATAAAGGGTGAATTGGTTTGGTGCACCTAGTCTAGGTCCAAATTGTCTGCGTGCACCCCAATTTCTATAATTAGCCTGGTACACTTGAGGTCCTTAAACCTTTACCTGCGTGCACCTTGGACGTTAGTCAGACCCGCATCGTTGGCCATCTGTTACCCACTCCCATTACGTTGTGCCAGTCGTACAACCACGCTTGGTTTTACATGGTTAACTCCGTCTTAGTGAGCCCCAATACGTTGGTTAAAATAAGTTGCACCAACCTGAATACATTGGTTCAAAATAAAGGCTCTGATCTCGGACTTTAATCACTCGTTTTAGACCTTTTTAGTGAACCCTAATCCCTGACTTCCCCACTCAAATGCTTAATTTTCTCCGAAATCCCTAGACCCCCAAATTCGGTTGACGAAATCCCTAAAGATCTTCGACCACATTTTTGCATTTCAAATCCCTAAATTTCTCCAATCCAACTTTCACCCCATTCTCGTAATTAGTAGGCTTAATCCCAGGGCCGAGGAAGGCATTGAAGAAAATGGTGCACACACGCATTGGTTTGGTCGGGAAGTGTCGACGGTGAGTACACATTTCTTCATCTTCCTCCTTTTGTAGTGTTTGTTCAATTTTGCCTCTTTTTTCATGTCTTTGTCAATTGACTTGTGCTTTTGCGGTATTTAGGGTTACTAATGTAGGTAGTAGCCTTAAGTTGAGGCTATACAGTAATGCATGTTGGGTTAACAATAGACGTAGGGTTGTAGGTTTTAATGAAATGCAAACGATAATTCTTGTTGACAGTTTTTCAAAAGACATGATAAGAGTTTGGATTTGCAAAGCCATGCAGTGGACTTTGGATGAGATTTTTAAGATATGTTATATGATTCTCAATAATGTGAGGAAAGATTTTAAGGATCTAATTACAAATGAAGATGTAGAAGAGGCTTTAAGGTACCCTAATCCAAATGTGGAGTTGAATATATACGCTACTTTGGGCAGTAGGGTGGTCATCTGAGATTTGGATTGTTTGACTTGACGTGACTCGCTCAGCTCATTACTTCGCTGCGCCCTGGACGGTTCTTGAGCAAGCTCGGTTTCATTCGATTTGTTGTGGATTGGATGATGGAAAAACCAGCAAGCTGCTTCCCCAACAACCAATGTGATCAACTTGGTGATGAACACCCAAATAATGCACCAATGGATGCACCTCCTACTTATGGTGTAGAAAAAAACCCTTGGCATAGTGCTTCAGGAGAGTGATCCAGTTCCTAGTGTTGTTGGAAGTGTAGGAAATGATCTGCAACACCTTGAACCCATTGGTGACCTACAAGGCAACACCACCCATCCATAGTCTTGTCACTCATAACCTAGCCAAGCAGCAACCCCCCAAACACCATTAGACACCCCACCAGAAGTAGGGAACCCTTGCATGGGAGAAATTCCAATTAGGAATAAGGATTCTGAGTTAAGTGATTAGTCTGAAAGTGACCCTGATTATGAGTTCTGTACTGATGAAAAGGAAAAGTATGATGGTAAAGAGGGGGTATATTTTGTTGACCAGAGAGATGATATAGATGACTTTTTATTTGTGGGTGATGAGCAAAGCTATTGCATTTAACATGAGGAACCCTGACATGGTAGTAAAGAAGAAGTTCCCAAATGTTCATAGTTTCAGAATGACTTTGATTACTCATTGCATCTCAACAGAGTGTGAGATTATTTACATTAAGAGTCAACCTGAGAAAATCACAGCCAAGTGTAAAGATCCAACCTATGAGTGGAGGATACATGCCTCCAGGTTGAATAATGGAAACGTATTTTAAATAAAGAGTCTTAGGTCCCCACATATATAGTTACTCCTCAATAAATATGTGTGCCTCCAAGATGACCAACAAACATTAGATTGCACATCATTGCATTGACTGAATAAGTCAGGATGATAGGCTAAGTGTCAAGTGTATCAGTAATAAGCTGAAGAGGATATTCCACGTAAACTTTGTTGGGTATTTTAAAAGTTCAAAACCACAAGTACACGACCACGTTGGAGTAGTGACAAGTACGGGTCATGTCTACGAGGAGAGAATGATGGCCCTCGACCATACTCGAGTGCGGAAATAAAATAAAGAGTGAGTGAGTGTATTTATACTAAATTACGTTAGTTACAATTTATAAAATAAATACAACTAATCTTATAAGGGGTGATGAATGCGTACAACAATGTAGATGTTGTTGACTTTCAAACCTTAATATATTTGTTTTGATGAAACCAAACTAATCTTAATCAATCAACATTGTCAATCAAATTGAGTCACACATATTATGTATGGAATATAATTTGTATTGTGCTAACATCTACAGGTGATCCAGACTCAAGGAAGAATGAAATGAAGTCAAGACATGTAATCAAGCTATTTGAAAACATGTAATTTTATCTTTATTTGAGTGTTTAGGAATCTATGTAACTTGAGCACTTAACTCTGAATAAACTTCATACATAGACTCTAGGGAATCTATAGAAGTTTCATACAAAATTTCTTATCAATCTGACTTGAATAGGCGACCCATATCCATTGGATAAACAAAGCCATATAGAATTATGTGTACACAAACGGTCGACTGATGGAGTGTCAGTTCGACCTGTTGGCAAGTGCACTCTACCCTTGGTTCGGTCGACTAGTAAATCTCTTTTGTTTGACTTATTTCTCTATTGTACGTATTCTATCTGCTCGTTACATTTGTCGTATCATACAACTGTCGAATACGTACAAATCCTACCTAATCACCATTTTTCATAGGGTACCAGTCAGACCATTTGACCTTAGCAGTCGATCGGTGACTCACTCTTAGAGTAAAAAAGTATCTATTATTTTCGGTCAGACTAACCTCTTCCTCGTTCGACCGTTTACCTTATATTTTCTATTGACTCACATAAAATCGTTTTTTATCGATTGACCACCCCTGACCTGGTCTGACCGATAACTTAAGTAACTAGCCTTTTGGTTCAACCATATTTAAGTTGCTTTGAACGTTTACTTACTTTCATGGAAATGGTCGACCGTTCACCCAGTGTCGGTCGACCGGTGTTGGACAGATTTGCTGAACTTTAGTTTCTAATTTGTGTATCTTACACACAACTTTACCAAATCTTTCCTAACGGCTATATGAGCTTCAGAGCCTATAAATAGAGTTTAGAACAACTTTACAAAGTTACCAATCCTATATCTAAAAGCTCATTTATGCTTCAAATTTTACTTGAACCATTCTTAGAGTCAAATCTTCATTGTTCATGTGCTCAAACTAGAGTTATATTCTCAAAGTGTTGTAATAGCTTCCGGAGTGAAGCTCTTCTCGGATTGTGAGAAGGGGTCAAGGCTTGGGGAGGGTGTTCGCAAACTTGAAGTTTAAATACTTTGGTGGAGCGTCCATCTCGGGTTGTGAGAGAAGAAACCAAGCTTGGAGAGAGTGTTCATGAGTTTGCTTTGTAAAGACTTGATCTCGGCCCAAAATGGAGATCGGATTAGTGAAGACGTAAGCGGGGCTCGTGGTGCTCTAGCGGGGTTTGCAAGAGAGGACTAGGACCCGGATGCGGTGCCAAACCTCTATAAAAATCTCTGTGTCTATGTGGTTTGCATTTTCCCTACTTGCTCTATTTTATTTCCGCTGCATATTACTTCTTGTTTAGAGCATTTAGTAAATAGATTCATTAGGCCATAACGATCCAACAGATGTGTGTACAATCAAGCGCTAATGACATGCATAACATGGAAATCTTATAATGCAACAATCCTGAATGTGTCTCTATATGGATTAAGATTTATCATCATCATTAAAATATACAAAATACTACTCAAGATAAGGACAAAGACAACCACATGATTACATGTCAATCTTATCTCTATAATGACATGAAGAACATAGAAATCCATAATGACCGCAAGCCCAACTATTTGTCCAGATGAATTAAGATTTAACATCACCATTGAAACATACAAGACATTAATCAAGATAAGGTCAACATGGTCACATGCTTCCACATGTCATTTTAATCATTCTACCCACTCCAATCTTATCATCACCTCATCATTTCCCATAAAGTGGGTCCACTAGCAAAAGCATGTGCTAAGCATATATTATGACCATTAACACATCAAAGGCAAGAGTGAGAAACTCATCAAAATGACCATGGAAATCATTTGAAACTTCAAGATTAAGATTAAACACACACCAATCTCACAACATTCACACTTCACATCATTCTCCACCCCCAATGGAGATTGATTAGTTACTAATTATTATGTAAACAAAGAAAATAATAAAATAAAAACAACACATGAACAACTAAAGAAAACTAGATCTAATCAAAGCAATGGAATAAAATTGCATTAAATGAAAGAGAAGAACATAATGAACAAAAAACTAAAGCTTGATTATGAAAGAAAGATTACAAAATTCATTTCTCTTCTCCTACACTACACTACTAAGGAAGAAATAAAACCTACTCTTCTAAACAAGAATAAAGCTAACATAGTGATGAGATGAAGGAAGAAGAAAAAACTTTGTTTTAAAAACCGAACCGAACCGACGGTCAGACCGGGTTGGACCAAGAACCCAAGGTAAACCGATCGGTCCATGGAAAAAATGGTCTCCCCTCTGAACCGGTACGAACCAAAAAAAACCAAAAAAACTTGATCGAACTGGTCGATTTTTTCGGTTTGGCCAGACCGGATTCCACTAGTTTTTTCTTTAATTAAACAAAAATTACAAATTCAAGAATTTTTCTAATTTTCCAGTTTTCACTTTCCTATTTGTGCCTACTTTGGAGTTAGAATTTGGACTGCATCCCTACCTCCTCCAGTCCCGACTCTACCCCCTGTGGCCCACCTTCCCAGTCCGACTCAACCAGTCAACCCCCACCTCCTCAGTCCTGACTCCATCCCCACCTCCTCAGTCTCGACATCACCCCCGCCTCCTCACTCCTCAGTCCCGACTCCACTCGTGACTCCTCAGTCCCGACTCCACCAGTCCACCCCCGCCTCCAGCCCTTTGTCCCAAGACCACAAAATTCAAAGTCTTTGGTTTTTCTTTGAATACTTAGCATGTGTGGTTAATTTTGTTGAATTTCAGGGTCATTGAAATGGTGACATATTGGGTGTTAAGAACATTCTTATATTTATTTTTATGTTCGGAGCAATATGGTTTTAGTGTTATATTATTTAAGGTCATTTGCTTGGGTACACCTCAAAAGGTGCATAATGGCTTGAATATGAAAACACAAAACAAATATTTCATTTACAAACACACCCTCTCTCTCCTCTCTTCTCCCTCTCTCTTCTCCTCTCTCTCATGTTCTCTTCTCCCTCTCTCTCCTCTCTCTCCTATTTTCTCTTCTCCCTCTCTCTCCTCTTCTCTCTTATGTAATGATGCTGGGTTGACTTTGAGAATACATACCCACACTATCTCAAAGCATGGAGCAACTCCTCTCTTTGGGAAGACTGATCCCCACCATACTCCTTCTCATCCACTCATCCCTCTCTCTTACTCCTCCTGGCCTGCCGCCGCCCCATAAAACCCCCAATATGAGACACGACGAAGTCCTACCTTTGCGCTCTCTCCACATGTGCCCGGCCTTGGGCTCCCGATCTTCGCACCGACCGACACTTGTTGCGTCTACTCCCCGGCCAGCCTCGGCCCGAAGGACGACCTCAATATAAAAGGGCTAGAATGTAAGGCCTATATTTCAGTCGAGTCGTTCGGGAGGGTGACCATGGATCCGCGGACATGGGAGTACGGTGTGGTGTTGAAGTGCGGTGTGATTAAGTCAGAGAAAGAGAGGAGAGAGAGGGAGGGAGGGAGGGGAGGAGAGAGCATGAGAGAGAGAGGGAGAAGAGAGGAGAGAGAGAACAAGAGAGAGAAGGAGAAGAGAGGGTGTGTTTGTAAATGAAATTTTTGTTTTGTCTTTTCAGATTCAATATTAAGGACACTTTAATTTTAGAGGGTGTTTTGTAAATGTTCTAATAGAAAAGTTAACGAAATGGGACCCACAAATACCACAAGGGTATGCAAGCAATAAGGTTTGAAATGTAGGTGCACCTAAGTGAATAATGAAACGCAAGGGTATTTAAGTCATTGTGCACCCCCAAAGGGGGATGGATCTACTCACTACACATTACTCTAACAATTAAACTAAAGAAGAAAAGAAACACTCTAACTACTTTAGCCTAGAATCAAAGAAATAAAACTAAGCTAAGCATGCATAAAGAAACAACATAAGAACAAAACAATGGAAAAATTATTTTATTAGATGACTCACATTGAAGGTAGCATTCTTCTCCACCTTGAGATTTTGCTCCAAGGCTTACTCCAAGTAGAGAGAATGTCACCAAGCAATGGGTAATTACAATAGAAGGTGAAGAGTTCTATTTATAGCCATAAAAAGGTAATCTGGGACAATCCCCCGGTATGGGACTAAACAAATACCAGAAATAGACTAAATATACACTAATACACGCTCCACATAAATCTTAGCGGATCCGGACCAAACGTGACCGCCAATTAGCGGTCTACAGTGTTCGGATCGCTCTGGATTTTCTTGTGGGCTTTTCTGGAATGCTTTGTTTGTCTTTGATGCATCTACTTTGCTTGTTGGAGCTCCGACCCAAATAGAATTGCCAAAATACTCTCCATGATGATGTGAAGTATTCTTGTTTGCTCATTGGTCCTTCGATCATATGTTCAGGTCCTTCGATCTTGCATCTTAGTCCTTGAGTCTTTCAACTCAATCCTTTTTCATGCTTTTAGGTCCTTTTATGACTCTTCTCTTCAAACCTCTTTATTTCTGAAATTTAAACATAAAACTCATCACGTAGCATTGTTTATGTGAAATATAATGGATATAAGATACAAATATAAGCATGAAATGATGTCAATCAGTATTTAAGTCATTGTCCACCTTTTGAGGTGTACCCATGCAAATGACCCTGTTATTTATCGATTCTTTTTTCTTCTCCTCCTTTTCATCTAAATAGAAACTAAGTGTTTCTTGGTTGGCAAATGTTGAACATTTTATCTTAAGATTATTATATGTTTATCTTAAAACCGGTTAAATCGGTCGGACCGTCGATTGGACTGTCGCTACGGAGTCGGTTTGACTCAACCATTGGTTCACAAAATTCTGAAGTCATGCTAACATCATCATCGGTTGGACCAGATTGAACCGTAGGTTGGACTACTTTAAACCAAACCGAGCTGTTTTTGGTTTCTTTTTTAAAACATTGGATTTTTTTTGAAATGGTTACAAGTGTATTTACAGAAGATTAGAAGTCTGGATTAATATGGGCACAATCAGACGACTGCAAATTAGATCTGGATATCCCGAAGTGATCTGACCCGAATACCCAACATACTGGAGAAATGTAAGCGCAATCCGACCAATCAGATTAGCCAGTGGCAGATCCAATGGCGAATTATTTTTGGTCGGATCAACCCCAAATTTCTCCGCAGCTTAAGTTAATCATTTACACAGATGGGGTGCACCGAGAGTCATTGGTTCGAACCCAATTAGTTTTAATTGTTGAATTACTCCTCATCTTCATGAGATTATAAACTTTTGCAACCAACATTTTTTTTATGATCAGGTCCCTCTAGGTTTTCATCTAGGTCCTTCATGACTTGCAATCCAGTCCTTGAGCATTAGTAACAAGTGTAGAAGGCTTCCAAATCAGTATTTACTTCTTGCATTTAGATATTTTTCGTTTATTTTCTCTTTTTTATTACCTAAACCCCGAAATGTATGAAACTAGTACCCGAGTAGCACAAATGTGGGGTGAAATAAAAGTTATATAGCATAAATGTATTGTATGATATGTTATTAATCAAATACTCTCACACTTATCTTTTGCTAGTCCTTAGCAAACAAAGAAATAAGAATAATGGAAATGAGAAATTCTAACTCATTTTTATAGGAATTATGGTTGCACTTAACACGTGCAAAAAACCGTAAAACCCCTTGTCGCCAAGGAGGATGAGTGATGTCTCCTGAGGGTTTTCAACGGATATACCCACAAAATCTGAACATTAATGCATTATTCAACCTAGCAACACGACTCAGTGGAGCTACTTTTGTAGATCATTGGACATGGTAATCCTACGGGCCGCCTTTAAGTGAAAGACATGGGCAACTTTAACATCCTCAAGTGATACATCGTGTAAAATTCATTAAGGTTCTTATTTATATATTTTTCTTTTTATAACAAGGAATTAAAACATGTTGGTGTTTAATAATTCGAGGGTCCGATTTTGTGCATCATTGTTTGTGAAGACTTACATTATCATGTACATCTTCCCTCAAATCTCCACTTAGGGTAATCTCTACCATCCGTGTAACGGGAGTTTGGTCGGTTCATCCCAAATCAGATGACTCGAAAACACAAGGTATTAAGTCTCTCTTTGACCTAATTTTCCGAGTGATAGGAGTCGTACGAGAAGAGATAGCATCATATTAAAAAAATTTCTTATCTACAATGTACCAAAACCCCTACATTTATAGTTTTACAACAGGAGTTTAAGTCTTCCGCACGTGTGTCATGCATTGGAAACACAATATGTCTTGCATTGAAAAATGTATTTTTAAATAATAAAATAAAGCACACAAATGATGACATTGATGGTGATATGGAGCGTGTCACGACGCACAAGATCCATGTATCAAGACTCTATTTCTTATACCTCTTAGGGTTCAAAACTTTTGCAATAGCTTTTTGAGAGTGAGATTTTAAGTTTGTGACGGCTTGGGTTTTGAAGGAAGGATTATGTCTCGGAGATTTCTCAACAAAGTCTCATTTTCTTCATCCAGTTAGATGTTGTCTCGTTTATTTGACTCGTTCTGTACTTGTAAACCGTTGTTTGATAGTTGAAGCTCAAGAAAGTCTCATCTCATGGTTTTTCGCTCTCTCACATTGAGGAAGGGTTTTTCACATAAATCCTTTTATCTGTGGTTTGGTTGTTCTAGTGTGTGTAATATTTCCGTTTTGTGTTCTATTGTGTAATTTGTGTTTCGATTTGTTGATCTTCTTCTCACCGGATTCTCGTTATTCCGCTTATCGGATCACCTTTTTTCCGACTGTGGTCATGGTAGAAAAGATTTTTATGGAGTTTGGCTCTGAAATAGGAACATATTGTGTTCTTGTTTACGATAGAAATGTAACAGCAACGTTCGTGTGGCAGTTGCGGTTCTGAAAATAATTTAATTTAGTAAGGATGTCACCAAACTCTAGTCAACCAGAAGAATGGGGGGATTAATGATTAATCAAAGGCAATGTGTAGCAAATGCAACTTATCTTATTCCATGCGTTAGTTTGGTGTTTACCGTGATTATAGTTTGCCGGTCGTCGCTTTTTATTAGCATATTATAACAACCAAATTGATGTTGCAAGTAACCCAACGTTGAATTCTTCCTAGCATCAGAACGAGGAATATATTCCCTCAAATCTAAATTGAACTAGAGCAACTTTTGTGGAAATTTAGTAACATAACCTTTCTCTGTGAGTTTTCCCATACATACCCCAGAAACAACTGAACAAACTTGTCTTGGAAAATATGAGCAAGCTTAAAAATACATTTACTCACAAGCTGCACATTTGGCTATGATGCATTCTTTCAATTAGCCAAAACTTTCCGATTTTTTTTCATTCTAGAAGCTACCATTTGATCCTCGCTACTATTACCTCCAACTGAATATGTTAATACTTTTCATACACATGCTACACGCGAAGCCCAATTTCAAAAATTTCTACCACCACAAAGTCTTTCCGTATAGCTGTCTATGTTGGAAAAGAAGTGATGTGAACAAAGATGTGGGGACTCGTAAAGTATGCATATATAAGAACACCACGTTCAACATAACGACAAGTCAACAACCATCGAACCGATATCAGATGTGTCCACTTAGGGGTGCACATGGGTCGGGTTTGGGCCTCAACCCGACCCAACCCGAAATTTTCGGGTTGGAAAAAAACCCAACCCAATCCGAACCCGAACCGGTTTGGGTTCAACCCAATCCGAACCGAAATTTTCGGGTTGGGTCGGGTTGGATCGGGTTGAACCCGAATTCGGAAATTTTCTCCCAAACTTGGTCGGGTTCGGTCGACCGGTGCTTAAACGGTCGACCGGTGGCTTGAAAACCCGAAATTTTCGGGTTGGAAACGGTCGACCAAGTGATGTTCGGTCGACCGGTTTATTTGGGAAAAAATTAAAAAAAAATAAAAAAATAAAAAAAATAAAAAAATCGGGTTCGGGTTGGGTTGGGTCAACCCGACCCCCTCAACCCGAACCCGACCCGAAAATTCGGGTTTTTGATTTTCCCAACCCGACCCGAACCCCTCCCCAACCCGACCCAACCCGACCCGACCAGTCGGGTTCGGGTTGGGTTTCGGGTTGAACCCAACCCATGTGCACCCCTATGTCCACTTCTTCACTCTACGTAACAAATTGACACAGACCAACAATTGTTCAAATCATTAGCAACGACAATGTGGGATATCAGGATATCAAGGGGTCCCCTTTAGCGGAAAAAAACGTAGATTTATTAAATCATAAATAATATTTCAAGGTTTTAAGTAATTGATAAGGACATACCAAGATTTGCCTTCTCATACGATCAAGACCACTCACCCACAGTTAGATCTACCCGATCGTTTTAATTGTTCTCATTTTGTGGTTGACTGGTTGGTGAAGACTAGTAGCATTTTGAAATCAACACCACTTAGGTCATGTTTGGTTCGTCGTAATTGAATTCCTTGAAAATGTAATCTATTTATATGGAATAATTGAATTGCATTGCTTGGTAACATTGTCATTCAGCACATGAATTGCAATGTAATTCAAAAAATTAACTTATAATTTAATCAATCCGATAAATGTCAAAAGTGGTTCTTAGAGCTCTGACATGCTTTTGCCTTCTGGTAAGATTGAAGTTGAGTTTGACAATGTGACAATATCTACAATGTATGGAATGAGTTAATTACATTACAATGTAATTGGATATCATCTTCGCGATGTAATTCAATTAGCTTGAAAAATATGTAATTGGATTACGGAGTGATTGCAACATTTAATTTCTTCAACCAAGCAATGGAATGTATTCCAGAATATAATCGGATTACATTATACCATTGAGTACAGCGAACCAAGCATGACCTTAATTTATTTACTAAAGTTAAGTTTTAAATATGAAATAACTAAACACGAGTTGCGAATCATGAAAAATTACTTAATTTAGAAATAATAAATGTATTATGGTTAACAGTTAAAGAATTCAGTAACCAGAATTATTATGCTTAGGTTTACAAGCATTGATATGAAAACATGCTTTACAGTCTCATACATGAAAAATAAAATTGAAATTTGAACAAAGAGATACCTAAACAGGTGGAGTTCTTTACTAATCGGCTCGTTCCATTAAACTTCACGTTTACGACGAGTTAGGAACTTAGGCCTGGACTCGCTCAAATAAGTAGATTGGAAAACATACTTGCTACAATTTAGAATCCGGATCTAGAAAAGTTAGCTCATGTTTTCCTAAGACCATCTTTGTTACCACCAGTCCACCACAAACACGAGCTTTTGAACTTCGATCTTTAATACCTTACATTTTGTCCAAGTGTTTAGTTCCGGTGATTCGTTTTTTTGTTGTGAATTCAGGTGGACATGTACCTGATCGGGCCGGACCCTTCTTGAACTTCTCACAAGTCCAAGTCCAACCCAAACCGGGGTTTTAATGTTGTTTTTTATAGATTTTCATCGGTTAAACGATGTAATATTAAAAGTAAACATAAACTATAACTAAAGTTAGCCTGAGTGCTCCTTAAACCCAAAAGTAAAGATTTTTATCTTTAATTAGCCTTAAGTAATGGTTTTTAAAATAAAAATATATAAATAATTTAAGTAGATGAAGAGTTTTTTGCTTGCGTGCACATGCAAAATCTTGTGATAGGACTTTTGCACCTGTGTTTTCCAAATTGACTTGGTGCACCCACACAACTCCCTTCTTTGCTGTGATGTGCCTACCTTTTGGTGGGTCCCACACCATCTCTAATTATATTAGGATGTAATACTATTTCAATAGGAAATATTGTATATTAATTCTCACATATATTACTTTTTAAACATTAACTTCTTAAATATGCTTAAGGGTCGAAAACTCTTGTTTTGGTAGATTGGAGTTGATTTTGATGTGTTTGAGATGGTTTCGTGATTGTAGTTGGAATTGGGATTTCAAATAAACATATTCCACTCAACTTCGACTTGAAGGCTGAATTCCACACACTCCACTAGGGGGCACACACGTCGGGTGTGGGTTGGTAATATGAAAATTGATGGTCTCAGTCGGGTTCAGCTTGACCCGACCCAACTCGAACCCGAAGTTTTTTTAATACATTAGACCGAGAATAATCTGGGCCGTCCAAATTAGAGCTCAAACCCTTTCCAAACTCTTTCCTCTCCCCGCCGCCCGGTCCCTCTATGCGACCCCACCTCCTCACACACTCCTCTCCATCGACCACAGTCCTCACTCACTCCTCTTCGCCGTCCTCTCCCCACAGCACCCCCAAATCCCAAAAATCAAAAACCCTTCGCCCCTCCACATGCTCCACTCCTCTCTATTGATCCCGCTGAGACCAAGGGCGAACGTCGACCCTCACGTGGCTCCACTCCTTTCCATCGATCCCGTCGACCAAGGGCAACTGTCGATCAACTCCAACACGGCTTACTCGTTGAATTCCGTCAACATACTAAACTTCTGACCTTCGATCTATCCGATTAATTTACATTATTTATTTAAAAAAAATTATGTGATACAATTTTATTTTATTTTATTGTGTTTTTATGCTGGTTCAGTGGTTTCCTTGGTTTTTAGTATTTTTTTGATGTTGGTTGATGCTATAATTTCACTTTTCAATGGGTTTCTTAAGTTTAATTATGGAAAGGTGTTGCAATGAATACTTGGAAAGTTGTAGAAATTGTATGCATAAAAATATGATTTTAAACTTGCTTTAATCTATGATCTTTGATGGATGTTGTCATATTAAGAAAAAAATCCTTTAGAAAATTTGGATGTTATTGATGAAGTAGTTGAACCTAAATGTACTGCATCTGAAAAGAAGAAATGCAAAAAATGTAACTCCAAATTATTGTCAAAACACAGATTATTCATGTAATACTGCTCATTGACCAAGTACAATGTGGAAACATCTTAGGTTCATGTGTTGTAAAAATCCTCCTAAGCTAGAAGGTCAAGTGCAAGACCAAAGTCAGAAAACATTGTCATTTACGGCATCCGGATCCAATATTGGAAATTATAGTACGTTGTCAGTGTGGAAGTTCGACCAAGAGGTTTCTAGAAATGCCTACACTGAAATGATTGTGGTCGATGAATTGTCTTTTAACTTTGGAGATGGAGAGGGTTTTAAGAATTTCATGAGTAAGGTCTAACCCAAGTTTGAAATTCTTTCTTAAACAACTCATGCTAGAGATGTTGTCAAGTTGTTCGTAACAAAAATAAATTGAAAAATATATTTTCTTATGGTCAAAGAGTTTTCCCTCCTTTTGATCAATGGATTTCTAGGAACCAAGTGTCTTACATGTGTCTCACTGGCCATTTCATTGATGTCAATTGTAAGTTACACAAAAAGATACTAAGCTTTGTTAATGTTTCCGAGTCATAAAGGCGTAGAAATTGGTAAAGTCATTGAGTTTTTTCTTCTTGATTGGGGAATTGGAAAAGTTAGTTGCATCACTCTTGATAATGTCAGTGCAAATCTAACTGTTGTTCAATACTTGAAAAGCAAATTGATGAAGAAGAACAATCAAAATATGTTGGTTTTTTTGCCTTAATCTATATTAATTTTGATGTTAATCAAACTAATCTTAATCAATCAACCTAATCAATCAAAATGGTCAAACAAGATTACATGCACTGCATACATAGTTGTATACTTGCAATCATCTTAATAGGTTGATCAAGACAATCAAGGAAATGAGCATTGGGACAAAGACATCAAAACTTAAAACTTGTAATGAAAGCTTTGGACCAAGACATGTAATCTTATATTTATTGAGTCCATAAGGTTTAATGTAAACTTGAGCACTAGGATTTTGTCCCGTCAAGATTCGGTTAACCGAGCCCTTCACGGTCAACCAATACCTTTCTAGTTCGGTCCACCGAACACCTATCGGTTACCTGAATACTTCCCATCAGTAAACCTTAGGTGTTATCTGGAATTACCTCGGCGGAACACCGAACCACCTTCGGTTGACCGAATAGCCGTGGACCAGTTTTGGACTTTGCTCCAACGGTCGCATTTGAATCGAGCATTTAGAGCCCAATTGACTTTTCCTAATTCAGACGACTGAATATCTATCGATCAACCAAGTCTTTCTTGACTTTAGGCGCCCAACGGCTATTTACACGTGGCACTTGACCATTGTACCCAACGCCTATTTGGGCATTAACATGATATTCTCTTCGAGGAATCGGCGGCGACAACGGTTGAATATTGTAAACCTCTAGAGGATAGGTTTATGAAGAAAAGTTTGGGCAACAAGTTGAACATGAAGCGTCAGTTGTACACACTTCGTATGTGGGAGAACACATCGTTTATTGATCACCTATCGATGCTCAACAAACTTATCGAGGATTTGACCCATCTCGGTGTCAAATTGGAAGAAGATAGAGCGATGTTGTTGTTGAGATGATTGTCATACTCGTTTGAGAATTGGTGAACATGTTCATATATGGGAAGGATTCGTTGGTATTAGATGAGATCAATGGCACGTTGATTTGTTTTGATGCAAGGAAGAATTCAGGCAGTAGCTCCTCCGTAGAGGTGAAGGATTGATCGTCACAACGAATGGAAGGGGCAGGACGGCTAACAAAGGAAGTGGAAATTGTTGGTTTTTTGGCCTTAATCTATGTTTTGATGATTTAATCAACCTAATCTTAATCATAATCAATGTAGAGTAGGACACATATTATATAGCATATATATTGCATTGTGCTAACCTCTACAGGTGATCAAGAATCAAGAAAGAGGGAAACGAAATCAAGACATGTAATTAAAGCTATATTGAAGACATGTAATCTTGATTTCTTTTGAGTCTTAGGAACATTGTGTAATTGAGCATACTTGAGCTAAAATCAACTCAAACACACACTAGGTTCCCTATAGAAATCACACACAAAATTTCACAACATTTGGACTTCAATAGATCACCTAAACTAGAACCGGAAAACACTTAACCAATCTTGAACCATCATGACCAAATCGGTCGACTGGAACGAGTTCATCGTTCGACCGATTTGGTTGTTTATTCTGTTACAGAATCTTGTTATAAACCGGTCGACCGTTTAAATCCTTTGTTCGACCGTCTATACGTGTCACAAGACCGTTAGACTTGTTGTATTCTTCAACGGTCGGATTTCCCAAAACCCTAATTTTACCCAACTTCTGGTCGACCGAGCAAACAATTATTGGTGGCGCTGAACACTTTGGAAGTTTTCGATCGAACATCTCCTAGACCTTGGTCGACCGAAACTTAATTTTCTCCCAATCTAAGAGAAAGCTCCAAGTATCCCATTCCCCAAATCCTACTCTCCAAGCTAAAATTTCTCATCTTAGATCAATTCTATATCATAAGCTAAGTGTGCTCAAGTTAGAGAGTGAGTGATCCACTCAACCCACTATTGTAAAGAAGCAAGGACTTTGGTGAAAATCCGAATTGTCTCTCTTGGATTGTGAGATGAAGAAATCAAGCAAGCGAGGGTGTTCGCGGTGCTTCTGGTGTAAAGGCTTAATCTCGGCCCGAAACCAGGTTGATAGTGAAGACGCAAGGGCAGCTTGAGGGAGTTCGAGTGGAGCTTGCAAGAGAGGAAGTAGGTGGGAAGTCGAACCTCTATAAAAATCTGGTGCTTTCTTGTTGGTTTGCTTATTGTTTTCTTTACTTGCTTTTGTTTGATTATTCTGCTGCATCTTTGATTATTAAGCAAGTAGAGTTTAATTAACCTTAAAAGTGATTAGAACAAAGCCATAATACACGATCCTACAGAAACAACGGGCATGTCAAAATCAAAGGGGAGATCATTTGAATGTTTCTTCTGCAAGAAGATGAGTCACGTGAAGCGTGATTGTAGAGCCTTCAATGAGGCATAGCAGAAGGGCAAAGTCGTCGGGCTTGATTCCACCAGTGTGGTGGAGGAACAAGACGCAATAGACATTCTTACAATATGCGCTGCAGCTATCGACAAATCATCAACTAGATGGATTTTGGATACTAAAGCATTATATCACATGTGCCCGGTTAGAGAATGTTTACCTCTTACGAACCACTAAAATGATGGATCATTGTTATGGGCAACGATGCTTCATGCACTACCGTCAGAATCGATCCCATACAGTTTAAGATGTTGGATGGATGCATTCGAACATTGACGGGAAAGCGTCATATTCAGGAGTTCAAGAAGAACCTGATATCTCTAGGAGAGTTGGATACTCTCGGGTGGAAATGGTCCAATGCGGACGGAAAGGTCAAGGTCACTCATGGAGCGATGACAGTGATAAAGGGAACCAGGGTGGGCAACTTGTACTGGATGCAGGGAAATGCAGTGGCAGGAAAGGGTGCAGCAAGTGTTGCACAATACGACGAAGACAACACCGTACTTTGTCATATGAAGCTTGATCATATGTCGTAAAAGGGTTTGTGTGAGCTACACAAACAAGGTTTGTTTAAGGGTGTTAAGAGTTGCAAATTGGATTTTTAGAAATATTGTGTCTTCGGGAAAAACATAAGATTCGGTTCAAGACGGCTATCCACAAGACGCGAAGTATATTGGAGTATGTGCACTCAGACCTCTAGGGACCGGCACCGGTTTGGTCAAAAGGTGGAGCCAAATATTTCGTCACATTCATTGACGACTTCTCAAGAAATGTATGGGTTTATTTTCTGAAAAACAAATCTGATGTGTTTGAGAAGTTCAAAGCATAGAAAGCCCATGTAGAGAAAAGTACGGGAAAATTTGTTTAAGTACTTGAGGACAGATAATGGATGTGAATACACCTAAAAGGAGTTTACATGTTTTTTTGTGAAGAAGAAGGCATCATGAAGCATTTCACTACACCGTGAAGTCCGGAAACATAACGGCGTAGCTGAAAGGATGAACAAGACTCTGTGTGAATGGGCTAGAAGCATGAAGCTACATGTGAATCTGTCCAAGGATTTCTGGACTGAGACAGTTGATTTTGCTTGCTATCTTGTTAATGTCTCACTGTCATTGGCACTTGAATTGAAGATGCCTCAGGAAGTATGGACGGGTGAACCAGATGATTATTCACGGGTGAGAATATTTGGGTGCAAAGCTTATGCATTGGTTGATGAGACACAACGGTCGAAACTAGATTCGAAATCGAAGGAATGTATTTTTCTTGGTTACGATAGGTCAGTGAAAGGATATAAGCTTTGGGATCTGATTAACATCATATCATGCATATATTTGTATCTTATATCCTTTATTCTTAGCCTAAGCAATGCTACGTAACGAGTTTTATGTTAAGTTTCAGGAATAAATATGTTTGAGAAGGAGAGACTCTAAAAGGACTTAAAAGCAAGAAAATGGACTAAGTTGCAAAACTTATGGACTAAAATGCAAGAGAGAAGGACCCGAATGCAAAGCCAAAGGACCAATGAGCAAATGAAGAAACTCCACACCATCATGAGAAGTATTTTGGGAATTAGATTCAGGTCGCAAGCCACACAACCGATTAAGGTGCATCAGACATGAAGAAATCAAGCCAGACAACCACACTCCAAAACACAACCCGATATGGACTTTATAGACCGTCAATTGGTTGTTCAAGACCGCTGATTGGATGCATGTTTTTGTCCGGATCCGATGCGGTTTAGTCGGGTCATGTATTAGAGTGTGTTATGTCTATTTTTAGTAGTGTTTTAGTCCCATATCGGGGTATTGTCCCCGATTGTCTTTTTCTTTGACTATAAATAGAACTTCTCCTCCTCCCTTGTAATATACACATGCTTGGTGGCCATGCTCTCTACTTGAAGTGAGCCTTGGAGCAAAATCTCAAGTATGGAGAGGCTACTTGTATTTTGAGTTTGAAATTAATAAAGTTTTCATTTAGTTATGTTGCTTCTTTCTTAGTTTAATTTCATTTCATATGTCTTGCATGGAGATCTCCAGGGATATTGAAAGATGTGAAATATTGCTCACTCAAATGAGTTATATTCAGAAAATCCACGAGTGGTACAATCTCAAGAATGCCAAGTATTGCCACACCTATAAGTGCTCACTTTAAGCTTTCCATGAAGTGCAGCCCCTCTACTGAATAGGAAAGGAGAGATATGGATAGAGTTCCATATGCTAGTGCAATCAGATCCATTATGTATGTTATGATCTGCACTAGGCCAGACATTTCACACACAGTTAGTCTGGAGAGTCGTTACATAGCTAACCCAGGAAAGGAGCACTAGGAGGCGTTGAAGTGGTTGTTGGGGGTACTTAAAGGGAATCATGGATGTTAGCTTGAAGTACACCAGAGATGGAGCACAAAGGCATGTGGATGGGTACGTTGATTCAGATTATGTCGGTAAACTGGATAAATGAAGGTCCACAACATGATACATGTTTACTCTAGGTAGAGGACCAGTGAGTTGGAGATCTGTTCTCTAACATACTACCACATTGTCTACTGATTGATCTCGTTTTATATTTAACCGCAAGTGCACGGCCGCGTTGAAGCGGTGGCAAATACGGGTCGTCCACTGGGAGGTGTGTCGACGATTGGTTTGTTCGAAGGCGAGAGGTAAAAAGAAGGAGAGAAAGGTTGGTTACACTAAACTACACTACAATGCTAAACTAGAATGCAAAAGGAAATGAAGATAAGCAATAAAACTAAACCCCAAAGGGGGTAGAGAAATAATGTGAACATAAAGAAGTGTGTGTGTGTTCATTAAGCTCCTCACAACATGTAGTACATGAAATCATAAAACTACATCCAACTTTGCCTCTACATGAATTAAGATAAGACTACATCATTAAAACATACAAGACAATAATTGGAATGAAGCTACATGAACTCAAGTATAAAGACTATACCCTACTATGCCTCTACATGAATTAAGATTTCACTACATCATTAAAACATACAAGACATTAGCTAAGGTAAAGGCAACAAGAGTACATACACTACAAATTGTGTTTCCAATATTAACTTCATCCATATCCTAACCTTATCATTCCCCATAAAATAGGTCCACTAATCAAAGCATAAGCTAAGCTTCATTCAAGAGCATTAGCATATCAAAGATAAGAGTGGAGACCCATTAGATGGTTATGGAAATCATATAAAGCTCAAGGGATAAAAATAACACACACTTAATACACTACATAATTATATCACATATTTCTCCACCCCCCAAATGGGGATGGAACTACTCACTACTCATTACACTAACTATATTAGCAAAAGAAAGCATAATACTGAAATGAAAGTTAACTAAGAAGGCAAGAAGCATTAAAGAAACATAAAAGGAAAGGAAAGACTAAACAAACATGCACAAATTAAAAGACAAGATTTAAAGAAACTAGAAGAATTATTTTATTAACAAATGACTCACATTGAAGGTAGCATTCTTCTCCACCTTGAGTTTTTGCTTCAAGGCTCACTCCTTAGTAGAGAGAATGCCACCAAGCAATGGGTAATTACAATGGAAGGTGAAGGGTTCTATTTATAAGCATGGAAAAAGCTAATCGGGGACAATCCCCCGATGTGGGACTAAACCAATACCAAAAATAGCCTAAACGAACATTAATACAAGTCCAGGAGAAATTTCGACGGATCCTGGGCAATATGGACCGCCAATTAGCGGTCCACGACCGCCAATTGGCGGTCCAAAATTGTCGGATCGTGTTGGAATTTGTTGTGGGCTTTGCTTTCTGGTATTGTTGGTCTTTGATGCGGTTACTCGACTTGTTGGAGCTCCGACCCGAATAGAATTGGTAAAATACTCCCATGATGGTGTGGAGTATTCTGTTTTGCTCTTAGGTCCTTCTGTCTTACATTCAGGTCCTTCTCCCTTGCATCTTGGTCCCTAGATCTCACAATTCATTCCTTTTTCCCAGCTTTTGGGTCCTTTCATGGCTCTTCTCTTCAAACCTCTTTATTCCTGAAAACTAAACATAAAACTCGTCACGTAGCATTGCTTAGGTGTAAGATAATGGATATAAGATACAAATATGAGCATGAAATGATGTCAATCAAATACCCCCACACCTAAGTTTTTGCTAGTCTCGAGCAAAACAAAGAAAGAGAAAAACAAACGAGAAACAAGAAATCCTAACTCACTTTCGTAGGAATCACGGTTGCACTTAGCACGTGCAACAAGCCGTTAAACCTCTTTGTTGCCAAGGAGGAGGAGTGTTGTCTCCTGAGGGTTTTCAGCGGATATACCCACAAAATCCGAACAAGATGCATTATTCAATCTAGACCTCGACTCGTTGGAAATATTTTGTCGATCAATGGACGCGGTAATGCTACGGGCCGACTCTATATAGGTGATCAGTCCACACCTCTACCATAATGAACCATTCGTGTTAGTTAAATAAGGAATTAACTGAAAGACATGGACAACCTCAAGATCCTCAAGTGATACAAAGTGTAAGGTCCATTAAGGTTCTTATTTGCATTACCATTTTTTTTTCTTTTTGTTTCTTTTCATACATTTTTTTTCTTCTTTTTTTTCTTTTTATTAGTTGGAGCTTCATTCTCCCAGGGTCAGGTTTCGTGCATCATTGCCCATGAGGACTTACACTATCACGTACACCTTTCCCCAAATCTCCACATAGGGCAATCCCTACCACCCGTGTAACGGGAGTTCGGTCAGCGCATCCCAAGTCAGATGACTCGAAAGCACCAGGCACAAAGTCCCCTCAGACCTACTTTCCCGAGTGATAGGAGCCGTGCGAGAAGAGAGAACATCTACTCACTTATTTCTTATCTACACATGAACCAAAACCCCTACACTAATGTCTCACAACAAGATTAAGAGGGTCCTTGACAACAACAAACTTCCTAAATTAACAAACACGAATTATTGACTCACTAGGTTCAGGGTGGACTTCTTTGAATGTTTGAGCACTGAAACCCTATGATTACTCACCCCCAAAGGAAAACTGGGGTGCATCCTAACGACTCGATAAATCCTAAAGCCACGTACTAGATATCCTAATGCATCAAGTTCAAGACAATTTTGGGAGCTTTCTTTTTACTTTGCCTCTCAACGGTTTTGCACATGCTAAACACACGCAAAACCCACAAAACATTTTCTTTCGAAAACACATGAAGATTTTGAAAGAAATGTGAAAATTTTGAAGCACTAGGCAAGCAAAAGAAGACAAGTCACCCACGGATCATGGCAAGCAGATATATCGATATTAAATGCAGCACATTATCATGACCCTAACAATGCAAACAAAAGAAAACAAAATCAAAAGAAAAGACTCAACTATGTACACACGTAAAACACCCCCCCACACCTACTTCATGCATTGTCCTCAATGAATGCAAGCAAGATACTACATGGATTTATGCATGAAAAAGGAGAGATCTCACCAACGTGAAGTACAAAGGGAAGTGTATGGCTATGTTGATGGACACAACCCAAATTCCCTCAAAACCTGTGAGATGCTAAAGAAAGGGTACAAATACATGAAAGAAATGGAGCCCAAATACACAAGGGTTGGGGCTCACAACAATCGATGCTCACTGAAGGAGTCTTTTATTGTACTTTTTTTTTCTTTTTTTTATATAACTATGTACAAACATAAGTTCCCATCTTTATTTGTCAAAAGACATCAAATGGGAACCTCAAGAGTGGGTCAATGCACTTGGAAAGGGAACATGACACCACGCGGGGCCAGAATACGCATGCGTGGGCCACCTTCACAAAGAGCACCAGACGAAAAGAGAGGTTCATGAATTGGACGCAAAGGCGTCTCATTCAAAGGATCAAACTGAAAGAGCTTGAACCTCTCGAGAGTTTGGGAAGTAAGGGGCAACGGAAGAAGAATCTCTCCCGTTGCGGAACTGAAGTTACGATCATCAATCCAAACTCTCCAACCAACAGGCTGGTGGGTTGGAACGAGGTCAAGCACCTCGTTATGCATGTCCAACTCACCAGGAGAACAGGAAGTGGGTCTCATACCCAAGGTATCCTCCAAGGAACTCCTAATACCCTCATGAGCAATGTAGTTGTTTGATGTTCCATTATTTCCAAGATGATCAGGAACAATAGTGAGAGGCAAACTCTCATCAGGTTGTTTGAAATTGAGGGTACTAGGGAGCTCTTGCTCCACCAGAGGTGGGTCCTTAAGAGGATCAAAATGAAGATCATGTGGCTCAAGTGCCACGGGACAAAAAGATAAGGCACAATCATGTGCCGACTCATAATGAAATTGGTCCAAGTTATTCTCAATTTGAATCGAATCCTCCACTAAGTGATCGTGAATTGAAACCCCAAGTCCCTCAGGCTGACTAGGAGTTTGACTTTGAAAGGTTGTGCTTTGAATTTGTGGATGTGGTGGTGGTTCGATATCAAAAGATGAATCCTCATGTTGACAAGAAAGATGACCCTCCTCGCGTTCATGGAATTGTTGTGTCATTTGACTCACTTGCAATTCCATATTTTGCAAGGAATTCAAGTTGGACTTCAATAAAGTTTGAGTGGTTTCCATGAATGTTTGGAGGGTTTGTTTTAAGGAATCAAATTTGGGGTCAACAGTGAGGTCCAAGTCAGAGCTTGGGAAATTTTGGGGTTGGGTGTTGATGGGCTGAGAATGAGTCCAATGATTTGAAGTGGGGTGTTGGTAGAATTCTGGGTATTCGGGAGGAGGATACGGGGGTGAAAATGAGGTATAGGAATTTGGATAAGATTTGTCTCCCCATGAATCCATCACTCTCGGGTTGTACGCGGATGCGTAATGGTCATAATGAGCATTTTGGGAAAATGTGTGCTCATACTCAGGCTCAGGGGGAACATAAGGACATTCCCCGATAACATGACCACTCAACCCACAACAGTCGCACGGTACGGCTACTGGAGCCACCGGGGCACTCATGTCGTCTGCCATACGCATGAAAGAGGCCAAAGTTTGTTGTAATGTCTCAGTTTGTTGACCAGCATATGATCCGGCATAACTAGATTGTGGTCTAGCAGTCGGTGCCTCTCTCATGTTACCCCAATATGAAGACTGCTCAGTCACAAAATTGCGATCATCCCAACCATACGGGGTGTTAGTCTGAGCCACCCCAGGTTGCATGGGTCCGGAGTACCAGGGAGAATCGTCCTGGTCCCAACAATGATATGGATGGTCGCCCATGTAACCATCCATCTCAAGAAAAACTCTCGAGTCGATCACTCTCACCACCACGAGGCTAAGCTCGCAAAAAGTGCTCGACTCGACCCTAAAACGCTAACAGAGAGTGTAAAGGGGAGGAGACTATAACGTAGAAGAAGGTGAGAAGAAGATGACTCAGAGGAGAAGGGAAGAATCCCTAGAGCTAGCGAGGGTACATGGTGAAGGTAGAAGCCTAACTAGCAAGCATGGCTCAAACAATGTAAGGCAATGGGTCCTTAGGCTAGACGACGCCTAACTTCGAGGTCACTAGCCTCGACACGCCTCACCTCCCTACAACGAGGACCACAATGCCCAGCAAGTGATACCAGATCCGGAGATCCAGTACCTCCTACTATCGACAAGGTAGGCAACGCCGATCAGGTCATGGCGGTCTCAACTAGATTACTCTCCTAGTGCGTCCGAATTCCTAGGGCCAATGTCTACTTGCTTTTAGTTAAGGCTTTACTTGAGTGTGCTTTTTGGGGCTAAGGGAGGGGTGATGAAATCCCCCACCTTATCTTTGAAGTCTATAGGTGATGCCCCTTAAAGATGTTTTGAAATCTTAGGCTAGCAAGCAACTCACCAAACAAGCACTCACCTCACTCTTGTTTCGATGCAAACCTTACTCACTAATGAATGTCCTAATGCGTGAATGAGTGATAAGGAATGCGTACCTCGCTCCAGCAATCAACGACAAAATGTAAAGCAAAGAAAAGAAAGATGCATGCAAGGTCTACATATGATGCATGACCTAGATGGCAAGAAGTCTAATCTTTTGCTTTGAGTTTTATGGTCCAAGTTGATTAAAGGGGATTGAAATTAAATCTGGGAGCAAACTAAAGATCACAACATGCAAAATTGGGCTCCCAGATAACTAAAGTGAACAACATAACAACTGGAACAAATTTGAGGGCAATTGAGGCTCACCAGGCCGCCAATTGGCGGTCCCAGACCGCTGATTGGCGGTCACTTTGGGGTCGTTTGCTCTCCAATTACTCCAGTCGCTTCCCCTTGATCCTCAGGTTCCCTGCCACTAAGAAAAACTGAAAACAAAAAATTAAAAACCCCTCGAATCGTCCAAACCAACGTCTGGACAGAGCACCTCCCCGGCAACGGCGCCAAAAACTTGATTGATCTCGTTTTATATTTAACCGCAAGTGCACGGCCGCGTTGAAGCGGTGGCAAATACGGGTCGTCCACTGGGAGGTGTGTCGACGATTGGTTTGTTCGAAGGCGAGAGGTAAAAAGAAGGAGAGAAAGGTTGGTTACACTAAACTACACTACAATGCTAAACTAGAATGCAAAAGGAAATGAAGATAAGCAATAAAACTAAACCCCAAAGGGGGTAGAGAAATAATGTGAACATAAAGAAGTGTGTGTGTGTTCATTAAGCTCCTCACAACATGTAGTACATGAAATCATAAAACTACATCCAACTTTGCCTCTACATGAATTAAGATAAGACTACATCATTAAAACATACAAGACAATAATTGGAATGAAGCTACATGAACTCAAGTATAAAGACTATACCCTACTATGCCTCTACATGAATTAAGATTTCACTACATCATTAAAACATACAAGACATTAGCTAAGGTAAAGGCAACAAGAGTACATACACTACAAATTGTGTTTCCAATATTAACTTCATCCATATCCTAACCTTATCATTCCCCATAAAATAGGTCCACTAATCAAAGCATAAGCTAAGCTTCATTCAAGAGCATTAGCATATCAAAGATAAGAGTGGAGACCCATTAGATGGTTATGGAAATCATATAAAGCTCAAGGGATAAAAATAACACACACTTAATACACTACATAATTATATCACATATTTCTCCACCCCCCAAATGGGGATGGAACTACTCACTACTCATTACACTAACTATATTAGCAAAAGAAAGCATAATACTGAAATGAAAGTTAACTAAGAAGGCAAGAAGCATTAAAGAAACATAAAAGGAAAGGAAAGACTAAACAAACATGCACAAATTAAAAGACAAGATTTAAAGAAACTAGAAGAATTATTTTATTAACAAATGACTCACATTGAAGGTAGCATTCTTCTCCACCTTGAGTTTTTGCTTCAAGGCTCACTCCTTAGTAGAGAGAATGCCACCAAGCAATGGGTAATTACAATGGAAGGTGAAGGGTTCTATTTATAAGCATGGAAAAAGCTAATCGGGGACAATCCCCCGATGTGGGACTAAACCAATACCAAAAATAGCCTAAACGAACATTAATACAAGTCCAGGAGAAATTTCGACGGATCCTGAGCAATATGGACCGCCAATTAGCGGTCCACGACCGCCAATTGGCGGTCCAAAATTGTCGGATCGTGTTGGAATTTGTTGTGGGCTTTGCTTTCTGGTATTGTTGGTCTTTGATGCGGTTACTCGACTTGTTGGAGCTCCGACCCGAATAGAATTGGTAAAATACTCCCCATGATGGTGTGGAGTATTCTGTTTTGCTCTTAGGTCCTTCTGTCTTACATTCAGGTCCTTCTCCCTTGCATCTTGGTCCCTAGATCTCACAATTCATTCCTTTTTCCCAGCTTTTGGGTCCTTTCATGGCTCTTCTCTTCAAACCTCTTTATTCCTGAAAACTAAACATAAAACTCGTCACGTAGTATTGCTTAGGTGTAAGATAATGGATATAAGATACAAATATGAGCATGAAATGATGTCAATCATCTACAATGGAAACAGAGTATATGAAAGTCGTTTATGCTGGGAAGGAAGCTACATAGTTAAGGGGTTTGGTAAGCTCTCTGGCGATGGAACGGGAAGATACCAAATTGCATGTGACAGCCAAAGTGCAATTTATCTAGCCAAATATCAAACGTTTCACTCAAGAACCAAACATATTGAAGTAAGGTACCATAAGATATGTGAATGGATCGAGGAAGACCAGGTTATTCTCCAGAAGATTGATACAAGCGAGAATCCGGCGGATATGATGACCAAGGTGGTCAGTCGGGAGAAGTTCGAGTTGTGCTCGAAGCTTCTCAGTGTCCTCAGTAACTGAGAAGGAGTAGCGCTCCGGGGGTTAGGGTAGGCGGTGCTTCATGGAAGCACGAAAGAAACGGGTTAGAAGATGACTCGGGTAACAAATTCGAACCAATGTGGAGATTGTTAGAAATTGGTTTAAATTTGGTAAGGCAGAAACAAGCAAAATCGATCAACCGGGACACTGTTCTGCTGAAATTAGGCTTTTGTTCTGAAGATAACCGTGGAGAGGTCGACCGGTGTTGGACATTGGTCGACTGAAATTAACAGGAGTTGTTCCTGTTAACCGTTTCGGTCGACCAAGGTAGAATTCTAGTGACCATTGCCCACATTTCTTGTAGGGCTTGAGTTGAGTATTTAAGGGTTTTTCACCATTTTCTTGTACACAACACGTCATTATTATTTCCTTGAGAGAGATTAAGATTAGAGAGAGAACTCTTGAGAGTTTTGGAGTCATATTGCCTCCAACCCCTTAATCTCGGTTGCTTCTCTTGTTGGAGAAACGGAAGAAGGAAAGTAAACTCGTGGAGGACTCGTCAAGGACGTAGGCACATTGTCGAACCATGGAAAACACGTGTGTCGTGGTTGTTTCAGGTGTGTGCTTGTCTATTGCTTGTTCTTTCATCTTGTGTGTGATTTTGGTTGCTATTAAGTTTGGGATAGATCCAGAAGTTATATTTCCGCAAATCAATATTCGTTTTCGTATTCCGCTGGTGCGTTTGATCTGTCGTTTCGAAAATCCCACTGATGTATGGGAGATAACTTCTGGATCCTCTCCCAACATTAAGATTGACGAAGAACTAAAGAGCGAAGAGATTACATAATTTTGTGAATACGAATCAGAATTTACCAAACAAAAAACTCTCAAAATCAATTCTCAACTAAAAGGTAAAATCTGATTTTACGGGGACGCATGCAAAATCTGATTTCAAATGGAATGTGATTCTATAGAATCGTTGGCCAAACGGGGGCCTAAGAGCAAGGTTAACGGGTCGGGTGCGCCCTCGCGCTGGACCCGGGCGACCATTCGGGTGCCAGAGCACCCGAATGGACGCCCGGACGCCCATCAGGCGAAGGGCACGTGTTGTCCCCTTGTTCGTCAATTTGTTTTTGTTTTTTTTTATATTTTAGTGGAGGTTTTGTTATTAGAGTTAATTGATAATGTATTGGGTATTTTTTAGTAATGTGGGGTGATAAATTTTTATTAATGTGGTAACGTGTTGGATTACAATGACTTTTTTGCAAGCGATGAAGATTCAAAAAATTTCCAGATCAAACAATTTCAAGATCAAACAATTTCCATATCAAAAATTTCCAGATCAAACAATTTCAAGATCCAAAAAATTTCCACATGGTTAGGGTTAATTGATAATTTATTTGGTATTTTTTAGTAATGTGGGGTGATAATTTATTATTATTATGGGATCACTGTTTTATCACGCGTGCACTCTGTCATCACGCTTCAACTATTCAATCATGCGTACACTATGTAGTCATGCTTGCACTGTGCATTCACACGGGTACTGTGCATTCACGCGTGTACTGTGCAACGGATACCTCTATCTACTCTCAACTATAACTACATCTACTTATCTCATTTAACTCCTCACATCTTCTTAAATTCTTCACTCCTATTAGTTTCTCAATTCAATGTCGAATAGTAGTTCAAACTCTGCTCAATCCGACGATGACAATTGCAGTGAGACATTCGATGTGATGGACTGTGCTATTGATTTGGCCGATTGGGTTGTGTATGAACGGAGTACACGTCCTAGGCTTCGTCGAAGGAGAACGACGAACCCAGATAGAGATCGTGAACTTGGTTATAGACGCCTTAGGGACGACTATTTTTCTGACAACCCTGTCTATTCTGATTCTCTTTTCAGGAGAATATTTCGGATGTGAAAGCATGTCTTTCTGCGCATTTACAATGTCGTTGAAGCATCTGATGTCTTCTTCCAACGAACCCCGGACGCAACTGGTAGAATGAGCATTACTGGATTACAAAAAACAATGGTAGCAATGCGAATGCTAGCATATGGCGTGGCAGCTGATGGGATCGAAGAATATTTACGACTAAGTGCAGCTACATCTAGAAATGCCCTCCTCAAATTCTACGAAGGTGTTATTAACATCTTCGACCCTGAGTATTTACGCCGACTGATGCATTGCATACATTACATCATATGTCTTTCATTTAGATTAATTTTATATCAATAAATGCTACTAAGGTATGTGTTTAGTCTTATTTACATAATACAGGGACCTGAATGCAAATTACCCATATCCCGAGCATAAACACGTGAAAAAGACTCATTTCTATCATAAAAATCCGTACCGATTCCGAGCCAAAAAGGTGGCGATTCCGCCGCACCTCATGTACAAAATGCGGTGATTCCGCCGCACAAAAGTCGATCCGTGCGCTCAAATATTTACCAATGCTGTATTGACGCGTGTACGTTCCTTTTATGTATTAGGATCCCTGGTTGAGGCTATAAACTGAATCATGTATTCGAAGGGGCTCCTCTCCTCCTCTTCTTTTTAGCAATAAAATTCTGTTGGTTTATTTTATGTTTTTAGTTTTCTTTTGTTGTTTCTCTAGGACCCCTTCTCATTCCCTCCATCCATGAGTTTCTAACTCTCTCCAAAGGGTGGGGGTGACGGATTTAGGGTGATGAGAAGAAGAATGATGTTATTATTTTAATTTCGTGTTAGTGTATTTTGATTACTTGAGTTTATGTTGAATCATTTATCATGTAATGCTTTATAACTAATGTGATTTATTATAAGTTTCAGAATTCTCTAATCAAAACCCGATATCTAAACCTCCACCCGTTGGACTCTCATCCATATTTGCTTTATTTTTAATTTGTTTTTGTTGTTCTTGCTTTAGAAATTAATTAAAAAACCAAAAATCTCAAACAAAACCTTATTTTTCTCTCTTTCTTTCCCTAATCAAAAATCACAAAAATAACAATATCTCTCCCCCTTGTGTTCGACCCGTACTTGCCACGTCTTCATTGACGCCGTGCACTTGCGGTATAAATTTAATTCTCATCAAGTTTTTGGCGCCTTTGCCGGGGAGGCGACGAAGATTTTGTTTATTTTTTGTGATTTCGATTCTATCCTGTTTATCGTGTGCGCGATCTAACTATTTGGGTTTGCGTTTCAGGAGACAACAAAGTGCGCGGCGAAATCCGGGCACAGTTGGAGCTAGAAGGGCGGCGGAATCGCCGCACATCAAGAAGAACCTGCGGCGGATTCGCCGCACGTTTGAAGTATCTGGGCTTCAATTTTTTCTGAGGTCATCTCCATCTCTGGGTGGACGCGTAGAGCATCTGGGAATTTTTGAGAGCGGGCGGCGAACCCGTCTGAGCATTACGGAGGTAACTTTTCTTGCCTTTCTCGTAAAATCTTAATTTTCGAAAAGTTCCTTTTCGTAGAACTGCACGTGTTAGGGCAAAATTCCATAATTGGCAATAATTCAACTCTGACCTAAAAATTGGCAAAATTAGAAGGACTTAGTGCATGCATCATATAGTGTTTTGTTTGCATTATTCTTGCTAAATTCTTGCAAATTAATTCTTGTTGAAGAGTGTGTGAGGCAAGGTACGTGCGTGTGTTTTTTTATCGATTGCATTTAAGCATATAATCTAGTTTGCATACAACCTTGCAATTGCCCCCCACTAAAAAGACCAATGTTTGACTATCTTTGCTAGATTTAAGTTAAACTATCTTAAGGGCAACTCCGTAGGAAAAGATACGGTGGGGATTTCATCACCCTTCCGTGGCCCACAAATCACAATCCTAAAGTGTCACCCAAGCCTTAAATTATAATCAATTAGACATTGGCCCCTAAGGATTCAGACTCAATTAAGGAGAAGATTGGTTTGACTTGCTATGACCTGAAGCTGATCGAAATTAATTTGGTGTCTAGAAAGTGTTTTTGCCTTGACGTAAGTCCTCCAAGCGAAGTGGTTGTCTAATTGGCACCGACTCTGTCGGAAGCGCCCCCACTAGCTATACACTGCCTGGTCAATTTGGTTTGATTAGTGAGAGAGGTGAATCAAGCGAATCAATTCGACTCAACCAGTTAGGAGTCGTCTAGATTTAAGCGACATTAGGTCTAGGATTGTTTGAACCGTGCTTGTTTAGGAAACTTCTGACCAACCCTCTTATCTATCTTTTAGAGTTAAGTTTCCCTTCTCCTCTGAGTCATCTTCTTCTCACCTTCTTCTACGTTATAGTCTCCTCCCCTTTACACTCTCTGGTAGCGTTTTTAGGGTCGAGTCGAGCACTTTTTACGAGTTTAGCCTCGTGGTGATGAGAGTGGTCGACTCTAGAGTTCTTTGTGAAGATGGATGGTTACATGGGCGACCATCCATATCATTGTTGGGATCAGGACAATTCGTCCTGGTATTCCGGACCCATGCAACCTGGGGTGGCTCAAACGAACACCTCGTATGGTTGGGATAATCCTAATTGTGTGACTGAGCAATCTTCATATTGGGGTAACATAAGAGAGGCACCGACTGCTAGACCACAATCTAGTTATGTTGGATCATATGCTGGTCGACAAACTGAGACATTACAACAAACTTTGGCCTCCTTCATGCGTAGGACAGACAACATGAGTGCACCGGTGGCTCCAGTGGCCGTACCGTGCGACTGTTGTGGGTTGAGTGGTCATGTTATTAGGGAATGCCCTTATGTTCGCCCAGAGTCTGAGTATGAGCATACCTTTTCCCAAAATGCTCAATATGACTATTACGTATCCGCGTACAACCCGAGAGTGATGGATTCGTGGAGAGACAATTCATATCCAAATTCTTATACTTCATTTTCACCTCAGTATCCTCCTCCCGAATACCCAGAATTCTACCAACACCCCACTTCAAATCATTGGACTTATTCTCAGCCCACCAACACCCAACCTCAAAATTTCCCAAGCTCTGACTTGAATCTCATAGTTGACTGCATACCTGATTCTCTGGAACAAACTTTCATTACGTTCATGGAAACCACTCAACAGTCCGTACAAAATATGGTACTGCAATTGAGTCAAATGTCGCAGCAATTACGTAAACGTGAGGAGAGTAACTTTTCTTGTCAACATGAGGATTCATCTTTTGATATCGAACCACCACCACATCCACAAATTCAAAGCACAATCTTTCAAAGTCAAACTCCTAGTCAGTCTGAAGGACTTGGGGTTTCAATTCATGATCACTTAGTGGAGGATTCGATTCACATTGAGAATAAAATGGACCAATTTCATCATGAGTCGGCACAGGATTGTGCCTTATCTTCTTGTCCCGTGGCCCTTGAGCCACATGATCTTCATGTTGTGCCTCTTAAGGACTCACCTCTGGTGGAGCAAGAGCTCCCTAGTACCCTCAATTTCAAACAACCTGATGAGAGTTTGCTTCTCACTACTGTTCCTGATCATCTTGGAAATGATGGAACATCAAACAACTACATTGCTCATAAGGGTATTAGGAGTTCCTTGGAGGATACCTTGGGTATGAGACCCATTTTTTGTTCGCCTGGTGAGTCAGACTTGCCTAACAAGGCTCTTGACCTCGCTCCGACGCACCAGCCAGTTGGTTGGAGAGTTTGGATTGACGATCATAACTTCAGCACCGCAACAGGAGAAACTCTTCTTTCGTTGCCCCTTATTTCCCAAACTCTCGAGAGGTTCAAGCTGTTTCAGTTTGATCCTTTGAATAAGATGCTTTTGCGTCCAATTCATGAACCTCTCATTTCATCAGATGCTCTTTGTGAAGGGGGCACACGCATGTGTATTCTGGCCCCGCGTGGTGTCATGTTCCCTTTCCAAGTGCAATGACCCACTTTTGAAGTTCTCATTTGATGTCCTTTGACAAATGAAGATGGGAACTTATGTTTGTACATAATTATCTTTAAAAAAAGGAAAAAAAAGAAAAATACAATAAAAGACTCCTTCAGTGAGCATCGTTTGTGTGGCTCCAAGAGTATTTGGGCCCCATTTCTTTCCCGTATTTGAATCCCTTCTTTAACATCTCACAGGTTTTGATGGAATTCCGGTTTTTGTCCATCAACATAGCCATGAACTTTCCTTTGTACTTCACGTTGGTTAGATCTTTCCTTTTTCATGCATAAATCCATGTAGTATCTTGCTCACATTCATTGAGGACAACGCATGATTTAGGTGTGGGGGGTGTTTATCTATCTATATATTATGTTCTTTAAAAATATATTCAATATTCCACGGCATAGCTTAAGATTGAACTGCCAAAACCCGTGTACAAAATGCATTGAGTTTTTGTTCCTTATTATATAGTTCTGCTTGTAGAAATTATGACATAAATCTAAGTTCCAAAGAAATAACTCATTACCCTTTAAGACATGTATGCACTTAAATTGGATGAATCAAATCTTTGAAGTGGTTGATAAAAAGCAGAGGTTGAGGAAAATATACCGGGAAGTGTGGACTTCTAATAGCAATTAAGCCTTGAGGAAAATAAAAGTAAAAATAAAGGAATAAAGTGAGGAAAACACATTTTGCAAAATGATTACAAAAGCCCAAGCCTTCGAGTCACTGGTCCGTAGGGGTATCTTAAAACCCGGTAACTTGAGTCTATCAGCTCGGGATTATCGACCAAACTCGCTACACGAATGCAAAAAAAGGTAAAAGTGTCAGAAAAAACAAATGTGTTGAATCACGGAAAAAGAAAAAAAATATACTTTAAGATACTCAAGGCCCAAAGTTAAAAGAATGATCCATATCATGGTTGATCCGAATGATACTTCACCACCATAGGAGGCGTGCAAAATAATTTAAGTGATAACATGTGTAGAAGGGTTAGTGGTGTGAATGTTGGAGGAACAAATACCAAGTCAGAATTCTTATGAGTTAGATTTATATAATGAGCATGCAAGAATTCTAAGTGAGATGTATAAGGTTGAGGTGGAGATATTGAGAGTTATTAATGAAATGTTGAATTAAGACTTTGTGGGTGTGTCAACTGAAAACCCTCACGAGACAAAACTCGTCCTCTAAGGAAACTTGGGGGTTTAAAGGCTTGTTGCACATGCTAAGTGCAACTGTGATTCCTACGAAAGTGAGTTAGGATTTCCCTGTTTTCATTTTTCTTATATTCTGTTTTGCTAGGGACTAGCAAAATCTAGGTGTGGGGGTATTTGATGCATTACATACATTGCATCATATGTCTTTCATTTAGATTAATTTTATATCAATAAATGCTACTAAGGTATGTGTTTAGTGTTATTTACATAATACAGGGACCTGAATGCAAATTACCCATATCCGGAGCATAAACACGTGCAAAAGACTCGTTTGTATCATAAAGACCGGTTCAAGATTATCGGGATTCAAATTGAAGTCCATCCAAGCATAAAAGCATTCAAAGACCTAATTACAAAAAGGTCAGAGACTTAATTGCAAAAATTGAGGACCCGATTGCAAATTACGAGTACCAAAAGATTATTTTGGAGAAGTTCTAAAGTAAAATCAATTTGGATTTCCAAATATATGAAGAAATTAACTCGGATCTCCAAAGATATGCAATAATTAATTCGGACGCGCAAAGGACAGCTAAAACATGCCATAAACACACAGGAAAAATCCGGATCGATTCCGAGCCAAAAAGGTGGTGATTCCACCACACCTCATGTACAAAATGCGGCGATTCTACCGCACAAAAGTCGATCCGTGCGCTCAAATTTTTATCAATGCTGTATTGACGCGTGTACGTTCCTTTTATGTATTAGGATCCCTGGTTGAGGCTATAAATAGGACTGAATCATGTATTGGAAGTGGCTCCTCTCCTCCTCTTCTTTTTAGCAATAAACTTCTGTTGGTTTATTTTATGTTTTTAGTTTTCTTTTGTAGTTTCTCTAGGACCCCTTCTCATTCCCTCCATCCATGAGTTTCTAACTCTCTCCAAAGGGTGGGGGTGACGGATTTAGGGTGATGAGAAGAAGAATGATGTTATTATTTTAATTTCGTGTTAGTATATTTTGATTACTTGAGTTTATGTTGAATCATTTATCATGTAATGCTTTATAACTAATGTGATTTATTATAAGTTTCAGAATTCTCTAATCAAAACCCGATATCTAAACCTCCACCCGCTGGACTCTCATCCATATTTGCTTTATTTTTAATTTGTTTTTGTTGTTCTTGTTTTAGAAATTAATTAAAAAACCAAAAATCTCAAACCAAACCTTATTTTTCTCTCTTTCTTTTCCTAATCGAAAATCACAAAAATAACAATATCTCTCCCTCCTTGTGTTCGACCCGTACTTGCCACGTCTTCATTGACGTCTTGCACTTGCGTTATAAATTTAATTCTCATCACCGACCAACTGCAAATGATTTGGCACGACTACTCCACGTTGGTGATCAACGTGGGTTCCCAGGTATGATGGGGAGCATCGATTGTATGCACTGGGTTTGGAAAAATTGTCCGGCTGCTTGGAAGAGATGACGTCATACGATGATTGATTCGTTTTATATTAACCGCAACTGCACGGCCGCGTTGAAGCAGTGGGAAATACGGGTCGATCCACAGGGAGGCGTGTCGATATTTGGTTTGTGCGAAGGCGAGTGGGAAAGAAATGAGTGAAAGGTTGGTTACACTAAACTACACTACAATGCAAAAAGTAAATGGAAGATAAGCAATAAAACTAAACCCCATAGGGGGTAGAGAAATAATGTGAATATAAAGATGTGTGTGTTCAATTATGCTCCTCACACCATGTAATGCATGAAATCATAAAACTAAATCCAACTTTGCCTCCACATGAAATAAGATAAGACTATATCATTAAAACATACAAGACAATAATTGGAATGAAGCTAAATGAACTCATGTATAAAGACTAGACCCTACTATGCCTCCACATGAAATAAGATAAGACTATATCATTAAAATATACAACGCATTAACCAAGGTAAAGACAACAAGAGTACATACACTAGAAATCGTGTTTCCAATATTAATTCCATCCATATCCTCACCTTATCATTCCCCATAAAATAGGTTCACTAATCTAAGCATAAGCTAAGCTTCATTCAGAGCATTAGCATATCAAAGATAAGAGTGAAATCCAATTAGATGGTTATGGAAATCATATAAGGCTCAAGGGATTAAGATAACACACACCTAATACACTACATGATCATATCGTATATTTCTCCACCGCCCAAATGGGGATGGAACTTCTCATTAATCATTAAACTACTACATTAACAAAAGGAAACATATTACTGAAAAGAAATTCAACTAAGCAAGAAAGGAACATTAAAGAAGCTAATTGAAAGAAACATAAACTAAAGAAACATGCAAGAATTAAAAGACAAGATTAAAAGAAACTAAAACAATTATTTTATTAACAATGACTCACATTGAATGTAGCATTCTTCTCCACCTTGAGTTTTGCTTCAAGGCTTACTCCTTAGTAGAGAGAATACCACCAAGCAATGGGTAGTTTACAATAGAAGGTGAAGAGTTCTATTTATAGCCAAAGAAAAAGGAAATCCAGGACAATCCCCCGATGTGGGACTAAACAAATACCAGACATGGACTAAATACACACTAATACGCGGCCCACCAAAATCGTAGCGGATTTCGGCCAAAACAGACCGCCAATTGGTGGTCTATATGGTCCGGATCACGCTGGATTTTATTCTGGGTATTTCTGGATGTCTTTGTTGGTCTTTGATGCATCTACTTCACTTGTTGGAGCTCCGACCCGAATAGAATTGTCAAAATACTACCCATGATGGTGTGGAGTTTTCTGTTTTGCTCTTCGGTCCTTCGGTCTTACGTTCAGGTCCTTCTCCCTTGCATCTTGGTCCCCAGGTCTCACAATTAAGTATTTTTTCCCTGCTTTTGGGCCCTTTCATGCTTCATCTCTTCAAACCTATTTATTTCTGAATTTTAAACATAAAAATCGTCACATAGCATTGCTTAGGTGTAAGATAATGGATATAAGATACAAATATAAGCATGAAATGATATCAATCAAATACCCCCACACCTAAGTTTTTGCTAGTCCCGAGCAAAACAAAGAAAGAGAAAAACAAACGAGTAACAAGAAATCCTAACTCACTTTCGTAGGAATCATGGTTGCACTTAGCACGTGCAACAAGACGTTAAACCTCCGTGTTGCCAAGGAGGAGGAGTGTTGTCTCCTGAGGGTTTTCAGCGGATATACCCACAAAATTCGAACAAGATGCATTATTCAATCTAGACACTCGACTCGTTGGACAAATTTTGTCGATCACTGAACGCGGTAATCCTACGGGCCGACTCTATATAGGTAATTAGTCCACACACCTAGCCTAATGAATCATTCGTGCAAGTTAAATAAGGAATTAAGTGAAGGACACGGACAACCTCAACATCCTCAAGTGATACAAAGTGTAAAGTCCATTAAGGTTCTAATTTGCATTACCATTTTTTTTTCTTTTCTCTTTTTTTTCTTCTTTTCTTTTTATTAGTTGGAGCTTCATTCTCCCAGGGTCAGGTTTCGTGCATCATTGCCCATGAGGACTTACACTATCACGTACACCTTTCCCCAAATCTCCACATAGGGCAATCCCTACCACCCGTGTAACGAGAGTTCGGTCGGCGTATCCCAAGTCAGATGACTCGAAAGCACCGGGCACAAAGTCCCCTCAGACCTACTTTCCCTAGTGATAGGAGCCGTGCGAGAAGAGACAACACCTACTCACTTATTTCTTATCTACACATGAACCAAAAACCCTACACTTAATGTCTCACAACAAGATTTAAAGGGTCCTTGACAACAACAAACTTCCTTAAGTTAACAGACACGAATTATTGACTCATTAGGTTCAGGGTGGACTTCTTTAAATGTTTGAGCACTGAAACCCTATGATTACTCATACCCAAGGGAAAACTGGGGTGCATCCTAACGACTCTATAAATCCTAAAGTCACTATACTAGATATCCTAATGCATCAAGTTCAAGACAATTTGGGGAGCTTTCTTTTTTACTTTGCCTCTCAACGGTTTTGCACATGCTAAACACACAGAAAACCCACAAAACATTTTCTTTCGCAAACACGTGAAGCTTTTGAAAGAAATGTGAAAATTTTATGGCACTAGGCAAGCAAAAGAAGACAAGTCACCCAAGGATCATGGCAAGCAAATATATCGATATTAAATGCAGCACACTAACATGACCCTATCAATACACAAAAAAGAAAAGAAAAAACAAAGGAAAAGACTCAACTATGTACACACGTAAAACACCCCCCCCCCCCCCACAACTACTTCATGCATATGAATGCGAGCAAGATACTACATGGATTTATGCATGAAAAAGGAGAGATCTCACCAACATGAAGTACAAAGGGAAGTTCAAGGTCATGTTCATGGACACAAACACGAATTCCCTCAAAACCTGTGAGATGCTAAAGAAGGGATACAAATACGTGAAAGAAATGGGGCCCAAATACTCAAGGGTTTGAGCCCACAACAATCAATGCTCACTGAAGAAGTCTTTTATTGTACTTTTTTTATACTTTTTTTATAACTATGTACAAACATAAGTTTCCATCTTCATTTGTCAAAAGACATCAAATAGGAACCTCAAGAGTGGGTCAATGCACTTGGAAAGGGAACATGACACCACGCGGGGCCAGAATACTCATGTTTGGGGCCCCTCACAAAGAGCACAAGATGACAGGAGAGGTTCATGAATTGGACGCAAAGGTGTCTCATTCAAAGGATCAAATTGAAAGAGCTTGAATCTCTCAAGAGTTTGGGAAATATGGGGCAACAGAAGAAGAGTTTCTCCCGTTGCGGAGCTGAAGTTATGATCGTTAATCCAAACTCTCCAAGCAACAGGCTGGTGCGTCGGAACGAGGTCAAGAACCTCGTTAGGCATGTCTGACACACCAAGCGAACAAAAAGTGGGTCTCATACCCAAAGTATCCTCCAAGGAACTCCTAATACCCTCATTGGCAATGTAATTATTTGATGTCCCATCATTTCCATGGTGATCAGGAACAATAGTGAGAGGCAAACTCTCATCAGGTCGTATGAGATTAAGGGTACTAGGGAGCTCTTGCTCCACCAAAGGTGAGTCCTTAGGAGGTACAACATTAAGATTATGTGGCTCAAGGGCCACTGGACAAAAAGGTAAGGCACAATCATGTGCCGACTCATAATAGAACTGGTCCATGCTATTCTCAGTTGGAATCGAATCCTCCACCAAGTGATCGTGAATTGAAAGCCCAAGTCCCTCAGACTGACTAGGAGTTTGTCTTTGAAAGATTGTGCTTTTAATTTGTGGATGTGGTAGTGGTTCGATATAAAAGATGAATCCTCATGTTGACAAGAAAAGTTACTCTCCTCACGTTCACGTAATTGCTGCGTCATTTGACTCACTTGCAGTGCCATATTTTGTATGGACTGTTGAGTGGTTTCCATCAACGTAAGGAAAGTTTGTTTCAAGGAATCAGGTATGCGGTCAACTATGAGGTCCAAGTCAGAATTTGAGAAATTTTGGGCTTGGGTGTTGATGGGCTGAGCATGAGTCTAATGATTTGGAGTGGGGTGTTGGTAGACTTCTGGGTATTCGAGAGGAGGATAGTGGGGTGGAAAATATGTATAAGAATTTGAATACGAATTGTCTCCCCACGAATCCATCCCTTTCAGGTTGTACGCGGATGCGTAATGGTCATAATGTGAATTTTGGGAAAAGGTGTGCTCATACTCAGGCTCAGGGGCAACATAAGGACATTCCCCGATAACATGACCACTACACCCACAACAGTCACACGGTACGGCTACTGGAGTCACCGGTACACTCATGTCATCTACCACATGCATAAAAGAGGCCAAAGGTTCTTGTAATGTCTCAGTTTAATGACCAACATATGATCCGACGTAACTAGATAGTGGTCTAGCAGTCGGTGCCTCTCTCATATTATCCCAATATGAAGAATGCTCAGTCACACAATTAAGATTATCCCAACCATACAGGGTGTTTGTCTGAGGTACCCCAGGATGCATGGGTCGGGAGTACCAGGGAGAATTGTCCTGGTCCCAACAATGATATGGATGTTCGCCCATGTAACTATCCATCTCAATAAAAACTCTCGAGTCGACCACTCTCACCACCACGAGGCAAAGCTCGCAAAAAGTGCTCGACTCGACCCTAAAACGCTAACAGAGTGTGTAAAGGGGAGGAGACTATAACGTAGAAGTAGGTGAGTAGAAGATGACCCAGAGGAGAAAGGAAGAATCCCTAGAAACTAGCGTGGATAATGGGATCAGGTAGAAGCCTAACTAGCAAGCACGACTCAAACAATGTAAGGCAATGGGTCCTTAGGCAAGACGACGCCTAACTTCGAGGTCACTAGCCTCCAAACGCCTCACCTCCCTACAACAAAGACCACAATGCCCAGCAAGTGATACCAGATCCGGAGATCCAGTACCTCCTACTATCGACAAGGTAGGCAACGCTGATCAGTCATGACGGTCTCAACTAGATTACTCTCCTAGTGCGTCCGAAATCCTAGTGCCAATGTCTACTTGCTTTTAGTTAAGGCTTGATTAAGAGTGATTTTTGGGGCGAAGGAAAGGGTGATGAAATCCCCCACCTTATCTTGTTTGGGACAACCCCTCCTTAGTAGCGTTTTGATCCTAAATCTAGCAATCAACCATCCAATCAAACGCTCAACTCACTTTTGTCCTGATGCAATTCCTACTAACTAATGCATGGGCATACAAGATGCATGAATGAGTGTAGGAAATGCGTACCTCACGGCAGCGCTCAACAACTGAAAATAAAGCTAAAAGAAAAGACAACTACGTGCCTAAGTCAGGTACATGATGTGTGACCTAAACAAGTAAGAATATCTAGTCTTTTACTTTGGATTTTAAGGCCAAGTTGATTAATGGGGATTGGTTTAATGATCTGGGAGCAAACTAGAAGTCAGAGCATGCAAAATAGTGCTTCCAGATAACTAACATGAAGCAAACAACTACCAGAAGAAAAATGAAAGCAAGAAAACCTCACCAGGCCGCCAATTGGCGGTCCCTGCTGAAGCTTTTGTGCTCCAACTCGTCCAGTAGCCTCCCCTTGATCCAAAGGTCCCCTGAAACAAACAAAAACTAAAAACAAAAAATTAAAACCATTCGAATCGTCCAAACCAAAGTCTGGACAGAGTACTTCCCCGGCAACGGCGCCAAAAACTTGATTGATTCGTTTTATATTAACCGCAAGTGCACGGCCGCGTTGAAGCGGTGGCAAATACAGGTCGATCCACAGGAAGGTGTGTCGACGTTTGGTTTGTGCGAAGGCGAGTGGCAAAGAAAGGAGCGAAAGGTTGGTTACACTAAACTAGACTACAATGCAAAAAGGAAATGGAAGATAAGAAATAAAACTAAACCTCATAGGGGGTAGAGAAATAATGTGAATATAAAGATGTGTGTGTGTTCAATTATGCTTCTCACAACATGTAGTGCATGAAATCATAAAACTAAATCCAACTTTGCCTCTACATGAAATAAGATAAGACTATATCAACTATTCTGTTTTATCACGCGTGCACTGTGTCATCACGCTTCAACTATTCAATTAGGCGTGCACTATGTAGTCACGCTTGCATTGTGCATTCACGCGGGTACTGTGCATTCACGCGTGTACAGTGCAACGGATACCTCTATCTACTCTCAACTATAAATACATCTACTTATCTCATTTAACTCCTCACATCTTCTTAAATTCTTCACTCCTATTAGTTTCTCATCTCAATGTCGAATAGTAGTTCAAACTCCGCTCAATCCGATGATGACAATTGCAGTGAGACATTCGATGTGATGGACCGTGCTATTGATTTGGCCGATTGGGTTGTGTATGAACGGAGTACACGTCATAGGCTTCGTTGAAGGAGAATGACGAACCCAGATAGAGATTGTGAACTTGGACATAGACGCCTTAGGGACGACTATTTTTCTGACAACCTTGTCTATTCTGATTCTCTTTTCAGGAGAAGATTTCGGATGTGAAAGCATGTCTTTCTACGCATTTACAATACCGTTGAAGCATCTGATGTCTTCTTCCAATGAACCCCGGACGCAACTGGTAGAATGAGCATTTCTGGATTACAAAAAACAACGGTAGCAATAAGAATGCTAGCATATGGCGTGGCAGCTGATGGGATCGAGGAATACTTACGATTAAGTGCAGCTACATCTAGAAATGCCCTCCTCAAATTCTGCGAAGGTGTTATTAACATCTTCGGCCCTGAGTATTTACGCCGACCAACTGCAAATGATTTGGCACGACTACTCCACGTTGGTGAGCAACGTGGGTTCCTAGGTATGATGGGGAGCATCGATTGTATGCACTGGGTTTGGAAAAACTGTCCGGCTACTTGGAAGGGACAACATTAAGGGCGTTATGGGAGAGCAACTCTGATCCTTGAAGCGATGACGTCATACGATGATTGATTCGTTATATATTAACCGCAAGTGCACGGCCACGTTGAAGCGGTGGGAAATACGGGTCGATCCACAGGGAGGCGTGTCGACATTTGGTTTGTGCGAAGGCGAGTGGGAAAGAAATGAGTGAAAGGTTGGTTACACTAAACTACACTACAATGCAAAAAGGAAATGGAAGATAAGGAATAAAACTAAACCTCATAGGGGGTAGAGAAATAATGTGAATATAAAGATGTGTGTGTTCAATTATGCTCCTCACAACATGTAGTGCATGAAATCATAAAACTAAATCCAACTTTGCCTCCACATGAAATAAGATAAGACTATATCATTAAAACATACAAGACAATAATTGGAATGAAGCTAAATGAACTCATGTATAAAGACTAGACCCTACTATGCCTCCACATGAAATAAGATAAGACTATATCATTAAAACATACAACGCATTAACCAAGGTAAAGACAACAAGAGTACATACACTAGAAATCGTGTTTCCAATATTAATTCCATCAATATCCTCACCTTATCATTCCCTATAAAATAGGTTCACTAATCTAAGCATAAGCTAAGCTTCATTCAGAGCATTAGCATATCAAAGATAAGAGTGAAATCCAATTAGATGGTTATGGAAATCATATAAGGCTCAAGGGATTAAGATAACACACACCTAATACACTACATGATCATATCGTATATTTCTCCACCGCCCAAATGGGGATGGAACTTCTCATTAATCATTAAACTACTACATTAACAAAAGGAAACATATTACTGAAAAGAAATTCAACTAAGCAAGAAAGGAACATTAAAGAAGCTAATTGAAAGAAACATAAACTAAAGAATCATGCAAGAATTAAAAGACAAGATTAAAAGAAACTAAAACAATTATTTTATTAACAATGACTCACATTGAATGTAGCATTCTTCTCCACCTTGAGTTTTGCTTCAAGGCTTACTCCTTAGTAGAGAGAATACCACCAAGCAATGGGTAGTTTACAATAGAAGGTGAAGAGTTCTATTTATAGCCAACGAAAAAGGAAATCCGGGACAATCCCCCGATGTGGGACTAAACAAATACCAGACATGGACTAAATACACACTAACACGCGACCCACCAAAATCGTAGCGGATTTCGGCCAAAACAGACCGCCAATTGGTGGTCTATATGGTCCGGATCACGCTGGATTTTATTCTGGGTATTTCTGGATGTCTTTGTTGGTCTTTGATGCATCTACTTCACTTGTTGGAGCTCCGACCCGAATAGAATTGTCAAAATACTACCCATGATGGTGTGGAGTTTTCTGTTTTACTCTTCGGTCCTTCGGTCTTACGTTCAGGTCCTTCTCCCTTGCATCTTGGTCCCCAGGTCTCACAATTAAGTCTTTTTTCCCTGCTTTTGGGTCCTTTCATGCTTCATCTCTTCAAACCTATTTATTTCTGAATTTTAAACATAAAAATCGTCACGTAGCATTTCTTAGGTGTAAGATAATGGATATAAGATACAAATATAAGCATGAAATGATGTCAATCATACGACTTATTGATCTGGCATTGCTTCTTCGGAATTCCTGGTTCGGCCAACGACTTGAACGTCCTGCAACAATCTCTGGTTTTCGACGACATACTGGAAGGCTGAGCTCCCTCTGTAAATTATGAGGTAAATGGTGCTCAATATGATATGGGATACTATCTTACTGATAGTATTTATCCACAGTGGGCCGTCTTCATTCAATCCATCCTTGACCCTCAAACCCCGAAGCATAGGTTGTTTGCTGAAGTGCAGGAGGCGACGCGTAAAAATGTAGAACGCGTTTTCGGAGTGTTGCAAGCTAGGTGGGCGACCATCAAAAATCCCGTTCTCGCCTGGAGTAAGGACGTACTATCAAAAATAATGTCAACTTGCATCATCATGCATAACATGATTGTGGAGGACGAACGCGACTCGTACGCAAATTTTGAAGATATTCGCGAATTTATGGAAGATCAAGTTGGCACTTCTGCTGAGGAAACACGATATGCGACCGATCATATAGCGGATATTCACGAATTTTTTGCCAATCAAGATCGGGTGTGTGACAGGAATCAACATTTGGATCTAAAAAGCGATTTAATCGAGCATATATGGCAACGCTACGGACGAGGAGCGGTTTGAACATGGGTTTAACGTAATTTGTAATGTTCTATTTCGAAGTCCAGTTTATGCAATATGTATTGTCGTTTGTTAAAAAAATAATGTAATATTTCGAATTTAAGTTTATGTAATATGTAATGTGGTTTCGTAATATTTAATAATAATTTCGTGATTTAATAGTTCGAGTTAAATTTTTTCGAGTTAAAGTAATTAGAAGTAGTAATTTCAATTAACATTATGTAAAATGTAATTTGTTAAATGTGATGTAAGAATTAAAATTGTTTAATTAATAAATGATGTGGAGGAAAGAGAGTGTAGGGTGGGTGAGGGTAGCCCGAGCATGGTTAAGGGGGGTTTTTGGGTGGGTGAGGTAAGGTGAGCTGACGTGGGTGGTTAAAGATGGTCTAAGACACGTATCTAGAAGGAATGAATCACAGGCTTTTGCAACTATACAAAACTGTCATTTAGATAATTACAATGGTTTGATAGGGAACAAAACTTTCCAAGAAAGAATACCACGGCTACTTCAGCCCGTGAATAATGTCTAGAATAAAATATTATAATTAAAAATTGAGGAAGTATAAGTTTACATACTTGTTTGTAAAAAATCCATGTAAGAAATAATTTACAAAGCCAAGGAAGAATCCATATAAGAATAGTCAAATGGTGGACCTGACCAAGAATTTTTGTCAACATACCTGAGGGTAATCGATCGCTTGAATTTCTTATTCCAAGTTGTTCATTAATTCGCTGTGTATTGAGCATGGTCTAAGTCAATATATTGTTCCCAACAATTAAGGTTGCGTTAAGCTCTTGGTAACACGTTTGTGTGATAAATGGGACCACGCAACTTCAGAAGTATATATAATTAATTACAATAAAAATGCAAACGTTAATACGCAAGCCAATAAACGTAGTTAATTGGTGCCCATCGTGTTTATTTTTATTTTTTGGTTCTTCCATTAAACGAGTAAAAAGGTTTTCTTATTACGTTCTTATTTATCTTATAAGGTCCATTTGGTTTCAAAAAATTGGTTTCACAAAAGAAAAGAATTATGGTTAAATTGTTAATAAAATATCCATTTTCACCATTTTGATAGATTCACACCATTATATATTTTTTTATACATATTAGTGTTACCATTTCTTCCAAAATACCCTTATTGTAATAAATTAATTATTTGTTATCGAAAAACTCACATAAAACACTTGGACATTCTGCATATTACCACCAACCCCACTTTAACTCCAACGGGCAATGACCATCATTATTTACAACTCTTGAACTCCACTATTATAATTTAGGGTTTTTTGATTGCATGTCATTTGAAAACATCATAATTCTGTTTATGTCGTCACTAGATCGCTATTTTTATTAATGTCACTAAAAATTTATACAAATTTTATTAATGTCACTAAAAACTATACAAATTACATTAATATTATTCCATTAACGGCGTTACTGTTCCGTTAACGGTGTTCAAAAAATTATTATTTTAATAGTAATATTTACAAATTCTACCCTATATAATTTAATAATTTAGTAATCCAAATCTATCATTTTTATGATCTTCACAACAAAACACTTAAATTCAAAAAATCAGAATGTTAATTTTCACAAGTACAAACGGTAGGGATACCGGTGTGTTAGTGTTTTTTTCCCTAAAAATTAAATTCCAAAACACTTAAACAAGAATTAAACTTGTATGATTTTCAAAGCAAAAGACTTAAATTCCAAAAGTTTTGAATTATATTTTTCATAACAAAAAAACAACAAAACACCGGTATTCCCACTGTTTGTACTTGTGAAAATTAACGTCATTGATTTTTTTGAATTTAAGTATTTTGTTGTGAAGATCATAAAAAAACATATTTGGATTTCTAAGTTATTAAATTATATATGGTAGAATTTGTCAATATAACTATAAAAATAATAATTTTTTAACGCCGTTAACGGAACAATAATGCCATTAACAGAAAAAGTTAACGGAATGATATTAATGAAATTTGTATAGTTTTTAGTGGCATTAACAGAATTTGTATAGTTTTTTAGTGACATTAATACAAATAGCGATATAGTGATGACAGAAACAGAAATATGGTGTTTTGAAATGACATGCAAGCAAAAAAACCCAAAAATTTATATCGTTGCAGTGTCCAACACCACCAACTCTCCGAGGGCACCCACTACGGTGGGGGAAAACATTGAGTGCCCAATTGGGCGCCCAATTTCCTCCCTCTTAACGAGTGGCGAGCCGGGGCACGCCCCGGATGGGTAGGGTTGGGCACCACATGTCCCCCCAACCCATTGGCTCCCTCTACTTTTTTTTGGATTGAATTTCTGTTAAAATCATTTAAAATATGTTTTTTTTTTAAAATTAAAATCTTTTTTTTAAAATATGTTTTTTTATTCTATTTTAAAAAAAAATCTATTTTTTTGGTTTTACCCATGTCAGAGTGTGAAGGTAAAATGAAATAATGTGGAGGAAAGATGGTTTTGAAAAAAAAGGGATGGTAGGGAGGGATTTTGGAATAAAGCGGATAAAAATATGAATTAATGCCGTAATTTTTTTATTTAATAAAAAAATTTAAAATTCGAAATTTAGGAAAAAAAAAAATTCCAAAACTACTCGGCTCACGGGTGTGACCCGCGATCCGTGCTCCACGGATCCGTGGAGGCACGGATCGCGGGTCACACCCGTGATCCGTTTTCCCGCCAAATTTTTTTTTTTATTTTCTGTTTTTATTTTTTATTGTAATTATTTGTAATCTTTTTTTAAATATTTTTTTTTTCAAAAAAAATTTTCTAATTTATATTATTTTTCTAAATTTTTTAAAATTATTTTTAATTTTTCCAATAATCGACCTCCAAATCACGTCGATAACCCGGCGTATTGAAATGTTATGGTATTTTATACAATAAAAACACAATTTTTTTTAGCAAGATTAATAAATTATTTACAACTGAATATTAAACAAACACTAAAACTAATTAAAACAAAAAATTGGAAACGTTATCAAAAATTAGTAGGGTGTACACACATTGTAAATATTTTTGGAGGTCGATACAACAAAAAATTAAAAACACAATTAATTTTTTTAAAAAATAATAACAATTGAAAGCAAATATAATAAAAAAACATAGTTAAAACGATTTTAAAAAAATCAAAACATAAAACACTACGACTAAAATCCGTGACTTTATTTATTTTCTTTTATTATTTTTGATTTTATGTTTTGTTTTTAAAAAATATTATCTGTTTTTTAATATATTTGTTTTTGAAAATAAGTCTTCTAATTCTTATTATTTTTTAAAATGTTTTTAAAAAATATTTTCCAGAATCTACCTCCAAATCACGTGGATAACAGAGCGGGTTGAAAAATTCAATAATTTTTGTATAAAATAACATAATTTTTCACGTGGATCCCAATTGTTATTATTTTGATAACAAACAGAATAATTTTTTTTTGCTGAAAATTTCCATCGATCAAGGGTGTGAACCGCTATCCGTGGGATTTTTTTTCTGTTTTCTGTTTAGTTTGTTCTTTTTATTTTAATTATTTGTAATCTTTTTTAAAATCTTTTTTTTTCAAAATATGTTTTTTTAATTGATATTATTTATTCAAAAAATTTCATTTTGTTTTTAATTTTTTCAAGAATCGACCTCCAAATCACGTCGATACCCGACGTGTATTGAATTGTTAGGGTATTTTATAAAATATAAAAACAAAATTTCTTAGTCAGAATAATAAATTATTTACAACTGAATATTAAACAAACCATAAAACTAATTAAAACAAAAAATTGGTAACGTTGTCAAAAATTCGTAGGGTGTACACACAATACAAACATTTTGGAGGTCGATACAGCAAAAAATTAAAACACAATTAAAAATTTTAAAAATTAATAACAATTATAAAACATATTTTGAAATATATATATATATAAAACATAGTTAAAATGATTTGTAAAAAAACAAAACATAAAATCAAAAATAATAAAAGAAAATAAAAAAAATCACGGATTTTAGTCGTAGTGTTTTATGTTTTGATTTTTTTAAAATCGTTTTAACTATGTTTTTTATTATATTTGCTTTCATAATATGTTTTGTAATTGTTATTATTTTTTAAAAAAATTTAATTGTGTTTTTAAGTTTTTGCTGTATCGACCTCCAAATATATTTACAATGTGTGTACATCCTACTAATTTTTGATAATGTTTCCAATTTTTTGTTTTAATTAGTTTTAGTGTTTGTTTAATATTCAGTTGTAAATAATTTATTAATCTTGCTAAAAAAAATTGTGTTTTTATTGTATAAAATACCCTAACATTTCAATACGCCGGGTTATCGACGTGATTTGGAGGTCGATTATTGGAAAAATTAAAAATAATTTTAAAAAATTTAGAAAAATAATATAAATTAGAAAACTTATTTTGAAAAAAAAAGATTTAAAAAAAGATTACAAATAATTACAATAAAAAATAAAAAAAAAATAAAAAAAATAAAAATTTTTTGGCCGGAAAACGGATCACGGGTGTGACCCGCGATCCGTGCTCCCGCGATCCGTGGAGCACGGATCGCGGGTGTGTAGTTTTGGAAAAAAAAATCCTAAATTTCGAATTTTAAATTTTTTTTTATTAAATAAAAAAATTACGGAATTAATAGGCATGATAACATGATGGAGAGAGAGAAAAGTGATTTTAGGGGAGAAATGGGATGTCGTGGATGACCGAACGAGGTGGTCAAATCTACCAAAACTGTGACAATGATGCGTGTAGAATTTGCGGTGGAAATGGCAGTTTATGGTGAATTTGCCTATTATTGTGAATTTATGGTTATGGATATTTTGAAAGAAAGGGTTGAAACTCCTCTAACAATTCGAGAACAATATAAAGATCTAATTGTGTCAAAGGTGGTAAAAAGTATGACGTTAGATATTCTTTAAGCTAGTTTTCGCATAATGTAATATATAAAATGAGTAAAAAATGTAATATGAAAAAAAGCTAGCTAGCAAGTCCACGGAAAGAAAACTCAAAATTGGTGTTTCTATGTCACGTACAATCAAAGCAGTGGTGGAAACTAAACGAAAGGGTGGAGGCTTGAACATGATTATCGTAACTGTTAACCATATTGTCTTACAAATCTTAGGGTGAGTGAAATTAACTCCTGAGAAATGTAAGAGCCCATCCTTAGTTGCCCTTCAAAAAGATATTTCTTAGTAAGTTCAGTCATTTGACGATCTTAGTGATGTATACTAAAGATTTTTGTTCATTATTAATAAAATATTTTATTTCAAATTTGTCTAAAAATATCAAATTCGTAAAAAATAAAAACAAATCCACCACCATATCTCTACCCATCAGTTTTCTTCCTTAATAAAAGTGTCAGACGCGATTCCGACTCTTTTTTAACTATTCCAGGAGAATAAATCTACAATAAGTTAGTTATGGTTTGATTTTCTTCCCCAAAGTTCAATTGAAACCGCGGTTTCCATTGGGCAGCACGTAAGTCCCATTTCTCGTGCAACACATGCATGGACATTGTCAAACTTGTTGCGCCAACTACCTATTTCAAAAGTCATTTTGAACCAACGTATCTTATTCTTTTTGTTTTGCATCAATCATGTGCAAAGGTAAATCACATTTTCTTCTAATCTGTTTATATTTGAGATAATTTCTCATGTACCCTCCAACAATTCAAAATGACATGCATATCTTTAAATTTTTGTAATATCTTAAATATCAAATTTGACCAAACTTGTACTTGTCCCTGATTTGCTCCTTCTAACCTCAATTGAATTTAACATTTTTTAGAGATTAACTTAAAAGCTTCATATTTCCATTCTGTTTTGTTAAGAACAAGAAGGGATGCTAAAATTGTAGACCGACTTAAGATTAAGGTGCAATTGAAATGTAACTTCAAATTTGAGGGCAATTACGTTATGAAATATCAAAGGGGGGTACTTCAGTACTTGTGGTAACTTGAGTTATTTAGAGGGAATTTTATAAACTAATCGTTTCCATCTACTAAAGTCAACTTCTCTGGAAACTGACATTATACTTATAATAAAATACTTTAATATGATTTTTTTTGTCATAAAATAACCGGTGTATCTTTACGAGGTAGGATTGGACTTGGGACTTGTCACGGCACGACACCAGCCCCCAGTCGGCCTTGCCGTGCCGTGTCATTCCAAGATGGCAAGGTGGTCGGACCCCTGTGCCCGGGCTGTGTCGGCACGACACGGTGGCCTGGGTTGGGTAGGATCCAAGGGTATCGGGTCGGGTTTCGATTTTTCGATCGTTTTTTTTAATTTGAAGTATCACAATTGAATTAACAAACACAAACACAATTTGTTTTTCCCAAAATAACCAATTTATGTATTAATAATTGTTGACTCAAATCGAGAAACAACATAAATACATAATTGATTACATATGAAAACAATCCGGACGCTAGCTAAACCTAAGAAGTAATGAAAAAACCTAAGAGGTATTAGGAAAAAATTACTCCTTAAACAGAATGGTTTAGCTAATTTGTTGTCAATTTTCATCATCGTTAAGACGCATGTTTTGCATTTTGTCTGCAGCGTCCATCCAATCCTTCAGGCATACGCTCATCATGATTGACTTGTCGGACATACTTTGCCTCTAGTCAGTCAAGACACGTTTACCTGCGCTAAATGCAGACTCTGGTGCCACAATTGACGGCAAATGACATAATAAGTCTCGTGTCATCAAAGAAACTAGTGGAAATCTACCTGAGTTCTTTCTCCACCAATCTAAAATATAAAAAGCTTAACTCAGTAATAGTTAAGTATATTTCAATGTTTAAATATTCAGTTAATTCATTTTGTGTTTCATTTTGCGTTAATTTAATGTTTTTTGAGTTAACCAATTCCATTGGGAGCCTTCATCATCTGGATCCATTGTAGGTAGTTGTGATGATGAACTAACAACATTTGAACGCATTTGATTTACATTATGTAGTCTTTCATATTCTTCAAAATATATTTTTTAACAAAGACTTACAATTATCTACATATTTTTGGAAATTTTCATAATTCATATTTTCAAAATTTCTTCTAAGAAAACTTGTAAACCACAAATTTCAAATATAAGATCCATAACAAAAGCTAAACAAAAACTAAATAGACGAGGATTCCAATATTTATTAAACTTAGCCTACATTTCATTTATAATTTCAACAAAACTACCAATTGACCTATATTTCACAAATACTCTAGTAATTAGAAGTAATTCATAAATAAATATGTTAAAGGTGGGGTAATATTGTTCACTTAATCTATTAGTAAATGTGGAAAAACGTTTTAAAAAATCTAACATAGTTTTACAATTATCCCAATATATGGGGTTAACATGTACTCATTTTGTTTTTCATTATAAAAGGTTGTAATGACAAGATTATAAGGATAACAACATTTTAACATTTAATATGTAGAATTTCATCTATTTGAGACATCTAATTTAAACTCCCTAGGTTTAACATAGTTATATACAAAAAATTCTCTAAATTCCTGATATCTAAATGTACTATTACAACCTACAAAAGTAATTGCATTTCTAACATTTTATAAGTCATGTTTAATTATGTCAAGTCTATCTTGTACTACTAAGTTCAAAGTATGACAAACACATCTAATATGAAAGAGTAAATCATCTATAACTAGATGACAATAATTTATAAGTATTTTTATTGATGAACTATTATTAGTAGCATTATCAAAGGCAATTGCACAAACTTTATTTTGAATATTATTAGCTACCAACACATCTTTAATATGATCAAGTATAACACTAGTAGTGTGTGATGCAAAATGTGTAAAAAAGAAAGGATTTTTTATTTAAACAACATAAATGGTCTAGATAATGAACGGTTAAACAACTGTAAAGATAATTATTTGGACCGGTCCAAACATCACTAGTTAATGTTACCTTATTGTTCATTGATAAAAAAATAACTAATCATGAATTCTTTTTCTTTACCAAATTTATCAATAATGACATCTTGAAGTGTTATTATAAACTTCAGATTCAAATGTTAAAGTCGTGGAAATTATTAAATATGCAAACAAAAAGTGATTTTTTTCATAAATGAGAAAGTCATAATGATGATTGATGAACTAAAATTAACCACTAATTTTTTTAGAAAAGCCAGAGAAATGAAGAGCAAAATCGGACGGTCAGCGATCTACTTGTAGCATTAGGCTTCACACTTTAACTCAAACTCGACCCGTTTCCAACAAAATCAAAGCAAATAGAAAAATAGTATAGAAGACTTGGAGAGTTAGAGAGATTAAGAAGAAGAGTTAAAAGAATTTGGTGCGAAGAAAATGAGAATGGTTAAGGGTTTATATAAGATGAGAGGGTATTTTGGTATTAAAAAATCACAATAGTTATTATAGTTGTTGGGCTAACAGTCCGGCATGGCTCGAATCCCAATTCTATGTAGGATATGTAAGTATAGGTTTCACGTTTTACACTTAATTTATAGTTTATACATAAGATAATATATTACTATTGTTGTTAATATGAATAGCATGCATAACAGTGAGCTACATAACAAACAAGTTACAATCCAAACAAAGCTAGCAAACAAATCTACGAGGATAAAACTGAAAGGAACGTGTTCTAAAAGTTTTAATTTTATATGTCAATTGTTATGAATTGAATGTGTAAGTATTTTGTTAATTGATTATTGTATTCGTCTTTTGAAAGTGTTAAGGAAGAGACCCTTGGTCCTTAACCGTAGAGCTATAAAAGATAATGGTTTACATAAATCAAAAGTTATTCACAATTATGGTAATTAACATGAAACATTAATTACCGAGACAAGATTGTCGCGTTAGTCATCGATTATTGTAGCTCTACAAATATTTGACGACACAAGTATATAAAAGAGGAAAAGATTACTTTTATATATTGAATATACCTAACAAGTAAAACATTATGGAATTGTGTTGTGTCATTAATACTTTACTGTGTCTTGGATCCTAAGATATGAGACATATCTTTTCACTTAAGGAGTGTTTAATTTGATTATTGTCAAAAGTTATCAATGAGTATAGTGATAAAGGTAATAGTTGGTTGAACGTGACTTATGCTGGAAAAGATAGCTAGTCAACATATTAGTGGATCAATGATAAAGTAAAATTATAATGTGCATAATGTGACTTGAGTTAAGTTACATATTTATAATTAGCTTTAAAAGATCAAGAAATGAATATAATACAAAAGTGACATATTTCTACTTTGTATATATTCTTAATATCATGAGGCAATGAATAGACACAAGTGGTGCACCTACATCACTAAATGGATCGTGTTTAGTTCGAGTGAAACAAGACATCTATGCTAATTGGGTAACTATAATGTGTAGCTAGATGCCGCTTATAGTTTGAGATATTGAGTGTTTAATATCACTGCCAATTTATCTTAGATCCTCCTATATGTCACACCACAAAACTGGGAAACAAGAAGTTTGATTTTGAGTTCATATGATGTGTCGGGTTTCATGTGAAAATGGACACATGTGGTGAATCAATATGTCACAAAAATTGACATAATTAGAATCATGAATAAATTCATATAAGATGTATATATTATGGGGTGTAATAATTCATTACATAGGATAATATATTACATGAGATATGGATTTGCTAAAAACCCCAAAAAATCAAATTTTGTTGGAGATAAATCCAAAATTGGACAAAGGCAAAATCAGGGTCAAAATGGTAGACCATTTTGAGTACGGTCGACCGAGTCTTTAGGGACGGTCGACCGAACAAGGATCGGAACGCGTGGGTCGACCGAAATTATCAGTATGTGTCATGATAATGGGATCGGTCGACCAGGCGTGAGTACACGCTCGACTGAAAATATCCAGGAGTTTTCTTGGTGATATAACGGTTGACCGGTACGAGGACACGGTCAACCAAAATTTACGAGGAGAATTTTTGGTAAGTAAACGGTCGACCGAAGTGAGAGTGGTTCGACCGAATTTTTCCTGGGAAATTTTCTCGTGAATATTCGGTCGACTGTGTAGCTCACAGCCCGACCAAAGTTATAAAAGCTTAACTGTTTGGTCGATCGATTGGAAATTTTGGTCGACCGTTCGGTACGGTTTTGTCAAAATTATTAAGAGAATAATTAGATCATGGGCTGGATTAATTCCAGATTTGGTCAAACGATTTTGAGGATGATTATGTGACAAATTGTGATTGGTTTTAGGGAGAGAAAAACAATAGATCATGGCTAGAGAATAGTTCATTAGGTGGGTGATTTGTTAGGGTATAAATAGGACCTCTCACCCTACTTGTTTCATATGTGTTAATGCAAATTCTCTCTCCCTAAGTTTTAAATATCAACAACATGTGAATGTTAGAATTAAGATTTTGGTATTAAAAAAATCACAATGGTTATTATAGTTGTTGGACTAACAGGTCGGCATGACCCGAATCCCAACTCTATGTAGGATATGTAAGTATAGGTTTCACGTTTTATACTTAATTTATAGTTTATACATAAGATAATATATTACCATTGTTGTTAATATGAATAGCATGCATAACAGTGAGCTACATAACAAACAAGTTACAATCCAAACAAATCTATGAGAATAAAACAACAAAAGCAAGCAAGGTTAGGAACAAAAAACACCTCGACCGAGCTATCGTTGTCAGACTCCCTTAGAGAAATTATCGCCCATGTGCCTGTGTGATGGGTGCAAATGCTTTCTCCTATGATAAAACGATCTCAACGTCTATAGGGTGTAAACGTGTTGGCCGACACACTCCAACGAACCACGAAGGCAGATCGAGACCCCTACGGCATAACACTAGGGAACGATGGAGGAGAGAGGCGAGATGGTGGCTATAGAAATCCGTAAGGCCAAAAGAATATATCTTTCCAAGTTGAGAACGTTGTCTTTTATATCCACAAAATTTGTAGCCGCTAGAAAAAACATTGACTGAGTTGCCGTTGTTAGACTCCCCTTAGAGAAATTATAGTCTCACGTACCGATGTGATGGGTGTAAACACTTTCTCCCATGATAGAACGATTGCAACGTCTTGACCTGCACACTTCGAGTCCGACGAACCATGAGATAAGATCGAGACCCTCACGGAAGATCGCTTGAGAACGATGGAGAATAGGGGCAAGATGGTGGTTACATAGATCCGTAGGGCAAACCGAATGTCTTTTTCCAAGTTGAGAGCGTGGTCTTTTATATCTACAAAATTTGTAACCTCCAGAAAACACCTCGACCGAGCCCTCGTTGTCAGACTTCTCTTAGAGAAATTATTGCCCTATGTATCAGTGCGATGAGTGCAAACATTTTCTCCCAGTATAGCATGGTCACAACGTCTTGGCCGACACACTCCGACGAACCACGAGAACAGACTGAGACCCGTATGACAGATCACTTAAGAATAATGGAGGATAGGGGCGAGATGGTGGTCACAGAAATCCGTAGGGCAAACCAAATGTCTTTTTCCAAGTTGAGAACATGGTCTTTTTATATCCACAAAATTTGTAACCGCTGGAACCAATGGATTTTTTTTAAAATCAATTATTTGTCAAAGACAATATAAGATAAACCCCAAAAATATCAAGGCACACATATCAACTACATGTGTGTGTGCACCCTCTCTATTTATTGCTCCAAAGGGAAGGGAAACCTAAGTATATAAACATTTCTTTACTTCTCAAATTTCCCAATGTAGGACTAAATAGTGTGACAAAATCTCAAATGTTTCAACTGATACATTTTAATATTGAATTTCCAATTGAATATTACATTAGTCTAAACCAATATTCAATAGTCCAATAGCCCTTCTAACAAAAAGACTTCTTACAAAGATCCATGTAAAACATAAAGTGGTGTTGTGTCTCACATCTAAGATAAAATTAACCAATCATGATTAAAAAGCACACATGCATATCAAAAGAGCTTCTTTATGGCCCCCGGAAAGCAATATTGCCATTTCTTAAACGAGTGTGTAACTTTCAAATCATAATCTAGAACGGGCATGAAAATAATTTTCATGTCAGTGTTGAATGTTGATTCTCTGTTATGACTTAAGCAAACATTTAGAAAATTCAATAAGCAGAGCCTGCGGAGGAATCTATTGTCGTATTCTTTATCATTGTTGGACTTGAGTTACTACTTTGCCTTTCAAGATTTTGATGGAATCTCCACTCCTGACTCTTGGATAAGTGAAGGTCAAAAAAACCAAGCCCTCGTGGTCTTATTTTAAGTTTCAATCTTCTCCATCACGCCTTCCCATGTATAGATATCATCAGTTGATCACCATCGGAACTTCCACAAATCATGAATTTCATCCATATCTAAAGAGAAACGGGACTTACACGCAAAAGCATTTACTCACTATTACGCGCGAAACACCAACGCCCCTCTTCCCACCGGTTTTCCAACACCGCCCGGTAACCAAACACCAATTCTCACCCTCCCACGTTCCCACTCGATCACACGTAATCAAAGACCACCAAAAGCGGTAACCGCACTTAGGAGAGAACCACACCGCGAGGAAACCCCCACGTTATAAAATCCACGGGACGCTACTCTAAAGCGGAGAACAGAAACAAGAAACCGACAGGGACAAGAAAAGGATTTCCCTGTCTTAGTCCCATCTTCCAATCGGAAAACTGATTCCGACCCATTTCAGGGAACTCGAAGGGGAGTGGATTGAAGGGGGGAAGTTGGTTTTGGTGGTTTGTGTTGTTTCCCATTCCATGGTGAAAGACAGCAACCATGAGAAGGCAACCCAGGTTGGGAAGTACGAGATGGGGAGGACGTTGGGGGAGGGCAACTTTGGGAAGGTGAAATTGGCAAGGAATGTTAGGAATGGCCAGGCTTTTGCTATCAAGATTTTGGACAAGAAGCGGATTCTCGATCTCAAAGTCGACGATCAAGTATGTCTGCTCAAAAGAGTTTGCTTTGTTTTGTTTTGGTTTTTGAGTTTTGGATTTTTGGGATGTGATTTAGATAAAGAGAGAGATCGGAACGTTGAAGCTTCTGAAGCATCCGAACGTGGTTCGCCTGCACGAGGTCTGTTTTTCTTCTGAGGATTGCAGTTTCTGTTTCACATTCTTGTTCTTGGTTTTGCGTTTTTTGGTGTTCTTTTAATTTCGTGTTATCAATTCATTTGGAGTTGCTTGGGATTAGAAGCTTATGATTATTAGATCGAAGTTATTATTATTTCTATTTTCTATTACTATTTTCTTTCCATTTTTGTAAAGCATTAGTATTTATTTATTTCATAAGCTTCGAAGAAGAAAGGTATGAGAAAAATTATAGTTGTCCGATTGAACCTGTAACCACTGGTTGAGGATATTTCGAAGTGCTGAATCGGCTTTTTTTGTATATATTCGTGTGCTTTCAATTGCCTGGCATCTTGTGCTTTCTATTATTTTATGTTCGGACGCATTCAAGTAATATTATTCTATGTTCAGACTAGAAATTATTTACTGAATATTTAATAGTAACCACCTCAGCAGAGGAATGGGTAAGATTGGAATTAAATTATATTGGTAAGGTTTGTTTTGGAATCCAAGGTCTAATTTGGGCTCACATTCTATTTCTTTTTGTTGCAAGCAGCAGTCAGGATAAGTTATTGCTAATATATTATTGTCACTGTATAAGTGTTCTCTTAAACAGAGAAAATGGAGGTTTAAGTGGATAAGTACTTTTCAATAGGAAAAAATAAATGAGATATTTTCCAAACTTTAATCTCCCAAAAAGATTAGAACTAGGATAAATTGCAAGTAATTAGCATGTCGCCGAATGAGTATCTGTTAAATTCTTCAAACAGGGTAAAGCATCTCCTTGATTATGATAGCAAATATTTGAGGCCAATGTGCAACATCATAGACTATTTTTCTATACAAAATAGAAGATGGGAAACATGTTTTCTGATATGTTATTGATTTATTGTAGGTATTGGCGAGCAAAACTAAGATATACATGGTTCTCGAGTACGTTACTGGTGGAGAATTATATGACAAGATTGTAAGAGTCTACGCATCACCTAATGACTTCAAATAATTGGAATTTATTATTTAAGAATGCTTCTAAATTTTATTTCCCTGAAACTTGTGACCACCTAGGCTTCGAAAGGGAGGCTTACTGAAGATGAAAGCAGGAAGCTATTTCAGCAATTAATTGATGCCATAAGCTACTGCCATGATAGAGGAGTTTACCACAGGGACTTGAAGGTTATTCCTGTGACGTACTCGAAGTTAAAACTCAGATATTTCTTATTTATATTTATTTTATTTTCTATTGTTGTGTTTCTATTGCAGCCTGAAAATGTTCTTGTGGATTCAGAAGGAAACATTAAGATATCAGACTTTGGTCTTAGTGCTTTACCACAACATCTTGGTGTGAGTACCTTATATAAAAATTAATAACAAAAACTAATGTATTTTATATTTCTTCCTTTTTATACTGTAATTGCTTACTCAAAGGGGATTTTATTGGACAGAAAGATGGGATGCTTCATACTACATGTGGGAGCCCAAATTATGTTGCTCCTGAGGTGAGATTTCCGAGAATGATCCACTATTTTATGTATACTCATTTATTTACATTCTTAGTTAGATCTGATTGTTGTCGACATGTCTGCAGGTTCTGTTAAACAGAGGTTATGATGGAGCGCTTACGGATATCTGGTCCTGTGGTGTTATCTTGTATGTTGCTCTCACAGGCTACCTCCCATTCGACGATAGAAACCTCGCCGTCTTGTACCAGAAGGTATAACTTGTACATAGTAGTAAATATTTGAAAACAAATGCTTGCTAAAATCCTAACCTGCTTGCTTAATTTCATAGAAATATTATTTGGATTCCACTGTAATTCGCAAACTTATCCAATGAAGGCTTCTTTTTGTATGTTTAGATCTTCAAAGGAGATGCCCACATACCAAAATGGCTTTCACCAGGTGCCAAGAACATGATTAGGAGGATCCTTGATCCAAATCCGAAAACACGAATGGATGTCTATGCTATTAAATCTGATGATTGGTTTAAGAAAGGGTATGTGCCAACTGTTCCTGATGAAGAAGAAGAAGAGGTGCACATCGACGAGGACCCGTTCTTCATTGATGAGGTAATATATTAAGTAATTGCATATTGTGTTTATTTCTTTCTACCCACAATTCTTTGTTTGAGGCTGAGAACTGAAATTTGGTCTTTGTAGCAGACTGATGTTAATGAGCAAGGAAGGATTCCTACCCTCATTAATGCCTTTCAAATAATTGGGATGTCGTCAAGTTTGGATCTCTCAGGCTTCTTTGAGAAAGAAGTAAGATTCACGTGAAAATGAACATTTCAATCAAACTTATTTATGCTTTTTTTCATCAAATATTTAAGAGTACTCTACCACTTACAGGATGCTTCTGAGAGAAAATTCAGATTCACGTCTAGTTTTTGTCGGAAGGATTTATTCGAAAAAATAGATATTATGACAACGGAAACAGGCTTTCACGTGCATAAAAGAAAGGGAAAGGTTTGTATAAGTTGAAAGGTGCCCAACAATATATTTAAACAAATTGCAGAGAAGAATTAAGCTAATATGCTGCACTAATACTAACCATGTCTTATTGTTTTTTACAGCTTAAAGTAGTTCAGCAATGCAAGAGCCAAAAAGTCGCCGGTGGAGTATCCTTTGTTGTAGAGGTGAATAGAGTGACCATTTCCCTGCATTTCACATTCGACGGATTTCTAGATATTGGTCGAGTGTATGCTTGATTTGATTTGGAAAAATTGCAGGTGTTTGAGTTAAGTCCATCGGTTTCCGTCGTCGAACTTTGCAAATCACATGGTGATTCTTCACTATATAGAGAGGTAACACCTCATGAGCTGATAATCATCTGTTCTCCATCTTAAATTCCAGAATAGGGGTTTATAAATGTACGCCTTTTTGTGGCAGTTATGTACAAAATTTTCGAATGAGTTGGGCGTCTGCAACAGCGAACAATTTTTTGCTTGCCAAGCTCCGATTTTGGAGCTCAGTGGATGCAATGCAGAAGTGACTGTTAGTGCTTTGTGATTTCTTCTTCTTATTTGTCTAGTTAGCTAAATGATTGGTTCCAATTCAAGTGTATATAATACGTGATTACTTGTTTTAGACAATTCTCTCCTTGGGATGGGCTATAAAAGTTTATACGGCAGAATTCACAATTCAGTGTTCCATTTTGTCTGTGAATCTTCAACTATTATTGGTACCAAGATGACATCCTTGTTACCAAGTAAATTACTTCACTAGTCGCCACTCGACATATGCCATAACCCAACCGTAACTTCCCATTCCAAATGGTCAAAGGAAAGTGAAAGTTTGAAGAAGAAAAAAACTAAGTTTTTGTCGAACGAGACAATTGCAAGAGAACAATAATAATATACATACATAAATGCAGCGGCGGATCCAGAAAACAAAGCTGGGTGGGGCAAACTTTCTATAGATTGGTCAAAAATTTTCAAAGACCCTCAATTTTAAATTGATATTTTAAATTAATTAACTAATTAAAAAAATTGAAAATATCCTTTCTATTTTTAACATTTTTCCAAACCTGAATACATTAAAATTCAAACATTAAAATAAATTTTACAACCACGACACATCAGTTACGTGACTCTTGAGTGAGTTCAACGGTCGAAGGTTCAGATCTAGAATGTTTACTCCCGCTTGAACTTGTAAAGAAAGTTCCAATAAATTTTTCATCCTAATTAAAAATTTCCTCCAACTTGTTCACAGATCAACAAGTGTCCTTTGTGATTTATACTGCACATTATTAAAATCTCACAGTTATCATCAACTTCGATTTATGCGATGTATGGAACATGACTACTTGAGGAATATTTAAATTTTATACATGTTGCTACATGTAAGAGAGGAGTGCTGATTTCTAGGTTATTTAAGCGTGTTTTCCAACTTAAAGTCAATTTGTGTTGAATAGAAATATAGAATGGCTTAAGATCTTATAAATTGTTAGAATTTTCTTGATCTTTCAAACGTGAGAATATTCTCAAATTTGAAATCTTTTGGGCGCAATAAGTGCAAATATAAATATGGATGGTAATGTTAATTAAGCCGGTCCCTAAACTATTAAACTCTTACACCATGCTAAAATGTGAGTTTCCAACTAAAAAACAATTGGAATCGAATTTTATGTATAACCCAACACCTTACAGCTCGTGAGAAATGGGGCATGAAAAAACTTAAAGGAAAATTTTTCAAAATAATTTTTTTTAAAAAAATTGTCAAACTAAACCTCTATTAAAAGTAATTTTCAAACTAGACCCGCTGTCACCACGTGGTAACACGTGGCGGCGGCGGGTTTTGTTTTTTTGTGCATAGAGAACTCGGAATTACCAGCGTCGAGTTCATCTTCTGAGAACTCGGCACTGGTGATGCCGAGTTCAACTTTGTAGAACTCGGAATGGGTGATGCCGAGTTCTACTTGGTTTTTTATTGGCCAACACTTAATATTTTTTACTGAGGTGATTCAAATAGAACTCGGCACTGAGAGTGCCGAGTTCTATTTAAGAAACTGTTCTCCTGGCGCTCAGATCGTGCATGAGACGATTGCCAGGAGAACAATTACTTAAATAGAACTCGGCACTCTAAGTGCCGAGTTCACTTAAAAAAATTGAGTTTAATAGGCTGAAGTAGGCAAATTTGTGGTCCTAAAAATACATTACATTCATTCATCTTACAATTAATCAACTCTTAAAAAAGATTTAAGTCGTACATTCATTCAAGTCATAACAAAATACATTACAAATACATTACAAGTCTTACAATTAATCAACTCTTACATTCATTCGTCTCACATACAAAACATTTTGCTATATAGGTTCCTTGCATCGCTTTCGGTTATGCCCTATACCGCCGCATCTCCCACACCTTACCCTTCTTCCAGAGTGTTCGTCCATCTCGTTTCGGATTCGCGTTGATTTAGGCCGACCGGGAGGTCTTTTGGTTTGGGGAGGCTTCATTGTGATGTTGTCTCGATCTGGCCAATACCTCACATCAGGAATTGGGATAAATATCGGTTTGTACGCCTCCCTGTACATTTGAACCTCATAATACGGGGACACCAAATGTGAAGTGTTGACATTTGCATGTCTGCCACTGCAAACTGCTAGTACATGTGAACATGGGACGTGCATTGCAATTATGTACCCACAAGTGCAAGTAATAACTCCTTCAAATTTCACGAGGTATTTTTTCTGGTCATTGGCTTCAACCTGGTACATAAGCTGGTGGTACCGAGTTACTGTATGTGTTCTGGCCAGATTACTGTTTGCCATCACCACGGTGTGGACTGTCGGTACATATGTTTCATTCCACGACTCGGCGACGTCCCTTCTTTTAACAAAGAATTTGTTCAAACGGAGAAAGGTCATCAAAATCATGGTTGTAATTGGCATACCGCGTGCCCCTCGTAAGACATTGTTGAAGCTTTCTGACATGTTTGTTGTCATACATCCGAAACGTCGACCCCCGTCGTGACAACAAGTCCATCTTTCCAAAGGACCTTGATGTTGAATCCACTCGTATATCAGGTTATGTTCATCTGCAATAGCCTTCATTAACTCTTCAAATTTCATAAATGAATGAGTTTTACCTGCTTCGTAAAACTTGATTTGTCCCAATCTTTCCTTGCAATTTCGATGTTTAGCAAGATTTTCTTTCATGTGTCGAAGACAGAATCGATGTACATGACCCTCCGAAGGTGGAAATGCGGCTCGCACACAAGCATTTATTCCCGAAAATCTGTCGGTGATAATACACAAATCGGGTCGCCTTGTAACTCTACTTGCCAGCAAATGAAGGAACCACGTCCACGACTCTGTATTTTCGCTCTCTACAACAGCAAATGCCAAAGGAAAACTTCCGTTGTTTGCATCCGTGCCCACAACAATTAGCAATAAACCTCTATATTTGCTATAGAGGTGCGTTCCATCCACACTGACAACATGTCTACAATAATGAAACCCACTAATTGAAGGCCCGAACGCCCAAAACACACGCTTAAACATCTCCTCGTCTGAATTTACCTGGACAGACTCTATTTCGACAACAGATCCTTCATTGTTCTGACAGAGAACTGTGACGAACCTTCGCAAATCTTTAAAACTGTTTTCTTCGACACCATATATTTGGTTCAACGTTTTTTGCCTAGCATGCCATGCTTTAGCGTAACCGATTTCAAGTGAGTATTTGGTCTTCACCCTTTCCATTATTTCAGCAGGAGTAATTGTGAACTTAGTTCTAACAGATGGCATTATCAAGTCGCATACAAAATTAGCACTGCATTGTTTGTTGTCGTTTAGCAATATTGGATTGGAACAAGTGTGCTCGGCGTCGTACGTTTTAACTTGAAAATATTTGCAGCCTTTTGGAACAGACGCATGTAGACGTCATTTGCAGTTATCTTCATCACGACGAATACAATGAACAGTATACCGTTTCGTTGAAGAAACCACAACTGAATACAGAACAAACTTTTTAATGTGCCACGATTACAGAGCATGAACCAAATCATCTTTCGTTGGGAAAATTCCTTTATCCCAGAAAGAACGACCATCTTCCGTATGCCAATCACTCCGTTCCAAATTGTTCGCAGCATCGAAGAATGAGTGTTCAATTACCGAATTCTCTATCCAGTTGTCGTCCTCGAAGATATCGGGAAATTCATTAAGAGTTGGAACCATGTCGTTGTTAGCAACTGCATCATCAACAACGTCGTCGTCTTCACGGTTTATGGATTGTCCCATCGTATATATGACATCCTGCGTCTCCGGAACGACTTCATTAGCAGAAACACCTTCAGGTTCATCTTCTACAGCAAATGGTTTGCTGTAATCCCCTAATTCCTTAGTGTCATCGTCTTGAACGCTATGCATCTCTTCCAGGCCTTCTGGTCGACTAAAATTAATTGGGTCAACAGCTGACAAGCCAAGTACGGCTCGTCCAGATCTCTCCACCTTCCGTACATAGTGGTGGTAACTGACTAAGATCCAAACTTGCATAAGGGTCCCAGATCACTTGATCGAATTCCTGCACGTCCAGCTCATTCCGATAAAAATCAAGTGTCGTCGTCTTCGCACTACCATTGAATGTTCTTGGTCGTCTCCAACGGGACCCTAATGGTGCCCTCTCGTCCTCCGGGTATAGTAATGGTCTGCTTTTTAAAGGTCTCCCAATGTGTAGATGTTCCCAGCCCCACAACTGTAGGAACGTAAGAAAACCACACAAATGTTTCGTCGGAATCAGTGAGGCTTCGTCTAACATGTGATATAAGTGGGCCAGAGCCGCACTACCCCAACTGTACTCCGATGCGACTGCCAGATCTCCGAGCAAAGACAGGTACTTCAAGCGAACCATCGTACCACTCTTATCTGCCAAAATACTACATCCCAGCTGGAACAGAATGAAGGCTTTGGTGTGCCGTGTAACTGTCTTCTCGTTAGCATCAAAAGGCAACTGCTGAAACTGAGCTTGCAACCAACCCAGAGTTACGGAACCCTTACGACCCAAGTCATCGGGGACCTGACCCAATAAATCCATGCAGACCTCTGACCAAACGTACTCCTGAGACTCACACACCGGCAAACCATCTACCCGCAAGCCGGTAATCATCGAGATGTCACGCAAGGTACACGTGATCTCACCATGTCGCAGGTGAAATGAATGAGTCTCCGGTCTCCAACGCTCGACCATCGCCCCCAGCAAGGTATGATCCAACTGAACTCGGCTCAACCGAGTGACTATGTCAAACCCTGCCAAATCTAGCAGAAACAACATCCTCTCATCAGTGATCTGCCATTCGTTGAGCTTCGATCCATGCTCAACGCATTTTACACCATCAACATCCTTCTGCATAAATTTAGAGAAATGTCAGAATATTGAAATTCACGTGCAAATATTTAACTTGAAAACGTAAAATACTTACAAAATCTTTGAACAAGTCAGACTTGTGGTTCGCCTGCAAAACCAACACTGATCTGTCTACCAGACCCTGTGAAGCGTAGCTACCTCCAACTGAACCAGTACTAGAACCACCAAACTTCATCTGTACATAACACGTTAACAAATGAGATTGTTGTTCTTCATTACTAACTACTTAAAAAGTTTAGAATACTCTAATGTCTTAGAAATTACCTCAATCGAGTGTAATAGCAAATGGCTCTAAACGTCGAATAATCTCTCCAATAAAACCAACTACAATAAACAACATTACGAATCATGTCAGAATTTTTTTAATTTTTTTGACAGAACCTCTCCTATATTTTTCAAATTGGTAAATTTAAACCTGCACGGTAGAACAAACTAACAATACTACAAAATTTAATTCTAACATACATTCAAACTCACATACATTTAAACTCAAATAAATCAGTTTTAAGTTTACATTCATTCAAATTAACATACATTCAAACCTAAATAACACAAAAACTATATTTTAATAACAATAATCATACTTAAATTAAACTATTTTTAAGATGACTACCGTAGACCTATAATCAACAAAACTAAATTCAATAATCAACTATCAAACAAGAAAAAAAACGTTTTGCCTAAAAACCCAAAATCGAATTCGAGTTTGCACCAAAACGGGTTCCTAAATCAACAAAAACACTACAATCATACATAAAACAACAATGTATATCATCTTAATACATAAAAAGGCAAGAAAACGGTGGAAAATGAAAAAAATCGAAACCCTAACCTTGAAAATTCGGAAACTCGGCGGATGGGGAGAGGGGGGGCGTCGGGCAACTTTTATAGCCCGACGGAACTCGGCGTTGGTAACACCGAGTTCACTTTTTTTTAAGTGAACTCGGCGTTACTAACGTCGAGGTCTTCCTTTAGAACGCGGCACTTAGAGTGTCGAGTTCTATTTAAGTAACTGTTCTCCTGGCAATCGTCTCATGCACGACCTGAGCGCCAGGAGAACAGTTTTTTAAATAGAACTCGGCACTCTCAATGCCGAGTTCTATTTGAATCACATCAGTAAAAAATGTCAAGTGTTGGCCAATAAAACACCAAGTAGAACTCGGGATCATCCATGTCAAGTTCTACCAAAATTTAACTCGACATCACCCATGCCGAGTTCTACCAAAGTTGAACTCGGCATCACCAGTGCCGAGTTTCAGAAGATGAACTCAGTGCTGGTAATGCCGAGTTCTCTATGCACAAAAAAACAAAATCCGCCGCCGCCACGTGTCACCACGTGGTGGCAGCGGGTCTAGTTTGAAAATTACTTTTAATAGAGGTTTAGTTTGGCAAATATTTTTAAAAAAAATTATTTTGAAAAATTTTCCAAACTTAAATTGTAGGGTAATTCAATTTCCGCATCGAAATCAGCAAAATAATTTCTTACGTAGTCGAAATCCACCTAAACATATCCTTAGTTGATAATCTTTGGCATTATAATAACTAAAATAAGAGATCACGTTACGTGGGCGACAACTAGAAAGTGAAAGCAAACCTTTGCTTTATCAACGACCCGTAATTGGGACGTTCCTTCTGCAGTTGTGCACTCTTCCTATCTTGTTCTCAACTGAACCAGAAATACGTTTCAAAAATTGTGAAGATTAACAATCCTGCAGGTAACAGATATTTCAGAAATTTAAGAAAATTGAGATGAACTATATCAAACAAATAATATAGAAGTTGCATTCATATGGGATTCAAAGCATCCAAAATATTTAATTCCAAAGTCAAAACAAAAATAAACAAATGCATCCATCATCAAACACCATAAGTCCATAACAGACTAAACAGAGGAATCGAACCCAACTACGACAGCATTAACTTTTCAATTTCAGCAACAAAAATCAAAATCTAAAATTACATTTTTTTAAACCACATCAACAACTTGGGGCTAAGGTCTCTAAAATCCAGTTATCAAGTTAAATGTGCAGCCAACAGCACCATTAACAATCTAAGCAAACACAAAAATGACCAACTAAATGTGCAGCCGGCAGCACCATTAACAATAAAATGTGCAGCCAGGAGCCAGCAGCACCAATGCACCATTAACAATCTAAAATCAAAATCACATTTTTATAAACCACATCAATAACCATTAACAACTAAATGTGCAGCCAACATCACCATTAACAATCTAAGCAAACACAAAAATGACCAACAAATAAAGTATTAAGTAAAAAAAGAAGAGAAGTTTTCAAATAAGAGTACCACTGTACGAAACCGCACGGTCGCACGGAGTAGGGGAGGCTGGGAGTGGGAGGCCGGAGGCGGGAGTGGGAGGAGGCGAGGAAAGCAAGGTTGCACAGCACGGAGGAGTTGAGGTCTGAGGAGTTGAGGAGGTCCGAAGGAGATCAAGGCCACACGGAGGAGAGAGTTGAGTTGTTGAGGAGGTGATCAGAGATTTAGGGTTAGGGTGTTAGAGAATATGGAGGAGATGAGGAGGATTGCTGGACATTTGGGTAGGAAACGGGGGAAAATAATTTGGGGGTAATTTTATTTGCAAAATCTGGGTGGGGCAGCTACTCACCTGCCCTGGGCGTGGGTCCGCCCCTGCATAAATGAAACTTCGTTTCATTAAAAAAACATGTATACTGACATAAGGATTCAAAAAGGAGACAAAAAAACAAGTTTACAATAGATTATATGGTACATGTCAATCAAGTTTCAGGCATGTAAGTACATCAAAAGAAGTTAAGAGTGTCATTCATACAACTATGTCAAACAATGTCCATGCAAGTACAAACTACTACGATGTGAGTTTATAAAAATTATATGTCAATGGATAAAGCTAAAACATGCGATCCAATTTAAGGATGAAACAATTGTTGAAGTGTGGGTATCAAACTTAAAATTGATCAATAATAAGTGGAAGGATCTTACAACTTATAACACAAGACAATGCTAACGTTTACTCGATGTGAGATTATTCTCTAACACTCATCAGCACGTGTGACCGGGTAATTTCTTCTCTATCTACGTGTGGACAACAAATGATGAAGTGTGAAGCCGTCGTCATGCATAACTAGCTCTGATATCATGTTGAAGTGTAGGTATCCAACTCAAAACCAATTAGCAATGAGTGGAGAAACCCTACAACTTATAACCCAAGAGAATGCTCACATTTACACGATGTGAAATTATTCTCTAAAAACAATAAGCACAAGTTTGGAAAACCATAAGAGCACCCTTAACGGGTGCTTTTTTCGGGCGCCTGAAATGGGCACCCGAAACGGGAGGGCGGTTCCGCCCAGACGTCCGATCTAGGGTTGTGACGTGGATTTTTTTTTGAAAAACGATTTAAAATAATTTTAAAACATTTTTAACATTTTTAAATTATAAAAAAACCAATCCGGGGGGGGGGGCACGTCACAACCCCGAAAAGTGCCCAGAAACTTATAACCCCTGAACGCCTGACACTTTTTCTGGCAGATTTCCGCCCAGAAATCCGCTAAGGTGCCCGATCCGGGATTGCGACGTCCCCCCCCGGATTGGTTTAAAAAATATTTTAAATCGTTTTTATTAAAAAACAAAATTGAAAATATGTTTTTTATTTGTTTATATTTTTATTTTTTTGTGTTTTACCCAGAATTGATCCCCAAATGACATGGAGGGGGGAGAATGTAGGGTGTCAGGGTTTTTCTGGGTGTGGTTAAAGAAAATTTGGGAGGTTTTGTTTGTGCTGACGTGACAGAGAGAGAAGCTGACGTGATTGAGAGAGAAAACAGGGCACCCGAGAAGTGCCCCGGCGCTGATAAAAATAGTCCAAGGACTTTAGTCATTTAACTCAAAATCAGTAAATTTTATGAAAATATCACAATAATCAAGTAACAATTTGAGCAAAATTGATTCCAAAATCAATAGGCAATTTTATGAACCTAAGCATGAATACATCATAGTTGATATTTCATTATAAGCGATAGCTAAACCACATAATTAATTTGAGCATGAATTTGAATCCTAGTTTATATTTCCAGAATTAGCATTAGTCAATAGCCAATATAATAATTTGAATCCTAGTTTATATGCATTGTAAGTTTTATTTTCAATACAAAAAATGAAATAGATAATTATAAAGAAATTGATCATGAATATGCATCATATAATTTCGATATGAGCAATCAATAAGCAATAAAAATGGATGAGTACGCATCATAATTCTAAATTTCCATATCTTTTAAAACGTCAATATTTTATACGAACACGGACAACACTCAATAGTATTTCAACTATTCCATCATTGATATATGTAAGTTCCCAAAATTTTGAAGAAAATACAACACTCACGCTTGTTGTCTTGTAGTAGTTAGTATATGGCTTACCCCAATATAAGTCATAAGTCAATCTTCAGGTCATTTTCAGTCCTAAAATTTTCATAAATGTCAACTTATCAAATCAGTCATTTCTTTTTTCAAAACTTATTTTTCTCTTAACAACATTTTCATTTAAATCAAAACTTACCAATAAATGTCAATTTGTTAAATCAACACTCTATTTCTTCCACATTATTTCTTTTTCCCTCGTTTACAATTTTCAACAATAACCAATTAATTAACTTATTATAATTACAATAACTTTTTATAAGCAAATATAAATAGTAGGAAATTAAACTCAGAAAAAATATTATTAAATATTAAAATGTCGTAACAATAATTAATTATTAGAATAAAAATACGAAATTAAGAAAACACTTTTATTCATCATTTCGTCTGTGTTGTCATATGTTCTCGATCAAGTCCGCTTTGAGCAACAAATGTTTCTTTCTGTCTTGAACTCGATATTTATTGTCGAGGTACATGTTAATATCAACGATATGGTCACACGAGTAGGAGAACGATATGTCATCAGATATACTATTACTACATATGTTTCGAGGTTGATCCGAGACGAATTTCGTTGTATCCGCAAAATTAGCAGAAGACTCTCGCTCATCCTCAACTATCATATTATGCACTATGATGCAAGTCGTCATTATTTTGTTTAACATGATCGGATTCCATGCGAGAGAGAGCCTACAAACGGTTGTGAAACGTGTTTAAAGCACTCTAAATGCTTGTTTCACATCTTTTTACGAATTGCTTCTTGATGTTTAGCATATAATCTGTCTCTTGGAGTCTGTGGAAGAGTTATTAATTGGATGAATGCAACCAATTGTAGATAAATATCATCTGTGAGATAGTATCTCATGTCGTATTGATGATTCTGGATGACACAAATCACTGGTGGTGCTCGTCCTTCTAGAACGTCTTAAAAACAAAGGAAAGATGAAACACGTTTAGATCATTACACAAACCCGGAATATCGAAAAAAGAATGTCATATACATAGATCGTAGGACGCGACGACCTCAATGACAAGGGTTGCCTTTCCGCTTCGGCCTTGGTGTTGTGCTTTCCAAGCCTCGAGGCAATTCTTCTACTCCTAATGCATGCAATCGATGCTCCATGATGTGATATTTATGTTTAAACTGCAAGTGCACGACCACGATGAAGCGATGGCAAGTACGGGTCGATCTACATGGAGGTGTGTCGACTTCGGTTCGTTCGAAGGCAAGTTGGAAAAGATGGGAGAAGAAGTTGATTACATTAAACTAGTAGTTAACAAATGCAAAGAAAGTAACTAAATATTGACTAAAACTAACTAAAAACCTAATAAACATATTTGAATTTAGGAAAAGAAACCCCTAAGGGGTGGAGTGTGTACATATGAAGTGAAATAAGTGATGAATGACGCATATAAGCATTTATGTGTGTGTGTCATGTTTGTATCTTCATGCATAGGAAGTGTCTAAAGATGTGGCAAAACCTATCAATCCATTCACACAACGTATCAGCAATTATTACTTGACTATCGTAAGACTAGGCTCAGCATGAGAAATGTCTAAGGATATGACAAGACTCATTAAAAATCATGAAGTCGTGTGAAGAACAAAGCTAAGCATGTGAGGTGTCTAAATCTTATGATAAAACTCATCAAAACAGAGTTTCCTCAATCAATCAAGCAATCAAACACAAAACACAGTTTTCTTATAGACCATGCATCACCCGAACTGGTCCGTGCAGCGTACAACATCCAGCTACAATTTTCATCTTTACATCTCACCTTATATTTGGTTTTGCTGCTGTCTTGCACATTGATCTCCTGATTATTGTCAATATGCCATTTCGATATTGCGTTCTTCAGAGTGTCTTTTGATGAGAATGCTTGATTCTCAGCTAACGGACTTTCAACTATTACGCTGCTTTCTATAAATGATGTATCTGCAGGAACCCAACTAGAACAATCATGAAAGTTTTTAGCTGGGTGAACCCAACCCCTCCCTCTAAATGGGTTGTATTGGCTTGGCTGACTCACGGTCGGACCAATATCTTCATCTTCCTCAATCTCATCAGCATCCTCATCGTCATCACCTGATGATTCATTCTCTATATCTATATTGTAATCTTCGTCATCATTTTCTTCTTCATCATCTGTTGGTATAGGCACGAAATCAGAAGTTCTATTCGCAGGTCGACTGGTTTCTGCTATGGTGTTTGCATCACATGATTGTTGAGATATGAAACCTGCACCACTACTACTACCCGGTTGGTTACCTGTAAACATCTCAGCCCTCCACTCAATTTCAACAGGATTCAACTGTACATATAACTCCATCATTCCCATTTTGGAATAAGTTGTTTCATATGCTATTCTCCAGGAATTCTCTGTTAGGATCTATGGCCCTCTAATCGATAGAAAAATGCGGAATTAAAAATACTAATCGAAGGATTAAGGAAGAGACAATTGCAAACCACAAATTCGTTGACACCGGAGTTTAGAGAGGTTCGGCACCCACACCCGGGTCCTAGTCCTCCTCGCAAGCCTCGCTCGATCCCCCGAGTCTCGCTTACGGTTCCACTAACCGATCTCCGTTCCGGGCCGAGACCAACGCCGTTTACAACACCGAGCCTCGCGAACAACCTCGCCTCGCTCGTGTCTCCTCTCACAACCCGAGAGGGAGCTTCCTCGAAGCTTTTACAACTCTTTGATTCTTTGATATAGAAGTTGAATCACACTCTAACTAACACTCTATACTTGAGCACACTTGGATATGATATGGAATTGGATATGCAAGTGGTGAAGTTTAGGCTTGAGTGTTGTGGATTGAGAGCTTGAAGATGGAGAGGATTTGGCTTTGAGTATTGGATAGATAGGAAGTGTTCAAGATCTACAAAGCAGCCAAATGAGGTCCTATTTATAAGCCTTCAAGCTCATCTAGCCGTTTGGGAGTTGGTGGGGAATGGACCAATGAGAAAGCAAGATGTGACTTAAGCTCGGCCAGAAATCGAGACAGATTCGGTCGACCGTTATCCACACGGTAGTCCGAAACAATGGTCTGAACAAAGAACTCGGTTTACCGATTATGTATCGGATCACCGTTCACCAACCTCCAGTAGCTTTTATCTATTTAGCCCTAATGAAATTCGGTTCACCGAAGTCCATTCGGTTCACCGTTCCAAGGTGGACAGTAGAATTGATTGGGCTCTGATCTACTCAAGTTCGGTTGACCGTGTATACTTCGGTATACCGAAGTAGCGCGGGAATTGCGCTGACAAAGCGTGGGAGATTGGTTTACCGATAACGGTCAAGTTAAATAGCCGTTGGTCTCCTAAAGCAATATGATTCGGTTGACCGAATGAAGTTCGGTGTACCGAATATGGATAAGTCAATTTGGCTTTAGGTCAAGATTTAAATACGATCGTTGGAGCAAAGTCCAAAACCGATCCAGGCTAATTCGGTCTACCGAAGGCTATTCGGTATACCGATGTGGTTATTCCAGGGAACACCTAAAGGATTCTACACGGTTGACCGCAAGGTGTTCGGTGGACCGAACTCTACAAGATTCGGTTTACCGAGTGGGGTTCGGTTAACCGTGGGGATACGGGACAGAATCCTAATGTGCTCAAGTTTACATTAATCCTTAGGACTCAAATTATACTACATTACATATTGGTCCAAAGCTTGATTACATGTCTTGAGTCTTTATCTTCTTGTCCCCAAGCTCCTTAGCTTGATTCTTCATCAACCTATTAAGAATATCGCAAGTACACGAATATATATGCAATGCATGTATTCATGTTTGCTTACTTTGATTGTCTAGGTTGATTGATTAAATATAGATTAAGATTAGATTACTTAATCATCAAAACTAAATAAAGATTAAGGCTAAAAAGCCAACATTCTCATCATATACAGACATCACATTAAAAAAAAGTAACCGGTTGGTGCAATGTTGCAACGATATTGAATATTCATCGAGTACTGAGATTCTTCGACATTCAAACCTTGATATATCCACCTCTTAAGTTCTTCTAAGGTTACATTTTCGCTCGCTGAAAGTGTAAGTCTTGGACCTATCGTGTACTCTACACCGTAACTTGCATTTTGAACTATTTCCCCGCCAAAGTACACACTTACCGCAATCATTTTGTTAACTACAATGTAAAATTCTTTAATCAGTTTTATATTACAAATTACTTCAAGATTTGATATTATTACCAATTATTAATAATGTCATATAAATAGAAATTAAGAATGAAAAAAACCCTCAAAATTCACCAGGAAAAACGCATGGATCAGAAAAATTGATATCACCAGGCACAATTTGAAGACTGTGAAGAGAGTAGAATTTCAATATTTGATATTATTACAAATTATTAATAACTATAAATAGAAGAATGAAAAAAAAAATTTACCTCAAATAACACCAGGAAAGACACACGGATCAGAAAAATTAATATCACCGGGCACAATTTGAAAACTGTGTGGAGAGTAGAAGTGGAAATGTGCGAAGAATTAAAAAAATAATTGGATTGAAAAAAATGGACGGAACGTGTATTTATAGGAGCTCGCGCCCACGGATCGCAGTTCGAACCCGCGATCCGTTGGCACGGATCGCGGTTCGAACCCGCGATCGGTGTAGTTTTGATTTTTTTTAAAATGTTTATTAATCTAAGCATGTGTCAAGCTTCACTCAAGAGCATTAACACATCAAAAATAAGAGTGAAATCTCATTAGATGGTTATGGAAAACATACAAACTTCAAAGGTAGGTTTAACACACACACACTATGCATCACATAATCCCATCACCTTTCTCTCCACCCGCCCATGGGGATGAACTACTCTCTACTCATATCTAAACTAAAGAATGCATAAAAACAACACAAATCCATAATGGAAATGACTAAAAATAAGATTAAACAAACAACATCAAAGAAATTGCATCAAAGTAAAAAAAACATTAATGGAAAGAGAAAGATTCAACTAACTTGAAATGAAAAATTACAAAATTCCTCATTCTTCTCCTCTTACACTAATCAGCAGCAAAACAAAACCTAAAACTAATGGAGAAACAAGAAGAAATGGGGGAGGAGGGATTATAATGGTATATATAGACTAATACATGGCTATGATTAATCTTGGAATAATCCAACGACTCTAAATCACATCTGATGGTCCGGAAATGTTCTAACCCGAATACCCGACCCACGTCCAAAATTGGAGGTCATTTGGACCATTTTGATCCACCAGTGGTGGATCCAAATAGGTCCGATCGAGCTGCGATTTTGGCTTCTACTTTGCTTCTTCATTTGGCACGTGAGGTGAAGTCCTGGTTCACTGACTCGAATCACTTTAATTATAATTGGAGAAATACTGCCTTGATTCAAGTCATGTGGCGCAACATTTTGTCCTTTACTATCAGGTCCCTACTGGTTTTCACTTGGATCATTCCTGATTTACGATCCAGTCCTTGTGCATTACAAACAAGTTCAGAACCTTCCAAATCAGTCCATACTTGTTACATTTAGGTCATTTTTGCTCTATTCCTCTTCTTTATTACTTAACTCCGGAAACACTACAAACAACAAGTCGAGTAACACAATATTGATGTAAAACAAAAGATATATAACATGAATATGATGCATGATATGCTACTAATCAACGTCAGTGTCTGCTGACGTCACGTTATATGATTGACATCATTTCATGCTCATATTTGTATCTTATATCCATTATCTTACACCTAAGCAATGCTACGTGACGAGTTTTATGTTTAGTTTTCAGGAATAAAGAGGTTTGAAGAGAAGAGCCATGAAAGGACCCAAAAGCTGGGAAAAAGGACTGAATGGTGAGATCTAGGGACCAAGATGCAAAGGAGAAGGACCTGAATGTAAGACAGAAGGACCTAAGAGCAAAACAGGATACTCCACACCATCATGGGGAGTATTTTACCAATTCTATTCGGGTCGGAGCTCCAACAAGTCGAGTAACCGCATCAAAGACCAACAATACCAGAAAGCAAAGCCCACAACAAATTCCAACGCGATCCGACAATTTTGGACCGCCAATTGGCGGTCTTGGACCGCTAATTGGCGGTCCATATTGCTCAGGATCCGTCGAAATTTCTCCTGGACTTGTATTAATGTTCGTTTAGGCTATTTTTGGTATTGGTTTAGTCCCACATCGGGGGATTGTCCCCGATTAGCTTTTTCCATGCTTATAAATAGAACTCTTCACCTTCCATTGTAATTACCCATTGCTTGGTGGCATTCTCTCTACTAAGGAGTGAGCCTTGAAGCAAAAACTCAAGGTGGAGAAGAATGCTACCTTCAATGTGAGTCATTTTGTTAATAAAATAATTCTTCTAGTTTCTTTAAATCTTGTCTTTTAATTTGTGCATGTTTGTTTAGTCTTTCCTTTCCTTTTATGTTTCTTTAATGCTTCTTGCCTTCTTAGTTAACTTTCATTTCAGTATTATGTTTTGTTTTGCTAATATAGTTAGTGTAATGAGTAGTTAGTAGTTCCATCCCCATTTGGGGGGTGGAGAAATTTGTGATATTCATGTAGTGTATTAAGTGTGTGTTATCTTTATCCCTTGAGCTTTATATGATTTCCATAACCATCTAATGGGTTTTCACTCTTATCTTTGATATGCTAATGCTCTTGAATGAAGCTTAGCTTATGCTTTGATTAGTGGACCTATTTTATGGGGAATGATAAGGTTAGGATATGGATGAAGTTAATATTGGAAACACAATTTGTAGTGTATGTGCTCTTGTTGCCTTTACCTTAGCTAATGTCTTGTATGTTTTAATGATGTAGTGAAATCTTAATTCATGTAGAGGCATAGTAGGGTATAGTCTTTATACTTGAGTTCATGTAGCTTCATTCCAATTATTGTCTTGTATGTTTTAATGATGTAGTCTTATCTTAATTCATGTAGAGGCAAAGTTGGATGTAGTTTTATGATTTCATGCACTACATGTTGTGAGGAGCTTAATGAACACACACACACACACTTCTTTATGTTCACATTATTTCTCTACCCCCTTTGGGGCTTAGTTTATTGCTTATCTTCATTTCCTTTTTGCATCTTAGTGTAGTTTAGTGTAACCGACCCTTCTCTTCCCTTTCTTTACCTCTCGCCTTCGCACAAACCAACTGTCGACACACCTCCCAGTGGACGACCCGTATTTGCCACCGCTTCAACGCGGCCGTGCACTTGCGGTTAAATATAAAACGAGATCAATCATTATACATCTTCGTAGCTTGTGTGGCATGAACCTCACTCCTCCTCAATGAGTCGGTCAATGGCGAGGGAGGGCCATCGAAGGACGAAACGATTGAACGTCATCAAGCTCATGAACATGATCAACTCTCGGTGACGGTGACATTATCTGTATCGACGTCGGTTGGGAGTTTGGAGAGGCGAAAGTACGTGGTGCCAGATGGGAAATCGATGAGGAATTTTGTTTATATTTAAAGGTTGAAGAATGACATTTCAATTTTCAGATAATATGGAATTCAATTTGTTTTGATTTTTGCTGGTTTAAAAATACACTCGAGAATTGGGTATTTACTGTAACATCCCGAAACAACGGAAATTTAAAATTCTATAATCAAGGCAATAGAACTCAATAATCAAAGACGAGACTGTTACTTCTCATAAAACTTATAAGCGGTGCATCATATTATATCAGAGTTGTCAAAACGGTACATGATTACAACAGAACAATAAAAGGAAGATAAACGTAATCATGTCGACCTCAGTGGTCCGAATAGAGGATCTGATCCCAAGATGCGCGCGCCCGCTGATCACCACCCAACTGGACCTACTGCGGTCCTGAAAAAGATGCAACAACAATGCCTGAGTTTCCATAAGGAAACCATGTATGCCAAGCTCACCTATATGCATGCAGTAGTACAAATGAACCTATCATATTAGTAGCATGTCATGTCAGCAACAGTAAGGAAAACAGTTCCCCCGAAGGGTAACATGGGACATCAGTCCGACAATCATCATCGAGTCTCCCGCGGAGACCTACCGTAGGCACATACGGTCTAACAGAACAAGACGTGATACTCGCCACACGCGGTTAAACTAATCATGGGGTTCGGCAGGGAGCATCCGCCAGGTCCGCGCCATAAGAAACAGATCTGTAACTTCATGGTCGAAACCACACCAACGGAGTCGTCGCTCGGTCGGTCCATCAATCATCATCTAAGTAGGTGCCCATCTGAGGAACATAGCCGGAACATCATCATCGGCCCACCAATCATCATCGCCGGAACATCAGCGACATCACCCACGCTGCAACGGTGGTCCATCAATACGTCCGGCACATCATCGGACGGGTCCAGACCGAAGTCTGCGAGGTAATCAGGCTCCACGAGCCGCAAACACCAATTGCGCCGCTATAAATGCAGGGCAACGACCTCCGTAGCCCCATGGGCCGGTAGTCACCTCACCCAACGACAGTTGCGTGCCCGCACAATCATCATACATTGGGATCCGCGATCCCTCAGGCCTACTACTCTACAATGAGTCCAATCAATCCATCATAATAGTCACGATCCATACATGGAGGTGACGCGTCCCGAACACCCACACTCTTCCACACGGCGGTCCCTGGGCAGGCACGCGTAACGCGCCCATCGTCACCTCCCGGCTCACGCACAAGGCGAGGACATGGGTTTCCGTGGACAAAGTTCACATTCAAAAAGGGAACCAGGAATTCAGTCTTGTGCAAAAACGGTCGACCGAAAGAGCCATCTCGGTCGACCATTTCCTCAAGGGAATCGGTCGACTGAAAGTCTGAAACGGTCGAACCATTTGCGCAAAACTTAAGTCCCAACGGTCTACCGAAAGTCTAAAACCGGTCGATGTTGAACGTTTTAATTTAAACCGCAAATGCACGGCCGCGATGAAGCGGTGGCAAGTACGGGTCGTCCTCAGGGAGGTGAGTAGCCTCTTGCTTGTACGAAATGGCGTGGCAAAAATAGGGGGACAAAGATGTTTATGCTACTCTACTCTATACTACGCTAAGAAGTACGAAATGTGAAAGAAGCAAACGAACGATGAAATAAGAACTAAGCTAAGAACAAAACAAGAATGCTGGAATTTCAGGAATGGAAAAACCCCTAAGGGGTGGAGTGAGTGCACACAAGCAAAGAGGTGGGTGTTGAACACATTCTTTAAGCACAAATAAAGGTGGTGTTATCATGCATAGGAAGTGTCTAAATGTTGTGGCAAAACCTATCAATCTATTCACCAACTTGGTTGATTAACATTTACATATGCAAGTTGTTTATTTCAGAACCTAAACAAGCATGAGAGGTGTCTAATCATTTTGGCAAAACTCATCAAGTCAAAAATTATATCCTAAACAAGCAAGCATACATTCATGTTTTATCAACACGTCAAACATAAAGCATTCATCCCATTCTCTAATGCATGTATGTACATCTACTCCACCCCCCAAAGGGGATGAAACTACTCACTAAACATTACACTAATTATTAAACTAAGCAAAGAAAGCATATTAAAATTAAGCTAGAAATAAAAGACGATTAAACTAAAACATGCACAAACTATAAAAGAAGCATAAACAAACAATGAAAGAAACACAAAACTTTATTGATAAAATGACTCACATTAAAAGTAGCATCCTCCTACTTTAGTGTGTGCTTCAAGGCCTCACTTCTAGTAGGAAGAATAACCACTTAAAATATGGAGTGATTACAATAGGAGGTGAAGAGTTCTATTTATAGGCATGGAAAAAGCTAATCCGGGACAATCCCCCGATGTGGGACTAAACCAACACCAAAAATAGCCTCAACGAACATTAATACAAGTCCAGGACAAATCTTGGCGGATCTGGACTAATCCAGACCGCCAATTGGCGGTCCAAAATGTCCGGATCCAGTTGAGTTTTATTCTGGGCTTTTCTTTGTGCTTTTGGTGGTCTTTGATGCATCTACTTCGTTTGTTGGAGCTCCGACCCGAATCCAATTGCTAAAATACTCCCCATGATGGTGTGAAGTATTCTATTTTGCTCTTAGGTCCCTCTGTCTTGCGTTTAGGTTCTTCTTCCTTGCATCTTGGTCCCCAGATCTCACAATTCAGTCCTTTTTCCCAGCTTTTGGGTCCTTTTATGCTTCATCTCTTCAAACCTATTTATTCCTGAAAACTAAACATAAAACTCGTGACATAGCATTGTTTAGGTGAAAGATAATGGATATAAGATACAAATATGAGCATGAAATGATGTCAATCAGTCGACCAAAACGAGGTCAAAATCCGGAGTCTGATCAACATCAATTTAAAACTATCGGTCGACCGACTCAGGGGTCTCGGTCGACCGAAAACTAACAGGGCATCCTAGTATTTCTACGTCATATAACGGTCGAACACAATCATAACAACGTTCGAACAAACATGCATAATAACCAGTACACTTAAGCTCCGGTCGACCGAACACAAGGAACCTGTCGACCGAAACACAACAGGCACTCCCAACTCACCAGCAAAATGCACTACCGGTCGACCGCCACGAGACATCGTTAGACCGGTGAAGGTTAAAGTCGGGTAAATACACTACATCGGTCGACCGCCAGAAGGGACCCGGTGAAAGGAATGTGTTCTAAAAGTTGTACTTTTAAATGTCAATTATTATGAATTGAATGAGAAATCATTTTGTTCCTTGTTTATCTTATTCGTCTTTTAGAAGTGTTAAGGAAGAGACTCTTGGTCCTTAACCGTAGAGCTCTAAAAGATATTAGCTTACATAAAACAAAAGATATTCGCAATCATGGTAATTAACATGGGACATTAATTACCGAGTTAAGATTGTCGTGTTAGTCATAGATCATTGTAGCTCTACAAATGAGTGACAACACGGGTACGCAAAAAGAGGAAAATATTACTTTTGTATACCGAATGGACCTAATAAGTGAAATATTATAGAAATGTGTTTTCTGTGTCATTAATATTTTACTGTGTCCTTGGTCCTTTGATATGAGACTTATATCCGATCACTTAAGAAATGCTTGATTAGACTAGTATCTTGAGCTATCGATAAGTGTAGTGTAAAGGCATTGGTTGGTTAAGTATGACTTTTGTTGGAGAAGATAGTTAGTCAAAAGATTATCATTGCCCCTCTTAATTGAGTAATGATATTAGTGGACCCCTTGATAAAGCAAAGTTATAATGTGCACAATGTGATTTGAGTTAAGTCACATATTTATAACTAGCTTAAATAGATCAAGAAATGAATACTAACACAAAGATAACACAATACTATTTTGTGTGTATTCTTAATATCATGAGGCAAGGGACTGACACAAGTGGTGCACTCCATCACTAAATGAATTGGGTTTTGGTTCGAGTGGAATTAAGACATCTAACTAGTTGGGAACTATAATGTGTAGATATTAAGCTCTTAATATCACGGCCAACTTAGTCTAGATCCTCCCATAGGTCACACCGAAAAAACTGGGAAACAAGAAGCTTGATTTTTGGTTCATATGATCTGTTGGGTTTCTTATAGAAAATATGACACATGTGATGAACAAGTAAAATCAATTATGTTGTATATAAACATAATTAGAATCATGATAAATTCATATGAGATGCATATATTATGGGGTGCAATAATTTATTGTTGCATAGGATAAAACCCCAAAAGTTCAAATTTTGTTGGAAATAAATCCAAAATTTGAAAAGGCAAAATCGGGTAAAAGTTCGGTAATCCGTTTATGGTTCGGTCGACCGAAGGTTCTGTGGATCGGTCAACCGAACGTGGAGCGGAAGGTCAGAGTTGATTGACCGAACTTGACCAAAGTGCCTGGAACTCTGGTTCGGTATACCGAACCAGAAACGGTCGACCGAACAATGTCCAGTTCCGATATTTTCGGTTAACCGAATGACACTCGGTTTTAAACGCGAATTTGTCCGATCGGTTAAGGAGAATTTTTCTCCTTAAGAATCGGTCATCCGTCTAGTGCACGGTTATATGAACGTGACATATTCGGTTAACCGAGTATGTCTCGGTAAACCGAAGCCCGATCGATTTTCTGCCTTTGATAATTAAGAGATTAATTTGATCAATGGTTGGATTAGCTCCAAACTTGGTCAAACATTTTGTGGATGCATGTAATATATTATGGAATTCGTTTGTGAGAGAAAATGTCAAGAAAACATGGCTTAAGAATAGCCATGATTGAGAGTAAGATTGGAGCCTATAAATATGTCATTATTCTCCTTAATTAAGTTAGATGTTTTCTAATTGTTTTCTCTTCTAATTCACCACAAAAAGCCACGAAAATTCTCTCAATTTTCTAAGTCTTTGGAAGGAGAAATCTCAGAGATTAAGGAAGGGGTTTGTATCTAGATTCTAAGCTAGTTCGGAGATTGATTGGCTAGCTTATTTCTCTCCGACCTTGTTTAGGGTTTTGTGAATACTCGGAGGCATCCGGCGCAACGGAAAGCGACGATCGTGATCCTCAACGTCTCCGGATCATCAAGAAGTTTTAGAGAACTTCTAGGTATGAAATTCGGAGCCCATGTTTGTTTTAATAAAGTTTTGAAACTAGTTATTGAAACAAACCGATGCATGCATGAAACAAATCATAGAAAAATTGTAATTGATCCTTATTGTGCATAAAATTTCCAAAAATATATATTTGCAATTAAACTAGAAATCCTTCACCTGGTCGACCGTTGGTCGTCTTCAACCTCGCGCCAGCCGAGGATTTACGTCGTTTTTGTCGCTGGGGAGGTCTCCGACCTCCCCCGACCGACCAACAAAACCCTCCCACGAGGGTGAGCAACAACAAAGCACACTAAGAACTGGCATACCTCAAGAAACAACGAACTACGCCGGAGCTCCGCTCGGGCACGCCGTCTCCGCACCTCCTCGCGCGTCCACCTCCTCGCACGATCGCCACACGTCTCACGCCGCACGAGCTTCAGCCTCCTCATCTGCTTGGTCGCCGGAAAATGGAAAGGGAGAGAGAGTGAGAGAGTGCAAGTTAGAGAGAGAGAGAGAGAGAGATTTTGCTTATAAAACCCCACACCCCATCACCTCACCCTCACCCTACACCTCAACCCATACCTTCATCATCATTCCTCCTTTCCCATGCAAACCCATTCCTTAATCTCCATTAACCCCTAATCGGGTTTAGGGATATTACATTTACTGCATAACTTTACAAAATCAATAATCTTCAAGCTTTGAATGCACATAATAATTACATTATGGTAAGTGAAATTAAGGTCATCTTCAACCATGACATTTATCTAAATGTCAACTTAGTATGTGAGATTGAATTAAAAAAAATGGGAAAGAATTTATTTGAAAATCTAGGGTCGAGGGAGTGGAGTTGGAGGAGAGGTGGCGACAACTGCGGGTGGGGAAGGGGAGAGGGGTGATGTGGAGGGTGGAGGTTAGGAGAGGAGGTCGATTTTTTTTGAAAAGTTTTAGATTGCGATTAAATATGGTGCCCAAGCTATGAACCACAACTGGACGGGAAGTTTTTAATCCTGTTGAAGAGATGAGTACAACAAAAAATAAACCTTCGAGATAGTGTAAAGGAGAACCTAAGCGAAACAACTCAAGCCCAAATGTTGTGAGTTGATGAGAGTGTGATGGGTAAGGGTGAGATTAAAAACGTTGCATAAAAAGATGAAAAGATAAACTGAACTGCTATTCGTCGTCGTAAAACTACTTAAATCGCCCCACAGATTACTATTTTGCCCCTCTACCCTTTCTACTTATATAACTCTTCATTTCACTCTTTTAACACAATTTTCTCTTCATATCACTCTTCTATTCACCAAATACAATGTCTCGGAGGCCAGAAAAAGAACAAGCGGACACCCCGGACTACTCACATCTGGTAAATTGCCCTATTTATTTTAATTAATTTAAAAAAACATTTTTGGGGGTCAGGCGTCCGCGGGAAACGCCCGACCCATGGCAAGGACGTCTGAGGGAGACGCCTACCACGTAGGGTAGGCGTCTCTCGCAGACGCCCCGATTTTTTTTAGAATTTATTTAAATTGATTATAAATTGTGATAAATTTAAAATAAATTGAATATTATGTTAATAATGAGTTAAATTAGTTTAGTAAATCCTTTATTGATTATAAATTGTGAAAAAAATCGCTAAATAAATTGATTATTATGTTAGTAATTAGTTGTGTACGATTTTAGTAAAGGATTATTGATTAATTGTGATGATTGCTAAATAAATCGATTATTAAGTTAATAATTAGTTTAATTATTTTAGCAAATCCATTAATAAATTTTTATTTTTAAAATTGAATTAATAGTCATCAGGTTACCGTGGAAGAAAAGGGAAATCAATTCCCTTAGGCACGGTACGTAGTATAGCAGACGAGTCAGGTCCTCGTCATCCACGTACACGTGGTATTTCTGCTTCAGTTAGGAGAGAAAGATTTGTTACGTCGTCGTCAGACACCTGAGGATTCTTTCGACGACGAGGATGATTCAAATGAGGTGAGGAGTCACGACAAGAGTGACGATGGGGGCCGGTATGACTTGGGGCCACAGGAGGAGGCGATACATCAGTCCGGTCGAGGACGAGGGCGACATTGTGGTCCTTTGGCTGAGTGGGTCATTGAGAAGGATCCAGGTGACCGATTTGTGACCGGTGATTCGAGTTCGTGCACTGCAGACGCCCGAGCGCAGAAGAAGAAGAGGGGTGAGGACGAGTCTTGGATCGTCACAGATATTATACCCGGTGGTCCTATAGATGGTAGTGTCATTCCGAGTTTCGGAGGCCACATCGCCAGACGCATCTGGGATGGCGAGGATCGGAAGGTTTTGAAGTGCCATAATCGGCACAGGGCCTGTACGACATTGCAGGCATGACGTTCAGTGACGACTGAGGATATGACGACGACCGTGGTTGACAATGGATTGGGTCACTTGCCGTACAACATGTTTTCTTGCATCAACATGCCGTTGATTTCGGCTTTCGTGGAGCGGCGGTAGCCTGACACCAACACTTTCCACTTGCCGTTCGGAGAGATGATGATCATGTTGCATGACGTCTTTCAGATTCTGCACATTCCTGTTGAGGGTCCTATGGTGAGTACGCAGGTGCCGACATCTGAGCTGAAGTTATATGTATCTGAGTTGCTGGGTGTCAGCATGGAGGGTCTTGGGCGGGATATCTCATTTTGGAGTGGCGGTGGTGTTAGTATCGATGTTGTGGACGAGTGTTGCAGACGAGGGCGACCACCACGGACTGAGGATACGCAGATGACTGCTTACCTCTTCTTATTGCTAGGTTGCATCTTGTTTGTCAACACCGCTCCAGGCTTGGATATATGAGTATTTTCCAGCTTTCCGCCCACATTGTGAGCGGAAGATTGTTGAGCGTGGTCATCCTCGTTCGCGTATGTGGGCTGTCCGGGCCGAGGATTAGAGTGAGAGTCGACTTCTTTCTATTCGTAGACGGCTAGATCAGATGACTGCATCGCATGTATATAATGTATATATCATTCACGTTTATTTAAATTTAACTTTATTATTATTAACGTATAAACATTTAGGTGGAGTGGTTACCGTATGGTCCCAAGCCTGCTGTAGCTGTGCCGAGGACTACATTTATGGGCGTTATTTGTTATAGGGATATCGCAGAGCCTTATTTACCTGATCGCGTGTTACGTTAGTTAGGTTACGTTCAGGTGATCCCGGTTGACATCCCGATGTCCGAGCATGCAGTACAGTCTGCGACTGCGACGACGTACGACGTCAGGCACATCGTTTCATTCGCAGAATCGGTTTGGAGGACATTTCCGAGAGTAGGACGACTACACCTGGACGATCTGAGTCGTAGCCGCGACCCCTCCACTTGTGCTGCAGATTATTTGCAGTGGTTCGGTAGGTGCTCATATCCACTTATCTTACGCGGTATCATTCCGAGATCGGAGAGACCACTGGATAGGACATGTACCGATGCGGTAAGTTTATCTAATTTTATTTTTAATTGTAATGTATATTTTGTTATTATTGTTAATGTACGCTAATTTTTATTTTACATACAGTGGATGAGTAGGGCGATACGATGTATGCAGCCGTTCTTGCGACAGAGAGACATCATGCCGACTGAGGAGACGAAACTTGCATGTACAGATTGGGATCGCCTCATCGAGGATTGGAACAACCAGTTGGGCATTTCAGACCATGATTCAGATGCTGAGTTGTAGTTGTCTTGCTTTTACTTTCGTTTTGTTATATGTTGCACTGTTACTACATTTGTTGGTATTTGCTTATGCTTATTTGTGTACTCATTATTTATTTCTTACGAACATATCTTCTACGTATTTGTTTGACTATCGTATTTTTAAAATTTATTTGTCACGAAAATATCTTCAACTTATTTCTTTAAATTTCTTCAAATAATATTTAAATTTAAAATACGGTAAAAGAACAACACGATATAAGTACAAATACACGATATATTATACATTAGAAAAACATTACAAATTACAATCAAAATGTACTACGTAACCGGTTCCAATACTCCATCATACTTTCGTACTGATCCTCCCATCCAACAAAACTCTCATCTCGCATTTGATACCATAAGGTCGCTATAAGAGGTACTTGGAAATTATCAACTAATTCCAAACGAATAAAATGTATGTAACTCCCTAAATGAGCAATGACCAACTCTCTGACAGGCCTCGTCATGTCAGACAGACTCTCCCAAGGTAGCAAAGTAAGACACGGAAACAACAAACCATCCGTTCCCATTGAGAAATACATGACCGCACACTTGTAAAAATTAGCAATCGGGAACAAGTCGACCCAAACCTCCATATAATGATCCTCGCCACAAGCTCCCCCGCCCCAATCAATTCGTCGACGAGCCTCTCCCACATTGCCGAAATAGACACTCTCATAAATAGGATGTGCACCTATCTCATTAGAAATCGCACGACGGGCGTACGACCAGTTCTCTTGACCACCATGGAAGACATCGGCAACACATCGAAATCCACAGTTGCCATCGGTACGTACGTCATTCCACCTTTCCAGAAATGGTAAAATGATTCATGGCAGTCTATCATTATATGGGAAGTTGTCCACGTCAATCCGTCCGGACACTGTAAGATAGGTAAATAACAATTCATTAAAACAACAAATTAGGAGATAATATATTTAACCCCATCTAGATTACTCATATATATTAAATAACAACAAAGATATCGTCATACCAGAAGATCCTGTGCCCGTGTTCACGGACGATCGAGACGAATTAGAAGACCGACCACGACCCCTGCTCCCACTACTGCCAGACCGACGACGACCCCTTCTCCCACTACTGCCAGAGCGACCACGACCTCGCTCAGCATACTCGAAGGCACTCGGGTCCCGACGTGTCGACTTTCCCCTAGGTCGACCTCATACCTTAATATTTTCTGCGGGTTCTCCATAGTTCGACTGATCGGGGTGTAACTGTTCGTATAAAAAACGAGAGGCACTACGAATTACTGCAGGGTCGCTCTCCGAAATCTCATCAACTAGCTTCCAAAAATACTCGACGTCTTGTGCTGACTGATCAACAAACTCTGACATTTGGACTCCTTCTCCGATAACAAGTGTTTTCCAGAATGGATGAATCTGCTCTAAATAAATTCCATCACCTGACGCCAAACACTCGTACATGGTACAAGCACAAGGAATCCCATGTGTTGTCAGGAAAGTACACCCACAACGATATTCAATTTCATCACTTAAGTCCTGCATTCTCTTCAACTCCTGAGTCAATAACGACAAGCAGTGATGCGAAACTCGGTCATTTATATGCTGAAACAAAGGACCTATGTAGTTTGTCACAATTCGACGTCTCGAATGTTCAAGAAAGTTCCAAATATTCGTCAGCTGCATTTCAATAGCCGAGTTCACGCGGTTGAAAAGAGTGTCGAGAGCGGCAGTCAATGTAGTGATCCACTCTTTCAGAGCCGAATGTGCACTTTCCACCCTGTAGTTCGTAGTGTTGCCGAAATGAAAAACTTGATTCGTCCAATTCAACACAAATTTTTCCTTAAGCACCAACCACGTGTCTTCCACATACTCCGTCAGCACTGATCATGACTTGTAAGAATCTTTCAGATTACAGACTGCTCTATCATAATCCGTCTGTGAATCAGAAAGCATGACTCTCCTCCACCTTCCACGCCTAAATCTCTCTGCAAGCTGCTTGTCCTTGCCGAATACGTGGTATGCATAGTTGTACACGTCTTTGTTGATATGCCAAATGCATAGTAAATGAGCAGACTCAGGAAAAACCTCTGCCACTGGTCGCATCAGATCCATCTCCCGGTCCGTAATTATTGCAGTCGGGCTAACAATATCCAATAACAGATCTCGCAACCTCTCCAACACCCACCGGTAACTAGACTCGGTCTCATCCTGCAAAATCGCATATCCGACGAGGAAATTCATGTTTGTTGGAGTAACCCCAACTATCTCAAACAAAAATATCTTGTACTTGTTCGTCTTATACGTCGAATCCATACAGATTACGAATGTGTATGTACGCAACAACTGAACTGAAGTCGGATGTGCAAAAAATACGTGAGTCAAGACATTAGTTTCTTCATCTGCCACAATCCAATGCAAATACTTATGCTGCACTGCCTCCCTGAGAAACTGCTGCGGGAGATTCCTGTCTTCAGATTTCGTCCTCCTCATGTACTCTCTGAAGTTATAAATGTGTCTTTGATTCGGATTATCGTACGGGAATTTCTTCTTTACCGCCAACAAAATGTTACAGGGTCTTGCTTGTGCCTCTGTCATATCATGAACAATTTGCTTTGCCTTAGCACTAAGTCCACTGACCTGTCGGTGACCCTCTGAATAAACTGCAAGTGGGTGGTTGTGCTGCCCATAGATGCTACTAGAAACAATGACCTATCCATCAAGATCCCGTCGCTCCACCATTTTTACCAAAAACCAACAACCGCAACCTTTTCTTTTTGTATTCTTTCGCAGTGCAATACTCGTATCACGAGAACTCATCTCACGTCTGCGATTACATCTCAGGTAACAATCCATCCGGTTATCTCCTTTTGGTTTGTATGATGATATAACCAAAAAAAATACGGCTCTTAGTGCAACTTATTTCGCCCATTTACAAGCTTCCTCGATTGTTGTAAATATTTCTTTATTGTCAAAAAGCTCACTGTAATCTACTCCATCACTACCGAAATCTTACAACGGAACCTGAAAAAATTGAATTTAACAGAAAATTAATTTTTTTAAAAAAAACGGGCGTCTGTCTAAGCCGCCTCCACCAATGGGGAGGCGTCTGCCTAACACGCCTCAACATACGTGAAGGCGTGTTAGCCAGACGCCTTCACCTTAGTGTAGGCGTCTTAGATGGACGCCTCGCCGGATTCAGGTGTTTCGTCAGACATTTTCGTGGTGTTGGTAATAGGAATGTGAGTAAAATTGAGTCAAACACCTTGTTTAAAGACACGGGACGAAATGAGTATTAATTGATTTGTTAAGGGCAAAAATGTCATTTTTTGGACGATTTAAGTAGTTTTCCGACGACGAATAGTAGCTCACTAAAAAAATTGCATACTAATAAAAGTTGGCATAAAAAGTTGGATGAGACTAGTAATTTGACGAAAAAAATTGCATGCATTAAAAATAAAATGATTCTTGATTAACGTCACATGCATTAGTGAGATATTCCAAGGATATTTTCTCCTCAATTTAACAAAAATGAATAGAAAAAAATACGTATAAACCCATTCCACCAAATCTACACGTAAACATTCTAAAAAAAAACCATTATCCTTTCTCATAACCCCAGAAGAAGGCTAGTCGGTGCGAACAAAGTGGTAAATGACCGGAAACGTGAACCTTCCTTTGATCGACATCTCCTCTCCGGACACAAAAGCCACTTCGAACCTGATCCGTCGGGTAATTATTCCATCATTTAACTGAAACTCCACTTTCTTTCTGACGCATATGTTCGTTCCCAGGCATGTCTGGAACACGGATTCTTCTATGTTGTGAATCATGGAATCGAGGACGAGCTGATCACGAGAGTCTTCGCCGAGAGCAAGAAGTTCTTCGATCTGCCCCTTGAGGAGAAGATGAAGCTGGAGTTCGACGAGAACCACAGGGGGTACACGCCGGTGTACGCCGAAACCCTCGATACCTCCGTCGACTCTCCTGGTTTTCTTCATTCCTATCTGCTTGTTTATATTTTCTTCAAATGGTTTAACTGCATTTCGGAATTTAATTTTAGTTTAGTGAATTTTTTTGTGATCATTCAACTTTTGGAAAATCGTCTCCTGGTTATGAGTTCGATGCCCATACTAAAATATACTTCAGCTACAACTAGTGAGTAACTCATAGGCTTCCCCCAAAATACCTTATGTATGAGTCTCAACTCTCAAGGTTTTGCTTCTGCTTATGTGCATTTCGGAATTGAGTTTTCCAAAGTTGGATTTCAGAAATGTACTATTGGAAGTTGGAACCAAAGTAATCTTCCTTTTTTGGAAGTGGAGTCGGTGTATTTAGAGTGGTGGATGACAAAAGCACAACTTCAAGTGTATGTTTAGTTGGATAAATAGCATTTTGAAGTTATTATGTAAGAATAGAATATGAGCATGTGGTGGAATGTTTCGGTCTATATGTCGGGCCGCACACCTTTGGATATGCTAGTATGGTTTCAAACCATACTTAGACATGGTTATACCATGCATTTGAGCAACATTACCCCCATGTTTTACGCTTATTCTACTTCTAAAAATAACACCTTTTTACACCTACACTTGTGTCGCCTATTGAATGAGGTACTAGCCAAATGTACTTGAACCCATGCTAGCGGATCCTAAGCCCTGGGTTGCACACGAGGCCATGTATGCAACCTGACTTCATAATCGCACATTCTCATTTGCTGAACAGTCTGTTTGGTGTTTTTCGAGTCATGCAAAGCTGCATTAGTCGCTTGATATGGTTTGCAAATAAATGTTTCAATGTTTTTTATCTGTCTTGTTTTTCCTTTTAATATCTTGTGTTGCCTACAATTTGATTTTAATCACAATGTCCGTAATGCTATTGTGGTGTTCGGATAAACTTTATTTCAAGCTTTGGTTTGTAATATTCTTTTATTTTAATGTTTAGTTTTTTACGAAGTTGCTGCTTTCGTCAAAGGAGGATCTTTATCTTTTGCTTTTATTTTGTTACATCTCAGGAGACTTGAAAGAAACTTTCTATATTGGTCCTATGGAAGATAAAAAGCTAGGTCGCAGTCTAAATCAGTGGCCTTCAGAAGGTATTTTTTCTGTTCGCAATACGCTGCCATAGTTTCATACAAATCACTCTGAATTACACTTTTTCTCCACTATGCACAAATAGTTTTGTTGTTGCTTTAGAACTACACAAAACACAAACTAATACTATCGATAGACGAGTTGTCATATCTAGTTGGGTTGTCTTGGTTGGTAGAAACATAGATATATGAAAATTGTCATTAGTAACAATTTCAGTTTCTTTAAATTCCTCTGGAATTTTCTATTCGTTGGATGTCAAATGGATTGAGTTGTAAATGAATTGATTATTTTATTGCTTATGTTTTCATCTTTTGCTAAATTCTGGTTTGCTAATCTGTTGTTTGTTGCAGAAACTTTATCTACTTGGAGGTCAACCATGAAAAGTTTTTATGAGAAACTCTTGTAAGAAAAGACTTGGAGTATCATATATGTCCGAATTTTTACCTATACAGTGATCTACAAAAGAAATATTTAAAATTAATATTTTAGTTACATAACTAAATATGGCATACTAGATATCATAAAAGAAAAATTAAAATTTAAGCAAGAAATTAAGTGGCTTTTACATTGCTTTTTGTACCATATATGTATGTGATTCCTTTTATTTGTGTATTTTTTCAGGAATACGGGGAAGAAATTAGGCTCACTGGTTGCATTGGCCCTTTACTTGGAAGATGATTTTTTTGAAAAAGTTGGAGCACTAGATGAACCAATGGCATTTCTTCGCCTTTTACATTATCCTGGTAAATGTCTCAACAAGTAACTTTTGAGGGATTTTGTAGGATAATACCGAGATTACCCTAGCTTGGCATCTTTCTATTTCAAGTGGTCTGAAGAAACATTAACTATCCATTTGAAGTTTTCATTCCATTTTTTTTCCTTTTTTTCATTTAGATTTATTTTTTCTTATTTCATTTCCAAAGTTGTATTTTTGCCTGTAGCAAAAATACCCCCTGCTTTTGATTTTCGAAGCGTGACTTCTTACTTTCCATGAATCATCCTTGTTTGAGGGTTGCTATGGATTCCGACCGTCATGCACTCATTCGTCATCAAATTGTTGGAAGAGTTCCCTGGTGATGTCCACTGTCCTTGTTCATCAATGGCAGGGAATGATGAAATCAATGACATGGTTTAAATAGCCTCGGGACTTGGGAGCCTGCCCAGGAAAGTTGATCATGGTTTCTATGTATAATATTTGATGTCAAGTATGGATGAAACCATTTGGCACATGAGAAATATGATTCTTCATGAATTTCCAGGAGAATGCATCTCTGGGATCTTCACCTTCCTAATGCGTAAAATCCAGCAATTTGAAAAGCCATGTCACAAAGAGTGTAAGTAGGATCTAGAGTACATTGTATAGAAAAAAGGGCTATCTTGACATGTAAATCTATCCCAAAGATAAATACCAGTTCTCCTTCCCTACCTTCATCCTGTGAACTTGTATGATGTTGTCAGATGTTAAGGGATCAGTATTGTGGTTTGGACATTGTTAAGGGTGGGTGGACATCCTTAGGTGGACAAACGTGAGGAAGACCATTAGCATAACGTTTCTATTGAACCAAAGGTGAGTTACAATAAACGTAGCAATCAAGCTAGCTTCACATGTAGATTTGGTGCAACCAAATTTGATATAAAACCAGCACCTTGGAGTTTGCATGACAAATCTCGGAAAAAAATATCAATGCTATAGCTTACAATATCATGTCTATGGAGTATGCATAACCATTCTCTTTGAGTATCCAAGATATACATTCCATGAATCAGGGTACAAGCTGGATAGAGTTCCTTCCTTTATCGTATCCTTCTTATTCCTACTGTTTGGTACACTCGTCATTACTCATTGACTTATTAATGGAAAGCTTTTCTACCAGTACCTCATTTCTTCGGTAGCCATTAAGCCGCCATATCTTACCAGCATTGGACTGTTAGCCTTACCGGACTTTCCCAGCCTGATTTTTCCAATGGACGTCTCATATCAAGGTAGTATGTGTTCATCAGATAATATACTCCCACCTTTACCTTTTCCCATGCAGTTGCAGCAGGTGGTGATTCCAGTTGGAAAATGCCCAAATATGAAGTCATCCAGAACCTGTTGGAATATGAGAACAAGCTCCCCTACGGGATATATAATAGGTTTAGGCTTGTAATAAAAAAATGGATGTTGGAGTTAACATTCATCGAATATGCCCTTGTATTTCAGCTCGCAACCTTCTTGGGTGCCTTTAAATTCTATCCGGGCTTGATGATCACCTTTCAGTGGCTATGTCAGGTGCTTATGAATGTCGATGTCTGATCAACTCTTGAAGATGCTTACCTACCCTCCCCCTTCATCTCTGTCCCTGACTAATGACTGATCAGATCCGTAGCTTCAGAAGTTAAATACTCCCTATGCATATGGAACTTTGGACTGTACTATCACTTTATAAATCTAAGTCTCATTTATCATCCAATCTAAGATAAGTAATTCCTATCAATGTTAACTAGAAGGTGTGTAGCGACTACCAGATTTTAGTTTGGGAGTAGTAGTCTAGTAAGGAGCTTCATTGTACTTAAATACCAAGGCATATTTTTTGCAAGTTTATATGTGGTGATATGCCACCCTTCACCATGTTACATTCTGCAGTTCCCCGGTAATGGTATTTCTTGGTCTTGATTTATTCCTGGAGCATATCCTCTCACTGACAATATATTGTTAGGGCGCTGTTAGCTTATTTTGTTGTATTGCAGTTATTCCTTTTTCTTTTGTTTGTGATCCATCTCCACCTAATGACTAGTGTCCAAATATCTCCTCATCAACTCATATCCTTTAGTTTTTCAGGTTATCAAGCCAACTTAGGTGGTACAGTTCCTGGTGCATCTGCACATTCGGATTATGGGATGCTCACTTTGCTAGTGGCTAACAACATTGCTGGTCTTCAGGCATGCCTTTCATGATAACCCTTCATAGGTTGTTTCATATGCTCTTCTGTTTCTGATATCTGAAGTCTCTTTAATATTATCTTTTCAGATCTGTCGAGAAAAGTATAAAGAACCGCAAGTTTGGGAAGATATACACCATGTTGATGGGTGATTTCTGAATCACAATTAATCTTCTGTAACAGTACCAAGGATACTGACATGCCAAAGCAAATACATCGACCACCCAAACAATGTCTAGAAGGAATTGATCATGTTAACCCATCCTAGTCCAACTCCTTATATAGTATCTTAAGTTTACTATGACCTCAAGTTTGAACTCTAAATTTGAGCTTGGCAGGTTTTCAATAAACGAGAAAAAACCTTTTTTGTGAAATCCAATCTCTATGATCAGGCTAAATGCACAAAGAGTTATTGTTAATCATAGCATTTATATTTTAATTTATTACACTAAAAGGTACATTTGTAGTCGGTTACAGGCTTGCAGACTTGCAGTTTGCCGTAATCCGCAGTTTCTTCCTCACTCTCATTGTGTGCTTCTCTTGTTTTCCTGATAATTATTAAAACTGAAAATGGAACAGATCTGGACCTGAGACTTCTTTAAGCTCTGTTAGACTAGGCATCCACCTCAAAACCAATTGACAATGAGGGGAGGAGCCCTACAATTTATGACCCAGGAGAATGTCCCCATTTTACACGATGTGAGACTATTCTCTAACACTCCCTCGCACGCGTGACATGTGTCTACACGTGGACAACACTGGGTGGATGTGTCAAGCCACCCACCGGGCACAACTTGGGCTATAACCATGTCAGACTGGGCATCCACCTCAAAACCAATTGACAATGAGGGGAGAGACCCTACAACTTATGACCCAGGAGAATGTCCTCATTTTACACGATGTGAGACTATTCTCTAACAAGCTCAACTACTTTCTAGTGTACTACTGTACTGTAAACAAATCCAACATGTTTCATGTCAATCTCAGTATCATGTTAGGGAAAAGCTATTTAATATAAAAATTGATTTTTTCCTCAACTTTGGACAAACCATATTTGCTTCTTGTAGTGAGCAACCTGCATTAATGAAAGCCATATCAGGTCTTGAGATTTCACGTATTTTGCATTTTCATTGAGATTCTTACAGATTTATCTTTCAGGGCTTTTGTTGTAAATGTTGGTGACCTGTTGGAGAGGTGGACAAATTGTGTATTCAGGTTACTTGATACATACATTGTATAGTTTGCATTAGAAGGAATGCTGTGATGTTTGCTTTCTACTTCTCCATTTATATCATTTGTTGTTTTGTAGATAGTAGATACAATATTGACAACTGATTCATGGTTTGTGTTTTTTTACTTATTTCAATTTTGTAGGTCAACACTGCATAGAGTTGTGTCACTTGGGCCCGAGCGATACTCGGTACGAAGTTACAAACTTCTACTCATTATATCAAATAAGATTTGGTAAAAATGTTGGCATTAACAAAGTAATGAGAAATGAGCTGGTGCTTGTTGGTGTTTAGATGCATAATGAAGTTAATGTAATATAAAAATATGGAACAAAAACAAATTCTAGAAGAGTTTTTTAAATTGGAGTTGGACATTGAAGCAGATCTACATTATTTCTGGAGCTTTGTTTGTTTAAGCCTTAACCACCAAAGTTCAATTATAGTTGTTTTAGACAAATAATTTTTCACACAAAAAAATAACAGGTAGACTTTGAAGCACAAACAAGAAATTTCAATATGAGACAATATAGAAATGAGATTACAACATTTATATGGAAAGTATGACAAACCTACAACATGAATGAGAATATTAAAGCAATATTTTAGTTGTACATTTATCCACCTTTTGTCTCAAAAGTGGATACTAAAAGACATGATAAGGACAAATTGTGGAGCGATGGTGCATTGATGGAGCCTTCTTTGTTGGGTTAACCTTGCCTGGTCCATAACAAAGAGAGGGAGATAGTTTTGATGTTTTATTGAAGAACTTTCTTCTTAAGCTGATGCAGTGAAAACTAAAGGTCAGTTTCGAACCTCTTTCGGAGTCTAAGAATCTCATAAATGGGCAAATCATGGAATTTTTTCCTAAACAATCTTAAGCCAACAATGGTTCATAGGAATATGACTTCTAGCTGAAAAAGGAAGTAATACGAAATCAAATATTTGAGAAGCTCAAAACTTTGGGTTTCCTAGAAATCGTAGATTCCACCAAATGTGATTTTGATTATAGTATCTTGAAACAGTATCTTTGATTAGTTTACGCTTTTGGGAAAAAACACATAAAATGAAAGATTGCATAAAATGTTGTCACGATGTATATAAAATGCACTTGCTTCCTCAGCATTAATTGGATATGCAAAATATAATTTTAAGAAAAGTATTTCTTCATGGATATTCTAGTCCTCATTAACACTAAATATGTATACAATCATGCTTTCGTGTAGCTCGTAATTCACAATCATCATTCACTTTGAGTAGTTTTTTAGACAACCTGTCTGTTATTTCTGAATTTGTATTTCTACTCGTATTGTATTTCAGGTTATATTTATTTTCTGAATTTGGGCCTTTCCTAAAATAGTATACGATGGCTAATTAGAATATACTCCATGTAAAGTTTATCCTTCTTATTTTGTAAAGTTGTAGGTTTCGGTTCTGGCAAGGACAGTATATTTTAGTTATAATTTGACATTTATAGTATTGGATTCACAGGTTGCTTTCTTTCTAGATCCTAACAGTGAATGCGTAGTGGAGTGCTTGGAAAGTTGCTGTAGCGAATCATCCCCACCAAGGTACATCACTGATAATTCATATTTCCAATAAAAACCAACTTTGCTACCATAAGTTCGTTTGGTCTCGTACATGTTTGGAACTTCTAATTGTGCCAGTCCTATAACGAGAGTAGGCTCCAATTTGAAAACATTTAGTAAATCAAGCATTACGTGGTTGAACAGGGTCCCATTAGAATGCTCCACGTTCCTAGTAAATCAAGCATCATTTAGTTGTAAATTTGTAATATAGCATGAGAGTAAGTTGCATATAGAACTGCCTGAGTAAGTCTATATCTGATATATAAAGATTCCCTGAGTAGAAAGGTTTGCATTCTGACATGCAATACATGGCAGACAACATAGTTGTGTGATGGTTTCAATTGCTTGATAGTTGTGCAATTATAGCAATTTGGTTGGTACTCTATAAAATGATGTGGTTGGATCAATGTTACCTAATTTGGTTACTCATTGCTGCTACCTTATTTCCGTTTACCATCATTATATCGCTATTTGTATTAATGTCACTAAAAAATTATACAAATTCTATTAATGCATTAAAAATTATACTATTCCCATTAATGCCATTCCGTTAACGACGTTACTGTCCGTTAACGGTGTTAAAAAATATTATTTTAATAGTTATATTTAAAATTTTCACCATATATAATTTATTAACTTAGAAATCTAAATCTGTCATTTTTATTATCTTCACAACAAAACACTTAAATTCAAAAAATCAAGAATGTTAATTTTCACAAGTACAAATGGTGGGAATACCGGTGTTTTGGTGGGTTTTTTTTGTTATGAAAATTATAATTCAAAACTTTTGGAATTTAAGTGTTTTATGTGAAAATCATACAGGTTTAATTCTTGTTTAAGTGTTTTGGAATTTAATTTTTATAGGAAAAAAACACAACACACCGGTATCCCTACCGTTTGTACTTGTGAAAATTAACATTCTTGATTTCTTGAATTTAAGTACTTTGTTGTGAATATCAAAATGACAGATTTGGATTACTAAATTATTAAATTATATAGGGTAGAATTTGTAAATATTACTATTAAAATAATATTTTTTTAACGCCGTTAACGCAACAGTAACGCCGTTAACGGAAAAATTAACGGAATAACATTAATGAAAATAGTATAATTTTTAGTGGCATTGATAGAATTTTTATAGTTTTTAGTGACATTAATACAAATAGCGAGATAATGATGAATATGGTGTTTTGAAATTGGATACAAGCAAAAAAACCTAACCCTTTCATATATGTCATTCTTGTCACATCAAATTTTTTTCCTACTCTTGACAATCTTCTCATCTCAATCACAATCTACCAATAAGAGCATCCTTAACAGGTGATGGGCGCCCGAAAAAATGCCCTCTCGTTAAGGGAGGGTGGTTCCCGGGCGGAACCGCCTGGGCGTTTTTTCGGGCGGAGTACCCGGATTGGTTAGTTTTTTTATGTTTTGGTTTTTTAGTTAAAAGGAAAATGTTATGGTATATATTTAAATTAATGTATTGATTAGTTAAATTATAATTTAATTAATTAGGTTTTGTAATTTAATTGTAGTTAATGTATTGATGTTGTTTGAATTTTCTAATAATTGTACAATTATTTCACAATTAATTAAATTGGTTTTGATTTATTAAGATCTAGTTAAATTTAAAAATACAACAAATCATATACGAAATTAAGATAAGTCACAAAACACGAGCTATCGTCTTATGCTCTGTGTAGTCATGCGCATACTGTACGTTTTCGATGCTTGAGTGGTCAAAGATTCGATGTTATTGTCTTGTACTCCGTGTAGTCACACACATTGTAGGTCTTCGATGCTCGAGTGGTCCAAGATTCGATGTTATCGTCTTGTGTTCTGTGTAGTCATGCACGTCCTAAAACATTATTTCTCACATCTACAAATACAGTTCTCATGGTTGGTTCTATCATATCTCACAAATACACTTCATCCACTACCGATGTCTTCATCCAATAAATCCTCCGTGTCAAAGTCCTCATCATCTTCATCATCCGATGACGAACTTACGACCAAGTGTTAGACTCTTATCGGAGTATGCCTCCGAAGTGGTGGATCAACAAAGTACACGTCCTAAGAGGCGTAGAAGGCGAACTACGAACCCAAATAGAGATAGAAAGTTTGGTTACCGTCGTTTATTTGCCTTTCTGACGACCCTGTTTATCCTGACAACATTTTCAGGAGAAGATTTAGGATGCGAAAACATATTTTTCTTCGCATTGTAAGTGCCGTTGAGGCATCCGATGTCTTCTTCCAACGTGTACCGGACGCCACCGGTCGGATGACCATCTTCGGCCTGCAAAAATGTACTACGGCTATCCGGATGCTAGCATATGGTGTAGCGGCTGATGTGGTGGACGAATATTAAGGCTAAGCGAATGCACGACGAAGAACGCACTTGAAATATTCTATGATGGTGTAATCCACAACTTCGGTGGTGAGTACCTACGAAACCAAATGTCGTTGATTTATCACTACTTCACATTGGTGAGCAGCGTGAGTTCCTATGCATGGTGGGAAGTATTGATTGCATGCACTGGGTGTGGAAAAATTGCACAGTTGGATGGAGGGGCCAATATCAAGGGCGTAGTGGTATTGCCACTCTTGTCCTTGAGGCAGTGATGTCGGCTGATTTGTGGATGACTCTTTTTTTGGCACACCAGGTTCATGTAACGACTTAAATATCCTACAACGCTCTCCCTTTTCAACGACGTAATGGGAGTACGAGTTCCACTTGTGAATTTTGAGGTTAACGGTTCTCGATATGATATAGGATACTATCTTACAGATGATATTTATCCAAAATGGGCGGCATTCATTCCGTCCGTTGTTCATCCACAAACACCGAAAGACCGGTTATTTGCTGAACGACAAGAAACGGCACGTCAAGATGTAGAACGTGCATTTGGAGTATTACAAGTGCGGTTCACAATCGTGAAGAAGTCATCTCTTGTATGGAGTAAGATTGTGCTTAACATGATAATAACAGTCTGCATTATAATGCATAATATGATGGTGGAGGATGAACGCGGCTCTTATGTTTATTTTGGAGATTGGAATGAATTTATTCAGGATCAACCTAGAAATTTTATGGACGACCTCGTACAGTATTCCACTAACCGTTTAGTGAATATTAACATGTATTTGATGACGAGAGATCAATTGTGTAATCGCACTACACATTTGAACATTCAAGCCGATTTGGTCGACAATATAATACCGATTTGGAGGAAATGTCTTGATGTATTTGTAGTTTTAGTATTTAAAAATGTATTTCTAGTTTTATTATTTAAATTTTCAGTTAATGTACTATGTAATGCGGTTTCTAAATATAAAAATATTTTCGTATTTATATATTAATTGTTAATTTAAATCGAATGAATTAATTAAATTGAGTGATTATAATAATAATTATTAATATATTTTGTTGATTATTGTGAGTTTTAGAGATGAGAATAAAGATAATAACGTGGCAGCAAATACTGTAGTGTAACTGGGTGGATTGAATAATGGTTAAGGAATTTGTAAGTGTTGGTTTGTTCTGACGTGGTAGAAAGAAAAGTTGACGTGACTGACAGAGAAAACATGGTGTCCGGGAAGTGCCCGGGTGCTGATAAAAATGGTCTAATGTTAAACTTGTCAAATCTGCAATTTCTTTCTTTCACATCATATCTTTTTCCCTCGTTCACAAATTTCAACAATAACCAATTAATTAACTTATTGTATTGACAATAACTTTTTATAAGTAATTATAAATAGTAGGAAATAAAACTTAGAAAAAATATTATTAAATATTAACACATCATTACAACAATTAATGGTCAGAATAAAAAATATGAAATTAAGAAAACACTCTTATTCATCATTTCGCCCGTATCGTTGCCCTATGTTTTCGAATAGGACATCAAAATAGAAGTCTTTTGTCTGGAGAAAGACAAACTAGATTTCCAACGTAAAAAAAACATGAAGACAAAAAAAGCTCATCACAAAACAACAGAAAATGAAGAAAGTTGAATGGTTGTTGAGTTTGTCGATTAAATCCTCGCTGACGGACCTTGAAGAAAAAATCAAGAAAAAGTTGACTGCGGAATTGGATGATCTCAACACATGAGGAAATACGAGTTATTATTTTTATCTTCCTAAAGAAATGTATGTTGTTTTTTAAATTATTTATGTAAAATAATTACTATTTCTAACTACTTTTCTAAAATATAATAATCAATCAAAATAAGAAAATTAATTAGCAAAAAATTAAAATTGTCAAAGTAAGTAACATTATTATCAAAGTAATTAACAATATAAATTTAATTAAAGTAATAAATTTAATTAACAAAATCATTTTATTTAATAGTACTAATTAATTTACAAATTAAACTAATTTTAAAACAAAAAAGTGACCAATGTGGCCTCCACCCACTCCACACGATCGCGGGTCGACGCCTGGTCGTGGTACCCCCATTGAGGGGTGCCCAAAATTGTTAAAAGTAATGTCGACATTTTTTGGGCACCCCCATTGTGGGTGCTCTAATAGATGCAACCCAACTTCGTGCCTTTTATATTTAATTAACAAGTGCTTGATATTTAGCCCGTGATCTTTAATGGGTTGGGCTTAGACCTGACAATCGTGTCGTGTCGCGTACTTTCGTGTCATGTTTTTTCCATGTACCCAACAAATTCGGTAGACACGAACACGACCCGATAAACTTTCGTGTCTTTTAAGACGAACCCAAACACGACACGTATTGGTTTGTTGAAACACGACCACGACCCGAAGATACACGGGTCTAATTAAAAATACTACTTAAACAGAGATGAATACCTACCTTGAAGACTTACAGAGCAACACAACTTGTTAGCAAGGTACCGGGAATGAAAGTCTTAAACCATGTTAACATTCAAACATAGGCGATGTGGGACTAAAGTTTTGCAGCACCAGATACGAAAACAATATCTATGTATACCTATGAACATCCAATATACTCAAAAATAAAGATTGGCTTAGTGGTTGATGTCGGGTTAATAAGTCCCTTACCTTACATACGCAGGTTCGAATCATTGTATGACTTTTTTTACGTTTTCTCAAATTTTGACAAAAACATGGGCACGGTGGACTTCGAACCTGCGTCTACAAAGTATTCCAACCGTGTCTAACCAATGCACCAGCGGAAAACACACGCTTGTTATTAGGTTTCAATTAATTAGTATCATTCGTGTACTTTTCAGGTACACGGAATGAAGACACGAGAACGACACGAAATTTTTCCGTGTTCCCGAAACACGACACGAAACACGAAATCCTTAAACCCAAACGTTATTTTTTCGTGTCGTGTTCTCGTGTTCCGTGTCAAATTGCCAGGCCTAGTTGTCTTCAATTAGCGTGGTCTGCCCACTGCATCTATATATGCCTGCAATAGATACGTATATTCATGTTTGAAGTACATAATACATACTACTTATATTCCTGTATATATATACAATAAAATTTGACCATGCTGTACAAAACTTTTCGAGGTATAAAAGTACGAAGACGAGATATCTTGTACTATATAGTCAAAATTTAATTATGTAATCTTTTGTCATCTGTCTATGGAAGGTAGAAAAAACAACATTGAAAAACAATTGAAAATTATTTTGAGTTTTAATATTAAATCATTTTTACAGCAAAAGTCAAGTTAGTTAAAGTTCATAAACGTTGCGTGATCTTTGTTATTTCCAATTTTGTATGTATTTTTTTGGTTTAAATTTAGAAATTTCTTGTAAATTGTAATCTCAACATGGTAGCAACTTCATACCTACTAACTTACTACGAGTCTTGATCACAAGGGGACTGCAAATTTTCCAGTGTTTTGATGAGGTGAAAAACTCATTTGCACTTCAACCTGAAATTGGAAATTGTTTTTTCATTTCTAATATTAACCCCGAAGCATGGGTTTGTAGTTCACTTACATTACAATCATTTTTCACTAAATCTTTGCTCAAGTTCTCAGTATAGACGCATCAACATTAAGAGTGAGATTATTTTTAGCTTGTTGGAATGGGCTTGTGATATTTAGGTTGGAGTCTAAAGATGATGGCATGTATGGATTTATTTAGGACTACAAATAGGTGACTCATCAACTACATGCACTGAACCTTATATTTTGTTAAGGAATTTGGTTAATGAAATTCTTAAATTGAAATCACCATTTTTTTGCTTAATGAAGTTGCATAAATTTGGAATCCCCATTTTTCTTGGATAACATTTTAGTGTTTTGAATTTTGTAAAGACAAGATTAAGTTTGATGTGATCCAGTTTGTGTCACTTTCTATAAGTGATTGTATTCTTCAAATGCTACCTTAGCCTTGTAAACCTGCATTGGTGTTTGATTACTGTGCAATTTGCGTTAGTTCTTTTTTCAGGAAATGGTCCAAAGCTACATAAACTAATTATTTTTTAGAGTCCTCTTTTTTCTAAGGGACACGGAATTTATTTCGTTCTTCGTCGCTTATACATAATGCTTTTAATTCCACAGGTTTCCTCCCATTCAAAGTGGTGACTACCTCAAGGAGCGGTTGACAGTCACTTATGCTTCCAAATGATCGTCGCTGGTTTGGAAACTGCAGAACTTAAGTTGTTGACAATGGGAGAATCAAATTTGTATATTCTTCTTTAACAATATACATTTGAATCTACAACAGTTGCAAGTGATTTGTGTATTTTCTGTAGGCTTGTGGGAAGAATGGTGTAGCTGCTCGTTGTTTAGTGAAAGTGTAAGACCCGTTTTCTTGCTACTCTATTAGGCCTTATTCATCATTATGCTCATTTTATGTGTTATATTCTTGTTTGATGTGTGTTTTGTGAGTTTATGCTTGGTTTCGGAAAAACTTCCTTTTGGGGAAAAAATCCTTTTTGGTCGAGTTAATACGACTCGTGGGTGGGTGCGACCTGTCGAGCAGTTTTACAATTAGTTGACTTGATCGGGTCGATTGGGTGCAATTCGCTTGTGTGGATTGGCTTGGGCATTGAGGAGGTGTGTAGGGCTGAGGTGTGAAGGCTAGGTGACGTTGCTGCCACGTTAGCAAGATGACATCTCTTGAGATTTGCAAACATTTGAATTGTATGCCTTTTGGAATGTCTTGAATTGGAGAGTTAATTGAAATCATTCCTTGCCTTTTCTTTTTGTTTCACTAAGACAAAAACCATACCCCTTCAGCCGTCCCCTACCTCAACCTCTTCTCCACGAAAATCACTCACCTCAGATCATCTCCACCTCCCTCTCCGGCATGCTGGTGGCTGGAGCTCTGGTGAGTTTTGTGGAGCAAGCAAGTATGCATCTCCTTGTGCAGCTAGAAGGTGTTTTGGTGGTTGACCTCCGGCTAACTCAGGCAAGCATCCAGAGAATTATGTATGCTTTTAACCCATGATGAGTTTTATGGGGGGGTGGACCAACAAAATGTGGTGGTTGGTGCAACGGTTGCACCACCAACTGGATCCTCTCTAGCGTGCGCATGGAGCTTGCGCTAGATGAGACTGTCTGTGGGGAAACAAGATGCACCGGAGCTTCGGTGAGGTCCGACCAGGGGTGAAAGTATTCCTTCTGGGCTGAGATTGATGGTGACCACGAGTCTGGTTGGGTGTGGCTGGCGCACACAAGACTCGACTAGGGTTTGCCTTCAACCTTTGTTGACTCCTAGCTTTGGCCGGCTGACTGGTGCAGCCACCCCAGATGGTGGCTGGGGTCAGGAGGTGGTGGGGACGGACCTTAGGGAGGCCAGGGGTGAGAGGAGTCAGATTGGCTGGGTTGGTCTGAGCATGGTGCGCAAGGGTGGCGCTAACCATGCGGTTGGTGCATCTTGCACGTCCTTGTCTCGGTCGTTAGACCGAATGGCTTGGACAAACTTTCTCTGATCTTCCCCCACCTCAGACTGCCTGAGAAGGATGCTCTGAGCTCGTGGGTTGGACGGATCAGGGATTCATGTGCATGGTTGTGAAGTGTGTATTTTTTTGAGATTTATTTGATGCTATCAGTTGTATTGTGTGCGTTGGTTGCCATGATTTGTTGTTTGAATCATTTCTGGTCCAGCAGTACATATGATACACTCATGATCTGATTTTGGTTATATTCTCTTATATTGATGATATGCAATTAGGAACAAAATCAGACTTATCCATGCTATATGCGATTCATGTTATATCTTAATGCAACTTGTGAATCCGAATGTACACTTGTATAATGATTATGGATAGATTTAGTGTCTGAAATTATGTGCTTGTTTCACCATGTTGTACTACTGATATATATGTTTTTTCATGCTCATATATTATCTAATCACGTTCTGAAATTCTGGTTCCTATTGCATTTATGGTCTGAAATTGATAATGCATATTAACAATTGTTGTGTGTTGCGCTTGAGATATCTTCTACTACTATGCATGATTCTGTTACTTCTGTCATATCTATATGTTACTGATGTGAAGTGTTATGATGTGGTTATGTATGTTGCTTAGGACATCAAACCTTATAACGTACTTATCTTGACCCGTAGATGACTCGATTAATTGCTATCTTGATTTACCGATCTGGTTATGATTGTTTGCTCTTGTGAGTGCATTTTGATCCCTGATTGGGATGTTCTGGTTCTGATTTTGTTTGGGCTGTGAGGAGGGTATTCATTCGTCATTCCTTGAGCTCGTTCTGGACTCTGTAGCTACACTAGATTATAAATGCTTAAGTAGCTTGCATTACATTTAATCTGATAAGTAATTCTGGGCACGTTATGTTTTCTGGACCGACGGGTCACGAGTGAGTCCTTTAGCTTCAGAAACCATTCGCATAAGACCTCTATGTGGAGGCCAGGCATAAGATAAGTACTGGGCAGACGTGTTGTCATTCTATCTCAGGTTAGACGTCCCAAGTTCATGATTACACCATATAGGTTTATTTTCACAATTTGGGGTGTCTATTCGGCGTACCGCTTTGTGCCAAGCGGTGGGTCACTGTCGAGTGACCCACTTCTGTTTCTTACCAGCGTGACTGATGTTCTAGTTCCTTTTAGAGGAATGTGGTTGGGTGTGCCTGACTGACACGACTATTGGAGTCGTAGCATTCTGTTGCATATTGTGCTTTTCTGTTATGATTCTGATGCATGTCTTAGTTAGACTGCATGCATTCTTCCGTAAAACTCTGATTGGGCTGGGGACATACCAATTTTCTTTATTGAAAACTCACGCATATTTGTTGATGTTTTGCCTCAGGTACTTAGGTTCATTCAGGGGTGGACTGGAGGAGTTTCTGTAGGATTTCATGTTTAATTATACATATATATTTTTCGAATTTTCATGTATAATAATGATCAATTTTCAATTTTCTAGAATTTATTGCATGCATCGGTTTGTTTTAACAAACTAGTTTCAAAAACTCTATTAAAACAAACATGAAGGAGCTCCGAAATTCATACCTAGAAGTTCTCTAAAACTTCTCGAAGATTCCGAGACGGTTGGGATGCTCCTCGCTGCGCCGGATGCCTCCGAGTATTCACCAAACTCTAAACAAGATCGGAGAGAGGGAAGCTAGTCTCTCAATCTCCGATTGGGTTTAGAATCTAATTACTAACCCCTCTTTAGTTCCCTTTAGAAGATGACATCTGAAGAACTTAAAACTAAACTTAAGAATTAAGGAATTTTCGTGGAGAATTATGGAGAGAGATTTTGCATAAGAAAAATAATGAATTAATTTAGGAGGTAATGAGATAACCTTGTATTTATAGGTTCTCTCCAAATTACCTATTCATGTGCAACCTCTTGCCCATGATCTCATGCAAAATTCCATCTAACCATCCATTATTTAATAATAAATAATATTAGCCACGAATTAAATCAATTATGGACCAATTCCATGCATGATCTAATTAATTCTTAAATTAATTCTGCATAAAACAGTCTGGACCGGTCGACCGTTACGAAGGTCCGGTCGACCACTCGAACCCAATTTCGGTCGACCGTGCGAGATTCGGTCGACCGTTCTTAACGTAGAATATTTCATCGCAATGTTCGGTCGACCGACCGATAGATTCGGTCGACCGTTCCGAACAGACGAAAATTCCCTGTTATCGGTCGAGACACGTCCGGTCGACCGTGCACCTTCGGTCGACCGTTATCCATTAACCGGTCGACCGTTTGCACAGTCTTGCAGACTTGTCAAATTTCGGTTTAACCACTACAAAATTTGACATTTCGGGATTAGTAGTAAATCCACAACTTATGTAACATATTATCCTATGTAATGATAAATCATTACACCCCATAATATTTACATCACATATGAATTTAATTTAGATTCTAATTATGTTATTAATCACAACATAATTTTGATTTTGCTTGTTCACCCCATGTGTCATATTTTCAACATGAAACCCGACACATCTTATGAACTCAAAATCCTCATTTCTTGTTTCCCAGTTTTGTGGTGTGACCTATGGGAGGATCTAAACTAAGTTGGCAGTGATATTAAAGGCTTAATATCACAAGCTATAAGCGGTATCTAGCTACACATTATAGCTCCCAATTAGTTAGATGTCTTAATTCCACTCGAACCAAAACCCGATCCATTTAGTGATGGCGTGCACCACTTGTGTCCGTCCCTTGCCTCATGATATTAAGAATACACACAAAGTAGTATTGTGTCATCTTTGTCTTAGTATTCATTTTTTGATCTCTTTAAGCTAGTTATAAATATGTGACTTAACTCAAATCACATTGTGCACATTATAACTTTGCTTTATCAAGGGGTCCACTAATATCATCACTCAATTAAGAGAGGCAATGATAGTCTTTTGACTAACTACCTTCTCCAACAAAAGTAGTACTTAACCAACCAATGCCTTTACACTACACTGATCGATAGTTCAAGACACTGATCTAATTAAGTATTCCTTAAGTGATTAGATATAAGTCTCATATCAAAGGACCAAAGACACAGTAAAATATTAATGACACAGAAACACATTTCTATAATATTTTACTTATTAGGTCTATTCAGTATACAAAAGTAATATTTTCCTCTTTTGCATACCCGTGTTGTCACTCACTTGTAGAGCTACAATGATCTATGACCAACACGACAATCTTAACTCGGTAATTAATGTTCCATGTTAGTTACCATGATTGCGAATATCTTTTGTTTTATGTAAACCAATATCTTTTAGAGCTCTACGGTTAAGGACCAAGAGTCTCTTCCTTAACACTTCTAAAAGACGAATAACATAAACAAGGAACAAAATGATTTCTCATTCAATTCATAATAATTGACATTTAAAAGTAAAACTTTTAGAACACATTCCCTTCAATCTCCCACTTGTTATCAAAGTTTTCTTTCACATACATTCTCAATGCATAAAACATCAATAACTAGGGTAACCTTCCCAAATCACCTATCAAGCCAATCCACATGGACCCTCGGATCCATGGACTCGAAATATATTTCGTCTCTTAGCTTGGTATGAAGGTTTGTTGAATGGATCAGTTGTGCCACTGTTGTGTCCACCTATTTATTTATTTTGTCTTTCGTTGGTGGTTGAGTTAGCTGTAGTGATATTACTCCTAACTACACTAGCTCATACCTCCACCTTCGATAATGATGACGCATCATCACTCCAACCTCTTATTGTCTAGAATTCTTATAGGAATTGCATCAAAACAGCCCTCGGCTATTTTCTCCTTTGTCTTCCATAAACACGAACCTTATCTTTAGTCCGGTTAAAGTACTTCAGAATATTCTTGACCGCAATCCTATGATTAGGATTTGCGTTGGATTGGTGACCTCTTGTCACATTTAAAGCATACGAGATATTGAGTCTTGTGCAAGCCATCGTGTACATGGTCCTTCCTTTTGCCGAAGCATAAGGGATACCTTCATGTACCCCAAGTCTTTGTGTGATTGAGCACATTGAGACTTCTTGAGTTGCACACCTATACTCATACTTATTGGCATATTGTCCATATCGGAATTGTTCACCCTGAACATTTCCAAAGACCTTGTCAATGTATTCACGTTGACTGAAGCCAATGAGTCTACGGGATGTATCTCAATGTATCTTGATTCTCAAGATGTGTTGAGCCTCATCCTTTTCTTTTCATTGAATACACTGATTTCAACGAAATTTCTCGTTTGCTAATGCAAAGGTATATGATTGCTCATGAGCAATATGTCATCGACATATAAGATCAGAAGTACTACATGGCTCCCACTAATCTCCTTGTATATACAAGGTACTCCTTTACTTTGAATGAAGTGAATTTTCTTCACCTCTTCGTCAAAGCGTTTGTTCCAACTCCCCGATGCTTGCTTCAATCCATAAATGGATTCTCGAAACTTGCATTTCTTCTTGCTACTATTTGGATCATCAAAACCTTGAGGTTGTACCAAGTACATATCCTCCTCCAAGTTCCTGTTTAAGGAATGCCATTTTGATATCCATTTTCCATATCCCACAATTGTGAAATGCGGTAATAATGAGAATAATCCGAATAGATTTTAATATGGCAACTTCTCAAAAATTTCATCAAAGTCAATTTCTTGAATTTGAGTATAACTTTTGCTACAAGCCTTGCTTTGTAGGTTGTCAAGTTACTATCCATGTCTATCTTCCTCCTAAAAGCTCATTTATACCAAATGATATTTTCTCTTGAGGAAGGCTAATCAAGTTTCATACTTGATTATCATACATGGATTCTACTTCGGATTCCATGGCTTTTAACGATAGTTTGGAGTCTTTTCTATTGCTTCTCAGAAGGTCGAGGGATCTTTGGTATCTAGTACCATGATCTCATGAAGTCCCACATACTTATTGGGTTTCTTCCTTTCCCTCATTGACCTTCTTAGTTCTTTTGGTTCTTCTTGTGTCTCTCGAACTTCTTCCACAATTTCTTGAGGAATAGGTTCATGTTCGACTCTCGAACGCACACTAGGTGAGGATGATTGAGATTCTCTCACAATTTCTTGTAAGGATCTCTCGCTCATGCTCCCACTAACCAAATGAATCTCGGTTGGGCCTTCATGATTTTGAATGCAACATTCACATCATGATCTTGTAGAGTATCTTGAGTTTCCTCAAGCTCAACTCTACTCCCACTACTTTTCTCTCTTTTCCAGAAATTCCAGAAAAACCATATCTCTCTCTACAATCTTTCGATTGGAGGTGATGTACCAAAAGTAGTATCCTCTTGTCACACGAGGACAACCTATAAAGAAGCACTTAATCCGTTTTTGGTTGAAGTTTGGTCGACATCAATTTCTCGACGTAGACCTCACAACCCCAAATCTTGAGAAAGTTGAGCTTAGGTGTCTTTCAACTCCATAGCTCATAAACCATTTTCTCCACGGATTTGGATGGAACATTATTTAGTGAGTTTGTCATTATTTGTAGTGCATAATTCCAAAAGTAAATCGGCAATTTAAATTGACTCATTATTGATCGAACCATGTCGAGCAATATCCTATTCCTACTTTAGGAATGAGTCAAATTAGGTATTCTAAGCACTCACCCCTACGAACCTTTCATAGAGATTTGATATTCTTGTTGAGTCGGTTCACTACTTCATCCTCGAATTCCTTGAACTTGTCAAAGAATTCACTTTTGCTTTCCATTAGACAAATATAGCCATAATGACTACAGTTGTCTGTGAACAAAATGAAGTACCTTAAACTGTCTCTTGCACTTGTACTTATCGGACCACATACATTAGAATGTATCATATCCAATTAGTTGTTCGTTTTCGTTCCTTTCTTCTTGAAAAGTCTCTTGGTCATTTATTTGACCAATCCGATAGTGCTACAAGATTGTATCATTCACGTGAGTTATCTTAGTTTCTCATTTGTTATTGTTTGTTTGAGTTTGTTTATTATTTATTTCAAGCAAATAGAAATCATTCTATATGAATGTATTTGCATAGAAAATTCCATTCTTCGATATAGACAAGCAAGAATTAAAATATTTATTAAAATTTATCCATATCTAAAACTTGATACAGAAATGTTCTTGCTAATCGAAGGCATATAACAAACATTCTTCAAAGCATAAATTTAAATCACTAGACTATTGAAGCTCCATAGAATCTTGTACAATCGCAGCGATGGTTGTACTATTTCCAATCTTCAATATCATCTCGTTCTCCACGAGTTCCTTCCTATCCTTCAATAGCTGCACATCAAAATTATGTGAGCACAATATCCGGTAACCATTACCAAATCAAGGATAGAGGTGATTAAATTTATCTCAATAACAAACATACCTATGGCGTTTCTCGGGCGCCTACGTTCAATCATCCCATTTTCAAGGTCTTCCTTGTACTTGGGGCAATTAGGTCGGATGTGTCCTTTTTCACCGCAGTGAAAGCACTCCGAGTTGGGAGTTGGAGATTTGAAAGATTTCCCCTTTGAGGCACTCCCATGAGCACCTCCTACTCCCTCACTCTTGATTGACGTATCTTTGGTAAATTTGCCTTTACCTTTGTTGATCTTTTTGCTCTTCTTATGGATAGCAAGGACCTCATGGTCCCTACTCTTGCCCATATCAACTTCAGCCGTTTTGAGAGCGTTGTGAAGCTCCTCAAGACTCACCCCTTTTTCACGCACATGATAGTGCATCACAAAATCCTTAAAGGACGGGGCTAGAGAGCCAAGAATTAGATCTTCGGCAATGTCCACTGGCATTGGAGAAGAGAGCTTCGACAACTTCTCAAGGTATCCTTGCATCGTGAGAAAATGCATGGATACCGATGTTCCCTCCGCCATATGGCACCTTGTGAGTGCGATGGTGGTCTTATAGCGCTCCTTTCGGGCACTATCCATGAACATCTTGGTTAGAGCCTCCATGGTCTTCTTGGGTTTTGAATCCAAGTATTTCGCTTGAAGCGAGTCACCCATGGATGCTAGTATAAGACCGTGAACTTGGTTCTCTTGGTCTTCCCACTTGGCTATCACCTCTTTCTCTTTATCAGTTGCCTTCTCATTTAATTTTGGGATTTCACCATCCAAAATATGAGATAGTTTTTCAAATCTCAACACGATATTAAGATTGTGTTGCCATTTCATGAAGTTTGAGCCATCATTTTGCAAAGGGTTCTTTTCGATCATAGATCGCACAATTGGTTGGATATTTGACATTTCTACAAAATAAATTATATAGGTTTTAATGCCAATTTTATGTTTTAATACATACATACATATATATATCGAATATGATGTAAATACTGCAAATAAAATCTTGCCCGTAAATGCAGTAATCCAAGATCCCATCAATTGTAATATAGACTAGCTAAGGGCTATCGAATACATTACAACATCAAGGTAAGAAAAACATTTTCTAATCACAACCTTTTTGAATTTTAGCAACATTTAGCATCTTCAAACTTTTGTGACTCTTGTCGTTTTAATTATGAGGGAATGCGACCTATCCTCGTAAGAAAAACTTTTTCCCAAAACCGAGCGAGGGCTCTAGGTAATGTTAAAAAAACTTATTTTCATTTGATACGAGATACATTTATCTATTGTATTCACAACTAAACATACTTGGGGTTCACTAGGGTGAAACACACCTCATATATTTAATTGTGGCACAACAATAGACAACCTTTATATCTCCCACTATTCCCAAAGATAGAGGGAGCTATCTCCCGCTAAGGGCGAGCAGAGTATCCCTCGATCAATGGCTGCTAGTGGATGAAATAAGAAGGAAAAATTAATCTTAATTTTTGTTGGACAATTTCATTTATCAACATGTGATTTTGAATTTTAGTTTATCATGCATATTAAATTTATACACGTCCTAACATTCACCACATTCATCACATGCATAGCAGAAATTAAAACAGAAATTAAACATTCACACAATCCACATCGTGTGAGTTTATATGTTCCCTTTGATCCTCGATCCTCGATCCCTGATCTTTGATCCTCGATCGATGCGCTACAGCGGCGACTTCCTCTTGCACCAGAGATGTAGATTTTACAGAAAATAAACATGCTCCTCACATTCGATAAAACCGACTAGTGCAAGTCCTATGTAAAAACCTCTCATATGCAAATGCAAGTATCTAAAAGACGGAAATAGAGAGAATTTTGGCTTTTACATACATAAGCCCCTGTATAATAATAATTACATACATTTGTAGTGTCTGATTTGGAACATATAAACTCACAATCCTGCAAAGCAACTCAAGCATCCATGCACGCAATTGCTATAAACTACAGAATCTAATTTATCAATCATCCAGAATTCTCAACAATTCTTTGAAAAATATTTTGAAATCCATTAAAAACATTTTTCATTCATCCATAGTTCAAAACTATTTTTGAACCGCTGTCCATCCAATTTCCAATGGAAAGATGAACTGCAGTTTTTCGGTTTTGTTGATTCTCTTACAAAATAATCGTTTATACTTAAAACGAAATTATTGCAAGTTAGACTTATGTCTAAATCATAATTCTAATAATTACATGTCATGTTTTAAACATTCAAAATATTTAAAACGAATTATTATAAAGAATTATTTCAACAAACATTTAAAGACCGAAAAACCGGTAAAACGAATTGTTTAAATCCTAGATGGTAAACTAAATTTGTTTACAACCATAAATCATGAGAAAATTGAACCCTAAGCTCTGATACCACTGTAGGATTTCATGTTTAATTATACATATATATTTTTCGAATTTTCATGTATAATAAGGATCAATTTTCAATTTTCTAGAATTTATTGCATGCATCGGTTTGTTTTAACAAACTAGTTTCAAAAACTCTATTAAAACAAACATGAAGGAGCTCCGAAATTCATACCTAGAAGTTCTCTAAAACTTCTCGAAGATTCCGAGACGGTTGGGATGCTCCTCGCTGCGCCGGATGCCTCCGAGTATTCACCAAACTCTAAACAAGATCGGAGAGAGGGAAGCTAGTCTCTCAATCTCCGATTGGGTTTAGAATCTAATTACTAACCCCTCTTTAGTTCCCTTTAGAAGATGACCTCTGAAGAACTTAAAACTAAACTTAAGAATTAAGGAATTTTTGTGGAGAATTATGGAGAGAGATTTTGCATAAGAAAAATAATGAATTAATTTAGGAGGTAATGAGATAACCTTGTATTTATAGGTTCTCTCCAAATTACCTATTCATGTGCAACCTCTTGCCCATGATCTCATGCAAAATTCCATCTAACCATCCATTATTTAATAATAAATAATATTAGCCACGAATTAAATCAATTATGGACCAATTCCATGCATGATCTAATTAATTCTTAAATTAATTCTGCATAAAACTGTCTGGACCGGTCGACCGTTACGAAGGTCCGGTCGACCACTCGAACCCAATTTCGGTCGACCGTGGGAGATTCGGTCGACCGTTCTTAACGTAGAATATTTCATCGCAATGTTCGGTCGACCGACCGATAGATTCGGTCGACCGTTCCGAACAGACGAAAATTCCCTGTTATCGGTCGAGACACGTCCGGTCGACCGTGCACCTTCGGTCGACCGTTATCCATTAACCGGTCGACCGTTTGCACAGTCTTGCAGACTTGTCAAATTTCGGTTTAACCCCTACAAAATTTGACATTTCGGGATTAGTAGTAAATCCACAACTTATGTAACATATTATCCTATGTAATGATCAATCATTACACCCCATAATATTTACATCACATATGAATTTAATTTAGATTCTAATTATGTTATTAATCACAACATAATTTTGATTTTGCTTGTTCACCCCATGTGTCATATTTTCAACATGAAACCCGACACATCTTATGAACTCAAAATCCTCATTTCTTGTTTCCCAGTTTTGTGGTGTGACCTATGGGAGGATCTAAACTAAGTTGGCAGTGATATTAAAGGCTTAATATCACAAGCTATAAGCGGTATCTAGCTACACATTATAGCTCCCAATTAGTTAGATGTCTTAATTCCACTCGAACCAAAACCCGATCCATTTAGTGATGGCGTGCACCACTTGTGTCCGTCCCTTGCCTCATGATATTAAGAATACACACAAAGTAGTATTGTGTCATCTTTGTCTTAGTATTCATTTTTTGATCTCTTTAAGCTAGTTATAAATATGTGACTTAACTCAAATCACATTGTGCACATTATAACTTTGCTTTATCAAGGGGCCCACTAATATCATCACTCAATTAAGAGAGGCAATGATAGTCTTTTGACTAACTACCTTCTCCAACAAAAGTAGTACTTAACCAACCAATGCCTTTACACTACACTGATCGATAGTTCAAGACACTGATCTAATTAAGTATTCCTTAAGTGATTAGATATAAGTCTCATATCAAAGGACCAAAGACACAGTAAAATATTAATGACACAGAAACACATTTCTATAATATTTTACTTATTAGGTCTATTCAGTATACAAAAGTAATATTTTCCTCTTTTGCATACCCGTGTTGTCACTCACTTGTAGAGCTACAATGATCTATGACCAACACGACAATCTTAACTCGGTAATTAATGTTCCATGTTAGTTACCATGATTGCGAATATCTTTTGTTTTATGTAAACCAATATCTTTTAGAGCTCTACGGTTAAGGACCAAGAGCCTCTTCCTTAACACTTCTAAAAGACGAATAACATAAACAAGGAACAAAATGATTTCTCATTCAATTCATAATAATTGACATTTAAAAGTAAAACTTTTAGAACACATTCCCTTCAGTTTCAGAGGATTTTGTATACAAGGGACACATCGACCATAGTCTTTCTATTATCTTTACATCCACTTTTATCTTGTTGTATTTCCTTTTGAACTCGATGTGTTGTAATGGAATCCTTTATATATATGGATAATCAGTTGTTTCAGTTATATTCTGTTTGTTTATCCATGTATGTTCCTCCATGTGTTGTCGAGTTGTCTATTTTGGTGTGTCTATTGTAACTCATTCGGTCGTCGCGGATATCTCTGATCGCGACACTTGTATTCCTTCCATAGTGTGCGTACCTGCAAGATCGGGACGTTACAGAAAGAGTGTAGGATGAAACTATATTTACAATACACACTTGTTTAGTTGGGACACATGATCTAACTGTTCTTTTAATGGTGTGGGGAGGACATCGTTGTCCAAAACTTTATCGGGAAGATTTCATAATACGATATGTAAATCGTCATTGTAAAAGGTAAGAAAAAACTATTGTTTTGGAAGGATATAGTTTTATTTGAATGCCCTTGTAATTATGGGCTAATCGCTGTGTAGGGTGTACACAAGGCAAGTATGAGAGATAAATCAATTAAAGTATATTTGTATGAATCTAACTTAGGTATTTTTCATCATTTCAGCTATTAGTATTTAATATCGTATATAATAGTATGGTTCCCATTAATTTTGGTCTTGACAATCGATCTCAACTGTTCATTGATATTTTTGTCCTTCAAATCAATCTTGGCCGGCTACTCATTTTTTTCTTTCAAATCAATATTAATTGTTTGATGATTACTTATTTTGTTCCTCAAATCGATCTTGGTTGTCTATTTTTTTGTCCTTTGAATCAATCTCATTAATTATTCTTTTTCCCCCCTCAAATTGTACTATGTTAAGAATCAACTAAATCCATTAAGTTTTTATAAAGAAAAATCAACTCTTTTTTTTATAAAGGAAATTCTAATCAATCTCATCCTTCCATACTTAACATTCATATGATCACAACCGTTAATTTTTGAAAATTTTCCATTTGAATGCAGTCCACTAACCCCACTAATCTTTTAATTTTAAATAATTGACACTTTTGATTTCTTAAAGAAAAATTTGACTTTCTATGCCTCAAGTGTCCCAATCTCTGAAAGAAACCCCCCACTTTGACATCCTTATATATATATGCTTATATTTCCACTTCTCCACAAAATACCCCCACCTAAATCGACTATTCCCCTTTCTCTCCATTTCCTTTTAAATAAGCAAATCATCTTTTCTGTCTCTTTCTTTCGAACAATTGCAAACCGCTCCCGTGCATCCGTTTTGTCTTCTCTTTCTCTCTCTCTTATTCGCACATCCATTCGCTCTTGCACACGACTCGTCATTCGAGCTCAGCGGCGTACCCAGTTGAACATCTTCTACTTTGAAGCCTACGGCGAAGGTCGATTTTAGGGCACAATTAGTATATGTTTCTTTTTACTTCTGATATAGTTTTATAAGATTATGTTATTGTTTCTATCGAAAATGGAGTTGATTTCATCTATTTATTGGTATTCATTTGAGTTTTGTCATATGGTTTGGAAGTGGAACCGTTCTGTGTTTCCGACGAGGCGATATGTTCGATTGTAGTTCGATAAGTACTCGATAGCTGCGAACGATGGAAATTGGAACCATTTTTCTTTCACCTCAATCGATTCGATAGATGTGCTCGATGGAAATCAGACCATTTTTGCTTTGAGTTCGATATGTTCGATATTAGTTCGATTCATTTTGCATGTGAGCTTGATTGGATCGGTTTAACTGTGACGAACTGCCGACTCGATGAAGTTGATTCCATTTTCCCCATGTTTTTTAACTGGTTGTTTTTTCTTGTTTTATTTTTTTTGAGATGCCAAAGTTAATAGTTCCAACCAAGGATCATTTCCCCAGTCGTGTGACATACAAGGACTGTACTCCTATGAATGACATAAAAGAGAAGTTCCGGGAGTACGAGTTGCTGGAAAGGGCAAAATAATTCCCGTTCAGACAATTTTTTGAATTACAGTTCTCCGGTGTTCTCGCCCATCAGTTACTGTTGCACAAGATCCCCAGTAGGAGAGATGAAAGTTCATTTCTGCTTGGGCCCTAAGACCTGTAGATTCAGTGATATGAGTTTGCCATGATCACCGGTTTGAACTTCTATACTGTACCGTCAGAGGTTGAGTTGCAGGAGCACTGTTGGAGTGACCGACTAATCAAGGATTACTTCAATGGACATCCCAAAATCCAGATATTCACGTTGCAGGTGGCATTCAAACACTGTACAAATGCCGACAACGTCTTCAAGTTGGGATTATGCCTCCTGATTGAAGTTATCCGTATGGACGGATGTGGTCAAGATGGTCGAGGACCTTGACTTATTCTTCGAGTATCCATGGGGGACGTTGTCTTACTAGAAGCTACTAACATCATGTAAAAAAGACATGATTAAGCAGAAATAATTGTATGAGAAGAAGAAGGTAGTAAGGGGGGAGGATACTGGGGTGTTGGTAGAATTCTGGGTATTCGGGAGGAGGATACTGGGGTGGAAATGATGTATAAGAATTTGAATACGAATTGTCTCCCCACGAATCCATCCCGCTCGGGTTGTACGCGGATGCGTAATGGTCGTAATGAGCATTTTGGGAAAATGTGTGCTCATACTCAGGCTCAGGGGCAATATAAGGACATTCCCCTATAACATGACCACTCAACCCACAACAGTCACATGGTACGGCTACTGGAGCCACCGGCATACCCATGTCATCTACCACATGCATGAAAGAGGCCAAAGGTTCTTGTAATGTCTCAGATTCATGACCAACATATGATCCGACGTAACTAGATGGTAGTCTAGCAGTCGGTGCCTCTCTCAACTACCCCAATATGAAGATTGCTCAGTCACACAATGAAGATTGTCCCAACCATACGGGCTGTTAGTCGGGAGTACCAGGGAGAATCGTCCTGGTCCCAACAATGATATTGATGGTCGCCCATGTAACCATCCATCACAACAAACAACTCTCGAGTCGACCACTATCACCACCATGAGACTAAGCTCGCAAAAAGTGCTCGACTCGACCCTAAAAGGCTACCAGAGAGTGTAAAGGGGAGGAGACTAAAACATAGAAGTAGGTGAGAAGAAGATGACTCAGAGGAGAAGGGAAGAATCCCTAAAACTAGCGTGGGTGAAGGGATCAGGTAGAAGCCTAACTAGCAAGCACGACTCAAACAATGTAAGGCAATGGGTCCTTAGGCTAGACGACGCCTAACTTCGAGTTCACTAGCCTCGACACGCCTCACCTCCCTACAACGAGGACCACAATGCCCAGCAAGTGATACCAGATCTGGAGATCTAGTACCTCCTACTATCGACAAGGTAGGCAACACCGATCAGGCCATGGCGGTCTCAACTAGATTACTCTCCTAGTGCGTCCGAAATCCTACGGCCAATGTCTACTTTCTTTTAGTTAAGGCTTGATTAAGAGTGATTTTTGGGGCCAAGGAAAGGGTGATGAAATCCCCCACCTTATCTTTTATGGGACAACCCCTCCTTAGTAGCGATTTAATCCTAGATCTAGCAATCAATCGCTCCAATCAAACGCTCAACTCACTCTTGTTCCGATGCACCTTACTAACTAATGCATGATCGAAACATGCATGAATGAGAGATTTGGGTGCACGTACCTCACGCCAGCAATCAACAACCAAATGTAAAGCAAAGAAAAGACAAATGCATGCAAGGTCTACACATGATGCATGACCTAGATGGCAAGAAGTCTAGTCTTTTGCTTTGAGTTTTTTGGTCCAAGTTGATTAAAGGGGATTGAAATTAAATCTGGGAGCAAACTAGAAGTCCCAGCATGCAAAATTTTGCTCCCAGATAACTAAAATGAACAACATAACAACTGGAACAAATTTGAGAGCAATTGAGGCTCACCAGGCCGCCAATTGGCGGTCCCAGACCGCTGATTGGCGGTCACTTTGGGGTCTTTTGCTCTCCCATTCCTCCAGTCGCTTCCCCGTGATCCTCAGGTTCCCTGAAACATACAAAAACTAAAAACAAAAAATTAAAAACCCCTCGAATCGTCCAAACCAACGTCTGGACAGAGCACCTCCCCGGCAATGGCGCCAAAAACATGATTGATCGTTTTATATTAACCGCAAGTGCACGGCCGCATTGAAGCGGTGGCAAATACGGGTCGTCCATTGGGAGGTGTGTCGACGATTGGTTTGTTCGAAGGCGAGAGGTAAAAACAAGGAGAGAAAGGTTGATTACACTACACTACACTAAGGTGCAAATGAAAATGGAAGAAAAGCAAGAAAACTAAACCCCAAAGGGGGTAGAGAACTAATGTGAACATAAAGAAGTGTGTGTGTGTGTTCATTAAGCTCCTCACAACATGTAGTGCATGAAATCATAAAACTACATCCAACTTTGCCTCCACATGAATTAAGATAAGACTACATCATTAAAACATACAAGACAATAATTGGAATGAAGCTACATGAACTCAAGTATAAAGACTAGACCCTACTATGCCTCCACATGAATTAAGATAAGACTACATCATTAAAACATACAAGACATTAGCTAAGGTAAAGGCAACAAGAGCACATACACTACAAATTGTGTTTCTAATATTAACTTCATCCATATCCTAACCTTATCATTCCCCATAAAATAGTTCCACTAATCAAAGCATAAGCCAAGCTTCATTCAAGAGCATTAGCATATCAAAGATAAGAGGCAAAACCAATTAGATGGTTATGGAAATCATATAAAGCTCAAGGGATAAAGATAACACACACTTAATACACTACATGATTATATCACATATTTCTCCACCCCTCAAATGGGGATGGAACTACTCACTACTCATTACACTAACTATATTCACAAAAGAAAGCATAATACTGAAATGAACGTTAACTAAGAAGGCAAGAAGTATTAAAGAAACATAAAAGGAAAGGAAAGACTAAACAAACATGCACAAATTAAAAGACAAGATTAAAAGAAACTAGAAGAATTATTTTATTAACAAATGACTCACATTGAAGGTAGCATTCTTCTCCACCTTGAGTTTTGGCTTCAAGGCTCACTCCTTAGTAGAGAGAATGCCACCAAGCAATGGGTAATTACAATGGAAGGTGAAGAGTTCTATTTATAAGCATGGAAAAAGCTAATCGGGGACAATCCCCCGATGTGGGACTAAACCAATACCAAAAATAGCCTAAACACATAATAATACAAGTCCACGAGAAAGCTTAGCGGATCTGGGGCCATATGGACCGCCAATTAGCGGTCCACGACCGCCAATTAGCGGTCTATAAACTTCAGATCGCGTTGGTTTTTGTTGTGGGCTTTGCTTGGAGTGTTTCTTGGTCTTGGATGCATCTACTTGGTTTAGTGGAGCTCCGACCCGAATCGAATTAACAAAATACTCCCCATGATGGTGTGGAGTTTCCTGTTTTGCTCTTAGGTCCTGTCTTACGTTCAGGTCCTTCTCCCTTGCATCTTGGTCCTAAGGTCTCACAATTAAGTCTTTTTTCCTGCTTTTGGGTCCTTTCATGGCTCTTCTCTTCAAACCTCTTTATTTCTGAAAATCTAACATAAAACTCGTCACGTAGCGTTGCTTAGGTGTAAGAAAATGGATATAAGGTACAAATATAAGCATGAAATGATGTCAATCAACGAGCAACGAGAAAAACAGCCTGCTAAAGACTGAGGTTGCACGCATGTTTTCTTAAAAAAGAAACGTAATATCATCTTAACTATTGTTAAATCATATTTTTTATTTATTGGAGTACTTATTTTGCTCGATAGTCTCGATAGGAGTTCAATAGGCCTCAGTAGTTAAGATTTGTTGTTAGTTACTGGAGTATTTAGTTTTCTTGATGGGTTCGATAAGTGTTCGATATGAGCTCGATAGTTAAAGTTTGTTTTTATTTTATGGATTGCTTAGTTTGCTCGATGGGTTCAATAGGATCTCTATATTAATTGCTTTGTTTTTATTTACCCGAGTACATTGCTCGCTCGATAGGATTGATGTGCGTTCGATAGACCTTGATAGTTTAGATAAGTTGTTAGTTACCGAATAATTTAGTGGGCTCAATCGGCTCGATAGGATCATGATAGACCTGAATAGTTTATATTTGTTGATAGTTACTGAACCTAACATCATGTTTTATATTCCTCGTAGTTGACTGTATACACTTTTTGTCGTCCCGTACACCGACGACTGAAAATTACAACAACCTTGCAGAGGGTGATAACCCCCTACCACCAGGGCTTGATGAGGATGTTGATGAGGGTGACGACGTGGTTGCCGATGGATTGACTAAGGCTGCCAAGGAGATGAAACATTTTTGCAGATGATGCCATAGACGAGGAAACAACTATTCCCACCACTACTGCAGCTGCAACCTATCCCAACTAGCTGCCCTAACCCTGTCTGAGGTCGTATCCCATTCTTACCAGCTTCTTGTAGAAAGCTTGGAGGGTGAAAGCAACACAATCGTCGATGGTAGCAAAGCAATCGTAGATGGAAGTGACACAATTGTCGATGAAAGCAAAGCAACTATGGATGGAAGGTCAACTGAAGAGTGTCATGGAGAATCAATGTTCCATGATTGACCAGATGACTAAGATGGTGACTTTCTAAGAAGCACCTACGAGACCACTGATTGATGAGAATCAGTTCCACACGGTGGACCAGTTGGCTAAGATTGTGTCTTTGATAAAGGCATGTTCGAGACCACCGTCTGATGAGAATCAGTCGTCCAACGATGAAGACAAACTACCTGACGGTTACCTATCTGAAGTAGATCCGTCCACCCCATCGAGGAAGAGGCGTCCCCCAAAATATTTTCACGATATCTACACCAACCCTACCAAGAAACCACTACCTTTGGAACAAGTAGAAGAGCCTTTAATGCTTGACCCTTTTAAGAAACTGGAGAAAAAACAATTAAAGATATTCAGACGGTGGATGTTGGGGTCGATCCCCAATGACAAGTCGATTTCATTGAAGACGGGGCATTACTGACTAACGTGGTTCTTGGGGATTAAGTGTCCCAGATTTTGGATCGGCGACAACATAAGTATTTCAAATAATTCAAATGTCAATACTTTATAGGTGTAACTCGATAAGCTCGATGGGAGCTCGATAATGTACATGTGAGCTCGATATGCTTTGATTGGGCGATTAGAACCTTGTGCTGGACTGGGTTCGATGGGGCCTCGATGAATTTGATAATTTAGAATTCTTTGCTATTTACTGGGGATTTTTGTTTGCTTGATGGGTTCGATAATCTCGATGAATACTCGACAATGTTTGCATGAAAATTTTGGAAGATAGTATTTCTGACTTTCTACGTGTTGATGTTTTTGTAGCATGTTGATGCGACGCAACATCTGTTGAGGAGGCATATTAATAGCTTCCCAGGTCAATACCACCAAAAGGCTACGATTATGAACACTTTTTTCAGTGATTGGGTTCCAGGCCAGGACAAACAATACGTTGCCAATCTAAGTAAGTTCACTTGGGATCCCCCCTGTCTATAGTTTCTGAATGGAAATGAGGATGAGCTCATGCCTACTTGGAAGGGAATGAAGTATGTGTATTGGTGCCAGGGCTACAAGTAGCTACATTGGTCTGCGGTCGAGCTATCAATTTCCGACTGGAACATGACGATCATCGATAACGATCAAACAATCATTCCGTAGGAAGAGCAGGAAATTGTAATGAGGCCCTGGTGTCGTTGTCTTCCTGTACTGATGAAGGCTTCCTCGACCTTCAAGGATCACCCTAAGCTGAAGTCCTTAAAAGGACAAAAAAGGAGGAGGTCCCCCAAACCCGACACAAGTCAATTTACTTTCCTGATGATTACTTCAGTTGTTTTCAACTCTGTTGTATCCCCTATTTTTACGACTAAAGCGATTAATTTTGCAGTAGAGATCGTGACATGTTCGCCATCATGTATGTAGAGCATCGTCTGGCGAATCTTCCGCTCATCACTATAACAGATGAAAACATGCAGACTTTCAGGGATAAATGGACTATCGACTTGTTCTACCAGAATGTCAGACCTTGACGTTGAACAACTGTGTGTTTTGTATTTTATTTTATTAAACAATTACAGAAATCGAGCAATTATGATGTACCTCTGTATTTTCCCTTTCATTTTGTATTTGATCATGGTGTGGACATGTTTTGTATTTTGTTTTATAAAACAATGACAAAAATGGAATCTTTATGATGTTGAACAACGTCGTACATGTCAATTTCCATAGGTTTGATTAGTTCGACATGTTCGATACTAGTACGATAGGAGCTCAACTGATCAGCTGAATAGGATTGGATTGAGTGTGGTGCTTCTCATTGAATTGCCTCCTCTTATTGAAAAAATAGTGTTATTATCGAACAATTTTTTGGATTTGCTCGATATGAACTCGATATGTGTGCGATATGAGCTTGATAATTTAGATTTTTAAGGAAAAACTCGACTGTTACTTTCCTCCAAACGTTGCCTCAGTAATGATAGCCCTGTACCAATGCACGGTTCGACGTTACCTCGATATGATGAAGCAAGAGAGTCCGCTTTTTTTGGATCAATGAGATCGATATGAGCTCGATAGTCTACACCACTGACAACCGATTATTTAGGGCATTTTAGACGGTTCTGTTCCTTTCCTCCAAACGTTGCGTCAGTTATGAGTGGACTGCCAAAACTGTAGCAATGGTCGATTCGACGTGTCCTCGATATGGTGACGCAAGAAAGCCATCTCTGTTGGGATCGATGAGCTCGATATGCCCTCAATGGGAGCTCGATAGTCTACGCCACTGACACTGACGTAATTATTTAGGGCATTTTAGACGATTCAGTTTTCTTCCTTCCAAACACCGCGTCAGTTAGGTCTATAACACGACCTTCCCTTCTGTCTGCATTACTCCACTGCACTTGCCTTCACCTTCTTTGCTCCTTCCCTCAACCTCCATTACATCCACCTTCAATATGGAAGATGATGCATAACAACGACATCGCAGAGGGTGCACAACTTGGTTACCTCGAGTGCTTCTACAGTTACGCCGCAGAACGACTCTGCGTTGGGTTGTCCACCGGGGCGGTGGAGGTCATCTGGTGTTGTGAGGCACCAGACAACAACTGTTGCACCTTTTCTCTCCCAAACTCTCTGTCTCTGGTCGAGGAGTTGAAGTTGACCCTGGTGGATCTCAATGGAGTGGTGGTCCACGTAGAGTGTCGTTTAGCTGCCATGTAAGACATGATGGCAGATCTTGTCATCAACAGAAGTATGTTTTTGTTATCTGTTTCCTTATTTTTGTTATCTTTCCTCATCCACTGATATTTCGTTTTCTTATTTTCGTAGTTTCCACCCCGAAGGAACCAACACCAACAACCCCCTTCCTGGAGCACACCTGCCCCAACTGTAGGGCGACCTGCTTAGCCGAGTCGCCCGTCCCTAACCCCACACCCTCCTCACACCGCGAAGACCTTCTTGCTTTGAAGACGAAAGTGGGTGGACGGGGAAAGGGAAAAAGGCAAGGTTGTTTTAGTTATATGTTACTAATTTTTGGTGTCTGTTTGTGCAAACTTCTACAAGTTTTTTTGTAGTAATTCTGTTTTTAATATTGAAGTTACAAGCAGTTATGTTGTTATGTAGTAATCTATTTTAGTTATGTTGTTTTATGTGTTTTTTGTAAATTTTTGAATGTTTGTGCAAATGACAACAACCATTGATCCATGCTCATCTCCTATCGAGCCTGTCGAGCACATAATTAAAAAAAGGAAACCCTTAAGATCTAAACGAACACCAACCTCAAAAGACAACAACCATCGATCCATATTGATCTCCTATCGAGCCCGTCGAGCACATAATTAAAAGAAGGAGACCCTTAAGGTCTAAACGAACACCAATCTCAGAGGACAACAACCATCGATCCATGTTGATCTCCTGTCAAGCTCTTCGAGTACATAATTAAAAAAGGAAACGCTTAAGGTCTAAACGAACACCAATCTCAAAAGACAACAACCATCGATCCATGTCGATCTCCTATCGAACCCGTCGAGCACATAATTAAAAAATTGACAATTTTATAGTCTAGCTTTACATCCCCTCTTATTGTGTCCACTTCCACCGCATCTACTGCACTTGTGCGATTTCACCACAACTTTCCCTAGATATGGTAGATGTTTTCTCTTTATCCTTCCTACTTTTTTCTTCTTCGGATGAACAACTGGATTTCTTTCAACAGACACTTTCACTTGCATATTCGTTATGTCATCCGGAGCAGTCCATTCATCCTCGTTACCACAATGGTAAATTGTTTCTTTATATGTATCCCTCCATGACTTAGTGGCATAAAATGAGGAACACAATGAGTACATATTGACCCCACAATCAAGAGGTACAACTGCATGAACGCAAGGTATTCCAAGAGTTTGAATCATACCACATGAACACTCGTTGGTCATAAAATTAACCTCACCGTCACCATCCCGATGTAACACATGAAATTAATACTGATTAAGATTGTGGATTGTCAAGAACCTTGCTTTGTCTGCTATTCCATACAGATCACACTCCATGATAGGTGACAATTTGGTTGTGCTCGCCTTGGCAGTAGATCATCCTTCGCAAAACCATGTTTGAAATGTGAACCAAATGTACTCCACAAAGTCGTGACTGGCCATGTTCTTGCCTCCCTGGTTTTGTTGTTCAGGCGTCCAACGTAATTGCTGGTCATCAAATCGTACCGATTCCCAGGAAAGTAAGAATGAGACCACTTATCGAAACCAATGTCTTCAAGATATTCTGCCAGGGAAGATCAATTTCTTTTATCGTGTCAAAGTGCTTGTGGAAATCTGACTTTTAGAATGCCTATGCCGCACACCATGTCTTTTCATGATAGTGGTCCGTCTTGAACTTTGCAACTACATTCATACAAATGTGGTGGTAGCGTGCACCATGATGGGCATCTGGGAATCCATCTCCAAAGCATGAACAATGCTAGCTTGTTTGTTTGATATAAAAGTTAGTACCTCGACGTTCAATTTATTCATGAAATAGGTCCAAGAGTTGTGATTCTCACTGTCCACCAATGAAAATGCAATAGAAAACAAGTGACCGTTTGCATCCAATGCAATGACACATAACATGTGCCAATCGTATCTGGTCTTTAAGAATGTGCCATCTACACATAGTACAAGACGACACCATCTAAATCTCCTTCTTGAAGCTCCAAGAGAGAAGAAGCAGCATAGGAAGTGGCCATCTTCTGTGACAAAATCAGTGATCATGCCTGAAATCTTCCAACATGTACATGTACGGAGGTAACTTTGAATAAGATTCCTTTGGTTCCCCCTTTACATACGTAGGTGCATTCTCTTTGTATCTCCACGCTTTTTCGTAACTCATATTTATGCCATATTGTTCCTTCATATCGTCCCTTATGTCTTTTGCAAAGAAGCTAGTACCATTACGGGCATATTTGCTCTTGATTAGGTGGCCAACTAACCAAGGTGCTTCTGGTCGGTGGCCTTTCTGTCTGAGTTCTAAGGTGCAATTATGCACATTGTGGAAGGCAGTAAGTGTAGGATTTCGTTTCCCTATGTATGTATATATTTTAAAATTTTTAATACAACATACAAGATCGATTTTCATATTTTCAACAATTTCTTTGTACATAGTTTTGTGCTTATTCTAATAACATGCAATCCTACATTTATTCAAATAAATCACAAATGTAGAATCATACCTAAAGGTTCTCTAAAACCTTTTTGAAGATTCGGAGTCGCGTTGCCCGTTGAATCGCCGAAGGATTTGCCTCTGAGTGTTCACCAAACTCTAAACAAGATTAGAGAGAAATGGGCTAGCCAATCAATCTCTAACAAGGTTTAGAATCTAGCTAATGACCCCTCTTTAAGCTCCTGAGATTCTTATCTCTAAAACTTAAATTTACTAAGAGATTTTCGTGGTGATTAGGGAGAGATTAATGAGACAAAGATTTTTACATTAGTTGTTAAACAAGTAGGAGTAGGGGTCCTTTTATAGTCTCCCAAAACATCCTTATCAAGAGCTGTTCTTTAGCCATGATCCCTCGTTTATTCTCTTTTACTTTAATCTCTAATTTCCACATAATCACCCACAAAAAATGTTTTAATTAAATCTGGAATTAATCCACCCATGATTTAATTAATCTCTTAATAATTCAGACAAAATCGTTCTTGTTCGGTGGACAGAGTATAACTCAGTCAACCGAACCGTTCGGTTATAACACGTGTTCGGTGCACCGTGAGCTAGACGGTCGACCGAATCCGTATGAGAAAAATTCCGTGGAAGAATTCAGACGAACCACGCCCTTTACTCGGTCGACCGTTGACCCACCAGAATCGCTCCTGGGACATAGTCATCTGATGACCGTGTCACCTTCGGTCTACCGAAAATACTACTTCTCGGTTGACCGTGCACACTCGGTTAACCGAACACGATTGTTCACGCACTCTAGACAATTTCGGTCAACCAATTGCGCTTATCCGTTCCCTATTTGGTTAACCGATCCGAAGATATCCTGATCGACCAAACCATGAACAGTTCACCGTGTTTGACCCCGATTATGCCTTTGTCAAATTTTTGATTTATTTCCAACAAAATTTGATCTTTTGGGGTTTTTAGCAAATTCACATCTTATATAATATATTATCATATGTAATATTAAATTATTACACCCCATAATATATATACCTCATATGAATTTATTATGATTCTAATTATGTCAATTCTCATGACATATTGATTTTATTCATTCATCACATGTGTCATATTTTCATATGAAACCCGACACATAATATGAACTTAAAATCAACCTCTTGTTTCCAAGTTTTGTGGTGTGACCTATAGGAGGATCTAAGCCAAATTGGCAGCGATATTAAACACTTAATATCTCAAATTATAAGCGGTATCTAGCTACACATTATAGTTACCCAATTAGCATAGATGTCTTTGTTCCACCTGAACCAAAACACGACCCATTTAGTGATGTAAGTGCACCACTTGTGTCTGTCCCTTGTCTCATGATATTAAGAATATATATAAAGTAGAAATGTGTCATCTTTGTATTATACACATTTCTTGATCTCTCTATGCTAATTATAACTATGTAACTTAACTCAAGTTACATTATGTACATTATAATTTTGCTTTATCAAGGGGCCCACTAATATCATCACTCAATTAAGAGGGCCAATGATAATCGTTTGACTAGCTATCTTTTCCAGCACAAGTCATGCTTAACAAACTATTGCCTTTATTACTACACTCATTGATAGCTTTTGACAATAATCAAATTAAGCACTTCTTGAGTGAAAAGATATAAGTCTCATATCTTAGGATCCAAGACACAGTAAAAACATTAATGACATGAAACACAATTCCATAATGTTTTACTTGTTAGGTCTGTTCAATATATAAAAGTAATCTTTTCCTCTTTTATATACTCGTGTCGTCAATTATTTGTAGAGCTACAACAATCGATGACCAACACGACAATCTTACCTCGGTAATTAATGTTCCATGTTAATTACCATGATTGTGAATAACTTTTGATTTATGTAAACCATTATCTTTTAGAGCTCTACGGTTAAGGACCAAGCGCCTCTTCCTTAACACTTCCAAAAGACGAATACCATAATCAAGGAACAAAATGTTTGCACATTCAATTCATAATAATTGACATATAAAAGTAAAACATTTAGAACACATTCCGTTCAGTAAGATCAAACATGGAGGAGTGCAACATTTTTTTGCCCTCAATCTCCAACCACAATTAGGATCCTTGCAGGTGATGTACCACACCTATTTACCAGACTTCTTCACTACAAACTCAAAATTATTCTTCATTGTAAAGAGAGCAGTTTTCGTTTTCAATTCACCCTTGCTTCCGAAAGTCTTACCAAGGTGGAATTATCCAGATGATTCGCCAACAAAAGACGTATGAGTGTGGGTAGAATTCAATGTCTTCTATTGATAGCAATATTGGAGCACTCCAACTTCTGTGATCTTCTGGATGACTACTGCTTGTCCCAGGTGCTTGGTTTCTTGGACTTCCAAGCTATGGGTGTCTTTCGATTGGGGCTGTGAGTGTGTGAGTGGCCAGTATTCACTACATCTCCTTCGGAATCTCCTTACCAATTTCCGTCATCATCACCTAAACTTACAATAGGATAATCATTCACACAAGGCTCGTATTCTTTAATCGTTTTAATTAACCGCAAGTGAACGGCCGTGTTGAAGCGGTGACAAATACGGGTTGATCCACAAGGAGGTGTGTAGACTCTGGTTTGTTCGAAGGCAAGTGGGAAAAGAGGGGAAGAAGTTGTGATTACACTAAACTAGACTAACTACACTAAACGAGTAAGCATCAAACAAGGAAAACGAAAGCGAGGGAAATTGAAAACTGGATATCAGAAATGGAAAACCCCTAAGGGGTGGAGTGTGTGCACACATGTAAAAAGATGGTGAAGAATGCATTCTATAGGCACAAATGTAGGTAGTGTTTTCATGCATAGAAAGTGTCTAAAGGTTATGGCAAAACCTATCAATCCATTCACTAACCTAGTTGATTAACATTCATATACACAAGTTGGTTATTTCAGAACCTAAACAAGCATGGGAGGTGTCTAAGATGTGTGGAAAAACCCATCAAGTGTAGTATTCTACTCTAACAAGCAAGCATACATTCACATTTATCAACACAATCAAAATATAAAGCATTCATATCCATTCTTTAATGCATGTATGAACATCATCTCCACCCCCAAAGGGGGATGGATTTAGTCACTACACATTACTCTACCAATTAAACTAAAGAAGAAAAGAAACATTCTAACTATTTTAGCCTAGAATCAAAGAAATAAAACTAAGCTAAGCATGCATAAAGAAACAACATAACAACAAAACAATGGAAAAATTATTTTATTAGATGACTCACTTTCAAGGTAGCATTCTTCTCCACCTTGAGATTTTGCTCCAAGGCTTACTCCAAGTAGAGAGAATGCCACCAAGCAATGGGTAATTACAATAGAAGGTGAAGAGTTCTATTTATAGCCATAGAAAAAGGTAATCCAGGACAATCCCCCTGTATGGGACTAAAAAAATACCATAAATAGACTAAATATACACTAATACACGCTCCACATAAATCTTAGCGGATCGGGACCAAAAGTGACTGCCAATTAGCGGTCTTGGACCTCCAATTAATGACCGACGGTGTTCGGATCTCTCTGGATTTTCTTGTGGGCTTTTCTGGAAGGCTTTGTTTGTCTTTGATGCATCTACTTTGCTTGTTGGAGCTTCGACCCGAATAGAATTGCCAAAATACTCCCCATGATGGTGTGGAGTTTCCTATTTTGCTTTTAGGTCATTCGGTCTTACGTTCAGGTCCTTAGATCTTGGATCTTAGTCCTTGAGACTTTCAACTCAATCCGTTTTCATGCTTTTAGGTCCTTTTATGACTCTTCTCTTCAAACCTATTTATTTCTGAAATTTAAACATAAAACTTGTCACGTAGCATTGTTTAGGTGAAGGATAATGGATATAAGATACAAATATAAGCATGAAATGATGTCAATCAAATACACCCACACCTAACTTTTGCTAGTCCCGAGCAAAATAAAGAAAGAGAAAAGCATACGAAAAATAAGAAATCCTAACTCACTTTTGTAGGAATCACGGTTGCACTTAGCACGTGCAACACGCCGTTAAACCTCATTGTCACCAAGGAGGAGGAGTGTTGTCTCCTGAGGGTTTTCAGCGGACACACCCACAAAATCCGAACAAAGATGCAGTATTCAACCTAGCTACACGACTCGTTGGCTCTTTTTTGTCGATCATTGGGCGCGGTAATACTACGGGCCGACTCTATATATGTAATCAGTCCAGACACTAGCCTAATGAATCATTCGTAAAAGTTAATTAAGGACTTAAGTGCAAGACATGGACAACCTCAACATCCTCAAGTGATACAAAGTGTAAGGTCTATTAAGGTTATTATTTGACTTTTTTTTTCTTTTTCTTTGGAGCATTATATTGGTTGGTGTTTGATTCTCCCAGGGTCAGGTTTCATGCATCATTGCCTATGAGGACTTACACTATCACGTACACCTTCCCCCAAATCTCCACAGAAGGCGATCCCTACCACCCGTGTAACGGGAGTTCGGATGGTGCATCCTAAGTCAGATGACTCGAGAGCACCAGGCACAAAGTCCCCTCAGACCTACATTCCCGAGTGATAGGAGCTGTACGAGAAGAGAGAACGCCTACTCACTTATTTCTTATCTACACATGGACCAAAACCCCTACACTTAATGTCTCACAACAAGATATAAAGGGTCATTGACTTCAACAAACTTCCTTAAATTAACATACACGAATTATTGACTCACTAGGTTCGGGATGACCTTCTTTAATTATTTGAGCACTGAAACCCTATGATTACTCATCCCTGAGGGAAAACTGGGGTGCATCCTAATAACTCGATAAGACCTAAACTCAGTAAACTAGATATCCTAATGCATCAAGTTCAAGACAATTTTGGGAGCTTTCTTTTTACTTTGCCTCTCAACGATTTTTCACATGCAAAACACACGCAAAACCCACAAAAAAATTTCTTTCGCAAACACATGAAGATTTTGAAAGAAATGTGAAAATTTTAAAGCACTAGGCAAGCAAAAGAAGACAAGTCACCTAAGGATCATGGCAAGCATATATATCGATATTAAATGCAACACACTAACATGACCCTATCAATACACACAAACGAAAACAAAATCAAAGGAAAAAGACTTTACTATGTACACACGTAAAACACCCCCCACACCTACTTCATGCATTGTCCTCAATGAATGTGAGCATGAAACTACATGGATTTATGCATGAAAAAGAAAAGATCTCACCAACATGAAGTACAACAGGACGTTCATGGTTATGTTGATGGACACAAACCCGAATTCCCTCAAAACTTGTGAGATGCTAAAGAAGGGATACAAATATGTGAAAGAAATGGGGCCCAAATACACAAGGGTTGGGGCCCACAACAATCAATGCTCGCTCCTGGAGTCTTTTATTGTACTTTTTTGTTTTTTTTGAATAAAACTATGTACAAAAATAAGTTCCCATCTTCATTTATCAAATGACATCAAATGAGAATCTCAAAAGTGGGTCAATGCACCTTGAAAGGGAATATGACACCACGTGGGGCCAGAATACTCATGTTTGTCCCCCCCTCACAAAGAGCACAAGATGAAAGAAGAGGTTCATGAATTGGACGCAAATGCGTCACATTCAAAGGATCAAAGTGAAAGAGCTTGAACCTCTCAAGAGTTTGGGAATAATTGCGCAATGGAAGAAGAGTTTCTGCCGTTGCGGTACTGAAGTTATGATCGTCAATCCAAACTCTCCAACCAATAGGCTGGTGGGTCGGAACGAGGTCAAGAACCTTGTTATGCATGTCCGACTCACCAGGCGAACAGAAAGTGGGTCTCTTACCCAAGGTATCTTACAAGGAACTCCTAATACCCTCATTAGCAACGTAGTTGTTTGATGTTCCATCATTTCCAAGATAATCAGGAACAATAGTAAGAGGCAAACTCTCATCAGGTCGTTTGAAATTAAGGGTACTTGGGATAAGGGTTTGGTGAATGGATCAGCTGTGTTGCTGTTTGTGTCCACCCATAACAGATTTATTTTTCCCTCGTCGATGAAGTCACGCATTACAAAGTACTTACGATCCATGTACTTCACTTTGTGGTGTGATTTGGGATCCTGGATTTGCGAGATAGATGCACTATTATTGCAAAATAGCTCTACTGGTCCCTCGCTCGAGGGAACTACTCAAAGCTCTTCAAGGAACTTCTTAATCCACACTCCTTCCTTGCTCTCTTCAGCGACAACCATTACTTCGGAAGCGATGGTTGAGTCGGCCGTAGTGCTTTTCTTCCAACTACGCCAACTCACAGCTCCACCATTTAGAAGGTAGACGTATCCTGATTGCGACCTTCTATCGTCGGGATCACTTATGAAACTTGCATCCGAATAGCCCTTGGCTATTAATTCCCTTTGTCCTCCATAAACAAGAAACTTATCTTTGGTCCGGTTAAGGTACCTTAGAATATTCTTGACCGCAGTCCAATGCTCAGGACCTACGTTGGATTGGTGACGACTTGTCATGCTTAGAGCATAAGAGACATCGGGTCTTGTGCAAGTCATCGCGTACATGATCCATCCTATTGCCGAAGCATAAGGTATATATCTCATGTACTCCAAGTCTTGACGTGATGCAGCACGTTGAGACTTCTTGAGTTGCACACCCATACTCATTGGCACAGTGCCCTTTTTGGAGTTGTTCATGCTGAACCTTTCCAAGATCTTATCAATGTATGTATGTTGACTTAGGCCAATGAGTCTACGGGATCTATCTCTATATATCTTGATTCCCAAGATGTATTGAGCCTCACCCATATCTTTCATTGAAACTGCAGATTTCAATGAACTTCTCGTTTGCTCAAGCAAAGGTATATGATTTCTGATGCATTGCAGACATTGCATCACATGTCTTTCATTTAGATTAATTTTATATCAATAAATGCTACTAAGGTATGTGTTTAGTCTTATTTACAGAATATAGGGACCTGAATGCAAATTACCTATATCCCGAGCATAAACGCGTGCAAGAGACTCATTTCTGTCATAAAGACCAAGTTCAAGATTATCAGGATTCAAATGGAAGTCCATCCAAGCATAAAAGCATTCAAAGACCTAATTACAAAAAGGCCAAGGACTTAAGCACAAAAGTAGCTAGGACCTAATTGCAAAAGCCAAGGACCCGACTGCAAATTAAAGTACCAAAATATTATTTTGGAGACGTTTTAAAGAAAAATCAATTTGGATCTCCAAATATATGAAGAAATAAATTCGGAGCTCAAAAGAAAGGAAAGAAATCAATCCAGACGCTCAAAGGACATTTAAATCATACCATAAACACACAGGAAAAATCCGGATCGAATCTGAGCCAAAAAGGTGGCAATTCCGCCGCACCCCATGTACAAAATGCGGCGGATTAGCCGCACAAAAGTTGATCCGTGCGCTCAAATTTTTACAAATGCTGTATTGACGCGTGTACTTTTCTTTTATGTATTGGGATCCCCGGTTGAGGCTATAAATAAGGCCGAATCATGTATTGAAACGAGTCTTAGTTTTTATTCCATACTTTAGTAATCAAATTTTGTTGTTTTATTTCTTGTTTTTAGTTTTCTTTTGTAGTTTCTCTAGGACCCCTTCTCCTTCCCTCCATCCATGAGTTTCTAACTCTCTCCAAAGGGTGGGGGTGATGGATTTAGGGTGATGAGAAGAAGAATGATGTTATTATTTTAATTTCGTGTTAGTATATTTTGACCACTTGAGTTTATGTTGAATCATTTATCATGTAATGCTTTATAACTAATGTGATTTATTATAAGTTTCAGATTTCTCTAAACAAAACCCGACATCTAAACCTCCACCCGCTGGACTCTCATCCATATTTGCTTTATTTTCTTTTTAGTTTTTGTTGTTCTTGCTTTAGATAATTAAAAACCAAAAATCTCAAACAAAACTTATTTCTCTTTCTTTCTTTCCTAAATCGAAAATCACAAAATAACAATATCTCTCCCTCCTTGTGTTCGACCCGTACTTGCCACGTCTTCATTGACGCCGTGCACTTGCGGTATAAATTAAATTCTCATCAATTTCCCATGAGGAGTATGTCATCGACATATAAGATCAATAACACTATGTGGCTCCCACTAACCTTCTTGTATATACAAGGCTCTTCCTTACTTTGGACGAAGTGAATCTTTTTGACTTATTCATCAAAGCGTTTGTTCCAACTCCTTGATGCTTGCTTCAATCCGTAAATGAATCTTTGAAGCTTGCATACTTTCTCGCTATTCTTTGGATCTTCAAAACCTTGAGGTTGTAGCATGTACACATCCTCCTCCAAGTTCCCATTAAGGAACACCGTTTTGACATCCATTTGCCATATCTCATAATCATGAAATGCGGCAATAGCGAGCATAATCCGAATAGATTTGAACATGGCAACCGGTGAAAAAGTTTCATCATAGTCAATTCCTTGAACTTGAGTGAAACCTTTTACTACAAGCCTTGCTTTGTAGGTCGTCAAGTTCCCATCGATGTCCATCTTCCTCTTGAAAACCCATTTATTTTGAATGACCTTTTTCCCTTGTGGACGGTCAATCAAGTTCCATACTTGATTATCATACATGGATTCTATTTCGGATTCCGTGGCATTAAACCATAGTTTGGAGTCCTTTCTTTCCATTGCTTCTTGAAAGGTCGAGGGATCATCGGTATCTAGTACCATGATCTCATGAAGTCCCAAATACATATCAGGTTTCTTCCTTTCCCTCGTTGACCTTCTAAGTTCTTTTGGTTCTACGTGTATTTCTTGAACATCTTCCATAATTTCTTGTGTAGTTGGTTCGTGTTCGATTCTCGAACATACACTAGGTGGGGAAGATTGAATTTCTCTCACAATTTCTTGCGAGGGTCTCTCACTCACGCTCCCACTAACCAAAGGAACCTCGGTTGGGCCTTCATGATCTTGAATATCATCATTCATATCATGATCTTGTAGAGTATCTTGAGTCTCCTCAAGCACAACTCTACTCCCACTACTTTTTATTCTTTCCAGAAATTCGTTTTCTAGAAATACGACATCCCTATCTATAATCACTCGATTGGAGGTTATATGCCAAAAGTAGTATCCGCTTGTCTCACGAGAATAACCTATGAAGAAACACTTATCCGCTTTTGGTTGAAGTTTGGTCGACATCAATCTCTTGACGTAGGCCTCACAACCCCAAATCTTGAGAAAAACTAGCTTAGGTGTTTTACCACTCCACAGCTCATAAGACATTTTCTCTACGGATTTGGATGAAACATTATTTAGTGTGTAAGCTGCAGCTTCTAGTGCATAACTCCAAAAGTAAAACGGCAATTCAGCTTGACTCATCATTGATCGAACCATGTCGAGCAATGTCCTATTCCTCCTTTCGGATACCCCATTCCACTGAGGTGTACCAGGAGGGGTGAGCTATGGTACAATACCACACTCCTTTAGGAATGAGTCAAATTCGGTACTTAAGTACTCACCTCCACGATTCGTTCGTAGAGACTTGATTTTCTTGTTGAGTTGGTTCTCTACTTCATTTTTGAATTCCTTGAACTTGTCAAAGGATTCACTTTTGTTTCTCATTAAATAAATATAGCCATAACGACTATAGTCATCCGTGAACATAATGAAGTACCTAAAACCGTCTCTTGCACTAGTACTCATCAGACCACATACATCGGAATGTATCAAATCCAGCAGGTCATTCGCTCTCGGTCCTTTCTTCTTGAAAGGTCTCTTGGTTATTTTTCCCATTAGGCAAGGTTCGCACGTCTCCAATGGTTTAAAATCAAGTTGACCAAGATGGTTAGCTTCTTGCAATTTCTTGATGCGTTTCTCATTTATGTGAGCAAGACGATAGTGCCACAAGAGTGTATCATTCAAGTAAGTAGTTTTAAGTCTTTTGTTATTGATGTTTAAGATTTGTTTATTATTCAATTCAAGCAAATAGAGACCATTCCTCACGAATGCATTTGCATAGAAAATACCATTCTTCGATATAGACAAGCAAGAATTTTAAATATTTATATTAAAATTATCCATATCCAAACATGATACAGAAATAATATTCTTGCTTTTCGAAGGCACATAATAAACATTCTTTAAACATAAATTTAAACCACTACATAATTGAAGCTCCACAGAACCTTGTGCAATCGCAGCAACACTTGCACCATTTGCGACCTTCAAAATCATCTCGTTTTTCACGAGTTCCTTCCTATCCTTTAGTAGATGCACATTAGAAATTATGTGAGCACAAGATCCAGTATCAATTACCCAATCATGGATAGATGTGGCTAAATTTATCTCAATAACAAATATACCTTTGGCCTTTTTGGGACGTTTACGTTCAATCTTTCCATTGTCCAGGTCTTCCTTGTACTTGGGGCAATTTGGCCGTATGTGTCCCTTTTCACCGCAGTGAAAGCACTCCGTGTTGGGGGTCGGAGATTTCAAAGATTTCCCCCTTGAGGCACTCCCATGAGCACCTCCTACTCCCTTGCTCTTGATTGACGTATTCTTGGTGAATTTGCCTTTACCTTTGGTGATCTTCTTGCTCCCTCCATGGAAGGCTATGACGTGCTTGTCCCGACCCTTGCTCATGTCAACTTCAGCCGTTTTGAGAGTGTTGTGAAGTTCCTCAAGACTCACCCCTTTCTCACGCATATGATAGTGCATAACAAAGTCCTTGTAGGACGGGGCTAGAGAGCCAAGAATCAAATCTTCCGCAATGTCATCTGGCATCGGGGAAGAGAGCTTCGATAACTTCTCAAGGTATCCTTGCATCGTGAGAAAATGCATGGATACCGATGTTCCCTCCGCCATGTGGCACCTTGTGAGTGCGATGGTGGTCTTATAGCGCTCTTTTCTAGCACTATCCATGAACATCTTTGTTAAAGCTTCCATGGTCTTCTTGGGTTTTGAATCCAAGTATTTCGATTGAAGCGAGTAACCCATGGAGGCCAACATTAGACCGTGAACTTGGTTCTCTTGGTCTTCCTACTTGGCTTTTGCCTCTCTCTCGCTATCGGTTGCCTTCTCATTTATTTGGGATTTCACCATCCAAAATATGAGATAGTTTCTTAAACTTCAACACGATATTGAGCTTGAGTTGCTAGCTTATGAAGTTTGAGCCATCATTTTCCAAAGGATGTTTTTCAATCATAGATCGCACAATAGGTTGAATATTCGACATTTCTACAAAATAAATTATATGGGATTTAATGTCAATTTTATGTTTTAAAAAATCAATACCGCAAATAAAAAAATTGTCCATAAATGCAGCAATCCAAGATCCTATCAATTATAATATAAACTAGCTAAGGGCTATCAGATATATTATAAAATCAAGGTAAGAAAACATTTTCTAATCATAACCATTTCGAAATATCGCAACATTTGCATTTTCAAACTCTTATGACTCTTGTCGTTTTAATTAAGAGGGAATTTGACCAATCGTTGTAAGAAAAACTCTCTTTCTCAAAACCGAGCTAGGGCTCCGGGTCTTGTTAAGAAAACTTATTTCATTTGATACGAGATATGTTTATCCATTGTATTCACAAACAAACATACTCGGTGTTCACTAAGGGTGAATCACACCTCGTACATCTATTCGTGGCACAACAATAGACAACCTTATATCTCCCACTATTCCCAAAGATGGCGGAAGCTATCTACCGCTAAGGGCGAGCAGAATATCCCTCGATCGATGACTGCTAGTGGAAGAAATAAGAAAGAAAGATACTCTTAATTTTTGGTTGGACAATTTAAACATTAATATGTGATTTTAGAATTTAGATGATCATGCATATTTATCATCTATACACATCCTAACATTCATCCACGCAATCACATATATATCAAGCATACAAACATAAATAAATCCATTCACACACACATTGTGTGAGTTTATATGTTCCAGCGTCCTTGATCCTCGATCCTCGATCATTGCGCTTCTTCAGCGTCATCCTCTTGCACCATGGATGTTGATATTGCAAAAATATAAACATACATCTCTCGATTTTGAAAATTCTCTAGTGCAAGTCCTATGTAAAAATCCCCTCATATGCATGCATATACATAAAAATAGAAATTTGGCTTTTACATATACATAAGCCCCTATGATTGAATAATAATAACATACACATTCATTCATTCATTCACACATGGCCTCTTCGGAACATATAAACTCACATATCCCTGCATTAGAGAACTCGAGCAACGCATGTACATATACTATATATTACTCGATTTAGTTTATCATGCATCTCTAAATCAAACAATTCTAAAATCATTTGAAATCAATTAAAAATGATTTTATGCATCCATAGGTCAAAACATAAAATATTTGAACCGTTGTTTATCCAATTTCCAAAAATAAAAATTTAAAGAAAGATAAACATATGCCTTTTACTGTTTTGTTGATTCCTTATAAAATAATCATTTAATTAAAAACAAAAATTCTATAAATTAGACATAAGTCTAAATTTTAATTCTAACATTCACATGATGTGTTTCGAAACATTTAAAACTATCAAAATAATTAATTATAATTAAAACAACAAAACTATCGGAAAACTCGAAAAAGACATAGAACATGAATTGTTTCGATTGTAGATGGTAAACTAAAATTAATTATATAGTCTAATTATTGAAAATATGAACTAAAAGCTCTGATACCACTGTAGTATTTTGTGTCCCTATGTATGTATATATTTTAAATTTTTTAATACAACATACAAGATCGATTTTCATATTTTCAACAATTTCTTTGTACATAGTTTTGTGATTATTCTAATAACATGCAATCCTACATTTATTAAAATAAATCACAAAGGTAGAATCATATCTAAAGGTTCTCTAAAACCTTTTTGAAGATTCGGAGTCACGTTGCCAGTTGAATCGTCCATGGATTTGCCTCTGAGTGTTCACCAAACTCTAAACAAGATTAGAGAGAAAGGAGCTAGCCAATCAATCTCTAACAAGGTTTAGAATCTAGCTAATGACCCCTCTTTAAGCTCCTGAGATTCTTATCTCTAAAACTTAAATTTACTAAGAAATTTTCGTGGTGATTAGGGAGAGATTAATGATTTTTGCATTAGTTGTTAAACAAGTAGGAGTAGGGGTCCTTTTATAGTCTCCCAAAACATCCTTATCAAGAGTTATTCTTTAGCCATGATCCCTTGTTTATTCTCTCCTAAATTAATCTCTAATGTCCACATAATCACCACAAAAATATTTTAATTAAATCTGGACAGAGTATAACTCGGTCAACCGAACCGTTTGGTTATAACACGTGTTCGGTGCACTGTGAGCTAGACGGTCGACCGAATCCGTATGAGAAAATTTCCCTGGAAGAATTCGAACGAACCACGTCCTTTACTCGGTCGACCGTTGACCCACCAGAATCGCTCCGGAGACATAGTCATCGGATGACCATGTCACCTTCGGTCTACCGAAAATACTACTTCTCGGTTGACCGTGCACACTCGTTTAATCGAATCTGATTGTCCACGCACTCTACACAATTTCGGTCAACCAATTGCGCTTACCCGTTCCCTATTTGGTTAACCGATCCGAAGATACCCTGGTCGACCGAACCATGAACAGTTCACCGTGTTTGACCCCGATTTTGCCTTTGTCAAAATTTTGATTTATTTCCAACAAAATTTGATCTTTTGGGTTTTTTTTAGCAAATTCACAACTTATATAATATATTATCATATGTAATATTAAATTATTACACCCCATAATATATATACCTCATATGAATTTATTATGATTCTAATTATGTCAATTCTCATGACATATTGATTTTATTCATTCACCACATGTGTCATATTTTCATATGAAACCCGACACATAATATGAACTTAAAATCAACCTCTTGTTTCCATGTTTTGTGGTGTGACCTATAAGAGGATCTAAGCCAAATTGGCAGCGATATTAAACACTTAATATCTCAAATTATAAGCGGTATCTAGCTACACATTATAGTTACACAATTAGCATAGATGTCTTTCTTCCACCCGAACCAAAACACGATCCATTTAGTGATGTAAGTGCACCACTTGTGTCCGTCCCTTGCCTCATGATATTAAGAATATATATAAAGTAGAAATGTGTCATCTTTGTATTATATACATTTCTTGATCTCTCTATGCTAATTATAACTATGTAACTTAACTCAAGTTACATTGTGTACATTATAATTTTGCTTTATTAAGGGGCCCACTAATATCATCACTCAATTAAGAGGGCCAATGATAATCGTTTGACTAGCTATCTTTTCCAGCACAAGTCATGCTTAAGCAACTATTGCCTTTATCACTACACTCATTGATAGCTTTTGACAATAATCAAATTAAGCACTTCTTGAGTGAAAAGATATAAGTCTCATATCTTAGGATCCAAGACACAGTAAAACATTAATGACACGAAACACAATTCCATAATGTTTTACTTGTTAGGTCTGTTCAATATATAAAAGTAATCTTTTTCTCTTTTATATACTCGTGTCGTCAATTATTTGTAGAGCTACAACAATCGATGACCAACACGACAATCTTACCTCGGTAATTAATGTTCCATGTTAATTACCATGATTGTGAATAACTTTTTATTTATGTAAACTATTATCTTTTAGAGCTCTACGGTTAAGAACCAATCACCTCTTCCTTAACACTTCCAAAAGACGAATACCATAATCAAGGAACAAAATGTTTGCACATTCAATTTATAATAATTGACATATAAAAGTAAAACTTCTAGAACACATTCCTTTCAGTAAGATGAAACATGGGTGAGCGTAAATTTTTTTTGCCCTTAATCTCCAACCACAATTAGGATCCTTGCAGGTGATGTACCACACCTATTTACCAGACTTCTTCACTACAAACTCAAAATTATTCTTCATTGCAAAGAGAGCAGTTTTCGTTTTCAATTCACCATTGCTTCTGAAAGTCTTACCAAGGTGGAATTATCCAGATGATTCGCCAACAAAGGACGTATGAGTGTGGGTAGAATTCAATATGTCTTCTATTGTTAGCAATATTGGAGCACTCCAACTTCTGTGATCTTCTGGATGACTGCTGCTTGTCCCAGGTGTTTGGTTTACTGGACTTCCAAGCCATGGGTGTCTTTCCATTAAGATTGTGAGTGTGTGAGTGGCCAGTATTCACTACATCTCCATCGGAATCTCCTTACCAATTTCCGTCATCATCACCTAAACTTACAATAGGATAATCATTCACACAAGGCTCGTATTGTTTAATCGTTTTAATTAACCGCAAGTGCACGACCGTGTTGAAGCGGTGACAAATACGGGTCGATCCACAAGGAGGTGTGTAGACTCTGGTTTGTTCGAAGGCAAGTGGGAAAAGAGGGGAAGAAGTTGTGATTACACTAAACTAGACTAACTACACTAAACGAGTAAGCATCACACAAGGAAAACGAAAGCGAGGGAAATTGAAAGCTGAATATCAGAAATGGAAAACCTCTAAGGGGTGGAGTGTGTGCACACATGTAAAAAGATGGTGAAGAATGCATTCTATAGGCACAAATGTAGGTAGTGTTTTCATGCATAGGAAGTGTCTAAAGGTTATGGAAAAACCTATCAATCCATTCACTAACCTAGTTGATTAACATTCATATACACAAGCTGGTTATTTCAGAACCTAAACAAGCATGGGAGGTGTCTAAGATGTGTGGCAAAACCCATCAAGTGTAGTATTCTACTCTAACAAGCAAGCATACATTCACATTTATCAACACAATCAAAATATAAAGCATTCATATCCATTCTTTAATGCATGTATGAACATCATCTCCACCCACAAAGGGGGATGGATCAACTCACTACACATTACTCTAACAATTAAACTAAAGAAGAAAAGAAACATTCTAACTACTTTAGCCTAGAATCAAAGAAAAAAAATTAATCTAAGCATGCATAAAGAAACAACATAACAACAAAACAATGGAAAAATTATTTTATTAGATGACTCACATTCAAGGTAGCATTCTTCTCCACCTTGAGATTTTGCTCCAAGGCTTACTCCAAGTAGAGAGAATGCCACCAAGCAATGGGTAATTACAATAGAAGGTGAAGAGTTCTATTTATAGCCATAGAAAAAGGTAATCCAGGACAATCCCCCTGTATGGGACTAAACAAATACCATAAATCGATTAAATATACACTAATACACACTCCACATAAATCTTAGCGGATCCGGACCAAAAGTGACTGCCAATTAGCGGTCTTGGACCGCCAATTAACGATCGACAGTGTTCGGATCGTTCTGGATTTTCTTGTGGGCTTTTCTGGAAGGCTTTGTTTGTCTTTGATGCATCTACTTTGCTTGTTGGAGCTCCGACACGAATAGAATTGCCAAAATACTCCCCATGATGGTGTGGAGTTTCCTATTTTGCTCTTAGGTCCTTTGGTCTTACGTTTAGGTCCTTAGATCTTGCATCTTAGTCCTTGAGTCTTTCAACTCAATCCTTTTTCATGCTTTTAGGTCCTTTTATGACTCTTCTCTTCAAACCTATTTATTTCTCAAATTTAAACATAAAACTCGTCACATAGCATTGTTTAGGTGAAAGATAATGGATATAAGATTCAAATATAAGCATGAAATGATGTCAATCACGTACTCATTCAATTGGTGGGGGACATCAACTTCAGGAACAACTATCTCAGCGCCGGTAGCCATGGGATATGTTTGGGGAACAAAAGTCCCAACCTGACTGCTAACTTCTATGTTAAAGTTGGAATTAGGCAATGGTTCTACAGGCGCATTCTTTCTAACCGGAGTGACACATAAAGGGACCATGTCCTGTAATATTTCAGAGACGAAGAAACAAACATCAGAATCGTCTATAATTTCAACAGGTCTCAATGGCTGCCCCAGTGTTCTGTAACGGGCCTCCATTGTGAGCTCATACTTCAACTTATCAACATCAAACGCACAAAAAAATTCTTTCGCAAACACATGAAGATTTTGAAAGAAATGTGAAAATTTTAAAGCAAGACAAGTCACCTAAGGATCATGGCAAGCAGATATATCGATATTAAATGCATCACACTAACATGACCCTATCAATACACACAAACGAAAACAAAATCAAAGGAAAAAGACTTTACTATGTACACACGTAAAACACCCCCCCCACAAACCTACTTCATGCATTGTCCTCAATGAATGTGAGCATGAAACTACATGGATTTATGCTTGAAAAAGAAAAGATCTCACCAACATGAAGTACAACAGGACGTTCATGGTTATGTTGATGGACACAAACCCGAATTCCCTCAAAACTTGTGGATGCTAAAGAAGGGATACAAATACGTGAAAGAAATGGGGCCCAAATACACAAAGGTTGGGGCCCACAACAATCAATGCTCGCTCATGGAGTCTTTTATTGTACTTTTTTTGCCTTTTTTTGAATAAAACTATGTACAAAAATAAGTTCCCATCTTCATTTGTCAAATGACATCAAATGGGAATCTCAAAAGTGGGTCAATGCACATGGAAAGGGAACATGACACCACACAGGGCCAGAATACTCATGTTTGGGCCCCCTCACAAAGAGCACAAGATGAAAGAAGAGGTTCATGAATTGGACACAAATGCGTCACATTCAAAGGATCAAAGTGAAAGAGCTTGGACCTCTCAAGAGTTTGGGAATAATTGCGCAATGGAAGAAGAGTTTTTGCCGTTGCGGTACTAAAGTTATGATCGTCAATCCAAACTCTCCAACCAATAGGCTGGTGGGTCGGAACTAGGTCAAGAACCTTGTTATGCATGTCCGACTCACAAGGTGAACAGAAAGTGGGTCTCTTACCCAAGGTATCTTACAAGGAACTCCTAATACCCTCATTCGCAACGTAGTTGTTTGATGTTCCATCATTTCCAAGATAATCAGGAACAATAGTGAGAGCAAACTCTCATCAGGTCGTTTGAAATTAAGGGTACTAGGGAGCTCTTGCTCCACCAGAGGTGAGTCCTTAAGAGGCACAACATGAAGATCATGTGGCTCAGGGGCCACGAGACAAAAAGATGCGGTACAATCATGTGCCCACTCATAATGAAGTTGGTCTATGTTATTCTCAATTTGGATCGAATCCCCCACAATGTGATCGTGTATTGAAACCCCAAGTCCCTCAGACAGACTAGGAGTTTGACTCTGAAAGATTGTGCTTTGAATTTGTGAATGTAGTGGTGGTTCGATATCAAAAGATGGATCCTCATGTTGACAAGAAATGTCACCATCCTCACGTTTACTTAATTGTTGTGTAATTTGAATCACATACATTTCCATAGTTTGCAGGGAATCGTGATTGGACTTCAACACATTTTGAGTGGTTTCCATGAACGTTTGGAGGGCTTGTTCTAAAGAATCAAGTTTGGGGGTCAACTGTGAAGTTCATGTCAGAATTTTGGAAATGGATGGGTTGGGTGGTGATGGGCTGAGAATGAGTCCAATGAATGGTCGTGGGGTGTTGGTAGAATTCAAGATATTCAGAAGGAGGATACTGGGGTGGGAATGATGTATAAGAATTTGAATAAGAATTGTCTCCCCACGAATCCATCCCTCTCGGGTTGTACGCGGATGCGTAATGGTCATATTGAGCATTTTGGGAAAAGGTATGCTCATACTCAGGCTCTGGGGGAACATAAGAACATTCCCCGATAACATGACCACTCAACCCACACCAGTCACACGGTACGACTACTGGAGCCACCGGTGCACTCATTTCATCTACCACATGCATGAAAGAGGCCAAAGGTTCTTGCAACGTCTCAGTTGGAGAACCAACATACGATTCGACGTAACTAGATGGTGGTCTAGCAGTCGGTGCCTCTCTCATATTACCCCAATATGAAGATTGCTAAGTCAAACAATGAAGATTGTCCCAACCATACGGGGTGTTTGTCTGAGGCACCCCAAGATGCATGGGTCTGGAGTACCAGGGAGAATTGTCCTGGTCCCAACAATGATATGGATGGTCGCCTATGTAACCATCCATCTCGACAAAGAACTCTCGAGTCGATCACTCTCACAACCACGAGGCCAAGCTCGCAAAAAGTGCTCGACTCGACCCTAAAACGCTAATAGAGAGTGTAAAGGGGAGGAGACTAGAACGTAGAGGTAGGTGAGAAGAAGATGACTCAGAGGAGAAGGGAATAATCCCTAGAGCTAGCGTGGGTAATGGGAGAAGGTAGAAGAGTTCTATTTATAGCCATATAAAAAGGTAATCCGGGACAATTCCCCGGTACGAGACTACACAAATACCATAAATAGACTAACTATACACTAATACACGCTCCACATAAATCATAGCGGATCCGAATCAAAAGTGACCGCCAATAAGCGGTCTTGGACCGCTAATTAGCGGTCTACAGTGTTCGGATCTCTCTGTATTTTCTTGTAGGCTTTTATGGGAGTCTTTGTTTATGTTTGATACATCTACTTTGCTTGTTGGAGCTCTGACCCGAATAGAATTGCCAAAATACTCCCCATGATGGTGTGAAGTATTCTTGTTTGCTCATTAGTCCTTCGATCTTACGTTCAGGTCCTTAGATCTTGCATCTTAGTCGTTGAGTCTTTCAACTCAATCCTTTTTCATGATTTTAGGTCCTTTTATGACTCTTCTCTTCAAACCTATTTATTTCTGAAATTTAAACATAAAACTCGTCACGTAGCATTGTTTAGGTGAAAGATAATGGATATAAGATACAAATATAAGCATGAAATGATGTCAATCAAATACCCCCACACCAAACGTTTGCTAGTCCCGAGCAAAACAAAGAAAGAGAAAAGCATACGAAAAAAAGAAATCCTAACTCACTTTCGTAGGAATCACGGTTGCACTTAGCACGTGCAACAAGCCGTTAAACCTCATTGTAACCAAGGAGGAGGAGTGTTGTCTCCTGAGGGTTTTCAGCGGATACACCCACAAAATCCGAACAAAGATGCATTATTCAACCTAGCTACACGACTCGTTGGCTCATTTTTGTCGATCATTAGACGCGGTAATACTACGGGCCGACTCTATATATGTAATCAGTTCACACACCTAGCCTAATGAATCATTCGTAAAAGTTAATTAAGGACTTAAGTGCAAGACATGGACAACCTCAACATCCTCAAGTGATACAAAATGTAAGGTTCATCAAGGTTCTTATTAAACTCGTTTTTTCTTTTTCTTTGGAGCATTATATGAAGAAAATGTGTTCTAAAAGTTTTATTTTTAATGTCAATTATTATGAATTGAATGAGAAATCATTTTGTTCCTTGTTTATCTTATTCGTCTTTTAGAAGTGTTAAGGAAGAGGCTCTTGGTCCTTAACCGTAGAACTCTAAAAGAAATTGGTTTACATAAAACAAAAGATATTCGCAATCATGGTAATTAACATGGGACATTAATTACCGGGTTAAGCTTCTCGTGTTGGTCATAGGTCATTGTAGCTCCACAAGTGAGTGACAACACGGGTACACAAAAGAGGAAAATATTACTTTTGTATACTGAATAGACCTAATGAGTAAAACATTATAGAATTGTGTTTTCTGTGTCATTGATGTTTTACTGTGTCTTTGGTCCTTTGATATGAGACTTATATCCGATCATTTAAGAATTGCTTAATTAGACTAGAGTCTTGAGCTATCGATGAGTGTAGTGTAAAGGCATTGGTTGGTTAAGTATGACTTTTATTGGAGAAGATATTTAGTCAAAAGATTATCATTGCCCCTCTTAATTGAGTGATGATATTAGTGGGCCCCTTGATAAAGCAAAGTTATAATGTGCACAATGTGATTTGAGTTAAGTCACATATTTATAACTAGCTTAAAGAGATCAAGAAATGAATACTAATACAAAGATGACACAATACTACTTTGTGTGTATTCTTAATATCATGAGGCAAGGGACGGACACAAGTGGTGCAATCCATCACTAAATGGATCAGGTTTTGGTTCGAGTGGAATTAAGACATCTAACTAATTGGGAGCTATAATGTGTAGCTAGATACTGCTTATAGCTTGTGATATTAAGCTCTTAATATCACTGCCAACTTAGTCTAGATCCTCCCATAGGTCACACCACAAAACTGGGAAACAAGAAATGGGGATTTTGAGTTCATAAGGTGTGTCGGGTTTCATGTAGAAAATATGACACAAGTGGTGAACAAGCAAAATCAAAATTATGTTGTGATTAATAACATAATTAGAATCTAAATTAAATTCATATGTGATGTAAATATTGTGGGGTGTAATGATTAATCATTACATAGGATAATATGTTACATAAGTTGTGAACTTACTACTAATCCCGAAATGTCAAATTTTGTAGGGGTTACACGGTTACTGCAGAATAAATTTAAGAATTAATTAGATCATGCATGGAATTGGCCCATAACTGATTTAATTCGTGGCTAAGATTATTTGTTAGCAAATAAGGATGGTTAGATGGAAGTTTGCATGAAATCATGGGCAAGAGGTTGCACATGAATAGGTAATTTGGAGAGAACTTATAAATACAAGTTTATCTCATTACCTTATTAATTAATTCATTATCTTTTTGTGCAAACATGTCTCTCCATAATTCTCCACGAATTTCACCTTAATTCTTGAGTTTAGTTTTAGTTTTCAGAGATCTTCTTCTCAAGGGAACTAAAGAGGGGTTAGTAGTTATATTCTAAACCCTATTGAAGATTGAGAGGCTAGCTCTTCTCTCTCCAATCTTGTTTAGAGTTTGGTGAATACTCGGAGGCATCCGGCGCAGCGACAATCATCCACAACGTCTCCGGATCATCAAGAAGTTTCAGAGAACTTCTAGGTATGAAATTCGGAGCCCATGTTTGTTTTAATAAAGTTTTGAAACTAGTTTTTGAAACAAACCGATGCATGCATGAAACAAATCATAGAAAAATTGTAATTGGTCCTTATTGTGCATGAAAATTTCGAAAATAAATATGTGCAATTAAACATGAAATCCTACAGTGGTATCAGAGCTTAGGGTTCAATTTTCTAATGATTTGAAACTATAAACAAATTTAGTTTACCATATAGGGTTCGGACAATTCGATTTTCCGTTTTTCGGCCTTTAAATGTTTTGTTGGAATATTCTTTGTAATAATTCGTTTTGAATGTTTTAAGTGGTTTAAAACATGGCATGTAATTATTAGAATTATGATTTAGACATACGTCTGACTTGCAATAATTTCATTTTAAGCATAAATGATTGTTTTGTAAGAGAATCAACAAAACCAAAAAACTGCGGTTCGTCTTTCCTTTTAGGAAATTAGATGGACAGCAGTTCAAATTTTTTTTTGAACTTGTGGATGGATGAAAAACCTTTTTAATGGATTTCAAAATGTTTTTCAAAGAATTGTTTGAGATTCTAGATGATTGATAAACTAGGTTGTATAGTTTATAGCAATATTACATACATGGATGCTCGAGTTGTCTTTGCAGGAATTGTGAGTTTATATGTTCCAAATCAGCGCCTATGAATGTTTGTAATTATTATTATACAGGGGCTTATTTACATGTAAAAGCCAAATTCTCTCATTCTATCTTTAGATAATTGCATTGCATTTGAGAGGTTTTACGCAGGACTTGCACTAGTCGGTTTTTATCGAATGTGAGGAGCATGTTTATTTTCTGTAAAATCTACATCTCCGGTGCAAGAGGAAGTCACCGCTGTAGCACATCGATCAAGGATCGAGGATCGGGGATCGAGGATCAAGGATCAAAGGGAACATATAAACCCACACGATGTGGATTGTGTGAATGATTTAATTTCTGTTTTTAATCTTGCTATGCATGTGATGAATGTGTTGAATGTTAGGATGTGTATGAATGATAATATGCATGATAACCTAAAATTCTGAATCACATGTTAATATATGAAATTGTCCAACAAAATTAAGAGTAAGTTTCCTTCTTATTTCATCCACTAGCAGCCATCGATCTAGGGATATACTCTGCTCGCCCTTAGCGGGAGATAGCTCCCTCTATCTTTGGGAATAGTGGGAGATATAATGGTTATCTATTGTTGTGCCACGATTAAATATATGAGGTGTGTTTCACCCTAGTGAACCCCAAGTATGCTTAGTTGTGAATACAATGGATAAACGTATCTCGTATCAAATGAAAATAAGTTTTCTTAACATTACCTAGAGCCCTCGCTCGGTTTTGGGAAAAAGTTTTTCTTACGAGGATATGTCATATTCCCTCATAATTAAAATGACAAGAATCACAATAGTTTGAAGATGCTAATGTTGCTAAAATTCAAAAAGGTTGTAATTAGAAAATATTTTTCTTACCTTGATATTGTAATGTATTCGATAACCCTTAGCTAGTCTATATTACAATTGATGGGATCTTGGATTGTTGCATTTATGGGCAAGATTTTTTATTTGCAGCATTTACATTTGTATGTATGAATGATAAACATAAAATTGGCATTAAAATCCTGTATGATTTATTTTGTAGAAAAATGTCGAACATCCAACCTATCGTACGATCCATGATAGAAAAACACCCTTTAGCAAATGATGGCTCAAACTTCATAAGTTGGCAACTCAAACTCAACATCGTGTTAAAGTTTGAGAAACTATCTCACATTTTGGAAGGTTCAATCCCAAAATGGAATGAGAAATTAACCGATGAAGAGAAAGAGGCTAAAGCCAAGTGGGAAGACCAAGAGAACCAAGTTCACGGTCTTATGCTAGCATCCATGGGTGACTCGTTTCAAGCGAAATACTTGGATTCAAAACCCAAGAAGACCATGGAGGCTTTGCCTAAGATGTTCATGGATAGTGCCCGAAAGGAGCGCTATAAGACCACCATCGCACTCACAAGGTACCATATGGCGGAGGGAACATCGGTATCCATGCATTTTCTTACGACGCAAGGGTACCTTGAGAAGTTGGCAAAACTCTCTTCACCAATTCCTGGGGACATTGCTGAAGATATGATTCTTGGCTCTCTAGCCCCGTCCTTTAAGGACTTTGTGATGCACTACCACGTGCGTGAAAAAAAGGGTGAGTCTTGCGGAGCTGCACAACGCTCTCAAAACTCCTGAAATTGACATGGGCAAGGGTAGGGACAAGCATGTCCTTGCCGTCCATGGGAGGAGCCAAAAGATTGGTAAAGGAAATGTCAAATCTACCAAAAGTGGTTCAATCAAGAGCGAGGGAGTAGGATGTGCTCATAAGAGTGTCTCGAGGGGGAAATCTCAGAAATCTCCAACTCCCAATACAGAGTGCTTTCACTGCGGTGAAAAAGGACACATCCGGCCAAATTGCCCCAAGTACAAGGAAGACCTTGACAACGGAGTGATTGAACGTCGGCGCCCCAAAAAGGCCAAAGGTATATTTGTTATTGAAATAAATTTAGCCACCTCTGTCCAGGATTGGGTAATCGATACCAGATCTTGTGCTCATATAGTTTCTAATGTGCAGCTACTCACGGATAGGAAGGAACTCGTAAGGAACGAGATAGAATTGAAGGTCGGAAATGGTGCGAGCGTTTCTGCGGTTGCACAAGGTTCTGTGGTGTTTCAATTATGTAGTGGTTTAAATTTATGTCTAAAGAATGTTTATTATGTGCCTTCGATTAGCAAGAACATTATTTCTGTATCATGCTTAGATATGGATTATTTCAATATAAATATTTCAAATTCTTGTTTGTCTATATCGAAGAATGGTGTTTTCTATGCAAATGCATTCATAAGGAATGGTCTCTATTTGCTTGAATTGAATAATAAACAAATCTTTAATATCAATAACAAAAGACTTAAGACCACTCACGAGAACGATACTCTCTTGTGGCACTATCGTCTTGGTCACATAAATGAAAAGCGCATCAAGAAATTGCAAGAAGCTAACCTTCTTGGTCTACTTGATTTTAAATCATTGGAGACATGCCAACCGTGTTTAATGAGAAAAATGACCAAAAAGCCTTTCAAGAAGAAAGGTCCAAGGGCGAGTGACTTGTTGGATTTGATACATTCTGATGTATGTGGTCCAATGAGTACTAGTGCACGAGATAGTTTCAGGTACTTCATTACGTTCTCGGGTGATTATAGTCGTTATGGCTATGTTTATCTAATGAGAAACAAAAGTGAATCTTTTGACAAGTTCAAAGAATTCAAGAATGAAGTAGAGAACCAACTCAACAAGAAAATCAAGTCTCTACGAACGGATCGTGGAGGTGAGTACTTAAGTGCCGAATTTGACTCATACCTAAAGGAGTTTGGTATTGTACCTCAACTCACCCCTCCCGGTACACCTCAGTGGAATGGGGTATCCAAAAGGAGGAATAGGACATTGCTCGACATGGTTCGGTCAATGATGAGTCATGCGGAATTACCTCTTTACTTTTGGAGTTATGCACTACAAACTGCGGCTTACACACTAAATAATGTTCCATCCAAATCCGTGGAGAAAACTCCTTATGAGCTATGGAGTGGTAAAACACCCAAGCTCAATTTTCTCAAGATTTGGAGTTGTGAGGCTTACGTCAAGAAATTGATGTCGACCAAACTTCAACCAAAAGCAGATAAGTGCTTCTTTATTGGTTATCCTTGTGAGACAAGAGGATACTACTTTTGGCATATCACCTCTGTTGAACGTTTTATTTAAAACCACAAGTGCACGGCCGCGATGAAGCAGTGGCAAGTACGGGTCATCCTCAGGGAGGTGAGTAGCCTCTTGCTTGTACGAAATCAAGTGGCGAAAAATAGGCGGAGAAAGTTGTTTACGCTACTATACACTAAACTACTCTAAGAAGTATGAAAGGTGAAAGAAGCAAACAAACGATGAAATAAGAACTAAGCTAAGAACAAAACAAGAATGCTGGAATTTCAGGAAGGGAAAACCCCTAATGGGTGGAGTGAGTGCACACAAGCAAAGAGGTGGGTGTAGAATACATTCTTTAAGCACATGAAGGTGGTGTTTATCAAGCATAGGAAGTGTCTAAATGTTATGGCAAAACCTATCAATCTATTCACCAACTTGGTTGATTAACATTTACATATGCAAGTTGTTTATTTCAGAATCTAAACAAGCATGAGAGGTGTCTAATCATTTTGGCAAAACTCATCAAGTTATAAATTCTATCCTAAACAAGCAAGTATACATTCATGTTTAATCAACACATTGAAATTAAAGCATTCATCCCATTCTCTAATGCATGTATGTACATCTACTCCACCCCCCAAAGGGGATGGAACTACTCACTAAACATTACACTAATTATTAAACTATGGAAAGAAAGCATATTAAAACTAAGCTAGAATTAAAAGACGATTAAACTAAAACATGCATAAACAATAAAAGAAGCATAAAACCAACAATGAATGAAACACAAAACTTTATTGATAAAATGACTCACATTAAAAGTATCATCCTCCTACTTTAGTGTGTGCTTCAAGGCCTCACTTCTAGTAGGAAGAATAGCCACTTAAAATATGGAGTGATTACAATGGAAGGTGAAGAGTTCTATTTATAGCCATGGAAAAAGGCAAACCGGGACAATCCCTCGATGTGGGACTAAACAGATACCAAAAATAGCCTAAACATCCTCTAATACATGTGCTGGAGAAATTTGAGCGGATTTGGGCCAAAATGGACCGCCAATTAGCTGTCTTGGACTGCCAATTAGCGGTCTATATGGTTCAGATCCTGCTCATTTTTGTTTTGGGCTTTTCTTTCTGGTATTGTTGGTTTTTGATGCGGTTACTTGACTTGTTGGAGCTCCGACCCGAATCGAATTCCTAAAATACTCCCCATGATGGTGTGGAGTATTCTGTTTTGCTCTTAGGTCCTTCTGTCTTGCAATCAGGTCCTTCTCCCTTGCATCTTGGTCCCCAGATCTCACAATCCAGTCCTTTTTCCCAGCTTTTGGGTCCTTTTATGTTTCATCTCTTCAAACCTATTTATTCCTGAAAACTAAACATAAAACTCGTGACATAGAATTGTTTAGGTGAAAGATAATGGATATAAGATACAAATATGAGCATGAAATGATGTCAATCAAATACCCCCACACCTAACTTTTGCTAGTCCCGAGCAAAACAAAGAAAGAGAAAAGCATGCGAAAAACAAGAAATCCTAACTCACTTTCGTAGGAATCACGGTTGCACTTAGCACGTGCAACAAGCCGTTAAACCTCCCTGTTGCCAAGAAGGAGGAGTGTTGTCTCCTGAGGGTTTTCAGCGGATATACCCACAAAATCCGAACAAGATGCATTAATCAATCTAGCTACACGACTCGTTGGACTTATTTTGTCGATCATGGGACGCGGTAATACTACGGGTCGACTCTATATATGTAATCGGTCGACACACCTAGCCTAATGAATTATTCGTGAGAGTTAGTCAAAGACTTAAGTGAAAGACATGGGCAACCTTAACTTCTGAATGTGATACAATGTGTAAAGTCCATTTTGGTTCTAATTTGACTCTTTTTTTCCTTTTTCTTTTTTTTCTTTTTCTTTGGAGCATTTTATTGGTTGGTATTTGATTCTCCCAGGGTCAGGTTTCGTGCATCATTGCCTATGAGGACTTACACTATCACGTACACCTTCCCCCAAATCTCCACATAGGGCGATCCCTATCACCCGTGTAACGGGAGTACGGTCGGCGCATCCCAAGTCAGATGACTCGAAAGCACCAGGCACAAAGTCCCCTCAGACGTACTTTCCCGAGTGATAGGAGCCGTGCGAGAAGAGAGAACACCACTTATTTATCTATATGGGAACCAAAACCCCTACACTTAAGTTTCACAAAAAGAGATTAAGGGCCCTCGACTACGACAAACTTCCTTATACTCACAAACACGAATTATTTGACTCACTAGGTTCAGGGTGGACTTCTTTAAATGTTTGAGTACCGAAACCCTATGATTACACGCTCCCTGAGGGAAAACCAGGGTGCATCCTAACGACTCGACAAGACCTAAAGCCAATAAACTAGAAATCCTAATGCATCAAGTTCAAGACAATTTTGGGAGCTTTCTTTTTACTTTGCCTCTCAACGGTTTTGCACATGCTAAACACACGCAAAACTTACAAAAACATTTTCTTTCACAAACATATGAAGATTTTGAAAGAAATGTGAAAATTTTAAAGCACTCGGCAAGCAAAAGAAGACAAGTCACCCAAGGATCATGGCAAGCAGATATATCAATGTTAAATACGGCACACTAACATAACCCTAGCAGTACAAACAAAAGAAAATAAAACCAAAGGAAAAAGACTCGACTATGTACACACGTAAAATACCCCCCCACACCTACTTCATGCATTGTCCTCAATGAATGCGAGCAAGATACTACATGGAGATATGCATGAAAAGGGAAACATCTCACCAACATGAAGTACAAAGCGGCGTTCAGGGTCATGTTGATGGACACAAACCTAAATTCCCTCAAAACCTATGAGAAGCTGAAGAAGGGAGATAAATATGTGAAGAGATTGGGCCCAAGTACACAAGGGTTGGGGCCCACAACAATCGATGCTCACTGAAGGAGTCTTTTAATACACACTCTTTTTTTTCTTTTTTTTTCTTTTTTTAAGATATATACATCAACCAAGATATTCTCATAATCATTTGGTCAAGGAACATCAAATGAGAACATCAAGTCAGGAGGACCAGAGACTTGCCGAGATGGGCAAACTCTACTGGTACTCTGAGGTGTCATGAGGGGTGACAGGTCAAAGCTGAAATGCTCGAACCCCTCATGATATTGGTTGGGTGTGGGCAACAAAGAATGAAGTTGTGTTGCCTCACTAGGGTTTAATTGCTCATCGAAGAAAACCCTCCAACCAATAAGCGGGTGCATCGGAATGAGTTCCTCATGCTCATTCGATGGATGCAGCAGACCTGCATCACTAAGAATGGGGCTTCTCCCCAAGTCATCCAACAAGGACCTCCCACCATCATTTAGATCATCAAGCATAAGCTCGGTCATAGGTGGGTCCTTGTTGGAGTCAATATGAAGCTCAAATGGCTCAATGGCCATGGGACATGAGGTAGAGACACCTTCTGGTATAGGCATATGATGAGGTGTCTCACTCTCACTAGTACTCTCAACTGAATCATGCAACGAACACTCCCTTTGGACATTCATGTTCGAGGCCAGCTCACTCTGTTGCATTGCAAAGACAGGCAATGCGTTTTCGCTGGGCCCACGAACATTCTCAACGGGTTGCATTGGGGTTAGGGGTGTTCGTTGATTTTGTGGTGCTTTCTCCAATTGGCGGATGAGATTTAGATTTAAAGGTTCATCCATGGGTTCCTGTTGCCTACCAGAGTTGAACACATGAAACTCGGCACTCATGTTACCGAATGAGAGCTTCATGAGACCATTTCTACAATTAATCAAGGCATTGGAGGTTGCCAGAAATGGTCTACCCAAAATCAAAGGTATTTGAGAGTGGGTGTTCGCAACAGGATTGGTATCGAGGACAACAAAATCGACTGGAAATATAAAATCTCCAACTTTGATAAGCACGTCCTCGATAATCCCCATGGGAATACGAATGGATCTATCCGCTAATTGGAGGGTGATCTTAGTTGGTTTCAATTTTCCCAAGTTCAACTGTTGATAAACAGAGAATGGGAGGAGGTTGACCGTTGATCCTAATTCAAGCAAAACATTGCTCAATCTAGTGTCCCCTATCGTACACTGAATAGTAGGACACCCAGGGTCCTTGTATTTTGTGTAGGTAGGATTTGACAAAAGTGACCTGATATTTGCAGCCAATAATGCTTTCTTAGGAACATTGGTCTTCCTCTTGGTTGTGCAGAGATCCTTCAACACTTTGGCATATTGAGGTATTTGTTGGATGACATCCAACAAGGGGATGTTAACCTTCACTTGCTTAAACATCTCTAATATCTTGTCCATGTTGTCACTCTGCTTTTTAACCTACTTGGATAGGGAGCTTTTGGCAGGTAGGTTTTCTGCTGTGCCTGAGAAGAAAGCTTTGGTGTATTACCCTCACCCTCAGCTTCTTCTTCACCACCATTCCCACTGAGGGGCTGCATAGATGGTGGTTGTTGTGGCAAGGAAATGTGATTGTCAACCTGTTTTCCATTCCTTAAGGTCACAATGGAATTGACATGGTGAACAAGTTCCTCCACATGGTTCACTTGCCTCCCCCGAGGTACCACATTCTCATTTTGCATTTGTTGTTGTTGGTACATGCGGGGGTTAGCCTCAGGCTGGCTAGGAAAAGACCATCTCTCTCTTTCATGTACAGACTGAGCCAATTGGCCCATCTGAAGCTCTAGAGATTTGATGGTCTGCTGATTTGAAGTGAGAACTTGACTCGTGGTTGACATAAAATTTTTCATTGAGTTTTCAAGTCCACGAGTCAAGGTCTCAAGCGAATTGAATCGGGTTTCCATATTATTGGAATTTGGGAAACCCGATTGATTGGTAGTTTGCGCTTGGGGTGACTGATAGGAATGCGCATGCATGGGAGGTTGGTGTGATTGGTAATGTGGTCTAGAGGAGTTGGAAGGACCACCCGGGGCATTAGTTTGGTTCCATGAAAAATTGGGGTGGTTCCTCCATCCAGGATTATAAGATGATGAGTATGGGTCATTCCTGACTCTATCATAGACGGCGTTGACACGCTCCATCTCAGGAGGAATGGACTCACACTCGCTTTCTACATGACCTATCCTACCACATGAATGACAGGGAACTGGACCAGATGTGGACATGTGAGGTGCACTTTGTTGGTTTTGGAGCTCAATCGAATCCATACGGCGCATTAAGGCCGCCATGCGTGCCTCGGTGGCCGTAGTGGTATCGATAGCAAATGCGGTACCCGATCTAGTCGAGTTTGCATTCGCGATCCTCGCTCCTATACTAGATGATGCAGGTGGTTCCCTCACACTCTCCCACTGCATGGTTTTCTCAGCGAGGTCTTCTAGGAAGGCCCATGCCTCCCTTTCATCCTTTCCCAAGAACTCTCCTGGACACATGGACTCAAGGAGCGTTCTGGACGGGATGTGAAGACCCTCATACACAATCTGACAAAGATGCCACAACTAAATGCCATGGTGAGGGCACGAGGATAGTAGCTCTTTGAACCTCTCAAGATATGCATGAAATGGTTTGGTCTCATGTTGATAGAACGAATTGATTTCGTTCCTCAATTTTTGAGTCTGATGATTAGGAAAGTACTTCTTGAGGAATGCAGATTGAAACTCATCCCAAGTCCTAAAGGAATTCGCCTGGTTACTGTACAACCACTTCTTGGCCTCATCCTTTAGTGCAAAAGGAACGAGCCTAAGATGGATGGAGTCTGTGCTAAGTTGTTGCAGCTTGAACATAGCACAGACCTCCTCAAATTCCCTGAGAAAGATATAGGGGTCACCTTTCCCAGTGAAATGAGGGAGCATGGAAATGAATTGAGGCTTAACCTCAAAATGGTTCACATTATCCTCTGGTAATACGATGCATGAGGGTAGAGCTGTACGGCTCGGGTAGCATCGATCACGTAGAGGTATGGGAACGACAACTGGAAGCACTGGTCGAACAGGTGGGTCCAGCAACTGCTCCTCCTCACGGAAATTAGCAGCCATTGAACCCGGACTGCGTGCGACACGAGAGGAGGAAGGTGTCGAGAAATCGATGACCGTAGCTGGATTGACAACGCTCCTCGTCAAACGACCACTCTCGTCTCGTGTCCACGAAAGCATGCACAAAGGTGCACACACAAACCACAACTCTTCTCTTTTTCTTTTTTTTAACAAAGAATGTGCGTAGAGGAGAAGACGGGGGAACACAGGAGAGAAAGAATGACTCAGGAGAGAAAAGAAGAAGTCCTTAAGCTACGGCGGATGGGTACAGGTAGAAGCACACAAGCAAACAAGACTCAAACAATCCTAAGGTCGCTATAGGTCCTTACAGCTAGACGACGCCTAACTACGAGGTCACACGGCCTCAACACGCCTCACCTCCCTACGACGAGGACCACAAAGCCCAGCAAGTGAGTCAAGATCCGGAGATCTCGTCTCTCCTACTATCGACAAAGTGGGCAACGCCGATCAGGTCATGACGGTCGGGACCAGATCACTCTCCTAATGCGTCCGAATTCCTTAAGGCCAATGTCTACTTGATTTTAAAATTAGGCTCTTGATTAGTGTGGTTTTTGGGGCGAAGGAAAGGGTGATGAAATCCCCCACCTTATCTTTTACGGGACAACCCCTCCTTAGTAGCGTTTTGGAGTCCTAAATCTAGCAATCAACTCTCCAAACAACGCTCAACTCACACTTGTTGCAATGCACTTCCTACTAACTAATGCATGTTCATACGAAATGCATGAATGAGAGTAGAAGGTGCGTACCTCACGCCAGCTCTCAGCAACAGAAAATAAAGCTAAGATAAAAGACAATCTAAATGCCTAAGTCACATACATGATGCATGACCTAAACAAGAATGAATGCCTAATCTTTTGCTTTGAGTTTTAGGGTCTAAGTTGCTTAAAGGAGGTTTGTTTGTTGATCTGGGAATGAACTATAAGTCAAAACATGCCAAATTGAGTCCCAGATAACTAGATCATTTAGAGCAACAACAGCAAGAAATTAAAAGATGAACATAGCTCACCAGACCGCTGATTAGCGGTCTCAAACCGCTGATTGGCGGTCTGAAGTGCTCAGGTCGTCTGCAAATTTCTCCAGTAGCCTCCACTTGCTATTCGCAGTCTCCTGAAAGAAATCAAAACTAAAACACACAAATTAAATCCACTCGAATCGTCCAAACAAGAGTCTGGACTGGCACCTCCCCGGCAACGGCGCCAAAAACTTGTTGAACGTTTTATTTAAAACCGCAAGTGCACGGCCGTGATGAAGCGGTGGTAAGTACGGGTCGTCCTCAGGGAGGTGAGTAGCCTCTTGCTTGTACTAAATCAAGTGGCGAAAAATAGGGGGAGAAAGTTGTTTACGCTACTCTACACTAAACTACTCTAAGAAGTATGAAAGGTGAAAGAAGCAAACAAACGATGAAATAAGAACTAAGCTAAGAACAAAACAAGAATGCTGGAATTTCAGGAAGGGAAAACCCCTAAGGGGTGGAGTGAGTGCACACAAGCAAAGAGGTGGGTGTAGAATACATTCTTTAAGCACATGAAGGTGGTGTTTATCAAGCATAGGAAGTGTTTAAATGTTATGGCAAAACCTATCAATCTATTCACCAACTTGGTTGATTAACATTTACATATGCAAGTTGTTTATTTCAGAATCTAAACAAGCATGAGAGGTGTCTAATCATTTTGGCAAAACTCATCAAGTTATAAATTCTATCCTAAACAAGCAAGTATACATTCATGTTTAATCAACACATTGTAATTAAAGCATTCATCCCATTCTCTAATGCATGTATGTACATCTACTCCACCCCCCAAAGGGGATGAAACTACTCACTAAACATTACACTAATTCTTAAACTATGGAAAGAAAGCATATTAAAACTAAGCTAGAATTAAAAGACGATTAAACTAAAACATGCATAAACAATAAAAGAAGCATAAAACCAACAATGAAAGAAACACAAAACTTTATTGATAAAATGACTCACATTAAAAGTATCATCCTCCTACTTTAGTGTGTGCTTCAAGGCCTCACTTCTAGTAGGAAGAATAGCCACTTAAAATATGGAGTGATTACAATGGAAGGTGAAGAGTTCTATTTATAGCCATGGAAAAAGGCAAACCGGGACAATCCCCCGATGTGGGACTAAACAAATACCAAAAATAGCCTAAACATCCTCTAATACATGTGCTGGAGAAATTTGAGCGGATTTGGGCCAAAATGGACCGCCAATTAGCTGTCTTGGACCGCCAATTAGCGGTCTATATGGTTCAGATCCTGCTCATTTTTGTTTTGGGCTTTTCTTTCTGGTATTGTTAGTCTTTGATGCGGTTACTTGACTTGTTGGAGCTCCGACCCGAATCGAATTGGTAAAATACTCCCCATGATGGTGTGGAGTATTCTGTTTTGCTCTTAGGTCCTTCTGTCTTGCAATCAGGTCCTTCTCCCTTGCATCTTGGTCCCCAGATCTCACAATCTAGTCCTTTTTCCGAGATTTTGGGTCCTTTTATGTTTCATCTCTTCAAACCTATTTATTCATGAAAACTAAACATAAGACTCGTGACATAGCATTGTTTAGGTGAAAGATAATGGATATAAGATACAAATATGAGGATGAAATGATGTCAATCAACCTCCAATCGAGTGATTTTAGAGAGGGATGCCACATTTCTGGAAAAAGAATTTCTGGAAAGAGTAAAAAGTAGTGGGAGTAGGGTTGTGCTTGAGGAAACTCAAGATACTCTACAAGATCATGATATGAGTGATGATATTCAAGATCATGAAGGCCCAACCGAGATTCCTTTGGTTAGTGGGAGCATAAGTGAGAGACCCTCGCAAGAAATTGTGAGAGAATCTCAATCATCCCCACCTAGTGTACGTTCAAGAGTTGAACGAGAACCCACTCCTCAAGAAATTGTGGAAGAAGTTCGAGAGACACGAGAAGAACCAAAAGAACTAAGAAGGTCAACGAGGGAAAGGAAGAAACCCGACTTGTATCTGGGACTTCATGAAATCATGGTACTTGATACCAATGATCCATTGACCTTCCAAGAAGCAATGGAAAGGGAAGACTCCAAACTATGGCTTAAGGACATGGAATCCGAAATAGAATCCATGTATGATAATCAAGTGTGGAACTTGGTTGACCTTCCTCAAGGGAAAAAGGCCATTCAAAATAAATGGGTTTTCAAGAGGAAGATGGACATGGATGGAAACTTGACAACCTACAAAGCGAGGCTTGTAGCAAAAGGTTTCACTCAAGTTCAAGGAATTGACTATGATGAAACTTTTTCACCAGTTGTCATGTTCAAGTCTATTCGGATAATGCTCGCTATTGCTGCATTTCATGATTATGAGATATAGCAAATGGATGTCAAAACGGCGTTCCTTAATGGGAACTTGGAGGAGGATGTGTACATGGTACAACCTCAAGGTTTTGAAGATCCAAAGAATAGCGAGAAAGTATGCAAGCTTCAAAGATCCATTTATGGATTGAAGCAAGCATCAAGGAGTTGGAACAAACGCTTTGACGAGGAAGTGAAGAGGCTTCACTTCATTCAAAGTAAGGAAGAACCTTGTATATACAAGAAGGTTAGTGGGAGCCATGTAGTATTCCTAATCTTGTATGTCGATGACATATTGCTTATGGGCAATCATATTCCTTTACTTGAGCAAACGAGAAGTTCATTGAAATCTGCATTCTCAATGAAAGATATGGGTGAGGCTCAATACATCTTGGGAATCATGATATATAGAGATAGATCCCGTAGACTCATTGGCCTCAGTCAACGTACATACATTGACAAGGTCTTGGAAAGGTTCAAGATGAACAACTCCAAAAAGGGCAGTGTGCCAATGAGTATGGGTGTGCAACTCAAGAAGTCTCAACGTGCACAATCACCTAAGGACTTTGAGTACATGAAGGATGTCCCTTATGTTACGGCAATTTGTTCGATCATGTACGCGATGACTTGCACAAGACCCGATGTCTCGTATGCTCTAAGAGTGACAAGTCGTCACCAATCCAACCCAGGTCCTGAGCACTGGACTGCGGTCAAGAATATCCTGAAGTACCTTAACCGGACTAAGAATAAGATTCTTGTTTATGGAGGACAAAGTGAATTGATAGCCAAGGGTTACTCGGATGCGAGTTTCATGAGTGAAGGTCCCAATCAGGATACGTCTTTCTTCTGAATGGTGGAGTTGTGAGTTGGCGTAGTTGGAAGCAACGCACTACGGCCGACTCAACCACTGCTTCCGAAGTAATGGTTGTCGCTGAAGCGAGCAAGGAAGGAGTGTGGATCAAGAAGTTCCTTAAAGAGCTTGGAGTAGTTCCCACGAGCGAGGGACCCATTGAGCTATTTTGCGATAATAGTGCATCTATCTCGCAAATCAAGGATCCTAGATCACACCACAAAGTGAAGTACATGGATCGTAAGTACTTCGTGACACGTGACCTCATCGACGAAGGCAAAATAAATCTTTTATGGGTGGACACCAACAGCAACACAACTGATCCATTCACAAAACCCTTATCCAAAGCCAAGGGCGAAATGCATTTCGAGTCCATGGGATTGAGGAACCATGTAGATTGGCTTGATGATTGATATGTAATGGGGTTTACCTAGTTATTATTGTTTTATACATTGAGTGTGTATGTGAAAGAAAACTTTAATAAAAAGTGGGAGATTGAAGGGAATGTGTTCTAAAAGTTTTACTTTTAAATGTCAATTATTATGAATTGAATGAGAAATCATTTTGTTCCTTGTTTATGTTATTCGTCTGTTAGAAGTGTTAAGGAAGAGACTCTTGGTCCTTAACCGTAGAGCTCTAAAAGAAATTGGTTTACATAAAACAAAAGATATTCGCAATCATGGTAATTAACATGGGACATTAATTACCGAGTTAAGATTGTCGTGTTGGTCATAGATCTTTGTAGCTCCACAAGTGAATGACAACACCGGTACACAAAAGAGGAAAATATTACTTTTGTATACTGAATAGACCTAATGAGTAAAACATTATAGAATTTTGTTTTCTGTGTCATTGATGTTTTACTGTGTCTTTGGTCCTTTGATATGAGACTTATATCCGATCACTTAAGAATTGCTTAATTAGACTAGAGTCTTGAGCTATCGATGAGTGTACTGTAAAGGCATTGGTTGGTTAAGTATGACTTTTGTTGGAGAAGATATTTAGTCAAAAGATTATCATTGCCCCTCTTAATTGAGTGATGATATTAGTGGACCCCTTGATAAAGCAAAGTTATAATGTGCACAATGTGATTTGAGTTAAGTCACATATTTATAACTAGCTTAAAGCGATCAAGAAATGAATACTAATACAAAGATGACACAATACTACTTTGTGTGTATTCTTAATATCATGAGGCAAGGGACAGACACAAGTGGTGCACTCCATCACTAAATGGATCGGGTTTTGGTTCGAGTGGAATTAAGACATCTAACTAATTGGGAGCTATAATGTGTAGCTAGATACCACTTATAGCTTGTGATATTAAGCTCTTAATATCACTGTCAACTTAGTCTAGATCCTCCCATAGGTCACACCACAAAACTGGGAACACAAGAAATGGGGATTTTGAGTTCATAATGTGTGTCGGGTTTCATGTAGAAAATATGACACATGTGGTGAACAAGCAAAATCAAAATTATGTTGTGATTAATAACATAATTAGAATCTAAATTAAATTCATATGTGATATAAATATTGTGGGGGTGTAATGATTAATCATTACATAGGATAATATGTTACATAAGTTGTGAACTTACTACTAATCCCCAAATGTCAAATTTTGTAGGGGTTAAACCGAAATTTGACTAGTCTGCAGTTAGGGGTGTCAGTGGATATTCAAATATCCGAGCATCTGTCCGTATCCGTATTCGAATTTGGACATTCGATCCGCGAAAAAATATCCGTAAGACCGTATTCGTATCCGATCCGTAAAGTCATGGAGCGGATATGGTTATTGGTACATCCGGTCCGTATAATATCCGATCCGGGATCAGATATCCGTAGTACAACATCTGTATTCGAATCCGTATTATATATCGTTATTCTTTGAATTAATGAAATATTTATATGTTAAGTATTTTTTCCATAAATTACCCAAGTATATAACCTATCCTAAATTCCTAACCCTAAACCTACCTAAAGTCCCAAACACAACTCCGGCAGTCCAGCAGCCACATCTCTCCCTCTTCCCATTCTTCCAGCACTCCTGCAACCCCAACCTCCCTCCCTCCTCCCATTTTTCAAGGAATCCAGCCGCAACCACCCTCCCTCCTCTCATTTTTCCAGCCGCAACTTCCCTCCCCGCCGTCGGCCTCACCTCTCCGGGAACACACTTGTCCGGATCGCAACTTCCCTCCCCGACGTTTTGAGTAAGAATATTAAGATACTGAATCTGAATCAGATGGGAGGCTTTCCCAGATTAACCATAATGTAGATTTTTGAGTCCAAATGTTTTTGTACGTCCTTTTAAGATGCAAAGTATATTTGTTTGTGTCATGGTTGTGACTTGTAGTAACTTACTATCCAGTGGAATGTTGTTGATGGAACACCACGGTCTTAAAGATTTAAGTTTTTAGAGACGCATTATTGGACTCAACTGCCCTCTGTAGTATTCGTTATTATCTGTGCCAGTTTTAGAGAGTAATTTAAAGTAATGCCATTTAGTGGTGACTCAAGGCATTTTGATTTGTGTATCGTTCTTTGTTTTGTCAATTGTGTTTGCTGCTATTTTACTCTATTGTTAAATTGGTCTCTATTTGTTACTGGAGCACTTTTGAAGCACTTTTGAAGCACAAACCTGTGATATATTGTTTGGTCTTCAATACTATATGCTTATTAATGGTAAAGGTCTACGTTTGTGTATGTTGTCCTGTGATATATTGTTTGGTCTTCAATACTATATGCTTATTAATGGTAATGGTAAAGCACCACCTAAGACTTGTATGTTGTCCTGTGAACTTAAATTTCTTCACGATTGTGATATTGTAGTCATTGATTTATAATTTTATGGTAATATGATTTATCTGAATTTTGGTTATCGTTGGTATATAAGTTTATGGTAATATGACTTATTTACTTACCATGAATTCTTTTTTTTCCAGCATGGAAGAATGTGTTTCTGCTCCAATTGCCACTGATCCTCTTAGTCAAAGTTCCAATCCACTGATTCCAAGCACCGGTGATACACTTGTTGAGACTAACAAAGGGTCTTCCGTTGATGATGCTGGACAGTCTGACAGTGGTGGTGTAAAGCATCGAAATAGATTTTATTCTGAAGTATGGTTGCATTTCGAAAGAGTGGGCAGTGGTTCTGATAGGAAAGCTCTATGCAATTATTGCAAGAAGTCATTTAATGCATCAAGCTCCCAAGGTACAACTCGTCTCAAAAATCATTCAAAAATTTGCATGCGTAGACCAAGAAAGGACATTGCCCAACAACTTCTTAGTAGGTGTTCTTCAAAGTTGGTTACTCATAAGTTTGATCCTAAAATTGAAAGAGAATATTTTGCTGAAATGATAATGAAAATGGATTTGCCTTTTACCACTTGTGAGAATGACTACTTTAGAAGATGGATTTGTTATATTGATCCTTCTTATAAATGTCGGTCAAGGAATACACTTAGGAAAGATTGCATGGATGTTTATTCGCAATGGAAAGAAAGACTTTATAAAACCCTTGAGGAAAATTGCAGTAGGGTCACTTTCACTACAGATTTGTGGACACCAAAGCATCAAAATCATGGGTATTGTTGTGTCACTTGTCAATACATTGATGATAGTTGGGTGTTGCATAAGAAAATCGTTGCTTTTCAAATTATTGACACACCACACTAGTGATGTTTTAGCCGAGTGGCTTAAAAACGTATTATGGATTGGAACCTAGATAAGAAGTTGTTCAACATTGTTGTGGATAATGCTAGCAATAATGAACCAATGGTGAACACAATCAAGACATGGCTGAATGGAAAGAATGCACTTCCTCTTCAAGGTGAATTGTTTCATACTCGATGCACTGTTCACATCCTCAATCTGATTGTGAAGAATGGTTTGCAAGTTATTGGTCCTTTGTTAGAGAAAATTCGCAAAAGTGTGAAGTATGTAAACTCTTCTGTACATAGGGCTAACAAGTTCAAACTTGCACTTAACCAAACTAGGTTGACTGGAAGTAGAGGTGTTTCTTATGATGTTGATACTCGATGGAATTCAACTTATCTGATGATTGATAGTGCTCTGGATGTCCAAGATGCATTTGATCGTTTAGCAGAATTAGATGATGAGTACAAATTGCTCCCAACGTCAGAAGAGTGGGAGAGGGGTAGGAATATACGTGATTGCTTGAAGTTATTTTATGATATGACTGTTCGTCTTTCAGGCACTAAATATCCCACTGCTAATTATTACTTCAATGATATTTGTCACATTCAATTTAAGTTGATAGAGTGGCACAGAAGTCCTATTGAGTATATTCGGTCAATGGCAGCTGAGATGCAGTTAAAATTTGATAAATATTGGAATTCATGCAGTTTGATATTGTCTTTTGGTCTGATACTTGACCCTCGTTTCAAGATAACATTTGTTGAATATGCAAATCGTCGCTTGTTTGGTTTGTGTGCTGATAGTAATATTGAAAGGATCAATAGTAAGCTCAAGGCATTGTTTTTGGAGTATTTAGAGGTAGATGCTGCTGAAATTGGTAGTTCTAATATTGCAACAGAAGAAATGAGTGTTGATGATGGTGACCCTTTCATGGGAGGATTCATAGGATACGCAACCACACAACAACAAATTGAATCGAGTGCCACGAAATCAGAACTGGAGCAGTATTTAAAGGAGTCGTTATATCGTTTGAATAAGGATGATAAGTCATTTGATATTTTGCACTGGTGGAGTCAGCATTGACCTAGGTTCCCAACACTTGCAAAATTGGCTCGTGATATCTTGGCAATTCCTGTCACAACAGTTGCATCTGAATCTGCTTTTAGTTGTGCACGTAGAGTCATTGATGATACTCGATCTCGGTTGGGTATAGATGCTGTAGAAGTTTTAGTTTCCACAAAAGATTGGTTGCCACTTTTAAATCTTGGTATGTTTTATTCTTTTTCTTGTTTAAGTTTTCATTTCTATTTCATTTTTATGTCTTTACTCACTTGATATGATTTTTCATGATAGGTGAAGTTGACAAAGATGATTGATTTTGGATTTAGTATGAAAAGTTGAAGATGACTTTGAATTTCAGCATCAGAATGAAGTGTTGGAAATGAAACTTTGAATTTTATCTTCAAATTTGTCTTAAGTAATTTGTACTTTAAGCTTTTGTTTGCAAAAAAACTTGTATTTGTCTTCGTATTTTTGTATGATGTTAAAACTTAAAACAAGGATTTGTGATGTTAAAACATGGACAATTCTTCATATTTTGTGGTGATGTTAAAACTTAAAATATTTTTAGTTTGTTATATGGATTTGTGTTATTGTGTATCATTTTATGATTATATCTTAGGTGTAAAAATAAATTTTTAGGGGGATCATTTCCACATGAATTAGGATATTTGGGTATTATTGTGTGAATTTTTTTGAAACGGAAATCCGAATCGGATACGGATTTTTAATACGGATATTTATATCTGGATACGGATAATATCCGTATTCGATCCGTATCCGACGGATTCTAAAATGGATATTCAATTTAATATCCATCCGGATACGGATTCGGATACGGATGTAGCATTTGGTCCGCGGATACGGATACGGATATTGGTAGATCTGCTCCATATTCACTCCGTTGACACCCCTATCTGCAGTACTGTGTAAAAACGGTCGACCCCTAAACCGTAAATGGTTGACCGGATCTTGCACGGTCGACCGGATGTGTCTCGATCGTAACGAGAATTTCTACTGTTCGATTTTGGTCGACCGATCATTACGATGAAATAATTGTGTTACGAATAGTCGACCGAGTTCATGAACGTTCGACCGAAACTTGGTCTAAATGGTCGACCGAACCCTTAACACGGTCGACCGATTCAGACGGTTACTGCAGAATAAATTTAAGAATTAATTAGATCATGCATGGAATTGGTCCATAACTGATTTAATTCGTGGCTAAGATTATTTGTTAGCAAATAATGGATGGTTAGATGGAAGTTTGCATGAAATCATGGGCAAGAGGTTGCACATGAATAGGTAATTTGGAGAGAACTTATAAATACAAGTTTATCTCATTACCTTATTAATTAATTCATTATCTTTTTGTGCAAACATGTCTCTCCATAATTCTCCACGAATTTCACCTTAATTCTTGAGTTTAGTTTTACTTTTCAGAGATTTTCTTCTCAAGGGAACTAAAGAGGGGTTAGTAGTTAGATTCTAAACCCTATTGGAGATTGAGAGGCAAGCTCTTCTCTCTCCAATCTTGTTTAGAGTTTGGTGAATACTCGGAGGCATCCGGCGCAGCGACAATCATCCACAACGTCTCCGGATCATCAAGAAGTTTTAGAGAACTTCTAGGTATGAAATTCGGAGCCCATGTTTGTTTTAATAAAGTTTTGAAACTAGTTATTGAAACAAATCGATGCATGCATGAAACAAATCATAGAAAAATTGAAATTGATTCTTATTGTGCATGGAAATTTCGAAAATAAATATGTGCAATTAAACATGAAATCCTACATTATATTTGTTATACCCTAAGCCTTGCTTATGTCTTAATTGTGCTTAGGGGAGGATTAGAGAAGGTTTGAGATGGACGGCTGAGATCGAGTGTGGGAGGAGTATATAAGGTTGGGTTTTACTCTTTCTCTCTCTCTCCCACTCTCTCTCACAATCGCATCTCTCACTCTCTCTCTCTCTAGACATGTTCTCCCCGCAGCTAGTTAAGGATCAGTGTCGTGGGGTGAGCGAAGAATGCGCGGGTCGCAGTTGGAGTCACTGGAGGTGCGAGGATCGTCGTTGCGAGAGGTTTCGTGAGGTAACGCTCGCTGTGGTTCTTCGAAGGCTTCTTCAAGCCTTAAGGTATGTCAAACTTGCTTTTACGCTCACCTATTATTAGTGTGGGAGTGGGAGCGGTCGACGGTAGCCCGACTGGCTCGTCGGACCTGCACAATAGTTTCTGAACTGTAATCGGTCGACCGGTGTATGGGTTCGGTCGACCGGTTATAGTGTATTTTGGGCAAAATCCCTCGCACTGGTCGAACGATACCTTCAAGGTGGTCGACCGGTGGTACAATTCTATCGAGAGATTGAGGCTCTGGGTATTTTCGGTCGAACGGGACCCCTTTTGCCGGTCGACCGAAAGTACTGTTGTAGGTCGGTTGGGGCGTTGACCATCTAAACGATCGACCGCTTGTTTGACTCGTTCGACCGACGACTTAAGTGTACTTATTGGCCGGTCGACCGGAAGTGCGGTTTCGGTCGACCGAGAAGTGTGGACTGTTGGTGAATCTTACTGGTGGTTTTCGGTCGACCGATAGGGTTCGGTTGTTCGACCGTTTGATTGTGGATTGTGAAAATATTTTCTTACTGGTGCTTTTTGGTCGACCGGGACCCCTTTGCCGGTCGACCGTTTGACGGGTTTTTCGGTTGGGCCAGTTCTCTAGGTGAGGATCGGTCGATCGAAAGACAGTTTTGTTCGACCGTTTTACACTATTTTGGTGTGTGTGTGTCTTACTATTGATTGGCTAGAAGGCGACGGGTTCACCGGCCCTTTTGGGGCGACGGACGGACATGCTGGCCCTATAGCGATTAGTAGTGACACGTGGAGGGAAATTGTGATAACTGTCGCCGTGGCTCCGGCAATTGAGGTAAAGTCATGGCTCCGGGGAATGATGTGAAACCGTGGCTCCGGTAACACTGAGGCAAGAAGGGGGTTGTTTGGCCGTGATTTGGACCGGCGGTGCCTTGTGTGCACGAGTGTTGGTGGGGTTGGGGGGAGAGGACCCTTGAGACCCGTGTTGTTTGGCTATGGCCGGGAGAGAGGTCCCGGGAACTTAGCGGGTGTATCAGTTGTGATATTTATGGTTCTTTGCATATTTCATCATTGTCCATATATGTGTTAGGGTTTGGCATACTGGGTTTCCTCCTGGAAACTCAGGCATTTATTGTCTGCTTTCAGGCCGAGAGCGGCGGTAGGTGGGTGGTGACGGCGGAGGGAGCACTCGGGACAAGATTCTGCTTCCTTTACTTTTGAGGTGGTTGTGATTACACATGTATATTTTATGTTCATGAGCATTTGATGTAATCACATTCTTTTGTAAACTCGATCGCATATATATTATATGTTGGTGCACCTGTGTGTGTATTTTCTTTCATGATGTCCTCGTTTCATTGTATGTTGTAAATTTCAAATTTTCCGCTGTGTTCGAGGACGTTACAATATTGGTTGGTGTTTGATTCTCCCAGGGTCAGGTTTCGTGCATCATTGCCTATGAGGACTTACACTATCACGTACACCTTCCCCCAAATCTCCACGTAAGGCGATCCCTACCACCCATGTAACGGGAGTTCGGTTGGTGCATCCTAAGTCAGATGACTCGAGAGCACCAGGTACAAAGTCCCCTCAGACCTACATTCCCGAGTGATAGGAGTTGTGCGAGAAGAGAGAACACCTACTCACTTATTTATTATCTACACATGGACCAAAACCGCTACACTTAATGTCTCACAACAATATTTAAATCGTCATTGACTACAACAAACTTCCTTAAATTAACATACACGAATTATTGACTCACTAGGTTTGGGATGAAGTTCTTTAATTATTTGAGCACAGAAACCCTATGATTACTCACCCCCGAGGGAAAACTGGGGTGCATCCTAACGACTCGATAAGACCTAAAGCCAATAAACTAGATATCCTAATGCATCAAGTTCAAGACAATTTTGGGAGCTTTCTTTTTACTTTGCCTCTCAACGGTTTTTCATATGCCAAACACACGCAAAACCCACAAAAAAATTTCTTTCGCAAACACATGAAGATTTTGAAAGAAATGTGAAAATTTTAAAGCACTAGGCAAGCAAAAGAAGACAAGTCACCTAAGGATCATGACAAGCACATATATCGATATTAAATGCATCACACTAACATGACCCTATCAATACACACAAACGAAAACAAAATCAAAGGAAAAAGACTTTACTATGTACACACGTAAAACACCCCCCCACAAACCTACTTCATGCATTGTCCTCAATGAATGTGAGCATGAAACTACATGGATTTATGCTTGAAAAAGAAAAGATCTCACCAACATGAAGTACAACAGGACGTTCATGGTTATGTTGATGGACACAAACCCGAATTCCCTCAAAACTTGTGGATGCTAAAGAAGGGATACAAATACGTGAAAGAAATGGGGCCCAAATACACAAAGGTTGGGGCCCACAACAATCAATGCTCGCTCATGGAGTCTTTTATTGTACTTTTTTTGCCTTTTTTTGAATAAAACTATGTACAAAAATAAGTTCCCATCTTCATTTGTCAAATGACATCAAATGGGAATCTCAAAAGTGGGTCAATGCACATGGAAAGGGAACATGACACCACACAGGGCCAGAATACTCATGTTTGGGCCCCCTCACAAAGAGCACAAGATGAAAGAAGAGGTTCATGAATTGGACGCAAATGCGTCACATTCAAAGGATCAAAGTGAAAGAGCTTGGACCTCTCAAGAGTTTGGGAATAATTGCGCAATGGAAGAAGAGTTTTTGCCGTTGCGGTACTAAAGTTATGATCGTCAATCCAAACTCTCCAACCAATAGGCTGGTGGGTCGGAACTAGGTCAAGAACCTTGTTATGCATGTCCGACTCACAAGGTGAACAGAAAGTGGGTCTCTTACCCAAGGTATCTTACAAGGAACTCCTAATACCCTCATTCGCAACGTAGTTGTTTGATGTTCCATCATTTCCAAGATAATCAGGAACAATAGTGAGAGCAAACTCTGATCAGGTCGTTTGAAATTAAGGGTACTAGGGAGCTCTTGCTCCACCAGAGGTGAGTCCTTAAGAGGTACAACATGAAGATCATGTGGCTCAGGGGCCACGAGACAAAAAGATGCGGTACAATCCTGTGCCCACTCATAATGAAGTTGGTCTATGTTATTCTCAATTTGGATCGAATCCCCCACAATGTGATCGTGTATTGAAACCCCAAGTCCCTCAGACAGACTAGGAGTTTGACTCTGAAAGATTGTGCTTTGAATTTGTGAATGTAGTGGTGGTTCGATATCAAAAGATGGATCCTCATGTTGACAAGAAATGTCACCATCCTCACGTTTACTTAATTGTTGTGTAATTTGAATCACATACATTTCCATAGTTTGCAGGGAATCGTGATTGGACTTCAACACATTTTGAGTGGTTTCCATGAACGTTTGGAGGGCTTGTTCTAAAGAATCAAGTTTGGGGGTCAACTGTGAAGTTCATGTCAGAATTTTGGAAATGGATGGGTTGGGTGGTGATGGGCTGAGAATGAGTCCAATGAATGGTCGTGGGGTGTTGGTAGAATTCAAGATATTCAGAAGGAGGATACTGGGGTGGGAATGATGTATAAGAATTTGAATAAGAATTGTCTCCCCACGAATCCATCCCTCTCGGGTTGTACGCGGATGCGTAATGGTCATATTGAGCATTTTGGGAAAAGGTATGCTCATACTCAGGCTCTGGGGGAACATAAGAACATTCCCCGATAACATGACCACTCAACCCACACCAGTCACACGGTACGACTACTGGAGCCACCGGTGCACTCATTTCATCTACCACATGCATGAAAGAGGCCAAAGGTTCTTGCAATGTCTCAGTTGGAGAACCAACATACGATTCGACGTAACTAGATGGTGGTCTAGCAGTCGGTGCCTCTCTCATATTACCCCAATATGAAGATTGCTAAGTCAAACAATGAAGATTGTCCCAACCATACGGGGTGTTTGTCTGAGGCACCCCAAGATGCATGGGTCCGGAGTACCAGGGAGAATTGTCCTGGTCCCAACAATGATATGGATGGTCGCCTATGTAACCATCCATCTCGACAAAGAACTCTCGAGTCGATCACTCTCACAACCACGAGGCCAAGCTCGCAAAAAGTGCTCGACTCGACCCTAAAACGCTAATAGAGAGTGTAAAGGGGAGGAGACTAGAACGTAGAGGTAGGTGAGAAGAAGATGACTCAGAGGAGAAGGGATTAATCCCTAGAGCTAGCGTGGGTAATGGGAGAAGGTAGAAGAGTTCTATTTATAGCCATATAAAAAGGTAATCCGGGACAATTCCCCGGTATGAGACTACACAAATACCATAAATAGACTAACTATACACTAATACACGCTCCACATAAATCATAGCGGATCCGAATCAAAAGTGACCGCCAATTAGCGGTCTTGGACCGCTAATTAGCGGTCTACAGTGTTCTGATCTCTCTGTATTTTCTTGTGGGCTTTTATGGGAGTCTTTGTTTATGTTTGATACATCTACTTTGCTTGTTGGAGCTCTGACCCGAATAGAATTGCCAAAATACTCCCCATGATGGTGTGAAGTATTCTTGTTTGCTCATTAGTCCTTCGATCTTACGTTTAGGTCCTTAGATCTTGCATCTTAGTCGTTGAGTCTTTCAACTCAATCCTTTTTCATGATTTTAGGTCCTTTTATGACTCTTCTCTTCAAACCTATTTATTTCTGAAATTTAAACATAAAACTCGTCAGATGGCATTGTTTAGGTGAAAGATAATGGATATAAGATTCAAATATAAGCATGAAATGATGTCAATCACGTACTCATTCAATTGGTGGGGGACATCAACTTCAGGAACAACTATCTCAGCGCCGGTAGCCATGGGATATGTTTGGGGAACAAAAGTCCCAACCTGACTGCTAACTTCTATGTTAAAGTTGGAATTAGGCAATGGTTCTACAGGCGCATTCTTTCTAACCGGAGTGACACATAAAGGGACCATGTCCTGTAATATTTCAGAGACGAAGAAACAAACATCAGAATCGTCTATAATTTCAACAGGTCTCAATGGCTGCCCCAGTGTTCTGTAACGGGCCTCCATTGTGAGCTCATACTTCAACTTATCAACATCAAACGCCCTAGGCAAAATTTCAAGCAGTTGCAAGTATGTTACATAATTTTCTATCGTGATCCCTATTCTCTTGCTTCCTTGAAGAGGCAATCTCTACCATCCACTTCCGAAATACCATTGTACGCAGCCAATACGTTAACAATCGATCATGATACGACAAAAAAAGTAAAAAGTTCAAAATAGTGGAGTTCATAATAATAATCATTATCCATCAAGTTCTATTGAGTTTGTATCAAACTTATATCGAGTAACAAAATCGAGCTCTAATCAAGTATAACTATCGAGCATACATATTGACTCGCACTATCGCATACGTGAGTTGACTCGAACTCGATTGAGCTTTAAAATAATTTTAACTATCAAGCAAACACATCGAGCCCATCTATCGCGTATCGCCGAGTACGATCGAGTGTCGTCTGGCATCGCCTACAACCTTCAGAAATGTTCATTCGTCGAGTGCTATCGAGCGCGATCGAGTATAACACCCACAAAAAGGCAGATTCAAACACAACTTGAACAAACCAACAAAATACATCAAGACATTGACAGATCTATTGGAAAATGGAACGAAAATACAACAAAGTAACACCCACATCAATTTTTTACAATTCCACTTACCCATTCTCTCTTTGTCTACCGGTTTTTCTACTAGGAATACTAAAACAACTTGTGCAATTCGGTGGGGGTCTGCCGTGAGGCCGAAGGGGACGATCTCACCTAGATAATGACTAATGTGAGCTCAATATGTTCTTCACTTCCAACATAAAATGCACTTTAGGTTCTCAAGAATGAACTAAGTACCTAGTGTGGACATTAAGACATCAATTAACCATCCATACAACTCAATACATTCATGCATTATCTAATAATCAAGTATCCATACATAGTGACATTCCATTTACCATAACAAGATGATCCATTACAAACAACATGAGTAACTCTAGATCTAGCATGAGAAAATACCAACAATGCCATTTTCCCATCTTATACAAGTTTTAAGCAAGTTACATGCATAGATGTACATTAAGTATATGAAATGACACAAAATAAGAGGAACTCATCACTAACACTTACATAATTTACATCACCTCCATCCTATATGGGGTGGATCTATTCGAAAATCATCACAACAAACATGAAAGTGAAGAGATTAAGACTAAACATGACATAAAACTCTAACTAGAAAACTAACCAACAAAATAAAAAACTAATCAAATAGAAAAAAAGTTAATTACAAGAGAAACATGAATCCAACTTTATATTAAAGAAAATGTGAGATTACAACCTTCATCCACGTCCTCTACTTTCAACAGAATTGGGTAAAACCCAACCTACTCTAATGGTGGAAGTGGAGAAGTAAAGGAAAGGTAGGAGAAACATTGCTATTTATAGAAGAAAGAGTGGTGTATATGAATTTGGAAGCAATCCGACGGTTGTAATCAATTTCACTGTGGTCTGGTACACCCCAATAAACAAGCTGGAGCCACGAGAGAAGTTGGAGCGCGTTTGGGCCAAAATAATCCGTTAGTGGTGGATTTTAGATCCGGCCCCATTTCTTCAGCAACTTAAGTTCTCTATTTTGCACGCTGGGTGGATTCCAGGTTCGTTGGTTCAATCCCGTTTGGTTTTAATTTCCCAAATACTCTTCAAGTTCATGGTATTGAGGGTTTTTTGCTTCGGAAATGTTTTTCTTTCATTCAAGTTCCTCTGGGTTTCATCGGAGTCCTTCCTGAATTGCTTATGGGTCCTTCAGTATGACAAATAAGTCCAAGATACTTAGATAAGGTAATTTCTTCTTGCATTCATGTATTTTTTGGTTCCTTTCTCATTTTTATTACCTAAAACCTGAAACACATTAAACAACACTCGAGTAGGACAAAATTGAGGTAAAATAAAAGAGAGATAGCATGAATGCGATGTATGAAATGCTACTAATCAAATACCCCCACACTTACCTTTTGCTAGTCCCGAGCAAAACAAAGAAAAAGAAAATATAAAAAGGGATAACCTAACTCACTTTCGTAGGAATCGTGGTGACACTTAGCACGTGCAACAAGTCTTTAAACCCCCTTGTCTCCAAGAAGCAGTGGTGTCTTCTGAGGGTTTTCAACGGATATACCCACAAAATCCGAACATTGATGCATTATTCAACCTTGCAATACGACTCGATGGACCTACTTTTGTCGATCATTGGACACGGTAATCCTACAGGACAACTCTATATATGTATTAGGTCCACACACCTAGCCTATGAAACCATTCGTGCAAGTTAATTAAGGACTTAAGTAACAGACATGAGCAACCTTAATATTCTGAAATAATACGTTGTGTAAGGTCTATTAAGGTTCTTATTTGTAGTATTTTTTATACAGAGAACAATGAGTTAAAACGGTTGGTGTTTAATTCTCCCAAGGTCCGGTTTCGTGCATCATTGCATGTCATGACTTACACTATGACGTACACCTTCCCCCAAATCTCCACCTAGGGCAATACCTACTACCCATGTAACGAGAGTTCGGTTGGTGCATCCTAAGTCAGATAACTCGAGTGCTCCAGGTACCAAGTCCTCTCGGACCTAATTTCCCAAGTGATAGCAACCGTACGAGATGATAGAACACAAAACTAACTCTTTTTTCTACCTTGTAACCGAAACCCCTACACTTAAGGTTTCACAACAAGAGTTTAAAAGTCCCCAACTTCAACAAACTTCCTTATACTAACAAACACAAATTCTTCGACTAACTAGGTTCAGTGGTGGACTTCTCTGTTTGTTTGAGTACTGAAATCTTTTGATTACTCTCCCCTGAGGGAAAACCAGGGTGCATCCTTACAACTAGATAAGACCTAAGGTCGGTGTATTAGATATCCTGATGCATCATATTCAAGTCAAATTTGGGAGCTTCCTTTTTTACTTTACCTCTCAACGGTTTTGCAAATGCTAAACACACGCAAAACCCACAAAACATTTTTTCCCCAAATAGAGGAAGATTTTGAAAGAAATTGAAGTATTAAAGCACTAGGCAAGCAAAAGAAGGCAAATCACCCAAGGATAATGATATAGAAGATATATCAATGTAAATTGCAGCACACTATCATGACCTTAACAATACAAAAAGAAGAAGAAGAAAAAGACTTGACTACGTACACACGTAAAGCACCCTCCCATACATACTTTATGCATTGTCTTCAATGAATGTGAGTATGAGTCTACATGGATTTATGCATGAAAAAGAAAAGATCTCACCAACGTGAAGCGCAAACATAAGTTCATGGTTATGTTGATCAACATAAACCTAGATTCCCCAAAACCTGTGAGATACGTAAAAATAGAATACAAATACATTAACAAATGGAGCCCATATCATCAGGGAGTGGAACCCACGACAATTTTTTCTAATATAACTATATACAATAAGAAGCTCTCATCGTCCTTTGTCTAAGAACAACAAAAGGGAGCCATAAAGTTGATCAACATACCTGGAATGGGAACATGACACGACGTGGGTCCAAAATACTCATGTGTGGGCCCCCTTAAAAAGCATACAAGATATCGGAAGAGGTTCATGAATTGGACACAAATGCGTCTGATTCAAATGATCAAACTGAAGGAGCGCTAACCTCTCAAAAGTTTGGCAACAATTGCAGAACGGAAGTAGAGCATCTCCTGTTGTAGTATTTGAATCTTGATCATCAATTAACTCTCCAACCAACAGATTGGTGTGTCGGAATGAGGTCAAAAACCTCGTTATACTTTCTCGACACATCAAGCAAACAGAATATGAGTCTTTTACCCAAGATATCCTCTAAAGACATCCCAATACCGTCATCTGTTATTATGATAGGAGTATTAGGGAGTTGTTGCTCCACCAAAGGTGGGTCCTTGAGGGACATGACATTACAATCATGTGTCTCAAGGGCCACGGGACAAAAATATAAGGCACAATCCTGTACCAACTCAAAATCAAGTTGGTCCACGTTATTTTTAATTTGGATTGAATCCTCCACCTAGTGACGTGAATGGACGCCCCAAGTGTAAGATTTCGTGTCTTATACTTGTGTATAATTTTAAAAAAATTACAAGAACTTAGGATCGATTTTCATATTTTTCAATAATTTTGTTTACACAATTTCCCAATTGTATTTCAATATATATAATAAACTATTTAATATTAAAATATGGATTGAATCATACCTAGGGGATTATCAAATCTCTCTTACCAATCGGAAGTCGGGTTGCATGTTGGATCGTCAAACTCTAAACAAGAGTTTGTAAGTCGATCGATCACTAATCTAGAGGGGGTGAATAGATTATCTCCTAATTTTCTTAAACAACTGCACAATTAAAATAATAAGAGAAAGTGTTGAACGTTTTAATATAAACCGCAACTGCACGACCGCGTTGAAGCAGTGGCAAATACGGGTCGTCCTCAGGGAGGTGAGTAGCCTCTCGTTTGCACGAAATCAAGTGGCAAAAATATCGAAGAGAGTTTGATTATCCTACTCTACGCTACACTACACTACGAAGTACGAAATGCGAAAGAAAGCAACAAACGATTAACTAAAAGCTAACTAAGAATGAAATAAGAGTGCTGGAATTCAGAAGTGGAAAACCCCTATGGGTGGAGTGAGTGCACACATGCAAAGAGGTGGGTATTGAACACATTCTTTAAACACAAATGAAGGTGGTGTTATCGTGCATAGAAAGTGTCTAAATGTTATGGCAAAAACTATCAATCCATTCACCATCCTAGTTGATTAACATTCACATATGCAAGTTGTTTATTTCAGAACCCAAACAAACACGAGAGGTGTCTAATCATTTTGGCAAAACTCATCAAGTTATAAATTCTATCCTAAACAAGCAAGCATACATTCATGTTTTATCAACACATTGTAAATAAAGCATTCATTCCATTCTCATTTGCATGTATGAACTTCTACTCCACCCCCCAAAGGGGATGAAACTACTCACTAAACATTAAACTAACTATTACACTAAGTAAGGAAAGCATAATAACTAAACTACTAAAACTAATGAAATATAATTAAACAAAGTAAAACAAGAAACATGAAACACACAACATAATAAAAAAAACTTTTATTAAAGTGACTCACATTTCAAGTAGGAGGAGGAGTGTTGTCTCGTGAGGGTTTTCAGCGGATATACCCACAAAATCCGAACAAAGATGCATTAATCAATCTAGCTACACGACTCATTGGACTCATATTGTCGATCATGAGACGCGGTAATACTACAGGTCGACTCTATATATGTAATCGATCCACACACCTAGCCTAATGAGTTATTCGTGAAAGTTAGTTAAGGACTTAAGTGAAAGACATGTGCAACCTTAACTTTTGAATGTGATACAATGTGTAAAGTCCATTTTGGTTCTTATTTGACACTTTTTTTCTTTTTTCATTAGAGCATTTTATTGTTTGGTGTTTGATTCTCCCAGGGTCGGGTTTCGTGCATCATTGCCTATGAGGACTTACACTATCACGTACACCTTCCCCCAAATCTCCACATAGGGCGATCCCTACCACCCGTGTAACGGGAGTTCGGTCGGTGCATCCCAAGTCAGATGACTCGAAAGCACCAGGCACAAAGTCCCCTCACACCTACTGTCCCGAGTGATAGGAGCCGTGTGAGAAGAAAAAACACCACTTATTTATTTATCTACATGGGAACCAAAACCCCTATACTTAAGTTTCACAAAAAGAGATTAAGGACCATTGACTACGACAAACTTCCTTATACTAACGGACACGAATTATTTGACTCACAAGGTTCAGGGTGGACTTCTTTAAATGTTTGAGTGTTGAAACCCTATGATTACACGCCCCCTGAGGGAAAAACGGGGTGCATCCTAACGACTCGATAAGACCTAAAGCCAGTAAAGTAGATATCCTAATGCATCAAGTTCAAGACAATTTTGGGAGCTTTCTTTTTACTTTGCCTCTCAACGGTTTTGCACATGCTAAACACACGCAAAACCTCAAAAAACATTTTCTTTCGCAAACACATGAAGATTTTGAAAGAAATGTGAAAATTTTAAAGCACTAGGCAAGCAAAAGAAGACAAGTCACCCAACGATCATGACAAGCAGATATATCAATGTTAATTTCGAAACACTAACATGACCCTAGCAGTACAACCAAAAGAAAACAAAAAAGACACAAACTATGTACAAACCTGAAAACTGAAGGGAATGTCTTCTAAAAGTTTTACTTTTAAATGTCAATTATTATGAATTGAATGCGAAATCATTTTGTTCCTTGTTTATGTTATTCATCTTTTAGAAGTGTTAAGGAAGAGGCTCTTGGTCCTTAACCGTAGAGCTCTAAAAGATATTAGTTTACATAAAACAAAAGATATTCGCAATCATGGTAATTTACATGGGACATTAATTATCGGGTTAAGATTGTCCTGTTTGGTCATAGATCATTGTAGCTCTACAAGTGGGTGACAACACGGGTGTGCAAAAGAGGAAAATACTACTTTTGTATACTGAATAGACCTAATAAGTAAAATATTATAGAAATGTGTTTCTGTGTCATTAATATTTAACTGTGTCTTTGGTCCTTTGATATGAGACTTATATATGATCACTTAAGGAATACTTAATTAGATCAGTGTCTTGAACTATCGATAAGTGTAGTGTAAAGGCATTGGTTGGTTAAGTACAACTTTTGTTGGAGAAGATAGTTCGTCAAAAGACTATCATTGCCCCTCTTAATTGAGTGATGATATTAGTGGGCCCCTTGATAAAGCAAAGTTATAATGTGCACAATGTGATTTGAGTTAAGTCACATATTTATAACTAGCTTAAAGAGATCAAGAAATGAATACTAATACAAAGATGACACAATAGTACTTTGTGTGTATTCTTAATATCATGAGGCAAGGGACGGACACAAGTGGTGCACTCCATCACTAAATGGATCGGGTTTTGGTTCGAGTGGAATTAAGACATCTAACTAATTAGGAGCTATAATGTGTAGCTAGATACCACTTATAGCATGTGATATTAAGCTCTTAATATCACTGCCAACTTAGTTTAGATCCTCCCATAGGTCACACCGCAAAATTGGGAAACAAGAAATGGGGATTTTGAGTTCATAAGATGTGTCGGGTTTCATGTAGAAAATATGACACATGTGGCGAACAAGCAAAATCAAAATTATGTTGTGATTAATAACATAATTAGAATCTAAATAAAATTCATATGTTATGTAAATATTATGGGGTGTAATGATTGATCATTGCATAGGATAATATGTTACATAAGTTGTGAATTTACTACTAATCCCGAAATGTCAAATTTTGTAGGGGTAAAACCAAAATTTGACAAGTCTGCAGAACAGTACTCCAACGGTCGACCGGTTAGCAGTAAACGGTCGACCGATCGGGCACGGTCGACCGGACATGTCTCAACCGATAACAGGGAATTTTCATCTGTTCGAACGGTCGACCGAAAGTAATCGGTCGGTCGACCGAACATCGAGATGGAATAATTCCTGTTACGAATGGTCGACCGAGTTATTGAACGGTCGACGAAACATGGTTCGAGCGGTCGACCGAACCTCCAAACGGTCGACCGGTCCAGACGGTTTTCAGCAGAATTAGTTTAAGAATTAATTAGATCATGCATGGAATTGGTCCATAATTGATTTAATTCGTGGCTAATATTATTTATTATTAAATAATGGATGGTTAGATGGAAGTTTGCATGAAATCATGGGCAAGAGGTTGCACATGAATAGGTAATTTGGAGAGAACTTATAAATACAAGTTTATCTCATTACCTCATAAATAAATTCATTGTTTTTCTCATGCAAAAACTCTCTCCATAATTCTCCACGAAATTCCCTTAATTCTTAAGTTTAGTTTTAGTTCTTAAGAGATCATCTTCTCAAGGGAATTAAAGAGGGGTTAGTAATTGGATTCTAAACCCTATCGGAGATTGAGAGACTAGCTTCCCTCTCTCCGATCTTGTTTAGAGTTTGGTGAATACTCGAAGGCATCCGGCGCAGCGAGAAGCATCCCCAACGTCTCCGAATCTTCAAGAAGTTTTAGAGAACTTCTAGGTATGAATTTCGGAGCCCATATTTGTTTTAATAAAGTTTTGAAACTAGATATTGAAACAAATCGATGCATGCATGAAATAAATCATAGAAAATTGTAAATTGATCCTTATAGTGCATAAAAATTTGAAAAATATACTTGCATAATTAAACATGAAATCCAACAGAAAACACCCCCCACACCAATGCATGCATTGTCCTCAATCTATGGCAAAATGGTGCCAATGCATGGATAGGGTGTACCGGACTAATGACGACGGCCAGAAGTGCCTGAAGAGGCACCTCTCTCAAGAGCCGACAACTTCCTATAGATCTTCTAGTTTTGCTTGGCTAAGATGACGTTCTGCTGCTCGACCGCCATCTCATAAATGTCGGGGTTAAAGAGTGTTCCTGAGCTCACGGACGAGCTTGAGGAACTGGCTCTAATATCTTCCTCCATATAGTCAGGCACCCATGCCTCAGGAAGGCAATGGCAAAATGACGGGGTCATCTTCGCTACCTCGAGGTCGGTGCCTTGGCGGCTCAGCATGCGCTCAAATCGTGGGAAGTCCAACATGCCACACAATTTGGCAACCAAAGTCGGCAAACAATGTATATCTTTCAGCCTAGCATTCACCAAAACGTTGAACAATGTTCGACAAATGCAGTGTGGTGAACGTCCATCAGACTATACACGATTCGCAAACTAGGTGTGAAAAATGTGGAGGTCCGCTCTTGGCCCAACACATTTCTACACACCCACCTGGCTACAATGTGTACATTAGAGTAAATGTGCGCATTAGGTACTCCCCCATGTGATGATATAGGTTGCCTACGCCCAAGCATAGGTCGATAAAAATTAATATCGTGGGTAGGCGCGAGCTCGTCAACCAAGGGGATCCCAGTCGCGTCGAAGATTAATTGGGGTGTCACGGTGTGCTTCACCCCTCTAAGAGTGATACTAAAAGCGAGTGGTCCGGTCTGGTCACACTCGAGTTTAGTAAAGAACTCATGTACGAGAGGCTCTACGTACATGGATTCATCGCCCTCATACAACAAATGGTACCACCCTTTAGCTACGATTCGATCGTAGAAGGGTTCTCCGAATTCACGAATCAGGTAGGCAAAATTGAATTCTGGAATTAAATGGTTGTTGGCCATACCTGAACCTACCTTGGCGAGCTTTAACGGAGAAACACATGATGGTGAAGACGAACACGACGCAAGAGGAGAGGAGACCACCGCACGCCGACTCCAGCAGCAAAATAGACACCCAACCACGCAACCAACAGAGCACCCAAAATAACACACCCAGACGAAGCGAAAATAGAAACCGAGCACAACAGACCGCTGATTGGCGGTTGAAACCGCTAATTAGCGGTTTATTCGTGGGATCTAAAGGAGAAATGTGGGTGGAGGCAAGAGCACAAAGAAAAACGCATTTTCGTCTGCTGGAAAAACACGTAGGGAAAGGGCATTACGCGTTATTAACAAGGGAAAGGGAAAATCTCAAAGAAGCCTTCCAATTTTTTTCTTTTTATCATTTTGTTCTTTTTTTTCTTTTCTTTTCGACAAAACACTGATATGTACAAACAAATGGAGGGGTGGATCACATCAAGTGACCACATCCGTGCGAAGGCACGACTTCCTCCTCGACCTCTGTCGTGGTCCCTTCAAGTATGGTTTGAGGCGTTGTCCATTAACTTTGAACACGTCGCCATTCCTTGGATTTTGAATCTCAACCGCCCCATGAGGGGAGACGGTTAAAACAATGAAGGGCCCTGACCAACGACTCCGAAGTTTCCCCGGAAACAAGTGGAGACGAGAATTATACAACAAGACCTTTTGTCCCACCTCAAAGTTTTTGATTCGCACCAAACGATTATGGAAAATTTTAGTGCAGGACCTGCAGATCTTGGCATTCTCATAAGTTTCACTTCTCAACTCCTCCAACTCGTTGAGGTCTAACTTGCGATTGGCACCGGAAACATCAAGACTCATGTTAAGATGTTTAATTGCCCATAATGCCCAGTGCTCAAGTTCTACCGGACGATGGCAAGCTTTGCCATAAACTAGCCGGTAGGGGGACATGCCAAGGTCGGTTTTAAATGCAGTGCGGAAAGCCCACAATGCATCATTAAGCTTGACCGACCAATCTTTTCTTGAAGCATTAACCGTTTTCTCACGAATTTGCTTGAGTTGACGGTTGGAAATTTCCACCTGGCCACAGGTTTGAGGATGATAAGGTATGGCCAACTTGTGCGTGATGGAGTATTTCCTCAGCACTGCCTCAAGGGCACGGTTCACAAAGTGTGTCCCCCGATCACTTATGATACAACGAGATGTCCCAAACCTCGCGAAGATGTGTTCTTTATGAAATTTGATCACAACCTTGCGATCATTGGTGCGAGTGGGGATTGCTTCAACCCACTTTGACACATAATCGACCGCCACAAGGATGTAAGTGTCACCATGGGACACGGGGAAAGGACCCATGAAGTCAATTCCCCAAATATCAAAGATGTTAACCACTAAGATAGGATTGAGTGGCATCATATCTCGTCTGCCAATGCAGCCCACACGTTGGCACCTATCTCATGCTTTGCAAAATGCAAAAGCATCTTGGAACAACGTGGGCCAGTAAAAACCGCATTGGAGTACTTTGGCAACGGTTTTCTTGGCACCGAAGTGCCCACCACATGCCTCCTTATGGCAAAAGGACAAGACACTCTGAATATCGTCATCAGGAATTGTTGAACGTTTTAATTAAACCGCAAGTGCACGACCACGTTGAAGCGGTGGAAAATACGGGTCATCCTCAGGGAGGTGAACAGCCTCTCGTTTGCACGAAATCAAGTGGCGAAAGAATGGAGAAGATAGTTGATTATGCTACTCTACGCTACACTACACTACACTACACTACACTACGAAATACGAAATGCAAAAGAAAGCAACAAACAATTAACTAAAACTTAACTAAGAACGAAAGAAGAGTGCTGGAATTCAGAAGTGGAAAAACCCCTAAGGTGTGGAGTGAGTGCACACATGCAAAGAGGTGGGTGTTAAACACATTCTTTAAGCACAAATGAAGGTGGTGTTATCATGCATAGGAAGTGTCTAAATGTTATGACAAAACCTATCAATCCATTCACCAACCTAGTTGATTAACATTTACATAAGCAAGTTGTTTATTTCAGAACCTAAACAAGTTGTTTATTTGGCAAAACTCATCAAGTTATAAATTCTATCCTAAACAAGCAAGCATACATTCATGTTTTATCAACATATTGTAAACAAAGTATTCATTCCATTCTCTAATGCATGTATGAACATCTACTCCACCCCCAAAGGGGATGGAACTACTCACTAAACATTAAGCTAACTATTACACTAAGCAAGGAAAGCATAATAACTAAGCTACTAAAACTAATGAAATATAATTAAACAAAGTAAAACAAGAAACATGAAACAAACAACATATTAAAAAAAACTTTTATTAACAAATGACTCACATTTCAAGTAGCATCCTCCTACTTTAGTGTGTGTTTCAAGGCCTCACTTCTAGTAGGAAGAATAGCCACTTAAAACATGAAGTGATTACATTAGAAGGTGAAGAGTTCTATTTATAGCCATAGCAAAAGGCACTCCGGGACAATCCCTCGATGTGGGACTAAACAACTACCAAAAATAGCCTAAACAAACACAAATACATATGCTCCAGAAAACTCAATGGATCCGGACCGCCAATTTGCGGTTCCGGACCGCTAATTGGCCGTCTACAGGATCCGGATCATGCTCAGATTTGTTGTGGGCTTTTCTTGGTATATTTGCTGGTCTTGGATGCATTTACTTGGCTTGTTGGAGCTCCAACCCGAATCGAATTGCTAAAATACTCCCCATGAAGGTGTGGAGTATTATGTTTTGCCCTTAGGTCCTTCGGTATTACGTTCAGATCCTTCGCCCTTGCATCTCAGTCCCCAGATCTCACAATTCAGTCCTTTTTCCCTGCTTTTGGGTCCTTTTATGCTTCATCTCTTCAAACCTATTTATTCCTGAAAACTAAACATAAAACTCGTTACATAACATTGTTTAGGTGAAATATAGTGGATATAAGATACAAATATAAGAATTAAATAATGTCAATCAAATACCACCACACCTAACTTTTGCTAGTCCCGAGCAAAACAAAGAAAGAGAAAAGCATACGAAAAACAAGAAATCCTAACTCAGTTTCGTAGGAATCACGGTTGCACTTAGCATGTGCAACAAGCCGTTAAACCTCATTGTCGCCAAGGAGGAGGAGTGTTGTCTCCTTAGAGTTTTCAACGGATATACCCACAAAATCCGAACAAAGATGCATTAATCAATCTAGCTACACGACTCATTGGACTCATATTGTCGATCATGGTACGCGGTAATACTACGGGTCGACTCTATATATGTAATCGGTCCACACACCTAGCGTAATGAGTTATTCGTGAAAGTTAGTTAAGTACTTAAGTGAAAGGCATGGGCAACCTTAACTTTTGAATGCGATACAATGTGTAAAGTCCATTTTGGTTCTTATTTGACACTTTTTTTTCTTTTTTCATTAGAGCATTTTATTGTTTGGTGTTTGATTCTCCCAGGGTCGGGTTTCGTGCATCATTGCCTATGAGGACTTACACTATCACGTACACCTTCCCCCAAATCTCCACATAGGGCGATCCCTACCACCCGTGTAATGGGAGTTCGGTCGGTGCATCCCAAGTCAGATGACTCGAAAGCACCAGGCACAAAGTCCCCTCAGACCTACTTTCCCGAGTGATAGGAGCCGTGTGAGAAGAAAAAACACCACTTATTTATTTATCTACATGGGAACCAAAACCCCTACACTTAAGTTTCACAAAAAGAGATTAAGGGCCATTGACTACGACAAACTTCCTTATACTAACAGACACGAATTATTTGACTCACAAGGTTCAGGGTGAACTTCTTTAAATGTTTGAGTGCTGAAACCCTATGATTACATGCCCCCTGTGGGAAAAACGGGGTGCATCCTAACGACTCGATAAGACCTAAAGCCAGTAAATTAGATATCCTAATGCATCAAGTTCAAGACAATTTTGGGAGCTTTCTTTTTACTTTGCCTCTCAACGGTTTTGCACATGCTAAACACACACAAAACCTACAAAAACATTTTCTTTCGCAAACACATGAAGATTTTGAAAGAAATGTGAAAATTTTAAAGCACTAGGCAAGCAAAAGAAGACAAGTCACCCAACGATCATGACAAGCAGATATATCAATGTTAATTGTGACACACTAACATGACCCTAGCAGTACAACCAAAAGAAAACAAAAAAAAGACACAAACTATGTACAAACGTGAAAACACCCCCCCACACCTAATGCATGCATTGTCCTCAATCTATGGCAAAATGGTGCCAATGCATGTATAGGGTGTACCAGACTAATGACGACGGCCAGAAGTGCCCGAAGAGGCACCTCTCTCAAGAGCCGACAACTTCCTATAGATCTTCCAGTTTTGCTTGGCTAAGATGACGTTCTGCTGCTCGACCGCCATCTCAAAAATGTCGGGGTTAAAGAGCGTTCCTGATCTCACGGACGAGCTTGAGGAACTGGCTCTAATATCTTCCTCCATATAGTCAGGCACCCGTGCCTCAGGAAGGCAATGGCAAAATGACAGGGTCATCTTCGCTACCTCGAGGTCGGTGCCTTGGCGCCTCAGCACGCGCTCAAATCGTGGGAAGTCCAACATGCCACACAATTTTGTAACCAGAGTCGGCAAACAGTGTATATCTTTCAGCCTAGCATTCACCAAAACGTCGAACAATGTTCGACAAATGCAGTGTGGTGAACCGTCCATCAGACTATACACGATTCGCAAACTAGGTGTGAAAAATGTGGAGGTCCGCTCTTGTCCCAACACATTTCTACACACCCACCCGGCTACAATGTGCACATTAGAGTAAATGTGCGCATTAGGTACTCCCCCATGTGATGATATAGGTTGCCCACGCCCAAGCATAGATCGATAAAAATTAATATCGTGGGTAGGCGCGAGCTCCTCAACCAAGGGGATCCCAGTCGCGTCGGAGATTAATTGGGGTGTAACGGTGTGCTTCACCCCTCTGAGAGTGATACTAAAAGCGAGTGGTCCGGTCTGGTCACACTCGAGTTTAGTAAAGAACTCATGTACGAGAGGCTCTACGTACATGGATTCATCGCCCTCATACAACAAATGGTACCACCCTTTAGCTACGATTCGATCGTAGAAGGGTTCTCAGAATTCACGAATCAGGTGGGTATTGAACACATTCTTTAAGCACAAATGAAGGTGGTGTTATCATGCATAGGAAGTGTCTAAATGTTATGGCAAAACCTATCAATCCATTCACCAACCTAGTTGATTAACATTTACATATGCAAGTTGTTTATTTCATTACCTAAATAAGCATGATAGGTGTCTAATCATTTTGGCAAAACTCATCAAGTTATAAATTCTATCCTAAACAAGCAAGCATACATTCATGTTTTATCAACATATTGTAAACAAAGCATTCATTCCATTCTCTAATGGATGTATTAACATCTACTCCACCCCCCAAAGGGGATGGAACTACTCACTACACATTATACTAATTAGTAAACTAAGCAAGGAAAGCATATTAACTAAGCTACTAAAACTAATAAAATTAAATTAAACAAAGTAAAACATGCAAAATGAAACTAATAATATAACAAAGAAACTTTTATTAACAAATGACTCACATTTCAAGTAGCATCCTCCTACTTTAGTGTGTGCTTCAAGGCCTCACTTCTAGTAGGAAGAATAGCCACTCAAAATATGGAGTCATTACATTAGAAGGTTAAGAGTTCTATTTACAGCCATAGGAAAAGGCACTCCGGGACAATCCCCCGATGTGGGACAAAACAGATACCAAAAATAGCCTAAAAATCCTCTAATACATGTGCTGGAGAAAGTTGAGCGGATGCAGAGTGATCTGGACCGCCAATTGGCGGTCCATAAGATTTGGATCGGGTTGGAATATGTTGTGGACGTTTCTTGCTGGTATTGTTTGTCTTGGATGCGGTTACTTGACTTGTTGGAGCTCCGACCCGAATAGAATTGCCAAAATACTCCCCATGATGGTGTGAAGTTTTCTGTTTTGCTGTTTGGTCCTTTGGTCTTACGTTCAGGTCCTTCTCCCTTGCATCTTAGTCCCCAGATCTCACAATTCAGTCATTTTTCCCAGCTTTTGGGTCCTTTTATGCTTCATCTCTTCAAACCTATTTATTTCTGAAATTCAAAAATAAAACTCGTAACATAGCATTGTTTAGGTGAAAGATAATGGATATAAGATGCAAATATGAGCATGAAATGATGTCAATCAGGAATGCACGTCCTTATGATTTGATCTGCACAATACTTAAATAAATATGGATCATCCCAATAGAAGTGCTTCACTAACGACTTGAATTTCGTTGTCTCACTGTGTCTACAATGAACCGGCACCTCCCCGGTTGCTAAATAGTTCACAATATCAGCGAACCAGGGGGTGGGGCTATTGCCATAAGGTTCTCATCGGGGAAAAAAACTCGTTCACTGGTGGATCCGGTGAAAGATCAATGGGGATGCGAGATAGGTGATCAGCCACGACATTCTCGCGTCCCTTGTTGTCCCGTATTTCAAGGTCGAATTCTTGTAACAACAAGATCCAACACAAGAGACAGGGTTTCGCATCCTTTTTAGACAAAAGGTAGCGAAGAGCTGAGTGATCAGTGTAGATGATGACATGCGACCCTATGAGGTACTGGCGACATTTTTCCAACGCAAATATGATCGCGAGGAGCGCTTTCTCAGAAACAGAGTAGTTGAGCTGGGTGTCATTGAGAGTACGACTTGCATAGTAGATCACATGAGGCAATTTGTTGACTTTCTGACCCAAAACCGCTCTTATCGCGTAATCAGAAGCATCACACATCAGCTCGAATGGTAGAGTCCACACCGGTGCCTTAATAATAGGAGCGGAGGTCAACTCATGCTTTAGAAACTCAAATGCAGTCAGGCACTCGGGTGTGAACTCAAAGGAGGTTCCTTTAGCAAGCAAGCTCGTCAAAAGACGAGCTATCTTGCTGAAATCCTTAATAAATCGTTGGTAAAAAAACCGGCGTGTCCAAGGAATGAACAGATTTCTTTTACCGAGGTGGGTGGCGGAAGCTTAGAAATAAGCTCAATCTTTGCCCTATCCACCTTGATACCATCACGAGATACTACATGACCCAACACGATGCCTTTTGTAACCATGAAATGAAACTTTTCCCAATTAAGGGCTAAGTTCGTTTCCGAACACCTTTTGAGAATAAGGCTCAGGTGGTGCAAGCACTCATCAAAGGAGGTGCCATGAACCGAGAAATCATCCATGAAAATCTCAAGGAAGTTCTCGACCATATCGGAAAAGATACTTAATATGCAACGTTGGAATTTTACAGGTGCATTGCATGGTCCAAAAGGCATCCGTCTATAAGAAAACGTCCCAAAAGGACAAGTGAACATGGTTTTCTCCTGGTCTTCGGGGGCGACTGGGATTTGATTGTACCCCGAATAACCATCAAGGAAACAGTAATAGGCGTGCCGGCGAGTCTCTCCAACATCTGGTCGATGAAAGGTAGAGGGAAGTGGTCCTTACGCGTAACCGTGTTCAACTTCCTATAGTCAATACAAACTCGCCACCCAGTTTGAAGTCGTGTGGGTATAAGCTCAATGTTGTCATTCTGGACAACAGTGATACCCAACTTCTTGGGAACAAGCTGGACAGGACTTACCCAAGTACTGTCCGAAATGGAGAAAATGATGCCATGATCTAAACACTTGATGATCTCTTTCTTAACTACTTCTGTCATGGCTGGGTTTAAATGCCTATGTCGGTCGCGACGTGGTCGTGCCTCATCCTCCATAAAGATGTGGTGCTGCACGACGTCGGGACTTATCCCTTTGATGTCCCTCAAGGACCACCCAATGGCTGATTTGTGCTCCTTTAGGACTTGAATAAGACATTCTTCCTGATCACTAGTCAACGTCGATGAAATAATCACCGGAAATGACCTATTGGGACCAAGAAAAACGTGTTTAAATTCCTTGGGGAGTTCTTTGAGCTCAGGCGTGGGTGGCTCCCCAAGGCGAGGCGTGATATCTAGCTCGAGATGTAAGATAGGAGGAGCTCACATGTACAGAACAACATGCACATCATTGCTCAACTCACCCCCGTCCTCTTCATGATCGGAGTCATCCATGAAGTAATCATTTAAATTCTCATGAATCAGGGGGTACTCTTCTTCCAATTCTTCTTCCAAGTCCCGAATAAGATTAACTTCCATGGGGTCCTCGAAAGATGTCGGCTGCCTAGCCATATTGAACACATGGAATGTCGCGGTCAAGTTCTTGAACGACAATTTCATGAGTCCAGTACGACAATTGATCAAGGCATTTGACGTCGCCAAAAAAGTCTACCCAAAATCAATGGAATATGAGAGTGGGTAGTCTTAATTGGTTCGGTCTCAAGGATGATGAAGTCAACAAGAAATATGAAATCGCCGACCTTGATTAGGACATCTTCAATGACGCCCAACGGGACTTTGATCGAACAATCAGCCAACTGCAAAGTTGTTTTCGTAGGCTTGAGAGTGCCTAGGCTTAATCATTGATACACAGAAGCAGGTAAGAGGTTAACTGCCGACCCTAGATCTAGCAAAACATTGTTAATGCGAGAATCCCCAATGATACATGAAATTGTTGGACTGCCGGGGTCCTTCAATTTCACGTATGTAGGGTTCGAAATGATAGAGCTCACATTAGCCGCCAAAAAGGCTTTGCTAGGGACGGTTTTCCTCTTAGTTGTACAGAGATCCTTCAGGAATTTTGCATAGGGAGGTATTTGTTGAATCATGTCTAACAAAGGAATGTTGACATTCACTTTCTTAAATATCTCCAGCATTTTATCCACACTGTCACTCTGTTTCTTAGACAACCTACTAGGATAAGGAGCTTTTGGTAGGTATGTCTTGGGCGGAGCCGGAGAAGGAGGCTTTGGTGTATTACTCTCACCCTCGGCCTCTTTCTCACCATCATTCCCACAATGGGGCTGCACAGATGGATTTTCTGGCAAGGACGCGTGGTTGTTGACCTGCTTCCCATTTCTCAGGGTCACAATGACATTAACATGGTCCACAGGTTCTTCCACGTAGTTCACTTCCCCCCCCCCCCCTGTGGTCTTGAACTTGCATTTTGCATGTTCGAGTGCTTTTGAGCACGGGGGTTAGCCACAGGTTGGCTAGGCAGGCTCCCTCTCTCTCTCTCGTGTACAGACTGAGCCAACTGACCCATCTGAAGCTCGAGAGATTTGATGGTCTGCTGATTCGAAGTGAGAACTTGACTCGTGGATGACATAAAGTTTTTTATAGAGTTCTCAAGTCCACGAGTTAAGTTCTCAAGCGAATTAAACCGGGTTTCCAAGTTGTTTGAATTTGGGAAACCTGGTTGGTTGGTGTTCTGACTTTGGGGTGGCTGATGAGACTGTGAATGCATGGGAGGGTAGTGTGGTCGGTTAGGTGGTCGAGAAAAGTTTGAAGGACCACCTGAGGCATTGTTATGGTTCCATGAAAAATTAGGGTGGTTCCTCCATCCAGGGTTATATGATGATGAATATGGGTCATTCCTGGATCTATCATAGATGGCATTTACATGTTCCATCTCAGGAGGAATGGATGCACACTCACCCCTATATGACCTATCCTACCACATAAATGACATGGAACTGAACCAGATACAGACACATGAGATACATCGTGCTGGTTTTGGAGCTCAATAGAATCCATACGGCGCATTAAGGCCGTCATGCGTGCCTTGGTAGCCGTAATGGTATCGACGGCAAATGCGGCACCCGATCTAGTCGAGTTTGCATTTGCGATCCTCTCTCCTATGCTAGATGATGCAGGTGGTTCCCTTACTCTCTCCCATTGCATGGTTTTCTCAGCGAGGTCTTCTAGGAAAGCCAATGCCTCCTTTTCATCCTTTCCTAAGAACTCTCCTTGACACACGGACTCAAGGAGCATTCAGGATGGGATGTGAAGACCCTCATAAACAATATGACACAGGCGCCACAACTCGATGTCATGGTGAGGGCATGAGGATAGTAGCTCCTTGAACCTCTCTAAGTATGCATGGAATGATTCGGTCTCATGTTGATAGAACGAATTGATTTCGTTCCTCAATTTTTGAGTCCGATGATTTGGAAAATACTTTTTGAGGAATGCAGACTGAAACTCATCCCAAGTCCTAAAGGCATTCGCCTGGTTGCTGTACAACCACTTCTTGGCATCATCCTTCAGCGTAAAGGGGACAAGCCTAAGATGAATGGAGTCTGTGCTATGTTGTTGCAGTCTGAACATAGCACAGACCTCCTCAAATTCCCTGAGAAAGATATAGGGGTCTCATTTCCCAGTGAAATGAGGGAGCATGGAAATAAACTAAGGCTTAACCTCAAAATGGTTCCCATTTGCCTCTGGCAATACGATGCATGAGGGTAGACCTGTACGGCTCGGGTAGCATCGATCACGGAGAGGTATGGGAACGACAATTGGAAGAACAAGTCGAACAGGTGGGTCCAGCAACTGCTCCTCCTCACGGAAATTAGCAGCCATTGAACCCAGACTGTGTGCGACACGAGAGGAGGAAGGCGTCGAGAAATCGACTACCGAAGCCGGATTGACAATGCTCCTCGTCAAACGACCACTCTCGTCTCGTGTCCACGAAAGCATGCACAAAGGTGCACACACACCAAAACCTTTTTTACAAAGAATGTGCATAGAGGAGAAGACGGGGGGACATAGGAGAGAAAGAATGACTCAGGAGAGAAGGGAAGAAGTCCTTATGCTACGGCGGATGGGTACAGGTAGAAGCACACAAGCAAACAAGGCTCAAACAATCCTAAGGTCGCTATAGGTCCTTACAGCTAGACGACGCCTAACTGCGAGGTCACACAGCCTTAACACGCCTCACCTCCCTACGACGAGGACCACAAAGCCCAGCAAGTAAGCCAAGATCCGGAGATCTCGTGTCTCCTACTATCGACAAAGTGGGCAACGCCGATCAGGTCATGACGGTCGGGACCGGATCACTCTCCTAATGTGCCTGTAATCCTTAGGGCCAATGTCTACTTGATTTTAAAAATTAGGCTCTTGATTAGTGTGGTTTGTGGGGCGAAGTAAAGGGTGATGAAATCCCCCACCTTATCTTTTATGGGACTGCCCCTCCTTAGTAGTGTTTGTAGTCTTAATCTAATAATCAACTCTCCAAACAAACGCTCAACTCACACTTGTTTCAATGCACTTCCTACTAACTAATGCATATTCATACGAAATGCATGAATGGGAGTAGAAGGTGCGTACCTCACGCCAGCACCCAGCAACTGAAAATAAAGCTAAAATGAAAGACAATATATATGCCTAAGTCACATACATGATGCATGACCTAAACAAAAAGAATGCCTAATCTTTTGCTTTGGGTTTTAGGGTCCAAGTTTCTTAAAGGAAGTTTGATTATTGATCTGGGAACAAACTATAAGTCAAAACATGCCAAATCAAGTCCCAGATCACTACATCAATTATGTAAACACGCCACAAAAATAAGAGAGTAAACTAAGTTCACCAGACCGCCGATTGGTGGTCTACAGTGCCCAGAATGCCTCAAAACTTCTCCAATTGTTCCTCCTGGCGACTCCAAGTCTCCTGAAACAACGAAAAACTACACGACACAAATTCAATCCACTCGAATCGTCCAAACAAGAGTCTGGACTGGCACCTCCCCGGCAACGACGCCAAAAACTTGTTGAACGTTTTAATTTAAACTGCAAGTGCATCGCCGCGATGAAGCGGTGGCAAATACGAGTCGTCCTCAGGGAGGTGAGAAGCCTCTCGTTTGCACGAAATCAAGTGGCAAAAATATGGAAGAGAGTTTGATTATCCTACTCTACACTACACTACGAAGTACGAAATGCAAAAGAAAGCAACAAACGATTAACTAAAACCTAACTAAGAACGAAATAAGAGTGCTGGAATTCAGAAATGGAAACCCCCTAAGGGGTGGAGTGAGTGCACACATGCAAAGAGGTGGGTGTTGAACACATTCTTTAAGCACAAATAAAGGTGGTGTTATCATGCATAGGAAGTGTCTAAATGTTATGGCAAAACCTATCAATCCATTCACCATCCTAGTTGATTAACATTTACATATACAAGTTGTTTATTTCAGAACCTAAACAAGCATGAGAGGTGTCTAATCATTTTGGCAAAACTCGTCAAGTTATAAATTCTATCCTAAACAAGCAAGCATACATTCATGTTTTATCAACACATTGTAAATAAAGCATTCATTCCATTCTCATTTGCATGTATGAACTTCTACTCCACCCCCCAAAGGGGATGGAACTACTTACTAAACATTAAACTAACTATTACACTAAGCAAGGAAAGCATGTTAACTAAGCTACTAAAACTAATGAAATAAAATTAAACAAAGTAAAACAAGAAACATGAAACAAACAACATAATAAAAAAACTTTTATTAAAGTGACTCACATTTCAAGTAGCATTAGTGTGTGCTTCAAGGCCTCACTTCTACTAGGAAGAATAACCACTTAAAATATGAAGTGATTGCATTAGAAGGTGAAGAGTTCTATTTATAGCCATAGAAAAAAGGCACTCCGGGACAATCCCCCGATGTGGGACTAAACAGCTACCAAAAATAACCTAAACAAACACTAATACATATGCTCCAGAAAACTCAGCGGATCCGAACCGCCAATTGGCGGTCTACAGGATCCGGATCGCGCTCAGATTTGTTGTGGGCTTTTCTTGGTATATTTGCTAGTCTTGGATGCATTTACTTGGCTTGTTGGAGCTCCGACCCAAATCGAATTGCTAAAATACTCCCCATGAAGGTGTGGAGTATTATGTTTCGCTCTTAGGTCCTTCGGTATTACGTTAAGGTCCTTCTCCCTTGCATCTCAGTCCCCAGATCTCACAATTCAGTCTTTTTTCCCTGCTTTTGGGTCCTTTTATGCTTCATCTCTTCAAACCTATTTATTCCTAAAAACTAAACATAAAACTCGTTACATAGCATTGTTTAGGTGAAAGATAGTGGATATAAGATACAAATATAAGCATGAAATGATGTCAATCAGAAAGATTACAAACCACAAGATGACTCTGGAGATTTATAGAGGTTCGATCACACCACTGTGATCTAGTCCTCTCCTCAAGTTCTGATCGCTCATCCGATCCCTACTTGAGAATTTACTATTATCTTCGTTCTGGGTCGAAGATAAATCCTCTTACAACCGGAGCCTTACGAACACCCTCGCCTTGCTCGGATCTCGTCTCACAACCCGAGAGGGTGCTTCGTCGAAGCTTTACAACACAATGAAAATTGAATGAGGTTGTTGAACTCTAACTTGAATGCATTCAAGGATTGGAATTAAACTTGAAGTGAATTTAATGGAAGTTTGAGAGTTGGTGGAGCTTTGAAGGCTTCAAGATTGAGAGCACAAGAGTAGGATTGATTTTTGGCAAGAAGAAATGTGAATGTGTCTCTTAAGTGAAGTTATATAGCCTTAAAAACAAATAGAGCCGTTATGGTAAGTTGATGAGGTTTGGACCAATAAGAAACAAGATGTGACTTAAGTTCGGGCAGAATTCGGGGCAACTTCGGTCGACCGAGACACCAACGATCGTCTGTAAAGAATGTGGGTTAATTGGTCAGATCGAAGCACTTGGTTGACCGACTATAAGTCGGATAACCGTTCACCAACTTCCAACAACTTTTTCTTAATATTGAGTAATTAAATTCGGTTTACCGAGCACACATCGGTTCACCGTTCCAATTGGACAATAATGAATTGTTGTGACTTGGTGATCTTGTTTGGTAGACCGTGGCAAGGTCGGTTGACCGATACATGTGCGGGTTTTCTGCTGACATTGCCTGGGAAATTAGTTTATCGATAATGGTCGAAATATTATGTGGAAAAATAGCCATTACGTTTTGATTGACAGCAAGTCTTCGGTAATCCGAAGAGTAATCAGTAGACCGATGTGGACTTTTCAAAGGTTGTTGCTAAACGACAAAAGATGAGTCTGTTGGAGTTAGTTTGTGCCACGTGGGCCAATAAGATGATGTCGTTTAGGCCAAAAGCCACAAGTGATGTTCGGATGACTGATACTCCTTTGGTACACCGAATAGAGAAATCCAGAGAAATTTCGAAGCTACCGTGGATAAGGAAATGGTTGACCATGTAGAAGTCGGTAAATCGACACAAGGTTTCCAGGAAGATCAAGTGGTTACTGACTCTAAGGAGACGGTTGACCGGGTATGGTTCGGTACACCAAAACAAGGATTCCAGAAAGATCAAGTTGTCACTGACTCTAGGAACACGGTTCATCGAGAGTCACTCGGTCATCCATTGGGAACAAGTTCGGTAGACCGAGAGGCAAACGGTCGACTGACAGAGATGGGTTTATCCTTTGTGCATCAAGTGTACATTTGATCCTATAACTCAAATAAATAGAAAATTACATATAAAGTCCTTGAGCTTTGATTACAAGTCTTGAGCCTTGATCTTGAAGTTTATTAGTCCCTTGGTTTGATCACCTACATTGTTAGGAATACACAATATCTATGTAATTTGACAATATGATGTGTGTGATGTTCTAATTGAAGTTGTGCATAATATTAGTTTGTTAATCATCAAAATTAAGATTAAAGGGGAAAAAGCCAACAGATTTGAGAGATCGAAGCTAGTCAATCGATCTCTAATACGATGTTAGAATCTAGCTAATAACCCCTTCTATGCTCCAAAGAAATTAATCTCTAGCACACATGTCTCAACCGACTAGTACCCATTGTCCAAGCCGAATTAAAACTAAGATAATTTTGATGGAATGATGGAAAGAATTGGAGAGAGGTATTTTGCATTAGTCTAAACAAAGAAGGGAGGTGGGACCTATTTATAGGGTTTCCTCTAACCCACATCTTGTGCAAACTACTTACACATGATCTATTATTAATCTCTCCACTAAACCACATCCTGTGCAAACCACGTTGCACACGATCTCTTGTTTACTTATCCATTAAACCACATCATGTGCAAACCACTTTGCACGTGATCTTTTGTTTATTTTTCCACATCATCATCCTATAACTACCTTTCACCAAGGTGGATTAAATCCAACCATTAATCAGTAAACAATCTCTTATTAATATATGAAAAAACGTGGGCAAACGGTTGTACCATTTTTCATTGTTTTTGACTCTACCAAATTTTGGATTAATATCCAACAAATTTTGGACTTGGGGTTTTTGCAAATTCATATGTTATAATGGTGTAGATCACATTATATCATGTAATATATTATCATATATAATGTCAAAACATTATATCCCATAATATATATACATCTCATACGAATTTATTTATTATTCTAACAATATCGTTTTTAAGACATATTGATTTTATTATTTTACCACTTGTATATTATGTCATAACACATGAAACTTAATACATTATGTAAAATATAAAATCATATTTCTTGTTTCCTAGTTTTGTGGTGTGACCGATAGGCGAATCTAAGTTATGTTGGCAATGATCTAAAACACATTATATCATAAACTATAAGCGCTATCTAGCTACACATTATAGTTACCCAAATAACAAAGAAGTTTTGCTCACTTGAACTAAACATGATCCACTTAGTGATATGTAAAATATCACTTTTGTCTATCACTTGCCTCATGATCTTAAGAATATTATACAAAGTAGAAATGTGTCATCTTTGTATTATATATATATATTCATTTCTTGATCTCTCAAGCAAATTATAAATATGTAACTATACATAAGTTACATTGTGCACATTATAACTTTGCTTTATCAAGGGTTCCAACAATATCATCACTCAAGTCAAGAGGGGCAATAATAATCTTTTGACATATCATTTTTTCCTGCACAAGTCATGTATAACCAACTATTATCTTCATCACTATACTTAATGATATCTTTTGATAATAATCAAATTATACACTTCTCATGTGAAAAGATATAGGTCTCATATCTTAGGATTTAAAGACACAATGAAAACATTAATGACACAAACACAATTCCACAATGTTTCATTTGTTAGGTCAATTCAATATATGAAAGAAACATTTTCTATTTCATATACACATGTTGTTAAATACTTGTAGAGTACAATATCCTTTAACCAACATGACAATCTTAACTCGGTAATCAATGTCCCATGTTAATCACCATGAATGTGAATTACCTTTTGATTTATGTAAACCATTATCTTTTAGAGCTCTACGGTTTAGGGCCAAGAGTCTCTTCCTTAACACTTCTAAAAGACGAATATATTAATCAAGGAGCAAAATAATTATACATTCAATTCATAATAAAAAACATATAAAAGTAAACTTTTAGAACACATTCCTTTCACCAAGTCCCTCAGACTGACTCGGAGTTTGACTTTGAAAGATTGTACTTGGATTTTATGGATGTGGTGGTGGTTTGATATCAGAAGATGAATCCTCATATTGACAAGAAATGTCACCCTCTCACGTTCACTTAATGGTTGTGTCATTTGACTCACTTGCTTTTCTAGAGTTTGCAAGAAATTTTGAGTAGTTTGCATGAATGTTTGGAGGGGTTGTTCTAAAGAATCAAGTCTAAGGGTCAACAATGAGGTTCATGTCAGAATTATGTCAAATTTTTGGGATGAGTGTATAGGATTGTATGACCCCTAATTAATCTAGTCAAACTCTTAATTCTCTACCAAAGTCAATCAAAGATGTAGCGGAAATAAACAATAAAAACAAGTAGAAATAAGCAATGCAAACAACAAGGAAGACGCATTTTAGGACAGATTTGTAGATACTTAAGCAAGCACCTCATTCTTCTCATCCATGATTATTTCAATTTGGTAGTGGAGATCATTTATCATCTTTTTAGCATTTTTGTTCTTATCACAAATGATCTCATATTGTGCAACTTAATCATGAAATGCAATTTAAAGCTCATCAAAAGTGTATGAATCTTGTTTAGAGCATGAGCTATCACTAGAATATGATCTAGTTGAGCAAGAGTTAGATGTAGTAGAGCAAGAGTTAGATGCTACCTCACTTTGTTCATCTTCGATGGCCATGAAGAAAGTGTGGGCAACTTCTCTTCTACTTTGTAGAGATGATGATGATGAAGAGTCATCCCATGTTGCCTTGTGAACTTCCATCTCCTTCGCTTTTCTCTTGCTCCTTTCTCTTCCTCTCCTTCTCTCCCTTCTCTCATTTTCACTCTTCTCATTCTCATTTTCTTTTTCATTCTTCTCACTTCTTCTTTCTTTTATTTCTCCCTTATCTTTCTTGAGGAACTTGAAGAAGTCTTTGGCTAGGACTTCAATGTCCTCATTCTCCTCTCTCCTCCTTGGTTCATCGTATTTTGCGTGCAAAGGCAAGGTTGGGTTCTTCTTGTAGCCTTATTTCTCCTTTGGGTGACTCATTTGGATTTCATAAGCCATGAGGTTTCCAATTAACTAGATAACATGATAAATTGGGTTAGAACTTAAGTCATCGGTCGAACCAAATGTGGGTGTGGTAGACCGATTAGAGGTTTTTGACAAGGTAAAGGTTAAACAGTCGAACATAAGAAAATGTTAGGTTCGACCGAAAATAATAGGCACTTTTGGTAGACAAAAATGTCTTCATCAGGTCGACCGCCAAAAAGGCATAGTTCCACCAGTGGCAAAATGTAGTTAGGGGGTTTAGGTAGAATTATACGAATACGACCATTGTGTAATACGACAAGAATAACAACCATATAAAAATATGTGAAACGGTCGATCGAAAATGTGAAATAGCTCGACCGGTGGAGTTAGGTAAAATCACTATTTGTAAAACCGTTAACTGTTAGAAATGGTCAAATGGAAGACTCATTACGGTCGACCATTCTGCACAGGCAATAAGATGTTTGGACAAATGATTTTCCTACCTATGTTTAGGTGACCTATTGAAGTCCAATTGATCTGAGATTTTGTGTGTGAGTTCTATATGGAACCTAATGTGAATATGAATAGATTTTAACTCTTGTATGCTCAAGTTCACATAAGTTCCTAAGACTCAAATAAAAGGTAAAATTACATGTCTTCAAGTAGCTTGATTATGTGTCTTGACTTCATTCCATTCTTCCTTGAGTCTTGATCACCTGTAGATGTTAGCACAAAAGAATATATATTCTATGCATAATGTGTTCAACTCTACATTTGGTTTTGATTAATATTAGGTTAGTTAAATCATCAAAATACAAATTAAGGCAAAAAATCCAACAAGTTATTCATGGGCTGAGAATGAGTCCAATGATTGGCAGTTGGGTGTTGGTAGAGTTCTGAGTATTAGGGAGGAGGATACTGGGGTGGGCATGATGTATGATACTTAGGATTTGTATGGTTTTCCCATGAATATGTCATACTGGGTTATACATAAATGCATAGCGGTCATAATGAATACTTTGTGGAAACTGCTCAGAGCATTCCATTCGGCGAGCTTTTGTATTCAAACGAACATACGAAGATCTTCTTTTAAGGATTAGTCTTTTCAAGAATAATCGAGCGAACTGAACATCATCATATTCAGCTTCGGGAGGAACATACGAACACTCGTCGAACACCTGACCACTTAAACCACTCTGGTCATCTGACGTGGCTTCTGGAACTACCGATCCAGTCATACCCTCTACCACACACACGAAAGAGGCCAAAGTTTCTTCTAATGACTGAGTTTATTCACCAACATATGATCCAACACAACTAGATAGTGTTCTAGCAGTTGGTGCCTCTCTCATATCACTCCAATCTAAAGACTGCTCAACTACACAATTGAAATTATCCCAACTCTGTTGGGTGTTTGTCTGAGGCACCCTAGGATGCATGGGTTGGGTATACTAGGGAGAGTAGTCCTGGTCCCAACAATGAGATAAATGATCTTCCATATAACCATCCATATCAACAATAACACTTTCAAATTGACAACTCTCTCCACCACGAGATCAAACTAGCAAAAAAGTGCTCGGTTCAACCCTCAAACACTAAGAGAAATGGTGTAGATGTGAGGTGACTAAACGATGAAGTAGAGGAGAATATGACTCAGGTGAGAAGAAAAGAAGCCTTAAGAACTAGTGTGGAAAGGGTGAGGGTAGAAACCTAATCTAGCAAACACGCCTCAAACAAACTTAGGTTGGCTATGGGTCCTTAAGCTAGATGATGCCTAACCGTGACTCCCCACACTCCCAAACGCCTCATCTTCCTCGGCCGAAGTTCACAAAGTCGAATGAGAATGTCAAGACCCAGAGGTCCCAAAAGTCACAAAGTAATTAAGCAAACGACGACATTCAAGCCATGACGTTGAGAATGAGATTGTGTCCTATAATTACGCCCGAATCCTAGGAGTCAATGTCTACTTGATTTTAGATTAAGGCTTTTTGATTAGTGTGATTTTTGGGGCGAAGGATGGGGTGATGAAATCCCCCCACCATATCTTTCACTAGGACAACCCCCCTTAGGGTAGTTTGATCCCTAAACTACCAATCAAGCCCTCCACAAACAGTCACCTCACTCTAGTTCCAGTGTAACCTTACTAACTAATGCATGAATGAGTGAAGAAGGTGTCATACCTCATGCCAGCAATCGACAACAAGAAAGTAAAGCAATGGAAAGACAATATGCGTGCAAGGCCTATGTGTGGTACATGACCTAGATGCCATTCATCTACTCTTTTGCTTTGAGTTTTAATGTCCAAGTTGTCTTAAAAGGGGGAATATGCACATCAAATTAATTTCTAACATTAAAATACGGCATATATGAAGATATCAACTAGAAAAGGCACTAAGGAGATAAAGGTGAAACAGAATGTAAAGCACACTCACCAAATCTGCCGTTGACGGATGCAAATCCACCACTGGCAGATTGTTTGGGGATTATGATCCCTAAACTAAAAAGAAAATGTAAGAAAAACCCACCAAAATGGTGGAGACAACAATGACTAGGACCAACTTGCCGGCAACGATGCCAAAAACTTGATTGATCGTTTTAATACCCGCAAGTGCACGATGCTGGTGAAGATGTGACAAATACTGGTCAAAACTCAAGGAGTTGTGAGTATTGTTGTGACTATCATACTCAAGTGGGAAAGGAGAGGAGCATGAGAGGATTATTCTAAACTAACTACACTAAACGATAAATTAATCCACAATTAAACAAAATCCCCATGGAGTGGAGGTTCATAGGTATGTCTGTGTGAGTGGTTCTTGACTACATGAGGCACAAGTGTGTAAAGTAGGTGAAATCAAATAGAAACTAGTGTGAAATCTAATTAACATCAATTATATTTACATGAATACATGACTAATAAGCTAAAATGCACTTTAGGTTCTCAAGAATGAACTAAGTACCTAATGTGGACATTAGGACATCAATTAACCATCCGTACAACTCAATACATTCATGCATTATCTAAAAATCAAGTATCCATACATAGTGACATTCCATTTACCATAACAAGATGATCCATTACAAACAACATGAGTAACTCTAGATCTAGCATGAGAAAATACCCAACAATGCCATTTTCCCATCTAATACAAGTTTAAGAAAGTTACATGCATAAATCTACATTACACATATGAAATGACACAAAATAAGAGGAACTCATCACTAACACTTCACATAATTTACATCACCTCCATCGCATATGGGGTGGATCTACTCCAAAATCATCACTACAAAGAGATTAAGACTAAACATGGCATAAAACTTTAACTAGAAAACTAACCAACAAATCAAAAACTAATTGAATAGAAAAAAGTTAATGACAAGAAGAACATGAATCCAACCTTATATTAAAGAAAATGTGAGATTATGACCTTTTTCCAACGTCCTCCACTTGTAGCCAAATTGGGTAAAACCTAACCTATTCTAATGGTGGAAGTGGAGAAGTAGAGGAAAGGTAGGAGAAACATTGCTATTTATAGAAGAAAGAGTGGTGTAGATGAATCTGGAAGCAATCTGACGGCTGTAATCGATTTCTCTATAGCCTGGTGCACCCCAATAAACAAGCTTGAGCCATGGGAGAATTTGATTTGCCAGTGGCAGATTAAAATCCACCACTGGCGGATATTTTGTGTAAGATCCGCCATGATTTCTTCAGTAACTTAAGTTCTCTAATTTGCACGTGGGGTACACTCCAGGTCTGCAGGTTCGAGCTTGTTTGGTCTAAATTTTCCAAATATTGTTCAAGATCATGGTATTGAGGGAATTTTTATCCCGAAATGTTTTTATTTCATTCAGATCCCTCCGGGTTTCATCTGACTCCTTCCTGAATTGCAGATGGGTCATTGAGCATGACAAGTACGTCCAATATGCTTTGATAAGCTCTTTTTTCTTGCATTTAGGTCCTCTTTATTCTTTTCTCCTCTTTATTACCTAAAACCTGGAACACATCAAACAACACTCCAATAGCACAAAATTATGGTGAAATCAAGGATATATGGCATGAATGCAATGTATGATATGCTACTAATCACATGTTTATGTATCATTACTCTGTCAAACTTGAGCATGCCAACATCGAGTTCCTAAAGAACTTGACGAATACAACGCCAAGTTCATTTAGAACTCAGTGTCAGGTTCCCTCCTTTGGTAGAAAACCAAAGGAGGCGGGTAAATAATAGGAATTCGGCACTGAGTTAAAACTAAGCTCGCCGCTGGCAACATCAAGTTCACTCAAAACAATGACTTCGGCAGTGGTGAGTTCCGCGGGCTATAAAATCTACTGGTAGAATTCTCTCAAAGCCTTAGCCGAGTTCTAACCCTTCAAAGGTGCTTTTTTCTCTCCTCTCTCCTCTCTATTCTTGTTTTTTGGGTAAAATCCTAATTATTAGTTGTTTTTGAAACATTTGCATGATTAATGTGTGATTGTAGTGGTTTTTCGTATGTTTTTGGGTTGGTATTTGAGATTGTATTTGAAGAAAAGTTGTTGTTTAGGATTGTATTTGAGATTGAAATCAGGTTTGGGAATTAGGGTTTTTGTTTGTGATTTCATATTCGGTTTGTATTTTGTATTTGGGTTTAGTTTGTGTTTGAAATTTACGAAGTTTGTGGTTTGGATTTGAGATTGGAATTGAGTTTTGGTTTTGAGATTTAGTATGGGGGTTGGTTATGTGTTTGTGAATTGGGTTTTGGATTTGGGATTTCAGATTAGGTATGTAAATTGGATTTGGGAATTTTGTTTTAATTAGATTTGTGAAATAGGAGATGGGATTGTGTTAGATAATTAGGTGTAATAGTTGTGGTTTGGAACATGAGATTGGGTTTGGTTTGGAGATTTTGGATTTGGGTTTGAAATTGGAATTGTGGTTTGGATTTGAGTTTTGTTTAAGTTTGAGATATGGGATTTAAGTTTGAGATTGGGTTTGTAGTTTGAATTTGAGATTGGGTTTGAGATTTGGAATTTTGGTTTGTGGTTTTGAATTGAGATTGGAATTGGGGTTGGATTGTGAGATTTAGCATTATGTTTGGGTTTGATTATGTGGTCTGAATTTCATATAGGGTATATGAAGTTGTGATTCTAAGTTTGGGATGTAGGTTAATTCAAGTTTTAATGATGTATATGTGTTTTGGTACTAAGTCGTATTATTTTGTTGTAGTTCCGTTGATTGTTTGTGAGACTAGTTGGTTGATTGGAAGTGAGAACTCCTTCGTCAGAGGTAAATCATCCAAACATACTTTTGTTATTGTTTTTTATAACAAGTTGGGCTTATAACGTAGTCAATATAATAGTATTGTCTTGTTATCTAAAGTTAATTGAATTTATTAATTTAAGTTGGTTACGAATAGTAATGAGGAAGTGAGACTTGTTAATACTCTGGGTGGGCAGTTTGATCGTAGTAGTCAGTCAGTAGAGTATATTGATAGTTCCCGCGAATTATTTAATTTCTGTTAATTAATGTAAAATATGCAGACTTGGTATCCATTGTTAGAAGTGTCACAGGTTTTCTGAAAGTATGCTCGATGCCAAACTGAATGTTAGATTATCTATGAATAGTAGACGCATGCTCCAATTAGAAATGTCGAACCACATACAGAATGATGAGATTGTTTAAACGACAGACTGTGGTGATGTTGTATATTGAAGGAGAACCAAAGTTGTCAAACCCAACACAAATGACTTATCCGAGTCTGTCTCACCCATTCGAAAGTCGATACAATTTGGGTATTTCTCACCCAGTGTAAAGTCAATACATTTTTTGTGATTCCAATGCTACAACCTATGAGTGTAGATCTAGCTGCAGTTATCAAGTTGGGTCAACGTATGATAGGATTCTAATTCCAATGCATTTGGTAGCGATCATAAATCCGTAGAGTCGTCAGACTCTTTTGATAGTTACAACAAAGAACTGAGTCGATGGATTATGGTGACATTGATGTTGTTCCAAAAACCCAAGAATTAGTTCATGCAATTGCAGAAGCAATTTCCTTTGAACAGAATGACGTTATTGACAACACAGTGTCAAACAATGGTGATGTGCCCACATGAACTACCTGACATCTTCGAAAATGAGGTATGGATTCAGAATTCACAAATCGAGTATGTGTTCAGTTCTCGTTTCAACTATGTTCTAGTTGATGTCGGAGTAGATAGATGTAACAATTGTGCGAGATGTTATTAAGACCAACAAATTTTCATTACGAAAGAAGAGTTGGTGCAGACACTACAAGCCTGACACAGAAGGCAATACGTTCAATACAAAGTTGTGGCCTCTGGGAAGAAGATCAGTGTTTGTGGAGGTTTCATCCCTTCGTCTAAGCAGGGAAAAATATTTCAAAGTACGCACTTATGGAGAAGAACACTCTTGTTCTAATCCCAAGTAATTGGATGATAACGTCCAATGCATTGCCAAATTCATTTGCAATATGATCGTGATCATGTTGTGCTCAAATATGTGTCTCACACCAGCTGAGATTCAAGAAAGAGTAAAAGCAGAATGCAAAACTACATGCAGGTACAATAAGGCTTGGCAAGCTCAACAAATGGCGCTGAAAAGAATTTATGGTGCTGAGGAGGATGCTTTTAAGGACATGCCACTAGTACAAAATAGGAAATATACGTTGCCAAATATATGTTGGTCTCCCGTAAGGGATAGCCGACGTCTATGTTATATATAGACGTCGAATTTTGTAGTACAACCAACGTTTATACCTCCTAAAATAAGAAAAATATTTTTTTGTTTATTTTTTGCGATTTATTCGTATAAGAATTTATTTGGGTTTATAGTTTTCTTCAGTTTTGGGATGAGTTAAAATTGTTGTGAGGAGATTATGTAATTTTGTACTTTGTAGAAAGTAATGTGAATTATTTGGATTGATTTAAAAATAGTTACATCAATATAACTATCCCATATGTGTTGAAGTTTAGTCCCACATTGGAGATTTTGTTTTTTGGGTGGGCTTGATGTACTCCACCACTTCTTTACTTCTAAATGGAGTTGGGTACCACACTACAATAAGCAAATGTGATAGATAGATAGATAGATATATATATATATTTAATGGTTAAAAGATTGACACTTGGGGCAGTTGGGATAACTTGGGCTTAAGATGGTTGCAATGTTTTTAGGAATATGGTAATATTACAATGTTTTATTATTATTTAAAGAGATAGGCGTCAGTTTTATAAGGTAGCCGACGTCTATAGGACGTAATTTATTATTATTTAGGTGTATAGACATTGTTTTTATAGGGTAGCCGATATCTATATGTCGTAATGTATGTATAGACGTCGATTACCCTATACAGTCGACGTCTATAGGTCATAATAGTTTAGTCCCACATCAGATTTTTTGTTGTTGTTGGTGTGGTTAATGTACTCTACCACTCCTCTACTGTTGAACGAGATTGAGTGGGTTACTTGGGTATCTTAGGCTTGATGTACTTGGTTAATGGTCAAAAGATTGGTACTTGGGGCACGTGGGGCTGAATGAGATCGAGTTGCGGCACTGTATAGATTGAGTGTCTGGTTATATAGGCTGTAATTTATTTTTTGGATTTTTTAAAGATATAATAGACGTCGGTTTTATATAGTCGACATCTATACACTGTAGCCATAGGCCACAGGGATATATACGACGGTCGTTGGGGCTGGAAAAATCCTTTTTATATACCACTATATATCCGATATATATGGTCTTTTCTACACTAGTGTGTGGAGATTTTTGCATGTCATGTGTGCTACTAATCCAGGCTTGAAGTTGAAATTTTAGTTAAACCGAGTAAAAATTAAGAAAAAGAAAGATTCATTTAGGCTTTTTGGGCATTCAGACCGTCATTTGCAGGTTTCTGTTACTGTAGACCTCTCGTTAGCGTGGATGGAGCACACTTATATAGCTAATACAGAGGGTAGATGTTGATAGCGACTGGAACAAACGTTGACAATGGCATTTATCCCTTAGCTTTTGCAGTGGTAGAGAGTGAGAGTAAGGAAACCTGGACTTGGCTTTTGCACTTATTAGCTAGTAGGTTCATGGGAAGCTGGCGTGAGTTATATCATTACATATCGCTTTAGTGGTATAAGCTCTTGCATTCGGTGTGCTTTTGCACCATCTGAAGGACATGTATATAGGTTATGTCTGCGAAATAACATGGAAAAGAATCGCCGGTGCATGGAGAAAAGTATACAAAATATCTTTTATGAATTTGGTTGCCTGTAAACCACTATTAAATTTGAAGCAAACCTTAAACTCATGTGATTTAATCATTTAAAATTACCACAAGTGCACGACTGCGTTGAAGTGGTGGCAAGCACGGGTTGATCCACAGGGAGTGTGTGTGAGTCTGATTCACGATAATCGAGTGCGTGATAAGAAGAGAGAGATGTGATCAAAATTAAACTACAATGCGTGGGAAATCGGAAAAATGATCATTGAAAACTAAACTCCTCAGGGGGTAGAGAAAGAAAGCGAATACAAAAATGTGTGTTGTGTGTGTTCAAATGTGCTCATCAAAATAGGTGACACATGAAATCCATAAAACTCAAATTCAACTTTGCCTCCACATGAAATAAGAAAAACATTATCATTAAAACATACAAGACAATAATTGAAATGAAGCAAATATGTTCACATGTATAATGACTCAAATCCAACTATGTCTCCACATGAAATAAGATTTATCACAATCATTAAAACATACAAGACATTAATTTGGATAAAGCCAAATGAGCACATGCATGCACATGTCTTGTTCCCTTCTTCCACTCCCTCCTTATCATCATCCCATCATTCCCCATAAAATAGGCCCACTAATCTAAGCATGTGCTCAGTATCACTCAAGAGCATTAGCACATCAAAGGTAAGAGTGAAATCACATTATATTGTTAAGGAAATCATGTGAGATTCAAAGGTAGGATTAACACACACACTAATGCATCACATAATCACTACACATCTTTTCCACCCCCCATTGGGGATTGACTACTCTCTACTCATATCTAAACTAAAGAAAGCATAAAAACAACATAAACCCATAAGGAAAATGAAGAAAAACAAGATTAAGCAAACAACAACATAAAAGAAATTGCATCAAATAAAGACATTGATGTAAACAACAAGAACTAAACAAGATTAAGAAATAAAAATACAAAGTTTGCTCCTTCCAACCCCCTTATTTACCCTACAAAAATAGGAAACTAAAACCTACTCTAATGGGGTCCAAAGAAGAAGGAAGGAGACATTACAAGTGTATTTATAGAAGTTTAGAGGGTTTGGATGGATCTGGGCATAATCAGACGGTTGTAAATCAGATATGGAGGTCCTGGAATGCTCTGACCTGACAACTCGACCCACGGCGAAAATTTGAGAGCCAAAAGATTAATCGGATCTGCCAGTGGTGGATTTTAATCCGGAACTGGCGGATCAATTTTGTTTGATCGCCTCCAAATTTTAACCACGACTTTAGTTCACATAATAAACACGTGGGGTGAGCCTGGGTTGTTGCTTCGAGCCCGTTTGGTTTTAATTGTAGAATTACTTCTCAGGTTTAGAGATTCTTCACTTTTGCAAGCAAAAATATTTTTCTTTACACTTAAGTCCCTCTGGGTTTTCACTTGAGTCCATCCTGAGTTACAATCTAGTCCTTGGGAATTACAAATAGGTCCAGAACCTTAGAAATCAGTTCATTCTTGTTGCGTTGAGGTCTTTTTCTCTTCCTTTCTTTTCTTTCTTGCCTGAACCCTTAAACACATCAAACAAACACTCGAGTAGCACAAATATGAGGTAAAATAAAGGATATATAGCATGAATGCAATGTATGATATGCTACTAATCATCATGCAAGGACACATGGAAGCATATAATTGGGTTCGAAAGAAACAAGCATTTGAAAAGTGGGCTTGTTGTTTAGATGTGGCCACCAATATGGTGTAATGACAAAGAACACGTCTAAATTTTTCAATAAGGGGTTTAGCGACTTCCAATTACTGGTTTGATGTATCTGACATTTCTTCGTCTAAATAAATTCTTTGTTAAAAGACGTAAGGATGGCATGACAAAGTTTGGATCGTTTAGCCCAAAAATTGATAGGGTTTATACTTGAGAATAGTTGCCTAGCAAGATATCAAATAGTGGATCACTTCGCGGACTTCTCATTCCAAGTTAGAATAGAGCAATTCGAGAGATTCGAAGTCCATTCAACTAGAACAAGATTTACCTGCACTTGTGGATACATAGACACAACACACATTCCTTGCTCACATGTCTTAGCTGTATACGACGAAAGGAATGCTAATGTGGAAACTACGGTCGTAACTTGACCTTTCTATCTGATATATATGTATAGGCTGTCATATGCTCTTATTTTGACATCAATTCCAAATTTCAGGTTCTAGCCAGATCGTGGGAACATTTTAATGAAGCCTCCAAAGACTAAATGACTACCTGGGAGACCGAGGTCAACAACAATCTGTAATGAAATGGATGAGCATTCTGGAAGAAGAGTCAAGTGCAGTAGATGTGGTGAGAAAGGTCACAACTGAGTCGGGTGCAAGAAACCTATTTGATGATGTGGTTGTTGTTTTATGTTTTGTTTGAACCTTAAGAATTTGGTATGTATGTTACGATATTTTTCTTGGGAACTTTTTTTATTTGATTTTATTGTTGAATGTCTAATCAAAGCTCTTTCGACTATGTTTGTCAATTAAGTATGTTTTGCTCTTTTAGTCGTTGTGATTCATGTTATAATTTTCAAAAAAAATTATTTAAATGGTAGTAGGGACTAATAGTTCAATATCAGTTACTACAGTGATGTAGATTGACATGAGCGCTAGTTAGGGACCGATTGACCCTTCCATTCTGGTATTGTAGGAGAGGTACAAGTCATCATTGTTTTCCAATTTTGTAAGTAATAAACTTTGTATTTGGTGGTTCAAGTTAATGATTGCATACATTAGTACTTTTTTTGAAGTAAGTTGAGTTGGCTATTTTTGGTTTTAATGGTTGCAGAAGGATCCACATGGGGTTAAATGCGTCGAGCATGGATCGACTGTGAAAAGTTCGGCAGTTACTTACCAAATGGTGATATCTTGCTAGGGACAGTCGGTTTTAGTATGGTTTGTAGGCTGCCTCAAGTGATTTTAGATCACACTTTGCTCGGGGCAATGGTAGAGCGGTGGAAACCTAAGAAATACTTTTCATTTAAAACATAGCAAGATGACGGTCACATTAAGAGATGTGTCTATTCTCACATTGTTGAAGGTTGACGGTCTTCCAATCTGTACTACCCAAAATTTGATTTGGACAAAAGTTTGCAATAATTTATTGGGACATATATCGTAGGACATTGGTAACACGGCAAATGTGAAACTAAAATGGTTGAAGGATAATTTTTTTGTGCTTCCAGAAGATGCAGTTGATATGACAGTTACATGACAAACCAGAGCTTACATCTTGTTCCAGTTCGGTTGTAGCTTATTCTTGGACAAGACTAGAACGATGGCACACTTGTAGTACATGAGTCTATTGGAGGATTTATCTACTGCTGAACAATACAACTCGGATGGTGCAATTCTCTCTCATTTGTATTACTACTTGGATGACACTTGTCTTATCAATAGGAAGCAATTGTGTGGCTTTCTGAAGATACTTAAGATATGGTGTTTGGAGTACCTACATTGCGTAGGCCGACAAAGACTCCTTTCGTTGGATTACTGGCAGTTGCAGGAGCAACATTGGGTGTCAGATGGAGAATGTCGAGGTCGTACAAAGGGAATGTCAAGATTTGAACGATCGACTTCTACAGAAATGAGTTAGATAAGAAACAACACGATCAAGTGTTCTGCAATCCTTACGTCGGATTGAATTTGCAAGAACTCCTACGAATGTGCATTGAAGGTCGCCTAAGTATAGATGAGCAGAACATGACAAGATTTTTTTTGGCGAGGTTGTAATGCATGTACCCAATCGTGTTACGTTACAATTTGACTTGCAACAACATATTTCGGAGTCGATGGAGAGATGTAGAGCATGAACTACTCGAGGGAGGGCAGACATCAACTCGATGGAAGAGAATTCTAGATACATGGACCACTGGGTCCCACCGGAGGGATCACATCCAGGAAGAACCTGCATCGTTGGGTGCTTTGCCACCTAACAATCGAAGACGGTATATGGAATGGTATTGGAATATCACAGTTCGTTGGATTGTGCCTCACCCCTACCCATTCTTCTAGACCCGTAGAGTATAGGCCTAAAGCAGGTAGAGAAAGAAATATGGTAAGTGTGATAATATGATTTGATAATGATATCTAATTATGATAATTATGTTTGATAATTACTAATATGTTTTTTAGCACAAGTACTCAATATGGAAGACATACACAAGAACTGCACTGTATCAGTCTAAGAGTCAAAGATAGAGATGTTAAAGCCTAGTCGATGACCAAAAAATTAAAGGAAAAGATCAAGGCATTCCTGACTTACTTCACATCGTACAATCCTTCGATTAATCTCAATAAGAAAATACCAATACTTGAAGAATGTTCACTCCTAATTTTCTTGATTGAAATTAATTGAATCTAAATTGGATATAATTCAATCTAATAAGATCTTGATCGGATCATAGGACCTATATCGATCTTACATGATTCAGGATGGATGTTAATTGGGTCTAAGGAGTTTGTTCAAATAAAGTAGTCACAACATCTGAAGTATGCTGCTTAAGGAATGCGTTTGAGGAATGTTTATTTGTTCCTCATCATCTCGAGAATTACAATATTTTTGCCGAATCGTACTTAACATCATATGTACCTATGTGCTTATAACCAAGTCTTGACGAATTCATAGGAAAACAATGGATGTTTTAATATTTATACATCATGCCAACTCTAATATCCTCTTCCAAGATACCTATATTCCTACGAGCACCCATTGATGAATCATTGGGCTCACTCTTAATTAACTTGTAACATCCCGAAACAGCGGAAATTTAAAAATTTAAACAATCAAGAGATTATGAGAATAAACTCATCAACGGGAATGTTACTCATATAAATCAACAACGGTGCACCAATAATACAACAGACTTTGTCAAAAGACGTGATTAGAACAATACAATGAAAAGACAGGTACAAGCAATCACGACGACCTCGAAGAGTCCAAAGAGGATCCTGACCCCAAAATGTGTGCGCCCGTTGTCACCACCCGACAGAACCTACTGCGGTCCTGAAACATGAATCAAACAACGATGCCTGAGTTTCCCATTAGGAAACACCGTATGTCAAGCTCGCCTAAAGGAATGCAACAGTAAGGTAAATGAACCTATCATACTAGTAGCATGTCATATCACATCCGCAATGCATGAAATCCCTCCAAGGGTAAACGGGACCTCAGTCCAACAAAAACAACGACCCTCAATAGGGTCCAAGAGGACATCAGTCCAACAACAACAACGGGTCTCCCTCGGAAACCTACCGTACACACATACGGTCTTACGGATAGTACGCGATGCACCCCCCCATACGCGACTACTCGAGCCAAAGGGATCCGTGAGGAGCGTCCGCACTTCCGCGCAAAGAACCACGTGATCTACACCACCTTCGACGGAGCCGTAGCCCGGTCGGTCAACATCCCAAGATAGGTGCCCAATCGGGGATCATCACCCGAACAACATCGGCGGCATCGCCGACACAACATCAGCGGTACAACATACGTCTGGCACAACATCGAACGACATAACCACAAGCCGGAACATCGTCGGCACCATCATTGCCTGCAAAAACCTAGGCGGTACAGCATACGTTCGACACAGCATCGGACGGGTCCAGACCGTAGTCTGCAGGGTCATCATGCTCCACGAGCCTTGCGTAACCACGCATTGGGATCCGTGATCCCTTAGGTCTGCTACTCAACAAGGAGTAAGGTAACAACACGTCACGCCATGATCCAACACGGAGGTGGTGCGACCCAAGTGTCCACACTCTTCCATACGACGGTCCCTGGGCGGCACGAGCACGTGCCCACCGTCACCTCCCGACACACTCTAAGCGAGGACACGGGTTTCCGTGGACAGAGTTGACACAACACTAGACCAGGAATTCAGTTCTGCACACAAACGGTCGACCGAAAAAGCCTAACCGGTCGACTGTCCCCAATAGGTTCGGTCGACCGAAAGTCTACAACAGTCGAACTATTCTGCACGTCACTTAAGTCCAAATGGTGGAACAACAGTCTAAAACCGGTCGACCGAACACGAGGTCAAAATCCGGAGTTGGTCAAAATCAACAAGTCTATTCGGTTGACCGACTCAGGGGTCCCGGTCGATCGGAAACTACCAGGGTCATCCTAATAGTCTACGTCATATAATGGTCGAACGATATATCGAAAACGGTCAAACAACATGCAATATTATCTAGTACACTTAAGTTCTGGTCGACCCAAAAACCCAGAACGATCGACCGATCCTACACTCCTACTTCATCAAAGCACAAAACCCAATCGACCCATCACCCTACACTCCTACTCCATCGCACCACATAGCCAACCACTATTCCGTCCCTCCTTCCCCATGCAATACCCACTAATCGCCGGATTAGCCCTAAATAGAGGTTAGGGACTTAACATAACTAACTCCATACCGGCCTTCAAATATCTAATATGGAATTTACGATTGACTCTAAATTTGGTTATTCAAATCAAATATACAAAATGTTCATGCAAAGCACTCAAGTACAATTTTGCCAAACAATAATTCCTTGCGAACCCTAGGAATGCAATTGAATCTGTTGGCACTATAGGTAAATGAAAGTGGGGAATGTTTATTTCACTATCAACTTTATGTCTTTCCTTCTCATATAAAACCCCATTAACATTCAAAAGATCATTGAACAACCATTGAAATGGATAATAGTGTTGAATTATTTTAAATTCGAACTACGTCTTGTTACTTACTGGGGATTTGTCCGAATTGGAAGAACTGGGACTTTATTGGTTAGTAGTTTGCTAAACATTGTGCCTTTTTCTTTTGTCTGATGAGGCTTTTCCCCTGACTACTATCCTTGTACTTTTTGAAACCTGACTACTATCCTTGAACTTTTTGAAATTCTAAGGGTACCAAATAGTAACCTTGCTTTAAGAGTATTGAGTGATCGTTGAAGGATACCTTGGCTAAAGGACCTACTTTTTGCATATGTAGTGTGTGGGGTCATGGATAATGAGATCATCAAACTAATCAAAATACATCATTGTAGGTTGGAATGTTTGGATCAATGACCAAACACTTCATGCCGCAACATGGAAAACCATATCCCTTTGTAATTTTTGTATGAGAAAATTTATCCTAGTTTTTTCATTCTACTAGAACCCTCATGATGCATTTCATGTTTATGTCATATACAATATGCACTTTCACAACATCTAATTCTCGAATGTATTCTACCTCATTTAAGATACAATACGAGATTTTAATGATCTGCTTTCTTAATTTTGGATCTAGTTAGGGACATCATTTATTCATTATTAATTAGAATGTGTGTATGGGGTTAGGATAAATATCCAATAGTTCAAATCAATGGATTATAAATAAATTCTCATTATTTTCTTCCAATATCCATACTTGAGCCATTAAAGGACGGTCTAGTTGTTGATAATCCAGTCACAATGATTAGAAGTGGATGTCATGATAAAGTGTGATTAAGTAGATGAAATTAGCAACCTAACACTTTCATACCAATTGCTAGGAATGATGAACTCTAATCACAAGCTAAATGCTCTACTAAATGCAAAATTAAAACTAAGTAGGGATAGAGCAAGCAAAGCACAAAATTGACACCAAAGTTTTATAGAAGTTTGATAACAACCACTGTGATCTAATCCTCTCTTTCAAGCCCCACTTGATCCTCCGAGTCCCGCTTGAGTTTTCGTTATCCGATGTCCGTTCAGGGCCGAGATCTGCGCCTTTACACCACGAGTCTTGTGAACAACCTCGCCTTGCTCGATTTTGCCTCTCACAACCTGAGAGGAAGCTTTCTCGAAGCTTTACAACTTTGGTGATTCTTGGATATGGAATTGGAATCACTAACACTCTAGACTTGAGTACACTTGGATATGATAAGAATTGATACACAAGTGGTGAAGTTTGTCTTTGAGTGTAGTAAATGAGAGTTTGAAATTGTTTGATGTTTGGACACAAAGAACAAGAGTATAGAGATGTGTATGTCTTGGTGTCTAAAACTCATATATGAACTACTATTTAATTATAAGGCATGACGCTCTGCTAGCTGTTTGGGAGAGTTGTTGAGATTTGAACCAAAGAAAAAATGATGTTGCTTAAAATCGGGCATATATTCATAGATTTGGTCACCGTCTCAAGAACGGTTGTCCGACACTAAGAGTTGACTTCATCAAAATTAAGCTTTCAGTTGACTGAACAAAGGTTGGATAACTGATCAACAACTTCCGATAACTTTGGTTGAATTTCCACTAATTTAATATCAGTTGTCTGAATTTGGTTTGATTGGTCGATCCCAAATAACAGTAAGGATTTAATCAACTCTTACACAAGAATTTCGGTCGTGCAGGACCAATTTGGTCGACCAGATCAACAATTAGTCTTTTAGCTCCAACGGTTGAAAATTTAATATCCGTTGTGAATCCAACAACTATATTGACACGCGAAAAGAGTTGGAACGCGAGAGGCCAATATATATATATGTGTGTGTGTGTGTGTGTGTATGTATATATGTATTTATTTATGTATGTATATATATATATACACATATGTGTGTGTGTATGCATAACCAGTTCAGATTTTTTCGCTATATTCAATTGAAAATTTCAAACAATAAACTCTCTCTCTTTGACGACAAGGGTTTTACAACTTGCAGCACATGCCAATGCAAGAACAATTTATTGGTTAAAATCAACTAGTCAACCATTATGTAACGCCAACCATTTTTCCCCCTGCATTTCATAGAGAAAAATTATCCATTCTTTGCCTTCTAATTGTCTCACTTGATTTCGCCCCACGCTCGTGTTAAGTCGTACACAACTCCCTGTGGATAGACCTGCTAACCGATGGATTAAATGCAATCGTGAACTTGCAAATAATATGATATGTAATGTTTTTTCCTTAAAGACCCGAGTATGATAAAAATGATAGTTTAATTATGGCACATGTAATCCCTACAGGATGAAAAAAAAGTCTCTTGATTATCCATGCACTTTTTGTTAGTGCAAAATCCTTTCATTTTAATTAGTAACCTCAACATAATTATTACTAGAGAAGGGATCCACTATCGTTAATTTTATTGACACAAATTAACCATTGTTAATAACTTGATATTTAAACTCCAAATTTAAAATCTGAACCATTGATCTTGATATGAGACTTATATAATTTATGTATGTTACAAATGAAAAAAAATTGAGAGTGATTTTATATAAAATTAGGACGTCGGGTTTTTTAGTGAATGTAACGCAACCTTTTTTATATCTTTTGACCTTATACCGAATGACTCAAGTTTTTTTTCATTTTTGACCTACATAGGTTATATGAGTTTAGTTCAACATCCATTGTTTGGATTTTCAATTTGGAGTCCACATATCAAGTTATTAACAATGATAAATTTGTGTCAAGAAAATTTAAGTGTAGTGGATCCCTCTAACGTAATTGTTAAGTACTTGAAAACTTAAATGCAAATTGTTTATATTAGAAGTCAAAAGGTTTTACTTACAAAATGTAGATTCAAATTTACCCTAAAAGAGCAAGTAACAGATCAAATCGCAAAGAGATCGTGATCTTAATATATTCACATATATCTTTATAATTTGAATTTTATTTCTAGGGTAGATTAGAATTAGAAATGCTCTTTATGTAACGTAAAGTCCAAAATTTTCTCTCATCACAATACACCTATATCCTAATTAGAATCCGTCACATTCTAATTTGTATTGAGAAATTTGAGTCTTTATACTTAAGGTGACTCACTAATTGAAAAAAGTCTCCACATTGATATCATTGTAAAATCAGAATTATGTTTCATGTGCTACCCAAAATACCCCTTGCATAAACAATTCCCTTTCCCCCTCTTTTTGTCTCTTTCTCTTTTTCTCAGTTGTCTATAAACAGTGAAGACCAGATCAAGGCCATAGTAGCTAATATCGAGCTCAGATCGTCCCCTTTGGACTCACCTCGGAATATCGTCAGACCCCCACAAGAATGCACATGTTGTTTTAGTGTTCTTGGATGAGAAATCGGTCACCAAAGAGAATGGGTAAGTGAAATTGTAAAAAATTGATGTGGGTGTTACTTTGTGGCATTTTCTTTCCATTTTTAAATAGATATGTTAATGCATTGATGCGTTTTATTGGTTTGTTTAAGTTTTATTTGAATTTGTGTTTGGATTTGCATTTTCTGGGGTGTCTGATTATTTTTGGGCTCAATGGTGCTTGATGGAGCTCGATGAATGACCATTTCAAATGGTTGAAGACGATGCTAAACAGTACTCACGTGGTGGTACTCGATGATACTCGATAGTGAGTCTCAATGGGTATGCTCAATAGTTATACATGTTTATAGTTCAATTGAACTCGACTGTGCTCGTTGTTGTACTCGATATGAGTTTGACAGACACTCGATAGCTTATGAATTTTAATTTCAATTTCACTTTTTTGACAAAATGTTTTGGTCATATCAGGTTCGATTCTACTCGATTCTTGTACTCATAGAGCTCAATTGTTTATGACTTCCCATGGAAGAAATTAATTAGAATGTGTTTTTATGTTGCACTTGATAGTGCTTGATTAGTGCTCGATATAGCTCGATAGTTGTTTTCCTATAATGGTGTGTTTGTTTTGATTTGTTTTGTTGATGTGTGATTGAATCGTTTTAAATACCACAAGTGCACATCATCGGTGAAGACGCGGTAAGTACGGGTCGTACCACAAGGAGTTGTACGCGTTGTTGTTACTACCCTACTCGAGTGGGAAAGGAGAGGAGAATGAAGGGATTATGCTAAACAAACTACTAAATGATGAATTAATCAACAATTAAACTAAACCCCTTGGAATGGAGGTGAAATAGTGAGGTGTGTGTGCATGAGTGGGTCTTCATTTCATTAAGTGTAAGTGTGTAAAGTATGTGACATTAATTAGAAACTAGTGTGGAGTCAAATTAACATCAACTATATTTACATGAGTACATGACTAATGTAGTTAGACATGAAGTTAAGATGCGCTTTGGGTTCTCAAGAATGAACTAAGTACCTATTGTGGCCATTAGGACATCAATTAACCATCCATACAACTTAATACATTCATGCATTCTCTACTAATCAAGCATTCATATATAACAAACAACTTTCATACAAAGATAAATCATATAAGCAACAAGATAAACTCTAGATCTAGCATGAGACAAGTACCTAATGTGGTCATTATCAATCTAATACAAGTTTTAGCAAGTTACAAGTATAGATCTACATTAAGCACGTGAAATGACATAAGATAAGAAGAACTCATCATACATTTCACCGTCAACTACATTTCCTCCACCCCCAAATGGGGTGGATCTACTCACTACTCATAAGAACAAGCATGGAAAGCAAGAGATTAAGACTAAACATCATATAAAACTCTAATTAGAAAACTAACCAACAAAATCACCAACAAATTTGATAGAAAGAAAGTAAATGACAAGAGGAATCAAAATATACCTTTAGATTATCAAAGAAGTAACACTACAAGCTTCCAAGCCCACCTTCTCTACTGCCCAAAATGGGTAAACCTAAGCTATTCTAATGGTGGAGGCTGAGAAGAAGGGGAAAGGAAGAAGAAACATTACTATTTATAGAAGAAAGAGTGGTATAGATAAATCTGATAGCACTCCGACGACTGTAATCGCTTTCTTTGTAGTCTGGTGCACCCAAAAAACAAGTTCAAGTCACGGGAGAAATTGGGGGCCAATTGGGCTAAAATAATCCCCCAGTGGTGGATCGTTTGCACTCGATCGACCCCAATTTCTTTCAGTAGCTTAAGTGTAATATTTTGCACTTGGGGTGCACTCCTGGTCTGCTGGTTTGAGTCTGTTTGGTCTTAATTGCCCAAATACTCTTCAAGATCATGGTATTGATGGATTTTTGCTCCCTAAATGTTTTCCATGTGTTCAGGTCCCTCCGGATTTCATCTGGGTCCTTCCTAATTTGCAGATGGGTCCTTGTGCATGACAAACAGGACCACTTTGCTTCATTTGAGTCATTTCTTCTTGCATTTCAGTCTTTTTCTCTTCATTTCTCTTCTTTATTACCTAACACCTGAAATACCACAAAGAAACACTCGAGTAGCACAAAATTTGGGTAAAATAAATGATATATAGCATGAATGCACTATATGATATGCTACTAATCAATGTGCTCGATAGTGCTCGACAGAGGCTCGATGGAGCTCGATGCCTTTGCCTGATTTGAAATCATCATTGTTCCATTTAATTTACACTTGAGACAACTATAAAAATAATACCAATAAATGGAGGTAATCAACTAATTTTTTAATTGAAACACTAACCTAACCTTAAAAATCATCAGATATTTATCAAAAAAGTAAAAAAAAACAAAATGTGCCATAAAACTGACATTCATCGTCGGCTTCAATGGACAAGTTGTTCTCTGATCTGGGTTCGACTACGATGGGGAAGCTCGATCTAGGTTCGTTATGTTCTGATCTTGGGTTCGATTGATGGGTCGAGTGCGAGAATAAGTGAGGGGAACAAAGAGAGAACAGATGTGGAAAAAGAGAGAGAAATAGAGGTTTTTGGTTTTTTAAAATGGTAGAGGTATTTTAGGTACTCTTGAAACATGTGGGGACTTTTTCAATTAGTGAGCTATTTAAGTATAAAGACACAAATTTTCCTTTGTATTTATCGTAATGCTAGGATCAATCCCAATCGAGTAGATGTCCAATTAGATTCAATCCAGACCAAGCATATCTAGACAAGACATGATGACATCTCACCGCTATCCTATTACAACCGATTAAGATCCAATAATGTCTAATTCGGATCCAATAATAGCCAATTAAGATGCATTTAAGATCCACTCAGAATCATTTAGAGATCCACAAAGTATTGCAACATTAATTTGAAATCGGTTGACAGGTCAAAATCAAAAGGACTAAAGTGGTCGATTGGTCTAACAGAGCGGTTAGCCACTTTTGGTCAAGGGATAAACTCCAAAACCAATCGACCGGTCTAACAAAGTGGTCAACCGATCCAAAACTGGTAGACCATTTTGCAAAACTAGTTGACCCGTCGAGTCCAAGAAATTCAAATGACTTCCTTTTTTTGGAGAAATCTCCTTAGATTTTATTATTTATTTATCTGACCTTTCCCATGTCAATAAATAGGATGCTTAGTCGTACCTTTGAACCACTACTTACATATACTCACTACATAGGGGAAAAAATCGTTGCTTCGATTCTTGCAATCCTTTTCTTCTTCCACCTTCTTCATAGTGTTAAACCATTCTTCTTGATCACATGCCTCAACTTAATATCTCTTTGATTGAGAAGCTTGTTAATGGGGAAGTGCAAGGTGGAGTCTTGTGACTCGACATTTTAAGGAATCTGTTGTCATGTGGAAAGTTTACTTCACGATTTGTGAAGGGTCTCAACGTCGTTAAGGAAAAGTGTAACGGTGGCAACTTCTAAAAGGTTGTTGTCACCGGTTATGTTAGGAGTCCTTTAGAGACTCTCAAATTCCAACTTTTTCGAACTTTAACCCAGCCAAACGCTCTATCCTTACAAAGAATAGTCAGAAACACCAACATAACAGCATAACTCTTTGATTACCCTCAGAGTAGGGAACTAGCGGAATAGCCCCCAAAACAAGCACACGCGGAAACTAAGGTTGCACAACCCTCACAAAACACCAAGCCCCAAACGTCCCAAGTTCTCCTCACAAGAATACTGAAAGATAGATGATGGCGGAACAATCTCTTTTATTATATATAAGTAAACGTCCCAAAGGGATTACAATAGATTTCACGCTCACAAGCCTCTCTCAAAGAAACTCTCTCACGCCCAAATCTAAACTCAAACTAATGTTTATGGAACATATGTTGAAAATGCTATATGGTAGTGTATCCTGAACCTATGGGAGGCGTCCCCTTTTATAGTGCTCAAAGTCCTACTTCGTAGCACGGTTGGATGCCACCCAACCTACCTTCCTTCGCTTTCAAGAGAATAGCTCTGTATTCTCCCCCATAACGTATTTAACGTGGCTGAATTAATCCTTAGGAATCGTTCTCAAACTCATCCTCCATCATGAATAAATTCCCACATATAGGCGCCACTTTGTCATAACCGAACCCTTCGGTTTAGGCTGGCTGGAAATGTGGGAGACATGTTGTATTTTGCTAAAATAACCTCATCAAAACCGTCCCCCAAGAATAGGAAGTTGTGCAAGTGGGGTTTGAACCGTTCAAATCCCCTGCACTTCTACCGTTCGGTTATGGACCCGTTCCACAACCGAATCCTATTTTTAAGGATGTGCATCTTCGGTTCCTATTTTCAAGGAATATATGCACCACCAATTTTTACTCTTTCCAAACCGAATACCTACATGTAAGGAAGGTATGCGCGTATTGGGACTGACCCATTCATCCCACGCCTCCTCTTCGTTCGGTTTGTGGACCAAGTCCATAACCGTCTCCTTCTCCACAAATGTAGCCTTCCTCCCTTGACTTGGTCTCCACTCCTTTGTTGGGCTGCCCATGCCTTGCCTGGTCACCTATCTCGGTCCTTGCTTCGCCCATGGGTAGTCCTCATCGGCCCGCACCATACACCACCAGTTGACCGGTGTTGACTCGTGTTGACTACGATCCTCGCTTGGTCTACTATGTTTACTTGGTGTTGACTCCTCACGCTCCAAGCCACCAATCGCGCTATAGGCTTTAGAACGTTCGTGCCTTCACCTCGCTTGCTCATGCTCGCGCCCCGCGCGCGCATATCGCCTGAGCATAGCTTCCTTGCACCCGTGCTACGTGCACGTCCTCGGACTAGGCTTTTCACTCCATGTTCGTAGCCTCGGCTACTTGCCTTCTTGCACGCGCATTGCCGCTTCCTGCCACTAGATTCTTTCCTCACGCTTCGCCTTGCGTGTGCGCATGCCCACGCATCTTGAATCTCCTTGGTGCTTTCCTTGCAAACTCACGGGTGTACTTGGGCTACCCCCGTTGCTCACCTCACGCGCTCGCGTTTGGCTCGCCTTGTGTGCTTCTTGGTTCTTTGTGATGCTCCAAGCTCACAAACCCGGCCCGGTATGGCGCACCCTCGGGCATCCTCGATCTCAAGGTGGTGACAAATCTCCCACACCCAACCCATTCGTCATCCTCGACAAAGAATAGATTGTGGAGATTAACCTCCCGAATCGATTGGCGACAAACCTTGTACTACAAAGGTCTTGTTGCGTCTCCCCGCAACTATGTAGGGCTTGAGGACCTCCCTTCTTGAACTCCTCCAAGAACTCCTTCCTGATTAGGATGATGTCCACCCTCGTTGCCCCTTGGTGTCTTCGGTGCCTTGTGGGGATACACACCTCGGCCACTGTTTCTAGGTTGCACCTTACCCTTATATGCCTCTTCCTCCGATTCAGCACTTTGGCACATGTTCCCCTGAACGAGTGCTGAGGGCGCGCCTGCCTCACTGGGTTCCTCCTTAATCCCGCGCTGCCCATGTCCTCCTCCTCGGGACCTTCGGGTCACAATAATTTCTTTGCCTCGTGGACGACCCCTTCGTCCTCCATGTAGTTTGGTAGCATATCATCCCATCCGTTAGCTGGATGTCCCAAGAGATCCTCGTCTATCTCCGTGTCCATCTCCATGAACACAATAGGGCTTCATACGCCCTCTTCTTCCTCAAACTCCTCCAGGCTCTACAAGCCTACGGGTTCCCTAATATCTTTGTTGAGCTCGAGGGGGCCCGCCTCCTCGTGGCCTAGCTCCATTCCTAGGGTCCCCCGTGTCTCCTGGCTTAAGGCTGCAAGGTGATAGACTTGCGCCTCTTGTTGCTTAGCCTCATCTCCCGTGCACTTCACAAAGCACGATATTGGACTCTCGGCGATAAAGATCCCCCTCAAATGAGCTGTGATTGATACCTTGGCTTGAACGAGAAAATCCATCTAGGATTACCTTGAAGTCCTCGAGAGGCACTACCATAAACATACATGTGCCGCTCCAGTCTCCCACATCTACTCACGCGCGTGAAACTCCTGCCACGCTGCGAGCCGCTGAGTTGACGGCCTTGAACTTAGACCCATCCTTGGTCAGCTCCAAGCCAATAGCTTTGGCCTCTGCCTCAGCTATGAAGTTGTGTGTGGCCCCGGAATCCACCATGGTGCGTAGCCTACGCCCATTGATCACAACTTCAACATAGAGAAGGCTCCTCGAACCTCTCTTGGATCGGATGGCGTTTAGGAGTCTGAGAGAGCCCGTGCACGCCTCTTCTCCAGATCCCTCGCCCTCCTCGGCAACTAGAGCCCCAAATCTCTCCCTTTTGGGGCACTCTCGGGCCATGTGCGGTCCTTTGCAGATGAAGCATCCACCCGACATCTTCTTGTCTTTGCCACCCCTGGCTTGACCCGTCGGTTCACTGCTAGTCCCCCCTTTACCATGTCCCTTCTTCCAGTTGCCTCCCTTGCTTAGTTCTCTCGCGCCCTCCTTGGTAGGGTAGTCTACCAAAGCATCCGCAGCAATCAGTGTTGCCTGCAGGTCTCGCACCTTCAAGCGCCTGAGCTCCACCTGCGCCCACCCTTGGAGACCTGCCGTGAAGTTAAATAGCTTGTCCTCCTCAGACATGCCCTTCACGTCTATCATCAGGGATTGGAAGTTCTTAACGTACTCCAGAATCGTCCTTGTATGCTTCAGTTTTCTCAAGGCCTCGCGTGCCATCCACGCGGTGTTGGTGGGGAGGAATTGCCCGCGCAATTCTTTGGCCATCTTTTCCCAAACTATTAGCTCCTCTAATGCTTCGTCGGTGGCCCGACACCTCCACCATAACTTGGCGTCACCAGGTAAGAACATTGCCCCCAGGGCAACTCGATCTCCTGGTGGTGTTGTCGTGGCCTTGAAGAACTCCTCCATGTCCTAGAGGAAGTTCTCCCCCTCTTTCGCATCTCGGGTGCCTGTGAAGACCTTTGGCTAGGGCACGCACAACCTTCGCGCTCCAAGCCTCCCTTCACCCGAGTCCCCACGTAGCCTGGTTATTTCACCCTTGAGGTCTTCCACGCGTTCAAGGAGATACTCCTTCGTCTCCTGAACCTCCTTGCGCAACTCCTCTTTGACCTCCCCAGACGTGACCTCTCCGTCCTCGCCGCGGCTTGAGATCCACGTCTCAACATCTTTCATACAAGCCTCCTGCCCGCCGATTCTTTTGGAATTGGACATGGCTTGCGTTGTCGGTGTGCATACGTCCCTCCGAACGTAGCTCTGATACCAGCTTGTCACTGGTTATGTTAGGAGTCCTTTAGAGACTCTCAAATTCCAACTTTTTCGAGCTTTGGCCCAGCCAAATGCTCTATCCTCGCAAGGAATAGTCAGAAACACCAACACAACTGCACAACTTTTTGGTTACCCTCAGGGTAGGGAACTAGCGGAATAGCCCCCAAAACAAGCACACGCGGAAACTAAGGTTGCACAACCCTCACAAAACTCCAAGCCCCCAAACGTCCCAAGTTCCCCACACAAGAATACTGAAAGATAGATGATGGCGGAACAATCTATTTTATTATATATAAGAAAACGTTCCAAAGGAATTACAATAGATTTCACGCTCACAAGCCTCTCTCAAAGAAACTCTCTTACGCCCAAATCTAAACTCAAACTAATGTTTATGGAACATATGCTGAAAACGTTATATGGTGGTGGTGTATCCTGAACCTATGGGAGGCGTCCCCTTTTATAGTGCTCAAAGTCCTACTTTGTAGCACGGTTGGATGCCACCCAACCCACCTTCCTTCGGTTTCAAGAGAATAGCTCTCTATTCTCCCCCATAACGTATTTAACGTGGCTGAATTAATCCTTAGGAATCGCTCCCAAACTCTTCCTCTATCATGGATAAATTCCCACATATAGGCGTCACTTTGTCATAACCGAATTCTTCGGTTTAGGCTGGCTGGAAATGTGGGAGACATGTTGTATTTTACTGAAATAACCTCTTCAAAACCGTCCCCCAAGAATAGGAAGTTGTGCAAGTGGGGTTTGACCCGTTCAAATCCCTTGCACTTCTACCGTTCGGTTATGGACCCGTTCCACAACCGAATCCTATTTTTAAGGATGTGCATCTTCGGTTCCTATTTTCAAGGAATATATGCACCACCGATTTTTACTCTTTCCAAACCGAATACCTACATGTATGAAAGGTATGCGCGTATTGGGGCTGACCCATTCAGCCCACGCCTCCTCTTCCTTAGTTTGTGGACCAAGTCCATAACCGTCTCCTTCTCCACGAATGTAGCCTTCCTCCATTGACTTGGTCTCCACGCCTTTGTTGGGCTGCCCACGCCTTGCCTGGTCACCTATCTGGGTCCTTGCTTCGCCCATGGGTAGTCCTCATCGGCCCGCACCATCCACCACTAGTTGACCGGTGTTGACTAGTGTTGACTACGATCCTCGCCTGGTCTACTGTGTTGACTTGGTGTTGACTCCTGGTCTTTAGCCTCCCAAGCTCCTGCTCCTCCATCACTAGGCATTGCCCGCTCAAGCCCGCGTCCATGGCGCGCCTGAGTGCTGCCCGGGCATGCCTATGCTCTTGCACTTCCCAAGTGCTACGCACGCGCCTCGCTTGCTGATGCATTCTGACCTTCGCTTGGATGTCCTCAGACTCCAAGCTTTGGTACTTTTCCACGCTCCTCACGCTCCAAGCCACCAATCACGCTATAGGCTTTAGAACGTCCGTGCCTTCGCCTCGCTCTCTCATGCTCACGCCCCGCGCATGCATGTCGCCTGAGCATAGCTTCCTCTTGCCTGTGCTACGCGCACGTCCTTGGACTTGGATTTTCACTCCATGTGTCGTAGCCTCGGCTACTTGCCTTCTTGCACGTGTTTTGCCACTGCCTGCCACTCGATTCTTTCCTCACACTTCGCCTTGTTGTGACAGTTGCCATAAAAGGTTGGATTAAGGAAACTTTCAATCGGGAGTTCGGAGACTCGACTAGGTCGCTTGTTATGCAACCGAACCAGTATAAACTTCTATGCCCCTTGTGTGGTTTGCCTTTTCCTTGTTTTTTTATTTATATTGGTTACGTCATACTGAAAGTTATTAATCATTATATTCATAGCACACGTAGTGGTAGCTTATAGATTCTAACAGTTTAAGTCCATGTTTACTCTCTTGATTAATGATGTTAAAAGAGGAAACAAAATGATATTTAAACTTAATGAAAATTTGTTTGCACATTGATAGGTGGAGCCTTATCAGATTTATGCATCATTTGCAATAGAAATGGGGAAAATCTTGAATTAATCTCAAACTTAGAATATAAGTTTTCCATCATCTAAAAGAGCACAATTGTTGTCTCTTGGGCCACACTGAAGTTAGCTTTTAAATTTTAGTTAACGTAATCTTAATTAATCTCAACTTTGCTCACACTTCAACAAATAGTCAGGCAAGGTGGTCAAACATGTTTTATGCATTTCATATTTTATATATTTGTGCAAATCTCTTATAGGTGGACCAAGATGAAAATAATCAAAAAAACATTTGGACCAGACAAGAAATGTAACTAAGCTTGGACGAATACTTGTTATTTTCCATTTACGAAGTCCACACGAAATGTTCTACAATTGAGCCTTTATATCATAAATATATCCCAAATGATTAAGTGAATCCTTCTAAGATCGATGGTTCTTGTAGACGATTAAACCCTAAGTCTTCTTTGAAACAAAATCGATTAACCGTCACACTTTGTATTGATCTATCTTGAATCCTAAACTCGATAGTATGTTAATTGAAGCATCTTAAGTAGTCAGCAAAAATGAAATAACAACGAACTGACAAACCATAAAAGAAGAAAAGTGATTTATATTGGTTCGATTACACAACCCAGATCTAATCCATCCCCCAGGCACCCAGCTTTAGAGTTCCCTTAACCCAAACCTTTTCAACAAGAAATGTTTACTGTTGCTACACCTGCGATCACAACACAATATCTTTGAACCCATTCAGCTTACTGTGAAGTCGACTTCCACAAACCAGAAGCTTATTTACAACCTTTAAGAGATAATTGAGCTTTCTAAAACATTATAGGTTTGTACGTAATGGGTAATTAAGAAGAATGTAAAAGGCTAGGTATGGGGTGCAATTTATAAACTTTAGAGAGGCCGGTTAATTTGGTAAGAAAATATAGGGCAATCCGGCTAAATAATGAAGTTATAATCAATTTTTACATCTATTGAAGAACTTCAAAAAATAATATAATTAGACCACATGCGAATGATATTTCTTTTCATAGCTATTTTATTTAACGACTGGTAATGTTATTTTGTTTGAATCTTAGTTGTTATATACGTGCGATAAGTTTGTGTGTTTCAAACATATAACTGATTATATATTAGGTCATTACCCATTTATATGCTGATTAATGAATTTCTTTTGTTAATTGTTGAAGAACCAAACGTCAGAACCAAACGTCGCCTAAACATCATCACCAGCATTAATCACAAAGAACAATCGCGTCTGTTCACCAACAGACGCATCTACAACGACAACCAAAACCAATGCTTATATATCATGTAATTCAAACGTATAATACAATTTTTCTCTGAGAAATAAAACAACAACCAAAATTCCATCTTTCATCTTCGTTTTCTACATGGTATCAGAGCAAAGATCCCCATTTTTTCCATCATTGGCGATCATCAGAGTTCTCTGAACTCATCACCGGATCCCCTCAGAAACATCCACCAAAAAAAACACCACCTTTGCCTCTCAAGGGGGTTGAAGGTGGAAGAAACCTACATCCCAACCCAAGAGAAAGTTAAGTGATGACGGATCCAGAAGTAAACGCCCCCAGACTGGTGTCGCAGCTGCTCAATGGACAGAATTATCTGTCATGGGCACGGGCGATCACACAGACCCTCAGTGGGAAAGGAAAACTCGGTCACATCACCGGAACATCAAAAAAACCCGAAGGAGAAGAAACCGAGACAAAACAAGAAGAATGACAGGCGATGGACCACCTCGTAATGTTGTGGGTCATCAACTCCATGCAACCAAAAATCGGGTCCATATTCCTCTACAAGAACTCGGCAAAAGAACTCTGGGACGCGGTCCAGAACATATAAGGTAAAGCCAAAAACTTCGCTCATGTTTTTAAACTAAAACAAGATTTATCGCAGACAAAACAGCACGGACAAACCATCACAGAATACCTCGGAACGCTTCAGCGCGGTTGGGACGAGCTCGCTATCTACGAGCCCGCGACCACCGACCCGGGGATCTTGCTTGAGCGAAAAGAAAGAGACCACACCTACCAGTTCCTCATCGGACTCGACGGTAGCTACGAAGCCATCTGAAGCCAAGTCCTCATGACACCGAACCTTCCAGACCTCGCAACCATCATCGCGATGATCTAACGGGAGGAATCCCGCCGGACCACCGCTCAGAACAGCGAACGGACATCAGAAACTCAGGCGTTCTTCGTTGGAAAATCGCAAAACAAAATTAAGAATTACGGAAACAGACCACAAGAGACATGCGACAACTGCAAAAAACCGGGACACAATAGGAACTTCTGCTGGTTCCTACATCCGCATCTCCGACCAACGAGGGAAGGAGGAGGAGATCATCGGAACAACAAAAAGAAAAACAACGGCCTCGGACCAACAGGAAATAGCGCGGCGGCTAACCCTAGCATGGAGGAAGAAAGGCGGAAATGGGCAGACGAAACGGATTCTCAAAGTTTTATAACCTCTCGCGACACAGACGGATCCGAAGAATCCGCTCGACCCGGAACCGAATTTCAAACTCCCACCGAACATGGATCCGGGTCCAAACCCGACCCGATTCCGCTGGACCAACTGCTGGCCCACTTAAGCAACTATTTGCAAACCAACCCTCAAGGATAGGGTAATTGTGCAGGTATAGAAACTTGGCCAAAACATTTCTCTGCAAATAAACCAAATAAAATCTTAGGAAATGTAAGACATAATACTCAATGGATAATTGACTCAGGTGCCACGGATCACATGACTGGAAATCTTAGTTTACTAAAACACATCAAAGAAAAATTAAATATGCCTAACAAATATGTGATTGTCGCCAATAATAATCAAGTAGAAATAAAAGGTACAGGAGAAATCACCATATTGAATAAAATGAACAAAAATGTCCTATATGTACCAACTTTTACCTCTAATCTCCTCTCTGTCGCAAAAATTACGAAAAATTTGAATTGCAATGTTATATTCACCCCTAATGATGTTTACTTTCAGGATCGAATTACAGGGAAGACGATTGGTAGAGGAGTTAACATCAACGGGCTCTTATTTCCTTTTATTTCATCTTCCTATGCATGTGATGTTTGTCAATTTTCTAAACAAACAAGACTTCCTTTTTTTAAATCTAAAACAAAATCAAGTGTTATGTTTGAATTAGTTCACTCTGATATCTGGGGACCTGCCCCAGTCGAATCTTATAACGGTTTCAAATATTTTGTGCTATTTATTGACAATTTCTCACGAATTACTTGGATTTATCTTCTTAAAAACAAATCAAATGTTTTCCAAATTTTTTGCAAATTTGTAACATTTATTGAAAACATGTATGATTTTAAATTAAAACATTAAGAACAGACAACGGGACTGAATATACCAGTCTCAACTTTCAAAAAAATTTAAAACACGCGGAATATTACATCAAACTACATGTATTCATACCCCCGAACAGAATGGAGTATCTGAGCGGAAAAATCGGCATCTCTTAAATATAACCAGATCCTTACTCTTTCAAAATAATGTCCCCAAACATTTTTGGTCTGATGCAGTCTTAACTGCTGCTTATCTCATAAATCAGCTCCCTAGTCCTATCCTTCAAAATAAACAACCACTAGATATACTATTAGGTCGGAAATTAACCTTAGATCATCTCAAAGTTTTTGGATGCGTTTGTTTTGTTCACAGGAAACGTACAGATAAATTTGATAGTAACTCTGTAAAGTGTATTTTTCTTGGTTACTCTTTTCACAAAAGGGGTACAAATGTTTTGACCCCGAAAATTGTAAAATGTATATTTCGCGAGATGTAGTCTTTAGAGAAACAGAGTCCTACTTCAGAAGCCTTGAAGATACAAGCACAATCCAACCTATCAACACACCCGTTCTACCAGGGATCAACACTCAAACAGAAGGAGGAGGAAGAGAAGAAGAAGAAAAAGAAGGAGAAGAAGAAAGAGAAGAAGAAGAAGTTTTACCTCCAAACAATCAGGAGACACCTCCGAGAAGAAGATCTACTCGACCCAGTCGTCCACCTACTAGGTTTAACGACTTTATTACCTCACAAGTAACTTACCCCATTGAAAACCACTTAACATCTAAACAAATACAACCAAACTATAGGGCCTATTTAACCAAAATAAACGAAAACCTAGAACCTAAGACCTTTCACGAAGCTACCTACGACCCTAAATGGCGCAATGCCATGGAGGAGAACTCAAAGCCTTAGAAACCAACAACACTTGGACACTCATTTCTAAACCTAACGGCACCAAACCAGTTGGATGCAAATGGGTTTACAAAATAAAATATAACACCAACGGAACCATCGAAAGGTATAAGGCTCGTTTAGTAGCGAAAGGGTATACTCAGACTTATGGTCTCGATTACCTAGAAACTTTCGCACCCGTTGCAAAAATGAACACTGTTCGTGTTCTCCTATCCATAACTGTTAATAAAAATTGGAAACTCTATCAAATGGATGTTAGGAATGCTTTTCTCCAAGGGACTTTTGAAGAAGAAGTATACATGACTCCTCCACCAGGGTACAACTCCACTCCAAACCAGGTATGCAAACTCAACAAAGCCATCTATGGTCTGAAACAGTCCCTCCGTGCATGGTATGCCAAACTTAGTCATTTTCTTATTGCTTATGGTTTTTTAAAGTCTTCCGCTGACGCTTCTATGTTCACTAGGCATCACAAGAAAGAAGTCACCATAGTCTTAGTCTACGTAGATGACATCATCATTACTGGTGATAATAATAACGAAATTAACCAGGTCAAACATTACTTAAAAACAAAATTTGATATAAAAGACCTTGGTTTCCTAAAATACTTTCTGGGAATAGAGATTGCATATTCAAAAAATGGTATGTTCCTATCACAAAGAAAATACGCCCTAGATCTATTAAAAGAAACAGGAAAACTTGGAGTTAGGCCTGCTAGTACACCTATTGAGGCAAATCTCAAAATCAGTCCTACTAATGGAGAACTTGTCAAAGATATTCACCAATTTCAAAGACTGGTAGGAAAACTCATATATCTAACAGTAACCAGACGTGACATCACTTTTGTTGTTAGCATAATAAGCCAATTTATGCATGCACCCCGAACACCACACTTAGATATCATCGATAGAATTCTAAGATATATAAAACAGGCCCCAGGACAAGGACTACTGATGAAAAACAACAACTCTAACAGTATCATTGGTTTTTCGGATGCAGATTGGGCAGGAAGCTATGATCGAAAGTCCACTACCGGATTTTGCACGTTCGTAGGAGGAAATCTCGTAACTTGGAGAAGTAAGAAACAAAAGGTTGTTGCCCGATTTAGCGCTGAAGCTGAATATCGTGTCATGGCATCAACAACTAGTGAGCTTATATGGCTAAAGCAACTTCTCTATGATATGGGACAAAGTCATACCACATACATGAACATGTTCTGCGACAACAATGTTGCTCGGCACATAGCTTCAAATCCTGTATTTCACGAAAAAACCAAGCACATTGAAGTTGACTGTCACTTCATCCGAGAAAAAATTCAAGCCGGAGAAATAGATGTCCCATACATCTGCAGTAAAGAACAACTGGCAGATATCTTCACCAAAGCTCTAAGTCAGAAACAATTCAACCTAATCATAGACAAGTTGGGCACCTTCAATCTCTTCCGGGCCCAACTTGAGTGGGAGTGTTGAAGAACCAAACGTCAGAACCAAACGTCGCCTAAACATCATCACCAGCATTAATCACAAAGAACAATCGCGTCTGTTCACCAACAGACGCATCTACAACGACAACCAAAACCAATGGTTATATATCATGTAATTCAAACGTATAATACATTTTTTCTCTGAGAAATAAAACAACAACCAAAATTCCATCTTTCATCTTCGTTTTCTACATTAACGGACTTTTATTGATTGTTTCATGGACATATTTTGGTTTGCTTAATGACACATGCTTAAAGATGTGTGCATGTGTCCTGAGTATTAGTTGCAGCGCAGTATCTTTCCCCATTCGAAGTTTTAATGTTATGAAGATTTGTTTCAAGTGGGAATGAAGTTGTCCTTTTATATTTAACTATCTAAAAATCATTATACCTAGTAATGTGGAACAACCATATTTTATTTTTTGACATGCAAAGCTCTTTTAGAAGCTGATAGAATCCTTTAATGGTTTAATCATTAAACAAAAAATCAAAAACCACATGAAATGATAATAAATTTTGTGGTAAGACATTTCGCTTACTATGACGATACTTTCGTACAATGATTTCATAGCATTATTTTTTTTTTTAAACTCATGAAAGAAACCCGAATGTTTTGTCAAATTTTTGTTTAGTTTAACGACTTTGGTGGTATTTTAACAAGCCTCAAGTGTCCTCTTAACCTAACCCAAACAATTAATATCAAAAGTTGTATATCAGATTTAAGTATGATTCTATGCGTGGTTTGTTTGACTTAACAATTATTTCTCGAAAAACCGATCTTTCTCTCAAAGGTGCGATTGATTTGTAGAAAGTTGTGGAAATTTAGAACTCAATTACGTGACTTCTTAACACTGGAAGTAGGAGAAGTCATTGATGGTGTAATTTTGTGAGTATGAAAATGTTAGAACCTTAAACTTTAAACCATAATTAGATTAGAGTGGGGGATTACAGTTCACTTGACCTTTCTTGGAAGAAAATGTTGTTTTAAGTGGTGACGTGTGGGATGTTAAATAGAGTGTGATGGGAGTTGGTGATTGGAGGATATGAAGGTGGAGTAAAAGTAAATTGTATATAAGTGTTAAGTGGTGTTTATTGATCAGAAATTCTTTACTTCAACGTGACAGAAGAAAAAGTGGGGTGACTCGTGAGTTGGAGAGCTAAGGGAAGAGAGAGGTGGAGTAACTCGTGAGAGAGAAGGTTGCGAAGATACGAAGAAGAGTTTGGATGAAGGAGGTTCGGATTTTGAGTTGAATTTGAGGTATGTAAGAGCAAGTCCTAGCTAAATAGCTAATCCACCTTATTTTGTCATTGAACTTCACTGATTTGGTCAAGAACACCATAGATAATGATTTCTATATTTGATTAGGTTTTCTTGGTGCAAGAGATATAAAGGAAATTGATGGAGTCGGATGTGATTGTGGAAATCTTGTGGTTGTGAGACAGGCAAATACTGATTCGTTATTCTTCAGTTTCATGTCATGCATGTCTCTCTTGATATCCGTAGTTGCATGCATGCTGAATGTCTATATTGATTTCATTGATATGCATGTGATTGCATGATGGTGTTTCGATCGACATGTCTTGTGGCTGTATGTATGTTACTGGCTGAGCCACTTAAGAAAGAGTTACTTAACGGGCAGCGTGGAGCCACCCAAGAGAGGAAATGACTACCTGTCGTTAGTGTAGAGCTACCAGGTGTGCGTCTGACTGATTGATAGATTTCAGAAGCACAAGATGTGGTCGAATCCAAATGGGAGTTCCAGATTGTTATGCATGCATATTATCTGTGATGCATGTCTTTTGATTGTGTTCATTGACTGAATGTCATATTCTGTATCAGTTTCCACATAATTATGATTCTGTTTGATTGATGGTTGGTACTTGCGGGCTGTCGAGCTCACAATTTGTTAATTATATTTTTCAAATTAATTATGGATCTCTTAGATTGATATAAATATCAGAGTGCGCAGCGGTCAGGATCGTGGATCGTATCTTAACGCACCGGATTCGAACGGGTAAACACTTGTCTGGGCTCGAGGTATTACAGAAAATCATAGAACTTAATAATTATAATTATTTTAAATTTTTCTACAAACAAATAACCGTAAAATTAGTTTAGAAGTTAGTGCTTTGGCCGAATTCTTCCAAACCAATACCTTAGACTAGTTATATTATATAATAAACAACAAAAATACAAACCCCGCGTCCGTCAAAAAAGACAACTGCACCACTTGCAGAATACACGTGACAGCATTAAGTGTTTGATAAAGCAAAGTTAACAAATGCACCACTTGGAAAGTGGAAGGGATAAGGAAACAGAAAAGGCCGGAGGATGATTGGAAGCCCGAACCTCCCTCTGATCGACATATCCTCTCCGGATACTAAAACCACTTCAAACTTGATCCGTCAGGTAACTAAATTTCTCCTTCTATCAACCAGTTAACAAGTGCATGCATGCTATAATGTTTGTGTTAAAGTTGTCAAACACTTCAGGCATGTGTGGAATACGGATTCTTCTATGTTATCAACCATGGGGTGGAGGACGAGATAATCGAGAGGGTCCTCGCGGAGAGCAAGAACTTCTTCAATCTGCCGCTCGAAGAGAAGATAAAGCTGCCTCACGACGAGAACCACAGGGGATATACAACTCAGCTGTGTGAAGCTCAAGGTGAACATCCTGCTCTGCGAATTTGATGTTCTGATGACATTTTAGTGTATGGAAATGAGGAAATTTTGTTTTGATTAATTGAATTTGTAATTAATCAGGAGACTTCAAGGAGAGTTTTTATATTGGCCCTCCGGATGAAAACAAGACAGGCCGTGTTCTGAATAAATGGCCTTCGGAAGGTATTCTTGTTCTCCCCAACACGTATGCTACAAAAATAGTGTGACACGTACGTAATACCACCAACAATTTAATGTAATTCCTTCACAAGTTAATTTTGTTTGATTCCCTATTGTAAATAAACTCTTGCTACATGTTTAGAGAAGTAAACAAGTAAGTCAAAAATAAGAAGTTGAAAAATTAATCATTGAGTAGGAAGATATAGTGCATTAGTGTGAGTACATATATTATAGATTTCATATAAATAACAGGCTTGGTCGTTACAGAAATTGGCTCAACCTAACATCAAACTAAGATGTCAATTTCGAACTTTTGACCCAAACTTGAACCTCCAGTACATGTTCAGTTTCAATTTGGGTAATTTTGCCTAAAGTTCCATATATCCTTAAACTTTATCCGACATAATTCGGTTAGCTCGGGCTACTTCATAATTCAAAGCGGCCTAATGTTACTATGCACCTGCATGCCTAGCTTTCGAAAATAGGCAAACTAATCCTTTTTATTTTTATATTATTTTAAAAAAATCCATACACTGTAAGAGACAAAATTAAGAGTACCAACTACCTTTTAGATTTCTTTTCCTTTTGTAATCACCATCCATCATTTGATTTCTCCATTTACAATTGTCTTCTTATTAGTTGCTCGCATCTCTTCATCTTGATTTTCTCTATATGGTTCTTCAGTCCTGCATCATTTTTACTTTGTTTGACACAAGTAACACCATTATTGGCGTCACCATATTTATTGACCTCACCATCACTAACTCTTCCCTTTCTGATGAGTTAGAATTTTCAAATAAGCAATTTCAACTGTAAAAAAAAAGTAAACGGAGGAAAAGTACATGATAACAAAGAGAGTTGAAGTGAAGACAATAACTACCAAACCAAGATAGAGAAAAAATGGTTTGTTTGACCCTTTGTATTTAGGGAGGTATACATGTCAATTACATGACCTTTGAGATCTATTAGCGGCTACCTAACAGTATAAGTGAATTAAAATAGGATTTGGATCATTTCACCTTAATGAATGAGTTATTTGTAATTAATTAAATTCCTCTAAAGTGTTATTATCACAAAAATTGACTATGAATACATATTTTCATTAAATCCTACCGTCTTTATGTTGATTTGAATTTGTTAACCGTAAGTACACAATCACATTGAAGCAGTGACAAGTACAAATTGAACCCAAAGTATGTTAGTCAGCTGGAACTCACCATTTCATACTCGGACGGAAAATAGATGGTTGAATTTTTTGATTAAACTTAGACTACACTACACTACACTACGAAGACTAACCACCAACTACCACAACTAATGGACATATTATACTAAATATGATGCAAGACGGAATGATCCTTGGTGGTAGATATATAATTAACCAACGTTGTACGAACAAACATACTGTTATCATTTTAATTTAGCAATAATCCTTAAATCAAATCATGATGACATATAAGAAAGAAGACATTATCCTAAATAACGATCTAGCAGACCATGTACGAAAAACATTCATTAACTTTCAAGCATCAACACGTAAAAAGCTATTATTATTATAAGAATCATACGATACATTAACATCTATTGTAGCTCACGACTCCAACACATAAAATTACGCAAATTAATATAATTAAATTAATCTAAGTATCTAGTAACGGCGCGAGAGGAAGGTCATTGTCCCATATGGAATACCTAAATAAAATAATCAAACAATTTCCTACTTAGGAATCTCCTTTCATATTCACATAAACGCGTCCTACCAATAGATCAAGAAAAAAATAGACTTTAATCCATACAGAATACATAAACACGATTAAATCTGAAATTAAACACTAAGCATATGAAATCATATACTCATTCAATAATCGATTCGCATCATCTTCACCCGCAAGAGGATGATTTAGTTACTGTACATGATGGACACTACGAGAAATAGAGAAAAACTACCGGTACTTGAGAAGATGGAGACCAAGGACCATGAAGAAACGCTCCAAAACACGACCCACGAAGACCACAGGTATTACGGAGTTGTGCGGTGACAGCCGCACACGACTGCATAGCACTATGCACGTGCGCATATACACGGACACACAGTCAGTTATTCTGCGTGTGAGACAACATCGACTGGTTTCGTCCTGCTTTGGGCTCGTCAGGGAAGCGGCTTCAGCCCCCAACCAGCCCTATGCTTCCAACTGCATATAGGTGCAGTGTCGTAGGCGCTCGCTTTTGAGTTGAAGCCTCTTCCCCATATAACATTTTTGCTCATATGGTCACCCGATGTTCCACAAACAGTCCGCACACATCAACACCCCCTGGCGGAAGACTTTAAGGGTGTGACAAACTCTCCCCCTCCTAAAATCATGTGCGCCCTCGGGCACAACTTGCTCATCACCATCCAGGCATACTGCGTGTGGGAATATAAGCCCCCTCATTCCTCTATGAGGATCCCTTGTAGCTTGCGTTCGCCCACAAGCGCTTGGTCAAACTATGCTGTTTCTGGACTAGAGCTTGGGAGTTTCCCAAACCGTCCCACACACCTTAGATGTACAGGCTCCCCTGCTGCTCGCCTCTTGCAAGCCTTTCACGGGACATCTCAGGATGAATAGGTTTGGCTCTGATACCAATTATTACGGAGTTGTGCGGTGACAGCCGCACACGCCCGAACAGCACTATGCACGCGCGCATATACACACACACAGTCAGCTATTCTGCGCGTGAGACAACATCAACTGGTTTCGTCCTGCCTTGGGCTCGTCAGGGAAGCGGCTTCAGCCCCCAACCAGTCCTACGCTTCCAACTGCATATAGGTGCAGTGTCGTAGGCGCTCGTCTTTGAGTTGAAGCATCTTCCCCATATAAGATCTTTGCTCATATGGTCACCTGATGTTCCCCAAACAGTCCGCACACATCAACACCCCTTGACGAAAGACTTTAAGGGTGTGACAGAGGTGTCGCCACCTTGAGCACAACCGGTGACATCAGGGGCTTAGGCCCACAGAAAGGAGAGGGCACTGCTTTCGATGGTCTCACCGTAAATTTATAAAACAAAAATAGGTTTGGAGTGTGGTAACATCGGGGGTCTGTCAATCGGATTTCAACTGGATCTGACTCGAAAGACCCACCATTGCCGGATTCAACTCGCAAATAATGGGTTGTTCGGGTCGGATATGGTTCAACCTTCTACTGTGGAGTCGTGTCGGGTTTGTGGGTCTTCTGGAGTTGTCAAACGGGTCTGGCGATGCGTGACTTGTAAATCAGCAACTAGATCTTCACTTAACTCGCATTCGTGTAACAGATGCTCTTTTGTGTCTTTTTAATTGCTTTTCCGGCTTTTATTTGTTATCCTATTTTATTCCTGAAATGAAAACAAAATACCCGACGTAAGACATTTTATGGAAAAATAAGCTTGATATAAAGATGGTATAATTGCATAAAATGCAACCTGAGATTGTAACTTGTAAGTGTCGTATCTTTTACTTTTGGCTAACATGCCAATACTCTTTGTCATATGCAACACTTTATGTCGTTGATTGTCACATAGATTATCTGTTGTCCGAAAGCCTACTATAAAATCCAATATTTGTTGGTAGTTTTTTTCTGATGTTATTTAGTTAATATTACAATTTGGTAAATTTTTCTCTAATTTTTAATTATTAGAATGAATACTAATGTATTTCATTTTTATTGAATATTGCAGAATCGTTACCTTCTTTCAGGCAAACCATGGAATCTTATCACAAGAAACTCTCGTAAGGGCAAGTCTTTATCTTTTTTAGTGGTCTAAGGGAAACAATATCAAAAAGTCAAGGACTTAATATATGAGGAAATATGCTATTCTTGTATGTAAATTTATTACAACTTTTTGTAAAAAATATTTAAAACTGAAAATATAGAATATTTCATGGAAGTTTTAAATTAACAGCATAAACAAATTTGGCCATTTCATTAAGTTGTACTGTCGTTCTCGTTCCAGGAGTATAGGAAGAAAGATAACCTCGTTGATTGCCCTAGCCCTTGACTTGGAAGACAACTATTTTGAAAAGTCGGAACACTTGCATGAGCCTGTGGGAAATATTCGCCTTCTACATTATCCAGGTATGAGTTTCAAAATAGAGATTGCCAGTTTGTTCCCGTTAGTCGTTATTTCATCAATGTTTAAACAAATGTTATCTAATTTTACTCCTAACAATGCATCTTTCCAAGTATCCTAATTTAGCAAAATTTAATAGGAAGAATTTTTTGTATTTTTTTCTTATTAATGTTTGCGTTCTTTGAAACGAAAACATTATTTATGTTGAAGTATTGATAGAGAGGATTATACCTTTTGATGTCAAAAAAATTCTTTTTTTTATTCTTAAGATGTAATTGGTACGAGGAAGTGGTGAAACAAATTCAGAACTCAATTCCATTACTTAGAATCTAGAGTGGAAGTGGGAAAATCATTTACAGTGAATTTTTTTAAGGATTTGGAACTCACATAGATTGTTTCTCAGATTTTTTTTACGTTCTTCCACAAGTCCATCACAATAAATTTAAAAAATATTCTGAAAGTCAATTCTTTCACTTCCAAGTTAAGTTCCTGCAAACCAACCACTCTTAGGAAAAACCAATGAGTGTTCATCTGATATGTCAGTCATCTTAAACCCAAGTGAGAATCATAATGAAATTTCCTTCTAAGATTTGATTATCATCTCACTCATGACTTAAATTTTTTTATTACATGTTCTTCAATTATGTGGTTATGCTCCGATGTTAAATGTGATGTATATAAATACCTACGGTAACATTCCCGAAAATAATGGAAAATTTAAACAATATTCAAAGAATTAAAAACAAGAAAACATGAGGACTTTACTCATATACAATCGAAAAGGTGCACCACAATACATGAGTTGCCAAAAAGCATGATTACATCAGAGTACAAAAAAGTATAGATACAAATAATCATAACAACCTAAAAAGATAGACTGGAGGATCCGGTCCTGGTGCGTGCTCGTTCTCGGTCTCCACCCCACCCAACACTTATTGAGGTTTTGAAGATGCACATGTGAAAAAAATGTCTGAGTTTCCATAAGAAAATCTCGTATACCAAGTCCACCTACAGACATCAGTCCTAACAACAACATCAGGTCCCTAAGGTTACCTACCACGGATACACGTGGTCTTACGGAGGTATGCGATTAATCCTCACTCGCGACTATACTAATTATGAGGGTTCGGTGAGATTTGTACGTACATCCGCGTCATAGATACAGATTTGATCTCGTGGGCATAGCCACACCACCATAGTCGTCGCTCGGGGCGGTCAACTCACTTGGCTGTGTCATACCTGAACGTTTTAGTAATTTAATTTATCATCAATTACAAAATGAAATATATAAAGTACAAATAGTTGGGTGTCAATATAGTATTCAATAAATTGTTACACATATTCCATTTAGTGTGCATCACATCAATATTATACCAAACTAAAAGATCTTTCTAGTACGATAACTGGAAAAATATACTTCTATTGCTCAGGTTATTGCCAACACCCAGAGAATAATTTTGCAAATATTTCAGAACATCTTCCCCAGATTTGTATTCTGGTGCACATCTGTGTTCCTCTTTGCTATCAAATGCTTTTTTATTTCTCCAACAACATGATCTTTATCTAGCCACTGACAAAGACCCAAATAAATATTCTTGGCACTATTCTTTAGAAAAATGGAATTAGTATCTTCCATATAGTAAGGAAGATAAGTGGACCTATACCCTCTAGTCATCCAACCACTCAAATTAGCATACACAGGAAAGTTATTTATTGTCCACAACAAGGCAGCTTGAAGCGTGAAATATGATTGACTATAAGCATCATAAGTATCTAAACCCTCTTGCCAAAGTTCTTTTAGCTATTCGATAAGTGGTTGCAAACAAACATCTAGTTTGTTGTCAGGATGACTGAGAATGATTCGTAAAAAATTGGTGTGCCATGCTCATCCACAGTGGGAGTTATAAGGCATGAGCATTACATGCCAAATACTATGTTGCGTCTCACTGAATGGTTGAAACCCATCTGATGCCAAACCTAGCCTCACATTTCTTATTTCTAAAGCAAAAGAGGGATGTTTGTTGTCTAACTCGGACAAACATTCAAAATCAGCTGGATGACACAATTTCCCATGTTTTTGTCGTTCCTCTGCATGTCATCTCATCGAATTGGCAATATCAGCAGTGAGATATAATATGCGGAGTCTTGGCTTTAATGGGTAGTACCGCACAAGTACCACTGGAATTCTTTTGATTTTTTGGGCTCCAGAATTTTCAGTTTCTACTTCATCTCCCCCCTGCACAGTTACCCAACGAGATTCCGAGATTCCCCCGCACACAGAACATGAATCTGCATTCTCATTTTCTTTCTAGTAAAATGTGCAATTATTCTTGCAAACGTGAATATTTTCATAATGAAATCCCAAGTTGAGCCAACATTTTCGTCTCATATGTATCCTTTGGCAAACAAGCGCAATCTGGAAGTAATTCTGCTTGATATGCTATCCACTTATCAAATGTTGTGTCCGTCCATCTACTTGTGCACTTCATGTGAAACACTTTTATGACAAATGATAATTTTGTCAATTCTGGTTTGCACCCGGGTTACAACGATTGATCTCCGTCCTTCATGTAGGCAAGAAACTTCTGAGCATAATTTATAATACCCAATCTCGACGAATCGGTTCTAACATTACCACCGTCGACTAGATTGTGTTTCATCCCCTCTATGTCGTCGTCAACGTCATCCTCTTCTGACTCAATCTCTATGGGTCGTGTTGTCGTTGTCATGACAACTTGAGCACTTGAACTGCAATACTTTCCCTGTGAAAAAGTCACTGCTCGTAATTACCGGCAAAGTCATTTAGGACGATATCATATCATTGACAATGCCACCTCAGGTCGCCCACTTGTTATTACAGCACTTCTTGCGTGGTCATAAGATTTTCCCATCACGAATATATTAGTTGTGAGGACTGAAGGCAAGGTTTATGAATGACTTTAGATTATTTGTGAAAGTCAGAGTAATTTTTTTCCATACATTCAACTTTTGTCTGATACCATGATTCTATTCATTTGAAACAAAACATGTTAAACATAACATGTTAAAATTTCCGATCAATCTAACTCAATATAAGATCCAACTCAATAAAACTAAATCAATTGATCAATCTAAGAATCAATATAATGTCCAACTCTATAACTAAACCGCAAAGACATTTAAATTTAATTGAAAATTTAACTAAATTTGGCAAAACCTCCCATATACTGTCGATATTGAAATTTTTCCGAAGACCTGTATTGACAAGAAAAGTGTCCACTTTTGAACGACAAACATTACAATAGTGTCAATTCATCGAACTTTAATCATACAATCCAATCCTAAAACCTAAATACTAAATCCAATTCTAAATCAAATCCTAAATCTTAAATTACTAACAAATTTATTCACTTGAAACAAAACATGTTAAAAATTCCTATCAATCTAACTAAATCTAATTAACACCTTCAACTCATCCAAATCATTCTAACTAAATTAACTAACCAATCTAACAATCAATATAAGATCCAACTCAATATATCTATACCGCAAACACATTTAAATTTAATTGAAAATTTAACTAAATTTCGGTAGAACCCCCCTTATATTTTCGATATGGAATTTTTTCCGAAAACCTGTATTGACAAGAACACATATCCAGTTTTGAACAACAAGCATCACAATATCATCAATTCATCAAGCTTAAATTATACAATCCAATCCTAAATACTAAATCCAATCCAAAATCAAATCATAAATCTTAAATTACTAACAAATCCAAGTAACATATCAAAATCTAATCAAACATCCAAGTCTACTTAATCTAATTGAAATCCAATATCGACATCCATCATACAAACTAAAAATACAAAATCCCTACAGCATAAACATACTAATCTAATTACTACAATCCAATCTTATTTAATCTAAATAATCATACAATCCAATCAAATCCTAAATACAATCCAATCAAATACAATTTAATCAAATCCTAATCCAATGAAAAATTCAATCAAATCCAAAATACAATCCTAAAACTTAATTCTAAATACAATCTTATATACAATTGACATTCATCGCCACTAACAACACAAACACACAAACAAATCCAATAGTCTTTAAATAAAGATTATTTATGTTAATTCCCCTAATTAATCTTAGTATAATAAAGTTAATCATGTCAAACTATTTACAATATACAAAGTTAAGTTAATGGAGAGTGGTTTGGTGGCTATGGAGGTGGTCGTAGGTGGGGTTGGGGGTGGTGGAAGGTGGTGGGTAGGGCTGGGTGTGGTGGACGCCGGTGGATGGTGGTTCGATTCGACTAGGGGTGGTGGTGGGTGGGAATGGGGGTGTGGGTTGTGGAGGTTCGGGTGGGGCGGTGATTTGGAGGGGTCTTTGCGGTAGAGTGGCGGTGAGGTTGGTGTGAGGTCGGGTGATTTTAGAGTATAGGAGGAGGGTGACCACAAAGGAGGAGTTGGCGAGCAAAAGCGGTCGTGGCAGGGGCGTCGACGAGCAACGGAACGGCACGGAGGCAAGCGGCGGTGGAAGCGGCGATTAGGGTAGCGAAGTGGTTTGTGCGAGAAATGAAGAGATTTCGTCGAGGGGTTACTAATATAACCCTACACCAATGGTACATGTCCGTCAATGTGGCTAAGGGTATCCATCGGTGCTATCCTTACTAATGGTCAGACGAATTCATCCATCGGTGGACAATACCATATCCGTCGGTGTTATTGAATGTAATACATGCGTAACGTTTCTTTTTCCAATTCGGCCCCGATGTAACGTATCTGTCGACGTACATTTCTAAAAACACTACACTAACGAACCAGATCCGTCAATGCATGTAAACCTAACCGTCAGTGTGGTTTTTTGCGCGACAAATTTCATTTTCCCGTGGATTATTTTATCGAAAATATACACCAACGACAACTATCTGTCAGTGTAGAGTAAACGTAATTCACTAACGATTACTATGAAAATATATAGCGACTGACCGTGCTCATCGGTGTTTGTTTTTGTTTCCATCAGTGTAGATTGACCGACGGTAAGACATATCCGTCAGTGAACATTAACCTACACCGACGGATACCAATCCGTTAGTGTATCCTATTTTTGTAGTAGTGTTTTTTAGAAAAGCATGTGAAATGAAGTGCAAAGGAGTCATGAAATCGGGCAGTTAACGGCCTGCTTGTACCTTTAGGATTCACGTTTCAGCTCAAATCAACCAGTTTCCAACTAAACCTAAGTAAATAAGGAGAAGACTTTGAGAGATTTTGAAGAAGAGTGAAGAGATGAAGGTTTGGTGTGAAAAATAAGAGGGGTTGGGAGGTTTATATAGGATTAGATGGGATAGTTTAGTAATTAAAAAAATTAAATTGCCCAACGACTATTATAGTCGTTGGGCTAAGGGCTGAGCCCTTATCGTGGCAGACCGGCCCAAGTCCTGGGTCTATCGCTAAATGCAAAGCACCACTCGATGAAGAGAAATCGCAATAAAGCAAGCCACAGAAGGAGCAGTTGCATAGGCTTTTCCTTATATAGCCAGGGATAGATGGAAACCATTGGTATTCTCCACGGTGGGACTAAATTTGCTGAAAATAAACGTCGTGACAAAGATAAATATTAAAAAGCAAGCTAATAATTACATGACTGCTAGAATAGTTTGTTGGTATTTGTAATGCCCTTAATCCGTACTCGGGACACAACAATAATCACAACAATAAAAGAAAGCAAAAAATGAACATTAACTGAAATAACCAACTCGAGGCTTCCAATAAAATATGTAATAACGTCAAAACCAAAGTACAATGCGGAATGAAAATACAAGAACTCTGAAACCTACTACATAACTACTGAGAGAAGTAGGAAAAACTGCATGACAATTGAGGACAACAAATCCAGTCCACGCGTCCCAAGCCCAAGTCATCTCCAATCACCTACCGCGTCCCACCTGCACACGAACAGACACGCCTGAGTCTCAAATCAAGACTCAATACACCACCCCAATCCGACATCGAACAAGGTCTAGCCGTCCATGACGGCTCACACTAGTCTCGTGTTCCAAGGCGGTCAGACACTCAACGAGGTCGAGCGTGCACCTCGACCCTTACCGCGCATCCAATCCATAAGGCAACACTCAACCCGCTCTCATGACAGAACTGTCACATGTCCCAAGGCAACCACACGCCCAATCAGGCCGAGTGTGCAATCTCGACAAGACCGCACATATGGCCCAGAAGGCAACGCCCTACTCCAACCACGCGCCCGAGCCCGTGAGCAACACTCCTAAAGGACACCAATCACAACGCTCAGAAGTCAACCGCATGCCTGAGCTTGTGAGCAACGCTCCCTAACAGTCACTCGTCACAACTTGGGTGGACCTTTCGAAACCGCACAATCAGGAAAACACCCTAACATGTAGTCATATGTGTCTCACATGTCATCTTCACTACTCGACTGAGTCCGTGAGCAATGCTCCAACGACCACTCGAAACCACGTGGGTGAACGATCAATTCCGCGAACCCCTCTCAACCTCACGATCTCACAAGGCAAATGAGTAAACACAATCTACCCCAAAAGCACGGGTCAACAACCCCAACATGCTAGATAATAGTAAATAATTAACAAACTATAAAATCGTATTAGCGGCGTAATGAAATTATAGTTCCAAGTCCACAATTAAAAGTACAGGGGTATAAGTGTAAATTGCATAAAGTCTCATTATAATTCACAATTCTCATAAGTTTAGTGGAAAAATAGTAATTTACCCAATTATAATTCATTTATTCAAATACAATTGAATTCAATGTTTTTCTGAACTGCTAAACATCGCCCCAAAATTACTTAAATCGCCCCTTGAAATTACCAAATTGCCATTCCTCTATTTTTGCTTATATATCTCACAATTTCACTCTTTTTTCAAAACTTTCTCTTCCTATACCTACTACACAAGATTACGAATGTCTCGGAAGCCAGGGAAGCAGCCAGCAATTCCCCCGGTGTACCCGTATGAGGTAACATTACGTTATTTATTTGTTTTTAAAAAAAAAAAAAAAAGTCGTCGGCGTCCGAGGGAGACGCCCCCCGCATGGGGCGGGCGTCCGAGGAAGCCGCTCCCCCTATGGGGGGAGCGGCTTCCAAGGACGCCCGCCCCATGCGGGGGGCGTCTCCCTCGGACGCCGACCCGTAGCGGAAGACGTCTCCCCGATGGGGGAGACGTCTTCCGAAGACGTCTCCCCGTAGGAGGAGGCGTCTCCGACAGACGCCTCCACCTTGCGGGAGGCGTCTCTCGCAGACGCCTCCACCTTTTTTGTTTTTTTAATTAATAAATATCATAATTACTTTAATAAATAGTGATAAATCAAAAAAAAAAAAAATTTAACAAATTCTTATTAAGTTTAACATTTGTGATATTTAGTTTTAACAAATTTTGATTTAGTTTAACAATTGTTTTAATTTAGTTTAACAAATTTTGATTTAGTTTAACAATTTTGATAATTTAGTTTAACAAATTTTGATTTAGTTTAAAATTTTTGATAAATATGATAATTTAGTTTAACAAATTTAACAAATTTGTATTTAAAATTTCAATTAATAGTCATCGGGTCACAGTGGAGGGAAAGGCAAGTCGATACCATTACACGCCTTCCGTTCTTTAGTTGATGATTCAGCACCGCGTCATCCACGTAGACGGGGGATATCTGCTTCGGTCAGGAGGGAGAGGGAGGCATTACGTCGTCGTGAGGAGGAGGATGATTCCTTCGATGATGAGCATGTGGATAGTTTCGACGACGAGAGCGACGATGATGGCCCGTATGAGTTTGTACGGCCGGAGGTGGAGAGGCAGGGGGATTATAGCGGAGGACGTGGTCGAGCGGGTACTTCTACTTCCGCCGGATGGATGGTGCGGAAGGGTAGGGGTGGGAGGTTTACGACCGGGGATTCGAGCTCGTGGACTGTTGATCCCCGCGCTCAGAAGAAGAAGAGGGTCCAGGACGATTCTTGGATCGTGAGCAGTATTACGTCTGGTGGTCCTTTAGATGGGAGCGTCATTCCTAGTTTCTGGGGTCACATTGCTAGACGGATCTGGGACGGAGAGGATCGGAAGGTTCTGAAGTGCCAGAATCGGCACAAAGCCTGTACAGCACTACAGGGTTGGCGGTCTACACTGAGTGCTGATATCAGAGAGGAGATTAGTGCCACGCATTTGGGGCACTTACCGTACAGCATGTTCCCTTATCTCGACATGCCTTTGATTTCGGCGTTTGTGGAGCGGTGGCAGCCTGACACCAACACTTTCCACATGCCTTTCGGAGAGATGACGATCATGCTTCACGATGTTTTCCAGATCCTGCGCATTCCTGTGGATGGTCGTCTGGTTAGTGCTCAGGGGTCGACGTCTGAGCTGAGGTGTTATGTGGCAGAGTTGCTTGGTGTCACACCTGATGGTCTGGCGAGAGATACAGCTTTATGGAGTGGTGGTGGTGTCGGCATCGACTCCCTTGAGGACCTATGCAGACGGACACGACTTCCGCGGGCCGATGATACACAGTTGACGGCGTACCTATTCTTGATGCTCGGAGCCGTCTTGTTTGTCGACAAGAGTGGTTGCCGGATTAGACCACGCGATCTACTGGAGGCTAGGGACCCGGAGACCGTTCGTGAGTACTCGTGGGAGTCAGCGACGTTGGCATACCTGTACCGGCAGCTTGGGATAGCTAGCCGTGCGGATTGTTCTGGGATTGCAGGTTGTCTTACGCTGCTGCAGGCGTGGATATACGAGTACTTTCCTGCATTCCGCCCGCATCGTGAGCGGAAGATTATCGACGAGGGTCATCCACGTTCGGGTATGTGGGCTGTCCGGAGCGAGGACAAGAGCGATGGACGATTGCGTTCCATCCGCGCACGGCTAGATCAGATGATTGCATCAGAGGTATCAAACTTTACACCATTTATTTAATTTTAAGATGTATTATTATTAATGTGTTAAACTTTAGGTGGAGTGGTTACCCTATGGTCCTGACCCAGCAGCGGATGTCCCGAGGACTTTATTGATGGGTCTTATTCGTTATCAGGATATCATAGAGCCTTATATGCCCGATCGGGTCTTGCGTCAGTTAGGATATGTTCAGGTGATCCCGGTTGACATTCCGACACCAGAGCATGCGGTGCGGTCTGCGACAGCAGCGACGTACGACGTCAGGTTCCCCGCTTCTACAGCGGAATCGACTTGGCGGACATTTCCGAGATCATGCCGATTGTTCCTTGGCGACTTCAGACGTAGTCGCGACCCCTCCGAGTGTGATGCACGTTATCTTGATTGGTTCGGTAGTTACTCACATCCTATCATCGTCCATGGTGCCTCCCGGAGAGCAGATCGACCACCAGATAGGACGTTTGGCGATCTGGTAATTTTTTCATTTTATCTATATTTATTTGTACCGTATAATTTGTTAATGTACGCTAATGTTATTGTTATGTGCAGTGGATGGGTAAGATGATACGGGCTGTAGACCCAATCTTGCAGATGAGGGATGAGCTGCCAGACGATGCCAGAGCTGCATGCGGAGATTTGGATGAGATCATACACTCGTGGCATACTCAGTTAGGCATCTCCGACCATGATTCGGATGATGAGTAGGCTGATCTGTTGTACCGTACTCTTAGTATTTGCATTTATATTTGTTTATCTGTTGTACGCTTAGTATTTGTGTTTACTTATCTGTGGTACGCTTAGTATTTGCATTTATATTTGTTTATCTGTTGTACGCTTATTATTTGTATTTGTGTTTGTGTTTGCTAACATGTCGTATGCTTATTGTTTGTATTTGTGTTTTGCTTATCTGTTGTACGCTTATTATTTGTATTTGTGTTTGATAACCTGTCGTAATATTATATATAATGCAAAAAAAGCAAACATATCAAAACATATTACATAATTATACAAACATATCAAAACATATTACATAATTATACAAACATATCAAAACATATTACATAATTGTTGCCAATATGCTATCCTATTTTGGTACTCCAGCTCCAATCCAATAACACTCTCATCTCGTATTTGATACCAGAGAGTCGCTATAGGAGGTACGGGGAATCCCTCATTCAATTCCAAACGAATGTAATGAGCGTAACTCCCTAAATGAGCAATAATCAACTCTCTGCACGGTCTCGTCACGGTAGGCGGACTCTCCCAAGGTAGAACTGTAAGACATGGGTACAATGAACCATCATTTCCGAGAGAGAAGAACATAACTGCACACTTGTAAAAATTTGCAATGGGAAACAAGTCCGTCAACGTCTCCATGTAGTGATTCTCGCCACAAGGTCCCCCGCCCCAATTAATCCGGTGACGAGCCTCCGCCACACCGTCGTAGTATACGTGCTCATAAAAAGATGAGTTCGCAGCTATCTCATTTGAAATCGAACGACGGGCGAGTTGCCAATTGTCTTCACCACAGTGGAAAACATCGGCGACACATCGAAATCCACAGTTTCCATCAGCACGTACATCATTCCACTGGTGTAGGAATGGCATAATGATTCCTGGAATTCTATCTCCATATGGGAAGTCGTCTACGTCAGCCCGCCCAATCACTACAATATGAACAAAAAATACAGTTACATATAATAACAAAAAATACATATTTACTGAAATAAATAACAAAATTATAATAATAATAAATATAGGGATGGTATACCTGATCCTCCCCTCACAGACGAAGAACCAGAAGATCGACCACGACCTTTGCTTCCACTACCGGAAGAACGACCACGACCTCTACTCCCACTACCAGAAGATCGACCACTACCTCGCTCTGCATACTCAAACGCAATAGGGTCCCGTCGTGTCGACTTTCCCCTTGGTCGACCTCGTAGCTTTGTTTTTACTGCAGGCTCTTTCAAATTCGAATGTTCGGGGTGTAGCTGCTCGAATAAAACCCGAGAGGCAGATCGAAATACGGTAGGGTCACTTCCTGCAATCTCATCAACCAGACTGCGAAAATGTTCGGCGTCTTGAGCTGCCTGAGACACAAACTCTGCGTTCCCGGCTCCTTCCCCAATGACAAGTGTCCTCCAGAACGGATGAATCTGCTATAAGTAAATTCCGTTTTCTGATTCAAGACATCCACGGATGGTACATGCGCAAGGTATCCCATGAGAAGTCAGAAAAACGCACTCGCAACGATATTCAACTTCATCATCTAACTGTTGCATTCTCTTCACCTCCTGACTCAGCAACTGCAAACAGTGATGCGAAACTCTACCATTTATGTGACGATATAGAACATGTCCGAAATTAGTCAAATTTCGCCGTCTCGAGTCTTCAAGAAGGCTTCGAATATTCGTCAGCTGCATTTCAGTAACCGCGTTGACGCGCTCGAAAAGAGTGTCAAGAGCTGCAGTCGATGTAGAAATCCACTCTTTTAGAGCCGAATGAGCACTTTCGACCCTACAATTCGTGGTGTTCCCAAAATGAAGGACTTTGTTCGTCCAATTCAGCACAAACTTTTCTTTATGCACCAACCACGTGGTGTCCAGATACTCCGTGATAGCCGGCCACGATCTATACAAATCTTTCAGAGCATACACAGCTCTATCATACTCGGCTTCTGAAGTAGAAAGCATGATCTTCCTCCATCTTCCACGCCTCAAAGTCTCTGCCATCTCCTTATTCTTGCCGAATACGTGGTATGCGTAATTCAATACGTCTTTGTTGATGTGCCATGTGCAGAGTAAATGAGCAGAGTCAGGAAAAACCTCTCTCACTGGTCGCATAAGGCCAAACTCCCGGTCTGTTATTATTGCAGTCGGGCTGACAGTCCCCAATAACAGATCTCTCAACTTCTCCATCACCCACAAATAACTGGAGTAAGATTCATCCATCAAAATCGCATATCCAATAAGGAAATTCATGTTTGCTGGTGTGACCCCAATCATTTCGAACAAAGGCATCTTATACTTGTTCGTCTTGTAAGTCGAATCCATGCAGATAACGAAAGGATATGTCCGCAACAACTGGACTGACGTCGGATGTGCCAAAAAAGCGTGAGTGACGACATCAGTTTCTGGATCCGCCATAATCCAATGTAAGTACTCACACTGCACTGCTTGTTAGAGAAACTGCTGGACGGGATTCCGATCTTCAGATTTTGTCCTCCTCATGTAATCTCTGAAATTATAAATATGTCTTTGATTTGGATTGTCCTCCGGGAATTTTTCTTTTACTGCCTTCAAGATGTACCGTGGTTTTGCTTGCGCCTCTGTCATATCACGAACAATCTTCTTCGCCCCAGAACTTAGACCACTAATTTGACGATGACTCTCTGGATAAACTGCCAGTCTGTGGTTGTGATGTCCGTGAGCACTATTATAAACCACAACCCATCCATCACGATCCCGTCGCTCCACCACTTTTATTAAGAAACGGCAACCGCAACCCTTTCTTTTGGTGTTTCTTCGAAGTGCAGTATCCATATCCCGAGACTTCATTTGATTTCGCCGGTCGCATCTCAAATAACAATTCATCCGACTATCTGATCTTGTTTTGTACGACGACACGACCAAAAAAAACCCAACTCCGATAGCTACTTGTTTGGCACATTTACATGTTTCATCGATTGTTGCAAAGATTTGTGTAGTTTGAAATAACTCACTGTAATACACTCCATCACCACCGAAATCTGGAACCTACAAAAATAAAATCGAAATTAAAAAAATAAAATCGAAATTAAAAAATTTAAAAAATAAAGTCAAAATTAAAAAAACAAAATCAAAATCAAAAAAAAAAAAAAAAAAAAACCAGGCGTCTGTATTAGACGCCTGCCCCATGGATGGGGCGTCTGTGTTAAACGCCTTCCCCAACGGTAAGGCGTCTGCGTAGGACGCCTTGCCGTAGGGAAGGACGTCTAATACAGACGCCTTACCCATGGGGAGGACGTCTACATAAGACGCCTCTCCCATTGTGTAGGCGTCTGCGTTAGACGCCTCGGCCATGGGGAGGGCGTCCTACGCAGACGCCATCACCATGGGGGAGGCGTCTAATGCAGATGCTCGGCCCAAAATTTGCCCCGCGCCAGGCTTACCTCACCCGATGTATCACCCTCGTCAGACATTTTCGTGGTGTTTTTACTGATAAATTATGAATATACAAGACCATAGACCTTATTTATAGACACGGGACGATATGGGTATTAAATATATTGTTAAGAGCAATTTGGTAATTTCAAGGGGCGATTTAAGTAGTTTTGGGGCGACGTTTAGTAGTTCCCATGTTTTTTCAACAATTAATCCAATTATTACACAATTAAAAAATTATAATTAAATCCAGGGTTTATTACGCAATTAATCAAATTATTAGTTTATTCAATCAAATACTCATAAATTCAGAGTTTATTTCTAAAAAACCCAATTAATTCTTAACTGATCAAATACAACTAAATTTCATGGATAACATGCAAAATGTCCAATTACTTCATTGAACCCCAATTATCAAAACAATCAAGTATCAAATGCAAAATACCCACACAAAACCCAACACTAGACCCAACTGTAAACCCTAGCCGCCAGCCAGCATCCGGCCACCGCCGACCGGCTGCTGCGCCAGCAGCCACGACCACCACCACCGGCGCAGTGGCGCGGCCTGCCTGGCTACGCACGACTATTCAGCCCCCGACGTCAATTCTGACCGATCCTCCTCCCCGCCGGCCTCCTCCCTGCGACGCCCTACACCTCCAACATGGAAACGAAGCTATATGGGCAGGTGGCGTACCTCGAAGAAGAAGAAGAAGGATGGAGAAGGGGACGCTTCTCCTCCGTGGCTACGCACGGACGCCGAGCTTGCCGGAGAGGGTCGCTGGAGTTGCCGGGGGCTGAGGAGGAAGGATGAGAAAAAAGAGACTAAGGATTTTGGAGAGGGAGAGGAAGAGAGAGATGAGGGTGAAGGGTTTTATAGTATTCAACCATAGAGATGTACATGTTGTAGGTTCAATCACTGCCATCCTCATAACGGTCCAACAATCCATTGAACTAGGAACTCAATTAATCTTATTCTTGATTGTATAAAAATATAATATAATTGTGTGTATTTTTGTGTAGTATGAATACAAAAACGACACAAAAACATTTTGCGTTTTAGATACACAACCTGGACATGATATGAAACACAACAATACTAAACTGCAACACAATTTTTTGTGTCGTGTTTTCGTATTTCGATTGAAATTATCAAACTAAGTTATACCAATTTTTTCGTGATTGACAATAAATAAATCATGATTTTGTTGCCACAAATTCAGGTTATGAGGCTAAATCTGGCAGTGTGGTTCCTGGTACATATCCTCATTCAGATTTTGGAATGCTTACATTGCTAGTGGCTGACAACATTGCTGGTCTACAGGCACGCACATACATAATTATTTATTTTTTCTTTGAATAGACACACCTTACTCAATACTCATTATTTATGTTTTTCACCGAATAGACTCACCTTACTCAATACTCAGATATGTAGGGAAAAGAATAAAAAAACGCTTTTATGGGAAGATGTTCAACATATTGTTGGGTAATCACCGCAATCTCGAAGACACTTGTAGGAAAATTTATAGATATTAGAATAGACACATATACATCTAAACTCAATTGCATTTCACATAAGGCTAAGTGTTTTCTTCTTCAACATGTCTTCTTTTTCAAAAAAATAGTTCGTAGAGCCTACTACAACATGTTTTATTAACTGTTTTTCACCAAAACAAAAGCTTTAATTAATTTTTATGTATATTGTACATGTATTTATTTCGTGATACTTGATTTGTTAGACTGCCGTAACTAAAGAAACTTATTTGTTGGGTCACTTTTATTTAAACTTAAATGTACATTTGTAAGATAATATTTTTCTTAACAATGAAAGATGAAGATAATCAAAACACATATAAATTCTCTTAAAAAGAATAATCAATGTGCGATAAATATTAAAACTACAACATATAATTCATGAAATTCTAGAATGTGTATAATATGTAGCAAGAATAATTCACTTCATGTGCTAAAAATATATGTGTTAATATATGTTAGCATGTATTCTATGGGATGCCAATTATTTCTTTAAATACCATGTATCTTGCATGCATTTAGCTCACCTCCTTTTGATATGAGGATATGGTTAGGTCTATATTTTTATCAGAATACGCATGCGGAATTTATAAGGTATTATAACAAATTCTAGCTACATATTTTAAAAAAGAACTTGGTAAGATAGAAATTAAATATAATTTTTTAAATGAATACACGAATAGTGATTAACATATGCATCGCTATATCTAAGGTGATCACCGCACAATAATTTTTTAAGTAGGAAGTTATATCACTGCATATATGAGATTAATTCTCTAGAAAAATATCATACTTGAAAATAATATTATGCTTCAAAGCTTTGCAATCTACGACCATGTACTTGTTATGGTAACAATCTTGGGCCGTGCATGTTACTATTCTATAATAGATACTCAAAAATTGGCACAATAAGTCCTAGTAAGATAAACTAGGGTCGACTATGACCCAATATTCCTTCAATTTCCGCCAACGTAATGAAACAGAGGTTGTAAAGTGAGTACGTTCATTATAGCCTTTCGCAAGTTTAATTATTTACGTGAAACTTGTACGTACGTATCCAACTTTTTTTTCCTTGTTTTAACAAGTGAATCAAGATGTTAGATAGCTTTGTTAATCATGTGTTGCCAGGCTTGAGTTGTCATTTCTTTTAGGTTAGTTAGCATTTTATTAAAATAGTATCTTCTGTTGATCACATCACCATTTTTGGTGTTCTTCCAGGGCTTTTGTTGTTAACATCGGCGACACATTGGAGAGGTGGACTAATGGTTTATTCAGGTCAATCATATAATTTGTGGTTCTTTGGGGCTAGTGAAATTATTATTTTTCGAATTTCTATTGTAGTTTAGGTATATTTTCATTATTGATGTTTGTATTAGCTTATAAGTTGTCTGTGCTATTTTACAAAAAATTCAGGTCAACATTGCATAGGGTTGTTTCGTGTGGACCAGAAAGATATTCGGTATGGTCGTTCTTGTGGTTTGTCCATAATTGTTTGTTAGTAGCCGTTAAAACTTTTATTAAAGTAAAAAATCTAATCAAACTTTCCCTCAATTGATAAATGTTGAATATGGGTACTTAATTTTTTTTTTATCATGCTACATGAGAGTCTTTTTTGGAATATAGATTTTGTTGTATTTCTTTTGCAGTAAACATGCCAAACCCATATTCTTCATTCATTCACATTCTCGGTATAGACAACAAATGGAGTTACAAGAATTAATTATTTTTCATTCCAAAGTGCATAATTAATTTTTTTAAATTTATCTGTCAATTTTTGGTCGCTCCAATCTTTTCCACCCTTATATATACTTTGGTACACTTTTTTATGATTTATTAATATTATTTGAATCTTTCCTAGATATTTTCCTTGAAAAGGATCAAGAGTATTCCAGATATGCTTCATCCTTTTCTTCTAATGATTTGCATTAGGAAGACACATTGACACTCTTGTAAGAGAAAATATTAACTCCGAACATAGAACTTGTAAAAAATGTACAAAAAATATTATAAGCATTACTTGATTCCTTCAATTTTGTTGGTTTCTAATTGCTTTCTTTCTGAATCCTCATCCTGATTGGGTGGTGGAGTGCTTGCCGAGTTGCTGCAGTGAATCATCCCCACCAAGGTATTTGACCCAAAGCTTCTGTAGAATACAAATCTACAACAATAAAAGAGGTTAAATAAGATTTATCAAGATAATGAGAAATAATGAATTTCTTTAGCGGAAATTATTTAAATACCACTTCAGTTGAGAAGTTGCTTGACATTATTGGTCATTGCAACTCGTTCACAACAATTTGTTTACCAATGAGATGTAAGTATGAACTATAATTGTGTTTGGTAATCTAATTCAACTATAATGATGACCCAAAATATTCAAACTATATAAAATTGTAGTGCCGTTTTTTTCGGTGACAAGTAAAAGAGAATGTATACATTTGTTTGGTGGGTTATCAAGGTTTCAAATCTCATTTTCATTTTGCATATTATGTTATTGAGACGTTAAAGAACATATTCCATTTTCTTTTCATGGTCTTAACTCCTAAGTGGTTTTTTCGTAAAAGCCTTCTTTTCAATTTCATTAGTAAAAGAATGTTTGACGTGGGATTTGGTGTACTATGATATTTCTTAGTTTCACGGTCTTGCGTTCGACCAATCTCATCTCGACACTAACATTTCAATACTCTATTTTCAATATGCATTAAGTTGACTCTCCTGGAGTACTTACGCTCTAAATGGTACACAAAAACTAGAGTCGATCAATTGTATAATTCGACTTGGTCAATCAGCACATTTGATCTCTATTTGTTTTTTTTAACATATATTTGCTCAAGTGTGAGAGAGTCAATATTTTCTCTCCACGGATATTTTAATGGTTCATGGCACCAAATTTGCAACTAGTTTTAGTCTACGTATTCCTTCGGCTACCTATATTTTCGGGTTCCGACACTTAAATTGTAATCATATTAATTGATGTTTTATGGGCTGGTGAATTTCCAATCGACTTTTCAGTTTGACTTTAAGGCCGAGATAGCGGCAAGAGTATTTTTATTGATTTGTGAAACAAACCACATCCTAGTGGGCATAAACCAAATGCTACTCACAGTACTAAAGGTCCAGTCGACAGGTTTGCTTGTCTGCAATGTTCTAAAAGGTCTTTCACGATTAACTTCTCTAGTTGGTGCTAGCTAGATCAGGAGTTAAACATTATGTATTGTTTGGTGTTCAGGTTTCCTCCGATTCGGGGCGGTGATTACCTCAAAGAGCGTGTGATGGACACTTTTGTTTTCGAATGATGGAGATCAACGCAATTACAAATTGACATGGTAAATATATTGAGTCTATCAATAGCCGAGTGGCATCTACTGTTTATCTTAGGAATAAACGCTCTACTTGATGGGTACTAAAACTTTATATGAATTTGTTAAACCATCAACTACGTTCAACGAAAAGATTGTTATATTTGATTTATCATTTGATTTGCATTACTTGTTGTATTAGTTCATGTGTGGTTGCCAAGGAAACATTTCTTGTCCTCATAAAATCATGTGATAATTTGAGCATATAGGATATACAACACAGATTCAAGTTGTTTTGTGATTTTGTCGGGCACTGTTTTGTTGTTTGCATTATAAGGTTTTATTTAGCAACCTATGTTCGCAAACCTCCTTCTGGAGAGCCGAATATTTGTCACCAGTGGGAGGTTTAATGAACATGCGCGCTCAAGGAGCGAGAATGAAAAGTAGATATTGATCGTGGTATGAAACCAATATTACAATCAATAAAAAAGAGAGAAGGGCATAAGATAGTTAAAAACTGTACTACTAATCAAAATACAAAACTATGTACTGTACACTAGCAATTAGAACTGGCAACTCTCTGATCAATGGCCTTATCTAAAAATGAATAGATAAAAGATACAGCAAATGGAATTGATAAAGAAATAAAAGAGAACAAAAAGCAATTGCAAACCATATGAGCGCTCGATGTATATAGTTTTGGTTGCTACAATTGCGGCGTAGTTCCTTGATTGAGCCTAATTCGGAGTTATACTAATTGATCTCTCTTGGGGACCAAATCCCGTCTTTATAAACTAATGCTCGTGAACACCCTTGATGAATCCATTTTTCTCTTACAATCCGAGAGATGGTTTTTGTTAGACCCTAACCTCGTTTTGGGCTAATCCCGGGATTAGTGGGGGTTTAGCATGGGGAATGGAAGGGAGAACAGTGGGCTGTGATGGGTGATGGGGGTTGGGAGGCCGGTTACTGTGCTTGGGTTGGGTTGTGATAAAACCAACGTTTCTTCCTCTCTATTCTTTCTTCACTCAATCTTCAAGCTTCTCTCACTTTCTCTCTTCCTTTCCGGCGAACCAGGCGTGACTGTGGAGACTCCTGCGTGAGGCGCGGAGTTTGGCGTGCGAGGAGGCACGTGAGGGTGTGGATCGGAGGTGGTGTCGTGAGTTCTCCGGCGGGCGTCTTCGATCGCTTCTTTGAGGTATGCCGGTTTTTAGTTTGATTTGTTGTTGCTCACCCTCGTGGGAGGGTTGTGTTGGTCGGACGCGGAGGTCGGAGACCTCTTCGGCGTTGTTTTCCGTGAAAGACCTCGGCTAGCGCCAGGTAGAAGACGACCAACGGTCGACCGGGCCCTTCGGGCGGTCGACCGAAGTAGAGTATTATTGCCTCTGTTGTGTTTCGGTCGACCAGAACTTAAGTGTACCTGTATTATGCATGTGTTTGCGGTTGACCGTTTTGACGTAGAAATAATAGGATGACCCTGTTAGTTTTTGGTCGACCGAGACCCCTGAGTCGGTCGACCGATAGATTCGTCTTTGATGTTGACCAGACTCCGAATTTTGACCTTGTTCGGTCGACCGGTTTTAGACCTTCGGTAGACCGTTAGGATTTTTGTGTTGCGCAAGTAGTTCGACCGTTGCAGACACTTTGGTCGACCGATTCCCTTGTGGAAGCGGTCGACCGAGCTGTCACTTTCGGTCGACCGATTTCCCTCGACCAAGCGGTCGAGCGGTTGTCACTTCCGGACAACCGATTCCCTTGAGGAAAACGGTCGACCAAGTGGTCTTTTGTGGTCGACCGTTTTGCACAGGACAGAATTCCTGGTTCCCTTTTAATGCCAACTATGTCCACGGAAACCCGTGTCCTCGCCCAGTACGTGAGCCGGGAGGTGACGGTGGGCGCGTGACGCGTGCCTACCCAGGGACCGCGGTGTGGAAGGGTGTGGGAGTCCGGGACACGTCACCTCCATGTATGGATCGTGACTAATATGTTGGATTGTTTGGACTCTTTGTTAGAGTAGCAAACCTGAGGGATTGCGGATCCCAATGCGTGTTGACGCATGGCTCGTGGAGCATAATGACCCTGCAGACTACGGTCTGGACCCGTCCGATGTTGTGTCGTACATATGTTGTACCGTCGATGTTGTGTCGGCGATGCCGCCAAGGTTGTTGCCGGCGATGATGGTGCTGACGATGTTCCGGCTTGTGGTTGTACCGTCCGATGTTGTGCCGAACGTATGTTGTACCGCCGATGTTGTGCCGGGGATGCCGCTGATGAGGTGCCAGCGATAATCCCCGATTGGGCACCTATCCTGGGGTGATGACCGACCGGGCTACGGCTTCGTCGAAGGTGGTGTTGACCACGTGGTTCCTGGCGCGGAAGTGCGGACGCTCCTCACCGATCCCTTAGGTTCGTGTAGTCGTGTGTGGGGGAACGCGTCGCGTATTGTACGTAAGACCGTATGTGCCTACGGTAGGTTTCCGAGGGAAACCCGTTGTTGTTGTTGCTGGACTGATGTCCTTGTGGACCCTGTTGAGGATCGTGGTTGTTGGGCCGAGGTCCCGTTTACCCTGTTGAGGGACTTGATGCATTGCAGATGTGACATGACATGCTACTAGTATGATAGATTAATTTACCGTACTATTGCATGCATATAGGTGAGCTTGGCATACGGGGTTTCCCAATGGGAAACTCAGGCATCGTTGTTTGATTCATGTTTCAGGACCGTAGTAGGTTCTCCCGGGTGGTGACAGCGGGCGCACACATTTTGGGGTCAGGATCCTCATCGGACTCTTCGAGGTCGTCGTGATTGCATTACCTGTCTTTTCATTGTACTGTTGTAATCACGTCTTTTTACAAACTCTGTTGTATTATTGGTGCACTGACTGTTGATTTATTTGAGTGACATTCCCGTTGATGAGTTTATTTGATATTCTCTTGATAGTTTAAAATTTAAAATTTTCCGCTTTTTCGGGATGTTACAACTTGGTATCAGAGCGGTCGGTCCCTATATGTGGCTCCCAAAGAAATCACCCTAGTATAGTAGTGTAGGGTGCACTTTCTATTTAGCATGCATTCATGGCTGATCTTGAGTTGTTTCTTGTGCCAGATGCCTCCGAGACGTGTGAGGAACGTCGCGAATGAGCGTGTTGCCAGTGATGCCACTGAGGGTGCTACCTGGGACAGGTTGAGCGAGTTCCTTGAGCGTCAGGCAGCGAGGGCAGAGCAGACAGGGATAGGTGCGGAGCATGATCGCTTCATGAGGCAGCACCCGTGTTGAACGTTTTATTTAAAACCGCAAGTGCACGGCCGCGATGAAGTGGTGGCAAGTACGGGTCGTCCTCAGGGAGGGAGCAGCCTCTTGTTTGCACGAAATCAAGTGGCGAAAATAATGGAGAAGAGAGTTGGTCACGCTACTCTACACTAAACTACGCTAAGAAGTACGAAATGCGAAACAAAGAAATAAACGATCAAATAAAAACTAAGCTAAGAACAAAATAGAAGTGCTGGAATTTCAGGAATGGAAAACCCCTAAGGGGTGGAGTGAGTGCACACAAGCAAAGAGGTGGGTGTAGAATACATTCTTTAAGCACATGAGGGTGGTGTTTATCAAGCATAGGAAGTGTCTAAATGTTATGGCAAAACCTATCAATCTATTCACCAACTTGGTTGATTAACATTTACATATGCAAGTTGTTTATTTCAGAACCTAAACAAGCATGAGAGGTATCTAATCATTTTGGCAAAACTCATCAAGTTATAAATTCTATCCTAAACAAGCAAACATACATTCATGTTTAATCAACACATTGAAATTAAAGCATTCATCCCATTCTCTAATGCATGTATGTACATCTACTCCACCCCCCAAAGGGGATGGAACTACTCACTAAACATTACACTAATTATTAAACTATGGAAAGAAAGCATATTAAAACTAAGCTAGAATTAAAAGACGATTAAACTAAAACATGCACAAACAATAAAAGAAGCATAAAACAAACAATGAAAGAAATACAAAACTTTATTGATAAAATGACTCACATTAAAAGTAGCATCCTCCTACTTTAGTGTGTGCTTCAAGGCCTCACTTCTAGTAGGAAGAATAGCCACTTAAAATATGGAGTGATTACAATAGGAGGTGAAGAGTTCTATTTATAGCCATGGAAAAAGCTAATCCGGGACAATCCCCCGATGTGGGACAAAACAGATACCACAAATAGCCTACACATCCTCTAATACATGTGCTGGAGAAATTTGAGCGCATTTCGGCCAAAAGTGACCGCCAATTAGCGGTCTTGGACCGCTACTTAGCGGTCTACAGTGTCCGGATCGCTCTGGAATTTCTTGTGGGCTTTTTTGGAAGGCTTTGTTGGTATTTGATGCATCTATTTTGCATGTTGGAGCTCCGACCCGAATAGAATTGCCAAAATACTCCCCATGATGGTGAGGAGTATTCTGTTTTGCTCTTAGGTCCTTTGGTCTTGCATTCAGGTCCTTCTTCCTTGCATCTTGGTCCACAGATCTCACAATTCAGTCATTTTTCCCAGCTTTTGGGTCCTTTTATGCTTCATCTCTTCAAACCTATTTATTCCTGAAAACTAAACATAAAACTCGTAACATAGCATTATTTAGGTGAAAGATAATGGATATAAGATACAAATATGAGCATGAAATGATGTCAATCAACCCGCCTAGATTCGACGGCAGGAGTGACCCTGAGGCTGCAGAGGACTGGGTCTTTAAGATCCAGAGGTTGTGTACCGGAGCGGATGGTGAGCCTGGCCAACTATGTGCTGGATGGAGAGGCAGCAAACTGGTGGAGGACCACATTTGCGGTGGTGTTTTCTGACCGAGTTGACGTGAGCTGGGAGGAATTCCTTGAGGAGTTCAACCAGCAGTTCTTTCCGCAGCACGTCAGAGACAGGAAGAAGGAGGAGTTCTTGGCCCTCGAGCAGAAGGAGATGTCCTTGGCTAGTTACATCAGCAGGTTTAACGCCCTTGAGCGTTATTGTTCTGAGACCTACGTGACGCCGGAGCAGCATACACAGAAGTTCATCAAGGGGCTGAGGAAGCATCTCAGGTCGCGTGTGACCACCAGCATGCCGCAGACCCTGGTGGATGCGGTGAAGTATGCGACTCTCATCGATCAAGACTACCAGGAGAATTACCAGGAGGCGCGGAAGCCGCCAATGAGCACAGGAGGACGTGCAGTTGGACGTTCCACTAGGAACCCGGGCAAGAGGCCCCAGTTCGATGGAGGAGGATCACGTCAGTCAGGAGCGTGTGGTACTTGCGGGAGATCTCATCCGGGTCAGGAGTGCCCCCGACGTACCGGTGCATACTTAGGATGCAGTCAGATTGGCCATTACATCCGAGATTGCCCTAGCAGGCAGGGCGAGACGAGCAGGAGGCGGAGGACCGTCGTTCCGCAGAGCCAGACCAGGAGAGCAGGTCGAGTCTTCACCGTCCAGGCTGAGGAGGCGAAGGACTCCAACACTGTGGTGGAAGGTACCCTTGTCATTTCAGGTTTGGTTGCTCGTGTTTTATTTGATTGTGGCGCCACGCACTCCTTCATTTCGGAGAAGTTTGCTAGCGAGTTGGATCGGACCCCTGAGCTACTGACTGATTTGTTGGAAGTCAGTACGGCCATGGGTGAGGTGGGCACTGTGGGGAGCTTCCTCCCCGACACCACAGTTGTTTCGGGAGACCAAGATTTTCCGGCAGATCTAGTCTTGCTACCGATGGAGGACTTCGACGTCATACTGGGGATGGACTGACTATCACAGTACGATGTGAGAGTCTTTTGCCGTGAGAAGAAAATCCTTATTCTGAGGTAGGACGCGCCTAATGTGTTGAGCAGAGGGACGAGGAGTAGAGGAGGTCGTCTGATTGTGTCTGCGGTTAAGGCACAAAGGCTGTTGCATCAGGGTTGCAGAGCGTTCATGGCGACTTTGGTTGTTCCTGATCCTGAGACGAGGAGGCTGGAGCATATAGAGGTCGTACAGGAGTTTCCAGATGTGTTTCCTGCAGAGATTCCTCGTTTACCGCCACACCGAGGGATTGAGTTCGGCATTGAGTTGACGGCTGACACGACACCCCAGTCGAGGGCACCATATCGGATGGCACCTGCTGAGTTGACAGAGCTAAAGAAGTAGTTGCAGGAGTTGATGGACTCTGGGTTTATCCGACCGAGTGTCTCACCGTGGGGAGCGCCTGTATTGTTCATGAAGAAGAAGGATGGGTCGTTGCGGATGTGCATCGACTACAGGATGCTGAATAAGGTTACCGTCAGGAACCGGTACCCTTTGCCCAGGATTGATGATCTGTTTGATCAGTTGCAGACAGCGAGAGTGTTCTCGAAGATTGATCTGCGCTCAGGTTATCACCAGTTGCGGATCAGAGAGGCCGATGTTCAGAAGACAGCCTTCAAGACACGATACGGGCACTACGAGTTCTTGGTGATGCCGTTTGGACTGACGAATGCACCTGCATCATTCATGGACCTGATGAATAGGACCTTTCAGCCGTACCTCGGCAGTTTTGTTGTGTGTTTGTGGATGATATCTTGGTGTACTCGCCTGACAGGGAGCAACACTGGGAGCACCTAAGGATTGTGCTTGGCATCTTGAGAGATCAGGAGTTGTATGCCAAGTACACGAAGTGTGAGTTTTGGTTGGATCAGGTGGCATTTCTGGGGCATATTGTGTCGGCAGTTGGGATTTCAGTGGATCCGGCGAAGGTTGAGGTTGTGACTCAGTGGAGAGGCCCAACGAGCGTGACTGAGATTAGGAGCTTCGTGGGACTTCCTGGGTATTACAGACGTTTCATTCAGGACTTCTCCCGACTTGCTTCGCCGTTGACAGCGTTGACGAAGAAGGGCGTCAAGTTCGTTTGGTCCCAGAAGTGCGAGGACAGTTTTAGGAGCTGAAGAGGTGACTGACGACAACGCCGATTTTGACGCTACCGAGTGACAGTGGAGGCAACGTGATTTACAGTGATGCCTCAGGGGTTGGCATGGGTTGTGTTCTGATGCAGCACGGGAAGGTAGTGGCGTACGCTTCGAGGCAGCTGAAGGTACACGAAAAGAACTACCCTACTCATGATCTGGAGTTGGCAGCGGTAGTTCACGCGTTGAAGACTTTGCGGCACTATCTTTATGGCGAGCAGTTCGAGGTCTTCACAGATCATCAGAGCCTGAAGTATTTATTCTCACAGAGGGAGCTGAATATGAGGCAGCGCAGAGGGCTCGAGTTCATTAAGGACTACGACTTTACCATCTCCTATCATCCGGGGAAGGCGAATTTGGTTGCGGATGCACTGAGCAGGAAGGTGGAGGTTTCAGTTGCGAGTCTGTGCATCCAGGAGTGGAGGCTATTCGAGGTATTGTCAGAGTGGAGGCCGATCACAGAGGGCTCCGAAGGAGCAGTGATTGTTGGGCTGATGGTAGAGCCGCAGACCGTCTCGCGTGTTGTGTAGGCTCAGTATGGGGATGAGGAGTTAGCTGGTCTGTTACAGTTGGCTGCGAGAGATGGATCAGACTTCAGTGTGGGGGTTGATGGTGGTCTGAGGTTCAGGAGTCGGATCTGGGTGCCGAAGGTTGATGGGCTGAGATATGATATCATGGAGGACGCACACCGAGCGAGATACACCATCCACCCGGGGAGTACGAAGATGTATAAGGACCAGCAGCGGAACTTCTGGTGGAAGGGCATGAAGAGAGACATTGCAGAGTTCGTTGGCCGGTGCTTAGTCTGTCAGCAGGTGAAGATTGAGCATCAGCGACTGGCGGGACCGATGCAGTGTATTGAGCTTCCAGAGTGGAAGTGGAAGCACGTGACGATGTATTTTGTCACAGGACTGCCGAAGACGAGGAGATTCCACGACGCGATTTGGGTGATAGTCGATCGACTGACCAAGTCAGCACACTTCTTAGCGATCAGGACCACATTGCCTTTGGAGGGTCTAGCTAAGTTGTACGTGGAGGAGATAGTCAGATTGCACGGAGTACCAGTGAGCATCATCTCTGATCGAGATCCCAGATTTATGTCCAGGTTTTGGGGGAGTCTGCAGCAGGCTTTGGGGACACGACTGAGATTCAGTACAGCGTTTCACCCTCAGACAGATGGACAATCAGAGAGGACGATCCAGACCTTGGAGGATATGCTGAGAGCATGCACCTTGGATTGGTCAGGACACTGGGATGAGCATCTGCTGCTGATCGAGTTTGCCTACAACAACAGCTACCATTCGAGTATTGGGATGGCGCCGTACGAGGCTTTGTACGGGAGGCCTTGCAGATCACCGGTATGCTAGAGTTATGTGGGGAGAGATAGTTAGTGGGGTCAGAGCTCGTGCAGATGTATGCAGAGAAGGTGGATGTGATCTGGAGGAGATTGGCCACGACACAGAGCAAGCAGAAGAGTTATGCTGACAGACGCAGACGGGCGTTGTGCTTTGAGGTTGGTAACCACGTGTTTCTGAAGATTTCCCCTGCCCGAGGAGTGATGAGGTTTGGGAAGAAGGGGAAGCTCAGTCCGAGGTATGTTGGGTCATTTGAGATCCTCGACCGAGTTGGTGAGGTTGCCTACCGCATTGCGTTGCCACCGTAGTTTTCGGGTCTTCACAATGTCTTCCATGTATTGATGTTGAGGAAGTACGTTGGAGATCCAGCTCACGTGATTGAGATTGCAGTACCAGAGATACAGCAGGACTTGTCACTCGAGGAGAAACCGGTCGAGATCGTTGATCGTATGGATCACCAGCTCAGGAGGCGGACCATTCCGATGGTGAAGCTCCAGTGGCAACATCACAGTGAGCGTGAGGCCACTAGGGAGATCGAGGAGGAAGTCAGAAGGCAGTATCCAGAGCTTTTCGGTGAGTAGTTTGTTTTGATTTCGGGATGAAATTCTTTTAAGGTGGGTGGGTTGTTAGACCCTAACCTCGTTTTGGGCTAATCCCGGGATTAGTGGGGGTTTCGCATGGGGAATGGAAGGGAGAACAGTGGGCTGTGATGGGTGATGGGGGTAGGGAGGCCGGTTACTGTGCTTGGGTTGGGTTGTGATAAAACCAACGTTTCTTCCTCTCTATTCTTTCTTCACTCAATCTTCCAGCTTCTCTCACTTTCTCTCTTCCTTTCTGGCGAACCAGGCGTGCCTATGGAGACTCCAGCGTGAGGCGCGGAGGTTGGCGTGCGAGGAGGCGCGTGAGTGTGTGGATCGGAGGTGGTGTCGTGAGTTCTCCGGCGGGCGTCTTCGATCGCTTCTTTGAGGTACGCCAGTTTTTAGTTTAATTTGTTGTTGCTCACCCTCGTGGGAGGGTTGTGTTGGTCGGACGGGGAGGTCAGAGACCTCTTCGGCGTTATTTTCCGTGAAAGACCTCGGCTGGCACGAGGTAGAAGTCGACCGAAGTAGAGTATTGTTGCCTGTCTGTTGTGTTTCGGTCGATCGAGTCCCATGTTCGGTCGACCGGAACTTAAGTGTACCTGTATTATGCATGTATTTGCGGTTGACCGTTTTGACGTAGAAATAATAGGATAATCCTGTTAGTTTTCGGTCGAACGAGACCCCTGAGTCGGTTGACCGATAGATTCGTCTTTGATGTTGACCAGACTCCGAATTTTGACCTCGTTCGGTCGACCGGTTTTAGACCGTTAGGATTTTTGTGTTGCGCAAATAGTTCGACCGTTGCAGACGCTTCGGTCGACCGATTCCCTTGTGGAAGCGGTCGACTGAGCTGTCACTTTCGGTGACCGATTTCCCTTGTGGAAACGGTCGACCGGTTGTCATTTCCGGACGACCGATTCCCTTGAGGAAAATGGTCGACCGAGTGGTCTTTTGTGGTCGACCGTTTTGCACAGGACAGAATTCCTGGTTCCCTTTTGATGTCAATTCTGTCCACGGAAACCCGTGTCCTCGCCCAGTGCGTGAGCCGGGAGGTGACGGTGGGCGCGTGACGCGTGCCTACCCAGGGACCGCCGTGTGGAAGAGTGTGGGAGTCCGGGACGCGTCACCTCCATGTATGGATCGTGACTAATATGTTGGATTGTTTGGACTCTTTGTTAGAGTAGCAGACCTTAGGGATTGCGGATCCCAATGCGTGTTGACGCATGGCTCGTGGAGCATGATGACCCTGCAGACTACGGTCTGGACACGTCCGATGTTGTGCCGGACATATGTTGTACCGTCGATGTTGTGCCGGCGATGATGGTGCGGACGATGTTCCGGCTTGTGGTTGTACCGTCCGATGTTGTGCCAGACATATGTTGTACCGCCGATGTTGTGCCGGCGATGCCGCTGATGAGGTGCCAGCGATGATCCCCGATTGGGCACCTATCCTGGGATGATGACCGACCGGGCTACGGCTCCGTCAAAGGTGGTGTTGACCACGTGGTTCCTCGCACGGAAGTGCGGACGCTCCTCACCGATCCCTTAGGCTCGTGTTGTCGCGTGTGGGGGGACGCTTCGCGTATTGTCCGTAAGACCGTATGTGCCTACGGTACTATTGCATGCATATAGGTGAGCTTGGCATATGGGGTTTCCCAATGGGAAACTCAGGCATCGTTGTTTGATTCATATTTCAGGACCGCAGTAGGTTCTGCCGGGTGGTGACAGCGGGCGCACACATTTTGGGGTCAGGATCCTCATCGGACTCTTCGAGGTCGTCGTGATTGCATTACCTGTCTTTTCATTGTACTGTTGTAATCACGTCTTTTGACAAACTTTGTTGTATTATTGGTGCACTGACTGTTCATTTATTTGAGTGACATTCCCGTTGATGAGTTTATTTGATATTCTCTTGATTGTTTAAAATTTTAAATTTTCTGCTGTTTCGGGATGTTACAGTTTTCCTTGTAACGGAGTAACCTTTGTGTTTCAATGAAAAAAAATCACAATACTCTCGACATAAGAACTCCAGAAGTAACCAAGTAGTAGGATTGGTATGAAAATAAGAGCTTTAGAGTATGATTTGAGGATGCAAATGGCCAAATGGTGCAAAAAGTGCGAAAATAAGAGCTTTAGAGTTCGGAAAAGTTGAGCATAAGGGAGTAGTAACCAAGTAGTAGGATTGGTATGTAATACACTATTATATGTTCCTGTTTACAGGTTCTCACGTTCTACTAGCCACACAGTGCAACAAACATTCAATAGTGCAGAAAAGAAAATATACGTCGGATAATTGACTTATATACGTCGGATATATATACAGTTTTCCTGACCCGACGTCTATGTATGAGTCGTATATACTTAGATGTCGGTCAACGATCTTAACTTCACGTGCATTGCCTAGATACGATTATAGACAATGGAGTTCAGAAAATGAGATAAAAGTTTGGTTGAATGCCAAGGTCATGATTGTTTTATATTGTGCACTTGCAGTGTAACCTTTTCATAATAGATGAACCTCATGAGAGATGGGACAAGAACACTTCTAGATCATATTTTTCATCAAGCTCATCCATTGGGGAGGTTGCTTACGTGTGTTTCATAGCATTAGAAGATGAAGAAAATAAGTATCATCTCACTCTAATGATGAATCACATTCTCATAATGAGTTTCTTGATGCATTCCATGTGTTAGTAGAAAAGTATGAGCAAATTTGTTAAAAGAACAAGTTAGCTAGGAGATCGAGCAAATTATGATTTACAATATTTGAATGAATCCATCATGGATGAGAAAATGACTTTCATGCTTAACTCAATAAAATTGCTTTCAGAAACTCATTTTTGAAAAATGAGAATGATTTCGTGGATGCTAAGATCATAACCGTCGAAGTTAACTTATCTCATGTTATTGATAGTCATTTGCTTGAACAAGAACATAACAACTTCCTTATTAAACTTGATGCATCATATCTTGAAAGCAAGATTAATTTATTGAGTGACTTGACAACCATGAATGATAAGGTTGTTGAATTAAAGATTCACATGATTGAAATGAATGAAAAACACATTAAAAATCTAAAGTGCATGAATGAATATCTTATGCATAAAAATGATGAACTTATTGCTACAAAGGAAACATTAAAATGACATGAATAAGTTCATAAATGTCAAGAAAATGCTTGATATGCTTATTGGTAGTCAAATACAATCTTTCAATAAGTGTGGTTTTCCAACAAAGGTTTGGGTGATCTATTGAAGTCTAAATTATGTGAGATTTGATGTGTGACTTCTAGATGAGACCTTAAGTAAATATGGATTGATATCCTAACAAGTATGTGTTTTCTTTAGGGTTTGATGATTAATCAAACTATTCTCAAGCAATCAACCTAGTCAACCAAAGTAGACAGACATGATTACTTGCATTGCATATATACTTGTATGTGTGCATATCATCTTAATAGGTTGTTCAAGATTATCAAGAGAATGAGCATTGGTAAAAAGACTCAAGATTGTAACATAGCTTTGGACCAAGACTTGTAATTTTCCATTTATTGAGTCCACATGATCAAATGTAAACTTGAGCACTAAGATTTTGTCTCAATCCTGTTTAGTCAACCGAACATCTAATGGATGACCAAAATCATCTTATTAATAGTCGTTAGAATCCTCACTAAAAGTGTCCACTCGGATGACCAATTGGCATTCGGTCAACTTAATCGTCTTGGATCGGGTTTGAATTTTACTCTAGCATTGACATTTGTATTTTGTCTTAGAAGCCCATTTGACTTGCCTATTTTGGTCAACTATTTACTTCTTGGACTCTGGCTCACAACGACTCTTTTCACGTGTCAATATAGTCATTGGACCCACAATGGATATTCATTTCCAACTATTGGCGCTAAAAGACGAAGTATTGATCTGGAAGACCAAAAGTCTTGTGACAGAGTCGATTAAATCCTCATTGTTATTTTGGATCGGCTAATTGAACTCGATTCCGTCAACTGAAATTAAATCAGACAAAAGTTATTGGAAGTTGGTAATCAGTTATTCGAACGATATTCGATGAACCAAACTCTTACTTTTGACTAACCTCAACTATTTATTGCGGACAATTGTGCTTCAAACGGTCGATGAATTTATGCATATTTCTGCCCGAGCTTAAGTCCAATCATATCTTTCCTGGTCCATATCTTACCAATTCTCCCAAATGGCTAATAGAGCATGAAGTCTTATAATAGGAGTTCATACATGAGTTTTAGACATCAAGACACCTCTCTATACTCCTATCATTTGTGTCCAAACATCAAACACTTCAAGCTCCTATTCTCTTATACCCAAAGCCATATTTCACTACTTGTGTGTCAATTTTCATCATATCCAAGTTTGCTCTGGTCTACCGTGTTTGTTAGTGATTTTAAATATAACCAAGGATCATCGAGTATTTTGAAGCCTCAAGGAAGCTCCCTTTCGGGTTGTAAGAGGCGAAATCGAGGAAGGCAAGGGCGTTCACAAGGCTTGTGGTGTAGAGGGTTTATCTTTGATCCTGATTGAAGAGGATAGTGAAAGCTCGAGTAGCGATAGGAGGATTGATCAGAACTCAAGGAGAGGAATAGATTACGGTGGTTGTGATCAAACCTTTATAAAAATCACTGGAGTCGATGATTAGTAGCATATCATGCATCATATTCATGCTATATATCCTTAATTTTATCCAATATTGTGCTACTCGAGTGTTTGTTGTTATATTTCAGGTATTAGGTAATAAATAAGAGAAGGGAAGAGAAAAATGACTGAAACGTAAGAAGAAAGAACTTAAATGAGGCAAAACGTAAGAAGAAAGGACTTAAATGAGGCAAAATGGACCTCTCGGTCATACACAAGGACCTATCTACAAGAGGGGAGGACCTGGACATAAGCCCGAAAGGACTAAATAGCAAACCGAGAAACTCCGTACCATCATAAGGAGTATTTTGGCAATTAGATTTGGGTCTAGACTCCAATAACCGATCTGAGTGCACTCCACATGACTAATTGAAGCAACAAAGAAGATATGCAAAAATGGGTCCGATCCGATACAAATAGACCGCCAATTAGCAGTCTTTTTTTCTTCTCAGAATCTGACCCGGTTTCTTTTGGATATGCTTTATATATTTATGTCTATTCTGAGAATGTTTCATTAGTCCCACATCGGGGGATTGTCCGCGGTTTTCTTTTTCTATGACTATAAATAAAACTCTTCCTCCTCCTTTGTATTTACTACATGCTTGGTGGCATTGTCTCTACTTGGAGTAAGCCTTGTATCAAAACTCAAGGTGGAGAAAAATGTTACTTGTAATGTGAGTCATGTAAATAAAATAATTCTTCATAGTTTGTTTTTATGTTGTCTTTGTTTCGATGCTTGCATGTTTAGCTTGTTTGTTTTCTTTATCGTAGTATAATTAGAATGTCTCCTTTTCTCAATGTAGTTTATAGTTTAATGAGCAGTAAGTAGTTCCATCCCCCTTTGGGGGGAGGGGGAGGTGGAGATGATGTTTATACATGCAATAAAGAATGGAAATGAATGCTTTATTTTGAAATGTTGATAAATGTGAATGTATGCTTGCTTGTTTAGAGTAGAACACTTCACTTGATGGGTTTTGTCACAACTATTAGACACCTCCTATGCTTGTTTAGGTTTTGAAATAACCAACTTGTGTATGTGAATGTTAATCAACTAGATTAGTGATTGGATTGATAGGTTTTGCCATATCCGTTAGACCCTTCCTATACATGAAAACACAACCTACATTTGTGTTCATTGAATGCATTCTTCACCATCTTATTGCATGTGTACACTCACTCCACCCCTCAGGAGTTTCTCTTCCTGATTTCCAGCCTAGTTATCAAGCTCTCTTAGTTTAGTTTTAATCCATCGCTAGTTGCCTTCTTTGCATTTGTTACTTACTAATTTAGTGTAGTTTAGCATAGCATAATCAAATCTCTTCTCCCTCTATTCGCCATTTGATTTCAGACAAACTAGAAGCTACTCACCTCCCCGTGGATCAACCCGTACTTGTGTCTTCTTCACCGACGCTGTGCACTTGCGGTCTAAACTTAATCGATTAAACAAGTTTTTGGCACCACTACGGGGGAGGTGCTCAGTCCAGTCTCTGGTTTGGACGATTCAAGTGGATTTAATTTTTTGTTTGTAGTTGTTCTTTGTTTCAGAAGGCTCTACAGATCAAGGTAAGTCACCATGAGAAGTTTGGAAGCGAACAAAGCCACACTGATCGCCAATCAGCGGCCCGGGACCGCCAACTGCTTCCTTCTTTCTTTGGTCTGTTTGTATCTTCATTTTAGTATTCTGGGATCCCAATTTGCCATGTTATGACCTGTAGTTTGATCCCAGATCAATAATCAATAATCAATAATCAATCCCCCTTTTAATCAACTTAGCTACTCAAACCAAAAGAAAAAGATTAGACATTCTTGCTTGTTTAGGTCATGCATCATATACTTGACTTAGACACGTAGTTTGTATTTTATTTTGCTTTACTTTTAGTTGTTGAACGTTGGCGTGAGGTACGCATTTCCTGCTCTCATTCATGCATTTGTTTGTATGACCATGCATTAGTTAGTAGGAATTGCATTGGAATAAGAGTGAGATGAGTGTTTGATTGGTGAGTTGCTTGATAGATTAAGGAATCAAAACATCTCTAGGGGGAGAACCTATTCAAGATATGGTGGGGGATTGTATCACCCCTTCCTTCAGCCCTACAAAACACCTCTCAAAAAACCTAATTTTAAAATCAAGTAGACATTGACCCCTAAGGATCTCGAGCGCATTAGGAGAGTGATCCGGTCGTGACTATCATGGCCTGATTGGCGTCGCCCACTCTGTTGATAGTAGGAGAGACGAGATCTCCAAATCTTGGCTCACTTGATGGGCTTAGTGGTCTTCGTTGTAGGGAGGTGAGGCATGTTGAGGCCGCGTGACCTCGCAGTTAGGCGTCATCTAGCTGTAAAGACCTATAGTGACCTTAGGTTGTTTGAGCCTTGTTTGCTTGTGTGCTTCTACCATTACCTAACCACTAGGGCTGTCAATGGGTAGAAATTTACCCGCAACCCGCCCCGCCCCGCCCCGCCTAACGCGGGTTGCGGACAAAAAATTGTTACCCGCCAACCCGCCAACCCGCCACCCGCACAACCCGCATAATAAGCGGGGCGGGTTGCGGTTTTCTCCCAACCCGCCCCGCATAACCCGCAACCCGCATAAGCCATATATATTTTTGATTTTTTTGTATTTAGTTTTGATTTTGTTTGTATTTAGCTTTATTTTTTTTGTATATAGCTTTAAAAACATACATTGATTGATTTTTTCCTTGATTTTTGTACTTAATTTTGATTAAAATAGATAATGTTAAAGAAAATAAATTTATTTTTGTATTTAACTTTAATAAAAAATTAAACCCGCCAAACCCGCCAACCCGCCCCGCATAGCCTAGTCCATCCTTACGCGGGGCGGGTAGCGGTTTTTTTTTTTTGACCCCGCCCCGCCCCGCCCCGCCGACCCGCTTAACTTTGGCGGGGCGGGTAGCGGTTGGGTGAAAACCCGCCCCGCCCCGCCCCGCTGACAGCCCTACTAACCACCGTAGCATAAGGACTTCTTCCCTTCTCTTCTGAGTCATTCCCCCTCGTCTTCCCGTCTTCTCCTCTACGCATCTTCTATTTTAATTATTGGGAAAAAGAAGTTTTCTTTCTTTTTCGTCTGACTCGTGTGGGTGCGCACATGTGTAAGGCCCACTCTCCTGCTATAATATGAATAAGTCCAGTCTCCTTAGTTATGCATAATTTAGTTCTTAGAATGTCAAATAGTGTTATGGCTTCTTGGTTTGAGTAGATTTGATCGGATTTCTCCTTGGTCAATTGGGTGAGACACATCAGGCAAGCGCGTGGTTGTTTGACTCCATCGACTCAATCTTGGTCCATGTGACGGAAGGGACGTATTTGGGCTAAGCCCAGGTTGGGATGGCGTGGTATTGGAAGGGGTGCCTTGGCGTTACACGAAATTTCAAGGGTGGCTCTTGGGTGTCCTTGCTGGTACCATTTTTGGCAAGTGTTGTAGTGGCTTGATTAGCTATGATAGCTAGGAAGTTGGAGAGTTATTTGCAAATAAATAGGCTTCACCACAGTCGTCCTATCCTTTCCCTTTCCCTATCACACACACACACACACACACCTGTCCTCAGACCACCCATTCTCTCCTCTCCGGCGTTGGTGGGCTGATCTCCGGCGAGATGAGCAAAGCGACGTCAAGGCAACTTGTGCGGCTAGAAGAGAAGTGGTGAAGAACTCCTCTGGGTAACTTCAAGCAACTCCTTGCTGATCAGGTTTGCCTTAGGACCAAGATTCGAGTAGAGGGTGGGGGTGTTGGCTGGAGGGCCAGCCAACACTACTTTGGTTCGGGTGCAATCGGTTGCACCACCAAACCGATCTTCCTCTATAGCGTGCAAGGATGGTACGCTGGAAGGGGCTGGTTTTGGACTCCACCAGGCATGCCGGAGCTCCGGCAAGCTCTGGTGAGGTACGACCAGATGCGAGGTTGTCACTCCAAGGCTGAGGTGGGGTGGTGTATTCGGATCTTGGCTGGTGTGGTTGGTGCACACTAAAGCCGACTAGGTGTCTCTCCAACCTTCTTGAAGCCTAGCTTTGAGTGGCTGGCTGGTGCAGCCACTCTCAGGTGGTGGCTGGAGTCAGGAGTAGTGGGGATGAACCCTAGGGAGGCTAGGGAAGAGAGAGGTTAGGGCTGTCTCGACCGGTTTGTGCTTGGGGATGCAAGAGTGAGCTGACCATTTGGAGGGTTGGTGCAACTCTCGCGCCTCGCGTACGGTGGCTTGGCTGGAATGGCTCAGCCCGATCTCTCCAATTCCTTCGTCACCCCAAGACACCTTGGAGGGGTGGTCTGAGCTTGTGGTTGGATGGACCAGGGAGGTTCATGTGCATTGATGTGAGTTGTGTGATTTGTTCGATGTGGTTAATGCAATTGACCATGGTAGTGTATGCTGAATGTTGATGTGTTGGTGTGTTGGTGTTTCCGATTTTGTTCCAGCAGTGACTAGTGCATGTGTATGATCTGATTTCAAGAATCTACTCTGATATATCTTTATATACTCACATGAGAATGAAATTAGAGCCTACATATAGATTAGGCAACTCATCCTATGCCATGTTGTTGTATGTTAATCGATATGCATTCATGTATAGTCATGTAGGGATGTATTTGAATATCTGATTTCACATGCATTTTCTATTATGATTGAGTTAATGATATATGTTTATGCACTCTCTTATAACATCTGATTATGTCCTGAATATGTAGGAATAAATGTATCTTAGTCTTTAATCTAGACAATCATGCCATGTAACTGTCGTAGCATTCTAATCTTGATATCCTTTGCTGCAATGGATGTTTTATAACGTTTATTGGGCATATATCTTGCTGATCTGATGCATCCTTGTGTGAATGGGTATTGCAATTTAGGAACTCAACCTCATGACTAGTATACATTACCTGTAGATATCGAGGTTGTATTCTCATGCTTGTCTAGTTGAATTCGGTTATGATGGTTTGCTGATTCAGCATCTTGGAGTTGCTGATGTGATTGTATTAATTCTGATGCATTTGGAGCCGTGGCGAGAGTATGTGTATACTCATCAAATTGGGCTCATTTTGGTTAATGTAAAGCTATAGAGATGGATAGATCTATAGATAGCTTGCATTGCATTTGTTAAAAAAATGAATCTGGGCATGTATGTTTTAGGGCCGACGGGCCACGAGTAGGACCTCTACGTAGAGAGGCCTATTCGCAAAGACCTCTATGTAGAGAGGTCAGGCGTAAGATAAGAACTGGGCAGGCGCGCTGGCATTCTGTCTCAAGGTAGGTGTTCCCAAGTTCGCGATGGCACCATGTAGGTTTATTTCCGTGGATTGGGACACTTATCCGGCGCACCGCTTGTGCCGAGCGGTGAGTCACTGTCGAGTGACCTCCTCTGACCAGCATGTTGGTGGTTTGATTCCTATGTATAGGGATCACTTCGGGTGAAGCCCGAATGGCGCAACTATGTAGAGTTTGTAGGTAGGATCGTGTGGGTTATGGGTCCACTAATCACTAATTAAGCTAATCACCTACTTGTTTAAACAATCGAGTAAATGCAGCGGAATTTAAAACAAATACAAGTAGGGAAGGAATAATGCAAACCACAAGAAGACACGGCGATTTTATAGAGGTTCGGCACCCCACCCGGGTCCTAGTCCTCTCTTGTAAGCTCCGCTCGACTCCGCGAGCTCCGCCTACGTCTTCACTAACCACTCCCCGTTCCGGGCCGGGAGAGAACGCCTTTACACCACAAGCAACGCGAACAACCCTCGCTTGCTTGAATTCTTCCTCTCACAATCCGAGAGGGACACTTCGGGCTTTCACCGAAGTCCTTGCTTCTTTTGACAACACTTGTAACTGAGTGGGATTCACTCTCTAATTGAGCACACTTTGAGTAGGATGAGTATATGATCAAGTGTGTGAAGTTTAGGCTTATAGAGTGTAGAAATGGGAGCTTTGAGGATTGAGGTTTCTCTCTAATGAGTTGGGACAATTGGAGTTGGAGAGTTGTGTTAACAACAAGTCTTGATCCTCTATTTATAAGCTCCTAAGGTATTCTAGCCGTTGGGGATAGATTTGATTGGGTTTTGTGCAAGATACACAAAGCAGAAAATCAGGCTGCAAATCTGTCCAGAACCGGTCGACCGAAACTAGTACACCGGTCGACCGTTAACATGATTTCAAAGAGAACGGTCGAACAAAAGAATATTCGGTCGGACAAACGAGCTAGAACTTAACTCTACTTAAGTGAATCGGTCGAACCAAAGTACGGGGCGGTCGACCGATAAAGGGATTCGGTTGAGACAAAGGTCAATCGGTCGAACGAGAAATGTGTCGACCGATAGCAGGGAATTTGGTTTCTGAAAATATGTTCAACCGGTCGACCGAATCAAGGTCGTCGTTCGACCGGTTACCGATTGTATTTTGGGGTTAAGTTGTGTTTTATACGAATACGACCGTTATAGGAATACGACAAGAAAAACGGCCATATTAAAATCCGGGATCGGTCGACCGAAAAGGTAGAACCGGTCGACCGGTAGAGTTCGGTAAAATCACTGTGGAGAGTCTGTTATAAACCGGTCGAACTGAGAACTGGTTCGGTCGACCGGTTCACACAGGAAATCTGGGTTTAAGTTTATAAGTGATTTCCGACTAAGGTTTGGGTGATCTAATGAAGTCCAAATAAGGTGAAATTTTGTGTGTGACTTCTCTAAGGAACCTAGTGTGTATGTGATATGTTTTTAACTCTTGTATGCTCAATTTACACATGTTCCTAAGACTCAAAATAAAATCAAGATTACAAGTCTTCATTTAGCTTTATTACAAATCTTGACTTGATTTCCTTCCTTCCACGAGTCTTGATCACCTGTAGAGGTTAGCACAATACTATATATGTGCAATGCAATATGTGTGCTACTCTACATCATCATAATTAAGATTAGGTTAATTAAATCATCAAAACCTAGATTAAGGCCAAAAAGCCAACAATCTCCCCCTTTTTGATGATGGCAACCTATATCTTAATTCTATCTAAATACATGGAATTTGTATATGTAAACTATGCATATTAATGCTCCCCCTATGGATGTGCATAGTTTTTGATCAATTTTATGCCAAATTCCAAGTTACCCCCTTAATTATCTCTCCCCCTTTGACATCCATCAAAAATAATAATTATTTAAGACTTTCAGCATAGAATTTGGATGTCTTGTAATGAAGTTGCTCCCCCTAAATTTTGCACTTCATTACTCTAATTAAAAGATATAACAATTAAGCTCCCCCTATCAATAAGGCTAAATGGAAACAATGAGTATGATTCAAGTTAAGTTCATTTAAGTTTCAACTTAAGCCTTATTATAACATCCATTTAAAATTTGACATTTAGAATCAATGGATGTGATAAATGATTTGCAATGAATAGGGATAAATGATTTTCAATGAATTGAACTATATGATATGTCAATTAAGCATGTGAAGCTAGATTAGAGCTAATTTAACATGAATTGTATAGATAGGAATTTATACCAATGTTGAATTCGAATTTAGCTCCAATCTCATTTGGTGATGCAACCGGATTTGAATTTGACTCTTGAGCTCACCCGGTCACCACCAACCTCCTCCTCAAGCTCCTACAAGAGTAGATTTAGGTACCCAAACAACTTTGGGTCCTTGAGTGTTAGCTTTGGGAATCCACACCATTTTGGTTTTGGGAGCCCACACACTTGAGGAAGTAGACTTAACAAATAAATGCTTGCCATTTAATGTAGTATGAGATACATGGTTTTTCAATTGAACATTGTATCCTAAACCATGTTTAGCTAAGGATTGTCTTTGACTACCTAAAAGCATATCAAGCATTTTTGTTCCTTTAGTGAACATTTCTAGATCTTTTCTTAATTGCATATTTGAAACTTTAAGATCTACATGTTCATCAACAATGGGTGTTTTACTTAGACTAGCAAGTGATGATTCATTTGATTCAAGTCTAGCAATCACCTCATTCTTTTCATTCATGATTAATTCAATTTGGCATTTGAGATCATTTATAGTTTTTCTAGCATTTTTGTTCTTTTCACAAATGATCTCATATTGTTTAACTAAATCATGAAATGCATTTTGTAGCTCATCATGTGTATATGATTCATCATTAGCATTAGAATTAGAGCTATCACTATAATAGGACTTAGTTGAGCATGAATTACTAGAACAAGAGTTAGAATCTACCTCACTTTGATCTTCAATAGCCATGAAGCATGAGTGAGCCACTTCTCTTCTACTTTGCAAGGAAGAAGACGATGATGATGGTGATGAAGAATCATCCCATGTAGCCTTGTGTGCTTCCTCCTTCCTTTCTCTTCTCTTGCTCTTCTCCTTTTCTTTTCTCCTCTCCCTTCTCTCCTTTTTCTTCTCCCCTTCTCTTCTCTCATTTTCACTCTCCTCCCTCTCTTTTTCTTTTTCTCTTTTCTCACTTCTTCTACCTCTTCTTTCATTCTTTTCTCCCTTATCCCTCTTGAGGTATTTGAAGAAGTCTTGGGCAAGAACCTTAATGTCCTCTTCTTCCACCCTCCTTGGCTCATCAAAATTTGCATGTAGTGCAACCACGGAGTTTTTCTTTGATGCTTCCTTCTCTCTTCGATGACTCAATTGGAGCTCATAGGCCATGAGATTTCCAATGAGTTCCTCCATCTTCAATTTTGAAAGATCGTGCGATTCTTCGATTGCCACGACCTTGTCTTCCCAATCGTTGCTCAATGACCGGAGGAATTTTCGAGTCATCTCTCCTTCATTTATCCTTCTTCCAAGAATCAAAAGAGAGTTAGTGATATCGGTGAAGCGAGTGTTCATGTCGCTTATGTTCTCACCGATTTGCATAGAAAATATTTCATATTTATGCATGAGGAGACTTATCCTAGTTTCTTTGGTTTTGCTATCACCCTCATGATGCATTTGTAACCTATGCCATATTTCATTTGCACTTTCACATCCCCTAATTCTATTGTATTCTCCCTCATTAAGGCCACAATAAAGAATATTCATAATTTTTGAATTCATTTCAATTTCTTTCATTTGAGCCCTAGATAGAGAATCTAAATCATCTTCATTTGGGGGTATGTATGGATTTTGAATAAACTTCCAATACTTAAGGTCATTTGATATTAAAAAGATTTTCATTCTATTTTTCCAATAATCATAATTTGACCCATTAAGCAAAGGAGGCCTTGTGGTGCATAAACCCTCTAAGTGATTAGATGTTGAAGCCATGCTAAAATTACGGTAAAGTAATGAAATTTAGCTAACAAGGCTCTGATACCAAATGTAGGTAGGATCGTGTGGGTTATGGGTCCACTAATCACTAATTAAGCTAATCACCTACTTGTTTAAACAATCGAGTAAATGCAGCGGAATTTAAAACAAATACAAGTAGGGAAGGAATAATGCAAACCACAAGAAGACACGGCGATTTTATAGAGGTTCGGCACCCCACCCGGGTCCTAGTCCTCTCTTGTAAGCTCCGCTCGACTCCGCGAGCTCCGCCTACGTCTTCACTAACCACTCCCCGTTCCGGGCCGGGAGAGAACGCCTTTACACCACAAGCAACGCGAACAACCCTCGCTTGCTTGAATTCTTCCTCTCACAATCCGAGAGGGACACTTCGGGCTTTCACCGAAGTCCTTGCTTCTTTTGACAACACTTGTAACTGAGTGGGATTCACTCTCTAATTGAGCACACTTTGAGTAGGATGAGTATATGATCAAGTGTGTGAAGTTTAGGCTTATAGAGTGTAGAAATGGGAGCTTTGAGGATTGAGGTTTCTCTCTAATGAGTTGGGACAATTGGAGTTGGAGAGTTGTGTTAACAACAAGTCTTGATCCTCTATTTATAAGCTCCTAAGGTATTCTAGCCGTTGGGGATAGATTTGATTGGGTTTTGTGCAAGATACACAAAGCAGAAAATCAGGCTGCAAATCTGTCCAGAACCGGTCGACCGAAACTAGTACACCGGTCGACCGTTAACATGATTTCAAAGAGAACGGTCGAACAAAAGAATATTCGGTCGGACAAACGAGCTAGAACTTAACTCTACTTAAGTGAATCGGTCGAACCAAAGTACGGGGCGGTCGACCGATAAAGGGATTCGGTTGAGACAAAGGTCAATCGGTCGAACGAGAAATGTGTCGACCGATAGCAGGGAATTTGGTTTCTGAAAATATGTTCAACCGGTCGACCGAATCAAGGTCGTCGTTCGACCGGTTACCGATTGTATTTTGGGGTTAAGTTGTGTTTTATACGAATACGACCGTTATAGGAATACGACAAGAAAAACGGCCATATTAAAATCCGGGATCGGTCGACCGAAAAGGTAGAACCGGTCGACCGGTAGAGTTCGGTAAAATCACTGTGGAGAGTCTGTTATAAACCGGTCGAACTGAGAACTGGTTCGGTCGACCGGTTCACACATGAAATCTGGGTTTAAGTTTATAAGTGATTTCCGACTAAGGTTTGGGTGATCTAATGAAGTCCAAATAAGGTGAAATTTTGTGTGTGACTTCTCTAAGGAACCTAGTGTGTATGTGATATGTTTTTAACTCTTGTATGCTCAATTTACACATGTTCCTAAGACTCAAAATAAAATCAAGATTACAAGTCTTCATTTAGCTTTATTACAAATCTTGACTTGATTTCCTTCCTTCCACGAGTCTTGATCACCTGTAGAGGTTAGCACAATACTATATATGTGCAATGCAATATGTGTGCTACTCTACATCATCATAATTAAGATTAGGTTAATTAAATCATCAAAACCTAGATTAAGGCCAAAAAGCCAACAGAGTTGTCACCCGACACAACTATGTAAAGTTGTGGCCATTTTGTTGCATGTATGGTAGATAGGTCTCATGCATAACTCTGTACTCTATCTTTTGCACCCGAGGCATACGGGGTTTTCATTATGGAAAACTCACACATATTTTTTGATTTTTTTGTCTCAGGTACTTAGGTTCCTTCGGGGAAAGACTGAACGAGGTTCGGAGGATTCCGTACACGAGGGACACGTCGACCAGAGTCTTCAAGTTATCTTATACTTCCGCATTATTGATGTATTTCCCATTTTAAACTCGATATTTTGTATTTGGATCGTTTCTCTATATGGATGATCTATCATTGCATTTATGATCGATTCTTGTCTACCCATGTATGATCTCTTTATGTACTGTCAAGTTGTCTAGCTGAGTATGTCCTTGTAATGCCTTCGATCGTCGCAAAGGTCTATGATCGCAACACTTGCAATCCTTCCCAGTGTGCGTACCCGCGAGATCGGGGCATTACAAGCTTTGTGCATGCCAATGTGGTGACGAGACATTGTGAGTCGTTTGAGGAGATACGACATCAATCTATCCTCGATTGTCGACTTTTCGAACACATCCCTGTCTCGTGTCTTGCACTGTCCCGAGACCATGACAAGTCGTCAACCACACAAGGACGACTCGGTTTTGGACCTCCACCACCCTCTAATCCAGAAGGTGGGGGTCTACAACCTCATCAATTGGTTCCCCAGGTTTCCATTCCCCTCCGCGATCGATTCTACCTAAGTCGTATTGCTCTACCTTCTTGCACGGTATTGCCACAGGCGAATGAGAACTAATTTGAGGTTAAGACTCAGTTTATCTCCATGCTCCCTCACTTCATTGGGAAGTGTGACCCCTATATCTTTCTCAGGGAATTTGAGGAGGTTTGTGCTATGTTCAAGCTGCAACAACTTAGCACAGACTCCATCCACCTTCGGCTTGTTCCCTTTGCACTAAAGGATGATTCCAAGAAGTGGTTGTACAACAACCAGGCGAATGCCTTTAGGATTTGGGATGAATTTCATTTTGCATTCCTCAAGAAATACTTCCCAAATCATCACACTCAAAAACTGAGGAACGAAATCAATTTGTTCTATCAACATGAGACCGAATCATTCCATGCATACTTAGAGAGGTTCAAGGAGCTACTATCCTCATACCCTCACCATGGTATCGAGTTGTGGTGCCTTTGTCAGATTGTCTACGAGGGTCTTTACATCCCATCCCGAACGCTCCTCGAGACCATGTGTCAAGGAGAGTTCTTAGGAAATGATGAAAGGGAGGCATGGGCTTTCCAAGAGGACCTCGCTGAGAAAACCATGCAGTGGGAGATTGTGAGGGAACCATCACCATCATCTAGCATTGGAGCAAGGATTGCAAATGCAAACTCGACTAGATCAGATGCCGCATTTGCTGTCGATACCACTACGGCCACCGAGGCACGCATAATGGCTTTAATGCGCCATATGGATTTGATTGAGCTCCCAAACCAGCATGGTGTGCCTCATGTTTGCATCTGGTCTGGTTCCTTGTTATTTGTGTAGTAGGATAGGTCATGTAGGAGGTGAGTGTGCATCCATTCCTCCTGAGATGGAACAAGTTAATGCCATCTATGATAGACCAAGGAATGATCCATATTCATCATCATATAACCCTGGATGGAGGAACCACCCTAACATTTCATGCAACCAAAAAAATGCCCCGAGTGGTCCTTCAAACTTCTCTCGACCACCTAATAGACCACACCAACCTCCCATGCATTCACAATCTTTTCAGCCACCCCAAGACCATATCACCAACCCACCGAGTTTCCCAAATTCTAACAACATGGAAACCCAGTTTAATTCGCTTGAGACGACTCGTGGGCTTGAGAACTCAATGAAAACTTTATGTCATCCACAAGTCAAGTTCTCACTTCGAATCAACAAACTATCAAATCTCTTGAGCTTCAGATGGGTCAATGTGCTCAGATTGTACATGAGAGAGAGAGAGAGCGAGGGACTCTGCCTTGCCAGTCTGAGGCTAATCCCTACATGTACCGACAACCACACTTGCAAAATGAGAGTTCGGTACATCGAGGGCGGCAAGTAAATGATGTAGAGGAACCTGTTCACCAAGTTAATGTTATTGTAACCTTAAGTAATGGAAAGCAAGTTGACAATCACATTTCCTTCCCGCCACCACCATCTATGTAGCCCCTCGTTGGGAATGATGGTGAGAAAGAGGTTGAGGGTGAGGGTAATACACCAACGCCTCCTTCTCAGGCACCGCAAAAAATCCTACCTGCCAAAAGCTCCATATCCTAGTATGTTAACCAAAAAGAAGAGTGACACAATCAATAAGATATTAGAGGTCTTCAAACAAGTGAAGGTTAACATCCCTTTGTTGGATGTCCTCCAAGAAATACCTGAATATTCCAAAGTGATGAAGGATTTGCACAACAAAGAGGAAGACCAATGTTCCTAAGAAAGCATTCTTAGATGCTAATGTGAGCTCAGTTTTGTCTAATCCCACATACATAAAGTACAAAGACCCTGGTTGTCCTACTATTCAGTGTGTGATAGGGGACACTAGCATGAGTAATGTATTGCTTGATTTAGGATCAACGGTCAACCTTCTCCCATCTTCTATTTATCAATAGTTGAACATGGGAGAATTGAAACCAACTAAGATCACTCTCTAATTGGCGGATAGATCCATTCGTGTTCCAAAGGGGATTATTGAGGACATGCTCATCAAAGTTGGAGATTTTATATTTTAAGTAGATTTTGTCGTCTTCGATACCAACCCTGTTGCGAACACCCACTCTCAAATACCTTTGATTTTGGGTAGACCATTTCTGGCAACCTCCAACGCCTTAATTAATTGTAGAAATGGTCACATGAAGCTCTCATTCGGTAACTTGAGCGCCAAGTTTCATGTGTTCAACTCTGGTAGGCAACATGAGCCTTTGAACCAACCTTTAAATCTCAACATTATCTGCCAATTAGAGAAAGCACCGCAAAATCAACAAACACCCCCAACACCAATGCAACCTACTGAGAATGTTTGTCTACCCAGTGAAAACTCATTGCTTGTCTTTGCAATGAAAGATAGTGAGCTGACATCAAACATGAATATACAAAGGGGGTGCTTGTTGGATGACTCAGTTGAGACAAATTAGTTAGGGGGACACACCTCATCATATGCTCGTACAAGAAGATGTCTTTACCCCATGTACCATGGCTATTGAGCCCTTTGAGATTCATCTTGACTCCAACAAGGACCCACCTGCGACCAAGCTTATGCTTGATAATATAAAGGAGGTTGGGTGATCCTTGTTGGATGACTTGGGGAGAAGTCTTATTCTTAGTGCAACAGGTGTGTCACATTATACGAATGAGCCTGAGGAACACATTCCGATGCACCCGCCTAATGGTTGTAGGGTTTTGTTCGACAAACAACTAAACCCTAGTGAGGCAATGCAACTCCACTCATTTACGTTGCTCACGCCCAACCAATATCATGAGGTGTTTGAGCCTTTCACTTTTGACCTTTCACCCCTCATGATACCTCAAAGTACCAATGAAGCGGGTCCATCATGACAAATCTTTTGTCCCCAGGACTCGATGTTCTCATTTGACGATCCTTGACCAAATGATTATGAGAATATCTTTGTTGATGTATATATCTTGTTTATAAGAAAAACAAAAAAAAGAAAAAAAAACACAAAAGACTCCACAAGTGAGTAGTTGTGGTCCCAACCCTTGAGTATTTGGGCCCCATTTGTTTGAAGTCTTTGTCTTCCTTCTTGAGTATCTCACAAGTTTTTGGGAATTCGGGTATATGTTCATCCACATAACCATGAACTCCCCTTTGTGCTTCACGTTGGTGAGATCGTCACTTCTTCATGCATAAATACATCTACCATCTAGCTTGCATACATTGAGGACAGTGCATGAAGTAAGTATAGGGGGTGCTTTACCATCTAGTCCTAAGGATGCACCCCGGTCTTTCCTCAGGGGACGTGTAATCATAGGGTTTTAGTACTCAAACAAATAAAGAAGTCCACCCTGAATCCAGTGAGTCGAATAATTTGTGTCTGTTTGTATAAGGAAGTTTGTCGTAGTCAGAGGCCCTTAAAATCTTGTTGTGAAACTATAAGTGTAGGGATTTTGGATCCCATGTAGATAATAAATAATGGTATTCTCTCTTTTCGCACAGCTCCTATCACTCGGAAATTAGGTCCGAGGGGACTTAGTGCCTGGTGCTTTCGAGTCATCTGACTTGGGATGCACTGATGAGATTGTTTTAAATACCGCAAGTGCACAGGGAGGTGTGTTGACTCTTGTTCGTTTGAAGGCAAGTGGGAAAAGAGAGGAGAAAAGATTGATTACACTAAACTAAACTTCGTTAAACTTGCATGAAACAAACAAAGAAGATGAAAGCACGAGACGAAATAAAACTAAACTAAGTTACTAATAAAAGCAAGCTGGAAATCGGGAATGGAAACCCCTAAGGGGTGTAGTGTGTGCACATATGAAGTGAAATAAGTGATGAATGACGCATGTAAGCATGTATGTGTGTGTGTCTAATCAACTACGAGTTTGTCTATGCTAATCTACACTACACTAAACTATTAAGAAGAAAAATGCAAAGTAAAGCAACTAACGATTACTTCAAATCGAAACTAAAAGAATGTAAAACTAAGCTGGAATCAAGAAGAGAAAGACCCCTAGGGGTGGAGTGTGTGCACACATGTAAAAAGATGGTGAATAATGCATTCCATAGGCACAAATGTAGGTAGTGTTTTTATGCATAGGAAGTGTCTAAATGTTATGGCAAAACCTATTAATCCACTCACTAACCTAGTTGATTAACAATCATATACACAAGCTGGTTATTTCAGAACCTAAACAAGCATGGGTGGTGTCTAAGATGTGTGGCAAAACCCATCAAGTGTAGTATTTTATTCTAACAATCAAACATACATTCACATTTATCAACACAATCAAAATATAAAGCATTCATATCCATTCTTTAATGCATGTATGAACATCATCTCCACCCCCAAAGGGGGATGGATCTACTCACTACACATTATTCTAACAATTAAACTAAAGAAGAAAGGAAACATTCTAACTACTTTAGCCTACAATCAAAGAAATAAAACTAAGCTAAGCATGCATAAAGAAACAACATAAGAACAAAACAATGGAAAAATTATTTTATTAAATGACTCACATCACTAGCAGCATTCTTCTCCACCTTGAGATTTTGCTCCAAACCTTACTCCAAGTAGAGAGAATGCTACCAAGCAATGGGTGATTACAATAGAAGGTGACGAGTTCTATTTATAGCCATAGAAAAAGTTAATCCGGGACAATCTCCCGGTATGAGACTAAACAAATACCAAAAATGGACTAAATACGCTCTAATACACGACCCACATAAATCTTAGCAGATAGACCGCCAATTGACAGTCTACAATGTTGCGATCACTCTAGATTTTCTTCTGGGCTTTTCTGAATGACTTGGTTTGTCTTTGATGCATCTACTTCGCTTGTTGGAGCTTCGACCCGAATAGAATTGACAAAATACTCCCCATGATGGTGTGAAGTATTCTTGTTTTCTCATTGGTCATTCGATCTTACGTTCAGGTCCTTCGATCTTGCATCTTAGTCCTTGAGTCTCTCAACTCAGTCCTTTTTCATGCTTTTAGGTCATTTTATGCCTCTTCTCTTCAAACTTATTTATTTCTGAAATTCAAACATAAAACTCGTGACGTAACATTGTTTAGGTGAAATATAATGCATATAAGATACAAATGTAAGCATGAAATGATGTCAATCAGCCACCAAGAGAAGAGACAGTTACAATGGAGGTGGAAAAGTTCTATTTATAGTCATAAAAAAGGTAATCGGGGATAATCCCCCAATGTGAGACTAAACACATACTATACATGTACATAAAACAACATAATCGAACACCCGACTAAACCATGAACCATTTGGACCGCCAATAGCCGAGCTCGATGCTTCTGATCGAGTTTGGATTCGGTGGCTCGGTTCTGGCTTAATTTCATGATGTTTTATGAACCTGATTTGGTTGTTGATGGTTAGGTCCGTACCTAATTGCCAAAATTCTCCTCTTGATGGTGTGGAGCTTCTTGATTAGCTCATTGGTCATTTTGGTTTTACATCTGGGTCCTTCTCTTTTGCATCTCAGTCCATAATTCTTGCAACTTAGTCTTTTTCATTGCTTTTAAGTTCTTTTTGAGTCTCTTCTTCTCAAACATGTTTATTCCTGGAACTTAAAATAAAACTTGTTACATAGCATTGCTTAGGATAAAAATAAAGGATATAAGACACAAATATATGCATGATATGATGTCAATTAAATACCTCCACACCTAACTTTTGCTAGTCCCGAGCAAAACAAAGAAAGAGAAAAAAAATGAAAGAAAGGAAAAATCATTCGTAAAATAGGGAAATCATAACTCAGTTTCGTAGGAATCACGGTTGCACTTGGAATGTGCAACAAGACATTAAACCCCCTTGTCCCCAAGGAGAAGTGTTGTCTCCTGAGGGTTTTCAGCGGATACACCCACATAATCCGAACATTGATGCATTATTCAATCTAGCAACATGACTCGATGGACCTACTTTTGTCGATCATTGGACACAGCAATCCTATGGGCTGACTCTATATATATATCATGTCCATACACCAAACCTAGGGAACCATTCGTGCAAGTTAATTATGGACTTAAGTGAAAAATATGGGCAACTTTAACATCCTCAAGTTCTAGATCGTGTTAAGTCCATTAAGGTTCTAATTTGTATTTGTTTTATTTTCTTCTCTATTTTTTATCTTTTTTTTCTTTTTGGAGACTAAAGAGTTAGAACTAGTTGGTGTTCGAATCTCCCAAGATCCAGTTTCATGTATCATTTCATGTGATGACTTACACTATAACATACACATTCCCCCGAATTTCCACATAGGGCGATCCATACGACCCGTGTAATGGGAGTTCGGTCGGTATCCCAAGTTAGATGACTCGAAAGCACTAGGCACTAAGTCCCTTCAGACCTAATTTTCCGAGTGATAGGAGCCGTGCGAGAAGAGAGAACATAATACTTAATTATTATTTCTTATCTACATGGGAACCAAAAGCACTACATTTAAGGTTACACAATAAGATTTTAAGGGTCCTCGACTACGACAAACTTCCTTATACCAACAGGGCACGAATTCTTCAACTCAGTAGGTTCAGAGCGGACTTGTTTATTTGTTTGAGTATTGAAACCCTATGATTACTCTCGCTCAACAGAAAACTGGGGTGCATCATTATGACTAAATAAGACCAAAAGCATGTGTACTAGATATCCAAATGCATCATGTTAAAGTCGATTCTAGGAGCCTCATTTTTACTTTGTCTCTCAACGGTTTCACACATGCTAAACACATGCAAAACAACAAAACATTTTCTTCGCAAACACATGAATATTTTGACAAAAAATATAACAATTAAATTACTAACCAAGCAAAAAAGGCAAGTCACCCAAGGATCGTGGTATAGCAAGATATAATGTAAAGTGCAACAGACTATCATAACACTAACAATGCAAACAAAAGAAAACCAAAGAAAAGGAAAATAAACTCGACTATGTACACACGTAAAACACCCCCCACACACACTTACTTCATGCATTGTTCTGAATGAATGTGAGTATGATACTACATAGATTTATTTCATAAAAAACAAAAGATTTCACCAACGTGAAGCGCAAAAGGAAGTTCATGGTTATGTGGATGGACAAATACCCGAATTCCCGAAAACCTATGAGATACTTAAGAAGGGATACAAATAAGTGAAACAAATGGGACCCAAATACACAAGGGTTGTGGTACACAACAACCTATTCTCACTCTTGGAGTCTTTTTTTTCGTTTTTGGTTTTTGAGGAGAACTATGTACATTAATGGGCTTCAATCTTCATTTGTCAAGGGACATCAAATGGGAACTCGCCATCTCTCGAGCCAAAAATGCACTTGCAAGGGCTCACAACATGACAAACTGGAGAATTGTTGAAAGGTTTATGAACCAAGGATGATGGTTCATGCCTCTCAAAACCATGGTCTGTGAAAGGAAATAAAAAAAATGTTTCAATTCCACGACAAAGTCGAGGCTCATCAATATAAACCCTCCAACTAACATTTGGGTGCACATGGATCATTTCATCCCCACAAAGTGACACGCTGGACTTATTACCCAAATGGCGAAGTCCAGAAATAGAATTGCTTGACCACCTGATAGGTGAATATCCGTCCAGTTGCTTGAAGTGTTGGGTATCGGGTGGTTGATTCTAAACCCACATTAGATCCTCAACAAATATAGAGTGAAGACCAGGTGTGGTCTAGAAGCCACAAAAATGGTATCTTGTGCCTCAAGAGCCACATGATCAAAAGGATGTGACTCAAAGTCCATATGAGCACAAGATAAGGCACGTTCCATATAAGTACAAGATAAGGCACATTCTAAGTCACTATGTCCCGTAAGTCCACACCAACTGCAAGTAGGAGTAGCGACCTGGGCTACAGAAGCTCGGTCCAACTCTAAACTCTCAATCCTACGCATGAGAGTAGTCATTTTTGCCTCAGCCGCGATAGTTGACTCAACTTGGTATGATCCAACTCGACCAGAAGACCTGATGGCTAGTGACTCTCTCATAGTGTCCCACTCAAGAGTATGTTTTGCCATTAATTCAAAAGTATCTCATGCCTCATCAATGAGTTTCATTTGGACGTCACCCTGACACATCGACTCCAACAATGTACGGGTGTTATAGTTGAGGCCCTCATAAACAATCTGGCACAGCTGCCACAACTCAATTCATGATGAGGGCACTGTAGAAGAAGGCCACGAATCTCTCAAAGAAAGCATGAAACGATTCGGTCTTAGTCTGATACATTTGATGTATCTGGTGCCGTATTTGTTGAGTTTTCTGTTGGGGGACGAATGTTTTCAAAAAGACAGTAACAAAGTCATCCCAAGACTGAATAGAGTTTGCCAGGAGTTTTTACATCCATTTCTTCGCAGTATGCTTTAACGCGAAAGAAATCATCCTCGACCGGCAGAATCCTCATCAAGTTGTTGAAGCTTGAACATGGAGCATACCTTCTCGAATTCAGGTATAAATATATATAGATCTTCCTTATTGGTTGTGATGGTACGAAGCATGCTCATACATTGAGGTTTTAATTCATAGTTGCTCCAATGAGCAGATGGGAGAACTATGCAAGATGGTTGCGCGACCCAAATAGGATGGGTCATCTCCCACAAAGTCATTAGTCGATCCTATCGAGCTAAGGGTGGTGGTACTCCTATAACTCGATCTCGACCGTGTTCCTCTTCCTCCCATGTAAGGAGGAGGAGATGGTCTACGTGGTAGTAGAAGCGGACTGAGGAAATCCAAGTATGGAACCCAATCTCCTCCACCTCAAAGAGACGAGGAGGTCTCGTGTTCCAAAGGAACTCGAGGCGGAGAGGGATGATACCCTAAACCATAAATCTCACGAAACGATCAACTCTCTCAAGCTGAGCAGCCTCACCAAAGCGAATCCAACCTCGCGTAAACGTGCTCGACTCGACTCGACAACCACAGACAAATAGAAGGTGTAATCAGAGGAGGAGACTATAATCTAGAATGTAGATGAGAAGCGAAGAATTCCTAAAGCTAGCGTGGGTAAGGGTGAAGATTGAATCCTAATCTAGCAAACACGACTCGAACAACCTAAGGCCACTATAGGTACTTACAGCTAGACGACACCTAACTGCGAGATCACACGGCCTCAACACGCCTCACCTCCCTACGACGAAGACCACAAACCCAGCAAGTGCGCAAAGATCCGAAGATCTCGTCTCTCCTACTATCGACAAAGTGAGCGACGTCGATCAGGCTATGAAGGTCGCAACCAGATTACTCTCTTAATGCGTTCGAGGTCCTTAGGGGTCAATGTCTACTTGATTTTAAAATTAGACTTTTCAGAGATGTTTTGTGGGGCTAAAGGAAGGGGTGATGAAATCTCTTACCTTATCTTGAAGACTATAGGTGGTGCCCCTTAAAGATATTTTAAATCGTTAATCTATCAAGAAACTCACCAAACAAACACTCACCTCACTATTGTTCCAATGCAATTCCTACTAACTAATGCATGAATGAGAGTAGCAAATGTGTATCTCACGTCAACGCTCAACAACTAAAAGTAAAGCTAAATGAAAGAAAAGCTACGTGTCTAAGTCAAGTACATGATGCATGACCTAAACCAAAAAGAATGCCTAATCTTTTGCTTTGGATTTTAATTGGAAAGTAGTATTAGGAGAGGAGGATGCAACCAAAATTAATTTTTAACATCAAAACAGAGCATGCATGGAGTAGACAGTCATAGATATCAACTAGGAATAGCAAGAAGGATCTACCAAAGAAATAGAAAACCAAAATTCCTCACCCAATCTGCCACTGATGGATGGTTTGGGGATTCTGGTCCCAAAACTTCTCCTCTTTGCTCCTGTCCCTTCCTGTAGTCCCCTATCTACTTAGTCTTTTGTCCAGTAATAAAACTAAAAGGAAAATGTAAGCCAAACCCACCAAAATGGTGGAAACAACAACGGCGACGACCAACTCCCCGGAGACGGTGCCAAAAACTTGATTGATTGTTTAATAACCGCAAGTGCACGACGTCGGTGAAGACGTAGCAAATACAGGTCGAACCTTAATGAGTTGTGAGTGTTGTTGTGACTACCATAATTGAGTGGGAAAAGAGAGAACAATGAGGGGATTATGGTAAATGAAATGCACTAAACAATGAATGAATCAACAATTAAACTAAACCCCCATGGAGTGGAGGTGTGGAGGTATGTGTGTGTGTCAGTGAGTCTTGTTTACATGAGGCGTATGGGTGTAAAGTAGGTGAAATCAACTAGAAACTAGTGTGGCATCTAATTAACATTAACTAAATTTACATGAATACATGAATAATATAGTTAGACATGAAGTTAAGATGCACTTTGGGTTCTCAAGAGTGAACTAAGTACCTAGTGTGGCCATTAGGAGATTAATTAACCATCCATACAACTTAATGCATTCATGCATTCTCTACTAATCAAGCATCCCATAACAAATCATTTACCATACAAAGATATATCATTACAAGTAACAAGATAAACTCTAGATCTAGCATGAGACAAGTACCTAGTGGCCATTATCCCTTCTAATACAAGTTTAAGCAAGTTACATGAATAGATCTACATCAAGCCCATGAAACTGTTAGGATCTATGGCCCTCTAATCACTACAAAAATTGCGGAATTAAAATGCTAAGCGAATGATTAAGGAAAGAGACAATGCAAACCACAAAATCGTTGACACCGGAGTTTAGAGAGGTTCGGCACCCACACCCGGGTCCTAGACCTCCTCGCAAGCCTCGCTTACGGTTCCACTAACCGATCTCCGTTGTGGGCCGAGATCAACGTTGTTTACAACACCGAGCCTCGCGAACAATCCTCGCCTCGCTCGTGTCTCCTCTCACAACCCGAGAGGGAGTTTCCTCGAAGTTTTTACAACTCTTTCATTTCTTGATATGGAAGTTGAATCACACTCTAACTAACACTCTATACTTGAGCACACTTGGATATGATATGGAATTGGATATGCAAGTGGTGAAGTTTAGGCTTGAGTGTTGAAGAATAAGCTTTGAAGGTTTGGGAATTGAGAGCACAAAGATAGTTGATGAATAGAAGGTGTTGTCTCTAATTTTGTGTCTCTAGAGTGGTGTTTATATAGGCTTCAAAGCTTATAGATCCGTTGGAGAGTTGGTGGGGAATGGACCAATGAGAAAGCAAGATGTGACTTAAGCTCGGCCAAAAATCGAGACAGATTCGGTCGACTGTTATCCACACGGTAGTCTGAAACATTGGTCTGAACTAAGAACTCGATGGACCGATTAAGTATCGGATCACCGTTCACCAACCTCCAGTAGCTTTTATCTATTTAGCCCTAATTAAATTCGGTTCACCGAAGTACTTTCGGTTCACCGTTCCAAGGTGGACAGTAGAATTGATTGGGCTCTGATCTACTCAAGTTCGGTTGACCGTGTATACTTCGGTAGACCGAAGTAGCGTGGGTATTCCGCTGACAATGCGTGGGAAATTTTTTAACGGTCAAGTGTCATGTTTAAATAGTCGTTGGGCTCCTAAAGCCAATATGGATTCGGTAGACCGAAGTGTGTGCGGTCGTCCGAAGTGGGTCAAGTTAATTGGGCTCTAGGGACTTGATTTGAATGCGACCGTTGGAGCAAAGTTCGAAACCGATCCAGGGCTATTCGGTCGACCGAAGGTGGTTCGTTCTTCCGTTGGGGCAATTCCAGAGAACACCTAAGTTTCACTGTTGGGAAGTATTCGGCTATCTGATAGGTGTTCGGTGGACCGAACTGGGTAGATTTCGGTTAATCGAAATAGGTTCGGTTTACCGAGAAATGACGGGACAGAATCCTAGTGCTCAAGTTTACATAAAATCCTATGGACTCAATAAATATAAAGTTACATGTCTTGGTCCAAAGCTTTGATTACAAGTCTGGAGTCTTGATGTCCTTGTCCAAATGCTCATCTCCTTGATTGTCTTGATCAACCTATTAAGATGATTGCAGGTATACAAATATATATATGCAATGCATGTAATCGTGTTTGCTCACTTTGATTGATGAGGTTGATTGGTTAAGATTAGTTTAATTAATCATCAAAATAATATAGATTAAGGCCAAAAAGCCAACAGAAACGACACAAATAAAAAGAACTCATCACCAACACATCACATAATCAACCAACAAAACACCAAAATACTTGGATAGAAAAAAGGTAAAGAAGAGAGGAATCCAAATCTACCTTTAGATAAAGAAAGCACTAGTTTACAAACTTTATCCATTTCCTTTTTCTTGTTGATTGTCTTCCCACTCCTCTTGTTTGTCTTCGGTTCCTTGAGTAGTGGGTTTTTTGGTTTTCCCGGTGAGGTGGCCTAGCTTCCCTATGTCACTGAGGGACAAAGGAATGGCACGTGCCCAGGAAAGAAAGTTAATCCCATTGAGGAGTCGGGTGGTGAGACGTTGGGATTCTCCACCGTCAGCTGCCATTGCTAGGATTGGAAGCCGACTGAGATCACAACCTCCTAGCTTTTTCGGCCGATGATGAACTCAATGGAGTTTCTGAGGCCAGTTTTGGGTGTAGGTTTTTTGTTGTTTTTTTTATTTTCTCTTTCTCAGAACGCACGCTCTAATACCATGTTGATCAAATAGCATACATCTTCACCAAAACACTTGATCAATGACAGTTCTAATACATTCTTCACAAGTTGGGATCCTTCAACATCTTTCGGAGTCCAACTTGAGGGTGAATGTTGAAATAAGGCAAGATGAAGACGTTGGAGAACTTACCCAATATAGATCCAATCCAGAAAATCATGGGATATCAATCTAGCAAACATGGAAAGTCTAATGGCTCCATAATCCGTCTCTATTGTATAAATAACGTGTAAAAACTGTAAAATAAAATAAATCTTTCTACTATTCAAAATCAACACAATATCTAAAATAAACAAATACGACGGCTGAGATTCAATCCCTGAACTTGACTATCTCAAAATAAAAGTTCTTTGAACTAAGATAGTTCAGTTGGTATTCGGATGACCACTATGAGGTCTGCGTTCGGGATTCAACATCACATAATTATGGAGATTAATTTCTTTCTCAATCAATAATATATTATGGCTAACCACAACAATAAGGCTGCATATATCTTTGTAATCCATCAGTGTATCTTGTTTTTACAAAAACTGATGGAGAGTAATCCATCAGTGTATCTTGTTTTTCTTTATATTTTTTACAAAAAGAAAAATATAAAGAAATGGGTAAAAGAAATGAGATCCAATGGACCTAATGAAAACCATTGATGGGCATTATGGGAAAACATGACAAGCCTCGCTGGTGGCAATAACTAAAAGTGAGCAACCCGTTGTTGCGAGTAAACCTGAAAAGGCTACTAAAAAGAAAGGGGGTCAATTACGACAGAAACCCAAAAGGGTGGTGCAATTGAAAACTAATAACTAAAAGTCACATCCTGAATAATGAGGCTAATTTATTTTGTAACTTCATGGGTAGCGAAGATAAATTTACCAATATATATACATATGGTCCTTTGACATAACCCAAACAAGGTCACATTTTGTAAATTAACACACACACATATATATAAATACATATATACATATATATGTATATATACACACACATACAGAAATAATAAAGTGAGCCCTGGGCTCATTTAACTTAAGTGAGCCCCCTAAACATCCACCATCCAAATCAAATTTACATATTGATATGAGAACTTTTTTTTTTCTCACAAAAAGGTAAAATTGGAAATCAACCTTACACTCTCAAACCAAACCCACATTTGTCAATTCTTTCCCACTTCACCCCATTACACCTCCTCTCTCAGACCAAAAACATATTCCTTACCTCGCCGGAGTCTTGTCGTCGTTCATCGTTTATGATGTCATTCCTCCTCACTGGCATCCGCTTCCTTGCCCTTCACTCTCACATTGGGAAAGTGTTTTTTTTGGGGTTGGAGAGGAAGCAGAGTTGGTTGGGCGAGCGAAGGAGGGGCTGATCTAGACGGGCGGAGAAAGGGGGGAGGGTCAGGATCGGGTGGGCGAAGGAGGCTGCAAGGCTTGGTGGTGACTAGGTTGGTTGTCGGTGGGGCTGGTCAAGGGCGAGGCTCAGAGGGGGATGGTCGGAATATAGGTAAATATCAAACCCTATGAAATTTCTCAACACAAGTTCCCAATTCCTCTCTCATCATCTCATAATTTAGTCTGAAATTTGGTTGTGCGCTTTGTATTGATGTGAGGGAGATTGAGGAAAATTGTATGGAAGTTGGAATATGATTGAGTTTGGTTTGGTTAGGTTTCGTGAAATTGGTTTTGTTTGTGGTTTTTATGGTTTAGTATGGAATTAGATTAAGTGAGTTTTTTTCAAGGGAGATGTAAAGAGGATTTGAATAGTAGATGAAATTTTATCAAGTTAGGTTGCCTTAGATTTGGTTGTGTTGGATCTGTTAGTGTTGGTTGTGGTTTAATCTGAAATTTGATTTAGCTATCTTGCTTTATTTTCTGAGGGGAATGTGAGTTGGAACTGAATAAAAGTGTAATAAAAGCTTCCCAATGTTTAAGTTGGATTCGTTTGTGTTGAATTATTGGTTACAGTTTTGGCTGAAAATGATGGAAACAACATCATTTGTTGTTTGTGTTTTGTGGTTGTAGGCGATTGTTGGACCTTGTAATGTTCTGAAACCAAGGGCTTGGAATCCAGTGGATGTTACCAAATGGAAAAGGTTAGGCTCTTTTGTACCTGCATTGTTAAAATTGTTCTTCAAGCGTCATGTTTTGTTCTTGTAGATAGATGGGAGTATCTAGTTTTGTGATAATGCTATTGTCTTGATATTGCTCTTTAAAACCCAAGTAGTTAGGCGAAGTTAGCGGACACAGTTCCATTTTTCAGTGATAGAATTTACCTGGTAGATTTTAACCATTGTAGGATAATGGTTTCTTATACATTCCTGCATGTCTCACTTTTCCCATGTCTTCATATGGTTAATTTAATAGTCTACTCCCATAGACCATTAAATACAAAATAGTTCTGATTAGTTCTAAATATCTTTCACTACACGATGTAAGGCTTTGTTTGTAATTCTCCTCTGCAAAGTGGACTTAGATGGGAGAGTTTGAGAAAATCAAAGAAGTACCAAAATCTAGTTTATAGCAATTTATCTTTCAAATTAAGCAAACTAATTTTATGATTGATTTGTAGGAACTAAAGGGAAGTTTAGAATTGCAATTTCAATTACTTCGCTCTGTGTATATTAAAGTCGAAGTAAGAGAACTTATTTAATTTTCTGCATGTATATAAAACATGACTTCGATTGATATTGGTCTTAGCTAAAATAAAAAAAATTGGTCCTAGTGTTCACGACCTTTGAAATGATCAACTAGTACAACTTAACCATTAATCATGTTTGATGTAATAATAACATAAATAGTGTGGTGTTGTTATGTTGTTCAGGTGTGACAGAATTCAAGTTGGAAGGAGACGACAACGATCAGATCGTAGTGGTGGGGGATGGGGTGGACACGATCACATTTGTGTTATACACTAAATTAGATCATTGAAGTTTGTTGTGTGTATATATGTGTATGTATTTATACTGGACTACTTGATGAGATTGACGTGGGGATGCTCATATTAGATTTTTGCAAAGTTAACGACAAAGTATTCGTTTCTCGGGTTTAAATCTTTTTTTATGATATGTATAATATATATTATCCAGTGAGATTTATATTTTTTTTGTTCTCACCATAATAATTACATTATATTATGGCTAACAACATCATATTACGTCAACCAACATTATATTACGGTTGTCAACGTAATATTAATTTTTTACGAACATCAATACATGTTAACATGTTGCAGTCATCCACCATTATTTGAGAAATGTTGTTAAAAATAATTACATAATATTTCGGTTAACAACATTATATTACAGTTGTGAACGTTATATTAATTTCATTACGAACATCGATACATGTTATTGTAATTCACATATTTTACTTTCATTTGGATAGGTTCGAAAAGAGTTTCAGATACTAATACCAAATCTTATTATAAATTAAAAAACAACAAAGAACTTGAAAACATCACCTCAGAAATTGATAAATTCTCATGTGTACTTTATGTGTCCAAAAAATATGACAAATCCTCACATATTCAAGACATTGAAATTGAGGCATAATAGGTTGTACTTGTCTCTTCGAGGATCTGATTTTGGGTTGTTACAGTTTTTATGCATGAGGTTGGTGGTTGAGTTTGTGTCGTGGAGGGTTGGATGAGACGTGACAGAGATTGAGTTTCTACCACCGCCAAAGCTTGGATCATGTTTGATGTAATAATAAGAGTAGTACTAGGTGTTATGTTGTTCAGCTGTGACAGAAGTCAAGTTGGAAGGAAACGACAATGATCGGATCGCAGTGGTGGAGATGGTGTGGACATGATTGCATTGACAATGTCGTTGAAGAAGAAATTTGGCGGGGCTGATCTCGTCAATGGATTCCAAGTGAATGAACATCCACATAGTAGTGTGGATCCACCTCATCATCTGTCAATTCTGCCTTCGTACTAAGTGTTAAATCAAGTTTGATTTGTAAAAAATAACATCTCAAGTTGGGAGTCTGACGATTAGTCTTCAAAATTTATGTTGTACACGAAATTAGATATATAATTGAAATTTGTTGTGTGTGTATATATATGTGTGTGTGTGTATGTTTACACTTGACTCCTTGAGGAGATTGACCTAGGGATCCTCATATTGGATTTTTGCAAAGTTAATGATAAGGTATTCGTTGTCCGATTTAAATCTAGTTCACTACTTTTTACGATATATGTATATATATAATCCAGTGAGATCCATAATTTTTTGTTCGTACCGTAATAATTACATTCTATTACGAGAAACAACATTATAATACGGTTAACAACATTATATAACGGTTGTGAACGTAATATTAATTTTATTATGAACATCGATACATGTTACACATGTTGCAGTCATCCACCATTATTTGAGGAATGTTGTTAAAAATAATTTCATTATATTACAGCTAATGACATCATATTACTGCTATATATTACGGCTACGAACATCGATACATGTTACTGTAATTTACTTTTTTTACTTTCATTTGGATAGATTCGAAAGTAGTTTAAAATACTAATACGACATGTTGTTTTAAATTCAAAAAAACAAAGAACTTCAAAACATCACCTCAGAAATTGATAACTTCTTATGTGTACTTTATGTGTCCAAAAAATAGGAAAAACCACCTCAGAAATTGATAAATTCTTATGTGTACATATTCAAGAAATTGAATTTGAGGCACAATAGATGCATTTCTCTCTCCGAGGATCTGATTTGAGTTGCTACAATTTGGATGCATGAGGTTGGTGGTGGAGGGGATAGGCCGGAGGAGTTGGGGACGTAAGGGACGACACCGGAGGAGAGAAGGAGTTTGAGGGAGGTGAAGTTCCCAACAGATTCGGCAGTGGAGGGCGTTGGAGGAGTCGAAGGAGGAGGGGAGGTCGACATTGAGGGCAGGGAGGGAGAAGAGGAAGGCGGAGACGGAGCTGAAGGTGGAAGAGTGGAAGTTTGGGAAGAAGTGATTTGGGTTTCGTGGATGAAAATGGAGAAGAAAATGAGTTAGGAATTTTGTAAAATTACTTGAATACCCTCACTTAAAGTAAATGACTCACAGTCCTTTAGATTGAGATCAACGGTTAGATCATTGATGACTCATTTAAACAAAAGTGAGACCAGTGCTCATTCTATTATTTTGTATCGGGGGACCGGACCGGACCAGACCTGGCTCATTCTATTATTTTGTATTAAGGCTCATTTAAACAAAAGTGAGTCCAAACCCGGACCGGACTCGGACCATCTCCAGGATTCGGATCGAAGACCGGACTTCTTGGATCCGGGTTTGGACCGGACCGCGTTTTTTTGTATAACAATGTAGGAAATGAACCAGGCCCGGACCGGACCGGTTGGATCTGGTGCGGACCGAAACCCTAACCGACCGGTCTGATCCGTTCCAAAAACCCGAACCAGACCGGTCCATGTGCAACCCTTCATACATGCATACATATGGTCCTTTCAAATTATACATAAATATATATAATACAAACACGTGTGTGCCAATGAGGTCAACCTCGTTGTGGGTAAAATGAGGTTGCTAATTTAAACGGATCGATTTAGATCTAACTGTTAATAAACTGTTGAGTTGGATTTAGCATTCTTGGATGTTTCAAGTAGAAAAACAAAATTAATTTCGATACTAAATACCTTAACGTAAGGATTAGTTTATAAATTTACAGACATCAATTAAGTTGTTTTTCCATGCTTTTATAGAAAAGCCAACCGAATCTATTGTTTATGAAGTTATAAACACACCAATCTTATATTCACATGATCACCAATTTATAAACACACCAATTTATTATGAATTTATAATATATTTTCCTTTTTTGTTTATTTCGAAAATCCTTAATTGAAATGTGACTATTATTTTGTGATATTCTAATTTCGGTTTGTTTTAAAAGTCAATATTATTTTGCTATTTTGTTATGTAATTGCTACTCCGACAAAAAATGAATATATTATTCTTTCTATCATGATTTATATATTTTTATCTTTTTAGAATCAATAATTGTACGAGTCTTTTTAGAATATAAAATGCACTTTGTGGATTCACCCTTTTGTGAAGTTTGCATTATTAAAATTGTTATAATTTGCTTTCAAATTTCCATGATTCAAAATTTGTAATTATTTTGTTAATATTTTGGATTTTAGGTAATTGCATTATTGAAATTAGCGATTTTCTTCTTGGTTTGTATAATTATGCATTTTAAAGAGAGAAAAGAGAAATAGAGAAAGCAGATAAGTGAATAGTACGAGTAGACTTTGTAAAAATTGAACCAAAATAAAAGGTACGCAACTAGTAAATTATAGATAATTCAAGGTTGGTGTTGCAAAATTTCAAATTAAATAATAATATATTTAATGATATTAGTAACGGTGTTAACAGATAGTTAACATAGTGGCATTAAAGTATAAAAAAAACAGTTTTTATCAGTGGCGTCCAACAAATATGAGTTTTCGAGTGACACGTTGCATATTCGATGTTTTTGACAGGCACGTAAGTAAAATGCCTTACTTGAGAAAATGAGAATAAAATAGGAGTTGAATGATGTTTCCAAATTGTTCAAGGGAGCTTTTCCAAATTCGTAAATGTTGATTATTGGTATGATTTCTATTTGTTGGATTGCTTAGATGTAATGACTATCAAGTGATTCAAAAAGGAGAGAAAGGAAGAAAAAATGACATAAATGCAAGAAGAAATGACTGATTTTGATGCCTTCTAGACCTATTTGTAATGCTCAAGGACCGGATTGCAAGTCAGGAATGACCTAGGCAAAAACCCATAGGAACCTGATCGTAAAGAAAAAATATGTTGGCTACAAAAGTCCATAATCTCATGAAAATGAGGAGTAATTCAACAATTAAGACCAAACATGCTCGAGCCAACAACTCCGGGTGCACCTTACATGTTAAATTGGTCAACTAAAGTTTCTAGTGAAATTTGGGGTTGATCGGACCCAAAAGATCCGCCAGTATGTGTTAAATCGGTCAACTAAACTTATGGTGAAATTTGAGGTTGATCAGACCAAAAGATTGGCCAATGGCGGATCTGAATCAGCTATTGGCGGATCCGCTAGGTCCGTTTGACCCCAATATCTCCAATGTGTTGGGTAGTCGGGTCAAATCACTCTGGAATATCCAGATCTGATTTGCAGTCGTCTGATTGCACCTAGATTAATCCAGACTCTCTAATCTTCTATAAATACATTTGTACTCCCTTTTCTTCTTTGTCTGCCTTCTTCACCTCATTAGAGTAGGTTTTATTTCTTGCGTATTAGTAATGGAGAAGAAGAGGAACCCCATTTTGTAGTCTTTCTTTCTCAATCAAGGTTTAGTTTCATGCTTTTGCATTCTTGTATTTAATTTGATGTCATATTTTTGTCTTGAGTATGTATGATCGTTAATGTGGCTTAGTTCTAATCACTTTTAACCCTAAACAAACTCTACTTGCTTATTAAACAAAAATGCAATGGAATAATCCAAGAAAAGCAAGTAAAAAAATATCGCAAACCACAAACGAAGACGGGGATTTTTATAGAGGTTCAGCCTCCCTCCTACTTCCTCTCTTGCAAGATCCGCTCGATCTCCCTCGAGCTCCGCTCACGACTTCACTATCCACTCCCCATTCCAGGTCGGGAGAGAATGCCTTTACACCACAAGCACCACGAACACCCTCACTTGTTTGACTTTCTTCCTCTCACAATCCAAGGCTTTCACCAAAGTCCTTGCTTGTTTACAACAGTGGGTTGAGTGGATCACTCACTCTCTAACTTGAGCACACTTACCTTATGATGTGGAATTGATCAAAGATGTGGAATTGTAAGCTTGGAGAGTAGATTTAAAGAATGGGAGACTTGGAGTTTACTCTTGAGTGTATATGACAATAGGGATATGAAGAGTTGTGTATTTGTGTCATAGGAACACCTATTTATAAGCTCCTAAGGTGTTATAGTTGTTGGGGTTAAGTTGGGTAAGGTTTGAGTGAGATACACAAAGCAGCAACCTGTAGGACCCAATCCAGACAAAGTTCGGTCGACTGAAACGGGCAGAACGGTCGACTATTTGGAAATTTGAACAATGTTCAGTCGACCGATAAAGGATCGGTCGAAGGAAATAGGCCATAACTTAGGTACACTTAAGTTAACGGTCGAACACCGAAAAGGGTTCAGTCGACTGTAAACTTCCAGACTTTACGGGGTTGACAAAAATGATCAAATTCGGTTGACCAATCCAAGTTCTTCGGTCGACCGGAAACTTCCAGCCAATTTCACTTTGTGGAGACATTTATGTTCGGTTGACCAATACAGGTCCATAGTCGACCGATAGGCAATATGTATTACGGGGTATAGGTGAATAATTCGAATACGACCGTTGGTATATTATGACAACCCTAACGGTCAAAAATATATGTGTCAACGGTCGACCGAATGTGGGTAGTTTAAAACACTATAAGATAATTGATCATTCGGTCGACCGAAAAGCTTGGGTCGGTCGACCGAATGTGGACAGACAGTTCTGGTTATGGTTTAGTGTTTTCCGGTCTAAGTTTGAGTGACCTATTGAAGTCCAATTGATGTGAAATTTTATGTATGACTTCTATAGGGAACCTAGTGTGTATGTGAGTAGTTTTAGCTCAAGTATGCTCAATTACACATAGTTCCTAAGACTCAAAATAAATCAAGATTACATGTCTTCAAATGAGCTTTATTACATGTCTTGACTTGGTTTCCTTTTTTCCTTGAGTCTTGATCACCTGTAAAGGTTAGCACAATGCAATATGTGTGCTAATCTACATTGATTACAATTAAGATTAGGTTGATTAAATCATCAAAACATAAATTAAGTCCAAAAGCCAACAGAGTAGATTTAGATTTCGTTACATGTTCTTGTGTTGTTTTTATGTTGTTGTTTCCTTTTTTAACATGATGATTAGTGAGTAATCCATCACCATTCGGGGGTGGAGAATGATGTGAAGTGTGAATGTAGTTAGAATATTATGTGTGTTTAATCTTAATCTTAGAGCTTCAAATGATTTTCATAGTCATTTTATTGGGTTTGTCACTCTTGCCTTTTACGTGTCAATGAACTTAATGGATGTTTAGCAAATACTTCGGTTAGTGGGCCCACTTTATGGGGATTGATGTAATGAGGATAAGATTAGAGTGGATAAAGTGGTTATCTCTAGTCTTATCTTAAGTATTGTTTTGTATGTTTTAATGATGGTGATAAATATAAATCCATGTGGAAGCACACTTATGGTTTGATTTTTAAAGATTTCTATAGTATGCACATCATTATTGTAGGATTGAATGACCCCTAATTAATCTAATAAATTCACCTAATCTCTACTAAGCATCAAGCGGAAATGATAGTTAAAATACAATTAGAGAAAGGCAAAACAGAATGAAGACACGATGACTTATAAAGGTGTGGCATCCACACCTGGGTCCTACTTCCTCTCTTGCAATCTCCGTTCAATTCCACGAGCTCTACCTACGTCTTCACTATCTATTCTCGTTCCGGGCCGAGATCATGCCTTTACACCACGAACTCGCGAACAATCCACGTTGATCTCGATTTCTTCCTCTCACAGCCCGAGACCGTTGCAGCTTTTGCCTGACAAACAAACTGAGTGAACAACACTCTCTAACTTGAGCACACTCTGAGTATGATAAAATTTGATCAAAGGTGTGGAAGTTTAAGCTTGGAGTGTACGATTTGGGATTTAGGAGTTGGAGGATTACTCTCTAATCTATGTGTGAGTTTGGAATAAGAGAGTTGTTTAAATAAGGTTTGTGAAGCTCTATTTATAAGCTCCTAAAGTTTTATAGTCGTTGGGGAAGATTTGGTTAAGTTGTGTAAGAGATACACAAAGCAAAATTCTAAGTTCAGGAAATCTGTCCTAAATAGGTTGATTGACACGGGATCAACGGTCGATCGTTTCCATAAAATTAAGGAAATGTTCAAGCCAACTTAAAACACAGTCAAACCAGATGACTATAACTTAAGTTAACCATCGAACTTAATTTGGGAGCGGTCGATCGTTAAGAGGGTTTTGGCCAGGGTAAAGTGTTATCGGTCGAACACAAGAACATAATTCGTCAGACCGAAAATAACCAGAACTTTTGGTGCACCTAATTGTCTACATCTGCTTGACCATCGTGAAGGCATCATTCGACCGGTGGCCAAATACCATTTAGGAGTTAGGTGAAATATACAAATATGATCATTGGAGAATATGACAAGTATAACGGCCATATGAAAATATGTGTGGTCGGTCGACTGAAAGGTCAAAAGAGATTGACCGATGGGACTAGGTGAAATCATTATTAGGGAAACTGTTAACTGGTAGAATGGTCGAACGAAAATCTCATTTCGGTCAACCATTCTACAGAGACTGAAAATCTTAAGTTTTTGTGATTTTCCTACCTAAGTTTGGGTGATTTATTGAAGTCCAAAAAATGTGAGATTTTGTGTGTGACTTCTACAAAGACCTATTCTGTATGTGAATAGATTTGAACTCTTATATGTTCATGTTCACATAAGCTCCTAAGACTCAAATCAAAGTAAAATGACATGTCTTCAATTAGCTTGATTACATGTATTGACTTCATTTCATTCTTCCTTGAGTTTTGATCCCCTGTAGATATTAGCACAATACAATATATTTTATGCATAACTAGCATTTAACCCGTGCGTTGCACAATTATAAAACTTAACAATTATAAATCCAAATGTTATATCATCACTCATTCACACTTCCCGTGCAGCTCAAAACTTTATCATCCAATAATTCAAAAATTTTACATATCAATATCATGTTGTTCATCAAATAGAACATAGTAGAAAAATAAATATTGTTCGAATCAACATAAGAGTTCCACTTGCCGAGAGTTGGATGATAACATTGTGTCAGCCAAGAAGCTATTGTTTAGAAAACTGGAAGACAAGGCCATCAGGTTGGTAAGTTATTGTTGAGAACATAGTAGACAACAAAGCATTGTAAATACCAACAAATAAGAATTGATATTTGCCGTGTAATTGACATGATGGTGCATGGAGCATACATATAACTACATGACAGAGCAACTAATAATGTAGAGGTGTCTGTTTCATATCGATGCAGTTGACACATGTACAATGAATGGATTTTTTCATATTTTAATGCGAAACATAATAAATAAAAATTATGCCAAACTCAATCAGTGAATTAGTAGCTTGAGCTTAGCTCCTAACCCACGTTGAAGTTCTGAAATGTATCTTGAAATTGGACATAATATTTGGGTTAGTGATAAAAGGAGAAACCCATACACACAATTTGAAAGGAAATGCTTATATGGTCAAGACTTGTGTCATAATATCTTAGAATGATTAAATCTTACTTCATTGTATTGCTTATCATACCACACAGTAATACTCATCATATTGGAAAAGATTTAAATCAATTACAATTTTTTAAGGTACAACCCCAAATGAATCACATTAGATTAAAAAGTACGTTAGGGGATAATATAAAAATCAATCAATAAAATAACTTGGTTACATGGAAAAGAAAACAAAACTCTGCTTCCAATTTCTTAAATTGTCTAGGTAATATGTATTTCTATACAATATATAGGTGCAATTTAGTTTGGATTCACCTATGTAGTACATATTGTACATCTCACCTTTCAGTCACTCTCTCGTCAATAAGTTTCATTTGTGTTATGCTTAGTTTGTGGGGAGTTGAGCTGTTTTTAATTGATTCGTTTTGGATTTGATGTCAGTAGTTTGTTGAGATGTCCATGATTCTATTTCCATTAATATGTTAAGTGATAGTTTATGTTTCATGGTAGTTGTTTGTTTGTTAAAGTCAGATGCATCTCAATTGAAAGAATAAAACAAAATAACTGATAGAAAGGATTCTTAATACCTTTTAAAAGAAACCAAACCAAATGCTAACATCTTGGTGATTGAATTAGAAAATGAACTGCATAAAATACATTTTAAAACATACAATTACAATTAAAATGTGCTCTGTTAAAAGTTATTGTCAAGCAATTACAAACCATGTCAAACATATTATGTTTATAATTCATTTCATCAACAGTTTGAATGGCTGCACATATGTTTCAGCATTAGACACATCATACATTAACATATTCGAATCAATACACAATACATTAACACATTTCAGATATTATAGTCAATCACACATAGGGGACAATTTTCACGGACTTGGACCCAACATTTGATGCATTGACCAATTAAAATAATGGTCGCATGGCATGACCCCAACTAAATCTCCAATTGTAATGGGGTTGAGACAAATACTGCAATCATCTTCAAACATATCTTCATTGTCCTTTATCATTGGGTGCAGTTTAGACCAAATTGAGATGGTAGTTGGATTTTCACTTGGTAGTGTCATGTTGAGAGTATTCATTACTTCAATTTCTTCAGGATAACCTGGACCTTCAAAGGCATCTTCAAATTCAAGCTCTTCCAATTTGATATCCACTTATGTATCTTCCGTTCCTACATCTTCCAATTAAAGTAATTCAGCTTAGTTATCACTTAAATCGAAAATCAAAAGGAAGATTATACTTGAAACATGATAATTACTTCTCGTTACAATTGTATGCTGAAAAGGAAGATTAACTTCATAAAGATTATAATTTTATACTTGTGTTCCTACAATTCTGACATATTAGTTTAAAAGGTGAATATTTGTTTTTTTTATAATACAAAGTTAATCATCATCATATTAATGAACACACCACGAGTTGTGCTAACGATATTCCTCAACTGTGCTCAAGGGATCAAACTCAAGTTAATCCTAATTAATTGAACTCAACGACCATTGGGAGATTACATTCATAGTAAGAGTGAGGTGATATATAGCGATATCATGATTTTAAACTCCAAGCTAATATGAATCATGTCTGAAAATTGTAAGAACATGCCAGGACGGAGCACATTTAAAAAAGAGGGGTGATATATAGTGATATCATGATTTTAGTTTAGTTAAATGATAGTCTTTGGTTTTGCCAATAAACATACCAAAACTATTTCTTTTTCAACATCACTTCGTTTTACAAACATCCATTGAATTGCAATCGGTTGATTGTATATTGAGAAAATTATCAACTTTTACCTATTTATGTAGTTAATATAAGGACTACAAACTTGGCTAATATTTTGCAGTTAATACCTTTCTTACCAATTAATATTAAGCAGTGATATATATTGATAAAACAAATATAGCAACCGTAAGCATAGTAGTGGTTTTCATTAAACAATTGATGGAAGTGCAATTGATGAGATGATGAACCAAAATAGCTAGAACAAATATAGCAAATCCCCACAACCAAAAGCATCATTTACTACATGATACGATTTTCACACCAGAAAACAAAAAGTCTAAATTAAATGCAATATAAATGGAAGAACAGAACAAAGCTTATATTTACAGAGAGTTTCTCGTACCATTAAGAAACCGAACGAAACTTTGATGCTTAAAATTTTCAGGCATGATGTTGAGCCACAAATGCATAAACCACAACTTCAAACCTGTAATCAATAGGAACACATTATTTTACCCCATGCATGAGAATATGACAAACTTGAATGTTTGAAATTTGGGCAAGCTAGCGCCATTAGAATGGGGATAAAAATTAAGTTGTAGATATGTTCTTCCAAAATCTGAAATATCTAAAAGGGAAGAGTTAAGTTTCAATTTTTTCCAGGGAAATCGATTTTTAACTGCTAATTCTAACCTAATTTAAAAATATTGTAATGCAGCCATCTACATCTGCTAAAACTGTAACACATATTTTAGTCAAGACATAGAAAGAGAAATCAAAAACATTTTTGTTGTTGCAGACTCCAGGAAAACAGAGAATACAAATACTTTAAAATTGAAAGCATTTTTTTTTCTCGAAAATTCCAGAAAAATAGAGAATACAATATCAGAAAAAGACAGAAACACATGGAAGAGTAAAAAAGACGGAAAACATGGAAGAGTAAAACATGCATGAAAATATACTGGTTATGTAGAGGAATTTGCATAACAAATTTGTCATTGAATGCACAAAACTGAAAAGAAGAGCATAACCTAACAATTTCCTGTATTCTAAACAAATAATGACCTATCATTTTTATCATTTTCAACAACATTTCTTGTCGAGTACAGATTCAAGGCAATAATGTGCAGTTTACAGTAAAAAAGACCATGATACTTGGCATCAATGTGATTTTGTCATTACGGTACAAAAGGTGTGAGATCTTGATTGGATGTTGAAGTGGTGCAGTTTTAGGGTAAAACAAAAATCACAACTTCCATGAGTTTAAATAGCAGTTTAATCATGACATGGTGCATAAATCTCAATATTCTGACCGGTTACAATTCTATGAGAATCTGATAAGCAAACAATTTTTAGCTTTCATAAGTAATGCATTCCCATAGTTGAATAATGAACCATTTGAACAGGTTGGCATCCCAAAATGATGGTCTTAAGCCATTTAGCTACACATTTTGCTTGTGTCATAATGAGGTGTAATCATTTGGAAAAATTAAATTACTCTGTCGTATGAAAGCTTTCTAATAGATCAACAAAGATCTCTAAGCATAATGTGTTTTAATATGATTATTGTTCTCTTAGATTTGCTCATCTTTTAAGCATTTATCTTCTTTGTTATGGAAATTTTTGCGTACCCACACCATATGAGAATCTTATCAATAAAAAACATACAATGCAGTTAGAGAAAAACCAGAAGGTCGCAAACTGCCAAGTATAGGTCTTGAGGTTGGAGAAGTATTTAACTTGGTGTTGTTTAGTAAAGATGGTAGTATATTAAGTGTAAATATTTATTTCTAAAAGGTCTAATTGTTTAATGGATTTGCCTTTTGTGTCACTCTCAAGCTTCATCAAATAATTGAAGTTGATCCCAACTTGTGGATTTTCACAGATAACATTCATTGTAGGAATGGTGGGCAAATTATATGAATCGCACCAAGCGGTTGAAGGGATCGTCCCAACCTAGTAACTGGAAAGTGGCATGCAGTGACAAATTTGTTATGCAAATTTCAGTGTTAAATTACACACATTATTATTATACCCCATGCATGAGAATATGCTGGTTATGTAGTGGAATTTGACCAACTTGAATGTTTCAGATTTCGGAAAGCTAACGCCATTAAAAAGGGGATAAAAATGAAGTTCTAGATATGTTTTCCGGAATCTGAAATCTCTAAAAGGGAAAAGTTAAGTTTCAATATTTTTTCAGGGAAATCGATTTTCAACCGCTAATTCTAACCTAATTTAAAAACATTGTAATGCATGCATCTGCATATACTAAAACTATAAAACATGTTTTAGTCCAGACATATAGAAAGAGAAATCTTTTTTTTCAAACTCCAGAAAAATAGAGAATACGAATATCACAAAATTGAAACCATTTTTTCTCAAAAATTCCAGAAAAACAGAGTAAAAAAAAGAACCTGAAAGCATTTGTATGTGAAATTGTAATTTTTTATGTGAAAAACCAAATGATGTAGACAACAAATGCATAAACCACAACTTCAAAGTTCAAACCTGCAATCAAAATAAATAGGAACCCATTATTTTATGAAATTTAGATGGAAAATGAAGACCCCAAAAAACTAAAGCAACCTAAAACACTAAGTGAACGAAAAAAATCTAAACCTAAGATTATATATGTTTTTATGTTAAACATTACGAAAACAAAGTGGAAAAAGTACCGACGAAGAAGAAGAAGAAGAAGAAGAAGGGTACCGACAAACATCTAAGCATGTAGTATGACGCTGAAAGACGTCGTAAAGAAGAAGAAGACTTTGAAAGGATGGAGTTTTGGACGGTGGTGTCAACCCTAGGAAGGATATATATCGAGTGGATGAGATGCGATGCTTCGTCAAAGACGTTGAAGGTGTTGTCATCGCCGGTTGCCTGCAATTGGACGACCGGAATGGACGTTTGGGTTTCGAAGAGAGGCGTCCTGTGGGGAAGGTTGTGTGAATTTGTGTTAAGGTTTGAAAGAGTTTTGGGGAAAAAGAAGGGTTGGGATTGATGGATAGGGTGGTTTATTAATTGAACGGTTCAAATGTGTTGAAGGGACTAGGAAAGTTGTACTTTGTAATTGAAGGGTTGAGATTGGATTTTTTAGTAATTGAATGGCCATGATTTAAATTAGGGACTAGGAAAAAAACTGAATTTACACTGAACCAATTATATAATACTATAGATGTGTGCTACACTACATTTGATTGTGATTATGTTAGTTAAATCATCAAAGCATAGATTAAGGCAAAAAAGCCAACAATTATGACTTAATTATACACACACATGTATCACAAATCTCCGTGATTTTGGCATGCATTGTCTACCCCCTATGAGACTAATCTGTAGGATCGTAAGGGTCTCCAATTCTAATCACTTTTAGGCTAATTACCTACTTGTTTAAGCAATCGAGAATATGCAACGGAATTAAAAACTAAACAAGCAAGTAAAGAGGAAATAAGAAAACCACAATGAGACGGCACCCCACCCGGGTCCTAGTCCTCTCTTGCAAGCTCTGCTCGGATCACCGAGCTCCGCTCACAACTTCACTAACCACTCCCCATTCCGGGTTGGGAGAGAACACCTTTACAATCTTCAAACTCACGAACAACCCTCGCCGAGCATGGCTCCTCCTCTCACAATCCGAGAGGGATGCTTCGGGATTTCACCAAAATGCCACCATTTGTAACGCTAAGTAAAGAAAATGCAAATGACAACAAAATGATATAAGTTCAATATTCCATTTCATTGGATATAGGAATACATGAACTTTGACACATTGATATGGTGTACCAAAGATGAATACATGATACATATTTCACAAACTATTATAATATATCAAGTAGCTTGAAGTACGTGGCAATTGAGTTCATGCCACAGATGATGTATTTGTATAGAGTCTCGTTCAGTGTCGGAGTTTGGCAACTTATTCCTTCTTCTATTTCAAGGAACCATATTGCTGTGACAATTTGGTTTCGAGTTTTTGGGGCCTGATGGTTTGCTCCTTTTCATATTTAAAGGGACCATCTTGTTACGATAATTTAGCTTCTTGTCCAGAGAGATTCAAGTATATATTCTATTGTTCGACAAGTTTATCTTTGATAAGGAGAGATTATCAAACAATGGTTAGCTTTAATCTCATGACCAAAGAAATCATTTGGCTTATATATTCCATATGTAGTTTGACGGTTTATTCCCTTATTTATTTGAAAGGAGTCGTCGTGTAAAGCAATTTAGTTTATTTGCTTAGATTTGGTTTGGTGATTGTCTTTATTATGATCACCGCGATCTAGTCAGTTTAGCCTCATAATGTGGAGGAAATTTATGTACATATTTGGTTATGGAGATGATGATTCTTATATTAGAATATCACCAAATGGGTAGTTTAGCCTCATAACAAGGAGGGTTTTGTATGTGTTTGGATGCTTCAACTTTATGATGAAGACAACCTGATATTAGTGAATTTAACCTCATCACAAGGATGAGTTATCTATAATTGATTAATCAACGATAATTCTGATATTAGAATATCGTACAAGCGGTTAGTTTAGCCTCGTAACCTAGGAGGTTTTGTATATATGTTTTGGTGCTTCAACTTTATCACGAAGACAACCTAATATTAGTGAGTTTAACCTCATCACAATGAGGAGTTACATATATTCCATTTATCAACGATAATTCTTATATTAGAATATCGTACAAACGGTTAGTTTAGCCTCGTAACCTAGGAGGTTTTGTATATGCGTCTTTGTTATATTACCGATGATTCTTATATTTAAATATCATCAAATAGTTATTTTAATCTCATAACTGGGAGAATATTTTATGTATATAATTTGTTAAGTGTGTTGGACAGTTTAGCCTCATGATCCGGAGGGTTTTTGTATATATTTTGTTTTGTTTATTTGATTTGATTTGTTAAATGAAGACTTCATCGCCAGTAAGGGAGAGGGAACCCAAGATCAAGCTTGGCGTGCATCCTCACTTACGACTAAGGTAATCCATATTTTAGTTTTTTTATCACTCCAACGATAAGAGAGAGGGAACCCAAGATCCAATTTGACGTGCATCCTCGCTTATTATTAGAGCAATCAATATTTAGGTTTTATGTTTGTTTTAGATTTTTAGGTTGGTTGACATATTTTACAACTTTGAAGATTTAGTTTGCAATTTATCCACATTTAGGGGTGGATTTGTTGTTTGTCCATTTAAGTGGACTATTTGTATTTTAAGATTGATTTTGTAAATCAAATGGTACAACTTGTATATTGTTGTAATTTATCTCACTAACAAGCGAGTTGGTAATTTTGTCCATTTGGGTGGACTATTTGTAATCTTGTCAAAAGTGTTGGATTGGTTGATTGTTTTCAAAGCATGACCACCATACTTCAATCTGTTATTTGTATAGGGTTTCACATGCAAAGTCTCATTACTGGCATTTGCATGGAAATCCCTGGTGCCTTGGACGTATAGAGATGCATGTGCATATATGGCCTTCCTAATTGAATTAAAAAATAAATAAATTCTTTTAACTCATTTAACACCTAATATGATAACATTGTGTGCAGAAGACCTTGCTATTGAAGACTTATATCAGACTTGGTTTGATTTGTGGCGGTCATAGTTTGAATGCATAATATGGCACTTGATTATCATCATTTGAACTTGTACTTAGTCATCTAATATATATATATATATATATATATATATATATATATATATCACAATTTTCTATCAGAGTTTTCAGATTCTAAATCTTGAATCTTACGATAGAATTTGATATTCATGTTAAACCCATATCTTGAAACCGGACCCTTCGACATCCAACCTCAACATGCTGATTAGCCAGATAGGGATCAAATCAATTTTATTAATGGTTAGTTTCTTGAAGAGTTATGAGTTATCTTTTCAAGAGAGGTGTACATATGCACATTTTTTGGAGATGAAGTCAAAATCTTACATACGAATGAGTTAGGGCATCATTTCATCCGATTTAATTGTAGAGGCCATAAATTCTTGTGCGATTTAGGCAGCATTATAACATGCCTTTGATGTGGTTTTGATTAATTAATGTTAGACCAGACATAGAACCGTTGTTTGCTTTTTATCGGTTAGAGTATTTCTGGTTGAATTTCGGCAGCCTTCCGACGTCTTTTTGTTTTGCCAAAATATAAACGATCAAACCGGGTTCGATTCCTCAAAAGGAAGTGGTCGGGATGACGTATTTTTCCCAAGCCAAACGGGCACGATTCCCCAAGGGAGGTGGCTGTTTGGCTAAACGGACGACCGTCCGGGTTCGATTCCTTAAAAGGAGGATGCCAGAATGGTCGTTAAGTACACGGATGGGTACGGATCCCCAAGGGAGTAGCCACCCATATACATTTTATTAAAATTATTATTGTTATTATTATTTTGACGAAGCAATCGCCGGTGCTAATGTTGCACTTGCCGGAGTTGCAATGGAGTTGTTGATGAAGCCGGAGTCGTTGAATTGTTGTCAACGTTATATGTTATCCGGAGTTGTCGAAGGTGTATGTCCGGAGTCGTCAAGTTGTCGTCAACGTTGTATGTTGTCCGGAGTTTGTCGAAGTCTTCGCGGGCGATAGCGTTGTGGTCACTACGGGAGTTGTCGGGATTGTTGTGCTGGAGTCACCATCACAAGAACCGTCGAGTTCTCTTCTATTCGGTGTGCGTACGTACGGATTTGTGTAGGGAGTTGTAGTCGTGTATGTGTTTTTTTAGAGAGATTTCGATGGGTTTTTATAGAGGAAGAGAGGGAAAGTAGGAGTTGTCTACGTGAAATCATGGTATGGTCGTGTGGAATGGTTCCGACATGATGGTTGGTTTGAGTTTGACATGGAGAGGGATAAGACGCTCTCGTATGAACACGTTGTTACATGTCACGTTCATATATTGTTGACCATATCCTCCCATATTTATTTATGTATAATAATGGAGAGATAATTGAGGACTTTAATCTTTCCAATATTTATGCATGGAAACCTACATGTGCCCATTCAACACAGCATGCTGCATTTCAGCCAATTATTTTACATAATGAAGTTTGATTCATGCTTAACTTAGTGGTATTTAATTGTTTTCTCTATAGTACGTGTAACATCCCGAAACAACAGAAATTTTTAAAATTTAAACAGTCAAGAGAATATCAGGATAAACTCATCAACGGGAATGTCACTCAATAAATAAACCGTCGGTGCACCAATAATACAACAGAGTTTGTCAAAAAGCGTGATTACAACAGTACACTGAAAAGACATATAAAGTAATCACGACGACCTCGAAGAGTCCGATGAGGATCCTGGCCCCAAAATGAGTGCGCCCGCGGTCACCACCCGACAGAACCTACTGCGGTCCTGAAACATGAATCAAACAACGATGCCTGAGTTTCCCATAGGGAAACCCCGTATGCCAAGCTCACCTATATGCATGCAATAGTACGGTAAATGAACTTATCATACTAGTAGCATGTCATGTCACATCAGCAATGCATCAAGTCCCTCAACAGGGTAAACGGGACCCAAGTCCAACAACAACGACACTCAACAGGGTCCACAAGGACATCAGTCCAGCAACAACAACAACGGGTCTCCCTCGGAAACCTACCGTAGGCACATACGGTCTTAGGGACAGTACGCGACGCGTCCCCCCACACGCGACTACTCAACCAAAGGGATCGGTGAGGAGCGTCCGCACTTCCGTGCAAGGAACCACGTGGTCAACACCACCTTCGACGGAGTCGTAGCCCGGTCTGTCAACATCCCAGGATAGGTGCCCAATCGGGGATCATCGCTGGCACAACATCAGCGGCATCGCCGACACAACATCAGCGGCATCGCCGGCACAACATCGGCGGTACAACATACGTCCGGCACAACATCGTACGGCACAACCACAGCCGGAACATCGTTGGCACCATCATCGCCGACAACAACCACGGCGACATCGCCGACACAACATCGGCGGTACGACATACGTCCGGCACAACATCGGACGGGTCCAGACCGTAGTCTGCAGGGTCATCATGCTCCACGAGCCATGCGTCACACGCATTGGGATCCGCGATCCCTCAGGTCTGCTACTCATACAATGAGTCCAATCAATCCATCAAATAGCCACGATCCATACATGGAGGTGACGCGTCCCGGACACCCACACTCTTCCACACGGCGGTCCCTGGGCAGGCACGCGTAACGTGCCCACCGTCACCTCCCGGCTCACGCACAAGGTGAGGACAAGGGTTTCTGTGGACAGAGTTGGCATCAAAAAGGAACCAGGAATTCTGTCCTGTGCAAAACGATCGACCGAATCGGTCGACCGTTTTGCTCAAGGGAAACGGTCGTCCGCTTCCACAAGGGAAATTGGTCGACCGAAAGTGACAGCTCGGTCGACCGCTTCCACAAGGGAATCGGTCGACCGAAGCGTCTGCAACGGTCGAACTATTTGCGCAACACAAAAATCCTAACGGTCTACCGAAGGTCTAAAACCGGTCGACCGAACGAGGTCAAAATCCGAAGTCTGGTCAACATCAAAATCGAATCTATCGGTCGACCGACTCAGGGGTCTCGGTCGACCGAAAACTAACAGGGTCATCCTATTATTTCTACGTCAAAACGGTCGACCGCAAACACATGCATAATACTGGTACACTTAAGTTCCGGTCGTCCGAACATAGGGAACCGGTCGACCGAAACACAACAGACAGGCAATAATACTCTACTTCGGTCGACCGCCCGAAGGGCCCGGTCGACCGTTTGTCGTCTTCTACCTCGCGCCAGCCGAGGTTTTTCACGGAAAACAACGCCGAAGAGGTCTCCGACCTCCCTGTCCGACCAACACAACCCTCCCACGAGGGTGAGCAACAACAAATGAAACTAAAAACTGGCATACCTCGACGAGAAGACGGAGCACACCAGAGATCCGTCCACGTCCACGTCCGACAGCACCCTCCGCTCACGTGCAACTTCCGCTCTCCTCCTCGACTCCACGCTCACCACCACGCGTCGGGGTCTCCTCCACCGCCTCTGGACGTCGAAGAGAAGAAGAAGAATGAAATGAGAGAGTGAGAGAGATGAGATGAAGAGTGAAAGTGAGATGGAAATGGAAGAGGTTAAGAGGAAGGAGAGGAGAACGCAAGTTTTCACCCAAATCCAAAACCAAATCCCCACCCATCAATCCAGCCACCCTATCTCTCCAACACCCATCCCCAACAGTACCCTACAAGGGTTAGGGACGTGACAGTATGCCTATAGGAATTATGAATTGAAGAGGGCGCAAGAAAGGAGAAATTTGTGATGGTGGACAAGACCATGGGTTGATCGTGGGGAATGTAATGGTTGAGGTGGAGATGGTGTTGCATGCACGAACGTGCATGACCTTCGTTTCACTCCCCCCTTTTTCTGAAATATAAAATAATCCATACTTCACATTATGTATAGGCTTAAACTCAACAATTTTGTTGGATTTACTCATTTATTTATTTAATGGCAAATTTCATTTTCACCTTTACATCTTGTGATATCCCACGTCTCTTCATGTTTTGACTATTTCCATGTCAAATTTAATAAGAGGTAGATTAAGAGATTAATCATTAAAATGCTACATCAAATTGTATTCCGATAATTTCTTTAATTTTCATTTTGGTGCTTTTGTTTAGTTCACACCTCAATAAAATTCCAAATTGTATACATCCCCACTAAGTTGAGATGACAATTAGTCGACAATCATTAGAAAATTTTCTTTTATTTGAGATGTATATTTTTTTTGTTAACACTAGTGTGTATGTGAGTTGATTTTAGCTCAAGTATGCTTAATTACACAATATTCCTAAGATTCAAAGAAAAAAAGATTGCATGTCTTCAATATAGCTTTAATACATGTCTTGACTTGATTTCCTTTCTTCCTTGAGTCTTGATCACCTGTATAGGTTAGCACAATACAATATATATGTTATGCAATATGTGTGCTACTCTACATGATTACAATTAAGATTAGGTTGATTAAATCATCAAAACATAGATTAAGTCCAAAAAGCCAACATAATCATCTTAGGTTCATTTAAGCATTTAGTGTCGCATTAGTTAGTTTAGTTACTCTCCATCTTCATTTTCGTTCCCCACTCGAGTATGGTTGACGATGATCCGCACTCACTCCTCATGGACAAAACCCATACTTGTCACTGTTCCAACGCGTTTGTGCACTTGCGGTTTTGAACTTAATTTCCCAACACTCCCACACCTATCTTTTGCTAGTCGCAAGCACAAAACAAAAAATAAGAAAAAAGACACAAACCAACACGAAATACTAACTCACTTTCGTAGGAATCACCGTTGTACTTAGAACGTGCAACAAGCCGTTAAACCTCCATGTTGTCATAGACGAGGAGTTTTGTCTCCTGAGGGTTTTCAGCAGATATGCCCACAAAATATGAGCTTGGACGCAAGATATCACAACGTTCTCTATAACAATAAGCAACCTAGGATGGTCATAGAGTAAACATTCCAAAAGGGTATGACCTGCCACTAATTTCATTCCACATATCTAGTCTAGTGTGCTACTTATTGGATTTCATGCTCCTATGTATGTATATATTTTAAAATATATATACATGCATACAAGATCGATTTCCATATTCTCGACGATTTCATGTATATTGTTTTATATTTATTCGAATATCATGTAATCTACACATATATTAAAATAAATAGTAGGAGATCATACCCAAAGGTTCTCTAAAACCTTTATGAAGATCCAGAGTTGCGTTGCCCGTTGTATCGTCCGTCGATTCGCCTCCAAGTTTTCACCAAACTCTAAACAAGATTAGAGAGAAAGGACCTAGCCAATTTATCTCTAAAATAATGTTAGAATCTAGCTAATAACGCCTTTAAAGCTCCCTGAGAATTTAATCTCCAAAAGCTTAATTAACTAAGAGATTTTCGGATGGGTTACTGGGAAGGTTAGGGAGAGAGAGAATTTTTACATTAATTAAAACAAGGTGGGACAAGAGAGCTATTTATAGACTCTCCCAACACCCACATCATGGGTAATCCACTTACCCATGATCTCTTGCTTTTCTTTCCCTAAAACCAATCACACATTGACACATAATCATCCTCATCCATGTTTGACCACAATTGCAATAAATCAAACCTATGATCAACATTAATCTCTTATGAATTCTGGCAAAATCGTGCCTACCGGTCGACCGATTGGCAGTTAATTGTGATTTTGGTTGGACAATAAAACTGGGCGGTTGACCCATCACACTCTACCAAAGCTACTGTGATTTTTCGGTCTAACAAACACGCCCAAACGGTCGATCTACCGATTACTACCGAGAGAAGTTCCTGGAAGTTTTCGGTCGAACCACGACTTCTACCGGTTGATTGTTCAATCCCAGAAAACGTTCCTAGAATTTTTTGATCGATCCATGCGTCCTTCCGGTCAACCGTTCACGAGCTCAAAAGCCACTGTGAATTTTTGGTCGACCGATATCCGAAAATGTTTGACCATTTTGTTCAATTTTTGCCTTTATCAATTTTGGATTTATATCCAACAAAATTTGATCTTTGAGGTTTTTAGCAAATTCATATGTCATGTAATATATTATCATATGTAATGTCAAAACATCACACCCCAAAATACATACGTCTCATATGATTTTTTATTTATTCTAACTGTCATTTTCACGACATATTGGTTTTATCGATTCAAGACACTGTGAAATATTAATGACACATAACACAATTCCATAATGTTTCACTTGCTAGGTTTATTCAATATATAAAAGTAATCATTTTCCTCTTTTATATACTCGTGTCGTTAAGTATTTGTAGAGCAACAATACTCTTTAACCAACATGACAATCTTATCTCGGTAATTAATGTTCCATGTCAATTACCATGATTATGAATAACTTTTGATTTATGTAAACCATTATCTTTTAGAGCTCTACGGTTAAGGACCAAGAGCATCTTCCTTAACACTTCCAAAAGACGAATTCATTAATCAATGAACAAAATATTTGCACATTCAATTCATAATAATTGAGATATAAAAGAATAAATTTAGAACACATTCCCTTCACTACTACCCAATAAGTTTATGCAAAGTTTCATAAATGATACATGGGTGTCCTTATTATCCCTCAAAAGAATTAAGTTTACTCCCCTTCTCCCTTCTCCTCAACCCTTTTCTGGTGGAATTGATTTGGAATTTTGGGCTCTGGATTTGATTTGGGACTTTGTTTGAGATCGTTCGCCTCTAAGGAGAATTTTGGGTTATTATTTTTTTTGGCAATTATCTTGAATTGTATTGAACTTGGGTGCAATTGTCCCCCATTAAACTAACAAATAACAGGAGCCCGGAAGTACAAAGTATTCCATTGACACATCACCTAATTACTAGCTCTGAAATACCCTATTGGACACTACCATAGAGTTCAAGGTGAAATGTACTATTGGTCTGAAACAGTAAACCCAGTGTACACCCCTCCTTATGACTTGGAGGTTCTCACAAGCACTATGTTACTCTAAGGACCTTCAAACATGGTGATATAATGCATCATAACTCAACTTACGTGACTTATTGTTTACTTACTGTCTCACTAACTATTGTTGCACATGACTAATTATAACACAACACCAAAAATCATTTCAAAAACAAGAACTGACTCTTTTTTTGTTATTAATATTTATTTTGAAAAAAATGAAAAAGAAAGCCGCAAGTAAAAGAAAACAAGTTACACAGAGGATTCATGATTAAACATACGGAAGATAAAGTGCTCAAACTATCATGATCCTAATAGTACACAAAAAAACACAGAAAAAAACAAAACAAAAGCTAGACTATGATAAATAAGTACGCATTAAACATCTCGACACACCAAATCATGCATTGCCCTCAATGTATGGCATCATATCGCAAATGACAGGCAGATAAATGAACAATCTTACCAAACTTCAAGCACATAAGAACTTCATGTTCTTCGAACGTGTAAAATTAATTAAGGAAACAAACAAAACACACCAATCTAGCCAGCCACAAGGAAGGAGGAGTTCTTCAACAATATGCATTACTCCTAATGGAATGTTATCGAGAGGGCGTTTAGGTATTGAAATAGAGAACGCGTCTGCTTAATTTAATGGCCCCCTACACTTTGGAAGACCAACCAATATCTGCAATATCATTGCATAATTACATCATCGATCATACCAATGACGAGTTGACAATAGGGTATGAAAACAATGAGACAATTACATCCAATTGCCACAATAATATTATGCAGTCGAGAGGATCCACACGGTGTGCGGGACCGCCGACGTTCACCATAGCCTCTGACTTCCGGTTTGCTGAGGAGAGGTACGGAACGGTTATGGGAAGAAGTGAAGAAAGATGGGGGTTTGCTGTCGGTTTCTGCCCTAGCAGAAAATGACATCACTGATGTCATTTTTACATCTCTTAAAAACGACATCCGTGATGTCATTTTCATTATGGATAACAACGACATTGTGGATGTCGTTTTTAGTTAACGAAAGATGTCATTTTTAATATACATACTTCGCTAAATATTTTTGTCTGACTTATATTCTTCCCTTTGTTTCCTACATTATTTCAAAAAAAAATCCTAGATCTTTTTCTAGCCATTAAGTATTTCCAGCAAGGGTTCATGGTATATATTGTACGACCCCTAGACCTACATAAGCTGGAAAGTGATAACTTCTAGAAGGAAATTTTAGAATGACAGATTTAGAGGAAGTTAATTTCATCAAGGAGAGCTTAACTTTTGTATAAATAACTTTAAAGATACATTAAGATATAATGGATTTGTTTAGTTTTATTTTTAAATTTAACGGGCATCATGACACGAGGAGTGTACTATTCGTGTCAGGCAATCGTGTACCTCACGTCTGGTAATCTTGTGAAACACAATTCGAAAAATATTTAACATATTTTTATTATTGATAGCCATAGGTCAAAACATGTTAAGATGATGTTTTCATACCAAAATACATCTTCCTCAATCATTCCCCGTTAAATTATAAATGATTATCCTACAAAAAATGTGAAATGTGTTCTTTTCCTGTTAAAATGGAACACATAGTGTATAATCGTGTCTTAATATTTTATGCTCATTTTTTGTGAATCTTGATAAAAAAATTAATGGACCATAAAAAATTATCACGTTTTAACCGTGTTGCTTAATCATGTTGTGTAAAGACCCTAACCTTGCTTGGACTAATGGGTGTTTAGGGTGCTAATTGGAGAGGTTTGCATGAGAGTTGGGGGAGGAATAGTGGTGTGATTGGATGGGTGATGAAGGTGTTGGTTTTAAGAGGAAACCAACGTTTCCTTCTCCTCTTCTTTTCTTCTTTTTCTTCTTCTTCTTCTTCTTCTCATTCTTCTTCATTTTCTTTCCCTTCTCACTCCAAGCACATATCTTTCTCTCCCCTTTTGTTCTGGTGGATCAGAGGAGGTTGCGGGAAGTCCGGTAGCTGGTGGTGTGCTTGTGAGTGGAGGTGCACTGGTCAGAGATTGATGCGAGGAGGGGTCGTGCGTGAGGTTGCGGTCTGGAGGCGTTGTCGTTGGAGCTCCGGTGAAGTACATCGTTCTTCAGGAAGAGGTATGGAAAGTTCATGCATTAGATGCTTTTGTTGCTCACCACGTTGGGGTGGAGTGGTGGTCGGTCGCAGGAGGTCGAAGACATAATCGACGGCGAGAAACGACGTAAAATCCTTGGCTGATACAAGGTTACTAATTGAATTGTTTTAATTAAACCGCAAGTGCACGGCCGCGTTGAAGTGGTGGCAAATACGGGTCATCCATGGGGAGGTGTGTCGACGTTTGGTTTGTGCGAAGGCGAGTGGGAAGGAAAGGAGAGAAAGATGGATTATACTAAACTACACTAATCTAAACTAGTAAACTAGCAAAGCTGAAATTATATCACAACACAAACTAAACTAAACAACTAACGAGGAAGATAAGAACTCAGGAATGAAAACCCCTAAAGGGTTGAGTGTGTGTGCACATGAAATAAGTGTGGTGGTGAATGCATACAAGAAGCTCAAGTTAGTTAGTGTGTGTTAATGCATAAGAGGTACCTAATGGCAAAACCTATCATTTACAACACTAACTTAGGTGATTAATATGAGCAATGCAAGGTTGTTATTAAGAACATACAAGCATGAAAAATATCTAACTATGGCAGAAACCATCAAGTAAAGTTCTTATTAATTCAAGCAAGCATACTAATATCTCTCACAAACAATTATATCTTGCATTCATACCATCTACATAACATGTAGACACATCTACTCCACCCCCAAAGGGGATGAAACTACTCACTACTCATTACACTAACTACATTAACAAAATGAAGCATTACACTAAAATTAAACTACACTAATCAAGCAAGAACTATTAAAGAAGCTGAAATGACATAAAACAAAACAAGCATCAAAACAAGCACATTAAAGGAAATTAACTAAGCAAGAAATAACATGCTAATGAAAACATCTATTATTAACTCACTCAATTACAAGCAACCCTTCCTCCACCAGAGTTTTGCTTCAAGGCTTCACTCTTAGTAGGGAAGATGGCCACAAAGAGAGAGATGGGATACATGAGAGGAGGGAGAGTTCTATTTATAGCCATAGAAAAAGGTAATCCAGGACAATCCCCCGATGTGGGACTAAACAAATACCAAAAATAGCATAAACAAACACTAATACATACGCTCTAGAAATCTCAGCGGATCCGGGAAGATCCGGACCGCCAATTGGCGGTCTACAGGATCCGGATTTCGCTCATTTTTGTTGTCAGCTTGTCTTGATGTATTTGTTGGTCTTGGATGCATCTACTTCGCTTGTTGGAGCTCCGACCCAAAAAGAATAGCGAAAATACTCCCCATGATGGTGTGGAGTTTTTTTTTGCTCTTTGGTCCTTCGGTCTTACGTTCAGGTCCTTCTCCCTTGCATCTTAGTCCTTAGGTCTCACAAATAAGTCTTTTTTCCCTGCTTTTGGGTCCTTTCATGACTCTTCTCTTCAAACCTCTTTATTTCTCAAATTCAAACATAAAACTCGTCACGTAGCATTGCTTAGGTGTAAGATAATGGATATAAGATACACATATAAGCATGAAATGATGTCAATCAAATACCCCCACACCTAAGTTTTTGCTAGTCCCGAGCAAAACAAAGAAAGAGAAAAGCAAACGAGAAACAAGAAATCCTAACTCACTTTTGTAGGAATCACGGTTGCACTTAGCACGTGCAACAAACCGTTAAACCTCCTTGTCACCAAGGAGGAGGAGTGTTGTCTCCTGAGGGTTTTCAGCGGATATACCCACAAAATCCGAACAAGATGCATTATTCAATCTAGGCACTCGACTCGATGGACAAATTTTGTCGATCATTGGACGCGGTAATCCTACGGACCGACTTTATATACGTAATCAGTCCACACACCTAGCCTAATGAACCATTCGTGCAAGTTAAATAAGAAATTAAGTGAAAGACATGGACAACCTCAACATCCTCAAGTGATACAAAGTGTAAGGTCCATTAAGGTTCTTATTTGCATTACCATTTTTTCTCATTTTTTATTATTATTAGTTGGAGCGTCATTCTCCCAGGGTCAGCTTTCATGCATCATTTCCCATGAGGACTTACACTATCACATACACCTTTCCCTAAATCTCCCAATAGGGCAATGCCTACCACCCGTGTAACGAGAGTTCGGTCGGTGCATCCCAAGTCAGATGACTCGAAAGCAACAGACACAAAGTCCCCTCAGACCTACTTTCTCGAGTGATAGGAGCCGTGCGAGAAGAGAGAACAGCTACTCGCTTATTTCTTATCTACACATGAACCAAAACCCCTACACTTAATGTCTCACAACAAGATTTCAAGGGTCCTTGACTACAACAAACTTCCTTAAATTAACAGACATGAATTATTGACTCACTAGGTTCAGGGTGGACTTCTTTAAATGTTTGAGCACTGAAACCCTATGATTACTCAACCCCCGTGGGAAAATCGGGGTGCATCCTAACGACTAGATAAGTCGTAAAGCCACTGTACTAGATATCCTAATGCATCAAGTTCAAAACAATTTTGGAAGCTTTCTTTTTACTTTGCCTCTCAACGGTTTTGTACACGCTAAACACACACAAAACCCACAAAACATTTTCTTTCGCAAACACATGAAGATTTTGAAAGAAATGTGGAAATTTTAAAGCACTAGGCAAGCAAAAGAAGACAAGTCACCCAAGGATCATGACAAGCAGATATATCGATATTAAATGCAGCACACTAACATGAGCCTAACAATGCACACAAAAGAAAACAAAAAACAAAGGAAAAGACTCAACTATGTACACACGTAAAAACACCCCCCCCCCCCCCACACCTACTTCATGCATTGTCCTCAATGAATGTGAGCAAAATACTACATGGATTTATGCATGAAAAATAATAGATCTCACCAACGTGAAGTACACAGGGAAGTTCATGGCTATGTTGATGGACACAACCCAAATTCCCTCAAAACTTGTGAGATGCTAAGGAAGGGATACAAATACGTGAAAGAATTGGGGCCCAAATACTCAAGGGTTGGGGCCCACAACAATCGATGCTCACTGAAGGAGTCTTCTCTTTTTCTTTTTCTTTTTTAACTTTATAGAAACATGAAAGCTCAACCACTCATGCAGGAGCATGAATGGTTGAGTGCGAGAGAGGTTCATGAAGGAACATGACCTCCTCGACTTCGGCTGGTGCCCCCTCCAAGTAGGGTTTGAGGCGTTGTCCATTAACTTTGAACACGTCCCCAATCCCTGGGTTCAAGATGTCAACCGCTCCATGAGGATATACGGTTTGGACAATAAAAGGGCTAGACCAGCGACTACGGAGCTTACCCGCAAACAAATGAAGCCGGGAATTGTAAAGCAACACCTTCTGCCTGGCCGTAAACACCTTTCGCATAATCATGCGATCGTGAAACATCTTGGCTCGGGACTTATGGATTTTGGCATTCTCGTACGCATCATTGTGTATCTCTTCCAATTCCACAATGTCGAGCTTACGGTGTACTCCCGTTTGATCAAGATCCATATTCAGGTTCTTGATCGCCCAGAAAGCACGATGCTCAAGCTCCACAGGTAGGTGGCAAGCCTTGCCGTACACTACCCGGTATGGGGACATACCCAAATTGGTCTTGTATGTGGTGCAGAAGGCCCACAATACGTCATTCAACTTAGTTGACCAATCCTTCCTCGAGGAACTAATCGTCTTCTCAAGAATTTGCTTTAATTGACGGTTAGAGACTTCGACCTGCCCACTAGTTTGCAGATGGTATGGGGTCGCAAGCTTGTGGGTGATCGAATATTTCCTCATAAGCGCTTCAAAGGAGCGATTACAGAAGTGGGTACCCCTATCGCTGATTATGGTACGAGGAGTATCAAATCGCGCAAAAATGTCGCTTAAGAATTTGATGACCACCTTGTTGTCATTGGTCTTTGTGGGTAGCCTCAACCCACTTAGACACATAGTCAATGACCACCAGAATGTAAACATTCCCGAACGAGTTCGGGAAGGGACCCATGAAGTCGATGCCCCACACATCGAAGATGTCGACAACAATGACATTTTGCAAAGGCATCATGTCACGTCGACCAATCCTGTCAAGGCGCTGGCACCTATCACATTGCTTACAAAAGTCGTAAGCATCCTTGAAAAGAGAAGGTCAGTAGAATTAAGATTTGAGCACCTTGGCAGCAGTTTTCTTTGCTCCAAAGTGTCCTCAACATGCCCTAGAGTGGCAGAAATGGAGCACGCTTTGGAACTCGGTATCTGGGACGCACCGCCTGAAAATTTGGTCAGAGCAGTATTTGAATAGGTAGGGTCGTCCTAGTGAAAGAATCTGACATAAGATCTAAATTTGGTTTGGTCACATTTTGACCAACCCACAGGAAGTTGCTCGGTCACGAGGTAGTTCACGATGTCGGCAAAACCAAGGGTATCTTCGATCGTGAACAATTGCTCGTCAGGAAATTTGTCATCAATAATTTGGTCTTGTGGGTTGGTCGTCTCTAGACGAGACAGGTGGTATGCTACAACATTTTCACACATTTTTTGTCCTGAATCTCGAAATCGAATTCTCGTAACAACAAGATCCATCTCAAGAGTCAGGATTTTGCATCTTTCTTCGCCATGAGGTGTTTGTTTTAGTTAGGGTTATTAGAGTTTGTTTTAGTTAGGGTTATTAGAGTTTGGAGGCTTGTTGTTGGAGACGGCCGGAGGATTTGGAGGCTTGTTTGTTTTAGTAAATTAATAAAAAGGGTATTGCTCGGCCAACAAACCACCTCACAATGACGGCAACACCAAAATCACCCTACAAGTGCAAAACAGAGCAACAATGGTTGACCGAAACCAACAGTTGGTCAACCAATTCTCTCCAAAACCAGGCAAGTGTCATGACCGTCACACCACTGGTCGAACACACCCAACCAACAAACGACCAAACGGTCGAACCAAGGTCAGGGACGGTCGACCGTTTAGAAGGTCAACTCCCCGGTCCAACTAACAAAACGACCAACCGGTCGAACCAAATGTCTTAGACGGTCGACCGCTAAAAGGGTCTACGCCACAACACCCACAACACAATAGCAAGCGATCGAACCAAGGCCAGGTTCGGTCGACCGTTTAGAAGGTCTACCCATGCAGTCCAGTCGTCCAGCAATCCACGTTGTCCAACCGTCCAGTAGTCCAGCCATCCATTACACAAATCAACCCAGTTGTCCATTACACAAATCAACCCAATCGTCTAGGAACTTTTCTTGCTATTAATCGGTCGACCGACTTGAAGTGCAGTCCCACCGAAACTTCCAGTGGCTTTCTATTGTAGAAACGGTGGACCGTTTGGGCGTGTTTGTTCGACTAAAAAAATCACAGTAGCTTTGGAAGCGTGTGATGGGTCGACCGCCCGGTTTCATGGTCCAACCTAAATTGAATTAACTGCCAAACGGTCGAGCGGTAGGGAAGTTTCAGTCGACTGATGAGCACGATTTTGCTAGAATCAATTAAGGGATTAGTGTTGATCATAGGTTGGATTTATTCTAATTATGGTTAAATGTGGATGATAGTGATTATGTGTAAATTAGTGATTAGTTTTAGGGAGAGAAAAATAAGAGATCATGGGTTAGTGGGTAGCTCATGATGTGGGTGTTGGGAGAGCCTCTAAATAGGTCTCATCTCCATCATTGTTTTAATTAATACATAATTTCTCTCTCTCCTTAACCACCCCACTAATCCATCCGAATTTCTCTTAATTTTGATTTAAAGCTGTTATTAGCTAGATTCTAACCTTGATTTAGAGATTAATTGGGTAGCTCATTTCTCTCTAATCTTGTTTAGAGTTTGGTGAACACTTGGAGGCGAATCGACGGGCGATTCATCGCGCATCGGAACTCTGGATCTTCATAAAGGTTTTAGAGAACCTTTGGGTACGATCAGCATTCTATTTATTTTGATATTAATGTAGATTGCATTGTATTAAAATAATATATAGAATAATGTACATAAAATCGTCGAAAATATATAAATCGATCATACATGTATGTATACAATTCAAAAAATATATACATATATAGGGGCACGAAATCCTACAATGGTATCAGAGCTAAGGATGCATGAACTTCGGTTTAAATGTTTTGTATTTTGAACTAAGGATGCATGAATCATTTTTAATGGATTTCAAATGATTTTGGAATTGTTTGATTAAGAGATAAAGGATAAACTAAATAGTGTAATATAAAGTATATGTACATACGTTGCACTAGTTCTCTTTTGCAGGGATAAGTGAGTTTATATGTTCCGTCAAAGTCATGTGTGAATAAATGATGTGTATGTTATTATTATTATTATTCAATCAAAGATGCTTATGTATATGTAAAAGCCATTTATTTTGTATGTATGCATATGAGAGGATTTTTACATAGGACTTGCACTAGATAATTTTCGAAATTATGAGATGCATGTTTATATTTTGTAATATTTACAACCATGGTGAAGAAGAAGTCGCGGAGAATGCGCAAAGGTTAAGGACGTGAGAACATATAACTCACACCAATATGTGTGTGAATGAATTTATTTTATGTTTGTGTGCTTAACATGTATGTGATTGTATGAATGATTGCTATGATGTGTATAGATATTAATATGCATGATTACCTAAATTCTAAAACCACATATAAATGATTAATTGTCCAACCAAAAATAAAGAGTATTTTTCTTTCTTATTTCATCCATTAAAAGTCATCGATCAAGGGATATTCTGCTTTCCTTTAATGGGAGATAGTTTTCTCCATCTTTGGAAATAGTGGGAGATATAAGTTTTCTTAACAAGACTTAGAGTCATCGCTCGATTTTGAGAAAAAGATTTTTTCTTAGGAGGATTGGTCAAATTCGCTCTTAATTAAAACGACAAGAATCATAAGAGTTTGAAAATGCAAAACGTTTGAAAAATATCAAAATGGTTATGATTAGAAAATATTTCTTACCTTAAGTTTATAATATATTTGATAGCTCTTAGCTAGTTTATGGTATAAATGATAGGATCTTGAATTACTGCATTTATGGACATATTTATTTATTTATTTGTGGTATTGTTTTTCCAAACATAAATTGACATGAAAATCCTTATAAATTATTTTGTAGAAATGTCGAATATTCAACCTATTGTGCAAACTATTATTGAAAAACATCATTTGGCAAATGATTGCTCAAACTTCATAAGCTGGCAGCTAAAACTTAACATTGTGTTGAAGTTTGAGAAACTATCTCATATTTTGGATGGTGAAATCCCAAAATTAAATGAGAAGTCAACCGATGATTAGAAAGAGGCTAAAGCAAAGTGGGAAGACCAAGAGAATCAAGTTCACAGTCTGATGTTAGCATCCACGGGTGACTCGCTTCAAGCAAAATACTTTGATTCAAAGCCCAATAAGACCATGAAAGTTTTAACAAAGATGTTCATGGATAATGCTAGAAAAGAGCGCTATAAGACCACTATAACACTCACAATGTGCCAAATGATGGAGGAAACATCGGTATCTGTGTATTTTCTCACTATGCAAGGATACCTTGAGAAGTTGGTGAAACTCTCTTCCCCGATGCCTAATGACATTGCGAAAGATTTGATTCTTGACTCTCTATCCTCATCCTATACCTACAAGGATTTCGTTACGCACTATCACGTGTGTGAGAAATGGGTGAGTCTTGACGAGCTTCACAATGCTCTCAAAAAAGTTGAAGTTGACGTGGGCAAAGGTCAGGATAAGTTGTTGCATGTCTCGAAGGTGCTGCAGCATATCTAGTTAAAAAAATCAAATCAAACCAACAACAAACACTCCTGTACTGTACGTGCATGATACATGCACAGATTGGATTTTATTATTGCTAGAGGCCTTTCTTATCTTCCTGATAACAAGTCTCGCATTCCTTATAAAACTAACAGGAACTGTTCTAATATTTCCCATCTATTCGCTGATGAGACATTAATTTTTACTAATGGGAGCAAATAATCACTTCTTAATATGTTCTCATTTCTCAAAGACTATCAAAAGGCGTCTGGGAAACTCATTAAAAAATCCAAAAGTACTTACTATGCTTCTTCTAATCTTTGTCATATTAGGCATGATATTATTAATTATACAAAGATTTTATGGACAAAGCTTGTAATCAGTTCTCATCAATTTAGAGAAGGAAATGTTGATGTTGATTTGCTTGCTAATAAGGGTATTTATTGTGATCATCTTAAAATTTTCTCTACTGAATCAGATCTCCCAAAAAAGCTTAAGGGGATTCAATTAACAAAAACAAGAAGAATTCAAGCTTTTGCAGATTGTGCCAAGATACTTACTCATAAGCAAAAGCCCAATTGGATAGCAGCACGCATGGATTCAAGTTAAGAACAATTCAGACAACAAACTTAAGATATCAGACAAACTGCACTTAGAAAGGCAAGCTGACCAGGTCGCAGATATTCAACAAAACAAGATGTTCAATATTTACACTCGAAATCACTACCCATGTGTGTCCAAATTAATATTTTATAAAAAATAATTAATATTTTGTAACATTAAAATATAAAAATTATTGGATGTCATTTGTTTAGCAACGGAATCATTAAGTTTAGTGAAAGAAAAATAAGAGATAATATAGAAAAGATAAAGATGAGAGAGAGTATAGATAAATTATTTGAGTATTTTTTTGTAATTTTTACGACGCGTATAATGAAATTTATGAATTTTAGGTTTATTTAGGATGATTCTGCAAATTTCCATTAAATATTAATAAAAATTAACACCCGTGGTGGCTGACGGAATGGCATGGTTGCAATTACGAAAAAGGTAATGACATTAGAGTAATTTTTTGGATTTTTCTATGGCATTAGTGCAAATAGTTACTTGCAGATGGTATAAGTCCAATTTTATTGTTTCTTGATGGCACTGTTTCATCCTTTTTTCTATCAGATCATGCATAGTTCGGAGAGAACAAATTCATAATATAAAGTGTGGCTTATTTGGAGGTTAAAAAAAGGGAACTCATATTCGTCGTCTAGCAGTCAAGTAAAAATGACCTCCTAATTTTATTTATTTATTTATTACTAAAAAAAAGTTTGAAATTTTCCCGTATTCAAGTGTATCGGGGCGTTCGCTGGTTCTTTTCGTAGCTTCTGAGACATTGTTTTTGATGATTAAGATAAATATGAAGAGATAGTGGTAGTGGGAGTGTGAAATGAAGATAGATGTGAGTAAAAATAAGAGAATGACAAAACAATAATTAACACGGACGATTTAAGTAAACTTGGGACGACGTTTAGCAGTTAAGTAAAAAAAATCCAACAACTTCAATTTCTTTGCACAACTTTAAAACCAAAGTTAAGAATGGAAATAATGCAATCATAAAGTTGTGAAAACAACGAAAGAAATGTCCAAAAAATACTGAAAAAATGTTGATGTCATTGTTTATTTTTCAAGTAACCGAACAAAATCATGTCCTTATCTTTCTCAAAATTCAGTAAGATATCTAGGCTCGTTGGTTAGATTGTTATAGTTTGCGTGCTGGAGTTTTTGTTGTTGCATGTCTCGAAGGTGCTGGAGCATATTTTTGAGGTTGACGTTCGGTTTGGGATTTGTTTAGATGCAACTAAACTGGGTACAAGTTTTTTGAAGAAACCGTTCACGAGAAACTCCAACCAAACATTCGTTAGAAATGAGGGTAAGTTGTGTGGTGGGTGATGGTGGAGTTACTAACACAACTTGCGTATTTTAAACGTGAATCCAATTAATAGTGTTTAGAAATAAGCAAGGACGAAACAAGAAGATAAGGTCTAATATTCATGCCATTCTAGAAGTATAACAAATAAATCACAACATGTGTTAATTGAAAGTACTTTTAATCATATTCTACATGCCGAGCAGTATTACAACATAAAATAACTTAAATAAGTTACATGATAAGTCCAATAGACGAGGTCTACAACAGCCAGAAGAAGGTTTTGGGTAAGCTTCGACGTCCATACCCTCTATAAACGGGAATTGTTCCCTTAACGGCTTCAGACCATTCAATAAATAAGTCAGCTCCTCAACATTCGCTTGGTATGAAGGTGGAAGTGGGCCTGCACCAATAAAATCAACTATTTATGAAAGTAAAACCGGGAAAATTTGTAATACAACAAAAACACGACGAATATGTACATATTTGCTCTTCCCAAAACCTAACTATGAAAGAATATGAATGTAACTCAATAGTTAATAATAACCTAGAAAATATTTTCGTATAGTAGTTCTACTTTATACAGTTTTATGAGATTATAAAATTACATGTTATACCAACATGTTCAGAATAGAATGATCATTAAATTTGTTGAAATATAAAAAATAAAAATAAACGTTGACTCTTACAACGAAGGTGGCCATCTTCAACCTTCCTTTGCACCCATTTCTTCATTTCCTGCAACATTGAGTAATATAATAAAAATACATTGTAATTACAATTACCATTCTTTTGAAAAACATTATAATTTCTAATACAATCACAGCATGTAATGCATGATGCTAGGATTTGATCCCTAGCCATGGCTAATCCAAGATTAAGATATATCAACTTTGGTAGCGCAGTTGGTGTCGTAATTGACATTTTAATGGCATTTTTCATATCATTCACATCACTCAAAACAACATAATTCAAACATAAATCAACACCAAAACATGCCATGATTACCTCAAGAGAATCAGAACGAGCAATTCCCTCGAAAACCAGCTCAAAATGCATCTGAAAAGTGTGTAATAATGTTATATGGCATGGTAATTACAAAAATATTTGTTTATACATACCAATGCAAATGCTACTAACAGAGAAAACAAGCTAGAGATAAGAAACACCATTTCATTACTTATGATGGATTATAAATTACAATAGTAAATGATAAAAAAAAACAATAATAATGGTGGGTTATCGCATCTACCACACCCTTATATCAGTCTACTACGTCTACAAAATCTTTTGTTGTACAGTACATGACACTCTTAAACACTTCATTTTAAATAACAATAAAATTTCATAACCAAATAACATAAAAATAAATATATGTTATTAGTGCAAAATTGATTAATACCTTCTCGTTTCAAATAAAAAAGTTAACAAAGTACGAACGATAGTAAGAGAATATACAAAAAAAAACAGTACTATAAAATAAAACTCGTCAAAACGACGAAGCACAATTCAAAATTGCATGTTGGTGACAAAACAACATAGTTACACATAACTACCATGTGAACGCTCAATGTATGAAAAGATAAACTACCTTAATATGTGTCATGGAAATTTAGGGGTATGCGCATGTGACTTGCGTGAAATTATGTTTTAAGAAAACATTGCCACCTAAGGTATGCAGAACACACCCAGAAAAAATCTTAAAACTATTGTTAGAGGCAATAAGTAAAATCACCAGCAACCCAAGGTAGCGCGTCGCAGTGGAAAGACGAGAGACGCAGCATTCATCCTCAGGAGGGGCGTAGGCGAGTGTATCATGCTTGATGAAAGCATAATAATAGTCATCATGGAACTGCATTATGAAAAACAAGTTAAAGAAAGACATTTACGGTAAGATCTTGACTTATTAAATAAATAGTATTATTATTGTCCCTAATCTCATATTAGAATTTTAAAAGTTCGAAATTCAAGTTGGTTATTATGTAGCAATCAAAGAATATTATTGGAAAGATATTCATCATTGGAAATTAGGAAACTTTCCTTGCAAGAGGTCTAGGGTCCTTCTTAGAACGTGTTGACGGCGGAGACAGGCAACGGCGAAGGAAGATCAGAGCTCGTAAGGAACTTGGGAACGTAGCGTGCTAGTGGAGAAAATTACACGTGGATCAGCCAACCTCTCTAAGGTTCGCCGTCAGAACGGACCAACTTCCCATAGTCGAGAGATTTAAGGATCAAAACTATTGTCCTTATTCTAAACTTACTAATTGGATGTGAACCCTGTGATCTCTACGTTAGAAGTAGCTTGGGATTAGCTAAGCATAGATTTATGGCCCATGTTTTGGAGTCTCATACAAGGGGTAAATTAGACCTATACTAGACTTGGTGAGTTGCATGTATGCATCAATATCTGATGGAGTAAGCATTCATATAAGAGTTAGGCTACTGCAGCTCTAAGCATATGGCTAGGTGGCATTACTTGCATACGAGATTGCCTCTTGATCAAGACCGTTTAACATGTTATTTTGTGTATAGATGTCAAGCATTTTTTAAATAACCTATACATATAGATGTCAAGACAGTTTATACCTTTCAATAATGTCCTTTAGACCTTTGTCCAAGACCGATGCAAACTCTTTGACATCTTATTCGGTTATTTTTTACTTGGAGCTCCATTATCTTGTAGTTATCATTAATTGTTTTCTTGTAACGATTCATTTCTCTTGGAAATTCCGTTATTTGAGCTTCCGCTGTGACTCATGAGGAATTGGAGCGTTACATTTAACATGAGGAAATAAAAGTTGTATATAGGCGTTGACATACACAGAGGATTAGTATGAAATAGATGCAGTTAAAAATGAACACTAAAAGTGGAGAAAAAATTATTTGCACGTTCTTTATTGAAAAAGTTGAAACAAACAATTTCTAGCTTTTGATGGGCCAAGAAATATAATGTAACATCCCGAAAGAGCGGAAAATTTAAAAATTCATAATCAAGACAAAGAGCACAATAGTCAAGACGGGACTGTCACTTCTCATAAACAAATAAACGGTACACCATAATACATCAGAGTTTGCCAAAATGAATACATGATTACAACAAAAGACAATGGAAGATAACGTAATCATGTGGACCTCAGTGGTCTGACTAGAGGATCCGACTCCAAACGCGCGCGCCAGCCGATCACCACCCCACCGGACCTACTGCGATCCTGAAAATATATAACGACAATGCCTGAGTTTCCAGAAGGAAACCCCGTATGCCAACTCACCTATATATGCATGCATTACACAATGAACCTATCATACTAGTAACATGCCATGGCATCGACAGAAATGGAAAACAGTTCCCCCGAAGGGTAAAATAGGACATCAGTCCGACAATCAACAACGAGTCTCCCGAGGAGACCTACTGCAGGCACATGCAGTCTTACAGCACGCGACATCGCACCCCCCACACGCAGCTACACTACTCAAGGGTTCGGCAGGGAGCCTCTGTCACGCCTGCGGCCGATAGAATACAGATCTGCAAATCTCAGTGGTCGGAGCCACGGGGACCAACGAAGCCGTCGCCCGGAAGGTATAACAACAACATCTCGGTAGGTGCCCAGCCGAGGAAAACAACATAGCCGGAACAGCCTCGGCTCAACAATCACCATCGCCGGCACAACCTCGGCGGCATCACCGGCACAACATCGGTGGTCCATCACAACAGTCCGGCACAGCATCGGACAAAACCAGACCGAAGTCTGCCAGGTCATCAGGCTCCTCGAGCCGCAAACACCAACCGCGCCGCTATAAAAGCAGGGCAGCGACCTCCGTAGCCCGTGGGCCGGTAGTCACCTCACCCAACGCCAGTTGCGTGCCCGCACAACATCAACACTGGGATCCGCGATCCCTCAGGCCTGCTATACTACAATAAGTCCAATCAATCCATCACATTTGTCACGCTCCATACCTGGAACTGACGCGTCCCGAACACCCACGCTCTTCCCAACGGCGGTCCCTGGGCAGGCACGCATCACGCGCCCACCGTCACCTCCCGGCTCACGCACAAGGCGAGGACACGGGTTTCCGTGGACAAAGTTGGCATTAAAAAGGGAACCTGGAATTCTGTTCTGGGCCCAAACGGTTGACCGTACAAGGTGACTCGGTCGACCGTTTCCAGAAAGGAATCGGTCGACCGTCCCTAACACGGTCTACCACTGCGCACAGAACACAATCCCCCAAACGGTCTACCGAAGGTCTAAAACCGGTCGACCGAACGAGGTCAAAATCCGGAGTTTGGTCAACATTACAATCCAGTCTATCGGTCGACCGACTCACGTCCCAGTCGACCGAAAACTAACAGTACATCTTCTACATCATTTTAATCCCTCGGTCGACCGACTCAGGGGTCTCGGTCGACCGACAGCAGTTAGGGTCAACCTATATTCTACGTCATATAACGGTCGACCGAACTCAAGTCTACGTCCGAACAGCATGCAATATCCACAAATAAACTTAAGCTCCGGTCGACCGAACACGAGGCCTCGGTCGACCGAACCGCAACAGGCAGTACAAATTTACATGCAATCGGTCGACCGCCCCAGGGCCGGTCGACCGTCCGGTCGTCTTCAACCTCGCTCCAGCCGAGGTTTCTTCGCCCAAACGCGACGTCGGAGAGGCCTCCGACCTCCTTCGACCGACCAACACCACCCTCTCATGAGTGTCAACAACAAACCACACTAGAGAGCGGCATACCTCAAAGAAACGACGAAAGTGCCGGAGCTCCGCTCGCGCACGTCGCCTCCGGTGATCTCCTCGTGCGCTCAACTCCGCACCTCTCCTGCCTGGACCGCCTCGCACCTCACGCCGACGCAACCTCCTCCGCCTGAGCTTGGGTGACTGAGGAAGAAGGTGTGTGTTTGGTGAGAAAGGAGGAAGAAGAAATGAGGAAGGAGATGAAAGAAGAAGAAAGAGAGAGAAGGTCTCATTTAAACCCGTGCTACAGTACCCCCACCTCTTCACCTTCCCATGCAAACACCTGCACCCCCACTTCCCCATGCAAACCAACCCTTAAACCCCATTAGTCCACTAACCCTAGGTTAGGGATCTAACAATCCACCCAACTTAAAAGGATTTCGTCCCGAAATCAAGCAAACACTCACCGAAAAGCTCTGGATACTGCCTTCTGACATCCTCCTCGATCTCCCAAGTGGCCTCGCGCTCACTGTGATGTTGCCACCTGACCTTTACCATCGGAATGGTCCTCCTCCTGAGCTGATGATCCATGCGATCGACAATCTCGACTGGCCTCTCCTCGAGCGACAAGTCCCGCTGAATCTCTGGCACCGCTATCTCAATAACGTGCGACGGATCTGCCACATACTTCCTCAGCATCGACACATGGAAGACATTATGTAGACCCGAAAACTGTGGCGGCAGTGCAATCCGGTAGGCAACCTCTCCAACTCGGTCGAGGATCTCAAACGGTCCAACATATCTCGGACTGAGCTTCCCCTTCTTCCCAAACCTCATCACACCTCTGGCTGGGGAAATCTTCAGAAACACGTGATCGCCCACCTCGAAACTCAATACCCGTCTCCGTCGATCAGCATAACTCTTCTGCCTGCTCTGTGCTGTGGCCAGCCTCCTCCTGATCACATCCACCTTCTCCGAGTACAACTGTACAATCTCTGGCCCCACCAACTGCCTCTCGCCCACTTCACTCCAGCATACCGGTGATCTACAAGGCCTCCCGTACAACGCCTCGTACGGTGCCATTCCAATACTCGAGTGGTAGCTGTTGTTGTAGGCAAACTCTATCAGTGGCAAGTGCTCATCCCAGTGTCCTGCCCAATCCAGTGTACATGCTCTAAGCATATCCTCCAGGGTCTGAATCGTCCTCTCAGATTGACCATCTGTCTGTGGATGAAACGCTGTACTGAACTTCAGACGCGTCCCCAACGCCTGCTGCAGACTCCCCCAAAATCTGGAAGTGAAACGAGGATCTCGATCGGAGATGATGCTCACTGGCACTCCATGCAACCTGACTATCTCCTCCACGTACAACTTAGCTAGACCCTCCAAAGGCAACGTGGTCCGGATCGCTAAGAAGTGCGCCGACTTGGTTAGTCGATCGACTATCACCCAAATCGCGTCGTGGAACCTCCTCGTCTTCGGCAAACCCGTGACAAAATCCATCGTCACGTGCTCCCACTTCCACTCAGGAAGCTCAATACTCTGCATCGGTCCTGCCGGCCTCTGATGCTCAATCTTCACCTGCTGGCAGACTAAGCATCGCTCCACAAACTCTGCAATGTCCCTCTTCATGCCCTTCCACCAGAAGTTCCGCTGCAGATCCTTATACATCTTCGTGCTCCCCGGATGAATGGTGTATCTAGCTCTGTGTGCCTCCTCCATGATGTCATCTCTCAGCCCATCAACCTTTGGCACCCAGATCCGACTCCTGAACCTCAGACCACCATCCACTCCCACACTGAAGTCTGATCCATCTCTGGAAGCTAACTGCAGCAGACTAGCTAACTCATCATCCCCCTGTTGAGCCTGAACCAACCGTGAGACGGTCTGCGGCTCCACCCGAAGTCCAGCAATCACCGCTCCCTCTGAACCCTCGGTGAAAGGACTCCATTCAGACAAGGCCTCGAGTAGCCTCCACTCCTGGATGCACAGACTCGCAACAGAAACCTCCACCTTCCTGCTCAGTGCATCCGCAACCGAATTCGCCTTCCCCGGGTGATAGGAAATGGTGAAGTCGTAGTCCTTAAGGAACTCGAGCCATCTGCGCTGCCTCATGTTCAGCTCCTTCTGAGAGAACAAGTATTTCAGACTCTGATGATCGGTGAAGACCTCGAACTGCTCGCCATACAGATAGTGCCGCCAGGTCTTCAACGCATGAACTACCGCCGCCAACTCCAGGTCATGAGCAGGGTAGTTCTTCTCGTGCACCTTCAGCTGCCTCGAAGCGTACGCAACCACCTTCCCATGCTGCATCAGAACACAACCCAAGCTTATTCCTGATGCATCGCTGTAAATCACGTAGCCTCCAGTGCCACTCGGTAGCGTCAGAATAGGTGCTGTCGTCAAACGCCTCTTTAGCTCCTGAAAGCTGTCCTCGCACTTCTGGGACCAAACGAACTTGACGCCCTTCTGCGTCAACGCTGTCAGCGGTGACGCAAGCTTGGAGAAATCCTGGATAAACCGCCTGTAATACCCCGCCAGACCTACGAAACTCCTGATCTCCGTCACGCTCGTCGGGCTCTCCACTGAGTCACTGCCTCGACCTTCGCCGGATCCACTGAAATCCCATCTGCTGACACAATATGCCCCAGAAAAGCCACCTGATCCAACCAAAACTCACACTTCGTGTACTTGGCATAAAGTTGCTGCTCCCTCAAGATGCCCAGCACAATCCTCAGGTGCTCTCGATGCTGCTCCCTATCAGGCGAGTATATCAAGATGTCATCCACGAACACCACGACAAATTTGTCAAGGTACGGCTGGAAGGTCCTATTCATCAGATCCATGAATGCCGCAGGTGCATTCGTCAGTCCAAATGGCATCACCAAGAACTCATAGTGGCCGTACCGCGTCCTGAAGGCTGTCTTCTGAACATCCGCCTCCCTGATCCGCAACTGATGATAGCCCGAACGCAGATCGATTTTCGAGAACACTCTCGCCGTCTGCAACTGATCGAACAAATCATCAATCCTGGGCAAAGGGTACCGGTTCCGAACGGTAACCTTATTCAGCATCCTGTAGTCGATGCACATCCGCAACGATCCATCCTTCTTCTTCACGAAGAGCACAGGCGCTCCCCATGGAGAAACACTCGGTCGAATGAACCCAGACTCCATCAACTCCTGCAACTGCTTCTTCAGCTCCGTCAACTCAGCAGGTGCCATCCGATAAGGTGCCTTCGACTGAGGTGTCGTACCCGCAACCAACTCGATGCTGAACTCAATCTCTCGGTGCGGCGGTAACGCTGGAATCTCTGCTGGAAAAACGTCTGGAAATTCCTGCACTACCTCTATATCCTCCAGCCTCCTCGTCTCAGGATCAAGAACTACCAGCGTGGCCACAAACGCTCTGCATCCCTGCTGTATCAGTCTCTGTGCCTTAACCGCAGACACAATCAGACGACCCCCTCTGCTCCTCGCACCTCTGATCAGAACATCTGGCATTCCCTCCATCGGAATCAGGATCTTCTTCTCACGGCAAAAGACTCGCACGTCGTACTTTGACAGCCAGTCCATCCCCAGTATGACGTCGAAGTCCACCATCGGTAACAAGACCAGATCTGCCGGAAAATCATGGTCTCCCGAAGCAACTGTGGTGCCGGGGAAAAAGCTCCCCACAATGCCCACCTCACCCATGGGCGTGCTGACCTCCAAAACATCAGTCAGCCGCACAGGGGTCCGACCCAACTCGCCAGCAAACTTCTCCGAGATGAAGGAGTGAGTGACGCCACAATCAAACAACACGCGCGCTACAGAACCAGAAACTGAAAGCGTACCTTCCACGACGGTGTTGGAGTCCCTCGCCTCCTCAGCCTGGATAGTGAAGACCCTCCCGGAACTCCTGCTCTGGCCCGGTGGAACAACTGACCTGCTGCCTCCGCCTCTGCCTACTACTGGTGGTCCTAGCCTCCTGCTCGGCTCTCCCTGCCTCTGAGGACAGTCACGGACAAAGTGTCCCATCTGACCACAACTCATGCACGCTCCAGTCCGACGAGGACACTCCTGTCCTGGATGGAACCTCCCGCAGTAAGTGCACGCCCCTGACTGACGTGCTCCTCCTCCATCGAACCTGGGCCTCTTGCCCGGGTTTCCTGCCCCACGACCAGCTACTCTGCCGCCGGTGCTCACAAGTTTCAACTATATTTTCTTATTTTTCCACAAGAACAAGAACATCACATCTTATTGCTGCGCAATAAACAAAACCATATGATCTCCACTTATAATGCAAATTCAACACTATGATGTCCTACTTTGACCTAAATAAACACTACAAGTTATAATGAACTCCATCTATATATGTTATTATATGAATAATAGGAGATTTTAATATTATAATTTTTTGAATGTATTATGTATGGATGTAATATACTATAAATTACATGTATTTATTAGATAAACGAGCTATCAGACTTTTAACGAACGAGAAGACTATGATTGAGTTAACCTAATGTTGGGGTTTGGTTCATTTAAAACCATACTCGAACTCGAGTCGAACTTTAACCAAGCCGAACCCGAGAAACCTCACGTGCTCGAGCTTATTTTGACCCCCCTTCCCTAAGATGTATTATTATACATAATTAATTTTTATTAACTAGTTTTATGGTATGATTTTTAATTTTTAAAAAAATAATTTTAATATTTTTCTTGTTAATATTATGTGTAATAAAAATAATTATTAAATTATTCTTATAAACTTGTACTTTACTTTACGTTGGTTTCTGTTGAGGTATGAGAAATAGAAAAAATTTATTTTAATACATTTTGGATGGTACAGGAAAATAAGAAAAAATATTTACTTTTTTCTTGACTCACTTACACAAATATTAAAAAAACTTTGGTCAAACGTATATGGTAATTTAGAAATAACACATATTGGTAGACACATTACACCTCAACAACTCCTCCCCTCATCGATGACATCCCGAATTTGGTCCCTAACAACCCCCATGTTAAAGTCATCTCTACCGTTGACACTTCTCGTACAAGTACGAGCAATACCGACCGTTGCAATTGGAATTTCTTCAACCTCTTCTAACAACTCGTCCGACCTTTCGTCGATAATGAAATTGTGAAGTGCCATGACCACCACGAAAATCAAGGATTAGGACTCCAATGGGTACGGCCCCATATGTGTTAATAAAGCCCAACATTTTTAAGCACTCCAAATGCTCTTTCAATTACGTTTCTAAAAGAAGAATGCATGCTATTGAATACTTCCTCTTTTCCTCGGGCTTGCACCGCCTGAAACTCAGGTAGGTGATATCTTGTGTTACGGTACGGGGCAAGAAAGCCTCTACGATTTGGATACCCGACATCGACAATGTAGTATTTATCTGTATAAACATATATGTCAGCTTTTGTATCGAAATTTCTGTACTTTAATGAATAACAGTGAGGTCATTGGATTACCATTGAGGGTAAAGGGAAATTGTGGTCTGCTTCGTATAATGCTTCATTTAGGATTTTGTTATCGTGGGCACTACCTTCCCACCTGGCAAGCACAAACGTGAAGCGCATCAGAAAATCACACACTCCTAACACATTTTGTGTGGTGTGCTTTGGATCTCTACCAGATCGATATGTCAGTTTTCTTTTTTCGGAACACAATCGTTCACACGTGTTCCATCTATAGTGCCACCAACATGTTCACGAATATACTGGGGAGTTTCTTTCATATTTTCTCTTGGTCCTATCATATCGCAAGATCACAATGCTAGGGCACGCAACTCGAAGTTGAAATGTCTACTAACTTATTCCCCAAAATGTTGGTACATGTCTTGAATGACTCGATTAACATGTGAGTGTCCTAAAGCATATATGAACATGTACATTTGTCCTTCAACAATTATCTCTCGTGTGGGTGTTAGTAGACCTTTAATTTTCATAATATTACAAAATGTTCTTGAAAGCATCTATGTGCAATCAACATCCATCGTAACACATTCGCCAATGACCGGTCAATGTTGCAGTTAAGAATGCCTTCTATGTGCAATCAACATCCATCGTAACAAACATCTATGTGTTGTTTATCGTAACAAACATCTATGTTGATTGCACATTGATACTTTTATCAACAAAACCCTTCGGTCATTGTTGATGGGCTTTGTTACAATGCACATAGATGTTTGTTACGATAAATCAATATCTCCTATAAAGTATTGTTGATAAACAACCTTTTACAAAATGTTCTTGATAGTCAATGTTATGAAAGTCAAGGATAAATTTCAAACAAATGATTTACACATACCTTGTCTACCACAGACTATCCAACATGATTCATTAAGAGGGGGAAAAACTTGTTTAGAAAAGATTAAATACGAGTATGCTTGGAACGGAGGTAATAAGTGGACAGGGAGAATCTTTCACTAATCCAAATATGATTGGATAGGAGAGAATAATTAAGGTGGAGGAATCTATCACTCCAACTTGGATCATTCCCTCACCTTCCCAAACGAGGGAAAAGCTATGGGATTTTGTATCGAATTGATAAACTTCCCAATATTATTTAAATCGTCATGCGAATTAAATATGCAGTTAATTCATTTTTTATTTCAGTTTGCACAAATTTAGTCTTCTTTTGACTTAACCAATTCAATTGCGAGCCATCACCATCTGAATCCACTGTACGCTATCATTATCTTTAGAATATGATGTTAAAGTCATGCAAATTACTAAATATGCAAAGAAAAACTTAATTTTTTTCATAAAATATAACGTCATGATTAACTAAAAAGATTAGAAAAACCTGGAAATAAAAAACAAGTCACGAATCAGCAATCAGTGGTTTGTTTGTAGCTTTATGCTTCACGTTTTACCTCAAACTTGACCCGTATCCACCAAAATCAAATCAAGTAGAGAGAGATTATATAAGATTGGAAGAGAGTTGGAGAGAATTGTGTGAAAAATGAGAGGAGTTGGGGGATTTATATAGGATAGGAGAAGGGTAGTTTAGGAATTTTAAAAAAATATTTCCAACGACTCTTAGAGCCGTTGGAGCTGACGTCAGCATTTCAACGGCTCTAATGGCCTTTGGAACAATGTCGTGTCGTGCCCGGTCCGGCACACAGGTCTATCGAAGAGCACCTGAGAGTGTACATGGAATTGGTATAAAAATAAGAATGAAATATTTCGGAGTAACTATCAGGGACAACCTTTTGAGGGTGTAATACTTACTTTTATATAGGTTTGATATGTCAAGGTAAATATTCAAGAAGTAATGATCTCAAACTTGGGAAAACTAAACTTGACCCAACTAAGTTAATACAAATCGAGTCATTTTTCAATTTTAGTCGCCCTGCAATATATTTCTGGCAAATAAAAGTGCCAAACATCAAAAAAAAATCCAATAATATTTTCCCTATTGGGTTGGGGTGGGGGATGAATTATTCCTGTATGTTAGTTGATTCTCTCCCCTAACCATTCTTCACAATCAAAACATACTTGAATGGGTGGAAATTACCCCCTTATTATCCTCCTACCTAGTGCACAACCCTGAAAGGAATAAAAGACAAGTGACGACCTCATATGTACCAATATTAAAAATAATCTACCCAACTTTCTCTAAATTGGTTTTTCTCTTTTAGGGTATGGTTGAATTAGAGTACTATGAGGTTAAGAATTAAACGAGTAAACGTGCACCGACCAAAGTGTACTTGGACCGCCAAAATCCGACGTCTATACCCCTGTATATCCGACGTATATGGGCTTTTCTGCACCAGTGCTGGATGAGTTTTACCTGCCGTCCTGTCTCGTCCCACTTGAGACGGGTAGCGGCCAAAAATTTTCTACCCACCATCCCGACAACCCATAACTTGTAAACCCGTTTCTATAAACGGGGTGGGTAGCAGTGAAATTTTCCTACTCGCCATCTTGCCAACCCGTAACCTGCGAACCCATTTCTATAAAAGGGGTGGGTTGCGGTTCTGTTCTAAGTGCCTCCCAAACCCGTCAAACATTTATTAATATGATACATATTATAAATATAATGTTTAAATTTTTAGGATTAACAAAAAAAACTTGTTTGATGATCTTGTGCTTTTATTTAAAGGTGTGGACTTGTGGTCAAACTAGATGAATTTATTTGGTTTTACATGTTTAATTTTGTATGGTTTTACATATTTTGATTTTTTATGGTTTTACAAGTTCTGATTGATAACGATACATGTTATCGAAACAAAATTAATATTATACTGTTGGGAACTTCAGATGTGCACTTCTTTTCTTCATTTCTTTTCATTAGGTTTGAAATTATTTTTTGTTAGTTGTAACTTATTAGTCAATCTCAAAGTTTGAAGTTATTTGTGATACATATTTTAGTTTACATGTTTTGATTTATCAATATTTGTTATGAGCACAAAAGTAACATTATACAGGAATCAACCGTTTAACCCACCGAATCTGCCTGCCCCGGTAAAACCGCCCATAAGTGGGGTGGGTAGCGGGAAAAATTCAACCAGCCCTGCTCCGCCCCACTAACCCACCAGAGTTTGGTGGGGCGGGTAGCGGTGGGTGGGAACCCTGCCCGTCCTGCTTTGTTTGCGCCCCTACATACAACGAAGCTGTTATCCTTCCGCCTCGAGGTAAACATAGGATATTTTAAATTTTTGTATGTTATCGTTCTAACTTCTACCTAATTAGAGTCCAAGTTAAACCAAACTAACTAATTCTCAATTATTTTTTGATCATCTTAACGAATTCTGATCCCTTAGCCTAAAATCCTGCCATGCCCCTGCATATTTTTAGAGAGATGTATGCTCTACTGTAGAAAATGATACTATAGTGAAACAATTTTTGAGTAGAAAATGATAGTATACTGGAACAATATTTGAATACAAACCGTAGAAGAAAATTTTAAAACTTCGTTACAAGTTGATTTTTGTAGCAAGTATTTTATATTTAGTATTAAGATTTAAAGTTAATTTTGTCTACCTGATTTTGATGTTTACAACTAGGCCCTTAGAGGTAAATCTTTTAGATCCGCCCCTCCCCCTAATAATATTGTTGATGCTCTTAGGGTAATGTTGATGTTAAATCTTACGTCTTAAGTTGTGTGCTTCTTACTCCTCATGGGATGCTCTGATTCCAAATAATATCCCAAACATTTAACGTTGAGAATTATTGTTGAGAATTATCAATATACAAATGTGACCATATGACTTTCTTGATACATATGTGAGTATGTGACACTATAAATCGTCAAGGCAGTAACTTCTAAACTCTTCCAACAATATTTTCCGTTTGGTTGCGGCTCAAACTTCTCTTAGATAATTTGACTTTTTTTTAATACTCAATTTCCAACTTCCATGCGGAAGTTTGGTAGACAAGAAGTCATTTGATCTTGATTTATTTCCTTGAAACAGACTTTTACAAGTTTCCAGTGATCAGGTATCAATTATCAATTATTAAAGTATGTCATATCAATTGCCACCCTAACTAACCACTATATATGTGTTTCCATACGGAGACTTGGATCCGAAAGTTGCAGACAACACTTCCACGACTTAACCTCCCAATAACAGCTGGTGAGTTTTGCTCTTTGAATCTCTGTTCCTTTCTCGCCTCCAATGAGTTTTTTATTCTAATACCACATTATTCTTAACGCCAACTTATTTTCATTGGGTACCCACTATTTTAATTACCTTTTGGTCCTTTTACATAATATTATATATATATTGAGAAAATATTGTTTGCTGATTTGGAAGCATACACTATATCCATTGAGAGCATGGCTACTCTTCCTTACCATAATTAGAAGAGGTGTTTCTTTTCCTTTAGCTTGTCTAGTCGTTTTTTCTATTTGCTTTTAAGTTTTTTTGTTTTGTTTGTAAACTTGTGTGTGAAAGGGAAAACACTCAATGTTTGGCTTGAGAGCTGTTCTAAAGAACTTGCCATTTAACGATTTTGCTTTCTGAATCTGCCTCTGTTGATGTTCTTGTCAATTCCACAAATCATTGTGGTATTCCAACAGGATCTTGACGTGGGCGGTTTTTTTTTTCCTTCTGATGTATGTTATTATATTTTTCCTAAAATTCATATTCCCAGAAATAAAAAACATTTTATTGGATATCCAACTGACTTAATGTTATTTGGTAGTCCTTATGTATAAAGTTTATTTTTTCAAAAAGTCATAAGTTGTTGCACATCAGAAGGCATATTTTCCGCTGCTTGACTTTCATTTTTTAGTGTGATTTGCTTTCCAAATTATTAAAGAAGCTGAAGAGGTGTTTCAATTCATTGAACCCACTTTTGGTTTTCCTTTTTAAAGTTGGTGTGATTGGGAAAGCTCAAATTTTGACTTGAAAGCAATGTTTTTTGACATCATTTAATTCGTCGACTAATTTCCACGTTGATCTGGATTTTTCACATCATTTAATATTTCGACTAATTTCCACGTTGATCTGGATTTTTAACATCATTTAATATTTCGACTAATTTCCAAGTTGATCTGGATTTTTGACATTATTTATTTTTCTGACTAATTTCCACATTGATCTGGATTTTCGCTGTTCTTGTTTTTGGCATCAGTTATTTTTGTCTTTCAGTGGGAACTCGGCTTGGGTCTAATCTAATTTGTTTGACATTACATGATCCCGACATTGATCTGTAATCTGACTTCAATTAATTCATGTGGTCCAATATATTCATGTGCTATTAGCGTTTATGTTTTAGCACAGAACAACTGGTGCAATCAAAACATATTGAATTTAAGATGAGGAACGAAGATGAGAAGAGAGTAAGTGATCCTGGCGATGTAGATATCGAGGAGGACGGATGGAGTGGCGAAAAAAACACAAAAAAGGCTTCCTCTTCGAACGGTGTATCAGGCAAGGAAACAGTGAAGAATGACAAGAAGCCAGAGGAAGAGAAACATTCTAAAAAGAAAGGTGACGAAGAGAAAGAATCAGTTCTCACAATTCCATACTACAAGTTGTTCGCATTTGCAGACCCACTTGATGTTTTTCTGATGATTCTCGGCACCATTGGTGCGGTTGGGAACGGAGTGGCACTGCCTCTAATGACTCTTCTTGTAACATCCTCAAAAGCGGAAGAATTTAAATTTTTAATAAAACACAACACGAGAATATTACCAACGAAAAAGGCCAACTGGTGCACCAACATATATACAATATATATATCTGAGAGTTTACAAAAGCGTGATTACAACAAAAGCTAAAGAAAAATATACATGTAATCACTCGGACCTCCAAAACAGGGAAAGCAGGATCTGGTCCCGAAGGTGTTCCTCCGCAGTCACCACCTCCTAATGCTGCCTATGACCTGACATAAACATGAATATGCCTGAGTTTCCCGAGAGGAAACCCCGTATGCCAAACCTCTATAACAATAAATGACTAGATATCTAAGGCATGTATGATATGAAATGCGATAGACCAACAACGTCTCACTGGGTCCTCGGGAACTCTCTCCCTACCACAGTAGACACCAAACAGTGACGGGTACCACGAGTCCTCTAGCCCAACCCTCACACACGTGCCCCAGGCACCTCGGCCGGAAACTCCCTCGGCGACAACACACGTGCCCCAGGCACCACAACCGGAAATATCCTCGGTCAACACACACATGTGCCCCAGGCACCGCCGGATTACTCTCAGGTCGGTATCCTCTGTACCGCTGCCATCTTGAGTTGTCCAGAAGACCACTCTCAGGCCGGCACCGTCACCCCTCTAGGGTCGGAGATCCGTTGCCATCTTGAGCTGGCCCCACACGCGAACCACCCTCAGGCCGGCATCGGTCACCCCACTAGGGCCGGAGATCCGTTGCCTTCTTGGGCTGGCCCGAAAACACCCGTGAACCACTCTCAGGCCGGCACCGGTCACCCCACTAGGGCCGGAGATCCGTTTCCATCACGAGCTGGCTTCACAACACAAGAACACACAAAAACCGTACCAAACGGTCGAACGAAAACTCCCAACCGGTCGACCGAATCCTCTCAGCAGGACTGGCCCAACCAACAAAACTGTCAATCGGTCGAACGACAAAGGGGTCCCGTTCGACCGAATTAGACCAGTAAAAACTCGTGCCAAAGTAATATGCACCAACGGTCGAACCACACGCAATCTCCGGTCGACCGAAAACGTCCAGTAGAAAATCCAATCCAAGCATGATGCACCGGTCGACCGAAACATCCAGCGGTCGAACCAACTTAAGTTATTTTTAATCAACGGTCGAACGAGTCAACAAGGCGGTCGACCGTTTGGATGGTCAATGCCCCCAACCGACTTACAACAGTGCTTTCGGTCGACCGGCAAAGGGGTCCCGTTCGACCGAAAACACGCAGAGCCTTTTCTCCCTTGATCAAACGTACCACCGGTCGACCACTCGAAGAGTATCGTTCGACCGGTGCAAGGGTTTCCGCCCAAATTCCTCTACAACCGGTCGACCGAACCATGCCACCGGTCGACCGATTATAGTGCAGAACGCAGCTGCACGGGTCCGACGAGCCCTCCGGCCTACCGTCGACCACCTCAACACCCACCAAAGCATAAGTGAGCATCAAAGTAAAGCTTGACATACCTTGAAGACTTGAAGAAGTCTTCGAAGACTAGACGGCGAGCTTTTCCTCGCAAAGCACCTCCTCCGGCGAAAACCGACCGATCAACGATCTACTCCTCTCCGACGAACGCCCGAGCTTCACCTCGCCTTCCGAGAACCCCTCCTCGAGCTCCTCCACACGCCGGAGACACGATCAGAGAGAGGGAGAGAGTTTGAGCGCTGAGAGAGAGAGAACACGAGAGGGAGAGAGAGAGAGTCAAACACTCACCTTTTAACCCTTCTCCCCAAATCTCCACCCTTCATCTCATCTCATCCAAACCAAACCAATCTCCACCCTCCAACACAAACCACCCAATTAAGCCCCTAATCAAAGCCAAAACATGATTAGTCTTAAGAAGGATTAAGGATATTACAATCCACCCTCCTTAAAAGAATTTCGTCCACGAAATTAGGACCGAAACTCACCAAACAATTCTGGGAACTCCTTCCGGACCTCTTCCTCCACTTCCCAAGTAGCCTCACGCTCACTATGGTGCTGCCACCTGACCTTCACCATCGGAATGGTCCTCCTCCTGAGCTGGTGGTCCATCCGATCCACGATCTCCACAGGTCTCTCCTCGAGAGACAAATCCTGACGGATCTCCGGAACCTCTAACTGAATCACGTGAGAAGGATCCGCCACGTACTTCCTCAACATAGACACATGGAAGACGTTGTTAAGATCTATGACCCTCTAATCGATAGAAAAATGCAGAATTAAAAATACTAATCGAAGGATTAAGGAAGAGACAATTGCAAACCACAAATTCGTCGACACCGGAGTTTAGAGAGGTTCGGCACCCACACCCGGGTCCTAGTCCTCCTCGCAAGCCTCGCTCGATCCCCCGAGCCTCGCTTACGGTTCCACTAACCGATCTCCGTTCCGGGCCGAGACCAACGCCGTTTACAACACCGAGCCTCGCGAACAACCTCGCCTCGCTCGTGTCTCCTCTCACAACCCGAGAGGGAGCTTCCTCGAAGCTTTTACAACTCTTTGATTCTTTGATATGGAAGTTGAATCACACTCTAACTAACACTCTATACTTGAGCACACTTGGATATGATATGGAATTGGATATGCAAGTGGTGAAGTTTAGGCTTGAGTGTTGTGTATTGAGAGCTTGAAGATGGAGAGGATTTGGCTTTGAGTATTGGATAGATAGGAAGTGTTCAAGATATCCAAAGCAACCAAATGAGGTCCTATTTATAAGCCTTCAAGCTCATCTAGCCGTTTGGGAGTTGGTGGGGAATGGACCAATGAAATGTGATGATGTGACAAAAGTTCGGGCAGAATTTGCACGCGCTTCGGTAGACCGTTAACCCAACGGATTACCGAAGATGGTCATTTCGGTTTACCGAATTCTATTCGGTGAACCGCTCACTCAACTCCAGTAGCTCTCTAACTAGCAACCCTAATGTAATTCGGTTTACCGAAACCTATTCGGTGAACCGTTCCAAACTGGACAGTAAGATTGGTAGGGTTCTGTTTATGCTAGGTTCGGTTGACCGTGTATACTTCGGTAGTCCGAAGTTTGCGCGGGTTTTGCGCTGACAAAGCGTGGGAGATTGGTTTACCAATAACGGTCAAGTTAAATAGCCGTTGGTCTCCTAAAGCAATATGATTCGGTTGACCGAATGAAGTTCGGTGTACCGAATATGGATAAGTCAATTTGGCTTTAGGTCAAGATTTAAATACGACCGTTGGAGCAAAGTCCAAAACCGGTCCAGGCTAATTCGGTCTACCGAAGGCGGTTCGGTATACCGAGGTGGTTATTCCAGGGAACACCTAAAGGATTCTACACGGTTGACCGCAAGGTGTTCGGTGGACCGAACTCTACAAGATTCGGTTTACCGAGTGGGGTTCGGTTAACCGTGGGGATACGGGACAGAATCCTAATGTGCTCAAGTTTACATTAATACTTAGGACTCAAATTATACTACATTACATATTGGTCCAAAGCTTGATTACATGTCTTGAGTCTTTATCTTCTTGTCCCCAAGCTCCTTAGCTTGATTCTTCATCAACCTATTAAGAATATCGCAAGTACACGAATATATATGCAATGCATGTATTCATGTTTGCTTACTTTGATTGTCTAGGTTGATTGATTAAATATAGATTAAGATTAGATTACTTAATCATCAAAACTAAATAAAGATTAAGGCTAAAAAGCCAACAATCTCCCCCTTTTTGATGATGGCAAATCTATATCTTAATATTTTGAGTTCAATTGTATTTCTCCCATTTCTATATGTTTTGTTTCTTAACATATATGTAATCTATGCATTTACAAGATTTCTCCCCCTAACACCATGCATAGTTTATTTAAAATTGAAGCTCATCTTAATTCTTCTCCCCCTTTGACATCAATCAAAAAGCAAACATTAAGCATTTGATGCAAAGGTAAGAGATTTCTAACTCTCCCCCTTAATTATATGATTTTGTACTTTAAGGATCCCCCTATCAATTAGGCTAAATAGCAACAATGAATATTGACAATTAAGTGCATTTCTATTCTCCCTCTTAGCCTATTTAACATCCATTTTACAATTTTACATTTATATTATGGATGTGGTATATGATATGCAATGAATAGGGTAAAAGATATGTCAATTAAGCTCTAAATTTTAGATTAGAATCAATCAAAATTTATACCGTCGTGGTGCTTCGAATTGACTCAACCCGTATTCGGTGATGCAACCGGCTTTAAAATTTTCTTTTAAGCTCATCCGGTCACCACCGATTTCCTCCTTCAAGTACCTACAATTGAAGATTTTGGTACCCATTTTTGCTTGGGTCCAATCATGTTAGTTTTTGGAACCCAAACCATTTTGGTTTTAGGTGCCCAAATACTTGAGGAAGTTTTATTCACTACAAAATGCTTTCCATTCAAAGTAGTGTGAATAACATGGTTCTTAAAGTTGTTAGCATAAAAACTTATACCATGTTTATCTAGTGATTGTCTTTGACTACCAATAAGCATATCAAGCATTTTCTTTCCACTTGTGAATTTTTCAAGATCCTTTTGTAATTGAACATTCTTAGCAATTAGATCTTGAATATCAACACTACATGAAGGTTTTGCATTTAGAGTTGCAATTTCATCAATCAATTGAGTGTTCTCTAATGCAATTTTATCATGACTAGCAAGTAATTCATTCTTATCATTCATGATAGATTCAATTTGAGATTGTAGCTCATTGATTTTCTTTCTTGCTAGTTTATTCTTTTGACAAATTTTCTCAAAATTTTCAAGCAATTCATTGAATTCACATTGAAGTTCATTATATGCATTTGAATCATTTGAATCAATTGAATCATGACTAGAGCAAGAAGATACCTCACAATCATCGTCTTCTATTGCCATGAAGCACATTGAGGCGAATTCGCCTTCAATTGATGAAGATGATGAAGTGTCCCAAGTAGCTTTAAGAGCTTTCTTCTTCTTCTCTTTTCTCTTGCTCTTCTTCTTCTCTTTTCTTCTTTCTTTCTCTTCTTTGAGAAATTCCTTAAATTGTTGTGTCGCCAATTGTTCCTCTATATCACTATCTCCTTTTATCGAATTGGCGACGGCGTGTAGCCCTAAGGATTTCTTGACTCTCTTCTCAATGCGGTCTTTCATTTGTATCTCATATGTCATGAGACTACCCATTAGCTCATCGACCGATAATTTTGTGAGATCTTGTGCTTCTTCGATGGCGGTCGTCTTCTCCTCCCAATCGTCGGTGAGTGATCGGAGAATCTTTCGAGTAATCTCTCCCTTGCTAAAATCCTTGCCAAGTGCTTTAAGAGAGTTAATTATCTCGGTGAAGCGAGTGTGCATCTCACTTATGTTTTCACCGGATTGCATACGAAATAATTCATATTTATGCATGAGCAAATTAATCCTAGTTTCTTTCAATCTATTTGAACCCTCATGATGCATTTCTAATGTATGCCAAATATCATAAGCACTTTCACAACCTCTTACCCTATTGTATTCCCCTTCATTTAACCCACAATACAAGATATTCATAATGCGGGAATTCATCTCCGCTTCCTTAATTTTGGGTTTTGTTAAGGATACAATTTCATCATCATTAGGAGGTGTATATGAGTTTAATATGAATGTCCAATATTTCAAATCATTTGATTGCAAATATATTCTCATTCTTTTCTTCCAATAGTCATAATTTAACCCATTAAACAATGGTGGCTTAGATGTAGATAATCCTTCACAATGATTAGAAGTAGATGCCATGCTAAATTACGATTAAGTAAATGAAATTAGCAACCTAAAGCTCTGATACCAATTGTTAAGATCTATGGCCCTCTAATCGATAGAAAAATGCGGAATTAAAAATACTAATCGAAGGATTAAGGAAGAGACAATTGCAAACCACAAATTCGTCGACACCGGAGTTTAGAGAGGTTCGGCACCCACACCCGGGTCCTAGTCCTCCTCGCAAGCCTCGCTCGATCCCCCGAGCCTCGCTTACGGTTCCACTAACCGATCTCCGTTCCGGGCCGAGACCAACGCCGTTTACAACACCGAGCCTCGCGAACAACCTCGCCTTGCTCGTGTCTCCTCTCACAACCCGAGAGGGAGCTTCCTCGAAGCTTTTACAACTCTTTGATTCTTTGATATGGAAGTTGAATCACACTCTAACTAACACTCTATACTTGAGCACACTTGGATATGATATGGAATTGGATATGCAAGTGGTGAAGTTTAGGCTTGAGTGTTGTGTATTGAGAGCTTGAAGATGGAGAGGATTTGGCTTTGAGTATTGGATAGATAGGAAGTGTTCAAGATATCCAAAGCAACCAAATGAGGTCCTATTTATAAGCCTTCAAGCTCATCTAGCCGTTTGGGAGTTGGTGGGGAATGGACCAATGAAATGTGATGATGTGACAAAAGTTCGGGCAGAATTTGCACGCGCTTCGGTAGACCGTTAACCCAACGGATTACCGAAGATGGTCATTTCGGTTTACCGAATTCTATTCGGTGAACCGCTCACTCAACTCCAGTAGCTCTCTAACTAGCAACCCTAATGTAATTCGGTTTACCGAAACCTATTCGGTGAACCGTTCCAAACTGGACAGTAAGATTGGTAGGGTTCTGTTTATGCTAGGTTCGGTTGACCGTGTATACTTCGGTAGTCCGAAGTTTGCGCGGGTTTTGCGCTGACAAAGCGTGGGAGATTGGTTTACCAATAACGGTCAAGTTAAATAGCCGTTGGTCTCCTAAAGCAATATGATTCGGTTGACCGAATGAAGTTCGGTGTACCGAATATGGATAAGTCAATTTGGCTTTAGGTCAAGATTTAAATACGACCGTTGGAGCAAAGTCCAAAACCGGTCCAGGCTAATTCGGTCTACCGAAGGCGGTTCGGTATACCGAGGTGGTTATTCCAGGGAACACCTAAAGGATTCTACACGGTTGACCGCAAGGTGTTCGGTGGACCGAACTCTACAAGATTCGGTTTACCGAGTGGGGTTCGGTTAACCGTGGGGATACGGGACAGAATCCTAATGTGCTCAAGTTTACATTAATACTTAGGACTCAAATTATACTACATTACATATTGGTCCAAAGCTTGATTACATGTCTTGAGTCTTTATCTTCTTGTCCCCAAGCTCCTTAGCTTGATTCTTCATCAACCTATTAAGAATATCGCAAGTACACGAATATATATGCAATGCATGTATTCATGTTTGCTTACTTTGATTGTCTAGGTTGATTGATTAAATATAGATTAAGATTAGATTACTTAATCATCAAAACTAAATAAAGATTAAGGCTAAAAAGCCAACAGACGTCGTGAAGACCTAAAAACTGCGGCGGCAACGCAATCCTGTAGGCAACCTCTCCGATCCGATCAAGAATCTCAAACGGCCCGACGTACCTCGGACTGAGCTTCCCTTTCTTCCCGAACCTCATCACTCCTCGAGATGGTGAAATCTTCAGGAAGACGTGATCGCCTACCTTAAACATCAACACTCGCCTACGCCGATCCGCGTAGCTCTTCTACCTGCTCTGCGCTGTCGCTAATCTCTGCCTGATCACATCAACTTTCTCGGCATACATCTGCACAATCTCAGGCCCGATCAGACGTCTCTCGCCACATCGCTCCAGCACACGGGCGATCTACAAGGTCTCCCGTACAAAGCCTCGTACGGCGCCATTCCGATACTCGAATGGTAACTGTTGTTGTAGGCGAACTCTATCAGCGGTAGATACTCATCCCAGTGCCCTGCCCAATCCAGCGCACAAGCTCTCAGCATATCCTCCAGAGTCTGGATCGTCCTCTCTGACTGCCCGTCTGTCTGCGGGTGGAATGTTGTACTAAACTTCAACCGTGTCCCCAGAGCCTGCTGCAGACTTCCCCAAAATCTGGAAGTAAACCTGGTGTCTCGATCAGATATAATACTGACTGGCACTCCATGCAAACGAACTATCTCATCAATGTACAGCCTAGCCAGGTCCTCCAAGGGTAAAGTGGTCCGGATTGCCAGAAAATGCGACGACTTGGTCAGTCGATCAACTATCACCCAAATCGCGTCATGAGATCTCTTCGTCCTCGGCAACCCGGTGACGAAATCCATCGTCACGTGCTCCCATTTCCACTCTGGCAAATCTATCCTCTGCATCGGTCCCACGGGTCTCTGGTGCTCAATCTTCACCTGCTGACAAACCAGACATCTGCCAACAAACTCCGCTATCTCAGTCTTCATCCCCTTCCACCAGAAATTCCTCTGAAGGTCCTTGTACATCTTCGTGCTACCCGGGTGGATGGAATAACGGGACCTGTGTGCCTCCTCCAAGATTTCCTTCTTCAGATCTCCCCCATTGGGTACCCAGACTCGGCCTCTGAATCTCAGACCTCCGTCAACCCCTATACTGAAATCTGATCCGTCTCTGGCAACCAACTGCAACAACCCAGCCAAATCTTCGTCAGCCCTCTGAGCCTGGACAATACTCGTGACCATCTGAGGCTCCACTCTCAACCCAGCTATCACCGCACCCTCAGAGTCCGTGGAGAATGGCTTCCACTCTGACAAAGTCTTGAGCAGCTTCCACTCCTGAATACACAAACCAGCATCTGAAATTTCCACCTTCCTACTCAAGGCATCTGCGACTGTATTTGCCTTCCCCGGATGGTAGGAGATAGTGAAATCATAGTCCTTAATCAGCTCAAGCCACCTACGCTGCCTCATATTCAGCTCCTTCTGCGAAAACAGATACTTCAGACTCTGATGGTCCGTGAAAACCTCGAACTTCTCCCCGTACAGATAATGACGCCAGGTCTTCAGTGCGTGAACCACTGCCGCCAACTCCAAATCGTGAGTGGGGTAGATCCTCTCGTGTACTTTCAACTGCCTCGAAGCATAAGCAACCACCTGACCGTGCTGCATCAGTACACAACCCAACCCCACACCAGAAGCGTCACTATAAATCACAAAACCTCCACTGCCACTGGGAAGAGTCAGAACTGGAGCAGTCGTCAACCGACTCTTCAGTTCCTGAAAACTGTCCTCGCACTTCTGGGACCAAACAAACTTCACTCCCTTCTGCGTCAGTGCCGTCAAAGGTGAAGCAAGCCTCGAGAAGTCCTTGATGAATCGACGATAATAACCTGCCAATCCAACGAAGCTCCTGATCTCCGTCACACTCGTCGGTGCTCTCCACTGAGTCACTGCCTCCACCTTCGCTGGATCCACTGATATTCCAGCCCCAGATACAATGTGACCAAGAAAAGCGACACTGTCCAACAAGAACTCGCACTTCGAAAACTTGGCGAACAACTGATGATCTCTCAGAATGCTAAGCACGATCCGTAAGTGCTCCCTGTGCTGCTCTATGTCCGGTGAATAAATCAGGATGTCGTCTACAAAGACCACCACGAATCAGTCGAGGTACTGACTGAACGTCCTGTTCATCAGATCCATGAAAGCTGCCGGCGCGTTCGTCAACCCGAACGGCATCACCAGAAACTCAAAGTGCCCGTACCTCGTCCGAAAAGCTGTCTTCTGAACATCTGCCTCTCTGATCCTCAATTGATGATACCCGGATCGCAGATCCATCTTTGAAAATATCTTCGCTGACTGCAGCTGGTCAAACAGGTCCTCAATCCTGGGTAAAGGGTACTGATTCCTCACAGTAACCTTGTTCAGCATCCTGTAGTCGATGCACATCCTCAATGAGCCATCTTTCTTCTTCACAAAGAGTACCGAAGCTCCCCAAGGCGAGACACTGGGGCGGATAAACCCAGTATCTAACAAATCCTGCAGCTGCTTCTTCAGCTCAGCTAACTCAGCCGGTGCCATCCTATAAGGAGCTTTCGACTGTGGAGTGGTCCCAACCACCAGATCAATACCGAACTCCAACTCTCTGTGAGGCGGCAACCCAGAAACATCTGAAAACACATCAGCAAACTCCTGGACAATCTCTATGTCCTCCAACGATCTCATCTCTGGATCTGGAACAACCAAGGTAGCCACGAAAGCTCTGCAGCCCTGCTCAAGCAGCTTCCGTGCCCTCACTGTTGACACTACAACCCGACCACCACGGTCCTTCCTTCCCCTGATTAGCAAATCAGGTAGCCCATTCCTCGGGATCAGAATCTTCTTCTCCCGGCACAACACTCGAACATCATACTGGGATAGCCAATCCATCCCCAGTATAACATCGAAATCCTCCATCGGCAACAAGATCAGGTCAACAGGAAACTCCTGATCTTCCGAAACAATCGTGGCGCCGGGGAGGAAGCTCCCCACAGTGCCCACCAAACCCAAGGGTGTACTGACTTCCAACGTGACAGTCAACATCGCAGGGGTACGACCCAACACACTCGCAAATCTCTCAGAAATGAACGAATGTGTGGCCCCACAATCAAACAATACTCTGGCTACCAACCCAGCAATCAAGAGCGTACCTTCCACCACAGTGCTGGCGTCCTTCGCCTCCTCTGCCTGAATGGTGAATACCCGTCCGGTCCTCTGTCCCTGCTGAGGTGGTGAAAAAGGATGACGGCCTCCGCCTCTACCTGCTACCGGAGGTCTCACTCGAGAACTGGACTCGCCTGGTCCGCTCCTGCAGTCTCTGGCATAATGGCCTGGCTGGCCGCAACTGAAACAAACACCAGGACGGCTCCCACACTCACGACCTGGGTGGGCTCTGCCACACTTCCTGCACGGCTCAGGCTGGCGTGCACCACTCCTCTCAATCTGGGGCCTCTTGCCCGGATTTCCTGCCAGTGGAGCTCCTGGACGTCCACTACTCTTCCCCTGAGGCCTCCTGGACTCTGCATAGTTTTCCTGATAATCCTGGTCAATGAGAGTCGCGAACTTCACAGCATCTGCTAAGGTCTGAGGCATGCTGTAAGTCACGCGGGTACGGAGCTGCTTCCGAAGCCCCCGAATAAACTTCCTCGCCCTCTGAATCGGGGTCACACACAACTCCGGACAATAACGCTCCAAAGCGTTGAACTTCCGGACGTAATCCGCCAGTGTCATCTCACCCTGCTCGAGGCTCATGAACTCCTCTCTCTTCCCGTCCCTGACATGCTCTGGGAAGTATTGCTCATTGAATTCCCCAGGAACTCATCCCAGCTGACATCTGTCCTGCCCGGAAACACCACTGCAGCCGTGGTTCTCCACCAGTTGGACGCCTCGCCGCCCAACACATACGTGGCCAACCCCACCATCCTCTCTGGTGGGCTCCCAATCGCCTGGAAGATCTCCTGGATCTTAAAAACCCAGTCCTCGGCAGCCTCAGCATCTCCTCTGCCATCAAAAGTAGGTGGGTGCTGGCGCATAAACCGGTCGTGCACCGCCCCTACCCCTGTCGTCTCCTCTGTGCCAGACTGACGATCTAAAAGAACGCCCAGCCTCTGCACAGTGTCGAAGAGCATCCAACGCTCCTCCGCCCAATCCATGGCGCCAGTCTCCTCACTGGTACTCGGGCCACGTGGGGGAAGTCTCTTGCGTCTCGGAGGCATCTACACACGAGACAACAAAACTGAAAATCAGATGATTATGGATGTATGCTCTAAAATGCAACTATCTAAACGACATCTAAGGTGGCTCCTTTGGACAAGTGCGTCGGAACAGACTGCTCTGATACCAATTTGTAACATCCTCAAAAGCGGAAGAATTTAATTTTTTAATAAAACACAACACGAGGATATTACCAACGAAAAAGGCCAACTGGTGCACCAACATATATACAATATATATATCTGAGAGTTTACAAAAGTGTGATTACAACAAAAGCTAAGGAAAAATATACATGTAATCACTCGGACCTCCAAAACAGGGAAAGCAGGATCTGGTCCCGAAGGTGTTCCTCCGCAGTCACCACCTCCTAATGCTGCCTATGACCTGACATAAAACATGAATATGCCTGAGTTTCCCGAGAGGAAACCCCGTATGCCAAACCTCTATAACAATAAATGACTAGATATCTAAGACATGTATGATATGAAATGCGATAGACCAACAACGTCTCACTGGGTCCTCGGGAACTCTCTCCCTACCACAATAGACACCAAACAGTGACGGGTACCACGAGTCCTCTAGCCCAACCCTCACACACGTGCCCCAGGCACCTCGGCCGGAAACTCCCTCGGCGACAACACACGTGCCCCAGGCACCACGACTGGAAATATTCTCGGTCAACACACACATGTGCCCCAGGCACCGCCGGATTACTCTCAGGTCGGTATCCTCTGTACCGCTGCCATCTTGAGCTGTCCAGAAGACCACTCTCAGGCCGGCACCGTCGCTCCTCTAGGGCCGGAGATCCGTTGCCATCTTGAGCTGGCCCCACACGCGAACCACCCTCAGGCCGGCACAGGTCACCCCACTAGGGCCGGAGATCCGTTGCCTTCTTGGGCTGGCCCGACAACACCCGTGAACCACTCTCAGACCGGCACCGGTCACCCCACTAGGGCCGGAGATCCGTTTCCATCACGAGCTGGCTTCACAACACAAGAACACACAAAAATCGTACCAAACGGTCGAACGAAAACTCCCAACCGGTCGACCGAATCCTCTCAGCAGGACTGGCCCAACCAACAAAACTGTGAATCGGTCGAACGGCAAAGGGGTCCCGTTCGACCGAATTCGACCAGTAAAAACTCGTGCCACAGTAATTTGCACCAACGGTCGAACCACACGCAATCTCCGGTCGACCGAAAAACGTCCAGTAGAAAATCCAATCCAAGCATAATGCAGCGGTCGACCGAAACATCCAGCGGTCGAACCAACTTAAGTTATTTTTAATCGCCAGTCGAATGAGTCAACAAGGCGGTCGACCGTTTGGATGGTCAACGCCCCCAACCGACTTACAATAGTGCTTTCGGTCGACCGGCAAAGGGGTCCCGTTCGACCGAAAACACGCAGAGCCTTTTCTCCCTTGATCAAACGTACCACCGGTCGACCACTCGAAGAGTATCGTTCGACCGGTGCAAGGGTTTCCGCCCAAATTCCTCTACAACCGGTCGACCGAACCATGCCACCGGTCGACCGATTATAGTGCAGAACGCAGCTGCACGGGTCCGACGAGCCCTCCGGCCTACCGTCGACCACCCCAACACCCGCCAAAGCATAAGTGAGCATCAAAGTAAAGCTTGACATACCTTGAAGACTTGAAGAAGTCTTCGAAGACTAGATGGCGATCTTTTCCTCGCAAAGCACCTCCTCCGGCGAAAACCGACCGATCAACGATCTACTCCTCTCCGACGAACGCCCGAGCTTCACCTCGCCTTCCGAGAACCCCTCCTCGAGCTCCTCCACACGCCGGAGACACGATCAGAGAGAGGGAGAGAGTTTGAGCGGTGAGAGAGAGAGAACACGAGAGGGAGAGAGAGAGTCAAACACTCACCTTTTAACCCTTCTCCCCAAATCTCCACCCTTCATCTCATCTCATCCAAACCAAACCAATCTCCACCCTCCAACACAAACCACCCAATTAAGCCCCTAATCAAAGCCAAAACATGATTAGTCTTAAGAAGGATTAAGGATATTACACTTCTGTTCGGGGATTTGATTAATTCTTTTAGACAAAGCCCAGATAGCTCACAAGTGCTTTCAAGAGTTTCCAAGGTAATAAAAATGATTGGACTTTTTTTGATATTTTTCTCTCATAATTTATGGTTTTTGATCATGGTTTTCTCCTTCATCAGGTGTCACTAGATTTTGTGTATTTGGCCATTGGCACCGGAGTAGCAGCTTTTTTACGTGAGTAAAACTTGAGTATCTCTTGTAATTACGCTTTCATTCGTGAAATTTGGTATCAAGATGTATTAAAGGTGTGTTTTGGTTGTAGAGGTGGCATGCTGGATGGTAACTGGGGAAAGACAAGCAGCTCGCATAAGAAACTTGTACCTCAAAACAATATTAAGGCAAGAAATTGGATTTTTCGACAAAGAAACGAATACTGGGGAAGTTGTTGGACGGATGTCTGGTGACACTGTTCTGATTCAAGATGCCCTTGGCGAAAAAGTAAGAAACTTATCTTGTTTAACTAATACTTTGACTGGATTAAGAATCCAATCCAGTATTCATAAGTCGTTACTCATCGTTTGTTGAGAAACTTACCTGTTAGAGCTAGAATCACCAGCTTGGCTCAGAAGATACTCATCATCGCCTCCTTTCTTTGATGGACCAATCACACCATAATTACGGGAACACATTTAACAACTCCAACGGCTCATTCACGTTTACATTCTGCTATATATAATATTGTAACCCTAAATACAGAACATAACACACACAAACTTATTTCTATTCTTGATCGTATACAATTCAATATCATTGATGAATGTGCATAATCTCAATATATTACTCTCAATCTATTGGGAAAGATCATTATTAAGAAAGATAGGATTTAAAATAAATTCTGCAATAAAGTAGTTTTCCATCTGAGTTTGATCACTTTGAGATAGATTTAGTCAAACATGATTTTAGGTTTCCAGTACTAACACTGAATTGACAACTTTGTTGCTCACTTGTGCTCAATTACTGGCACTTTGGAAGGATCTGATTTATGAAACAAATTTGGATTGCTCCCCTGATGAGTATTCAAGGATTTTGGTTCTTGTAGTTAATAGTCATGTATGAACCATGAATTTGTCACTTGTTACAGCAAAGATATTGTTGCAAAAAAATATTCTTGCTCAAATACGATACTGTCATGCAACAAAGTGCTTTTTTAACTTCATTGTGTCATTGCTCAATCAGAAAAATCCAGCTTAAAAAGGGAATTTCGCTATATTGAAAAAATCCAGCTTAAGTTCTTCTAGTACTCAATTCTTTATTGTAGTATTTATTGATGAAGTAAGAATGGGTATATCCTTATTTCAGGCATTTTCATTCTTCAATTGTATATAATAGGTCGGAAAATTCATTCAATCAATCACAACGTTCTTTGGAGGCTTCATAGTCGCATTCATTCAAGGGTGGCTTCTCACACTTGTTATGCTTTGTACCATACCTCCGCTCGTGTTGGCGGCTGCATTGTTGGCCACCGTTGTGACAAAAATGGCATCACTTGGTCAGTCGGCGTATGCAGAGGGGGCTAGTACTGTTGAGCAAACAATTGGCGCAATCAGAACGGTAATTTTTTTTTGCAAGTATTGCAATTTTTTTTATAGAAATATACAAACTAGTCAAGTGTATACTACACGTAGAAAGAAAAGAAAACTATGACTACGCTACAAGTAGAGTATCTAAGCTACAGAAAACGTGCTCCTAGAGCAGGCTATCACAGCCAAGCTTACGCAAGCCGAGTACTAGCTGCAGTGGTCAATCCCCAACCCCGTTTGATTGACCTACTACGACCCACAATGATGCATTTACCAATACTCGGTTCGTTAGTGTGTGGGGGAATCAAAACGGTATTTTCAAAACCTCTTACGAAGCAACAAAGTGCGTGTTCAAAGAATTTTATGACAATCTTGAAAACCCAAAACAAAAAAAGAGATTGCGATGCTTTCTTCTTGCAGGTTGCATCTTTTACTGGAGAAAAGAGAGCTGTTAGTAAATACAAAGAATCATTGAATAGTGCATATAGTGCAAGCGTTAAGGAAGGCTTTGCTGCTGGACTTGGGCTTGGAACTGTGATGTTTGTCATGTTCTCTGGTTATGGATTGGGCGTGTGGTATGGAGCAAAGCTTATACTCGATAAAGGTTATACTGGAGGTGCGGTCATCAATGTCATTTTGACCGTCTTGACATCCTCATTGTAAGTATAATTGTGCTCCATTTCTCCACTAAATCTTATCAATAAAAATGTGACTTTTGTAATTCCGACAATTGAAAATTGCACAGGACATACTAATACTGCAACCAAGGACACACACTAAGCCATTTTCACGTTTTCATTTAGACAAAAGAAGCATTTGGCAATCTTTTCGTTTACCTGTACTATGCAAGAAATATTGACTTACATATTAGTTGTTTGTGCAAGTAATTTGTTTGCTCTATTATAGCAGCTATATATTTTTGTTTTCTATATATCTGATACTTTTGTTTTGTATATTTAGCACGCTGGGCCAAGCTTCCCCTTGTCTAACTGCATTTGCAGCAGGACAAGCTGCAGGTTACAAGATGTTTGAGACTATCCACCGAAAACCTCAAATAGATTCGTATGACACGTCCGGGAAAGTATTGGATGACATTCACGGAGATATTGAACTAAAAGACATCGTCTTCAGTTATCCTAGTAGAACTGAGGAAAAAATATTTGATGGATTCTCTCTGTCCATATCTAGTGGGACTTCAGTAGCTTTGGTTGGAGAAAGTGGTAGTGGGAAGTCAACCGTGATTAGCCTAATAGAGAGGTTCTATGATCCTCAACACGGACAAGTGCTTATCGACAGCATAAATCTTAAGGGTTTCCAATTGAGATGGATCAGAGGGAAAATTGGGTTTGTGAGTCAAGAACCAGTCTTATTCTCGTCTAGCATTCGAGAAAATATTGCTTATGGTAAAGAAGGTGCCACTCTTGAAGAGATTAAAGCTGTCACTGAGCTTGCTAATGCATCTAAATTTATTGATAAAATGCCTAAGGTTTGTCATATATTCATACAAAATCAGCATCATAAGATTCAAGTTTCATTAATTTATTGTCATCTTTCATAATGACATGTAATTTTGGTGTATCAGGGACTAGACACTTTGGTTGGTGACCATGGGACTCAATTATCTGGAGGACAAAAACAACGTATTGCCATCGCTAGAGCAATATTAAAGGATCCACGGATTTTACTTTTGGATGAAGCTACAAGCGCTCTAGATGCAGAATCGGAACATATTGTGCAGGAGGCACTAGACAGGATAATGGTAAACAGAACCACGGTGATTGTTGCTCACCGATTGACAACCGTGAGGAATGCAGATGAGATTGCTGTTATTCATCGAGGATCAATTGTTGAAAAAGGTGATATATGCTCCATATTCCTTGGCACATCATGATTGATATTTATTTAGTTACTGACTACATTCCCTTAATTGACTAGGATCACATTCTAATTGTAAGAACCCAAACCCTTGTTAGGGTTAAGCTTGGGTTAATGGAGGATTAGAAGGTGTTTAGCATGGGAAGTTGGAGTGCATAGTGTATGCATGGGGAAGAGGTGGAGGCGCGCTACAGTGGTCGTGGTTGAGGGGATGGGTTTGGAAGTGTAGGGCACTGTTCACGTGTGGGGAGAAGATTTGAGTTGGGTTTATAAACGTTTTCTTCTCTCTCTCTCATTATCTCTCCATTCACCCTCACTCTCTTCTTGTTCTTTTTCGCCGACCGAGCAGAGGAGGAGACCGGAGATCGCGCGGCGTGAGGCGTGCGGAGTTGAGCGCGCGGGGAGATCACCGGAGGCGACGTGCGCGAGCGGAGCTCTGGCATTTTCGTCGTTTCTTTTGAGGTATTCCGCTCTCTAGTGTGGTTTTGTTGTTGACACTCATGAGAGGGTCGTGTTGGTCGGTCGGAGGAGGTCGGAGGCCTCTCCGACGTCGCGTTTGGGCTAAGAAACCTCGGCTGGCGCGAGGTTGAAGACGACCGGACGGTCGACCGGCCCTTGGGCGATCGACCGATTGCATGTATATCTTTACTGCCTGTTGCGTTTCGGTCGACCGAGGCCTTGTGTTCGGTCGACCGGAACTTAAGTTTATTTGTTTATATTGCATGTTGTCCGGACGTAGGCTTGTGTTCGGTCGACCGTTATATGACGTAGAAATATAGGTTGACCCTAACTGTTATCGGTCGACCGAGACCCCTGAGTCGGTCGACCGATGGATTAAAAGATTGAAATTGATGTACTGTTAGTTTTCGGTCGACCGGGACCCCTGAGTCGGTCGACCGATAGAATGAATTTAATGTTGACCAGACTCCGGATTTTGACCTCGTTCGGTCGACCAGTTTTAGACCTCGGTGGACCGTTGGGGGGATTGTGTTCTGTGCGCAACGGTAGACCGTGTTAGGGACGGTCGACCGATTCCTTTCTGGAAACGGTCGACCGAATCACCTCTTACGGTCGACTGTTTGGGCCCAGAACAGAATTCCAGGTTTCCTTTTTGAACGCCAACTTTGCCACGGAAACCCGTGTCCTCACCTTGTGCGTGAGCCGGGAGGTGACGGTGGGCGCGTGATGCGTGCCTGCCCAGGGACCGCCGTTGGGAAGAGTGTGGGTGTTCGGGACGCGTCACCTCCGTGTATGGACCGTGACTTGAGATGATTGTTGGGCACTTTGTAGTATAGCAGGCCCGAGGGATCGCGGATCCCAATGTTGTTTGTGCGGGCACGCAACTGGCGTTGGGTGAGGTGACTACCGGCCCACGGGCTACGGAGGTCGTTGCCCTGCTTTTATAGCGGCGCGGTTGGTGTTTGCGGCTCGAGGAGCCTGATGACCTGGCAGACTTCGGTCTGGACCCGTCCGATGCTGTGCCGGACGTTGTGATGGACCACCGATGCTGTGCCGGTGATGCCGCCGAGGTTGTGCCGGCGATGATGATTGTTGGGCCGAGGTTGTGCCGGCTATGTTGATTCCTCGACTGGGCACCTATCGAGATGATGTTGTTATACCTTCCGGGCGACGGCCCCGTTGGTCCCTGTGGCTCCGACCACTGAGATTTGCAGATCTGTATTCTATCGGCGCGCAGGCGTGACAGAGGCTCCCTGTCGAACCCTTGAGTAGTGTAGCTGCGTGTGGGGGGTGCGATGTCGCGTGCTGTAAGGCTGCATGTGCCTGCAGTAGGTCTCCTCGGGAGACTCGTGATTGATTGTCGGACTGATGTCCTGTTTTACCCTTCGGGGGAACTGTTTTCCATTTCTGTTGATGCCATGACATGCTACTAGTATGATAGGTTCATTATGTGATGCGTGCATATATGTGAGTTGGCATACGGGGTTTCCTTCTGGAAACTCAGGCATTGTTGTTGCATCTTTTTCAGGATCGCAGTAGGTCCGGGTGGGTGGTGACCGAGGACGGAGCGCTTTGGAGTCGGATCCTCTTCGGCAGTTGCTAGACCGTACGACTACTTGTATTCTATTCCATTGTATCAGTATTGTAGTTGTATTTCTTTTGGAAAACTCCTTGTATTTTGGGTGCACCCGGATTTATATATTTATATATTAGTGACGTTCCCGCGTGAGTTGTCTGTTATGTTGCTTATTTTGAAATTTTAAATCTTCCGCTGTTTCGGGACGTTACACTAATCTTATTGTTAATCGAAATGGGCCGTATAGTCAACTTATACGGTTGCAAGAAATGGAGTCAAATACAGAAACCGATGGTGCCCCGGGGAGTTTTAGCTTGCATACTTCATCCCTACATCGATCCATAAGTCGAGGTTCATCAGCTGGGAATAGCAATAGACACTCGTTTTCTGCGGCCTCTTTTGGCATACCTGTGGGAGTTGATATTACTGAGGATTCAACAAATAGACCAGACACTAAAGAGGAATCAGAAGAACCTCCAAAAGTTCCTGTTCGTCGCCTTTTTGCCCTTAACAAGCCGGAAATCCCAGTGCTTATTGTTGGCTCAATTGCAGCTATTATAAACGGTGTCATCATGCCAATGTTTGGACTAATTTTGTCCAGCATAATAACAACATTCTTTGAGCCACCACCCAAGCTTAAGAAGGATTCAAGTTTTTGGGCTCTGATGTTCTTCATTTTCGCAATAGTATCATTATTAGCAATGCCGGCCAGATCGTACTTCTTTGGAGTGGCAGGGTCCAAGTTGATTCAAAGAGTGAGGCTCATGTGCTTTGAAAAGGTGGTTCATATGGAAGTAGGTTGGTTTGATAAACCCGAGAACTCAAGTGGTGCTGTTGGAGCGAGGCTCTCAGCAGACGCGGCCACAGTTAGAGGTCTTGTTGGTGATACGCTTGCATTGACTGTTCAAAATGCAGCGACATTGGCTGCTGGTCTTGTGATCGCTTTCACTGCAAGTTGGCAACTGTCTCTTATAATAATTGCTTTAATGCCAGTCATTGGCCTTAATGGATACATACAGATCAAATTTTTAAAAGGATTCAGCGCGAGTGCTAAGGTAAATCTACTTGTTGCTTTTAGAAAATAGCTGGGAGAAGTTAATTTTTCGCAGAATGAAAATTTGATTTTGTTTTATGTAGGTAATGTATGAAGATCAAGTCAGGTAGCGAATGACGCGGTTGGAAGCATTAGGACAGTTGCTTCCTTTTCTGCCGAGGAGAAGGTGATAGAATTGTACCAGAAGAAATGTGAAGCCCCCCTTAATGCCGGCATCAAACAAGGGCTAATTAGTGGCGTTGGTTTTGGAGTGTCCTTTTCTTTGCTGTTTGCTTCATATGCATTGCTCTTCTATTTAGGAGCAAAACTTGTCAACGCCGGAATCGTGACATTTAATGATGTTTTCAAGGTTTGCGTTCACGACAACTGCTAATCTTTGCTCTTCCGGTTTAGTAATCGTAAATCCTTATAATGATTTATTTTCCGATTATTTTTCTGAAAAAAATGGTTACTATCTTTTTTAAACAACTATTTATATCTTATCATTTAAATATGCAAACATGCAAAATGTTGTGGAAATATTTGCACTTTTATTGAAGCATTATGTGATTCGGTTTCCGAAAGTATAGTCTAGCAAACAACCAATAATAAAACTAGTAGTAGTTCCTGACATCAATTTCTTACTATTTTTCAGTACTCTTTTTTAGTATTAAGACAATTTGTTCTGAAATTTGAACATCTATTATTTCCTCAGCCGATGAAGATTAGGCTTCACTAGTTTTTTTTTTGTTCCATTTAATCTACAAAACAACGATTTCTTGTCTTGTGTTTTTTTCTCAGGTTTTGTTTGGTTTGACCATGGCAGCCATTGGAATTTCACAATCAAGCTCCTTGGCACCTGATGCTTCAAAAGCCAACTCTGCAACTGCTTCTGTATTTGCAGTTCTAGACCGTAAGTCATTGATCGACTCTTCTGATGAGTCAGGAAATACAATTGAACATGTGAAGGGAAATATCGAGTTTCGGCATGTTAACTTCCACTACGCCACTCGACCAGATGTTCAAATATTCACAGACCTTTGCTTCACCGCACATGCTGGAAAGGTAGGATTTAGGAGCAACAAACAACATTATTCAGTTTCCAATAACTAGATTCAACACACCAACATCTTAAAGAATTTTCTTTGTCATTGATTTCGGTAATTAAGTTGTGGCATAAAAAAATTGTGGCATTTCTAACCATCTTCTACCTACATATAGACTGTTGCTTTGGTTGGAGAGAGCGGATGTGGAAAATCGACAGTGATATCGTTGTTGCAACGATTCTATGATCCGATATCTGGCCACATTTTACTTGATGGAAATGATATAAAATCCTTAAAAGTCAAATGGTTCAGGCAACAAATGGGTCTGGTGAGTCAAGAACCAATCTTGTTTAATGACACAATTCGAGCCAATATCGGTTATGGAAAAGAGGAAGAGGCTACAGAATCGGAAATAATTGCTGCTTCTGGATCAGCAAACGCCCACAAGTTCATAAGTGCATTACAACAGGTAAAGCATCTCTTACTGATTCCCACGTTACCGACCATTGCTTATAAAACAACTAACAGACCCACAACCTCATATATATTCATTAACTAAAATATGGATGCAGGGTTATGAGACAACCGTTGGAGAACGGGGGATTCAACTGTCCGGTGGGCAAAAACAACGTGTTGCCATTGCTCGTGCAATACTAAAGGAACCAAAAATATTGTTGTTGGATGAGGCAACCAGTGCTCTTGATGCGGAGTCGGAAAGAGTAGTTCAGGATGCACTTGATAGAGTAATGGTGAACCGAACGACAATTGTTGTCGCCCACCGGTTGTCTACCATTAAAGGAGCAGATTTGATAGCAGTGGTGAAAAACGGAGTTATTGTTGAGAAGGGAAAACATGACACTCTGATTAACATCAAGGATGGAGCCTATGCCTCTCTTGTATCACTTCATGCTAGTTTCTCATCGTGATTTGAATTGTCTTTTGACATTTCTCTGAGCAACGTCAATCGTTCTTGAATTATTACAAAAATGTCACAACCATATAGGTTTGTATCTAGCTCTCATTCCCTTAAAGTATAGCTAATTATTTGTTATACGAAAATTTTGCCACCACTGCATTACATATAGCTATATGTAAAAATACATTATTGTTTTTGTTACTTTTTGAAGTTCTTCTCTTCCACCGTGAAATATGTTAGGTGATGTAATAGCTATTTATCGGTAATTGAAGTTTGAGTTTGGGTTTCTTCTTATTAAATGGGCGCAATCTTGATTGTGATGAAGTCTTCAGATTATAAATTTAGTGTTGTTTATATCAATAATTTAAGGGTTATTTGCTTGTGCACGACTGATATTGGAGTTTTACGCATGAACCCAAGCTAAAACTTAAACACCAGTGCTCTGCGTGTTCACCAAAGCAAAAAAAAAGAAGCCATAATTTAATCTAGTGAACAGACGCACACTCAAATACACGCTTACACACGTTCCATAGGGGTTAATTACAATTTGTCCTCGTGAACTATGTCTTTATATTACTTTACACATCTGAATTTTCAAAGTTGACACTTACTCCTCCTGAACTTTCGTTTTTTAACATTTTGCTCCCCTGAACTTTAAAAATCCATTATTTAAACCCATTTTCGTCTTTTTTTGTTGTCCCTAGTACACACATAAACATATATTTACGTGAAAGTTTTGATCGAAATGAAGGTCGGATTTGGTTAGAATTTTGGTCAGATTTATAACCAACAAATCTGACCCAAATTCCAAACAAATTCGACATCCGTTTCGATCCGAGCTTTCAAGAAAAAATATAGATTTATGAGTGTACTAGGGACAAAAATAATACAAATAAAATACGAATGTGAATTTTAATAGTAGATTTTAAAGTTCAGGGAACAAAATGTTACAAAACGAAAGTTCAAGGGGAGTAACTGTCAACATTGAAAGTTCAGGAGTGCAAAGTGATATCAATGCATAGTTCAGAAGGACAAAATGTAATTAACCCTTCTATGGGTGTGATCGAGCCAAGTGTGAGCGAGCACAACTCGACTCGTATGTAACTAGGGAACTGTTGATTGTGTTTTTGGTATTATAAAAACAATAATATATAAACAACTAACATGTATAGATTGTTTAAGTAATTAGGTAGTTTAGTTTTCCATGTAGTTATAGTATATATTTTATCTATCTGATATAGTAATTAAGCAATATAGATATCCTTGTAGTTATATTAATTTCGACCTATATAATTTATGCGAGAACAACTGGATCCACTTGCAAATATGAGAAACATGTATAATCGGCCCGTTTTGGACCCGACCCGTAGCCCACCGGGCCGATAGACTAGGCTGGGCCTGGCCGAAACTAACGGGTTGGGCTTTAGGCCCGAACCATTAAAGGAAACGGACAGGCCAGGCCGGGTCGTCCTACTCGTTTGTTTGCAGGCAAACTGGGTGGGCCGACGGGCTAGACTTGGCCCGACCCCCTTGAAACTGGCCAGGCCGGCCCGTTATCCAGCTTCTATGTATGTAGATAAATGTTTGTATAATTGAGCATCCTATTAACCATGATATGGTTGTGATAAAAATGTAAAGAATTGTAATAGATTTTCCATTTTTAGCACTTGTATTTGTCAGGCCTAGTTGTTTAGCCCATGAAAGTCTATAGCTGGATATCCTTAATGCTTGTTTAGGGTCCTGATTAGTATCATATTTATGATATATATCCTTTATTTTACCCCCATACACGAGTTTTTGTTTGTAGTGTTTCAGGAGTTAGGTAATAAAGAAGATGAAGGGAGCAAAAATGACCTAAATGTAACAAGTATGAACAGATTTGGAAGGTTCCGGACTTGTTTGTAATGCACGAGGACTGGATCGCAAATCAGGAAGGACCCAAGTGAAAACCCGGAGGGACCTGATTGTGAAGTGCAAAATATGGTGACACATGACATGAAGCATATCAGTATTTCGCTAATTAAGCTCAAAGTGATTCGAGCCAGCGGACCAGGACTTCACCCCACGTGTCAATTGAAGAAAGAGAGCAGCACACAAATTTTCAACCCGATCAGATCTATTTGGTCCGCCACTGGCAGATCAAACAGGTCTAATGGATATCAGATTTCGGTCGTGGGTCGTGTATTCGGTTTGGAGCATTCTCAGACCATTAGATGTGATTTAGAGTCGTCCGATTATTTCCAGATTGATCCTAACCATGTATTAGTCTATATAAACCATTGTAATCCCTCCTCCCACTTTTTCTTGTTTCTCCATTAGTTTTAGGTTTTGTTTTGGCTGCTGATTAGTGTAGTTGGAGGAGAAGAAACATACTTTATAATCTTTTCATTTCAATCAAGTGTGAGTTTTGTTCTTTAAATACATGTCTTTTATTTGATGCAATTTCTTTGATGTTGTTGTTTATTTAATCTTGTTTTAGTCATTTCCATTACGGGTTCATGTTATTTTTATGTTTTCTCTAGTGTAGAGATGAGTAGAGAGTAGTCCATCCCCATTGGGGGTGGAGAAGAAGGTGATGTGATTATGTGATGTATTAGGTGTGTTAATTCTACTTTTGAATCTCACATGATTTCCTTAACCATCTAACGAGATTTCACTCTTATCTTTGATGTGCTAATGCTCTTGAGTGATGCTTAACACATGCTTAGATTAGTGGGCCTATTTTATGGGGAATGATGAGATGATGATAATGATCGAGTGGAAGAAGGCAACAAGACATGTGCATGCATGTGCTCATGTTGGTTTTATCTTAATTAATGTATTGTATGTTTTAATAATTGTGATAAATCTTATTTCATGTGGAGACATAGTTGGATTTGAGTCATGATGCATGTGAACATATTAGCTTCATTTCAATTATTGTCTTGTATGTTTTAATGATAAGGTTTTATCTTATTTCATGTGGAGGCAAAGTTGGAGTTGAGTTTTATGGATTTCATGTATGACATGTTTTGATGAGCACATTTGAACACACACTACACTACACATTTTCATTTCCATGTTCTTTCTCTATCCCCTAAGGGGTCTAGTTTTATTGCTTATTTTCTGATTTGTTTCGCATTGTAGCATAGTTTTATGGATTTCATGTATGACATGTTTTGATGGGCACATTTGAACACACATTACACTACACATTTTCATTTCCATGTTCTTTCTCTATCCCCTAAGGGGTCTAGTTTTATTGCTTATTTTCCAATTTCTTTCGCATTGTAGTGTAGTTTCGACATTAATCTCCTTTTCTTTCCCCACTTGAGTATCACGAATCAGACTCGTGCACGCTCCTTGTGGTCGACCTGTGCTTGCCACCGCTTCAACACGACCGTGCACTTGCGGTAATTAAACTGAGTCAATCAGTTCCATAGGGTTGTAACTAACTTAAAAGGATCTATAAATAGAGCTTCTCTCTCATATGTTTTGGTTGATAAGAGTAGAGCATGTTTGCTCTCTTCCACTTTGTTTCTTCAATTCTATATGGTATCAAAGCGGAAGAAGTGTTGTTCTTAAGGTCTTGGAGACCAAACAGGTTGATTCGGCCATGGCGATTGGAGGAGCAACCAGAACAAGTAGATATCCCTATCTGGTTTCGTTAAATGTGGCCACCATCAAATATTTGGATTTATCAGTCCATCTACATATATACGGGAATGACGATAAATCAGGTCAGCTTGAGACATTCTTTAAAGAAGAAGACAAAATATATTATCTGCTCCCTTATCATGAGAGGTAAACTTTGTAATTCAAAGTGGAATTTTATTTTGTAATAAGCTTCTAATTATATATATAATAGGGCTCATTGGATGCTTGTCGTTGTATGCCCCACGACTAATTCGGCATATTGGTTTGATCCGTTGGGGTCGAATAAACCAAGGGACTCAATAAAGAAACTTCTAAATTTGTAAGTTCGTTTTAGTCTGGTAAAAGTAATTCGTGGATTTTTATTAGTATTATTGAATGAAATTTTAACTCGTGCTACTCAGGGCAATTAAGGTTTACAGAGCTTTAGGTGGCAGGAGAACAACCACAAAAGCAGGAATAACATGGCATGGAATGAGAGTACATTCTCTCCTATTTTTGTTAATTAAGTTAGGAACATATATTTAGCGAACTTCTATGTTTGTAGTACTGGAAGCAGGTTGGAAATACGGAATGTGGTTACTACGTGATGAGATACATGGAGGAAATCCTCGAATTGGCAACTCAAGACGTATGGCTATCAGAGGTAATGTAGATCGTTTTTCAATTGTATAGTTGTAGTTTCAATATTTAGTTATTAACATTCAACACACTTGTATTTTTTTGATAGGTCTTACCAAAAAGTAGTGATCCCTTCTCGCAACAGGAGCTTGATGAAACTCGCGACCGATGAACTCGCTATTTTATCAGAAACATGTTGATGAACTAAGAGGTTCTCCTGTCACTAGCATTTTTTGTAATTTAGTTAAGAAGCGCACTTGTATTACAAACCTACAATTTATGCCTTAATATAATCGCCGCAATTTTAGATTAAATGCCAATTGTTTATGAATTAATTGTAAGTGTGTTGAATGTCAATTGTGTATGCTTGTATGTTTGTGTTTGTGCATGTATGGTTGTATGTTTGTGTTTGTGCATGTATGCTTGTGTGTTTGTGCTTGTATGTACATGTAGATGAAAGTGTGAGCATCTGTGAACAAATTTGGTGCAGGTTTTATGTACACGAATACGATGACAAAATACAAGTTTGCAGGATGTTTTTTTTGTCCAGGTTTAAGAATAGACGTCGGATGTTTGTATTAGCCTGCGCTTATTCCTCTGAAGAAAGGGATAGACGTCGGTTGTATGTATCATCCGACGTCTATTCTTTAGGAATATATGTCGTTTGTTATTTCACCGATGTCTATACTTAAAGAACAGACGTCGGTCCTAAAGAAAGGCCGACGTCTATTCTTTAAGTATAGACGTCGGCTTCTACATACAGCCGACGTCTATTCATTAGGAATAGACGTCAGATTTTTGACGTCCGACGTCTATGTATAGACGACGCACACATAGATGTCGGATCTGGGAGTGCTTATATCTGACGTATATACCCCCGTACATCCGACGTATATTCCATTTTCTGTAGTAGTGCGAACTCGATTCTTCCACTCACAACCTGAGAAGGTGACTTCATTTGAAGCAATACAACTGTCCAACAAGTGGAGGTCGTGTTATAAAACACTAACATTTGAGCACACTTGAGTAGCATAAGCTTTAGGAACACATCAAGGAAGTTTAGGTCTGAGTGTGTAGGATTTGATCTTTCGAGTGTGAGAGATTTCTATTTCATCAATAAGACAACAAGGAGTGTAAGAGATGCGTTAAGCTAAGGTTTTAATGCCTATTTATAAGCCCTAAGATCTATATAGTCGTTCGGGCTAAAAGACAAAGAGATAAAAAAGTGACCGACAACAGAGGCAAATGGTTGACCAGTTGGTCAATTCTGTTCGACCATTCACTTAAGTTGTAAGTTAACAATCAGACGAATAAGCAAAATGGTCGGACCAACACAATTTATACTGGATATTGGATAATCTGTCGACCTCTAAGTTAAAATGGTTAGACGATTTCAAAAGAAGTTACCATCTAGTTTGATGACTTATTTAGTCGATCGCTAAAGGAGGTCCGGTTGACCTATAGCCTGAGGTTCAAATTGGGTAAATATGCAATCATCAAAATAGCCATTGGGAAAAAACGATAAGAAAACTACTCGAAAAGAAAAATTGAAAATCAAGGACGGTCGGACGAAATCGTCTACACGGTCAACCGTTCAACCAAAAGGTTGTTGTTTACAAATGATCAGACGAAATCTATGTTTTGGTCGACCACTTTTCATAGAGTGATTGAAGTTAAGCTGGGTGGTTTTTCCATCAACCATATTTCATAGACTGGCTGAGGTTTGGGTGATCTATTAAAGTCCAAATAATGTGAGATTTTGTGTGTGACTTCTAGACAAAACCTTGAGTGATTGTGGGTGGATATCCAACTTGTATGCTCAAGTTTACAAAGGTTCGTAAATACTAAAATAAATATAAAATTACATGTCTTCAAAAGCTTGATTACATGTCTTGACTTGAATTCTCTTTCTCATTGAATCTTGATCACTTGTTATGATAAAAGTACATTTTAAGATAAAAGTATGCACAATACAAGTATGTGCGGAATGCATGGAATGTGTTTGACTAAATTTGATTGTGATTAAGATTATGTTGATTAACTCATCAAAATAAATATGATTAAGGCCTAAAAGCCAAGAATCACCCTCCTTTTGATGATGACAAACCTATATCTTAATACTTGAAATTTAAATTGTATTCTCCCCCTTCTATATGTCAACTATGCATCAATATGATGCTCCCATTTCAACGTGCACGGTATGAATCAATTTAAGGTTTATTTCAATTTCTCTCCCCTTTTTAACTACACTCAAATCCAAACATATAAAGCATTGGATCCAAGGGATGTCATGTTTCTCCCCCTTAATTAAGCAATTCTTCTCCCCCCCCAAAAAAATGATATTCAATATGCTCCCCTATGATTAAGGCTAATATGCATTTTACTTTCATAATCTATAATTTGTCCTAAAAGCATTCATGATCGTGATATAAACATTAAATATTCAATTTTCTAGATTAGAACTAATTCAATATGAATGAGAGAATTGAAAATATTACCCAACTCTTGATCCTCGATTTGGTTCCAAACTCCTTCTGATAGGGAAACTAGCTTTGCGAATTCGATCCAAATATTTACTTGAAACTTGCGATCGATCTTTTCTTGCTTAAGCTGATCGCTACTGATCATCCTCTTCAAAGTACCTACAAGTGAAGATTTTGGTACCCAAACTACCTTGGGTCCAGAAACGTTAGTCTTTGGTATCCAAACCATTTTGGTTTTGGGAGCCCAAACACATGAGAAATTTTACTTCACAAAGAAATACTTTCCATACAAAGTAGTATGAACTACATGATTTTTTAAATTTGCATTGTTACCCAATCATGCTTATCTAAGGATTGTGTTTGACTATTTAATTAGAAGCATGTCAAGCATTTTCTTTCCCTTGGTGAACTAATAGGTTGAGCAAGATTGTTAAGAGCCAAAGCATTGGGACAAAAACATAAGATATGTAACAAAGCTTTCGACTAAGATTTGTATTTTTCTATTTATTGAGTAAGACTAAATGTAACCTTAATCACTAAGATTACTACCTTCCCAAAAGGCAATTCATGAGCAATCATATGAACAAATTTCCCTTGGACTCGTTGATGGATTTTGTATCCTTATGGTGATATCTTCTTTTGTCTTTGAGTCAAATTTCTAAGTGCAAATAGGACGACAAAACGTGTATCGGACCACTAATTTTATTTTTTACTTAGGCGCAATGAGCTTGTCCATATGACAATATAGTGGTTGGATTCTCAACGGATGTATGAAAATAGAGCTATTGGCGCTAAAGACAAAATAGTGATTCGGACGACCATTTGACTATAGACAAACTTCATAAAACCTTACTAAAACTTGATAATCGGTCGACCGACAAGGAACAAGTCAACCAAATTTGATGTGATTAGAAGTTTGAGCGCATTAATGGGAGTTAGAATCTGAATGACCAATTATAGACCAATTGAATGACCTACGGAGAACAATTTGCCCGACCTTCATACCTTATTACCTAATTCTCTCACCAACTCCCTCGTTCTACTCAAACGGCTAGTAAAGCTTGAAGGGCTTATAAGTAGGATTCGATTCCATAGTTTTACTCATCTCCAACACTTCCTATTGATTAATACGTTAGAGTCAAACTTTCTTCACTTTCAAGCTCCTATTTCCTACACCTAAAGCCAAAACTTCACCACTTGTTTTATCTATTACAAATCATATCCAAATGCTCAAGGATTAGAGGATTTTTGTAATCCAACTTCCATCCCAAATAATCACCATGACTTGTAAGGCTTCGAGGAAGCACCCATTTGAATTATGAGAGGCGAATTGAGCACGACGGGGATTGATGGCTAAAGCTTGTATTGTAGAGGCTTGATCGTGACCTAGAATGGAGATCAGATTATTTGAAGATGCAAACGGGGCTCAGATTATCGAGCGGGAGTTGTAAGAGAGGACTAAGATGCAGTTGACGTGCCAAATCTTTATCAAATTCCAATACCCAATTTGTGGTTGTTTGCTTCAACTGATCTTACATTGTTTTTAGTTTTGTATTTAAGAGCATTTAGACCTTGATTAGTATCGATCTCGTCATTGTATCTTGAATAAAATCCATGCAACAACTATTCATTTTTTCTCATATGTGCCATTTCACTTTGTTTATCTAGAACTATGGGAATAACACAAGTTGTAGATGGGTTTAAGTGAAAACAAGTCCTATAAGTAATTTTACATCCTAACACTTGATTATTGGGTTTAATTGTGATTAGGTGGTGGATTGGGGGAGATCGAGATGGACGGCTGAGATGGATTTGGTTTGGGTATAAAAGGTTGGATTCTCACTTCTCTCTCTCACTCGTTTTCTCACGTTCTCTCCCTCTCATCTCTCTCCCTCCCTCTCAGCTGCCGGTGTGTGGAGGTGTGGATCAGCGAGGAGACGACTCAGTGGAGTGCGCGAGGATCGTGTTCATCGGTTGCTCGGTTGGATTCGCCGGAGAAGGAGGAGAAGTGCTTGTGGAGGCGACTTCGTGGGTTCTTCAAAGGCTTCTTCAAGCCTTAAGGTATGTCAAGCTTTACTTTGATGCTCACTTATACTTTGGTGGGTGTAGGGGTGGTCAACGGTAGGCCGGAGGGCTCGTCGGGCCCGTGCAGCTGCGTTCTGCACTATAATCGGTCGACCGGTGGCATGGTTCGGTCGACCGGTTGTAGAGTATTTCGGGCGGAAAACCCTTGCACTGGTCGAACGATACTCTTCGAGTGGTCGACCGGTTGTGCGTTTTACCAGGGGATTTATGCTCTGTGTGTTTTCGGTCGAACGGGTCCCCTTTGCCGGTCGACCGAAAGCACTGTTGTAGGTCGGTTGGGGGCGTTGACCATCTAAACGGTCGACCGCTCGTTGACTTCGTCCGACCGGAGTTTAAGTTAACTTATTGGCCGGTCGACCGGGAGTGTGGTTTCGGTCGACCGTGTAGTGCGGTTTAGTTGGGGATTTCTACTGGATGATTTCGGTCGACCGTAATCTGAGGGTCGCTCGACCGTTGGTGCTTTTTGAGCAAGAGAGGATTTTTCCCTGTTGGATTTCGGTCGAACGGGGCCCCTTTGCCGTTCGACCGGTTGGACGTTATTTCGGTTTTTCTGAGGAATAGTTGTGGTGTTCGGTCGGCCGTTTGGGTTCTTCCGTTCGACCGTTTGGGCATTGTTTTGCATATGGATGCTTGTGCCATGTGTTGTTGGATCCGTCTCGAGGGCAATGGGTTCCCGACCTTTTTTGGGCGACGGTACAGACATTGACGACCTGTGAGGAGGGTCGTGTTGTGGCTCTACGGAGCGTTGGCCGAGACTCTGACCGGCAGTGCCTTGTGTGCACGTTGTTGTGGCTCTACGGAGCGTTGGCTGAGACTCTGACCGGCGGTGCCTTTTGTACACAGGTGTTGTTGTTGCCGATGTTTTCCGGTAGTGCCTGGTGTGCACGGGAGATTGATGTGCTTTTACTGCATTTTCATTTCATGTTTCATTACGCATATTATGTTCATATTTTAGGGGTTTGGCATACGGGGTTTCCCACGTGAAACTCAGGCATATTCATGTTTTATGTCAGGTTGTACGCGTCAGTAGGAGGTGATGACTGCGGACAGGAGCACCCAGACCAGATCCTGTCTCCTTTTGTTCTTCGAGGTGGATGATTTTCCCTTGTACAAGTGTTGTATATGTTTTGTGTTGGGTTGTAATCATCCTTGACTGTTGTATCGTACAATATCATATTATATTATATATGTACTCGTGGTTTGGTGACGACCCCAGTGTTGATTTCTTATCTGTTTAAAGTTTTAAATTTTCCGCTGTTTCGGGGCGTTACAATTTGGTATCAGAGCCTTCGGTCCCGGTGTGCTTGTCCAATGAAACCACTTTAGAGGTCTTGCATTTAGTTTTCATTCATCATTCATTCATTCATAATCATTAATTCATTGTCGTTTCCTGTCCTCTTGCGTAGATGCCTCTGAGACGTGTGAGGGCACCTTCACGTTATAGGGGCGCCAGTGAGGAGACTGGTAGGGAGGACAAAGAGGAGGAGGAGAGGAGGACCCTTCAGGGGACTCTTGGTAGGCTGGGCGAGTTTCTTGAGCGCCAGTCTGCACAGGCCGAGCAGGCAGGGGCGGGGGCAGTGCTGGATCGGTTTATGCGACATCACCCTCCTTCCTTTGACGACAGTGGTGAGCCGGAGGCAGCTGAGGATTGGGTCTTCAAGATCCGGAAGATCTTCAGAGCGATTGGGTGTCCTTCTGAGAGGCAGGTGGATCTGGCCACCTATGTGTTGGACGGAGAGGCGGCCAACTGGTGGAGGTCCACGTCGGCTGTTGTGTTTGAGGACAGCGAGGAGGTGGGCTGGGAGGAATTCCTCGTGGAGTTCAACCAGCAGTATTTTCCCCAGCATGCGCGGGACAGGAAGAAGGAGGAGTTCCTAGCACTCGAACAGCGAGAGATGACGCTGGCGGCCTACATTAGCAGGTTTCACGCCCTAGAGCGTTACTGCCCGTATACATATGTGACACCGGAGCAGAGAGCTCGGAAGTTTATCCGAGGGTTGAGGCCGCAGTTCCGGACTCGTATGACCACGAGTATGCCGCAGACTTTAGCTGATGCAGTGAAGTTTGCGACGATTATGGAGCAGGACTACCAGGAGACGGTAGAGGCCAGGAAGGTGCAGACGAAGGCCAATGTGCGACCTAGAGATCAGATTTTGGGAAATCCGGGCAAGAGGCCCCAGATTGATAGTGGTGGATCACAACAGTCGGGGCAGTGCAGGAAGTGTGGTAGAGTTCACCCCGGGCGCGGGTGTGGGGCTCGATCAGGTGCATGCCATGGTTGTGGCCAGACGGGTCACTTCATTCGTTTCTGCCCGAGTAGGTCAGGTGGACCTAGTGGATGACCGGGTTCCTCCTCAGCTAGCGGAGCTAGACCGAGTCGACCTGTTGCACCCTCCCAGCAGGGGAAGAGTGTGGGACGTGTCTTCACCATTCAGGCGGAGGAGGCTAGAGACGCCAGCGCTGTGGTGGAAGGTACGCTTTATGTTGATGGGTTGATTACTAGAGTGCTTTTCGACTGCGGGGCCACACACTCGTTCATCTCTGAGCAGTTTGCGAGCGTGTTAGGCCGTACCCCTGCGATGTTGACTGCCACGTTGGAAGTCAGCACACCCTTGGGTTTGGTGGGCATTGTGGGGAGCTTCCTCCCCGGCGCCACTGTTGCTTCGGGAGACCAGAAGTTCCCGACAGACCTGGTCTTATTACCGATGGTTGACTTCGATGTCATACTTGGGATGGATTGGCTGTCCCAGTACGATGTTCGAGTCTTGTGCCGAGAGAAGAAGATTCTGATCTCGAGGAAGGGTCTTCCTGATTTGCTGATCAGAGGGACTAAGAGTGGAGATGGTCGGATTTTGGTTTCGGAAGTGAAGGCTCAGAGGATGATTCACCAGGGTTGTAGAGCGTTCTTAGCGACGCTTGTGGTGCCAGATTTGGAGGTGAAGAAGTTGGAAGATATCGAGGTTGTTCAGGATTTCCTGAGATATTTTCTGATGAGATCACCGGGTTACCACCTCATAGAGAGATCGAGTTTGGTATCGATTTGGTGGCAGAGACTACACCACAATCGAAGGCTCCATATAGGATGGCGCCTGCGGAGTTAGCTGAGCTGAAGAAGCAGTTGCAGGATCTGCTAGATTCAGGTTTGATCAGGCCCAGTGTTTCACCCTGGGGAGCTCCAGTGCTCTTCGTGAAGAAGAGGGATGGCTCGCTGAGGATGTGTATTGATTATCGGATGTTGAATAAGGTTTCCATTAGGAATCAGTATCCTTTACCCAGGATCGAGGATCTTTTCGATCAGTTGCAGTCAGGGATGGTCTTTTCTAAGATCGATCTGCGATCCAGTTACCATCAGTTGAGGATTCGGGATGCAGATGTCCAGAAGACAGCGTTCAGGACGAGGTACGGGCATTATGAGTTTTTGGTGATGTCGTTTGGACTGACGAATGCACCAGCAGCGTTTATGGATCTGATGAATCGGACTTTTCAGCCGTATCTCGACAGGTTTGTGATTGTCTTCGTGGATGATATACTGGTATACTCACCAGACAGAGAGCAGCATCGGGAGCACCTGAGGATTGTGCTTAGCATTCTGAGAGATCAGCAACTCTATGCTAAGTACAAGAAGTGTGATTTCTGGCTAGATCGGTTGGCCTTTCTGGGACATGTAGTGTCAGCAGACGGGATTTCTGTGGATCCAGAGAAGGTCGAGGTTGTGACTCAGTGGAGAGCTCCGACCAGTGTGTCTGAGATCAGGAGTTTTGTGGGCTTAGCAGGTTATTATCGTCAGTTTATTCAGGACTTTTCCAGACTTGCTTCCCCACTGACGGCTTTGACACAGAAGGGTGTCAAGTTCGTTTGGTCCCAGAAGTGCGAGGACAGTTTCCAGGAGCTGAAGAGGCGATTGACTACAACACCGATTTTGACGTTACCAAGTGGTAGCGGGGGCTATGTGATTTACAGTGACGCTTCTGGCATCGGTCTGGGTTGCGTGTTGATGCAGCACGGGAAGGTGGTCGCTTATGCTTCGAGGCAGTTGAAGGTTCATGAGAAGAATTATCCGACTCATGATCTGGAGTTGGCAGCGGTGGTTCACGCGCTGAAGACCTGGAGGCATTACCTATATGGGGAGCAGTTTGAGGTTTTAACAGATCACCAGAGTCTGAAGTATCTCTTCTCGCAGAAAGAGTTGAATATGAGGCAGCGCAGATGGCTAGAGTTCATAAAGGATTATGACTTCACCATTTCGTATCATCCGGGGAAGGCGAATTCTGTCGCGGATGCCTTGAGTAGGAAGGTAGAGTTATCAGCTGCCAGCTTATGCATTCAGGAGTGGAGATTGCTTGAGGCCTTCACGGAGTGGAGACCTTTTACTGAGGGCTCTGAGGGGGCAGTGATTGCGGGACTTCAAGTGGAGCCGCAGACAGTTTCGGGAGTTGTGCAGGCTCAGAGAGCAGATGATGAGCTGGTCAGTCTGATGCAGTTAGCTGCTAAGGACGGATCAGACTTCAGTGTCGGAGTCGATGGGGGCTTGAGGTTCAGAGGCCGGATCTGGGTACCGAGAGCAGGTGATCTGAGGGATACTATCATGGAGGAGGCACATAGAGCCAGATATTCCATTCACCCAGGGAGTACCAAGATGTATAAAGATTTACAGCGGAGTTTCTGGTGGAAAGGGATGAAGCGAGACGTAGCAGACTTCGTATCCATGTGCTTGGTTTGCCAGCAGGTGAGGATTGAGCACCAGCGGCCAGCAGGGCAGTTGCAGAGTATAGATCTGCCAGAGTGGAAGTGGGAGCACGTGACAATGGATTTCGTCACCGATTTGCCGAAGACGAGGAGATCTCACGACGCGATTTGGGTCATAGTCGATCGACTGACCAAGTCGGCGCATTTTCTGGCGATCAGGACCACCTTACCTTTGGAGGGTTTGGCGAAGCTGTACATCGAGGAGATAGTCCGGTTACATGGTGTGCCTGTGAGTATTATCTCTGATCGTGATCCGAGGTTTACCTCCAGATTTTGGGGTAGTCTGCAGAAGGCTTTGGGGACTCAGTTGAAGTTCAGCACGACTTTTCATCCACAGACAGACGGGCAGTCAGAGAGGACTATCCAGACGCTAGAGGATTTGTTGAGAGCGTGTACTCTGGATTGGGTAGGATATTGGGATGAACACCTGCCGTTGATCGAGTTCGCCTACAACAATAGCTACCATTCGAGCATTGGGATGGCACCGTACGAGGCTCTGTACGGTCGGCCTTGCAGATCGCCGATATGCTGGAGTGATGTAGGCGAGAGGCAGTTGGTTGGACCAGAGATTTCTCAGATGTATGCTGAGAAGGTTGGCGTGATCAGACAGAGGTTGGCGACGGCTCAGAGCAGGCAGAAGAGTTACGCAGATAGGCGTAGACGAGAGTTGAGATTTGAGGTAGGCGATCACGTTTTCTTGAGGATTTCACCAGCTCGTGGAGTGATGAGATTCGAGAAGAAAGGGAAGCTCAGTCCGAGGTACGTCGGACCGTTTGAGATTCTTGATCGTGTCAGGGAGGTTGCCTACCGTATTGCTTTGCCGCCGCAGTTATCGGGTATTCACAACGTTTTCCATGTTTCTATGTTGAGGAAATACGTTGCCGATCCGTCGCATGTGATTGAGATCTGTGTTCCGAAGATCAGTCAGGATTTATCTCTCGAGGAGAGGCCCATGGAGATTGTAGACCGGATGGAGCACCAGCTCAGGAGGAGAACCATTCCGATGGTGAAGGTCAGGTGGCAGCACCATAGCGAGCGTGAAGCCACTTGGGAGGTCGAGGATGAGGTCCGGAAGAAGTACCTGGAGTTGTTCGGTGAGAATTTGGTTCTAATTTCGAGGACGAAATTCTTTAAGGATGGTGGATTGTTACATCCTAACCCTTGATTATTGGGTTTAATTGTGATTAGGTGGTGGATTAGGGGAGATCGAGATGGACGACTGAGATGGATTTGGTTTGGGTATAAAAGGTTGGATTCTCACTTCTCTCTCTCACTCGTTTTCTCATGTTCTCTCCCTCTCATCTCTCTCCCTCCCTCTCAGCTGCCAGTGTGTGGAGGTGTGGATCGGCGAGGAGACGACTCAGTGGAGTGCGCGAGGATCGTGTTCATCGGTTGCTCAGTTGGATTCGCCGGAGAAGGAGGAGAAATGCTTGTGGAGGCGACTTCGTGGGTTCTTCAAAGGCTTCTTCAAGCCTTAAGGTATGTCAAGCTTTACTTTGATGCTCACTTATACTTTGGTGGGTGTTGGGGTGGTCGACGGTAGGCCGGAGGGCTCGTCGGGCCCGTGCAGCTGCGTTCTGCACTATAATCGGTCGACCGGTGGAATGATTCGGTCGACCGGTTGTAGAGTATTTCGGGCGGAAAACCCTTTCACCGGTCGCGATACTCTTCGAGTGGTCGACCGGTGGTGCGTTTTACCAGGGGATTTATGCTCTGTGTGTTTTTGGTCGAACGGGTCCCCTTTGCCGGTCGACCGAAAGCACTGTTGTAGGTCGGTTGGGGGCGTTGACCATCTAAACGGTCGACCGCTCGTTGACTTCGTCCGACCGGAGTTTAAGTTAACTTATTGGCCGGTCGACCGGGAGTGTGGTTTCGGTCGACCGTGTAGTGCGGTTTAGTTGGTGATTTCTACTGGATGATTTCGGTCGACCGTGATCTGAGGGTCGTTCGACCGTTGGTGCTTTTTGAGCAAGAGATGATTTTTCCCTGTTGTATTTCGGTCGAACGGGGCCCCTTTGCCGTTCGACCGGTTGGACGTTATTTCGGTTTTTCTGAGGAATAGTTGCGGTGTTCGGTCGACCGTTTGGGTTCTTCTGTTCGACCGTTTGGGCACTGTTTTGCATATGGATGCTTGTGCCGTGTGTTGTTGGATCCGTCTCGAGGGCAATGGGTTCCCGACCTTTTTGGGGCGACGGTATAAACATTGACGGCCTGTGAGGAGGGTCGTGTTGTGGCTCTACGGAGCGTTGGCCGAGACTCTGACCGGCGATGCCTTGTGTGCACGTTGTTGTGGCTCTACGGAGTGTTGGCCTAGACTCTGACCGGCCGTGCCTTTTGTGCACATGTGTTGTTGTTGCCGATGTTTTCCGACAGTGCCTGGTGTGCACGGGAGATTGATGTGCTTTTACTGCATTTTCATTTCATGTTTCATTACGCATATTATGTTCATATTTTAGGGGTTTGGCATACGGGGTTTCCCACGGGAAACTCAGGCATATTCATGTTTTATGTCAGGTCGTACGCGTCAGTAGGAGGTGGTGACTGCGGACAGGAGCACCCAGACCAGATCCTTTCTCCTTTTGTTTTTCGTGGTGGATGATTTTCCCTTGTACATGTGTTGTATATGTTTTGTGTTGGGTTGTAATCATCCTTGACTGTTGTATCGTACAGTATCATATTATATTATATATGTACTCGTGGTTTGGTGACGACCCCAGTGTTGATTTCTTATATGTTTAAAGTTTTAAATTTTCCGCTGTTTCGGACATATTTTGTAAGGAGCAAAGATTTATTTGTAGTCATTTTGGACATATTTTGTGGACCTTATCGCAATGTGAAGGAACATATTGGTAAGGGGAAATGATGAACCCGTAAAGCCTCCTTTAATGCAATAACCTAAAAATAAATTGTGCAATTCAATAATTCTCCCGAGCTCACCACGACACCATAGGTACACCTCACGTGGGAAAAAGAAAACTCAACCCAACAACATAATTTGAGGACAATATTGAATTCTCGCATTTCTCTCATCAATAGTGTTTATCAAATTGTGGCATTAACTCTTGCCACTAGACTGATGTCGGCACTCAAAGAGCTGATCCAAAATACTCAAAATGCCTTCCTTAAAGGAAGGCAGATTATGTATACTGTGATTTCCGCACACGAAGTTGTCAATGACTTATACAAAAACAAAAAGGAGGATTGGTCTTCAAAACAAGACTTCGAAAAGGCCTTTGAAAAAATCGACTGGCTCTTCTTATTAGCTAACCTCAAAGCCATTGGATGTCAATTCCAATGGTGTCAATAGATAGACTTTGTATCTCTACCTCTAGAGCATATGTTATTATAAACAGCTCATCAGAAGGGTACTTCTGTTAGAAGAACTCAAACAGGGAGACCCATAGTCACCATTACTATTTCCCATCATGGCAAATTTCTTGGGTCATATGCTAAGGAAGGGACTACACAACAAGCTTATCTTTGGGGCCCCCCTAGGTAATTCAGAAACTCAAGTGTTGAATCTGCAATTTGCGGATGACATAATTCTATTTATTAATCCTCAATTCGATAACATTAAACATTAAGCATATTCTGGCTTTCTTCAAGTCTCTTTCAGGAAAATTAATAACAATAAATCCTGCTTGAGTGATGTCAACTTATCGATGCCGGATTTAGTAGTGTTTAAAAAACGTACTAGGATGTCAAACAGGAACAATGCCAATTAATTATTCAGGTATCCCTCTAACGCACACACAAGGCCCGTAAAATAATTATCTTGCCAACCCATCGTTGAGAAAATAGGGAAAAAATAGGAAGTTGGAAAATAAAATGTCTTTCAATGGGAGGAAGGACCACTATGATAAATGAGGTGGTCACCCCCAATCACTTCCTATTATCCGAGCTTCAGAAAATTTACCAATCGAGATCGGTAAGGAAATTAATAGATCGGAGGAAAAACTTCATGTTGAGCAATTCCACTAAAAATGCTAACGTTAAAAACTTATTCAAATGGAAAAGAGTTTGTCGGCCAGAAAAGATTTGGGGGTCTCGGCAATCTAAACCTCCAAGCTCATGGTCTTAGTATATGTATGAAAAAATGGTGGGAAATTCTTTATGGTAAAGAAGGTCTATGTGAAGATATCATTCAAAAAAGGTATTAACAAACAACAGTATATCTATACTACCTGAGACTACGACAGGACTATCACATTTCCTTAAAGATTTGACCCCTTGGATCTCAACCTTTGCTCTTTCAACTGTCTCTTCGAAAACTTTGCTCTTGTGGGATACTTGGTTTTATGGGAAATGTCCCTGTGACGAGTGGGACAATATTTACGATATTTGTAAAAGCAATTCACTATAGTACACAACTTCTTTCAAAACCAACTAATTAGTAGCATATCTTACCTTGCATTCATGTTATATATTTTTATTTTACCCAATATTTGTGCTACGTGGGCTGCTATTATATTTATTTCGGCTTTTAGGTACTAAATGTTGGAATGAGAGAGATTTTGACCTAATAGCAATACATAAGGACCCCTGTGTAAGGATTTTGGGCCGATTTGCAAATGCCAGAGACCTCTTAATTACAATTTGGAGGGACTTATATGTAGGAAAATGAAATTCCACTTAATTACAATTGCGAACAAGGCTAATCCACATTTTTCCAATTCATCTCCAATCCAGGATGAGTCATGCTGACTGAATGCACCCCACATGCTTTTATGTAGATTTAAGTTACATGGAAAAATTCAAGTCAAATCAGACGTACCGGATCCAAAATGACAGATCAAAATTTGCCAATGGCAAGTCATTGCATGAGCTTGAGTCCAGATTTCGCCCAAAGTTGACTTAATCAGTTCCACGCGCCCAACTCTAGTTTTTGTAATCCTAACCATCCAATGTAATCATGTGGAGGAGAAGGAACCTTGTGTTCTATAAAAGGAAACCATCTTCCATCTTTTTCTCTTCTTCTTCTTCTTCTTCCTAATTTAGGTTTTGCCTCCATTTGAAAAAAAACTGTAATGAAGAAAAGTTTGATTTGGATGATGGAATGAAGACTTTGGTGGTGTTTTCTTTGCTTTAACTTGAAATTTCCTTATATGGTAATACAAGTTTCTAGAGGAGTACGAGGAGAAGGAGGTTGGTCGGGGCAGGGAGGATGAGGTGGAGAGGGGGTTGGGTGGGGGGGGGGGGGGGGGGAGGGTAGGGGGGGATAAAGGAGGTGGTGATTCGTCAGGACGACGAGGAGAGGGAGGGGCAGAGAAGGAGGCTGGGAAGGAGGGCGCGGAGGAGGAGCTGGTTCATCAGCACAGAGGAGCAGGCCTAGGAGGGGGCCAAGAGGGGGCGGGCTGGAGGACGTCGGGGTTACTGTAATGAGGCTAGCGACGCGAGGGTGGCAATGGCGATTAGGGTTTAGGAGGGGGGAGAGGTGTGAGAAGAGAGGAATGAAGAGAGAGCCCGTGTCGGGCTACAAATGCAATGATTCACCGACAGACCTTGTCCGTCGGTGTATATCGGTCTGTGCTATTTGTATAATGGTCCAACGGCTATATCCGTCGATGTCATGTAATGCCTCCATTTGTGTAGTTAAATGTAATAAGTTTGTGAGAGTCTTTTTCAAAATATTCTCCAACGAATGCTATCTGTCGGGGAAGATTTTAAAAACGAAACACTAATAGATACATCCGTTGGTGTAGGGAAACTCAACCATCGGTGTTTATTTTTGCGCAACAACTTCCATTTTACTGTGAATTTTTTTATCAAAAATATACACCGACGGTATGGATCCATTGGTGTACATTTCTTGTTTGACGAATACTATGAAAATATTAACCGACACACTATTTTTGTCGGTGTTTGTGAGTATATCCATAGGTATATGAGTTCATCGACGGATAAAAATTCATTGGCGTATTTGCATAAATCCCCAATAGTGGATCAAAATGTTACGCATCCACGTTGGGTTGTCCCCAAATGTACAATCTTTTTGGAGAGGGTACGTTCTAGAAATTAGTTAGTCATTTGTAGGGTCCTAGGATGTTAGAACCTTAACCCTAATTAGTGGGTTAATTATGCTTGGATGGTTAAGAGTTTATTAGTGGAGGGAAAGGTGAGGTGAGGTGGAGGTTTGTGATTGGTGGATGTTTGAGTTGGGTTTATAAGAGTGCAATTCTCTTTTTTCCTCTCATTTCTCTCAACTCACTCACTCTCTCTCAACTCTTCTCTTTCTCCCAGCGCTTTGAAGCTTCAACGTGGAGCGTGAATGGTGAGCAAGGAGAGCTCAATAAGGTTTCACCGGAGGTGTTGTGATCGTAGCTCGTGTGAGGAGTTTGCTGGAGGAGCAAGTTGGTGTGGGGATGATCGCTGGTGACTTTCTGAATTCGTGTGAGCCTTAAAAGGTATGCCAAGTTCAATTTTAGTACTCACCCAAGGTGTGTGAGTGCTCATCTTCGTCTTCGGAGGCCAGAGGCCTCCTCGGTGGTGAAAGTGCAGCTACGTTGCTGTAGGAGAACGATCAATCGACATGTGGTCCGGTCGACCGATCGTAGTGTTACTGTGGGAGTCTGCCCAGAACCGGTCGAACAATGCCTATCCATGGTCGACCAATTGTGTAATTGTGGTGGGTTGTTGAAGACTGTTATTTTAGGTCGAACGAGACCCCATTGCCATTCGACCGGTTGCACTTATAGCAAGTCGGTTCAGGTCTAGACCTTCTAAACGGTTGACCACCTTAGACAAGTTCAACTGACAACTTAAGTGTACTGCCTTTGCTGTGCAACCGGAGTCTGTTGGGTTGACCGAAGGATGGTGTGCCCAATGGTCGACCACCCGGTGATTTTAGTTTTACTGGTGGTTGTCGATGTTGAGGGCCTGAGGCTCTGTTAATTTTGGTCGGACATGACCCCTTTGTCGGTTGACCGTTAGGACGTTAAGTTAGCTGGAACTGGGCATTGACCTTCCAAACGGTCGACCACCCAAAGACTTGGTTCGACCAATGGACTCATGTTGGGTTGACCGGCTAGGTTGCGGTTCGAACCAATGCCAGTTTCGGAAGGGAAGTAGTCGACCGATGTGCCTTGTTCGGTCCACCGTGGTTGCCCAGTATTTATTTTTATGTCTTGTGGTTAGTGCCACATTGTCCATGGAAACCTGTGTCCTCGCTTAGTGCGTGTGTCGGGAGGTGATGGTGGGTGCGATGATTGCGCCTACCCAGGGACCGCAGGTGGAAAGGTGTGGACACTTGTTGTTGTACCCATCGTTTTCGGAAACCATCTATATATATTTGAAGCTTGTGTGAGCAACAGTTTTGCAGCTTGTGTAAGCAACCGTTTATATATATTTGCATCTTGAGTGAGCAACGGTTTATATTTTTTTGCAGCTTGTGTGAACAACCGTAATAATTGCAGCTTCTGTGAGCATAAAGTATTTGCAGCTTGTCTGAGCATACCTTCGTGCTCCTGTGTACGACGGTAGGTACCCTTGAGCGAACCGATTGTTGTGTGGTAGGACTGGTGTCCTACAATACCCTAAGAAGGGAAGAGGTCTTCTATTGCATTTTGTATACCATGTTATACTAATATGTTGATCTTGTACGCTCTTCATGCATGTTTGGGGAGTTTGGCATATGGGGTTTGATTGATTCAGTTAAAACAACTGCAAGTGCAAGGCGTCAGTGAAGACGCGACAAGTACGGGTCATGTCCACGAGGAGCACTTGCGAGCCAAAATCCACAATACTCGAGTGGTAAAAGAAGAGAGAAATGATGTTGGAATTATACTACGATGCGTACGAAATCAGAAAACAAATAATAAATAAACCCCGTAGGGGGTTGATTGAAATTTAGTTTAACCGCAAGGGCACGACCATCGGCCACAAGTACGGGTCGATCCACCAGGAGGTGTGTCAACTCTGGTTCTTTCGAAGTCAAGTGGGGAATAAAAGGGAGAAGAGTTGATTAAACTAAACTACGCTAAACTAGGAAGGAACAAACAAAGAAGATGACAACACGAGAAGAAATGAAACCAAACTAGTAAACTATAAAAGCAAGCTGGAATTCAGGATGATAAACCCTTAAGGGCTGGAGTGTGTGTACACATAAAATAAAGTGGTGAGGAATGTATTCAACAGAGCACAAGTTAACGTTGTGGTTTTATGCATAGGAAGTACCTGATGATTGTGGTAAGACATATCATCCAAATTAGTAACCCAATTAGGGGATATAAGAAATGAGTGTATGTATGATATGATGTCAATCAGGGGTAGAGAAAGAATACGGAAATGAAAATATGTGTACGTGTGTGTGTTTATTTGTGCTCATCACAACATGTATTACATGAAATACATAAAAACAAATCCAAATTTGCCTCCACATTAAATAAGATAAAACATTATCATTAAAGCATGCAAGACAATAATTGAAATGAGACTAATATGAGCACATGCATAATGATCAAACTCCACTATGTATTCATATGAAATAAGATTTAACACAATCATTAAAACATACAAGAAATAAATTAAGATGAGGCCAACAGGAGTACATGCTCCCACTTGTCATGCTTCCTTCTTCCACTCCATCCTTATTGTCACCTCATCATTTCCCATAAAATAGGGCCACTAATCTACACATGTGCTAAACATCACTCAAGAGCATTAGCACATCAAAGATAAGAGTAAAAATCTCATTAGATGGTTATGGAAATCATGTGAGGTCTAAAGGTTAGGATTAACTCACACTTAATACAACACATAATCACATCATCTTCTTCTCCACCCCCAATGGGGATGAGCTACTCCCTACTCATCCCTAAACTTAAGAAAACAAAACAACAACACAAAATCGTAATGGAAAATTCAGAAAACTAGATTAGGCAAACAACAAACAAGAAAGAAATTGCATCAAGTAGAAAACATCAGTGTAAAGAACAAGAATACTAGATTGAAATGAAAGGTTACAATGTTTCCTTCTTCTCCTCTTACACTAATGAGCAAAAAAATAAACCTAAACTAATGGAGGAAGCAATAAGAAGAGGAGATGAGGGATTACAATGATATTTATGGAACAATACATAGTTTGGATTAATATGGATGTAATCAGACGACTCTAAATAAAATCTGATATCTCTGGAATGCTTTGACTCGTTAACTTGGCCTGCTGCCAAAATCCGGAGTCCATTGGAGTAGAGCGATCCGCCAGTGGCGGATCTGGATGCTCTGATATGACTCAAATTTATCCAGCGGTTAAGTTTCTTTATTTTACACGTGAGGTGAAAGTCCTGGTCCACTGTCTCAAACCCAATTGGTTTTAATTGGTGAAATACTGATCTAGTTCAAGTCATGTGTCACAATATTTTGTACTTCACCATCGGGTACCTCCGGGTTTTCACTTGGGCCTTCCTGATTAGCGATCCATTCCTTGTGCATTACAAATAGGTCAAGAAGTCTTCAATTTAGTCCATTCTTGTTGCATTCAGATCCTTTTGCTCATTTTCTCCTATTTATTACCTAACACCTAAAACACTACAAACAAACACTCGAGTAGCCCATTTTTAGGTGAAATAAAAGATATATAGCATGAATACGATGTATGATATGCTACTAATCCAATACTCCCACACTTACCTTTTTCTAGTCCCGAGCAAAACAAATAAAAAGAAAGTAAATCATACGAAAAATGGGGAAGTCCTAATTCACTTTTGTAGGAATCACGATTGCACTTAGCACGTGCAATAAGCCGTTAGACCTCCTTGTCTCCAAGGACAAGGAGTGGTGTCTCCAAAGGGTTTTCAGTGGATATACACACAAATTCTGTATATTTATGCATTATTCAATCTAGCAACATGACTCGTTGGACCTATTTTGGCAATCATTGGACATGGTAGTCCTACAGACCGACTCTACATATGTATCTAGTTCACACACCTAGCCTAGGGAACCGTTCGTGCAAGTTAGTTAAGGACTTAAGTGAAAGACATGGGCAACCTTAACATCCTCAAGTGATACAAGGTGTAAAGTCCATTAAGGTTCTTATTTGTATTACCATGTCTTTTTTTGCTTATTCTTCTTATTTGTTTTTCGTTTTCATTTCATCATTTTTACTAGTTGGTGTTTAATTCTCCCAGGGTCAGTTTTTGTGCATCATTGCCTATGATGACTTACACTATCACGTACACCTTCCCCCGAATTTCCACATATGGCGATCCCTACCACCCGTGTAATGGGAGTTCGATCCATGCATCCCAAGTATGATAACTTGAAAGCACCATGAACTAAGTCCCCTCGGACCTAATTTCTTGAGTGATAAGAGCCGTGTGAGAAGAGAGAACACCCTACTCATTTATTTCTTATCTACACATGAACCAAAACCATACTCTTAAGGTTTCACAATAGGATTTTAAAGGTCATTCACTACGACAAACTTCGTTATACTAACAAATACGAAATATTTGACTCCCCCGGTTCAGGGTGGACTTCTTTGTTTATTTGAGTACTGAAACCCTATGATTACTCTCCACCTGAGGGAAAATCGGGGTGCATCCTTACGACTACATAAGACCTAAAGCCGGTGTACTAGATATCCTAATGGATCATGTTCATGTCAATTTTGGGACTTTCCTATTTACTTTGACTGTCAACGATTATACACATGCTAAACACACACAAAACCCACAAAACCTTTTGTCACAAACACAAGAAGATTTTGAAAGAAATGTGAAATTTAAAGCACCACGCAAGCAAAAAAAGACAACTCACCCAAGGATCATGGCAAGCAGATATATCGATATTAAATATAGCACAATATCATGATCCTAACAATACAAACAAAAGAAAAGAAAAGGAAAAAGACTCTACTATGTACATACGATAAAACTCCCCCCACACTTAGTTTGTGTATTGTCCACAATGTATGCAAAGAAAAAAAATGCACATCCTAACCAATACATGTCACCTCCGTCGACGCCGAGAGGAGGGTGCCCCTTGCGAGAAACAACCCCATGGTCCCAGATTCTTTAGCAACTTGTAGATCTTATGGTTTTGCTTCGAAATCACTACATTTTTCTCAGATAGTGACAATGTGTTGAAGTTGTAACCGAAAAGTGTCTCTGAGTCAACAGATCCATCAAAAGAATGACCACGAACGTCCTCATCATTATCTTGGTCCTGCCAGGAGTAGGGAAGTGCTTGACCATATGCAGGCGTGATCTGCTCAATGTCAATGGAGACCCCTTCTAAGTCGATGAAGTTTTGAGTGTACCAGAGGTCAAAATAGCTGCAAATACGAGTGACATGAAGAGGTAAAGGCTGACTGCCTTCTTGGGCACCTTTTTGTAGAGTGTTGAAGAGCTCGTTGCAAATGTAGTGTTGATCTCTGGTCCGAAGGACATAGACCAAATCCAGACAGGCAGCAGAGAATGTGGAATGGTGCCTTATCGCCTGGATGTTTTTACTCACCCAACGAGCAGCCACGTGCACATCGGTCAACAGGGGTGGTCAGGTCAACCCCACGTAATAATCATGTTTTGCACAGGTGCAAGCCAATTTTGATAGTACGATAGGGTACCAAAGCACCAAAAAACCATATTAGAACAATACCCTTAAAATCACGTGTGTTGTGTATGGATGTTAAGTCTAGAAAGAGATATATCAAGAATCAATACATTTTGGAAAACATTGCAAGTTTAAAACCTTTAATGAGACAATTAAATATAGAAAGATGTATGCATGGAATAATAGTGGTAACTCGCAAGTACAACACGCCGAGGTGTATGTATTATTATAAATATATTTTTTTGCAGAAGTTTTTTCATTGTAAACATGACAAGAGGACCTAAAAATTACTCCAATATATCACTATTGTATATCCCAATTACATTTACAAGAGTCTCCTTTTATAGATTAAGGAGACAATATATGAAAGGAAGTAATCACTATTAAGAAAAATACATCAATATGATAGATCATCCAATAACAATGTAAAAGGAAAGATAGATCACCCATATCAATTATGTGATTTCGTAACACTTTCACTTGGATGATCACCTTGTAATATACGTTGTTGAATATACATCGTTAAAAACCTTACCAAAAAACCCGGTGGGACAAAACTTGGTGAAGGAAAAGAAGAATGCAGAGCATATAACTCTTTCTGTCAATTTGACATCCATCATAATACTCTCTTTGACTATATTACGTTTTGTCCATGTCTTGTTAAAACCTTGCTACTAGATCCGATGGAAAAAATTAGTCAAGGGAAAAAGAGTACATGACATATGCTAATGAACATTGCACAAGTTCTCTCGTTCAAAACCTTTTGTCAATAAAAACCTGGTAGGATAAAAATTGGAAAACAAAAATGGAGTACAACTAACTAGCTTTTTGGGCTTTATCCTTCATGATTATTAAAAATCCACTCCGGCTGATTTTTATAGTTTGTGAAGCCTACAAATATTTATGCATACAAAGTTTCTCAAACACAAAAAATATGTGGGGGTTCAGTTTTTAAATCTATTATCACTAAAGTGGACTTGATGATATTTATTTCACCTTTTTACTAGATATCAGATATATAAAATAGTGAAATATGTTTGTGCAATTGTTCTCAAATATTATAATGAGAGTGTAACCAATCAAGGGTAAATCATATAAGATATGCCCAAAACATTATTTAGAGATAATCTCTAATAGTCTTGTACAACAAAATAATTTGATATGAGAATATAATGATTAAATGCCACTTCACTAATCTGCATCAGAATTGTAATTTCTCCATCAAATGTCATATAACTGTTTGTGATTTTGGATAATGCAGATCAGACATAAGAAAAGATCACTGATGTAAAATTTTATCTCATGACTATAATAAATGAAGATAATATAACAAAAGAGTTAGTTGAGAAATATTCACTATGCTTACATGTGACTTCCATTACTTTGTCTAGTCTTATACACAAGAGAAAATAAGATTTTGACGTTCCTGCAAGGAATTTCAGATCCTATCCCAAGCCTTTGTCATTGGATGCTTACATATATTACCATATCTAACGAATCAATCATCGTCAACATTGAATAAGCGATTTGTCATTGGATGCTTACAATGTGGGTTTTCTTCACAAAATATTACTTTAATATTCTCATTATACCTCTTATATAATTGAATCGTTGTAATAATTTCCTTAAAGGGCAAGCTCGAACTGCAGGTCGAGAGAATACTTTGTCTTTTCTTAAGTCATTTATTTAGACACTCGCCCTTCAAATATGTTGGAGGACGGGAGGAGGATGGGGAGCTACTGATCAACCCACCACAGGGGAATACCTGTCTCCTGGGCTACAGGGACCGCTGATTGGCGATCCCCAACCGCCAATTGGCGGTCTAAAAGGCACGCCTCGTGCGCTGCCTTAGACCGGCCTGATCTTCATGCATTTTGCCTTCAATGGACTCCACTAGATCCATGCTTGATCTATGCAACTGGGGGGGGGGGGGGGGGCACGAAAGAAAGAAGGTGGTTCTCTCTTTCTACTCACATCCTCACTCTTTTTCCATACAATTTCGTGGCTCAACTTGTAATGCTTGTAATCTATTGCTGTTGTATTGTTGCTCTATTACAAATGGTGAATTGTAGTGCTTTATATAGGCACTTACAGGACCCTACAACTTCCAAATATAAAGACTACATAAACATTATCATTCAAGATCATTACACCCTCTACTTAAATTGCATACATAATTAGGACGAAAATTACACAAAAAATGAAAGGACTCTTGTCTCTTCCACTCCCTCAACCTTTTGTCTTCTCATGTGTTGACTCTTCACCCTCTTGATGATTCATCAAGCAATGATGATGTGGCGGGTGACTAGGACACCACATAGGGTTAAGTCGCCACCTAGGGTTAAGTTCAATTCTCAATACTCCTCCTTGAACTTAATCCTCTTTCATCCTCCATCCCAAGTAGATTTCTCAACTTCACATACAAACGGATTGGCAGGGCTTTTGTGAATATGTCAGCCACTTGATCTTCACTTCTCACATGCACTAAGTCTACATCCTTTTCTTTCATATGTTCACGAATGAAATGAAACCTTGTGTCGATGTGTTTTCTCCTTTCGTGATGGACCTGATTTTTAGCCAGCTCGATAGCAGATTTGCTATCCATGTACACCTTCGTAGCACTTGTCTGGCTTGAACATAGCTCTTTGAACAATTCTCTAAGCCATATTGCATGACACACACATGCACTTGCCGCCACATATTCCGCTTCGCAAGTTGATAATGCGACGATGAGTTGCTTCTTTGATGACCATGAGAAAGCCGTGTCACCAACATAAAAAACAAAACCCGAGGTACTCTTTCTATCATCCACATCCCCACTCCAATCACTATCAGTATATCCATAGAGTATCTCTTTGTCAACACATTCTCCATAGAATAAACCAAGGGAAAGAGTACCTTTGATGTAGCGAAATATTCGCTTAACCGCCATCCAATGTTCCATGGTTGGACTTTCCATATACCGGCTCACCAAGCCAACTCCATATACAAGATCTGGTCGGGTGCATGTTAGGTATCGTAGACATCCTACTGCACTTTTGTACATTGTTGCATCAACCAACTCACTTTCTTCGTGTTTGGATAACTTTAATCCACATGCCACCGGTGTGTTCACGGGCTTGCAATCACCCATCTCGAAGTGCCCCAACACATTTTTAGCATAGCCTTCTTGTGACACAAAGATCCCGTCCCCTCCTTGTTTGAACTCCAAACCAAGAAAGTACGACATGAGTCCAAGATCAGTCATCTCGAACTCCTTTTCATGATGTGTTTGAAATCAGCAAGCATCCCATCGTTGCTACCTGCAAAAACAAGATCATCAACATACAAGGCTACGATCAATATGTCGTTGCCTTCTTTCTTCACATAGATTGCATGTTCATGTGGGCATTGCAGGAATCCATTTTGCTTGAAGTAGGCATCAATCCTTGCATTCCATGCCCTCGGGGCTTGCTTCAGACCATATAGTGCCTTCTTTAACTTCAGCACTTTCACCTCTTCGCCTTTCTTTTCATAGCCCGGCGGTTGCTCCACATAAACTTCTTCTTCGAGAACTCCATTCAAGAAAGCGGACTTTACGTCCATTTGATGCATGCGCCACTTTCTTTGAGCTGCAAGTGAGGTTAGGAGACAGATTGTCTCCATGCGTGCCACCGGGGCGAACACTTCTTCATAATCTATGCCGGCCCTTTGCTTGTAGCCTTTTGACACCAATCGTGCTTTGTACCTTTCAACTTCTCCTTGTGCCGTCATCTTTCTTTTGTACACCCATTTGACACCAATCGCTTTGTGTCCTTTTGGCAATGAGACTAGTTCCCAAGTTTCATTCCTTTCGATGGATCGCATTTCTTCATCCATTGCGGCGCACCATTTTGCATCCTCCATCGCCTCTTCAAAAGGAATATTCTCTCCTTGTCCTAGAAGACACAATATCTTTTGCTCGCTTGTAATCTCCTTTGATCTCATCTCCTCCACATGGTTAGAAGTCGCCACTTCTTCTCTTTCTTCTTCTTCGCACCTCCCATCATGTTCATGTTCGACTTGAGCATGCATGACATGGTTTGTGATTCCCTCGTTATTCACGAATAAGGCCATTCCTCCTTCGCAAGCATTCTCCTCTACGGCAACAAGGTTGGAGTTTTCGTCCACCCTTTTCTTCGACCAACACTCGCTTGTGCAGTGTCCATGCTTCCCACAATTGAAGCACTCAATCACCTTCTTCGATCCGCGATCACCACGGACACGGCTGGAGCTCTCCTCCACCTTCTTTTGCGACAAGCATTCTTTCGCAAAATGACCACGCTTCCCACACTTGAAGCATTCGACCTCCTTCTTTCTTGGATGGCCTCCATAATCACGACCGCTTCCACGATCTACGTTGCGAGGTTTCTCCTCCTTAAGCGACATCTTCGCTTGCAACACTTCCTCTAAGACATCTTGTCTCTTCTTCTTCTTTCTTTGCTCGTGTGCCTCCAACGAGCTTGCTAGATCATCAATAGTCATCTTCTCGAGGTTCTTTGATTCCTCGATTGCGCACACCACATTCTCGAAGTCCTCGGTGAGAGAACGCAACAACTTCTCCACCACTCTTCCTTCGGTCAGTGCCTCCCCATTTCTTTTTAACTTGTTTGCCACCATGCGAACTCTCGTCACGAAATCGGCAACACCTTCCGATTCCTTCATTTTTAACCCCTCAAACTCGCCTCGAAGCACTTGGAGGCGCACTTGCCTCACTCGATCAGCCCCCTTGTAGCTCCTTTCAAGAGTATCCCACGCCTCCTTCGACGTCCTCACTTCAGCGTTCTTTTCAAAGCCACTCTCATCCACCGCTTGGAAGAGAAGGAAGAGAGCACTCTTATCTTTGGCTCTTCTCTCCTTTTGTGCTTTGATTTGTGCGACAATTTCTTCTCCCGTCTCGGCCTCCTCCTCGAAGACACTCTCCACAAGATCCCAAGCATCAAGCGCACCCAGCAGCGCACGCATTTGGATACTCCAATTGTCGTAGTTGCCTTTCGACAATCGAGGCAACGACGCATGACCAAACGAGGTCATTCCCGAGCTTCCCATCGGACGAGGCTCTGATACCAGATGTTGGAGGACGGGAGGAGGATGGGGAGCTACTGATCAACCCACCACAAGAGAATGCCCGTCTCCTAGGCTATGAGGACCGCTGATTGGCGATCCCCAACCGTCAATTGGCAGTCTAAAAGGCGCGCCTCGTGCGCTGCCTTAGACCGCCCTGATCTTCATGCATTTTGCCTTCAATGGACTCCACTAGATCCATGCTTGATCTATGCAACTGGGGGGGGGGGGGGAACGAAAGAAAGAAGGTGGCACTCTCTTTCTACTCACATCCTCACTCTTTTTCCATACAATTTCGTGGCTCAACTTGGAATGCTTGTAATCTATTGTTGTTGTATTGTTGTTCTATTACAAATGGTGAATTCTAGTGCTTTATATAGGCACTTACATGACCCTACAACTTCCAAATATAAAGACTACATAAACATGATCATTCAAGATCATTACACCCTCTACTTAAATTGCATACATAATTAGGACGAAAATTACACAAAAAATGAAAGGACTCTTGTCTCTTCCATTCCCTCAACCTTATGTCTTCTCATGTGTTGACTCTTCACCCCCTTGATGAGTCATCAAGCAATGATGATGTGGTGGGTGACTAGGACACCACATAGGGTTAAGTCGCCACCTAGGATTAAGTTCAATTCTCAATAAAACATTCGATAGATTTTCGAACACTTCAGGACTTCTTATCACATTTAAGTTGTCAACGTATGTCAAGAATAATTGTAAATATTGATGTATAGTAAAATATATTGGCGTATAAGATCATCACCTCATATCATTCTTTCAGATAACATTCATTTAAATGATTATGTAGACATCCACTTTTCTTCATACAGTATTATTTCGAAAAATTGTACAATGCATCTTCTTAGAGAGTTGTAGTCCTTCAAGGACTCTCATTTACATATAAACATCGAATGACGACATAAATTTGCAAATTTCCATATACTAGATCTACATCAAGTATGGAACACAATATTATACATCATGGGAGAATAAGTGATAACATAAATGATGTTGGGTATCTGCGAGAACCTTTAGTAACTAATCTTGCCTAAAAACATACCATCCATACTCCTAGATTTAACTAGATGCATTAGGATTGAGCAAAACCACTTTCTTAAATATTGTGTATAATTGTGAAATAGTATGGGAGCACATGGAAATATACAAGAGATGTTCTATTTGTTATAAAATAACGATCTAGCAAAAGGACAAGAGGTTGAGGGAGAATGAAGGAGTTATATTTCATGTCATTGTTCTTCACATCCTTGGACATTACAATGGCCTTCATTTATAGGCTTAGAAAGACATAAGAGTTACAATGAGGTAAAGGAGGAATTAGTACAAATTAATACAATTTAATACAAATGAATATACATGAATGAGAGAAAGGTTACAACATAAGAATAAAATGGAAGATGTATCATCCACTCTATATTATTGTTTCATAACACTCCCCTTGGATGATCATCTTTTGATATACGCCTTTTGATTTGCCTCGTTAAAAATCTTACCAAGAAAAACCCTGTGGGACAAACTTGGAGAAGGGAAAAAAGAGTGAAGAGCATATAATTCTTCCCCTAAATTCAACATACAATTATAACACTCCCTTTAGACAATATGCGTTATGTTTACGTCTCGTTAAAAACCTTGCTACAAAAACCTTGTGGGAAAAAGTAGCCAAGGAAAAGAGTGCATAACATACGCTAACAAATTGCACAAGCTGCCTCATTAAAAACCTTTAACCAATAAAACCTTTTAGGAAAAAAATTGGAAAAAGAGAGAAAGAGTGAAACTACAAGCCTTCCGGGCTTTATCCTTTAGGAATATCCGTCCTTCAGGGACGATAAATACAAATCCGCTCCCCCTGATTCATAGTTTACCAAACTTACAAATATATTTTACCACGTTCTTCAACACAAAAGTGCATGGGGGATTCAATAAACAAATACATCACAGTTTCACGGATTTAATGAATATTTACTATAATTCACTTAGATAATAAGAATGTGAAATATGATTGCGCAATTTTTCTCAAATGATATACTGGGAATACCACAAATTGTGGTAGCTTTTGCAAAATATGAATATGTTACCTCAAAAGATATTACTTATGGATACTTTAAAGATATCTCTTATTTATATTGATGTCATAGCGATATGAGAATGTAAGAATCAATAACTAATTCACCAACTTGCATAAAATTGTAATGACTCCACATAATCACACCAAATAGTTTGTGATAATAATTGATGTGGATGAGACACGTAGGAAACAATACTAATGTAAATCTTTATCGCAGACTAGAAATTGGAAGATCCTTGAACGTCATCTAAATGTTTTCAGAGGAACATTATGCTTAGATAAAATATTCACTATGAACCTTGTTAGGTTAAGGTTATAAGAAAATTTTCATGACGTTCTGATAAGGAACCTCAGGTCCTATTACAATTGGATCTTTGCGATATAAAATAAACACCCTTTGTTAGTGTGCTTTCAAGGTGAGCATTTTAGTAGAATATTTTCTTCAATATTCTCTTTCTACAATTATATCATTGTATCAATTCTCTTCAGGAGAATGTTCAAACTTCAGGTCGAAAATAAAAAAATCATCCTTTAAATATTTCACAGGTTTTCAAAAATTAAAAAACTCTGCAGGAGGTCCTATGACATCAATTCATTAGGAAGTAATAAGTATAATAAATAATAGTAAATTTTGTTATTGGGTAACATATGGACGAATAAGATCAACTTCGTATCATTCTTCAGGATGAATTTGATTGAAGAGGTTATAGCTTGCATGGTGGATAAAATCGTTTTCCTTTTACATCTCAAGTATTTGTGGTAATGACACAAAGTTTTATTTGGAAAACAATATGATGGACCACACAAATTTACTCATTAGCACATCCTTCTAATATTTATATAAATCTTTTAAGGATTGCTATAAAAGTGACGTGTCTTCTTGTACTTAAGTACTCGGTCTCTAAAATTTTACACATGAGATGTCTTATCAATAGTAAAATTTCGCCTTCTTGGTGGAAGTACATTCATATATTTTTAGTAATATTTCAGCTAAGATCGAATGATATCAAGCACATCAAATATAAGCATGTTTTCTAAATCATGAGATATGTATGCATCACATCAAATATAAGCACACACAAATTACATCTGACTTTGCTTATAAATTAACTTCCAATAAGCATAATGTCAATGACAAAACAAATATTGTAATAACATGGTGACTCAAATTTGTTTGAAATACCATATTATATCACTTATACATTTGTAACAAAAATATATCACATGTGCTCAAGAGATGTATCTATGACATGAGCGTAGATAAGTGATGATGACACTTTTAGATAGAAGGTACAAATTGAAGCATCAAAATATTGTTATTTCTAATCAAAAGAATCTCTAAGTAAAAAAAGGCAAAATCTTTATATGTTAATATAGGAAATTTGTAAAAAATAATAATCCTAGATTAATGAATCCTTAATCCATCTCACGTGAAGCAGAAAGGTCCAAAAAATATACCAAGCATTGGAGCCTTAAATAGGAATGGACTATAATGATTAATATCCATTAATTTCATTTAAGCTCATGCAAACCTAGAAAAGAAAATGGACGACCACCATTCGTGCTTGACCCATCATCGACCAATATGGAAAAACATGAAAGACACAAATATTTACAACGTAAGCACTTGTTTTCCTCAAGACCAAACGACAAAAGTAAAATATCATCTTTTGAAGGGGAAATTAAAGTACAAGATTTATTTACAAACTATTTAGGTGGCCGCACATGAACCAAAAACCAGACCTTCTTTGAAAACGTGGCTATTAAAGAGAACAAAAAAAGAAAAATATGCACAAACCAATACTTCGAATATTTGAATGTTTACATGTGACAAGAAACAAAATCACATATCATGAGTGCCAAAGATATGGTTTGCTACCTTAGGTTATACCTACAATCTTACCAGGATATCGTGTTGATAACGTGTTATAAAATAACGATCAAGCAAAAGGACAAGAGGTTGAGGGAGAATGGAGGAGTTATATTTCATCTCATTGTTGTTCACATCCTTGGACATTACAATGGCCTTTATTTATAGGCTTAGAAAGACATAAGAGTTACAATGAGGTAAAGGAGGGATTAGTACAAATTAATACAATTTAATACAAATGAATATACATGAATGAGAGATAGGTTAAAACATAAGAATAGAATGGAAGATGTATCATGCACTCTATATTATTGTTACATAACACTCCCAATTGGATGATCATCTTTCGATATACGCCTTTTGATTTACAGACTTAGCACAGACTCCATCCATCTTACGCTTGTCCCCTTTACACTAAAGGATGATGCCAAGAAGTGGTTGTACAACAACCAAGCGAATGCCTTTAGGACTTGGGATGAATTTCAATCTGCATTCCTCAAGAAGTACTTTCCAAATCATTGGACTCAAAAATTGAGGAACGAAATTAATTCGTTTTATCAACATGAGACTGAATCATTTCATGCATACTTAGAGAGGTTCAAGGAGCTACTATCCTCGTGCCCTCACCATGACATCGAGTTGTGATGCCTTTGTCAGATTGTCTACGAGGGTCTTCACATCCCGTCTCGAACGCTCCTTGAGTCCGTGTGTCAAGGAGAGTTCTTAGGAATTGATGAAAGGGAGGCATGGGTTTTCCTAGAAGACCTCACTGAGAAAACCATGCTGTTAGAGAGTGTGAGAGAACCATCACCATCATCTAGCATAGGAGCGAGGATCGCAACTGAAAACTCGATTAGATCGGGTGCCGCATTTAATGTCGATACCACTACGGCCACCGAGGCACGCATGGCGGCCTTAATGCGCCGCATGGATTCGATTGAGCTCCCAAACCAGCATGGTGCGTCTCATGTGTTTACATCTGGTCTGGTTCCTTGCTATTTGTATGGTAGGATAGGTCATGTAGGAGGTGAGTGTGCATCCATTCCTCCTAAGATGGAACAAGTCAATGCCATCTATGATAGACCAATGAATGACCCATATTGATCATCATCTAACCCTGGATGTAGGAACCACCCTAACTTTTCATTGAACCAAAATAATGCCCCGGGTGGTCCTTCAAACTTCTTTTGACCACCTAATATACCACACCAACCTCCCATGCATTCACAATCTTTTCAGCCACCCGAAGCCCAGATCACCAACCCACCGGGTTTCCCAAATTCTAACAACATGGAAACCCGATTGAATTCACTTGAGAACTTGACTCGTGGACTTGAGAACTCAATGAAAAACATTATGTCATCCACAAGTCAATTTCTCACTTCGAATCAGCAGACAATCAAATCTCTTGAGCTTCAGATGGGTCAATTGGCTCAGTCTGTACATGAGAGAGAGTGAGGGACTCTGCCTAGCTAGCCTGAGGCTAATCCCTACATGTACCGACAACCACACTTGCAAAATGAGAGTTTGGTACCTCAGGGGCGGCAAGTGAACCATGTGAGTAACATGTTCACCATGTTAATTCCATTGTAACCTTAATGAATGGAAACTGGTTGACAATGACATTTCCATGCCACCCCACCATCTGTGCAGCCCCTCGTTGGGAATGATGGTGAGAAAGAGGCTGAGGGTATACACCAACGCCTCATTCTCAGGCATCGCAGAAAAACTACTTGCCAAAACTCCATATCCTAGTAGGTTAACCAAAAAGCAGAGTGACACAATGGATAAGATATTAGAGGTCTTCAAACAAGGGAAGGTTAACATCCCCTTTTGGATGTCATCCAATAAATACCTCAATATGCCAAAGTGTTGAAGGATCTCTACACAACAAAAAGAAAGACCAATGTTCCTAAGAAAGCATTCTTAGTTGCAAGTGTGAGCTCACTTTTGTCCATCCCACATACACAAAGTACAAAGACCCTGGTTGTCCTACTCTTCAGTGTATGATAGGGTACACTAGCATGAGTAATGTATTTCTTGATTTAGGATCAGCGGTCAACCTCCTCCCATTTTCTGTTTATCAACAGTTGAACTTGGGAGAATTGAAACCAACTAAGACCACCCTCCAATTGGCGGAAAGATCCATTTGTTTCTCAAATGGGATTATTGAGGACGTGCTCATCAAAGTTGGAGATTTATATTTCCAATAGATTTCGTCGTCCTCGATACCAACCCTGTTGCGAACACCCACTCTCAAATACCTTTGATTTTGGGTAGACCATTTCTGGCAACCTCCAACGCCTTAATTAATTGTAGAAATGGTCTCACGAAGCTCTCATCGGTAACATGAGTGCCGAGTTTCATGTCTTCAAATTTGGTAGGCAACATAAGCCCTTGAACCAACCTTTAAATCTCAAACTCATCCGCCAATTAGAGAAAGCACCGTAAAATCAACAAACACCCCCAACACCAATGCAACCTGCTGAGAATGTTTGTGTGCCCAGCGAAAACTCATTGTCAATCTAATGCAACAGAGTGAGCTGACATCAAACATGAATATACAAATGGAGTGTTTGTTGGATGATTCAGTTGAAACTATTAGTGAGGGGGACACACCTCATCATATGCCCATACTAAAATGTGTCTTTACCCCATGTTCCATGGCCATTGAGACCTTTGAGCTTCATCTTGATTCCAACAAGGACCCACCTGCGAGCGAGCTTATGCTTCATAATATAAAGGAGGTTCGGTGGTCTTTGTTGGATGACTTGGGGAGAAACCCCATTCTTAGTGCGACTGGTGTGCCACATTCCACGAATGAGCCTGAGGAACTCATTCCGATGCACCCACCTATTGGTTGGAAGGTTTTATTCGATGAGCAACTAAACCCTAGTGAGGCAACACAACTCCACTCATTCGTATTGCCTACGCACAACCAATATCATGAGGGGTTCGAACCTTTAAGTTTTGACTTTCACACCTCATAATACCTCAGAGTACCAATGAAGCGGCCCATCTTGGCAAATCTCTTGTCCGCATGACTCATGTGTCTCATTTGATGTTCCTTGACCAAATGATTATGAGAATATCTTTGTTGATGTATATATCTTGTTTAGAAGGAAAAAACAAAAACAAAAAAAAACACAAAAGACTCCACAAGTGAGCCATGGTTGTTGTGGCCCCAACCCTTGAGTATTTGGGTCCCATTTGTTTGACGTATTTGTCTCCCTTCTTAAGTATGTCAGAGGTTTTTGGGAATTCGGGTTTATGTCCATCAACATGACCATGAAACTTTCCTTGTGCTTCACGTTGGTGAGATAATTTCTTTTTCATTCATGTAGTATCATACTCACATTCATTGAGGACAATGCATGAAGTAAGTGTGGAGGGTGTTTTACGTGTGTACATAGTCGAGTCTTTTGCTTTGATTTTCTTTTCTTTTGTGTGTTAGTGTACTGCATTTAATATATTTGTCTGTCATGATCCTTGGGTGACTTGTCTTATTTTTCTTGCCTAGTGCTTTAAATTTTCACATTTCTTTAAAAATCTTATGTGTTTGCGAAAGAAAATGTTTTGTGAGTTTTGCTTGTGTTTAGCATGTGCAAAACCATTTTCAGACAATCCCCAAATTTTGAGGTAATCTAGTATACCAGCTTTAGGTCTTATCGATTCGTAAGATTGCACCCCGATCTTCCCTCGGGGGGCATGTAATCATAGGGTTTCAGTACTCAAACAAATGAAGAAGTCCACTCTGAACCTAACGAGTCGAATAATTCGTGTCTGTTAGTATAAGGAAGTTTGTCGTAGTCAGGGACCCTTAAAATCTTGTTGTGAAACTTTTAGTGTAGGGGTTTTGGTTCCCATGTAGATAATATATTAATAAGTGGTGTTCTCTCTTCATGTACGACTCCTATCACTCGGGAAATTAGGTCCGAAATTAGGTCCGAGGGGACTTAGTGCCTGGTGCTTTTGAGTCATCTGACTTGGGATGCACCGACGGAACTCTCACTACACGGGTGGTAGGGATCGCCTTATGTGGAGATTTGGGGGAAGGTGTACGTGATAGTGTAAGTCTTCACAGGAAATGATGTACGAAACTCAACCTAGGGAGAATCAAACACCAACTAGTGTAAAGCATAATTCACCAAAAAAGGACAAATAAGAACCTTCATGGACTTTACACTTTGTATCACTTGAGGATGTTTAGGTCGCCCATGTCTGTCACTTAGGTCCTTAACTAACTTGCACGAATGGTTCATTAGGATAGGTGTGTGGACTTTTTTACATATATAGAGTCGGCCCGTAGAATTACCGTGTCCAACAATCGACGAAAATGAGTCCATCGAGTCGTGTTGCTAGGTTGAATAATGCATCTATGTTTGGATTTTGTGGGTGTATCGGCTGAAACCCTCAGGAGACAACACTCCTCATCCTTGGCGACAAGGAGCTTTAACGGCTTGTTGCACGTGCTAATTGCAATTTTGTGATTCCTACGAAAGTTTGTTAGTAATTCCCTGTTTTCGTATGTTTTTCCTTTCTTTCATTTTTCTCTTTCTCTGTTTTGCTCGGGACTAGCAAAAGGTAGGTGTGGGGGTATTTGATTAGTAGCATATCATGCATCATATTCATGCTATATATCCTTAATTTTACCTCAATATTGTGCTACTCTAGTGTTTGTTGTTATATTTCAGGTATTAGGTAATAAAGAAGAGAATGAAAGAGAAAAGGGACTGGAACGTAAGAATAAATGACTTAAATGAGGCAAAATGGACCTCTCAGTTATACACAAGGACCCATCTACAAGACGGGAGGACCTGGACGTAATCGCGAAAGGACTAAATAACAAACCCAGAAACTCCGCACCATCATAAGGAGTATTTTGACAATTAGATTCGGGCCTAGACTCCAATAACCAATCCTAGTGCACTACACCTGAGTAATTGAAGCTATAAAGAAGATATGCAAAATTAGGTCCGATCCGAGAAAACGTGACCGCTAATTAACAACCTAAGACCGCCAATTAACAACCCCTTTTTCTCAGAATCTGACCCGGTTTCTTGTGGATATGGGTTATATGTTTATGTCTATTCGGAGAATGTTTTATTAGTCCCACATCGGGGGATTGTCCTAGGTTACCTTTTTCTTTGACTATAAACAGAATTCTTACTCCATTGTATTTACTACATGTTTGGTGGCATTCTCTCTACTTGGACTAATCCTTGGAGAAAAATTCAAGGTGGAGAAGAATGGTACTTGTAATGTGAGTCATGTAAATAAAATAATTTTTCATAGTTTGTTTTAAAGTTGTCTTTGTTTTAATGCTTGCATGTTTAGCTTGTTTGTTTTTTCTTTATCGTAGTATAATTAGAAAGTCTCTTTTTCTTAATGTAGTTTGTAGTTTAATGAGTAGTGAGTAGTTCCATCACCTTTGGGGGGGGGGGGGGGGGGATGATGTTTATACATGCAATAAAGAATTGAAATGAATGCTTTATTTTGAAATATGTTGATAGATGTGAATGTATGCCCGCTTGTTTAGAGTAGAACATTTCACTTGATGGTTTTTGCCACAACTATTAGACACCTCCATGCTTGTTTAGGATCTGAAATAACCAACTTGTGTATGTGAATGTTAATCAACTAGGTTAGTGATTGGAATGATAGGTTTTGCCATATCCATTAGACACTTCCTATGCATGAAAACACAACCTACATTTGTGCCCATTGAATGCATTCTTCACCATCTTATTGAATGTGTACACTCACTCCACCCCTCAGGGGTTTCTCTTCATGATTTCTGGCCTAGTTATTAAGCTCTCTTAGTTTAGTTTTAATCCATTGCTAGTTTCCTTCTTTGCATTTGTTACTTACAAGTTTAGTGTAGTTTAACATAGCATAATCAAATCTCTTCTCCCTTTATTCGCCATTTGATTTCGGACAAACCAGAAGCCACTCACCTCCCCGTGGATCGACCCATACTTGCTGTGTCTTCCCTGAGGTCGTGCACTTGCAGTCTAAACTTAATCGATTAAACAAGCATTGCTCAAACTACCGTGAGGTTTTTCTGGGTTCCCTCTACCCATCACTGAACGATAGAAGTTCAATGTGCGGCATTGGTGGACCTTGCAATCCAGGGTAACCCGGTAATATCCTCAATAACAACGGGAGTGAGTGGATAAGTACTACCATTGATGGTGAACTTCATGCCTTCACCATCATCGGTCAGGAAATAGTAAAAAGAATTTTCCACAGATGGGCAGAATAGTTACAGAGAGGGGTCAACTTGAGTTCGGTAATACAAACATTACAAGGAGTCCATAAATGAGTGATGATAAGTCGGATACCATCAAAAGGTGTATCTAAATAACACAATACGCTCAAGGATAATAACTAGAACAATCGGTGAAGGAATAACACCACATTCGCTAACCAATCCGGCACTGGTAGATCAATATCCGCTACTGGCGGATGGAAAAACTGATCTGGGCCTGCAAATGTCTACGTGGCGTGTGTTAAACTGTGCGTATTGTATTATTGGTCTGAATCGTGATTTAATCATGCAAAGACTACGATTTCAAAGGTTCAACAACAATTAATCAAACAAATTTTTGATGAGTAAAGGTTTTACCACGCTACTAGGAGCACTAGAGATTTGATAATGGCCAGGAGAGACAACTAAAGAGACGATGTAAGGCAAGGCAGCTAACTGGAGAAAACGGACAACCAGATCCACCAGGGGGATTGTGGTCCGCTACGAGCGGATCTAGTGTAGAGTTGGGAGCTAGAATTCGGGCAAAGGGTGGATGATGCATTGCATACATTACATCATATGTCGTTCATTTAGATTAACTTTATATCAATAAATACTACTAAGGTATGTGTTTAGTCTTATTTACAGAATACAGGGACCTGAATGCAAATTACCCATATCCCGAGCATAAACGCGTGCAAAAGACTCATTTTTGTCACAAAGACCAAGTTCAAGATTATCGGGGTTCAAATTTAAGTCCATCCAAGCATAAAAGCATTCAAAGACCTAATTACAAAAATGCCAGGGACTTAATTGCAAAAAACTGAGGACCCGACTGCAAATTACGAGTACCAAAATATTATTTTGGAGACAAATCAATTTGGATCTCCAAATATATGAAGAAATAATTTCGGAGCTCAAAAGAAAGGAAAGAAATCAATCCGGACGCGCAAATGACAGCGAAATCATACCATAAACACACATGAAAAATCCGGATCCAATCAGTGCTAAAATTGCGGCGATTCCGCCGCACATCACATATAACTTGCGGTGAAAACGCCGCACCCCTTTCGATCCATGGCCCCGGATTTTGTCCAGTCGTGTGATGGCACGTGTCCTTTCCTTATTCATACTTGGGTCCCTTGTATCGGCTATAAATTGCCCCGAAATTATGTTGTAAAAAAACATGTTTTTCCCCATTCTTTAGTAATAAAATTCTGTTGGTTTATTTCGTGTTTTTAGTTTTCTTTTGTAGTTTCTCTAGGACCCCTTCTCCTTCCCTCCATCCATGAGTTTCTAACTCTCTCCAAAGGGTGGCGTGACGAATTTAGGGTGACGAGAAGAAGAATGATGTTATTATTTTAATTTCGTGTTAGTATATTTTGATTACTTGAGTTTATGTTGAGTCATTTATCATGTAATGCTTTATAACTAATGTGATTTATTATAAGTTTCAGATTTCTCTAAACAAAACCCGATATCTAAACCCCCACCCGCTGGACTCTCATCCATATTTGTTTTCTTTTTAGCTTTTTGTTGTTCTCGCTTTGGAAAAATTAAAAACCAAAAATCTCAAACCAAACTTATTTCTCTCTCTTTCTTTCCTTAATCGAAAATCACAAAAATAACAATATCTCTCCCTCCTTGTGTTCGACCCGTAGTTGCCACGTCTTCATTGACGCCGTGCACTTGCGGTATAAATAAAATTCTCATACGGTGGGGATTTCATGACCCTTCCGTGACCCACAAATCACAATCCTAAAGTGTCACCCAAGCCTTAAAATTAAAATCAATTAGACATTGGCCCCTAAGGACTTGGACTCAATTAAGGAGAAGATTGGTTTGACTTGCTATGACTTGAAGCTGATCGAATTTAATTTGGTGTCTAGAAGGTGTTTTTGTGTTGACGTAAGTTTTCCAAGCAAAGTGGTTGTCTAATTGGCACCGACTCTGTCGGAAGCGCCCCCACTAGCTATACACTGCCTGGCCAATTTGGTTTGATTAGTGAGGGAGGTGAATCAACCGAACCAATTCGACTCAACCAGTTAGGAGTCATCTAGATTTAAGCGACATTAGGTCTAGGATTGTTTGAACCGTGCTTGTTTAGGAAACTTCTGATCAACCCTCTTATCTATCTTTTAGAGTTAAGTTTCCCTTCTCATCTGAGTCTTCTTTCTCTTCTCATCTCAATTCTCTAGATTAAGATTCCTTTCTCATCTTTCCCCTTTCTATTGTTTGTTTCCATTTTTGAAAAAAATATATAAAAAAGGGTAATTGATTCTTGAAATTGAATTTGGAATTTAAATTTCAAATTTGAATTCAAAAATTGATTCAAACCGGTGCACTCCGATTTGGGTTCGGGACTTGAGCAATCGACTCTCACGAGTTCATCAAGATTCCAGTCTAGAGCTTAGCCCCAATCCACCTGTTGCACCACCTCACCCGGATCCAATGGGTGAGAATGTAGTGGACCCGCCTAAGACTCTGAGGGATCGGTGCTACCCAATGATGGCTGCTCAGCCATCGTGCATCGTTATGCCCATCATACCGGGTCGCGACTTCGAACTGAAGGCACAATACATGAGTATGTTGCCCAAGTTCACCTCTAAGGAAGACCCATATCTCTTCCTTAGAGAATTTGAGGAAATCTGCTCCCTTATGCAATACCAGCATATCTCTGAGGAGGCAGTGCGTCTTAAATTCGTGCCTCTAGCACCGAAGGACGACGCTAAGAAATGACTATATAGTCTAGCCGAAAGATCTATTAGGAGTTGGGTCGAGTTTGTTCAAGTGTTCTTAAAGAAATATTTCCCCAACCATAAGACTATTAGGATTAGGAATGAAATTGTTGCATTCGTTCAATCTGAGAGCGAGCCGTTCTATTCCTATTTAGAAAGATTTAAAAGTTTGTTGACCCAATGCCCTCATCATGGAATTCCAAGATGTTAATTGTGCCAAATTATTTATGAGGGATTGACACCTACATCTAGGGTTATGGTAGAATTTGTAAGCCAAGGAAACTTCATGTCCAAAAATGAGAATGATGCTTGGACTTTTCTTGAGGATTTAGCCGAAAATACTATGCAATGGGACAATGCTAGAGCACCGAATAACCCGAGTATTGGATCTAGAATAGCAAGTCAACCCAAACCAGGTGTCTTAGCTTTAGATGCTAATGTAGCTGCTGAAGCAAAACTAGCTACCCTTATGCGTAGAATGGAAAGTCTAGAGCTAGAAACCCGACCCTTAGTGAATCAAGCATCTTCTATCCCTTGCTCTAGATGTGGTCAAACTGGTCATATAATGGAGGATTGTGCGGACTTGGAACAAGTTAATGCTGCATTTAACCATTCTAGAAATGACCCATACGCATCAACCTATAACCCGGGTTGGCGTAATCATCCCAATCTTTCATGGAACCAACAAGGTCAACCTCCTAGACAACAACCAAACCCGTATAACCAAAATAATACATCATCTGGGTTTAGTAACAATGGAGATTATGATGTTAGATTGACAAGCTGGGAAAATTTGGTTAAGACTTTTATGCAAACAACCACCCAATCCTTCCAAAGGCTAGAAACACAAGTCAGCCAACTAGCACAAATAGTAGGTGAAAGAGAAAATGGTTAGTTTCCAAGTCAACCTGAGGTGAATTGAAGACCTAATAATCAATATGGTTCATGAGGAGGGACCGTTCCAACAAATAAATGCAGTTGTATCATTACGGTCTGGAAAACTAGTTGATAACAATGTGGTAAATCCTAGGGCTCCTAATCAATCTCGCCGTCAAGCACCCACATGTGACCTGACCATTGAACCTGAAGTCCAATTCGAAAAGCCCAACCCACCTAGTCAACCTGACCCTATAGCTCAACCTGAGCGAGTCTATGTTCCTAAAGCCTCATTCCCCAATAGACTCAAGAAGAGCTCAAGTGCACAAATGGAGAAAATCTTGGAAGTATTTAAGCAAGTTAAGGTGAATATTCCACTCCTAGATATGATTCAAAAAATACCTGTTTATGCTAAATTCTTAAAGGATTTGTGCACTAAGAAGAGAAAAACGAACGTACCAAAGAAGGCATTCTTAACTGCAAACATAAGCTCTATTCTGTCTAACTCGTCTCTTATAAAGTATAAGGACCCTGGGTGTCCCACAATTTCATGTGAGATAGGAGATACTTTTATCAACAAAGCCCTTCCAGACCTTGGTGCTAGTGTTAACCTACTCCCGTTCTCTGTCTATGAGCAACTAAACCTTGGTCCACTAAAACCCTCTAAGACAACCCTTCAATTTGCTGATTGCTCTGTTAAGAAACCAAGAAGTGTAGTAGAGGATGTTTTGATTAAGGTTGGTGACTTCATTTACCCAGTGGATTTTGTCGTTCTAGACACTGAACCTGTTGTCAATCCTAAGAGACAAATCCCTGTAATACTAGGCAGACCCTTTTTAGCCACTTCTGAAGCTTTGATAAATTGTCGAAATGGGCTCATGCAACTATCTTTTGGAAACTTAAAAGCTGAATTTAATATCTTTCATGTTGATAATGAACCAGAAATAGTATGCAATCAAAGTGATGTGATGAGATCGCGTATCTATAAGATTTCTGAATCAAATAAATCATCACAAAATCAAAAAGAAAGTGAGAAAAAGGGGAGTAATTCATCTACCCAACCACCACCACTCGAGCAAATAAGAGAACCAACACATGTGAGGGGTGTGAAATCTTTACCTCAGGACTCTCAGGGCAACATGGGGAACAATTGAACTGGATACATGCACCAACATGGTGACATTCAATCCAGTTCTGACTATGGTTGACTCTGAGCAAATTCAATCCCTCTACCGCAAGTTGACTCAGGTAATAAGTGCATTTGCTTTATCTTTGCATACATTGAGGACAATGCATGACTTAGGTGTGGGGGGTGTTTATCTATCTATCTATATATTCTGTTCGTTTAAAAAAAATCATTCAACGCTCCATGACATACCATAAGATTGAACTGCCAAAACCCGTGTACAAATTGCATTGAGTTTTTGTTCTTTATTATATAGTTCTGCTTGTAGAAACTATGACATAAATCTAAATTCCAAAGAAATAACCTATTACCCTTTAAGACATGTATGCACTTAAATTGGATGAATCAAATCTTTGAAGTGGTTGATAAAAAGCAGAGGTTGAGGAAAATATACCGGGAAGTGTGGACTTCTGATAGCAATTAATCATTGAGGAAAATAAAAGGGGAATAAAAGTGAGGAAATCACATCTTGCAAAATGATTACAAAATCCCAAGCCTTCAAGTCACTGGTCCGTAGGGGTATCTTGAAACCCATTAACTTGAGTCTGCCAGCTCTTTATCGACCAAACTCGCTACACGAATGCGAAAAGGGTAAAAGTGTCAAAAAAAGAAAAGCAAATGTGTTGAATCATGAAAAAAATACTTTAAGATACTCAAGGCCCAAAGTTAAAAGAATGATCCATGCCATGGTTGATCCAAATGATACTTCACCACCAGAGGAGGCGTGCAAAATAATTTAAGTGATAACATGTGTAGAAGGGTTAGTGGTGTGAATATTGGAGGAACAAAGACAAAGTCAGATTATTTTTTTATGAGTTAGATTTATATAATGAGCATGCAAGAATTCTAAGTGAGATGTATAAGGTTGAGGTGGAGATATTGAGAGTTATTAATGAAATGTTGAATTAAGACTTTGTGGGTGTGTCAACTGAAAACCCTCACGAGACAAAACTCGTCCTCTAAGGAAACTTAGAGGTTTAAAGGCTTGTTGCACATACTAAGTGCAACCGTGATTCCTACAAAAGTGAGTTACGATTTCCCTATTTTCATTTTTTGTTTTGCTAGGGACTAGCAAAATCTAGGTGTGGGGTATTTGATGCATTGCATACATTGCATCATATGTCGTTCATTTAGATTAACTTTATATCAATAAATGCTACTAAGGTATGTGTTTAGTCTTATTTACAGAATACAGGGACATGAATGCAAATTTACCCATATCCCGAGCATAAACGCGTCCAAAAGACTCATTTCTGTCATAAAGACAAACTTCATGATTATCGGGGTTCAAATTTAAGTCCATCCAACCATAAAAGCATTCAAAGACCGAATTACAAAAAAACCACGGACTTAATTGCAAAAAGCCGAGGACCCGACTGCATATTACGAGTACCAAAATATTATTTTGGAGAAAAATCAATTTGGATCTCTAAATATATGAAGAAATAATTTCGGAGCTCAAAAGAAAGGAAAGAAATCAATCCGGACGCGCAAAGGACAACTAAATCATACCATAAACACACAGGAAAAATCCGGATCCAATCAGAGCTAAAATTGCGGCGATTCCGCGGCACATCACATACAACTTGCGGCGAAAACGTTGCACCCCTTTCGATCCGCGGCCCCAGATTTTGTCCAGTCGTGTCATGACACGTGTCCTTTCCTTACGGCGGATGGGTACAGGTAGAAGCACACAAGCAAACAAGGCTCAAGCAATCCTAAGGTCACTATAGGTCCTTACAGCTAGACGACGCCTAACTGCGAGGTCACACGGCCTCAACACGCCTCACCTCCCTACAACAAGGACCACAAAGCCCAGCAAGTGAGCCAAGATCCGGGGATCTCGTCTCTCCTACTATAGACAAAGTGGGCAACGCCGATCAGGTCATGACGGTCGGGACCGGATCACTCTCCTAATGCGCCCGAAATCCTTATGGCCAATGTCTATTTGATTTTAAAAATTAGGCTCTTGATTAGTGTAGTTTGTGGGGGTGAAGGTAAGGGTGATGAAATCCCCACCTTATCTTTTATGGGACAACCCTTCCTTAGTAGCGTTTTGGAGTCCTAATCTATCAATCAACTCTCCAAACAAACGCTCAACTCACACTTTTTTCAATGGACTTCCTACTAACTAATGCATGTTCATACGAAATACATGAATCAGAGTAGAAGGTGTGTACCTCACGCCAACACTCAGCAACTTAAAATAAAGCTAAGATAAAAGACAATCTAAATGCTTAAGTCACATACATGGTGCATGACCTAAACAAGAATGAATGCCTAGTCTTTTGCTTTGAGTTTTAGGGTCCAAGTTGCTTAAAGGAGGTTTGATTATTGATCTGGGAACGAACTATAAGTCATAACATGCCAAATTGATTCCCAGATAACTAGATCATTTAGATCAACAACAACAAGAAATTAAAAGATGAACAGAGCTCACCAGACCGCTGATTAGCGGTCTCAGACCGCTGATTGGCGGTCTGAAGTGCTCAGGTCGTCTGGAAATTTCTCCAGTAGCCTGCACTTGCTATTCCCAGTCTCCTGAAACAAAGAAATACTACAACACACAAATTAAATCCACCCGAATCATCCAAACAAGAGTCTCGACTGACACCTCCCCGGCAACGGCGCCAAAAACTTGTTGAACGTTTTAAATTAAACCTCAAGTGCACGGCCGCGATGAAGCGGTGGCAAGCACGGGTCGTCCTCAGGGAGGTGAGCAGCCTCTTGTTTATCAGAAATCAAGTGGCAAAATAGGGAAGAAAAAGATTGATTATGCTAACCTACACTACACTACGCTAAGAAGTATGAAATGTGAAAGAAGCAAACAAACGATGAAATAAGAACTAAGCTAAGAACAAAAGAAAAATGCTGGAATTTCAGGAATGGAAAACCCCTAAGGGGTGGAGTGAGTGCACACAAGCAAAGAGGTGGGTGTAGAATACATTCTTTAAGCACAAATTAAGGTGGTGTTTATCAAGCATAGGAAGTGTCTAAATGTTGTGGCAAAACCTATCAATCTATTCACCAACTTAGTTGATTAACATTTACATATGCAAGGTGTTTATTTCAGAACCTAAACAAGCATGAGAGGTGTCTAATCATTTTGGCAAAACTCATCAAGTTATAAATTCTATCCTAAACAAGCAAGCATACATTCATGTTTAATCAACCCATTGAAATTAAAGCATTCATCCCATTCTCTAATGCATGTATGTACATCTACTCCACCCCCCAAAGGGGATGGAACTACTCACTAAACATTACACTAATTATTAAGCTAGGCAAAGAAAGCATATTAAAACTAAGCTAGAAATAAAAGACGATTAAACTAAAACATGCACAAACAATAAAAGAAGCATAAAACAAACAATGAAAGAAACACAAAACTTTATTGATAAAATGACTCACATTAAAAGTAGCATCCTCCTACTTTAGTGTGTGCTTCAAGGCCTCACTTCTAGTAGGAAGAATAGCCACTTAAAATATGGAGTGATTACAATAGGAGGTGAAGAGTTCTATTTATAGGCATGGAAAAAGCTAATCCGGGACAATCCCCCGATGTGGGACTAAACCAACACCAAAAATAGCCTAAACGAACATTAATACAAGTCCAGGAGAAATCTTGGCGGATCTGGGCTAATCCAGACCGCCAATTGGCGGTTCCAGACCGCCAATTGGCGGTACAAAATGTCCGGATCCAGTTGAGTTTTATTCTGGGCTTTTCTTTGTGCTTTTGGTGGTTTTTGATGCATCGACTTCGTTTGTTGGAGCTCCGACCCGAATCCAATTGCTAAAATACTCCCCATGATGGTGTGAAGTATTCTGTTTTGCTCTTAGGTCCCTCTGTCTTGCGTTCAGGTCCTTCTCCCTTGCATCTTGGTCCCCAGATCTCACAATCCAGTCCTTTTTCCCAGCTTTTGGGTCCTTTTATGCTTCATCTCTTCAAACCTAATTATTTCTGAAAACTAAACATAAAACTCGTAACATAGCATTGTTTAGGTGAAAGATAATGGATATAAGATACAAATAAGAGCATGAAATGATGTCAATCAAATACCCCCACACCTAACTTTTGCTAGTCCGGAGCAAAACAAAGAAAGAGAAAAGTATGCGAAAAACAAGAAATCCTAACTCACTTTCGTAGGAATCACGGTTGCACTTAGCACGTGCAACAAGCCGTTAAACCTCCTTGTCGCCAAGGGCGAGTGTTGTCTCCTGAGGGTTTTCAGCGGATATACCCAAGGAGGAGGAGTGTTGTCTCCTGAGGGTTTTCAGCGGATATACCCACAAAATCCGAACAAGATGCATTAATCAATCTAGCTACACGACTCGTTGGACTTATTTTGTCGATCATGGGACGAGGTAATACTATTGGTCGACTCTATATATGTAATCAGTCCACACACCTAGCCTAATGAACCATTCGTGAAAGTTAGTTAAGGACTTAAATGAAAGACATGGGCAACCTTAACTTCTGAATGTGATACAATGTGTAAAGTCCATTTTGGTTCTTATTTGACTCTTTTTTTTTCTTTTTCTTTGGAGCATTTTATTGGTTGGTGGTTGATTCTCCCAGGGTCAGGTTTCGTGCATCATTGCCTATGAGGACTTACACTATCATGTACACCTTCCCCCAAATCTCCACATAGGGCGATCCCTACCACCCGTGTAACGGGAGTTCGGTCGGCGCATCCCAAGTCAGATGACTCGAAAGCACCAGGCACAAAGTCCCCTCAGACCTACTTTCCCGAGTGATAGGAGCCGTGCGAGAAGAGAGAACACCACTTATTTATCTACATGGGAACCAAAACCCTTACACTTAAGTTTCACAAAAAGAGATTAAAAGCCCTTGACTACGACAAACTTCCTTATACTAACAGACACGAATTATTTGACTCACACGGTTCAGAGTGGACTTCTTTAAATGTTTGAGTACTGAAACCCTATGATTACACGCCCCCCCCCCTCGAGGGAAAACCGGGGTGCATCCTAACGACTCGATAAGACCTAAAGCCAGTAAACTAGAAATCCTAATGCATCAAGTTCAAGACAATTTTGGGAGTTTTCTTTTTTACTTTGCCTCTCAACGGTTTTGCACATGCTAAACACACGCAAAACCCACAAAAACATTTTCTTTCGCAAACACATGAAGATTTTGAAAGAAATGTGAAAATTTTAAAGCACTAGGCAAGCAAAAGAAGACAAGTCACCCAAGGATCATGGCAAGCAGATATATCGATATTAAATGCGGCACACTAACATGACCCTAACAATGCACACAAAAGAAAACAAAAAAATCAAAAGAAAAGACTCGACTATGTACACACGTAAAACACCCCCCACACCTACTTCATGCATTGTCCTCAATGAATGTGAACAAGATACTACATGTTGATATGCATGAAAAAGGAAACATCTCACCAACATGAAGTACAAAGGGACGTTCAGGGTCATGTTGATGGACACAAACCCAAATTCCCTCAAAACCTGTGAGAAGCTGAAGAAGGGAGATAAATACGTGAAAAGATTGGGCCCAAGTACACAAGGGTTGGGGCCCACAACAATCGATGCTCACTAATGAGTCTTTTATTACACACTTTTTTTACAAGATATATACATCAACCAAGATATTCTCATAATCATTTGGTCAAGGAACATCAAATGAGAACATCAAGTTTTGAGGACCAGAGACTTGCCGAGATGGGCAAACTTCACTGGTACTCTGAGGTGTCATGAGGGGTGAAAGGTCAAAGCTGAAAGGCTCGAACCCCTCATGATATTGGTTGGGTGTGGGCAACATGAATGATTGAAGTTGTGTTGCCTCACTAGGGTTTAATTGCTCATCGAACAAAACCCTCCAACCAATAGGCGGGTGCATCGGAATGAGTTCCTCAAGCTCATTCGATGGATGCAGCAGACCTGCATCACTAAAAACGGGGCTGCTCCCCAAGTCATCCAACAAGGACCTCCCACCATCATTTAGATCATCAAGCATAAGCTCGGTCATAGGTGGGTCCTTGTTGGAGTCAATATGAAGCTCAAATGGCTCAATGGCCATGGGACCTGAGGTAGAGACACCTTCTGGTATAGGCATATGATGAGGTGTCTCACTCTCACTAGTACTCTCAACTGAATCATGCAACGAACACTCCCTTTGGACATTCATGTTCGAGGTCAGCTCACTCTGTTGCATTGCGAAGACAGGCAATGAGTTTTCGCTGGGCCCACGAACATTCTCAATGGGTTGCATTGGGGTTAGTGTTCGTTGAGTTTGTGGTGCTTTCTCCAATTGGCGGATGAGATTTAGATTTAAAGGTTCATCCATGGGTTCCTGTTGCCTACCAGAGTTGAACACATGAAACTCGGCACTCATGTTACCGAATGAGAGCTTCATGAGATCATTTCTACAATTAATTAAGGTGTTGGAAGTTGCCAGAAATGGTCTACCCAAAATCAAAGGTATTTGAGAGTGGGTGTTCGCAACAGGATTGGTATCGAGGACAACAAAATTGACTGGAAATATAAAATCTCCAACTTTGATAAGCACATCCTCGATAATCCCCAAGGGAATACGAATGGATCTATCCGCCAATTGGAGGGTGATCTTCGTTGGTTTCAATTCTCCCAAGTTCAACTGTTTATAAACAGAGAATGGGAGGAGGTTGACCACTGATCCTAAATCAAGCAAAACATTGTTCATTCTAGTGTCCCCTATCATACACTGAATAGTAGGACACCCAGGGTCCTTGTATTTTGTGTAGGTAGGATTGGACAAAAGTGAGCTGATATTTGCAGCCAAGAATGCTTTCTTAGGAACATTGGTCTTCCTTTTGGTTGTGCAGAGATCCTTCAACACTTTAGCATATTGAGGTATTTGTTGGATGACATCCAACAAGGGGATGTTAACCTTTACTTGCTTAAACACCTCTAATATCTTGTCCATGTTGTCACTCTGCTTTTTGGTTAACCTACTTGGATAGGGAGCTTTTGGCAGGTAGGTTTTCTGCGGTGCCTGAGAAGGAAGCCTTGGTGTATTACCCTCACCCTCGACATCTTCTTCACCACCATTCCCACTGAGGGGCTGCATAGATGGTGGGTGTGGCAAGGAAATGTGATTGTCAACCTGATTTCCATTCCTTAAGGTCACAATGGAATTGACATGGTGAACAGGTTCCTCCACATGGTTCACTTGCCTCCCCCGAGGTACCACATTCTCATTTGCATTTGTTGTTGTTGGTACATGTGGGGGTTAGCCTCAGGCTGGCTAGGAAAAGACCATTTCTCTCTTTCATGTACAGACTGAGCCAATTGGCCCATCTGAAGCTCTAGAGATTTGATGGTCTGCTGACTTGAAGTGAGAACTTGACTAGTGGTTGACATAAAATTTTTCATTGAGTTTTCAAGTCCACGAGTCAAGGTCTCAAGCGAATTGAATCGGGTTTCCATATTGTTGGAATTTGGGACACCCGATTGATTGGTGGTTTGCACTTGGGGTGGCTGATAGGATTGTGCATGCATGGGAGGTTGGTGTTATTGGTAAGGTGGTCTAGAGGAGTTTGAAGGACCACCCGGGGACTTATTTTGGTTCCATGAAAAATTGGGGTGGTTCCTCCATCCAGGATTATAAGATGATGAGTATGTGTCATTCCTAGCTCTGTCATAAATGGCGTTGACACGCTCCATCTCAGGAGGAATTGACTCACACTCGCTCTCTACATGACCTAACCTACCACATGAATGACAAGGAACTGGACCAGATGTGGACATGTGAGGTGCACTTTGTTGGTTTTGGAGCTCAATCGAATCCATACGGCGCATTAAGGCCGCCATGCGTGCCTCGGTGGCCGTAGTGGTATCGATAGCAAATGCGGCACCCAATCTAGTCGAGTTTGGATTCGCGATCCTCGCTCCTATACTAGATGATGCAGGTGGTTCCCTCACACTCTCCCACTGCATGGTTTTCTCAGCGAGGTCTTCTAGGAAGGCTCATGCCTCCCTTTCATCCTTTCCCAAGAACTCTCCTTGACACATGGACTCAAGGAGCGTTCTGGACGGGATGTGAAGACCCTCATACACAATCTGACAAAGACGCCACAACTCAATGCCATGGTGAGGGCACGAGGATAGTAGCTCTTTGAACCTCTCAAGATATGCATGAAATGGTTCGGTCTCATGTTGATAGAACGAATTGATTTCGTTCCTCAATTTTTGAGTCCGATGATTAGGAAAGTACTTCTTGAGGAATGCAGATTGAGACTCATCCCAAGTCCTAAAGGAATTCGCCTGGTTGCTGTACAACCACTTCTTGGCGTCATCCTTTAGTGCAAAAGGAACGAGCCTAAGATGGATGGAGTCTGTGCTAAGTTGTTGCAGCTTGAACATAGCACAGACCTCCTCAAATTCCCTGAGAAAGATATATGGGTCACCTTTCCCAGTGAAATGAGGGAGCATGGAAATGAATTGAGGCTTAACCTCAAAATGGTTCCCATTAGCCTCTGGTAATACGATGCATGAGGGTAGAGCATTACGGCTCGGGTAGCATCGATCACGAAGAGGTATGGGAACGACAACTGGAAGCACTGGTGGAGCAGGTGGGTCCAGCAACTGCTCATCCTCACGGAAAATAGCAGCCATTGAACCCGAACTGTGTGCGACACGAGACGAGGAAGGCGTCGAGAAATCGACTACCGAAGTATGGTTGACAACGCGCCTCGTCAAACGACCACTCTCGTCTCGTGCCCACGAAAGCATGCACAAAGGTGCACACACACAAAACAAAACTTATTTTTTTTTCTTTTCTTTTAACAAAGAATGTGCGTAGAGGAGAAGACGGTGGAACACAGGAGAGAAAGAATGACTCGGGAGAGAAGGGAAGAAGTCCTTATGCTACGGCGGATGGGTATAGGTAGAAGCACACAAGCAAACAAGACTCAAGCAATCCTAAGGTCGCTATAGGTCCTTACAGCTAGACGACGCCTAACTGCGAGGTCACACAGCCTCAACACGCCTCACCTACCTACAACAAGGACCACAAAGCCCAGCAAGTGAGCCAAGATCCGGGGATCTCGTCTCTCCTACTATAGACAAAGTGGGCAACGCCGATCAGGTCATGACGGTCGGGACCGGATCACTCTCCTAATGCGCCCGAAATCCTTATGGCCAATGTCTATTTGATTTTAAAAATTAGGCTCTTGATTAGGGTAGTTTGTGGGGGTGAAGGTAAGGGTGATGAAATCCCCACCTTATCTTTTATGGGACAACCCTTCCTTAGTAGCGTTTTGGAGTCCTAATCTATCAATCAACTCTCCAAACAAACGCTCAACTCACACTTTTTTCAATGGACTTCCTACTAACTAATGCATGTTCATACAAAATACATGAATCAGAGTAGAAGGTGTGTACCTCACGCCAACACTCAGCAACTGAAAATAAAGCTAAGATAAAAGACAATCTAAATGCTTAAGTCACATACATGGTGCATGACCTAAACAAGAATGAATGCCTAGTCTTTTGCTTTGAGTTTTAGGGTCCAAGTTGCTTAAAGGATGTTTGATTATTGATCTGGGAACGAACTATAAGTCATAACATGCAAAATTGATTCCCAGATAACTAGATCATTTAGATCAACAACAACAAGAAATTAAAAGATGAACAGAGCTCACGAGACCGCTGATTAGCGGTCTCAGACCGCTGATTGGCGGTCTGAAGTGCTCAGGTCGTCTGGAAATTTCTCCAGTAGCCTGCACTTGCTATTCCCAGTCTCCTGAAACAAAGAAAAACTACAACACACAAATTAAATCCACCCGAATCATCCAAACAAGAGTCTCGACTGACACCTCCCCGGCAACGGCGCCAAAAACTTGTTGAACGTTTTAAATTAAAACGCAAGTGCACGGCCGCGATGAAGCGTTGACAAGCATGGGTCGTCCTCAGGGAGGTGAGCAACCTCTTGTTTATCAGAAATCAAGTGGCAAAATAGGGAAGAAAAAGATTGATTATGCTAACCTACACTACACTACGCTAAGAAGTATGAAATGTGAAAGAAGCAAACAAACGATGAAATAAGAACTAAGCTAAGAACAAAAGAAAAATGCTGGAATTTCAGGAATGGAAAACCCCTAAGGGGTGGAGTGAGTGCACACAAGCAAAGAGGTGGGTGTAGAATACATTCTTTAAGCACAAATTAAGGTGGTGTTTATCAAGCATAGGAAGTGTCTAAATGTTGTGGCAAAACCTATCAATCTATTCACCAACTTAGTTGATTAACATTTACATATGCAAGGTGTTTATTTCAGAACCTAAACAAGCATGAGAGGTGTCTAATCATTTTGGCAAAACTCATCAAGTTATAAATTCTATCCTAAACAAGCAAGCATACATTCATGTTTAATCAACTCATTGAAATTAAAGCATTCATCCCATTCTCTAATGCATGTATGTACATCTACTCCACCCCCCAAAGGGGATGGAACTACTCACTAAACATTACACTAATTATTAAGCTAGGCAAAGAAAGCATATTAAAACTAAGCTAGAAATAAAAGACGATTAAACTAAAACATGCACAAACAATAAAAGAAGCATAAAACAAACAATGAAAGAAACACAAAACTTTATTGATAAAATGACTCACATTAAAAGTAGCATCCTCCTACTTTAGTGTGTGCTTCAAGGCCTCACTTCTAGTAGGAAGAATAGCCACTTAAAATATGGAGTGATTACAATAGGAGGTGAAGAGTTCTATTTATAGGCATGGAACAAGCTAATCCGGGACAATCCCCCGATGTGGGACTAAACCAACACCAAAAATAGCCTAAACGAACACTAATACAAGTCCAGGAGAAATCTTGGCGGATCTGGGCTAATCCAGACCGCCAATTGGCTGTTCCAGACCGCCAATTGGCGGTCCAAAATGTCCGGATCCAGTTGAGTTTTATTCTGGGCTTTTCTTTGTGCTTTTGGTGGTTTTTGATGCATCGACTTCGTTTGTTGGAGCTCCGACCCGAATCCAATTGCTAAAATACTCCCCATGATGGTGTGAAGTCTTCTGTTTTGTTCTTAGGTCCCTCTATCTTGCGTTCAGGTCCTTCTCCCTTGCATCTTGGTCCCCAGATCTCACAATCAAGTCCTTTTTCCCAGCTTTTGGGTCCTTTTATGCTTCATCTCTTCAAACCTAATTATTCCTGAAAACTAAACATAAAACTCGTAACATAGCATTGTTTAGGTGAAAGATAATGGATATAAGATACAAATAAGAGCATGAAATGATGTCAATCAGGTCACAAGCTTGTGGGTGATAGAATACTTCCTCATAAGCACTTTGAAAGAGGGATTGCAGAAGTGGGTACCCTTATCGCTGATTATGGTACGAGGAGTATGAAATTGCGCAAAAATGTCTTTTAAGAATTTGGTGTCACCTTGTTGTCATTCGTCTTTGTGGGGATAGCCTCTACCCAGTTAGACAAATAGTCAACGACCACCAGAATGTAAACACTCCTGAACCAAATTGGAAAAGGACCCGTAAAGTCGATACCCCACACATCGAAGATGCCGACGACAAGGATATTTTACGAAGGCATCATTACACGTCAACTAATCCAACCATGGTGCTAGCACCTATCACATTGCTTACAAAATTCGTAAGCATCTTTGAAAAGTGAAGGCCAGTAAAATCCAGATTTGAGCACCTTGGCGGCTGTTTTCTTTCCTCCAAAGCTCCCTCCACATGCCTCAGAGTGGCAAAATGGGAGCACACTTCGGAACTCATTATTTGGGATGTACCGCCTAAAAATTTGGTCAGAACAGTATTTGAATAGATAGAGGTCGTCCCAGTGAAAGAATCAGACATACGATCTAAATTTGGTTAGGTCAGATTTTGACCAACCCAAAGGAAGTTGCTCGGTCACGCGGTAGTTCACGATGTCAGGAAACGAGGGGTTATCTTTGATTGTGAATAATTTCTCGTCAGGAAATTTGTCATTAATAATTTGGTCATGTAGGTTGGTCATCTCAAGATGAGACAGGTGGTCAACTACAACATTTTCACATTCTCTTTGGTCTCGAATCTCAAGATTGAATTATTATAACAACAAGATCCATCTTAAGAGTCGAGATTTGGCATCTTTCTTTCCCATGAGGTGTTTGATGGTTGTGTGATCAGAGTGATAATCATGTGTGAGCTAATCAAGTATGACCGAAATTTCTCCAAAGAAAATATGATCGCTAATAATTCTTTCTCGGTCACATTGTAGTTCAATTGGGCATCATTGAATGTTCAACTGGCATAGTAGATCACATGAGGTAATTTTCCAATCGTTGCCCCAGCACTGCTCCCACAACGAAGTCAGATGCATCACACATCAACTCAAATGGTCCAGTCCACACTGGTGCCTTAATTATGGGAGCCGAAGTCATGTCTTTCTTCAAGGTCAAAAAAGTATGGTGGCAATCCAGTGTGAACTCAAAATTGACATCCTTAGCCAACAAAACGGTGAGAGGTTGGGCAATTTTACTAAAATCCCGAATGAACAACCGATAGAATCCAGCATGCCCCAAAAGACGCGAATATCCTTCACATTACGTGGCGGTGGGAGATTAGCAATAAGACCTACTTGGGTGGGATTGACCTCAATTCCCCTACTTGAGACCACATGTCCGAGCATGATCCCTTGCTTCACCATGAAGTGACATTTCTCCCAATTAAGGGTGAGGATCTTCTCACAACATCGCTTGAGGAGAAGGTTCAAGTGATGAAGGCACTCATCAAAGGAAGCACCAAATATGGAGAGGTCGTCCATGGAAATCTCAAGGAAATGCACCACTATATTGGAGAAGATACTGATCATACACCTTTGAAACATTGTCGACACGTTACATAACCCAAAGGGCACGCGACGATAAGCAAACATACCAAAGGGATATGTAAATGTAGTTTTCTCTTCATCCTTGGGGGCGATGAGAATTTGGTTGTAGCCAGAGTATCCATCAAGAAAGCAGTAGTACTCTTGTCTGACTAACCTTTCCAACATCGATCAATGAATGGCAATGGGAAATGATCTTTCAACATTGCCGCATTGAGCTTACGATAATGAACACAAACTTGCCAGTCAGTTTGCAGGCGTGTTGGTATAAGCTCATTATGCTCATTCTCAACAACCGTCATGCCTGACTTCTTGGGAACCACATGGACAAGACTCACCCACAAACTATCAGAAATATGATATATTATACCATGATCCAAGAACTTTAGAACCTCCTTTCGGATGATGTCTTTTAGTACAGGATTCAATCTTCGTTGTGTGTCCTGGCGGGGCCTAGATTTCTCTTCCATATAGATCCGATGCTGGACAATACCAAGGCTTATTCCCTTGATGTCCTTCAAGGACCACCCAATATCCTCTTTGTTTTCCAATAGAACTTTTTAAGGGCAGCCTCTTGATCTTTTGCAAGATCAGAAGCAATAATGAGTGGCAATGTCTCATTATCCCCTAAAAGATGTATTCAAGGTTATTGGGGTGCAATTTAAGCTCGACCGGAGGTGGATCCTTTTTGGATTCAGAAATAATTTCAAATGGCTCAAGCGTGACAGGGTAAGAAAAGTAGGCACCCAGATCTGCCTCCTTATCCAGTAGTTCATAGGCAGATTCCTCACAATCATCTTCAATCGCAACCAGGTCATTGGGCATCTCAATAATATGTCGATGTGATTCGAACATGCCCATTGACTCAAGCTCATCCGTGTCCTGAATGAAATTGGCTCCGATAGGATCATCGAAGAGCCCAGGTTGCTTACCAAGATTAAAGATGTTGAAATCCGCCGTGAGGTTTCCAAAATATAACCTCATCAATGCATTGCGACAATTGATCAAAGCATTAGATGTGCAAGAAATGGCCTACCAAGGATCACTGGAATTTGTCCTTATGGGTTGGACACAAATTTGGTATCAAATATGATGAAATCAACTAGGAATACCAACTCGACCACTTTAATAAGGACATCGTCCACACTTCCTCGTGGAATCTTGACAGATATGTCAGCCAATTGGAGAGTAGTCCTCATTGGCTTAAGATCGCATATTCCAAGGTTGACATAGACAAAGTAGGGCAAGAGATTCACAGATGCTCCCAGATCCAACAGAGCTTGAGGGATTGCCACGTTACCGACCATACAAGAAATAGTTCGACAATCGGGGTCCTTGTATTTGACTTACAGGGGTTGTGTCAATATCAAACACACATTGGCTGCTAGAAATACATTTTTGGGAATATTTTTTCTCCTCTTAATGGTGCAAAGATCCTTAAGGAACTTGGCATATGGTGGCATTTTCTGAACAATGTCCAACAATAGAATGTTCACATTTACTTGCCTAAGTACCTCAACAATTTTGTCCTAATGCTCATCGCATTTTTAGTCTGAATGGTGTCTTGGGGACATAAATATCACTAGGAGGAGTCTCAAAAATAGGGTTGTATGCAGGCATTTCCACATTGTTGTAAGCAATCCTTCACAATCTTAAGGTATGGACAACATTTGCATGTTGAGAAGGGTCATCGTTAATGTTGTGAACATTCTACCTAGCTTTAGTAGGTTGACCCCTGGGATTTACCACAGGTTGACTCGGCAACATACCATTCTCACGTTCATGGAGCTGATGAGCCAACTGGATGACTTGCACTTCTAAAGTTTTGAACGAACTTTGCATGCTCCGCATGAACGCTTGAAGGGTTTGATCAAAAGAGGGGTCCTTTGGGGTTGTGCAGTTTGGTTAAAATAACATGATGGTGAGGCCTAAGGAGGTTGGTGAGTATGGCACTGAGACCTTTGATGTGGGGGTTGGTAGGTCGCCGATGGGCCGTGGATGGTGATAAGGTGGGGTTGAGCGTGCGAGCTCCGACCGTGCCCCCAAGATAAATTAGGGTGGTCTCGCCATCCTGGGTTGTAGGAGTGACTGTACGGGTCGTTACATGGCCGTTGTTGATATATCGCATTTGCATGCTCAGTATCGCTTGGAGCATAAGCACATTCCAAGTCACTATATCCCGAAAGTCCAAACCCACTACACATGGGAGTAGCAAACTGAGATACAGGAGATCAAGGTGGAGAAAAATGTCACTTGTAATGTGAGTCATATAAATAAAATATTTTTTCATAGTTTCTTTTAATATTGTCGTTTAATTCTTGCAACCGTGTGTCAACAAAATTTACGGTTAGTGGGTATATATATACCCATTAAGCGTAAATTTTGCTGACACATGGTTGCATTTGGCAATAAAATCAAATCTAAAGTCCAAATTGAAATACAAACCGTAGATTTTGATCTACAACATATTTAGATTATGGACGCTGAAAATCATAAAATTTGAAATATGTTTTACTTAATATTTAGATATGTAAAAAATGAACGTACTACATTCACTAAAAAACACAATTTCTAGATCTTATATGAAACAATTACTAAATTTTATGATTTTCAACATCCTTAATCTACTTATATTGTAGATAAAGATCTATAGCTTGGAATTTTAATTTGGAGTTTAGATTTGATTTTATCATCAAGTGTAAATGTGTCAACAAAATTTAAGAGTAATGAATCCCTCCTCTATATTTGTATATGTATATATACACATGTATATATAAATATACATACATGTATGTATCAGTGCCACGCAAAGTAAGAACTAAAAGAAAAATTAGAAACTTAGAAGTCTTTCTTACTTATTTGTATACCAAAAAAGAATGATTTGAAGACAAAAAAATTTCCATCACTCTAGATTTATAATTTGGAATCACATGCAGCACGGAAGAGGATGAAAAATTGGAAGACGATGAACATTAAAAGAATCTCTTCAACTAATATAGCTAAGTAGAGAACCATGCTAAATCTGACTCATAAAATTCAGTATCTAATTGGGAAGGTGATAATGTGTAGCAGAGCAGAAACCTTCAGTTATACCATGCCAATATTGAGATTGACCCCACATGGTTGTGGATGCTCAAATACAAGAAAAAAATGTTTTTGCTGCCAAAGGTAGTGCTAATTTGAGTGAAAGTTTCAAGTGCAAAAGGAGTGATGCTCTGGGAGCAGCATGCATGAGAGTTGGTAACGGAACAAATATAAGAAGAAACAATCCTGAAGTCCTAATGTTATTAAAGATGAGTCAATTGTGACTTTCTTTAATTGTCATAAGATTAGACATTTTGCTCGTGAGTGCACTGAGCAAGAAATGATTACTATGTGTGATCCTTCATTTGAGCTATGTAATTAGTACAGTGGGGCTTGCCAAACATTCTCCTGTGTGGATTGTGTATTCAGGCGCAATATATCACATAACATGATTGTTCTGCCATTGTGGGATATCATCGTGTTCTGAGTGGGAGACGTATTTGCATGGCAAATAACTCTATCATAGAAGTCCATGGAATTGCCTTATGCAAAGTGGTTTTGCAATATAACCACACATTGTTACTTCATGATGTGTTACATGAGACAGCTAAATAGTGAAATATTATTTTTGTTGATATTTGAATGACATGTGGTTTTAAAATTGTTGTGGAGAACAATAACGTATACTTATTATGGTCGTCACATTCTCTTTAACGTTTTTGTTGTGTTGGACATAGTTGTTGATTTGTGTAATCAAAATGCTAGTGCTTTTGTATACCAAAATGCACTGAATGTAACCATTGGCTCATCATACTTGCCCCAAACTAGATCCACTTGATTCGGTAACATGGCTTTCTAGACTTGGTCACGTTGAGGTTGATCGGATGAACAATTTGGCAAAGGAGGGGAAATTAGTGAATGCTCCAACTTTCAGTTTAAATTATGAATCATATATAGCAGAAAAAGGCACTAGAAAACAGTTTGAAAAGTTGTGAAAACTACCTCTCCTTTAGAACTTTTACTTTCAAATATTTGTGGACCTATGAATGTGCACACTAGACATGGATATGGTTATTTCATAACATTTATTAATTAGTTTACTAGGTATAGTAACAAAACATGAGCTTGGTTGGGAATCAATTGGATTGTAAGATAAGAATTAAACTCGTTGAATGGATAGAGGTCGGGAGTATCTCTCTGATATGTTCAAAGAATACTGTGATGAAAAGGGGATATCTAGACAACTTACTACACCCAACAATTCTCACAAAATGGTGTTGTTGAGAGAAGGTGTAAGTCCCGCTCTCCTGCTACACTATTAAGTTTTATTTTATCCTTATGCTTATTTATATGTTATCTTTATGCTTGATGTATTTTGTGATTTTATGCTTTATTTCGGGAAAGTTTCCTTTTAGAGAAAAGTGTCCTTTTTGGGTGAGTCAAATCGACTCGCAAGCGGGTGCGACTCATCGAGCAAACTTGTAACCGATTCATTCGATCGGGTGTGAGTGGCTTGTGTAAATCGACTAGGATGGTAGTTAGGGGTGTGCGGGGCTGACTAAGAGGATGTGGGTGACGTGGCATCCAAGTCAGAAAGGGAGGATCTTTATTTGATTGCATACATTTGAATTGGGAGGTTTTGGGTAAGTAATGAAGGTGCATTATTTGCAATTACTAGTTGCCTTTGTTTTTGTTTCCTTCGAGCAAAAACCCTACCCACCGCAATCTCTACCCTATTATATCCCCCACCCACGAAATTTCTGACCTTCTCCTCCTCCTCTCCGGCATCTTGGTGGCAGCAGCTCCGGCGAGGCAACTCCGGCAAGGTGCAAGAAGAAGGTGCGGTTATTTTGTTGCGGCTAGAAGGAGGTTGTTGTGGGCTGTTCTCCGGTGATATTTTCAGCAAGATCATGTATGCTCTGTATCCTTGAAGAGTTTATGGAGTGGGGGTGGTGGCTGGAGGGCCGTCCATCACCAAGCTGGCTGGTGGTGCAATTGGTTGCACCACCACTCGTTTTGCTCCAAGCACGCGCTAGGGTGTGTGCACACTGGTGTCTTGCTGTGGCAGCCAGGGGGAACCAGATCTCCGGTGAGGTCTGACCACCTCCGGTCAGGCATCTCAGGGGAGCTGTGGTGGTTCCGGTTGGAGGCTAGGGTGGTTGGTGCACCCGATCTCCTCCTTACGGTTTCTTGATTGTGTGGTTGTAGCTCCTGGACTGCCGGCTGGTGCAGCTGAAATCCAGTGGTGGCTCAACCCTTTACACATGAAGACAGAGTCAAGGGAAGGGGGAGGATGTCTGAGGCTGTGGTGGATCGGTCAGGAAGGGTTCAAGGCTAAGGAGGAGCATGTGTGACCATCCTAGTGCTTGATTGGTCTCCTACGTGTCCTGTCGAGTCTTGTGTCTGACCAGACCCCATTGCACCACTTCAGCCACGACTACCACCCTCTGAGATGGCTTAAGGGAGGTCTGGAAGGGCAGGTATGCATTTGTAATTGATTGCATGCATTGTCTGAGCTGAGATTATCGATACTATGATTGTTTGTGATTTTCGGTTATGATGTTCGTACTAGTTGTATGAATGGATGTGTGCTCTGAATTTTCGTATGTCTCAGCTCTGTCATATGCTGGAATATATCTCATGTTAATATATATGCATGTCTGATTTAATTGAGTATTAATGTAATGCATTCATATCGCTTCCATGCGATACACGTATATGTGCATTGGTGACTTGTAGTGTTCATGTGCACATTCGACTAAGACCTCTTGTATGCAATCATGATCTAAGTGTTTGGATTACACCTCATGCATTACTGTGATCATAAGGCTTATGTAATTATTAAGATGCGTGCATGTATGTATGTTCTGGAATTATATTAATATATGATCATGCTATCTAATCAATTGTATGTCGATACTCATGTATGTATGATGACTTGTAAAGATAATTAGATATTTGTCTCGAGCATATGTTGTATCGACATATATATATACATATATATATATACATATACATATATATACATATACATATACATATATATATACATATATATATATATATATACATACATATATATATATAGTTTAGCATTGATGGGCGCTCATTGTCACGTTTGTTCATGCTCTGAATTGCACCAATTATTGGATCTATGATCTGAAATTAGGTGCTCATGCCATAGGACTCTTAATGTCTTAATTATGGATCCCTTTTGTTGTGGTGTATATTTATTGTTTATTTTATGTTTAAGTGCTACATATCTGATGTGTTGTTGGGGGAATGCATGTACCCCTTAGGTATTTGATCCATAAACCTTATACATGACCCGTAGATGACGTTTATCGTTGACATGCTATTGACATGTTTATGTTATGATTGTTTGTTGTTTCTCGCGCCCTGTGGTGGTTGATTTGATTATGATATTTCTGTCTTCTCTGGAGCCGAGAGGAGGATATTGTATACCCCTCGTGTTGTGCTCATTCTGATTATTGTGGCTATATACATTAGTAGACCTATAGATAGCCTACATTGCATTAATAATAAAGTAATTTTGGGTACATTCTATTTCTGGACCGACGGGCCACGGGTGGGTCCTCTAGCTTCATAGGACATTCACACAAAGACCTCTATATAGAGAGGCCAGGTGAAGATTATGACCTGGGTAGGCACGCTGTCATTCTGTCTTAGGTTAGGTGTTCCCAATTTCACGATGACATCATGTAGGTCTATTCTCGCGAGTTGGGGTGTCTATCCGGCATACCGCTTTGTGCCAAGCGATGGGTTACTGTCAAGTGACCCACTTCTGATTCTGACCAGCATGTCTGGTGTTCTGTTTCTTTTTAGAGGAATTTGTTCGGTTGTTACCCGACCGGCGCGGTTGTTTAGAGTTGTAGTCATTTGGTTGCATTCAGTTACTTTATGTACTTTCTATTGCATCTATAGTAGCTAGACTTCATGCATAACTTTGTAAACTTGGATTGGACCCGGGGCATACGGGGTTTTCTTTATTGAAAACTCACGCATATTTGTTGATGTTTTGCCTCAGTACTTAGGTTCATTCAGGGGTGGACTGGACGAGTTTCAGAGGATTATGTACTCGAGGGACACGTCAACCACGGTCTTCTTGTTTCTTTTCTTCTGCATTTATGTTGATGTATTTCCCTTTTGAAACTCAATGTATTGTAATTTGATCTTTTATGTATACATGGATAATCAGTTGTTTTATTTACCTCCTGTTTGTCTATCCATGATGTCCTTTTAAGCGTTGTCGAGTCATCTTCTTTGGTCTGTCTTTTGTAACTCCCTCGATCGTGGCGGAGGTCTTTGATCGCGACACTTGTAGTTTTTCCTAGTGTGCGTACCCGCGAGATTGGGGTGTTACAGAAGGAATATAACATTACTAGACATGATTAGATCCATGATAGTGCGAGCAAGTTTTTCGATCTTTTGAGATGCCTTGCTGACTACAGCCTATATCCTCAACATAGTTCCAACCAAATTGGCCCCTCGAACTCCATATGAGTTGTGGATTGGAAGGAAACTGGATTTTTGCCAGCGTCATCCAAAATGATATACAATGTACATTCACTATGCTTCTCACCGATATGGAAAACTAAGAGATACAGTGAGAAAAAGTGTCTTTGTGTAAGATACTCGGATTGCCCCAAAGGTTATTTTGGTATCGAGTTAGATGAGAATGAGAGAATGGTGGAACTTCAGTCTAGAGATGCGACCTTTTTATGGAAAATGGTTTTCCAACTTTTTCAAGAGCTAACAAAAAATCCATGGATTTCTTTGTGAAACAAGATGGTGAAATTACTACTCTAGGATACAGGATTTGGATATTCAACATGAGATTCCACTAGTTGATCCTAGTGGGAGTGTTAATATTGATGATTAGATAGCTCCCACAAAAAGGTGAGCAATCAGATCTCAATTTGTGTCGTAGTATACACGAGCTTATTCCATGTCGACCGATCGAATTGGAAGAAGCTCTTATGGTAGCTTCAAAGGAAATTTATAGTAAGTTAGTTGCTGCGACTTATATCAATGAGTAAGAGCCAAAGACTCTGAGAGAGTCTTTGAAAGTTCCAAATGTAAATGAATGGTTAAAAGCCAAAGAGGACTTGGAGTCAATAGGAGTTAACCATGTATGGGACTTGGATTATGGATCTATTGATAGATTCAAGGTTCAATTGTTAGCTAAAGGTTGCACCCAAAGGGAAGGTGTTGACTCATTGGAAACCTTCTCACCAGTCATCAAGTTTGCCTTGATCCACCTATTTCCAGCCATAGTAATTTAGATTGACTTAGACTTTACCAAATTGGTATAAAGATGGCTTTCTCATTGGAGAAGTTGATGAGGAGATTGGGGCACCTGGTTTGTCCTCTTTGTGAGCTAGACGTAGAGACAAATGCTCATGTTGTATTGGGTTGTGAGTTTGTTCAGCGAGTTTGGGTGGAGATTTACTCTAGAGAGCAACTCACTGCAAATTGTCATGATAGTATTGCATATGAGATCGAACGTATTGAACGTACGGGAGTATGAGACCCACACCAAGGTTATGAAGGCCTGGACGAAGCTAGCCTTTGCTTCCACGATACATGAGATATGGGCGGAGAGAAACTATAGAACCTTTTGTGGTGAACAAAGAAGTTATAAGGATGTGTGCATGGCTATTTCACAGGTCATGAGGATGCAAGGCCCCCATGTGAGGAAGGCTACTGAAGCTCCGGAGTTCTCCTTTTATGGGAGTGTTTGGACATAGCTCATATAATCTGATACAACCCCCTTATTTTATTGGCTTGATGTACTAGTGGACTGCGTGCTCGGTAAATGCTCTATATAGGGCCATAGTGTAGTAACCAGACGAGGATCTAGGGGTTATTATCTATAGTCGGCACTCACTTGCACTAGCTTGGCATTTTATCACTTGTTTCTTATTATTTCTTTTGCTTTGTTGGCTCTATAGTTAGCTTGCTCTTTTTACTATTGTTGTATGTATATGTTACAAAGGTTGTATTACTTTACCAAAAAGCAATAAAATTCTGGAGGGCAACCTCCCTTTTCTCATGCAAAAAAGAAGTTGATGAGGAGATCGATTAGGATCAACCTCAAGGTTTTGAAGCCAATGTACTAAAGCGTAATATATGCAAGCTTAAGAGTCTATGCATGCTTCAAGCAAGCATCTAGATACTGAAAGATTCTCTTTTATTAAACAATAAGGAAGACTAGGTCCCTATACTTAAGGAAGGTCACTGTATTTACATAAAAAGATCCAATGGTAAATTTGTCATTCCAACTTTAGTTGGCAATATCTAGCAAAGAGTTGCTAAAATCCACAAAAGAGTGGTTGTCATTTTCATTTTATATTAATGACATGGGGAAGCAAGCTATGTCCTTGGTGTAAAGATCTTTAAAGATAGGTAAAAAAAGACTTCTGAGAATGTCTTAAGAAACCTACATTAACCATATCTTGGAAGGACACCAAACAAACAAATATTGCAAAGCAATCACTATTTCTATTGAGGAGGGTTTGCATTTGAGCATTGATTTACATCCTAGGATTCCTGAGGAGAAGGCCAAATAGAAAGAATTCCATACTACAATACTATGGGAAGCCTTCTACATGTTGTGTTTTACTAAGCTGGATATTTGTCTTTACTGTGTGCATGGTGAAGTGATATTGATCCAAGCTAAGCATGTATCATTGGAAAGCAGTTCAAAAAATTATGACATAACTCCAAGATATGAGAAACCACATGTTTTGTTACCAAACTTATATTGTCTCGTTGACCATGGAAGCAAGTATGTAGCATGCTTTGCTCTGGTACATGAAATTGTTGGGAAGTTCTTAAAACACACTGGGCTTACACATAGATTTGTTGAGTTAGTTTCTATCTATTGTGATAGCACTGAGACCGTTTATTATGTTTAAGACCCCAAGTGGAGACCAAACACATATAAGTAGATGTTATTTTGTGAGAGAATATAACAAGAAGAGAAGTTGTGTTGAAACACGTGTCTACAAGTCGAATGGTAGTTGGCCCACTTACCAAGGCAATAGTGAAGGATTTATTTGTGTGTCATATGAAGTCCTTGGGCTTACGTAGAGTGTGATGTATTCACATGTATGGCTTCTTGATATTGAGCTTTTTTTATTTCGACTATTTGTTGTGTACATATAGTTGTTTGTTATTTAACATAAAACTTGATATGTCAATAAGCTGAAACAATGACTCACTGACACGAGCATTCGCCTCTGGCACTTGGGTAGCGAGCATAGAGGAGACATATTATGAATGATCTTTTGTGAAAATTAAGATCAATTCATGATCAAGTAGTCACTCTAATTTTAGAATCAAGATGAGATTATCTAAAGTAGAGAATTGACATGAATGGTCCCGTAATTCATGTAGCCTATAAGAGCCAGGTGCGAGCATTTTATGTGGCACTTGATGGCAGTTGTATGGCATCGTAGTGCAACAATGGGGATACTTTAGTTAGGTACATGATTGACATCATTTCATGCTTACATTTGTATCTTATATCCATTATCTTTCACATAAATAATGCTACGTAATGAGTTTTATGTTTGAATTTCAGAAATAAAGAGGTTTGAAGAGAAGAGGCATGAAAGGACCCAAAAGAAGGAAAAAGGACTGAGTTGAGAGACTCGAGGACTAAAATGCAAGATCGAAGGACCTGAATGCAAGATAGAAGGACCAATGAGCAAACAAGAATACTCCACACCATCATGGGGAGTATTTTGGCAATTCTATTCGGGTCGGAGCTCCAACAAGCAAGGTAGATACATCAAAGGCCAACAAATACATCCAGAAAAGCCCAGAACAAAAACCAGACGGATCCAAACCCTGTAGACTGCCAATTGGCGGTCCAGGTTGCTCCAGATCCGCTAATATTTCTGTGGGTTATATATTAGAGTGTGTTTAGTCTATTTCTGGTATTTGTTTAGTCCCATACCTGGCGATTGTCCCGGATTACCTTTTTCTATGGCTATAAATAAAACTCCCCCTCCTCTCTTGTACCCCATCTCTCTCTTGGTGTCCACCCTCTCTACTAGGAGTTACAACCTTGAAGCAAAAACCCTGGTGGAGAGAGGCTACTTGTAATTGAGTGAGTAATAATAGATGTTTTCCTTTAGTATATTGTTTCTTTCTTAGTTTAATTTCCTTTCATATGCTTGCATGTTTCTTTTATTTTATGTCCTTTTAGTTTCTTTAATATTTCTTGATTGCTTAGTTTAGTTTCATTTCAGTAGAATGTTTCATTTTAATGTAGGTTGTAGTGTAATGATAAGTGAGTAGTTCCATCCCCATTTGGGGGGGTGGAGAAATGTGTGATATGATCATGTGGTGTATTAGGTGTGTGTTATCTTGATCCCTTGAGCCTTATATGATTTCCATAACCATCTAATGGGATTTCACTCTTGTCTTTGATATGCTAATGCTCTTGAATGAAGCTTAGCTTATGCTTATATTAGTGGACCTATTTTATGGGGAATGATAAGGTAAGGATATGGATGGAATTGATGAAGGAAACATGATTTGTAGTTGCATGTACTCTTGTTGCCTTTACCTTGGTTAATGCCTTGTATGCTTTAATGATAATGTGTTATCTTATTTCATGTCGAGGCATAGTAGGGTCTAGTCTTTATACATGAGTTCATTTAGCTTCATTCCAATTATTGTCTTGTATGTTTTAATGATACTGTGTTATCTTAATTCATGTGGAGGCAAAGTTGGATGTAGTTTTATGGTTTTCATGCACTACATATTGTGATGAGCTTAATTGAACACACACACACACATACACATATCTTTGTATTCACTCTTTTCTCTACCCCCTTTGGGGTTTAGTTTTATTGTGTATTTTCCATTTACTTTCGCATTGTAGTGTAGTTTGATCATCAATCCTTTCTCTCTTTTCTTTCCCACTCGCCTTAGAACAAACCAAAAGTTGACACACCTCCCTGTGGATCGACCCGTATTTGCCACCGCTTCAATGCGGTCGTGCACTTGCGGTTAATTAAACCGGAATTTCTCCAAAGCAAATTTAATTGTTACAAATTCTTTCTGCCCATCATTGGCCATCATTAAGTGTTCTACTGCCATAGTGAATCACATGAGGCAATTTGTCCAATCATTGCCCAAGCACTGCTCCCACAACAAAGTCAGATACATCACACATCAACTCATGCCAGTCATTCCACACTAGTGCAACTCATGCAAGAGTCGAGGCAAATTCAATCCACAGCAGTGCCTTAATTGTCGGAGCCAAAGTCAGCTCTTTCTTCAAGGTCAAAAAAGCTTGGTGGCACTCCGATGTGAACTCAAAAATGGCATCCTTAGCCAACAAAGCGGTGAGAGGTCGAGCAATTTTACTAAAATCTTGAATGAACCGCCGATAGAATCCAACATGCCCCATAAAGGCACGGATATCCTTCACATTACGTTGCGGTGGGAGATTAGCAATATGACCTACTTTGGCAGCATTGACCTCAATTCCCTTACTTCAGACCACATGTCCAAGTACGATCTCTCGCTTTACCATGAAGTGACATTTCTCCCAATTAAGAGTGATGAAGTGATGAAGGCACTCATCAAAAGAAGTGCCAAATAAGGAGAAGTCGTCCATGAAAATCTCAAGGAAACGTTTCACCATATCGGAGAAGATACTAATCATACACCTTTGAAAGTCGTCGGTGTGTTACATAACCCAAAGGGCATGCGACGGTAAGTGAATATGTCAACGGGACAAGTAAATGTGGTCTTCTCTTGATATTCAGGGGCGATGGGAATTTTGTTGTAGCCAAAGTATCCATCGAGAAAACAATAATATTCATGTCTGGCCAACCTTTCCAACATCTAATCAATGAATGACAATGGGAAATGATATTTCCATGTCGCCTCATTGAACATGCAAAAATCAATGCAAACTTGCCAACCAGTTTGCAGGCGTGTCGGTATAAGCTTATTATGCTCATTCTCAACAACGGTCATGCCTGAGTTCTTGGGAACCACATAGACAAGACTCACCCACAAACTATCAAAAATGGGATATATTATACCATGATCCAAGCACTTAAGAACCTTCTTTCAGTACAGGATTCAATCTTCGTTGTGGGACCCCATGGGGCCTAGAATTCTCGTCCATGTGGATCCAATGTTGGACTATACCAGGGCTTATTCCCTTGATGTCCATCAAGGACCACCTGATAGCCTCTTTGTTCTCCAAAAGAACTGACAAAAGGGTAGCTTCCTAGTCTTTACCAAGATCGAAAGCAATAGTGAGTGGTATGGTTATGATGCCCCAAGAACATGTACATTAGGTTATCGGGTGTGGCTTAAGCTCGATCGGAGGTGGGTCTTTGTCAGTTTCAGAGTTAATTTCAAGTGGCTCAAAGGCCACAGGATAAGAAGAGTATACACCCAAATGTGCCTCCTCATCAAGGAATTCATATGCGGATTCCTGAAGAGCATCCTCACTCATAAATTGGTCATTGAGCAACTCAATGAAATGTCGATGAGACTCACATGCTCCCATTAACTCAATCTCCATCTCAACAGGTGGAGTGGGATGACTACCTAAATCATCCATCTCAACAACAGGATCAACTCTCTCAAGTCAAGCACCCTCACCAAGGCGAGTCCAACCTCACATAAAAGTGCTCAACTTGACACTAAAACACTACGTGAAGGTGTAGTAAAGGAGGAGACTAAATGATAGAATGTAGATGAGGAGAAGACTCAGAAGAGATGGAAGAATCCTTAAAGCTACCACGGGTAATGGGACTGGGAAAAAGCCTAAGCTAGCAATCATGGCTCAAACAGTCCTAAGGCTGACTATAGGACCTTAGGCTAGACGACGCCTAACCACGACTCCCCACACTCCTAAACACCTCACCTCCCACGGCCGAAGGTCACAAAGCCGAATGACAAAGTCAAGACCCAGTGGTCCCAAAAATCTCAATGTAACTAAGCAAACGATGATGTTCAGGTCATGACGTCGAGATTGAGATTTGTCTCCTAAGTGAGCCCAAATCCTAGTGGCCAATGTCTACTTGATTTTAAATAGGGTTTCAAATTAGTGTGATTTTTAGGGAGAATGGAGGGGTAATAAAACCCTCACCTTATGCTGTATGGGACAACCCCTCATTAGTAGCGTTTTGAGTCTTAATCTAGCAATCAACTCTCCAAACAAATGCTCACCGCGCACTTGTCCTGATTCACCTTACTAACTAATGCATGTAGAAGAGAAGAGTGCACCTACCTCATGCCAGCTATCAACAACAAAAATGTAAAGAAAAGAAAAGATGAATGCATGCAAGGTCTACAAACGACGCATGATCTAGATGGCAATCAATCTACTCTTTTGCTTTGAGTTTTAAGGTCCAAGTTGTCATAAAAGGGGAATAGTCATATCAAATTAATTTCTGACATTAACATAGAGCATATATGACGTGGAACGTGGGATATATCCACTAGGAATAACAATAATGAGCTACAAGTGAAATAGAAATGTAATTGGGCTCACCAAATCCACAATTGGCGAAGGGTTTGGGAACTCTGGTCCCCAAACTCCTCCGGATGCCTTATTTTCCTCAACTAAGCTCCCCAGTTCACTAAGTCCCATGTCAAGTAAAAAAACTAAAAGGAAAATATAAGAAAAATCCATTGAAATGGTGGAAACAACAACGACAGCGACCACAACCAACTCCCCGGCAACGACACCAAAAACTTGATTGGTACGGGTTGTACCACAAGGAGTTGTGCGCGTTGTTGTTACTACCCTACTTGAAAAGGAGAGGAGAATGACTGGATTATGCTAAACAAACTACTAAATGATGAATTAATCAACAATTAAACTAAACCCCTTGGAGTGGAGGTGCAATAGGAGGTATGTCTGCATGAGTGGGTCTTCATTTCGTTAAGTACAAGTGTGTAAAGTAGGTGAAATCAACTAGAAACTAATGTGGAGTCTAATTAACATCAACTACATTTACACGAATACATGACTAATATAGTTAGACATGAAGTTAAGATGCACTTTGAGTTCTCAAGAATGAACTAAGTACCTATTGTGGTCATTAGGACGTCAGTTAACCATCCATACAACTTAATACATTCTTGCATTCTCTACTAATCAAGCATTCATACATAACAAACCACTTCCATTCAAAGATAAACCATACAAGCAACAAGATAAACTCCAGATCTAGCATCATACAAGTACCTAGTGTGGGCATTATCCCATCTAATACAAGTTTTAGCAAGTTACAAGTATATATCTACATTAAGCACATGAAATGGCACAAGATAAGAAGAATTCATCATACACTTCACCATCAACTACATTGCCTCCACCCCAAGTGGGGTGGAACTACTCACTAATCATAAGAACAAGCATGAAAAGTAATAGTTTAAGACTAAACATGGCATAAAACTCTAACTAGAAAACTAACCAACAAAATCACAAACAAATTGGATAGAAAGGAAGTAAATGACAAGAGGAATAAAAATATACCTTTACATTATCAAAGAAGTAACATTACTGTAGGATCGTGTGGGTTATGGGTCCACTAATCACTTTTACGCTAATCCCTAACTAATCAAACAATAAACGCAGCGGAAACAATTTAAAGACTAGTAGAGAAAAAGAGCATGCAAACCACAAATCGACTCGGCATTTTTATAGAGGTTCGGCACCCCACCCGGGTCCTAGTCCTCTCTTGCAAGATCCGCTCGACTCCGCGAGCTCCGCCTACGACTTCACTATCCGCTCCCCGTTCCGGGCCGAGAGACAACGCCTTACAACCGTCAAACCGCGAACAACCCTCACCGAGCTTGGAATCCACTTCTCACAATCCGAGAAGGATCACTTCAGACTTTCACCGAAGTCTATACTCTTTTGACAACCAATGTAGCTGAGTGGGATTCACTCTATAATTGAGCACACTTTGAGTAGGATGAGTGATTGATCAAGTGTGTGTAGTTTAGGCTTATGGAGTGTAGAAATAGGAGCTTTGAGGATTGAGGTTTCTCTCTAATGTATTGGGACAATTTGAGTTGGAGAGTTGTATTAACAACAAGTCTTGATCCTCTATTTATAAGCTCCTAAAGATTTCTAGCCGTTTGGACAAGATTTGATTGGGTTTTGTGCAAAGCACACAAAGCAGAAAATCGGGCTGCAAATCTGTCCAGAACCGGTCGACCGAAACTAGTAAACTGGTCGACCGTTAACTCGATTTCAACGAGAACGGTCGAACAAAAGAATATTCGGTCGGTCAAACGAGCTAGAACTTAACTCTATTTAAGTGAATCGGTCGAACCAAAGTATGGGGCGGTCGACCGTTCAGGGGATTTTGTTGAGACAAAGGTGCAACGGTCGAACGAAGATGTGTCGACCGATAGCAGGGAATTTGGTTTCTGTTCAACCGGTCGACCGAAACAAAGTCGTCGTTCGTCCGGTTACCGAAAGTATTTTGGGGTTAAGTTTGTTTTATACGAATACGACCGTTATAGTAATACGACAAGAAAAATGGCCATATTAAAATACGGGATCGGTCGACCGAAAAGGTAGAACCGGTCGACCGGTAGAGTTCGGTAAAATCACTATGGAGAGTCTGTTATAAACCGGTCGAACTAAGAACTGGTTCGGTCGACCGGTTCACACAGGAAATCTGGGTTTAGGTTTTAAGTGATTTCCGACTAAGGTTTGGGTGATCTAATGGAGTCCAAATGATATGAGATTTTGTGTATGACTCCTACAGGGAACCTAGTGTGTAAGTGATTGGTTTTTAACTCTTGTATGCTCAATTTACACATGTTCCTAAGACTCAAAATAAAATCAAGATTACAAGTCTTCATATAGCTTTATTACAAATCTTGACTTGATTTCCTTCCTTCCATGAGTCTTGATCACCTGTAGAGGTTAGCACAAGCAATATATATGCAATGCAATATGTGTGCTACTCTACATTACTTATGATTAGGTTGATTAAATCATCAAAACAAGGATTAAGGCCAAAAAGCCAACAATTACAAGCTTCCAAGCCCATCTTCTCTACTGCCCAAAATAGGTAAACCTAACCTATTCTAATGGTGGAGGATGAGAATAAGAGAAAAGGTAGAAGAAGCATTGCTATTTATAGAAGAAATAAGGGTTTGGATGAATATAAAAGTAATCTGATGGTTGTAATCATTTTCTCTATAGTCTGGTGCACCCGATTAAGCAAATCCGAGCTCCGTTGAAATTTGAGAGGATTTGGACCAAATTGATCCGCCAATTGCGGATCCAAATCCGCCACTGGCGGATCAAATTGGTTTGATCCGCCATAAGCTTGCTCAGTATCTTAATTGATGTACTTGGCAGGTGGGGTGCACTCCTGGTCCGCTAGTTTGAGCTCGTTTGGTCTTAATTGCCCAAATACTCTTCAAGATCATGGTACAAGATGATGGTATTGATGGATTTTTGCTCTCGAAATATTTTCCGTGCATTCAGGTCCCTCTGGATTTCATTTGGGTCCTTTGTGATTTGCATATAGGTCATTGTGCATGACATACATGTCCATTTTGCTTCATTTGAGTCATTTCTTCTTACATTTTGGTCATTTTCTCTTCCCTTCTCTTCTTTATTACCTACCTGAAACACCACAAATAAATACTCGAGTAGCACACAATTGGGGTACAATAAAGGATATAGCATGAATGCAATTTATATTATGCTACTAATCAATTAGTCATTTAAGTGATGTGTCGTGTTTTATAATTTTAACCATTCCAGAATAATTGTAAGAGAAATTATTTGGATGTTTGAGTTTTAATGGACTTTCTTGTTTGAAAAATGTTAAAAATGGGAAGGATATATTGAATTTTTTATATCTTCTATTTATCTATTTGATTAAGGTTTTAAGGTTGTGGTTCTTAAAAAAATTCATCGAGGTGAAAACGGTCTATCTGTGTCTACCCCATCCACAGAATTATCCTGGATATGCCCCTGAATGCATGCTTATATGTGTATGTATAAGTGAGCAACTGAGTCTAGCGAGCGAGCAAGCATCGAGTAAGCAGTGTTTCGTTCAGCTCAGTTGATTTATTTTCCTACTCGGATTTTTTCGCTCGTGCTCGACTCGTTAACAACCAAGCCGAGCCGTTGAACGAGCATAACCGAGCAAGTTAGCAAGTGTCACAAGCTGACAGCCATAAATCCAAATACCATTTCAAGTTTTCAAAACCATGATTTAAAGAACTATGTTTTGAGTTTTGACAAAACAACATGGTTTAGTTGGGTTTCCAAACGGGTCCTTCGTTTCTTGCAAAGGAAACCACATCTTAAAATGGACCGAGGAGCTCACATGAGACTTTTGTCTGATAACAAATCGGCAATGAGCATCGTCACCAACCCAGTGCAGCATGATAGAACCAAGCACGTTGAGATTGATAGGTTCTTCATCAAGGAGAAGTTAGACGGTGGACTACTGAAGCTGAGTTATGTTCCGACTCACGATCAAGTTGCGGATTGTCTCACCAATGGTCTTAGCTCTGTAGGTCTCTCTAGATTATGTAACAATATGGGCGTAGTGGATATTTGTTGCCCACCTTGAGGAGTGTTGAGAATATGCATTAAACTAGGGTCCTATATGTAAAGTTTATAGGTTATATATTATTAAAGAATGAATGGAAAAGACAAGTTTTTTGCAAAATAATAGAATTTATGAAAGACCTTCGAATATGGAGAGGCAAATCCACAACCCTTAGATGAATGGAGTGCTTAACAAAATATACGCACTTTGTCGCTCTGATACCTATGGATAGACCAAGCTATGGCACAATAGTTCATCACCCATTTGCTAAAACTTCATGTTTTCCTGAAATCAGTTGTGAGCAATCTATCCCCCCACCGATGACTCAATTGGTATGGGGTCTCACCGTTCGTGGGGTCCGCAGTTTGAATCACACTGGTGCCTCATGTTTATTTACATGGCGAGTGGATCCCTATTTTGGCCCGAGGGTACGGGTCTCACGAGCCTTGGAGTTCGTAGTCTGACCGGCGTCCGAAGGACGGTGGTCCAATAAGTTCCCCGGTTATCAAAAAAAATTTACGAGTGATCAAGTTACGATCTAGCACTACAATTGCAGACCAGCAAGTTGCACCTCAACTTTGCTTACCAACGTCATACAAATGGCCAATTCCAAGTTATAAATCGATGCCTCAGCACTTATCTTAGATGTTTGTCCACGCAACGCCAAAACGTGCGAGCTTATAATGCCTTCCTTGGGCAGAATTTAATTACTTATAACACCTTCCACTCATCCACTGGTACAACGTTATTGAAGTGCTCTACGAGCACCCTCCTCCGACGGTCAAAGCATATCAGCATGTGAAGATGAATCAACTCATGTGGCAGTGGTTGAGCATGGTCTTTGAAAGCACGACACCATCATGGTATATCTGTAATGGGATAACGTATTGTTATATGTACAATTATGAATAGTATCATGATATTTGTGAAAAATTGCATTTATATGTATAATTGTTATATGAATATAATTTGGGTATCCGAGGAAAATGCATATATACATATAAATGGCTCACAAATCTTAAGAGGTAGGAATCACATATTTCAAGAAATGAATACAATATTTTAACCGGTATCCTTTGTTATCCTATTCGAGAACAAATATTAAAAATTAATTTCCATGTCCTTAAAATTGGCACGTGTATAAGTTGCATCCAACACCTGCATAGGCTACTATTTTTATGATAAAACTATTTCACTGTTAAAATCAGTGATAAACACAAGAGAAACTTATATATGGATCATGGGGGAAAGCCTTTTATATTCACTTGAATCTTAAGTTTGTTACGATTGTTTAGTAAACGGGTATGTCAGACCCATTACAAATCTGAAATGAAGTGGGCTTCTCAATAAAAAATAGCCCATTACCTTGACTAAAAACCTAAGCATAATTTTGTAATTTTGTTACAATGAATAATTACTTCGAAATTTCTTTCTACGACGCTTTGATTTGGTGTTACCATTTCAACACTGCATATCAGGTTGAAACATTCCACAGGAGGATGACTGAGCAGTGGAAGTATTGGATCGAGATTTTATGTTTTTTGTTTTCTTTCTCGTCGTCAAGTCATTCACCGCGTCGGTTGACTAATTCCATAGTCTAAGTATCCCAAAATATTTCCGATCTTAATTAATGATTTAGAGTAATAGAGTGGTGAAACAATCTTCATCCAGAATGACTTAGTGTTATCGTTGATCTTATTATTAAAGTGCTAACCTTTGAAAAGTCAAACAATCAAAAAATAAGCAAGTTAATTTTTTGAGGAACTAATTAAGTGGACTAATTCACAAATCTCTTACGTTGTTGCATTGCATGCCACGTTGTTTTCTTGACATTCACGAATCCAACTACCGCAACCCAAGCAAAAGGGAAAACACAAGATAATAAGAACAGTGATGATTAAAGAAACTAGAAACGGACTGTTTCCTATATGTCTCCCTCCCTTACGTTGTTGCAATGCATGCCACGTCTTTTTAGTTGAGAATTATTTGACTAATACCCCAACCCAAGAAAATGGGTTAACACAAGATAATAAGCGACTTATATATTTTTTATTTAAACGACAATATAGACTAGTTCTTATATATTTCCCTTGACCTTTCCAATTTCTTCTCCTCCAAATAAGTGTAGGAAATCAGAAGGAAATCTCGATTACTCATACCTCTCCATTAATTGATGCATATATATACTACTCCCAATTAAATCTTTTGCATCAATCTACATACTCCTTAATACAAGCATAGTCCCAAAAGAATTTTGCTATCAATCCAACTGATCATTTCCCACCACCATTACACATTCATATTACGTTTGAAGCTTCGAAACAAGAAACATATTACGTTTGAAGTTTGAAAGCCAACACATATCATCAAATGGGTAGCAACGAAGCACCGGTCAGCCGCCTTCTCCCTCCGGCCTCTCAAGGAAAGCTAGTCACCATCCTTAGCATTGATGGGGGTGGTGTTAGGGGAATCATTCCGGGGACCATTCTTGCGTTCCTTGAATCCAAGCTCCAAGTATGTAGAAGTGAATTAATATTTAGATGCCCTCCAACAATTTTGGTTTTATTACTTCTTGAATTTTAAGTACTCGAAGAATTTCATTTTGGATATGGTTATGATATCATTTCCAAGGTTCATATGTAGGGTGTAGAGAACAATTGTTAGAGAACACACTAGAATTTTCTCTGGATTCACGGTGAAGTACTTCTTCAGATACTATTTCCCAGAAACTAATTTAGTTAACCATGTACGAGTGTTTTACGTCAGGTGATGGAATTTCTTTAGAACAGATTCATCCATTCTGGAAAACACTTGTCATTGGAGAAGGAGTCCAGATGTCAGAGTTTGTGGATCAGTCAGCACAAGACGTCGAGCATTTTCGGAAGCTCGTTGATGAGATTTCGTAGAGCGACCATGTAGTAATTCGTAGTGCCTCTCGTATTTTATACGAACAGTTACACCCCTATCAGTCGAACTATGGAGAACCGGCAGAAAATATTAAGGTACGAGGTCAACCTAGGAGAAAGTCGACACGTCGGGACCCGAGTGACTTCGACTATGCTAAGTGAGGTCGTGGTCGGTCTGGCAGTAGTGGGAGCAGAGGTCGTGGTCGGTCTTCCAATTCGTCTCGATCGTTCGTGAACACGGGCACAAGATCTGGTATGACGATATCTTTGTTGTTATTTAATATGTATCACTAATCTAGATGGGGTTGAATAGATTATCTCCTAATTTTGTTGTTTTAATGAATTGCTATTTCTCTATCTTACAGTGTCCGGACAGATTGACGTGGATAACTTCCCATATGTTCATTTTACCATTTCTGCAGAGGTGGAATGACGTACGTGTTGATGGTAACTGTGGATTTCGATGTGTTGCCGATGTCTTCCATGGTTGTCAAGACAACTGGTCGTACGCCCGTCGTGCGATTTCTAATGAGATAGGTGTGTATCCTATTTATGAGAGTATCTATTTCGGCAACGTGGTACAGGCTCGTCAACGAATTGATTGGGGCGGGGGAGCTTGTGACGAGGATCATGAAAGAAATGTGTTCTAAAAGTTTTACTTTTATATGTCAATTATTATGAATTGAATGTGCAAACTGTAGAGCTCTAAAAGATAATGGTTTACATAAAATCAAAAGTTATTCACAATCATGGTAATTAACATGGAACATTAATTACCGAGATAAGATTGTCGTGTTGGTCATCGATTGTTGTAGCTCTACAAATAATTGACGACACGAGTATATAAAAGAGGAAAAGATTACTTTTATATATTGAATAGACCTAACAAGTAAAACATTATGGAATTGTGTTTCGTGTCATTAATGTTTTTACTGTGTCTTGTATCCTAAGATATGAGACTTATATCTTTTCACTCAAGAAGTGCTTAATTTGATTATTATCAAAAGCTATCAATGAGTATAGTGATAAATGCAATATTTGGTTGAGCATGACTTGTACTGGAAAAGATAGCTAGTCAAACGATTATCATTGCCCCTCTTAATTGAGTGATGATATTATTGGGCCCCTTGATAAAGCAAAATTATAATGTGCACAATGTAACTTGAGTTAAGTTACATAGTTATAATTAACTTAGAGAGATCAAGAAATAAATATAATACAAAGATGACACATTTCTACTTTGTATATATTTTTAATATCATGAGGCAAGGGATGGACATAAGTGGTGCACTTACATCACTAAATGGATCGTGTTTTGGTTCGGGTGGAACAAAGACATCTATGCTAATTGGGTAACTATAATGTGTAGCTAGATACCGCTTATAGTTTGAGATATCAAGTGTTTAATATCGCTGTCAATTTGGCTTAGATCCTCCTATAGGTCACACCACAAAACTGGGAAACAAGAGGGTTGATTTTAAGTTCATATGATGTGTCGGGTTTCATGTGAAAATAGGACACATGTGGTGAATTAATTAAAATCAATACGTCATGAGAATTGACATAATTAGAGTCATAATAAATTCATATGAGGTATATATATTATGGGGTGTAATAATTTAATATTACATATGATAATATATTATATAAGATGTGAATTTGCTAAGAACCCCAAAAGATCAAATTTTGTTGGAAATAAATCCAAAATTTGACAAAGGCAAAATCGGGGTTAAACACGGTGAACCGTTCATGGTTCGGTCGACTGGGGTATCTTCGGATCGGTTAACCGAATAGGGAACGGGTAAGCGCAATTGGTTGACCGAAATTGTCTAGAGTGCATGGACAATCGGGTTCGGTTAACCGCGTGTGCACGGTCAACCGAGAAATAGTATTTTCGGTAGACCAAAGGTGACATGGTCATCCGATGACTATGACCCGGGAGCGATTCTGGTGGGTCAACGGTAGACCGAGTAAAAGACGTGGTTCGTCTGAATTCTTCCACGGAATTTTTCTCATACGGATTCGGTCGACCGTCTAGCTCACAGTACACCGAACACGTGTTATAACCGAATGGTTCGGTTGACTGAATAATACTCGGTCTACCGAACAATAACGATTCTTCCTGAATTATTAAGAGATTAATTAAATCATGGGTGGATTAATTCCAGATTTAATTAAAACGTTTTTTGTGGGTAATTATGTGGAAATTAGAGATTAATTTTAGGAGAGAATAAGCAAGAGATCATGGTTAAATAATAGCTCTTGATAATGATGTTTTGGGAGACTATAAAAGGACCCCTACTCCTACTTGTTTAACAGCTAATGCAAAAATCTTTCTCTCATTAATCTCTCCCTAATCACCACGAAAATCTCTTAGTAAATTTAAGTTTTAGAGATAAGAATCTCAGTAGCTTAAAGATAGGTTATTAGCTAGATTCTAAACCTTGTTAGAGATTGATTGGCTAGCTCCTTTCTCTTTAACCTTGTTTAGAGTTTGGTGAACACTCGGAGGCAAATCCGTGGACGATTCAACGGGAAACGCGACTCCGAATCTTCAAGAAGGTTTTAGAGAACCTTTAGGTATGATTCTATCTTTGTGATTTATTTTAATAAATGTAGGATTGTATGTTATTAGAATAATCACAAAACTATGTACATAAAAATTGTTGAAAATATGAAAATCGATCTTGTATGTTGTATTAATTTTTTTTAAATATATACATACATAGGGACACGAAATCCTACAAATCATTATATGGAGGTTTGGGCCGACTTGTTTCCGATTGCTAATTTTTACAAGTGTGCGGTTATGTATTTCTCAATGGGAACGGATGGTTCGTTGTTCCCGTGTCTTACTGTGCTACCTTGGGAGAGTCCTTCTGCCATGATGATGCTTGTCAGAGAGTTGGTCATTGCTCATTTAGGGAGTTACACACTTTTTATACGTTTGGAATTAGCTGATGATTTCTTAGTACCTCTTATAGCGACCTTGTGGTATCAATTGCGAGATGAGAGTGTTGTTGGATGGGAGGATCAGTACGAAAGTAGGTTGACGTATTGGAACCGGTTATGTAGTACATTTTGATTGTAATTTGTAATGCATTTGTAATGTATAATATATCGTGTTTTGTACTTATATTGTGTTGTTTTTTTACCAGATTTTAAATTTAAGTATTATTTGATATCTAAAGAAATAAATAGAAGATATGTTCGTAAGAAATAAGTATTAAAAATACGATAGTCAAAGAAATAAGTAGAAGATATGTTCGTAAGAAGTAAATAATAAGAGTACACAGATAAGCATAAGCAAATACCAACAAATGTAGTAATAGTGCAACATATAATAAAACGATAGTAAGAGCAAGTGAACTACAACTCAGCATCCGAATCATGGTCCGAAATGCCCAACTGGTTGTTCCAATCCTCGATGAGGCAATCCCAATCTGTACAAGTCTCGTATCCTCAGTCGGCACCCTGTCTCTCTGTCGCAAGAACGACTGCGTACACCGTATCGCCCTACTCATCCACTGTATGTAACATAAAAATTAGCGTACATTAACAATAAAAACAAAATATACATTACAATTACAAATAAAATTAGATAAACTTACCGCATCGGCACATGTCCTATCCAGTGGTCTCTCCGGTCTCGGAATGATACCGCGTACGATAAGTGGATGTGAGCACCTACCGAACCACTGCAAATAATCTGCATCACAAGTGGAGGGGTCGCGGCTACGACTCAGATCGTCCAGGTGAAGTCGTCCTACTCTCGGAAATGTCCTCCAAACCGATTCCGCGAACGAAACGCTATGCCTGACATCGTACGTCGTTGCAATCGCAGACCGTACTGCATGCTCGGGCGTCGGGATGTCGACCGGGATCACCTGAACGTAACCTAACTCATGTAACACGCGATCAGGTAAATAAGGCTCTGTGATATCCCTATAACAAATAACGCCCATAAATGTAGTCGTCGGCACAACTACAACAGACTCAGGACCATACGACAACCACTCCACCTAAACGTTTATATGTTAATAATAATAAAGTTGAAATTTAAATAAACATGAATGATATATACATTAAATACTTGTGATGCAGTCATCTGATCTAGCCGTCTACGAATAGAAAGAAGTCGACCCTCGCTCTTATCCTCGGCCCGGATAGCCCACATACGCAAACGAGGATGACCACGCTCAATAATCTTCCGCTCCCGGTGCGGGCGGAGAGCAGGAAAATACTCATAGATCCAAGCCTGCAGCAGTGTAAGACAACCCGTAATCCCAGAACAATAAGCACGACTTGATATACCTAGTTGGCGATACAGATATGCCAACGTCGTCGACCCCCATGAGTATTGACCAATGGTATTTGGCTCTCTCGCCTCCAATAGGTCGCGTGGTCTGACTCTAGAACTGTTCATGTCGACAAACAAGATGCAACCTAGCAGTAAGAAGAGGTAGCAGTCATTTGCGTATCCTCAGTCCGTGGTGGTCGACCCGTCTGCAACAATCATCCACAACATTGATACTAACACCACCGCCACTACAAAATGAGTTATCCCGCCCAACACCCTCGAGGCTGACACCCAACAACTCTAATACAAATAACTTCAGCTCAGACGTCGGCGCCTGCGCACTAACCATAGGACCCTCAACAAGAATGTGCAGAATCTGAAAGACGTCATGCAACACGATCGTCATCTCTCCGAACGGCAAATGGAAAGTGTTGGTTTCAGGCTGCTACCGCTCCACGAAAACCGAAATCAACGGCATTTCAATGCAGGAAAACATGTTGTACGGCAAGTGACCCAATCCACTATCACTAACGGTCGTCGTCATATCATCAGTCATCATTGAACGCCAGCCAAGCCTGCAATGTCATACAAGCTTTGTGCCGAGTATGGCACTTCAAAACCTTCCGATCCTCGCCATCCCAGATGCGTCTGGCGATGTGGCCTCTAAAACTCGGAATGACGCTGCCATCTAGAGGACCACCGGACATCATATCCGTCACGATTCAAGACTCGTCCTTACCCCTCTTCTTCTTCTTCTGAGTTCGGGCGTCTGCAGTGCACGAACTCGAATCACCGGTCACAAACCGGCCACCTCGACCCTTCCTAATGACTCACTCAGCCGAAGGACTACAATGTCACCCCCGTCCTCGATCGTACTGCTGTATCGTATCCTCCTGTGGCTCCAAGCCATATCGGCCCCCATCGTCACTCTCGTCGTGACTCCTCAGCTCATCTGAATCATCCTCGTCGTCGAAAGAATCCTTAGGTGTCTGACGACGGCGTAAAAGAACTCTCTCACCTAACTGAAGCAGAAATATCCCGTCTACGTGGATGACGATGACCTGACTCATCTACTATACTACGTACCACGCGTAAGAGAATTGATTTCCCTTTTCCTCCACGGTAACCCAATGACTATTAATTACATTTTAAAAATAAAATATTGTTAATGAATTTACAAAAATAATTAAACTAATTAAAATAAATCACTGTTGGGTCGGGCGTCTCCCGCGGACACCCCACCAATTTTTTTTAAATATATTAAAATAAACAAGATAATTTACCATATTTGAGTAATTCGGGGCGTCCGCTGGTTCTTTTCCTGGCCTCCGAGACATTCTTTCTGGTGAATATAAGAGTAATATGAAGAGAGAGTGGTGTTAGGAGAGTGAAATGAAGAGTTATATAAGTAGAAAAGGTAGAAGGGCAAAATGGTAATCTGTACAGGCGATTTAAGTAGTTTTACGGCGATGAATAGTAGTTCAGTATATTTTGGGTATACCTTTGTTTCTCCCAGTTTCATTATGGTTATTAGATTAAATGAATTTTTGCATATTAGTCCGTATTAAAACACCAAAATGTACTTCAAATCCAAATTCCTTTTTTGGTTTGATTTTTTAAATTTTGTGCATATTATGGAATTAAATATCATACTAATGCACCATCTACAGCTCAACATATAAATATTGTTTGGCCGAAAGAAATAATTTTTTTCCGAGGGAGGTATTTTCATATAGATTGGTAATTGTATAGTGATGCATTTCAAATTCCCAATTAATTTAATACGAAAAGCGTTATTTACTGTGAAACCTATAGTCATGTATAACGTAGCTTCTTAAGAACAACGTCGTCTCTATATAAATGTGTTACAGAATTTTTTAAATCAATTTTAAGTTATATTGATGATTTGGTAATATTAAACTTGACCAATAATTAGGGTGCAAATGAATTAGATACGAAGCACATAAGGGTATGAAAGTGGATTTATATCTGTGAGAAACCGATACGGAACTGATATTTAGTAAACGGATACGATAAAAAACAACAGATACACACATTTTATCCTGTATTAGTAAAAGAATACATAAATTGTATCTATAATTGATTTTTTAGGTATTAGAATGAATATCAACTTTACATTTAAAATATCAACTATGGAAAAGGTTAAGGTTTAATTCCTAATTCTAACGTAATATGGACACTACTACAGAAAAGGGAATATACGTCGGATGTAAGGGGTTATACACGTCGGATATGAGCACACCCCAATCCGACGTATATGTGTGCGTCGTCTATACATAGACGTCGGTCATAGTATAGCCGACGTCTATACCTAACGGATATACGTCGGCTTTAATTAGACTCCGACGTGTATTCTTTAATGTATACACGTCGGTTAACTAACATACGACGCCTATACTTTAGGTATACACGTCGGTTAACTAACATACGACGCCTATACTTTAGGGATAGACGTCGGGTAAATAACATACGACGCCTATACTTTAGGGATAGACGTCAGATTACATAGAAAGCCGACGTCTATTCCTTTCTTCAGAGTAATAGACGTCGGCTTATAGATACAACCGACGTCTATTCCCAAACCTAGACAAAAAAAATAAATAGGATCCGACGAAATTGTTTTTAGTCATCGTCGTCGTGTACATACAACTGCACCAAATTCGTTCACCAAATTCGTCCACATACATCCCACATACATCCATACAATTGACATTCACAAGCATACATCCACAAGCATACATCCACAAGCATACATGCACAAACACAAACACAAAAATACAACCACACAATTGACATTCAACACACTTGCAATTAATTCATTCTAAAATTAAGGCGATTATATTAAGGCATAAAGTGTAGGTTTGTAATACAAGTGCACTTGTTAACTAAATTACAAAAAATACAATTGGCAGTAGAACCTCTTAGTTCGTCAGCATGTTTCTGATGAAATAGCGAGCACATCGGTCGCGAGTTTCATCGAGCTCTTGTTGCGAGAATGGATCACTACTTTTTGGGAAAACCTATCAAAAAATTACAAGTGTGTTGAATATTAATAACTAAATATTGAAACTACAATTGAATATACAATTGAATAACGATCTACATTACCTCGGTTAGACATACGTCTTGAGTTGCCACATCGAGGATTTCCTCCATGTATCTCATCACGTAGTAACCGCATTCCGTATTTCCAACCTGCTTCCGGTACTACAAACATAGGAATTCGCTAAATATTTGTTCCTAACTTAATTAACAAAAATGGGATAGAACGTACTCTCATACCATGCCATGTTATTCCTGATTTTGTGGTTGTTCTCCTACCACCTAAAGCTCTGTAAACCTTAATTGCCCTGAGTAGCACAACTTAAAATATCAATCAATAATACTAATAAAAATCCACGAAATACTTTATTCACGACTAAACGAACTTACATATTTAGAAGTTTCTTTATTGAGTCCCTTGGTTTATTCGACCCCAACGGATCAAACCAATATGCCGAATTAGTCGTTGGGCATACAACGACAAGCATCCAATGAGCCCTATGTTATATATATAATTAGAAGTTTATTACAAAATAAAATTTCACTTTGAATTACAAAGTTTACCTCTCATGATAAGGGAGCAGATAATATTTCTTGTCTTCTTCTTTAAAGAATGTCCCTAGTTGACCCGATTTATCGTCATTCCCGTATATATATGTAGATGGACTGATAAATCCAAATACTTGATCCTCGGGAAAGATTGACCTTCTGGCGTCGTAAAGATGTCTACAAGTATAAAAATTATAATTTATTACAGTTTTGATAAAATTATTCAATACTTTTCATTGTATACAAAAGAACACTTACTTCACTTGCACGTCGATAATCATGATACACAACGAATCCATCCTCATGAACTGCATGATATCCTCTTTGGTGACGTACAAAGCCGGAGGCAACCCTTTATCCCCCTCCAACTCCAAGGTACTTAACGATTGTGCCTCCCTACCTACCATACATTGATACAACATTTTGCACCTACTTGGAAGCGAATTAATGTTGATCGGAGATTGGTTGTTTGACCCTTTTCTCCGGGGGCTTGACACCTTACAAAGATGTATAGAACCGTTAAAATACAATTGTTAACAAATTTGAAGTTTAAAGTCTTTCAAAGTTAAACTATACCTCATGTTTGTCGTTTAGCTCTACTAAATAACTAGGCCAACGCACGAACCCACCGATAGCATCGCCGAGAGTAACAATCTCTTCTTCCGGAAATGGCACAAAAACACCAGGATCTAAGCAACTCTCAACTGCAAGAGTTTCATTCACCCTTCTTATTTGCATTTATTTTTCTTTTTGTTTTTTTTCTTTTTGTTTTTTTTCTTCTTCTTTTCTTTTCTTTTTATTAGTTGGAGTTTCATTCACCCAGGGTCAGGTTTCGTGCATCATTGCCCATGAGGACTTATACTATCACGTACACCTTTCCCCAAATCTCCACATAGGGCAATCCCTACCACCCGTGTAACGGGAGTTCGGTCGGTGCATCCCAAGTCAAATGACTCGAAAGCACCAGGCACAAAGTCCCCTTAAACCTATTTTCCCGAGTGATAGGAGTCGTGCGAGAAGAGAGAACACCTACTCACTTATTTCTTATCTACACATGAACCAAAAGCCCTACACTTAATGTCTCACAACAAGATTTAAAGGGTCCTTGACTACAACATACTCCCTTAAATTAACAGACACGAATTATTGACTCATTAGGTTCAGGGTGGACTTCTTTAAATGTTTGAGCACTGAAACCCTATGATTACTCACCCCCGAGGAAAAACTGGGGTGCATCCTAACGACTAGATAAATCCTAAAGCCACTGTACTAGATATCCTAATGCATCAAGTTTAAGACAATTTTGGGAGCTTTCTTTTTACTTTTCCTCTCAACGGTTTTGCACATGCTAAACACACACAAAACCCACAAAACATTTTCTTTCGCAAACACATGAAGATTTTGAAAGAAATGTGAAAATTTTGAAGCACTAAGCAAGCAAAAGAAGACAAGTCACCCAAGGATCATGGCAAGCAGATATATCGATATTAAATGCAACACACTAACATGACCCTAACAATGCACACAAAAGAAAACAAAAATCAAAGGAAAAGACTCGACTATGTACACACGTAAAACACCCCCCACACACACCTACTTCATGCATTGTCCTCAATGAATGTGAGCAAGATACTACATGGATTTATGCCTGAAAAAGGAAAGATCTCACCAATATGAAGCGCAAAAATAAGTTCAAGGTTATGTTGATGGACAAAAACCCGAATGCCCTCAAAACATGTGAGATGCTAAAGAAGGGATACGAATACGTGAAAGAAATATGACCCAAATACTCAAGGGTTGGAGCCCACAACAATCGATGCTCACTGAAGGAGTCCTTTATTGTACTTTTTTATTTATTTTAAAGATAACTATGTACAAACATAAGTTCTCATCTTCATTTGTCAAAAGACATCAAATGGGAACCTCAAAAGTGGGTCAATGCACTTGGAAAGGGAACATGACACCACGCGGGGCCAGAATACTCATGTTTGGGCCCCTCTCACAAAGAGCACAAGATGAAAAGAGAGGTTCATGAATTAGACGCAAAGGCGTCTTATTCAAAGGATCAAACTGAAAGAGCTTGAACCTCTCAAGAGTTTGGGAAATAAGGGGCAACGGAAGAAGAGTTTCTCCTGTTGCAGTACTGAAGTTATGATCGTCAATCCAAACTCTCCAACCAACAAGCTGGTGGGTCAGAACGAGGTCAAGAACCTCGTTAGGAATGTCCGACTCACCGGGCGAACAAAAAGTCGGTCTCTTACCCAAGGTATCCTCCAAGGAACTCCTAATACCCTCGTTAGCAATGTAGTTGTTTGATGTTTTATCATTTCCAAGATGATCAAGAACAATAGTGAGAGACAAACTCTCATCAGGTTGTTTGAAATTGAGGGTACTATGGAGCTCTTGCTCCACCAGAGGTGAGTCCTTAAGAGGCACAACATGAAGATCATGTGGCTCAAGGGCCACGGGACAAAAAGATAAGGCACAATCTTGTGCCGACTCATAATGAAATTGGTCCATTTTTTCTCAATTGGAATCGAATCCTCCACCAAGTGATCGTGAATTGAAATCTCAAGTCCCTCAGACTAACTAGGAGTTTGACTTTGAAAGATTGTCCTTTGAATTTGTGGAAGTGGTGGGGGTTCGATATCAGAAGATAAATCCTCATGTTGACAAGAAAAGTTACTTTCCTCACGTTCACGTAATTGCTGCGTCATTTGACTCACTTGCAGTGCCATATTTTGTATGGACTTTTGAGTAGTTTCCATGAACGTAAGGAAAGTTTGTTTCAAGGAATCGGGTGTGCGGTCAACTATGAGGTCCAAGTCAGAATTTGGGAAATTTTGGGGTTGGGTGTTGATGGGCTGAGAATGAGTTCAATTATTTGGAGTGGGGTGTTGGTAGACTTGTGGGTATTCGGGAGGAGGATACTGGGGTGGAAATGATGTATAAGAATTTGAATAAGAATTGTCTCCCCACGAATCCATCCCTCTCGGGTTGTATGCAGATTCGTAATGGTCATAATGAGCATTTTGGAAAAATGTGTGCTCATACTCAGGCTCAGGGGCAACATAAGGACATTCCCCGATAACATGACCACTCAACCCACAACAGTCACACGGTACGGCTACTGGAGCCACTGGTGCACTCATGTCGTCTACCGCACGCATGAAAGAGGCCAAAGTTTATTGCAATGTCTCAGTTTGATGACCAACATATGATCCGACATAACTAGATGGTGGTATAGCAGTCGGTGCCTCTCTGAAATTACCCCAATATGAAGAATGCTCAGTCACACAACTAAGATTGTCCCAACCATACGGGGTGTTTGTCTGAGACACCCCAGGATTCATGGGTCCGTAGTACCAGGGAGAATTGTCCTGGTTCCAACAATGATATGGTTGGTCTCCCATGTAACCATTCATCACAACAAAAAACAAAAAAAAACTCTCGAGTCGACCACTCTCACCACCGCGAGGCTAAACTCGCAAAAATGCTTGACTCGACCCTGAAACGCTACCAAAGAGTGTAAAGGGGAGGAGACTAGAACGTAGAAGTAGGTGAGAAGAAGATGACTCCAAGGAGAAGGGAAGAATCCGTAAATCTAGCATGGGTAATGGGATCAGGTAGAAGCCTAACTAGCAAGCACGGCTCACACAACTTAAGGCTATGGGTCCTTAGGCTAGACGACGCCTAACTTCGAGATCCCTAGTCTCGACACTCCTCACCTCCCTACAACTAAGACAACAATGCCCAGCAAGTGATACTAGATCCGGAGATCCAGTACCTCCTATTATCGACAAGGTAGGCGACGCCGATCAGGCCATGACGGTCTCAACTAAATCACTCTCCTAGTGCGTCCAAAACTCCTAGGGCCAATGTCTAGTTGCTTTTAGATTAAGGCTTGATTAAGAGTGATTTTTGGGGCAAAGGAAAGGGTGATGAAATCCCCCACCTTATCTTTTATGGGACAGCCCCTCCTTAGTAGTGTTTTGATCTTAAATCTAGCAATCAACGCTCCAATCAAACGCTCAACTCACTCTTGTCCTGATGTAATTCCTACTAACTAATGCATGGTCATACAAGATGCATGGATGAGTGTAGGAAATTGCGTACCTCACGCCAGCGTGATTTAGTTGAGAATAAAGAAAAAATAAAGCTAAAATAAAAGACAACTACGTGCCTAAGTCAAGTACATGATGCGTGACCTAAACAAGTAAGAATGTCTAATCTTTTGCTTTGGATTTTAAGGCCAAGTTGATTAATGGGGATTGGTTTAATAATCTGGGAGCAAACTAGAAGTCAAAACATGCCAAATTGTGCTCCCAGACAACTACTTTGAAGCAAACAACTACCAGAACAAAACTGAGAGCTACCAAAGCTCACCAGGCCGCCAATTGGCGGTCCCCGACCGCTGATTGGCGGTCCCTTTTGAAGATTTTGTGCTCCAATTCGTCCAGTAGCCTCCCCTTGATCCGAAGGTTCCTTGAAACAAATAAAAACTAAAAACAAAAAATTAAAACCACTCGAATCGTCCAAACCAAGGTCTGGACAGAGCACCTCCCCGGCAACGGCGCCAAAAACTTCATTGAACGTTTTATATTAACCGCAAGTGCACGGCCGCGTTGAAGCGGTGCCAAATACAGGTCGATCCACAGGGTGGTGTGTCGACTTTTGGTTTGCGCTAAGGCGAGTGGGAAAGAAAGGAGAGAGAGACTGATTACACTAAACTACACTAAAATGCAAAAGAAAATGGAAGGTAAGCAATAAACTAAACCCCATAGGGGGTAGAGAAATAATGTGAATATAAATATGTGTGTAAGTGTGTGTGTTCAATTATGCTCCTCAGAATATGTATTGCATGAAATCATAAAACTAAATCCAATTTTGCCTCCACGTGAAATAAGATAAGATCATATCATTAAAACATACAAGACAATAATTGGAACGGAGCTAAATGAACTCATGTATAAAGACTAGTCCCTACTATGCCTCCACATGAATTAAGATAACACATTATCATTAAAACATACAAGACATTACCAAGGTAAAGGCAACAAGAGTACATACACTACAAATTGTGTTTCCAATATTAATTCCATCCATATCCTCACATCATCATTCCCCATAAAATAGGTCCACTAATCTAAGCATAAGCTAAGCTTCATTCATGAGCATTAGCATATCAAAGATAAGAGTGAAATCTCATTAGATGGTTATGGAAATCATATAAGGCTCAAGGGATTAAGATAACACACACCTAATACACTACATGATCATATCACATATTTCTCCACCCCCCAAACGGGGATGGAACTACTCACTAATCATTACACTACAACCTACACTAAAATGAAACATTTTACTGAAATGAGATTAAACTAAGCAAGCAAGAAATATTAAAGAAACTAAAATGACATAAAACAAAACAAGCAAGCATATGAAAGGAAATTAAACTAAGAGAGAAACAACACTTCTAAAGGAAAACATCTATTTATTACTCACTCAATTACAAGTAGCCTCTTTCTCCACCAGAGTTTTGCTTCAAGGCTTCACTCTTAGTGGAGAAGATGACCACCAAGAGAGGAGGGAGTGTTCTATTTATAGCCATAGAAAAAGGTAATCCGGGACAATCCCCTGGTATGGGACTAAGAAATACCAAAAATAGCCTAAAAACACTAATACATGTGCACGTGAAATCTTAGAGGATCCGGAGAGATCCGGACCGCCAATTAGCGGTCCCATTTGGGGGGTAACTATCAAAGCATGACCAAATTCAGGAAGAAAACCCCCAAGGGTGGAGTGTGTGTACACATCTGATAAGGTGGTGAAGAATGCATTCAATAAGGCACAAGTGTAGGTTGTGTTTTCATGAATAGGAAGTACCTAATGGTTGTGGCAAACCTATCATTCCAATCACTAACCTAGTTGATTAATATGAGCATAAACAAGTTAGTTATTAAGAACCTAAACAAGCATGGGAAGTACCTAATGATTATGGAAAAACCCATTAAGTTAAGTATTCTCTTATAAACAAACAAGCATACATTCACATTCATCACATATTGCATAAGATAGCATTCATTCGTATTCTTCATTACATGTATAAATATTGTTTGATTCAATTGAAGTCTAGACCGCAAGTGCACGGTCATCACGAAGATGAGGCAAGTATGGGTCGATCCGTGATTGACATCATTTCATGCTCATATTTGTATCTTATATCCATTATCTTACACCTAAGCAATGCTACGTGACGAGTTTTATGTTTAGTTTTCAGGAATAAAGAGGTTTGCAGAGAAGAGCCATGAAAGGACCCAAAAGCAGGAAAAATGACTTAATTGTGAGACCTGGGGACTAAGATGCAAGGGAGAATGACCTGAATGTAAGACAAAAGGACCTAAGAGCAAAACAGAAAACTCGACACCATCATGGGGACTATTTTGTCAATTCAATTCGGGTCGGAGCTCCACTAAACCAAGTAGATGCATCCAAGACCAAGAAACACTCCAAGCAAAGCCCAAAACCAAAACCAATTGGATCTGAAGTTTATAGGCCGCCAATTGGCGGTCTGGATCATCCCAGATCCGCTAAGCTTTCTCCTGGACTTGTATTAATGTGTGTTTAGGCTATTTTTGGTATTGGTTAAGTCCCACATCAAGGGATTGTCCCGGATTTGCTTTTTCCATGCTTATAAATAAAACTCTTCACCTTCCATTGTATCCATCTCTCTCTTTGGTAGCATCTTCCCTACTAAGAGTGAAGCCTTGAAAACTTTGGTGGAGGGAGAGCTGCTTGTAATTTGAGTGAGTTAATAATAGATGTTTTCATTAGCTTGTTAATTCTTGCTTAGTTAATTTCCTTTAATGTGTTTGCTTTGGTGCTTGTTTAGTTTTATGCTTCTTTAATATTTCTTACTTGATTAGTATAGTTTCATTTCAGTATAATGCTTCATTTTATTAGAGTAGTTAGCTTAAATATGTGTGAGTAGTTCCATCCCCATTTGGGTGGTGGAGAAATATGTGATATAATCATGTAGTGTATTAAGTACGTGTTATCTTTATCCCTTGAGCTTTATATGATTTCCATAACCATGTAATGGGTTTTTACTCTTATCTTTGATATGCTAATGCTCTTGAATGAAGCTTAGCTTATGCTTTGATTAATGGACCTATTTTATGGGGAATGATAAGGTTAGGATATGGATGAAGTTAATATTGGAAACACAATTTGTAGTGTATGTGCTCTTGTTCCCTTTACCTTAGCTAATGTCTTGTATGTTTTAATGATGTAGTCTTATCTTAATTCATGTGGAGGCATAGTAGGGTCTAGTCTTTATACTTGAGTTCATTTATCTTCATTCCAATTATTGTCTTGTATGTTTTAATGATGTTGTCTTATCTTAATTCATGTGGAGGCAAAGTTGGATGTAGTTTTGTGATTTCATGCACTACATGTTGTGAGGAGCTTAATTGAAGACACACACACACACACATCTTCATATTCACATTATTTTCTACCCCCTATGGGGTTTAGTTTTATTGCTTATCTTCATTTCCTTTTTGCATCTTAGTATAGTTTAGTGTAACCAACCTTTCTCTCCTTCTTTTACCACTCACCTTCGAACAAACCAATTGTCGACACACCTCCCAGTGGACGACCCGTATTTGCCACCGTTTCAACGCGGCCGTGCACTTGCGGTTTAAATAAAACGATCAATCAATCCGCAGGGAGGTGTGTCGGCTCTGGTTCTTCAAACATCAAGTGGAAAATAATGGTGGAAGAAGGGATTGTTATGCTACTAGTAAAAAGACAATTACAGTAGAATCAAAACAAACTAGATTACGATGCAAATTAAAACTAAATAAATGCAGTAAATGATATGGAACTAAATATAGATGAACCCCTAAGGGGTAAAGTGTGTGCACATATGAGGTGAGAGAAGTGGTGAATGACACATTAAAGCATGTATGTGTGTGTGTCATGTGTATGTCTTCACGCATAGGAAGTGTCTAAAGATTTGGCAAGACCTATCAATCCATTCACACAACATATTACCAATTACTACTTGATTATCACAAGATAAGGCTCAACATGAGAAGTGTCTAAAATTATGACAAGACTCATAAAAAACCAGGAACTCATGTGAAGAACAAATCTAAGCATGGGAGATGTCTTGATTTCATGGTAAAACCCATCAAAACAAAATTTCTTCAATCAATCAAGCGAGTAAACACTAATACAAACACACGACTAATATGTAGCATATCCAACAGGAAATTTCAGCCAATAAACATGAGGAAACTAAGCATGGGAAGTGTCTAAATCTTATGGCAAAACCCATCTAAAATCTCCCAACATGTAGATGATTAAAACAAACCCGATAAACATACAAACATTCAAGTCTATACAATCAAAATTTGTCAAATCAAAACCTCAAAACATAAATGTACATCATCTCCACCCCCCAAAGGGGGATGGAACTACTCATTACTCATTATGCTAACATTCATATTAAGAAGAGAACATTTTAATTATACTATGATTACTAAAACACAGTTAAGTTAAGCATGCAAGAATTAAAAGAGACAACATGATACTAACAAAAATTTATTTTATTCATGACTCACATGACAAGTAGCATCACTCCACTTGAGTTTTTGCTCCAAGACTTTACTGCAAGTAGAGAGAATGGCCACCAAGCAAGGCGTGTATTACAAAGGAGGAGGAAAAGTTCTATTTATAGCCATGAAAAAAGGTAATCGGGGACAATCCTCCGGTATGGGACTAAAACGCAAACCATAAATGGACTAAATTCACACTAATACAACACCCGACTGAATATTATCAGATCTGGACAAGATCCGATCGCTGATTGATCTCGTTTTATATTTAACCGTAAGTGCACGACCGCGTTGAAGCGGTGGCAAATACGGGTCGTCCACTGGGAGGTGTGTCGACACTTGGTTCGTGCGAAGGCAAGGGGTAAAGAAAGGAGAAAAGGTTTGGTTACACTAAACTACACTACAATGCTAAACTAGAATGCAAAAGGAAATGAAGATAAGCAATAAAACTAAACCCCAAAGGGGGTAGAGAACTGATGTGAACATAAAGATGTGTGTGTGTGTGTGTTCAATTAAGCTCCTCACAACATGTAGTGCATGAAATCATAAAACTACATCCAATCTTGCCTCTACATGAATTAAGATAAGACTACATCATTAAAACATACAAGACAATGATTTGAATGAAGCTACATGAACTCAAGTATAAAGACTAGACCCTACTATGCCTCCACATGAATTAAGATGACTACATCATTAAAACATACAAGACATTAGCTAAGGAAAAGGCAACAAGAGTACATACACTACAAATTGTGTTTCCAACATTAACTTCATCCATATCCTAACCTTATCATTCCCCATAAAATAGGTCCACTAATCAAAGCATAAGCTAAGCTTCATTCAAGAGCATTAGCATATCAAAGATAAGAGTGGAGACCCATTAGATGGTTATGGAAATCATGTAAAGCTCAAGGGATAAAAATAACACACACTTAATACACTACATTATTATATCACATATTTCTCCACCCCCCAAATGGGGATGGAACTACTCACTACTCATTACACTAACTAATTTAGCAAAGGAAAGCATAATACTGAAATGAAATTTATACTACTTAAGCAAGAAATATTAAAGAGGCATAAAACTAAACAAACAAACAAGCATGCAAATGAAAGGAAATTAAACTAAGAGAGAATCAACATCATTAAAAGAAAAACTTCTATTATTAACTCACTCAATTACAAGTAGCTCTTCCTCCACTAGAGTTTTGCTTCAAGGCTTCACTCTTAGTAGGGAAGATGGCCACCAAGAGGGAGATGGATACAATGGGAGGTGAAGAGTTCTATTTATAAGCATGGAAAAAGCTAATCAGGGACAATCCCCCGATGTGGGACTAAACCAATACCAAAAATAGCCTAAACGAACACTAATACAAGTCCAGGAGAAGTTGGGGCGGATCCTGCATGATCCAGACCGCCAATTGGCGGCCTAGAAAGCCCAGATCCGTCTAGGTCTTTTGGTGGGCTTGCCTTGGTGTGTTTCTTGGTCTTGGATGCATCTAACTTGTTTAGTGGAGCTCCGACCCGAATCGAATTGACAAAATACTCCTCATGATGGTGTGGAGTTTCCTGTTTTGCTCTTAGGTCCTTCTGTCTTACGATCAGGTCCTTCTCCCTTGCATCTTGGTCCCCAGGTCTCACAATTAGGTCCTTTTTTCCTGCTTTTGGGTCCTTTCATGGCTCTTCTCTTCAAACCTCTTTATTTCTGAAAACTAAACATAAAACTCGTCACGTAGCATTGCTTAGGTGTAAGATAATGGATATAAGGTACAAATATAAGCATGAAATAATGTCAATCAATCGCCAATCAGCGGTCAGGAACCACCAAATGGTGGTCTGCATTGGCTTGCTCGGGTCGTGCTTTGGTCAAGACTTTTGTGGATGGAATTCTTCATGTTTTGGTGCACCCGAGTTGGTTGTTAGATCTTAGGCCCAGATTTAATTGACAAAATACTCCTCAGGATGGTGTGGAGTTTCTTGATTTGCTTATTGGACCTTTTCGTTTACATCCGGGTCCTTCCTCTTGCATATCAGTCCATAAGTCTCACAATTCAATCCTTTTTCTTGCGTTCAGGTCTTTTTGTGTCTCTTCTTCTCAAACATGTTTATTCTTGAAACTTAAACATAAAACTCGTTACATAGCATTGCTTAGGTTCAAAATAGAGGAATATAAGACACAAATATATGCATGATATGATGTCAATCAAACATCATCTCCACCCCCAAAGGGGATGGACTACTCACTACAAATTAAACTAACAATTATATTAAGAAAGAGAAACATTATAACTAATTGTACTAATATTAAGGAAACAAAACTAAGCTAAATATGCAAGCACTAAAAGAGACAACATTAAAACAAAACTAAGAAAATATTTTATTTACATGACTCACAATACAAGTAGCATTCTTCTCCACTTGAGTTTTGCTCCAAGGCTTTACCCCAAGTAGAAAGAATGGCCACCAAGCAATGGGTAGGTTACAAAGGAGGAAGAAGAGTTCTATTTATAGACATGAAAAAGGCAACTGGGGACAATCCCTGATGTGGGACTAATGAAACATTCCTAGAATAAACATAAACACATTACCCATATTCGTGTGAAATTGGGTCGTATTTTCTGACCAAAATGGACCCCCAATTGACAGTCACTTTTTGTGGGATCGAATCCAATTTCGGATATCTTCTTAAGTGCTTCAATTCTTCACGTAGTGTGCACTTGGATCGGTCATTGGAGTCTGTGCCCAAATATAATAGTCAAAATACTCCTCATGATGGTGTGGAGTTTCTCGATTTTTTTTTCGGTCCTTCTAGCCTACATCCAGGTCCTCCACTCTTGCAGACGAGTCTTGTGCATGACAGAGAGGTCCATTTTGCTTCATTTGAGTCATTTCTTCTTACGATTCAGTCTTTTTTCTGTTCTCTTTTCTTCTTTATCGCCTAATACCTGAAATATAACAACAAACACTCGAGTAGCACAATATTGGGGTAAAATTAAGGATATATAGCATGAATATGATGCGTGACCTAGATGGAAATTAATATATTCTCTTGCTTTGATGATTATGGTCGAAGTTCTCTTAAAAAGGGGTTATGCAACACAAATTAATTACTGACACTTAGACAAAGCATACATGGCATATGCAGTGGAAGTAAACAACTAGCAATAGGCAAAGGAAGCTACTATAAAACAGAGTTCACAAATAGCTCACCAGAGCCACCAGTGGCGAATCCAAATCTTTAGAGTTTACCAGCACACTCCTAAGCTCCTTTAGGTTGCTCTGTCCGCTTGTAACCCCTTCCAGTAACCAAAAGAGAAAAGAAAACGTAAAAACAAAAAACCCCCGACAACGGCGCCAAAAACTTCTTTGTTCATTATTATTAACCGCAATCGCAAGTGAAGACGCAGCAAGTACGGGTCGTGTCCACCAAAAGCGCGTGCGAGTCGGAGCCCTCAATACTAGAGTGGGAAAGAAAAAGAGAGATATGAGATCGGAATTACACTACGATGCGTACTAAATCAAAAAAAAAAACAATAGAAATAACCCCTTACGGGTAGAGAAAGAATGCGGGAATGAGAATATGCATACGTGTGTGTGTTCATAGGTGTTCATCACAACATGTAATACATGAAATCCATAAAAACCAAATCCAAATTTGGCTCCACGTGAACTAAGATAAAACATTATCATTAAACATACAAGACAATAATTAGGATGATGCCAATATGAGCACATGCATACACATGATTTGTTTCCTCCTTATCCACTCTATCTTTATCCTCACCTCATCATTCCCCATAAAAAAGGCTCACCAATCTAAGCATGTGCTAAGCATCACTGAAGAGCATTAGCACATCAAAGATAAGGGTGAAAATCTCATTTGATGGTTATGGAACTCATGTGAGGTTCAAATGTTAGGATTAACACACACACTTAATACATCACATAATCACATCACCTTCTTCTCCACCCTCAATGGGGATAACTACTCCCTACTCATCTCTAAACTCAAGCAAACATAAAAACAACACAAAACCATAATGGAAATGTAGAAAACTAGATTAAGAAAGGACAAAACATAAAGGAAATTGCATCAAATAGAAGACATCAATGTACACAACAAGAATTTAACTAGATTGAAATGAAAGATTACAAGGTTTGATCTTCTCCTCCTTTTACACTAATGAAAAGTAAAATAAACCAAAACTAATGGAGGCAGCAAGAAGAAGAAGAAGAAGAGAGAAGGGATTACAATGGTATTTATAGAATAATACGTTGTTAGGGTTAATCTGGATGTAATTGGACAACTGTAAATCGAATCTGATCGTTCTGGAATTCTCTGACCCGTTAACCCGACCCGCTACCAAAATCCAGGATCCAATGGATCAGAGTGATCCACCAGTGGCAGATAAGAATCCGCCAACGGCGGATCCGGATGCTCTGGTCTGGCTATATTTGTCTGCTTGTTAAGTTCGTTTGTTTAGCACATGGGGTGAAGCCCTAGTCCACTGGCAAACCGATTTGGTTTTAATTGATGAAATATTGATCTGGTTCAAGTCATGTATCAAAATATTTTGTACTTCTCCATTAGGTCCCTCTGGGTTTTCACTTGGGTCCTTCCTGAATTGCGATTAGGTCATTGTGCGTTACAAATTGGTCTAGAGGTCTTCAACTCAGTACATTCTTGTTGCATTAAGGTCCTGTTTTGCTCCCTTTCTATTCTTTATTTCCTAAAACCTTAAATTTAACAACAAAGACTTGAGTAGAACAAAATTGGGGTAAAATAAAGGATATATAGCATGAATACGATGTGTGATATGCTACTAATCATGCGTAGGCCTTAATTTTGACCTCAACGTCCTCGTGGAGGAAATGCCAACACTTTTAATAGAAGGAGATAGGGAAGCCATCTAGACTAGGGGCTCGTCACTCTTCATACCAAAGACAATCTTCTTAATCTCCTCAAACGTTATCTCCCTTTCAAGATCCAAACCTGCACATTTGAAACTTTGGCAAAGGCAACATTGTTCGCCAAGGAAGGAGCTCGATTCTTTTACCATTGAAAGAGACAAAATCGGAAATGATAGCCTGGGAGGTCTCCTGCTTAGATATGAGAGAGTGATCTTTGGCTTGAATTTTAGAGATGTAGTTGAAGCATTTACAAGCATTATCCATAGCGTGGAAGAATTTGGTGTTTATACTATTAAGGCCATGATAGTGTGTGGCATTTTATATTGATATATCTTGCTATACCATGATCCTTGGGTGACTTGTTTTCTTTTCCTTTCCTAATGCTTTAATTTTTCCAATTCTTTCAAAACCCTCGTGTGTTTGCGAATGAAAAATATTTTGCGAGTTTTGTGTGTGTTTACATTTGCAAAACCTTTGAGAGGCAAAGTAAAAAAGAAAAGCTCCTAGAATTGACTTGAACATGATGCATTAGGATATCTAGTACACCGACTTTAGGTCATATATCTAGTCGTAAGGGTGCACCCTGGTTTCTCTTAGGGGGAAAGTAATTGTAGGATTCAGTACTCAAACAATTAAAGAAGTCCAACGTAAACATAATGAGTCTCCTTGTTTTGATGGAATTTGTGTATGTTAGTATAAGGAAGTTTGTTGATGTCAGGGACCATTAAACTCCTTTACTGAGACTTTTAGTGTAGGGGTTTTGGTTTATCTGTGGAATAAGAAATAATGAACTAAGTTGTTCTCTTTTTTCACACAACTACCATCACACTGGAAAGTAGGTCTGAGGGGGACTTAATGCCTGCTACTTTCGAGTTGTCCGACTTCGGATGAACCACTCGAACTCCCGTTACATAGGTGGTAGGCATGACCCTATATGGAGATTTAGGAGAGGGTATACGTGATAGTGTAAGTCCTTACAGACACTGATGCACAAAACCTAATCCTAGGAGAACCAACACTACTAGAAAAATTGATTTCACCGACGGATAATTTTACATTGGTGTAGGTACATTTCCACCAACGTATTAAATTAATCACTGGTGTTAATATACACCAACGAATATTCTTATACACACTGATAGAACGCATCCATCGAACAATAATTTTGTTGCTTTCGTCATATCATCAACATACACCAACGGATATATACTGTCGGTGTACGTTTCAGAAAAACTAAAGGGAAAAATAAATATTTGGGTGTAAAGAACCACAATGGGTAATTTACAATTCACATATGGATATATCCATCAGTTTAGACACGAACATCCACCGACAGATAGTATCCGTCGGTGAATCATTTGAAAATTAACCGTTGTGAACTTTATTCCCTTATAGTCACCGACGGATAAGTTTCGTCGATGAGAGGTTATATCAGTAGCCAAAACTGGGCTTCCCTTCACACTTCTCTTCTTTCTCAAACCCTACCCGCCACACCCACCCACCACCACCTCCATCCCCTACCTCTGATCTCTCTCGTTGCTGCCGCTGGTGCTCCGTCTCCCTCCTCAACTCGCCTCAACTTCACCGATGAGTATCTCACCTCCTCCCTCGACTGGCCTTCACACACCCTCCCCGATGCCAACCGCCCATCCCTTCACCTCCTCCCCGACCATCCACCCCACCACCACCCTCACCCCGACCCTAGCCCCCCAACTTTGATCGTGCCAACCTCCACCTCAATCTCCACCACCCGCCCCCTCTCCCTCCTCCCCAATTGACCACCACCCCACCACTTCTCTTACCCCAACCGCTCGACCGCCCGACCCAAGCCTCCACCCGCCGACCCCACCCCCTAACTCCCACCGCCCCTAATCACCAACACCCCCCCAATTCCGACTTCCCCCAACCTCCATCTCAATCACCACCACCCGCCCCTCCTCTCCGGCCAACCCCTTTCATAATTAGTTTATTTTAGTAGTTATTGTAATTAGATTAGAATGTGATTTTCAAGATTTTGTTAATTAGATTTTGTGAATTGTGATTTTGTTAATTATATTAGAATGATTCATTGTGTGATTTAGATTGTGATTAGTAAATATATTTTAATGTGATAAATTTGACTGTTTTGTTGGATGTTTGATTTTTTTGGATGTTGTTGTTGTTGAATGTTTTGTGTTTGTTGGATTTTGTTGTGATTGGTGGAGTTTGAGATGTGTAGTGGTAGGATTTGGTGGAGGGTTTGGTGTGATTGGTGGTAGGAGTTGGTGGAGATGAGTTTGGTGATTGGTGGGATTTTAGTTTGTTGTGATGAGTTCGTTGCATGTTGTTGTGATTGGTGTTGTAGTTTGGTGATCAAGTGAGAGGAGGAGATGAGTTGGTGATGTCATATGGACCCTTTTCTTTAGGTTTGTGGGTTTCATCCAAGATATTTTATATTAGAAAGATAAGTGTTTTTCTTGTCAATACAGGTCTTCTTAGAATTCTCTTATTGAAAATATGAGGGAGGTTCTACCTAAATTTTAAAAAAACTATTAAATTTAAATTTGTTTACGGTTTAGTTATAATAAGTTGTATTGAATGACATTGGTTAGTTGCATCGGTTGGTTAATTGTTAGTAGGTTACCTAGTTGACTGTTAGTTTCGTTAATTAGATGTATAAATAATTTTCTTATAGATATTTTCCTCGTAACATCCAACTTTTTCAAGTACACGTGCTTTAGTTTGTGACCCATGTTTTACTTTACAACTTAATTTAAGAAGTTAATATAGAATTGAATTCGATTTGGTCATGGATTAGTTAATATAGAATTGAATTCAGATGAACCTATAACCTAGTGTAGTGGTTTGAAGTGGATTAGTTAGACTTGGTTAGTTGGTTAGATTAATTGAAATTGGATTTAAGTAGTGACATGATCACTACCCGTTACATGAGACAATTGGAGACAATGTGGGTTGGGAAAAGTGGATTAGAGGTGGTGAGAAGAATTTTAAGTTTAATTTGAGAGGGATTTCAGAGTTTGGAATATGATTTATGAATTGGATTAGTTGGAATAAATAATATGAGATAGAGGGTTTGATTGAAATTTGTATTTCATTCATTGGAATAAAATGAGGGATGAAAAAAAAATTAATATACTCTTCACTCATCAAGCATCACAAATGGTTTTAGTTGAAAGATGCAAATGCCACAAATGGTTTTGGTTACTGTGGACCAACAATAGGACTGAAAAATTTGTGAATGTTACCTTTGTAAATTTGCATCGTATTTACATATTGAAGAAGAGATTTTACCTTTTAGTATACATTCATATTTGGCACGACTCAATGCATAACAATCGAACACTGCTAGCGGTCAATTTATGAAAAATCTTCAAATTAATAAAAGGTATAAGACATTTGAGAGGGATTTAACAGTTTGGAATTTGAATTATGAATTGGATTCATTGGAATTTGTTGAATTTAAATGGTGAGAGGAGTTTGGAGTTTTAAATTTGAATTCAATTCGTTGGAGTAAAATTAGTTTTAAATTTTGAAGTTTAGTTTAGGATGTGTGATTCGTGTAATGTTTGGCTTCAAGGTTGTCTAATTGAATGTTGATTATGATTATCTGGATTCTGATTTGTAGAATTGATTTATTGAATTATTAAAAGATATGTGTTTTTTCTTGTCAATATAGGTATTCGAAAAAAATTCTTATTGAAAATATAGGGGAGATTCTGCCAAAATTTATAAAAAATTCTATTAAATTTAAATTTGTGTACGGTTTATTTATAATGAATTGTATTGACTGACATTGGTTAGTTGATTGTTAGTTGGTATTGGTTGGTTGATTGTTAGTTAGGTCGGCTAGTTGATTGTTAGATTGATTAATTGATTTAATTAGACTTATTTCGATGAGTTGGATGTGCAAATTATATTGAGTGAAATATTCCAAATAGTCAGAATTTTTGAAATTTTATCTTTAACATGTTTTGTTTTAAATCTATAGAATCATGACCTCAGACATAAGTTGGATGTATGACACGAGAATTAGTCAGACAATCACGCAAAATCTGAAGTCATTCCTGAACCTTGCCTTTAATCATCACAACCAATACATTCATGATGAGATGATCGTATGCCCATGCAAGAAATGTAGTAACAACAAGTGGGTTAGAGGCATCATCATCGATGATATCGTCATAAAGGGCTTTTGCTGGTAACTACAAGTAGTGGATTTTTCACGGGGAAAGTATTGCAAGTTCAAGTGCCTAGTGTTGTTTGTTGTATTCATTTGTGAATTTATGATATTTTCTTCTTTTAGGAACAATTAGAGGTTTTACGTGGATGGGGTGAGACGAGCTCTCAGACCTCTATCAATTCGGCGGCTGCCGCCCAGGATTCGATCGGGACTCTTCTCGGTGACAGACACAAACATGTGAGGATGTACTCTAGTCTCGTCACCGTGACTGACATGTACGGACCGTACGGGATGCCATCTTAAGCAAAGAGTGACACCATATTTCAGGTTGAGAAAAATGTTAGACGAAAGTAGGAGATGAATATGATGAGAAGCGGCCTAGTGGAGACAAAAAACAAGCTCACAAACATGCAGTCGATGCTCGTGTTTTTCATGGCGAAGGAGGTTAATCCTTAGGTATTCTATTTCAAATTTAATAAGTTGTATTACATTTACTAAGTTAATTTATATGAATTATAATCTTAATGTATAATGTTAAAATCTTGCAGGATATTAATATAACATCCATTTGCACACTACATTCTCTGCCAAGTCGGGATAACGAGGATGGCCCATCCTGCGGAGCAGACACTGGAGGTTTTACAACTTAGTGTTTGTGTTTCTGTATGTTGTCAATGTTAAACTTTGACTTAATGAATTCAAATGTTAATTTTAATGAAATTACATTTTTTTGTTTGAATTGTTTTGAGATGAATCAATATATATATATATATATATATATATATATATATATATATGACTTCTTGTGTTTAGATGTTTAAGTTTTAATGTATGAAGGTTTGGTGAATGATGAATGAATTGTGATGATTGTTTAGTTTGAAGAGGGAAAATCGGAACCGACAGAATATATCTGTCGTTGTAGGTTCTAACATTTGTTGGTAGACATACACCGATAGTATTTATCCATCATACAAGAGTCTAACATTTGTTGGTAGACATATACCAACGGTACATATCCGTTTGCGTGGCTTGACTATATTTATCACCAAGGACACCTATCCGTTGGTGTATGTGTACAATCATTGGAGTACGTATTACTCAGTGTAATATACGTCGATGAATTATTCTATCGGTGTAGATCACTGGAGAAAAAAACCGTTGGTGTTACGCGATCAGTGTTCCTCAATGCAACAAAAGAAGGTGAATATTTTGGCGGGAATTTTCGCGCCAAAATTAACACCGACGACATATATCCGTTGGAACATCCGTCTGAGTAGAGAAACACTGACGGTGGTAAATCCGTTGGTGTTAACCTACACCGAGCGAAGGGGATATTCACTGATGAATAGGTACCGTCGGTGAAACCTTTTACTATTGTAGTGCAACAAACAAAGAAGGGTAGTTTAGGAATATAAAAAAATTCCAATTCAAACTAATAATAATAAAATTTTAGTTAAAACCACCCCAATCACAACCATAATGAACTTTACACAATGTATCATTTCAGAATGTTAAGATTGCTGATGTCTTTCACTTAAGTTCTTAATTAACTTGCACGAATGTTTCCCTAGGTTTTGTGTGTGAAGGTGAAATACATATAGAGTTGGCCCATATGATTAGCGTGTCTAATTATCGACGAAAGTAGGTTCAGAAGTTGTGTTGCTAGGTTGACTAATACATCAATGTTTGAATTTTGTGGGTATATCAGCTGAAACCCCTCAGATAACACCACTCCTCCTTGGCAAAAAAAGGGCTTAATGGCTTGTTGCACGTGCTAAGTGTAACCGTGATTTCTACAAAAGTGAGTTTGGATATCCCGTTTTGAATGTTTTTATTTTTCTCTTTCTTTATTTTGCTCAGGACTAGCAAAACATATGTGTAGGGGTATTTGATTAGTAGCATATCATACAACGCATTCATGCTATATATCATTTATTTTACCCCATATTTATACTACTTGGGTTGTTGTTACACATATTTCTGGTTTTAAGTAATAAAAAAAGAAAGGAAGCGAAAAGGAATCAAATGCAAGAAGAAATGATAGATTTGAAAGCATTCTTGACCTATCTGTAATGCCCAAGGACCTGAGTCAGGAAGGACCTAATTGAAAACCTAGAGAGACTGGCTTGTTAAGAAGATAGTTTGGTTGCAAAATTTGATAATCTCAAGAACCTAAGGAGTAATTCTACAATTAAGACCAAACGGGCTTGAACCAATGGATCAGGTTGCATCCTACATGCTCAATTGGTGAACGTAAGTTGTTGTTGAAATTTAGGGTGAATCCAACCCAAACCATCTGCCAACAATGAATTTAAATCCACCACTGGCAGATGCAATTGGGAGATGGACGCTGGAATGTCTGTAGTGGCTCAGGTATTCGGGTAGGAGCACTCCGGATCACTCATAATGGATTCATAGTCATCGCATCCAGATTAATCCAGACCTTCTAATCTTCTATAAATAAACTTGTAACCCTTCTATTTTCTTCTTCCTCATCTATCCCCATTGAGTAGATTTATTTCTATTTTAGTAGTTAAAGGGTGGAGAGGAAGAACTTTTGTATTCTTCTAACATTAATCAAGTTTTGGGTGTTGTTATTACATTCTTGTCTTGATTAGATTTAGTTTTCTTTACTTGTTCATGTGTTGTTTTTACTTTGCTCTTTTCTTTGTTAGTGATATGATTAGTGAGTAATCCATCCCCATTAGCGGGTGGAGAGTGATTGAAGTGTGGATGTAGTTAGATTAGTGTGTGTGTGTTTAATCTAAATTTTGGAGTTTTAAATGATTTCCATACCCATTTTGATGGGTTTCTCATTCTTACATTTGATGTGTTAACGGTCATAATGGATGCTTAGCACATGCTTTGGCTAGTGGGCCCACTTAATGGGGAATGATGAGGTGAGGATAAGATTAAAGTGGATAAAAAGATAAGATTGATATGTGAGCATGTGGTTATCTTTGGCCTTATCTTGAGTAGTATTTTGTATTTTTTAATGATGGTGATAAACAGAGCAACATCATCCCCACAAGCCATAGCACTCAATCCATGTGGAAACACACGTAGGATTATGGCCATTATATATTTCCATATTAATTAATGTCATGAGAGAGCAATTGTACACATACGTGTCACACATCTACATTGTTGCACTCATTCTCCACCTCCTACAAGACTAGTCATATTAGGTTTCCTTTGTCAATTAACGTAGAATTAGTTAGTCACAAAACCATTTGAGAATGTAAGGACTCCAAGGACCCAAGAATCCCATAGCAATGATATTCAGGCCATGTGTTGAACGAATCAGTCTCCTAATTACACTCGAATTCCTTAAAGCCAATGTCTAATGATTTTTAGATTAAGGCTCTTACTATTTGGTTGTTTTTGGGCTTGGGAAGGGATGTGAACTCCCCACCTAATATTGTATGGGACAACCCCCTTATAATGATTTCATCTTAAGCTACAAGCAAGCCCACCAACCAATCGCTCGTCCTTACTCGGTAAAGCGATTGTGCATCTCGCTTATGTTCTCACCGGGTTGCATAGAAAAAAGTTCATATTTATGCATGAGCAAATTTATCCTAGTTTCTTTATTCTACTTGAACCCTTATAATGCATTTGTAATGTACGCCAAATATCATATGCACTCTGACATCCTCTTACTCTATTGTATTCTCCCTCAGTCAAACTACAAAATAAAATGCTCATGATGCAGGAATTCATCTCCTCTTCCTTAATTTTGGCTCTAGTTAGGGTCAACATTTCATTATCATTAGGAGGTGTGTATGAGGTTAAAAGAAATGTTCAATACTTCAAATCATTGGATTGCAAATAAATTCTCATTATTTTCTTCCACTTGTCATAATTTAAGTCATTAAACAAGGGTGACCTAGTTGTAGATAAACCCTCACAATTATTAAAGGTAGGTGTCATGCTAAACTATGTTTAAGTATATCAAATTATCAACCTAATGCTCTGATACCAATTATTAGGATCGTTGGCCCTCTAGTCTTAAACTAAATGCGGAATTAAGTGATAAGTAAAGGGATAGAGAAAGTAGTAAGCAAACCACAATTGACGACTTCGGATTTAGAGAGGTTTGGCACCGCACTCGGTCCAAGTCCTCCTCGCAAGCCCCATTCGATCCTTCGAACTCCGCTTATGGTCCACTACCCGATCTCCGTTTCCGGTCGAGATCAAGACCTTCTACAACGTAGAGCCTTGCAAACAACCTCGCATCGCTTGTGTCTCCTCTCACAACCCGAGAGGGAGCTTCCTCGAAGCTTTATAACTTGGTGATTCTTGAATATGAAAGTTGAATTACAATCTGACTAAACACTCTAACTTGAACACACTTGGATATATGATTGGAATCGATATAAAGTGGTCAAGTTTGGCTATGAGTGTTGGAAGATGAGAACTTGAAGATGTAAGGAGTTTGGCACTAGAGTATGGATCAATAGGGAGTGTTCATGTAACACCCCCAATATTGTGGGTACTCACACTAGGAAACCGATACAAGTGTCGTGATCAGAGACCTCCGCGACGACCGAAGGAGTTACAATTGACAGACCAAACAAGAATACTCGACAATACATAAAAGAACATACATGGATAGACAAGATAGAAAATAACAGAAACGATAGACTATCCATATATGGAAATAATTCAAATACAACACATAGAGTTCAAAAGGAAAATACATCAAGATAAATGCCGAAGCAAAGATAGCAAGAAGACGATAGTCGATGTGTCCCTCGTGTACAGAATCCTACGAAACTCGTCCAGTCCATCCCCGAAGGAACCTAAGTACCTAAGGCAAAACAACAACAAATATGCGCGAGTTTTCAATAAAGAAAATCATGTCTGCCCCGGGTCCCGAAATAGAGTACAAAGTTATGCATGGGACCTATCTACCACACATGCAACAGAATGGCCACAACTCAACCTAGTTACGTCGGGTGACAACTCTACATAGCTGCACCGCTCGGGTTACACCCGAGGTGACCCCTCTACACAGGAATCAACCCATCAGCCTTGCTCGTCAGATCCACAAGCGGGTCACACGACAGAGACCCACCGCTTGGCACGAAGTGGTACGCCGGATAGACCTAAGATAGAATGACAGCGCGCCAATTCGCGGTAGAATATCTACATGGTTCCATCGTGACATTGGGAACGCCTAATCTAAGACAGAATGATAGCGCGCCTATCCAGGTCTTATCTTACGCTTGGCCTCTCTACAGAGAGATCTTTGTGAATCGGCCTCTCCACGTAGAGCTCCTACTCGTGGCCCGTCAGCCCCAAATCAGAACGTGCCCAGAATTTATTTATTAATTAAATGCAATGCAAGCCATCTACAGATCTATAAATCTCTATTACCGCTCCAATCATATCAGAAGTAAGCACATGCAAGTATCAGCCATGAAACAGCAAGGATGCCATCAAAACCACATCCGCAATAACACACATAATCACCACAATAGATATAGCTAACTATGGGTCATGCAATAATGGTCACCATATCAAAAAAAATTGCAAAGCAAAACGGAGGCATTGCCTTGAAATTTCATTAGGTAGAAACTATGATTTACAACCTACAAAAAATTTAAGTCCATAAGAGAACACGGGACGCGCTAAGGCCATGCCCAACCACACCATGACTCAAAAATCACCATTCTATATTATATCCTCTATTACATGTATTTACGTTTATTGCTATTGTTTCCAGATCTCTTTGAATTCACTAGCACCAGCCGGGTCATCTACTAGATCTTCGAGCTTCGATCCCATCACCCAAACTGTGTCATTGACCAATCCCACAATGTTGGCCTCTCGTCTTTGCTCGTGGTCAAATATTCGTCTATTCCTTTCTTGCCAACACTCATATATAGCGGCACTAAAGGCTAACTTCATTGCTATCACCATTACTCGGCCTCCCGTGATATATTGCATGCGTCTCGCCTCCTCCTCAATCGTGTTCTTGATACCGGTGCTCAGCCCAAGGCTTTGCATCACCCTTGTCCACACTTCCCTTGTAAAGGGACACGCCCAAAAAAGGTGGTCTATGTCCTCCTCAGCTACAGCACACAGTGCACATTCCAGCCCCTGATTGGCACCTCTTGCTGCCATCAATTTCTTCGTCATGAGTCGTCCCCTCGGCACGCGCCATGCTGTAATGGCATGCTTTGGGACATGATGCTTGTACCAAACGAGCTTACTCCATCCCACAGTTGCTCCCTGATGCACCACCCATGTCCAAGCCTCCCTAATGGTAAAAGTGTCCTTTACGTCCAGCCTGGTCGGTTTATCTTGCCCACCATGGATACACGTCCCCAAGATGCAAGGCCACAACTCCATCATCTGCAATGAGTGCGGGTTGGGAAGATTCCATCTTCCATTGATAATAAAGTGAGATACCATTTTATCTTTTGGCATACCAATATCATATTGTAACCGTGCCCCCCATTCCTCACAAAAGAAAGGCTTACCACACAACGGATCCAAGAAGAAACGGGTATTGCTGCCATCACCCACTTGGTAACGGATGTGCTCCCGTACCACGTCTTGCACTCTCAATATTCCCCTCCATGCCCACGAGCATACCGAGGGTTGGCGTGCCAACCATATTGTGTGGTTATTTAGGTACTTTCGCCTCATACAATTAACCCAAAGTGAGTCATCATCTGCCACAACTAACCAAAGCAGTTGTAACAACCCTGCATCATTCTAGTCAAGCAATCTTTGCAAGCCTAAGCCTCCCTCAGTCTTGGGCACGCAAATATCCTTCCATGCAACGAACACCCATTTCATTGCCCCCCCCCCATACACACACACACACAAAGTGGGTCATAATACTTTCCATTTCCTACAAAACCGTCGTAGGAATAAGGAATTTGAATGTCCAAAAGATGTTGAAAGACATAAGCACAATTTGCACCAATTCCACCCGACCAGCCATGGACAAGAGGCTCCGCTTCCATGAGCTTACCTTAGCTTTGATCTTAGCAATCAATCCCAAACAATGGTGCTTTCCCAGCCGGGATGTGAAGTGCAGTAGGCCAAGATAAGTAACCGAAAAGTCCTCCCTTCCCATCCCTAGATGCGTACAAATTCAAAGGCCATGAACCACGTTTCTCCCCACAAAAACATGACTCTTTAGTGAATTTAATTGTAACCTGAAACAAACAGACAACTCAGCCAAAATCTCCTTTATCACTCGAGTGTTTGCCTTAGTAGCCGCCGCAAATATCATAACATCGTCGGCAAACAAGAGATGTGATATCGTGATGCCCCCATACTTCACCGGTTCAAGTCATCCTCTCGCAACCGCCTCCTTTATCATAAGACTAAGAACCTCCATACAAACTACAAAGAGGTAGGGAGACATTGGATCACTGATTGACATCGTATCATGCATATATTTGTATCTTATATCCATTATCTTGAACGTAAACAATGCTACGTAACGAGTTTTATGTTTGAGTTTTAGGAATAAACAAGATTGAGGACAATAGGCATAAAAGGACCTAGAAGCAAGGAAAATGACTAAGTTGCAAGACTTGGAGACTAAGATGCAAGAGGGAAGGACCCTGGATGTAAGCCCAAAGGACCAAGGAGTAAATCAAGAAACTTCACACCATCATGAGGAGTATTTTGGCAATTCGATTCGGTCCTGAGCTCCAACAACCTACTCAGATGCATCAAACATGAAGACATGAAGCCAGACAACCACACACCAAAACCAGGACGGATCCAGACAATATAGACCGCCAATTGGCGGTCCAAGACCGCTGATTGGCGTTCGGTTTTGGTCCAGATCCGCTAAGACTTTGGTGGGTCATGTATTAGGTTGTGTTTAGTCTATTTTTGGTATACATTTAGTCTCATACCGAGAGATTGTCCCGGATTACCTTTTTTCTATGACTATAAATAGAACTCTTCCTCCTCATTTGTAATCACCCATTGCTTGGTGGCATTCTCTCTACTTGGAGTAAATGCCTTGAAGCAAAAACTCAAGGTGGAGAAGAATGTCACTTACAATGTGAGTCATGTTAATAAAATAATTTTTTCTTAGTTTCTTTTAATATTGTCTTGTCTTTTAATTCTTGCATGCTTCTTTAGTTTAATTTCCTTTCAATTAGCTTCTTTAATATTTCTTGCTTGCTTAGTTTAATTTCCTTTCAGTAGAATGTTTCATTTTGTTAATGTAGGTTGTAGTGTAATGATTAGTGAGTAGTTCCATCACCATTTGGGGGTGGAGAATAATGTGATGTGATTATGTGATGTATCGGGTGTGTGTGTGTTATCTTAATCCTTTGAGCCTTATATGATTTCCATAACCATCTAATGAGATTTCATTCTTGTCTTTGATATGCTAATGCTCTTGAATGAAGCTTAGCATATGCTTAGACTAGTGGACCTATTTTATGGGGAATGATGAGGTGAGGATAAGGATAAAGTTGATAAAGGAAACATGGCTTGTAGTTTCATGTGCTTTTGTTGCCATTACCTTGATTAATATCTTGTATGTTTTAATGATATTGTGTTATCTTATTTCATGTGGAGGCATAGTGGGGTTTGGTCTTTATACATGAGTTCATTTTGCTTCATTCCAATGATTGTCTTGTATGTTTTAATGATATTGTGTTATCTTATTTCATGTGGAGGCAAAATTGGATTTAGTTTTATGATTTTCATGCACTACATGTTGTGATGAGCGTAATTGAACACACACAAACACATATCTTTGTATTCACATTCTTTCTCTACCCCTATGGGGTTTAGTTTTATTGTGTATTTCCAATTCCTTTTGCATTGTAGTGTAGTTTAGATCATAACTCCTTTCTCTCCTTTCTTTCCTACTCGCCTTCAAACCAACTAAAGTCAACACACCTCTATGTGGATCGACCCGTATTTGTCACCGCTTCAATACGACCGTGCACTTGCGGTTTTAATTAAAACGTTCAATCAATCACCTTGCCTCAAACCATTTGCTGCCTTGAAGGGTCTCGAGTGTGCACCATTCACCGTCGCAAAAAATGAGGCTCGCACACATGCCATGATGAGTCTTCGCCATTGGTCCGAGAAACCAAATCTTTGCAGCACATCATGAAGGAAACTCCATGACACTGAATCATATGCTTTCTGGAGGTCTAATTTTAGACACATATTTGTGTGCCCTTGCTCAATGTGCATGTTGTGACAGATTTCCTGGGCTAGCAAGATATTGTCACTTATTCGTCTACCACGAATAAAATTCACTTTGTGTGTCTCTAACCAGCCGGGGCAGAACTCGTTTCAATCTATTCGCAAGCACCTTTGAAATATATTGGTATGTCATATTGCAAAGGGAAATGGGTCGGTAGTCATCAACCGTGGTGGGTGATGCCTTCTTTGGTATCAACGTGATCGAAGTGTAGTTCACCTCAGCAAGAAGCTTCCCACTTTGCATGAAATCATCAACCACCTTGAATAAGTCTTTGTCGATCACTCCCCAATCTGCCTTGAAAATTTTCTCGTTGAAACCATCGAGGCTAGGCGCCTTGTCCACATTTGAGTGCATCACCACCGTCTCAAACTCCTTCATCTCGAGAGGCACGACAAGGCCAACCATCTCATCAGAATTTAGCGAAGTAAAGCTTAGAACTAAGGGTATCGGGGCAACTTGAAAATCATTAGCAATCAAGTTAGAAAACCAGTGCCGGACCGCCTCACAAATATTACTCTCTTCCTCCACGAGCTCGCCACTATCACTCACTAGCCTCACATTATTGGTGGCTCTCTCACTCTCAAGGAAGCATGGAAGAATCTAGAATTCTGATCGCCATCGACACTTTGGTTCCACCACCATACATGAAATTCATCACTAACATCATATCCCCCAGGATCATATGGCTGAATCATGACATCATTAATAGCCACATAATGAACAGGGAGAATGAGACCAAGATGGACCCAGTCAAATCCAAACTTTCTTCCCAACACTTGTTGTAAAGTGCCACTGTTGATGTACTTTGGACCATGAGTGCCTTCCATATTTCCAAAATCACCAACATCCATCAGAAGCTCAATAGTTGTATATCCAAATCTACAATAATTATGGGAGGAAGTTGGTGTCAACACCTCCTTGACTTTTATGTTGGTTCCTTGAATCCACAGCAACTGGAGATAAGAAAGTTTGCCATAAAGACAATACAAGTGAAGTGCAAGATCTCAATCTTCAACATGATCATCAATATTACAGCTGACATCATCCACATGTGTGGAAACTTCTTCATGATCAAAAAGAGACAATTCTGCATAAATGAACAAGAATGAAACTTGAATTTTGAACCCCACAAAGAAATGACTAGCATCAAGCACCAACAGAGCAACTCCTTAACTCCCATCTCGGCAAATACCACCTTGTTAACACAATCATCCAGAAAGTTTGCCATAGTAGTCATATTTAAAATGATTTGTGGCATCCCAATATTTTTTCTCCAATCTAGACGAATGAATCATAGCCAGGCAAGGCAAAATCTACACGAGAAGAAGGCAACATAAAAAAACCATACTTAGAAAGCTTCAAGGCTAGACAGTGATCATAAGGGCATGCAACAGAACTTGGAGTGTTGTTGTACATAGTGACATCCTCCAACTTTCAAGTTGACCCGGCAAATTTGGTTAAGGTCAACACTCTCTCACCATCAAACACGAGAACCATTCTCTTCAGCATTCCGGTGAACGTCTCTTCTGTGTTGAGCACCTCCACCGGATCCACATAAAACTTCATATCACCAAAAAATTCCAGACATTGCACACAAAATTCAACAATAGTAGTACCAACTTGAAGACAGCTCAAGCAACTCCATCATGCCAACTAGAATCCCCTTGCCACAAGCAACGTCCTGTGTACATGTACAAAAAAGACCTATGGAGGCACCTATAAGAAGATGAGTATTGAATCGGATCGAAGACATAAAAAGAGGAAGATGTAAATCACGATTGACTTGGGAGGAGACAGTTAAAAGAGATTTAAAATATTGGAATGTTCCACGGAAATTTGCACACGTGGAAGAAGACGATTCACGTGTCTGAACCGTAACTCATTAGAGTTTCATTTCTAGCCTACCCCAACTAGTTTGAGATAAAATGTTTTGTTGTTGTATTCTCCCATGAATTGATGTGCACATCAAAATATAAACCTTGCATTCACTGTCCAATCTCTTAATCAAACTGAACACCAATCTCAAATTTTTCCTTCCTCGTCTAAGTCCATAATTCTCATAATACCACTAGTCAAAAGAGTTCCATAACCCAAGTTTATTTTAGGCATTTCAGCAAACACCTTGTTTGCCTTCTTACTTACAACATCCGACACCTCTCCACTGTCGTCATGGAACACATCTGCAAGCTGCAATGGAGTGACGTTTTGTTGGATTTCAAGCACGTTCCCCACTACCGTCATCACCATGGTTGGAGCTTAGCACGATGTGCAAGGGGATCACATCCAGATCAGAGTCTGCGCTTGCAACATCAAGCAAGATGGCCCCGTCTTTATGGTCGGAGATCGATGTGATAATTGGAGCTACTTCCAGAGGATGCGGGAGTTTTACTTGATCCAACAAAATGTTGTTGTCGTTGCCGGAAACGAGTGGATCAGCAACTTCAGCGTCATCTTCAAGCTTTGCGACCTCCAGAGTAATGTGCCATCGGCTTCAACTTGAAGCAATGGCTTTGGATCTTCCATCTTGCTTCTGCCTAGATCGTCGATCTCCTCACCGGCTCCGATCGCAAGCTCGATCTCCTGATTTACCACAACTCGCGCCACCTCGGAGTCAACACCGACAAGCTCCAGCATGGTCCTTTCTGTTCCACAAAGCCCGATCAACCACTACCTAACTTCTCTACCAAAGCTTCCTTGAACGTCGACCAAGTGGACTCCATTGATTCTCGTTCATACACCCACGCCAAAGCATCTCCGTCAAGATGTGTCACCCCCACGCCAAAGTGATACTCTGGCTCGATCTCATGAAAATCGCAGTAGAAATCGATCAACCAAGCCCATAGGATTGGATCTTCTTCACCGGAGAAGATTGGTAGACCATGCAATGGACATAACTAAAAGGCCAAAAAGACTAAAAGGTATAGTCTTAAAGACCAATACAGGTTCACTACCGCCTAATTAGAAAAGAAAATCAACATTTAAGCCCATCCCATAAACCAAAAATTTAATATCCAGAACTATGTTTTGCCAATTCAATCCCATACTCAGTTTCTTAGGGTCAATTGTGTTTTGCCAAGTCAAGCCAATCTCACTCTCAAGCCTAATCATTTCTGGTGTATTTCGTATCCAGACCGTGTCCTTGTTCATTTTGTGAGCATATATGTGCATTGTCTTTTATATCCATAATGATCTATATCCGGACTTCAAAAATGGTAATGGATATGGATATTTACACCCCTATCTAGTAATACTAAACAAGTCTTCAAATTCCAATCACTCAATATTGACACCTATTGGTTTCAAAAAACACCTAACATGTGTCATACCTACTAGGTAAGTTCAAATCATTAAAGAAACCAAACTCAGGGGAAGAACGCCATCCAAAGATTCACGATTCAACAATACCTCAACCAAACATTGTTTCACAATAAACAAGTAGTGCATACAATGAGTGTAGTGAGCCAATTTTAATCTAGTCCATCAAGTATAATCCAAAAGCCAAAAAACAACATATTTGTAAACCTCATAATCATGAACACACTCTAGCTGAGCATAAAACAAGTTTATAACTCACAATTGTATATTTGCAAACCTCAAAATCATCTAACTAACACTTACCACAAGCACTACGTAATTAATTTCAAATTCATTACGAAAAATCGGACTCACACGAAGAAGAGAATCGAGCGACTCCCCACCAATAGCCCGATCGCGGAGCCCCGAAGTCTGCTCCCTAAGCCCATAATCCGACAGCCCGGCCATGTCAACCTCCAACAGATTAATCATGGCGATAGTATCAGAGTACTTATTCCGCGTGGCCTCCCCGATGTCGGCGCCCTTGAAGATCCCCCCGAGGAGGCCTCCGAGGGAGGCGGAGACGGGGACAGGTCGTTTGAGGGTGTGGTGGGAACGACGGAGGGGTTTGGGGGTGGATGGGGTTAGGAAGAGGGGTTTGGAATTGGGGGAGAGAGGGTTGAGGAAGGGTTTGGGGAGGAGGGAGGGGAAGGGTGTGGGGAGAGTTGAGGAAGCCATTGGAAGGTGAGAGGAGAGGGAGGAGTGGAAGGGGTATGCGGATAGTGAGCGGGAGATGGAAGATAAGGTTTGTTCGACCTCGTGGTCTCGTGGATTGCTGCTGCTGCAACGGAAATCGTTCCGTCATTTTTGGAGTTCTGTAGTTAAGAAGAGGTTTATGGTCTGTTTAGTATGGGCTTTTGGGGTGAGATTCCAATGAAGAATCTGGATTATTATTTTTGGTACGACCAAACATCTCCTAACTTCTGAATTAGCCTAGAAGTTCCTGATTCTGGCACTCACAAATGAACAGTGCTCCAGAAGATCCAAAAGGTCTGCTTCTAGATCTTCACCCATACTTCGGATAACAAATGGCTTCATTGTTCCTGAAAATTACGACCATAACCATTAATTAATTACGAAATCTGCCACACACTTTACCAAATCTGATTTCTCCCTCATCACCTTACCAAATCTGATTCCTCCCCCTCACCATCAAAGAAATTTCGTTCGCCGCCCCATCCCACCTTCGTCGTGCTTCTTCTCCTCCATGATCAAGAGGAAGTTCGCCGCTACCGTCGTCATGGATCTTCTCTCGCAGTTGTTTCCGATCGTGATCGCTCCAGGTACACCCAAAACACATTGAAGTCTGAAATCTTTTGTTGGTTGAATTACACCATGCATGTATTCTTCAAATGTTTCCTTTGTCGTTGTTTGTTTAAACGTTTTAAAATAACTGCAAGTGCACGGCCGCGTTGAAGCGGTGACAAATACGTGTTGATCCACAGGGAGGTGTGTCGACTCTGGTTTGTTCGAAGGCAAGTGGGAAAAGAGGGGAAGAAGTTGTGATTACATTAAGCTAGACTAACTACACTAAACGAGTAAGCATCAAACAAGAAAAACGAAAGCGAGGGAAATTGAAAGCTGAAAATCAGAAATGGAAAATCCCTAAGGGGTGGAGTGTGTGCACATATGTAAAAAGATGGTGAAAAATGCATTCTTAGGCACAAATGTAGGTAGTGTTTTCATGCATAGGAAGTGTCTAAAGGTTATGGCAAAACATATCAATCCATTCACTAACCTAGTTGATTAACATTCATATACACAAGCTGGTTATTTCAGAACCTAAACAAGCATGGGAGGTGTCTAAGATGTGTGGCAAAACCCATCAAGTGTAGTATTCTACTCTAACAAGCAAGCATACATTCACATTTATCAACACAATCAAAATATAAAACATTCATATACATTCTTTAATGCATGTATGAACATCATCTCCCCCCAAAGGGGGATGAATCTATTTACTACACATTACTCTAACAATTAAACTAAAGAAGAAAGAAAACATTCTAACTACTTTAGCCTACAATCAAAGAAATAAAACTAAGCTAAGCATGCATAAAGAAACAACATAAGAACAAAACAATGGAAAAATTATTTTATTAGATGACTCACATTGAAGGTAGCATTCTTCTCCACCTTGAGATTTTGCTCCAATGCTTACTCCAAGTAGAGAGAATGCCACAAAGTAATGGGTAATTAAAATAGAAGGTGAAGAGTTCTATTTATAGTCATAGAAAAGGTAATCTGGGACAATCCCCTGGTGAGGGATTAAACAAATACCAGAAATACACTAAATACACACTAATACACGCTCCACATAAATCTTAGCGGATCCGGACCAAAAGTGACCGCCAATTGGCAGTCTATAGTGTTCGAATCGCTCTGGAATTTCTTGTGGGCTTTTCTGGAAGGCTTTGTTTGTCTTTGATGCATCTACTTCGCTTGTTGGAGCTCTGACCCGAATAGAATTGTCAAAATACTCCCCATGTTGGTGCGAAGTATTCTTGTTTGCTCATTGGTCCTTTGATCTTACGTTCAGGTCATTCGATCTTGCATCTTATGTTGGCTTTTTAGCCTTAATCTATGTTTTGATGCTTTAATCAACCTAATCTTAATTATAATCATGTAGAGTAGCACACATGTTGCCTTGCATATATATTTCCTTGTACTAACCTCTACTGGTGATCAAGACTCAAGGAAGAAAGGAAATCAAGTCAAGACATGTAATCAACCTCATTTGAAGACATGTATTTTGTATTTCTTTGAGTCTTTAGGAACTTGTGTATTTTGAGCATACTTGAGCTAAAATCAACTTAAACACACACTAGGTTCCTCATAGAAGTCACACACGAAATTTCACATAACTTTGACTTCAATAGATCACCCAAACTTAAACCGGAAAACACTAAACCTGAACCCTAACTGTCTGCCCACATTCGGTCGACCGGATGATCAAGTATTATGTTTTGTGTTTCCCTGTCTAGTTTCGGTCGACCGCACCTTCTCTTTAGGTCGACCGTTTGAACTTAATTTTCCGACCGTTATTTTTGTCGTATTTATCCAACGATCGTATTCGTATTAAACCAAAAATACCCCAAATACATTTCATGTATCGGTCGACCGTTTGTCCATCTCTTGACAAAACCCCAAGTGCCTGTTGAAAATCGGTCGACCGCGAGACCTATTTTGGTCGACCGAATATCTCATCATTTGTCAACCCCAAAGTGCCTGGACGAAATCGGTCGACCAAACCCTTTCTTGTGTTCGACCGATGACTTAAGTGTACCTATGTCGTAGAGTTGGGCGGTCGACCGTTACCTAAACGGTCGACCGAACTTAGTTCAAAATTGCCAAACGGTCGACCGTTCATCCCGATCCGGTCGACCGAATTCATCCAAAATTGGGTCCTGCAGTTTCTGTTTTGTGTAATCACACATCAACTCATACCCAATCAATCCCAACGGCTCTATTCTCTCTAATGCCTATATAAGGAGTTGTAAAACACATTTTAACACAACTCTCCCACTACAAACTTGTCCAATACATTAGAGAGAATCCCAAACACTCAAAGCCTCCAATTTCCACACTTAGTGATCAATTCCTTATTTCTACTCAAGTGTGCTTAGGTTTAAAGAGTGTGTTCCACTCAAGTTCTCAGTTGTAAAAGAAGCAAGGACTTCGGTGAAAGCCCGAAGTGTTCCTCTCGGATTGTGAGAGAAGAAAGTCAAGCTCAAGAGGGTGTTCGTGGAGCTTGTTTTGTAAAAGGCGTTCTCTCCCGGCCCGGAACGGGGAGTGGATAGTGAAGACGTGAGCGGAGCTCGAAGTGTCGAGCGAAGATTGCAAGAGAGGACGTAGGTGGTGGCCGAACCTCTGTAAAATCCCCGTGTCCATTGTGGTTTGCATGTTCCTTCCCTACTCGCTTGTTTGTTTTAAATTCCGCTGCATCATCTTTTGGCTTGCAAGTAGAGTTTGTTTAGGATTAAATTTGTTAATTAGCCTTAATTATGGACCCATAACCCACACGTTCCTCCAACATTTGGTATCAGAGTCTCGTTCGTTAATTTTGTTCTTAACTGATAAATTAACATGGCATTTAATGCATCCACACCTAGTGAATCATGTAAACCACCATATTTTGATGGAAATAATTTTGTTTCATGGAAATCAAAATGATGTCATTCATTAAATCCATAAACATTAACATGTGGTTTATGATTCAAACTCCATATGAATCACCTAGATGTCTGATTGATCGTTTTATATTAACCGCAAGTGCACGGCCGCGTTGAAGCGGTGGCAAATACGGGTCGTCCACTGGGAGGTGTGTCGACACTTGGTTTGTTCAAAGGCGAGAGGTAAAGAAAAGGAAGAAGGATGTATTACACTAAACTACACTACAATGCTAAACTAGTAAACAAACAAGCTAAAATGAACTAAGCAACTAAGCTAATCAACTAATGCAAAAGATAAAATCACAGGAATGAAAACCCCTCACGGGTGGAGTGTGTGTGTGTGCACATGAAATAAGTGTGATATGAAATGCATACAAGAAGCTCAAGTAGTTAGTGTTGTTAATGCATAAGAAGTACCTAGCTATGGCAAGACCTATCATTACAACACTAACTTATGTGGATAATATGAGCAATGCAAGGTTGTTATTAAGACACTTAGACAAGCATGGAATGTACCTAAGCTATGGCAGAAACCATCAAGTAAGGTTCTTAATAATTCAAGCAAGCATACCAATATCAACACAAAACATTCATATTAAGCATTCAAACCATCTACATAACATGTACACACACCTACTCCACCCCCAAAGGGGATGGAACTACTCACACATATTTAAACTAACTACTCTAATAAAATGAAGCATTATACTGAAATAAAACTATACTAATCAAGCAAGAAATATTAAAGAAGCATAAAACAAAACAAGCACCAAAGCAAACACAGTAACTAAGCAAGAATTAACAAGCTAATGAAAACTTCTATTATGAACTCACTCAGATTACAAGCAGCCCTTCCTCCACTAGAGTTTTGCTTCAAGGCTTCACTCTTAGTAGGGAAGATGCCACCAAAGAGAGAGATAGATACAATGGGAGGTGAAGAGTTCTATTTATAAGCATGGAAAAAGCTAATCCGGGACAATCCCTCGATGTGAGACTAAACCAATACCAAAAATAGACTAAGCATACACTAATACACGTGCTATAGAAAACTAAACGGATCCTGGGCTATATGGACCGCCAATTGGCGGTTCCAGACCGCCAATTGGCGGTCTATAAGCTTTAGATCCGTCTGGTTTTCTTTGTGGGCTTTGCTTGAAGTATTTCTGGGTCTTGGATGCATCTACTTGGTTTGTTACAGCTCCGACCCGAATCGAATTGCCAAAATACTCCTCATGATGGTGTGGAGTTTCCTGTTTTGCTCTTAGGTCCTTTGGTCTTACGATCAGGTCCTTCTCCCTTGCATCTTAGTCCCCAGGTCTCACGATTAAGTCCTTTTTCTTGCTTTTGGGTCCTTTCATGGCTCTTCTCTTCAAACCTCTTTATTCCTGAAATTCAAACATAAAACTCATCACATAGCATTGCTTAGATGTAAGATAATGGATATAAGATACGAATATGAGCATGAAATGATGTCAATCAATGTCATATTAGTAAATGGAGTTTAGAAGATTAGAAAAATGCATCCCTAAATGCTAAGGCTATGAATGTCATATTTTGTGCATTAGGGGATGAACTTTTTAATCTTGTTTGCTCATGTGATAGTGCTCATTCTATATGGCAAACATTAGAAAAGAATTTTGGTGAAGGAGATTCACCAACCGGGAAGAAGGGAGAAGCAAATCCGAAGGATGTAGCTCAAGCAAAGTAAATGGAGATTAACTCAACATCTTCATCATCATCAAGCTCATCCGATGGAGAAAATGAAGATGAGGTATCTTCTAGATCTTCTTCAAGTAGTAGTTCAAAAGATAATGCCTATGATGTTAATGAACTACAAAATGCATTTCAAAGATTATTTGAAAAATATTGAGAACTTCACAAGACTAATCAATTAGCAAATGAGCAAATCCATGATCTTGAATGTCAAAATGCATCTATCTTAGATGATAAAAATGATTTGCTTGCTAAAATTGAAGTTCTAACTTTAGAGAATGCATGCTTGAAGGAAGAAAATTTAAATGATAAAACTACCTCATCTCATGCAATTGATAGTCATATGCTAGAAATTGATACTAATGACTTGCTTATTAAACTTGATAAATCTCATTTAGAAAGCAAGCAATTATTACATGACTTGAATTGCATGAATGAAAAGGTTGCAAATTTAGAGATTCACATGCTTAACATGAATGAAAAGCATAATTCTATGATTAAAAATCTAAATTGCTTAAATGAATCTCTAGCAACTAAAAACAGTGAACTTAATGCATTAAACAAAAATTCGTCAAATAAATTGCATAAGTTCACACATGGCAACACAATTAATTATTATGTTAAGAACTTTCCTATTCAAAACAATTATTATCATCATAATGCCATGAAGAGAAAAACTAGTGTAGAGGTACCAAAATCAACTTGGATTTGGGTACCAAAAGCTAAACTTAATGGACCCAAGAAAAAATGGGTACCAAAGTATACACTTGTAGGAGCTTGAGGAGGAGATTGGTGGTGACCGGGTGAGCCAAAGCATCGAATTCGAATCCGGTTGCATCACCAAGTCAAGAATGGAGCTAATTCAAGACTCAAGTTGGTATAAATTTCTATCATCTACAATTCATGTTAATTTAGCTCTAGTCTAGGTTATATGCTTAATTGGCATATCATACACCCTATTCATTGCAAATCATATATCACATCCATTGATTATAAATGTCAAATTTTGAATGGATGTTAGAATAAGGCTTGAGTAGAAACTTAAATGAACTTAACTTGAATCATACTCTTAGTTTCCATATAGCCTTATTGATAGGGGGAGCTTATATGTTATATCTTTTATTAGAGTAATGAAGTGCAAAATTTAGGGGGAGCAACTTCATTACAAGACATCCACATTGCCTTCAATTGTATAATCTTTGTGTTATTAATATCTATTTTTGATGGTTGTCAAAAGGGGGAGAGATAATTAAGGGGGTAACTTGGAATTTTGTAATCAAATTGAACAAAAACTATGCACATCCATAGGGGGAGCATTATTATGCATAGTTTACATATACAAATTCCATGTATTAAGATATAGTTAAGATATAGGTTGCCATCATCAAAAAGGGGGAGATTGTTGCCTTTTTAGCCTTAATCTATGTTTTGATGATTTATTCAACCTAATCTTAATTATAATCATGTAGAGTAGCACACATGTTGCCTTGCATATATATTGTCTTGTGCTAACCTCTACAGGTGATCAAGACTCAAGGAAGAAAGGAAATCAAGTCAAGACATGTAATCAAGCTCATTTGAAGACATGTATTTTGTATTTCTTTGAGTCTTTAGGAACTTGTGTATTTTGAGCATACTTGAGCTAAAATCAACTTAAACACACATTAGGTTCCTCATAGAAGTCACACACGAAAATTCACATAACTTTGACTTCAATAAATCACCCAAACTTAGACCGGCAAACACTAAACCTGAACCCTAACTGTCTGCCCACATTCGGTCGACCGGATGATCAAGTATTCTGTTTTGTGTTTCCCTGTCTAGTTTTGGTCGACCGCACCTTCTCTTTAGGTCGACCGTTTGAACTTAATTTTCCGACCGTTATTTTTGTCGTATTTATCCAACGGTCGTATTCGTATTAAACCAAAAATACCCCAAATACATTTCATGTATCGGTCGACCGTTTGTCCATCTCTTGACAAAACCCCAAGTGCATGTTGAAAATCGGTCGACCGCGAGACCTATTTCGGTCGACCAAATTCATCCAGAATTGGGTCCTGCAGTTTCTATTTTGTGTAATCACACATCAACTCATACCCAATCAATCCCAACGGCTCTATTCTCTCTAATGCCTATATAAGGAGTTGTAAAACACATTTTAACACAACTCTCCCACTACAAACTTGTCCAATACATTAGAGAGAATCCCAAACACTCAAGGCCTCCAATTTCCACACTTAGTGATCAATTCCTTATTTCTACTCAAGTGTGCTCAAGTTTAAAGAGTGTGTTCCACTCAAGTTCTCAGTTGTAAAAGAAGCAAGGACTTCGGTGAAAGCCCGAAGTGTTCCTCTCAAATTGTGAGGGAAGAAAGTCAAGCTCACGAGGTTGTTCGTGGAGCTTGTTTTGTAAAAGGCGTTCTCTCCCGGCCCGGAACGGGGAGTGGATAGTGAAGACGCGAGCGGAGCTCGAAGTGTCGAGCGGAGCTTGCAAGAGAGGATGTAGGCGGTGGCCGAACCTCTGTAAAATCCCCGTGTCCATTGTGGTTTGCATATTCCTTCCCTACTCGCTTGTTTGTTTTAAATTCCGCTGCATCATCTTTTGGCTTGCAAGTAGAGATTGTTTAGGATTAAATTTGTTAATTAGCCTTAATTGTGGACCCATAACCCACACGTTCCTCCAACATCTTAGTCCTTGAGTCTCTCAACTCAATCATTTTTCATGCTTTTAAGTTCTTTTATGCCTCTTCTCTTCAAACCTATTTATTTCTGAAATTCAAACATAAAACTCGTCATGTAGCATTGTTTAGATGAAAGATAATGGATATAAGATACAAATATAAGCATGAAATGATGTCAATCATTGTTGATGTGAATGATCTATACATTTTTTGCTCCAAACATTTACCTTTTCATATAATGAAGCAAAAATCAAACCACTTGGGTTGGAAACCAAACAGACCCTTAGTAGAACTTTCTTTTCGACATTATGCACCATACCAAATGTATCTTAACTGTCAGAAAATGAATATGTCTAGTTGGGGGTCCAGTGTTATGTAATAATTTTTATTGTAATTTAGCAAAAGAATTTGTAGGGAATGTCATACTGTCAATGGACATTATTCATGATATTACCTAATATGTAATATATATGTTCAAACACCAACAAAAGTGTAGTTGCGGTTGAGGCCAATTAATTTCTGATGGTGTGGTTTAGTTCAATGAAACACTACAAAAAATTATCATAATTCCCAAATACGTAGGTTTAATGTGCCTTTGCGTTAGTCTTTCATTTTAATTTTTTTACCTCCCTATTTGCACCTGATTAAAAGCAAATGCCTTACATTTAAATAATTTTCTTTGTCATGTATTGTTTCTCATTTATTGTTTGGACAATTTTGTGAGGTTATATGTAACTATTGTTGTATTAATTGATTAGGTTTAGTTGTTCACGTATGGATGGCTTAATAAATATTCTGAATGACCCCCAACTTGATTTGTCAGAGGAAGAATTAGAGTTGGTTACCGTTGTATGTCTTGTTGTAGCGTATTACCAATATTTTGTCGTACCCACGTACCGTGTCTCTAGGCCACTAGTTCACACAGCTCCTTTCACAGGAAATGTCATTATTAATGACTTATTGGGTGGATACTACAAAATAGCGTACGACTCCATTAGAATGTTACCAGGTGTATTTTGATTGTTGTGCGGTATCATGAGGGGTAGGGGACTAATGAGTGATACGAGGGTTGTGTCGGTGGAGGAGCAAGTTTGGATAATGTTGAAAATATTAGCTCATGGGGACTCTAACCGGTCACTACAGGCTCAACTACAACATACTGGCGAGACAATAAGTAGGAATTTTAACAAAGCCTTGCACTCATGTTTCATTTGGGGATGTGAGATGGTTCAACCAAAGGATAGTTTAGCAGACACATCACGTCACATAAGAGAGGGTGGTGGGGGTAAGTACTTCCCGTACTTCAAAGATTGTATTGGGGCATTAGACGGGAGACACATGGACGTGTGGGTACCTGTAGAATTCCAACCATCATATCGTTCTGGACGACCCCCCACGCAGTGTAGTCAAATGTCCTAGGAGTGTGCGATTTCAACGTGCGGTTCATTTTTGCTACTGCTGGGTGGGAGGGATCAGCACACGACTGTAGAGTTTTGAATGACGCACTAAACCATCCCTCCAACAGTTCCCCCAGTCATCCTGGTTAGTACGAGCTTATCGAACATTTTTATCACTTATAATGTCAGTAAACACCCAACTAATACTTAGTTTCTTATACTCAGATAAGTATTACGTTGTTGACGCTGGTTATCCTAACCGACCAGGATTTCTAGCCCCATACCGTAATACAAAATACCATCTTCCTGAGTTTCAATCACAATGACCTAGAGGAATGAAGGAGTTGTTCAACCAGCTGCACTCGTCGTTAAGAAATGTAATTGAAAGCGCATTTGGAGTCCTGGAAAAAAGGTGGAAATTTCTGCGAGTCATGCCCCCCACTCCTTAAGGAATCAAGTTCGGATTGTAATTGTTGCAATGGCGTTACATAATTTCATAATTGAACAGAGGATGGGAGATGACATTCTTGACACTTACGAAGACAATACGACCCCATTGCCTCAGTCCACCACAAAACCTGAAGAACCCAGGATGGCTGAGGATAACCACATGAAGGCACTCAGAGAAACAATTTGTGATTTAATAGCCAAAACGCTGGACTCTAGTGTAAGTTAAATGCAATTACTGGTTTCTGGCAAAATTTGATGTCAAGTAAACTTCTTTTGTATTGTAATTGTTGTTCTACTATTTTATGGTATAAGAATTATTCCTTTTTTGTCATTTTACCATATTGTAACCATTGTTGTATGATTCATTTTCAATATTTATATATTTCCGTTGTGTGGAAATGGCAGAGGAACTTGAAAGATTATGTTGTACTCCTGACTCCCAACTAGAAGCACTAGAAAATGATGACTGTATCAATTTATCTACACCACTTGTTTGTCGTAACTTAGGTTGGAGGAACCCAAACAATTTCAGCTTCCCCCTTCATGTCCCACTCACGAACACCACTACAACTACTCCCATAGGATCACAATCAGTTGATGTGTCTAGGATAGGGATCAACCAACTATCTGTTGCAAATCATACAATGTCCCCATTAGTTTTGTCGAATCAAACCCCAGAGGGTATATTTTTTCCAACAGCCACAACCCACAACACTCTACCCAGGCCCTGCCACACCGAGTTAGTGTCCAGCAAGGTTCACTTGTGCCCCACCCCAATATTTCTCAGCCACCTACCACATATGTCCCACCCAATCCAACCATAACCGCTTAGGAGTTTGGTGGAACCAAAAGATCAAGGACAGAGGGGAAGAAGGGTATTAAAGATAACGGGCCTAAAGCCAAATGGACACCTCATAGACATGAGATATTTCTTAGGTTATGTCTGGACGAGGTGAGGAAGGGGAATGTCCACAACAACTCACTGAACCGAGATAGGATTGCAAATCTCATTGCGAACTTTGAAATAGAAACCTCATTACAATGGGATTACAAGAAATTCTGAAATCACTGGGATAAAACTAGAGGTAAGTGGGGTTTGTTTTGTCGACTAAGTTTGGTCACCGGATTAGGATGGGATGATGAGATAGGGACTTTCAATGGTCTCTGAGAGGTGGGAGGATACGATTAAGGTAACATTTATGAATTTACCAAATAATGTTCCATTTTATGACTTCAATTGTGTGACACAAAATATTTACAATTGTGCCCTTTAAAATTGTAGAAATTTTCCGGAGGCTAAGGAATTCAAGGATGGGCCACCAAAGCATGTGGACATGATGGATGAAATTTTCCATGGCAAATGTGTTGTCGAGATGCTTTCCTTTCAGACACAAAGCAGTGTAGCATCTTCCTCATTTATGTCATCAACTCCTTCACTGAGTATGAACATCACAAGTGAGGCCGATTGTGGGGAAAGACATGTGCCCTACGAGGGAGAGGACTTCCTTTCACCGCCTGTGAAGAGAAAAAGACGTAGGACAGCTTCTGGTAGTTCAAACATGAAGTCACCACCATCAATGTCGGACAAAATGACTATGGCAATTTCGGTCATAGCAAGCGCCTTAAAGAGGAAAAGGACAGAGACCAAGGCTACCGACAAAGCAGCCGGGGTGGATGAAAATGAAGATTACAATTACTGTATTTCCCTTCTCGACGAGACAAAATACACGGCAACATCTGAGATCTATGCATTCGCAGTGTCTATGCTTTGGCAGAAGAAAAATAGGTTGTCGTTTAAGACCATAAAAACAGTGGAAGCACGGGAGACGTGGTTGGCACGAGAGTTTAAAGAGAAACAACTTGTAATGGATAGTGTCAGGCAAAGTAATTCAAAGAAGTCGTGTTTGAGGATCCCATTTATGTTGTAGTTGTGCTATGGGTTTGACAAATCAGAACAGTTGTTTGGAATAATTCAGATAGTTAGTGTTGTTGGTAGCCTTTTCAATTCTCACAAATTCCTCCATTCATAACCGACTATTCAATACTGTTACGTTCTTTCATGTTTGACTATTACATGTGATTGCAGGTGTTTTGCCAGAACCATCCTAATGACCATAACATTGTTGTTACTATTATGTCGAATGACTTGAAAGAACTTAGAATGAGTAATGCTTGTTCTAGCCACCTATGTGTTGAATGAGGTGGGACTGTGTGGTATCTTGTAGAATTCTAGATTGGAAGTCAATGAGTGTTGCTTGTTCAACACATAGTAATGTACTAATGCATATAACAAATTCCGAATTGAGAAGTTCATGTATAATGCATGCTGCTTATTTGCTTACTAATGGCAAGTTTGGTGACCCAGACAACATTTGGTATAACCTTTCCATCAATCTCCTTCGTCTAATTCTAAACAAAGAGAAATCTAACCACAAACTGGGGTGGAATTAACACATAGCATCAAAGTTACGTTAGATAATAATTGAACTAAAAAATCAGAACCGGAAATCTCATCTAATAACCCATACAATTACAAATGACAAAAGAAGTATACATCTACATTTTTACTAATCGTTAAATATAGTAACAATGTAGTTGTGTTGCTGTCACACATTTCATACATTACACAAAAATGGGTTGCCGAGGCAAGGCATCAAACCGCCACAACAACAACAAAATTCAAACGTTGCAAGCCAAAACACGACAACCCTTAATACACGATCCAGAAACTAGTAAGTTTTGTTTTGTTTTTACAAAAAATGATTCAGCTTAGGACTTCTACCTCCCCTAACACCCTCAAACACCACTCACGCGGTCGGAAGCGTTGGTGTTGTGTGGGAGGATGACTCGAAGCGACTTGATGTTAAGTACAAGACCGCACATGCTAACTGAAGTGTTGTTAATCGACCTTTCCACCTGCTGAGAGATACAAATGCTCCCACATTTTATGCATCGGTGTTGCGTGTATGTCATCTTCCTTTTCCTCTTCTTCGTTGAAGGCCCACCTGTTGCAATCTATTTAAATAAAAAGAGTGCAAACAATTTGTGTGGGTAGGAATACGAAGTAAAATACATGCAATTACAAACTTAGTTCCATGGTTATTAAGAAAAGGGTTTTTTGTTACAGTACACCTCTCAAGTGTCAAAATTGGCGATATGCACCCGGGTTTTCGGTATTGTCGCATATACACCTACAAGTCGATCATATTTGCGCATATGCACCTCTACCGTTAGTGGACCCCACTCTGTCACCGTTACCGTCCAACGGTGTTAGACAATTTGCAAATTAAACCTCATAAAATCCAAATGTCTTTAATTGTAAAAACAAAAAAACCCATGAAAAATCAAATTGTCTAACACTCTCCGCTCTTTAACTTTCACTCTCTCTTGAATCTCTCTCTCCTTTCTCCCTCTCCACTCTTTCACTCTCACTCACTCTCATCCCTCCTTCTCTATCTCTCTTTAATCTATCTTTCTCTCTTTCTTGAATCTTTCTTTCTCTCTCTACACAATCTGGACAGAAGTCTGGACAAGTATGGATGGAGTTTCTGGACAATTCTGGACGAAGTCTGGACAAAATCTGGACAATTCTGGACAAATTCTGGACAATTCTGGACAATTGTTAGACAATTTGATTTTTCATGGGGTTTTTTGTTTTTACAATTAAGGACATTTGGATTTTACGAGGTTTAATTTGCAAATTGTCTAACACCGTTGGACGGTAACGGTAACAGAGTGGGGTCCACTAACGGTAGAGGTGCATATGCGCAAATATGATCGACTTGTAGGTGTATATGTGGCAATACCGAAAACCCGGGTGCATATAGCCAATTTTGACACTTGAGATATGTACTGTAGCAAAAAATCCTTAAGAAAATAAGATTCAGATAGAGATACAACATTGTTTCTTACAAGCACAACTATTTCAAAGTAGATTCATTTCCAATACCCTAATATCTAATCTATCGAGAACGTGACCACAACCACCCCTCCACATAAATTATCACTACCAATGTCAGACCAATAGGAAGGCCCTTGGAAGTGCCCGTCTTCAGTAAGAATTTGTCGCCATTGTTCTTCCTCTTCTATAATGTCATTACGGCTTCACCTTTCTATTTCCTCTTCCTCCAACATGGTTTGTTTGTGGTCTACATGTGAGATCCTAATCCTAATTGAATTTTAATGTTGATTTAGGTGGTGTTTAGGAGGAGATGGGATTGGACGACTAAGATGGAGTGGAGTGGATGGATGGTTGAGATGGATTGGAGGAAGATATTTATGGTGAAAACTTTCTCTCTCTCACCTCACGACTCTCTCTCGTTTCTCACATCTTTCTCTCTCTCAGGGTGGTGGTCGGAGGTGGAGGTGATCTCTGGTGAGGAGAAGTGGTCGGCTCCGTTTGGTTGGTGGAGGTGAGTTGGGTTGGCTACTTATTCATCTCTTTTGCGTTTTCTCCTTTCACCCTCTCAACTCATCTCGTTTCCAGTGGTTGGGAAAGTGATCGACGTTTGATTGTGTGTTTGTGGCTCGTCGAGGTGTGGTGATTGTTGTTCGAGCGTGAGGTTCGTCGACGGATCGTGTTTTTGGGGAGAAGTGCTCGTGGAAGCGTCGTCGTGGTTCTTCGAAGGTTTCTTTAGTAGTGTGAGTATTGGAGGTTCGTCGACGGTTCTTCGAAGGTTCGTCGACGGTAGGCCTTCCGGCTCGTCGTAAGTAAACATGCAGCATATTTTACTGCCTGATCGGTATACCGGTTGGTGCAAACGGTCGACCGTTCTTAATGAGATTTCGGGTTCTGCCTCACACCGGTCGAACGATGCCCTTGGGGCGGTCAACCGGTTGTGCATTTGAGGCAAGCCTGGTTGGTTTCGGTCGAACGGGGTCCCTTTGTTGTTCGACCGTGTGCACAGTTTTAGGTCGGTTGGGGCGTTGACCATCTAAACGGTCGACCGCCAGTATGACTTTGTCCGACCAGTGACTTAAGATAGAATAGTGGTTGGTTCGACATAAGGTGGTTTGGTCGACCAGAATTGTGGTTGAACGTGGGGGAAATTCCCTGGTGGAATTCGGTCGACCGAGAGTGCTTGGGGGTTCGACCAAATTCGTTGTTGAGAGTTGGGGGAATTCCTTGGTGGGATTTGGTCGACCGAGAGTGCGCGGGGGTTCGACCGAATTCGTTGGTGAGAGTGAGGGATTTTCCCTGGTGACTTTCGGTCGAACGGGGCCCCTTCGTCGTTCGACCGATCGGTCCTTTTGTTCGTTGAACCTGGGAAGTGACTTCCAAATGGTCGACCGGTCCTTGACTTTGGTTTGACCGAACGAGTGTGGTTGGTGGGAATTGGTCGACCGATGGAGTGTCGGTCGAGGCAATTGCCCTGTGTTTGTGAGATTCGGTCGATCGAGACTTTTGGTTCGGTCGACCGTTTGTGTCCAGTTTTGCACGTTGAAGGTGCAGTTGTTGTGGTCGTCCGTGTGCGGCTAGTTGTGGTGCCGATGTTCTTCCGGCAAGTGAGCTAGTGAGCACGAGTGTTGCGGTGGTTGGGTGAAAAATGAAGGGAATGTGTTCTAAAAGTTTTACTTTTAAATGTCAATAATTATGAATTGAATGAGAAATCATTTTGTTCCTTGTTTATGTTATTCGTCTTTTGGAAGTGTTAAGGAAGAGGCTCTTGGTCCTTAACCATAGAGCTCTAAAAAGATATCGGTTTACATAAAACAAAAGATATTCGCAATCATGGTAATTAACATGGAACATTAATTACCGAGTTAGGATTGTCATGTTGGTCATAGATCATTGTAGCTCTACAAGTGAGTGACAACACGGGTACACAAAAGAGGAAAATAGTACTTTTGTATACTGAATTGACCTAACAAGTAAAATATTATAGGAATGTGTTTCTGTGTCATTAATATTTTACTGTGTCCTTGGTCCTTTGATATGAGACTTATATCCGATCACTTAAGGAGTTCTTAATTAGACTAATGTCTTAAGCTGTCGATGAGTGTAGTGTAAAGGCATTGGTTGGTTAAGTATAACTTTCGTTGGAGAAGATAGTTAGTCAAAAGATTATCATTGCCCCTCTTAATTGAGTGATGATATTAGTGGGCCCCTTGATAAAGCAAAGTTATAATGTGCACAATGTGATTTGAGTTAAGTCACATATTTATAACTAGCTTAAAGAGATTAAGAAATGAATACTAATACAAAGATGACACAATACTACTTTGTGTGTATTCTTAATATCATGAGGCAAGGGACGGACACAAGTGGTGCACTCCATCACTAAATGGATCGGGTTTTGGTTCAAGTGGAATTAAGACATCTAACTAATTGGGAGCTATAATGTGTAGCTAGATACCGCTTATAGCTTGTGATATTAAGCTCTTAATATCACTGGCAACTTAGTTTAGATCCTTCCATAGGTCACACCATAAAACTGGGAAACAAGAAATGGGGATTTTGAGTTCATAAGATGTGTCGGGTTTCATGTAGAAAATATGACACATGGGGTGAACAAGCAAAATCAAAAGTATGTTGTGATTAATAACATAATTAGAATCTAAATTAAATTCATATGTGATGTAAATATTATGGGGTGTAATGATTGATCATTGCATAGGATAATATGTTACATAAGTTGTGAATTTACTACTAATCCCGAAATGTCAAATTTTGTAGGGGTTAAACAGAAATTTGACAAGTCTGCAGAATAGTGCTCAAACGGTCGACTGGTTAGCAGTAAACGGTCGACCGATCGGGCGCGGTCGACCGGATGTGTCTCGACCGATAACAGGGAATTTTCATCTGTTCGAACGGTCGACCGAAAGTAATCGGTCGGTCGACTGAACATTGCGATGGAATAATTCCTGTTACGAATGGTCGACCGAGTTATTGAACGGTCGACCGAAACTCTAAACGGTCGACCGGTCCAGACGGTTAATGTAGAATAAATTTAAGAATTAATTAGATCGTGCATGGAATTGGTCCATAATTGATTTAATTCGTGGCTAAGATTATATATTATTAAATAATGGATGGTTAGATGAAAGTTTGCATGAAATCATGGGCAAGAGGTTGCACATGAATAGGTAATTTGGAGAGAACTTATAAATACAAGTTTATCTCATTACCTCCTTAATTAATTCATTATTTTTCTCATGCAAAAACTCTCTCCATAATTCTCCACGAAATTCCCTTAATTCTTAAGTTTAGTTTTAGTTTTTAAGAGATCATCTTCTCAAGGGAACTAAAGAGGGGTTAGTAATTAGATTCTAAACCCTATTGGAGATTGAGAGGCTAGCTCTTCTCTCTCCAATCTTGTTTAGAGTTTGGTGAAATCTCGGAGGCATCCGGCGCAGCAACAAGCATCCTCAACGTCTCCGAATCTTCAAGAAGTTTTTGAGAACTTCTAGGTATGAATTTCGGAGTCCCTTTGTGTTTGTTTTAATGAATTTTTGAAACTAGTTGTTAAAACAAACTGATGCATGCATGAAATAAATCGAAGAAAATTGTAATTGATCCTTATTATACATGAAAACTCGAAAAATATATATGTATAATTAAACATGAAATCCTACAGTGGTATCAGAGCTTAGGGTTCAATTTTCTCATGATTTAAGGCTGTAAACGAATTTAGTTTACCATCTAGGATTTAAACAATTCGATTTACCGTTTTTTCGGTCTATGAATGTTTGTTGATGTAATTCTCCATAATAATTCGTTCTGAATGTTTTGAGTGTTTTAAAACATGCCATGTAATTATTAGAATTAAGATTTAGCCATTTGTCTAACTTGCAATAATTTCGTTTTAAGTATAAACGATTATTTTGTAAGAGAATCAACAAAACCGAAAAACTGCGGATCATCTTTCCATTGGAAATTGGATGGACAGCGGTTCATAATTAATTTTTGAACTATGGATGCATGAAAAACGTTTTTAATGAATTTCAAAATGTTTTTCAAAGAATTGTTTGGGATTCTAGATGCTTGATAAACTAGGTTGGATAGTTTATAGCGATATTGCGTGCATGGATGCTCGAGTTGTTTTTGCAGGAATTGTGAGTTTATATGTTCCAAATCAGCGTCTATGAATGTTTATAATTGTTATAATACAGGGGCTTATGTATGTAAAAGCCAAATTCTCTATTTCCATCTTTTAGATAATTGCATATGCTATGAGAGGTTTTACATAGGACTTGCACTAGTCGGTTTTTTTTATCGAATGTGAGGAGCATGTTTATTTCTGTAAAATCTACATCTCTGGTGCAAGAGGAAGTCGTTGTTGTAGCGCATCGATCGAGGATCGAGGATCGGGGATCGAGGATCAGGATCGAAGGGAACATATAAACTCACACGATGTGGATTGTGTGAATGTTTAATTTCTATTTTTTAATTTCTGTTATGCATGTGATGAATGTGGTGAATGTTAGGATGTGTATGAATATTAATATGCATGATAACCTAAAATTCCAAATCACATGTAAATATATGAAATTGTCCAACAAAAATTAAAAATAATTTCCTTCTTATTTCATCCACTAGCAGCCATTGATTGAGTGATATTCTGCTCGCCCTTAGCGGGATATAGCTCCCTCCATCTTTGGGAATAGTGGGAGATATAATGGTTGTCTGTTGTTGTGTCACGATTAAATGTATGAGGTGCGTTTCACCCTATTGAACCCCAAGTATGTTTAGTTGTGAATACAATGGATAAACGTATCTCGTATCAAATGAAAATAAGTTTTCTTAACATTACCTAGAGCCCTCGCTCGGTTTTGGGAAAAAGTTTTTCTTACGAGGATAGGTCGCATTCCCTCATAATTAAAACGACAAGAATCACAAGAGTTTGAAGATGCTAATATTGCTAAAATTCAAAAAGGTTGTGATTAGAAAAATGTTTTTCTTACCTTGATATTGTAATATATTCGATAGCCCTTAGCTAGTCTATATTACAATTAATGGGTTCTTGGATTGTTGCATTTATGGGCAAAATTTTTATTTGCAACATTTACATTTGTATGTATGTATAATAAACATAAAATTGGCATTAAAACCCTGTATGATTTATTTTGTAGAAAAATGTCGAACATCCAACCTATCATACGATCCATGATAGAAAAACACCCTTTAGCAAATGATGGCTCAAACTTCATTAGTTGGCAACTCAAATTCAACATCGTGTTAAAGTTTGAGAAACTATCTCACATTTTGGAAGGTCAAATCCCAAAGTGGAATGAGAGATTAACCGATGAAGAGAAAGAGGTTAAACCAAGTGGGAAGGCCAAGAGAACCAAGTTCACGGTCTTATGCTAGCATCCATGGGTGACTCGCTTCAAGCGAAATACTTGGATTCAAAACCCAAGAAGACCATGGAGGCTTTATCAAAGATGTTCATGGATAGTGCCCGAAAGGAGCGCTATAAGACCACCATCGCACTCACAAGGTGCCACATGGCGGAGGGAACATAGGTATCTATGCATTTTCTCACGATGCAAGGATACCTTGAGAAGTTGACAAAACTCTCTTCACCAATGCCCGAGGACATTGCTGAAGATATGATTCTTGGCTCTCTAGCCCCGTCCTTTAAGGACTTTGTGATGCACTATCACGTGCGTGAAAAAGGGGTGAGTCTTGAGAAGCTGCACAACGCTCTCAAAACTGCTGAAGTTGACAAGGGAAAGGGTAGGGACAAGCAAGTCCTTGCCGTCCATGGGAGGAGCCAAAAGATTGGTAAAGGAAAGGGCAAATCTACCAAAAGTGGTTCAATCAAGAGCAAGGGAGTAGGAGGTGCTCATAAGAGTGCCTCAAGGGGGAAATCTCAGAAATCTCCAACTCCCAATACGGAGTGCTTTCACTGCGGTGAAAAAGAACACATCCAGCCAAATTGCCCCAAGTACAAGGAAGACCTTGACAATGGAGTGATTGAACGTCGGCGCCCCAAAAAGGCCAAAGGTATATTTGTTATTGAAATAAATTTAGCCACCTCTGTCCAGGATTGGGTAATTGATACTGGATCTTGTGCTCACATAGTTTCTAATGTGCAGCTACTCAAGGATAGGAAGGAACTCGTGCGGAACGAGATTGAATTGAGGTCGGAAATGGTGCGAACGTTTCTGTGGTTGCACAAGGTTCTGTGGTGCTTCAATTATGTAGTGGTTTAAATTTATGTCTAAAGAATGTTTATTATGTACCTTCGATTAGCAAGAATATTATTTCTGTATCATGTTTGGATATGGATAATTTTAATATAAATATTTCAAATTCTTGTTTGTCTATATCGAAGAATGGTGTTTTCTATGCAAATGCGTTCATAAGGAATGGTCTCTATTTGCTTGAATTAAATAATAAAAAAATCTTTAATATCAATAAAAAAAGACTTAAGACCACTCACGAGAATGATACTCACTTGTGGCACTATCGTCTTGGTCACATAAATGAAAAGCGCATCAAGAAATTGCAAGAAGCTAACCTTCTTGGTCTACTTGATCTTAAATCATTGGAGACGTGCCAACCATGTTTAATGGGAAAAATGACCAAAAAGCCTTTCAAGAAGAAAGGCCCAAGGGCGAGTGGCTTGTTGGATTTGATACATTCCGATGTATGTGGTCCAATGAGTACTAGTGCACGAGATGGTTTCAGGTACTTCATTACGTTCACGGATGATTATAGTCGTTATGACTATATTTATCTAATGAGAAACAAAAGTGAATCCTTCGACAAGTTCAAAGAATTCAAGAATGAAGTAGAGAACCAACTCGACAAGAAAATCAAGTCTCTACGAACGGATCGTGGAGGTGAGTACTTAAGTGCCGAATTTGACTCATACCTAAAGGAGTTTGGTATTATACCTCAACTCACCCCTCCCGGTACACCTCAGTGGAATGGGGTATCCCAAAGGAGGAATATGACATTGCTCGACATGGTTCGGTCAATGATGAGTTATGCGGAATTACCTCTTTACTTTTGGAGTTATGCACTACAAACTGCGGCTTACACACTAAATAATGTTTCATCCAAATCCGTGGAGAAAACTCCTTATGAGCTATGGAGTGGTAAGACACCTAAGCTCGATTTTCTCAAGATTTGGGGTTGTGAGGCTTACGTCAAGAGATTGATGTCGACCAAACTTCAACCAAAAGCGGATAAGTGCTTCTTTATTGGTTATCCTCGTGAGACAAGAGGATACTACTTTTGGCATATCACCTCCAATCGAGTGATTGTAGAGAGGGATGCCACATTTCTGGAAAAGGAATTTCTAGAAAGAGTAAAAAGTAGTGGGAGTAGGGTTGTGCTTGAGGAAACTCAAGATACTCTACAAGATCATGACATGAATGATGACATTCAAGATCATGAAGGCCCAACCGAGATTCCTTTGGTTAGTGGGAGCGTGAGCGAGAGACCATCACAAGAAATTGTGAGAGAATCTCAATCATCCCCACCAAGTGTACGTTCAAGGGTTGAACGTGAACCAACTCCTCAAGAAATTGTGGAAGAAGTTCGAGAGGCACGAGAAGAACCAAAAGAACTAAGAAGGTCAACAAGGGAAAGGAAGAAACCCGACTTGTATCTGGGACTTCATGAAATCATGGTACTAGATACCAATGATCCCTTGACCTTCCAAGAAGCAATGGAAAGGGAAGACTCCAAACTATGGCTTAAGGCCATGGAATCCGAAATAGAATCCATGTATGATAATCAAGTATGGAACTTGGTTGACCTTCCTCAAGGGAAAATGGTCATTCAAAATAAATGGGTTTTCAAGAGGAAGATGAACATGGATGGGAACTTGACAACCTACAAAGCGAGGCTTGTAGCGAAGGGTTTCACTCAAGTTCAAGGAATTGACTATGATGAAATTTTTTCACCAGTTGCCATGTTCAAGTCTATTCGGATCATGCTCGCTATTGCCACATTTCATGATTATGAAATATGGCAAATGGATGTCAAAACGGCGTTCCTTAATGGGAACTTGGAGGAGGATGTGTACATGGTACAACCTCAAGGTTTTGAGGATCCAAGGAATAGCGAGAAGGTATGCAAGCTTCAAAGATCCATTTATGGATTGAAGCAAGCATCAAGGAGTTGGAACAAACGCTTTGACGAGGAAGTGAAGAAGCTTCACTTCATTCAAAGTAAGGAAGAACCTTGTATATACAAGAAGGATAGTGGGAGCCATGTAGTATTCCTAATCTTATATGTCGATGACATATTACTCATGGGCAATCATATTCCTTTGCTTGAGCAAATGAGAAGTTCATTGAAATCTGCATTTTCAATGAAAGATATGGGTGAGGCTCAATACATCTTGGGAATCAAGATATACCGAGATAGATCCCGTAGACTCATTGGCCTGAGTCAACGTACGTACATTGACAAGGTCTTGGAAAGGTTCAAGATGAACAGTTCCAAAAAGGGCAGTGTGCCAATGAGTATGGGTGTGCAACTCAAGAAGTCTCAACGTGCGCAATCACGTAAGGACTTAGAGTACATGAAGGATGTCCATTATGCTTCGGCAATTGGGGCGATCATGTACGCGATGACTTGCACAAGACCCGATGTCTCGTATGCTCTAAGGATATCCTGACGTACCTTAACCGGACTAAGGATAAGATTCTTGTTTATGGAGGACAAAGGGAATTGATAGCTGAGGGTTACTCGGATGCAAGTTTCATGAGTGATCCAGACGATAAAAGGTCGCAATCAGGATACGTCTTCCTTCTGAATGGTGGAGCTGTGAGTTGGCGTAGTTGGAAGCAAAGCACTACAGCCGACTCAACCACTGCTTCCGAAGTAATGGTTGTGGCTAAAGCGAGCAAGGAAGGAGTGTGGATTAAGAAGTTCCTTGAAGAGCTTGGAGTAGTTCCCTCGAGCGAGGGACCAATAGAGCTATTTTGCGAAAATAGTGCATCTATCTCGCAAATCAAGGATCCCAAATCACACCACAAAGTGCAGTACATGGATCGTAAGTACTTCGTGACGCGTGACCTCATCGACGAAGGCAAAATAAATCTTTTATGGGTGGACACCAACAGCAATACAGCTGATCCATTCACAAAACCCTTACCCCAAGCCAAGGGCGAAATGCATTTCGAGTCCATGGGATTGAGGAACCATGTAGATTGGCTTGATGATTGATATGTAATGGGGTTTACCCTAGTTATTATTGTTTTATGCATTGAGTATGTATGAGAAAGAAAACTTTAATAACAAGTGGGAGATTGAAGGGAATGTGTTCTAAAAGTTTTACTTTAAAATGTCAATAATTATGAATTGAATGAGAAATCATTTTGTTCCTTGTTTATGTTATTCGTCTTTTGGAAGTGTTAAGGAAGAGGCTCTTGGTCCTTAACCGTAGAGCTCTAAAAAGATATCGGTTTACATAAAACAAAAGATATTCGCAATCATGGTAATTAACATGGAACATTAATTACCGAGTTAGGATTGTCATGTTGGTCATAGATCTTTGTAGCTCTACAAGTGAGTGACAACACGGGTACACAAAAGAGGAAAATAGTACTTTTGTATACTGAATTGACCTAACAAGTAAAATATTATAGGAATGTGTTTCTGTGTCATTAATATTTTACTGTGTCCTTGGTCCTTTGATATGAGACTTATATCCGATCGCTTAAGGAGTTCTTAATTAGACTAATGTCTTAAGCTATCGATGAGTGTAGTGTAAAGACATTGGTTGGTTAAGTATAACTTTCGTTGGAGAAGATAGTTAGTCAAAAGATTATCATTGTCCCTCTTAATTGAGTGATGATATTAGTGGGCCCCTTGATAAAGCAAAGTTATAATGTGCACAATGTGATTTGAGTTAAGTCACATATTTATAACTAGCTTAAAGAGATAAAGAAATGAATACTAATACAAAGATGACACAATACTACTTTGTGTGTATTCTTAATATCATGAGGTAAGGGACGGACACAAGTGGTGCACTCCATCACTAAATGGATCGGGTTTTGGTTCAAGTGGAATTAAGACATCTAACTAATTGGGAGCTATAATGTGTAGCTAGATACCGCTTATAGCTTATGATATTAAGCTCTTAATATCACTGGCAACTTAGTTTAGATCCTTCCATAGGTCACACCACAAAACTGGGAAACAAGAAATGGGGATTTTGAGTTCATAAGATGTGTCGGGTTTCATGTAGAAAATATGACGCATGGGGTGAACAAGCAAAATCAAAATTATGTTGTGATTAATAACATAATTAGAATCTAAATTAAATTCATATGTGATGTAAATATTATGGGGTGTAATGATTGATCATTGCATAGGATAATATGTTACATAAGTTGTGAATTTACTACTAATCCCGAAATGTCAAATTTTGTAGGGGTTAAACTGAAATTTGACAAGTCTGCAGAATAGTGCTCAAACGGTCGACGGGTTAGCAGTAAACGGTCGACCGATCGGTCACGGTCGACCGGATGTGTCTCGACCGATAACAGGGAATTTTCATCTGTTCGAACGGTCGACTGAAAGTAATCGTTCGGTCGACCGAACATTGCGATGGAATAATTCCTGTTACGAACGGTCGACCGAGTTATTGAACGGTCGACCGAAACCTGGTTCGAGTGGTCGACCGAACCTCCAAACGGTCGACCGGTCCAGACGGTTAATGCGGAATAAATTTAAGAATTAATTAGATCATGCATGGAATTGGTCCATAATTGATTTAATTTGTGGCTAAGATTATTTATTATTAAATAATGGATGGTTAGATGGAAGTTTGCATGAAATCATGGGCAAGAGGTTGCACATGAATAGGTAATTTGGAGAGAACTTATAAATACAAGTTTATCTCATTACCTCCTTAATTAATTCATTATTTTTCTCATGCAAAAACTCTCTCCATAATTCTCCACGAAATTCCCTTAATTCTTAAGTTTAGTTTTAGTTTTTAAGAGATCATCTTCTCAAGGGAACTAAAGAGGGGTTAGTAATTAGATTCTAAACCCTATTGGAGATTGAGAGGCTAGCTCTTCTCTCTCCAATCTTGTTTAGAGTTTGGTGAAATCTCGGAGGCATCTGACACAGCAACAAGCATCCTCAACGTCTCCGAATCTTCAAGAAGTTTTTGAGAACTTCTAGGTATGAATTTCGGAGTCCCTTTGTGTTTGTTTTAATGAGTTTTTGAAACTAGTTGTTAAAACAAACCGATGCATGCATGAAATAAATCGAAGAAAATTGTAATTGATCCTTATTATACATGAAAACTCAAAAAATATATATGTATAATTAAACATGAAATCCTACAAAAAAGCCATGGAGCCCCGTAACTGTGTGAGAGCTGCGGTTGGGTGAAAGAGCCCTGGAGCCCAGCTAGTCTATGCGGGGTTGGGTGAAAAAGCTCTGGAGCTCCGTAGTGCGTTCAGGTTGGGTGAAAAAGCCCTGGAGCCTGAGCATGGACCGCGTGACAAGGGTTGGGTGAAAAAGCCCTGGAGCCCTTGGACGTTTGGGTTGGGTGAAAAAACCCTGGAGCCCTTGGTCGTGTCGTGGTAGCTGCGGTTGGGTGGAAAAGCCCTGGAGCCCAGCTTGGCGACGAGTGTGTTGCGGTGGTTGGGTGAAAAAGCCCTGGAGCCCCGTAACGGTGGTGTGCACTGTGGTTGGGTGAAAAAGCCTTGGAGCCCTGCCTGGTTGTGGTGCTTTTCTTGTTGGTAGAATTGCATGCTAGGGTGTTTTTCAATTCATGTATTGTAGAGTTTGGCATACGGGGTTTCCTTCTGGAAACTCAGACATTGTTGCTTGTTTGCTTTTCAGGCCGTGATCGGCGATAGGGGGTGGTGACCGAGGAGAGGAGCGCTGCTACCTGATCCTGCTTTCTCTCATTTTGAGGTCGGAGTGATTACTTGTATCTATTGTTTAGCCTTTTGGAATGTAATCACATTTTTGAAATACTCGGATATATATATATTATATGTTGGTGCACCTTCTTCCTTGTGTTTGAGTAATATCCTATGTTGATTGTTGTTTAAAATTTTTAAATTTCCCCCTGTGTTGAGGATGTTACACTACAAGCATCTCCTCTAAGGTTGGGGATGACATGGATGCCCAAGCAGTAATGCACAAGTTGTGTGAGTCATCTAACAGTTGCACCGATCGACTAACTTCAAAACCATCCAATATTAAAATTATTCTAACTTTCATGAGATCTCTAACATTAAAGGTTATCGTTGGGAATTCTTTGTTACTAAATGAATTAAGGAGAATTCAAAGCTACAAGGGATGGTTATTTACGCCAAAATATTGGTCCTTCAATGAGAAAACATATTCCCAACCCTTCTGAATTTATATTTACAACCATTAATTAGTCTGACTAACCATAACTTACATTAGTTAACTTGCACTAGGAAAGGTACTTCCATACTTTAACCATAAAATTCTGCCAATATAAATAGAATCAGAAAAACAAAAACCAAATTATTGCTTACCACAGGGAGTTGCTTTTGGGGGGATGGGTGCCTCCTTTTGCTCGGGTTGGACCTTCTTTTCAGCCACACGCTCCACCACGACCTCCACTTTTGCCATGGTCGTGTTCTCCATCTTCTGAAGCTGGTCATGCAGGTGACTGATGTTTCCCGCCATCGTGGCGGCGACGGAGTCCTCGGTCAGGTTATACTGACAACACAACTCATCTTGCTGATACAATCACCCCAAGCATGTATGTCAAGGATCGAATAGTGTCTCTAAATTAGACGGAGCAATTACAGAAACGAACTGATCGACATATAAATTGAAATGAGAAGCTGAAAGTTGTACATATCAAATATTTACTGAACCTATCTTTTTTGGCCTTTTAAGTGAAACCCCATTAAATATCATTCGAAGATATTGTGGATTCTGAACCTTTAATCGACCTTTGATCCAACCAAAACATGCACCCTAATGGAGTAATACTATCAATAGGATTGATTAGCAAAAATTGGTTGAAAACGAAATGAAGGTGCAACAATGATTTTCTCTACCATTTGTCAAAGCGAACAACTTATAAAATGATCCATTGGAGGAGGACAGGAACTTTCGAACGAAGAACTTATAAAAATGATCCATTTCTCTACCAATGATCTTACGTTTATATTGAACCATTTTCTCTACCATTTCTCAAAACAAAGAACTTATAAAAATTGACATCAAAAGGAAAGAAATTTCGGAATACGACGCTTGCTAACTCGCTCGATTCTGCTCATTCAATGACTTGACTTGGTTGTTAACGAGTTGAGCACGAGCAAAGAAATTTTCTCAGGAAAATAAATGAGCTGAGCTAAGTGAAATACTTCTTGCTCGATTCAGTTGCTCATTTATACATACACATAGAAGCATGCATCCAGGGTCAGATCAAAGATAATTTTGTGGAACTCAAACATACAAACAATTTTTAAAATTATTTTGGAATGGTTAAAATTATAAAACATGACACATTAGTTAAACGACTAATCAAATCAACAATTTAAAATAAAAAACACACATAAAAGTCATTACAAAATCATTCTTCTAGGTTTTATGTCTTGAAATTGTTTCGTGACTACTTCACCATCAATAGAATTAAATACATCATTTTCTAGGTAAGTGATGAGACGACCATTCATGCATTTGTCACACATCGTAGCACGAAGCTTGGTCTTGACAAGCTTCGTAGCTGAGAATGCTCTTTCAACTGTTGTGGTTGCTACTGACATGGTTAAGGCTAACTTGATAAGCAAAAAAATCAAAAGATACGTCTTATCTATCCCCTTCTCAATCATCTTCCTCGATAAATCAGCAATGCCCCTCAAATATGAAAAGTATGGATTGCTCCTCATATGAGCAATGTAAATGTCAAGTTGAATTTTAAGCATTAGACGCTCATTCTCATTGAACTCCATGAGATAGAAGGTAGCAAATTCACAAATTCTATTTACGTCAAATTTTGAGAAGTCCTTACACGGATCCAAACACGACATACATAGGAGTAGCTCATTATTAACATCCCCAAACTGATCATTAAGCTCCTAAAGTTGGGTGTCAATCACTACATGCATGGAAAATGTCATTCTTGAAGTAATGGAGATGTGTAATTGATCGATCTCCACAATTTTTCTTCCTTGAACCACAAGTACCCCTTCTATGTCAGGGACATCTATCTGTTTGTTTGCACAAAAATCACAAGTTTTTTTCTTATACAAAGCATCCCACCAATTTTCTCTCAATTGCTTCAATAAACCCTTTGACACTTCAACAAGTCTAATGGCATCTATAAGATCTTGGTCTCCTCTAGAATGCCAGTGACAAGTCATTCGCTAATCCCAAAACTTTGATCATTAGGTTCAAGAGCAGCACAAATTCAAAGTTTGCATCCGTTCCAAGAGACCAGCCGCTTCCATTTTTCTGCCTATTTATACCATCATCTGCTACAACATGTAAGACGCCAATTATAGGGTTGAACAAGTTCAACAAACTCACAATAGAACGATAACGGGAACTCCAATGTGTGTCGTCTGGTCGCACCAAACTCAATTTTTTTATTCAAACCTCGACCCATTTTGAGCTCGCCAACTCTCACACCTTTTGAATTCGTTTGACTCACGACATATCTGTTCTCTTGCAAGAAGCAACAACCACATTACAATCAAGGAAACACAATCAAAGAAGTTGGAAATGGATTTAATGTTGCCAGCAGATGCTACCAATGTCGATTGAAATTGATGAGCAAAGGAATGCACATATAAAGCATATTGTTTCCTGCTAAAATCAAGCTTTTGAGACCCTTGTGCTGGCCACACATGTTACTTGCATCATCATACCCCTGGCCTCGAACATTAGACAAGCTCAAACCATGCTTACCTAATAATCAACTTGATGGAATCCTTAAGTGACTTAACCATGGTGTCTATAATATGAACAACACCAAGAAAGCTCCATAATGCAACCATGTTTGTCCACATATCGTAAAGCAACTACCATTTGTTCTTTATTTGATGCATCTCAGGCTTTATTAATCAATAAAGTGAAAAAACTATCCCCAATATCTCTAACAATCGCTCGAGTAGTTAAAGTGGCAGCAATATTAGCAATACCTTTTTGGATAGATCGTGCTACTAATTTCTAATTTTCATGGGCTTTCTTTAATTTTACTTTTTCTATCTCTTCGATTAGTTGACCTGAGTACTTTAAGAGTGGGAGGAAATTATCCGGCCTAGACAAGGTCTGTCTCATCTTGTCCCCAAAAAGGACATCCCTGATTTAGAAGTCATTTAACACATCCAACATTTGCCTTCAGACGGGTGCGGTAATCACGTTTAACTTGATCAGATACATCAGACATGATGATATAAATATGTCAGAATCGATTCATCAAATCTTTAGTGGTCATAAAGCAGAATTTGTGGGTGCTTTTAACGTCCCCCATATGGTTTGTCAATCTTTTTTTTCCTTCTAGTACCTGAAGCTTTTCTTAACAAATGTTTCATGATCACCATGTTCAAGCTCGCCACTAAATATGTAGCAATATAGGCAAAATGCTACGTCCTTCGATTCATTATATTCCAACCAACTGTACTCTTTATACCAATTAGGATTGAATACAATTTATCTAGTAATTGTTTTTAGGAAACTTGTCACTACTTGATGAGGACCTTTGATAATTTATGCCCTTTGAATACTATTCAGTTCCACAAAGTACTTTACAAGCTCAAAAATATGACGCCTTTGAATCGGATCCTCCACAATATCATTGTCTGTCAAATTGTCTTTAGTTGAGACTCAACATTCATTGTGTGACTCTTGAGTGGATTCAACAGTTGGAGGTTCAGATCTAGGACGTTTAGTCCTGCTTGAAATTGTGAAGAAAGTTCTAATAAATCTTTCTATCCTAATTAAAATTTTCTAAATACTTCCAAATAACATGAATCACACATTAATCATCTCAAAATGACGTTATTCGTAAAATTTAAATTCCAATCTCCGAAACACAACATTTGCATTACTCAAATTCCAATACGTAATCGCATAACTCGCTCCAATTTCAAACTTAGTTAATAGATTATCACCACACCAACAACATCAACTCCATTTCAATAGAAAACCACCATCACACACAACATCAATACCAAATTTCTCAATTTCCATGACGTAGTAATGGCAAATTCATCCACACAAGAAGAAAACACCAACTCATTCATAAATCTTGATTCTCACAAATCTCACACATTTGACATAAATCACCAATCTAAGATGTAATATTCCACAAACAAAACGTGTAATCCGCAACAACTTTCATTAACAAAACACAAAACTGTAATCAACGTTGCAACTTTCTATCAATTTGAATTTGAGTCCAAAACTGTACTCTTTAGCATCAAATGAACATGTCAACTATACCTAGAGTTCAAAAAAAAGAACAATGAAAAATCTCTCAATTAACATCCCATGAATTCGAATTAAGGGTCGAAATCAAATGCTTTAGCACAAACAAACATTTGACAAAGACCCAAAACCGATATCACAAAACACAAAGTAAACATCACATATCCAAAATCCAAAATCCCTTCAAACAACAAAGTAGGAGAATTTCAACCCTATAATGGTTTTAGTAGGCAGAGTCGGAGGTCAGGAAGCGAGGTGCGAGGGTCATGAGGTGTGGGTAGACTGCGGTCTATGGGGTCGTAGGTTGGGAGGAAAGAGGTGGAGTCGAAGGCTAAGAGGTTGGGGCTTTGCGTAGGCGGTGTGCCACGGAGAGGGAGGTCGCTGGTTTGAGGAGGAGACTGAGATATGTACAAAGGTGGAGAACAAAAAAGGTTAAAATTTTCTAATGATGTACGTAAATTTTGGTAGGGCAATTGCCCCACCTGCCGTAGGCATGGTCCGCCCCTTCATGCATCCTTATACATACATGACATGTTACATATACAAAATACATCTCTATACATACATAACAATGGATATCAACTTACCCATAACCATGAACACAATCTCATGCAATCCTTGTTGATGTGTTTTCAATTGTAATAATCAAATTCGAAGTTCATGTGTTCCCATCTTTTGAAGCCATTGTGCATATTTGTACTTTTGTTTCAAAACAAAGAAGTGGCTACAAAGGGGTCGTCAAATGTCATGTGAAAGACTATTGTTTGTTTGATTGTTTCATCTTATTTAGCTTGTATATGTGCGCTTGCTTGATGAATAAGACTATTTTTAATTTCAATTTTGATATACTTAACAATCTTGATTTGTTCTGTGTTATGAACCATGGTTGTTTGAATGACTTTAAGAAGTTTTATTTTTTATTTTTTGGAACATAAGTATAAAAAACTCATGAAACTAAGTGTTCGGCGAGCCGAGCAAGCTCACCATCAAACGAGCCGAACCAAACGGCTTGCGAGTAACCAACATGACAAGGATGAGAAGGACTTTAGAGGCTTGAACCGAGTGGTGAGTGAGCCATGAGCAGGGGGAAATAAAACGAGTCGAATCGAGTTTTGTTGCTTTAGTTCTTGTTTTGGGCTTATATTGAGATATTTTATATGGTTTGTGACAGATTTAGGGGTTTCTAGAGTTTTTTCGTGGGTGTGGAAAATTTTGGGAGCCTCGGAAAAGAGAAGTTGGTGTTATTAGTGAAGTGAAGTTTTTTTTCTCTAGGATTTTTAGATTAACTACGTAGCGTACATGGGATATGTGTCACTCAACCAATCAACCAACAACTAAGTACAAATTATACCTATAACAACATATCCAACTTCATAATTGGAAATCTTTTATTTTACATATCCAAACAATCGAGTCATTGGATTTCCGAAATAGTGATGCAAAAGAAAAATATTATCCTCTGTTGGTCCATCGGAAACGGTAAGACCCTTAGTGCAAGGAGTGATCCGTATCATGTAATATGGAATGAGTCCATTATGCACTTTTGTCCGAGCCAGGGTTATGGAAGAAGGAAGAGAGATGCAGATATTCATTTTATAAAACAAATTAAAATCCGAGACTCAAGATATTGGATGCCTAAACAGACCTAAAGATCACACCTAGTCGGATTGTCTTGACAGAAAGACCACTACCCAGTAACTGACACGATTACCCGAACAAAAAATCCCTTCCCCTAAAAACCTAATCAATCAAACCCCACCCCACCATTCCTGTCCCTCTTCCTCCTCCCCTCCCAACCCTACCACGTCAATTCCCCTCTCCGGTCCACCTCGACCCCCCCTGCCCCGTTGTTTCCCTTCAGGTACCTCATTCCACCTTCCTCGTGTTTTCTGTGGAATCGAAGTGGTTTGTATGTTCTTGTCGAGAGAACCCCCAAAACGTGTTTTTAGTGCATTGAATTCTGGTTTCCATGCTTGACGGGATCTCTCCTGAATCGGCCGTTCCGACAAGGTCAATCGATTTGCGTAGGTTTGAAGTGGTGTCAGCATTAATTAGAACTCAAATGGTTAAAGATCTTCCGCATCACCCTTGAGCGGGTGGCAAGTAGTTAGTCAGTTTGGAGGCTTATATCGAAGGATTTTGGATGGTTGCTGGAGTGGTGCAGCCTTGTAGGTGCTTTAGGATGTTTGGAAGCCATGCTTTTTGTGCCTTAAGAGCACTTGTGTCACCAACTTTGGCTAGCTCAGTTGGGATATCCATTGTTTTGATATAGTCAAGATCACTGATTGAATCTCAGCATCCCCATGTTTGGGATGTTTGTGATTTAAAATGGGATGAGTAGTAGAGTAGACAATATATAAAGAAAAAGCTCGTGTACATAGTGTCTGATTTATGTTTTTACCGAGGAAATCTTGTGTTTTGGTTTTGTTGATCCTAGGGTGGTTTTTCCCGCCTTTTTGGTTGCCAGTATGGATTTAAAAAATGATATTGTAGCTCTACAAGTATTTAACAATATGATTATATGATATAGAAAATGTTTTTTTCATATATTCAATTGACCTAAAAAATTAAACATTATGGAATTGTGTTTGTGTCATTAATGTTTTGTTGTGTCTTTGAATCCTAAGATATGAGACCTAAATCTTTTCACATTAGTGTATAATTTGATTATTATAAAAAACTATTAGTGATAAAGATAATAGTTGGTTATATGACTTTGTGTCGGAAATGATGATATGTCAAAAGTGTAGGATTTCATGTTTACTTGTACATATATATTTTCGAAATTTTAATGCACAATAAGGATCAATTTACAATTTTCTATGATTTATTTCATGCATGCATCAATTTGTTTCAATATCTAGTTTCAAAACTTTATTAAAACAAATATGGGCTCCGAAATTTATACCTAGAAGTTCTCTAAAACTTCTTGAAGATTCGGAGACGTTGGGGATGTTTCTCGCTGCGCCAGATGCCTCCGAGATTTCACCAAACTCTAAACAAGATTGGAGAGAGAAGAGCTAGCCTCTCAATCTCCAATAGAGTTTAGAATCTAATTACTAACCCCTCTTTAGTTCCCTTGAGAAGATGATCTCTTAAAAACTAAAACTAAACTTAAGAATTAAGGGAATTTCGTGGAGAATTATGGAGAGAGTTTTTGCATGAGAAAAACAATGAATTAAAAATTAATGAGGTAATGAGATAAACTTGTATTTATAAGTTATCTCCAAATTACATATTCATGTGCAACCTCTTGCCCATGATTTCATGCAAACTTCCATCTAACCATCCATTATTTAATAATAAATAATCTTAGCCACGAATTAAATCAATTATGGACCAATTCCATGCATGATCTAATTAATTCTCAAATTAATTCTGCATAAAACCGTCTGGACCGGTCGACCGTTTGCAAGTTCGGTCGACCGCTCGAACCTGGTTTCGGTCGATCGTTCCATAATTCGGTCGACCGTTCGTAACAGGAATTATTCCATCGCAATGTTCGGTCGACCGACCGATTACTTTCGGTCGACCGTTCGAACAGATGAAAAATTCCCTGTTATCAGTCGAGACATGTCCGGTCGACCGTGCCCGATCGGTCGACCGTTTACTGCTAACCGGTCGACCGTTTGAGCACTGTTCTGTAGACTTGTCAAATTTCGGTTTAACCCCTACAAAATTTGACATTTCGGGATTAGTAGTAAATTCACAACTTATGAAACATATTATCCTATGCAATGATCAATCATTACACCCCATAATATTTACATATGAATTTAATTTAGATTCCAATTATGTTATTAACCACAACATAATTTTGATTTTGCTTGTTCACCCCATGTGTCATATTTTCCACATGAAACCCGACACATCCTATGAACTTAAAATCCCCATTTCTTGTTTCCCAGTTTTGTGGTGTGACCTATGGAGGATCTAAACTAAGTTGACAGTGATATTAAGAGCTTAATATCACAAGCTATAAGCGGTATCTAGCTACACATATAGCTCCCAATTAGTTAGATGTCTTAATTCCACTTGAACCAAAACCCGATCCATTTAGTGATGGAGTGCACCACTTGTGTCCGTCCCTTGCCTCATGATATTAAGAATACACACAAAGTAGTATTGTGTCATCTTTGTATTAGTATTCATTTCTTGATCTCTTTAAGCTAGTTATAAATATGTGACTTAACTCAAATCACATTGTGCACATTATAACTTTGCTTTATCAAGGGGCCCACTAATATCATCACTCAATTAAGAGGGGCAATTATAATCTTTTGACTAACTATCTTCTCCAACGAAAGTTATACTTAACCAACTAATGCATTTACACTACACTCATTGATAGCTTAAGACACTAGTCTAATTAAGAACTCCTTAAGCGATCGGATATAAGTCTCATATCAAAGGACCAAGGACACAGTAAAATATTAATGACACAGAAACACATTCCTATAATATTTTACTTGTTAGGTCAATTCGGTATACAAAAGTACTATTTTCCTCTTTTGTGTACCCGTGTTGTTACTCACTTGTAGAGCTACAATGATCTATGAGCAACACGACAATCTTAACTCGGTAATAAATGTCCCATGTTCATTACCATGATTGCGAATATCTTTTGTTTTATGTAAACCAATATCTTTTAGAGCCCTATGGTTAAGGACCAAGAGTCTCTTCCTTAACACTTCTAAAAGACGAATAACATAAACAAGGACCAAAACGATTTCTCATTCAATTCATAATAATTGACATTTAAAAGTAAAACTTTTAGAACACATTCCCTTCAAAAAGATTATCATTGCCCCTCTTGACTTGAGTGATGATATTGATGGGCCATTTGACAAAGCAAAGTTATAATAGTTACATTGTGCACATTATAGTTACATATTTATAATTAGCTTAAAAGATCAAGAAAAGAATATATAATACAAAGATGACACATTTTTACTTTGTATAATATTCTTAATATTATGAGGCAAGAGATAAACACAAGTGATATTACTTATATCACTAAGCGGATCATGTTCTGTTCGAGTGAGCAAAATGTTTTTGTTATTTGGGTAATTATAATATGTAGCTAGATAGCGCTTATAGTTTATGTTATAAAACGTTTTATATCATTTCCAACAAAACTTAGATCCTCCTATTTGCCACACCACAAAATTGGGAAACAAGAAATGTAATTTTACGTTTTATGTGATGTATTTAATTTCATGTGATATGAAATGGAATGCATGTGGTAAAACAATAAATAAATATGTCGAGATAATGACATAGTTAGAATATGAATAATTTTGTATGAGATGTATATATATTATGTGGTATAATGTTTGACATTATATATGATAATATACTACATATAATGTGATTCACAACATTATAACATATGAATTTGCTAAAACCCTAAAGGTTAAATTTTGTTGGATATTGATCCAAAATTTGGCAAAGTCAAAAGTAGTGAAAACAGTCGAACGTTTTCCCAAAATGGTCGACCGGTTTGAACAATAATTTTTTTAAACGGTGGACCAGGTGGACACGCGGTTAGACCGAAAATAACATGAATTTTTCTTGTTGCAAAACGGTCGGCCGGTGTGGCATTTCGTTCGACCGAAATTGTCATGAACTTTTCTACATAACCAAACGGTCGACCGGTTGGCCAATTCGTTCGACCATTTGGCCATGATTTTGCCTGCATTAATAAGAGATTTTTTTTGATAATGGGCTGGATTTGTTCCAACTTGGTCAAATGAGGTTATGGGATGATTATGTGTCCAAATATGATTGGTTTAGAGGTACTTGCCAGACATATATCCTAATGAGAATTGGATTCGAGATTCTATTATTGAGAATATCAAAAATCGAATTGGTGCACACAATGAAGTTACTAATTTTGAAGATTGACCTGGTTATTGATTGCTACAAAAGAAGATTTTGTAAATCATTTAAAAGAATGACATCTGCAAAAAACGTTAAATTTAAAGTGTTAGTGTATGAGAAGAAGTTATTTACAACTTATTGTTGAACAAGATTTTAGAGTTTGGCGTTTAAGAACCAAAAGAGTAGCCAAAACTAAAAAAAGTTCAACATCAACAAACATTGCACAAAAATTCTCCAAAAGCTACAAAACTGGCGGGCGAGTCTCTACCTACTCACTACCAAAAGACATATTAAGAATCCCCTTTAGATATGATGCTATGGTTAAAAACTATATTATGATGCTTCTATCTTGTGTCTGCGACATAATACCTCATCTTTTACGTTCATGCATCTTTTAAAAAATAACTACCTGACACAAATGAGGTATGTCACTCAACCAACCGGTAACAACTAAGTATGGATTATACCCAAAATAGCGATCCAACCTCATAATTGGAAATCTTTTATTTTACATATCCATACGATCGAGTCATTGGGTTTCCAAAATAGTGATGTAGAAGAAAAATACTATCCTCTGTCAATCCGTGGTAAAATCCTTGGCACAAGTAGAAGGGAGTACACAAGAAGAATGGAGTGATATGTACCATCCAGTATGGAATGAGTCAATCATCCACTTTGGTATGGGTTATGAAAGAAGGAATCGAGAAGAGATATTCTTTTTATAAACAAATCAGAATCCGTCCCCAAAGATACCCAGTAACCGACCCAATTACCCGAACACAAATTCCCTTCCCCTACAAACCTAATCAATCAAACCCCACTCCCGTCCCTCTTCCTCCTCTGATTCCCCTCTCCTGTCCACCTCGATCCCCCCGCCGCCGTTTCCCTCCAGGTACCTCATTCCACCTTCCTCGTGTTTTCTGTGGAACCGAAGTGGTTTGTATGTTCTCGTCGAGAGAACCCCCAAAACGTGTTTTTTAGTGCATTGAATTCGGGTTTCCATGCTTGACGGGTTCTCTCCTGAATCGGCCGTTCCGACGAGGTCAATCGGTTTGCGTAGGTTTGAAGTGGTGTCGGCGTTAATTAGAACTCAAATGGTTAAAGATCTTCCGCATCACCCTCGAGCGGGTGGCAAGTAGTTAGTCTGTTTGGAGGCTTATATCGAAGGATCTTGGATGGTTTCTGGAGTGGTGCAGCCTTGTAGATGCTTTAGGATGTTTGGAAGCCCAGGCTTTCTGCGCCTTAAGAGCACTTGTGTCACCAACTGGGGCTAGCTCAGTTGGGATATCCATTGTTTTGATATAGTCAAGATCACGGATTGAATCTCAGCAGTCCCCATGTTTGGGATGTTTGTGATTTAAAATGGGATGAGTAGTAGAGTAGACAATATATAAAGAAAAAGCTCGTGTTCACAGTGTCTGATTTATGTTTTTACCGAGGACATCTTGTGTTTTGGTTTTGTTGATCCTGGGGTGGTTTTTTCCGCCTTTTTGGTTGCCAGTATGTGGCTAGTTGACCACTTTTTGTACATTTTCCCTTTTTAAGTTTAGTTATTTGACCAATAAAAAAGGTCTACATGCAAATAGAAATTAAAAATCAAATGGTTTATGCAAATTCGGATGGAATTCTGTAAGTTGCCCTTCTTTCATTCAGTTGTCGATCACAACTCAAATGATTTATTTGCATCCAAAGGGTTTTTGGGGTAAGGTTGTGTTTGGGTCTATGTTTTTGAAGCTCAGTGAGTAGGGTCATTTTTCTTCGTGAGACTTTGTATGGCTTGATGTTTTCGAAGCTAAGCGCCTAGTCGAGAAGCGCTGCAATTGAAGTATCGTTTGTTTGCTCATTTTGTTTGGGATGGGAGTTTTGCAGCTGCACTTGGATAAACTAGGGCTGTAAATGGGTAATATTTTACCCGCAACCCGCCCCGCCCCGCCTAATGCGGGTAGCGGACAAAAAAATATTACCCGCCAACCCGCTAACCCGCCACCCGCATAACCCGCCTAATATGTGGGGCGGGTTGCGGTTGTCTTGCAACCCGCCCCGCATAACCCGCAACTCGCCTAATCAAATATATTATTAATTTTTTATATACTAAAATCATTTTAATGTTTCAATTTTACTCATAACCATTAACCCACCTTACCAAATCATTATTCAACACTAACCAAATGTCTAGTTTTTCACTCAACACACATCTAATTTCCCAAAAAATACAATAAATAATTATTATTTTTCAAGTTTTGATGTTCTTTTATTTTTCTTAGAAAAAATCAAAAAAAAATTAAAAAACCCGCCAAACCCGCATAACCCGCCCCGCCTCACCTAGTCCAACCTTATGCGGGGCGGGTAGCGGTTTTTTTATTTTTGACCCGCCCCGCCCCGCCCCACATACCCGCTTAACTTATGCGGGGCGGGTAGCGGTGGACCAAAAACCCGCCCCGCCCCGCCCCGCTTACACCCCTAGGATAAACCATCTTTGCCTGATAAGTAGGTTCAAAGTGGAATAAATCTATAGTTGCAGACTAGTGATTTATTCATGTTAAAGCATTAATTTTCGAAAAAAGTCATTTGGGAATATCAAATATCATTACGTTCTTTGAATAATCTTAAGCCAAATGGCCAACTAAAATTTTATGTCAAATGAAATCATCTTGTGTAGCACTGTAACCATCTCCCATCACCTACTGGTTACCAATTTCAATTGAGTTATACTAGTTGTGGTATAGTATTCAACAGAGAGCATGGTTTATAGTATAAACATTATATTCTCTTTTCAGATATGGGTGTGTTACCGACTACATTTTAATTGACCATGGGATGGTGGTAAAAGTCAAAATGTTGAAATAATTTTATGTGGTCACATTCTGATTGTTAGACATGACTTGTAAAACATAATAATATGATTTATCATCTCGTGATTGGATAGATGTTAACAAGTCATAGACTATGTGAAGTTACTCTAGCCTAATTTGAAATATTGAATTATTTTATGTGCTCATATTTCAACAGTTATCAATTCTTAAGTGACCATTGGCTCTAGAATTCAAGTATCGTTTAAAACATGGGGATATGATTTTTGGTCCAGTAGTTGAATCTTTAATGTGTAAAAGGACATTTGTAAGTGTGTACTTTGTAAGTTAATAATTAAGTGAGTTTTTTTCTTAATTAATGACATTTGTAGTATGGGGTTTATAAAATGTATAAATGACATCTGTAAATATTAAGTAGAGTAACAATTTATGAAAACACGAGAAGTTGGGAACATGATTAATAGTTCAGTGATTGGATGCTTAGAAGCTTAACATGTAACTATGTAAGAAATATTAATAAGCGATTGTGGTCCAATGATTTACTTTTTAGTATTTTTAAATAAGATAATGATTTACGCGGTCATATCTTAATGTTGTCAAGTTAACTGACTAGCTGACTAATGGTTAGGTATGACTTTTGAAATATTAGAACATTATTTGTAGTCCAGTTCTTATCCACTCAACAGTGTACCAGATTACATTTTTGAATTCTGAGTCTAATTTTCAGGTGTTTGACATAATATTTATGAATATTAAAGTTGTAAAAGCCTTTCTTAGATTTAACTTACGGGTGATAATTATGGATAACATTGTTAGAAATTGGAATATTGGAAATTGGGTAGTCAATACGAGATGATTTGAAGATAAAATAGTGTAGAAAGATTCTGACAAGACAAAAAAGTTATCTTCGTAGCAGTCACACTTTCATTGTAGGTGTTTTTTTTGATAATTGACAGGGTTAATTTAAAATCAAAGTAGATTGCACAACCACATCCCACCTACTAGGAAGCACGGACACTTCTAAACGGTCTTCGTGTCTGAGTCGTGGCCGTGTCGGACACTGACACTCCTCGGACACGCCATGGACACGTGTCGGACACGCCAGGTGGCGTGTCCAGGGCAGTTTTGACATTTCACAGTATTGGACACGGCTAGGACACTCCTTGGACACTTCTTGGACACCGTGTCCACATTTGGACACGACAATGTTTGTAATTTAAAAGTTTTAGGGCTGGCGGTGGAGGACTTTTCTTAGATTGGAACCCCGGACAGAGGCCTCTCGAAGGAGGAAGGTGAGAACGTCGGTGAGGTGGGAGGGAGGGACGGTTAGGATCTCAGGGCACGTGCAACAGGCGCGGCGGAGGTCGGAGGAGGTGAGGCCGGCAAAGGAGAGGAAGGAGACGGTCGACTTGAGTTGTGGAAGTGGGGCGGATACGAGGGCCAGGTTGGTCAATGAGACCCCGATGGAGTCGAGGAAGAGGACCTTGTCCAGTAGTGGAGGTGGTGGTGAGAGGGAAACCGTCACCATCACCGGTGTGGTGGTGGAGCGGAGGAGGCAGAGACTGTTTCTGTTGCTGTTGCTGGGAATCGGAAGTGGAGATCGGAGGTGGAAGTGAGGATTTCTTCCATTGTCTTTTCTTAATGTCGTGTGTGATGTGTGTGGAATGTGATGTGTCACGTGGAATGTGAATGTGTTGTGTAATAAGGATAAGGATTAAGGAGGAGGTGATGTGTCTTGTGGATGAGATCAAACCAAAGACAAGAGTTGTAGGTACTAATAACATTATCTTTTATCACGGGTTGACTAATATTTATGAACATTTAATATTTATAATAAACATGTATATTGTTTTATAATGAACATTTAATATTTATGAATAATTTTTTTTTACAATTATGTTATTATTATTTTATATATATTATAATTTTTAAATATAATTTTAATGCCGGGTTCGTGTCTTACTTTTTAGAAAAATGCAGTATCCCCGTGTCCGTCTCCGTGCTTCATAGCCCACCTACCATGAATTGTTACATAGGTGGGAATCAAACTCAGGTCCCCACTCCACCCAACTAGTCTTTTAACCAGTTGGAATACATTCCCTGTGTTGTAGGTGCTGTTTTCAACATGCTATGAAGGCAATGTGCGTTGCTTGTTTTTGTTTGCCTAATTGCGTTAAGTGTTTTCTTGTTTAGCATCCAAACATGCTAATACAGAAGCACTTGCTGAAGTGACATGCCTAATGTGTGTTGTTTTCTGTGTTTTGATGGTTTATAAGTTCGTGCTCAACTAGCTTCCTTATGACTCAAAGGATTTGAGTAGATAAAAGGGTTTCCTTGATATCTGTTCTGTGGAACTCAAGCTTGTTTTTATTTGTAACTGTCAATATTTTTTTTGTTTATTGTTCTCGTCACAATTCATCAATATTGAGATCATGCAGGTGTGGCGTGAAATACTTTAGTTTGTTCTGGAATGGCCTCGAGAGCAAGTCCAGATATCGATGACGAACTCTTTGATGAGGTTTATGGTAAAGCTTATACAGGACCACCTAGGCTAGTTAACAATAATGTATCTGAGAAAGAAAGAGTAGACAAAAGGCCTATGTCTAGTGATCAATCAGATGATGATGATGATGATGAACGGAAAGATCCAAATGCTGTCCCAACAGATTTTACCAGCAGAGAAGCCAGGGTTTGGGAAGCCAAGGCTAAGGCCACTGAACGGAACTGGAAAAAAAGAAAGGAAGAAGAAATGATTTGCAAGATTTGTGGAGAAGCAGGGCATTTTACCCAGGTAGCCATAATATTCACACAGCATGTAGGTAAATTTGTGAATGTTGTTTTCTAGTAAAATTGAAAGTACCATATGCCTGGTTATTGAGTTGTATGCTGTTCTTTTGGAATCATGTTTGATATATCATTGAGGGGGCTGGTAATGTAGTAATTTTTGCTTAAAACTGCTCTGCGGATTGTGCTGCTTTTAATTTTACTCTCTCAGTATGTTTGCATCTCTTTATTTGACCGATATGTTGCAGTTGTGGTGATTGTGATTTAAGATGTTTGAAGTTACGAACAAAACCATTTTGCATGCAGGGATGCCCTACAACCCTAGGAGCAAACCGGAAGTCTGCAGATTTTTTCGAGAGAGTACCTGCAAGAGATCCTCGTGTGAGATCCCTCTTTACAGAAAAAGTTATCCACCAAATGGAGAAGGATATAGGTTGCAAAATAAAGATGGATGAGAAGTTCTTATTTGTGAGTGGAAAAGATAGGATAATCCTTACCAAAGGTGTACATGCTGTGCACAAACTTATCCGTGAAGGTGATACTGAAAAAGGAAAGGATTCTTCTAGTTCACACAGGTCTAGATCCCGATCACCTGGTGAGACTGCTGCTTCCCAACAAAGACGTCCTGAATTGCAGAGATCTCATTCTAGTCAAAGAAATGCAACACAGTTAGAGCACAAGAGTTTTAGACAGGAAAAAGTTATTGAAGATCATATGCGTGATGATCTGCAGACAATATCAACAGGTTCTCCCCAAGGTAGGGACCTTATCAAACATGTTTACGGCCTCACTAGTGGACTGGTAAACCCCAGATCAAGCTCATTGATTTTTTGAACACATGCAAAGTCCATTCTTGATATGACTGTAATAAATTTTTCTATTGCTCATCCTTTTTTCTTTTGCAGCAAGAGGTAAGTTCAAGATTTATGTCTCCACATTTGAAGTTCTTTAAAGCGTGGTTCTGGATTTGACAGCTAGTGTCTACTGAGCATGTAAAGAAACATTGGTTGGATAGTCCCCTATTTTGTTGTTTGACGGAATCCATCTATTAATTTTTAAGATCATTTCTTGTTAAAGTCTTCATCTATGTTAGGCATCTGTTAAAGTGGCAGTCACTTACATTATTCATTTCCTGAAGCTTATAATAGTGAAGGAGGAAAACGCCGCACCATGCATTCAAGGTCTCCACAAAAGCCTACTATTACACGAGATAGGTATAGTTCATATCATGGTCAAGGTAGAACTGGGGACATGCCAATATCAGGTAGGTATAATGGGGAGAAGCAAGGGTTAGATATTCATTCTGGACGCAAATTTCCATCTTATTCCCAGACATTAGAGGAGCTTGAAATGAAATTCAAGAAAGAGACTATGGAACTTGAAAGAGTTCACTACAAAGAAGAAGATGAAGAAAACTATCGGCATCGTGAGGTAGGATCTTTTACATGGTATTTGTAATTTGCAATCATCTTGTTACTAATAAACCTTTTATTAATTGTGCAATTGTGATAATGCAAGTCTTAAATTTCTTTCGTGAGAAATTTCATTGGTGATGATGGTGCCATACCAAATGCTAGTCAATTCACCTTGTGCTTTGATAGTTTTTATGTATTTGTAAATATGGATCGTCGTGGTTGACTGCTATTTATTAGTTATAGTTATGATCCAAATCTAAGATTAGGTTTGCTGGATGTCTCGATCCTTTTGTCTTTGAATTAATGATAGATAATCGACCAGCTATTGTTATTTCATTCTTTATATCTTTCTAAATTCATCCTTTTGGCTAAACAAATTATGATTATCAACCATGAACCTTCCCATTTGCCGGTACACTCCTATTTCAGAGCTTTGTTATGCAAAATCTAGTTTTACTTCTTGCTTAGGTGTTAACATGTGTCTCATACACTGGTTGCAAAAAGTGTCACATACGTCACAAGAATCTGTTCAAGGTTTCTCTGAAATAATTTCTTATCTTTATTGTAAATGTCCTGTCATGTTGTTTCTGGTAAATCACCTTGTTTGTATTTATGTAGTTTGCTAATGTGCCTAGGTAGTTTGGTATATTTGAATATATTCCTTTTCATGGTGATTATTTGAGTCGTCTATACAGTTTTTGTTCCAGGTGATAGTAGTAGATGCTGTATTTACATTTCATATTTTGTATTATGACTTAGTTTTTACATGACACTAGTGTATTCGCGATATAAGAGAAAATTACTTGAAGAAGCTAGCTGTCATGAGGGATATGCATGCAAAAGAATGGCAAAAATTTCTTCATTTTGATATCCAAAAACGGCAGCAGCAGGCTTACAATACTGCTTACAATCAACCTGGTTACTTCAATCATGACCAATCTGCTGGAAATCCCGAATACTCTGGAGCTGGTATTCCTGTCGATTCACATAGCACGTACCATTATGGTGGTAACAACTATCCAGTTTCAGGTCATCCTGAGGTTTATGGTGAGTTACAAAGAACAAAGCATGGTGATTTTAAGAAGGCCTATGGTCAGTTTTGAGACTTTTGACACAGATGGGCTTCTTTTTTGAGGTGAGTTGGTTTGGACTTGTAATATAAGCTTTAGGGGTTGGATTTCGACACATTATGTTCTCGATATATCAACCTTTACTATTGAGACCATATAGATTTAACTTTCTCTTGAGGCATGCAAGGGAGTCAAAATTCCCCTTGGGTTGAAGTTTGTTGGTTAAGAGTGGAAAGGAGAGTTATTTACTAGTAGGGTTTACATTGTACGTTTTTTGTGAAATCTGATGGTTTCCCCAATTTCAGGAATTCGATGGTTCAAGTTAATGGGAGCAGGTTGTTTGGTGATGGTAAGTATTATCTTTGATGTTCATGGCAACGTAGCATACATTTTGATGGTTATCAGCTGTCTGATCTTTGTTAACGTACTGGATGACGGTTTGAACTTGTCGGCAGAAAACTTGTAACTTTCTGTTTTGCTTTAACTGAATAGGGTTTGACATATCGAATCGGTGTGGTTGAATGCGTTGAGTTTGCAGACCTTTTGCTTGTCTCAATTGAGTGTATGCTTTTCTTTGCATCGTGTCAGAGTCCTTTCTTTGGAACACTGGCTTATCGTCTGTATTTTTTTTTCCGATTAGGTTAATTTTGTGCTTTATGTTATTCCTTTATCAATAAATCGTGTTTCATAAATTCAAGTTTAATATGAGTTCAAGTCTAATATTTTTATTTCATATCTAACTCAAGTTCTCTTCCGTCATGTTGTGAAACAAATGGACGTCAATTTATTTTTTCTGATATCTTTTTCCTCGAAACCTAGAATAACCCGTAAAGTAAATAAACACGATCATAGTTGTAAAACAATTTAAAACACAATCACAATGTTGGGATTCTAATCCTACTCTATTGTGGTGGTTATTACTCTTAGTCGAATTTGATATTTGATGTATATTTGCATTGTGAAAATGTAGTGTAACAGTAAAACATTCAACCGTTGAGGATTGCATTGCAATTTGTAGAAAATCGTGGCAGTTAAATACATGTCATGCTTTAAGTGGAGCATGAAAACGTACAATCTCAAGCGTGTAACGTACAATCTCAAAGTGGTAGTTATATATATTTAGTATTTTTGAAGATATTAAAAATAAATAAACAATTTAACGTGTTGTGCTGGGTCGGGTCGGGCCCGTGTCCTTTACACGCCGACCAGGTATTCAGGTGACCAGGTCTATAAAATGTTAGGAATTCTTTACAAAAGCACAAATTTTTATTGAAAAACACAACAGTTGACCTTACATTATTGCTAACCTGATTATAAGTCCTAGTATTGTCGAATGATCTTCCATTCGATTGTGGAAATGGCTCTTTGATCATATCGTTCAGTGTTACAATTAGTTACTGTTGTAAAATCAATTTCTAGAGTAAATAACTAGCGGAAGCAAAAAGATACTTTGTTAAAGCAGCAATCCTTTGAACCTGTATGATCTTTATATTTCAATTAATAGCCATTTGGTGATCGATTGATGGTAAGATACTTAAAGTTCATCATTTCATATTCCTACGACCAATCGCCATGTTTTAAATGATTGTACTTTTAGAGTGAAAAACTATTAGGGGGATGGAATGGAATGAGAATCTCATACCAGGCTGGAATGGATTCTCATTCTATGGTAGGTAGGTAAGGTTCTAATTCCTAAGTATGGGCTGGAATGGATTCTAATTCTGGACCCAAAATAAACAAACCAAACACCAGAATGGAATGAAATCCATTCCATTCCAGGTACCCCCAACCAAACACCCCCTTAGAAATTTGTGTATGAAATGTTAAGTTGTACACAGGTTCGTCTTGGGTCTTTTCATGCACCAAGTACATACATAACTAGTACACAAATAATTTGTGTATAATATTTGCTGGGTGTGTATACAGGATTGACACTGTTCTTTTCGTGAACCGCAAAGCAATATACAAAAAGTAATCAGGTCATGTTTGTGTACGTTGAATTGCCTAATATGTGCAACCTTTTTTTAAGGAGCAATACAACTTTACACGACACCAAACTATATGAACTGTGGTGAATGCTAAGCCTACGTGTCATACACTTTCCGTAACTTTGTACGGCCGCCCACACAGATTGACATGGTCGTTATACCTTCATATTCGCATCATCAAAACCATTAGAAAGCCATTGAGATGTCAATCTACACAGAAAAGGTGGGCATATTGTTAAGTCCCTAACCTTGCTTAAGAATTAATCCTTGTTTAGAAGGTGCTTTGCATTGGAAGTTCGAGGAGATGAGGTGATGGAGGTGTAGTGTAGGGGCCGGGTACTGTAGACGTGGAGAGGTTACTGTTGGGTTTTGGGTTTCTTAAACCAAAACATGCTTTTCTTCTCCCTTGCTTGACTTTCACTCCTCTCACCATTTCTTCCTTCTCTTCCGGCGACCAGAGGACGTTGAGGCAGCTCCGAAGTGTGGAGGCGTGGGCGTGAGGCGCGTGAGATCGGAGGTTACGGTCGGCGGGCGACGTTGAGCGAACTTCGGCGTGCTCCGTCTTCCTTTGAGGTATGTCGGCTTAGTAGTGGGAAGTTGTGGTCGGTCGCGGGAGGGTGGAGACCTCGCCGGAGACGAGAAACGACGTAAAATCCTCGACAGGCGTGGGGTTGCTGTCGACCGGTTTTACTATTTTGCCCAACTTTAACCAACACCGGTCGAACGATGCCGTGTGGCGGTCGACCGGTTGCATGTGTGCTGGTGGGTTGGAGACTTTCTGTCCGATTTCGGTCGACCGTCCCGAGCTTTTGGTTCGACCGGAACTTAAGTGTACTTGATTATTATCCATATTGTTCGACCGTTATATGACGTAGACTATTAGGATGACCCTGATAGTTTTCGGTCGACCGAATAGTTTTGTGTGATTTTGACCAACTCTGGATTTTGACCTCGTATTCGGTCGACCGGTTTTAGATTGTTGTTTGATCGTTTCGACTTAAGTGATGCGCATAGAGTTCGACCGTTGCAGACTTTCGGTCGACCGAACCTATTGGGAACGGTCGACCGGTTAGGTTTTTTCGGTTGACCGTTTGTACACGGAACTGAATTCTGTGTCCTTGTGTTGTGTCAACTCTGTCCACGGAAACCCGTGTCCTCGCTTTGAGCTTGAGCCGGGAGGTGACAACGGGTACGTTGCTCGTGTCTGCCCAGGGACCGCTGTGTGGAAGAGTGTGGACACTTGGGTCGCACCACCTCCATTGATGGATAGTGGTGTGACGTATTTTGCTGGACTCTCTGTAGAGTAGCAGACCTGTGGGATCGCGGATCCCAATGCATATTGATGCATGGCTCGTGGAGCATGGTGACCCTGCAGACTACGGTCTGGACCCGTTCGATGTTGTGTCGGACGAATGTTGTACCGCCGAGGTTGTGCCGGCGATGCCGCCGAGGTTTTTGCCCGCGATGATGGTGTCGACGATGTTCCGGCTTGTGGTTGTGCCGTCCGATGTTGTGTCGGACGTATGTTGTACCGCCGATGTTGTGCCGGTGATACCGCCGATGTGGTTCCGGCGATGATCCCCGATTGGGCACCTATCTTGGGATGTTGACCAACCTGACCACGACTCCGTTGGAGTGGTGTAGACCACGTGGTTACTTTGCGCGGAAGTGCGGATGCTCCTCACCGATCCCTTGGCTCGAGTAGTCGTGTGTGGGGGTGCGTCGCGTACTATCCGTAAGACCGTATATGCCTACAGTAGGTTTCCGATGAAGACCCGTTATTGTTGCTAGACTGTTGTCCTTGTTGACCCTTGGAGGGTCCTTGTGTTGTTGGACTAAGGTCCCGTTTACCCTTGAAGGGATTTGATGCATTGCAGATGTTGACATGACATGCTACTAGTATGATAAGTTCATTTACCGTATTGTTGCATTCATATAGGCGAGGTTGACATACATGGTTTGTTAATGGGAAACTCAGGCATCGTTGTTTGATTCATGTTTCAGGACCACAGTAGGTTTTGTCGGGTGGTGACAGCGGGCACATACAGTTTGGGGGCCAGGATCCTCTTCGGACTCTTCGAGGTCGTCATGATTACTTGTACCTGTCTTTCGTTGTATTGATGTAATCTTGTCTTTTGACAAACTCTGTTGTATTTTGGTGCACCGACTGTTGATTTATATGAGTAACATTCCCGTTGGTAAGTTTTATCTGGTGATCTCTTGGTTGTTTAAATTTTTAAATTTCCGCTGTTTCGGGATGTTACACATATTGCCTTGTAAAACATTAGAAAAGGTCACCATTTTGTGTACCTATTGAAGTAGTTAATTTAAGAGGTCTTAATTCTAACATTGGCTCCTTCGAAAGTTCCATGTATGTTTTGTTAGCATGGAACATCCATTTATTCATACTGTTTGTTCAGGTCCAACTTGATCTAACCATATAGTTATCTTCGGCTTTCAGCACTTATTGCCCTTTGTTGAAGATATTTCTTCATGTGTTTGTTATTTTCACATTTGGTAATTAAATGTCCACCAACCACCGATCCTGATATAATAGCATTATATTACTAGAATGTACTACACTCACTTTCATGATTTCGAATTTCATGATTCAACTCTCTATCATTACACCTATTAATTTAGGTGAAGTAATGGTCATAGATCCGGTCAAGCCAAACAAAGAAGAGAGAATAACGAAACTTCTCTACTACGCACAATCAAGGATGTTACGTTGAGAAAAAACATTGGATGTCACTTCTCTTACTACACACGTCAGTGTTTCCAACCATTTGCATTAATCATCCCCCAACATCTAGTGATCAAGGGACTATCATGTATTTGCATTAATCATCCCCCAACATCTAGTGATCAAGGGACTATCATGTATTTGCATTAATCATCCCCCCAACATCTAGTGATCAAGGGACTATCATGTATTTGCATTAATCATCCCCCAACATCTAGTGATCAAGGGATTATCATGTATTTGCATTAATCATCCCCCCAACATCTAGTGATCAAGGGACAATCATGTATGCAACAATTTCCCAGAGGATACAATCATACAACCCCTTACTCGTTCATAGCTTTAAATTTAAAATTAGTAGTTCTATGGTCCTTTCATTGCCACGGAAACATAGTATTTGTAGGAGAAAGTGTAGATTGATTTTTTTCCATTACGGTCATTAAACTGGATTGGAACTGTATCGTCTCTATTTCTTCGCCCCACGAATTCTTTCGTCAGTGTAGGACATCATGAACTGTAAGTCTTTGAGTCTTCAGACTCTGATGGAGTGAGTTTCTTTTTCGGAGCCTTGATACTATAAAAGCTAAACTCAAGACATTAACAAGTAAAATCAAGATATTAAATGGTTATAATGTCCCTTCATGTAATGTATTACAAGAAATTTAGCACCTTTATGATTTCTTTTTTTAATGGATTTTCAATCCATATACCTTCACCGTGGTCATCTCGAAATATACAAGTTTCAACATTTATTTCCTCGTCTACTGAGTTCAACCCCGGTGATTGCTTAGAGAAATGTGGTGTCTCTTCATACTCGATAAGACTATCATCTGATACACTTTTTTTCTTCCCTTCCAAAATTACTGCCCATTTTTTATCACATGGATCAACCACATAAAAGACTTGTTTCACTTAGGAAGCGAGAATAAAAGGTTTTCCTTTATATCATTCTTTTGAAAAATCAATTAAAGTGAACCCCAAGTCATCCACTTAAGCTCCACTTTTATTATCAGCCACTTGCATCTAAATACATGTACTTTGAATTTAACAAAATCTAGCTCTCATATGTCTTCAATTACACCATAATAGGACATGTCGACGTATACAAGATTCTTGTCTTTAGAACTAAACACATGCAAAGACTCTACTATTAAGGTGATCCTACTGTCCTGAACAACACTTTTGGCATCTTCACAGATTGTGTAGAATGAATACCCATTGATATCATAGCCATTGTAACTTATAATAGTAGAATGCGGATCGTAGGCCAACCATTGTATTGTCTAAGAAACATCATTCTTGTAAGCCACATTTTTGAATCAAGAGATGAAATTCTTATTGTGACTATTAATTACTTGTTGATCACTCCACAAAGGATTTCTTTCCTTTAGAAGCTTCATATGTTCATTTAGGTAAGGTTGAACTTCATTAGAATTTCACAATACATAGAAATATGTTGTCATTAAGTACTCACCATTTGGATTTAACATTTTCATCCCACGTGTCCCTTTACCTTTGGAACGTTCATCATGACTATTCTTCGGAAGTCCAACACTTTTGGTGTTTGCTAGGTATATAGTGCAAAACTCGATAACCTCCTCAACTATGTATCCTTCAACAATACTAGCATCTGACCTTTGACGATTTTTACAACAACCTTTCAACACTTTCATATAACGCTCGAAAGGATACACCCACCTTAAAAAAACTGGACCACACAATTTAACTTCTCTAACCAAATGAATAACTAGATGAATCATAATGTCGAAAAAATAGGTGGGAAGAACATCTCCAACTGACATAATGTAACCACAATTTCATTCTGCAACTTATCTAACTACACATCATCGACCACTTTACTGCAAATCTTGTTAAAAAAGGAACACAACTTTATTATTGCATGTCTAACATCTTTTGGTAATATGGATCTCAGTGCTACTGGTAACAAGTGCTGCATTATAGTGTGACAATCGTGAGGCTTCATCCCCACAAGTTTCAAGTCCTTCATAACAACAAGACTACTGATATTTGAAGAATAACCTTGTGGAACCCTTAGATCGTGCAAACACTGAAAGAGAATCTTTTTTTCCTTTCTACACAATGTATAACTACCTGGAAGTAAGTAATTCCAGTCTCCTTTCTTCTCTGGTGCCACATTGCTCGTATACCAAGGTTAACAAGATCAAGTCTAACATTATATCCATCTTTTGTCTTACCAAGTATGTTCAACAGATTGCCAACAAGACTATCACAATGGTTTTTTCTCTACGTGCATCACATCAATACAATGTCTAACTTCTAAAGTTTTCCAGTAAGGGAGATAAAAAACATGGATCTTTTTTTCCAACGAATTTTGTCATTTGCTCGTCTGTACGGTTTTCCAAATTCACATTAACGTTCATTACGCGTTCATACACCTTTTCGACGCTGACTTCAACTGGCAAATTCTAAAACTCCTGCTTTCTGTTAAATGCCTTCTTCAACCTACGATAAGGATGAGAGTTCGGCAAAAATCTCCAATGGCCAAGATAGACTGTGTTAGAACCATTAACTAGTTACAAGGAGCATGTATTCTCTTCGCAAATTGGACAAGATTTTTGACATTTGACCGAATATCCAGATAGATTACCATAAGCTGGAAAATCATTAATCGTGCAAAAAATCATTGCCCGCATTACAAACGATTGTTGATGATAAGCATCAAAAACTGGCTCTGTCATCCCATAATCTCCTTAGGTCATCAATTAAAGATCTTAAATACACATATATGTCATTTCCAGGTTGCTTTGGACCAGAAATCATTAAAGGCAACATAATATATTTACGTTTCATGCATAACCACGGGGGCAAATTGTAAATTACAAGCAAAACTGGCCAAGAACTGTGAATGCTACTCAAACAACCGAAAGGATTCATTCCGTCCGTACAGAGTCCAAGTCGCACATTCTCGGATTCTTCACCAAACACAGGAAAATCGTAATCTATTTTTTTCCATTGAGGTGAAGCTACAGGATGACGTAGCAACTGATCATTTTGTTTCTCACGATCAGCATGCCATGTAATGTTTTTGGAATCCTCCTTACCTGCAAACAAACGTTTAAGCCTTGGTATTATCGGAAGATACGACAAAATCTTAGCAGGAGGTCATTTGATTTTCATCTCATCAGCATCTACATTGGGGTTTGATCCACTACGTTTCATTTTGTATCGTGAAACATTACACCTGGGAAAGGAATGTATGTTTTCAAACTCACCCCTATACAATATACAATCGTTCGAATATTCATGTATCTTCCTATATTCCATTCCCATAGGACACAATACTTTCTTAGCATCGTAAGTTATATCTGGCAGTTCATTATGCTTTGGAAGCATCTCTTTCAATAGCTTCAATAGTGATGTGAAACTGACATCCGTCCAACAATTTCCTGCTTTTAAATTGTACAAATTCAACACCGCTGACAATCTAGTAAATTTGGTGAAACCCTTATACAACGGCTTCTCATTGTTACTGAACAAACTAGTAGGTAAATCGGGGTTGGACGAAAATGTTTCAGCTATATCCTGAACCATTTCCTCCAAGTGATCTCCCGCATTAACATTGTCTTTGTCGTTCTTGGAACAACTAAATGATTCATTTTCGTCGTGCCATATCCACCGTCGGTAACTTGGGTCGAAACCTTTCTCAAACAAATGATCTTTTATTTTCCAAAAAGTCAGCATTGACATATTATGACACTTATTGCGCGGACAATACACCATGTCTCTGTCATTCTTTTTTTTTGAATGATTTTTGAAAACCTCTAAGAACATATTCACTTTGTTCTCATACTCATTACTCAATTAGTTTGAAAGAATCCACTCTCGATCCATTTCAATCTAAACATTAAGAAAAATGATAGTGATTACTGAAGAAAATAAATAAAATTTCAATTTAAAAGAAGGTATTCGTAGATGAGAAGATCCGGAGACATGAAGATGAGACAAGAATGACTCAGGAGAGAGGAGATGAAGTCCTTAATCTAGCATGGGAATAAGGAAGGTTAGAAACCTAACTAAGCAATCAAGGCCAAAGCAAGCCTAAAGTCCACTATAGGTCCTTCGTACTAAACGACGCCAAAGTTTGAGGTCCCACCGAGGAGCACTAGTATGTAGGAAATCAAGAACCTGAAGGTTCCTAAAATCTCAGGGAGACTAGTTGGGCAACGACGTTCAATCCAAAATGGTCTTAAACAACGAGGATCACTAATCTGTAGGAAATCAAGAACCCGGAGGTTCCTAAAATCTGAAGGAGACTAGATGGGCAATGACATTCAGGCCATAACGGACTCAAACGGTTTCCTGTTCTTAATGTGTCCGGAAATCCTAATGGCCAACGTCTATGTTGATTTTATTAAGACTCTTTTATTAAGTGGTTTTTGGGCCAAGGAAAAGGTGATGAAATCCCCCACCTCATCTCCTATAGGTGACTGCCCTCTAGGGTTCTTGCCATAACAACACACCAAACAAACACTCACCTCACTCTTGTTCTAATGGAAGTCCTACTAACTAATGCGTGCTTTCTAATGAATGATGAGTGAAAGAGATTACATACCTTACGTCAGCAATCTACGACAGAAATCGTAAAATAAAAAATAATTACGCTGAATGGAAAGTCCTATATGATGAATGACTTAGCAAATTTTGTCTTATCTTTTGTTATAGGTTATTAAAGGCCAAGTTGCTTAAGGGGGTCGATGAGTTATTATCATAATACCAGCGTATTTACAGACTATATGTAAATAATATTGAAAATTCAAAGAAGCAAGGCAATAAATGTTTTAAATATTAAAAGCAAGTACTTGGATTGACGGAAAAACATGTTACATACAAAATATCATGTTATTAATAACAATTGTCAATAAAATTTTATTGAAAATTTGGCAGAACCTCCCCTAAAAATTTCATATGTAAAAATCTTAAAATCATGGGATTAACAAGAAAAATGTATAATATTCTCCACTACATCACATTCACATTACAATTTTAGTTTTATCGTGTATATTGTAAATTTATCAACTTCAGTTTGACCCAGAAACATTGATAGAAACTCGAAGACTCTCTTGCACCACTTCTCAAATCATGTCAAAATTCATCCAAACTATGGTGCCAAAGATCTTTAATTAGTGGATGTCAATAACAATTAACATCCAATTCCCTATAGAGATAACATAAACATAACAAATTGTTGAGAACCTAGTAGCCAATAATTAGTTTGCACGTCAATAATTTTGATTCCAACAACAAAAACTAAACTCCCCACCTTGATATTGACTATATCAATATTGAATTAACCGGTACAACTAAGAATAACTAAAAAATTTAGTTATATTGCAAACTCAAAGTCAGAAACTAACTAAGTCATACCGGTTGAACACCCACCACTTCCCTCACCACCTTTTCCCACCCACCGCTTCCCTCACCACCTCCTGCAATATAACAAAAGATTAAACCATAATCTAATAAAAAGAAATACATTTCGTTTCCAAAAATCAAGAACCAAATGTGATTTAGACATGGAAACAGATTCTGAGATTTTGTCAAAAAGCGAATTTTAAAATGAACATTTCGTCGAAAAATAGATCAAACACCCCCTAACCCTAACATACCATTGATTCGAAAATAAGGAAGTTGAAGGTATTGTGGGTGGAAAGCTGTGGTGGTGGAGGGTGTCGGAAGTCACAGCTGTAGTGACGGTGGTCGCGGAGGTTGCCGTGGTTGCAGAAGGCTGCAGTGACCACGGAAGTGGAGGAAGACGGGGTCACGGAGGCTGCGCTGGTCGGAGTTCTCGAGGTCACAGGGGTGGAGGGTTGTAGGTTCTAGGGTTTGGTCGGGTTTTTATCGGGATAAAAGATAAAACTGAAGGGACGCAAATGTGCATCTGTTATAAGACCTATAGACGTCAGATATATGGTACAACCTGTAGGATCATGTGGGTTATGGGTCCACAATACTAATCACAATTAATCCTAATTACCTACTTGTTTGAACTATCAAAGATATGCAGCGGAATTAAACAAACAAACAAGCAAGTAAAGCAAGGAAAATGCAAACCACAATGAGATGGGGGATTTTTATAGAGGTTCGACACCCCACCCGGGTCCTAGTCCTCTCTTGCAAGCTCCGCTCAGATCACCGAGCTCCGCTCATGACTTCAATAACCACTCCCCGTTCCGGGCCGGGAGAGAACGCCTTTACAATCTTCAAACTCGCGAACAACCCTCGCCGAGCTTGACTCCTCTCACAATCTGAGAGGGATGCTTCGGGCTTTCACCAAAACCTTTACTCTTTTTTGACAACAATGAGTGGGACAATCACTCTCTAAACTTGAGCACACTTGAGAAGGATTAGAATTGATCTTAAGTGTGGAAATTTGAGGCTTGGAGTGTTTGGAATGATCTCTCTAATGTAGGAGGCAAATATGTGTGGGAGAGTTGTGTTAAAATGTGTTTTACAACTCTTTATATAGGCATTAGAGAGAATAAAGCCGTTGGGATTGATTGGGTATGAGTTGGTGTAAGATGCACAAAACAGAAACTTGCAGGACCCAATTCTGCTTAAAAACGGTCGACCGAAACGGGTATGTCGTTCGACCGTTTGGTCAACATTCAGCTTTGACTTAAGTTCACTTAAGTTAACGGTCGAACGGGCTCAGGGGATAGGTTGACCGAATAAGTCCAGGCACTTCTGGGAGACCAAATTGTGTTGGTTCGGCCGACCGCTAGGAAAGTTTCGGTCGACCGGATGTTCTGTAATTTTGGGGTATTTGGGAATAATACGAATACGACCGTTGGGTATAATACGACAAAACAAACGGTCATGTGACACGTGTGAACGGTCGAAAAAAAAAGGTTTAAACGATCGACCGTTTTGGTCCAGGCAGTTCAAGTATTGTTTAGGTTTTTTCCGGTTTTAGTTTGGATGATCTATTGAAGTCCAAATTATGTGAAATTTTGTGTGTGACTTCTATAGGAAACCTAGTGTGTGGTTGAGTAGTTTTTAGCTCAAGTATGCTCAATTACACAAGGTTCCTAAAGACTCAAAGAAATACAAAATACATGTCTTCAAATGAGCTTGATTACATGTCTTGACTTGATTTCCTTTCTTCCTTGAGTCTTGATCACCTGTAGAGGTTAGCACAAAGCAATATATATCCAATGCAATATGTGTGCTTGATAAAAAAGACAAAGATATTTTTTATCGATGAGTTGACTAAGAGTTACAAAGTTTCGTTTCAAATCATCTACTAGAAGCACTTTCTCAATTCAGGAGTTGAAATGTTACCAACATTGTCAATTCTGACAATGAAACAATTAGCATCATCTCTGAATATGATTGTTCCCGCTTTATTTGATTCAAAGTATGAAAACACCGAGGGCTCCCTAGTCATTTGTCTCGATCACTTGCCATCCAAGATCTACTTCCCCCTGCTCCTTTTTTCACCTACATGCAAAGAGGAAAATGATGAGTTTGGTACCTAAATTTGTTTGGGTCCTTGAGCGTTAGCTTTAGGTACCCAAACATGTCTAGTTTTAAGCACTACGAGAAACACTAAGTCTACACATAGCAATCATTTGATGCGTAAACAAAGTCTGATTTCGGTTTCTTTTGTGATGCATGCACATATTCTAACCCATGTTTTTGTAATGGTTGAATTTGAGTATCCAATATTATGTCAAGCATCTTTCTACCCTTAGTGACCCTCTCAAGATCTCTAGTTAGTTATGCATTTTGAGCTCTAAGGTCCATGAGTTCATTAGCTTATAAAGTGTCCTTAATTGCTTTTAGGTTATCAATCTCCTTAGCAAGTTGTTCATTCTCCTTAGTCAACGAGTCATTTTCCATGCAAGATCTTGCTTCACAATCTTTGGTAGTTTATTTTGTAGGATTTCGTGCCCCTATGTATGTATATATTTTAAAAAAATTATACATGCATACAAGATCGATTTCCATATTTTTGACGATTTCATGTATTTAATTTATATTTATTCTAATATCATGTAATCTACATATATATTAAAATAAATAGAAGTTGATCATAACCAAAGGTTCTCTAAAATCTTTATGAAGATCCGAAGTTGCGTTACTAGTTGAATCGTCTACCGATTCGTCCCCAAGTGTTCACCAAACTTTAAACAAGATTAGAGAGAAAGGAGCTAGCCAATCAATCTCTAAATCAAGGTTAGAATCTAGCTAATAACACCTCTAAAGCTTTTGAGAATTTAATCTCCACAAACTTGAATAATTAAGAGAATTTTCGGATGGATTAATGTGGTGGTTAGGGAAAGAGAGAATTTTTGCATTAGTATTAACAAGGAAGGGAGGAGAGACCTATTTATAGGATTTCCACTAATCCACATCATGTGAAAACCACTTACACATGATCCTTTATTAATCTCTCCACTAAACCACATCATGTGCAAACCACTTACACATGATCTCTTGCTTACATCTCCACCACATCATGTGCAACCCACTTTGCACATGATTTGTTCTTTATTTTGCCACATCATCATCCCATAACTATCTTTGACCAAGGTGGATTAAATCTAACCATTAATTAGTAAAAAATCTCTTATTAATATATGCAAAAACCTGATGAAACGGTTGGACAATTTTTCACTGTTTTTGACTCTACCAAATTTTAGATTAATATCCAACAAAATTTGGACTTTGGGGTTTTAGCAAATTCATATGTTATAATGTTCTAAATCACATTATATCATGTAATATATTATCATATATAATGTCAAAACATTATACCCCATAATATATATACATCTCATATGAATTTATTTATTATTCTAACCATGTCGTTTTTACGACATATTGATTTTATTATTTTACCACATGTATATTATTTCATAACACATGAAACTTAATACATCATATAAAATATAAAATCATATTTCTTGTTTTTTAATTTTGTGGTGTGACCTATATGAGGATCTAAGTTATGTTGGCAATGATATAAAACACATTATATCATAAACTATGAGCGGTATCTAGCTACATTATAGTTACCCAAATACCAAAGATGTTTTGCTCCCTCGAACTAAACACAATACACTTAGTGATGTGTAAAATATCACATGTGTCTATCCCTTGTCTCACGATATTGAGAATATTATACAAAGTAGAAATGTGTCATCTTTGTATTATATATTCATTTCTTAATCTCTCAAGCTAATTATAAATAAGTAACTATACACAAGTTACATTGTGTACATTATAATTTTGCTTTATGAAAGGGCCCAGCAATATCATAACTCAAGTCAAGAGGGGCAATGATAATCTTTTGACATATCATCTTTTCCGGCACAAGTCATGTATAACCAACTAATACATCTATCACCATACTCACTGATAGTTTTTGATAATAATCAAATCATTATGTGAAAAGATATTTGTCTCATATCTTAGGATTCAAAGACACAATGAAACATTAATGACACAAGCACAATTTCATAATGTGTCATTTGTTAGGTCAATTCAATATATGAAAGAAACATTTTCCATTTCATATACTAATGTTGTTAAATATTTGTAGAGCTACAATATTTCTCTTAACTAACATGACAATCTTATCTCGGTGATTAATGTTCCATGTTAATCACTATGATTGTGAATTACTTTTGATTTATGTAAACAATTATCTTTTAGAGCTCTACGGTTAAGGACAAAGAGTCTCTTCATTAACTCTTCCAATACATTCAATTCATAATAAAAGACATATAAAAGTAAAACTTTTAGAACACATTCCTTTCATATTTTTTTGACATATCATCTCATAATAAAAGACATATAAAAGTAAAACTTTTAGAACACATTCCTCTCTACGGTTAAGGACAAAATTTTCAATACATTCAATTCATAATAAAAGACATATAAAAGTAAAACTTTTAGAACACATTCCTTTCATATTTTTTTGACATATAATCTCATATTTCTTGGCTAGCTCATGGAACACATCAAGCAACTCATCATGTATAGGAATCATCTTGAGAAGAGGATACCTCATTTTGTTCTCCTAGGGTCATGTGACAAGAGTTGGATCCATTGCTTGATGATGATGAGATAATACAAACGACTCCATGTTTCTCTTCTTGAGCCATTAAGCACATGTTGGCTTGCTCCTTGTCGGAATGACATGGAGAAGAAGACTTTGAGGAGGAAGAATCATTACAACTTGCCTTGAGTGCCTTCTTGTGATCTTTTTCCATTTTCCCCTTCTTTTGTATCTCTTCTCCTTGTAATCCGTAACTCTTCTCTTGTGTCTCTCTTCTCTCTCTTCCTTCTCCCTCCATGAGTATTTCTCTCCCTCGTTTTGTCCCTTTCCTTCATTTTTGTGTGTGTGTGTGTGTGTGGGGGGGGGGGGGGTGTCTCTCTTTAAGTACTCGGTTTTGTTACATTCCTAACATGAAGTTTTTTGGAGGACTTACCCATGTTTCTTTGAGGAACCTCTTGAAATATGGGGCCAAAAGAGCTTTATCTTCATTGCCTATCATCAATCTTTTTCCCAGTTCACCGCTGAAGTTGAAGGTGGATTTTAAAGTGATGTGCTTATCTTTCTTCCTCAATCTCTCCCTTTCTTTTTCTTTCTCTCTTCACTCAGTCATTTGGATTTCACACGCCATTAGGCTACTAACAAGATTCTTATGTTCTTCAAGTGTCGGGGTCTTCTTCTCCCATATGCATGTGAGAGAATTGAGAAACTTGCACACCCTATTGTAGGATTTCGTCCTTATATACTTGGGTATTTCTATACATAAGAAAGATCGTTTATTGCATATTTACTCAAGAATTATGTACAAGACAACTTAAAGCATTTTAATAGAATGCATTCTACATAATATTAAAATGTATAAATTAGATCGTACCTAAAAGGATTGCCAAACCTTTTTCGATGATCCAGAGTCGAGTTGTACCTTGAATCGTCCAAAGAGCTCTCTCCAAGTGTTCACCAAACTCTAAACAAGATTAGAATGATCGAAGCTAGTCAATCAACTCTAATGCAAGGTTAGAATCTTGCTAATAACCCCTTTATGTCAACAAGAATTTAATCTCCAACACTTAATTAAGAGTTTGATGGAGGGATGGAGAAAATACAGAGGAGAGAAGATTTTGTATCAATCAACAAAAGAAGGGAGAAGAGACCTATTTATAGGGCATTCTCCAAACTACATGTGTAAAACCACCTACACATGATCTATGCTAACTTCTCCTCTCCACCCATCTTATTTTGACTCATCATCCTCTAAGCAAAACATGGGTTGAATCCATCCATTAATTTAGCAACCACCTCTAAATTAATAAATTAATAAAAACAAAACATAGGGCAAAACAGCCAACCGAACTGCCAAACCGGGCAGTCGTTCCGTTACCAAGAAAAGTCCCTGATAATTTCGATCAGACTGAGTTTCATGTCGGTTGACCGCTCCCTTACCTACGTTGGATTGGTGACAACTTGTCATACTTAGAGAATATGAACATCAGGGTTTGTGAAAGTCATCGCGTATATGATCGATTCTATTGTTGAAGCATAATGAATGTCTTTCATGTATTCTAAGTCTTTAGGTGATGTTGCACATTGAGACTTCTTGAGTTGCAGACCCATACTCATTGGCATATTTCCTTTTTTGGAATTGTTTATATTGAACCTTTCCAAGACCTTGTCAATGTATGTACGTTGACTTAAGCCAATGAGTCTACACAATCTATCTTTATATATCTTGACCCCCAAGAAGTATTGAACCTCATCCATGTCTTTCATTGAAAATACAAATTTCAATGAACTTCTCGTTTGCTTTAGCAAAGGGACTATGTCATCGACATACAAGATCGAATAAAAACTACGTCACTCCCACTGACTTTCTTGTATATACAAAGTTCTTCCTTGCTTTAGACGAAGTTAATCTTCCTAACTTCCTCATCAAAGTGCTTGTTCCAACTCTTCGATGCTTGCTTCAATCCATAAATGGATCATTGAACCTTGAAAACTTTCTCACTATTTTTTGGATCTTCAAAACCTTGAGGTTGTACCCTGTACACATTCTCCTCCAAGTTCCCATTAATGAAAGTTATTTTGACATCCATTTGGCATATTTCATAATCATGAAATGCAACAATAGCAAGCATAATCCGAATAGATTTGAACATAACAATCGGTAAAAAAAATTCATCATAGTCAATTCCTTTAATTTGAGTAAAACCCTTCGCTACAAGTCTTGCTTTGTAGGTTGTCAAGTTCTCATTCATGTCCATCTTCCTTTTGAAAACCCATTTGTTTTGAACGACTTTCTTTCCTTAAGGAAGGTCAACAAAGTCTCATACTTGATTGTCATACATGAATTGTATTTTGGATTCCATGGCTTTAAACCATAGTTTTGACTCTTTCCTTTCCATTGCTTCTTGAAAGGTCGAGGTATCATCAGTATCAAGTACCATGATACCGTGAAGTCCCAAATACATGTCATGCTTCTTCCCTCGTTGACCTTCTATATTTTTTACTGGTTCTATGTCTACTTCTGAAACTTCTTGAACTTCTTCCATAATTGCTTGCGTAATTTGTTCAGGTTCAGTTCTTGAACAATCACTACGTGGGGATGACTGAGTTTCACTCACAATTACATGCGAGAGTTGCTCACTCGTACTCCCACTAACCAAAGGAACCTCGGTTGGGTCTTCATGATCTTGAATCTTGGTTGACATCATTCTTCTGACGTAGGTCTCACAACCTCAAATCTTGAGAAACTTGAGATTGGGTATTTCACCACTCCCCAACTCATATGCCATTTTCTCTACAGATTCGAATGGAACATTGTTCAGTGTGTAAGCTATCGCTTGTAGTGTAGAACTCCAAAAGTAAAGTGACAATTCAGCTTGACTCATCATTGATTGAACCAGGTCGAGCAACATCTTGTTCCTCCGTTAGGATACACCATTCCACTGAGGTGTACTGGGTGGAGTGAGTTATGGTATAATACCACATTCCTTTAGGAAAGAGTCAAATTCAGTACTTAAGTACTCACCTCCAGGATCGGTTCGTAGAAATTTGATTTTCTTATTGAGTTGGTTCTCTACTTCATTCTTGAATTCTTCTAACTTGTCAAGAGATTCACTTTTGTTCTTCAGTAGATAAATATAACCACAATGGCTATAATCATCTGTGAACGTTATGAAGTACTTATAACCATCTCTTGCACTTATACTCATTGGACCACATACATCAGAATGTATCAAATACAACAAGATACTCGCTCTTGGACATTTCTTCTTGAAAGGTTGCTTGGTTATTTTGCACATAAGGCAAGGTTTGCATGTCTCCAATAATTTAAAATCAATTTGACCAAGAAGGTTAGCTTCCTGCAATTTCTTGATACGTTTTTCATTGATGTCACCAAGGCAATAGTGCCATAAGATTGTATCATTTATGTGAGTTGTCTTAAGCTTTTTTTATTGATGTTTAAAACTTGTCTATTACACAATCCAAGTAATTAGAGTCAATTTCTTATGGAAGCATTTGCAAAGAAAATTCTATTTTTCGATAAAGACATGCAAGAGTTTGAAATGTTAATAACAAAGTCATCGATATCTAAATATGATATAGATATAATATTCTTGCTAATCAAATGTACATAATAGACATCTTTTAAACTTAAAATTAAACCACTAGATAAATGAAGATCCACGGAGCGTTGTGCAATCACAGTGACGCTTGCACCATTTCCGACCTTCAGAATCATCTCGCCTTTTGCGAGTTCCTTCCTATCCTTTAATAGCTGCACATTTGAAATTATATGAGCACAAGATTCAGTATCTAGTTCCCAATCATGGATAAACGTGACTAAATTTATTTCAATAACAAATATACATTTCGCCTTTTTAGGGCGCTTGCGCTCAATTACTGCATTATCAAGGTCCTCCTTGTACTTGGGGAATTTAGGGCCGATGTGTCCTTTTCCACCGCAGTGGAAACACTCCATGTTGGGAGTTGGAGATTTTGAAGATTTACCCTTGAGGTTCTTGCATGAACACCTCCTACTACCTTGCCCTGGATTGACGTGTTTTTGGTTAATTTGTTCTTGCCTTTCCTTTTACCTTTGTCAATCTTTCTACTTCCACTATAGACGGGTCGGACATTCGTGTCCCTGCCTTTCCCTATATCAACTTCAACAATTTTGAGAGCGTTATGAAGCTCCTCAAGACTGACCCCATTCTCATGCACATAGTAATTCATGATAAAGTCCTTGTAGGACAAGGCTAGAGAGCCAAGAATCAGATCTTCCGTAATGTCGTTGGGCATTAGGGAAGAGAGCTTTTCTTACTTCTCAAGATATCCTTGTATTGTGGGAAAATGCATGGACACAGATGTTCCCTCCGCCGTGTGACACCTTGTGAGTGTTATGGTGGTCTTATAATGCTCATTTCTAGCTTATCCATAAACATCTTCTCAAGATCGTTTATTTTATATTTACTCAATAATTATGTACAAGATTACTTAAAACATTTTAATAGAATGTATTCTACATAATATTAAAATTTATAAATTAGATCGCACCTAAAACGATTGTCAAACGCTTTTCAATGATCCAAAGTCGAGTTGTACCTTGAATCGCCCACGGAGCTCTCTCCAAGTGTTCAACAAACTCTAAACAAGATTATAATGATCGAAGCTAGTCAATCAACTCTAATCCAAGGTTAGAATCTTGCTAATAACCCCTTTATGCCAACAAGAATTTAATCTCCAGTACTTAATTAAGAGTTTGATGGAGGGATGGAGAAAATACGGAGGAGAGAAGGTTTTGTATCAATCAACAAAAGAAAGGAGGAGAGACCTATTTATAGGGCATTCTCCAAACTACATCATGTGTAAAACCACCTACACATGATCTATGCTAATTTCTACTCTCCACCCATCTTATTTTGACACATCATCCTCTAACCAAAACATGGGTTGAATCCATCCATTAATTTAGCAACCACCTCTAAATTAATAAAAGCAAAACATAGGGCAAAATAGCCAACCGAACCGCCAAGCCGGGCAGTCGTTCCGTTACCAAGAAAAGTCCATGATAATTTTACTTGGATTGAGTTTCATATCGGTCGCCACTCCCTTACCAAGAAAGCTCCTGATAATTTCGGTTGAATCAAGTACCATGTCAGTCGACCATTCGCTTAGCAGGAAACCTCCTGATAATTTTGGTTGAACTGCATGTCTAGTCGGTCAACCGTTTTCGATCTCAAAAGAATTTGGTCGACCGGTTGCCAAAAAATGGTAAACCGTTTCCCTCTGTTTTTTGCCTTTACAATTTTTTAGTCAAGATGAGCAATGATAATCTTTTGAAATATGGTTTTTATGTCACAAGACATGTATAACCAATTAATATCTTTATCACTATACATAATTTTGATAATAATCAAATTATACACTTCTCATGTGAAAATATATAGGTCTCATATCTTAGGATTCAAATCCAAAATGAAAACATTAATGAAACAAACACAATTCCATAATGTTTCATTTACTAAGTCTACTCAATATCTAAAAGTAAATATTTTTTTCTTTTATATACTCATGTTGTTAAATACTTGCAGAGCTACAATATCATTTAACCAACATGACAATCTTATCTCGGTAATTAATGTCTCATGTTAATCGTCATGATTGTGAATTACTTTTGATTTATGTAAACCATTATCTTCTAGAGCTCTACGGTTAAGGACCAATAGCATATTCCTTAACTCTTCTAAAAGACGAATACATTAATCAAGGAACAAAATGTTTATACATTCACGTCATAACAAAAGACATATACAAAAATAATTTTAGAACACACATTCGTTTCACCTATCTCTTTCAATTATCATCTTACCGAGATTCTTAAGAGTTACTGGGTATTCATCTCGTTTATGGTTTCACCCGATTTCATTGAAAACATCTTATACTTTTGCCTGAAAATCTACCCAAATTTCTTTAACCGAAGATGTGCCCTCAAAATGTGATTCTTATAGTCTCCATTCTTGAAATAAATAATCACATGCACTAATTCTACCACATTCTTCATCTCAAATGCCGCACATAAGGATATTCAATAATTTTTCATTCCTTTTAGTCATAGCTTGTTCATTATCTGTCATGTTTACAAGGTTCATAGGTTGATTGTAGAGAATGTCTTGGAAGATCAAAAACTTGATATCGTAGGATAGAATGATTTTTTTAGATAGTTCTTCTAATATGCATAATTGTTTCAGGTAAATATGAGAGCTCTAGACGTTGGCATTCCTTCACAACTTTGGTCATGCTTAACAAATGTTAAGTAGACAAATTATGAACCAATTCTCTAATACCAAAAGTAAGATTATTGCGTTACGTTTGGTTAAGAGTGGGTGAATAGACCTAGATGCAATGACAATAGGAAATTAAAATAAAAAGTTAAGGGGATCACAAACCTCAAAGACAAAACAAAATTTAAAGAGGTTTGTCACCCCATTTGAGTCCTAATCCTCTCTCACAAGTCTCGCTCGACCTGACTCTCGCATGCATCTTCACTATACGATCAAAGTTTTGAGTATGATCTTGCCTTCCTTACAAAGACAACACTCGAACAACTCTCGCAATGCTTGAGCTTGCCCACAACCTGGGAGGATGCTCCGACCGTAGGAACATCCTTTTGAAAGGAATGTGTTCTAAAAGTTTTACTTTTATATGTCAATTATTAGGAATTGAATGTACAAACATTTTGTCCCTTGATTATAGTATTCGTCTTTTGGAAGTGTTAAGGAAGAGGCGATTGGTCCTTAACCGTAGAGCTCTAAAAGATAATGGTTTACATAAATCAAAAGTTATTCACAATCATGATAATTAACATGGAACATTAATTACCAAGATAAGATTGTCGTGTTGGTCATCGATTGTTGTAGCTCTACAAATAATTAACGACGCGAGTATATAAAAGAGGAAAATATTACTTTTATATATTGAATAGACCTAACAAGTAAAATATTATGGAATAGTGTTTCGTGTCATTAATGTTTTTACTGTGTCTTGGATCCTAAGATATGAGACTTATATCTTTTCACTCAAGAAGTGTTTAATTTGATTATTGTCAAAAGCTACCAATGAGTGTAGTGATAACGGCAATAGTTGGTTGAACATGACTTGTGCTGGAAAAGATAGCTAGTCAAACGATTATCATTGCCCCTCTTAATTGAGTGATGATATTAGTGGGCCCCTTGATAAAGCAAAATTATAATGTGCACAATGTGACTTGAGTTAAGTCACATAGTTATAATTAGCTTAAAGAGATCAAGAAATGAATATAATACAAAGGTGACACATTTCTACTTTGTATATATTCTTAATATCATGAGGCAACGGACGGACACAAGTGGTGCACTTACATCACTAAATGGATCGTGTTTTAGTTCAGGTGGAACAAAGACATGTATGCTAATTGGGTGACTATAATGTGTAGCTAGATACTGCTTATAGTCTGAGATATTAAGTGTTTAAAATCACTACCAATTAGGCTTAGATCCTCCCATAGGTCACACCACAAAACTGGGAAACAAGAGGTTTGATTTTAAGTTCATATGATGTGTCGGGTTTCTTATGAAAATGGGACACATGTGGTGAATTAATTAAAATCAATATGTTATGAGAATTAACATAATTGGAATCATAATATATTCATATGAGATATAAATATTATGGGGTGTAATAATTAATTATTACATAGGATAATATATTACATAAGATATGAATTTACTAAAAACCCCAAAAGATCAAATTTTGATGGAAATAAATCCAAAATTTGACAAAGCAAAATCGGGGTCAAACACGGTGAACCGTTCAGGGTTCGGTCGACCGGGGTATCTTCGGATCGGTTAACCGAATAGGGAACGGATAAGCGCAATTGGTTGACCGAGATTGCCCAGAGTGCTTGGACAATCGGGTTCGGTTAACCGATTGGAAATGGTCAACCGAGAATTAGTATTCTCGGTAGACCGAAGGTGACCCGGTCAACCGATGACTATGTCCCAGGAACGATTCTGGTGCGTCAACAGTAGACCGATTAAAGACGTGGTTCGTCCGAATTCTTCCACGAAAATTTTCTCATAAAGAATCGGTCGACCGTCTAGCTCACGGTGCACCGAACACGTGTTATAACCGAATGGTTCGGTTGACCAAATAATACTCGGTCTACCGAACAAGAACAATTCTGTTAGAATTATTAAGAGATTAATTAAATCATGGGTGGAATAATTCCAGATTTAATTTAAACGTTTTTGTGGGTAATTATGTGCAATTTAGAGATTAATTTTAGGAGAAAAACAAGGGATCATGGCTAAATAATAGCTCTTGATAAGGATGTTTTGGGAGCCTATAAAAGGGCACTTATTCCTACTTGTTTTAAGACTAATGCAAAAAGCTTTCTCTCATTAATCTCTCCCTAATCACCACGAAATTTCTCTTAGTAAAATTAAGTTTGGAGATCAGAATCTCAGGACACTTAAAGAGGGGTTATTAGCTAGATTCTAAACCTTATTAGAGATTGATTTGCTAGGTCCTTTCTCTCTAATCTTGTTTAGAGTTTGGTGAACACTCGGAGGCAATTCCGTGGACGATTCAGTGGGCAACGCGACTCCGGATCATCAAAAAGGTTTTAGAGAACCTTTAGCTACGATTCTATCTTTGTGGATATAAATGTAGATTGCATGTTATTAGAATAAAACACAAATAGATGTACATAAAATTGTTGAAAATATGAAAACGATCTTGTATGATGTATTAAATTTTTTAAAATATACACATACATAGGGACACGAAATCCTACAGTGGTATCAGAGCTTTTAGTTCATATTTTCGACAATTAGACTATATAATTAATTTTATTTTACCATCTACAATCGAAACAATTCATGTTTTTTGTCTTTTTCGAGTTTTCGATAGTTTTGTTGATTTAATTCTAATTGATTCTTTTGATAGTTTTAAATGTTTTAAAACACATCATGTGAATGTTAGAATTAAAATTTAGACTTATGTCTAATTTATAGAATTTTTGTTTTTAATTAAATGATTGTTTTATTAGGGATTAACAAAACGAAAAAAGGCATATGTTTATCTTTCTTTAAATGTTTATTTTTAGAAATTGGATAAACAGCGGTTCAAATAATTTATGAATTGAACTATGGATGCATAAAATCATTTTTAATGGATTTCAAATGATTTTAGAATTGTTTGATTTAGAGATGCATGATAAACTAAATCGAGTCATATATAGTATATGTAGATGTGTTGCTCGAGTTCTCTAATGCAGGGATATGTGAGTTTATATGTTCCATCGAAGCCATGAATGAATGAATGAATGTGTATGTTATTATTATTCACTCATAGGGGCTTATGTATGTAAAAGCCAAATTTTATTTATATGTATATGCATGCATATGAGAGGATTTTTACATAAGACTTGCACTAGACAATTTTTCAAAATTGAGAGATGCATGTTTATATTTTTGCAATATCAACATCCATGGTGCAAGTGGAAGACGCTGAAGAAGCGCAAGGATCGAGGATCAAAGATCAAGGATGTGGGAACATATAAACTCACACAATGTTTGTGTGAATGGATTTATTTATGTTTGTGTGCTTGATATATATGTGATTGCGTGGATGAATGTTAGGATGTGTATAGATGAAAAAAATATGCATGATCACCTAAATTCTTAAATCACATATAAATGTGTAAAATTGTCCAACCAAAAATTAAGAGTATCTTTCTTTCTTATTTCATCCACTAGCAGTCATCGATCGAGGGATATTCTGCTCGCCCTTAGCGGGAGATAGCTTCCTCCATCTTTGGGAATAGTGGGAGATATAAGGCTGTCTATTGTTGTGCCACGAATAGATGTACGAGGTGCGATTCGCCCTTAGCGGACACCGAGTATATATGTTTGTGAATACAATGGATAAACGTATCTCGTACCAAATGAAATAAGTTTTCTTAACAAGACCCGGAGCCCTAGCTCGGTTTTGAGAAAGAGAGTTTTTCTTACGAGGATTGGTCATATTCCCTCCTAATTAAAACGACAAGAATCATAAGAGTTTGAAAATGCAAATGTTGCGATATTTCGAAATGGTTATGATTAGAAAAATGTTTTCTTACCTTGATTTTATAATATATCTGATAGCCCTTAGCTAGTTTATGTTATAATTGATAGGATCTTGGATTGTTGCATTTATGGACATTTTTTTATTTGCGGTATTATTTTTAAAACATAAAATTGACATTAAATCTCATATAATTTATTTTGTAGAAATGTCGAATATTCAACCTATTGCGATCTATGATTGAAAAACATGCTTTGGCAAATGATGGCTCAAACTTCATAAGCTGGCAACTCAAGCTCAATATCGTGTTAAAGTTTGAGAAACTGTCTCATATTTTGGATGGTGAAATCCCAAAATTGAATGAGAGGGCATCCGATAGCGAGAGAGAGGCAAAAGCCAAGTGGGAAGACCAAGAGAACCAGGTTCACGATCTAATGTTAGCCTCCATGGGTGACTCGCTTCAGGCGAAATACTTGGATTCAAAACCCCAGAAGACCATGTAAGCTTTAACAAAGATGTTCATGGATAGTGCTAGAAAAGAGCACTATAAGACCACCATCGCACTCACAAGGTGCCACATGGCGGAGGGAACATCGGTATCCATGCATTTTCTCACGATGCAAGGATACCTTGAGAAGTTGTCGAAGCTCTCTTCCTCGATGCCCGATGACATTGCGGAAGATTTGATTCTTGGCTCTCTAGCCCGTCCTACAAGGACTTCATTATGCACTATCATGTGCGTGAGAAAGGGGTGAGTCTTGAGGAACTTCACAACGCTCTCAAAACGGCTGAAGTTGACATGGGCAAGGGTCGAGACAACCACGTCCTAGCCGTCCATGGAGGGAGCAAGAAGATAACCAAAGGTAAAGGCAAATTCACCAAAAATACGTCAATCAAGAGCAAGTGAGTAGGAGGTGCTCGTGCGAGTGCCTCAAGGGGAAATCTCTGAAATCTCCGACTCCCAATACGGAGTGCTTTCACTGCGGTGAAAAGGGACACATCCGGCCAACTTGGCCCAAGTACAAGGAAGACCTTGACAATAGAGTGATTGAACGTAAGCGCCCCAAAAAGGCCAAAGGTATATTTGTTATTGAAATAAATTTAGTGACCTCTGTCCATGATTGGGTAATTGATACCGGATCTTGTGCTCACATAATCTCTAATGTGCAGCTACTAAAGGATAGGAAGGAACTCGTGAAGAACGAGATGATTTTGAAGGTCGGAAATGGTGCAAACGTTGCTACGATTGCACAAGGTTCTGTGCAGCTTCAATTATCTAGTGGTTTAAATTTATGTTTAAAGAATGTTTATTATGTGCCTTCGATTAGCAAGAACATTATTTCTGTATCATGTTTAGATATGGATAATTTTAATATAAATATTTCAAATTCTTGCTTGTCTATATCGAAGAATGGGATTTTCTATGCAAATGCATTCGTAATGAATGGTCTCTATTTGCTTGAATTGAATAATAAACAAATCTTAAACATCAATAATAAAAGGCTTAAAACTACTCACGTGAATGATACACTCTTGTGGCACTATCGTCTTGGTCACATAAATGAAAAACGGATCAAGAAATTGCAAGAAGCTAACCTTCTTGGTCAACTTGATTTTAAATCATTGGAGACGTGCGAACCTTGCCTAATGGGCAAAATGACCAAGAGCCCTTTCAAGAAGAAAGGACCAAGAGCGAATGACTTGTTGGATTTGATACATTCCGATGTATGTGGTCCGATGAGTACTAGTGCAAGAGATGGTTTCAGGTACTTCCTTACGTTCACGGATGACTATAGTCGTTATGGCTATATTTATCTAATGAGAAACAAAAGTGAATCCTTTGACAAGTTCAAGGAATTCAAGAATGAAGTAGAGAACTAACTCAACAAGAAAATCAAGTCTCTACGAACGGATCGTGGAGGTGAGTACTTAAGTACCGAATTTGACTCATTCCTAAAAGAGTGTGGTATTGTACCACAACTCACCCCTCCCGGTACACCTCAGTGGAATGGGGTATCCGAAAGGAGGAATAGGACATTACTCGACATGGTTCGATCAATGATGAGTCAAGCTGAACTGCCGCTTTACTTTTGGAGTTATGCACTAGAAGCTGCGGCTTACACACTAAATAATGTTCCATCCAAATCCGTAGAGAAAACACCTTATGAGCTTGGAGTGGTAAAACACCTAAGCTCAATTTTCTCAAGATTTGGGGTTGTGAGGCCTACGTCAAAAGATTGATGTCGACCAAACTTCAACCAAAAGCGGATAAATGCTTCTTTATAGGTTATCCTCGTGAGACAAGAGGATACTACTTTTGGCATATAACCTCCAATCGAGTGATTGTAGAGAAGGATGCCGTATTTCTAGAAAAGGAATTTTTTGAAAGAATAAAAAGTAGTGGGAGTAGAGTTGTGCTTGAGGAGACTTAAGACATTCTACAAGATCATGATATGAAGGGTGACATTCAAGATCATGAAGGCCCAACCGAGATTCCTTTGGTTAGTGGGAGCGTGAGTGAGAGACTTTCGCAAGAAATTGTGAGAGAAACTCAATCCTCCCTACCTAGTGTACGTTCGAGAATCGAACACGAACCAATTCCACAAGAAATTGTGGAAGAAGTTCGAGAAGTACACGTAGAACCAAAAGAACTTAGAAGGTCAATGAGGGAAAGGAAGAAACCCGATATGTATTTGGGACTTCATGAGATCATGGTACTAGATACCGATGATCCCTCGACCTTTGAAGAAGCAATGGAAAGAAAGGACTCCAAACTATGGTTCAAGGCCATGGAATCCGAAATAGAATCCATGTATGATAATAAGTGTGGAACTTGGTTGACCTTCCTCAAGGGAAAAAGGTCATTCAAAATAAATGGGTTTTCAAGAGGAAGATGGACATGGATGGGAACTTGACAACCTACAAAGCTAGGCTTGTAGAAAAAGGTTTCACTCAAGTTCAAGGAATTGACTATGATGAAACTTTTTCACCGGTTGCTATGTTCAAGTCTATTCGGATTATGCTCGCTATTGCCGCATTTCATGATTATGAGATATGGCAAATGGATGTCAAAACAGCGTTCCTTAATGGGAACTTGGAGGAGGATGTGTACATGGTATAACCTCAAGGTTTTGAAGATCTAAAGAATAGCGAGAAAGTATGCAAGCTTCAAAGATCCATTTATGGATTGAAGCAAGCATCAAGGAGTTGGAACAAACGCTTTGACGAAGAAGTCAAAAAGATTCACTTCGTCCAAAGTACGGAAGAGCCTTGTATATACAAGAAGGTTAGTGGGAGCCACATAGTATTCTTGATCTTATATGTCGATGACATACTCCTCATGGGAAATCATATACCTTTGCTTGAGCAAACGAGAAGTTCATTGAAATCTGCATGTTCGATGAAAGATATGGGTGAGGCTCAATACATCTTCGGGATCAAGATACATAGATATAGATCCCGTAGACTCATTGACCTAAGTCAACGTACATTCATTGACAATGTCTTGGAAAGGTTCAGCATGAACAACTCCAAAAAGGGCAGTTTGCCAATGAGTATGGGTGTGCAACTCAAGAAGTCTCAACGTGCTGAATCACGTAAAGACTTAGAGTACATGAAAGATATTCCTTATACTTCGGCAATAGGATTGATCATGTACGCAATGACTTGCACGAGACCCGATATCTCGTATGCTCTAAGCGTGACAAGTTGTCACCAATCCAACGCAGGTCCTGAGCATTGGACTGCGGTCAAGAATATTCTGAGGTACCTTAACCGGACCAAAGATAAGTTTCTCGTTTATGGAGGACAAAAGGAGTTAATAACCGATGGCTATTAGGATGCAAGTTTCATGAGTGATCCCGACGATAGGAGGTTGCAATAATGATATGTCATTATTCTCGAAGGTGGAGGCATGAGTTAGCGTAGTTGGAGAAAATCACGACGGCCGACTCAACCACCGACGAAGGCAAAATAAATTTACTATGGGTGGATACAAACAACAACACAACTGATCCATTCATCAAACCCTTATCCCAAGCCAAGGGCGAAATGCATTTCGAGTCCAAGGGTTTGAGGAACCATGTAGATTGGCTTGATGAGTGATTAGAGAGGGTTACCCTAGTTATTATTGTTTTATACATTGAGAATGTATATGAGAGAAAACTTTGATAACAAGTGGGAGATTGAAAGGAATGTGTTCTAAAAGTTTTACTTTTATATGTCAATTATTATGAATTGAATGTACAAACATTTTGTTCCTTGATTATAGTATTCGTCTTTTGGAAGTGTTAAGGAAGAGGCGCTTGGTCCTTAACCGTAGAGCTCTAAAATATAATGGTTTACATAAATCAAAAGTTATTCACAATCATGGTAATTAACATGGAACATTAATTACCGAGATAAGATTGTCGTGTTGGTCATTGATTGTTGTAGCTCTACAAATAATTGACGACACGAGTATATAAAAGAGGAAAATATTACTTTTATATATTGAATAGACCTAACAAGTAAAACATTATGGAATTGTGTTTCGTGTCATTAATGTTTTTACTGTGTCTTGGATCCTAAGATATGAGACTTATATCTTTTCACTCAAGAAGTGTTTAACTTGATTATTGTCAAAAGCTACCAATGAGTGTAGTGATAACGGCAATAGTTGGTTGAACATGACTTGTCCTGGAAAAGATAGCTAGTCAAACGATTATCATTGCCCCTCTTAATTGAGTGATGATATTAGTGGGCCCCTTGATAAAGCAAAATTATAATGTGCACAATGTGACTTGAGTTAAGTCACATAGTTATAATTAGCTTAAAGAGATCAAGAAATGAATATAATACAAATGTGACACATTTCTACTTTGTATATATTCTTAATATCATGAGGCAACAGACGGACAAAAGTGGTGCACTTACATCACTAAATGGATCGTGTTTTAGTTCAGGTGGAACAAAGACATCTATGCTAATTGGGTGACTATAATGTGTAGCTAGATACCGCTTATAGTCTGAGATATTAAGTGTTTAATATCACTGTCAATTAGACTTAGATCCTCCCATAGGTCACACCACAAAACTGGGTAACAAGAGGTTTGATTTTAAGTTCATATGATGTGTCGGGTTTCTTATGAAAATGGGACACATGTGGTGAATTAATTAAAATCAATATGTTACGAGAATTAACATAATTGGAATCATAATAAATTCATATGAGATGTAAATATTATGGGGTGTAATAATTAATTATTACATAGGATAATATATTACATAAGATATGAACTTACTAAAAACCCCAAAAGATCAAATTTTGATGGAAATAAATCCAAAATTTGACAAAGGCAAAATCGGGGTCAAACACGGTGAACCGTTCAGGGTACGGTCGACCGGGGTATCTTTGGATCGGTTAACCGAATAGGGAACGAGTAAGCGCAATTGGTTGACCGAGATTGCCCAGAGTGCCTGGACAATCGGGTTCGGTTAACCGATTGGAAACGGTCAACCGGGAATTAGTATTCTCGGTAGACCGAAGGTGACCCGGTCAACCGATGACTATGTCCCAGGAACGATTCTGGTGTGTCAACGGTAGACCGATTAAAGACGTGGTTCGTCCGAATTCTTCCAGGGAATTTTTCTCATAAAGAATCGGTCGACCGTCTAGCTCACGATGCACCGAACACGTGTTATAACATAATGGTTTGGTTGACCGAATAATACTCGGTCTACCGAACAAGAACGATTCTGCCTGAATTATTAAGAGATTAATTAAATCATGGGCGGAATAATTCCATATTTAATCAAAACGTTTTTGTGGGTAATTATGTGCAATTTAGAGATTAATTTTAGGAGAGAAAAACAAGGGATCATGGCTAAATAATAGCTCTTGTTAAGGATGTTTTGGGAGCCTATAAAAGGGCACTTATTCCTACTTATTTTAAGACTAATGCAAAAATCTTTCTCTCATTAATCTCTCCCTAATCACCACGAAATTTCTCTTAGTAAAATTAAGTTTGGAGATCAGAATCTCAGGAGACTTAAAGAGGGGTTATTAGCTAGATTCTAAACCTTATTAGAGATTGATTTGCTAGGTCCTTTCTCTCTAAAGAATTTGGTGAACACTCAGAGGCAATTCCGTGGACAATTCAGCGGGCACGACTCCGGATAATCAAAAATGTTTTAGAGAACCTCTAGGTATGATTCTATCTTTGTGGATTATTTTAATAAATGTAGATTGCATGTTATTAGAATAAAAGACAAATAGATGTACATAAAATTGCTGAAAATATGAAAACGATCTTGTATGATGTATTAATTTTTTTAAAATATACACATACATAGGGACACGAAATCCTACACCTTTCAACAAAAGTAAATGAGGAACTCTAACTTGGGCACTTAAATACAAAGATGATCTCTAGTGGTAGTGATCAAGTGAGAGTAGAGGCTTAGAGTGATGAACAAGAGAGCAAGAGTTTTTCAAGTGTCACAGATATCTCTCTCTTGGGTCTACGGTGTGTATTTATAGTCTCACAAACAATGAGGTTCAAACCAAGTAAAGGGCAAAAGAGAGAAAGAGTAAAGTTTCACTCAAGCTTAGATTTGGACGATTGAATGCAAGCTAGGTTGTCCAAAAAGTCTTGCTCAACTGAGGACAATGAAGCTAGTCGATGAATTCGGACGACGGGGCAACAATGTAGTTGTAAAGTATTGATTTTACCTTTTTTGGGGGGTCTTTCTGATATTTCCTCCCATTTAGCTTAATTAGATTAGGAGATTTTGGGGGTGGGATCGTGATGTCTAGGGCTATGTTTTCTCTTCCTCCCATGCCAAATCCATACTGAAATCTCTTCTCCTCCGGTTTTTCACCCAAATCCAAATGGTTTTAATCTTTATCCAACCCCATCCTTCATCTTCCTCCTCTTCGAAGGTGCAACAGCATAGGAAGAGCTCCCACCGCTACACTGACGCCCTAAGCAAGGCCAAGGACAACTCCCAGTGCGTGAGTACAAGGGGATCATTGTGACAGTGCATAGCGGGAGCAACAAGGCGAAGCAGCTGGCGGCGTTGTTGATTCCGAGATTCTTCAAGTTCTTCCCCAATTTGCTAGTTTGGCTGTGGATGCACACTTCGATCTCATTGAGCTCTCCGTGTGTGGTTGCCATCAAGGATGCGTGGTGGTTCGAAAATGAGGCTCGATCGGTTAGATGGACTCGCAAACGCAGGTATGTCGTTGGATCTATTTACTCAAGCTTTTTATTAGTCATCTTAATCTTTGATAAAATCTTTGTGTTAATGTTTAATGATTTGTTTCGCACTTTAAAATGTGTTTAAACCCATCGAACATAATGGAGACCATACCACTCCGATTCGGTTGTCCTGGTTCATGTTTTTCAAGTGGGTAGTTTCATGCCTACAAGGTGTATGATGAAATGCTGGGTTGACTCTCTTGCTGTTTTATGGGATGTGTCTATGCATTGGTTTGCTTTATCATTTGAAGTTTTAAATAAGATTCCCCATGATCATCGCATAGCAAATGTGAATATTATGGTGCAACCTAGGAGCGAACTTGCAACCATAGGGTGTTAGATACTTATTCTTTCACATGGTAGTGAAGCAATTGAAATCTCATTACTATTGGTTTTCATGATATTCGAATAAAAGGTAGAATGATTGAATTGCTAAATCTACCTAATGACTTTGTTTTGGTTCGAGATAAGAGTCTACCTTACATGACCTTTGCCTTGGGTAATGAGAATGTTTTGGGGTAAGTGATCGTAATTTTAGGAATAATGGAGTCAAGCATATAGCGAGTGTAACCATCACTCTTGCAATTATAAGATGCATGTTAATGTCAAAGATTGAGAAGATACGTTAGTAACCAATAACTATCTCATGATTATGCAAATTCCTTAGTGTTCATGTTTTGGAGTCATTATGTGGCTTACTAAGATAATGTATATCTTAATTGTATAATTGGTTACTTACCGATTTCGTTAGATTTAATTGCCTTGACTGGTAGGATAACAGAAAGGAATGTGATCGTAGTTGCATATTGAATGACATTGGGCATACAAATTAATCGATGCAATTTCAGGTCAATATTCATGACTCCATACTCATTTGGGGGCAATATAATTGCAATGATTATCAATTATTGTTAAGGATTTCGATGAACTTAGGATTTACCAAAGTTGTGGTCCATATGTACTAAGGAAGATGATTGATATATGTTGTAACCTTATAGTAACTTGGTAGGGAATTATTAATTGCTGGTATTGTGACTCTTAGTGAACTAGAATAATAAATTGGTGGTTGAATGCTTGGATTGTGTATTCCACACATGGTCATCAATAAGTAAGTGTCTAATGTCCTTAAAACCCAATCGTGTATAAGGTGACCAATCGATAACGACATTGCATTGTTTTATCATTTAAAATCCGATTAACCATAGCTCTTAATAAAGTTTGAGTTCATATTCTATTTAATCAGTTATCACTCCTTCCAACTAATCTTGGGTGGTATCGTGCACGTAGCCAAACTTGTGGGTTGTCATGTTTAACTGGTATTCAAACTTAGAACTCAACATATTGTTTTACACTCGATGTTGGGCTTTCATAAATTTAAGGTAGTGAGATACAATGATTTTGTCTAGATCACATATTCATGTTCGACCTTTGTGCTTATTATATATTTGATGTGTTCGATCAAAGGGTTGCATGATATATTTAAATTGTATGTTTGTTAGGTATTGTGATGTATTGCTTTACATAGGTTATGTTAACCTTAATGTCATTTTACAATCTTCATAGAGATAGAAATGGTAGTAGTCATGATAAATGTATTAGCTCATTATCTTGCATAACCAAATTGATGGTGGATTCAGATAGTATTTCCAAGATAAGGAAATAATGCGCACCAAAGAAATAGGTCTTGTTGGGTATCCATTGGTTTGTTGCCGGGGTGTAAAATAATTGGAATCATAGTGACTATATATATCTTTGCTGTATTGAAGTTAAATGATCTCCAAGAGAAATGCATTAGTTCTACATTGTCTTTTCATCAGTTTGGACTTCCCATAAATTATGGTTATATTAGGTTAACTATGCATTTTTTTGTTGTATGACTAAAGGAGTAGAATTTCTCATGTGTTGGAACTTATATTGTTTAACCTCATCAATAATTTATGTATTAGTCGATGATTATTATTAATGTCTCCAGCATTTTGTTAAATGCTTGTTTAATTGATGAATGTTATCTTTGGAAGTTGACTACATGACTTAGTAGTGTTTTAGAGTGCATGATCATCTTATTTGAGTACTACTTGGTCAATGTTTTCATGCATTTGCTTCATGTCTCATATGATTGTTTCCGAAAGAAAGTGTATCGAATTTAATGTCTTAAATAGTATATGGTGGTCATCACTAGATCCAATGTAAATTTACCATTTATAGGGAATGGATAATAATGATAAAGATTAATACTCAACTGGATATTGTGATTTTAAATTGCCGAGTTTGGCTAACGATAAATTGTATTGTTGGTCCCAAGTTCTTGCAGAAGACTTGGGCAACCACATCTGAATTTTATTGCATCTGATTGTGTTTTACTGCCATTGATTTGATGTGATTTGAATCCATTAGCTAAAGCATGCTAGCATCTTTGTTGCTTGTATAAACTAGTGAGTTCTAGTTAAATTACCATTCGTGGTGGGCAATGAATATTGAAATTTATATCATTGGTCTAGTTGCTCATAGTTTATGAGTAAATTATGATTTATTTATTACCATAGTCATTTGAACTAACCATGAGTTAGTGATTATTAATAGACCTGATTGTGAGTTATTCCCAAGGAATAACTAGTGATGAATTACACACTACTGACTTAACACTGAAAAATAAATTGTGGGTTTGGCACTATTGGCTCTTTAAGAGCATATTGGGCTCTACGGAGCATGACTCTTCAGAGTATTGGGCCCGACGGGGCACATCTCTTATGAGATTATTGGCGACGGTAGGACCGCAGATACAGATATGTTATCTATCGTATTGACACAGCTTGGTGTATGAGACCCCACAATGAACTGAACGGAATGAAGATCGAAACTAAAAGTGTTTTAAAATGGTTATGATTACATAATGGGTGTGGGGATGGGTCAAACACTAACTGGAAGACCGCACGTGCCAGCGGTGGGTTTCCTTTGGAATCCCAGATACATGTATGTATCATTAATGAATTGACTGACTGAATTGAATTGGGAACTAAGACACTTGCTTGTTCTTTAGTTCATCTTGATATTGATTGTTACTGAATTGAAATGGGAACTAAGACACATGTTTGTTCTTTAGTTCATACTACTTATTGATTGTTATTCTTTTTTGAAATGGAAAATATAATGCAAGAATATGATCTAGATCATTATGTTTTGTCTATTGAAGCTCATATAGATGTGTGAACGATGATTCACTTTTAAATTCGAATTCTTTGAATTGTGTTACTTGATCATATTGGAAGTGGCTTTTGTGCAACATTTATGCTCAAGTTCAACGTATTGTTAGACTTATACTTGCAAGAAGTATGAACGAGAAATGTTACTCGTATAGTTTTGTCTTTGTTGAACATGCTATTTCTCTTGAACCATTAATGTATTGATTTATGTGTTTCAGCTTTGATCTATATTGCTAAGGTCATTATCATTTGGAAAATTGGCTATTGGATTGCATTTATTGATTGAGTTTGACTACTAAATTGCTTGTTTAAGTTTGATCCAATGACATACGAGTTTTTCCAAACTCATAACGTGGTGAATCTATATTTTGCAGGTAACCAACCATCTTCAAGTGGTGATACTAGCATGACATTCATGGCATATAGTTGCATAGGTGGTGTTTAGTTTTCTTTTATGTCTCTATGCACCTAGAATTTGATTGGTAGTTATTATTGATTCTTTTAATACCTCTTGAACGTATTGATTTTCGGATTTGTACATCGTGTACATGTCTTATTCTTGAATCCTCAAACACACATACGTGTATTTGAGGTTAAGGAAGCCTTAAAAAGGATGAAAGTTGGTAAGGCTTTAGGACCAGACGAGATCCCGATTGAGGTGTGGAAATGTCTGGGGGATAAAGCACTAACGTGGTTAACTAAATTGTTTAGTAGTATCTTTGAGAAAAATAAAATACCAAATGAGTGGAGAAGAAGTATTTTAGTGCCAATTTATAAGAATAAAGGGGATATTCAAAGTTGCACTAACTATAGAGGTATCAAACTCATGTATCATACAATGAAATTGTGGAAAGAGTAATTGAGCACCGTCTAAGAAAAGAGACATGTGTTAGAGATAATCAATTTGGTTTCATGCCTGGAAGGTCAACGATAGATGCCATATTTCTTATTAGACAACTTATGGAGAGGTATAGAGAACAAAAGAAAGATCTACATATGATTTTTATTGATTTAGAAAAGGGATATGATAGAGTTCCAAGAAATGTTATGTGGTGGGTGAAGGGAATGTGTTCTAAAAGTTTTACTTTTAAATGTCAATTATTATGAATTGAATGAGAAATCATTTTGTTCCTTGTTTATGTTATTCGTCTTTTAGAAGTGTTAAGGAAGATGCTCTTGGTCCTTAACCGTAGAGGTCTAAAGATATTGGTTTACATAAAACAAAAGATATTCGCAATCATGGTAATTAACATGGAACATTAATTACCGAGTTAAGATTGTCGTGTTGGTCATAGATCATTGTAGCTCTACAAGTGAGTGACAACACGGGTATGCAAAAGAGGAAAATATTACTTTTGTATACTGAATAGACCTAATAAGTAAAATATTATAGAAATGTGTTTCTGTGTCATTAATATTTTACTGTGTCTTTGGTCCTTTGATATGAGACTTATATCTAATCACTTAAGGAATACTTAATTAGATCAGTGTCTTGAACTATCGATCAGTGTAGTGTAAAGGCATTGGTTGGTTAAGTATAACTTTCGTTGGAGAAGATAGTTAGTCAAAAGATTATCATTGCCCCTCTTAATTGAGTGATGATATTAGTGGGCCCCTTGATAAAGCAAAGTTATAATGTGCACAATGTGATTTGAGTTAAGTCACATATTTATAACTAGCTTAAAGAGATCAAGAAATGAATACTAATACAAAGATGACACAATACTACTTTGTGTGTATTCTTAATATCATGAGGCAAGGGACGGACACAAGTGGTGCACTCCATCACTAAATGGATCGGATTTTGGTTCGAGTGGAATTAAGACATCTAACTAATTGGGAGCTATAATGTGTAGCTAGATACCGCTTATAGCTTGTGATATTAAGCTCTTAATATCACTGCCAACTTAGTCTAGATCCTCCCATAGGTCACACCGCAAGAAACCGGGAAACAAGAAACTTGATTTTTGGTTCATATGATGTGTCAGGTTTCTTATAGAAAATATGACACATGTGGTGAACAAGTAAAATCAATCATGTTATATATAACATAATTAGAATCATGATAAATTCATATGAGATGCATATATTATGGGGTGCAATAATTTATTGTTGCATAGGATAATACATTGCATAAGTTGTGAATTTGCTAAAACCCCCTTAAGTTCAAATTTTGTTGGAAATAAATCCAAAATTTGAAATAGGCAAAATCGGGTAGAAGTTCGGTAATCCGTTATGGTTCGGTCGACCGAAGGATCTATGGATCGGTCAACCGAACGTGGAACGGATAATCGTAATTGATTGACCGAACTTGACCAAAGTGCCTGGAACTTTGGTACGGTGTACCCAACCAGAAACGGTCGACCGAACAATGTCAAGTTCCGATATTTTCGGTTAACCGAATATCACTCGGTCTTGGACGAGAATTAGTCCGATCGGTTAAGGAGAATTTTTCTCCTTAAGATTCGGCCATCCGTCACGTACTCGGTTAAAGGATCGTGACAAATTCGGTTAACCGAGTGGGACTCGGTAAACCGAACATCGGTCGATTTTCTGCCTTTGATTATTAAGAGATTAATTTGATCGATGGTTGGATTAGCTCCAAATTTGGTCAAACGTTTTGTGGGTGCATATAATGCATTATGGAATTAGTTTGTGAGAGAAATTGTCATAAAACCGTGGCTTAAGAATAACCATGATTAAGAGTAAGATTGGAACCTATAAATAGGTCCTTATTCTCCCTAATTGGGTTACACAATTCAGAAATTATTCTCTCCTAATTCATTACTAAAACCCACGAAAATTCTCTTAGTTTTCTAAGTCTTTGGAAGGAGAAATCTCAGAGGCTAAGGAAGAGGTTTGTAGCTAGATTCTAAGCTTGTTTGGAGATCGATTGGCTAGCTCCTTTCTCTCCAACCTTGTTTAGGGTTTCGGTGAACACTCGGAGGCATCCGGCGCAACGGGAAGCGACAATCATCTTCCCCAACGTCTCCGAATCTTCAAGAAGTTTTAGAGAACTTCTAGGTATGAATTTCGGAGTCCCTTGTGTTTGTTTTAATAAGTTTTTGAAACTAGTTGTTAAAACAAACCGATGCATGCATAAATAAATCGAAGAAAATTGTAATAGATCCTTATTATACATCAAAATTCGAAATATATATATGTATAATTAAACATGAAATCCAGCAGTGGGCCCTCGAGAAAAACAAAGTATCAACAAAATATGTGAATTTAATTAAAGATATGTATGAAGGAGTTGAAACTAGCATTAGAATTTGTGATGGGGTGACTAAAGGTTTTCCGATTAAGATTGGACTTCATCAGGGTTCAGCTTTAAGTCCATATCTATTTGCTTTAGTAATGGACGAGGTGACACAAGACTTACAATGTGAGGTTCCATGGTGTATGTTTTTTGCGGATGATGTCATATTAATTGAGGAGAGTAGGGTAGGTGTGGAGAGAAAACTAGAGTTGTGGAGAAATACTTTAGAAACAAAAGGTTTTAAACTAAGTAGATCTAAAACTAAATATATGAAATGTTGTTTCAGTACCGTTAATACCGAGGAAGAGGATATTATATTAGATGGGGAAGTGGTGCGTATAAAAGATATTTTTAGATATCTTGGATCAATACTTCAAAAGGATGGAGAGATCGATGAAGATGTTAACCATAGGATTAGAGCAGGATGGATGAAATGACGACAAGCCTCAGGTCTCTTATGTGACAAGAAAATTCCACTTAAGTTAAAAGGGAAGTTTTATAGAACCGCAATAAGACCTGCAATGCTTTATGGTGCGGAATGTTGGGCCACTAAAATACAACATATACAGAAGATGAGTGTATCTGACATGAGGATGTTGAGGTGGATGTGTGACCATACGCGAATGGATCGGATTAGAAATGAAGACATTCGTGAGAGAGTTGGAGTTGCTCCAATGGAAGAGAAAGTTATCCAACACAGACTGAGATGGTATGGACATGTACAAAGAAGACCTATGGAGGCACCTATAAGAAGAGAGATATTGAATCGGATTGAAGACATAAAAAGAGGAAGATGCAGACCATGATTGACTTGGGAGGAAGTGGTCAAAAGAGATTTAAAACATTGGAATGTTCCTCGAGAATTTGCATTGGATAGAAACGCATGGAAGAAGGCGATTCACGTGCAATGAACCGTGACTCCTTAGAGTTTCATTTCTAGCCTACCCCAACTAGTTTGGGATAAAAGGCTTTGTCGTTGTTCATTGTTGTTGAAAATCAAACAAAATAATGGTCACTAGATATGATGAATTGAGACTACCAAAAACAAACTCATCGATAAAAACAACTCGATAAAAATCTTGTTCAATCGAGAAAATGTTCGGAACAATGTGAATGCAACTAGGGTTGAATACAAACGATTGGAGTAAGAGTACTGTTGAACGTTTTAAATTAAAACCGCAAGTGCACGGCCGCGATGAAGCGGTGGCAAGTACGGGTCGTCCTCAGGGAGGTGAGTAGCCTCTTGCTTGTACGAAATCAAGTGGCAAAAATAGGGGGAGAAAAATTGTTTATGCTACTCTATTCTATACTACGCTAAGAAGTAGGAAATGCGAAAGGAAGAAGCAAACAATGAAATAACAACTAAGCTAAGAATAAAAGGAGAATGCTGGAATACAGAAATGGTAAAACCCCTAAGGGGTGGAGTGAGTGCACACATGCAAAGAGGTGGGTGTAGAATACATTCTTTAAACACAAATTAAGGTGGTGTTTATCAAGCATAGGAAGTGTCTAAATGTTATGGAAAAACCTATCAATCTATTCACCAACTTGGTTGATTAACATTTACATATGCAAGTTGTTTATTTCAGAACCTAAACAAGCATGAGAGGTGTCTAATCATTTTGGCAAAACTCATCAAGTTATAAATTCTATCCTAAACAAGAAAGCATACATTCATGTTTAATCAACACATTGAAATTAAAGCATTCATCCCATTCTCTAATGCATGTATGTACATCTACTCCACCCCCAAAGGGGATGGAACTACTCACTAAACATTACACTAATTATTAAACTATGGAAAGAAAGCATATTAAAACTAAGCTAGAATTAAAAGACGATTAAACTAAAACATGCACAAACAATAAAAGAAGCATAAAATAAACAATGAAAGAAACACAAAACTTTATTGATAAAATGACTCACATTAAAAGTAGCATCCTCCTACTTTAGTGTGTGCTTCAAGGCCTCACTTCTAGTAGGAAGAATAGCCACTTAAAATATGGAGTGATTACAATAGGAGGTGAAGAGTTCTATTTATAGCCATGGAAAAAGCTAATCCGGGACAATCCCCCGATGTGGGACTAAACAGATACCACAAATAGCCTAAACATCCTCTAATACATGTGCGGGAGAAATTTGAGCGCATTTGGGCCAAAAGTGACCGCCAATTAGCGGTCTTGGACCGCTAATTAGCGGTCTACAGTGTCCGGATCGCTCTGGAATTTCTTGTGGGCTTTTCTGGAAGGCTTTGTTGGTATTTGATGCATCTATTTTGCATGTTGGAGCTGCGACCCGAATAGAATTGTCAAAATACTCCCCATAATGGTGTGAAGTATTCTGTTTTACTCTTAGGTCCCTCTGTCTTACGATCAGGTCCTTCTCCTTTGCATCTTGGTCCCCAGATCTCACAATCCAGTCCTTTTTCCCAGCTTTTGGGTCCTTTTATGCTTCATCTCTTCAAACCTAATTATTCCTGAAAACTAAACATAAAACTCGTAACATAGCATTGTTTAGGTGAAAGATAATGGATATAAGATACAAATATGAGCATGAAATGATGTCAATCAAATACCCCCACACCTAACTTTTGCTAGTCCCGAGCAAAACAAAGAAAGAGAAAAGCATGCGAAAACCAGGAAATCCTAACTCACTTTCGTAGGAATCACGGTTGCACTTAGCACGTGCAACAAGCCGTTAAACCTCCTTGTCGCCAAGGAGGAGGAGTGTTGTCTCCTGAGGGTTTTCAGCGGATATACCCACAAAATCCGAACAAGATGCATTAATCAATCTAGCTACACGACTCGTTGGACTCATTTTGTCGATCATGGGACGCGGTAACACTACGGGTCGACTCTATATATGTAATCAGTCCACACACCTAGCCTAATGAGTTATTCGTGAGAGTTAACTAAGGAATTAAGTGAAAGACATGGGCAACCTTAACTTCTGAATGTGATACAATGTGTAAAGTCCATTTTGGTTCTTATTTGACTCTTCTTCTTTTTTTCTTTTTCTTTTTTTTCTCTTTTTTTTTCTTTGGAGCATTTATTGGTTGGTGTTTGATTCTCCCAGGGTCAGGTTTCATGCATCATTGCCTATGAGGACTTACAGTATCACGTACACCTTCCCCCAAATCTCCACATAGGGCGATCCCTACCACCCGTGTAACGGGAGTTCGGTCGGTGCATCCCAAGTCAGATGACTCGAAAGCACCAGGCACAAAGTCCCCTCAGACCTACTTTACCGAGTGATAGGAGCCGTGCGAGAAGAGAGAACACCACTTATTTATCTACATGGGAACCAAAACCCCTACACTTAAGTTTCACAAAAAGAGATTAAGGGCCCTTGACTACGACAAACTTCCTTATGCTAACAGACACGAATTATTTGACTCACTAGGTTCAGGGTGGACTTCTTTAAATGTTTGAGTGCTGAAACCCTATGATTACCCGCCCCCCGAGGGAAAACCGAGGTGCATCCTAACGACTCGATAAGACCTAAAGCCAGTAAACTAGAAATCCTAATGCATCAAGTTCAAGACAATTTTGGGAGCTTTCTTTTTACTTTGCCTCTCAACGGTTTTGCACATGCTGAACACACGCAAAACCTATAAAAACATTTTCTTTCGCAAACACATGAAGATTTTGAAAGAAATGTGAAAATTTTAAAGCACTAGGCAAGCAAAAGAAGACAAGTCACCCAAGGATCATGGCAAGCAGATATATCAATGTTAAATGCAGCACACTAACATGACCCTAACAATGCACACAAAAGAAAACAAAAAAAATCAAAAGAAAAGACTCGACTATGTACACACGTAAAACACCCCCCCACACCTACTTCATGCATTGTCCTCAATGAATGTGAACAAGATACTACATGTAGATATGCATGAAAAAGGAAAGATCTCACCAACATGAAGTACAAAGGGACATTTAGGGTCATGTTGATGGACACAAACCAAAATTCCCTCAAAACCTGCGAGAAGCTGAAGAAGGGAGATAAATACGTGAAGAAATTAGGCCCAAGTACATAAGGGTTGGGGCCCACAACAATCGATGCTCACTGAAGGAGTCTTTTATTACATTTTTTTTTTGAAAGAAGATATACACATCAACCAAGATATTCTCATAATCATTTGGTCAAGGAACATCAAATGAGAACATCATGTTTTGAGGACCAGAGACTTGCCGAGATGGGCAAATTCCACTGGTACTCTGAGGTGTCATGAGGGGTGAAAGTTCAAAGCTGAAAGGCTCGAACCCCTCATGATATTGGTCGGGTGTGGGCAACAAAGAATGAAGTTGTGTTGCCTCACTTGGGTTTAATTGCTCATCGAAGAAAACCCTCCAACCAATAGGCGGGTGCATCGGAATGAGTTCCTCAAGCTCATTCGATGGATGCAGCAGACCTGCATCACTAAGAATGGGGCTTCTCCCCAAGTCATCCAACAAGGACCTCCCACCATCACTTAGATCATCAAGCATAAGCTCGGTCATAGGTGGGTCCTTGTTGGAGTCAACATGAAGCTCAAATGGCTCAATGGCCATGGGACATGAGGTAGAGACACCTTCTGGTATAGGCATATGATGAGGTGTCTCACTCTCACTAGTACTCTCAACTGAATCATGCAACGAACACTCCCTTTGGACATTCATGTTCGAAGCCAGCTCACTCTGTTGCATTGCGAAGACAGGCAATGAGTTTTCGCTGGGCCCACGAACATTCTCAATGGGTTGCATTGGGGTTAGGGGTGTTCGTTGATTCTGTGGTGCTTTCTCCAATTGGTGGATGAGATTTAGATTTAAAGGTTCATCCATGGGTTCCTGTTGTCTACCAGAGTTGAACACATGAAACTCGACACTCATGTTACCGAATGAGAGCTTCATGAGACCATTTCTACAATTAATCAAGGCATTGGAGGTTGCCAGAAATGGTCTACCCAAAATCAAAGGTATTTGAGAGTGGGTGTTCGCAACAGGATTGGTATCGAGGACAACAAAATCGACTGGAAATATAAAATCTCTAACTTTGATAAGCACGTCCTCGATAATCCCCTTGGGAATACGAATGGATCTATCCGCCAGTTGGAGGGTGATCTTAGTTGGTTTCAATTCTCCCAAGTTCAACTGTTGATAAACAGAGAATGGGAGGAGGTTGACCACTGATCCTAAATCAAGCAAAACATTGCTCAATCTAGTGTCCCCTATCGTACACTGAATAGTAGGACACCCAGGGTCCTTGTATTTTGTGTAGGTAGGATTGGACAAAAGTGAGCTGATATTTGCAGCCAAGAATGCTTTCTTAGGAACATTGGTCTTCCTCTTGGTTGTGCAGAGATCCTTCAACACTTTGGCATATTGAGGTATTTGTTGGATGACATCCAACAAGGGGATGTTAACCTTTACTTGCTTAAACACCTCTACTATCTTGTCCATGTTGTCACTCTGCTTTTTGTTTAACCTACTTGGATAGGGAGCTTTTGGCAGGTAGGTTTTCTGCTGTGCCTGAGAAGAAAGCTTTGGTGTATTACCCTCACCCTCAACTTCTTCTTCACCACCATTCCCACTGGGGGGCTGCATAGATGGTGGTGGGTGTGGCAATGAAATGTGATTGTCAACCTGTTTTCCATTCCTTAAGGTCACAATGGAATTGACATGGTGAACAGGTTCCTCCACATGGTTCACTTGCCTCCCCCGAGGTACCACATTCTCATTTTGCATTTGTTGTTGTTGGTACATGCGGGGGTTAGCCTCAGGCTGGCTAGGAAAAGACCCTCTCTCTCTTTCATGTACAGACTGAGCCAATTGGCCCATCTGAAGCTCTAGAGATTTGATGGTCTGCTGATTTGAAGTGAGAACTTGACTCGTGGTTGACATAAAATTTTTCATTGAGTTTTCAAGTCCACGAGTCAAGGTCTCAAGCGAATTGAATCGGGTTTCCATATTATTGGAATTTGGGAAACCCGATTGATTGGTGGTTTGCGCTTGGGGTGGCTGATAGGAATGCGCATGCATGGGAGGTTGGTGTGATTGGTAAGGTGGTCTAGAGGAGTTTGGAGGACCACCAGGGGCATTAGTTTGGTTCCATGAAAAATTGGGGTGGTTCCTCCATCCAGGATTATAAGATGATGAGTATGGGTCATTCCTGGCTCTATCATAGACGGCGTTGACACGCTCCATCTCAGGAGGAATGGACTCACACTCGCTTTCTACATGACCTATCCTACCACATGAATGACAGGGAACTGGACCAGATGTAGACATGTGAGGTGCACTTTGTTGGTTTTGGAGCTCAATCGAATCCATACGGCGCATTAAGGCCGCCATGCGCGCCTCGGTGGCCGTAGTGGTATCGATAGCAAATGCGGAACCCGATCTAGTTGAGTTTGCATTCGCGATCCTCGCTCCTATGCTAGATGATGCAGGTGGTTCCCTTACACTCTCCCACTGCATGGTTTTCTCAGCGAGGTCTTCTAGGAAGGCCCATGCCTCCCTTTCATCCTTTCCCAAGAACTCTCCTTGACACATGGACTCAAGGAGCGTTCTGGACGGGATGTGAATACCCTCATACACAATCTGACAAAGACGCCACAACTCAATGCCATGGTGAGGGCACGAGCATAGTAGCTCTTTGAACCTCTCAAGATATGCATGAAATGGTTCGGTCTCATGTTGATAGAACGAATTGATTTCGTTCCTCAATTTTTGAGTCTGATGATTAGGAAAGTACTTCTTGAGGAATGCAGATTGAAACTCATCCCAAGTCCTAAAGGAATTCGCCTGGTTGCTGTACAACCACTTCTTGGCATCATCCTTTAGTGCAAAAGGAACAAGCCTAAGATGGATGGAGTCTGTGCTAAGTTGTTGCAGCTTGAACATAGCACAGACCTCCTCAAATTCCCTGAGAAAGATATAGGGGTCACCTTTCCCAGTGAAATGAGGGAGCATGGAAATGAATTGAGGCTTAACCTCAAAATGGTTCCCATTAGCCTCTGGTAATACGATGCATGAGGGTAGAGCATCGATCACGAAGAGGTATGGGAACGACAACTGGAAGCACTGGTGGAGCAGGTGGGTCCAGCAACTGCTCCTCCTCACAGAAATTAGCAGCCATTGGACCCGAACTACGTGCGACACGAGAGGAGGGAGGTGTCGAGAAATCGATGACCGAAGCCGGATTGACAACGCTCCTCGTCAAACGACCACTCTCGTCTCGTGTCCACGAAAGCAGGCACAAAGGTGCACACACACAAAACAAAAACTTTTTTTTTCTCTTTTTTTAACAAAGAATGTGCGTAGAGGAGAAGACGGGGGAACACAGGAGAGAAAGAATGACTCAGGAGAGAAGGGAAGAAGTCCTTATGCAACGGCGGATGGGTACAGGTAGAAGCACACAAGCAAACAAGGCTCAAACAATCCTAAGGTCGCTATAGGTCCTTACAGCTAGACGACGCCTAACTGCGAGGTCACACGGCCTCAACACGCCTCACCTCCCTACAACGAGGACCACAAAGCCCAGCAAGTGAGCCAAGATCCGGGGATCTCGTCTCTCCTACTATCGACAAAGTGGGCAACGCCGATCAGGTCATGACGGTCGGGACCGGATCACTCTCCTAATGCGCCCGAAATCCTTAAGGCCAATGTCTACTTGATTTCAAAATTAGGCTCTTGATTAGTGTGGTTTTTGGGGCGAAGGAAAGGGTGATGAAATCCCCCACCTTATCTTTTATGGGACAGCCCCTCCTTAGTAGCGTTTTGGAGTCCTAAATCTAGCAATCAACTCTCCAAATAACGCTCAACTCACACTTGTTGCAATGCACTTCCTACTAACTAATGGATGTTCATACGAAATGCATGAATGAGAGTAGAAGGTGCGTACCTCACGCCAGCTCTCAGCAACAAAAAATAAAGCTAAGATAATAGACAATCTAAATGCCTAAGTCACATACATCATGCATGGCCTAAACAAAAAGAATGCCTAATCTTTTGCTTTGAGTTTTAGGGTCCAAGTTGCTTAAAGGAGGTTGATTATGGATCTGGGAACAAACTATAAGTCAAAACATGCCAAATTAAATCCCAGATCACTACATCAATTACGAAAACCAACCAAAGAAATAAGAGACAAAAACGAGCTTACCAGACCGCCAATTGGCGGTCTCAGGCCGCTGATTGGCGGTCTTAAATGCTCAGATTCACTCCAAACTTCTCCAGCCGTTCCTCCTGATGATTCCAAGTCTCCTGAAACAAGGAAAAACTACACAACACAAATTAAATCCACTCGAATCGTCCAAACAAGAGTCTGGACTGGCACCTCCCCGGCAACGGCGCCAAAAACTTGTTGAACGTTTTAAATTAAAACCGCAAGTGCACGGCCGTGATGAAGCGGTGGCAAGTACGGGTCGTCCTCAGGGAGGTGAGTAGCCTCTTGCTTGTACGAAATCAAGTGGCAAAAATAGGGGGAGAAAAATTGTTTATGCTACTCTACTCTATACTACGCTAAGAAGTAGGAAATGCGAAAGGAAGAAGCAAACAATGAAATAACAACTAAGCTAAGAATAAAAGGAGAATGCTGGAATACAGAAATGGTAAAACCCCTAAGGGGTGGAGTGAGTGCACACATGCAAAGAGGTGGGTGTAGAATACATTCTTTAAACACAAATTAAGGTGGTGTTTATCAAGCATAGGAAGTGTCTAAATGTTATGGCAAAACCAATCAATCTATTCACCAACTTGGTTGATTAACATTTACATATGCAAGTTGTTTATTTCAGAACCTAAACAAGCATGAGAGGTGTCTAATCATTTTGGCAAAACTCATCAAGTTATAAATTCTATCCTAAACAAGAAAGCATACATTCATGTTTAATCAACACATTGAAATTAAAGCATTCATCCCATTCTCTAATGCATGTATGTACATCTACTCCACCCCCAAAGGGGATGGAACTACTCACTAAACATTACACTAATTATTAAACTATGGAAAGAAAGCATATTAAAACTAAGCTAGAATTAAAAGACGATTAAACTAAAACATGCACAAACAATAAAAGAAGCATAAAATAAACAATGAAAGAAACACAAAACTTTATTGATAAAATGACTCACATTAAAAGTAGCATCCTCCTACTTCAGTGTGTGCTTCAAGGCCTCACTTCTAGTAGGAAGAATAGCCACTTAAAATATGGAGTGATTACAATAGGAGGTGAAGAGTTCTATTTATAGCCATGGAAAAAGCTAATCCGGGACAATCCCCCGATGTGGGACTAAACAGATACCACAAATAGCCTAAACATCCTCTAATACATGTGCGGGAGAAATTTGAGCGCATTTGGGCCAAAAGTGACCGCCAATTAGCGGTCTTGGACCGCTAACTAGCGGTCTACAGTGTCCGGATCGCTCTGGAATTTCTTGTGGGCTTTTCTGGAAGGCTTTGTTGGTATTTGATGCATCTATTTTGCATGTTGGAGCTGCGACCCGAATAGAATTGTCAAAATACTCCCCATAATGGTGTGAAGTATTCTGTTTTACTCTTAGGTCCCTCTGTCTTACGATCAGGTCCTTCTCCTTTGCATCTTGGTCCCCAGATCTCACAATCCAGTCCTTTTTCCCAGCTTTTGGGTCCTTTTATGCTTCATCTCTTCAAACCTAATTATTCCTGAAAACTAAACATAAAACTCGTAACATAGCATTGTTTAGGTGAAAGATAATGGATATAAGATACAAATATGAGCATGAAATGATGTCAATCAAGTACATTGTGCAAACTTGGTGAGACTTGGTTCGGAGTTCACTGACCTGATTTTTAGATTATTTATTGGACAAGGGTTTGATCGTCTGAAATTGGAGCAAGTGAATTCCATGATTTTTCTATGTGTTTGATCATGATTATATTTGTGTCCAAGTTTACATATGATCCTAAGATTCAATAAAAGATAAAATCACAAGTCTTCTTGAGCTTGATTACATATTTTGACTTGAGTCCAAATTGTGCTTAAGTCTTCAACACCTATTAAGATAAAAACAAGTTGAAGTATGATGTATAATGTGCATATGTGTGTGTGAAATGATTCATTAGATTAAGTATTATAGTTAGATGACATTATCAAAATAAAGACTGAATTAAGGCTATAAAGCCAAGAAAATACTCAATCAAAACTAAGTACTGAAAAAGGTAATTGTAGACTTGTAGTATTTTATAATTATGTTTTCATTGTCCTCATGCATTTTGAACCCCTAGCTTGAATCTTGGCACCGATGTGTAGTCTTGCCAAAATAAACTACCAAAGAAGGGGAGAAGAATTGGTTGATTACCCTAAGAATTTAAAGAAAATCACAAGAACAAGAAGAAGGCAACTAAGTCATTATCATTAATGTGTATCCTAAGTGAGGATTTGTTGAGATTGGGTGATTTTATTAATATTGGACCTAGAGGTGGGCTATTTCTGATTTAGTTTTAATGTATGTATCTCGTAATCGATATAACAACTTTTAACCTTGCCTCATTCCCTTCATCTAAACAACTATTGAAGATAGTTACTATAGGATTCATTTGAAGAGAGAGAAATTTAATTTCTCTAGGCTTCATCTAAAACCACTAATCATTCACTTTGGCAGAGTGATCATTGATGCAAGTTCAAATAAGAACATAATTGTAGGTCAAAGAGGATAAATGCTCCATATGTACGACACTTGCATAATGGTTATTCGGTCTTAAGGGCACCCTTAACGGGGGTGCCCCGCCCGGGCGCCCTGGTCGGGCGCCCGGGCACACCCCCGTTAGCGGGCGGGGCGCCCGCCCGGGCGCGTGCCCGGGCGGTGGGCGTCCCGGGCAGACGCCCGGGCGCCTATGGGAGGGGGACACGTGTCCCCCTCCCATTGGTTTTTTTTTTGATTTTTTTTAGTTTTGGTTTTGTTATTAATGGATTGGGTATTTGTTATAAATGTGGGGTAATAATTTTTTGTAAGTGATTAAAATTAAGAATTTTCAAGAACCAACAATTTCAAGTTAAATAGAAAAAAAATTAATACAACAATACCATAACAACAATACATTAATAATAATAAAATACGAAATACAACCAACCACATGAAACATCTGTTAAAGGGAAATACAAACCATACGGACTACTACAACCCGAAATACAAACTAAGGGAAATACAAACCATACGGAATACATACTACATCAAACTACACGTACCCATTCTCTTCTGCCCAGGCGAGAAGTTTATCGATTACTTTTTGATCCTTCTCCGTCGGGTTGTCCTTCATCATCAGAGAGTGAAACATGTCCAACTTATTTTTTATTAAATGTCTCTGGAAATTCCTTTCCCCTAATTCCTCTTGCTTGGAGAAACCATCTTCTCTGACTTGGGCGGTGTATCACATCTGTTGTGCAAGTTCTCTAACATCGGTGTCTCGTTCGGGGTGTAATGCACTCTTAGCCTTTTTCTTAGCCTTCTTCACACCTTCTGGGCGTGTAGACGACTCCGACATCGACTCTTCTGCATCCGAGGGTGATTGCGTCCTCGAGCCGTCCGTGCTCTTTCTTTTCCCAAGGCTTCCTGACTGGGGACTATTTTCATCGTGCAACTCCGGGGACTCCCAGTCAACACGCACGACATTAGCTCCGGAGATCACACTCTCCCATTTTGGGTACCTACGCAACATAACCCAAGCATCAAAATAAAGAAATTTACTAGGCCCATGATTTCGCTCGTAGATCACGTGCGCTTGTCGGACAACATCGTCGTCATTCTGGCCGCTCCTTTTCCGTCGGAATGCCTGATCGAAGCACCCGACCCACTTGTTCACAGCAAGTATAATTCTCCTCCACCGTCCTTTTAAGGACTCCGCGTTCCTTTCGGGTAGGCCTGTGCCTTCCACGGAGATGTCGTACACACGTTTCACCCTAGTCCACAATGAAGTAGACTTCTGGTTTGTCCCTGTCACCGCATCGCAATTGACTTCCATATATGCAGAGACAAGTCTCTCGTCCTCAGCTGTGGTCCACAACTTCGGATTGGCTTTGGCAGTTTGGACTTGCTTGCGGTGACGACGCTGTGGAGGTGGGGATGGTGGTGTGGGGGTGTGTCGTGGTGGGGACTCATCGTCGTCGTTACCCTCATCTTCAGTGTTCGCCATACTCTGGCGGCTATTTTGAGACAAGGGTCGGCCAAACATCTGGAACTGCGGTTGATTATAAGGGAATGGTGGTGCATATTGAGAGTATTGTGGGAATGATAAGTTTTGATCTGGGGATGCGTAGTGGGAGAATTGTGGGAATGGTGAGTTTTGGTCAGGTGGTGGGAATGGTGGTGCGTACTAGGAGAAGTCGGGTTGTTGGAATGGTTGTTGGTAAAATGGACGTGAGGGATATGGTTGTGGATAGCGTGGATGCGGATTTGATTGTGGAGGAGGGGGGAACGATTGTACTCCGGAGAAGACATTGTGGGAGAAATATGGGATGTAAGTTGAGTTTTGAGTTTTGTGGAAGAGATATGGGGTGTAAGTTGATTTTTGTGTAGGGTATATATAGAGAAAAAATTAGACACTGTGCAATCACGCGGATTACTTTTCTTTCACGCGTATACTGTACATTCACGCGGACTATTTTGTTTCACGCAGACTACTTTTGATTCACGCGTATACTGTGCAATCACGCGTATACTGTGCAGTCACGCGCGTTTCGAAATTCAAATATTCAAATTTCAAATATTCAAATTTCAAATATTTAAAATTTTGTGTTTAATAGTGATTAATATTGTTAATTAATTAATAGTAATAATAAGTATATCGCGAATTAAAATTATAATGTAATTAGAATTAGATTTATATATAATGTATTTTGTTAAATGTTGTGTGAGAATTAAATTTGTTTAATTAAGAAATGATGTGGATGAAAGAGAGTGTAGGGTGGGTGGGGGTAGCCTGGGCATAGATAAGGGGATTTTTTGGGTGGGTTGGGTGAGCTGATGTGGCAGAGAGAGAAGCTGACGTGGCAGAGAGAGAGTGCAGTGCGCCCGGGGGTAGCCCGGGCGCTGTTAAATATGTTCTAAGGGACAAGGGAAGCCTCTCTCCGAGCATGTTTTCGTGTAGGCCCTAAAAGGATATCTGGTTAACGACCATCAGGAAGTGGGATTTGGTGGTTGACGACCATCAGGAATTTAACATTATGAAAGTGAATGTGTTGGAGTCGTCTCCCATTTTGACAAACTTGGAAAATCTTTTTGAAAGCTAAAACAAACAGTAAAAGTCATGCCCGGAGAGAACAATTATGAAGTTAACAATGAGATATATCGAGAATGGGGGCAAGAATCGAGCTCAGGAATTGTTGTTGTCTAAAGATAACCATTTCTGGTTTGCCAGAAATGGTCGACAATCGGGGAATTTCAGTCAACCATTTGGAAATATCCATATCACAATATTTTCTGTAATGTCCATTGTTCAACCGTTTAGTCCTTTTTTGGCCAGTTTGAATCCAGATTCTGCTGAGAATTTCGTTTGACTGTTTGGGTGAACTCTTGCCGTTTCTGGGAAGTTCTCTCGGCTAATATGGACAATTTTACCGTTGTTTTGAGGTTAGTATATAAAGGGATGAGAACACAACCTTGTTATAGTTTAGCCACAATTTGGAGAGGGATTTCTTGATGAGATCTTGAGAGTTGGGAGAGACACATTGCTCTTGAAGACTGTAATCATGGCTTGACATCTGATTCGGGAAGCAATGATAGAAAGAAACTTGAAGGAGAGTCCCTAAGGACATAGGCAAGTTACTAAACCCTGTATTTTTTGTTGTGGTTTGTTTGAATATTGTTTTTGTATTCTTTGGGGGTGTTGATTGTATGTGTGCTTAGTTGTTGTTTCTTGTGTTTTTAGTTATTTTGCTTGTTGTTCCAGTCGTTCAATGAAATCCCGAGTGTCTATTTTGGGGAATTTGGTGCTCAAATTCCCAACAACTGGTATCAAAGCTTGATTTAGCGATTTGAGAAGGATTTAAAGTCAATCAAGGTGGACAAATTTGATGGGAAGAGAAATTTCTCAACATAAAAACAAAGAGTGAATGCTTTGCTTAGACTTTGATTAGTAGCATATCATACATCACATTCATGCTATATATCCTTTATTTTACCCTAATTGTGTGCTACTCGAGTATTTGTTTGTAGTGTTTTAGGTATTATGTAATAAAGAAGGGAAAGGAAAAGAAAATGACTAAAATGCAATAAGAAGGGACTCAAATGAAGCAAAGTGTACATGTTTGTCATGCACAAGAATCCATCTGCAAATCAGGAAGGACCCAGATGAAATCCAGAGGGACCTGAACGCACGAAAAATATTTTGAACGCAAAAAACCTTTAGTACTATGATCTTGATGAGTATTTGGATAATTAAAAACAAACGAACTTTAATGAGCGGACCAGGAGTGCACCCCCACATGCAAAATACAACACTTAAGTTGTAGGGAGAAAAACAAGACGGACCAGAAACAAACAATCCGCCAGTGGTGGATCAATTTGCTCCAACTCGAACCCAATTTCTCCCGTGGCTTGATCAAGATTATTTGGGTGCACCAAACTATAGAGAAAGTGATTATTTTAGGATTTCGTTTCCCCATGTATGTGTATATTTTAATTTTTGTATACATACATGCATGGTCGATTTCCCTATTTTCAACAATTTCATGTACATTGTTTACATTTATTGTAATATCATATAATCTATATATATTCATTAAAAAAATGTAAGAGGATCATACTCAAATGTTCTCTAAAACCTTTACGAGGATCTGGAGTTGCGTGGCCCGTCAAATCGTTCGTCGATTTGCATCCAAGTTTTTATCAAACTCTAAACAAGATTAGAGAGAAAGGGGCTAGCCAATCAATCTCCAATTAAGCTTAGAATCTAGGTAATAACCGCCGACTGATTCGTTTTATATTAACCGCAAGTGCACGGCCGCGTTGAAACGGTGACAAATACGGGTCGTCCACTCGGAGGTGTGTCGACGTTTGGTTTGTACAAAGGCGAGTGGTAAAAAAAAGGAGAGAAATGTTGATTACACTAAACTATACTAAGATGCAAAATGAAATGAAGATAAGAAATAAAACTAAACCCCATATGGGGTAGAGAAATAATGTGAATATAAAGATATGTGTGTGTGTGTGTTCAATTAAGCTCCTGACAACATGTAGTGCATGAAATCATAAAACTACATCCAACTTTGCCTACACATGAATTAAGATAAGACTACATTATTAAAACATACAAGACAATAATTGGAATGAAGCTAAATGAACTCAAGTATAAAGACTAGACCCTACTATGCCTCCACATGAATTAAAAAAAGACTACATCATTAAAACATACAAGACATTAACTAAGGTAAAGGCAACAAGAGTACATACACTACAAATTGTGTTTCCAATATTAATTCAATCCATATCCTAACCTTAATATTCCCCATAAAATAAGACCACTAATCAAAGCATAAGCTAAGTTTCATTCAAGAGCATTAGCATATCAAAGATAAGAGTGAAAACTCATTAGATGGTTATGGAAATCATATAAAGCTCAAGGGATTAAGATAACACACACTTAATACACCACATGATCATATCACATATTTCTCCACCCCCAAGTGGAGATGGAACTACTCACTACTCATTACACTAACTATTGAACTAAGAAAGGAAAGCATATTAACTAAGATAGATTTAATAAAAGACAATTAAACTAAAGCATGCACAAACAATAAAAGAAGAACAAAACAAAGAAAACTTTATTGATAAAATGACTCACATTTCAAGTAGCATCCTCCTACTTTAGTGTGTGCTTCAAGACCTCACTTCTAGTAGTAAGAATAGCCACTTAAAATATGGAGTGATTACAATAGAAGGTGAAGAGTTCTATTTATAGCCAAAGAAAAAGGCAACCCGGGACAATCCCCCGATATGGGACTAAACAAATACCAAAAATGACCTAAACATCCTCTAATACATGTGCTGGAGAAATTTGAGCGGATTTGGGCCAAAACAGACCGCCAATTAGCGGTCTATTTGGTTTGGATTCCTCTTAGTTTTGTTGTGGGTTTTTCTTGGTATATTTGCTGGTCTTGGATGCATTTACTTGGTTTGTTGGAGCTCCGACCCGAATCGAATTGCTAAAATACTCCCCATGATGGTGTGGAGTATTCTGTTTTGTTTTTAGGTCCTTCTGTCTTACGTTCAGGTCCTTCTTCCTTGCATCTCACACCCCAGATCAAACAATTCAGTCCTTTTTCCCAACTTTTGGGTCCTTTTATGCTTCATCTCTTGAAACCTATTTATTCCTGAAAACTAAACATAAAACTCGTAACATAGCCTTGTTTAGGTGAAAGATAATGGATATAAGATACGAATATAAGCATGAAATGATGTCAATCAAATACCCCCACACCTAACTTTTGCTAGTCCCGAGCAAAACAAAGAAAGGAAAAAGCATACGAAAAAAACAAGAAATCCTAACTCACTTTCGTAGGAATCACGGTTGTGTCGGATCGTGTGGGTTATGGGTCCACTAATCACTATTAATCTAATCACCTAATTACCTACTTGTTTAGACAATCGAGTAAATGCAGCGGAAATTAAACAAACAAGCAAGTAAAGGAAAATAATGCAAACCACAAATCGACTCGGCGTTTTTATAGAGGTTCGGCACCCCACCCGGGTCCTAGTCCTCTCTTGCAAGCTCCGCTCGGATCACCGAGCTCCGCCTACGACTTCACTATCCGCTCCCCGTTCCGGGCCGGGAGACAACGCCTTACAACCGTCAAACTCGCGAACAACCCTCGCCGAGCTTGGAATCTTCCTCTCACAATCCGAGAGGGGTACTTCGGGCTTTCACCGAAGTCCTTGCTTCCTTTTACAACAATTGTAACCTTGAGTGGAACAACACTCTCTAAACTTTGAGCACACTTGAGTAGGATGAAGAAATGATCACTAAGTGTGGAAGGTTTGTAGCTTTGAGTGTTTGGGATTCTCTCTAAAGTTTGGGACAAGTTTGTAGTGGGAGAGTTGTGTTAAAATGTGTTTACAACTCCTTATATAGGCATTAGAGAGAATAGATCCGTTGGGACAAGATTTGATAGGGTTTTGTGCAAGATACACAAAGCAGAAAATTCGGGCTGCAAATCTGTCCAGAAACGGTCGACCGAACGCTTGGGTTTGATAAGGATACGGTCGACTGAAATAAGAATAGATCGACCGAACACTTAAGTCTATTAAGAAAACGGTCGACCGAACAGGGTTACCGGTCGACCGAAAAAGCATTTCGGTAGAGGGAAAATTGGATCGGTCAAACGAAATCGTATCGACCGATAGCAGGGAATTCTTGACAAGGTTAAACGGTCGACCGAACTTGGCACATGGTTCGACCGTTTGGTTAAGTATATGGAGGTGTATATAGTTTTAATACGAATACGACCGTTGGGCATAAACGACAAGAATAATGGTCGGAACAGTAAGTTCAAACGGTCGACCGAAAGATATGGTGCGGTCGACCGAAACTAGACAGGGAAATACAAACTGGATTACTTGATCATCCGGTCGACCGAACGGCATATTGCGGTCGACCGAATGTGGGCAGACAGTTAGGGTTCAGATTTAGTATTTTCTGATCTAAGTTTGGGTGATCTATTGAAGTCCAAATAATGTGAAATTTCGTGTGTGACTTCTATAGGGAACCTAGTGTGTGATTAAGTTGATTTTAGCTCAAGTATGCTCAATTACACTTTGTTTCTAAGACTCAAAAAAAATCAAGATTACATGTCTTCGATTTAGCTTTAATTACATGTCTTGACTTCATTTCCTTCTTTCTTGAGTCTTGATCACCTGTAGAGGTTAGCACAATACAATATATATGCTATGCATAGTGTGTGCTACTCTAATTAAGATTCGGTTGATTAAATCATCAAAACATAAGATTAAGGCAAAAAAAGCCAACAATCTCCCCCTTTTTGATGATGGCAACCGATATCTTAATACTTGAAATTTGTATATGTAAACTATGCGTATAAATGCTCCCCCTATGGATGTGCATAGTTTTTGTTCAAATTTTATCAAGTTTTTCAAGTTACCCCCTTAATTATCTTTCCCCCTTTGACATCCATCAAAAACATTGATAATTATATAAGTCAAAAGGATGTCATCGTAATGAAGTTGCAACCCCTAAATTTTGCACTTCATTACTCTAATAAAAGATATACCATTTAAGCTCCCCCTATCAATAAGGCTAAATGGAAACAATGAGTATGATTCAAGTTAAGTTCATTTAAGTTTCAACTTAAGCCTTATTCTAACATCCATTTAAAATTTGACATTTAGAATCAATGGATGTGATAAATGATTTGCAATGAATAGGGTTAATGATTTTCAATGAATTGAATTATATGATATGTCAATTAAGCATATGAAACTAGATTAGAGCTAATTTAACATGAATTGTATAGATATGAATTTTATACCAATGTTGAATTCGAATTTAGCTCCAATCTCATTTGGTGATGCAACCGGATTTGAATTTGACTCTTGAGCTCACCCGGTCACCACCAATCTCCTCCTCAAGCTCCTACAAGAGTAGATTTAGGTACCCAAACAACTTTGGGTCCTTGAATGTTAGCTTTGGGAATCCAAACCATTTTGGTTTTGGGAGCCCACACACTTGAGCAACTATGGTTTACAACTAAGTGTTTTCCATTTAGAGTAGTGTGAGATACATGGTTTTTCAATTTTGCATTGTATCCTAAACCATGTTTTTGCAAAGATTGCCTTTGACTACCTAATAACATGTTAAGCATCTTAGTTCCATTTGTGAATCTTTCTAAATCTTTTCTTAATTGCAAATTACAAGCTTGAAGATTTAGTTGATCACAATCTATGGGTGTTGCTGTTAATTTTTCAATATTTGATGCATTCTTTTCAAATTTAGCAATCACCTCATTCTTCTCATTCATGCATGTTTCAATTTGGCTTTGGAGATCTTTGATTAACTTTCTAGCATTCTTGTTTTTATCACAAATGATCTCATATTGTTTAACTAAGTCATTAAATGCATTTTGAAGCTCATCATGTGTATAAGTTTCTTCATTAACACTAGAGTTTGAGCTATCACTATAATAAGACTTAGTTGAGCATGAATTACTAGAACAAGAGTTAGAATCTACCTCACTTTGATCTTCAATAGCCATGAAGCATGAGTGAGCCACTTCTCTTCTACTTTGCAAGGAAGACGACGATGATGATGGTGATGAAGAATCATCCCATGTAGCCTTGTGTGCTTCCTCCTTCCTTTCTCTTCTCTTGCTCTTCTCCTTTTCTTTTCTCCTCTCCCTTCTCTCCTTTTTCTTCTCCCCTTCTCTTCTCTCATTTTCACTCTCCTCCCTCTCTTTTTCTTTTTCTCTTTTCTCACTTCTTCTACCTCTTCTTTCATTCTTTTCTTCTTTGTCCTTCTTGAGGTATTTGAAGAAGTCTTGGGCACGGACCTCAATGTCCTCTTCTTCCACCCTCCTTGGCTCATCAAATTTTGCATGCAATGCCACAATGGAGTTTTTCTTTGAAGCTTCCTTCTCTCTTCGATGACTCAATTGGAGCTCATAGGCCATGAGATTTCCAATGAGTTCCTCCATCTTCAATTTTGAAAGATCGTGCGATTCTTCGATTGCCACGACCTTGTCTTCCCAATCGTTGCTCAATGACCGGAGGAATTTTTGAGTCATCTCTCCTTCATTTATCCTTCTTCCAAGAATCAAAAGAGAGTTAGTGATATCGGTGAAGCGAGTGTTCATGTCGCTTATGTTCTCACCGATTTGCATAGAAAATATTTCATATTTATGCATGAGAAGACTAACCCTAGTTTCTTTAGTTTTACTATCACCCTCATGATGCATTTGTAACCTATGCCATATTTCATTTGCACTTTCACAACCCCTAATTCTATTGTATTCTCCCTCATTAAGGCCACAATAAAGAATGTTCAGGATTTTAGAGTTCATTTCAATTTCTTTCATTTGAGCCCTAGATAGAGAATCTAAATCATCTTCATTTGGGGGTATGTATGGATTTTGAATAAACTTCCAATACTTAAGGTCATTTGATATTAAAAAGATTTTCATTCTATTTTTCCAATAATCATAATTTGACCCATTAAGCAAAGGAGGCCTTGTGGTGCATAAACCCTCTAAGTGATTAGATGTTGAAGCCATGCTAAAATTACGGTAAAGTAATGAAATTTAGCTAACAAGGCTCTGATACCAAATGTCGGATCGTGTGGGTTATGGTTCCACTAATCACTATTAATCTAATCACCTAATTACCTACTTGTTTAGACAATCGAGTAAATGCAGCGGAAATTAAACAAACAAGCAAGTAAAGGAAAATAATGCAAACCACAAATCGACTCGGCGTTTTTATAGAGGTTCGGCACCCCACCCGGGTCCTAGTCCTCTCTTCCAAGCTCCGCTCGGATCACCGAGCTCCGCCTACGACTTCACTATCCGCTCCCCGTTACGGGCCGGGAGACAACGCCTTACAGCCGTCAAACTCGCGAACAACCCTCGCCGAGCTTGGAATCTTCCTCTCACAATCCGAGTGGGGTACTTCGGGCTTTCACCGAAGTCCTTGCTTCCTTTTACAACAATTGTAACCTTGAGTGGAACAACACTCTCTAAACTTTGAGCACACTTGAGTAGGATGAAGAAATGATCACTAAGTGTGGAAGGTTTGTAGCTTTGAGTGTTTGGGATTCTCTCTAAAGTTTGGGACAAGTTTGTAGTGGGAGAGTTGTGTTAAAATGTGTTTTACAACTCCTTATATAGGCATTAGAGAGAATAGATCTGTTGGGACAAGATTTGATAGGGTTTTGTGCAAGATACACAAAGCAGAAAATTCGGGCTGCAAATCTGTCCAGAAATGGTCGACCGAAAAGTGGAACGGTCGACCGAATGCTTGGGTTTGATAAGGATACGGTCGACTGAAATATGAATAGATCGACCGAACACTTAAGTCTATTAAGAAAACGGTCGACCGAACAGGGTTACCAGTCGACCGAAAAAGCGTTTCGGTAGAGGGAAAATTGGATCGGTCAAACGAAATCGTATCGACCGATAGCAGGGAATTCTTGACAAGGTTAAACGGTCGACCGAACTTGGCACATGGTTCGACCGTTTGGTTAAGTATATGGAGGTGTATATAGTTTTAATACGAATACGACCGTTGGGCATAAACGACAAGAATAACGGTCAGAACAGTAAGTTCAAACGGTCGACCGAAAGATATGGTGCGGTCGACCGAAACTAGACAGGGAAACACAAACTGGATTACTTGATCATCCGGTCGATCGAACGGCATGTTGCGGTCGACCGAATGTGGGCAGACAGTTAGGGTTCATATTTAGTGTTTTCCGATCTAAGTTTGGGTGATCTATTGAAGTCCAAATAATGTGAAATTTCGTGTGTGACTTCTATAGGGAACCTAGTGTGTGATTAAGTTGATTTTAGCTCAAGTATGCTCAATTACACTTTGTTCCTAAGACTCAAAAAAAATCAAGATTACATGTCTTCGATTTAGCTTTAATTACATGTCTTGACTTCATTTCCTTCTTTCTTGAGTCTTGATCACCTGTAGAGGTTAGCACAATACAATACAATATATATGCAATGCATAGTGTGTGCTACTCTAATTAAGATTCGGTTGATTAAATCATCAAAACTTAAGATTAAGGCCAAAAAAAGGCAACAGGTTGCACTTAGCACGTGCAACAAGCCGTTAAACCTCCTTGTCGCCAAGGAGGAGGCGTGTTGTCTCCTGAGGGTTTTCAGCGGATATGCCCACAAAATCCGAACAAGATGCATTAATTAATCTAGCTACACGACTCGTTGGACTTATTTTGTCGATCATGAGACGCGGTAATACTACGAGTCGACTCTATATATGTAATCGGTCCACACACCTAGCCTAATGGGTTATTCGTGAAAGTTAGTCAAGGACTTAAGTGAAAGACATGAGCAACCTTAACTTCTGAATGTGATACAATGTGTAAAGTTCATTTTGGTTCTTATTTGACTTTTTTTCTTTTTCTTTGGAGCATTTTATTGGTTGGTGTTTGATTCTCCCAGGGTCAGGTTTCATGCATCATTGCCTATTAGGACTTCACTATCACGTACACATTCCCCCAAATCTCCACATAGGGCGATCCCTACCACCCATGTAACGGGAGTTCGGTCGGTGCATCCCAAGTCAGATGACTCGAAAGCACCAGGCACAAAGTCCCCTCAGACCTACTTTCCCGAGTGCTAGGAGTCGTGCGAGAAGAGAGAACACCACTTATTTAGTTATCTACATGGGAACCAAAACCCCTACACTTAAGTTTCACAAAAAGAGATTAAGGGCCCTTGACTACGACAAACTTCCATATACTAACAGACACAAATTATTTGACTCACTAGGTTCAGGGTGGACTTCTTTAAATGTTTGATTGCTGAAACCCTATGATTACACGCCCCCCGAGGGAAAACCGGGGTGCATCCTAATGACTCGATAAGACCTAAAGCCAGTAAACTAGAAATCCTAATGCATCAAGTTCAAGAAAATTTTGGGAGCTTTCTTTTTACTTTGTCTCTCAACGGTTTTGCACATGCTAAACACACGCAAAACCTACAAAATCATTTTCTTTCGCAAACACATGAAGATTCTGAAAGAAATGTGAAAATTTTAAAGCACTAGGCAAGCAAAAGAAGACAAGTCACCCAAGGATCATGGCAAGCAGATATATCGATGTTAAATGCAGCACACTAACATGACCCTATTAGTACACACAAAAGAAAACAAAATCAAAGGAAAAAGACTCGACTATGTACACACGTAAAACACCCCCCCACACCTACTTCATGCATTGTCCTCAATGAATGTGAGCATGATACTACATGGATTTATGCATAAAAAAGGGAACATCTCACCAACATGAAGCACAGCAGGAAGTTCATGGTTATAGTGATGGACACAAACCTGAATTTCCTCAAAACCTGTGAGATACTGAAGAAGGGGGACAAATACGTGAAGAAATGGGGCTAAAGTACACAAGGGTTGGGGCCCACAACAATCAATGCTTGCTCATGGAGTCTTTTATTACACACTTTTTTTTATATTTATAACTATGTACAAACATAAGTTCTCATCTTCATTTGTCAAAAGACATCAAATGGGAACCTCAAAAGTGGGTCAACGCACTTGGAAAGGGAACATGACACCATGCGGGGCCAGAATACGCATGTGTGGGCCTCCTTCACAAAGATTACCGGATGAAATGAGAGGTTCATGAATTGGACGCAAAGGCGTCTCATTCAAAGGATCAAACTGAAAGAGCTTGAACCTCTCAAGAGTTTGGGAAATGAGGGGCAACGGAAGAAGAGTTTCTCCCGTTGCGCTGCTGAAGTTATGATCGTCAATCCAAACTCTCCAACCAACAGGCTGGTGCGTCGGAACGAGGTCAAGAACCTCGTTAGGCATGTCCGACACACCAGGCGAACAAAAGGTGGGTCTCATACCCAAGGTATCATCCAAGGAACTCTTAATACCCTCATGAGCAATGTAGTTGTTTGATGTTCCATCATTTTCAAGATGATCAGGAACAATAGTGAGATGCAAACTCTCATCAGGTTGTTTGATATTGAGGGACTAGGGACCTCTTGCTCCACCAGAGGTGAGTCCTTAGGAGGTAAAACAATAAGGTCATGTGTCTCAAGGGCCACGGGACAAGAAGATAAGGCACAATCATGTGCCGACTCGTAATGAAGTTGGTCCATGCTATTCTCAATTGGGATCGAATCGTCCACCAAGTGATCGTGAATTGAAACCCCAAGTCCCTCAGACTAACTAGGAGTTTGACTTTGAAAGATTGTGCTTTGATTTTGTGGATGTGGTGGTGGTGGTTCGATATCAAAAGATGAATCCTCATGTTGACAAGAAAAGTTACTCTCCTCACGTTCACGTAATTGCTGCGACATTTGACTCACTTGCAGTGCCATATTTTGTATGGACTGTTGAATGGTTTCCATGAACGTAAGTAAAGTTTGTTTCGAAGAATCAGGTATGTGGTCAACTATGAGGTCCAAGTCAGAGCTTGAGAAATTTTGGGCTTGGGTGTTATGGGCTGAGAATGAGTCCAATGATTTGAAGTGGGGTGTTGGTAGAATTTTGGATATTCGGGAGGAGGATACTGGGGTGGAAATGATGTATAAGAATTTGAATACGAATTGTCTCCCCACGAATCCATCCCTCTCGGGTTATACGCGGATGCGTAATGGTCATATTGAGCATTTGGGGAAAATGAATGCTCATACTCAGGCTCTGGGGGAATATAAGGACATTCCTCGAAATCATGACCACTCAACCCACAATAGTGACACGGTACGGCTACTGGAGCCACTGGTGCACTCATGTCTTCTACCACATGCATGAAAGAGGCCAAAGGTTCTTGCAATGTCTCAATTTGATGACCCACATATGATCCGACGTAACTAGGTGGAGATCTAGTAGTCGGTGCCTCTCTCATACTACCCCAATATGGAGATTGCTCAGTCACACAATTAGGATTGTCCCAACCATACGGGGTGTTAGTCTGAGCCACCCTGGGTTGCATGGGTCAAGAATACCAGGAAGAATTGTCCTGGTCCCAACAATGATATGGATGGTCGCCCATGTAACCATCCATCTCAACAAAGAACTCTCGAGTCGATCACTCTCACCACCACGAGTCCAAGCTCGCAAAAAGTGCTCGACTCGACCCTAAAACGCTACCAGAGAGTGTAAAGGGAGGAGACTATAACATAGAAGAAGGTGAGAAGATGATGACTCAGAGGAGAAGGGAAGAATCCAAGAGCTAGCGTGGGTAATGGGATCATGTAGAAGCCTAACTAGCAAGCACGACTCAAACAATGTAAGGCAATGGGTCCTTAGGCTAGACGACGCCTAACTTAGAGGTCACTAGCCTCGTCACGCCTCACATTCCTACAACGAAGACCACAATGCCCAACAAGTGATACCAGATCCGGAGATCCAGTACCTCCAACTATCGACAAGGTAGGCAACGCCGATCAGGCCATGACGGTCTCAACTAGATTACTCTCCTAGTGCGTCCGAAATCCTAGGGCCAATGTCTACTTGCTTTTAGTTAAGGCTTGATTAAGAGTGATTTTTGGGGCAAAGGAAAGGGTGATGAAATCCCCCACATTATCTTTTATGGGACAACCCCTCCTTAGTAGCGTTTTAATCCTAAATCTAGCAATCAATCGCTCAAATCAAATGCTCAACTCACTCTTGTCCTGATGCAATTCCTACTAACTAATGCATGGGCATACAAGATGCATGAATGAGTGTAGGAAATGCGTACCTCACGCCAGCGCTCAAAAATGGAAAATAAAGCTAAAAGAGAAGACAACTACATGCCTAAGTCAAGTACATGATGTGTGACCTAAACAAGTAAGGATATCTAGTCTTTTGCTTTGGATTTTAAGGCCAAGTTGATTAATGGGGATTGGTTTAATGATCTGGGAGTACACTAGAAGTCAGAGCATGCAAAATAGTGCTCCCAAATAACAAAAATGAAGCAAACAACTACCAGAACAAAAATGAAAGCAAGAAAACCTCACCAGGCCGCCAATTGGCGGTCCCAGACCGGTGATTGGCGGTCTCTGTTGGAGATTTGGTTATCCAACTCATCCAGTAGCCTCCCCGTGAGCTCTAGGATCCCTGAAACTAAGAAAATATGAAAACAAAAAAAATTAAAAACCACTCGAATCGTCCAAACCAAAGTCTGGACAGAGCACCTCCCCGGCAACTGCACCAAAAACTTGATTTATTCGTTTTAAACCGCAAGTGCACGGCCGCATTGAAGTGGTGGCAAATACGGGTCATCCACTCGGAGGTGTGTCGACGTTTTGTTTGTGCGAAGGCGAGTGGTAAAAAAAATGGAGAGAAATGTTGATTACACTAAACTATACTAAGATGCAAAATGAAATGAATGTAAGAAATAAAACTAAACCCCATACGGGGTAGAGAAATAATGTGAATATAAAGATGTGTGTGTGTGTGTTCAATTAAGCTCCTCACAACATGTAGTGCATGAAATCATAAAACTACATCCAACTTTGCCTCCACATGAATTAAGATAAGACTACATCATTAAAACATACAAGACAATAATTGAAATGAAGCTAAATGAACTCAAGTATAAAGACTAGACCCTACTATGCCTCCACATGAATTAAGATAAGACTACATCATTAAAACATACAAGAATTTAACTAAGGTAAAGGCAACAAGAGTACATACACTACAAATTGTGTTTCCAATATTAATTCAATCCATATTCTAACCTTAACATTCCCCATAAAATAGGTCCACTAATCAAAGCATAAGCTAAGTTTCATTCAAGAGCATTAGCATATCAAAGATAAGAGTGAAAACCCATTAGATGGTTATGGAAATCATATAAAGCTCAAGGGATTAAGATAACACACACTTAATACACCACATGATCATATCACATATTTCTCCACCCCCAAGTGGGGATGGAACTACTCACTACTCATTACACTAACTATTGAACTAAGAAAGGAAAGCATATTAACTAAGATAGATTTAATAAAAGACAATTAAACTAAAGCATGCACAAACAATAAAAGAAGAACAAAACAAAGAAAACTTTATTGATAAAATGACTCACATTTCAAGTAGCATCCTCCTACTTTAGTGTGTGCTTCAAGGCCTCACTTCTAGTAGGAAGAATAGCCACTTAAAATATGGAGTGATTACAATAGAAGGTGAAGAGTTCTATTTATAGCCAAAGAAAAAGGCAACCCGGGACAATCCCCCGATATGGGACTAAACAAATACATAAAATGACCTAAACATCCTCTAATACATGTGCTGGAGAAATTTGAGCGGACTTGGGCCAAAACAGACCGCCAATTAGCGGTCTATTTGGTTTGGATCCCTCTTAGTTTTGTTGTGGGTTTTTCTTGGTATATTTGCTGGTCTTGGATGCATTTACTTAGTTTGTTGGAGCTCCGACCCGAATCGAATTGCTAAAATACTCACCATGATGGTGTGGAGTATTCTGTTTTGTTTTTAGGTCCTTCTATCTTACGTTCAGGTCCTTCTTCCTTTCATCTCAGTCCCCAGGTCTCACAATTCAGTCCTTTTTCCCAGCTTTTGGGTCTTTTTATGCTTCATCTCTTCAAACCTATTTATTCCTGAAAACTAAACATAAATCTCGTAACATAACATTGTTTAGGTGAAAGATAATGGATATAAGATATAAATATAAGCATGAAATGATTGAAGTGAATGTGTTCTAAAAGTTTTACTTTTAAATGTCAATTATTATGAATTGAATGAGAAATCGTTTTGTTTCTTGTTTATGTTATTCGTCTTTTGGAAGTGTTAAGGAAGAGGCTCTTGGTCCGTAACCGTAGAGCTCTAAAAGATATTGGTTTACATAAAACAAAAGATATTCGCAATCATGGTAATGAACATGGGACATTTATTACCGAGTTAAGATTGTCGTGTTGGTCATAGATCATTGTAGCTCTACAAGTGAGTGACAACACGAGTACACAAAAGAGGAAAATAGTACTTTTGTATGCTGAATTGACCTAACAAGTAAAATATTATAGGAATGTGTTTCTGTGTCATTAATATTTTACTGTGTCCTTGGTCCTTTGATATGAGACTTATATCCGATCGCTTAAGGAGTTCTTAATTAGACTAGTGTCTTGAGATATCGATGAGTGTAGTGTAAAGGCCTTACTTGGTTAAGTATAACTTTCATCGGAGATGATAGTTAGTCAAAAGATTATCATTGCCCCTCTTAATTGAGTGATGATATTAGTGGGCCCCTTGATAAAGCAAGGGTTATGATGTGCACAATGTGATTTGAGTTAAGTCACATATTTATAACTAGCTTAAAGAGATCAACAAATGAATACTAATACAAAGATGACACAATACTACTTTATGTGTATTCTTAATATCATGAGGCAAGGGACGGACACAAGTGGTGCACTCCATCACTAAATGGATCGGGTTTTGGTTCAAGTGGAATTAAGACATCTAACAAATTGGTAGCTATAATGTGTAGCTAGATACCGCTTATAGCTTGTGATATTAAGTTCTTAATATCACTGCCAACTTAGTTTAGATCCTCCCATAGGTCACACCACAAAACTGGGAAACAAGAAATGAGGATTTTAATTTCATAAGATGTGTAGGGTTTCATGTAGAAAATATGACACATGGGGTGAACAAGCAAAATCAAAATTATGTTGTGATTAATAACATAATTAGAATCTAAATTAAATTCGTATGTGATGTAAATATTATGGCGTGTAATGATTGATCATTACATAGGATAATATGTTACATAAGTTGTGAATTTACTACTAATCCCAAAATGTCAAATTTTGTAGGGGTTAAACCGAAATTTGACAAGTTTGCAGAACAGTGCTCAAACGGTCGACCGGTTAGTAGTAAACCGTCGACCGATCGGGCACGGTCGACCGGACATGTCTCGACCGATAACAGAGATTTTTCATCTGTTTGAACGGTCGACCGAAAGTAATCGGTCGGTCGACCGAACATTGCGATGGAATAATTCCTGTTACGAATGGTCGACCGAGTTATTGAACGGTCGACCGAAACCAGGTTCGAGCGGTCGACCGAAGTTCCAAACGGTCGACCGGTCTAGACGGTTTTCTACAGAATTAATTTAAGAATTAATTAGATCATGCATGGAATTGGTCCATAATTGATTTAATTCGTGGCTAAGATTATTTATTATTAAATAATGGATGGTTAGATGGAAGTTTGCATGAAATCATGGGCAAGAGGTTGCACATGAATAGGTAATTTGGAGAGAACTTATAAATACAAGTTTATCTCATTACCTCCTTAATTTAATTCATTGTTTTTCTCATGCAAAAACTCTCTCCATAATTCTCCACGAAATTCCCTTAATTCTTAAGTTTAGTTTTAGTTTTTAAGAGATCATCTTCTCAAGGGAACTAAAGAGGGGTTAGTAATTAGATTCTAAACCCTATTGGAGATTGAAAGGCTAGCTCTTCTCTCTCCAATCTTGTTTAGAGTTTGGTGAAATCTCGGAGGCATCCGGCGCAGCAACAAGCATCATCAACGTCTCCGAATCTTCAAGACGTTTTGAGAACTTCTAGGTATGAATTTCGGAGTCCCTTTGTGTTTGTTTCAATGAGTTTTTGAAACTAGTTGTTAAAACAAACCGATGCATGCATGAAATAAATCGAAGAAACTTGTAATTGATCCTTATTATACATGAAAATTTGAAAAATATATATGTATAATTAAACATGAAATCCTTCAATGATGTCAATCAACCCCTCTTAAGCTCCACGAGAATGAATCTCCAAAAGCTTTAACTAATCAAGACAAATTCGGATGGATTAGTGGAGATGTTAAGGAGAGAGAGAATTTTGCATTCACCTTAAACAAGTAGGGAGAGGATACCTATTTATAGGCTCTCCCAACACCCACATCATGAGCTACACATCAACCCATGATCTCTTGTTTTTCTCTCCCTTAAACCAATCACATATTGACACATAATCATCCTAAAAACGTTTGACCATAATTGGAATAAATCCAGCACGTGATCAACATTATTCTCTTAATAATTCTGGCAAAATCGTGTCCATCGGTTGACCGAAATTAACCAACTGGTCGACTGATTGGCAATTAATCGTGGTTTCGGTTGGACCATGAAACCCGACGGTCGACCCATCACACGCTACCAAAGCTACTGTGATATTTCGATCGAACAGAACACACAAACGATCAACTGATTCTACACGAGAAACGACTATTGGAAGTTTTTGGTCGGATTAAGTCACAAATCGGTCGACCAATTACCACCAGGAAAAATTCGCGTAAGCTCGTGAAGGTTTTCGGTCGAACCACGACTTCAACCGGTCGACCGATTAATCCCAGAAAAAGTTCCTGGAATATTTCGGTCGACCAACATGTACTCCGGTCGACTGTTCTCACACGCAACAACTATTGTGAATTTTTGGTCGACCGGTCTCTAAAAACGTTCGACCGTTTTGCCCAATTTTTTTGCCTTTATCAAATTTTGGATTCATATCCAACAAAATTTGATCTTTGGGGTTTTTAGCAAATTCATATGTCTTGTAATATATTATCATATTTAATGTAAAATTATTACACCCCATAATACATACATCTCATATGGATTTATTCGTGATTCTAAATATGTCATTTTGACGACACATTGGTTTTATGGATTTACCACATATATCACATTTCACATGAAACTCAATACATCATATGAACATAAAATCAAACTTTTTGTTTCCCAGTTTTGTGATGTGACTTATAGGAGGATCCAAGCTATATTGGCAGTGATATTAAACCCTTAATATCAAAAACTATACGCGGTATCTATCTACACATTATAGTTACCCAATTAGCGAAGATGTCTTGTTCGTTCGAACTATAAGCGGTCCATTTAGTGATGTAAGGACATCAATTGTGTCTATCCCTTGCCTCATTATATTAAGAATATTATACAAAGTAGAAATGTGTTACCTTTGTTTTGTACATTCATTTCTTGATCTCTTAAGCTAATTATAAATATGTAACTTAACACAAGTCGCATTGTGCACATTATAATTTCACTTTATCAAGGGGTCCACTAATATCATCATTCAAGTAAAGAGGGGCAATGATAATCCTTTGACGAACTATCTTTTCAAGCAGAAGTTGTGTTCAACTAACTATTACCTTTATCACTATAGTCATTGATAATTTTTGACAATAATCAAATAGAACACTTCCTATGTGAAAAGACATAAGTCTCATATCTTAGGATTCAAGACACAGTGAAAATATTAATGACACATAACACAATTCCATAATGTTTCACTCGCTAGGTCTATTCAATATATAAAAGTAATCATTCTCCTCTTTTATATACTCATGTCGTTAAATATTTGTAGAACTATAATACTCTTTAACCAACACGACAATTTTATCTAGGTTATTAATGTTCCATGTCAATTATCATGTTTGTGAATAGCTTTTGATTTATGTAGACCATTATCTTTTAGACCTCTACGGTTAAGGACCAAGAGTCTCTTTCTTAACACTTCTAAAAGATGAATATATTAATCAGGGAACAAAATATTTGCACATTCAATTCATAATAATTGATATATAAAAGTAAACTTTTAAAACACATTCCCTTCAATTACAACCATCGGATTGCTTCTAGATTCATCCACACCGTTATTTCTCTTATAAATAGCAATGTTTGTCCTACGTTTCCTCTTCTTGTCCACCTCCACCATTAGAATAGCTTAGGTTTTACCCATTTGGGCTGCAAGAATAAGGAGGTGGTTGAAGCTTGTAAGTTAGTGCTTTCTTTAATATAAAGGTAAATTTGGATTCCTCTTTTCTTTAGCTTTCTTTCTATCCAAGTATTTTGGTGTTTTGTTGGTTGATTTTCTACTTTGTTTTTCTTACCATGTTTAGTGTAGATTTCTTGCTTTCCATAATTGTTAACATGAGTAGAGAGTAGATCCACCCCATTTGTGGTGGATGTGATGTAGATTATGTGATGTGTTGGTGATGAATTTTTTTTATTTGTGTCATTTCATGTGCTTGATGTAGATCTATGCATGTAACTTGCTCAAATTTTAATTAGATGGGATAATGACCACACTAGGTACTTGTCTCATGCTAGATCTAGAGTTTATCTTGTTGCTTGTAATTGTTTATCTTTGTATCGTAAGTGGCTTCTTATGTATGGATACTTGATTAGTAGATAATGCATGAATGTATTAAGTTGTATGGATGATTAATTGATGTCCTAATGGCCACACTAGGTAATTAGTTCATTCTTGAGAATCCAAAGTACATCTTAACTTCATGTCTAACTATATTAGTCATGTATTCATGTAAATATAGTTGATGTTAATTAGACTCCACTCCAGTTTCTAATTGATTTCACCTACTTTACACACTTGTGCCTCATGTAATAAAGAACCACTCACACACACATATCTACACACCTCCACTCCATGGAAGTTTAATTTAATTGTTATTAATTCCTAGTTTAGTGTAGTTAGCTTAGCATAATCTTATAATTCTCCTCTCATTTTTAGCACTCGAGTTTGGTAGTCACGACAACACTCACAAATTTTTGAGGTTCGACCCGTATTTGTCATGTCTTTACTAACGTCGTGCACTTGTAGTTATTAAAACGATCAGTCAGCCTTCCAATTGAGTTGCTTGAGACAATTACAGCGAAATAAAAAAGCCCAAGGATATGAATTATGAAAAATAGAATGTCTTGAATGTTCGGGCAGTGGGGATTATGAAGTGGTGTTTGACCAACGAGATCTTGTTTGAGGTGTTTTGCAAAACGATCGAGGAATTGTAAATGAAGCTAGAAGAAATGTTCATAGGGAGTAGCATTACCAACAAACTAAATTTGAAGTGAACTTTGTATGCATTTCAGATGAAAGAAAGCGCTCAACTTGTGATCATCTTGCAGTGTTTAATAGGATCATCTCGGATATTGTTCCGTTGGGAGTGAAATAGGAAGAAGAGGATATGACAATGCTATTTTTGATTTTTGCGTTGGATTCGTAATGATCATTTGGTCACTACAATAATTTGTGGGAAAAACAGTTGAGTTAGACGAGGTGAAGAACACTTTGACTTCTCATGATTCAAGGTATTAAACCCCGAGTTGTACTTCAGAATAAGGTGAGGATTAACAGCGAGGCAGGAACATAGAAGTTGGTCAAGTTGCCATAGCATATATAGCATGATGAGTGCTATAGCATTGCTCAAAAGGCGACGTGAAAAATTGAAATTGCACTAAAGAGCGTGAAGTTGAAGATGAATTTGGGACTTTTGCACTTGAAGAATATGATCTCTCAAAATCAAAAGGAGTTCCAGGACAAGATGAAGTGAAGAACAAGTGGGTTATGGTGGTACCCAGGAATGAAGAGATGAAGTCTCTTGACTTGCATAGGTCTTGAAAGTTGACAGAGCTATCCAAGAGGAATAGGGCTACTGGGTGCAAGCCGTTTGTTCGCAAGGTGAAGAGATCGATGGACCCTGATGGAGTATGAGTTTGGGTCTTAAATAATGAAGGAAGTGTATCCTCAAATGCCCAAGTATATCACTATGCCCAGGTTTATGCATTTCAAGGTAATGATAGACTGCATCCCCTCAAAAGAATAAGAGAAGAAGCATGTGGATGTTGTTCAATATGCACTTGCAAAGGAGACCATTGGAGGTGCTATGATTTGCACAGGGGTCCAAGATTGGATCAGTAATGAAAGTCTGACTCTCAAGAAGAACTATGCATTGGAGAGTCCAATTAAATTGTGGATGATTGTGGTCACAAGGTGGAGTTCAAGCACCTCTCAAGACTTTTCGGTATTCTTAGAAACTAAGGAGGAAACGTTCCAGGGCAGTCTGAAGTAAGCTTCAAGGTGAAGTGAAAAGAAAAAGGAAGAAAGGAAGAATGGGTTGAAATAAATTCTGCATGTCGGAATTGAAGCCAAGATGGAGTTTGTTGAAGTTGTCTCCAATTCCGACACACTTGGAGAATCACTTTGGAAGCTGAAACAAAAGGTTAAAGTCATGTTAGGTGCAAGTTCACTTAAAGGAAGCAATTGCGAAGTCAATGGAGAAAATGGATCGAGAATCGGGCAAGAATCGAACTCGGAAAGTGATATCATCCGAAGATGACCATTTTTGGTCTACCAGAAATGGTCGACCGTTTGGGAATTCCAATCGACCATTTAGATAGGTCTAAATCACAGTGTTTTCTGTGACGTATTTTGTTTGACAATTTCGCGCTTCAGGTCGACCATTGTTTGGCTCGTTTGAATCGAGAGTCTATTGAAAATTTCGTTCGACCATTTTGGGTAAACGGTCAACTGTTTCTTGGATGGTGTCTTGGCTAGTTTTGACAATTTACCCTTGTTTTGAAGTTAGTATATAAAGAGATCATAACCGTTTGTTAGGGATAAGAACACAACCTTGTTAGGGTTTAATCGCCATTTGGAGAGAGATTCTTGGACAGATCATGAGAGTTGGGAGAGACAATCTCTTCAAATGTTGCCGAACCTTGTACTTGTTGTTGTTGTTGTGGTTTGTGTTTTGTTTTTGTGTCCTTTGACTGCGGTGATTGTTTGTGTGCTTGTTGTTGGTGCTTGTGTGTTGTTTAGTTGTCTTGTTTGTTGGTCCTCATGTTCAATGAGATTTCGGAATGTCCATCTCGGGATATTTGATGCTCAAATTCTCAACAGAATGTTCATCCTTTTGGTTAAAAGAACTGATATTTATTCTAATAGATAAAATTCCATTCGTACTAATTTTGAAGTGTTTTAGTGTTTACTTTCATAGGAGATACTAATCAGATGTAGTTGTTGCCATCAATTTGTCGAGTAAACTAGATATATGCGATGTGTAGAGTTCCCTCACCGCTACGCACGTAGGTTTGTTAAACATTCGTCAAACCTATTAGTTGCTATCAGCAGTTATTTGTTAGAGCATCACAGGTTTGAATTATAGGACGGCTGACTCCGTAGGTCTGCCAATTTCTACGAGGACACTTTCACTCTCATGTCTCTCGATATTGTAAACAATAGGGGCGAAAGCGAGTGAAATCGCTCAACTCCATTTACTTAATTGTTGGTTGAAGTAGTAACAACGAGTTGAAGAAAGTTCAATCGGAAGATGTGTCCTTCAATAGTACGTGCAGAAACGGAAGATATTTTCAAAAAGGGATATTTCTAATTCATATCCTAATTTAATTGGTTTAACGTTACAATTGTAAATTTGCATTGACAACCACTATTTATTTTTACTCGTCTTCTACTTTTCCGTGGGACAACACAATTTTGAGATTGTAGTTGAAGGTGGCCATTTGAGATTAATGAAAGACGTCAAAAAGTATGTTAACCTGTGTTATTAATCCTGTTTGATGCATATCAGCAAAAACGTTGTAGTATGGAATCAGCTTAAATAAGTAGCAGCAACACGGACAATATGATTGATTACAATTTCCTAAACACCTTTGGTCGTTTTTGCAATGTAAAGGTGTTTTGATCGCTGCGGGAGCTACATTTCGACCACTTGAAACCTTATTTCAATAGTTCAGCCGTGTAATTAGAGCATAAACAACAGCTCTCGGGTTACCCTGGGAGCCCTACTTCCTGTCTCTGTCACGTCAGCTCACCTCACTCACCCAAAAAACTCTTAACCATGCCCGGGCTACCCCCTAAACACCCTACATTCTTTTTCCTCCACATCATTTCATATTTTGTAATTATTAATTCTTCAACAACATTAAGCAAATTACATATTATATAACTGTAATTGTAATTACTATATTTGATTAACTCGAGAATAATTAATACTTAATATTAAATCACGTAAATAATATTCAAAATTAAGAAATCACAGTACATATTACATAAATTGGAATCCAAAATATTACATTAAAAACTAAAAATCACAATACATATTACGTAACGTGAAATCCGAAATATTACATTAAAAATTACATTACAACATTCTCAACACGCTACTCGTCCGTAAGGTTGCCATATATTCTCGATTAGATCGGCTTTCAGACTCAAATGTTGCTGTCTGTCACGCACCCGATCTTTATTGGCCAAATACTGGTTAATATCCACTATACGATCGGTGGAATATTGCATTGATTCCTCAGAATTTCACACCGATCTTCCAGAAATTCGTTAATATCCAAATTAGCGTAATAGTCGCATTCGTCCTCCACTATCATATTATGAATTAGGATGCAAGCTGTCATTATTTTGTTTAGTACGTCCTTACTCCATGCAAGATGCGGGTTTCTGACGATGGCGAACCTCATTTGCATCACTCCAAAAATGCATTCTACATCTTTACGTGTGGCCTCCTGGACTTCAGCAAATAACCTTTGCTTTGGGGTTTGAGGATGAATGGTGGATTGGATGAAGGCGGCCCATTGTGGATAAATACCATCTGTAAGATAGTATCCCATATCATATTGAGCATCATTTACCTAATAAGTTACAGGTGGAGCACGTCCTTCTAGTATGTCGTTTAAAGACGTTCAAGTCATTGAACGAATCGGTATTCCAAAAAAGGAGTGTCAGATCCACAAGTCATACGATGTTACCGCCTCAAGGATAAGTGTTGCTCTCCCAGAACGCCCTTGATGTTGTCCCTTCCAAGCAGCTGGGCAGTTTTTCCACTCCCAGTGCACACAATCGATACTCCCCATCATGCATGGGAACCCACGTTGCTCACCAACATAAAGTAGTCGTGCCAAGTCATTTGCAGTTGGTCGTCGTAGATACTCCATGCTGAAGTTGTTAATGACAACTTCACAGAATTTGAGTAGGGCATTTTTTGATGTTGCTGCACTCATTCGTAAATACTCATCGACCGCATCGGCTGCCACGGCATAGGCTAGCAATCACAGTGCTGCCGTACTTTTTTGTAAGCCTGTGATGCTCATTCTACAAGTCGTGTATGGTACTCATTGGAAGAAGACATCAGATGCTTCAATGGCATTAGAAATGCGCAGAAAGACATGCTTTCGCATCCGAAATCTTCTCCTGAAAATAGTATCAGAATACATAGGGTTGTCAGAAAAATAATCGGTAATAAGGCGTTCATAACCAAGCTCACGATCTCTATCTGGGTTCATAGTTCTCCTTCGAGACCTCCTAGGGCGTGCAACCCTTACGTAGACATATTGACATGCCATTTCCGTTACACGGTCCAAGAGGGTGAATGTCTCATCCCAATTGTCCTCATCGGACGATGTGGATTTTGAACCAGATGATTTATCAGAGGACATCATTAAAAGAAGAAGTTAGTAGTCGGAGCTAAGGAGATGTGATGAACCCAAGTTTCTTTGTATATTTGTAGTCGGGAGTACACAGTGGACGCGTGACACCACAGTGGAGGCGTGCACCACAATGTGGGTGTGATTACACAGTGGACGTGTGACCCCATAGTGCGTGAGGGATTACACAGTGGGTGCGTGACACCACAGTGCACGCGTGACTCCCTCAATTATCCTATATATATAGCTTCCACTACCTACTCAACAAAAATCCAATAGTTTGCAATGTCTTCCCCATATCACAATCGTTCCCCCTGTCGTCTACAATTCAATCCACAAGGATATCCGACATTTCCATATTACCAACCACCATTGCAACAGCCAGACCAATACCAATACGCACCACCATTCTTCAACTTTGAGAGATTTTTGGCTTATTCAATTGCCGTAGTCTTTTTCTCCCAATCCAAGGTCAAAGACCTAAGAAACTTTCGTACCCTATCACTTTCAACCAAAACCTTACCATGGTTCTTCAAGGAGTTAGTAATAAGAGTAAAGCGAGTATGCATCTCGCTAATGGATTCATTCGGTTTCATAGCAAACATTTCATACTTTTGCGTAAATGAATCTATCCTAGTTTCCTTAACCGATCGACCTTCAAAGTGACTTTCTAACATATGTCAAGCCTCAAATGCAGAATCACGTGCATTAATTCTACTATATTGTTCTTCGGTCAAACCACACATAAGTATGTTCATGAGTTTAGTATTCATTTGAATCATGGCTAATTCATCATCATCCATGCGTTCTAATGGTTTGTTTTGTGTATATGGTATTTGAAAGAACAACCATAGTTTAACATCATAAGATTGTATGAACGTGGTCATAGTTTCTTCCAATAGGCATAGTTGGTCCCATCAAACAATGGAGTTCTTCCGGTGTGAAATCCCTTGCGTTCAGGTGAACCGGTCGACCGAAAGGTTTTTTTTCTCCAAACCACGCGACCACACAACGACTGGACAAAAATGGTCAGACGAGGAGACTCAGACGGTTGACCTAAAGGGTGAAAGAGAAGAAGCTCGACACTTACTGGCCATTTTCGATCGTACGAAACATGCTAGCCGGTCGACCAAAAGAAGAGTGCGAAGAAACTGGGCACTTACTGTCAATTGTTTGTCGGACGAAAAGAGATAGCCGGTCGACCGAGCGATAAAAGAAAGAGAGAAGGACACTGCCTGGTGATTTTTGATGGACAAAGAAAGACGCACGGTCGACCGAAACACAAAATGGGTCGATCGGACACTTAAGTGAACTTAAGTCAGATCAACCAGAAGACAATCGGTCGAATGGAGCACATAGGACGGTCGAGCGAAAAATACCAGAGATAAAATCAACACACAAAACGTACTGGTCGAACGAACAAAATATTTTGGTCGACCGATAGAGACAGAAATTTAAAAAATAACTTGCATCACAGTAATCTCGTCGAACGAAACACGATTTCGGGTCGATCAAACAAAGTCTGAAAGTAACAAACAATTGAAAAACACCACAAAAATTCGTAGAACATCAAATATAACCTCAATCATATAGCAAATTTGAAAGTAAGGCATGATATATCCAAGTTATAGGTCATTTAAATTGCACATGCCTAGATTTAGTCTTATATGACAAAATTGATCAACATTTAAGGGTTTTGTAAAGATGTCCGCAAGTTGATCATTTGTGGGAACAAATACAAGTTTAATGTCTTCTTTTGTTGCATGGTCTCTAAGAAAGTGATGTCTTACTTCGATATGTTTAGTTCTTCAATGCAATATGGGATTTTCCGAAAGATTTATAGCACTAGTGTTGTCACAAAATATAGGAGTAGTTTGAAACTCAAGTTTCAAGTCTTTAAGGGTTGGCCTCATCCATAAGACTTGTGCATATGCACAACCGGCGGCAATATATTCGGCCTCGGTTATAGACAATGCAACACTATTTTGTTTCTTACTAAACCAAGAGATAATCGATTTTCCCAAAAATTGGCAAGTGCCATGATTGACATCATTTCATGCTTATATTTGTATCTTATATCCATTATATTTTACCTAAACAATGCTACGTGACGAGTTTTATGTTTAAATTTTAGAAATAAATAGGTTTGATGAGATGAAGCATAAAAGGACCCAAAACCTGGGAAAAATGACTGAATTGTGAGACATGGGGACTAAGATGCAAGGGAGAAGGACCTCAAAGTATGACCGAAGGACCAAAGAGCAAAACAGAAAACTCCACACCATCATGGGGAGTATTTTTGCAATTCGATTCGGGTCGGAGCTCCAACGAGCGAAGTAGATGCATCCAAAACCAACAAATATATCAAGTAAAGCCCAAAACAAAATTTAGCCAGATTCGGATCTTGTAGACTGCCAATTGGCGGTCTGGTGCACACCAATTGGAGGTCCGGATCTTCCCGGATCCGCTAAGATTTCTGGAGCGTATGTATTAGTGTTTGTTTAGGCTATTTTTGGTATTTGTTTAGTCCCACATCGGGGGATTGTCCCGGATTGCCTTTTTCTTTGGCTATAAATAGAACTCTTCACCTTCTATTGTAATCACTTCACATTTTGAGTGGCTATTCTTCCTACTAGAAGTGAGGCCTTGAAGCACACACTAAAGTAGGAAGATGCTACTTGAATTGTGAGTCATTTTAATAAAAGTTTCTTTATTATGTTGTTTGTTTCATGTTGCTTGTTTTGCTTTGTTTAATTTCATTTCATTAGTTTTAGTAGCTTAGTTAATATGTTTTCCTTGCTTAGTTTAATAATTAGTCTAATGTGTAGTGAGTAGTCCATCCCCTTTGGGGGTGGAGTTGATGTTCATACAGGCATTAGAGAATGGAATGAATGTTTTATTTACAATGTGTTGATAAAACATGAATGTATGCTTGCTTGTTTAGATAGAATTTATAACTTGATGAGTTTTGCCAAAATAATTAGACACCTCTCATGCTTGTTTAGGTTCTGAAATAAACAACTTGTATATGTAAATGTTAATCAACTAGGTTGGTGAATGGATTGATATGTTTTGCCATAACATTTAGACACTTCCTATGCATGATAACACCACCTTCATTTGTGCTTAAAGAATGTGTTCAACACCCACCTCTTTGCATGTGTGCACTCACTCCACCCCTTAGGGGTTTTCCATATCTGAATTCCAGCACTTATTTAGTTCTTAGTTTAGTTTGGTAGTTCATCGTTTGTTGCTTTCTTTCGCATTTCATACTTCGTAGTGTAGTATAACGTAGAGTAGAATAATCAAACTCTCTTCCCAATTTTGGCCATTTGATTTCGTGCAAACGAGAGGCTGCTCACCTCCCTATTGATGACCCGTATTTGCCACCGCTTCAACGTGTTTGTGCATTTGCGGTTTAATTAAAACATTCAACAAGTTTTTGGTGCCGTTGCCGGGGAGGTGCCAGTCCAGACTTTTGTTTGGACGATTCGAGTGGATTTAATTTGTGTTTTGTAGTTTTTCTTTGTTTCAGGAGATTTGGAGTCGCCAGGAGACGTAGCTGGAGAAATTGGGAGGCAACCTGGACACTTTGGACCACCAATCAGCGGTCTGGTGAGCCTTGTTTCCCTTCTCTTTTCTTCATCTTTTTGCCATAATTCATTTAGGAATCTGAGACTTAATTTTGCATGTTCTGACTCTTAGGGTGCTCCCAGATTAATAATCAACCCTCCTTTAAGCAACTTGGACCCTAAAACCCAAAGCAAAAGATTAGGCATTCCTTCTGTTTTAGGTCATGCATCATGTAGGCCACGTAGGCACGTAGATTGTCTTTATTTTAGCTTTATTTTCAGTTGCTGAGTGCTGGCGTGAGGTGTGTGCACATTCTTTGTTAAAAAAAAGTTTTGGTTTGTGTGTGTGCACCTTTGTGCATGCTTTCGTGGGCACGAGACGAGAGTGGCCGTTTGACGAGGCGCGTTGTCAACCCTGCTTTGGTAGTCAATATTTCGACGCCTCCCTCCTCTCGTGTCACACACAGTCCGGGTTCAATGACTGCTAATTTCCGCGAGGAGGAGCAGTTGCTGGACCCACCTGTTCCACATGTTCTTCATGTTGTCGCTCCTATACCTCTTCGTGATCGATGCTACCCGAGCCGTACTGCTCTACCCTCATGCATCGTATTGCCAGAGGCAAATGGGAACCATTTTGAGGTTAAGCCTCAGTTTATTTCCTTGCTCCCTCACTTCACTGGGAAAGGTGACCCCTATATCTTTCACAGGGAATTTGAGGAGGTCTGTGCTATGTTCAAGCTGCAACAACTTAGCACAGACTCCATCCATCTTAGGCTTGTCCCCTTTGCGCTGAATGATGATGCCAAGAAGTGGTTTTACAGCAACCAGGCGAATGCCTTTAGGACTTGGGATGAGTTTCAATTTGCATTCCTCATGAACTACTTTTGCAAATCATCAGACTCAAAAATTGAGGAACGAAATCAATTCGTTCTATCAACTTGAGACCGAAACATTTCATGCAAATCTAGAGAGGTTCAAGGAGCTACTATCCTCATGCCCTCACCATGGCATTGAGTTGTGGCATCTTTGTCAGATTGTTTACGAGGGTCTTCACATCCCGTCCTGGACACTCATTGATGTTGGCTTTTTGGAATTAATCTATATTAATTTTGATGATTAATTAAACTAATCTTAATCAATCAACCTAATCAATCAAAGTGAGCAAACGAGATTACATGCATTGCATATATGTTTGTATACTTACAATCATCTTAATAGGTTGATCAAGACAATCAAGGAAATGAGCATTGGGACAAGGACATCAAGACTCAAGACTTGTAATCAAAGCCTTGGACCAAGACATGTAACTTTTATATTTATTGAGTCCATAACCGTAGAGTTCTAAAAGATAATGGTTTACATAAAGCAAAAGATATTCGCAATTATGGTAATTAACATGGGACTTTAATTATCGAGTTAAGATTGTCATGTTGGTCATAGATCATTGTAGCTCTACAAGTGAGTGACAACACGGGTACACAAAAGAGGAAAATATTACTTTTGTATACTGAATGTACCTAATAAGTAAAATATTATAGAAATGTGTTTCTGTGTCATTAATATTTTACTGTGTCCTTGGTCCTTTGATATGATACTAATATCCGATCGCTTATGGAGTGCTTAATTAGACTATTGTCTTAAGCTATCAATGAGTGTAGTGCAAAGGCATTAGTTGGTTAAGTATGACTTTTGTTGGAGAAGATAGTTAGTCAAAAGATTATCATTGCCCCTCTTAATTGAGTGATGATATTAGTGGGCTCATTGATAAAGCAAAGTTATAATGTGCACAATGTGATTTGAGTTAAGTCACATATTTATAACTAGCTTAAACAGATCAAGAAATGAATACTAATACAAAGATGACACAATACTACTTTGTGTATATTCTTAATATCATGAGGCAAGGGACGGACACAAGTGGTGCACTTCATCACTAAATATAATGAGATAAATACAAGTTTATCTCATTACCTCATTAATTAAGTCATTATTTTCTCATGCAAAAATCTCTCTCCATAATTCTCCACGAAATTTCCTTAATTCTTAAGATTAGTTTTAGTTTTCAGAGATCATCTTCTGAAGGAAACTAAGGAGGGGTTAGTAATTCGATTCTAAACCCTATTGGAGATCGGGAGGCTAGCTCTTCTCTCTCCAATCTCGTTTATAGTTTGGTGAATACTCGGAGGCAATCCACCGGGCGATTCGACCGTCAACGCGACTCCGTATCTTCAAGAGGTTTTAGAGAACCTCTAGGTATGATCCTCTTTGCAATTGTTTTTTTATTCTAATGCATGTTAAATAATTAGGATAAAGAAATGCATGTCTATATGAAAATCGAAGAAAATATGAATGTTTCGATCCTATATGTTTATAAAATTTCGAAAATATATACATACTATAGGGCACGAAATCCAACAGTGGTATCAGAGCTTTTGATTCATGTTATATTTGATTTAGACTATAAAATATGTTTAGGCTACCATCTAGAATCAAAAAAATTCGGTTTTATGTCTTTTTCGAGTTTTTCGATGTTTTGTTGATAAAATTCTAATAAATTCGTTTTGATGGTTTTATATGTTTTAGAACATCACACATGATTGTTAGAATTGAAATTTAGACATTTGTCTAATTTATAGAATTTTCGTTTTATTTTAAATGATTATTTTATAAAGGAATCAACAAAACCGAAAAGGACTAATGTTCATCTTTCCTTTTGGAAATTGGATGAACGGCGGTTCAAAATAATTACTTTTGAACTATGGATGTATGAAAATCATTTTAATGGATTTCAAATGATTTTTCTAGAATTGTTTGATTTTAGATGCTTGATAATCTAGATTAAATAGTTTAGATTGGACATGCGTGTATGCGTTGCTCGAGTTGTCTTTGCAGGAATTGTGAGTTTATATGTTCCAAATCAGCCCCTATGAATGTTTGTAATTGTTATTATACAGGAGCTTATTTATATGTAAAATCCAAATTCTCTTTTTCTATCTTTAGATAATTGCAATGCATTTGAGAGGTTTTTACATAGGACTTGCACTAGTCGGTTTTTATCGAATGTGAGGAGCATGTTTATTTCATGTAGAATCTACATCTCCGGTGCAAGAGGAAGTCGCCGCTGTAGCGCATCGATCAAGGATCGAGGATTAGGGATCGAGGATCAAGGATCAAGGATCAAAGGGAACATATAAACTCACACGATGTGGATTGTGTGAATTGTTTAATTTCTGTTTTTAATTTCTGCTATGCATGTGATGAATGTGATTGAATGTTAGGATGTGTATGAATGATAAATATGCATGATAACCTAAAATTCCGAATCACATGTTAATATATGAAATTTTCCAACAAAATTAAGAGTAATTTTCCTTCTTATTTCATTCACTAGCAGTCATTGATCGATGGATACTCTGCTCGCCCTTAGTGGGAGATAGCTCCCTCCATCTTTGGATATAATGGTTGTCTATTGTTGTGCCACGATTAAATATATGAGGTGTGTTTCACCCTAGTGAACCCCAAGTATGTTTAGTTGTGAACACAATGGATAAACGTATCTCGTATCAAATGAAAATAAGTTTTCTTAACATTACCTACAGCTCTCGCTCGGTTTTGGGAAAAAGTTTTTCTTACGAGGATAGGTCATATTCCCTCATAATTAAAATGACAAGAATCACAAGAGTTTGAAGATGCTAATATTGCTAAAATTCAAAAAAGGTTGTGATTAGAAAGAGTTTTTCTTACCTTGATATTGTGATAGCTCTTAGCTAGTCTATATTACAATTGATAGGATCTTGGATTACTGCATTTACGGGCAAAATTTTATTTGCAGTATTTACATTTATATCGATATATATGTATGTATTTTAAAACATAAAATTGACATAAATTCCTATATAATTTATTTTGTAGAAATGTCTAATATCCAACCAATTGTGCGATCTATGATCGAAAAGAATCCTTTGCAAAATGATGGCTTAAATATCGTGTTGAGGTTTGAAAAACTATCTCATATTTTGGATGGTGAAATCCCAAAATTGAATGAGAAGGCAACCGGTAATGAGAAAGAGGCGATAGCCAAGTGGGAAGACCAAGAGAACCAAGTTCACGGTCTAATGTTGGCACCATGGGTGACTCGCTTCAAGCGAAATACTTGGATTCAAAACCCAAGAAGATCATGGAAGCTTTAACAAAGATGTTCATGGATAGTGCCCGAAAGGAGCGCTATAAGACCACCATCGCACTCACAAGGTGTCATATGGCGGAGGGAACATCAGTATCCGTGTATTTTCTCACGATGCAAGGATACCTTGAGAAGTTGTCGAAGCTCTCTTTTCCAATGCTCGAGGACATTGCCGAAGATCTGATTCTTGGCTCTCTAGCCCCATCCTTTAAGGACTTTGTGATGCACTATCATGTGCGTGAAAGAGGGGTGAGTCTTGAGGAGCTTCACAACGCTCTCAAAACGGCAGAAGTTGACATGGGCAAGGGTCGGGACAATCAGGTCCTAGCCGTCCATGAGAGGAGCAAAAGGATCAACAAAGGTAAAGGCAAATTTACCAAAGATACGTCAATCAAGAGCAAGAGAGTAGGAGGTGCTCATAGGAGTGCCTCAAGGGGGAAATCTTTCAAATCTCCAACTCCCAACAACGGAGTGCTTTCACTGCGGTGAAATAGTACAAGCATAGCTGCGACTGTACAAGATTCTATGGAACTTCAATAGTCTAGTGATTTAAATTTATGCTTTGAAGAATGTTTGTTATGTACCTTCGATTAGCAAGAACTATTCTGTATCATGTTTTGGATATGGATAACTTAATATAGATTTCTAATTCTTGCTTGTCTATATCGAAGAATGGAATTTTCTATGCAAATACATTCGTATAGAATGGTTTCTATTTGCTTGAAATGAATAATAAACAAACTCAAACAAACAATAACAAAAGGAACTAAGATAACTCACGTGAATGATGCAATCTTGTAGCACTATCGGATTCGTTAAATAAATGACCAAGAGACCTTTCAAGAAGAAAGGAACGAAAACGAATAACTAATTGGATATGATACATTCTAATGTATGTGGTCCGATAAGTACAAGTGCAAGAGACGGTTTAAGGTACTTCATTTTGTTCACGGACAACTATAGTCATTATGGCTATATTTGTCTAATGGGAAGCAAAAGTGAATTCTTTGACAAGTTCAAGGAATTCGAGGATGGAGTAGTGAACCAACTTAACAAGAATATCGAGTCTCTATGAAAGGTTCGTAGGGGTGAGTACTTAGGATACCTAATTTGACTCATTCCTAAAGTAGGAATAGGATATTACTTGACATGGTTCGATCAATGATAAGTCAATCTAAATTGCCTATTTACTTTTGGAATTATGCACTACAAATAATGACAAACTCACTTAATAATGTTCCATCCAAATCCGTGGAGTAAATGTCTTGTGAGCTATGGAGTTGAAAGACACCTAAGCTCGACTTTCTTAAGATTTGGGGTTGTGAGGTATACACCAAGAAATTGATGTCAACCAAGCTTCAACCAAAAGCGGATAAGTGCTTCTTTATAGGTTGTCCTCGTATGACAAGAGGATACTACTTTTGGTGTATCACCTCCAATCGAAAGATTGTAGAGAGAGATATGTTTTTCTGGAATTTCTGGAAAAGAGAGAAAAGTAGTGGGAGTAGAGTTAAGCTTGGGGAAACTCAAGATACTCTACAAGATCATGATGTGAATATTGCATTAAAAAATCATGAAGGCCCAACCGAGATTCATTTGGTTAGTGGGAGTATGAGCGAGAGATCCTTACAAGAAATTGTGAGAGAATCTCAATCATCCCCACCTAGTGTACGTTCGAGAGTCGAACGTGAACATATTCCTCAAGAAATTGTGGAAGAAGTTCGAGAGACACAAAAAGAACCAAAAGAATGAAGAAGGTCAATGAGGGAAAGGAAGAAACCCAATAAGTATGTGGGACTTCATAAGATCGTGGTACTAGATACCAAAGATCTTTCAAACTTCCAAGAAGCAATGGGAAAGAAAAGACTCCAAACTATGGTTGAAGGCCATGGAATCCGAAGTAGAATCCATGTATGATAATCAAGTATGGAACTTGATTAGCCTTCCTCAAGAGAAAATATCATTTAGTATAAATGAGATTTTAGGAGGAAGATAGACATGGATAGTAACTTGACAACCTACGAAGCAACACTTGTAGCAAAAGTTATACTCAAGTTCAAGAAATTGACTTTGATGAGATTTTTGAGAGGTTGTCATATTAAAAATCTATTCGGATCATGTTCACTATTACCGCATTTCACAATTGTGAGACATGGAAGATGGATATCAAAATGGCGTTCCTTAAACGGGAACTTGGAGGAGGATATGTACATGGTACAACCTCAAGGTTTTGATGATCCAAATAATAACGAGAAGAAATGCAAGTTTCGAGAATCCATTTATGGATTGAAGCAAGCATCGAGGAGTTGGGACAAACGCTTTGAAGAAGAGGTGAAGAAGATTCACTTCATTCAAAGTAAAGGAAAACCTTGTTGATACAAGGAGATTAGTGGGAGCCATGTAGTACTTCTGATCTTATATGTCGATGACATATTGCTCATGAGCAATCATATACCTTAGCATTAGCAAACGAGAGATTTCATTGAAATCGGCATTTTCAATGAAAAGAAATGGATGAGGCTCAACACATCTTGAGAATCAAGATACATTGAGATACATCCCATAGACTCATTGGCTTCAGTCAACGCGCATACATTGACAAGGTCTTGGAAAAGTTCAGGGTGAACAATTCCAATATGGATAATGTGCCAATAAGTATGAGTATAGGTGTGCAACTCAAGGAGTCTCAACGTGCTCAATCACGCAAAGACTTGGAGTACATGAAGGTATCCCTTATGCTTTGGCAAAAAGAAGGACCATGTACACGATGACTTGCACAAGACTCGATATCTCGTATGCTCTACGCGTGACAGGTAGTCACCAATCCGACGCAAGCCCTAAGCATAGGATTGTGGTCAAGAATATTCTGAAGTACCTTAACCGGACTAAAAATAAGGTTCTTGTTTATGGAAGACAAAGGAGAAAATAGCCGAGGGCTATTTTGATGCAATTCTCATAGGAATTCTTGACAATAGGAGGTTGAAATGATGATGCGTCATCATTATCGAAGGTGGAGATATGAGCTAGTATAGTTATGAGTAATATCACTACAGCTAACTCAACCACCAACGAAAGACAAAATAAATAAATAGGTGGACACACCAGTAACACAACTGATTGATGAGAATTAAATTTATACCGCAAGTGCACGACGTCAATGAAGACGTGGCAAGTACGGGTCGAACACAAGGAGGGAGAGATATTGTTATTTTCGTGATTTTCGGGTAAGGAAGAAAGAGAGAAAAAATATGGTTGGTTTGAGATTTTTGGTTTTTAATTTTCTAAATCAATAACAACAAAAGCAAATTAAGGAAAAAGCAAATATGGATGGGAGTCCAGTAGGTGGAGGTTTAGATATCGGGTTTAGATTAGAGAATTCTGAAACTTATAATAAATCATATTAGTTATAAAGGATTACATAATAAATGACTCAACATAAACTCAAGCAATTAAAATATACTAACACAAAATTAAAATAATAACTTTATTCTTCTTCTCATCACCCTAAATCCGTCACCCCCACTCTTTGAAGAGAGTTAGAAACTCATGGATGGAGGGAAGGAGAAGGGGTCATAGAGAAACTACAAAAGAAAACTAAAAAAAAGAAATAAAAGAACAGAATTTTATTACTAAAATATGGAACAAAAACTAAGGACCCTTTACAACATCGTTTCAGGGCTATCTATAGCTGATACAACGGATCCCAATATATAAAAGGAAAGTACACGCGTCAATACAGCATTGGTAAAACTTTGAGCGCAAGGATCAACTTTTGTGAGGCGGAATCGCCGCAATTTATACATGAGGTGCGGCGGAATTACCACCTTTTTGGCTCAGAATCGACCTGGATTTTTCCTGTGTGTTTATGGTATGTTTTAGCTGTCATTTGCGCGTCCGGATTAATTATTGCATATTTTTGGAGATCCGAGTTAATTTCTTCATATATTTGGAGATCCAAATTGATTTTTCTCTGGAACTTCTCCAAAATAATCTTTTGGTACTCGTAATTTGCAGTCGGGTCCTCGGCTTTTGCAATTAAGTCCCTGACTACTTTTGTGCTTAAGTCCCTCGCCTTTTTGTAATTAGGTATTTGAATGTTTTTATGCTTGGATGATCTTCCATTTGAATCTCGATAATCTTGATTTGGTCTTTATGATAGAAATGAGCCTCTTGCACGCATTTATGCTCGGGATATGGGTAATTTGCATTCAGGTCCCTGTATTATGTAAATAAGACTAAACACGTACCTTAGTAGCATTTATTGATATAAAATTAATCTAAATGAAATACATATGATGCAATGTATGCAATGCATCACTGATCCATTCAACAAACCTTCATACCAAGCTAAGAGACGAAATATTATGTTTTATACATTGAGAATGTATGTGAAAAAAAAACTTTGATAACAAGTGGGAGATTGAAGAGAATGTGTTCTAAAAGTTTTACTTTTAAATGTCAATTATTATGAATTGAATGAGAAATCATTTTGTTCCTTCTTTATGTTATTCGTCTTTTAGAAGTGTTAAGGAAGAGGCTCTTGGTCCGTAACCGTAGAGCTCTAAAAGATAATGGTTTACATAAAGCAAAAGATATTCGCAATCATGGTAATTAACATGGGACATTAATTATCGAGTTAAGATTGTCGTGTTGGTCATAGGTCATTGTAGCTCTACAAGTGAGTGACAACACGGGTACACAAAAGTGGAAAATAGTACTTTTGTATACTGAATTGACCTAATAAGTAAAATATTATAGAAATGTGTTTCTGTGTCATTAATATTTTACTGTGTCCTTGGTCCTTTGATATGAGACTTATATTTGATCGCTTAAGAAGTGCTTAATTAGACTAGTGTCTTAAGCTATCAATGAGTGTAGTGCAAAGGCATTAGTTGGTTAAGTATGACTTTTGTTGGAGAAGATAGTTCGTCAAAAGATTATCATTGCCCCTCTTAATTGAGTGATAATATTAGTGGGCCCCTTGATAGAGCAAGGTTATAATGTGCACAATGTGATTTGAGTTAAGTCACATATTTATAAGTAGCTTAAAGAGATCAAAAAATGAATACTAATACAAAGATGACACAATACTACTTTGTGTATATTCTTAATATCATGAGGCAAGGGATGGACACAAGTGGTTCACTTCATCACTAAATGGATCGGGTTTTGATTCGAGAGGAATTAAGACATCTAACTAATTGGGAGCTATAATGTGTAGCTAGATACCGCTTATAGCTTGTGATATTAAGCTCTTAATATCACTGCAACTTAGTTTAGATCCTCCCATAGGTCACACCACAAAATTGGGAAACGAGAAATGGGGATTTTGAGTTCATAAGATGTGTCGGGTTTCATGTAGAAAATACGACACATGGGGTGAACAAGCAAAATCAAAATTATGTTGTAATTAATAACATAATTAGAATCTAAATTAAATTCATATGTGATGTAAATATTATGGGGTGTAATGATTTATCGTTACATAGGATAATATGTTACATAAGTTGTGAATTTACTACTATTCTTGAAATGTCAAATTGTGTGGGGGTTAAACCGAAATTTGACAAGTCTGCACTACTCTCCACAAACGGTCGACTGGTTAACAGTAAACGGTCGACCGACCGTGCACGGTCGACCGGACACGTCTCGACCGATAATAGGGAATTTTCGTCTGTTCGAAACGGTCGACCGAATCTATCGGTTGGTCGACCGAACATTGCGATGAAATATTTTATTGTTGCGAACGGTCGACCGAATGTCGAACGGTCGACCGAATGTCGAACGGTCGACCGAAACTTGGTACGAACGGTCCAAGACTAACAAATATATCAAGGAAAGCCCAAAACAAAATTTAGCCAGATCCGGATCTTGTAGACCGCCAATTGGCGGTCTGGAACCACCAATTGGCGGTCCGGATCTTCCCGGATCCGCTAAGATTTCTAGAGCGTATGTATTAGTGTTTGTTTAGGCTATTTTTGGTATTTGTTTAGTCCCACATTGGGGGATTGTCCCGGATTGCCTTTTTCTTTGGCTATAAATTGAACTCTTCACCTTCTATTGTAATCACTTCACATTTTGAGTGACTATTCTTCCTACTAGAAGTGAGGCCTTGAAACACACACTAAAGAAGGAAGATGCTACTTGAATTGTGGGTCATTTTAATAAAAGTTTCTTTATTATGTTGTTTGTTTCTTGTTGTTTGTTATGCTTTGTTTAATTTCATTTCATTAGTTTTAGTAGCTTAGTTAATATACTTTCCTTGCTTAGTTTAATAATTAGTCTAATGTGTAGTGAGTAGTCCATCCCCTTTGGGGGGTGGAGTTGATGTTCATACATGTATTAGAGAATGGAATGAATGTTTTATTTACAATGTGTTGATAAAACATGAATGTATGCTTGCTTGTTTAGATAGAATTTATAACTTGATGCGTTTTGCCAAACTAATTAGACACCTCTCATGCTTGTTTAGGTTCTGAAATAAACAACTTGTATATGTAAATGTTAATCAACTAGGTTGGTAAATGGATTGATATGTTTTGCCATAACATTTAGACACTTCCTATGCATGATAACACCACCTTCATTTGTGCTTAAAGAATGTGTTCAACACACACCTCTTTGCATGTGTGCACTCACTCCACCCCTTAGGGGTTTTCCATTTCTGAATTCCAGCACTTATTTAGTTCTTAGTTTAGTTTGGTAGTTCATCGTTTGTTGCTTTCTTTCGCATTTCGTACTTCGTAGTGTAGTATAACGTAGAGTAGGATAATCAAACTCTCTTCCCTATTTTTGTCATTTGATTTCGTGCAAACGAGAGGCTGCTCACCTCCCTGTTGACGACCCGTATTTGCCACCGCTTCAACGTGACCGTGCATTTGCGGATTAATTAAAACGTTCAACAAGTTTTTGGTGCCGTTGCCGGGGAGGTGCCAGTCCAGACTCTTGTTTGGATGTTCGAGTGGATTTAATTTGTGTTTTGTAGTTTTTCTTTGTTTCAGGAGACTTGGAGTCGCCAGGAGAGGTAGCTGGAGAAATGGGGAGGCAACCTGGACACTTTGGACCGCCAATCAACAGTATGGTGAGCCTTGTTTCCTTTCTTTTTCTTCATCTTGTTGCCATAATTCATTTAGGAATCTGAGACTTAATTTTGCATGTTCTGACTCTTAGAGTGCTCCCAGATTAATAATCAAACCTCCTTTAAGCAACTTGGACCCTAAAACCCAAAGCAAAAGATTAGGCATTCTTTCTGTTTTAGGTCATGCATCATGTATGCCACGTAGGCATGTAGATTGTCTTTTATTTTAGCTTTATTTTCCGTTGTTGAGTGCTGGCGTGAGGTGTGTGCACATTCTTTGTTAAAAAAAGTTTGGGTTTGTGTTTGTACACCTTTGTGCATGCTTTCGTGGGCACTAGACGAGAGTGGCCGTTTGACGAGGCGCGTTGTCAACCCTGCTTCGATAGTCAATTTTTCGACGCCTCCCTCCTCTCGTGTCACACACAGTCTGGGTTCAATGACTGCTAATTTCCGCGAGGAGGAGCAGTTGCTGGACCCACCTGTTCCACCTGTTCTTCATGTTGTCGCTCCCATACCTCTACGTGATCGATGCTACCCGAGCCGTACTGCTCTACCCTCATGCATCGTATTGCCAGAGGCAAATGGGAACCATTTTGAGGTTAAGCCTCAGTTTATTTCCTTACTCCCTCACTTCACTGGGAAAGGTGACCCCTATATCTTTCGCAGGGAATTTGAGGAGGTCTGTGCTATGTTCAAGCTGCAACAACTTAGCACAGACTCCATCCATCTTAGGCTTGTCCCTTTTGTGCTGAAGGATGATGCCAAGAAGTGGTTGTACAGCAACCAGGCGAATGCCTTTAGGACTTGGGATGAGTTTCAATTTGCATTCCTCAAGAACTACTTTCCAAATCATCGGACTCAAAAATTGAGGAACGAAATCAATTCGTTCTATCAACTTGAGACCGAAACATTTCATGCATATCTAGAGAGGTTCAAGGAGCTACTATCCTCATGCCCTCACCATGGCATTGAGTTGTGGCATCTTTGTCAGATTGTTTAGGAGGGTCTTCACATCCCGTCCTGGACACTCCTTGATGTTGGCTTTTTGGAATTAATCTATGTTTATTTTGATGATTAATTAAACAAATCTTAATCAATCAACCTAATCAATCAAAGTGAACAAACACGATTACATGCATTGCATATATGTTTGTATACTTGCAATCATCTTAATAGGTTGATCAAGACAATCAAGGAAATGAGCATTGGGACAAGGACATCAAGACTCAAGACTTGTAATCAAAGCCTTGGACCAAGACATGTAACTTTTATATTTATTGAGTCCATAAGGTTTTATGTAAACTTGAGCACTAGGATTCTGTCCCGTCATTTCTCGGTAAACCGAACTTATTTCGGTTAACCGAACTCTACCTAGTTTGGTCCACCGAACACCTATCGGATAGCCGAATTATTCCCAACAGTGAAACTTAGGTGTTCTCTGGAATTGCCCAACGGAAGACCGAACCACCTTCGTTCGACCGAATAGCCCGGGACCGGTTTTGGACTTTGCTCCAACGGTCGCATTCAAATCAAGACCCTAGAGCCCAATTAACTCGACCCATTTCAGACGACCACACACATGTGAAGTGAATGTGTTCTATAAGTTTTACTTTTAAATGTCAATTATTATGAATTGAATGAGAAATCATTTTGTTCTTTGTTTATGTTATTCGTCTTTTAGAAGTGTTAAGGAACAAGTTCTTGGTCCTAACCATAGAGCTCTCAAAGATAATGGTTTATATAAAGCAAAAGATATTCGCAATCATGGTAATTAACATGGGACATTAATTACCGAGTTAAGATTGTCGTGTTGGTCATAGATCATTGTAGCTCTACAAGTGAGTGACAACACGGGTACACAAAAGAGGAAAATATTACTTTTGTATACTGAATGGACCTAATAAGTAAAATATTATAGAAATGTGTTTCTGTGTCATTAATATTTTATTGTGTCATTGGTCCTTTGATATGAGACTAATATCTGATCGCTTAAGGAGTGCTGATTGACATCATTTCATGCTTATATTTGTATCTTATATCCATTATCTTACACCTAAGCAATGCTACGTGACGAGTTTTATGTTTAGTTTTCATAAATAAAGAGGTTTGAAGAGAAGAGCCATGAAAGGACCCAAAAGCAGGAAAAAAGGACTTAATTGTGAGACCTGGGGACCAAGATGCAAGACAGAAGGACATGATCGTAAGACAGAAGGACCTAAGAGCAAAACAGGAAACACCACACCATCATGGGGAGTATTTTGTCAATTCGATTCGGGTCGGAGCTCCACTACACAAGTTAGATGGATCTAAGACCAAGAAACAATCCAAGGAAAGCCCACCAGAAGATCCAGACCGATCTGAAGCTAATAGGCCACCAATTAGCGGTCTGGAACCGCCAATTGGCGGTCTGGTTAAGCCCAGATCAGCCAAGCTTCTTCCTGGACTTGTATTATCATGTATTTAGGCTATTTTTGGTATTGGTTTAGTCCCACATCGGGGGATTGTCCCGGATTAGCTTTTTCCATGCTTATAAATAGAACTCTTCACCTCCCATTGTATCCATCTCTCTCTTTGGTGGCCACCTTCCCTACTAAGAGTGAAGCCTTGAAGCAAAACTCTGGTGGAGGAAGAGCTACTTGTAATTGAGTGAGTTAATCATAGAAGTTTTCTTTTAATTGTGTTGTTTCTCTCTTAGTTTAATTTCCTTTCATATGTTTGCTTTGTTGCTTGTTTTATTTTATGCTTCTTTAATATTTCTTGCTTGATTAGTATAACTTTCATTTCAGTATTATGCTTTCTTTTGCTAATATAGTTAGTGTAATGAGTAGTGAGTAGTCCATCCCCATTTGGGGGGTGGAGAAATATGTGATATAATCATGTAGTGTATTAAGTGTGTGTTATTTTTATCCCTTGAGCTTTATATGATTTCCATAACCATCTAATGGGTCTCCACTCTTATCTTTGATATGCTAATGCTCTTGAATGAAGCTTAGCTTATGCTTTGATTAGTGGACCTATTCTATGGGGAATGATAAGGTTAGGATATGGATGAAGTTAATATTGGAAACACAAGTTGTAGTGTATGAGCTCTTGTTGCCTTTACCTTAGCAAATGTCTTGTATGTTTTAATGATGTAGTCTTATCTTAATTCATGTGGAGGCATAGTAGGGTCTAGTCTTTATACTTGAGTTCGTGTAGCTTCATTCCAACTATTGTCTTGTATGTTTTAATGATGTAGTGAAATCTTAATTCATGTGGAGGGAAAGTTGGATGTAGTTTTATGATTTCATGCACTACATGTTGTGAAGAGCTTAATGAACACACACACATACACTTCTTTATGTTCACATTATTTCTCTACCCCCTTTGGGGTTTAGTTTTATCGTTTCTTCTCCATTTCATTTCAGCTTTGTAGTTTAGATTAGTGTAAGACATCTTTCTCCCTTTCTTTACATCTCGCCTTCGCATAAACCAAGTGTCGACACACCTCCCAGTGGACGACCCGTATTTGCCACCGCTTCAATGCGGCCGTGCACTTGCGGTTAAATATAAAACGATCAATCAAGGTTTTGGCGCCGTTGCCGGGGAGGTGCTCTGTCCAGACCTTGGTTTGGACGATTCAAGGGGTTTTTAATTTTTTGTTTTCAGTTTGTCTTAGTTTCAGGGAACCACAAGATCACGGGGAGGCGACTGGCGAAGTTGCAGGAAGAGAAAACCTAAACAGACCGCCAATCAGCGGTTGAAGACCGCCAATTGGCGGCCTGGTGAGAGTTTCTTGCCTTGTAATTTTTTCTGGTACTTAGTGTTCAAATTGGTGTTATCTGGGAGCCCTATTTTGCATGCTATGACTTCTAGTTTGCTCCCAGATCATTAATCACTCCCTCTTTAATCAACTTGGACCATAAAACTCAAAGCAAAAGATTAGACTTCTTTCCATCTAGGTCATGCACCATTGGTAGACCTTGCATGCATTTGTCTTTTCTTTGCTTTACATTTTGTCGTTGATTGCTGCCGTGAGGTACGTGCACCCACATCCCTCATTCATGCATGTTTCGTTCATGCATTAGTTAGTAAGGTGCATCGAGACAAGAGTGAGAGAGTGTTTGATTGGAGCGATTGATTGCTAGATCTAGGATCAAATCGCTACTAAGGAGGGGTTGTCCCATAAAAAGATAAGGTGGGGGATTTCATCACCCTTTCCTTGGCCCCAAAAACCACTCTTAATAAAGCCTTAACTAAAAGCAAGTAGACATTGGCCCTAGGATTGTGGGCGCACTAGGAGAGTAATCTAGTTGAGACCGTCATGACCTGATCGGCGTTGCCTACCTTGTCGATAGTAGGAGGTACTGGATCTCCGGATCTGGTATCACTTGCTGGGCATTGTGGTCCTCGTTGTAGGGAGGTGAGACGTGTCGAGGCTAGTGACCTCGAAGTTAGGCGTCGTCTAGCCTAAGGACCCATTGCCTTACATTGTTTGAGTCGTGCTTGCTAGTTAGACTTCTTCCTGATCCCACTACCCACGCTAGCTCTAGGGATTCTTCCCTCCTCACCTGAGTCCTCTCCTCATCTATTCTCTACGTTTAGTCTCCTCCTCTAGTACACCTTCTGTTGTGTGTTTGTTAGAGTCGAGTCGAGCATTTTATGCGAGGTTGGGCTCGTTCTGGTGAGAGCGCTCGACTTGAGAGAGTGCTTATTTCTGAGATGGAACATCTTGGTGATCGACCATCTCCGTCTCGTGCTCCTTTGGAGCAAGAGGGCGAGTCGTCTCGTGGTGGCGAGGGAGACCGGGTTCCATACATGGACTACCTCGGTCCATTCCCACCACCACGTAGACCTCCTTCTCCTCCTCCTCTGACTCGAGAGGAAGGGAGATTCGGTCAGGATCGAGTTCTAGGTGCACCACCACCTTTAGCTCGACAGGATAGGCCGATGACTTTGTGGGAGCGGACCCATCCTGTTCGGGCCGCGCAACCTTCTTGCATAGTTGTTCCCCCTGCTCGCGGGAACAACTATGAACTGAAACCTCAATATGTGAGCATGCTTCCAACCTTTACTGCCAATAAGGAGGATCCGTATAACTTTATACGCGAATTCGAGGAAGTATGCTCCTTGTTCAAGCTTCAACAGCTTGACGAGGATTCAGTCCGGTTGAGGATGATTTCTTTCGCATTGAAGGATAATGCGAAGAAATGGATGTATAGCCTCCCGGCGAGCTCGATTCGTTCATGGGATGACTTTGTGACCGTCTTTCTGAAGAGATTTTTCCCTCAAAGGAAAACTCAACAGATACGGCACCAGATACATCAAATGTATCAGACCGAGACCGAATCGTTTCATGGTTTCTTTGAGAGGTTCAAGGACCTTCTCCAGCAGTGCCCTCATCATGGGATTGAGCTTTGGCAGTTGTCCCAAATTGTTTATGAGGGCATCAACTACAACACCCGCACATTGTTGGAGTCAATGTGTCAGGGTGACTTCCAAATGAAACCCATCGAGGAGGCTTGGGACACTTTTGAATCCATGGCTGAACGCACCTTCGAGTGGGATACCATGAGAGAGCCACCAGCCGCCAGGTCTTCTGGTCGAGCTGGATCTTATCAAGTTGAGTCATCGATCGCGTCTGAGGCGAAAATGGCTGCTCTCATGCGTAGGATTGAGAGTTTGGAGATGGACCGAGCTCCTGTAGCTCAGGTCGCTACTCCCGAGTGTAGTAGGTGTGGATTGTCGGGACATGATGACTTGGAATGCGCTTACGCTCCAAGGGATACTGAGCATGCAAATGTGATGTATCAACAAAGGCCCCGAAACGACCCGTACAGTCACTCCTACAACCCGGGATGGCGTAACCATCCTAACTTCTCTTGGGGGCCTAGTGGGGGTAATGGTCAGAGCTCGCACGGTCAACCTCAACCTCCGCCTTATCAACCTCCACGCCCATCGGCGACCTACCAACCTCCACATCAAAGGTCTCAGAACCACAATTACCAACCTCCTCAGACCTCTTCGTCGGGTTATTCTAACCAAACTCCACAACCCCAACGGGTTGACCCTAAGGACTCCACTCTTGAACAAACCCTTCACGCGTTCATTCAGAGTATACAATCCATGCTTTCGGCCAACAACAATTCGGTCAAAGCATTGGAAATGCAAGTTAGCCAGTTGGCTAATCAGCTCCGTGAACGCGAGAAGGGCCAATTACCTAGTCAACCCGAGGTGAATCCTCGGGGTACCCATTCGCAAGGAAGGACACCTTTACCTCATGCTACCTTTTAACCGACCCATCATATTAATGTGATTCATACTTTGTGGTCTGGTAAGGAGGTGGACAACCACATTGGGGTGCCTTCCTTGTCATCACCATCTCTGAGGGAACCGGATCCTGAGGCTCGCTCCACAAATACTTCCAGGAAGGAGCCAGATCCTGAGGTTCTTTCTACATTTCCTTCGACAAAGGGGTCGAACCCTGAGGTCCCCTTGTCTCCTCTTGTGTCGAAGGAACCAGATTCTGAGGTCCCCACTCATGTTTCTTTGGACCAGAATTCTGAGGTTCCTTCGCACCATTATGCGCCGAAGGCGCCATTCCCTGAGCGCCTTAAAAAGAAAACCTCTGATCAGCATGAAAAGATGCTTGAGATGTTTCGGCAGGTTAAGGTGAATATCCCTCTTTTGGAGGTGATTCAGCAAATGCCACCTTATGCCAAGGTTCTCAAGGACTTATGCACCAAGAAGAGAAAAACTTATGTTCCAAAGAAAGCTTTTCTTGCGGCTAACGTGAGTTCTTTGTTGGCACAACCCATGCAAGTCAAGTACAAGGACCCTGGTTGTCCTACTATCTCTTGTGTGATTGGGGATGTGTCCATACATCGAGCCTTATTGGACCTTGGTGCATCTGTTAATCTTTTGCCATATTCTGTCTACATCCACCTCGGTCTTGGAGACCTCAAACAAACAAAGACCACTCTTCAATTGGCTGATAGGTCCATGAAGAAACCGAGGGGTGTGGTGGAAGACGTGCTGATCAAAGTGGGAGAGTTCATTTATCCAGTCGACTTCTTTGTCCTGGATACTGAACCTGTGCCAAACCCACTTGGACAAATTCCTGTCATTTTGGGGCGACCATTTCTTGCGACTTCCAATGCCTTGATCAATTGTCGCAATGGTCTGATGCGCTTGACTTATGGTAGTCAATGCGCTGATTTCAACATCTTCACCATTGGCAAGAAGCCAGGTGCCTTCAATGACCCTGTTGAGGTCAACCTTGTCCAGGGCTTGGATGAGATTGAAGTTGAGAGCACCTTGAAGTACTTCAGAGAATTGTTCGATGAAGATCCTGAAGGTGGTGAAGATGTTTCACCTGGGCTGGCACAAGAAGGTGCCTTATGTTTTTATCACGTGGCCCTTGAGCCATATTCTTCTGATCTTGTGGCCCTTGAGCCACATTCTTCTGATCATGTGGCCCTTGAGCCACTTCTTTTTGACCACGTGGCCCTTGAGCCACATCCGTTTGAGCACGTGGCTTTTGAGCCACAAGATACTATTTTTATGGCCTCTCAGCCACATGCTCTTCATTCTGTATCTGCTGAGGACCCCATGTGGGTTAAGATTCAACCATCTGATACCCTTATACCTGATAGAGGTTCACCTCTCGTTCATGCCTCGTCTTTTGCTAACTCTAAAGAGTCATCAACCGACCACAATGCTTATAAGGGTGTCAGGTGGTCGAGCAATTCTGTTGTGTATGTTGCGAGCCCATGCATGCGCATTTCTGGCTCGAGAGATGGTGGGTTCCCATTTGATGTCCCTTGACATATGAAGATGGAAGCCTATTGTTATACATAGTCAAAAAAAAGAAAAAAAAGAAAAAAAAGAAAAGAAAAAAAGACTCCTTCAGTGAGCACCGATTGTTGTGGGCCCCAACCCTTGCGTATTTGGGCCCCATTTCTTTCACGTATTTGTATCCCTTCTTTAGCATCTCACAGGTTTTGAGGGAAGTTGGGTTGTGTCCATCAACATAGCCATGAACTTCCTTGTGTACTTCACGTTGGTGAGATCTATTCTGTTTCATGCATACATCCATGTAGTATTTTGCTCACATTCATTGAGGACAATGCATGAAGTAGGTGTGGGGGGGTGTTTTACGTGTGTACATAGTCGAGTTTTTTCTTTCGATTTTGTTTTCTTTTGTTTGCATTTAGGGTCATGTTAGTGTGCTGCATTTAATATCGATATATTTGCTTGCCATGATCCTTGGGTGACTTGTCTTCTTTTGCTTGCCTAGTGCATTAAAATTTCCACATTTCTTTCAAAATCTTCATGTGTTTTCGAAAGAAAATGTTTTGTGGGTTTTGCGTGTGTTTAGCATGTGCAAAACCGTTGAGAGGCAAAGTAAAAAGATAGCTCCCAAAATTGTCTTGAACTTAATGCATTAGGATATCTAGTACGTGGCTTTAGGATTTATCGAGTCGTTAGGATGCACCCCCAGTTTTCCTTTGGGGGTGAGTAATCATAGGGTTTCAGTGCTCAAACATTCAAAGAAGTCCACCCTGAACCAAATGAGTCACTAATTCGTGTCTGTTAACTTAAGGATTTGTTGTAGTCAATGACCCTTTAAATCTTGTTGTGAGACATTAGTGTAGGGGTTTTGGTTCATGTGTAGATAAGAAATAAGTGAGTAGATGTTCTCTCTTCTCGCACGACTCATATCACTCGGGAAACTAGGTCTGAGGGGACTTTGTGCATGGTGCTTTCGAGTCATCTGACTTGGGATGCGCCGACCGAACTCCCGTTACACGGGTGGTAGGGATTGCCCTATGTGGAGATTTGGAGAAAGGTGTACGTGATAGTGTAAGTCCTCATGGGCAATGATGCACGAAACCTAACCCTGGGAGAATGAAGCTCCAACTAATAAAAAGAAAAAAAATGTGAAAAGAAACAAACAGAAAAAAAAATGCAAATAAGAACCTTAATGGACCTTACACTTTGTATCACTTGAGGATCTTGAGGTTGTCCATGTCTTTCACTTAATTCCTTATTTAACTTGCATGAATGGTTCATTAGGTGAGGTGTGTGGACTGATTACCTATAAGAGTCGGCCCGTAGGATTACCGCGTCCCATGATCGACAACATATGTCCAACGAGTTGAGTGTCTAGATTGAATAATGCATCGTGTTCGGATTTTGTGGGTGTATCCGCTGAAAACCCTCAGGAGACAACACTCCTCCTCCTTGGCAACAAGGAGGTTTAACGGCTTGTTGCACGTGCTTAGTGCAACCGTGATTCCTACGAAAGTGAGTTAGGATTTCTTGTTTTTCGTTTGCTTTTCTCTATCTTTGTTTTGCTCGGGACTAGCAAAAACTTAGGTGTGGGGTATTTGATTGACATCATTTCATGCTTATATTTGTATCTTATATCCATTATCTTACACCTAAGCAATGCTACATGACGAGTTATATGTTTAGTTTTCAGAAATAAAGATGTTTGAAGAGAAGAGCCATGAAAGGACCCAAAAGCAGGAAAAATGACTTAATTGTGAGACCTGGGGACCAAGATGCAAGACAGAAGGACCTGATCGTAAGACAGAAGGACCTAAGAGCAAAACAGGAAACACCACACCATCATGGGGAGTATTTTGTCAATTCGATTAGGGTCGGAGCTCCACTACACAAGTTAGATGCATCTAAGACCAAGAAACAATCCAAGGAAAGCCCACCAGAAGATCCAGACCGATCTGAAGCTAATAGGCCGCCAATTGGCGGTCTGGTTAAGCCCAGCTCAGCCAAGCTTCTTCCTGGACTTGTATTATCATGTGTTTAGGCTATTTTTGGTATTGGTTTAGTCCTACATCGGGGGATTGTCCCGGATTAGCTTTTTCCATGCTTATAAATAGAACTCTTCACCTCCCATTGTATCCATCTCTCTCTTTGGTGGCCACCTTCCCTACTAAGAGTGAAGCCTTGAAGCAAAACTCTGGGGAGGAAGAGCTACTTGTAATTGAGTGAGTTAATTATAGAAGTTTTCTTTTAATTGTGTTGTTTCTCTCTTAGTTTAATTTCCTTTCATATGTTTGCTTTGTTGCTTGTTTTATTTTATGCTTCTTTAATATTTCTTGCTTGATTAGTATAACTTTCATTTCAGTATTATGCTTTCTTTTGCTAATATAGTTAGTGTAATGAGTAGTGAGTAGTCCATCCCCATTTGAGGGGTGGAGAAATATGTGATATAATCATGTAGTGTATTAAGTGTGTGTTATTTTTATCCCTTGAGCTTTATATGATTTCCATAACCATCTAATGGGTCTCCACTCTTATCTTTGATATGCTAATGCTCTTGAATGAAGCTTAGCTTATGCTTTGATTAGTGGACCTATTCTATGGGGAATGATAAGGTTAGGATATGGATGAAGTTAATATTGGAAACACAAGTTGTAGTGTATGAGCTCTTGTTGCCTATACCTTAGCTAATGTCTTGTATGTTTTAATGATGTAGTCTTATCTTAATTCATGTGGAGGCATAGTAGGGTCTAGTCTTTATACTTGAGTTCATGTAGCTTCATTCCAACTATTGTCTTGTATGTTTTAATGATGTAGTGAAATCTTAATTCATGTGAAGGGAAAGTTGGATGTAGTTTTATGATTTCATGCACTACATGTTGTGAAGAGCTTAATGAACACACACACATACACTTCTTTATGTTCACATTATTTCTCTACCCCCTTTGGGGTTTAGTTTTATCGTTTCTTCTCCATTTCATTTCAGCTTTGTAGTTTAGATTAGTGTAAGACATCTTTCTCCCTTTCTTTACCTCTCGCCTTCGCATAAACCAAGTGTCGACACACCTCCCAGTGGACGACCCGTATTTGCCACCGCTTCAACGCGGCCGTGCACTTGCGGTTAAATATAAAACGATCAATCAAATGCTTAATTAGACTAGTGTCTTAAGCTATCAATGAGTGTAGTGCAAAGGCGTTAGTTGGTTAAGTATGACTTTTGTTGGAGAAGATAGTTAGTCAAAAGATTATCATTGCCCCTCTTAATTGAGTGATGATATTAGTGGGCCCTTTGATAAAGCAAAGTTATAATGTGCACAATGTGATTTGAGTTAAGTCACATATTTATAACTAGCTTAAAGAGATCAAGAAATGAATACTAATACAAAGATGACACAATACTACTTTGTGTATATTCTTAATATCATGAGGCAAGGAACGGACACAAGTGGTGCACTTCATCACTAAATGGACCGGGTTTTGATTCGAGAGGAATTAAGACATCTAACTAATTGGGAGCTATAATGTGTAGCTAGATACCGCTTATAGCTTGTGATATTAAGCTCTTAATATCACTGCCAACTTAGTTTAGATCCTCCCATAGGTCACACCACAAAACTTTGAAACGAGAAATGGGGATTTTGAGTTCATAAGATGTGTCGGGTTTCATGTAGAAAATATGACACATGGGGTGAACAAGCAAAATCAAAATTATGTTGTAATTAATAACATAATTAGAATCTAAATTAAATTCATATGTGATGTAAATATTATGGGGTGTAATGATTTATCGTTACATAGGATAATATGTTACATAAGTTGTGAATTTACTACTAATCCCGAAATGTCAAATTTTGTAGCGGTTAAATCGAAATTTGAGAAGTCTGCAGTACTGTGCACAAACGGTCGATCAGCTAACAGTAAACGGTCGACTAATCGTGCCCGGTCGACCGGACACGTCTCGACCGATAACATGGAATTTTCGTCTGTTCGGAACGGTCGACCGAATCTATCGACCGAATTTTCGACCGATAATATTTTATCGTGCGATGAAATATTTTATTGTTGCGAATGGTCGACCGAATGTCAAACGGTCGACCAAACCTTAAAACGGTCGACCGGTCTAGACGGTTATCTGCAGAATTAATTTAAGAATTAATTAAATCATGCATGGAATTGGTCCATAATTTATTTAATTCGTGGCTAAGATTATTTGTTAGCAAATAATGGATGGTTAGATGGAAGTTTGCATGAAGTCATGGGAAGAGGTTGCACATGAATAGGTAATTTGGAGAGAACTTATAAATACAAGTTTATCTCATTACCTCATTAATTAATTCATTATTTTCTCATGCAAAAATCTTTCTCCATAATTCTCCACGAAATTTCCTTAATTCTTAAGATTAGTTTTAGTTTTCAGAGATCATCTTCTCAAGGGAACTAAGGAGGGGTTAGTAATTGGATTCTAAACCCTATTGGAGATTGAAGGCTAGCTCTTCTCTCTCCAATTTCGTTTAGAGTTTGGTGAATACTCATAGGCAATCCACCGGGCGATTCGACCGTCAACGCGACTCTGGATCTTCAAGAGGTTTTAGAGAACCTCTAGGTATGATCATCTTTGCAATTGTTTGTTTATTCTAATGCATGTTAAATAATTAGGATAAACAAATGCATGTCTATATGAAAATCGAAGAAAATATGAATGTTTTGAGCCTATATGTTTATAAAATTTCGAAAATATATACATACTATAGGGCACGAAATCCAACAACATGTCGATCTACCGAATCCATATTGGCTTTAGGAGCCCAACGACTATTTAACTTGATCGTTATCGATAAAACAATTTCCCACGCATTGTCAGCGCAATTCCCGCGCTACTTCGGTCTACTGAAGTATACACGGTCAACCGAACTTGTGTAGATCAGAGCCCAATCAATTCTACTGTCCACCTTGGAACGGTGAACCGAATTTAATTAGGGCTAAATAGATAAAAGCCACTGGAGGTTGGTGAACGGTGATCCGATACATAATCGGTCAACCGAGTTCATAGTTCAGACCAATGTTTTGGACTACCGTGTGGATAACGGTCGACCGAATCTGTCTCGATGTCTCGCCAAGCTTAAGTCACATCTTGCTTTCTCATTTGTCCTTTCACCACCAACCCCCAAATGGCTAGATTAGCTTGAAGGCTTATAAATAGGACCTCATTTGGTTGCTTTGAAGATCTTGAACACTTCCTATCTATCCAATACTCAAAGCCAAATCCTTTCCATCTTCAAGCTCTCAATCCACAACACTCAAGCCTAAACTTCACCACTTGCATATCCAATTCCATATCATATACAATTGTTCTCAAGTATACAGTGTTAGTTAGATTGTGATTCCAATTCCTTATTCAAGAATCACCAAGTTGTAAAGCTTCGAGGAAGCTCCCTCTCGGGTTGTGAGAGGAGACACGAGCGAGGCGAGGTTGTTCGCGAGGCTCGGTGTTGTAAATGGCGTTGGTCTCGGCCCGGAACGGAGATCGATTAGTGGAACCGTAAGCGAGGCTTAGGGGATCGAGCGAGGCTTGCGAGGAGGACTAGGACCCGGGTGTGGGTGTTGAACCTCTCTAAACTCCGGTGTCGACAATTTTTTGGTTTGCATTGTCTCTTTCCTTAATCCTTCGCTAAGCATTTTAATTTTGCATCTTTTGTAGCGATTAGAGGGCCATAGATCCTAACACTTGAGTCCATGTGTCAAGGAGAGTTCTTAGGAAAGGATGAAAGGGAGGCATGGGCTTTCCTAGAAGACCTCGCTGAGAACACCATGCAATGGGAGAGTGTAAGGGAACCACCTACATCATCCAGCATAGGAGTGAGGATCGCGAATGCAAAGTCGACTAGATCTGGTGCCGCATTTGCTGTCGATACCACTATGGCCACCGAGGCGCGCATGGCGGCCTTAATGCGCCATATGGATTCGATTGAGCTCCGAAACCAACAAGGTGCACCTCACATGTCCACATCTGGTCGAGTTCCCTGTCATTCATGTGGCAGGATAGATCATATAGAAAGTGAGTGTGCGTCCATTCCACCTGAGATGGAACATGTCAACGCCATCTATGACAGAGCTAGGAATGACCCATACTCATCATCTTATAATCCTGGATGGAGGAACCACCCCAATTTTTCGACCACCTAACCAACCACACCAACCTCCCATGCATTCACAATCTTATTAGCAACCCCAAGTTCCAAGCACCAACCCACCAGGTTTCCCAAATTCTAACAACTTTGAAACCGGGTTTAATTCGCTTGAGAACATGACTCGTAGACTTGAGAACTCTGTGAAAAATTTTATGTCAACCACAAGTCAAGTTCTCACTTCAAATCAGCAGACCATCAAATCTCTAGAGCTTCAGATAGGCCAATTGGCTCAGTTTGTACATGAAAGAGAGAAAGGGTCTTTGCCTAGCCAACATGAGGCTAACCCCCGCATGTACCAACAACACATGCAAAATGAGAATGTGGTACATCAGGGGCGGCAAGTGAACCATGTGGAGGAACATGTTCACCATGTCAATTCCATTGTAACCTTAAGGAATGGAAAACAGGTTGACAATCACATTTCCTTGCCACCACCACCACCATCTATGCAGCCCCTCAGTGGGAATGGTGGTGAAGAAGAGGCTGGGGGTGAGGGTAATACGCCAACGCCTCCTTCTCAGGCACCGCAAAAAACCTACCTGCCAAAAGCTCCCTATCCAAGTAGGTTAACCAAAAAGCAGAGTGACACAATGGATAAGATATTAGAGGTGTTTAAGCAAGTGAAGGTTAACATCCCCTTGTTGGATGTCATCCAACAAATACTTCAATATGCCAAAGTGTTGAAGGATCTCTGCACAACCAAGAGGAAGACCAATGTTCCTAAGAAAGCATTCTTGGTTGCAAATGTAAGCTCACTTTTGTCCAATCCCGCCTACACAAAATACAAGGACCCTGGGTGTCCTACTATTCAGTGTACGATAGGGGACACTAGCATGAGTAATGTATTGCTTGATTTAGGATCGACGGTCAACCTCCTCCCATTTTCTGTTTATCAACAATTGAATTTGGGAAAATTGAAACCAACTAAGATCGGATAGATCCATTCGTATTCCAAAGGGGATTATCGAGGACGTGCTTATCAAAGTTGGAGATTTTATATTTCCAGTCGATTTTGTTGTCCTGGATACCAATCCTATTGCGAACACCCACTCTCAAATACCTTTGATTTTGGGTAGACCATTTCTAGCAACTTCCAACGCCTTAATTAATTGTAGAAATGGTCTCATGAAGCTCTCATTCGGTAACATGAGTGCTGAGTTTCATGTGTTCAACTCTGGTAGGCAACAGGAGCCCATGGACCAACCTTTAAATCTCAATCTCATCCGCCAATTAGAGAAAGCACCACAAAATCAACGAACACCCCTAACATCAATGCAACCCATTGGGAATGTTTGTGGGCCCAGCGAAAACTCATTGCCTGTCTTTGCAATGCAACAGAGTGAGCTGGCATCAAACATGAATGTCCAAAAGGAGTGTTCGTTGCATGATTCAGTTGAGATTACTAGTGAGAGTGAGACACCACATCATATGCCTATACCAGAAGGTGTCGCTATCTCATGCCCCTTGGCCATTGAGCCATTTGAGCTTCATCTTGACTCCAACAAGGACCCACCTACGACCGAGCTTATGCTTGATGATATAAATGATGGTGGGAGGTCCTTGTCGGATGACTTGGGGAGAAGCCCCATTCTTAGTGATGCAGGTATGCTACATCCATCGAATGAGCGTGAGGAACTCATTCTGATGCACCCACCTATTGGTTGGAGGGTTTTGTTCGATGAGCAACTAAACCCTAGTGAGGCAACACAACTCCACTCATTCGTGTTGCCCACACCCAACCAATATCATGAGGGGTTTGAGTCTTTCAGCTTTGACCTTTCAACCCTCATGACACCTCAGAGTACCAGTGAAGTTTTTCCATCTCGGTAAGTCTTTGGTCCTCATAATTTGATGTTCCTTGACCAAATGATTATGAGAATATATTTTTTGATGTATATATCTTGTAACAAAATGTAATAAAAGACTCCATGAGCAAGAAGTAATTGTTGTGGGCCCCAACCCTTGTGTACTTGGGGCCAATTTCTTCACGTATTTGTCTCCCATCTTCAGTATCTCACAGGTTTTGAGGGACTTCGGGTTTGTGTCCATCAACATAACCCCGGACTTCCTTTTGCGCTTTATGTTGGTGAGATCTTTCATTTTTTCATGCACATATCCATGTAGTATCTTGCTCACATTCATTGAGGACAATGCATGAAGTAGGTGTGGGGGTGTTTTACGTGTGTACATAGTCGAGTCTTTTCTTTTGATTTTTGTTTTCTTTTGTGTGCATTGTTAGGGTCATGTTAGTGTGCCGCATTTAATATCGATATATCTGTTTGCCATGATCCTTGGGTGACTTGTCTAGTTTTGCTTGCCTAATGCTTCAAAATTTTCACATTTCTTTCAAAATCTTCATGTGTTTGCGAAAGAAAAGGTTTTGTGGGTTTTGTGTGTGTTTAGCATGTGCAAAACCGTTAAGAGGCAAAGTAAAAAGAAAGCTCCCAAAATTGTCTTGAACTTGATGCATTAGGATTTCTAGTTTACTGGCTTTAGGTCTTATCGAGTCGTTAGGATGCACCCAGGTTTTCCCTCGGGGGAAGTGTAATCAAAGGGTTTCAGCACTCAAACATTTAAAGAAGTCCACCCTGAACCTAGTTAGTCAAATAATTCGTGTCTGTTAGTATAAGCAAGTTTGTCGTAGTCAAGGGTCCTTAATCTCTTTTTGTGAAACTTAAGTGTAGGGGTTTTGGTTCCCATGTAGATAAATAAATAAGTGGTGTTCTCTCTTCTCGCACGGCTCCTATCACTCGGAAAAGTAGGTCTGAGGGGACTTTGTGTCTGGTGCTTTCGAGTCATCTGACTTGGGATGCACCGACTGAACTCCCATAACACGGGTGGTAGGGATCACCCTATGTGGAGATTTGGGGGAAGGTGTACGTGATAGTGTAAGTCCTCATAGGCAAAGATGCACGAAACCTAACCCTATGAGAATCAAACACCAACCAATAAAATTCTCCAAAGAAAAAGAAAAAAAGAAAAAAGAGTCAAATAAGAACCTTAATGGACTTTACACATTGTATCACATTCAGAAGTTAAGGTTGTCCATGTCTTTCACCTAAGTCCTTAACTAACTTTCACGAATAATTCATTAGGCTTGGTGTGTGGACGGATTACATATATAGAGTCGACCCGTAGTATTACCGTGTCCCATGATCGACAAAATAAGTCCAACGAGTCGTGTAGCTAGATTGATTAATGGATCTTTGTTCGGATTTTGTGGGTGTATCTGCTGAAAACCCTTACGAGACAACACTCCTCCTCCTTGGCGACAAGGAGGTTTAACGGCTTGTTGCACGTGCTAAGTGCAACCGTGATTCCTACGAAAGTGAGTTAGGATTTTTTGTTTTTCGTATGCTTTTCTTTTTCTTTGTTTTTCTCGGGACTAGCAAAAGTTAGGTGTGGGGGTATTTGATTGACATCATTTCATGCTTATATTTGTATCTTATATCCATTATCTTTCACCTAAATAATGCTACGTGACGAGTTTTATGATTGAATTTCAGAAATAAATAGGTTTGAAGAGATGAAGCATAAAAGGACCCAAAAGCTGGGAAAAGGACTGAATTGTGAGACCTGGGGACTAAGATGCAAGGGAGAAGGACCTGAACGTAAGACCGAAAGACCAAAGAGCAAAACAGAAAACTCCACACCATCATGGGGAGTATTTTGGCAATTCGATTCGGGTCGGAGCTCCAACAAGCGAAGTAGATGCATCCAAGACCAACAAATATATCAAGGAAAGCCCAAAACAAAATTTAGCCAGATCCGGATCCTGTAGACCGCCAATTGGCGGTCCGGATGTTCCCGGATCCACTAAGATTTCTGAAGCGTATGTATTAGTGTTTGTTTAGGTTATTTTTGATATTTGTTTAGTCCCACATAGGGGGATTGTCCCGGATTGCCTTTTTCTTTGGCTATAAATAGAACTCTTCACCTTCTATTGTAATCAATTCACATTTTGAGTGACTATTCTTCCTATTAGAAGTGAGGCCTTGAAGCACACACTAAAGAAGGAAGATGCTACTTGAATTGTGAGTCATTTTAATAAAAGTTTCTTTATTATGTTGTTTGTTTCATGTTGCTTGTTTTACTTTGTTTAATTTCATTTCATTAGTTAATATGCTTTACTTGCTTAGTTTAATAATTAGTCTAATGTGTAGTTAGTAGTGCATCCCCTTTGGGGGTGGAGTTGATGTTCATACAGGCATTAGGGAATGGAATGAATGTTTTATTTACAATGTGTTGATAAAACATGATTGTATGCTTGCTTGTTTAGATAGAATTTATAACTTGATGAGTTTTGCCAAAATAATTAGACACGTCTCATGCTTGTTTAGGTTCTGAAATAAACAACTTGTATATGTAAATGTTAATCAACTAGGTTGGTGAATGGATTAATATGTTTTGCCATAACATTTAGACACTTCCTATGCATGATAACACCACCTTCAACACCCACCTCTTTGCATGTGTGCACTCACTCCACCCCTTAGGGGTTTTCCATTTCTGAATTCCAACACTTATTTAGTTCTTAGTTTAGTTTGGTAGTTCATCGTTTGTTGCTTTCTTTCGCATTTCGTACTTCGTAGTGTAGTGTAGCGTGGAGTAGGATAATCAAACTCTCTTCCCTATTTTTGCCACTTGATTTCGTGCAAACGAGAGGTTGCTCACCTACCTGTGGACGACCCGTATTTGTCACCGCTTCAACGCGTCCATGCACTTGCGGTTTAATGAAAACGTTCAACATGCCACTAGTGCTTTTACGATCTAAAATGCAACCGGCATAGTTGGCGTCACTATAAACAACAAGATCAAAAACCCTAGTATTGGGGTAAAACAAACCAAAATCTTGAGATCCTTTGAGATAATAAAAAATACGTTTCAAGGCATGAAAATGAGATTCTTTTGGACAAGCGAGAAAACGATCACACAAACACACGAAAAACATAATATCCGGACGACTAGCGGTAAGATAAAGCAAGGATCCTATCATACCTCGATATTTCTTGATATCCACCTCCTTGCCATTTTCATCTTTGTCCAACTTGGTGCTAGTGCTCATAAGAGTGTTGTGTGGCTTGCTATCTTCAAGACCAAAGCATTTTAGAAGTTCTTTTATGTACTTTGCTTGGTGTATGAAGTTTCCATCTTGAATTTGCTTAATTTGGAGTCCGAGGAAGAAATTGAGTTCACCAATTAAGCTCATCTTGAACTCCCCCTGCATAGACTTAGAAAATTCTTTGCAAAGACGCAGGTTACTTGCACCAAATATTATATCATCAACATAAATTTGTACCACGAGTAAATCATGATCATAGGATTTAACAAAAAGAGTGGAATCCACTTTACCCACACTAAAACCTTTGTTGATTAAGAAGTTCTTCAACCTCTCATACCAAGCTCTAGGAGCTTGTTTGAGGCCATAAAGAGTCTTCTTAAGTTTAAATACATGGTTTGGGTAAGTTTCATTTACAAATCCAGGAGGTTGTGTAACATAAACTTCTTTATTTATAAATCTATTTAAGAAAGCACTTTTAACATCCATTTGAAATAATTTTATGTCCATATAAGATGCTTATGCTAACAACATGCGAATGGCTTCCATTCGAGCGACGGGGGCATAAGTTTCATCAACGTCTATACCCTCCTCTTGGCGATAGCCATGAGCAACGAGTCTAGCTTTGTTCCTAACTAAATTCCCATCTTCGTCAAGTTTGTTTCGAAAGATCCATTTGGTTCCAATAACCGTTTGGTTGGAAGGTTTTTCAACAAGTTCCCATACATCATTTTGAACAAATTGATTTAGCTATTCATGCATAGCCATTAGCCAAAATTCATCACTACATGTTTGTTCTACTTTCTTGGGTTCTAATGTAGAGATAAATGCATAAGAGTCACAAACTACATGAGCTTTAAAGCATGTTGTCACACCTTGAGAGACATCTTCTATCACAAAGTCCTTCGGATGATGCTTTCTATAGGTCCAATCCTAAGGAAGATCCTCCATGTCCTCTTGTGGAGAACTTGGAGGTTCTTGATGAGACTCAAGAGTGACATCTTGTGATGATACATGTCTAATGATATCCATGCAATCATCATCAAGAGAGGAGTTATCTACACAAGTTAACTCGTCAAAGTTGACGTGTAGAGATTCCTCAACACAACTTGTTCGTTTATTATAGATTTTATATGCTTTACTCCTATCGGAATACCCTAAAACGATGGCCTCATCAGATTTTGCATCAAATTTATCCAAGTTGTCTGTATTATTGAGGACAAAACATTTTGAGCCAAAAGCTTTAAAGTAAGAAATTTTAGGAGTCCGGTCATGCCAAAGTTCAAAAGGAGTTTTCGTTAAAATAGGTCTAATGAGAACACGATTTAAAACATAACAAGATGTATTAATGGTTTCGCACCAAAAATATTTTGGAAGCCCTTTTTCCACAAGCATAGTTCTTGCCATTTCTTGAAGTGTTCTATTTTCCTCTCAACTACCACATTTTGTTGAGGAGTGCGAGGAAAAGAGAAGTTATACTCAATTCCATATTTTCACAAAACTTTTGAAACGATTCATTTTCAAATTCTCCTCCATGATCACTACGAATAATGACTATGTTGGAATCTTTTTCCCTTTGAACACATTTGCAAATGCATTTAAATCTTTCAAAAGCATCATATTTGTTTGCTAAAAACAAAACCCAAGTCAATCTCGAAAAATCATCAACGACCACAAATGCATATCTTTTCCCTCCTAGACTCACGGTCCTTGAGGGTCCAAAAATATCTAAGTGTAAATTCTCAAGCGGTTTTGAAGTTGACACCACATTTAAAGATTTGAAGGTAGATTTAAATTGTTTTCCAAATTGGCATGCATCAAAAAGTTTGTCCTTTTTGAAATCAATTTTTGGTAGTCCTCTAACCAATTCAAGTTTGGATAATTTGTTCAATTGCGACGTACTAATATGTCCCAAACGGTTATGCCATAACCAAGCTTCTTCATGTGAGGCAACTAAGCAAATTTCAACATTCAAATTTCTAAGGTTATCAACATGCACAATGTAGATGTTATTTGACCTATAATCCTTAAAAACAATTTTCAAGTCATGTTTAGAAATGATATGGTAAGTATGTTTCTCAAACACAACTAGAAAATTCTTATCGGTTAATTGACTAACACTAAGCAAGTTATGTTTCAACCCATCTACTAATAAAACTTTTTCAATATTTGGAGTAGTAGAATTGCCAACATTATCAATATCGACAATGTGTCCTTTAGCATTATCTCCAAATGTGAAGGTTCCTCCCTTCTTAGGCTTCAAGCTTGATAGAACTTGGGAGTTTCCCATCATGTGCCTTGAGCACCCGCTATCGAGAATCCACTTCCCTTTTCTCCTTGCTTTTATCTACGAACAAAGAGACAAGTGAAGACTTTGGTACCCAAATTTGTTTGGGTCCTTGATGGTTAGCTTTTGGTACCCAAACTTGAGTAGTCTTAGGTACCCAAACATTTTAATAATTTGTTTTCTTAACAAGGGAGTTGTTCATTTTAACTAAATAAGATGTGAGTTTCTTTTGTTTCCCTCCCTTGTAACCTAGACCATGTTTTGTTAGAGATTGAGTTTGTGTTCCAAGAATCATGTCAAGCATTTTTCTTCCTAAAGTGAATTTCTCTAAATCTTTTGTGAGTTGCTTATTTTTGGCAATGAGATCTTCATATGTATGACTCTCTTGTAGATTTCAAAGTCTTTATCTCATTATTAGAGTTTCAATTTCTTTGACAAGCATGTCACAATTGATAGATAAATCTAAATTCACTTTTCTTCCTAATTTGTTTTTATGACAAATCATTTCATAACGCTCAGCAAGTTCATGAAAAGCATCTAATAAATCATCATAAGGAGGTGTTGCATTAAGGGATACCTCATCGTCGTCAATCTCCACCACATGAGGTTGGTCAGTCGTCTTTGGTGATGCAGGTAGACTTGAGTCGGAATCAACATTAGTAGCCATGAAACACGTGTGCTTCTTCTTCTTGAGAGTATTCGGAGTCGGAGTCCTTTGATGAGCTTGAGTCATCCCAAGTGGCCCTGAAAGCCTTTTTCCCATCTTTCTTGAGACGATCCCTTCTCTTGTAATCATCACGTCTTCTAGGCCTCTATTCTTTTTCTTTTCGTGATGGCCTTTCATCTCTATATCTTCTTGATCTCTCATCCCTTTCTCTTCTAGGAGGATATTTCTTTTCTTCTCTTCGTTCACGATCCCTCGGCCTAAGCAATGGGCAATCCTTCTTCATGTGGCCGGTTTTGTTGCACTCATAGCAAGTGAATGTTTGAGAAGATTCTCCTCTTCCTTTTGCAAATTTTCTTTTGGAGAGGAACTTTTTGAAGTTGTGGGTTAGGAAAGCAACATCTTCATCGGTGTCCTCATCTTCGATTGTTTCCGAATCTGAGGTTGCTTTTAAAGTGATTTGCTTCTCTTTCCATCTACACCCTTCCCGTTCCGTCTCATTCTCTCTTCTTTCTTCCATTTGAATCTCATACGCCATGAGGCTTCCAATGAGATCCTACATCTTCAACTTTGAGAGATCTTGGGCTTCTTCAATTGCCGTAGTCTTTTTATCCCAATCCAAGGTCAAAGACCTAAGAAACTTTCGTACCCTATCACTTTCAACCAAAACCTTACCAAGGTTCTTCAAGGAGTTAGTAAAAAGAGTAAAGCGAGTATGCATCTCGCTAATGGATTTTTTCGGTTTCATAGCAAACATTTCATACTTTTGCGTAAATGAATCTATCCTAGTTTCCTTAACCAATGATCGACCTTCAAAGTGACTTTCTAACATATGCCAAGCCTCAAATGCGGAATCACATGCATTAATTCTACTATATTGTTCTTCGGTCAAACTACACATAAGTATGTTCATGAGTTTAGCATTCATTTGAATCATGACTAATTCATCATCATCCATGTGTTCTAATGGTTTGTTTTGTGTATATGGTATTGAAAGAACACCCATAGTTTAACATCATAAGATTGTATGAACGTGGTCATACGTTTCTTCCAATAGGCATAGTTGGTTCCATCAAACAACGGAGGTCTTCCGGTGTGAAATCCCTCGCGTTGTTGGGTCATTGCTACAAATGTGAATTTGTCTAAATGCAATTAATAAGGCTCTAATACCAAATGTAGGATCTACTAGGCCCTAATATTTGTCTAAAGGGGGGGGGAAATAGACTAATTAAGATAGTATAACAAACTATGCCAAATTAAAAGCTAAGACAAATTAATGTGAAGAAGAGAACAACAAACCACAACACCGGATGTATAGAGGTTTGAATCCAACCACCGGATCCTAGTCCTCTCTTATGAATTGCTCTTACTCGAGCAACTTCGCGTCCCCACTAATCTGATCTCCGTTGCGGGCCGAGATCACGCCTTTACACCACAAGCTTTGCAAACACCCTCGCCTAGCTTGGACCACCTTCTCACAATCCGAGAAGAGCTTCACTCCAGAAGCTATGTACAACTCTTGAAGACTTTACTTCAGCAACTAATCTTGAGCACTTGAAATGGATGATGCAATCAATGATGATGATTTCAAGTGAGAAGATGTGAGCATAAGAAGTTTAGAGCAAATATGAGAATAGTAGTGAGATTAGAGCTTGGAGAAAGATTGGTAACTAGATGAGTGTTCTCGCTCTATTTATTAGCTCTAAACTAGTTCTAGCCGTTGGGATTGAAATGGTATAAAGTTGTGCAAGAAAACACAAGGCAGGAAGTGACAGGACACATTTCAGGACACGAACGGTTGACCAGATCAGGTGAATTGGTCGACCGGTATGCCAAAATAATTGTTTCATTCGAGCAAAGGTGCTGATGGTTGGACCAACTGGGCTAGAACTTAAGTGATCGGTCGAACGAACTGGATCACGAGTTCGACCAAAAATGACCAAAAAATCTGGATCTGGAAAAGATGCAAGAATCAATCGACCGTTTGACATGTTTGATTTTAGACAGGACAAAGCCAACGACTATCGGTCGAACAGAATGAATTGGGTATGGGAAGTTTTCGGGAATCGGTCGACCGGAAGACCAATTCCAAAAGAGGGGTTAGGTGAGAAATGTGTATACGGTCGTTGGTATATACGAAAAGTATAACATTCATATTTAATACGAATACGGAAATGCAGTCGGTCGAACAAAAGCTATGTTTCAGTCGACCGAAAGTCTCATTAACCAGGACACATGTCGACATCTGATAGGTTGAAGGATTTGAATCGGATAAACTAATTCCTATCACTTGACAAGGTGAAACAGTCTAACAGAAATGGTATGTCGGTTGATCGTGTTTAGACAGGAAAACCAGATAAATGTAACGGTCGAACTGGAAGAGAAATTTGGTCGACCGTTATGTACATAATAGGGCGTTCTGGGACAGTCTGATGAATTTCGGTCGAACCAAATGGTTCTACCGGTCGACCGGTTGAATACTGAAATCCTGTTCTAGGTTTCTAACGAGTTTCGATGATTTCCCATTGAAGTCTAAAGAGAATTGGATTTGTATGTGAGACTTCTATAGGTTTCCTAACTGTCATGCAATGCAATGGATCAACGATTTCAAGTGCCAAGTTACATTTGTAACCTATATACATAAAATGTAAACCTAACTATGCTTCAATCTTCATTTCTTGATTTAACTCAAACTTGGTTCCTAAAACGTTAGAGAATACCATATATGCAAGCAATGATATTAAGATAATACATGTATTTATTGATTTGTTGATTAGTCATCAAAACGGATTACCGATTATTAGCCAAAAAGCCAACAACATTCATTTCTCATGAAAGGTATCTTAATGTCGTGAAGTGTATGGAGTGGCTGAGGTCACGTATGAACATTACTAAGGGCCCTTCCATAGTCGATGAAGTTATGTCTGATGGTATTGATTGACATCATTTCATGCTTATATTTGTACCTTATATCCATTATCTTACACCTAAGCAATACTACGTGATGAGTTTAATGTTTGAATTTCAGAAATAAAGAGGTTTGAAGAGAAGAGACATGGAAGGACCCAAAAGCAGGGAAAAAGGACTTAATTGTGAGACCTGGGGACTAAGATGCAAGGGAGAAGGACCTGAACGTAAGACCGAAGGACCTAAGAGCAAAACAGAAAACTCCACACCATCATGGGGAGTATTTTGACAATTCGATTCGGGTAGGAGCTCCAATAAACAAAGTAGATGCATCCAAGACCAACTAATACATCAAGCAAAGGCCAACATGAAAACCAGATGGATTTGGATCTTATAGACCGTCAATTGGCGGTCTGGGACCGCTAATTGGCGGTCCAGATAGCTCTGGATCCGCTAAGATTTCTGGAGCACGTGTATTAGTGTATGCTTAGTCTATTTGTGGTATTTGTTTAGTCCCACATCGGGGGATTGTCCCGGATTACCTTTTTCTATGGTTATAAATAGAACTCTTCTTCCTCTCATGTATCCCATCTCTCTCTTTGTGGCATATTCCCTACGAAGAGTGAAGCCTTGAAGCAAAACTCTGGTGGAGAAAGGGCTGCTTGTAATTGTGTGAGTTAATAATATATGTTTTCATCAGCATGTTATTTCTTGCTTATTTAATTTCCTTTTATGTGCTTGCTTTGATGCTTGTTTTGTTTTATGTCATTTCTGCTTCTTTAATAATTCTTGCTTGATTAGTGTAGTTTCATTTCAGTATAATGCTTCATTTTGTTAGAGTAGTTAGTTTAAATATGTGTGAGTAGTTTCATCCCCTTTGGGAGGTGCAGTAGATGTGTGTACATGTTATGTAGATTGTATGAATGCTTAATATAAATGTGTGTAAGAGATATTAGTATGCTTGCTTGAATTAATAAGAACTTTACTTGATGGTTTCTGCCATAGTTAGGTACACTCCATGCTTGTTATGTTCTTAATAATAACCTTGCATTGCTTATATTAATCACATAAGTTAGTGTTGTAAATGATAACTTTTGTCATTAGGTACCTCTTATGCATTAACAAACACTAACTAACTTGAGCTTATTGTATGCATTCAACACCACACTTATTTCATGTGCACACACACACACTCCACCCCTTAGGGGTTTTCATTCATGTGTTTTTATCTTCTTCATTAGTTGTTTAGCTTAGTTTGTTTAATGATGTTATTTCTGCTTTGCTAGTTTACTAGTTTAGATTAGTGTAGTGTAGTGTAATACATCTTTCTTCCCTTTCTTTCCACTCGCCTTCGCACAAACCAAATGTCGACACACCTCCCTGTGGACGACCCGTATTTGCCACCGCTTCAACGCGGCGGTGCACTTGCGGTTTAAATAAAATGATCAATCAAGTTTTAGGCGCCGTTGCCGGGGAGGTGCTCTGTCCAGACCTTGGTTTGGACGATTCAAGTGGTTTTTAATTTTTTTGTTTTCAGTTTTTCTTAGTTTCAGGGATCCTAGAGCTCACGGGGAGGCTACTGGAGGAGTTGGAGCACCTAAGCATCAACAGGAACCGCCAATCAGCGGTCTTGGACTGCCAATTGGCGGCCTGGTGAGGGTTTCTTGCTTTCAAATTTGTTTTGGTAGTTAGTTCTGTCATTTTCATTATCTGGGAGCCCTATTTTGCATGCTGTGACTTCTAGTTTGCTACCAGATCATTAATCTCCCCCATTAATCAACTTGGCCGTAAAATCCAAAGCAAAAGACTAGACATTTTTACTTGTTTAGGTCACGCATCATGTACTTGACTTAGGCATGTAGTTGTCTTTCCTTTTAGCTTTATTTTCAGTTGTCGAGCGCTGGCGTGAGGTACGCATTTCCTACACTCATTCATGCATCTTGTATGCCCATGCATTAGTTAGTAGGAATTGCATCAGAACAAGAGTGAGTTGAGCGTTTGATTGGAGCGATTGATTGCTAGATTTATGATCAAAACGCTACTAAGGAGGGGCTGTCCAATAAAAGATAAGGTGGGGAATTTCATCACCCTTTCCTTGGCCCCAAAAATCACTCTTAATCAAGCCTTAACTAAAAGCAAGTAGACATTGATCCTAGGATTTCGGACGCACTAGGAGAGTAATCTAGTTGAGACCGTCATGACCGGATCGGCGTTGCCTACCTTGTCGATAGTAGGAGGTACTGGATCTCCGGATCTGGTATCACTTGCTGGGCATTGTGGTCCTTGTTGTAGGGAGGTGAGGCATGTCGAGGCTAGTGACCTCGAAGTTAGGCGTCGTCTAGCCTAAGGACCCATAGCCTTAAGTTTTTTGAGTCGTGCTTGCTAGTTAGGCTTCTACCTGGTCCCATTACCCACGCTAGATCTAAGGATTCTTCCCTCCTCATCTGAGTCCTCTCCTCATCTATTCTCTACGAGTAGTCCTCCTCTGGGTACACCTTCTGTTGTGTGTTTTTTAGAGTCGAATCGAACATTTTATACGAGGTTGGGCTCGTTCTGGTGAGAGCGCTCGACTAGAGAGAGTGCATTTTTCTGAGATGGACGGTCTTGGTGATCGACCATATCTGCCTTGTGCTCTTTGGAGCAAGAGGTCGAGTCGTCTCGTGGTGGCGAGGGAGACCGGGTTCCATACATGGATTACCTCGGTCCGCTCCCACCACCACGTAGACCTCCTTCTCCTCCTCCTCTGACTCGAGAGGAAGGGAGATTCGGTCAGGATCGAGTTCTTAGTGCACCACCACCTTTAGCTCGACAGGATAGACCGATGACTTTGTGGGAGCGGACCCATCCTATTCGGGCCGCACAACCTTCTTGCATAGTTCTTCCCCCAGCTCGCGGGAACAACTATGAGCTGAAACCTCAATATGTGAGCATGCTTCCAACCTTTTCTGCCAATAAGGAGGATCTGTATATTTTTATACGCGAATTCGAGGAAGTGTGCTCCATGTTCAAGCTTCAACAGCTTGACGAGGATTCAGTCCGGTTGAGGATGATTTCTTTCGCGTTGAAGGATAACGCAAAGAAATGGATGTACAACCTCCCGACGAGCTCCATTCGGTCTTGGGTTGATTTTGTGACCGTATTTCTGAAGAGATTTTCCCTCAAAGGAAAACTCAACAGATACGGCACCAGATACATCAAATGTATCAGACTGAGACCGAATCTTTTCATGCTTTCTTTGAGAGGTTCAATGACCTTGTCCAGCAGTGCCCTCCTCATGGACTTGACCTATGACAGCTGTGCCAAATTGTTTATGAGGGCATCAACTACAACACCCGCACATTGTTGGAGTGGATGTATCAGGGTGACTTCTAAATGAAACCCATCGAGGAGGCATGGGACACTTTTGAGTCAATGGCTGAACGTACCTTCGAGTGGGATACCATGAGAGAGACACCAGCCGCCAGGTCTTCTGGTCGGGCTGGATCATATCATGTTGAGTCAACTATCGCGTCTGAGGCAAAATTGGCTACTCTCATGCGTAGGATTGAGAGTTTAGAGTTGGACCGAGCTCCTGTAGCTCAGGTCACTACTCCTGGGTATAGTAGGTGTGGACTTACGGGTCATGATGACTTGGAATGTGATGTATCAATAGAGGCCCCGTAACGACCCGTATAGTCACTCCTACAACCCGGGATGACGTAACCATCCTAACTTCTCTTGGGGGCCTAGTGGGGGTCACAGTCAGAGCTCGCACGCTCAACCTCAACCTCCACCATATCAACCTCCACGCCCATCGGCGACCTACCAACCCCCACATCAAAGGTCTCAGCACCAAAATTATCAACCTGCTCATGCCTCATCGTCGGGTTATTCCAACTAGACTCCACCACCCCAGTGGGTTGACCCCAATGACCCTTCTAGTGATCCGACCCTTCAAGCGTTCATGCAGAGCATGCAAAGTACAGTCAAGGCTTTGGAAATGCAAGTTAGCTAGTTGGCTCATCAATTCCATGAACGCGAGAAGGGTCAGTTCCCGAGTCAACCTGTGGTAAATCCCAAGGGTCAGCCTGCTCATGCTAGGCAGAATGTACACAATGTTGAAAGTGACCATTCCCAACATGCCAATGTTGTCCATACCTTGAGATCGGGAAAGGTTGTTGACAACAATGTGGAAATGCCTGAAGCCAATCCTGTTGGAAAGACTTCCGAGGAGACTCTTGAGCCTGTCAAGGAACCCAATTTTGAGACTCCTCCTCGTGATTCTTATGTCCCCATGGCACCATTCCCTCATCGGTTGACTAAATACGTGATGAGCATTGGGACAAGATCATTGAGGTACTTAGGCAAGTAAAGGTGAACATCCTGTTGTTGGACTTTGTTCAACAAATGCCACCGTATGCCAAGTTCCTTAAGGACCTTTGCACCACCAAGAGAAAAACAAATGTGCCCAAAAAGGCCTTTTTGGCCACCAATGTGAGCTCAATATTGACACAACCCATGCAAGTCAAATACAAGGACCCATGGTGTCCAACTGTCTCTTGCATGATTGGGAATGTGACAATCTCTCAAGCTTTATTGGTTTTGGGGGCATCTGTGAACCCCCTGCCTTACTCAGTCTATGTCAACCTTGGAATAGGCGATCTTAAACCAACGAGGACAACCCTCCAGTTGGCTGACAGATCCGTCAAAATTCCACAAGGGAGTGTGGAGGATGTCCTTATCAAGGTGGGTGAGTTCGTATTTCCAGTTGATTTCATCATCTTGGATACTGAACCTGTGTCCAACCCACAATGACAAATTCTTGTGATCCTTGGGAGGCCATTTCTTGCGACATCTAATGCTTTGATCAATTGTCGTAATGGCTTGATGAGGTTGTCTTTTGGAAACCTCACGGCGAATTTCAACATCTTCACTCTTGGTAAGCAACCCGGGCTCTTCGACGACACTGTCGGAGCAAATTTCATCCAGGACACGGATGAGCCCGAGTCATTAGGCATGTTTGACTCACATCGACATATTATTGAGGTGCCTAATGACCAGGTTGCGAGTGAAGAGAATCTTGAGGAATCCGCCAGCATTTCTCTTGATGAGGAGGCACATCTGGGTGCTTGCTCCTCTTACCCTTTGACCCTTGAGCCACTTGAAAGTAACTCTGAATCCGACAAGGACCCACCTCTGGTCGAGCTTAAACCGCTCCCCGATAACCTAAAGTACATCTTTTTAGGGTATAATGAGACCTTGCCACTCATTATTGCTTCTGATCTTATACAAGATCACGAGGTTGCCCTCAAAAGAGTACTCTTTGAAAACAAAGAGGCGATCGGGTGGTCCTTGAAGTATATCAAGGAAATTAGCCCTGGTATTGTTCAGCATCGGATCCACATGGAGGAGGATTCTAGGCCCCACAGGGACCCACAACCAAGATTGAATCCTGTACTGAAATAAGCCGTCCGAAAGGAGGTTCTTAAGTGCTTGGATCGTGGCATAATTTATCCTATCTCTAATAGTTCGTGGGTGAGTCTTGTCCATGTGGTTCCCAAGAAGTCAGGCGTGACGGTTGTGGAGAATGAGCATAATGAGCTTATCCTGACATGCCTGCAAACTGGCTGGCGAGTTTGTGTTGATTATCGCAAGCTCAATGCGGCAACGCGGAAAGATCATTTCCCGTTGTCATTCATTGATCAGATGTTGGAAAGGTTGGCCGGACGTGAGTATTATTGTTTTCTTGATGGATACTCTGGTTACAACCAAATTCCCATCGCCCCCGAGGATCAAGAGAAAACCACATTTACTTGTCCCTTTGGCACGTTTGCCTACCATCGCATGCCCTTTGGGTTATGTAATGCATCGGCAACGTTTCAAAGGTGTATGATCAGAATCTTCTCCGATATGGTTGAGCGTTTCCTTGAGATCTTCATGGACGACTTTTCCATATTTAGCGCTTCCTTTGATGAGTGCCTTCATCACTTGAGCCTTGTCCTCAAGCGATGCCGTGAGAAAAACCTCGCTCTCAATTGGGAGAAATGTCACTTCATGGTGAAGCGAGAGATTGTACTTGGACATGTGGTCTCAAGTAGGGGAATTGAGGTCGATCCCGCCAAAGTGGGTCTTATTGCTAATCTCCCACCGCCACGTAATGTGAAGGATATCCGCGCCTTTTTGGGGCATGTTGGATTCTATCGGCGGTTCATTCGGGATTTTAGCACAATTACTCGACCTCTCACCGCCTTGTTGGCTAAAGATTCCATTTTTGAGTTCACACTGGATTGCCTGTAGGATTTCATGTTTAATTATACATATATATTTTTCGAATTTTTATGTATAATAAGGATCAATTTTCAATTTTCTAGAATCTATTGCATGCATCGGTTTGTTTTAACAAACTAGTTTCAAAAACTCTATTAAAACAAACATGAAGGAGCTCCGAAATTCATACCTAGAAGTTCTCTAAAACTTCTCGAAGATTCGGAGACGGTTGGGATGCTCCTCGCTGCGTCGGATGCCTCCGAGTATTCACCAAACCCTAAACAAGATCGGAGAGAGGGAAGCTAGTCTCTCAATCTCCGATTGGGTTTAGAATCTAATTACTAACCCCTCTTTAGTTCCCTTTAGAAGATGACCTCTGAAGAACTAAAACTAAACTTAAGAATTAAGGAATTTTCGTGGAGAATTATGGAGAGAGATTTTGCATAAGAAAAATAATGAATTAATTAAGGAGGTAATGAGATAACCTTGTATTTATAGGTTATCTCCAAATTACCTATTCATGTGCAACCTCTTGCCCATGATCCCATGCAAAATTCCATCTAACCATCCATTATTTATTAATAAATAATATTTAACCACGAATTAAATCAATTATGGACCAATTCCATGCATGATCTAATTAATTCTTAAATTAATTCTGCAGAAAACCGTCTGGACCTGTCGACCGGTATTGTTCATCATGGACCGGTTACTGTTCATCGGTCGACCGGGTACTGTTCATCAGTTGACCAGTACTATTCATCGGTTGACTTTTGCACAGTACTGCAGACTGGTCAAATTTTGGTTTAACCCTTACAAAATTTGACATTTCGGGATTAGTAGTAAATTCACAACTTATGTAACATATTATCCAATGTAATGTCAACTCATTACACCCCATAATATTTACATCACATATGAATTTAATTTAGATTCTAATTATGTTATTAATCACAACATAATCTTGATTTTGCTTGTTCACCCCATGTGTCATATTTTCTACATGAAACCCGACACATCCTTATGAACTCAAAATCCCCATTCCTTGTTTCCCAGTTTTGTGGTGTGACCTATGGGAGGATCTAAACTAAGTTGGCAGTGATATTAAGAGCTTAATATCACAAGCTATAAGCGGTATCTAGCTACACATTATAGCTCCCAATCAGTTAGATGTCTTAATTTCACTCGAACCAAAACACGATCCATTTAGTGATGGAGTGCACCACTTGTGTCCGTCCCTTGCCTCATGATATTAAGAATACACACAAAGTAGTATTGTGTCATCTTTGTATTAGTATTCATTTCTTGATCTCTTTAAGCTAGTTATAAATATGTGACTTAACTCAAATCACATTGTGCACATTATAACTTTGCTTTATCAAGGGGCCCACTAATATCATCACTCAATTAAGAGGGGCAATGATAATCTTTTGACTAACTATCTTCTCCAACAAAAGTTGTACTTAACCAACCAATGCCTTTACACTACACTTATCGATAGTTCAAGACACTGATCTAATTAAGTATTCCTTAAGTGATCAGATATAAGTCTCATATCGAAGGACCAAGGACACAGTAAAATATCAATGACACAGAAATACATTTCTATAATATTTTACTTATTAGGTCTATTCAGTATACAAAAGTAATATTTTCCTCTTTTGCATACCCGTGTCGTCACTCACTTGTAGAGCTACAATGATCTATGACCAACACGACAATCTTAACTCGGTAATTAATGTCCCATGTTAATTACCATGATTGCGAATATCTTTTGTTTTATGTAAACCAATATCTTTTAGAGCTCTACGGTTAAGGACCAAGAGCCTCTTCCTTAACACTTCTAAAAGACGAATAACATAAACAAGGAACAAAATGATTTCTCATTCAATTCATAATAATTGACATTTAAAAGTAAAACTTTTAGAACACATTCCCTTCATTGCCACCATGCCTTTTTGACCTTGAAGAAAGAATTGACTTCAGCTCCCATTATTAGGGCACCAGTGTGGACTGAACCCTTTGAATTAATGTGTGATGCATCTTACTTCGTTGTGGGAGCAGTGCTTGGGCAACGATTGGACAAATTGCCTCATGTGATCTACTATGCCAGTAGCACACTCAATGATGCCCAATTGAACTACACTGTGATCGAGAAGGAATTCTTAGCGATCATATTTGCTTTGGAGAAATTCCAGTCGTACTTGATGGGCTCCCACTTCATTATCTATTCTGATCACACAACCATCATGTACCTCATGGCGAAGAAAGATGCAAAATCCTGACTCTTGCGATGGATCTTGTTGTTACAAGAATTTGATCTCGAGATTCGGGACAAAAAAAGGGTGTGAAAATGTTGTAGCTGACCACCTCTCTCGTCTAGAGACGACCAACCTACAGGACCAAATTATTGATGACAAATTTCCTGAGGAGCAGTTGTTCACGATCGAAGATAACCCTTGGTTTGCCGACATCGTGAACTACCTCGTGACCGAGCAACTTCCTGTGGGCTGGTCAAAATCTGACCAAACCAAATTTAGATCTTATGTCAGATTCTTCCACTAGAACGACCCCTACCTATTCAAATACTGGTTTGACAAAATTTTCAGGCGGTGCGTCCCAGATATCGAGTTCCAAAGTGTGCTCCATTTCTGCCACTCTAAGGCATGTGGAGGACACTTTGGAGCAAAGAAAACTGCTGCCAAGGTGCTCCAATCTGAATTCTACTGGCCCTCTCTTTTCAAGGATGCTTACGACTTTTGTAAGTAATGTGATAGGTGCCAGCGCCTTGGCAGGATTGGTCGACGTGACATAATGCCTTTGCAAAATGTCCTGGTTGTTGACATCTTCGATGTGTGGGGTATCGACTTCATGGGTCCCTTCCTGAACTCTTTCGGGAATGTTTACATTCTGGTGGCCGTTGACTATGTGTCTAAGTGGGTTGAGGCTATACCCACAAAGACCAATGACAACAAGGTGGTCACTAAATTCTTAAGGGACATTTTTGCACGATTTGGTACTCCTCGTACCATAATCAGCGATAGGGGTACCCACTTCTGTAATCGCTCTTTTGAAGCGCTTATGAGTAATTCGATCACCCACAAGCTTGCGACCCCATACCATCCGCAAACTAGTGGGCTGGTCGAAATCTCTAACCGTCAATTAAAGCCAATTCTTGAGAAGACGGTTAGTTCCTCGAGGAAGGATTGGTCAACTAAGTTGAATGACGCGTTGTGGGCCTTCCGCACCGCGTACAAGACCAATTTGGGTATGTCCCCATATCGGGTAGTGTACGGCAAGGCATGCCACCTACCCGTCGAGCTTGAGCATCATGCTTTCTGGGCGATCAAGAACCTGAATATGGATCTTGATCAAGCAGGAGTACAATGTAAGCTCGACATTGTGGAATTGGAAGAGCTACGCAATGATGCGTACGAGATGCCAAAATTCATAAGTCCCGAGCCAAGATGTTTCACGATCGCATGATTATGTGAAAGGTGTTTACGGTCAGGCAGAAGGTGTTGCTCTACAATTCCTGGCTTCATCTGTTTGTGGGTAAGCTCCGCAGTCGCTGGTATGGCCCGTTTATTGTCCAAATCGTCTATCCTCATGAAGTGGTTGACATCATGAACCCAGGGAATGGGGACGTGTTCAAAGTTAATGGACAACGCCTCAAACCCTACTTGGAGGGGGCACCAGCCGAAGTCGAGGAGGTCATGTTCCTTCATGAACCTCTCTCGCACTCAACCATTCATGCTCCTGCATGAGTGGTTGAGCTTTCATGTTTGTATAAATAAAAATAAATAAATAAATAAAGAAGAAGAAAAAAAAGACTCCTTCAGTGAGCATCGTTTGTTGTGGGCCCCAACCCTTGAGTATTTGGCCCCCAATTCTTTCACGTATTTGTATCCCTTCCTTAGCGTCTCACAGGTTTTGAGGGAATTTGGGTTGTGTCCATCAACATAGCCAGAAACTTCCCTGTGTACTTCACGTTGGTGAGATCTATTCTTTTTCATGCATAAATCCATGTAGTCTTTTGCTCACATTCATTGAGTACAATGCAAGAAGTAGGTGTGGGGGGTGTTTTACGTGTGTACATAGTTGAGTCTTTTCCTTTGATTTTTGTTTTCTTTTGTATGTATTGATAGGGTCATGTTAGCGTGTTGCATTTAATATCGATATATTTGCTTGCCATGATCCTTGGGTGACTTGTCTTCTTTTGCTTGTCTATGTAGGATTTCGTGTCCCCATGTATGTATATATTTTAAAACATTTAATATAACATACAAGATCGATTTCATATTTCAACAATTTTTATGTACATAACTTTGTGTTTATCATGCAACTCTACATTTATTAAAATAAACCACAGAGAGAATCATACCTAAAGGTTCTCTAAAACCTTTTTGAAGATTCGGAGTCGCGTTGCCCGTTGAATCGTCTACGAATTTGCCTCCGAGTGTTCACCAAACTCTAAACAAGATTAGAGAGAAAAGAGCTAGCCAATCAATGTCTAACAAGGTTTAGAATCTAGCTAATTACCTCTCTTTAAGCTCCTGAGATTCTTATCTCTAAAACTTAAATTTACTAATAGATTTTCGTGGTGATTAGGGAGAGATTAATGAGAGAAAGAATTTTTTCATTAGTATTAAACAAGTAGGAGTAGGGGTCCTTTTATAGTCTCCCAAAACATCCTTATCAAGAGCTATTCTTTAGCCATGATCCCTTGTTATTCTCTCCTCAACTAATCGCTAATTTCCACATAAGCACCCACAAAAAACGTTTTAGTTAAATCTGGAATTAATTCACTCATGATCTAATTAATCTCTTAATAATTCAGTCAGAATCGTTCTTGTTCGGTAGACCGAGAATTATTCGGTTAACCGGACCATTCGGTTATAACACGTGTTCGGTGCACCGTGAGATAGACGGTCGACCGAGTCTGCATGAGAAAATTTCCCTGGAAGAATTCGGTCAAACCACGTCTTTTACTTGGTCTACCGTTGACCCACCAAAATCGCTCCTGGGACATAGTCATCAGATGACCGGGTCACCTACGGTCTACCGAAAATACTACTTCTCGGTTGACCGTGCACACTCGCTTAACCGAACCCGATTGTCCAAGCACTCCAGACAATTTTGGTCAACCAATTGCGCTTACTTGTTCCCTATTCGGTTAACCGACCCGAAGATACCCCGATCGACCGAACCATGAACGGTTCACCGTGTTTGACCCCGATTTTACCTTTGTCAACTTTTGGATTTATTTCCAACAAAATTTGATCTTTTGGTGTTTTTAGCAAATTCACATCTTATATAATATATTATCTTATGTAATATTAAATTATTACACCCCATAATATATACAGCTCATATGAATTTATTATGATTCTAATTATGTCAATTCTCATGACATATTTTATTGATTCCACCACATGTGTCCCATTTTCACATGAAACCCGACACATCATATGAACTTAAAATCAAACCTCTTGTTTCCTAGTTTTGTGGTGTGACCTATAAGAGGATCTAAGCCAAATTAGCAGTGATATTAAACACTTAATATCTCAGACTATAAGCAGTATCTAGCTACAGATTATACTCACCCAATTAGCATAAATGTCTTTGTGCAACCCGAACCAAAACATGATCCATTTAGTGATGTAAGTGCACCACTTGTGTCCGTCCCTTGCCTCATGATATTAAGAATATATACAAAGTAGAGATGTGTCACCTTTGTATTATATTCATTTCTTGATCTCTCTAAGCTAACTATAACTATGTAACTTAACTGAAGTCACATTGTGCACATTATAATTTTGCTTTATCAAGAGGCCCACTAATATCAACACTCAATTAAGAGGGACAATGATAATCGTTTGACTAGCTATCTTTTCCAGAACAAGTCATGGTCAACCAACTATGGCCTTTATCACTATACTCATTCACAGCTTTTGACAATAATCAAATTAAGCACTTCTTGAGTGAAAAGATATGTCTCATATCTTAGGATCCAAGACACAGTAAAACATTAATGACACGAAACACAATTCCATAATGTTTTACTTGTTAGGTCTATTCAATAAATAAAAGTAATATTTTCCTTTTTTATATACTCGTGTCGTCAATTATTTGTAGAGCTACAACAATCGATGACCAACACGACAATCTTATCTCGGTAATTAATGTTCCATGTTAATTACCATGATTGTAAATAACTTTTGATTTATGTAAACCATTATCTTTTAAAGCTCTACGGTTAAGGACCAAGCGCCTCTTCCTTAACACTTCCAAAAGACGAATACCATAATCAAGGAACAAAATGTTTGAACATTCAATTCATAATAATTGACATATAAAAGTAAAACTTTTAGAACACACTCCTTTCAATCTCCCACTTGTTATCAAAGTTTTCTCTCACATACATTCTCAATGTATAAAATAATAATAACTAGGATAACCCTCTCTAATCACTCATCAAGCCAATCCACATGGTTCCTCAGACCCATGGACTCGAAATGCATTTCACCCTTGGCTTAGGATAAGGGTTTGGTGGATGGATCAGCTGTGTTGTTGTTTGTGTCCACCCATAACAGATTTATTTTTCCCTCATCGATGAAGTCACGTGTGACAAAGTACTTATGATCCATGTACTTCACTTTGTGGTGTGATTTGGGATCCTTGATTTGCAAGATAGATGCACTATTATCGCAAAATAGCTCTATGGGTCCCTCACACTAGGGAACTACTCCAAGATCTTCAAGGAACTTCTTAACCCACACTCCTTCCTTCCTTGCTTCAGCGACAACCATTACTTCGGAAGTGGTGGTTGAGTCGGCTGTAATGCTTTGCTTCCAACTACGCCAACTCACAGCTCCACCATTCAGAAGGAAGACGTATCCTGATCGCAATCTTCTATCGTTGGGATCACTCATGAAACTCGCATCCGAATAGCCCTCGGCTATTAACTCCCTTTGTCCTCCATAAACAAGAACCTTATCTTTGGTCCGGTTAAGGCACCTTAGAATATTCTTGACCGCAGTCCAATGCTCAGGACCTGCGTTGGATTGGTGACGACTTGTCACGTTTAGAGCGTACGAGACATCGGGTCTTGTGCAAGTCATCATGTACATGATTGATCCTATTGCCGAAGCATAAGGAATATCTTTCATGTACTCCAAGTCTTTACGTGATTCAGCACGTTGAGACTTCTTGAGTTGCACACCCATACTCATTGGCACATTGCCCTTTTTGGAGTTGTTCATGCTGAACCTTTCCAAGACCTTGTCAATGTACGTGCATTGACTTAGGCTAATGAGTCTACGAGATCTATCTCTATATATCTTGATTCCCAAGATGTATTGAGCCTCACCCATATCTTTCATCGAAAACGCAGATTTCAATGAACTTCTCGTTTGCTCAAGCAAAGGTATATGACTTCCCATGAGGAGTATGGCATAGACATATAAGATCAAGAACACTATGTGGCTCCCACTAACCTTCTTGTATATACAAGGCTCTTCCTTACTTTGGACGAAGTGAATCTTTTGGACTTCTTCGTCAAAACGCTTGTTCCAACTCCTTGATGCTTGATTCAATCCATAAATGGATCTTTGAAGCTTGCATACTTTCTCTCTATTCTTTGGATCTTCAAAACCTTGAGGATGTACCATGTACATACCCTCCTCCAAGTTCCCATTAAGGAACGCCGTTTTGACATCCATTTGCCATATCTCATAATCATGAAATACGGCAATAGCGAGCATAATCCGAATAGACTTGAACATGGCAATCGGTGAAAAAGTTTCATCATAGTCAATTCCTTGAACTTGAGTGAAACCTTTTGCTACAAGCCTCGCTTTGTAGGTTGTCAAGCTCCCATCCATGTCCATCTTCCTCTTGAAAACCCATTTATTTTGAATGGCCTTTTTCCCTTGAGGAAGGTAAACCAAGTTCCACACTTGATTATCATACATTGATTCTATTTCGGATTCCATGACCTTGAACCATAGTTTGGAGTCCTTTCTTTACATTGCTTTTTGAAAGGTAGAGGGATCATTGGTATCTAGTACCATGATCTCATGAAGTCCCAAATACATATCGGGTTTCTTTCTTTCCCTCGTTGACCTTCTAAGTTCTTTTGGTTCTATGTGTACTTCTCGAACTTCTTCTATGTGTACTAGGTGGGGAAGATTGAGTTTCTCTGACAATTTCTTGCGAGGGTCTCTCACTCACGCTCCCACTAACCAAAGGAACCTCGGTTGAGCCTTCATGATCTTGAATGTCACCATTCATATCATGATCTTGTAGAATATCTTGAGTCTCCTCAAGCACAACTCTACTCCCTCTACTTTTTATTCTTTCCAGAAATTCCTTTTCTAGAAATACGCCATCCCTCTCTACAATCACGCGATTGGAGGTTATATGCCAAAAGTAGTATCCTCTTGTCTCACGAGGAGAACCTATAAAGAAGCACTTATCCGCTTTTGGTTGAAGTTTGGTCGACATCAATCTCTTGACGTAGGCTTCACAGCCCCAAATCTTGAGAAAATTGTGCTTAGATGTTTTACCACTCCATAGCTCATAGGGTGTTTTCTCTACGGATTTGGATGGAACAATATTTAGTGTGTCAGCCACATCTTCTAGTGCATAACTCCAAAAGTAAAGAGGCAATTCAGCTTGACTCATCATTGATCGAACCATGTCGAGTAATGTCCTATTCCTCCTTTCGGATACCCCATTCCACTGAGGTGTACCAGGAGGGGTGAGTTGTGGTACAATACCACAGTCCTTTAGGAATGAGTCAAATTCGGTACTTAAGTACTCACCTCCACGATCCGTTCGTAGAGACTTGATTTTCTTGTTCAGTTGGTTCTCTACTTCGTTCTTGAATTCCTTGAATTTGTCAAAGGATTCACTTTTGTTTCTCATTAGATAAATATAGCCATAACGACTATAGTCATCCGTGAACATAATGAAGTACCTAAAACCGTCTCTCGCACTAGTACTCATCGGACCACATACATCGGAATGTATCAAATCCAACAAGTCATCCGCTCTCGGTCCTTTCTTCTTGAAAGGCCTCTTGGTCATTTTGCCCATTAGCAAAGGTTTGCACGTCTCCAATGATTTAAAATCAAGTTGACCAAGAAAGTTAGCTTCTTGCAATTTCTTGATGCGTTTTCATTTATGTGACCAAGACGATAGTGCCACAAGAGTGTATCATTCACGTGAGTAGTTTTAAGCCTTTTGTTATTGATGTTTAAGATTTGTTTATTATTCAATTCAAGCAAATAGAGACCATTCCTCACAAATGCATTTGCATAGAAAATACCATTCTTCGATATAGACAAGCAAGAGTTTGAAATATTTATATTAAAATTATCCATATCCAAACATGATACAGAAATAATACTCTTGCTAATCGAAGGCACATAATAAACATTCTTTAAACATAAATTTAAACCACTAGATAATTGAAGCTCCACAGAACCTTGTGCAATCGCAGCAACGCTCGCACCATTTCCAACCTTCAAAATCATCTCGTTCTTCACGAGTTCCTTCCTATCCTTTAGTAGCTGCACATTAGAAATTATGTGAGCACAAGATCCGGAATTAATTACCCAATCATGGACAGAGGTGGCTAAATTTATCTCAATAACAAATAAACCTTTGGCCTTTTCGGGGTGCTTACGTTCAATCACTCCATTGTCAAGGTCTTCCTTGTACTTGGGGCAATTTGGTCGGATGTGTCCCTTTTCACCGCAGTGAAAGCACTCCGTGTTGGGAGTCAGAGATTTCGAAGAATTCCCCCTCGAGGCGCTCCCACGAGCACCTCCTGCTCCCTTGCTCTTGATTGACGTATTTTTGGTGAATTTGCCTTTACCTTTGGTGATCTTCTTGCTCCCTCCATGGACGGTTAGGACGTGCTTGCCCGACCCTTGCCCATGTCAACTTCAGTCACTTTGAGAGTGTTGTGAAGTTCCTCAAGACTCACCCATTTCTCACGCACATGATAGTGCATAATAAAGTCCTTGTAGGACGGGGCTAGAGAGTGAAGAATCAAATCTTCCGTAATGTCATCGGGCATCGGGGAAGAGAGCTTCGACAACTTCTAAAGGTATCCTTGCGTCGTGAGAAAATGCATAGATACTGATGTTCCCTCCGCCATGTGGCACCTTGTGAGTGCGATCGTGGTCTTCTAGCGCTCTTTTCTAGCACTATCCATGAACATCTTTGTTAAAGCTTCCATGATCTTCTTGGGTTTTGAATCCAAGTATTTCACTTGAAGAGAGTCACCCATGGATGCCAACATTAGACCGTGAACCTGGTTCTCTTGGTCTTCCCACTTGGCTTTTGCCTCTCTCTCGCTATCGGTTGCCTTCTCATTTAATTTTGGGATTTCACCATCCAAAATATGAGATAGTTTCTCAAACTTCAACACGATATTGAGCTTGAGTTGCCAGCTTATGAAGTTTGAGCCATCATTTTGCCAAAGGATGTTTTTCAATCATAATCGCACAATAGGTTGAATATTCGACATTTCTACAAAATAAATTATATGGGATTTAATATCAATTTTATGTTTAAAAAAACAATACCGCAAATAATAAAAATTGTCCATAAATGCAGCAATTCAAGATCATATCAATTATAATATAAACTAGCTAAGGGCTATCAGATATATTATAAAATCAAGGTAAGAAACATTTTTCTAATCATAACCATTTCGAAATATCGCAACTTTTGCATTTTCAAACTCTTATGATTCTTGTCATTTTAATTAAGAGGGAATTTGACCAATCCTCGTAAGAAAAACTCTCTTTCTCAAAACCGAGTTAGGGCTCCGGGTCTTGTTAAGAAAACTTATTTCATTTGATACGAGATACGTTTATCCATTGTATTCACAAACAAATATACTTGGTCTACCGTTGACCCACCAAAATCGCTCCTGGGACATAGTCATCGGATGACCGGGTCACCTTCGGTCTACCGAAAATACTACTTCTCGGTTGACCGTGCACACTCGGTTAACCGAACCCGATTGTCAAGGCACTCCAGACAAATTTGGTTAACCAATTGCACTTACCCGTTCCCTATTCGGTTAACCGACCCGAAGATACCCCGGTCGACCGAACCATGAACGGTTCACCGTGTTTGACCCCGATTTTACCTTTGTCAACTTTTGGATTTATTTCCAACAAAATTTGATCTTTTGGTATTTTTAGCAAATTCAAATCTTGTATAATATATTATCTTATGTAATATTAAATTATTACACCCCATAATATATACACCTCATATGAATTTATTATGATTCTAATTATGTCAATTCTCATGACATATTTTATTGATTCCACCACATGTGTCCCATTTTCACATGAAACCCGACACATCATATGAACTTAAAATTAAACCTCTTGTTTCCTAGTTTTGTGGTGTGACCTATAGGAAGATCTAAGCCAAATTGGCAGTGATATTAAACATTTAATATCTCAGACTATAAGCGGTATCTAGCTACACATTATAGTCACCCAATTAGCATAGATGTCTTTGTTCAACCCGAACTCAAACATGATCCATTTAGTGATGTAAGTGCACCACTTGTATCTGCCACTTGCCTCATGATATTAGGAATATATACAAAGTAGAGATGTGTCACCTTTGTATTATATTCATTTCTTGATCTCTCTAAGCTAATTATAACTATGTAACTTAACTCAAGTCACATTGTGCACATTATAATTTTGCTTTATCAAGGGGCTCACTAATATCATCACTCAATTAAGAGGGACAATGATAATCGTTTGACTAGCTATCTTTTCCAGAACAAGTCATGTTCAACCAACTATTGCATTTATCACTATACTCATTGATAGCTTTTGAAAATAATCAAATTAAGCACTTCTTGAGTGAAAAGATATAAGTCTCATATCTTAGGATCCAAGACACAGTAAAACAGTAATGACACGAAACACAATTCCAAAATGTTTTACTTGTTAGGTCTATTCAATATATAAAAGTAATCTTTTCCTCTTTTATATACTCGTGTAGTCAATTATTTGTTGAGCTACAACAATCGATAACCAACACGACAATCTTATCTCGATAATTAATGTTCTATGTTAATTACCATGATTGTGAATAACTTTTGATTTATGTAAACCATTATCTTTTAGAGCTCTACGGTTAAGGACCAAGCGCCTCTTCCTTAACACTTCCAAACGACGAATATCATAATCAAGGAACAAAATGTTTGCACATTCAATTCATAATAATTGACATATAAAAGTAAAACTTTTAGAACACATTCCTTTCAGCCTAGTGCCTGAAAATTTTCACATTTCTTTCAAAATCTTCATATGTTTGCGAAAGAAAATGTTTGGTGGGTTTTGCGTGTGCTTAGCATGTGCAAAACCGTTGAGAGACAAAGTGAAAAGAAAGCTCCCAAAATTGTCTTGAACTTGATGCATTAGGATATCTACTACAGTGGCTTTAGGATTTATCTAGTCGTTAGGATGCACCCCAGTTTTCCCTTGGGGGTGAGTAATCATAGGGTTTCAGTGCTCAAACATTTAAAGAAGTCCACCCTGAACCTAGTGAGTCAATAATTCGTGTCTGTTAACTTAAGGAAGTTTGTTGTAGTCAAGGACCTTTAAATCTTGTTGTGAGACATTAAGTGTAGGGGTTTTGATTCATGTGTAGATAAGAAATAAGTGAGTAGGTGTTCTCTCTTCTTGCACGGCTCCTATCACTCGGGAAAGTAGGTCTGAGGGGACTTTGTGCCTGGTGCTTTCGAGTCATCTGATTTGGGATGCGCCGACCGAACTCCCGTTACACGGGTGGTAGGGATTGCCCTATGTGGAGATTTGGAGAAAGGTGTACGTGAAAGTGTAAGTCCTCATGGGCAATGATGCACGATACCTGACCCTGGGAGAATGAAGCTCCAACTAAGAAAAAGAAAAGAAGAAAAAGAAAAAAATGCAAATAAGAACCTTAATGGACTTTACACTTTGTATCATTTGAGGATGTTGAGGTTGTCCATGTTTTGCACTTAATTCCTTATTTAACTTGCACGAATGGTTCATTAGGTTAGGTGTGTGGACTGATTACCTATATAGAGTCGGCCCGTAGGATTACAGCGTCCAATGATCGACAAAATTTGTCCAACAAGTCGAGTGTCTAGATTGAATAATGCATCTTGTTTGGATTTTGTGGGTATATCCTCTGAAAACTCTCAGGAGACAACACTCCTCCTCCTTGGAAACAAGGAGGTTTAATGGCTTGTTGCACGTGCAAAGTGCAACCGTGGTTCCTACGAAAGTGAGTTAGGATTTCTTGTTTCTCTTTCTTTGTTTTGCTCGGGACTAGCAAAAACTTAGGTATGGGGGTATTTGATTGACATCATTTCATGCTTATATTTGTACCTTATATCCATTAACTTACACCTAAGCAATGCTACGTGACGAGTTTTATGTTTGAATTTCAGAAATAAAGAGGTTTAAAGAGAATAGACATGAAAGGACCCAAAAGCAGGGAAAAAGGACCTAATTGTGAGACCTGGGGACTAAGATGCAAGGGAGGAGAACCTGAATGTAAGACCGAAGGACCTAAGAGCAAAACAGAAAACTCCACACCATCATGGGGAGTATTTTGACAATTCGATTCGGGTCGGAGCTCCAATAAACAAAGTAGATGCATCCAAGACCAAAAAATACATCAAGCAAAGCCCAGCATGAAAACCAGATGGATCTGGATCTTATAGACCGCTAATTGGCGGTCCAGATAGCTCTGGATCCGCTAAGATTTCTGGAGCACGTGTATTAGTGTATGCTTAGTCTATTTTTGGTATTTGTTTAGTCCCACATCGGGGGATTGTCCCGGATTACCTTTTTCTATGGCTATAAATAGAACTCTCATTCCTCTCATGTATCCCATTTCTCTCTTTGTGGCATCTTCCCTACTAAGATTGAAACCTTGAAGCAAAACTCTGGTGGAGGAGGCTGCTTGTAATTGAGTGAGTTAATAATAGATGTTTTCATTAGCATGTTATTTCTGTAGGATCGTGCGGGTCTATGGGTCCACAAACTAATCACGATTAAGCCCTAATTAACTACTTGGTTGATTGATCAAAGAATTGCAGCGGAAATTAAAAACAAATCAAACACAAGTAGGAAAGCAATGCAAACCACACAAGAAGACACCGGATTTACAGAGGTTCGGCCGCGCCTACGTCCTCTCTTGCAAGCCCCTCTCGAATCCCCGTTCGAGCTCCTCTTGCGTCTTCACTATGCCTCCTCGTTCCGGGCCGGGAGCAACGCCTTTTACAAGTCTTCAAGCTCGCGAACAACCCTCGCCGAGCTTGGCACCACCTCTCACAAACCGAGAGAATCACTTCGGGCTTTCACCGAAATCCTTGCTTCTTTGTCTTGGGCTTACACCAAGACCCTTGCTCACTTTGTCTTGGGCTTTCACCAAGACCCTTGCTCTCTTGACAACAATTGGAGTGGAACTCACTCTTCTAGTATTGAGCACAACAGATGCTAATGTGAATGTATGATGAAGGATGTGGAAATTAGGCTTTGGAATCACTAATTGGGAGCTTTGAGGTTGTGGAAAATCTCACTATAAGTTTGACACTTTGGAGTTGTGAAATCTTGTGGAAAACTAAGTGTGAACCTCTATTTATAAGCTCCTAAAGATTTCTAGCCGTTTGGACAAGATTTGATTGGGTTTTGTGCAAGATACACAAAACAGAAAATCGGGTTCAGAAATCTGTCCAGAAACGGTCGACCGAAAGGTGTATCGGTCGACCGAACCCTTGAGTCTGTTGATGGATCGGTTGACCGAACATAGGTACTGGTCGACCGAATCACTTAAGTTCTATAGGTCAACGGTCGACCGAGCAGGTACCGGTCGACCGAACTACTGGGTTCGGTAGAGAGAAATCTTAATCGGTTGGACAAACTTGTGTCGACCGATAGCAGGTAGATTTTACCTATTTGAACGGTCGACCGAACTAGGAAAATGGTTCGACCGGTTCTAATGTATATGGGGGTGTATATTGAGAAAAATGTGTATACGACCGTTGTATAATACGACAAATAAAACGGTCGTATTTTTACCAAAAACAGCAAACGAAACGGTCGACCGAAGGTTTACCGGTCGACCGAAGGTTTACCGGTCGACCGAACAGGTCTGGGTAATCGGTTAAATAGATGTGTGATTGGTTGAACGGATTGGTCTGGTATAACAAAAATTGTGTATAACCGGTCGACCGAAAGGTGAACGGTCGACCGAACTCAGGCAGACTGGCGACCAATGTTTTAGGTGTTTAGGTGATCTAATGGAGTCCAAATTATATGATATTTTGTGTGTGACTCCTAAAAGGAACCTAGTGTGTGAATGCATGCATATTAGCTTAAGTTATGCTCAATTCACATAAGTTCCTAATTCTCAAAGAAAGGTAAAATTACATGTCTTTAATACTAGCTTGATTACATGTCTTGACTTGATTTTTCTTCTTTCTTGAGTCTTGATCACCTGTAGATGTTAGCCCAATACAACATGTATACTATTATACTACATGTGCTAATCTACATGTCCTTATTAAGATTAGGTTTAATTACATCATCAAAATACGGATTAAGGCCAAAAAGCCAACAATTTCTTGCTTAGTTAATTTCCTTTTATGTGCTTGCTTTGATGCTTGTTTTGTTTTATGTCATTTCAACTTCTTTAATAATTCTTGTTTGATTAGTGTAGTTTCATTTCAGTATAATGCTTCATTTTGTTAGAAAAGTTAGTTTAAATATGTGTGAGTAGTTTCATCCCTTTAGGGGGTGGAGTAGATGTGTGTACATGTTATGTAGATGGTATGAATGCTTAACATAAATGTGTGTGAGAGATATTAGTATGCTTGCTTGAATTAATAAGAACTTTACTTGATGGTTTCTGTCATAGTTAGGTACACTCCATGCTTGTTATGTGCTTAATAACAACCTTGAATTGCTCATATTGATCACATAAGTTAGTGTTGTAAATGATAGGTTTTGCCATTAGGTACCTCTTATGCATTAACAAACACTAACTAACTTGAGCTTATTGTATGCATTCAACACCACACTTATTTCATGTGCACACACACACACTCCACCCCTTAGGGGTTTTCATTCCTGTGTTTTTATCTTCTTCATTAGTTGTTTAGCTTAGTGTGTTTAGTGATTTCATTTCAGCTTTGCTAGTTTACTAGTTTAGATTAGTGTAGTGTAGTGTAATCCATTTTTCTTCCCTTTCTTTCCACTCGCCTTCGCACAAACCAAACGTCGACAGACCTCCCTATGGACGACCCGTATTTGTCACCGCTTCAACGCGGCCGTGCACTTGCGCAATCAAGATAAGGTCACCCGTCTAGGAAGACCACCAACGAGACGTCGAGTTTCTTTAGCCGAGAAAATACTTCAAAGAAGCCAAAAAATGGCCTCACAGTAGAGAAGAGCAAGTATCAAATAAAGGGCAAATCTCCCCTACATCAGATCACGCCTAGCCTAGGGGATCCAGATTTTGACGATTGGGGCATGAAGTTATATTATGAGCAGCATGTTCCTTAACAAAGTGAGAAAGTGCATTTTATTTCATTAAGTACGCATTTCCTTTGTAAGAACATTTTTGTCCCAATAAATGAGGATGTTGTAAATGAGTTTGTACTTTTAAGTAGGGGTCTGTCCTTTTTAAGTGGGCGTTTGCACTTTTTCAGTTGTCGTTTTCCCCTTTTAAGTGGGTTTATGTACTTTTTAAGTAAGGGTTCGCGCTGACGCATCGATCAACCTATATTCATGTGACCTTCTGTGGGAGGATGTCTTAAATCGGCTTGTACATTTTTAAGTAGGGGTTTGTACTTTATACGTAGGTGCCTATTCTTCTTAAGTAAATGAGCCTAACCTTTTTAATTTAAATTTGTCCTTTTTAAGTGGTCATTATAACTTTTTAAGTTGGGATTTTCCCCTTTTAAGTGTGTTTATGTACTTTTTCAGTAAGGGTTCGTGCTGACACAACGATCAACCTACATACATGTTACCTTCTGTGCGAGGATGTCGAAAATGAGCTTGTACCTTTTTAAGTAGGGGTTTGTACTTTATAAGTATGCATATGTTCTTCTTAAGTAAATGAGTCTGACCCTTTCGATTTGAATTTGTCCTTTTTATGTGGGTGTTTTAACTTTTTAAGTTCGTGTTTTCCCCTTTTAAGTGGGTTTATGTTCTTTTTCAGTAAGGGTTCGCGCTGACGCATCGATCAACCTACATACATGTGTACAATATTACTTCGAAGTATGAAAACTTAAAAATTGCAATCTAAAATGTATTTGTTAATTTACAAACCACTACTTTAATTCCACACAAGTGAGGGAATCCCTTAATAATGTCATTGTCATTTCACCCCTGACCGAGTGAAGTGCCTTGGGGGTCTTTTTGTTCCATTGGGGAGACCTTTTGCATCAGACATTTTATCAAGTAGTAGACAAAAACACCATAGTCATTGCTTCCTGGCATTTGTTTTTGGCACGTGTCCCTCAGGTATCTCACTGGCCAGTTCACCTTAATATGGTTTCTCCCAAATTCACCCACGTTTTTGGCCAAACATTCATGTACGCCTACCGCACTGTCAGCATTCTTATATGGAATCAGCTCCCTAGAGCAACCGTTGTAATGCAGGATCTCCTCAGCCAAGCCACTAACAACCACCAGGGTCCAATGTTCTGCCAACAACATTGGTTGTGCAGTGATGATGCTTCCAGGGTCGACGCCTTGTAGTCTGGGCACCAACCACTCTTCAATGGTTTGGCCTTGGTCATTCAAAATGGTATCTGAAAAGAAGCTTGGAATACAAATTACCTCTTGGGGTAGTTTTCTCTTTTTTTGGCGCTCTTCCAGTACACATAGCATACTGTCGATCGCCTCGTTGGACAAATCCATCCCCTTTGTTAGGAGCTCCTTAAAGTCGGAACGTCTGAAAAAATAGGTTTTACCTCTCCAGATCACCTCCCTGTGCTTATGTGTAGGTGCGGTCAAATTCAGTAGAAGGTTCAGCTCATCGGGGCTCAACGTGGCCAATGCATCCATGTCAATGTCTGGCCTTGTATTTCTCGAACGATGAGCCAACTTGAATTCCTCATTGTCCTCCCTCTTTCTTTTTTTGTTCATGATCCCCTGGAGCATTCTTTCTTCCCTTTTCCCCTCCCCTTCCTTCTTCTTTGTTTCCTTCAATTCATCTTCTTGTTTTTTGGCCAATGAGTGTTGTCCTTTGGCCCCTAGTTTGCCCTCCTGGGTTTCTCCCTTCCCTCATCCGCTTCTCTTCTTTCTCCCTCTCATTTTCCTTCTCTTTGTCATTTTCCTCCTCTTTCCTCTTTCTTTCCTTCTCTTCTCTCACCCTCTTTCTTTTTGTTTCGGCCTCCCTCCTCCTCGTATCCTTTGCTTCTCTCTTGCCTCCTTGTCTCTTTCCTTCTCCACTTCCATCCTCCTCTTCTCGTCTTCTTTCCTCTCTCTTTCCTTCTCTTCCTCCCTCCTAATCGTTTCCTCCTCTCGCCTCTTACTTTCTCTCTCCCTCTCTTTCTTTGTTTCTTCCTCCATTCTTTTTTTGTCCTCCTCTATTCTCTTTCCCTCTCATTCTGCTTCTTTGTCTCCTCCTCTCTCCTGCTCTCTTCTCTTTCCCTCTCTCTTTCCTCCTCTCTTTCTTTCCCTCCATTGCCTTCCCTATAATCCTCCTCTCTCCCCTCTGCTCCTCTATCTCCACATTGTAGACCATATCCTCGAAGATATGCAATCTCTTCCTTCAGCCTCTCATTTTCGTCCTGGTACTTCCTCAACTCCTCATTAAGACTCTTAACCTCTTCGGTTGCCTCCTTCACGGCAACTTCCGCTTGCAGCCATTTAGTCTTCAGACCCACAAACTCCAACTCTTGAAGCAGTGGGTCCCGCGGGATGCTGCAGTCTCTCAATTGCACCCTTGGTTCGATGCTTGTTGAAGACCAATCAGTCTTTGTGCGTAGGTTTGGCTCAGGTTTTTCAGCCTGCCCAATGATTTCCCTCTCCTTCAGTGTAAGGCTTGCCGTCTACACCTGATTGAATTCGCCTTCATAAATTGTAGAGAGGAGGATGCCACGTTCCTCCCATTTCTTCAGAATCAGCCGTTTCGAAACATGTTGGACCAACGGTTCCACCTGGGGTAGGCACCCATTTTCAGCTCCCCCAGAATGAACTTCTCGCACGGCCATACCTAACAACGAGAAACCCAATCACAAACTAAAACTCAAAAAGGAACTCCCATTACTAAAAGGAAAATTGATAAATGATAAAGGATGAAACACTTTTTAAAAAGGAAAAATTTTTACTTAAAAAGAACAAACATTACTTAAAAAGGAAAACCTAAAACTTAAAAAGGATGAAACAATAGTCTAAAATGAAAAAATATAACTTAAAATTGACGAGAGACTAATTAAAAAGGGAAAAATAACTTTAAAAGGATGAGAAAATTCTTAAAACGGAAAAAGTATGAGACACTACTTAAAAAGGAAAAAGTATAACTTAAAATGGGAAAAGTATATCTTAAAAAGGAAACAATATAACTTAAAAAGGAAGAATTATAACTTAAAAGGGAAAAAAGTACAACTTAAATAGGAAAAATTATAGCTTAAAAAGGATGAGTCGATACTTAAAAAGTATCTACGTGACTAAAAAGGAAGAACATTACTTGTAGTACAACAACACACCCATTGACGTATCCACTCATTGTCTACGCGTCACTGGTAGATCTCCTAGCCCGTAGATCTCGGTTTGCCTTCTCCAGGTCCGTCACAAGTGCCTCGTGAACAACCTTGGCCCACGTGTACTTATGTAGCCGTATGAAGTCAGCCATGTGGTTGAGGAACCAAATTCGTGTTCGATGTGTGTCATCACGGAAGAAAAAATGGTTGAAGATGTAACAAATGAGGAGTCGGACGTACTCCTCCTTGTCACTCACATAGCTGTTAGCAATCATCTAGGCAGAAAGTTGGGTGTTGGTCAAAATCTCCCTCGTCCAGGTTGGGACTTCCTTGGGTTGCATCCTTACAGCCTTCCCACGTAATCTGAGCCCCAAATTAGGGTGACGTCTTCGGCTATGAAGTGTACTACCCAGAGCCGATCCTCAACCCCACCTCGTCGGGGTCATAGTGTTCCACGAACTATTCGATGATGTCATTATCGACAGGAACGTTGGAGAGGTCTAGGAAATGATCGAAAGGGGTAGCCCGGAAGACGTCTTTCTCTGCGTCCTTCAACTTCCCCAAAACTTTCTCTAATGGGGTCCACGAACATTTGGAGGTCTGGAAGTAATTCATCGAAGCCTAAGAAAGCACAACCGTATCAGAACCTTCAATTTTAAAAACCGGAAACCTAATACATGGGTTAAAACGACAAATCTAGTGCACCACCGCACTCGAAGTAGAAGCCTCGTGTGTCAAATCCAAGTCGTCGACGACGAGGTGTTTCCGGAGGTATCAAATGGAGAATAGGTGAGAAAGGTAGCGTGAGAAAGATCAGAAACAATTCTTGTTTTCTTTCGAAACTCGGGATGTTAACAAGCGCCGGTTTGATGTCCTTTCCCAGTCTTATCACTGCGTTAGAAAAGGAACAGTCGCACGAAAGAATAAGGGTTTTGCCAATTTTCACACAAATTAGGCGCGCTTTCTTGTTGATGACTGGGAAGCTGAGTGGACCGCTGACTAGACGTCACATCAGCAGCATTCTGGACACGCCCGTCCGTCTATAAGCACTCGTAAAAAATCACTTCATAATGGAATGGATGATGGAGTGACAATTTGATAACATATAGTGAGACCGTTGATGTATTTGAGTGGAATTGAAACAGAAAAAAATACTTCGATTTCAAAATATGCGTTAAAGGACAATTGTAATGTGTATACTTGAAAGTGAAAAAAAAGACATTTTTGGCTTGTGATACAAAAAAAACCTAGATATCATAGAAATTGTATAAAAAGGTGAAGAAAGTGGAAGCAACAAGTTGTTCTGAAACAAAGAAGGCAATCCAATAAAGAAGTTAAGAATCAAAGTTACCGAATTAAAAAAGACACTATAATCGATGAGTACGTATTTTTTTAAGTAGCATTACAACTCCGTCGTGTCGTTTTGATAAATTCATTACTTATTAGCTATATCAACATCAAAAGTAGAAACAGTTTCTTACAGCAAGAACGTGAAAAATAACTACAAGGCCAACCCCAGAAGCTAGAAGTGATATCATAATTATATACTTAATATAGTGACAATAATCTTAATTTTTGTTAACCAAAAGTCTATTCAGTCATGTGATGTCGGGAGTTATTGCTAACACGTTTATCTTCTTTTTTCCTAACTTCTTGTTCTACGCTCTTATTTTCTCCTAGATTTAATGGTTGATTACACCGAGGTGTTGGCAAGTACAAATCCCTATCTCGTGCTTAATCCAAATTCAAATTCAAATTTAGCACGTCCTACTTGAGTTCTTAAGTTCACATTAAAAATCTTCAACGGAGATTTTTGAGGTAGCATCGAGTTGGTCCTCCTGTTTCAATTCGGTCCGATCCATTACTTTTTCTTCCATTTTCACAAAAATTAATCGTATTCAAGTTTTGTGCATGTGTAATTTATCCCATGAAAACAGAAAATTATATTCGAATATTGTTAGTTATTAATAATTTACGACCAAGCTAGAATGACACTAGGTTCTGTCTGTTTTTGGTGTCTTTTGTGCAAAATGTAAAATAAAATTAAAACATAGTTTCGTTAGAAACCGTAATAGGATGCGTTATGATGTAATATTGTATATTGTGTCACGTCTTTAAAATTTGAAATGAACGTGAGTTTCATTGAACATTCGGTCATTTAATTAAGACCACTGTTGTAAAACAAACAATCTAAAGAAGAAAAGATTGGGGAGGGAAGAGATGTGTATTTCTTTTTCTTGTGTCTACAAATGTGTACAATAGCCCTCTATATATAGGATGAGGAGGTAGTAGGGGTTACAACCAAATAAATAGAATTACACTATATTATTAAGAGTAAAAATCTACTTGAATGGTGGGGGTTAAGGAATGTGAATCATCCATAAGACCTTTGGATTTCATAACACTCCCCCTTGGTCACCTTTATACGCTAAGGATGTTGCCTCGTTAAAAACTTTACCAAGTAAAACACTATGGGACAAAAACTTGGTGAATAAAAAAAGTGCACCGTATAATTCTCCCACTGGTTTAATATACATTTACAAAGTCTTTTAATTAATATGGCATTATGTTCATGTCTTGTTAAAAACCTTGCTACAAAACCCAACGGGAAAATAAACAAGGGAAAAAGAGTGCATGACATACGCTAACACAATTGTACAAACTATCTCGTTAAAAACATTGTCAAGTAAAACCCTATGGGACAAAACCCTGGAAAAGAAAAAAAGAGTACAGCGATTGACATCATTTTATGCTTATATTTGTATCTTATATCCATTATCTTTCACCTGAACAATGATACGTGATGAGTTTTATGTTTGAATTTCAGAAATAAATAGGTTTGAAGAGATAAGACATAAAAGGACTCAAAAGCAGGGAAAATGACTGAATTGTGAGACATGGGGACTAATATGTAAGGGAGAATGACCTGAACGTAAGAACAAATGACCAAAGGGCAAAACAGAAAACTCCACACCATCTTGGGAAGTATTTTGGCAATTAGATTCGGGTCGGAGCTCCAATAAACAAAGTCGATGCATCAAAGACCACCAAAGACATCCAGAAAAGCCCAGACGAAAATACAGCGGCATCTGAACCATATAGACCGCCAATTGGCGGTCCAAGACCGCTAATTGGCGTTCTGTTTTGGCCCGAATCCGCTAAGATTTTGGTGGGTCGCGTATTAGTGTGTATTTAGTCTATTTCTAGTATTTGTTTAGTCCCACGTCGGGGGATTGTCCGGGATTGCCTTTTTCTTTGGCTATAAATAGAACTCTTCACCTTCTATTGTAATCACTTCACATTTTGAGTGACTATTCTTCCTACTAGAAGTGAGGCCTTGAAGCACACACTAAAGTAGGAGGATGCTACTTGAATTGTGAGTCATTTTAATAAAAGTTTCTTTATTATGTTGTTTGTTTCATGTTTTTTGTTTTACTTTGTTTAATTTCATTTGATTTGTTTTAGTAGCTTAGTTAATATGCTTTCCTTGCTTAGTTTAATAATTAGTCAAATGTGTAATGAGTAATTCCATCCCCTTTGGGGGTGGAGTTGATGTTCAAATATGCATTAGAGAATGGAATGAATGCTTTATTTACAATGTGTTGATAAAACATGAATGTATGCTTGCTTGTTTAGATAGGATTTATAACTTGATGAGTTTTGCCAAAATAATTAGACACCTCTCATGCTTGTTTAGGTTCTGAAATAAACAACTTGTATATGTAAATGTTAATCAACTAGGTTGGTGAATGGATTGATAGGTTTTGCCATAACATTTAGACACTTCCTATGCATGATAACACCACCTTCATTTGTGCTTAAAGAATGTGTTCAACACCCACCTCTTTGCATGTGTGCACTCACTCCACCCCTTAGGGGTTTTCTATTTCTGAATTCCAGCACTTATTTAGTTCTTAGTTTAGTTTGGTAGTTCGTCGTTTGTTGCTTTCTTTCGCATTTCGTACTTCGTAGTGTAGAGTAGCGTAGCGTAGAGTAGTGTAGTGTAGCGTAGCGTAGAGTAGGATAATCAAACTCTCTTCCCTATTTTTGCCACTTGATTTCGTGCAAATGAGAGGTTGCTCACCTCCCTGAGGACGACCCGTATTTGTCACCGCTTCAACACGGTCGTGCAAGATTTTGGCGCCGTTTTAAAATGTTAAACAAGTTTTTGGCGCCGTTGCCGGGGAGGTGCCAGTCCAGACTCTTGTTTGGACGATTCGAGTGGATTTAATTTGGGTTTTGTACTTTTGCTTTGTTTTAGGAGACTTGGAGTCGCCAGGAGAGGTAGCTCGAGAAATTGGAAGGCAACCTGGACACTTTGGACCGCCAATCAGCGGTCTGAAACCGCCAATTGGCGGTCTGGTGAGCGTTGTTTCGTTCTCTTTTCCTCATCTTGTTGCCATAACGTATGTAGTGATCTGGGACTTGATTTAGCATGTTTTGACTTATATTTTGTTCCCAAATCAATAATAAAACCTCCTTTAAGCAACTTGGACCCTAAAACCCAAAGCAAAAGATTAGGCATTGTTTCTTGTTTAGGTCATGCATCATGTATGTGACTTAGGCATGTAGATTGTCTTTTATTTTAGCTTTATTATCAGTTGCTGAGTGCTGGCGTGAGGTACGCACCTTCTACTCTCATTCATGCATTTCGTATGAACATGCATTAGTTAGTAGGAAGTGCATTGAAACAAGTGTGAGTTGAGCGTTTGTTTGGAGAGTTGATTGTTAGATTAAGACCCCAAAATGCTACTAAGGAGGGACTGTCCCATAAAAGATAAGGTGGGGGATTTCATCACCCTTTCCTTCGCCCCAAAAACCACACTAATCAAGAGCCTAATTTTAAAATCAAGTAGACATTGGCCCTAAGTGAAGGGAATGTGTTCTAAAAGTTTTACTTTTAAATGTCAATTATTATGAATTGAATGAGAAATCATTTTGTTCATTGTTTATGTTATTCGTCTTTTGGAAGTGTTAAGGAAGAGGCTCTTGGTCCTTAACCGTAGAGCTCTAAAAGATATTGGTTTACATAAAACAAAAGATATTCGCAATCATGGTAATTAACATGGAACATTAATTACCGAGTTAAGATTGTCGTGTTGGTCATAGATCATTGTAGCTCTACAAGTGAGTGACAACACGGGTATGCAAAAGAGGAAAATATTACTTTTGTATACTGAATAGACCTAATAAGTAAACTATTATAGAAATGTGTTTCTGTGTCATTAATATTTTACTGTGTCTTTGGTCCTTTGATATGAGACTTATATCTAATCACTTAAGGAGTTCTTAATTAGACTAGTGTCTTGAGCTATCGATGAGTGTAGTGTAAAGGCATTAGTTGGTTAAGTACAACTTTTGTTGGAGAAGATAGTTAGTCAAAAGACTATCATTGCCCCTCTTAATTGAGTGATGATATTAGTGGGCCCCTTGATAAAGCAAAGTTATAATGTGCACAATGTGATTTGAGTTAAGTCACATATTTATAACTAGCTTAAAGAGATCAAGAAATGAATACTAATACAAAGATGACACAATACTACTTTGTGTGTATTCTTAATATCATGAGGCAAGGGACGGACACAAGTGGTGCACTCCATCACTAAATGGATTGGGTTTTGGTTCGAGTGGAATTAAGACATCTAACTAATTGGGAGCTATAATGTGTAGCTAGATACCGCTTATAGCTTGTGATATTAAGCTCTTAATATCACTGCCAACTTAGTTTAGATCCTCCCATAGGTCACACCGCAAAAACCGTGAAACAAGAAGCTTGATTTTTGGTTCATATGATGTGTCGGGTTTCTCATAGAAAATATGACACATGTGGTGAACAAATAAAATCAATTATGTTGTATATAAACATAATTAGAGTCATGATAAATTCACATGAGATGCATATATTATGGGGTGCAATAATTTATTGTTGCATGGGATAAGACATTGCATAAGTTGTGAATTTGCTAAAACCCCCTTAAGTTCAAATTTTGTTGGAAATAAATCCAAAATTTGAAATAGGCAAAATCGGGTAGAAGTTCGATAATCCGTTGAGGTTCGGTCGACCGAAGGATCTATGGATCGGTCAACCGAACGTGGAACGGATAATCGTAATAGATGACCGAACTTGACCAAAGTGTCTGGAGCTTTGGTACGGTGTACCGAACCAGAAACGGTCGACCGAACAATGTCAAGTTCCGATATTTTCGGTTAACCGAATAGCACTCGGTCTTACACGTGAATGGGTCCGATCGGTTAAGGAGAATTTTTCCCCTTAAGATTCGGTCATCCGTCACGTACTCGGTTAAACGATCGTGACAAATTCGGTTAACCGAGTGGGACTCGGTAAACCGAACATCGGTCGATTTTCTGCCTTTGATTATTAAGAGATTAATTTGATTGATGGTTGGATTAGCTCCAAACTTGGTCAAACGTTTTGTGGGTGCATGTAATGCATTAAGGAATTAATTTATGAGAGAAAATGTAAAGAAAAACGTGGCTAAAGAATAGCCATGATTAAGAGTAAGATTGGAACCTATAAATAGGTCCTTATTCTCCCAAATTGTTACATACAATTCAATAATCTTTTTCTCTCTTAATTCACCACAAAATCCCACGAAAATTCTCTTAGTTTTCTAAGTCTTTGGAAGGAGAAATTTCAGAGGCTAAGGAAGGGGTTTGTATCTAGATTCTAAGCTTGTTTGGAGATCGATTGGCTAGCTCCTTTCTCTCCAACCTTGTTTAGGGTTTCGGTGAACACTCGGAGGCATCCGGCGCGGCGAGAAGCATTCCCAACGTCTCCGAATCTTTAAGAAGTTTTTGAGAACTTCTAGGTATGAATTTCGGAGCCCTTGTTTGTTTTAATAGAGTTTTGAAACTAGATGTTAAAACAAACCGATGCATGCATGAAATAAATCAAAGAAAATCGTAATTGATCCTTATTATACATAAAAATTTCGAAAATATATATGTATAATTAAACATGAAATCCTTCAGTGGTATCAGAGCTTAGGGTTCAATTTTCTTATAATTTATGGTTGTAAACGAATTTAGTTTGCCATCTAGGATTTAAACAATTCGGTTTTACCGGTTTTTCGGTATATGGATGTTTTGTTGATATAATTCTCCATAATAATTCGTCTGAATGTTTTAAGAGTTTTAAAACATGCCATGTGATTATTGGAATTAGGATTAAGACATTAGTCCAACTTACAATAATTTCGTTTTATTTAAAAACAATTATTTTGTAAGAGAATCAACAAAACCGAAAAACTGCAGTTCATCTTTCCATTGGAAATTGGATGGATAGCGATTCAAAAATAGTTTTGAACTATGGATGAATGAAAAATGTTTTTAATGGATTTCAAAATATTTTTCAAAGAATTGTTTGAGATTCTAGATGCTTGATAAATTAGATTCTGTAGTTTATAGCAATTGCGTGCATGGATGCTTGAGTTGCTTTGCAGGATTGTGAGTTTATATGTTCCAAAATCAGAAGCTATGAATGTATGTCATTATTATTATACAAGGGCTTATGTATGTAAAAGCCAAATTCTCTCTATTTCCGTCTTTTAGATAGTTGTATTTGCATATGAGAGGTTTTTACATAAGACTTGCACTAGTCGGTTTTATCGAATGTGAGGAGCATGTTTATTTTCTGTAAAATCTACATCTCCGGTGCAAGAGGAAGTCGCCACTGTAGCGCACTGATCGAGGATCGAGGATTAGGGATCGAAGATCAAGGATCAAAGGGAACATATAAACTCACGCGATATGGATTGTGTGAATGTTTAATTTCTGTTTTATAATTTCTGCTATGCATGTGATGAATGGTGAATGTTAGGATGTGTATAAATTTTAATATGCATGATAAACTAAAATTCAAAATCACATGTTGATAAATTAAATTGTCCAACAAAAATTAAGAATAAATTTCCTTCTTATTTCATCCACTAGCAGCCATTGATCGAGGGATACTCTGCTCGCCCTTAGCGGGAGATAGCTCCCTCTATCTTTGGGAATAGTGGGAGATATAAAGGTTGTCTGTTGTTGTGCCACAATTAAATATATGAGGTGTGTTTCACCCTAGTGAACCCCAAGTATGTTTAGTTATGAATACAATAGATAAACGTATCTCGTATCAAATGAAAATAAGTTTTCTTAACATTACCTAGAGCTCTCGCTCGGTTTTGGGAAAAAGTTTTTCTTACGAGGATAGGTCGCATTCCCTCATAATTAAAACGACAAGAGTCACAAAAGTTTGAATATGCTAAATGTTGCTAAAATTCAAAAAGGTTGTGATTAGAAAATGTTTTCTTACCTTGATGTTGTAATGTATTCGATAGCCCTTAGCTAGTCTATATTACAATTGATGGGATCTTGGATTACTGCATTTACGGGCAAGATTTTAATTGCAGTATTTACATCATATTCGATATATATATGTATGTATGTATTAAAACATAAAATTGGCATTAAAACCTATATAATTTATTTTGTAGAAATGTCAAATATCCAACCAATTGTGCGATCTATGATCGAAAAGAACCCTTTGCAAAATGATGGCTCAAACTTCATGAAATGGCAACTCAATCTTAATATCGTGTTGAGGTTTGAAAAACTATATCATATTTTGGATGGTGAAATCCCAAAATTAAATGAGAAGGCAACCGATAAAGAGAAAGAGGCGATAGCCAAGTGGGAAGACCAAGAGAACCAAGTTCACGGTCTTATACTAGCATCCATGGGTGACTCGCTTCAAGCGAAATACTTGGATTCAAAACCCAAGAAGACCATGGAGGCTCTAACCAAGATGTTCATGGATAGTGCCCGAAAGGAGCGCTATAAGACCACCATCGCACTCACAAGGTGCTATATGGCGGAGGGAACATCGGTATCCATGCATTTTCTCACAATGCAAGGATACCTTGAGAAATTGTCAAAGCTCTCTTCTCCAATGCCCGAGGACATTGCCGAAGATCTGATTCTTGGCTCTCTAGCCCCGTCCTTCAAGGACTTTGTGATGCACTATCATGTGCGTGAAAAAGAGGTGAGTCTTGAGGAGCTTCACAACGCTCTCAAAACGGCTGAAGTTGACATGGGCAATGGTCAGGACAATCACGTCCTAGCCGTCCATGAGAGGAGCAAAAAGATCAACAAAGGTAAAAGCAAATTTACCAAAGATACGTCAATCAAGAGCAAGGGAGTAGGAGGTACTCATGGGAGTGCCTCAAGGGGGAAATCTTTCAAATCTCCAACTCCCAACACGGAGTGCTTTCACTGCGGTGAAAAGGGACACATCCGACCGAATTGCCCCAAGTACAAAGAAGACCTTGAAAATGGGATGATTGAACGTAGGCGCCCGAGAAGCGCCATAGGTATGTTTGTTATTGAGATAAATTTAATCACCTCTATCCTTGATTTGGTAATTGTTACCGGATCTTGTGCTCACATAATTTAGATGTGCAGCTATTGAAGGATAGGAAGGAACTCGTGGAGAACGAGATGATATTGAAGATTGGAAATAGTACAACCATCGCTGCGATTGTACAAGATTCTATGGAGCTTCAATAGTCTAGTGATTTAAATTTATGCTTTGAAGAATGTTTGTTATATGCCTTCGATTAGCAAGAACATTTCTGTATCAAGTTTTAGATATGGACAAATTTTAATAAATATTTTAATTCTTGCTTGTCTATATCGAAGAATGGAATTTTCTATGCAAATACATTCATATAGAATGTTTTCTATTTGCTTGAAATAAATAATAAACAAACTCAAACAAACAATAACAAAAGAGAAACTAAGATAACTCACGTGAATGATACAATCTTGTAGCACTATCGGATTGATCAAATAAATGACCAAGAGACCTTTCAAGAAGAAAGGAACGAAAACGAATAACTAATTGGATGTGATACATTCTAATGTATGTGGTCCGATAAGTACAAGTGCAAGAGACGGTTTAAGGTACTTCATTTTGTTCACGGACAACTATAGTCATTATGACTATATTTGTCTAATGGGAAGCAAAAGTGAATTCTTTGACAAGTTCAAGGAATTCGAGGATGAAGTAATGAACCGACTCAACAAGAATATCGAGTCTCTATGAACGGTTCGTAGGGGTGAGTGCTTAGGATACCTAATTTGGCTCATTCCTAAAGTAGGAATAGGATATTGCTCGACATGGTTCGATCAATAATGAGTCAATTTAAATTGCCGATTTACTTTTGGAATTATGCACTACAAATAATGACAAACTCACTAAATAATGTTCCATCCAAATTCGTGGAGAAAATGGTTTATGAGCTATGGAGTTGAAAGACACCTAAGCTCAACTTTCTCAAGATTTGGGGTTGTGAGGTCTACGTCGAGAAATTGATGTCGACTAAACTTCAACCAAAAACGGATTAAGTGCTTCTTTATAGGTTGTCCTCGTGTGACAAGAGGATACTACTTTCGGTATATCACCTCCAATCGAAAGATTGTAGAGAGAGATATGGTTTTTCTGGAATTTCTAGAAAAGAGAGAAAAGTAATGGGAGTAGAGTTGAGCTTTAGGAAACTCAAGATACTCTACAAGATCATGATGTGAATGTTGCATTCAAAATCATGAAGGCTCAACCGAGATTCATTTGGTTAGTGGGAGCATGAGCAAGAGATCCTTACAAGAAATTGTGAGAGAATCTCAATCATCCTCACCTAGTGTGCGTTCGAGAGTCGAACATGAACCTATTCCTCAAGAAATTGTGGAAGAAGTTCGAGAGACACAAGAAGAACCAAAAGAACTAAGAAGGTCAATGAGGGAAAGGAAGAAACCCAATAAGTATGTGGGACTTCATGAGATCATGGTACTAGATACCAAAGATCCCTTGACCTTCCGAGAAGCAATAGAAAAGACTCCAAACTATGGTTATAAGCCATGGAATCCGAAGTAGAATCCATGTATGATAATCAAGTATGAAACTTGATTAGCCTTCCTCAAGAGAAAATATCATTTGGTATAAATGAGCTTTTAGGAGGAAGATAGACATGGATAATAACTTGACAACCTACAAAGCAAGGCTTGTAGCAAAAGTTATACTCAAATTCAAGAAATTGACTTGATGAAATTTTTGAGAAGTTGTCATATTAAAATCTATTCGGATTATGCTCACTATTACCGCATTTCTCAATTGTGGGATATGGAAAATGGATATCAAAATGGCGTTCCTTAAACAGGAACTTGGAGGAGGATATGTACATGGTACAACCTCAAGGTTTTGATGATCCAAATAGTAGCGAGAAGAAATGCAAGTTTCGAGAATCCATTTATGGATTGAAGCAAGCATCGGGGAATTGGAACAAACGCTTTGACGAAGAGGTGAAGAAAATTCACTTCATTCAAAGTAAAGGAGTACCTTGTATATACAAGGAGATTAGTGGGAGCCATGTAGTACTTCTGATCTTATATGTCGATGACATATTGCTCATGAGCAATCATATACCTTTGCATTAGCAAACGAGAAATTTCGTTGAAATCAGTGTATTCAATGAAAAGAAAAGGATGAGGCTCAACACATCTTGAGAATCAAGATACATTGAGATACATCCTGTAGACTCATTGGCTTCAGTCAACGTACATACATTGACAATGTCTTTGGAAATGTTCAGGGTGAACAATTCCGATATGGACAATATGCCAATAAGTATGAGTATAGGTGTGCAACTCAAGAAGTCTCAATGTGCTCAATCACACAAAGACTTGGAGTACATGAAGGTATCCCTTATGCTTCGGCAAAAGGAAGGACCATGTACACAATGAATTGCACAAGACTCAATATCTCGTATGCTCTAAACGTGACAAGTGGTCACCAATCCAACAAAAGTCCTAATCGTAGGATTGCGGTCAAGAATATTCTGAAGTACCTTAACCGGACTAAAGATAAGGTTCTTGTTTATGGAAGACAAAGGAGAAAATAGCCGAGGGCTGTTTTGATGCAATTCTTATAGGAAATCTAGACAATAAGAGGTTGGAGTGATGATGCGTCATCATTATCGAAGGTCGAGGTATGAGCTAGTGTAGTTAGGAGTAATATCACTACAGCTAACTCAACCACCAACGAAAGACAAAATAAATAAATAGGTGGACACAACAGTGGCACAACTGATCCATTCAACAAACCTTCATACCAAGCTAAGAGACGAAATATATTTCGAGTCCATGGATCCGAGGGTCCATGTGGATTGGCTTGATAGGTGATTTGGGAAGGTTACCCTAGTTATTGATGTTTTATGCATTGAGAATGTATGTGAAAGAAAACTTTGATAACAAGTGGGAGATTGAAGGGAATGTGTTCTAAAAGTTTTACTTTTAAATGTCAATTATTATGAATTGAATGAGAAATCATTTTGTTCCTTGTTTATGTTATTCGTCTTTTGGAAGTGTTAAGGAAGAGGCTCTTGGTCCTTAACCGTAGAGCTCTAAAAGATATTGGTTTACATAAAACAAAAGATATTCGCAATCATGGTAATTAACATGGAACATTAATTACCGAGTTAAGATTGTCGTGTTGGTCATAGATCATTGTAGCTCTACAAGTGAGTGACAACACGGGTATGCAAAAGAGGAAAATATTACTTTTGTATACTGAATAGACCTAATAAGTAAAATATTATAGAAATGTGTTTCTGTGTCATTAATATTTTACTGTGTCTTTGGTCCTTTGATATGAGACTTATATCTAATCACTTAAGGAGTTCTTAATTAGACTAGTGTCTTGAGCTATCGATGAGTGTAGTGTAAAGGCATTAATTGGTTAAGTACAACTTTTGTTGGAGAAGATAGTTACTCAAAAGACTATCATTGCCCCTCTTAATTGAGTGATGATATTAGTGGGCCCCTTGATAAAGCAAAGTTATAATGTGCACAATGTGATTTGAGTTAAGTCACATATTTATAACTAGCTTAAAGAGATCAAGAAATGAATACTAATACAAAGATGACACAATACTACTTTGTGTGTATTCTTAATATCATGAGGCAAGGGACGGACACAAGTGGTGCACTCCATCACTAAATGGATTGGGTTTTGGTTCGAGTGGAATTAAGACATCTAACTAATTGGGAGCTATAATGTGTAGCTAGATACCGCTTATAGCTTGTGATATTAAGCTCTTAATATCACTGCCAACTTAGTTTAGATCCTCCCATAGGTCACACCACAAAAACCGTGAAACAAGAAGCTTGATTTTTGGTTCATATGATGTGTCGGGTTTCTCATAGAAAATATGACACATGTGGTGAACAAATAAAATCAATTATGTTGTATATAAACATAATTAGAGTCATGATAAATTCACATGAGATGCATATATTATGGGGTGCAATAATTTATTGTTGCATGGGATAAGACATTGCATAAGTTGTGAATTTGCTAAAACCCCCTTAAGTTCAAATTTTGTTGGAAATAAATCCAAAATTTGAAATAGGCAAAATCGGGTAGAAGTTCGGTAATCCGTTGAGGTTCGGTCGACCGAAGGATCTATGGATCGGTCAACCGAACGTGGAACGGATAATCGTAATAGATGACCGAACTTGACCAAAGTGTCTGGAGCTTTGGTACGGTGTACCGAACCAGAAATGGTCGACCGAACAATGTCAAGTTCCGATATTTTCGGTTAACCGAATAGCACTCGGTCTTACACGTGAATGGGTCCGATAGGTTAAGGAGAATTTTCCCCCTTAAGATTCGGTCATCCGTCACGTACTCGGTTAAACGATCGTGACAAATTCGGTTAACCGAGTGGGACTCGGTAAACCGAACAGCGGTCGATTTTCTGCCTTTGATTATTAAGAGATTAATTTGATTGATGGTTGGATTAGCTCCAAACTTGGTCAAACGTTTTGTGGGTGCATGTAATGCATTAAGGAATTAATTTATGAGAGAAAATGTAAAGAAAAACGTGGCTAAAGAATAGCCATGATTAAGAGTAAGATTGGAACCTATAAATAGGTCCTTATTCTCCCTAATTGTTACATACAATTCAATAATCTTTTTCTCTCTTAATTCACCACAAAATCCCACGAAAATTCTCTTAGTTTTCTAAGTCTTTGGAAGGAGAAATTTCAGAGGCTAAGGAAGGGGTTTGTAGCTAGATTCTAAGCTTGTTTGGAGATCGATTGGCTAGCTCCTTTCTCTCCAACCTTGTTTAGGGTTTCGGTGAATACTCGGAGGCATCCGGCGCGGCGAGAAGTATTCCCAACGTCTCCGAATCTTCAAGAAGTTTTTGAGAACTTCTAGGTATGAATTTCGGAGCCCTTGTTTGTTTTAATAGAGTTTTGAAACTAGATGTTAAAACAAACTGATGCATGCATGAAATAAATCAAAGAAAATCGTAATTCATCCTTATTATACATAAAAATTTCGAAAATATATATGTATAATTAAACATGAAATCCTTCACTAAGGATTTCGGGCGCATTAGGAGAGTGATCCGGTCCCGACCGTCATGACCTGATCGGCACTGCCCACTTTGTCGATAGTAGGAGAGACGAGATCTCCAGATCTTGGCTCACTTGCTGGGCTTTGTGGTCCTCGTCGTAGGGAGGTGAGGCGTGTTGAGGCCGCGTGACCTCGCAGTTAGGCGTCGTCTAGCTGTAAGGACCTATAGCGACCTTCGGATTGTTTGAGCCTTGTTTGCTTGTGTGCTTCTACCTGTACCCATCCGTCGTAGCATAAGGACTTCTTCCCTTCTCTCCTGAGTCATTCTTTCTCTCCTGTGTTCCCCCGTCTTATCCTCTACGCACATTCTTTGTTTAAAAAAAGTTTTGGTTTGTGTGTGTGCACCTTTGTGCATGCTTTCGTGGGCACGAGACGAGAGTGGCCGTTTGACGAGGTGCGTTGCCAACCTGGCTTCGTTGGTCGATTTCTCGATGCCTTCCTCCTCTCGTGTTGCAAATAGTCTGGGTTCAATGGCTGCTCATTTCCGTGAGGAGGAGCAGTTGCTGGACCCACCTGTTCCACGTGTGCTTCCTGTTGTGGCTCCCATACCTCTACGTGATCGATGCTACCCGAGCCATACTGCTCTACCCTCATGCATCGTATTGCCAGAGGCTAATGGGAACCATTTTGAGGTTAAGCCTCAGTTTATTTCCGTGCTCCCTCACTTCATTGGGAAAGGTGACCCCTATATCTTTCTCAGGGAATTTAAGGAGGTCTGTGCTATGTTCAAGCTGCAACAACTTAGCACAGACTTCATCCATCGTAGGCTTGTTCCTTTTGCACTAAAGGATGATGCCAAGAAGTGGTTGTACAGCAACCAGGCGAATTTCTTTAAGACTTGGGATGAGTTTCAGTATGCATTCCTCAAGAAATACTTTCCAAATCATCGGACTCAAAAATTGAGGAACGAAATCAATCCGTTCTATCAACTTGAGACCGAAACATTTCATGCATATCTAGAGAGGTTCAAGGAGCTACTATCCTCATGCCCTCACCATGGCATTGAGTTGTGGTATCTTTGTCAGATTGTTTACGGGGGTCTTCACATCCCGTCCCGAACGCTTCTTGAGTCCATGTGTCAAGGAGAGTTCTTAGGAAAGGATGAAAGGGAGGCATGGGCTTTCCTAGAAGACCTCGCTGAAAAAACCATGCAATGAGAGAGTGTAAGGGAACCCCCTGCATCATCTACCATAGGAGCGAGGATCGCGAATGCAAACTCGACGAGATCGGGTGCCGCATTTGTTGTCGATACCACTACGGCCACCGAGGCACGCATGGCGGCCTTAATGTGCCGTATGGATTCGATTGAGCTCCAAAACCAACAAGGTGCACCTCACTTGTCCACATCTGGTCGAGTTCTCTGTCATTCATGTGGTAGGATAGGTCATGTAGAAAGTGAGTGTGCGTCCATTCCTCCTAAGATGGAACATGTCAACGCCATCTATGGCAAAGCTATGAATGACCCATACTCATCATCTTATAATCCTGGATGGAGGAACCATCCCAATTTTTCATGGAACCAAAATAATGCCCCGAGTGGTCCTTCAAACTTCTCTCGACCACCTAACCAATCATATCAACCTCCCATGCATGCACAATCTTATCAGCCACCCCAAGCTCAAATCACCAATCAATCGGATTTCCCAAATTCCAATAATATGGAAACCCGATTCAATTCGCTTGAGACCTTGACTCGTAGACTTGAAAACTCAATGAAAAATTTTATGTCAACCACAAGTCATGTTCTCACTTCAAATCAGCAGACCATCAAATCTCTAGAGCTTCAGATGGGCCAATTGACTCAGTCTGTACATGAAAGAGAGAGAGGGTCTTTTCCTAGCCAGCCCGAGGCGAACCCCCGCATGTACCAGCAACAACACATGCAAAATGAGAATGTTGTACCTTGGGGGAGGCAAGTGAACCATGTGGAGGAACTTGTTCGCTATGTCAATTCTATTGTGACCTTAAGGAATGGAAAACAGGTTGACAATCACATTTCCTTGCCACCACCACCATGTATGCAGCCCCTCAGTGGGAATAGTGGTGAAGAAGAGGCTGAGGGTGAGGGTAATACACCAATGCCTCCTTCTCAGGCACCGCAGAAAACCTACCTGCCAAAAGCTCCATATCCAAGTAGGTTAACCAAAAAGCAGAGTGACACAATGGATAAGATATTAGAGGTGTTTAAGCAAGTGAAGGTTAACATCCCCTTGTTGGATGTCATCCAACAAATACCTCAATATGCCAAAGTATTGAAGGATCTCTGCACAACCAAGAGAAAGACCAATGTTCCAAAGAAAGCATTCTTGGCTGCAAATGTAAGTCACTTTTGTCCAATCCCGCCTACACAAAATGCAAGGACCCTAGGTGTCCCACTATTCAGTGTACGATAGGGGACACTAGCATGAGTAATGTATTGCTTGACTTAGGATCAATGGTCAACCTCCTCCCATTTTATGTTTATCAACAGTTGAATTTAGGAGAATCGAAACCAACTAAGATCACCCTCCAATTGGCGGATAGATCCATTCGTATTCCAAAGGGAATTATCGAGGATGTGATTATCAAAGTTAGAGATTTTATATTTCCAGTCGATTTTGTTGTCCTCGATACCAATCCTGTTGCGAACACCCACTCTCAAATACCTTTGATTTTTGGTAGACCATTTCTGGCAACTTCCAACGCCTTAACTAATTGTAGAAATGGTCTCATGAAGCTCTCATTCGGTAACATGAGTGCCGAGTTTCATGTGTTCAACTCTGGTAAGCAACAAGAGCCTATGGACCAACCTTTAAATCTCAATCTCATCCGCCAATTAGAGAAAGCACCACAAAATCAACGAACACCCCTAACGCCAATGCAACCCATTGAGAATGTTTGTGGGTCCAGCGAAAACTCATTGCATGTCTTTGCAATGTAACAAATTGAGCTGGCATCAAACATGAATGTCCAAAAGGAGTGTTCGTTGCATGATTTTGTTGAGATTACTAGTGAGAGTGAGACACCTCATCATATGCCTATACCAGAAGGTGTCTCTATCTCATGTCCCTTGGCCATTGAGCCATTTGAGCTTCATCTTAACTCCAACAAGGACCCACCTACGACCAAGCTTATGCTTGATGATATAAATGATGGTGGGAGGTCCTTCTTGGATGACTTGGGGAGAAGCCCCATTCTTAGTGATGTAGGTCTGATGCATCCATCGAATGAGCTTGAGGAACTCATTCCGATGCACCCACCTATTGGTTGCAGGGTTTTGTTCGATGAGCAACTAAACCCTAGTGAGGCAACACAACCGCACTCATTCATGTTGCCTACACCCAACCAATATCATGAGGGGTTCGAGCCTTTCAGCTTTGACCTTTCACCCATCATGACACCTCAGAGTACCAATGAAGTTTGCCCATCTCGGCAAGTCTCTGGTCCTCATAGCTCGATATTCTCATTTGATGTTCCTTGACCAAATGATTATGATAATATCTTTGTTGATGTATATACTTTATTATATAAAAAAATTGTGTAATAAAAGACTCCATGAGCGAGCATAGATTGTTGTGGGCCCCAACCCTTGTGTATTTGGGGGTCATTTTTTCACCTATTTGTCTCCCTTCTTCAGTATTTCACAGGTTTTGAGGGAATTCGGGTTTATGTAAATCAAGATAACCACGAACTTCCTTTTGCGCTTTATGTTCGTAAGATTTTTCATTTTTCATGCATAAATCCATGTAGTATCTTGCTCACATTCATTGAGGACAATGCATGAAGTAGGTGTGGGGGGGTTTACATGTGTACATAGTCGAGTCTTTGCTTTTGATTTTTTTTTCTTTTATGTGCATTGTTAGGGTCATATTAGTGTGTTGCATTTAATATCGATATATCTGCTTGCTATGGTCCTTGGGTGACTTGTCTTCTTTTGCTTTCCTAGTGCTTTAAAGTTTTCACATTTCTTTCAAAATCTTCATGTGTTTGCGAAAGAAAATGTTTTCGTAGGTTTTGCGTGTGTTTAGCATGTGCAAAACCGTTGAGAGGCAAAGTAAAAAAGAAAGGTCCCAAAATTGTCTTGAACTTGATGCATTAGGATTTCTAGTTTAGTGGCTTTAAGTCTTATCGACTCGTTAAGATACACCCCAGTTTTCCCTCGGGGGGCGTGTAATCATAGGGTTTCAGCACTCAAACATTTAAAGAAATCCACCATGAACCTAGTGAGTCAAAATAATTCGTGTCTGTTAGTATAAGGAAGTTTGTCGTAGTCAATGACCCTTAATCTCTTTTTGTGAAACTTAAGTGTAGGGGTTTTGGTTCCCATGTAGATAAATAAATAAGTGGTGTTCTCTCTTCTCGCACGGCTCCTATCACTCGGGAAAGTAGGTCTGAGGGGACTTTGTGCCTGGTGCTTTCGACTCATCTGACTTGGGATGCACCAACCGAACTCCCATTACACGGGTGGTAGGGATCGCCCTATATGGAGATTTGGGGAAAGGTGTACGTGATAGTGTAAGTCCTAATTGGCAATGATGCATGAAACCTGACCTTGGGAGAATCAAACACCAACCAATAAAATGCTCCAAAGAAAAAGAAAGAAAAAGAAAAAAAGAGTCAAATAAGAACCTTAATGGACTTTACACATTGTATCACATTCAGAAGTTAAGGTTGCTCATGTCTTTCACTTAAGTCCTTGACTAACTTTCACGAATAATTCATTAGGCTAGGTGTGTGGACCGATTACATATATAGAGTCGACCCGTAGTATTACCGCGTCCCATGATCGACAAAATATGTCCAACGAGTCGTGTAGCTAGATTGATTAATGCATCTTGTTCAGATTTTGTGGGTATATCCGCTAAAAACCCTCAAGAGACAACACTCCTCCTCCTTGGCGACAAGGAGGTGTAACGGCTTGTTGCACGTGCTAAGTGCAACCGTGATTCCTACGAAAGTGAGTTAGGATTTCTTGTTTTTCGTATACTTTTCTATTTCTTTCTTTTGCTCGAGACTAGCAAAAGCTAGGTGTGGGGGTATTTGATGGACATCATTTCATGCTTATATTTGTATCTTATATCCATTATCTTTCACCTAAACAATGCTACCTGACGAGTTTTATGTTTGAATTTCAAAAATAAATAGGTTTGAAGAGATGAAGCATAAAAGGACCCAAAAGCAGGGAAAAGGACTAAATTGTGATACGTGGGGACTACGATGCAAGGGAGAAGGTCCTGAACGTAAAACTAAATGATCGAAGAGCAAAACAGAAAACTCCACACCATCTTGGGGAGTATTTTGGCAATTAGATTCGGGTCGGAGCTCCAATAAACAAAGTCGATGCATCAAAGACCACCAAAGACATCCAGAAAGGCCAGACGAAAATACAGCGGCATCCGAACCATGTAGACCGCCAATTGGCGTTCTGTTTTAGCCCGAATCCGCTAAGATTTTGGTGGGTCGCGTATTAGTGTGTATTTAGTCTATTTTTGGTATTTGTTTAGTCCCACATCGGGGGATTGTCCCGGATTGCCTTTTTCTTTGGCTATAAATAGAATTCTTCACCTTCTATTGTAATCACTTCACATTTTGAGTGACTATTCTTCCTACTAGAAGTGAGGCCTTGAAGCACACACTAAAGTAGGAGGATGCTACTTGAATTGTGAGTCATTTTAATAAAAGTTTCTTTATTATGTTGTTTGTTTCATGTTTTTTGTTTTACTTTGTTTAATTTCATTTCATTTGTTTTAGTAGCTTAGTTAATATGATTTCCTTGCTTAGTTTAATAATTAGTCTAATGTGTAGTGAGTAATTTCATCCCCTTTGGGGTGGAGTTGATGTTCAAACATGCATTAGAGAATGGAATGAATGCTTTATTTACAATGTGTTGATAAAACATGAATGTATGCTTGCTTGTTTAGATAGAATTTATAACTTGATGAGTTTTGCCAAAATAATTAGACACCTCTCATGCTTGTTTAGGTTCTGAAATAAACAACTTGTATATGTAAATGTTAATCAACTAGGTTGGTGAATGGATTGATAGGTTTTACCATAACATTTAGACACTTCCTACGCATGATAACACCACCTTCAATTGTGCTTAAAGAATGTGTTCAACACCCACCTCTTTGCATGTGTGCACTCACTCCACCCCTTAGGGGTTTTCTATTTCTGAATTCCAGCACTTATTTAGTTCTTAGTTTAGTTTGTAGTTCGTCGTTTGTTGCTTTCTTTCGCATTTCGTACTTCATAGTGTAGTGTAGAGTAGAGTAGGATAATCAAACTCTCTTTCCTATTTTTGCCACTTGATTTCGTGCAAATGAGAGGCTGCTCACCTCCCTGAGGACGACCCGTATTTGTCACCGCTTCAACGCGGTCGTGCACTTGCGATTTAATATAAAACGTTCAACATACAACTATAGGACTTCTGGCATTATCCTTCTGGGATGATATTAGAAATATGCTCGCCCTGATACGTAGTTCATCAACTTGCATAAACATTGCACCGTCTCCGCAATAACACAAAATAATTTGTTATTTTTTGTTGTTGTGGCTTAGACATATAAGAATCATCACTGAGGTAAATATTTATCTCATGAATATAGTAAGTAAATATTTATAATTCCATGTGAACTTTCTTTGAATAATATATCTTTATATATTTGAATCATTGTAACAATTCTTTTCTAGAGAATGTTCGAACTGCTTATCGAATAGTTGACTTTTCTCCTGTCATTTATCATTCAAATATTTCACGGGTGTTTAATCGCTTCAGGATTTGCTTTCATATCATTCTTCGAGATGATTTGCACATTCTATTTGTTTTGTTCATATGGTGATATTTTCATAAATTATATCGCAACTCTTCGTTATGATTTGTCTTGCGCAATTTAGTCCTCCAGGGACTCTTATATATATTCCTATATATATATATATATCAAGTGACTTATCAAAAATTTCAATCACAACATATCTCATATGCTTATCTATATTTATGTCATACTGATCGAGTAACATAACGTAATGTTATACAATTCGAGAGAATAAGTAATATCGTAATGGATGTTGGGTCCTGCGAAAAATCCTTGTGTCACTACTCGCTTTATAATGTACCATCATGTTATTGTAATATGATTTCTATTCACATTTTTAAGAAATCCGGACTACTAGTCCAATAAGCGAGTCTAGTTTTTATATTGTTCGCCTTCTTTTATAATATTATAGATTTTGAATCCAAATTTTCTCTTGAATTAGCATGCTCTAAGAAGGCAAATTACTCGTCGACGATAACCTTTTTATGTTTCTCTCGTATCAACATAGTTGATTGCAACTTTTATAATAATCAAATCATCGTTGTTTCCCAAAATATTAGGATTTGACCGTTATGTATTCCCAGAATTGTTACATTTGCTAGCAACTATCTCAACTCTTACATATCGAATTTTGAAAAATAAACATTTGTTGCCAAATAAGTCTCAAATAATTTTATCAATGCATTTCAAGGAAGGAGTAATCTCAACAGAAACAAGTCTCTTAAAGCTTTCTTTTGTAATATATTAACTAAGAACTCAAAATATTTTGTCTTATATACTACCAATATATTAAGAACCAAATGCATCAGATAATATTAAGATTCTCAAAATTATGGCACCAATACGGTAGATCTTTGGCAACATATTATTTGTGGAAATCACGATAGGGTACAAATAGTAGTCTTATGGGTAATTTATTCAAAACCGATATGAACATAGTTTTTGATAAGAAAAGTCTAGAATAGCTCTAGCAACGTGATGCATAGACGCATATATCTTATATTAAAGTATGAATTGAACACATGCATCAAATATCAACTTGAACTCGTAATATGCAAGTATATATGTGATACAAAATTAAGATTTACATGAGATGATCTAGCAAGTAATTAATCTAACAATCTATTGGAAAAAAAGACCCTATAATCACAGTTTGGGCCGAAAACAGAACACCCACCTCATATTCTTGATAGTCCATCTAATGTTGAAATTTTATTTGGAAACCACCATCCCAGAAAATCAGAAATTTCAAGGCAACATATTTTCCAACGAAGAAAACTTATACCAAGGTGATAGAGAAAGAATTAAATCCACTGAGGTGATAGAGAAAGAACTAAAATTACTTACACAAGGATTACTCTCTCTAATATGAAAACTTGTTAATCCATGTGCATGCAATATGAAAACGTGTTAGACTCTCACCCATCATGACTCCTTTTGTAGTTCTACCTCGTTTAGCGAAGAAGACACTATCAGACTCATGCTCCATCAATTTTTCAGTGGCTTAGAACGTTGTGCTGATAACGTGTTGTAAAACAAACAATCTAAAGAATAAAAGATTGGGGAGGGGAGAGATATGTATTTCTTTTTCTTGTGTCTACAAATGTGTACAATAGCCCCCTATATATAGGATGAGGAGGTAGTAGGGGTTACAACCAAATAATGGAATTACACCATATTAATAAGAGTAAAAGTCTACTTGAATGGTGGGGGTTAAGGAATGTGAATCATCCATAAGACCTTTGGATTTCATAACAACCACATATGTATTCATACAAATCATTAAGAGTGAATGACTTGGGTGTGTCACTAATAAATAAGGAAATTGGCTTTATGACACCTGAAAGTAATTATTTTGCATAATGTCATAAGAAAATCTTGATATTTATTTTGCCACTATTAAGAAAAATGTCAATGTCATTTTGTAAGTTTTGTAGTCATTACCGTCAGACACGTGCCAACACCTTATTGGTCGTAACTACATTAGTCAAAGCTTATCTATTAACTGTAATTACTTAAGGTAAATGTGTTTAATTAACAGTTAATCAAAACATAATCCTAAAACCAATTTGTTGGAGGCATGGTATGTTAAATAACAAGCTTCTTTATTACCAGTCGGGTTATCAACAAAACCATGTAAACTAATTGTGTTGGCATCTAATCGACCCGATTAGCTAGATAGTTGTATCTACTAGATGTCCACTATATAAGGTGGACTCAAGATGTAAATGACAATTCAATTCATGTTTTTAATCAACACAGAACAAAACCACCTTCTCTTTCTTCCGATTCTTTTTCTTGCCCGAAATTCCAGATCTCACCGAAACTCCAAATCGAGTTCTCCCAACCAACTCACGAATCCGTGAGTTTCTTCATGGTATCAGAGCATATGAGATTCGAGGGGACTTCCGCGACATCAGATTTGGAAAGATAGGGCTTTGAGAAGCTCGACGTACCAGGAGAGAAGATTGGTTGGAACGACGGCGACTACAGACAGAATGACACAAGAATCGAACTCTGCAACCGTGCAAACCAACCCAAATCCGTACCAACTCCATCCTTCAGACCACCCTGGTATGGTACTTGTTCCCAAACCATTAACTGGTGAAAATTACCCTTCTTGGAGCAGGGCTATGAGAATAGCCCTTAATTCCAAGGTGAAATTAGGGTTCATAGATGGAACCGTAAAGAAACCATCAAAAAACCCATCTGTAGAATCTAAAAATTGGGAAAGATGTAATGACTTGGTAGTTTCATAGATACTAAATGCATTAGAACCAGAAATTATGGAAAGTTTCATATACTGTGAGTCTGCATTAGAAATATGAGAATAGCTCAAAGAACGTTTTTCTCATATCAACATTCCTAGTGCATTTCAGTTGTAGAAGGAGATAAATTCTTTAACTCAAGATGATATGAGTGTCAAAGATTACTTCAACAAACTTAAAGGGTTGTGGGAAGAGTTAACAACCTATAGTATCAACACAACTTGTACATGTGGAGCTTTGAAGGAGATTAATGAGAAAGAACAACAAAGAAAGACCTTCCAATTCCAAATGGGATTGAATGATAGTTACAATGCTATTAGGGGACAGATCCTCCTAGCTAGTCCTCTTCCCCCACTTGGAACAGTGTACTCCCTGGTTATCCAGGAAGAAGAACAAAGGGAAATTTATGGAAGTAATAGAAATGTGCATGATGTCTCCGCATTAGCTACTAACAAGGTGAACAATCAAAGGGGTCAAGACAAGAAAGACAAGTTAGTATGCACTAGTTGTAAGAAGACTGGACACACAATTGATAAGTGTTATTGGCTGGTGGGATTCCCATCCAAAACCAACTACAAGAAAGGAAAGTCGATTGGAAAAGAAAAACAAGAAGGCTCGAAGGAACCCAGGGCTTCAAATGGTGTGACTCAGATAGGAGAAAGCAGCATTACTCAAGAACAATACCGAAAAATCATGCAGATATTAAACACCAAGAAAAATGAAGCAACCACACATGCAAACACAGCAGGTACAAATCATTGTTATTCTTTAATTACTGATTTTACATGGATCATTGATAGTGGTGCTAGTGACCACATGTGTTGTAATAAGAGTCTAATGAATAACATTAGGAAGATAAATAGAGTTGTACCTATAAGGCTTCCCAATAACAAAATTGCATCTACCCAACATGTAGGAGAAGTCAGGCTCAATGACCACATCAATCTTCAGAAGGTCCTTTACGTACTTGAATTTAAGCTCAATCTCATTTTAGTGGCTAAGCTTGCCAAACAAACTAATAGCAAAATTAAGTTCTACCCTACTTTCTGTGAAATTCAGGAACTTACATCGAAGAAGAAGACTTGTTTGGGTAAAGAAGTAGCAGACCTTTACATATACATTGATCAAGGCAGAACTAATGCTCTTATTGCAAATAAGGACGTGCAAGAATGGCATAAGAGGTTGGTGCATGCACCCAAGAAAGTATTAGATATCATAGCTCAGAATAATGTTGAATCAAATATTCAAAGTTGTAATGAACATTGTGAATTTTGACCTATTGCTAAACAATCCAGACCCCATTTCATCTTAGTGATTCCATGTCTCATGATTTATTTCTATTGCTGCACATTGACATTTGGGGGAACTATGCCACCCCTACTCATAATGGGAATCATTATTACCTTACTATTGTAGATGATTACAGTAGAAATACTTAGACCTACCTAATGAAAACAAAATCTAAAACGTATGATATTCTTAAGAGTAGTTATATACGGACGCGAGCGTCCGTGACGCGTCCTACGTGGAATAACACGTCAGCTGCCAGTTCAGCGTCCAGTCAACCAAAACTTCTGCGTGGGGAAATGTAAATTACGAATTGTTGGGTGCGACGGTTCATTACCCTAAATCACGATTTCTTGGGTGCGACGGTTCATTTCCGTGTGATGGTTCATTTCCCTAAATCACGATTAGACGGTTCGACTTCACGTACATCAGTAGCGGCGGTACATCATTCGAGTAACTTTCCCCATTTCACCCGGAGTTCCTTTCCATACGCTCATCCAAAACCTTCATTGCTCCAAAACCTTTCCATTCCAGTAACGAAAACCAAGACAAGGCGAAAATGGATCATTCTCTACCTGAAACCTCCATTGCTCCTGAAATTGTAGCCGCGCAGGTGTTTTGTCAACCATGTTCTTTCTGGTTCATTTTAAGGTTCATTATTGGTTTGTCAACAATTTTTTTGTGGTTTAAGGGAAGCACGTACTACTTCCGCGAAACCAAGTGCGGTTTCGCGGCCCTTCACAAGCAGTTCGACCGGATGAAGGAGGAGGAGAAAAATGTCTTCCAACGGACGCCTTTCGGTCACTTCCTCAGCTTTCCTCACGTGACAACTGACAACGAGATACTGGATTGGTTCGTCGAACACTTCGACGCCAATGAAGTCGGTCTGAGAATAGCCACTGGGGTGGTCCCATTTACGGTAGAAGACGTCGCCCTTCTACTTGGACTAAGAGTACATGGGCAGAGAGTGGATATGGATGCCATGTACGTAGAGAAACGTGACGGGGTTAACCTCGACAACACCCAGCTACTGGGTCATCTTACCGCCACGAGCAAGATGGGCGAGGAGGAGGAGCACGTCCGACTCCTTATTTCTATGATTTTCAATCATTTTTTGTTCTTCGATGGATCACTGCGAACTAAAGCGTGGTACACGAAACACCTTAAGAACCTCAAGCGCCTCAAGAGATATGCGTGGGCAAATGCGGTTCACACTTTCTTGGTTGAAGGCCTGGAGGAAGCCCAACGGGACCTCTCGAGGAGGAGATCGTCAGCGAACTTCTCTATGAAGCAGGGCTACGTGTCTGGTTGCGTTGCCGTATTACAAGTAAGCATCTTTGTCCGGAATGAGTGTTGTGTCAGTCCGGAGTAGTGTCGGTTTATGTCCGGAATAAGTGTGTTGCCTGTCCGGAATAGTCCTGTATGTGTCCGGAATGACTGTCTTGCTTGTCCGGAATACGTCTTGTGTCTGTCCGGAATACGTCTTGTGTCTGTCCTGAATAGTGTTGTCTCTGTCCGGAATAAGTGTCTTGAGGTTGTCCGGAATAAGTGTCTTGTGGTTGTCCGGAATGAGTGTTGTGTCAGTCCGGAGTAGTGTTGGTTTATGTCCGGAATAAGTGTGTTGCCTGTCCGGAATAGTCCTGTATGTGTCCGGAATGATTGTCTTGTCTGTCCGGAATACGTCTTGTGTCTGTCCGGGATAAGTCTTGTGTCTGTCCTGAATAGTGTTGTCTCTGTCCGGAATAAGTCTTGTGTCTGTCCGGGATAAGTTTTGTGTCTGTCCTCAATAGTGTGTCTGTCCGGAATAAGTGTCTTGAGGTTGTCCGGAATGAGTGTTGTCTCTGTCCGGAATAAGTGTGTTGCCTGTCCGGAATAAGTGTGTTGCCAGTCTGGAATAGTCCTGTATGTGTCCGGAATGAGTGTCTTGGCTGTCCGGAATACGTCTTGTGTCTGTCCGGAATAAGTAATTTGTATGTCCGGAATACGTCTGCGTCTATCCGGAATAAGAGTTGTGTCTGTCCGGAATAAGAGTTGTGTCTGTCCGGAATTAGTGTTTGGTCTTTCTGATTAACGTTATGAGACTGTCCTGGGGATGTTATGTTTCTGTTTTTTAACTCATTCCTGTTTTCAGGTGTGGCTTTGCGAGAAGTTCAAATTGGGGGATCCCCGGTCAGCATTTCCACGGTTCAAGTGTTGGACCGAAATGTTTAGCAGACGCCAAATCCTTAGAAAATGGGAAGATCGAGGCATCAACTTGTCCCGGATATACTCGGGCCAATTTGAGTTGAAGGGCACCCCAAAACTCAGTGCACGGGAGCATTCACTGTTGTCAGAGGATCAATTTCCTCCTGCAGCAGCAACTCCCGCAGTGAAGGAAACACCTTCAACTCCTGCAGAAGCAACGGTCGCCTCGAAGGAAACACCTTCAACATCCACTCTACCAAGGATACAACTCAGTGAATGCAGCATTCCATGTGACCCACTGCTACAAGAGTTGGAACTTAGTGAGGTGAAGACGAAATGGCTGCGAGCCGAAGCAGCACTTAGGGAGGCGACCGTTAAAATTAACAACCTGGAGGAAGAACTCCGGATCTCTCAAGAAGAGTGTCGTGAGCTGAGAGTCCGTGGGGAGGAGGAAGAGAGGGAAAAGAGGGAGGAGGAAGAGAGAAATAAGAGGGAGGCGGAGGAGAGGGAAGAGAGGGAGGAGGAAGAGAGAAGTAAGAGGGAGGCGGAGGAGAGGGAGAAGAGAGAGGAGGAAGAGAGGGAGAAGAGAGAGGAGGAAGAAAGGAAGAAGAGGAACGAGGAAGAGAGGGAGGAGGATGAGAAGAAGAAGAGGGAGGAGGATGAGAAGCATAAGAGGGAGGAGGAAGAGAGGAAGAGGAGGGAGGAGGAAGAGAGGAAGAGAAGGGAGGAGGAGGATGAGAAGAAGAGGAGGGAGGAGGATGAGAGGAATAAGAGGGAGGAGGAAGAGAGGAGGAAGAGGAAGGAGGAAGAGAGAAAAAAGAGGAGGGAGGAGGAGGATGAGAGGAATAAGAGGGAGGAGGAAGAGAGGAAGACGAGGAAGGAGGAAGAGAGAGAAAGGCGGAGGGAGGAAGAGAGGAAGAAGAGGGAGGAGGAATACAGGAAGAAGAGGAAGGAGGAAGAGGGAGAGAAGAGGACGGAGGAAGAGAGAAAAAAGCGGAGGGAGGAAGAGGGAGAGAAGAGGAAGGAGGAAGTTATGAGGAGACAGGAGGAAAGAAAGAGGAAGGCTGGGGTTGCGCTTCCGCTTTTGCACCGTCAAAAAATGCGGACCATTAAACCACGCTTGCGCACAGAACACATAGACGAAGCGCAAAGCAAATCTGGCCAAGATGAGGCACAGAAGATTGCCGCAGAAAAACAAGAAGAAATAAAGGAGGCCGAAGAAGCCACCACAAAAACAAAAGGGCCCGAAGAAGCCAGTGAAGAAACAGCGAAAGATGAACTGGCCGCCCATGTTTTGTCCACGAGGCCAGATGTGGATGAGACCGCCTTGAGAACGCTGACCAATGATGAGGTACATCGTTTATTGAATGCAACGGCTCCCGAGCGAGAAGCAAAAAGATATTATCTGGAGGGGGTTCTCAGCATTATCAGCAGGGGTGATCTCAAGGAAATAATTTCGCGAGGCACAGAAATTACCAACGAAACTCTTGACGGCCTAATTGAGGTACTCGTCAGAAGAGAAGGGCAAAAAAAGGTGGTCTGCTTATCAACCTTCGAATCGGAAATGATTGTGGAGGGACAGGGAGAAGATATAAAGAAAGATTATTTACTCCCAAAAATGGAAGGACTTAATGTGGAGGAAGTCGTCATCGCACAGCCATGTTGTTTGTCCGGCCACTGGACTCTGTTCGTTGCCCACGGACCTCGATCAGAGTTCATTCAGTACAACACCATCTCCCGCACGCTTAAAAGAGGTGAAAATCCTAACCGTTTAGTCGGAACTCATGAATGCACCGCGTCTAAGATAGCGGGATTCTGGCGAGGGTTTTTGGCGGTCGAATGGCCACTGAGAGTTGACAGGAAGGGTAGCCAACGACAGCTAGCGGGGAGTAACGACTGCGGGCCATACGTTTTGTACTGGATCAAGCGTTTGATGGAGAATGCTGATCCGACGCAACCGAAGCAGAGCAAGGTTTTTCACCGTTTTAGAGGCGATTTGGCCAATTTCTTACTCGAAGACTCTGGGATGTGCGATCAACAATAAACGCCCTGAAAATGTTTCAATTTTTTTTCCCAAAGTTATACATGTATACATGTTAAAATTACATAGACTATTTGATTGATTTATCAATACAAGGACATTTGGTGTTGGTTTTTTATATATAAATGATTTTCTTTTTTCCGGACATACTGGTCACTTAATCAGGACATAAATAAAACGTAATCCGGACATTGATGTAACGTAATCCGGACATACTGGTAACTTAATCCGGACATAAATACAACTTATTCCGGACAGAAATTAACGTAATCCGGACAGACAAACAATGTAATTCGTACAGCCTAAGTACGTCTTCCGGACATACTGGTCACTTAATCCGGACATAAATAAAACATAAACCGGACATACTGTTAACTTAATCCGGACTTTAATAAAACTTATTCCGGACGGACATATAACGTAATCCGGACAGACAAACAATGTAATCCAGACTGCCTCATTACGTATTCCGGACATACTGGTCACTTAATCAGGACATAAATAAAACGTAATCCGGACATTGATGTAACGTAATCCGGACATACTGGTAACTTAATCCGGACATAAATACAACTTATTCCGGACAGAAATTAACGTAATCCGGACAGACAAACAATGTAATTCGTACAACCTAAGTACGTCTTCCGGACATACTGGTCACTTAATCCGGACATAAATAAAACATAAACCGGACATACTGTTAACTTAATCCGGACTTAAATAAAACTTATTCCGAACGGAGTTATAACGTAATCCAGACAGACAACAATGTAATCCGGACGGCCTAATTACGTATTCCGGACATACTGATCACTTAATCCGGACATAAATAAAACTTATTCCGGACGGACATATAACGTAATCCGGACAGACACACAATGTAATCCGTACTGCCTAATTACGTATTCCGGACATACTGGTCACTTAATCCGGACTTTGATGTTACGTAATCCGGACGGACATATAACGTAATCCGGACATACTGGTAACTTAATCCGGACTTAAATAAAACTTATTCCGGACGGAGTTATAACGTAATCCGGACAGACAACAATGTAATCCGGACGGCCTAATTACGTATTCCGGACATACTGATTACTTAATCCGGACATAAATACAACTTATTCCGGACAGATGTTAACGTAATCCGGACAGACAAACAATGTAATTCGTACAGCCTAAGTACGTCTTCCGGACATACTGGTCACTTAATCCGGACATAAATAAAACATAAACCGGACATACTGTGAACTTAATCCGGACATAAATAAAACTTATTCCGGACGGATATATAACGTAATCCGGACAGACAAACAATGTAATCCGGACGGCCTAATTACGTATTCCGGACATACTGGTCACTTAATCCGGACTTAAATAAAAAATAAACCGGACAGACATATAACGTAATCAGGACAGACATACAACAAACCAAAATTACTTAATATATTTGTCGCCATGAGAAATTAATTCACAAACGATCAAGCAAAGAAAGGGTTGAATCTTATGCAATAATACAATGACATTCAACAAAATTACATACAATGACTTTCAACAAAATTACATACAATGACTTTCAACAAAATTACATACAATGACTTTCAACAAAATTACAATGACTTTCAACAAAATTACATAGGAATAATTCCAACCAAGGACAAATACAATAATCAAGGAGGAACTCCCTCGTAATGCAAATTCATGTCCCAGTCATCGAAATCGTGATCCCCCGGTTTGGGTGCTGCAGGGTGTAACGGGGGTAGAGCCTTCTTCCTGTTGATTTTCTTAACGTTACTTTTAATTATTTTCTCAGACAAAGAAATCTGTCGTTTGGTCGGCGGTCTGCCTTTCCGTATTGTCTTATCCGGATTGAGAACGGATGTACCAGCGAACACAGGATCAGGTCGTTGCATACGTTCCTTAAGCAACTCAAGTGCCTCTACCGCCTGAAGATATCTGTCGTTTGAGTCGAAAGCGGCCTCGGCGATCCAAAGCGCACGACCCATTATGTCGTCGTGGCGACGAAGCGCACCGTTCCCCGTTATGCCGCTTTGAAGAGGAAACTTGACTCCATAGCTCCTTCGGATATCCTTCCTCCATCGGTGGACGATGTAAGACTCGGGGAGCAACGCGTTTGGACGTATTCGGGCAATAACAACATAAACGTGACAACATAGGATACCGACGTGATAAAACATCCTGCAATCGCATACCCACTTCTCATCGATAATTTGCACTGTGAACTATTTCGACAATGGGAGGATATGTGTCAATACATGTTCGGTCACGTTGAAGTGCAATGTGTCGTCCTCGTTGAACTCATCCTTGATGTCGCAGTACATCATCTTCCCAATTTCTAACTGCACCTTCTTGAAGACACCCACCGTATACAACTCGCTCAATTGCCTCTCGAATGGATATTTCGAAATCAATTGCGGAGCCTTATGCTGACAATCGAAATCAGACTGAGCTTCCTTCTCATACTTGTGGCGTAGTGCGAGTTTGTATTGTTGAACGAACTGCTTAAGTGTCGTCCTTGATGTGAGGTACTTATCGAAGAAGGCGTTCATACCCTCACTTCTCTGGGTTGATGCCATTCCGGCGGAAAAACAATCCCGCGAAAATGCAGGTACCCAGTGCTCTCGAATTGCATAAATGGAACGGAGCCAATTATTGTCGTGCAACTCGAAATCATCTAGAAATCCCTGCCAATTCCGCTCGAATTCTGCCGGAGTCTTGGAATCGAATACACAGTTGTTGAGGTCAAACAACGTATGCTCCCGGTACTTCTTGGGCAGCTTCACAGGGGCCTTATTCATTATGTGTCATATACAAAATCTGTGCCGCGCTTCAGGGAACACAGTCCTCACAGTCGAAGCTATGGCGCCACATTGGTCTGTTATGATCGCCGGGGGGCTTGTATCTGCACACAACGCGATCAAGATAAAAACATATGTTAATCCGGACAGAAATAACGTAAAACGGACAGACGTCAAGGGTAAACCGGACGAGCAAAAGACGTAAACCGGACAGACGTAAGGGATAAACCGGACGAGCAAAAGACGTAAACCGGACAGGCGTCAAGGGTAAACCGGACAGACGTAAGGGATAAACCGGACGCGCAAAAAACGTAAACCGGACAGACGTAAGGGATAAACCGGACGAGCAAAATACGTAAACCGGACAGACGTAAGGGATAAAACGGACGAGCAAAAGACGTAAACCGGACAGACGTAAGGGATAAACAGGACGAGCAAAAGACGTAAACATGACAGACGTAAGGGATAAACCGGACGAGCAAAATACGTAAACCGGACAGACGTAAAGGATAAACCGGACGAGCAAAAGACGTAAAACGGACAGACGTAAGGGAGTAACCGGACAGGCACACAACGTAAAATGGACAAAGCAGGACAAAATAAAACACGTACCGTTCATGCACGTCAACCATGTTTGGAACAACCAAATGTAATTTTGTGTCGTCTCGGAAGAGAGGAGTGCGCAACCGAGTAGGACGGACTGGTAGTGGTGATTTACCCCCACAAATGGGGCAAAAGGCATGTCATACTTGTTTGTTATGTATGTTGTGTCGAAACATATTGCATCTCCAAAGTAAGAGTAAGCAGCTCGAGAACGACTGTCGGCCCAGAACACATTTCGTAGTATGCCTTCGTCGTCCATATCCATTACGTAAAAGAAGCGGGAATCATTCTTCTGCATCCTGATGAAATAATCTTGGATAGCTTGCGCATCTCCTGGTCCCATTTTGAGGTTTCTAACCTCGTTCACAACATTCCTGCGAAACATAATTTTTATGACAAAGCTAAATGCGTAACTTCAACCAGGTTAAGTGGAGAATAAATAACCTTAGGTCCCGCTCGTTGAAAGACAATTTATCGTGACCTCCAGCTTCGACCACAAAAGATTGCATGGTCTTGGCAGCAGATATACCGGCAGCATCATTGCACGAAATGCGTGCTCTGGCGGACTCCGGGACGGATCGTTTTTGTCGGAGGAAACGCATCTGGTCTTCCGACAGCATGGAGTGATTATGTTCGAGATCTACGTAGTTAATTACGTAGCCTCTGGATGGATTACCGGAGACCCTAATCCGCGCAGTGCATTCGACCCTACCGGATAACCTATGTTTCGGTCTACCTTCACCTTGGTTTCCGGGAGCATTACCTTCCTTTGAGCAAGTAAGAGTGGCCCGTATTACAACACCATGACCGTAATGAGATTGCCTTATCTTCACACCAAAACCATAGGAATCGGCGTATGAAACGTAAAATGCTTTGGCTTCTTCGAAGGAAGGAAAATTCATCATCACTTGAGGGACGTTGGAGGCATGAGCCGGCTGTGAGGACACATTTACGAGTGTCATTACAGTACAACAAAAATGGAGGAAGGAGAGAAGAAGGAATGGTTCGTAGGATCGGAATAACCTAGACACTCATATTTGTATCTCCGTGACGCGCCAAACAATAAGAAAGAAGACGGAGGACGTGCTGATTTGAAAAGCATTAAATGCGATGGTGGACGCATCGGGAAAATAAAACAACAGCAACCAAAAAAGGAGTAAGTAGTTCGTCTGTCCGGAATAAGTGTTCCGTCTGTCCGGAATAAGTATTCCAACTGTCCGGAATAAATAGTAACTTTGTCCGGAATAAGTTACGTGCTTGTCCAGAAACTAAAGAAAATGAATGATGTGTGTGTCCGGAAAAAAATGAATTTAATAAAGAGAAGGGAAGAAATAGGAGGACGAATGTTGAGTGTAGGAGCGCCAACATGATGAAAGAATGGAGTGATTTGAGACGCATTAATGAGGGATGGCGAGGGATGGCGAAATTTGTACGAAACGAGGAATAAACTAAACAAAGAAATTGTTTCTGGGGAGAGAGCGAACTCAGCCACGTCTGCTGACTGGGTTGCCCACATCAGCCATTCTGCTGACTGGGTTTGCAGCGTCCGTGACGCGAAGCGTTCAACAAACATTTCCCTATTCTTAAACCCTCCTCATCATGGTTGATACTCAATTTAATGCCAAAGTAAAGAACATTAGATCTGATAATGGGCTTGAATTTCTTTCGAATAACATGCAAAATCTGTTCACTTCTCTTGGCATTATTCATGAGAAGACTTGTCCTCGCACCCCTCACCAAAATGGGGTTGTTGAAAGGAAACATAGACATATTCTTAATGTAGCAAGAGCCATTAGATTTCAATCCAATGTACCCATGATTTTTTGGGGTGAGTGCATTCTCACGGCAACATACTTGATAAATTGCATGCTCACTAAGGTTTTACACAATAAAACCCCTTATGAGATTCTATTTAAAGCAACACTCAATTATGACCATCTACAAGTTTTTGGATGCTTATGTTATTCCACCAACCTTTTTCCTCATGACAAATTTGACAAAAGAGCAAATAAATGCATATTTGTAGGATACCTCTTCAAGCAAAAGGGACACAAATTATATGATATAGATGATAAGAAATTTATAGTAAGTAGGGATGTCAGATTTTATGAAGACATAATCCCTAACAATGATAGTAAGAACAATCAAGAAAATGTAAGGGACAAGCAAACTCCCCTTCTTGTCGAAGGAATACCATATTATGACAAAGAAAACACCATAGAACCACAAAATCCTATTCAACTAGAACAGGAGAAACATATGCATGTAGGAGTGCAACTTGAAGACAACATTGAAGTGCAGGGGCAAGATGAGGTGGAATTTCAGCAACAACTACAGGTACAACACCACACTCCAAACCCACCTAGGAGATCACAAAGACATATCACCAGGTCAGTCAAACTCAAAGATTTTCATTGTCCAACCATGAAAGGTAATGAAGCTCAGGTAAATCAAGTTGATCTCAATACTTCCCATAAAGGTACAAAATATCCACTTCTATTATACATTAGTTACATAAGCTTATCAAATAAACATGCATGCTTCTTAAACCAAATTGATAACACTAGAGAACCCAGAAACATGAGGAAGTTGTCAATGACCCTAACTGGATTGAAGCCATGACAAGGGAAATTGAAGCACTTGAGAAAAATGATACTTGGGATTTAGTACCTCTCCCACACTACAAAAAACTTATTGGTTGTAAGTGAATTTACAAGATAAAATACAAGGCAAATGGTGAATTGGAGATGTACAAGGCCAGACTGGATGCAAAAGGTTTCAACCAAGTTGAAGGACTTGATTTTCATGAAACATTTGCACTAGTTACTAAAATGGTTACAGTTAGAGTTGTACTTAGTCTTGCTGCAATAAATAATTGGCATTTACACTAACTAGATGTACATAATGCTTTTTTACATGGAGACTTGCATGAAGATGTATACATGCTTCCCCACCTGGTTCTGAAGTAGAAAAGAGTCCCCTAGTTTGCAAACTCAAGAAATCAATTTATGGACTAAAATAGTCATCCAGATGTTGGTTTGAAAAAGTTTCCAAAGCCTTAATAACACATGGATACACTCAGTCTAAATCTGACTATTCACTCTTTACTTCACAAACCAGGGATTCCTTCACCATACTACTGATATATGTTGATGACATACTTATTGCAGGTAACAATATTCAAGCTATTGAACAACTTAAAACAAACCTCAAAAACATTTTCATATCAAGGACCTAGGACAACTGAAATACTTCTTGGGACTTGAAGTAGCAAGATCTAGCAAAGGAATTTGCCTCAACCAAAGAAAGTATGCCTTGGAAATCCTTCAAGACACTGGTCTACTAGGCACCAAACCATGTGATACACCCATGGAGGTCACACACAAGCTTGCAGAATAGACAGGAGACACACTACATGATCCCTCAATATTTCGCTGACTTGTGGGCAGATTATTATACTTGACAATAACCCTGCCAGACATTACCCACTCTATCAACTACCTTAGCCAATTCATGAACAAGCCATGTACAAGGCATCTCCAAGCAGCACTTCGGGTAGTCAAATACATCAAAGGAGCACCGGGACATGGACTGTTCTTTCGAATAGCCAACACACCATCCTGCAGGCATGCTGCGACTCTGATTAGGCAAGTTTCCCAATTACAAGGCGCTCAACCACTGGATATGCAGTGTTCATGGGTAAGTCCATCATCTCTTGGAGAACCAAGAAGCAAACTACAATTTCCAAATCCTCATGTGAAGCGGAATATAGATCCATGGATAACACCACATGTGAGATCATATGGCTGCTCAGCTTATTAAAGGATTTAGACGTCTCACACACCCAACAAGTGAAGCTTCACTGGTGACAACAACTCAGCACTTCACATTGCAACAAAACCCGTCTTCCATGAGAGGACAAAACACATAGAGATTGACTACCACGTGGTGCGAGAACAAATCTAGATGGGCGTTGTCACAACTAACTTCATCAACAGCAAAAATCAACTATCTGACATCTTCACCAAACCCTTAGCAGTTGCTCAATTCAGATATTTGATGTCCAATCTTGGAGCACTTGACATACATACTCCAGCTTGAAGGGGGGATGTTAAATAACAAGCTTCTTTATTACCAGTCGGGTTACCAACAAAACCATGTAAACTAATCGGGTTGGCATCTAATCAACCCGATTAGCTAGATAGTTGTATCTACCAGATGTCCACTATATAAGGTGGACTCAAGATGTAAATGACAATTTAATTCACTTTTTTAATCAACACAGAACAAAACCACCTTCTCTTTCTTCCGATTCTTGTTCTTCCCCAAAATTCCAGATCTCACCGAAACTCCAAATCGAGTTCTCCCAATCAACTCACGAATTCGTGAGTTTCTTCATGGTACATTAAGAAAGAAGCAAGAGAAGCAATGTACACTAAGGTGTTGCCACGTGTATGACTGTAATGACTACAAAGTTGTGTAATAACGTTAACGTTTTTCTTAATGGCATCAAAGTAAATATCAAGGTTTTCTTATGACATTATATCAAATAGACACCAAAACAATTCACCCAATCATTAAACTATTTGATCTTCCTTTGTACATATCATATGGCATACAAATCCAACAGTCAGATTTATCATAGGATAATCTTTGTTAATAAGTAACAACGGGGGCTATATTTCAGTTGAAGAATTACTATTTATTAAAACAGCCAAAGAAAAATACATAAAAAGGCTTAACTCCGTCCAATAAATAAACAAACCATATAATTTCATTTTGCCAATTCCTTTTGAACACGTAAAACTGTACGTGAAGCAATTGGTTTGGAAATATCCACATGTAAATAGTTGTTCTCCAAATTAATCACAACAACGCGGAAGAGTTGATCGGGCCGAACGCGCAAGTATCCAACCAACACAAAATACCCACCAAATTCTAAAGTCCCAACACCTAACCAACACGAATTGACATGGTTTCATTGATCACGACGGCAGGTCAAACGTACTACACATTCTCACTGGTGTCATCCCACTTCCATGGAGATAATTTCGGTTTAAGATTTTTTTTTTCTTTTGCGTTTTGAAATTATTAGTCTATCATTGAGGTTGTGGTTAGGAGAATGTACACGTTTGGCTAGGGTTGGTAGCAATCAATTCTGAATTCCGAAAGTTATATTTGTATTCATGTCCTCCTCGTATTCTTTTTCTAATTTCATGGATGATACATTTCAACTTTATCATATTATCTAAAATCTGTGAAATTTAAGGGTACTTTTGCTATTAAAAGAAAAGTTAATACCATATTGGATTGGATTGTGTTTCTTACAGAGTTACAAGAGGAGACGTATACATTTTTATACAGAATTTACACAAGGATTAAAGAGCAATCAAAACTACTACAATCTCCACAATTAGCTAGGCAGTGTAGTTGGGTCAATAGCTATTGCGAAAGGTTAATTAAATGGTAATTTTTTGATATTTTCAATACGTCCAAATTAATATTATCTATATCTGTAGATTTAAGATGAGATAGCTATGGGGTCCCTTTCAATTTTAACTTTCAATTTCATCAAGTTTTCTTTCTTGCAAGTTGAAGCATTCACCTGTCCATGACTTTAACCTTTAAGGCTTGAGTTGGTTAAATCAAGTATCACATTCATGTTTGTTTACAACCACAAGAATGTTAAATTATAATTAGTTCATTCCATAATTCCATTCATGTATGTAGCACATTGTTTTTCCTTCAACGTAACTGCTAATTTCAATTATTTTATGTACCTACACCTTTGATTCTCAAAGCATTGATTTACAAATTTGGTTGGTCTAGACTATTGAGTGATTGTTATTTGCTGATCGGGAACTTTTCTTTCTTCCACTTCCATACTAAATAATTTCATCAGTTTGTACCAGTGTTCAGGTAGGCGGTCGCCTAGGCGGTAGGCGGTCGCCCGTGGCGGTGGTCCGCCTTTCGCCCAGCTCTGCTGGGCGAAATAGGCGATCGCCTAGGCGATTATTGCGCCTAGGCGAGAGCCGTTGGAGAGCCTTTGCTTTTCTTTTTTTTTAATTTTTTTCAAAAATTACAACTTTGCCACTAGCCCCAAATCCTATATAAACCCCTCCAAACCTCTTCATTTTTCACACATCTCTCATTCTCTTCTTCTTCATAATTCTATTTTCATCATCAACTTTCCTAATCACCAAGTTTTTGCGATTAAGTCTCCGGTCTGGTGCTTAGTTTTGAAGTTGGAAAGTGAAGTCTCTGATCCGGTTATTCATTCTTCAACCGTCAAAATCAAGTGCACTCTTTCTAACTTCTTTTTAGAATTAAATTAATTAGTATTTTATTTTCATATTAGTCTAAATTTTATATTATTCTAGTTTTAAGATATGGCTTACGTACCCGGCACTAGTCTACCTATGCATCACGAGAGTTACGATGACCTAAGGCCTACCCGTACAAATGACCCCGGTTGGAATACTGCCCATTACATTAATGCTAATGATAAAAATTGTATTGTCTGTGAGTTATGTGGTAAGGAAACTAGAGGTGGTATAGCCCGTCACAAACAACATCTTGCACACACACCCGGTAGCAATGCTAGACCTTGTGATAAAGTTCCTGACTCTATTAAACAAGACATAACTGCATACATGATTAGAAATAGTAGGACATTACAAAACGAAAATGTATGTCTTGATGATTATGTAGACCGAGAAAACATAGAATTTGATCTAGAAACCGGGTCGGGTTCCGGTTCTGCTCGGACCCCAACCTCCCGTTCTCGCCCCATTCCTGGTCGAAAGAGACAAAAACAACGTTTGTGGGCACCATTTTGCGGACGTGGGAAGGACGTGGTTTCCGGCCCCCAACAAACAACCATCGAAAGAACCTTTAGAAAAGAAGATAAGAAAACAATTAATCAAAAATGGTCTAGGCTTTTCTATAGATGTGGTATATCATTCAACACTGTAAGGACGCTTGAGTGGAAGGAAACAATATCCGCTACTTGTACTTACGGACCCAAACTTAAACCCATGACGTATCATGAAGTTAGTGACTCGTGCCTTAAACAGGAAATTGACTACACTAGAGGTATACTAGAATCGTACAGACAAGATTGGGCAACATACGGGTGCACGTTGATGACAGATGGCTGGACTGATAGGTCCGGTAGGAATATAATCAATTTTCTAGTAAATTGTCCGACAGGTACCATGTTCATGAGGTCTGTAGATGCTTCCGGTCACTCTCACACCGCAGACTACTTGTACAAGCTGATGGACAAGGTAGTTGGCGAGATTGGCGAAGAACACGTTGTTCAGGTGGTCACCGACAACGTCGTCGCGTACGTACTTGCCGGTAGGATGTTGCAGCAAAAAAGGAGATTGTTTTGGACTCCCTGTGCAGCGCATTGCATCGATCTCATCTTGGAGGATATTGGCAAGTTGTTTTTGAAGACTATTGCTTTAGCTCGGAAGATCATCAAACATTTCAACAGCTCTGCCATGTTGTTGAAGATGATGCGAATTGCCATTGAAGGGGACCTGCTACGCCCTGCTGTCACGAGATTTGTCACCGCCTTTCTGAGTTTGCAAAGGTTGTTTCTGAAGAAAGACAAACTCCGAGCCTTTGTTGTTTCCCCGGAGTACAACGATCCTAATGCAAGTTGGATAAAGAACAAGAAAAAGAAGGAGATCTCTACTGTAGTTGCCGAGACCATTCTACAAAGTGGTTTCTTGACCAACGTCGTAAAGGCACTGAAGGCCTCACAACCTATGGTCCAGGTTCTTAGACTTGTTGACGGCGATGAGAAACCACCGATGGGATATCTGTATGACGCAATGGAGAAAGCCAAAGAACAAATCATGAGGAACTTTGACGGAAACCCGAGGTTGTACAAGCAAGTCATCGACCTCATCGACACCAGGTGGGGTCCAGGGAAGATGATGTCATCACCGTTACACTATGTTGGTTTCTTACTCAACCCTGGTACCTTCTTCTCCGTCCCACCTCAGGATCGAAATGTAGCTTTCAATGAGCATATGCCTGGATTCATGGATGTCGTAGAGCGGCTCGTCCCCACTCCTGCAGAACAAGACAAGATTTGTGGTTTACTTGATCGTTACAAGAACTCCCTCGGAATATTCTTGAGGGATATGGTCGTCAGACAAAGGTCGGAAAGAAGACTTATAGATTGGCGGCAATCGTATGGCGCAGACATGGGAGAGACTGCATTACAGAGGTTGGCCCTGAGGGTGTTGGGATTGACATGTTCGGCATCAGGTTGTGAGCAAAATTGGAGTGTCTTTGAGCAGTTGCACTCAACGAGAAGGAACGGGTTGGCTGTGAAGAAGATGAATGACTTGGTGTATGTGAACTACAACCAAAAGTTAAGGCAAAGGTTTCAGCAAAGGATGGAGAAACCCGAATTTTATGACCCCATCAGTGTAGAGTACGATCTCTTCGACGAGCATTCATGGTTTGTAGAAACTGAAGATCCGGTCTTCGCTGGAGAGGAGCTTACATGGGCCGATGCCGAGGAAGCAGCTTTGGGACATTCTTCTTCACGGAGACGCTTTGCTCGATCCATGTCCACTGCATCTGACCCGCGGTGTTCTACTGCATCTGACACGCCATTATTAGGTCGTGGCATGGATGATGCCATCGTTCACATCAGTTCTAGAGATTCAGGTGCATCGAGTTCTCAACCACCGATGGACATCGACGAGCAATATGTCCAAACCGACGATGAAGAAACTGAAGAAGATGATTTCTACGTCGACAATCCGAATGAGAACGACTCCGACGACTCTGATGGTGGTGGAGGATATGATATGGTTCCCAGTTGGACATTAGATCAATGTGTCCAATGGAATTAGTTAGTTAGCTTGTAATTCTAATTTCTCTTTTATCTACTATTGTATGAACTCTGAGTTACTTTGTAATCGTACTACTAAGCAATAAATTGTATACCTAAGTGTTTAAGTGGGTAGAGGGGGTGCCTAGTGAGGCCTTGGTCGAGGAACTAGGTGTCTTTTCGAAGCCTAAACATGTATGGTATGTTTAGAAAATATTTGTGTATTTTTTCTATTTTTCCCGATTTTTCCTGATTTTTTATCTATTTTATGAAAATTAATTGAATTAAAAAAAAAATTACCGCCCAGACCTGGGCGGTCGCACAACCGCCCAGGCGACCGGACACCTCCGGCCGCCTAGGCTCGCCTAGGCGGTGCCTGAACACTGGTTTGTATTACAATAAGAACGAATAAAGAAAATATTCTAAATATTCATTTGGAATATCACATTTTCAAGAATCAAATGTGACTACAGTTGATGTCTAAAAACTTAAAATTTTCCTAATAAAGTTAGGGTAAGTTTGCAAACTAATTCTCAGAATTAGTTATTTATAAAGAATCTGATTAACAAAACGTGGTTGCATATATACCATGAAAGACCTACAAAACGTGAAGCTATAGATGATAAGTACATACGGCCGGGAATATTATTTGATTAGGAAACTAATTAATTTTAAACAATTTCTAAATACTATTTGAGTAATGTGGATGCCACTACAGAAAAAATGTTTACAACAACGTGCCTTGTTTTAAGGTCACGTCAAGATATAATATATGGGATTTTTGCTTGGGTGCACCTCCAAAAGTTGTTTATTGGACCTTTGCACTCGTGTATTTTTTTGTTGCTCCAGAACGCCCACAAAACAAATTAATTGCTTGGGTGCACCTCCCTCTAACACCGTTAACGGATTTCGTGACACCGTTAGTTGTCATGTTAAGTTCGAATTCAAACGGTCGACCGAAAGCCAAACGGTCGACCGAAAACCAATTTGACTCTCAATTCGAGGTGATCGAGCCTAAATATGTTACTTGACACCTAATTAGACATCAATTAAGTTCAAATCCAAACGGTCGACCGAAAGCCAAACGGTCAACCGAAAATCAAATTGACTCACAATTCGAGCCGATCGAGTTTTCTAGATACTTTCGATGTTAATTAGAGCTCGAATTGGTGTCTAATTAGGTGTCAAGTAGCATATTTAGACTCGATCACCTCGAATTGAGAGTCAAATTGATTTTCGGTCGACCGTTTGGCTTTCGGTCGACCGTTTGAATTCGAACTTAACGGGGGCAACTAACGGTGTCACGAAATCCGTTAACGGTGTTAGAGGGAGGTGCACCCAAACAATTAGTTTATTTTGTGGGTGTTCTGGAGCAATAAAAAAATACACGAGTGCAAAGGTCCAATAAACAACTTTTTGAGGTGCACCCAAGCAAAACCCCCTATAATATATGCACGGTGCCTATATAAGCAACAAAATCAGGCAATGTCTTCACACATCAAAACTCCTCCAAAACCAGAGGAAGAAAAAAATGGTGGCAAAGTCCATGGCTTTGCTTCATCGTTTCATAAGAAGAAGACTCATCACTCCCTCCGTCTCTCTCCTCCGAAGGAATAACTCCCATGCAAACCGTGTCAAATTACACAATTACCCTCCTCTATCTCATGGCTTCTCCACCCACCATGACACCATACTCTTCCAGCTTGAAACCTCCCTCCTAAAGTCATCCTCATGCTTCCCTTACTTCATGGTTGTGGCCATGGAAGGCGGAGGGTTTCTAAGAGGTCTCCTTCTCCTCCTCCTCTACCCTTTGTTATGTTGTCTGGGGGAAGATGTCGGTATCAAGCTTATGGCTTTTGTTAGCTTTTGCGGGTTGAAGAAAGATAAGCTTAGGGTTGGAAGAGCAGTGCTCCCAAAGCACTTCTTTGAAGATGTCCGGATGGAAGCGATGGAGATGGTTATGTTGAAAAGGAAAAGGAAGGTTGGTGTGAGCTCCATGCCTTTTGTTATGGTGGAGGGATTCTTGAAGGAGTACTTGGGAGTGGATGTGGTAGTGGGAAGGGAGATGAAGGTGGTCGGCAGGTACTATACCGGCTTCATGGAGGATTGTGTAGGTTTTGAGGAGATGGGGTTGAAGGAGATATATGGATGTAAAGAGGAAGAAGGTGGTGGTGGTGTTCTTGGGTTTGTTGGTAGCTCAAGCAAGTGGACTAGATCTGCATTGATCTCAAAGTGCACGGTAAGTTCTAAGTGATTTCGCATGACAAAAATTAAAATTTGTTGTGATTATTTTGACAAACCATTTCTCTATTAGCATCAAGTTGCATGTCTTCTTTATTTGGATAGTCTTGTTGAAACTTTCTGTGGTCTAGAGTAGTCAAGTTATGGTTCGACTCCCACATATATCATTTTGCTATCTTGAGGACCAAACTTTTGCAATAATATGTACTAACATCAAGCTATCGGCCCTCACTTCCCAAATAACATGTCAATGTAAAACAGTAGAAAGGACTACAGACATGTAGAAATAAATATGCATTAGAAGGACTTAATTTTTTCAAAGAAAATCATTTCAGAAACTTTTTTGAAGGTTTGACAACAACTCTTAGAAATTACGAGAAATATCATTTCTCAAGATACTCTAAGTGATTTTACAGATAGAGGGCATTAACGTGCTAAAGGATGGAAAGGAGTGTAAGGTCCCAGATGAATATATAGCATTAGTTCATCTAAATTAAAAATATTGACGACGGTTAAAGGAATAATTTTGATTTACTTTAACCACGGTGGAGATCTTAGTTTTTTCGTTTTAAAACGGTCAACAAGTGAGGCATGCACCTTCACATTCCTTCACGTGCGGGGGAAGAATCTGGAGATGCTGCAAATAACACATCTATTTTGGATAGTAACACATCTGTTGAAAGAATCTACGAGTTCCAAAGTTTGGATCGGAGTAATCTTCATATGTATCTAAGTTGGACATGTATATCATCACGACCAATAAATATTCCAAGCAATTGTTTCAAACTTATCTAAGTCCAATGTTTTGAATGTGATGAATTGGTCAATGCATGGGGAGCAAGTATAATCTTACATTATAAAACAAGTTTTAAGAGTCTAGACTACCATATATAACCTGCAATCAACAGTGCGTGACTTTAGTTATTATGCAATATGACAACATCTCGCACGTACAATTTTCTAAAAAAAACGTATTTAATTACCCCTTATTTGGAGGAAGCATCCAAATAGACCTCTTCCTTCTTTATATGGTCCTTGCGTCTTTGTTATGTCTAGCTTTAATTGTAAAGCTTCTATCTGTCAATAGATTTTTTTATATTTAATCATTAACATAAATAGAAGATTCATAGTGTATAAAAACCTGTGTTATGTGGTTACGTTGTGGCTGATATGAACAAGTATGTCCGTGCAATATACACATTTAATTCACTACTCTTTACTAAACATATATATTATTATACTTGTAACCCACTGTTTAACATGTTTCTTTTTGACTCGAACAATAATTATATATCAAGACTACTTTTTTTCCATATCGTACGTAATTACTATTTTAATAAAAATCAAATATTGAAATGAAATAAAATGTCCGTGAGCTAGTTGTAGCCTATGAAGTGATATTTTTCCATTCTATCTCTTCACTTAGGTTAATATGGGCCCATAGGAATATTTATGTCATGATAAATACAACCGGACACTGCTAACAAAAAATAATAATACTCTATTTTGGACCTAACAAAGACATATACCAAGAATATACAAGTTTCTAATGTCAAATCGTTATGTTGCCAAATTTAGAAAACGCTAATAGGACAAACATAATTCCGAATTGCCTTATTATGGCCATGGGTATCTACCTGACCTGCATAGGATTTACGACAGGAAAACATAAATAGACATTTTAATTAACCCGCATTGGCTTTATGCATGTCCCATTGCCAATCGGATCTATTAAGCACCACTCGATTTCTTTACTGTGACAAGACTAGAGAATTAATGAGACAGTGTCAGTTAGATTTGTGTCGCAAAAGGATATAACTAGAAACCAACTTGTGAGTCATAAGGAAACCCAATAAATGTTGGGGTTGGGAACTGCTCAATAGATGCATATACCCATATCTGGTCCCATCCCAATCAAATTTGAAGTGATAGGCTTTTATTCAGGTACCATGTGTGGTACTGGTTTGAGTTTTGTTTTAAACCATATTATATTTTTTAGTTAAACACGTAAATCGCAAGAAATAGATTCTATTTCAGTTATCCTAGCTAATCTATGTTTAAGGTCTACGACAAAACTAACTCTAGTAGGTTTTTAATGTATTTTAATATGTGGCCCTTGCTATAACAAGTTTTCAAAATTAAATACCTCGTTAATTTGCCTTCTTGTATGATTTTTGTTGGTCACCATACCTGCATAAGTCGTGCGAAGCATATTTTAATCGAATTGATCTTCGTAAAATAATTATTTATGTTATGAAATAGTTGGGGTGGAGAATCAAAAAATAACTTGGAAGACAATCAATCGTGTGGAAGACTACTATTTCTATAACATCCACATATGAATAAAACGTGTTTGCGTCGCGGGGAATCAAGGTTGATGAGTTGGTTGAAGGAACACCTCAACGACTATGATTTATTCATGTAACTAAGAAGGTGGGTGAATGTGAGATGAAGTGAATCTATCACTTCTTTTATTGAAATAATAAATTAGAACATAGACATCTATATTTGGATATTTATCCCTGCAGTATATAAAACTTCGAAGTTTGGATTTCATGTGGCTGATACCTTCATAGCCTTTCCTGATACTGAGGCGGACATAATTAATTTTCTAAATGTTGATTTTTTTTCTTTATTTTTCTTAGTTTCCAAAAGTAGTTGAACCGATATATCGTACCATTATAGCTATCCTTATCGGTTGTTTTTTCAGCTCATGAAATAATTGTAGTGTACGCGTGTAATTTTCTAGAATTAATTATTTCACATAAATATTCCAACTTTTTTGGATCACGACAGCCGTACGTCGTGAGTAATTAAGATTATAGAAGTTCTATGACTCCACAACCAATTCTATATTCTATAAAAATAAAATAAAATTGTGGTTGTGATGATTAAGACATGCTAATTCTTCATGAGTAGGAGGAATGTTTGGTTTAATACTGAAAAGTAACTTTCGTGAGATCCACTACCGTAATAGTTTTCTTTCATCAGTATTTGAACTGTTCTTAGTTCTACAACCACATCTACCATAATGATATTTATAACCATAATGTATATTTCAAACCTATTTTCGTACAATATTGATCGCAAACACTTCCTAATTGTTACCTTGCAAAAAACAAATCAAACACCTGCTAATCCTTGTATTATTGTCATTTGACAGGATGTTTACTTGGTAAGTGATGTAGAGAAAACAAGTTGGCATGGAGTTCCAAAGAACAAGTACCCAAAGCCACTAGTGTTCCATGATGGAAGACTAGCCTTCTTGCCAACACCATGGGCAACCCTAGTCATGTTTCTATGGCTACCCTTAAGCTTACTTTTAGCCATCTTTAGGGCTGTGGTTTTCCTCTCACTTCCCTACAAGTGCTCCATGCCTATTTTGGCCTTCACTGGTCTGACATGCCGGGCGATCTATGACTCCTCCGTTGCTGATGCCACGCCTGGAGAACATCGATTATATGTGTGCAACCACAGGAGTCTTCTTGACCCACTCTGCGTGGCGGCGGGTCTTTGCAAAGGTGTCACGGCTGTTACTTATAGCATTAGCCGTGTGTCCGAGATCTTAGCACCGGTAAAAACTGTGAGGTAAATATGCTGATCATTAAATTAGGATTTTCATTTCTACATATTTTTACACTTAATTGGATTTATAGTATTTAATTTGATCCATAATTTTTTATACCTGTTTACACAATGAGATATTTCTGTGTAGGTACTTAGTTTGGGAAGTTATATATACTTCCTCTAGATTTTGTGTAGATAAAACGCTGAAGTAATATTTACATAAAAAACTTTAAATATATTGAAATATAAGAAACAATAATAATCTTTATTAACTTAGACATTTCTTTCATTTGTACCAATTTTTTTACTTTTTACCCTAAGGTTATTCAATTTTAATGCAATATAGTAAAGTTGTCATGTTAATTAATTTATCGATGTGTGAAAAACTAATAATATTATGAAAGGATATGAATGACACTGAAAATTCAATAAAGTAAGACACTAATATTATATTGAGTAATATTAAAAGAAAATTTTCTATATTGGTGGAGGGTCTTATTCTAAAAATCCCAAAAAAACTTACTGCTCACAAACATAAACACCTTTAAGCAACTTTGCTGAGATAATATTTTGAAGTTTGAACTGATATTGGAATATTTCGAACAGATTTTAGAGAAATTCCGTGCTTACAAATGAGCTAAGAAGAGATCGAGAATGTCACTATGAAATGGTGGGGAGAATTTGTCTCCTCCCACACATCTTGCCATCATAATATTTCTTTTTCTCTTCAAATTTGCAGACTAACAAGGGACAGAAAGGAGGACAAGAGGCGAATGGAGAGCGAATTACGACAAGCCGATCTTGTAATTTGTCCGGAAGGGACGACATGCCGAGAGCCATACTTGCTTAGATTCAGCCCCCTATTTGCCGAACTCACCGATCACATCATACCGGTGGCCTTGGAGGTTAAAGTGACTATGTTTTACGGCACGACGGCTGGCGGCTTCAAGTGCTTGGACCCCTTTTTCTTCCTCATGAATCCTAATCCAACCTATTATGTGAATTTCCTTGAATCGATAGAGATTAATTCAAGTAAGAAGCAAAGTAGCCTTGAGGTCGCCAATATGGTGCAATCAGTGCTTGGGGAACGTCTTGGCTTTGAGTGCACAAATTTGACCAGGAAGGACAAGTACTTAATTCTAGCTGGGAATGAAGGAATTGTTGAAGAGAAGAGCTCACGCAAATCCTGAGATAAAGGTTTAGATCTGCTTAAAAAAACATGATTTGTTAATACTTTCTGAGGTAACAACAACATTGTACCAAATTTACAAGGAACCTTCTTGAAACTAAGAGTGCATATCATAAAATGATGCGACTCTTAACCAAATATATATGTTAGTAATATGGCATGAATTTTGGACCATAAAAGCACATGGGATCCTTTATTAGAGTGCAAGAAGTTGTTCACTTGTAAGTCAGGATAGATTAGTGTAGCAAGTGTATTAACGATATAAGGTGTAGTAGGTGTAACTAATAACTTTCTAAATGATAAGGGTACTTATACTTTTAATTATAATAGTTTTTTTCTAAATTAATATGATTACAAGAGTTGTAGTTTATATGTCACCAATATAGTTATATCCTTCTCTTTTGCTGGGCGATGGTGTTTATTGTGTTTCTTCTTCTTCTTCTTTTGACTATCACTGTGACTTCTAATTGTAGCTTCATTACGCACGAGCTCGGGAAAAGTTGAAGTTAACTGTCTGGATGCAAGAACTACTTCGCCAAATAAGCTTTATGGTTTTAAATATACATCCATCAAAGCACACAACAAACATTCAAGTTCTTTTAATCGTCTGTAGGAGAATGGATCACTAATTTGCTCAAGTTTATATTGTTTTGTAAGGATTCAAATAAACATGAAATTGCACGGCTTTTAATAAATTTTATTACATTCTTAAGTCTTTGTCGGTAATTCCCTTTAGATTGATCTTGGCGGTCTATATCTCATAGACACTTCCACAATATATCCTCTTTACAGCACCCTTGCAATGCTTGAAATCCATTTTGAGTTCCGACTAAGTCTTGACTATCTGAAGTGATAATTGAATAGTAGGTTAAATTGTGTGTAACAAACAATAGGTTAGTTTTAATCATCACATCATATGTTAATTAAGGGGAAAGACTAACAGTTCCTTCAGTCTGACCTTTGATATGTTTTCAAATTCTTAATTAAACTTGCCCAATTACTAAAACACAATTTTGATCATAAAACTCAAAGCAATAGAATTATCAAGTTTTAGGACATTCATCATATAACGATGTCTCAAGCCATGCATGAACTTTGTGCGTTGCTTTCTAGCTCGAGATCATTGTTGCAATATGAATCACCCTAAAATTAAACTGTTATTCAAGCATTAGTCAAACTTATATCGGGCAGTAAGACATGCAAAACATATTGAGGGAACGGTCGAACTGGAAATGTAAGTCGGCCGACCGTTTTGGACAAAATAAGCTTTCTGGGATAGTATGTTGAAATCCGGTCGAACCAAATGGTTCTACCGGTCAACCGTTTGAGTGCAGATATCCTGTTTTAGATTTCTATTAAGTTTCGATGATTTTCTATTGAAGTCTAACATAATTGGAATGTTATGTGAGACTTCTATAGGTTTTCTAAGTGTCATGCAATGCAATGAATCAAAGATTTCAAATGCCAAGTTACATTTGTAACCTAAATACATAGAATTTAAACCTAGCTACACTTCAATCTTCATCTCTCAATTGAACTCAAACTTGGTTCCAGAAACGTTAGATAATACAAGTATATGCAAGCAATGATCTTTTAATTGATACATGTGTTTATTGATATGTTGATTAATTATCAAAATGGATTAACGATTATTAGCCAAAAAACCAACAATCTCCCCCTTTTTGATGATGACAACTTATCAATCTAAATACATGTTTGAATTTAAATTTTATAATTAATAACCAATATCTAAAACTCCCCCTATCTTATAGCTTCTCCTATCTATAAGCATGTATTTATTTCTCCCCCTATGGCATAATTAAAAAATACTCATTTAAGCTTAATCATGAGATAGAGTAACGGAAGCGAAAATATTTAGCCAAAAAGAGACAATAATAGACCATGCATTCAACTTTGAGTTCAAAACAAACAACCAAAAGTTAACTTCGAAAGCAAATACTACAATAAGGTCAAAGCAAAATACATCAATAAGCAAATGTTTAAAGCATATCACAAACTTAAGTTCAAAGCAACTAAAAAACAACACACACGCCACAAAACAACACCAAATCACCCAAGCCTCTGATCACGAAGCAGCGAGGATAGAGAATCAAGAGAGGCTTCAATGCGACTAAGCTGAGCAGAGATGGCATCATGACGAGCAAGAGAGGAATCCCCAAGCGCATCAAGACGAGCAGTAAAAGAAGCCTCAAGTGCATCAAACCGAGCAGATGTGAAGGCTTCAAAAGCATTAACATGATCAGACAGGTGTTGAAAGCAATGGAGATCAATGGAAGTGGAAACTGACCACTGCCCTTGAGACCATGCTTCAAAGTCTCCATCACCCCACCAAGAGCTAGAGTCACGAGGGACATGACGAGGCATCCTCCTCGGATCTTCTGATGCCTCTTCTTCTTCTTCTGAATTTTCAGCAGATTCCTCAGCAGAGGAATGAGGTGGTGAAGGAGGAGGAATGAATTTCATTTTGGAGAGAGTAGTCTTACAAATGGGAAATTTGTAGACCAAAGAGGGAAATGGCTCCACATCGATCTTCCAATGTTCAAACACAACAGAGAGCCACATCGGATAAGGAAGGTAGGAACCACTACGATGAGTCATGTGCATTATCATAAATGATGGCCAATCAACCAAGATTTTCTTGAAGATACAGTAGATGCACATGAGCTCCATGTTGGAGATCTCGTTGTGAAATCGGTCGACCGTTCGGATGCACCGGTCGACCGGTGGGTTAAAAAAATTAAACCACACGACCACACAACCTCTGGTCAAAAACGGTCGGACGAGAAAAGAGAGTCGGTCGACCGAGAGGAAAGTGTGAAAGAACAGGGCACGCACTGTCGCTTTTCGGTCAGACGAAAGGAGACAGCCGGTCGACCGAAGGAGGAGTTTGAAAAAAAATTGGGCACGTAGTGTCGCTTCTCGGTCAGACGAAAGGAGATTGCAGGTCGACCGAAGGAAGAGTTGAAGAACTGGGCACGTACTATCGCTTTTCGGTCGGACGAAAAGAGATAGTCGATCGACGGAAGGAAGAGTTTGAAACAAGGAAAGCTGCTGGGTGATTTTCGGTTGGACAAGAAACACACACACGGTCGACCGAAACAGCACCACGGTCGACCGAAACTCAAAATGGTTCGACCGGACACTTATGTGAACTTAAGTCAAATCGACCAGAAGAGAAACGGTTGAATGGACCGAAACACCACCACGGTCGACCGAAACTCAAAATGGTTCGATTGGACACTTAAGTGAACTTAAGTCAGATCGACCAGAAGATAAACGGTCGAATGGACCGAAACACCACCACGGTCGACCGAAACACACCAAGGAAAACAAAATCAACACACTAAAAGAACCGGTCGAACGAACACAATATGTCGGTCGACCGATGGAGACAAAAAAAATTAAAACTGACTTGTAGCACAGTAATCCGGTCGAACGAAACTTGATTTTGGGTTGACCGAACAACGTCTGAAAGAACACACATTTGAAAGTCACACCAAAAATCCGCAAAAACTTGAAATGAAATCTCAATCATGTAGCAAATTCGAAAGAATGGCATGATATATCCAAGTTATACGTCATTTAAATTTCACATGCCTAGATTTAGTCTTATATGATAGAATTGATCAACATTTAAAGGTTTTGTAAAGATGTCCGCAAGTTGATTATTTGTGGGAACAAATACAAGCTTAATGTCTTCTTGTGTTGCATGATCTCTGAGAAAATGATGTCTTACCTCAATGTGTTTAGTTCGAGAATGCAATATGGGATTTTTCGAAAGATTTATTGCACTTGTATTATCACAAAGTATAGGAGTAGTTTGAAACTCAAGTTTCAATTCTTTGAGGGTTTGCCTCATCCACAACACTTGCGCACATGCACAACCGGCGGAAATATATTCGGCCTTGGTTGTCGACAATGCAACACTATTTTGTTTCTTACTAAACCAAGAGACAAACGGTTTTCCCAAAAATTGGCAAGTGCCACTAGTGCTTTTACGATCTAAAATGCAACCGGCATAGTCGGCGTCGCTATAAGCAACAAGATCAAAAGCCCTAGTCTTAGGGTAAAACAAACCAAAATCTTGAGATCCTTTGAGATAGCGAAAAATACGTTTTAAAGAATTGAAATGAGATTCTTTTGGACAAGCTTGAAAACGAGCACATGAACACACGGAAAACATAATATCCGGACGACTAGCGGTAAGATAAAGCAAGGATCCTATCATACCTCGATATTTCTTGATATCCACTTCCTTGCCATTTTCATCTTTGTCCAACTTGGTGCTAGTGCTCATAGGAGTGTTGTGTGACTTGCTATCTTCAAGACCAAAGCGTTTTAGGAGTTCTCTTGTGTACTTTGCTTGGTTATGAAGTTCCCATCTTGAGTTTGCTTAATTTGGAGTCCGAGGAAGAAATTTAGTTCACCAATTAAGCTCATCTCGAACTCCCCCTGCATAGATTTGGAAAATTCTTTGCAAAGACGCGGGTTACTTGCACCAAATATTATATCATCAACATAATTTTGTACCACTAGTAAATCATGATCATAAGTTTTAACAAAAAGAGTGGTATCCACTTTACCCACACAAAACCCTTTGTCGATTAAGAAGTTCTTCAACCGCTCATATCAAGCTCTAGGAGCTTGTTTGAGGCCATAAAGGGTCTTCTTAAGTTTAAACACATGGTTTGGGTAAGTTTCATTTACAAATCCGGGGGGTTGTGCAACATAAACTTCTTCAATTATAAAGCCATTTAAGAAGCCACTTTTAACATCCATTTGAAATAATTTTATGTCCATATAAGATGCATATGCTAATAACATGCGTGTGGCTTCCATTCGAGCGACGGGGGCATAAGTTTCATCAAAGTCTATACCCTCCTCTTGGCGATAGCCTTGAGCAACGAGTCTAGCTTTGTTTCTAACTACATTCCCATCTTCGTCAAGTTTATTTCGAAAGATCCATTTGGTTCCAATAATCGTTTGGTTGGAAGGTTTTTTAACAAGTTCTCATACATCATTTCGAACAAATTGATTTAGCTCTTCATGCATAGCCATTAGCCAAAATTCATCATTACATGCTTGTTCTACTTTCTTGGGTTCTGATTGATTCGTTTTATATTAAACCGCAAGTGCACGGCCGCGTTGAAGCGGTGGCAAATACGGGTCGATCCACAGGGAGGTGTGTCGACTTTTGGTTTGTGCGAAGGCGAGTGGAAAAGAAAGGAGAGAAAGATTGATTACACTAAACTACACTAGAATGCAAAAGGAAATGAAAGATAAGCAATAAAACTAAACCCCAAAGGGGGTAGAGAAATAATGTGAATATAAAAGATGTGTGTGTGTGTGTGTTCGATTATGCTCATCACAACATGTAGTGCATGAAATCATAAAACTAAATCCAACTTTGCTTCCACATGAATTAAGATAAGATCATATCATTAAAGCATAAAAGACAATAATTGGAATGAAGCTAAATGAACTCATGTATAAAGACTAGACCCTACTATGCCTCCACATGAATTAAGATAACATATTATCATTAAAACATACAAGACATTAACCAAGGTAAAGGCAACAAGAGTACACACACTACAAATTGTATTTCCAATATTAATTCCATCCATATCCTCACCTTATCATTCCCCATAAAATAGGTCCACTAATCTAAGCATAAGCTAAGTTTCATTCAAGAGCATTAGCATATCAAAGATAAGAGTGAAACCCCATTAGATGGTTATGGAAATCATATAAGGCTCAAGGGATTAAGATAACACACACCTAATACACTACATAATCATATCACATATTTCTCCACCCCCCAAATGGGGATGAAGCTACTCACTACTTGATGAGAATTAAATTTATACCGCAAGTGCACGGCGTCAATGAAGACGTGGCAAATACGGGTCGAACACAAGGAGGGAGAGATTTGTTATTAGTGTGATTTCGATTGGGGGAAAGAAGGAGAGAAGAAATAAATTGGGTTTTGAGATTTTTGATTTTTAATTTCCTAAAGCATGAAGAATGAACAAATAAAACTAAAGCAAGAATAAAGAAGTGAATTCCGTTGGGTGGAGGTTTAGATTTAGGGTTTAGATTAGAGAATTCAGAAACTTATAATAAATCATGTTAGTTATGAAGCATTACATGATAAATGATTTAACATAAACTCAAGTAATCAAAATATACTAATCACGAACTTAAAATAATAACATTCATTCATCTTCTCTTCACCCTAAATCCGTCACCTCCACCCTTTGGAAAGAGTTAGAAACTCATAGAGGGAGGAAGAAGGGGTCCTAGAGGAATTACAAAAGAAAACATAAAAACACAAGAAATAAAAGACAGAATTTTATTAAACTAAGGAATAAAAACAACAACTAAAAACTAGGTCTAAGGCCAAGGACCCTTCTAACATCGTTCTCGGGCTATTTATAGTTGTTACAAGAGACCTAAGTATAGAATTGGAGAGTACACGTGTCCAGACACGACTGGACAAAATTGGAGCACACGGATCGCCAAGGGGGTGGCGTTTCCGCCGCACAATGCATGTGATATGCGGCGATTTCGCTGCACAATATCCTCTGATTTAATCTGGATTTTGGCTGTGTGTTTTTGGTATGATTTGATCCTCCTTCGCGCGTCTGGATTGATTCTTTCCATTCTTTTGAGCTCCGGATTAATTCCTTTATATGTTTGGAGATCTACATTGATTTTTCTTTAGATTTTCTCCAAGATAATAAAAGCTACTCGTGATTTGCAATTAGGTCCTTGACTTTTTTCAATTAAGTCCCCGGCTACTTTTGTGCTTAAGTCCTTGTTCTTTTTGTAATTAGGACTTGAATGCTTTTATGCTTGGATACATTTCCATTTGAAACCCGATAATCTTGAGCTTGGTCTTTATGATAGAAATGAGTCTTTTGCACGCGTTTATGCTCGGGATGTGGGTAAATTGCATTCAGGTCCCTGTATTCTGTAAATAAGACTAAACACATACCTTAGTAGCATTTATTGATGTAAAAGTAATCTAAACGAAAGACATATGATGCAATGTATGCAATGCAAATTTGTTGGTATATTTGTTGGTCTTGGATGCATCTACTTCGCTTGTTGGAGCTCCGACCCGAATTGAATTGCCAAAATAATCTCCATGATAGTGTGGAGTTTTCTGTTTTGCTCTTAGATCTTTCGGTCTTACGTTCAGGTCCTTCTCCCTTGCATCTTAGTCCCCATGTCTCACAATTAAGTCATTTTCCCTGCATTTGGGTCCTTTCATGCCTCTTCTCTTCAAACCTCTTTATTTCTGAAATTCAAACATAAAACTCGTCACGTAGCATTGTTTAGGTGTAAGATAATGGATATAAGATACAAATATAAGCATGAAATGATGTCAATCAGGTTCTAATGTGGAAATAAATGCATAAGAATCACAAACGACATGAGTTTTAGAACGTGTTGTCACACCTTGAGAGACCTCCAATCACAAAGTCCTTCGGATGATCCTTTCTATAGGTCCAATCCTTAGGAAGATCCTCCATGTCCTCTTGTGGAGAACTTGGAGGCTCTTGATGAGACTCAAGAGGAACATCTTGTGATGATACATGTCTAATGATATCCATGCAATCATCATCAAGAGAGGAGTTATCTACACAAGCTAACTCGTCAAAGTTAACGTGTAGAGATTCCTCACAACTTGTACGTTTATTGTAGATTCTATATGCTTTACTCCTATCGGAATACCCTAAAAAGACGGCCTCATCAAATTTTGCATCAAATTTATCCAAGTTGTCTTCAGTATTTAGGACAAAACATTTTGAGCCAAAAGTTTTAAAGTATGAAATTTTAGGAGTCCGGTCATGCCAAAGTTCAAAAGGAGTTTTCCTTAAAATATGTCTAATGAGAACACGATTCAAAACATAGCAAGATGTATTAACGGCATCGCACCAAAAATATTTTGGAAGCCATTTTTCCACAAGCATGGTTCTTGCCATTTCATGAAGAGTTCTATTTTTCCTCTCAACTACCCCATTTTGTTGAGTGCGGGGAAATGAGAAGTTATGCTCAATTCCATATTTTTCACAAAACTTTTGAAATAGTTCATTTTCAAATTCTCCTCCATGATCACTATGAATAGTGATTATTTTAGAATATTTTTCCCTTTGAACACGTTTGCAAAAACTTTTAAATCTTTCAAAAGCATCATATTCGTTTGCTAAAAACAAAACCCAAGTGAATCTCGAAAAATCATCAACTATCACAAATGCATATCTTTCCCTCCTAGACATACGGTCTTTGAGGATCCAAAAAGATCTAAGTGTAAAAGCTCAAGGGGTTTTGAAGTTGACACCACATTTAGAGATTTGAAGGAAGATTTAAATTGTTTTCCAAATTGGCATGCATCACAAAGTTTGTCCTTTTTTTAAATCAATTTTTGGTAGTCCTATAACAAATTCAAGTTTGGATAATTTGTGCAATTGTGACATACTAATATGTCCCAACCGGATATGCCATAACCAAGCTTCGTCATGTGAGGCGACTAAGCATGTTTCAACATTTAAGTTTCTAAGGTTATCAACATGCACAATGTAGATGTTATTTGACCTATAACCCTTTAAAAAAATCATGTCATGTTTAGAGATGATATGGCAAGTATGTTTATGAAACACAACTAGAAAATTCTTATCGGTTAATTGACTAACACTAAGCAAGCTATGTTTCAACCCATCTACTAATAAAACTTTTTCAATATTTGGAATAGTAGAATTACCAACATTGCCAATATCGACAATGTGTCATTTAGCATAATCTCCAAATGTGATGGTTCCTCCCTTCTTAGGCTTTAAGCTTGATAGAACTTGGGAATCTCCCGTCATGTGCCTTGAGCACCCGCTATCGAGAATCCACTTCCCTTTTTTCCTTGCTTTTATCTACAAACAAAGAGACAAGTGAAGACTTTGGTACCCAAATTTGTTTGGGTCCTTGAGGGTTAGCTTTTGGTACCCAAACTTGAGTAGTCTTAGGTACCCAAACATTTGAATAATTTGTTTTCTTAACAAGGGAGTCATTCATTTTGACAAAATAGGATGTGGGTTTCTTTTGTTTGCCTCCCTTGTAGCCTAGACCATGTTTTGTTAAAGATTGAGTTTGTGTTCCAAGAAGCATGTCAAGCATCTTTCTACCTAAAGTGAATTCTCTAAATCTTTTGTGAGTTGCTTATTCTTGGCAATGAGATTTTCATTTGTATGTCTAACTTTTGTAGATTTCAGAATTTTTATCTCATCATTTAGAGTCTCAATTTCTTTGTTTAGCATGTCACATTTGATAGATTGATCTAAATTCACTTTTCTAGTTAATTTGTTTTATGGAAAATCATTTCATAGCGTTCGGCAAGTTCATGAAAAGCATCTAACAAGTCATCATTAGGAGGTGTTTCATTTAGGGATACCTCATCGTCGTCAATCTCCACCACGTGAGGTTGATCACTCGTCTTTGGTGATGGAGGAGGGCTCGAGTTGGAATCAACATTAGACGCCATGAAACACATGTATGCTTCTTCTTTGGATTATTTGGAGTCGGAGTCCTTTGATGAGCTTGAGTCATCCCAAGTAGCCTTGAGAGCCTTTTTCCCATCTTTTTCACGACGATCTCCTCTCTTGTAATCGTCACGTCTTCTAGGTCTCTCTTCTTTTTCTTTTCGGGATGGCCTTTCATCTCTATCTCTTCTTGGTCTCTCATCTCTTTCTCTTCTAGGAGGATATTTATTTTCTTCTCTTCGTTCACGATCCCTCGGCCTAAGCAATGGACAGTCCTTCTTCATGTGGCCGGTTTTGTTACACTCATAGCAAGTGAATGTCCGAGAAGATTCTCCTCTTACTTTTGCAAATTTTCTCTTGGAGAGGAACTTCTTGAAGTTGCGGGTTAGTAAAGCAACATCTTCATCGGTGTTCTCATCTTCGATTGCGTCCAAATCCGAGGTTGCTTTTAAAGCAATTTGCTTTTCTTTCCATCTACACCCTTCCCATTCCTTCTCCTTCTCTCTTCTTTCTTCCATTTGAATCTCATACGCCATGAGGCTTCCAATGAGATCATCCATCTTCAACTTTGAGAGATCTTTGGCTTCTTCAATTGTCGTAGTCTTTTTCTCCCAATCCAAAGTCAAGGACCTAAGAAACTTTCATACCCTATCACTTTCAACCAAAACCTTACCAAGGTTCTTCAAAGAGTTAGTAATAAGAGTAAAGTGAGCATGCATCTCGCTAATGGGTTCATTCGGTTTCATAGCAAACATTTCATACTTTTGCATAAATGAATCTATCCTAGTTTCCTTAACCGATGATCGACCTTCAAAGTGACTTTCTAACATATGTCAAGCTTCAAATGCAGAATCACATGCATTAATTCTACTATATTGTTCTTCAGTCAAACCACACATAAGTATGTTCATGAGTTTAGCATTCATTTGAATCATGGCTAATTCATCATCATCCATGCGTTCTAATAGTTTGTTTTGTGTATATGGTATTTGAAAAAACACTCATAGTTTAACATCATAAGAATGTATGAACGTGGTCATACATTTCTTCCAATAAGCATAGTTGGTTCCATCAAACAACGGAGGTCTTCCGTTGTGAAATCGGTCGACCGTTCAGATGCACCGGTCGACCAGTGGGTTAAAAAAAACCACACGACCACACAACCTCTAGTCAAAAACGGTCGGACGAGAAAAGAGAGTCGGTCGACCGAGAGGAAAGTGTGAAAGAACTGGGCTCCAAAGCTTTTTCACCCAACCACCACAACACTCAGCGTCGTCAAGCTGGGCTCCAGGGCTTTTTCACCCAACCGCAGCTACCACGACACGACCAGGGCTCCAGGACTCTTTCACCCAACCCAAACGTCTAAGGGCTCCAGGGCTTTTTCACCCAACCCTTATCACGCGGTCCTTGCTTAGGCTCCACTGCTCTTTCACCCAACATGAACGCATTACGGAGTTCCAATGCTTTTTCACCCAACCCCACACAGACTAGTTGGGCTCCAGAGCTTTTTCACCCAACCGCATCTCTCACAACAGTTATGGGGCTTCAGGGCTTTTTCACCCAACCACCACAACACACGTGCTCACTAACACACTTGTCGGAAGAACATCAGCACCACAACTCGCCTTACACGGACGACCACAACAACCGCACCTCCAATGTGCAAAACTGGACACAAACGGTCGACCGAACCAAGAGTCTCGGTCGACCGAATCTCACTAAAATAGGGCAATTGCCTCGACCGACACTCCATCGGTCGAACCATTCCCACCAACCAGAGACGTTCGGTCGAACCAAAGTCAAGGACCGGTCGACGGTTTAGAAGGTCACCTCCCAGGTTCAACGAACATAACGACCAATCGGTCAAACGGCAAAGGGGACCCGTTCGACCGAAACCCACCAGTAAAATCCACCATCTCTCAACATAAACAACCGGTTGAACCCCCGAGCACTCTCGGTCGACCGAATTCCACCAGTAAAATCCTTCATCGCATCCAATCAACACCGGTCGATCGAACCACCATTGGTCGAACCACACCACAAGTTGACTAAAGTCGTCGGTCGGACGAGTTAAACAGGAAGTCGACCATTTGGATGGTCAACGCCCCAACCGACCTACGACAGTGCATACGGTCGAACGGCAAAAGGGGGTCCGTTCGACCGAAAAAACCAGGCTTGTCTCAAATGCACCACCGGTCGACGGCCCAAGGGCATAGTTCGACCGGTGTGAGGCAGAATCCCAAAATCTCTCTAGGAACGGTCAAGCGTTTGCACCAACCAGTCGACCGATCCAGCAGTAAAATGTTGCACATTTTCTTGCGACGAGCCTTTCGGCCTATCGTCGACTTTGAATACTCGCACAACAAAAGTGAGCTCAACCATAAGTTTGACATACCGTGAAGGTTTGAAGAAACCTTCGAAGAACCTCGACGGTGCTTCCACGAGCACTTCTCCCCAAAATCACAATCCACCGACGAACCTCTCGCTCGATCAACGATCACAACTCCCCGTCGATCCACAGCCACACAAGCCTTCGTCGATCACTACTCCAACCACAACACTGGAAGAGAGACAGATTGAGAGAGAGAAGAAGAAGAACAAATGATAGGAGTTGGTTCAGAAACCGACTCACCTCGTCACCCGACCAACACTCGTCGATCCTCACTTCTTCGCCGGAAAACACCTCCACGTCGGAGCACAATTGAGCACAGAGAGAGAGAGACGAGAGAGAGAGAGAGAGAATGAGAGAGACGTGTGAGAGAGTGAGAGAGCTCATCTCAAAACCCCTCCATCACTTCATCCACACCATCCAATCTTCTCCACTCCATCTCAGCCGTCCATCCCAACTCCTCCTAATCACCACCTAAACAACCATTAAAACTCAATTAGGATTAGGATCCCACAATCAAAATATGAACAAGTATGTAAGGAGAAAAATAGGCTAGAGATTCTTGTTTCTCTTGATACAATACAACTCACAATCTTCTCATATATATAGACGAAGATGTAAATATTACAATAAGATTTAACAATTACAACATTCGACGATTATAATAGTTACAATTGTTACATCTGTTGTGTTAGTACAATTGTTATATCATTAGAGCAATTAGATTAGTTCATCGTTATGTTTGTTACGTCCATTGCTAGCCAAATAAAAACTTCCAATATTAAGGTCTATTTATTTAGTAATGTCCAAATTTACAACCCCCCCCCCCCCCCACCCCTGGACATTACTACGTTGTGTCCATGCCTCATTAAAAATCTTGTTAGAAAACCCAATGGGAAAACTAGCTAACGAAAATAATATATGAAACATGCCATCAAGCATTCATAATTTGCCTCATTAAAAACCTTTAGCCAAGAAAAAACCCAGTGAGATAACAAATTGACAAAGGAAAAAGAGTAAAATAATAATAGTATCCTTCTAGGATAATCACCCTTTAAGGATAATTACTTCACTCCCCCTGGTGAACGTAGCCGACTAGGCCTACGCATACCGATTCCATATACAAGCTTATCAAATTTGGAAGTCATTAGAGATTTAGTGAACAAATTTGCAAGATTTTAACTTGGGTGAACTTGATGGAAATTTATTTCTTCTTTGTCTTGAAGTTCATGTGGATAAAAGAACTTAGGAGAAAAAGGTTTAGTCATGTTACTTTTGATATATCCATCATTCAAGAGTGTAGTGGGAGTATCACAATCTGAGGTTAAACCACAAGAACATGAATGTGTTGTAACAAAGACCTAACCACATACATTCTCGAGTGATCTCATACAATGTGATAATCTCAGAGTAATTTGAGGAGGTAGCAACTAAAGTTTGCTTTACAGACCTCCAAGAGATTGTAGTGCCTCCAAATAAGAACATGTAACTAGTATGTGAGTTGGCATTAGGTAAATCAAATATATAACCAGCATCAGTGTATCCTACCAATGTGAAATCTTTACCTTGAGGGTAAAATAGACCAAGATCAATATATCCATGGAGGTAATAGAGGATATGCTTAATGTCATTCCAACGTCTTCAGGTTGGAGAAGCACTATGTCTAGCTAAACTATTTACTACAACTGCAATATCAGGCCTGGGGCATTTGCAAGATATAATAGTGCTCCTATGACATTAAAGTATGGAACTTAAGGTCCTAATCCTTCCTCATCAACATCTTTAGGTATAAATGAGTCCTTATTCACGTCTAGTGAGCGGACCACAATCGATGTACGAAGAGGATGAGATTTATCCCTATAGAATTTCTACAAAATCCTCTTTATATAATTGGACTCGTCCAATAAAATTCCTATAGGGAAATGCTTGATTTGCAACTGAGGCAATACTTGGTTTGTCCCAAGTCTTTCATTTCAAATTCCTACTTCAGCCTGGAACGATCTTCTTCCAACTCCTTTTTAGTTATGATTATGTTCAGGTCATCCAAATAAACTAATATAATCATGAAGCCGTTCAGCGGCTTCTTATTGAACATATAAGAAAAACGCTTATCATTCACATAACCATGCTTTAAGAGGTGTTGTTGTAGTCGGTTGTACCACATACAAGCAATACAACTTAAGACCATACCAACGATATTTGCAACTTAATCACATGTTACAATTTTCATTCTATCTTATTTAGTTGAAAATTCTTTGAGGAATTCCATATAGATATTTGTGTCAAGTGACCCATACAATATGAAATCATGACGTCGATCAAATGCATAATTAGATTCATATTCACTGCCATACTAATTAAGTGTAACGCCCACTAGTACCGAATAGGGAATAAGTGTTGCCCAATACACGTTGGTCTCCCATAAATGCGACGTCTATAGGTATTTATACGTCTTGTTTACTTGTAGCCAACGTCTATACTCACATCTAGACGTCGGGTTTTTTAATAACCAATGTCTATACCTCGTTTAAAAAATGTTAAAAAATAGAAAAGGAACCAAGATTTAAAACTCACAAACTTCCAAAGTTGAAACTTCATTTAAACTAACATAACTCATGTAATTGTAACACCAATCCAAAATTTAAACAAAATAAGTGTAGGTCGTTCCAATTAGCTGACGCCTATTCCCTATAAAGGGGTATACGTGTCCGCTTTCAAATTATCTGACGCCTATAATATAGACATCGCGTGGTCTCTATACCCGACATCTATAGGTCTATTATGAAACCTTTCAGACGTAAACCGTTTCATTAATGTTTTATAACCTGACAAATCCCTAGAGCCAAACCCTAGCCACCGTGACAAATCTCCGACCATACCCTAGCCACCGCAGCCTCCCTGACCGCCAATCCCCTCCACCACTTTAGCTACCGTAGCAACTGCAGCCTCCGCGTCCTCGGCCAAGCTCCGCCATTGCTGCTACTGCAGCTACCTCCGCGACCTCGACAACCATGACCCCTGACCCTCCACGACAGTATGTACTATCTCTAGTGTTGAATTGGTTTTCATATTTTGCTTGGTTTTGTTTTCCATTTTTTCTATTTTGTTTTCCATATTTTGCTCGATTTTGTGATTCCAAATTTCACTGACATATCATCTATAGTATTTCTGATCCACACAATCTAAACCATGATAAATATTATTTTTTGTTAAATAACCATGATAAATATGACTATATGAGTTTGACTTTTTTTCTCTGAAGATCTTCCCCATTAGATTTTTCTTCCCGAACTCACCAGTATAGTTGTATATAAGTAAAAATAGGATATATATATATAAGGATTTGTGGGATTGGGTTAAGTGTAAAGTGAACCGCGGGTTGTTTTACTGCATGCAGGGGAAAAGGTAGTCAGGAGGGATTTCTGCATGCAGATTGCAGACATATTTGTCTTAGATGATGCCCTAAGCAACTTGTTATATTTTGTTTTAATAATACTTCTACATGAACATCTTTGTCTGTAGTTAATTATTAACATATTGTTTCAGGTTTACAAAATATTAGAAATATTTGGTAAATTACATATTATTTACATATTTGTCTGTAGATATGTTGGTAGTATGATAGTAACTCATCGCCCCTTAAGCAACTTGGACTTTAATAACCTATAACAAAAGATTAGACAATATTTGCTTAGTGATTCATCATATAGGACTTTCTATGCATGTAATCATCATATTTATTTTTTCTTGTAAGATTTCTATCGTAGATTACTGACGTAAGGTACGTAATCTCTTTCACTCATCATTCATTAGAAAACACGTACTAATTAGTATGATTGCATTGAAACAAGAGAGTGAGTGATTATTTGATGTGTTTGTTAGAGATGAGGTGCGGGTTGATTTCATCACACTTTGCTTGGCCCAAAAACCACATAATAAAAAAGGTTTAATAAAATCAATTTAGACATTGGTCCCTAGGATTTTCGGACACATAAGACCGTAATGGCATGAACGTCATTGACCATCTAGTCTCCCTGAGATTTTAGGAACCTTCAGGTTCTTGATTTCCTACAGACTAGTGGTCCTCAGTGGGACCTCGAAGTTAGGCGTCGTCTAGTGCTAAGGACCTATAGTGGACCTATAATTTAAAACAAATAAATTACCATTTTGTTAATAATTGTATTTCTAACATTTATATATATATCAGTAAGGTTTCAAGCCCCCGGAGCAAAAAATCAAATAACCAACCTTCGATCAACATTAATTTGCTACCAAATAGGTGCAAAATGTAGTATCAATTAATGCTAGTTAGGGAATCACAATCCTTAACTACCTGGCATTTAAAGGAGGAGGTCAAAGGTTTGCCGTCAGATTTATATGTCTCCAAAGAGGATGTTATGTAATTCTTGGTGATGGATCAATTGTGCATATAAATTATCGACATGCAGTTTAAGTAAGTATTTTCTTGTGTATAAGATGAAATGTATTGAATAATTTTATCCTAATTATAACCATAATGTAATTTTTACTCTTGTAGACACATTTATGACGCCAAAAGGTCAGTCTTTCCCGATGATAAAGTATTTGGATTTCTATGTCCATCTACTTTTATTAAATACAAGGATGACGATAAATCGGATGAGCTTGCAGATATTATGAAAGAACATGGTGAAAATTTTTAAATGGTCCCTTATCATGAGAGGTAACTTTGTTAATTGAAAGTAATTAGAAGTTGATTTTGTAATAAACTTCTAATTATATATATAATCAAAGCTCATTGGATGCTTGTCGTTTTATGCTCCGAAGCTAATTCTGCATATTGGTTTGATCCTTTGGGGTCGACTACACCAAGGGCATCCTTAAAGAAACTTGTTTCACTGTAAGTTTATTTTAATCATCGTATTTGTAATTCTTGTATTTTTATTTGTATTATCGACTTCATATTGAATAACTTGTGCTACTCAGGACAATGAAAGTTTACAAAATGTTGGGTGGAACAAGGACTACCAAAAATATGGGTGTAACCTGGCATGCAATGTGAGTAAGTTTCACTCCTTTTTGTTAATTTTGTTAAGTACTTGTAAATATATTTAGCAAATTTATATCTTTGTCGTACCACATGAAGACTGGAACTACCGAATATGAGTATCACATAATGAGATACATGCAGGAAATCATTAACATTGCACCTGAAAACATAGAGCTATTTGAGGTAATATAGATCATTTTTAGTAGTATAATTATAGTTTCATTATTTACATATTTATATTGTGTAGTTGTATTTTCATAGATCTTCCAAAAGAATAGTGATCCTTATTCGCAACACGATCTTGATGGATGAGCTCGCTACTTTATTAGCAACATCTTATCGAACTAACAATTTCTAATGTCATGATTGCAATTTTATTAAACCACATTCTTTGTATTACCAACACATTATTGAACTAACATTATTTGACTACAATTTTTATTTTAACATGATCAAACTTCCTTGTGAATGATTGTGTTTGTGAAATATAAATGTGGGTGAATGAAATTAGTTGAATTTATGTATGATTGTGCAAAATGAATGATTGTGAACAAAATTTGTGCAGGATGATGATGTTGATTGCATTCAGTAAGTTCGATGGAAAACTCGATCTCTCGATGCAGAGGCAATCCTGGCAGGTCCTTTGGAAACACATTGGCGAAATCCCAGACCGTCTCCACATCCTCCAGGCTAGGTCTCTGACTCTCGGTTAACACTACGCTCGCCAGAAATAATGCACACCCTAGAAATGATAACGCGACCCTCCCTGCCGCGCACACCACGGATCACCAGACACTGACCCAACTCTCAGAATCAAAACCATCCGCTCCCGGGAATGAACTTGGACGTCATAACGTGACAACCAGTTCATCCCGAGTATCACGTCAAAGTTCACCATTCGCAACAACACAAGGTCAACTGGGAAGCTCTTGTCGCTCGACACAATCGGCACGCCAACTACAAACTTCCCAAGCTCAAACCTCTTTCCAACAGGGCTGCTGACCTCGAGGTGGGAGGTCAGACTCAGGGGGCTAAGGTCCACTAGGCTCACAAACCTCTCAGAGATGAAGGAATGTGTCGCACCACTATCAAATAGAATCCTAGCAACATGACCAACAACAACAAGTGTACCTTCCACCACATTTGCTAACGCAGAAGTAGTATCCTCTAACTGTGCAACGAAAACACGACCCGGAGTCGTCAATGACGCAACAGTCACGTGCCTGGTCTCTGTGCCCCGCAGTCATGGGCATGGGGTCTCAGTTTCCTACAGTTGAAGCAGGACCTCGCTGCTCCACCACTACCAACGTTGTGACTGCCACTTCCACCGACTACTCCCCTATGCCTAGAGCAGTCATGTGCCATGTGACCCCATTCTCCACACTCAAAACATCCACCAGTCACCATGTTGCACTCTCGTCCCAGGAGTGAACGACGACAACGTGCACTAATATCACTGCTACTACCCTCAGCTGACCTCTGCTTCTTCTTAGGGCGTCTCCCGAATTTGCTCAGGAGCTGACTCCTGTCTCGACGACTACCACCTCTCAACCCCTTTCTCTCCTAAGTGTACATAGGATACTCAACATCAAAAGTCATCTCACTACGATGTGTGTCCTCCAGTGTCTGGGACATACCAGCAAGCACTTCTCGTGGAAGCAGGTGTCGAAGTCCCTCAGTGAACTTCATCGCCCTTTGTTCGGGCGTACTATAAATTTCAGAACAATACCTCTCGAGAGAACTGAACTTGTAAACTAATTGATCCAAATATAGATCTCCCTGCTGAAGTTCCAGAAAAACTCACGCCTCAAACGATGACGAACATGTGATGGAAAATACTACTTCCTGAACTCCTCCAGGAAGTCCTCCCAACTAATCTGAGTTGCACCCCCAAAGACCACGACAATCGTAGTCCTCCATGTATGCTTGATGCTTGATCTTCAATTGTGTGAATATATAGTATACAAGATAACTTGGTTGGAATAGGTATGTTGCGGACTTTCCATACACGGATGAGCATGAGTTGATCAGATAAAGTGATCCGCCAGTGGCGGATTAAAATCCACCACTAGCGAATCCGGTTAAGAGTTTAGCTCTCAAATTTTGGTCGTGGGTCGGGTTGTTGGGTCAGAGCATTCCAGGACCTTCACATCTAATTTACAGCCATTCGATTATGCCCAAATCCATCCAAACCCTCTAAACTTCTATAAATACGTTTGTAATGCCTTTTTCCTCTTCTTCCTCCATCCCACATTAGAGTAGGTTTTAGTTTCATGTTTTAGTAGTGTAAATAAGGGGGTTGGAGAGGAGCAAATTTGTGTTTTTATTTCTTAATCTAGTTTAGTTCTTGTTTTTTACATTAATGTCTTTACTTTGATGCAATTTATTTTATGTTGTTGTTTGCTTAATCTTGTTTTTCTTCATTTGCATTATGGGTTTGTGTTGTTTTTATGTTTTCTATAGTTTAGATATGAGTAGAGAGTTGTCCATCCCCGTTGCGGGTGGAGAAGAATGTGATGTGATTATGTGATGTATTAGTTGTGTGTTAATTCTACCTTTGAATGTCACATGATTTCCTTAACCATCTAAGGAGATTTCACTCTTATCTTTGATGTGTTAATGCTCTTGAGTGATGCTTAGCACATGCTTAGATTAGTGAACCTATTTTATGGAGAATGATGAGATGAGGATAAGGATAGAGTTGAAGAAGGGAACAAGACATGTGCATGCATGTGCTCATGTTGGCTTTATCTTAATTAATGTCTTGTATGTTTTAATAATTGTGATAAATTTTATTTCATGCAGAGACAGTTGGATTTGAGTCCTGATGCATGTGAACATATTAACTTCATTTCAATTATTGTCTTGTATGTTTTAATGATAAGAATTTATCTTATTTCATGTGTAGGCAAAGTTGGAGTTGAGTTTTATGAATTTCATGTATGACATGTTTTGATGAGCACATTTGGACATGCGCACATACACATATTTTCGTATTCGCTTTCTCTCTCTACCCCCTAAGGGGTTTAATTTATTGCTTATTTTCCGATTTCTTTCGCATTGTAGTGTAGTTTCGACCTTAATCTCATTTTATTCCCCACTCGAGTATTGTCAATCCGACTCGGGCACGCTCCCTGTGGATCGACATGTGTTTGTCACCGCTTCAACGTGGTCTTGCACTTGCGGTAATTAAACTGATTCAATCAATGATCCAAATGTATTAATATAAATTGGATTCTGTCTTTGATTTTGAGACGAAATAATGAGATTATTCTGTGAGAATATTTAGGAATGGACCATTGACTTTATTTCTATATCTTCAAATTTACATTTAAGTCTATAAATTCTTTGATATTTTTCTCACAATTGTTTTATTTACCCGTTCTTTTAATTATGATTCTGACAGGTTTATACCTACAAAACACAAATAATACCCGATGTGACACATTTTATGGCAAAATAAATAAAATATATAGGTAGCATAAGTACATAAAATGTACAGTGTGGAAGAAACACGAAGGTGACACCCCACCCCACCCCACCCTGATTGGCAAGTTGGCAAAACTCGTACTTCTTGTTGTGGTTTGTTAGTGCGTTGTTTTTGTGTTCTTTGACTACAGTGATTGCTTGTGTGCATGGTTGTTAATTGGATGTTTTGGTTGTTGTCCTCCATGTGTTCAACAAAATTTTCAAGTGTCAATCTTGAAAATTTTGTTGCTCGAATTCTCAACATGGTTGTCGTGTGAATGATTCTTAATTCAATCTAGTAATTAAAAATTGTAAAATTCTCACGGTTTCTTTAAAGCTTCCACCGAAACCCACCTAGAAGTGCAATGGGTATCCGAAACCGGTCAAACAGAACCGGGTCCGACGGTACCGAATCGGGAAAAAATAGATATGGGTCGTATCTAGATATTTAATTTCAAAACCGACCCAGTTCCGATTCGGATACGGTTCTAACCACCGGAACTGGATCCGCTTTATTATTATAAAAAAAACTATACAAGTGACTAGCATAGCAAGCATGGCTAATGTCAATGTGCCCCCACAGCCCATCACAAAACGGTCCAAAGTCCAAACCACGAAAACGGAAAAACCCTAGACCCTCTCCCTCTTCTGCCTTCACCACTCCCTATCCACTGCCCATCCGGTTGGCTGCCACCTCCTCACTCCCTCTCCCAAGTCTTCTCCACGCGGCCTCTCCGGTCTTCTCCACGTGGTCCCTCCGGTCTTCTCCAAGCCTCTCCGGTCTTCTCCACGCCTCTCCGATCTTCACGCCCCTCCGGTGAGAAATTTTGTTACTCTGAGAGAAAGAGAAAAAACCAGAATTTTGTTACTTTTAGTCAAGCAAATTCCGAAAAGATACAGATCTGGTATATCTGGTCGCTAGTTTAGTACTTCTGAAATTTATTAGTTGTTGGTATATAGACAAATTTATTATTATTCTGAAATTATTATGCTGTTGGTCCCTAGTTTAGTATATACTGTTGGTATATAGACAAATTTATTATTATTCTTTCAGTTCATAAATGCAATATACAAGTCTTGATGTGCAATGTATTGGTGATTACACCTATTCCTCTATGGTTAAATTTGGTGTAAGCTTTAGCGCTTTATATTTTGGACCATGTTTGGTGATAATATTGGTTAGATTTCATATAGATGCTCTGACCATAAACATTACTTCACAGCTCCGAGGACATTCGTCCATTGAACATGAGTGACTTCAGATATGCACATGAACATGTATTATATTTGTTTCCTAACCTATATCCTTTTTTTATTTTCAAAGTATTGAAGTTTAATACCATATTGCATATTAAGCTACATTGTGATTAGTGATGGCTGTCCGAGAAAGCCACTACCGGATTATGTGATTTGTCATTTCAGAGTTTCATGGATTATTACACGAGCATATTAAGCTATTTAATTTGCTTAATGTTCTCTTGTAGAAAATATAGTATGATGTATATTATTCAAATTCTTCTTTGTTGTATTTTTACAGGTTTGAAGATCAGGAGAACATGGGGTGATCAAGTCCTCATGGCAATTGACACGGCTTGTTGCTGATGTTTAGTTATGTTCTTTTGTGTTTTCTTTTAATTATGGTTTAGAAATCTTTCTAGATCACAGCAGCCATAATTAAAGATGTATGAAGTAGGTTCTCTTTCGACATGTATTTGGTTGTATAATGGAAGATGTATTCAGTAGATTCAAAATTTTGTTGTTTAGAACAACACATGTTGCATTTTAAAATTACATGTAAATTTAGGAAAATAAAAATAAATAAATTTGCATACCGGATTCGGATCTGAGTACCCGTGAACCAACTAGATCTGGTTCTGGATACCCAAGTTGGAAACTGACCTTGATCCGGTTTGATTTTGGATTTTAATTTAAAATATGAATCAGATTCCGATTCTAAATAGTACTCGAACCGAACCGACAAAACCAGCTAACATGCGGTGATCCAGGGAACCGACCTGTTGCCCCTAAATCCACCCCCAAGAAGAAACCAAGAACAAAGACCGTGACATACCAAAACACGTGTTTAAATGTTTAACCAATCCAAGAATATCCCACACTAATCCCAACCCCAGAGAGTCCCACTAGTTGAACACGGTCCACTCACCCAAAACCCACAGAAGCAGCTAACATGCGCTGTAGACCAACACCTACATCGGACCCCAAGAAAACACGCCAAAACGATCCATTTGGCGTTGTGTTTCCGTTGACAAGAGCAGATGGGGAACATCTCGGGGTTCTTGTCTCGGTTGCTCGACTTCGGGATCCCGTCACCGCCCTTCTCCGTGGATTACTTCTGGGTCGTGGACGCCGCGGTGTGGTATCTGGTCACCGCCGTCGAGTCGGTCTCCTTAATCGCGATGTTGTGCTTCTTCTTTGTCTTCTGCGGATGCAACATATGATATGATGTTTGTAAGATAGACTCGGGTTGTGTAATTTGATATTGGGTGTGCGTAAGATTAATAAACGTGATCTGTTAAGTATTGTTTGGGCGTACTTTTGGATTTTGGGTTTGGGTAGATTTTGGATTCCAGTTACAAATTCACGACTAGGGAGTTCAATTGAAATCTTCTCAAGGATTTGGTTGATATCTTCGAGCTTTAATTTCTCAACAACAAAAAAATGTGGATTTTATTATATACGCTTGGATTGTACTTCTATTTGTGTGTTTTTGTAGTGTGGCACTTGAACTCTAGTTTTAGAGTGATCAAAGGAGTAGTTGATTTAAAGAATTGAGGAAGATCATCTCTGCTTCGTTGAGAAAAATTATACGGATAGAGTTTGTAGATAGCATAAATTGAGTGGGATTAAGATAGCATAAATTGAGTGGGATTGTACGGAATTAATAGGGAGTTGTGTTGTTATTTGTCATATTTGTCTTTGGAAAATATTTCTTCTTGTTCTGGTCAATTAAGAAACTTACTGGCTTTTACATGCCTATTATTGCTTGACTTTTAGTAAAGTGGCTGTGATATGATTCGAACTGCAACCGGTTATAAACTATACGGATGGATTATACTTGTATGAATTTTACATAGATAGAATTCCATTTCGGCGTAACTAAGGTGTTATTTGTTTACCGGAAAGAAACCTTACCAAAACTAATAAAATTAGACTTTTTAGATGACTTTTGTAGAGAAACACAGATGAACGGAAAAAAGGAGAGTTATTATTATTTTGATTCTGAGTTACATGATTTATGTATAAGTTGTTGGTGACCGTTTGTGCATAAGCGAACAGACGCGTTTGTTGGTTTGTATTTATTTCTTGGTGATGAAGGTGTGATTCGGAGGTGTGCGCTTCGTATCCAGGTGTGATGTTTTGGTTCTTTCAACACTCCCCCTCAAGTTGGGCCCGGAAGAGATTGTAGGTGCCCAGCTTGTCTATGATCAAGTTGAATTGTTTCTGATTTAGAGCTTTGGTGAAGACATCTGTCAGTTGCTCTTTACTTGAGATGTATGGAACTTCTATTTCCCCGGCTTGAATTTTTCTCGGATGAAATGACAATCAACTTCAATATGCTTGGTTCTTTCGTGAAAGACGGGGTTTGATGCTATATGTCGAGCAATATTATTGTCGCAGAACATGTTCATGGGTTTGATGTGAGTTTGTCCTAGATCGTGAAGAAGATGTTTTAGCCATATAAGTTCACTGGTTGTGGATGTCATGACGCGGTACTCAGCTTCTACGCTAGATCGGGAAACAACCTTTTGTTTCTTACTTCTCCAAGTTACGAGATTTCCTCCAACGAATGTGCAGAAACCTGTAGTGGACTTCCGATCATAGCTTCCTGCCCAATCTGCATCGGAAAAACCAATGATACTGTTAGAATTGTTATTCTTCATTAGTATTCCTTGTCCTGAGGTTTGTTTTATATATCTTAGAATTTTATCGATGATATCGAAATGTGGTGTTCAGGGTGCATGCATAAACTGACTTACTGTGCTAACAACAAATGTGATGTCGGGTCTAGTTACTGTCAGATATATAAGTTTTCCTACAAGTCTTTGAAACTGGTGAATATCTTGAACATGTTCACCATTAGTAGGATTGCTTTTGAGATTTGCTTCAATGGGTGTTTTAGCAGGTTTAGCCCTGAGTTATCATGTTTCTTTCAACAAATCTAGGGCATATTTCCTTTCTGGTAAGAATATACCCTTTTTTGAATATGCAATTTCAATTCCTAAGAAATATTTCAAAAAATCAAGGTCTTTTATATCAAATTTTGTTTTTAAGTAATGCTTAACCTGACTAATTTCATTAGCATTATCACAAGTAATGATAATGTCATCTACGTAGACTAAAACTATGGTGATTTCCTTTTTGTGATGCCTAGTGAACATTGATGCGTCAGCGGAAGATTTTAAAAAACCATAAGCAAGCAGAAAGTGACTAAGTTTAGCATACCATGCCCGATGAGACTATTTCAGACCAAAGATGGTTTTGTTGAGTTTGCATACCTGGTTTGGAGTGGTGTTGTACCCTGGTGGGGGAGTCATGTATACTTCTTCTTCAAGCGTTCCTTGGAGAAAAGCATTCCTAACATCCATTTGGTAGAGTTTCCAATTTTTGTTAACAACTATGGATAGAAGGACACGAACAGTGTTCATTTTTGCAACGGGTGCGAAGGTTTCTAGGTAGTCAAGGTCGTAAGTTTGAGTATATCCTTTGGCTACAAGTCGGGCCTTATATCTTTCAATAGTTTCATTGCTGTTATATTTTATTTTGTAAACCCATTTGCATCCAACTGGTTTGGTTCCGTTTGGTTTAGGGATAAGTGTCCAAGTTTTGTTGGTTTCTAGGGCATTCAGTTCTTCTTTCATGGCGTTTCGCCATTTAGGGCATTGAGTAGCTTCTTGAAAGGTCTTAGGTTCTAGGTTTTCGTTTATTTTGGTTAGGTAGATCCTATAGGTTGGTTGTATTTGTTTATAAGACAAGTGGTCATCAATAGGGTAAGTTACGTGAGAGGTAATAAAATCGTTAAACCTAGTAGGTGGGCGACTTGGTCGAGTAGATCTTCTTCTCGGAGGTATCTCTTGATTGTTTGTAGGTGGAGTTTCTTCTTCTTCTTCTCTTCCTTCTTCTCTTGTTTGGATGTTGGTAGTGTTGACTTCTGGTAGAACGGATGTAGTGGCCGAGAGAGACTCGGTTGTGCTTGTGTCTTTGGTTTCTTTTAAGTAGGGCTCACTCTCTCTAAAGGATACATCTCTCGAGATATACATTTTACAGTTCTCGGGGTCAAAACATTTGTACCCCTTTTTGTTGAAGGAATAACCAAGAAAAATACATTTTACAGAGTTGCTATCAAATTTATCTGCTCGTTTCCTGTGAACAAAACATACACATCCAAAAACTTTAAGATGATCTAAGGTAATTTTCCGGCCTAATAGTATTTCTAAAGGTTGTTTATTTTGAAGGACGGGACTAGGAAGTCAATTTATTAGATAGGTAGCAGTTAAGACTGCATTAGAGCAAAAATGTTTTGGGATATTATTTTGAAAAGGAAGAGATCTGGTTACGTTTAGGAGATGACGGTTTTTCCGTTCAGAGACTCCATTTTGTTCGGGAGTATGAATACACGTAGTCTGGTGTAATATACCACGAGTTTTCAAAAAAATTGAAAGTTGAGATTGGTTTATTCAGTCCCGTTATCAGATCTTAAAGTTTTAATTTTAAAATCATATATGTTTTCAACAAATGTTACAAATTCACAAAAAAATTAAAAACATCTGATTTGTTTTTAAGCAGATAAATCCAAGTGTTTCGTGAGAAATCATCAATAAATAGAATAAAGTATTTAAAACCGTTATAAGATTCAACCGGAGAGGGACCCAGATGTCTGAGTGAATCAATTCAAAAGGAAAGCTAGATTTAGTTTTAGATTTATAAAAAGGAAGTCTAGTTTGTTTAGAAAATTGACAGACATCACATGCATAATTAGATGAAATAAAAGGAAATAGAGTTTTTAAAACTTGATGGGAGGGGTGTCACATTCTTTTGTGCCAGAGGTCATGATTAGGTTTGCTAGAAGTATGAAGAGCTTTATTCTGAGTATCTAAAACATAGAGTCTGTTGACGTTGACTCCTTTACCAATCGTCTTCCCTGTAGTTCGATCCTGGAAGAGTACATCACTTGGGGTGAATACAACATTGCAATTTAAGATCTTTCTAATCTTCGTTACAAAAAGGAGATTAGAAGTAAAGGATGGTACATATAAGACATCCTTGTTTATTTCATTTAGTATAGTAGTTTCTCCTTTACCTTTTATTTCAACTTAATTATCATTGGCTACAGTTACGAATTTGTTAAGCATATTTAAGTTATCTTTGATATTTTCCAGAAAGAAAGGGTTTCCGGTCATGTGATCCGTAGCACCCGAGTCAATTATCCATTGAGTACTATGCACATGTCTTGTGTTTTCTAAGGTTTTATTTGTTTTATTTGCAGAAATGTTTTGGGGCCAAGACTTTATACCTGCATAATTACCTGATCCTTGGGGGTTCTTATGCAAATAGGCGCTTAGGTGGGCCAGCAGTTGATCCAGCGGAATCGGGTCGAGTCCGGATCCGGATCCAGTGGAGTTGGCTATATAGGAGTCGGGTCGGGTTCGGAGATACTCAGATCTGACCGTTTCTTCGCGCGACGATATAAAACCTCGTGGATCCGTTGCGACTTCCCATTTTCTCTTCTCCCCCATCGTGGTAGGGTTAGCCACCGCTCCATTTCCTGTTGGTCCACTACTGATTTTCTTCCTGTTCCGATGATCTCCTCCTCCTTCCCTTGCTGGTCGGAGATGTAGGTGTAGGAACCAGGAAGAGTTCCTATTATGTACTGGTTTTTTGCAGTTGTCGCATGTTTCCTACCTTGTTTGTTTGTTTCCGTACCTTTTGTTTTTACTGGTTTGAGTTTTCCGGCGAAAAATGCCTGAGATTCTGATGTTTGATCGGTAGTCTGAGCGGTGGTCCGGCGGGACTCTTCCTGTTGGATCATCGCGATGATGGACGCGAGATCTGGAAGTTCTGGGGTCATGAGGACTTGACTCCGGATGGCTTCATAGCTGCCGTTGAGTCTGATGAGGAACTGGTAGATGTGGTCCCTTTCTTTGCGCTCGAGTATGACCTTCGAGTCAGTAGTCACTGGCTCGTAGATGGCGAGCTCATCCCACCTGCGCTGGAGTGTCCCGAGATACTCCGTGGTGGTTTGTCCTTGCTGTTTTGTCTGCGATATGTCTTGTTTTAGTTTAAATATATGAGCGAAGTTGTGGGTTTTACCGTAGATGTTTTGGACCGCGTCCCAAAGTTCTTTTGCTGAGTTTTTGTAGAGGAAGATGACACCGATTTTTGGTTGCATGGAGTTGATCACCCATGACATGACGAGGTGGTCCATCGCCTTCCACTCTTCTTGTTTTGTTTCGGTGTTTTCTCCATCGGGTTTTCTTGACGTTCAGGTGATGTGTCTGAGTTTGCCTTTTCCACTGAGGGCCAGTGTAATCGCCCGTGCCTATGACAGATAATTCTGTCCATTGAGCAGTTGTGATACCAATCTTGGGGTGTTTACTTCTGGATCCGTCATTTCTGATTTTTCCCTCGGGTTTGGATGTCGATTTTTTGGTCACCTTCAACCCCCTTGCGAGGCAAAGATGATGATTTTCTTGGTGTTGTTTTTTTTGAGGTTTTCCGGTGATGAGTTCAAAGAACTCTGAGGATCACCGGTGATGAGAAAGTATGAGTGATGTGAATTAAATTTATACCGCAAGTGCACGGCGTCAATGGAGACGTGGCAAATACGGGTCGAACACAAGGAGGGAGAGACTTGTTATTAATGTGATTTCGATTGGGGGAAAGAAGGAGAGAAGAAATAAGTTGGTTTTGAGATTTTTGATTTTTAATTATCTAAAGCAAGAAACAAGAACAATTAAAACTAAAACAAGAACAAAGAGGTGAATTCCGTTGGGTGGAGGTTTAGATTTAAGGTTTAGATTAGAGAATTCAGAAACTTATAATAAATCATATTAGTTATAAAGCATTACATGATAAATGATTTAACATAAACTCAAGTAATCAAAATATACTAACACGAAATTAAAATAATAACATTCATTCATCTTCTCTTCACCCTAAATCCGTCACCTCCACCCTTTGGAAGGAGTTAGAAACTCATAGAGGGAGGAAGAAGGGGTCCTAGAGACATTACAAAAGAAAAGTAAAAACAAGAAATAAAAGACAGAATTTTATTACTAAAGTGAAGAGTAAAAAACTGAAAATAAAAACAACTAAAAACTAGGTCTAAGGCCAAGGACCCTTCTACCATCGTTCTCGGAGCTATTTATAGCCGATACAAGGGATCCCAATATATAAATGGAACGTACACGCGTCAATACAGCATTGGTAAAAATTTGAGCACACGGATCGACTTTTGTGCGACTAAATCGCCACAATTTGTACATGAGGTGCGGCGGAATCGCCACCTTTTTGGCTCGGATTCGATCCAGATTTTTCCTGCGTGTTTATGGTATGATTTGATCCTCCTTTGCGCGTCTGGATTGATTCTTTCCATTCTTTTGAGCTCCGGATTAATTCCTTTATATATATGGAGATTCACATTGATTTTTCTTTAGATTTTCTCCATAATAATAAAAGCTACTCGTGATTTGCAATTAGGTCCTTGACTTTTTGCAATTAAGTCCCCGACTACTTTTGTGCTTAAGTCTTTGTTCTTTTTGTAATTAGATCTTGAATGCTTTTATGCTTGGATACATTTCCATTTGTAACCTGATAAACTTGAACTTGGTCTTTATGATAGAAATGAGTCTTTTGCACGCGTTTATGCTCGAGATGTGGGTAAATTGCATTCAGGTCCTTGTATTCTGTAAATAAGACTAAACACATACCTTAGTAGCATTTATTGATGTAAAAGTAATCTAAATGAAAGACATATGATGCAATGTATGCAATGCATCAAATACCCCCACACCTAGATTTTGCTAGTCCCTAGCAAAACAGAAAATAAGAAAAATAAAAACAGGGAAATCCTAACTCATTTTCGTAGGAATCACGGTTGCACTTAGCATGTGCAACAAGCCTTTAAACCTCCTTGTTGCCAAGGAGGACGAGTTTTGTCTCGTGAGGGTTTTCAGTTGACACACCCACAAAGTCTTAATTCAACATTCCATTAATAGCTCTCAATATCCCTACCTCAACCTTATACATCTCACTTCGAATTCTTGTATGCTCATTATATGAATCTAACTCATTAAAAATATGACTTGGTCTTTGTTCCTCCAACATTCACACCACTAACCCTTCTACACATGTTTATCACTTGAATTATTTTGCACGCCTCCTCTGGTGGTGAAGTATCATTCGGATCAACCATGGCATGGATCATTCTTTTAGCTTTGGGCCTTGAGTATTTTTTTTTTATTTTCTTCCTTGATTCAACACATTTGCTTTTTGACACTTTTACCCTTTTTGCATTCGTGTAGCGAGTTTGGTCGATAATCCCGAGCTGGTAGACTCAAGTTACCGGGTTTCAAGATACCCCTACGGACCAGTGACTCAAATGCTTGGGCTTTTATAATCATTTTGCAAAATGTGTTTTCTTCACTTTATTCCTTTATTTTTATTTTTATTTTCCTCAAGGTTTAATTGCTATTAGAAGTCCACACTTCCCGGTATATTTTCCTCAACCTCTGCTTTTTATCAACCACTTCAAAGATTTGATTCATCCAATTTAAGTGCATACATGTCTTAAAGGGCAATGAGTTATTTCTTTGGAACTTAGATTTATGTCATAATTTCTACAAGCAGAACTATATAATAAGGAACAAAAACTCAATGCAATTTTTACACGGGTTTTGGCAGTTCAATCTTAAGCTATGTCATGAAACATTGATTTTTTTTAGAAATAAAAGACAGATCTATAGATAAATATATACATAAACATCCCCCCACACCTAAATCATGCATTGTCCTCAATGTATGCAAATATAAAGCAAATGCACTTATTACCTTGGTGAACTGCGGTGGAAGGATGAAATTTGCTCAAAGTCAACCATAGTCAGAACTGGATTGAATGACACCATATTAGTGCATGTATCCAGTTGAATTGTTCCCCATGTTGCAATGAGAGTCCTGAGTCACAGGTTCCACACCCCTCACATAAATAGGTTCTCTTATTTGCTCGAGTGATGGTGGGTGTGTAGATGAATTCTTCCCCTTTTTCTTACTTCCTTTTTGATTTTGTGATGATTCAGAAATCTTATAGATACGTGATTTCATCACAACGTCACTTTGATTGCATATTATTTCTGGCTCACTATCAATATGAAAGATATTAAATTCAGCTTTTAAGTTCCCAAAAGATAATTGCATGAGCCCATTTCGACAGTTTATCAATGCTTCCGAAGTGGCTAAAAAGGGTCTGCCTAGAATTACAGGGATTTGTCGGTTAGGATTTACAACAGGTGCGGTATCTAGTACGACAAAATCCACTGGGTAAATGAAGTCACCAACCTTGATCAAAACATCCTCAACTATACCTCTTGGTTTCTTAATAGAACAATCAGCAAATTGAAGGGTTGTCTTAGAGGGTTTTAGTGGACCAAGGTTCATTTGCTCATAGACAGAGTACGGGAGTAGGTTAACACTAGCACCAAGGTCTAGAAGGGCTTTGTTGATAAAAGTATCTCCTATTGCACATGAAATTGTGGGACACCCAGGATCCTTATATTTTATAGGAGATGTGTTGGACAAAATAGAACTTATGTTTGCAGTTAAGAATGCCTTCTTTGGTACGTTCGTTTTTCTCTTTTTAGTGCACAAATCTTTTAAGAATTTAGCATAAGCAGGTATTTGTTGAATCATGTCTAAGAGTGGAATGTTCACCTTAACTTGCTTAAATACTTCCAACATTTTCTCTATTTGTGCACTTGAGTTCTTTTTGAGTCTATTAGGGAATGGAGCTTTAGGAACATAGACTCGCTCAGGTTCAGGTTGAGCTATGGGTTCAGGTTGAGTAGGTGGGTTGGGCGTTTCAGATTGGACGTCAGGTTCAATGGTCAGGTCATATGTGGGTGTTTGATGGCTAGATTGATTGGACACTCTAGGATTTACCACATTGTTATCAACTTGTCTTCCGGACCGTAATGATACTACTGTATTTATTTGTTGGAACGGTCCTTCCTCATTAACCATTTGAACCGGTCTAGGGTTGTTATTTCCTGAAGGTGCTTGATAGGATTGATATGAATTATTATTAGATCTAGGGTTCACCTCAGGTTGACTTGGAAGCCGACCCTTTTCTCTTTCACCTACTATTTGTGCTAGTTGGCTGACTTGTGTCTCAAGCCTTTGGAAGGTCTGGTTGGTTGTTTGTATAAAGGTTTTCATCAAATTTTCCAAGCTTGTCAACCTAACCTCATGATCGTTATTGTTACTAAACCCAGATGATGTATTATTTTGGTTATACGGGTTTGGTTGTTGTCTAGGAGGTTGACCTTGTTGGCTTGATGAGAAATTGGAATTATTACACCAACCCGAGTTATAGGTTGATGCGTATGGGTCATTTCTAGCATGGTTATACATGGCATTAACTTGGTCCCATTCCGCACAATCCTCCATTACATGACCAGTCTGACCACATCTAGAGCAAGGGATAGACGAGGCTTGATTCACTCGGTTTTGGGTTCGCAGCTCTAAACTTTCCATTCTGCGCATAAGGGTAGCTAGTTTTGCTTCAGCCGCTATGTTGGCATCTACAGCTAAGACACCTGGTTTGGGTTGGCTTGCTATTCTAGATCCAATACTTGGGTTAATCGGTGTTCTAGCATTGTCCCATTGCATACTATTTTCAGCTAATTCCTCAAGAAAAGTCCAGGCATCATTTTCATTTTTCGACCTAAAGTTCCCTTGGCTTACGGATTCTACCATAACCCTAGATGTGGGTGTCAATCCCTCATAAATAATTTGGCATAATTGCCATCTCGGAATTCCATGATGAGGGCATTGGGTCAGAACACTTTTGAATCTTTCTAGGTAGGAATAGAACGGCTCGCTCTCAGACTGAACGAATGCAACAATTTCATTCCTAATCCTCATAGTCTTATGGTTGGGAAAATATTTTTTCAGGAATACTTGAACAAACTCAGCCCAACTCCTAATAGATATTTCGGCTAGACTATGTAGCCATTTCTTAGCGTCGTCCTTTAGTGCTAGAGGCACGAATTTCAGACGCACTGCCTCCTCAGGGATATGCTGGTATTGCATAAGAGAGCAGATTTCCTCAAATTCTCTAAGGAAGAGATATGGGTCTTCCCTAGAGGTGAACTTAGGCAACATACTCATGTATTGTGCCTTAAGTTCGAAGTCGTGACCCGGTATGGTGGGCATAACGATGCACGATGGCTGAGCAGCCATCGCTGGATAGCATCGATCCCTCAGAGTTATAGGTTGTGCAACAGGCGGGTCCACTACGTTCTTACCCATTGGATCTGGGTGAGGTGGTACAGCAGATGGATTGGGGCTAAGTTCCAGACTGGAATCTAGATGAACTCGTGAGAGTCGATTACTCAAGTCCCGAATCCAAATCTGAGTGCACCGGGTTGAATCAATTTTTGAATTCAAATTCGAAATTTAAATTCCAAATTTAATTTCAGGAATTAATTACAATTTTTTTTATATTTTTTTCGTTTTTTTAATATATATATATTTTGTTTTATGTTTTTTTTTCAAAAGGGAAACAAACAATAGAATGGGGAAAAATGAGAAAGGCATCCTAATCTAGAGAATTTAGGTGAGAAGAGAAAGAAGACTCAGATGAGAAGGGAAACCTAACTCTAAAGATAGAAAGAGGGTTGGTTAGAAAATTCATAAGAAAGCACGGTTCAAACAATCCTAGACCTAGTGTCGCTTAGATCTAGACGACTCCTAACTGGTTGAGTCGAATTGATTTGCTTGATTCACCTCCCTCACTAATCAAACCAACTTGGCCAGGCCGTGTATAGCTAGTGGGGGCTCTTCCGACAGAGTCGGTGCCAATTAGACAACCACTTCACTTGGAAGACTTACGTCAACACAAAAACACTTTCTAGACACCAAATTAAATTCAATCGGCTTCAGGTCATAGCAAGTCAAACCAATTTTTCTCCTTAAATGAGTCCGAGTCCTTAGGGGTCAATGTCTAGTTGATTTTAATTTAAGGCTTGGGTGACACTTTAGGATTGTGATTTGTGGGCCACGGAAGGGTGATGAAATCCCCACCGTATCTTTGCCTACAGAGTTGCCCTTAAGATAGTTTAACTTAGATCTTGCACAGATAGTCAAACAATGGTCTTTAGAGGGGGGCAATTGCAAGGTTGTATGCAAACTAGATTATATGCTTAAATGCATTCGATAAAAACCGTGATACGTACCTTGCCTCCAGCATTCTTCAACAAGAATTAATTTGCAAGAATTTAGCAAGAATAATGCAAACAAAACATTATATGATGCATGCACTAAGTTCTTCTAGTTTTGCCAATTTTTAGGTCAGAGTTGAATTATTGCAATTTATGGAATTTTGCCCTACACATGCAGTTCTACGAAAAGGAAATTTTCTGAAACTAGAAATTACGAGGAAAAAGGCAACAAAGGTTACCTACGCAATGCTCAGTCGGGTTCGCCGCCCGCTCTCGAAATTTCAGTAGCTTCACGCGTCCACCCAGAGATGAGTCGCGTCCCAGAAAAATTTGAAGCCCAGAAGCTCCAAGTGTGCGGCGGATTCGCCGCAAGTTGTTCTTCAGGTGCGGCGATTTCGCCGCTCGTTTAGCTCAGATGGTTCTCGGATTTCGCCGCGCACTCTGTTGTCTCCTGAAACACAAATCCAAATACTCAGATCGCGCACAAGATAAACAGAATAAAATTGAAATTAACAAAAAAAACAAAATCTGCGTTGCCTCCCCGGCAACGGCGCCAAAAACTTGATGTGAATTAAATTTATACCGCAAGTGCACGGCGTCAATGGAGACGTGGCAAATACGGGTCGAACACAAGGAGGGAGAGACTTGTTATTAATGTGATTTCGATTGGGGGAAAGAAGGAGAGAAGAAATAAGTTGGTTTTGAGATTTTTGATTTTTAATTATCTAAAGCAAGAAACAAGAACAATTAAAACTAAAACAAGAACAAAGAGGTGAATTCCGTTGGGTGGAGGTTTAGATTTAAGGTTTAGATTAGAGAATTCAGAAACTTATAATAAATCATATTAGTTATAAAGCATTACATGATAAATGATTTAACATAAACTCAAGTAATCAAAATATACTAACACGAAATTAAAATAATAACATTCATTCATCTTCTCTTCACCCTAAATCCGTCACCTCCACCCTTTGGAAGGAGTTAGAAACTCATAGAGGGAGGAAGAAGGGGTCCTAGAGACATTACAAAAGAAAAGTAAAAACAAGAAATAAAAGACAGAATTTTATTACTAAAGTGAAGAGTAAAAAACTGAAAATAAAAACAACTAAAAACTAGGTCTAAGGCCAAGGACCCTTCTACCATCGTTCTCGGGGCTATTTATAGCCGATACAAGGGATCCCAATATATAAATGGAACGTACACGCGTCAATACAGCATTGGTAAAAATTTGAGCACACGGATCGACTTTTGTGCGACTAAATCGCCGCAATTTGTACATGAGGTGCGGCAGAATCGTCACCTTTTTGGCTCGGATTCGATCCAGATTTTTCCTGCGTGTTTATGGTATGATTTGATCCTCCTTTGCGCGTCTGGATTGATTCTTTCCATTCTTTTGAGCTCCGGATTAATTCCTTTATATATATGGAGATTCACATTGATTTTTCTTTAGATTTTCTCCATAATAATAAAAGCTACTCGTGATTTGCAATTAGGTCCTTGACTTTTTGCAATTAAGTCCCCGACTACTTTTGTGCTTAAGTCTTTGTTCTTTTTGTAATTAGATCATGAATACTTTTATGCTTGGATACATTTCCATTTGTAACCTGATAAACTTGAACTTGGTCTTTATGATAGAAATGAGTCTTTTGCACGCGTTTATGCTCGAGATGTGGGTAAATTGCATTCAGGTCCTTGTATTCTGTAAATAAGACTAAACACATACCTTAGTAGCATTTATTGATGTAAAAGTAATCTAAATGAAAGACATATGATGCAATGTATGCAATGCATCAAATACCCCCACACCTAGATTTTGCTAGTCCCTAGCAAAACAGAAAATAAGAAAAATAAAAACAGGGAAATCCTAACTCATTTTCGTAGGAATCACGGTTGCACTTAGCATGTGCAACAAGCCTTTAAACCTCCTTGTTGCCAAGGAGGACGAGTTTTGTCTCGTGAGGGTTTTCAGTTGACACACCCACAAAGTCTTAATTCAACATTCCATTAATAGCTCTCAATATCCCTACCTCAACCTTATACATCTCACTTCGAATTCTTGTATGCTCATTATATGAATCTAACTCATTAAAAATATGACTTGGTCTTTGTTCCTCCAACATTCACACCACTAACCCTTCTACACATGTTTATCACTTGAATTATTTTGCACGCCTCCTCTGGTGGTGAAGTATCATTCGGATCAACCATGGCATGGATCATTCTTTTAGCTTTGGGCCTTGAGTATTTTTTTTTTATTTTCTTCCTTGATTCAACACATTTGCTTTTTGACACTTTTACCCTTTTTGCATTCGTGTAGCGAGTTTGGTCGATAATCCCGAGCTGGTAGACTCAAGTTACCGGGTTTCAAGATACCCCTACGGACCAGTGACTCAAATGCTTGGGCTTTTATAATCATTTTGCAAAATGTGTTTTCTTCACTTTATTCCTTTATTTTTATTTTTATTTTCCTCAAGGTTTAATTGCTATTAGAAGTCCACACTTCCCGGTATATTTTCCTCAACCTCTGCTTTTTATCAACCACTTCAAAGATTTGATTCATCCAATTTAAGTGCATACATGTCTTAAAGGGCAATGAGTTATTTCTTTGGAACTTAGATTTATGTCATAATTTCTACAAGCAGAACTATATAATAAGGAACAAAAACTCAATGCAATTTTTACACGGGTTTTGGCAGTTCAATCTTAAGCTATGTCATGAAACATTGATTTTTTTTAGAAATAAAAGACAGATCTATAGATAAATATATACATAAACATCCCCCCACACCTAAATCATGCATTGTCCTCAATGTATGCAAATATAAAGCAAATGCACTTATTACCTTGGTGAACTGCGGTGGAAGGATGAAATTTGCTCAAAGTCAACCATAGTCAGAACTGGATTGAATGACACCATATTAGTGCATGTATCCAGTTGAATTGTTCCCCATGTTGCAATGAGAGTCCTGAGTCACAGGTTCCACACCCCTCACATAAATAGGTTCTCTTATTTGCTCGAGTGATGGTGGGTGTGTAGATGAATTCTTCCCCTTTTTCTTACTTCCTTTTTGATATTGTGATGATTCAGAAATCTTATAGATACGTGATTTCATCACAACGTCACTTTGATTGCATATTATTTCTGGCTCACTATCAATATGAAAGATATTAAATTCAGCTTTTAAGTTCCCAAAAGATAATTGCATGAGCCCATTTCGACAGTTTATCAATGCTTCCGAAGTGGCTAAAAAGGGTCTGCCTAGAATTACAGGGATTTGTCGGTTAGGATTTACAACAGGTGCGGTATCTAGTACGACAAAATCCACTGGGTAAATGAAGTCACCAACCTTGATCAAAACATCCTCAACTATACCTCTTGGTTTCTTAATAGAACAATCAGCAAATTGAAGGGTTGTCTTAGAGGGTTTTAGTGGACCAAGGTTCATTTGCTCATAGACAGAGTACGGGAGTAGGTTAACACTAGCACCAAGGTCTAGAAGGGCTTTGTTGATAAAAGTATCTCCTATTGCACATAAAATTGTGGGACACCCAGGATCCTTATATTTTATAGGAGATGTGTTGGACAAAATAGAACTTATGTTTGCAGTTAAGAATGCCTTCTTTGGTACGTTCGTTTTTCTCTTTTTAGTGCACAAATCTTTTAAGAATTTAGCATAAGCAGGTATTTGTTAAATCATGTCTAAGAGTGGAATGTTCACCTTAACTTGCTTAAATACTTCCAACATTTTCTCTATTTGTGCACTTGAGTTCTTTTTGAGTCTATTAGGGAATGGAGCTTTAGGAACATAGACTCGCTCAGGTTCAGGTTGAGCTATGGGTTCAGGTTGAGTAGGTGGGTTGGGCGTTTCAGATTGGACGTCAGGTTCAATGGTCAGGTCATATGTGGGTGTTTGATGGCTAGATTGATTGGACACTCTAGGATTTACCACATTGTTATCAACTTGTCTTCCGGACCGTAATGATACTACTGTATTTATTTGTTGGAACGGTCCTTCCTCATTAACCATTTGAACCGGTCTAGGGTTGTTATTTCCTGAAGGTGCTTGATAGGATTGATATGAATTATTATTAGATCTAGGGTTCACCTCAGGTTGACTTGGAAGCCGACCCTTTTCTCTTTCACCTACTATTTGTGCTAGTTGGCTGACTTGTGTCTCAAGCCTTTGGAATGTCTGGTTGGTTGTTTGTATAAAGGTTTTCATCAAATTTTCCAAGCTTGTCAACCTAACCTCATGATCGTTATTGTTACTAAACCCAGATGATGTATTATTTTGGTTATACGGGTTTGGTTGTTGTCTAGGAGGTTGACCTTGTTGGCTTGATGAGAAATTGGAATTATTACACCAACCCGAGTTATAGGTTGATGCGTATGGGTCATTTCTAGCATGGTTATACATGGCATTAACTTGGTCCCATTCCGCACAATCCTCCATTACATGACCAGTCTGACCACATCTAGAGCAAGGGATAGACGAGGCTTGATTCACTCGGTTTTGGGTTCGCAGCTCTAAACTTTCCATTCTGCGCATAAGGGTAGCTAGTTTTGCTTCAGCCGCTATGTTGGCATCTACAGCTAAGACACCTGGTTTGGGTTGGCTTGCTATTCTAGATCCAATACTTGGGTTAATCGGTGTTCTAGCATTGTCCCATTGCATACTATTTTCAGCTAATTCCTCAAGAAAAGTCCAGGCATCATTTTCATTTTTCGACCTAAAGTTCCCTTGGCTTACGGATTCTACCATAACCCTAGATGTGGGTGTCAATCCCTCATAAATAATTTGGCATAATTGCCATCTCGGAATTCCATGATGAGGGCATTGGGTCAGAACACTTTTGAATCTTTCTAGGTAGGAATAGAACGGCTCGCTCTCAGACTGAACGAATGCAACAATTTCATTCCTAATCCTCATAGTCTTATGGTTGGGAAAATATTTTTTCAGGAATACTTGAACAAACTCAGCCCAACTCCTAATAGATATTTCGGCTAGACTATGTAGCCATTTCTTAGCGTCGTCCTTTAGTGCTAGAGGCACGAATTTCAGACGCACTGCCTCCTCAGGGATATGCTGGTATTGCATAAGAGAGCAGATTTCCTCAAATTCTCTAAGGAAGAGATATGGGTCTTCCCTAGAGGTGAACTTAGGCAACATACTCATGTATTGTGCCTTAAGTTCGAAGTCGTGACCCGGTATGGTGGGCATAACGATGCACGATGGCTGAGCAGCCATCGCTGGATAGCATCGATCCCTCAGAGTTATAGGTTGTGCAACAGGCGGGTCCACTACGTTCTTACCCATTGGATCTGGGTGAGGTGGTACAGCAGATGGATTGGGGCTAAGTTCCAGACTGGAATCTAGATGAACTCGTGAGAGTCGATTACTCAAGTCCCGAATCCAAATCTGAGTGCACCGGGTTGAATCAATTTTTGAATTCAAATTCGAAATTTAAATTCCAAATTTAATTTCAGGAATTAATTACAATTTTTTTTATATTTTTTTCGTTTTTTTAATATATATATATTTTGTTTTATGTTTTTTTTTCAAAAGGGAAACAAACAATAGAATGGGGAAAAATGAGAAAGGCATCCTAATCTAGAGAATTTAGGTGAGAAGAGAAAGAAGACTCAGATGAGAAGGGAAACCTAACTCTAAAGATAGAAAGAGGGTTGGTTAGAAAATTCATAAGAAAGCACGGTTCAAACAATCCTAGACCTAGTGTCGCTTAGATCTAGACGACTCCTAACTGGTTGAGTCGAATTGATTTGCTTGATTCACCTCCCTCACTAATCAAACCAACTTGGCCAGGCCGTGTATAGCTAGTGGGGGCTCTTCCGACAGAGTCGGTGCCAATTAGACAACCACTTCACTTGGAAGACTTACGTCAACACAAAAACACTTTCTAGACACCAAATTAAATTCAATCGGCTTCAGGTCATAGCAAGTCAAACCAATTTTTCTCCTTAAATGAGTCCGAGTCCTTAGGGGTCAATGTCTAGTTGATTTTAATTTAAGGCTTGGGTGACACTTTAGGATTGTGATTTGTGGGCCACGGAAGGGTGATGAAATCCCCACCGTATCTTTGCCTACAGAGTTGCCCTTAAGATAGTTTAACTTAGATCTTGCACAGATAGTCAAACAATGGTCTTTAGAGGGGGGCAATTGCAAGGTTGTATGCAAACTAGATTATATGCTTAAATGCATTCGATAAAAACCGTGATACGTACCTTGCCTCCAGCATTCTTCAACAAGAATTAATTTGCAAGAATTTAGCAAGAATAATGCAAACAAAACATTATATGATGCATGCACTAAGTTCTTCTAGTTTTGCCAATTTTTAGGTCAGAGTTGAATTATTGCAATTTATGGAATTTTGCCCTACACATGCAGTTCTACGAAAAGGAAATTTTCTGAAACTAGAAATTACGAGGAAAAAGGCAACAAAGGTTACCTACGCAATGCTCAGTCGGGTTCGCCGCCCGCTCTCGAAATTTCAGTAGCTTCACGCGTCCACCCAGAGATGAGTCGCGTCCCAGAAAAATTTGAAGCCCAGAAGCTCCAAGTGTGCGGCGGATTCGCCGCAAGTTGTTCTTCAGGTGCGGCGATTTCGCCGCTCGTTTAGCTCAGATGGTTCTCGGATTTCGCCGCGCACTCTGTTGTCTCCTGAAACACAAATCCAAATACTCAGATCGCGCACAAGATAAACAGAATAAAATTGAAATTAACAAAAAAAAACAAAATCTGCGTTGCCTCCCCGGCAACGGCGCCAAAAACTTGATGTGAATTAAATTTATACCGCAAGTGCACGGCGTCAATGGAGACGTGGCAAATACGGGTCGAACACAAGGAGGGAGAGACTTGTTATTAATGTGATTTCGATTGGGGGAAAGAAGGAGAGAAGAAATAAGTTGGTTTTGAGATTTTTGATTTTTAATTATCTAAAGCAAGAAACAAGAACAATTAAAACTAAAACAAGAACAAAGAGGTGAATTCCGTTGGGTGGAGGTTTAGATTTAAGGTTTAGATTAGAGAATTCAGAAACTTATAATAAATCATATTAGTTATAAAGCATTACATGATAAATGATTTAACATAAACTCAAGTAATCAAAATATACTAACACGAAATTAAAATAATAACATTCATTCATCTTCTCTTCACCCTAAATCCGTCACCTCCACCCTTTGGAAGGAGTTAGAAACTCATAGAGGGAGGAAGAAGGGGTCCTAGAGACATTACAAAAGAAAAGTAAAAACAAGAAATAAAAGACAGAATTTTATTACTAAAGTGAAGAGTAAAAAACTGAAAATAAAAACAACTAAAAACTAGGTCTAAGGCCAAGGACCCTTCTACCATCGTTCTCGGGGCTATTTATAGCCGATACAAGGGATCCCAATATATAAATGGAACGTACACGCGTCAATACAGCATTGGTAAAAATTTGAGCACACGGATCGACTTTTGTGCGACTAAATCGCCGCAATTTGTACATGAGGTGCGGCAGAATCGTCACCTTTTTGGCTCGGATTCGATCCAGATTTTTCCTGCGTGTTTATGGTATGATTTGATCCTCCTTTGCGCGTCTGGATTGATTCTTTCCATTCTTTTGAGCTCCGGATTAATTCCTTTATATATATGGAGATTCACATTGATTTTTCTTTAGATTTTCTCCATAATAATAAAAGCTACTCGTGATTTGCAATTAGGTCCTTGACTTTTTGCAATTAAGTCCCCGACTACTTTTGTGCTTAAGTCTTTGTTCTTTTTGTAATTAGATCATGAATACTTTTATGCTTGGATACATTTCCATTTGTAACCTGATAAACTTGAACTTGGTCTTTATGATAGAAATGAGTCTTTTGCACGCGTTTATGCTCGAGATGTGGGTAAATTGCATTCAGGTCCTTGTATTCTGTAAATAAGACTAAACACATACCTTAGTAGCATTTATTGATGTAAAAGTAATCTAAATGAAAGACATATGATGCAATGTATGCAATGCATCAAATACCCCCACACCTAGATTTTGCTAGTCCCTAGCAAAACAGAAAATAAGAAAAATAAAAACAGGGAAATCCTAACTCATTTTCGTAGGAATCACGGTTGCACTTAGCATGTGCAACAAGCCTTTAAACCTCCTTGTTGCCAAGGAGGACGAGTTTTGTCTCGTGAGGGTTTTCAGTTGACACCCACAAAGTCTTAATTCAACATTCCATTAATAGCTCTCAATATCCCTACCTCAACCTTATACATCTCACTTCGAATTCTTGTATGCTCATTATATGAATCTAACTCATTAAAAATATGACTTGGTCTTTGTTCCTCCAACATTCACACCACTAACCCTTCTACACATGTTTATCACTTGAATTATTTTGCACGCCTCCTCTGGTGGTGAAGTATCATTCGGATCAACCATGGCATGGATCATTCTTTTAGCTTTGGGCCTTGAGTATTATTTTTTTTTCTTCCGTGATTCAACACATTTGCTTTTTGACACTTTTACCCTTTTTGCATTCGTGTAGCGAGTTTGGTCGATAATCCCGAGCTGGTAGACTCAAGTTACCGGGTTTCAAGATACCCCTACGGACCAGTGACTCAAATGCTTGGGCTTTTGTAATCATTTTGCAAAATGTGTTTTCTTCACTTTATTCCTTTATTTTTATTTTTATTTTCCTCAAGGCTTAATTGCTATTAGAAGTCCACGCTTCCCGGTATATTTTCCTCAACCTCTGCTTTTTATCAACCACTTCAAAGATTTGATTCATCCAATTTAAGTGCATACATGTCTTAAAGGGCAATGAGTTATTTCTTTGGAACTTAGATTTATGTCATAATTTCTACAAGCAGAACTATATAATAAGGAACAAAAACTCAATGCAATTTGTACACGGGTTTTGGCAGTTCAATCTTAAGTTATGTCATGAAACATTGATTTTTTTTTTAGAAATAAAAGACAGATCTATGGATAAATATATACATAAACATCCCCCCACACCTAAATCATGCATTGTCCTCAATGTATGCAAATATAAAGCAAATGCACTTATTACCTTGGTGAACTGCGGTGGAAGGATGAAATTTGCTCAAAGTCAATCATAGTCAGAACTGGATTGAATGACACCATATTAGTGCATGTATCCAGTTGAATTGTTCCCCATGTTGCAATGAGAGTCCTGAGTCACAGGTTCCACACCCCTCACATAAATAGGTTCTCTTATTTGCTCGAGTGATGGTGGGTGTGTAGATGAATTCTTCCCCTTTTTCTTACTTCCTTTTTGATTTTGTGATGATTCAGAAATCTTATAGATACGTGATTTCATCACAACGTCACTTTGATTGCATATTATTTCTGGCTCACTATCAATATGAAAGATATTAAATTCAGCTTTTAAGTTCCCAAAAGATAATTGCATGAGCCCATTTCGACAGTTTATCAATGCTTCCGAAGTGGCTAAAAAGGGTCTGCCTAGAATTACAGGGATTTGTCGGTTAGGATTTACAACAGGTGCGGTATCTAGTACGACAAAATCCACTGGGTAAATGAAGTCACCAACCTTGATCAAAACATCCTCAACTATACCTCTTGGTTTCTTAATAGAACAATCAGCAAATTGAAGGGTTGTCTTAGAGGGTTTTAGTGGACCAAGGTTCATTTGCTCATAGACAGAGTACGGGAGTAGGTTAACACTAGCACCAAGGTCTAGAAGGGCTTTGTTGATAAAAGTATCTCCTATTGCACATGAAATTGTGGGACACCCAGGATCCTTATATTTTATAGGAGATGTGTTGAACAAAATAGAACTTATGTTTGCAGTTAAGAATGCCTTCTTTGGTACGTTCGTTTTTCTCTTTTTAGTGCACAAATCTTTTAAGAATTTAGCATAAGCAGGTATTTGTTGAATCATGTCTAAGAGTGGAATGTTCACCTTAACTTGCTTAAATACTTCCAACATTTTCTCTATTTGTGCACTTGAGTTCTTTTTGAGTCTATTAGGGAATGGAGCTTTAGGAACATAGACTCGCTCAGGTTCAGGTTGAGCTATGGGTTCAGGTTGAGTAGGTGGGTTGGGCGTTTCAGATTGGACGTCAGGTTCAATGGTCAGGTCATATGTGGGTGTTTGATGGCTAGATTGATTGGACACTCTAGGATTTACCACATTGTTATCAACTTGTCTTCCGGACCGTAATGATACTACTGTATTTATTTGTTGGAACGGTCCTTCCTCATTAACCATTTGAACCGGTCTAGGGTTGTTATTTCCTGAAGGTGCTTGATAGGATTGATATGAATTATTATTAGATCTAGGGTTCACCTCAGGTTGACTTGGAAGCCGACCCTTTTCTCTTTCACCTACTATTTGTGCTAGTTGGCTGACTTGTGTCTCAAGCCTTTGGAAGGTCTGGTTGGTTGTTTGTATAAAGGTTTTCATCAAATTTTCCAAGCTTGTCAACCTAACCTCATGATCGTTATTGTTACTAAACCCAGATGATGTATTATTTTGGTTATACGGGTTTGGTTATTGTCTAGGAGGTTGACCTTGTTGGCTTGATGAGAAATTGGAATTATTACACCAACCCGAGTTATAGGTTGATGCGTATGGGTCATTTCTAGCATGGTTATACATGGCATTAACTTGGTCCCATTCCGCACAATCCTCCATTACATGACCAGTCTGACCACATCTAGAGCAAGGGATAGACGAGGCTTGATTCACTCGGTTTTGGGTTCGCAGCTCTAAACTTTCCATTCTGCGCATAAGGGTAGCTAGTTTTGCTTCAGCCGCTATGTTGGCATCTACAGCTAAGACACCTGGTTTGGGTTGGCTTGCTATTCTAGATCCAATACTTGGGTTAAGCGGTGTTCTAGCATTGTCCCATTGCATACTATTTTCAGCTAATTCCTCAAGAAAAGTCCAGGCATCATTTTCATTTTTCGACCTAAAGTTCCCTTGGCTTACGGATTCTACCATAACCCTAGATGTGGGTGTCAATCCCTCATAAATAATTTGGCATAATTGTCATCTCGGAATTCCATGATGAGGGCATTGGGTCAGAACACTTTTGAATCTTTCTAGGTAGGAATAGAACGGCTCGCTCTCAGACTGAACGAATGCAACAATTTCATTCCTAATCCTCATAGTCTTATGGTTGGGAAAATATTTTTTCAGGAATACTTGAACAAACTCAGCCCAACTCCTAATAGATATTTCGGCTAGACTATGTCGCCATTTCTTAGCGTCGTCCTTTAGTGCTAGAGGCACGAATTTCAGACGCACTGCCTCCTCAGGGATATGCTGGTATTGCATAAGAGAGCAGATTTCCTCAAATTCTCTAAGGAAGAGATATGGGTCTTCCCTAGAGGTGAACTTAGGCAACATACTCATGTATTGTGCCTTAATTCGAAGTCGCGACCCGGTATGGTGGGCATAACGATGCACGATGGCTGAGCAGCCATCGCTGGATAGCATCGATCCCTCAGAGTTATAGGTTGTGCAACAGGCGGGTCCACTACGTTCTTACCCATTGGATCCGGGTGAGGTGGTACAGCAGATGGATTGGGGCTAAGTTCCAGACTGGAATCTAGATGAACTCGTGAGAGTCGATTACTCAAGTCCTGAATCCAAATCTGAGTGCACCGGGTTGAATCAATTTTTGAATTCAAATTCGAAATTTAAATTCCAAATTTAATTTCAAGAATTAATTACAATTTTTTTTATATTTTTTTCGTTTTTTTAATATATATATTTTGTTTTATGTTTTTTTTTCAAAAGGGAAACAAACAATAGAATGGGGAAAAATGAGAAAGGCATCCTAATCTAGAGAATTTAGGTGAGAAGAGAAAGAAGACTCAGATGAGAAGGGAAACCTAACTCTAAAGATAGAAAGAGGGTTGGTTAGAAAATTCATAAGAAAGCACGGTTCAAACAATCCTAGACCTAGTGTCGCTTAGATCTAGACGACTCCTAACTGGTTGAGTCGAATTGATTTGCTTGATTCACCTCCCTCACTAATCAAACCAACTTGGCCAGGCCGTGTATAGCTAGTGGGGGCTCTTCCGACAGAGTCGGTGCCAATTAGACAACCACTTCACTTGGAAGACTTACGTCAACACAAAAACACTTTCTAGACACCAAATTAAATTCAATCGGCTTCAGGTCATAGCAAGTCAAACCAATTTTTCTCCTTAAATGAGTCCGAGTCCTTAGGGGTCAATGTCTAGTTGATTTTAATTTAAGGCTTGGGTGACACTTTAGGATTGTGATTTGTGGGCCACGGAAGGGTGATGAAATCCACACCGTATCTTTGCCTACAGAGTTGCCCTTAAGATAGTTTAACTTAGATCTTGCAAAGATAGTCAAACAATGGTCTTTAGAGGGGGGCAATTGCAAGGTTGTATGCAAACTAGATTATATGCTTAAATGCATTCGATAAAAACCGCGATACGTACCTTGCCTCCAGCATTCTTCAACAAGAATTAATTTGCAAGAATTTAGCAAGAATAATGCAAACAAAACATTATATGATGCATGCACTAAGTTCTTCTAGTTTTGCCAATTTTTAGGTCAGAGTTGAATTATTGCAATTTATGGAATTTTGCCCTACACATGCAGTTCTACGAAAAGGAAATTTTCTGAAACTAGAAATTACGAGGAAAAAGGCAACAAAGGTTACCTACGCAATGCTCAGTCGGGTTCGCCGCCCGCTCTCGAAATTTCAGTAGCTTCACGCGTCCACCCAGAGATGAGTCGCGTCCCAGAAAAATTTGAAGCCCAGAAGCTCCAAGTGTGCGGCGGATTCGCCGCAAGTTGTTCTTCAGGTGCGGCGATTTCGCCGCTCGTTTAGCTCAGATGGTGCTCGGATTTCGCCGCGCACTCTGTTGTCTCCTGAAACACAAATCCAAATACTCAGATCGCGCACAAGATAAACAGAATAAAATTGAAATTAACAAAAAAAACAAAATCTGCGTTGCCTCCCCGGCAACGGCGCCAAAAACTTGATATGAATTAAATTTATACCGCAAGTGCACGGCGTCAATGGAGACGTGACAAATACGGGTCGAACACAAGGAGGGAGAGACTTGTTATTAATGTGATTTCGATTGGGGGAAAGAAGGAGAGAAGAAATAAGTTGGTTTTGAGATTTTTGATTTTTAATTATCTAAAGCAAGAAACAAGAACAATTAAAACTAAAACAAGAACAAAGAGGTGAATTCCGTTGGGTGGAGGTTTAGATTTAAGGTTTAGATTAGAGAATTCAGAAACTTATAATAAATCATATTAGTTATAAAGCATTACATGATAAATGATTTAACATAAACTCAAGTAATCAAAATATACTAACACGAAATTAAAATAATAACATTCATTCATCTTCTCTTCACCCTAAATCCGTCACCTCCACCCTTTGGAAGGAGTTAGAAACTCATAGAGGGAGGAAGAAGGGGTCCTAGAGACATTACAAAAGAAAAGTAAAAACAAGAAATAAAAGACAGAATTTTATTACTAAAGTGAAGAGTAAAAAACTGAAAATAAAAACAACTAAAAACTAGGTCTAAGGCCAAGGACCCTTCTACCATCGTTCTCGGGGCTATTTATAGCCGATACAAGGGATCCCAATATATAAATGGAACGTACACGCGTCAATACAGCATTGGTAAAAATTTGAGCACACGGATCGACTTTTGTGCGACTAAATCGCCGCAATTTGTACATGAGGTGTGGCGGAATCGCCACCTTTTTGGCTCGGATTCGATCCAGATTTTTCCTGCGTGTTTATGGTATGATTTGATCCTCCTTTGCGCGTCTGGATTGATTCTTTCCATTCTTTTGAGCTCCGGACTAATTCCTTTATATATATGGAGATTCACATTGATTTTTCTTTAGATTTTCTCCATAATAATAAAAGCTACTCGTGATTTGCAATTAGGTCCTTGACTTTTTGCAATTAAGTCCCTGACTACTTTTGTGCTTAAGTCTTTGTTCTTTTTGTAATTAGATCTTGAATGCTTTTATGCTTGGATACATTTCCATTTGTAACCTGATAAACTTGAACTTGGTCTTTAGGATAGAAATGAGTCTTTTGCACGCGTTTATGCTCGAGATGTGGGTAAATTGCATTCAGGTCCTTGTATTCTGTAAATAAGACTAAACACATACCTTAGTAGCATTTATTGATGTAAAAGTAATCTAAATGAAAGACATATGATGCAATGTATGCAATGCATCAATGGGTCGATGCTCTGATACCATGTAGAGAAACAAAGATGAACGGAAAAAAGGAGAGTTATTATTATTTTGATTCTGAGTTACATGATTTATATATAAGTTGTTGGTGACCGTTTGTGCATAAGTGAACAAACGCGTTTGTTGGTTTGTATTTATTTCTTGGTGATGATGGTGTGATTCGGAGGTGGGTGTCGTATCCAGATGTGATGCTTTGGTTCTTTCAACAACTTTCGTATGATTGGTTTTGAAAGAAAGCTTAAACTTTTTCAAATGTAATTTTGTTACCTAAACATTTTACTCAAAGTGAGTTACCCACTTCCACAGATCAACCATAAAATAAGCTAAGTTATGGAAAAAGAATTCTAGACTTCCTCAATTTACAGGAAATTGTTTGCTCTTGCTTGAAAAGAGGTCGGTATGAATATGAATCCAAAATATTGATTCTTTAAAGGAAAAAATGTATATGTATGTTGAAAATATATTGAAAATATAGCAAACCAACTCAAAACGGCTCAGAGGATCTCATCATAGCCGTTATGCTAATCAAGGCAATCCCTTTCTCAACTTCATCCATCCAGATCAAGCATACATGCAAACAAATTGAAGACTCATGCTCACCCAAGTATGGAAAGTCCCCAACAGGCCTATTCCAACCAATTTATCTTGTATACTATATATTCACACAATTGTAAGAAATCAAATCATAATAATAATACAAACATCTTCCATACTCGCACAAATTCAATATGGTATCAGAGCATTGATCCCACAACCTCAGAATCTCCCCGGAGTTCATCACTGGTCTTCACCTCATCAAGGGGGTTGAAGGCAAACATAGCCAACATACAAACCCTAAAAAAAACCATGTCAGATGGTACTGGAAATCATCCAGAAGCAAATGCCTTATCACGCCTTGTTACAACACTCCTGAACAGGACAAATTATTTATCATGGGTTCGGGTTGTCGCACTTTCCCTCAGTGGTCGAGGGAGAGGCGACCACATCACTGGGAGGACCACAAAACCCGAAGGAACTGGAACTGAAAGCAAGCAAGAAGAATGGCAAACCATGGATCACTTGGTTATGTCATGGATCATTGCGTCCATACAACCAAGCATCGGCGAAATTTTCTTATACAAAGATAGTGCAAAGGAGTTATGGGATGCTATCCATGAACACTTCGGGAAGACACAAAACTTCGTACACGTCATAAAACTCAAGCAAAAGATATCGTAAACCCGTCAAAACTCAAGAAGTATCATCGAGTACCTCGGTACTCTCAGAAAGGCTTAGGATGAGTTGGGAGTATACAAGCCCCCAACTACTGACGCTAAAATTGTCCAGCAACGGATGGAACAAGACAAAATCTACCAATTTTTGGTAGGTCTTGATGCAAGCTATGAAGTCATATGAATTCAAGTGCTCCTGGCACCAGAACTCCCACCGCTCGCTACGATCACCGCCATGATTCAACATGAGGAAACTCGACGAAGAACCACAAGTCATCCGCAAGGACAAACCAACACTCAAATCGAAGGAGAAAACCATGCATTCCTTGTTAGGAAAGCTCAAAACCATAACCATAACAACAACAATACGAAAAGATACCGGAATCAGAAGGACGAGCAATGCAAAAGTGCAAGAAAACCGGACATAGCAAGAACAATTGTTGGTTCCTCTATCCTCACCTCTGGGCATCGAAGGAGGGCGATAGGAGAGGGGAGGATGGGAGAGGCAACACGGGATCCTCGAGCTTCAGCAGCTGCAACACCGCACACCCAACCTTGGGAGGGGGAGGCCACCCGACAGGAAACCCTAACTCTTTTTTGCAGGAAATCAGATATGGCAACAAAGGAGGTGGATCCAGAAGTCTTTATACCAAGGGAGATCTGAATTCTTCTGCCCCACCCGAATACATAACCCAAGCAACCAACTTCTCTGGTGGAGCGAACTTCTCAAGAGGTGGTGGATCCGGACCAAGTGTGGACCCAACTCAACTCAATCAATTAGTATCCCACTTAAATAGCATTTTGCAGAGCTCCCCTCAACCTTCAGGTAATTATGCAGGTATGGTAAAATCTTTGGAAAATTACACTGCTCTATTTTCAAGAAATAAATCATCTAATCAACAATGGATTATTGACTCGGGTGCCACATACCATATGACCGAAAACCCAACTTTATTAACTAATATTAAGCCTAATTTGGAATTTCTTAATAAATTTGTAACTGTTACTAATTGGAATCAAGTACAAATAAAAGGAATAGGTGACATGAAATTATTAAATCAAATGTCTAAAGATATTTTGTATGTGCCTTCATTCGATTCTAATTTACTATTTGTGGCTAAAATCACCAAAAAATTGAATTGTAATGTTCTTTTTACCCCATTCGATGTGATTTTTTAGGATCGTATCACAGGAAAGATGATTGGTAGATGATCTCTCACTAATGGATTATATGTTCTAGACTCAAATGACAAGGCTTTGCATGTTGAAAATGGATCCCAACATGAACTTTGGCATAGGCAAATGGGACACCCATCTCATTTAGTTTTAAAAACTTTATTTCCGTTTATTAATTCTGAAATAATGTGTGATGTTTGTAGTTTTTCGAAACAAAGTAGATTACCTTTTCATGTATCTTCTAGCAAAACCGGAAGCCCTCTCGAGTTGATCCACTCTGACATTTGGGGACCGACTCTCACTGAATCATATAATGGGTTCAACTACTCATCGATGATTTTTTCTTGTACCACGTGGCTTTATCTACTTAAATCCAAATCCGATGCATTTGAATTTTTTTGTGAATTTGTTACTTTTGTGCAAAATATGTATGATTTCAAAATTAAATTTCTTAGATCGGATAATGGTTTTGTATACACTAGTCATAATTTTCAAAACTTCTTGAAACAAAAAGGAATTTTTTCATCAAACCACTTGCATCAATACTCCCGAACAAAATGGTGTTTCCGAAAGAAAAAACCGTCATTTGTTGAATATTACAAGATCTTTGCTTTTTCAACACCATGTTCCGAAAAGATTTTGGTCTGATGCGGTTTTAATGGTTGGGTATCTTATCAATCGCCTTCTCAGTCCTCGAATTCAAAACAAACAACCTTTGGAAATTTAAAATGGCAGAAAAATGAATCTTCATCACCTAAAAATCTTTGGTTGTGTTGTTTTTGTCCACAGGAAATGATCAGATAAGCTTGACTCTAGCTCAAATAAATGTATTTTCTTAGGGTACTACTCATTGAGGAAAAAAGGGTACAAATGTTATGACCCAATAACTTGTAAATTTTATGTTTCTCGTGATGTATATTTTGTTAAAAATATTCCTTACTTTAAATATGGTGAAGAAGAAACCTAACCAACTACTGAGATTCCACTACCGATCACAAACATCTATGAAGCACCAAAACAAGGCGCCATCACAACTCCTCAAGAATAAGGAAGAGAAGAACCTGAGGCCGAAGGAGGAGAAGCAATCCCGCAACGAAGATCCAACCGTCTTACTCACCCTCCTTCTCATTTGCATAATTATGTTTCGTCTAATGTAGTTTACCCCATATAGGACTACTTGTCCTACGAACAAGTAAAACCAACCCACAAGGCCTTCTTAAACTAAATAGATAATCATATAGAACCTACCAACTATCATGAAGCTATTAAATATCCTAAGTGGTGCAAAGCTATGAACGATGAAATCAATGCCTTGGAAAACAACAATACTTGGACATTTGTCCCTCTCCAACCCGAAGTCAAACCTGTAGGATGCAAATGGATTTATAAAATTAAATATAATAGTAATGTAACTATAGAGAGATATAAAGCTTGTCTTGTACCAAAAGGTTATACTCAAACTTATGGGTAAACTACCTAGAAACCTTCGTTCATGTAGCTAGGATGAACACAGTTCACATTCTCCTATATATAGTCGTGAATAAAGGATGGAACCTCTTTCAAATGGATGTAAAAATGCTTTCCTCCAAGGGAACCTTGAAGAAGAAATCTACATGACACCTCCTCCAGGCATCAATTCAGCTCCAAATCAAGTGTGTAAGTTACACAAATCAATCTACGGATTGAAACAATCACCTAGCGCATGGTATGCCAAGCTAAGCTTATCTCTTACTTCTTATGGTTTTTCTAAAAGCTCCGCAAATGCTTCTATGTTTATTAAACACAATAATAACATTACTACTATAGTCTTAGTCTATGTTGATGACATTATCATCACAGGAGATTATGACAGAGAAATAACTTTGGTTAAAAGGTACTTAAAATCAAAATTTGACATAAAGGATCTTGGTTTCTTAAAATAATTTCTTGGAATAGAATTTGCTTATTCAAAGAAGGTGTTGTTTTTATCTCAAAGAAAAATTATTCTTGACTTACTCTATGAAACTGGTAAATTAGGATCCACACCGGCCAACACCCCTACTGAGACAAATCGGAAGGTTGGTCCAACGGAAGGTGAACCGGTTAAGGATATTGGTTAATTTCAAAGACTAGTTGGGAAACTCATTTATCTCACTATTACTAGGCCAGATCTCACCTATGTTATAAGCATCGTTAGTCAATTCATGCATGCTCCACACACACATCACTTAGATATAATTGATCGGATTATTTGCTATCTCAAGAAAACCCCAGGGCAAGGACTATGGATGAAATGAAATAATTTTAATACCGCAATTGGTTACTCAGATGCAGATTGGGCCGAAAGTCATGATCGAAAGTCCACCATGGGCTTCTGCGCATTCGTAGGAGGCAACTTTGTAACTTGGAGGAGCAAAAAACAAAAATGTTTTGGCTAGATCAAACGCCGAAGCTAAATACCGTGTCACGGCCTCAACTACAAGTGAGCTGATATGGCTGAAGCAATTGCTTAAAGACTATGAAGCAACCATACACCGAACCAATGCAAATGTTTTGTGACAACAACGCCGCTCGCCACATAGCATCCAATCCAGTCTTCCATGGAAGGACTAAACATATCGAGGTTAATTGTCACTTTATCCGTGAGAAGATCCAATCAAAAGAGATAGAAGTTCCTTACACTCCAAGCGGACCTATTCCAACCAATTTATCTTCTATACTATATATTCAAACAATTTTAAGAAATCAAATCATAATAATAATACAAACATCTTCCATACTCGAACAAATTCAATAATGTAGGAGGCCTACAACCATCTTGGCTGTGACACCGCATTTTCAGTCACTTCAAGTTAATTTTTTTTCTTTGAAAAATTATAGGTGGTATATACTATATATAAGAAACATGTGGTAAAAACTTCAGATCAAATGGATCATCAAAGTTCCTGATCCGTTCATATCGAAATTCAGTAAATTTCAGTCGTTCAAATATGAGCACTTTAGATCAACAGTGAAATTAACTTCGATTGACCTAAAATTTTAACATGTTATAGTTTAATAGATAACAATATATGTGATTAAGTTTGATTAAAAAAAATCAACTTTAAAATATTTTAATTTTGAGTGTCACAGCAAAGTTGGTTTTAGGAGCTCCTACAACCTCATTGGTCTTTTTTTAAAATTGTAATAGTTATTGTTATAAATATTGATATTGTATTTCAAATTTTGAAAGTACGTGTAAAGGAGGGATAGTGGTCATTTTTTGGGCGAATTCAAAATATACACGAAAATGTACTTTTTGTAATTTAAAAACTAAAAATGTAGATACAATACAATCATATCGAAACAATTTTACTGACAAAAAGTATGTCCAATCATTTTATATAATCTCAATGTCTACATATTTACATTCATCCGTATGTTTTTATATAAAAGAACATGCTTTTATTTTATTTCCATCATATTAATATTTGGATATGCATTATCTATATAGTGTTTTGTTTGTCTAGCTACAAATATGAGTGTAAATATAAAATTTAAAATTACCTATTTACTATTTGAGTAATTTGTTTGAATCCATTTTGCGTGGAATGAAGATTTGATAGTCTTCATCTTTATATTTTTTCCACTTCTCTCCGGGTAATTTGCGATTGTCATCTGATACTTGAATCCTGATTGCAATCATCTTTCCATACAAAACAAAAGACGAGATATGAGATCTTGACCTTTCAGCTCTTGATGCAATGGGTAGTCTACTGGAACTTCCTGCTTTAATAAATTGTTAAAATTGAAAGAAATGTATTTTAAAAAATTTACTTTTATATGTCAATTATTATGAATTGGATGTGCAAACATTTTGTTCCTTGAATATGGTATTTGTCTTTTAGAAGTGTTAAGAAAGAAGCGTTTTGTCTTTAACCGTAGAGCTCTAAAAGATAATGGTTTACGTAAATCAAAAGTTATTCACAATCATGGTAATTAACATGTAACATTAATCACCGGGATAAGATTGTTGTGTTGGTCATCGATTGTTGTAGCTCTACAAATAATTGACGACACGAGTATATAAAAGAGGAAAAGATTACTTTTATATATTGAATAGACCTAACAAGTAAAACATTATGGAATTGTGTTTCGTGTCATTAATGTTTTACTGTGTCTTGGATGCTAAGATATGAGACTTATATCTTTTCACTCAAGAAGTGCTTAATTTGATTATTGTCAAAAGCTATCAATGAGTATAGTGATAAAGGCAATAGTTGGTTGAACATGACTTGTGCTGGAAAAGATAGCTAGTCAAACGATTAGCATTGTCCCTCTTAATTGAGTGATAATATTAGTGGGCCCCTTGATAAAGCAAAATTATAATGTGCACAATTTAACTTTAGTTAAGTTACATAGTTATAATTAGCTTAAAGAGATCAACAAACACTACAAGAAATTAGGTCTACAGCCACGGTAGGTGTATCCGTGGCTGTAGAATCCGTCACTAATTTAGGTATCAGCAACGGACAAAGGAGAATCAGCTACGGATTTATGTCCTGGCTGCTTGCTTAACCCCAAATTTTACACAAACCCGCCTCCTCACCTCACCCGAAGCCAACCAAATCCGCAAACCCTCAAATCGCGTCTCTCACCCAAAACCCCTAAATCGCCACCTCCCTCTACCACCGCCACTCCTCGCCGTCGCGGTTCCTCTTCCTCGGACCTCCGCCTCCCACCTCCCACTTCTACCTCTTCCTCTTACCTCCACCTCCCACCTCCGACTCCAACCTCTAGCTACGACCTTCTCCTCAAACCTCACCTCTAACCCGCTTCCCACCTCGTTGACGCCTTCTACAAGACTCTTAGTCGGTGTCCTCCACCTCGGACGTTGCTCAAGGTTTGATTTGAAGCTTGTTTGGTTTTCATTTTTCTGGAATGGCTGGATTTGTTTGGAAAGGATTTGATTTTCTAGAAAACGTTTTGATTTTTGGGGAAATATATGATTTTTAGAAAAATATTTGATCTTTTACTTGGTGTTTATTTTGTAGTTTGCTTGGATGGGAGTGTGTCAGCGAGTGGGTTGTTCATATTGAGGTATTTTTTATGTTTGCTTGTAGAAATGAGACATTTGAGTCTGGATCATTGAATGAACTTGTTGTATTGTCCACTTTCAGAAGTTGACGTCCAAATGAGTTTGTTTTTTTCTTATTGTTGAAACTTAAGGAATTTTGTTTCTACTTAATTATGGAACCTGTCATATAGGAATTTAGGCTTTAAATTAGGGCTTTTAGGTGGATGATGAGTGTTGGTGTCTTTCTGATGGAGGGGTTGCGGCCAGTTTTGATGAAACAGGATGTAGCAATAAGGGTTGTGGCGGAGGGGTTGCGGCCAGAGCAGACATTGATGTCAAAGATAATGACGAGGAATCCAATCTTTGTGTCTTCAGATAGTCTAGCGATTGAAGCTCTGCAAAAAATGGTCCAGGGTTGGTTCATTTCTTTTTAATTTTCTTATAGGAACAAGTAGGAAAATGGGTATAATTAATATATAATTTCTATGAATTCCTCTGATTAATAATCCCAGAATCAGATTTTAGTCGACCAATCCTTTGGGAGCACACCTACATGCCACTCACATTGTTATCGAGTCGCTAGTTTCCATGTTTTTGTTATTGCATTATCGTTTTCCATCTCAATAATTCATTCTTACTTGATTATAGGGAAATTTACACACCTCCCTGTTGTTGAAAATGGTGAGGTAGTTGCCCTTTTAAACATCACGAAATGCCTTTATGATGCTATATCAAAAATGCAAAAGGCCGCTGAGCAGGGAAGTGCCATTGCAGCAGCCGTGGAGGGGATTGAACGCCAATGTGGAAATGAATTTTCAGGTAAGGCCGTAAGGGCTTGTTCTTTCACTCTTTAGGTGGTTTAAATGAAAGTATGTGGAACTGCACTCTTATAGTCTCCACTGACTGGATTCCTGTATTATTTATTATGAGTCATCAGTCATCACTTGTGAATTGGTTGAGAATTTTGAAATGTCGATTTATAGATAGATTCTTGCACATCATGTTTGCTTGTTCTGCTCAACTTCCTATTATTCATATGTTTTCATTCTCTTTCTATTTCAGCTCAATACACATTTATAGAGACATTACGAGAGAGAATGTTTAAACCTTCTCTGTCAACGATTGTCTTGGAAAACTCCAAGTAGGGGCCAATATATTGTCGTGACTTGTTTCTTCCTAGGTTACAATTTTTCACAACAAACTGTTGTTCTTTCTCTGTTATGTAGAGTTCCAGCTGTATCACTTACGGATACTGTGCATCAAGCAACAAAGAAGATGCGTGATTTTCGATCTAATTCAGTTGTTGTGGTAACAGGAGGAAAACCTAATGGAATTCTGACGTAGGTATCCTCTGCTTTGTTGTATGATGTAGACACGTATTTTCTTAATTTCATCTGTATGAGGTCATTGATGTTATTGTGCTTGTGTATTTGTGGTGGTGCTATAGATGATTGTATTTATTGACTTTGTGGTGGTGTTTTGGATGAATATGTGAATGTATTGGTTGTTAGTAGTTTGTAAACACAGTGAATGCTAATTATATTTTTTTTGGCAAATAAACCATTTAGCCACGGGAATTATCCGTGGCTAAAAGGTTTATTTTTCCCGCCATTTCTTCCCTCCAAATCTAAGTTGTGACGGTTACTATTCGTCACAACATCCGTCGCTAATTGGATTTAGTGACCGCAGCAACAGTGACGGAACTTATCCGTGGCTGAAAGTGTATTGCCACGGATGATAGGCTTTAGTGACGGATTTTTACCGTGGCTAAAACATTAAATTCTTGTAGTGAAATGAATATAATACAAATGTGACACATTTCTACTTTGTATATATTCTTAATAACACGAGGCAAGGGACGGACACAAGTGATGCACTTACATAACTAAATGGATCGTGTTTTAGTTCAAGTGGAGCAAAGACATTTATGCTAATTTGGTAACTATATTGTGTAGCTAGATACAACTTATAGTTTGAGATATTAAGTGTTTAATATCGCTGCCAATTTGACGTAAATCCTCATATAGCTCACACCACAAAACTGGGAAACAAGAATCTTGATTTTGAGTTCATATGATGTGTCGGGTTTCATGTGAAAAAGGGACACATGTGGTGAATGAATAAAATCAATATGTCATGAGAATTGACATAATTAGAATCATAATAAATTCATATGAGGTGTATATATTATGGGGTGTAATAATTTAATATTACATACGATAATATATTACATAAGATATGAATTTTGCTAAAAATCCCAAAAAATCAAATTTCGTTGGAAATAAATCTAAAATTTGACACAGGCAAAGTCGGGATCAAACACGGTAAACCGTTTAGGGTTCGGTCGACCGAGGTGTCTTCGGAACAATCAACCGAAAGGGGAACGGGTAAAAACAATTGGTTGACTGAAATTGTCTGGAGTGCCTGGACAATTGGGTTCGGTCAATCGAGCGTGAACGGTTAACCGAGAGAACATATCCAGGAGAAATCTTGAGATATTTTTGGTAGACCGAATGTGACACGGTCGTCCGATGAATATTCGCCACGAGAAATTTTGGTGGGTCAACGGTCGACCAGAGCAAGACGCAGATCGTCCGAATTTTTCCAGAGAATTTCTCCCATGCATATTCAGTCGAACGTCTAGCTCGCGGTCCACCGAACATGTGTTAAAATCGAATGGTTCGGTTAACCGAGAAGAATTCTCGGTCAACCGAACAGTACGATTTTTGCCTGAATTATTAAGAGAATAATTAGATCGTGGGTTGGATTAATTCCAGATTTAATCAAACGTTTTTTATGATGCTTATGTGGCAATTTAAGATTAATTTTAGGAGAGAATAAACAAGAGATCATTACTAAAGAATAGTTCTTGATAAGGATGTTTTGGGAGCCTATAAAAGGACCCATCATCCTACTTGTTTAAGTTAATGCAAAAATTCTTTTTCTCATTAATCTCTCCGTTAATCACCACGAAAATCTCTTAGTTTTAGATTTTGGAGATAGAAATCTTAGGAGCTTAAAGGGGGGTTGTTAGCTAGATTCTAAGCTTAATTAGAGATTGATTGACTAGCTCATTTCTCACTAATGTTGTTTAGAGTTTGGTGAACACTTGGAGGCGAATCGACAGGCGATTCGACGAGCAACGGAACTCCAGATCTTCTGAAAGGTTTTAGAGAACCTTTGGGTATGATCCTCTATCATCTGTTTATTTTAATATGTGTAGGAATGCATGATATTAGAATAAACAAAACATGTACGTAAAATCAATGAAAATATGAGATCGATCTTGTATGTTTGTATTAATTTTTTTAAATTGTTTACATAAATGGGGACACGAAATCCTACAAAAATATGGGTTTGAGAGAGTAGAGACGTTTAGATCATCCGTAATCATAACCTTCACGACTTGATCATCAGCTCTCTCTTTTTTTCTCTCTTCCACATCAGCTTTCTCTCTCCCCAGCCCATTTTCTTCTCTTTTCTACACTATTAACCTCTTAACAACAACACATCTCTCTCATCTATATCATTTCAGGGTCGATCTTGAAAAGAATTCTAAAAACACGTATTTTCAAAAAAAACTAAATTAAAAAAAATCAAAACAAAAAAAGCTTTGAAAAATCGTGCAACACATGATGACATGGACGACCTGGTCATCATGACCGGGTGTCGGGGTCATCCCAGTGGGACGACCCGTTAATGTTGCTCTTAGTTTCTTGAAATGTTTTTTTGAAAGATGGTAGATAATATTAAAATTAAAATAAGCCTTTCTATGGGCTGCAACAAGGTTACAAAAAGTAGCTCCCGAACCAATGTTTAAGACGGAGGGGTCATTACAAGGACATATGAGTTGAAACCACACCATAGACATATGACAGTCTTTTTAAAGCAAGAAAATAGTTTTCAGCTTGATTTCCATCCCCACCGAGTATTTTACTCTGGTCCACCTCATCAGCAACAGTCTCTCCCACTTGAGTGCTCTGGACATCCAAAACAATCTGTGGATTACGATGAAACGCAGAGGAAAAATAACATAGAAACGATTTCTAAATTGATCAACCACCCAAAATCTGTGCACATGATAATAATGAGGAAAACTAACGTACAACGATTTATACCTTTGATGCGTGCCTTTCTTTTGCTCACGGAAGAGGTACAAAGAATCCCAAGTGTGATTCCTCTACTCGGGACACGAACCACAGACTAAACTCTACCAACACGTTAGCTAGAACGAAAGGAGTGGAAGAACAACTTTCTTCTTCAGTGGAGAGAGAGAGGGGACGGCTAAAAGGAGGTGACGACTAGTGTTAGGAGGAAAAACTTGGTTCGCATCCTTTTCTCCTCTTATTTATAAGTCTCTCCAAAGCTAACCCTAATCTCATTAGGTAAGTTAGTTGGGCCCCTTTAGGCATCCATGTGTTTAGTCTATTGGATTAATGTGTGTAAACCTTTGTAGGACCCAATTGTATTAGTAACGTGCGCAACGGTTGACACGTAGATCGTAATTGGTTTCTAACTAAACATTACGACCCCTAATATAATCGGATTAAATTCCTTTCAACTATTTATTCATTTCCACCATGATTAATGGACACCTCCTTCAATCTCCCACTTGTCCTTAACAAGTGTGCAATAATAAATTCATTTGTCTCTTATTGTCTTGATCTGAACATCAGGTAAGATAGTATGTCATCCCATTATGATCAGACCATTCCTTAAAATCTGAGTTCAAACTGCTGAAACAAATAATTAACTTTTAATCCATTAGGGCACGGCCATGCATTTCAGTTTTCACACTTCAAGAGGCCCAAAGACAACCATCCTATTAAATAGGAGGACAATTCAATCTTGCACATCCACAACTCTCTATATGAATCAAGTCAATTCTGACCTCTGCCTTTATAGCCTCATTTTATGGCGCGACGTTTGACGGAGTCAAGAATATATCAATTCTCATATAAGTAAAGTGATGCACTCATGTTCGAGGAATTTACATAAAGTCAATGAGAAATCATATGACAATCCAATTCTCTTAAAAATTCTCATAGCGAGTTAGTCCAGTATATGTTCTCCAACATATATCCATGTAATTGACTGGACATTGAATGTCTCTATAGCCCATGAAACAACACTATCAATCAACTTACAAACTAATCTTTATAAGTCATTGTCGTCCAATTCAATGACCTAGACCATGAACAATAATAAAATATATATTCAAGTTCACATTATAGGGTTTCATTTATCAAATCACGTATTTGACAAACCTATTTGAGTTTATAATTTATTTTGGACAATTGTTTAATTCTAAACCATAATTAAACAAGTGCTGAAATTTTATTTCATTTGACAAACGTAAACAATACCAATATTAATGAACTACTTTATAATACTAGATATTACATAATCAAAGTCATTCTGCAATGTGCTTTATTCATATGCCCTAGTATGACTCTCATGCTTGGGCTGAGGCAATGGTTTAGTTAACGGGTCAGCCACATTGTCATGTGTATGAACCTTGCAAATCTTCACATCTTTCCTTTCAATGATATCTCGTATTACATGAAACTTCCTGAGAATATGTTTGGATTTCTGGTGAGATCTAGGTTCTTCACTTGAGCAATGACACCATCATTATTATCACAATAAAGGTCCACTCCTTTATCAATGCTAGGAACTACACCAAGCTCAGTAATAAACTTCTTAATCCAAACCCCTTCCTTTGCAGCTTCTGAAGCTGCAAGGTATTCTACTTCAGTTGTAGAATTAGCGACAGTGCTTTGCTTTGAACTTTCCCATCGCATTGCTCCTTCATTCAGACGAAAAATGTATCCGGACTGAGACCAGAAATCATCTATGTCGGTTTGGAAGCTCGCATCAACACAACCTTCGATAATAAGCTCACTTTCTCCTCCAAACACCAAGAAACTATCCTTAGTCTTTTGCAAGTACTTAATGATGTTCTTAGCTGCAGTCCGGTGCGCCTCACCTAGATTTGATTGGAATCTATTACACATGCTCAGAGCATATGCAACATCTGGGCGAGTACATATCATGGCATACATGATATATCTGATTGCCGAGGCATAAAGGATCATATTCATACGCTTCCGCTCATCAAGCCCAGATGGACACTGAGTTTTGCTTAGCATTGTGCCATGAGACATGGGTAGAAATCCTATCTTAAAGTCCTTCATGTTGAATCTTTCAAGTACCTTATCTATATAAGTTCCTTGACTTAATCCAATCATCCTTTTAGATCTATCTCTATAGATCTTGATGCCCAAGATGTACTTTGCCTCTCCAAGGTCTTTCATTGAAAAATAGTTTCCAAGCCAGATCTTTGTAGATTCAAGCATTGGAATGTCGTTTCCTATGAGCAGTATGTTATCTATATAAAAGACCAAGAAAACAACACAACTCCCACTAACATTCTTGTAGACACAAGATTCTTCTTCATTTCTGAGGAAACCAAACCTTTTGATGGCCTCATTGAAACGAAGATTCCAGCTCCGTGATGCTTGCTTTAGTCCATAAATAGACTTCTGAAGCTTACATATTTTCCCAGCATTCATGGAGTCCACAAAACCCTCAGGTTTTGTCATATACACCTCCTCTTCCAAAACCCCGTTTAGGAATGCGGTTTTGACAGCCAAATCTCATAATCATAATGAGTGACAATTTCTAAGAGAATCCAAATGGATTTAAGCATGGCGACTGGAGAAAATATTTCATCATAGTCTAATTAATTGGTATAAGAGCAATAGGTTTCTAATTTCATTTATTAATCATAGTTTAGTATGACATCTACTTCTAATCATTTTGAGGGATTGTCTACAACTAGGTCACCTTTGTTTAATGGCTTAAACTATGATTATTGGAAGAAGAGAATGAGAATATATTTGCAATCAAATGATTTGAAATATTGGACATTCATTTTAAACTCATACACACCTCCTAATGATGGTGAGACTATGTCCCTAACTAAACCAAAAATTAAGGAAGCAAAGATGAACTCCCGCATGATGAATATCTTGTATTGTGGGTTAAATGAATGGGAATACAGTAGGATAAGAGGTTGTGATAGTGCATATGATACATGGTATACATTAGAAATGCATCATGAGGGTTGAATAGAATGAAAGAAACTAGGATTATTTTACTTATGCATAAATAAGAACTTTTCGTATTCCATCTGGTGAGAATATAAGCGAGATGCACACTCGCTTTACAGAGATAATTACATTTCTCAAATCTCTTGAAAAGAATTTTAGCGAGGGAGAAGTTACTTGAAAGATTCTCCGATCACTCACCGACAAATGAGAAGATAAATACCGCTATCGAAGAAGCGCAAGATCTCATAAAGTTGTCGGTCAAGGAACTTATGGGTAGTCTCATGACATATGAGATACAAATGAAAGCTAGTAAGGAGAAGGGAGTCGAGAAATCCTTGGTGCTACACACCTCATATGAGATACAAATCATAAGGAGAAGGGAGTCAAGAAGTCATTGGTGCTACACGTCATCGCCAATTCCAACAAAGGAGATAGTGACATTGAAGAAGAATTGATGACACAACAATTCAAGGAGCTCCTCAAGAAAGATAAAGAAAGGAGAAAAGAAAAGAAAAAGAAAAAGAAAGCTCTCAAAGCAACTTAGAATGACTCAAATCATCTTCATCATTTAAATGCGAATTTGCCTCGATGTCTTTATGGCAATAGAAGTTGAAGAAAGTGTGTTATCTTGTAGCTAGTCATGATTCTAATGATTCAAATTCATATAATGAACTACAAATTGAATTCAATGAATTGTTTGAGAATTTTGAACAAATTTGTCAAAGGAACAAACTAGCTAGAAACAAAATGAATGAGTTATAATGTCAAATTGAATCTATCGTGAATGAGAAAAATCATTTCCTTGCTAGTCATGATAAAATTGCATTATAGAACTCAAATTTGATTAATTAAATTGCAACTCTAAATGGAAGATCTCTACGTAATGATGATACAAAAGATCTTATTGCTAAAAATGTTCAACTACAAAAAGATCTTGAAAGATTCACAAATGGAAAGAAAATGTTTGATATGCTTATTGCTAGTCAAAGGCAATCTTTAGATAAACATTATTTAGGCTATTATGTTCACAACAAAAATCATGTTATTTACACTACTATGAATGGGAAGGCATTTCTTTGTGAATAAAATTCCTCAAGTGTTTGGACACCTAAGACCAAAATGGTTTGGGTACCAAAAATTAATGTCAAATGGCCCAAGGTTGTTTGGGTACCAAAATCATCACTTGTAGGTACTTAGAAGGAGGAGAATCAGTAGTGATTGCCTCAAGCAACAAAAAGATCGATCACAAGCTTCAAAGAAATCATCTTGATCGAATTCATAAAGTCGTCGCCGCAATCGAAAGGAGATTGGAACTAATACGAAATCGAGGATTAAAAATTGGGTGACATTATCTATCATTTTAGCTTTAACAATCGGTTCTAATCTGGGGATATTACATGCTTTATTGATATCAAACATCATTGCTTTTTAGGCCGTAGTGATAGGGGAGCATATAATATTTTATCATCTAATAAAGGGGAGAATTATGTAATCCTAAACTTTACATCTTATGCCTTAATGTTTGTATTTGACTGATGTCAAAAGGGGGAGAATGATAAGGATTGAGCTTCAATTAATTCATACTATGCATATTGTTAGGGGAAGTAATATATACATGCATAGATTACATATATGAAGGGGGAGAAATCTTATAAAAGGGAAATTTTAAATTGAATCTCAAGTGTTAAGTATAGGTTTTTCGTCATCAAAATGGGGAGATTGTTTTCTTTTGTCTTTAATCTATATTATTTTAAGGGTTAATTATAGTTTGCCCCCCTAACTATGCCTTGGTATCATTTTGCCCCCCTAAAGTTTCAAAGTTAACAATTACCTCCCCTGAGCTTTAATTTTGTAACACTTTGCCCAATTGAACTTCAAAAACTCATTATTTAACACACATTCGACGTTTTTTCCCTAATTTTTTTTGTTGTATCCCTAATACACTCTTAAACCTATATTGACGTGAAAGTTTGGATCGAAACGGAGGTCGGATATGGTTGGAATTTGGGTCAGATTAACACTCAATCCGACCCAAATTCCAACCATATCCGACCTCCGTTTCGATCCAAACTTTCACGTAAATATAGGTTTAGGAGTGTATTAGGGATACAACAAAAACAATTAGGAAAAAACGTCGAATGCGTGTTAAATAATGAGTTTTTGAACTTCAAGGGGGCAAAGTGTTACAAAATTAAAGCTCAGGGGAGGTAACTGTTAACATTGAAACTTCAGGGGGGCAAAGTGATACCAAGACATAGTTCAGGGGGGCAAACTGTAATTAACCCTTATTTTAATGATTAATCAAACTAATCTTAATCAATCAACCTAGTCAAAATAAGTAGGCAAACATGATTACGTGCATTGCATATACTTGTCAATTATCTTAATAGGTTGATCAAGAACTCAAGAGAATGAGCATTGGGACAAAGACTCAAGAATAAAGACTTGTAATCTAAGCTTTGGACCAAGACTAGTAAGTTCCCATATATTGAGTCCATAGGAAAATATGTAAACTTGAGCACTAGGATTCTGTCCCGATCAATTTCGGTCAACTAAACCTGAAACGGTCAATCAAAATCTCCAAACAGAAGAACTTAGGTTGCTCTATGGAATTGTCCAATCGGACGACCGAAACACCTTCGGTCGACCGAAGTGCCTCAGACCGCTTTTGGACTTTGCTCCAACGGTCGCATTTAAATTAAGACTTAGAGCCCAATTGACTTGTCCAATTTCAGACGACCGAACGTTTGTCAGTCAACCGAGTCCTTCTTGGTTATAGGCGTTCAACGACTATTTCCACATTGCACTTGACCATTGTACTCAATGACTACTTGAGCCTTCACTATCACTGCAAAAGTTGTGCTAAATTTGGCCATCTGAATTGTACACAGTCTACCGAACCTATGTAATCATAGACCAACCAATCTTATTGTCCACCTTGAAATGATGAACTGAAATTAAATAGGGCGAATTGAAAATAGTTACTGGAAGTATGTGAACGGTTATCCAAATCCTATTCGGTCAACCGAGTGCCTTATTGTGTGTGACCAATCCTAGCTACATGTTTCAGACCAGCGTTGCTTACACTGTCGATCAAATATGCCTAGAAATCTACCCGGGCTTATTTCACATCTTGCTTCTCATTGGTCCATTTCTTCACCAACTCTCCAATGGCTATCTAAGCTCTTAAGATTATATAAATATCACTCAAGAGCCACAATGTAGAACTCTACACTCTCCATTCAATTATACTATTTGTGTTCTCAAATCCCAAATCTTCAAAGCACAAACACACTCAAAGACAAACTTCACCACTTGCATATCACTTCAACATCTACACCCAAGTGTGCTCAAGTTAGAGTGTTTAGATTGTGATCAATTTCCATATCCAAATATCACCAAGTTTTAAAGATTTTAGGAAGCTCCCTCTCAGATTGTGAGAGGAGAGACGAGCGAGACGAGGTTGTTCGCGAGGCTCGAGGTTGTAAACAATGTTGATCTCGGCCCAGAACGGAGATCGATTAGTGGAACCGTAGGCGGGGCTTGAAGGATAATTTTCTATTTCTACTCGCATATGGCCTAGAACGACCCACTCTAGCTCCTCGTAGATTGAGCCTTAATTGTCATTGTTTCAAGGTGGTCGTGCACTGTTGTTTTAAGCTTCGCGATCGAACAAGTTTTTGGTGTCGTTGCCGGGGAGCAAGCTATCAGTGTTTTCGTGTTTTCCATTTTGGTGGATTTTTGTTCTCATTTTCTATATTCTTTTTTGTTTGGATTTGTGCGCTTGGAATTTTAGTGAACAAAAGACACATGATCTGGGGTGCATGTTGGGCGAGATGTGGCGTGACAAGGCACTATTGATTCGTCAGTAGTAGATTTCAATCTGCCAATGGCGGATTGGATGTGTCTTCTGCGCCTACTTAGTAGCATATCATACATCGCATTCATGCTATATATCATTTATTTTACCTCAATATTGTGCTACTCAAGTTGTTGTTTGTATTGTTTCAGGAGTTAGGTAATAAAGAAGATGAAGGGAGCAAAAAGGACTTGAATGTAACAAGAATGGACTAAATTGAAGACGTCTGGACCTATTTGTAATTTACAAGAACTGGATCGCAAATCAGGAAGGACCCAAGTGAAAACCCGGAGGGACTTGATTGAGAAGTACAAAATAATGTGACACATGACTTGAACCAAAATAGTATTTCTCCGATTAAAACTAAATCGGGTCGAGACAGTGAACCAGAGCTTCACCCTACATTCCAATAGAAGAACTAAAGCAGAAGACAAAATCTCAACCCGATCGATCAATCTGATCCGCCACTGGCGGATCTAACTGGTCCAAAGGGTCTTAAATTTTGGTCGCGGGTTGGGTATTCAGGTCAGAGCATTCCAGGACTATCAGATTTGATTTAGAAGTCACCTGATTACTTCCATATTAAACTTAACAATGTATTAGTCTATATATACCATTGTAATCCCTTTTTCCAATAGTTCTTCTTGCTCCTCCATTAGTTTAGGTTTTATTTGCTGCTCATTAGTGTAAGAGGATAACAAGAATGAAACTTTGTAAGCTTTCATTTTAATATAGTGTAGTCTTGTTCTTTATCTTGATGTCTTTCATTTGATGTGCTAATGCTCTTCAGTGAAGTTTAGCACATGCTTAGATTAGTAGGTCAATTTTATGGGGAATTATGAGGTGAGGATAAGGATAGACTGGAAAAAGAAAACATAACATGTGCATGCATGTGCTTATGTTGGCATCATCGTAATTATTGTCTTGTATGTTTTAATGATTATGTCAATTCTTATTTCATGTGGAGACAAAGTTGGATGTGGTCATTTTACATGTGCTCACATTAGCCTTATTTCAATTATCGTCTTGAATGTTTTAATGATAATAATTTATCTTATTTCTTGTGGAGCCAAAGATGGATTCGATTTATGGATTTCATGCATTACATGTTGTGATGAGCACAATTGAACACACAGACTACACATATTTTATTTCTGTATTCTTTCTCTACCTTCTAAGGGGTTTTATTTTATCGTTTTTTTTATTTCACTAGCATCGTAGTTTAATTCTGGTCGCATTTTTTTCTCTCTCTTCTTCTCCCGCACTCGAGTATTGTAGACTTAGACTCACGCGCGCTCCATGTGGACTCGACCCGTACTTGCCACCGCTTCATCGTGGTCATTCACTTGCGGTATTATAACTAATCAATCAGTTCCTTATTTTTCAGTAGTGGTTTTCTGGTTTGCTTAATTACTGCTTCACTACATGTTCACTCAATACATGCACCATGCTAATGTCAAAACCCAGTAAATGTGCATAATCCCCTTTTAAGGTAACGTGACCTCTAAACTGAAAGCAAGATATTAGATTGATACCATATAGGTTATGCATCATTTGTAGACATTGCATTCATTTGTCTTTTTTTCTTTACATTTATGTTGTTGATTGATGATGAGAGGTGCATGCATATTTCCCCTCTACATGCATGTTTTAAGCATGTATTAGTTAGTGAAGTGCATCAAGACAAATGCAAGGTGAATGTTTCTTTAGTGAGCTTGATTGCTATATTTTGGAATCCAAAACACCACTAAGGGGGGTTGTCCAATATAAGATAAGGTAAGATATTTCATCACCCTTTTCTTATCCCCAAAAACCACAGTAAAATCAAGTAGACATTGGCCACTAGATATCGGGCACAATTAGGAGATGAGTCCATTTTCGACGTCATGGCCTGAACGTCATTGTTTGATAAGTTGTTTTGAGATTGTCGAGAATTCTAGGTCCTTACTTTCTCATTTGTCTTTGCGACCTTCGACCGAGGGAGGTGATACATTTGGGAGTGGGAGGAGTCGAAGTTAGGCATCATCTAGTCAAAGGATCTATAGACAACCTAAGCTTGTTTGAATAGTGTTTTCTAGTTCTAACTTCTTACATTGCCATTCTGACGCCAACATTAGGGATTCTTCCATTTTCTTCTCAGTCATTCTTCCTCTCATCTTGTTCTACGCTAAGTCTCCTCCCTTTTGAAGGGAATGTGTTCTAAAAGTTTTACTTTTAAATGTCAATTATTATGAATTGAATGAGAAATCATTTTGTTCCTTGTTTATGTTATTCGTCCTTTAGAAGTGTTAAGGAAGAGGCTCTTGGTCCTTAACCGTAGAGCTCTAAAAGATATTGGTTTACATAAAACAAAAGATATTCGCAATCATGGTAATTAACATGGGACATTAATTACCGAGTTAAGATTGTCGTGTTGGTCATAGATCATTGTAGCTCTACAAGTGAGTGACAACACGGGTATGCAAAAGAGGAAAATATTACTTTTGTATACTGAATAGACCTAATAAGTAAAATATTATAGAAATGTGTTTCTGTGTCATTAATATTTTACTGTGTCTTCTGGTCCTTTGATATGAGACTTATATCTAATCACTTAAGGAATACTTAATTAGATCAGTGTCTTGAACTATCGATCAGTGTAGTGTAAAGACATTGGTTGGTTAAGTACAACTTTTGTTGGAGAAGATAGTTAGTCAAAAGATTATCATTGCCCCTCTTAATTGAGTGATGATATTAGTGGGCCCCTTGATAAAGCAAAGTTATAATGTGCACAATGTGATTTGAGTTAAGTCACATATTTATAACTAGCTTAAAGAGATCAAGAAATGAATACTAATACAAAGATGACACAATACTACTTTGTGTGTATTCTTAATATCATGAGGCAAGGGACGGACACAAGTGGTGCACTCCATCACTAAGTGGATCGGGTTTTGGTTCGAGTGGAATTAAGACATCTAACTAATTGGGAGCTATAATGTGTAGCTAGATACCGCTTATAGCTTGTGATATTAAGCTCTTAGTATCACTGTCAACTTAGTTTAGATCCTCCCATAGGGCACACCACAAAACTGGGAAACAAGAAATGGGGATTTTGAGTTCATAGGATGTGTCGGGTTTCATGTGAAAATATGACACATGGGGTGAACAAGCAAAATCAAAATTATGTTGTGATTAATAACATAATTAGAATCTAAATTGAATTCATATGTGATGTAAATATTATGGGATGTAATGTATTATCATTACATAGGATAATATGTTACAAAAGTTGTGAATTTATTACTAATCCCGAAATGTCAAATTTTGTAGGGGTTAAACCGAAATTTGACAAGTCTGCAGCACAGTGCACAAACGGTCGACCTCTAAACAGTAAACGGTCGACCAGATGTGGGACGGTCGACCGCGATATTACACGGTCGACCGGATGTGTGCACATCGTAACAGGGATTTCGTCTGTTCGTTTTCGGTCGACCGAACATTGTGATGAAATATTTTAATGTTGCGAACGGTCGACCGAGTGTCTAAACGGTCGACCGAAACCAGGTCTAAACGGTCGACCGGACCTCGCAGACGGTCGACCGGACAGACGGTTTTATGCAGAATTAATTTAAGAATTAATTAGATCATGCATGGAATTGGTCCATAATTGATTTAATTCGTGGATAAGATTATTTATTAATAAATAATGGATGGTTAGATGGAATTTTGCATGCAATCATGGGCAAGAGGTTGCACATGAATAGGTAATTTGGAGAGAACCTATAAATACAAGGTTATCTCATTACCTCCTTAATTCATTCATTATTTTCTTGAGCAAAATTCTCTCTCCATAATTCTCCACGAAAATCCCTTAATTCTTAAGTTTAGTTTTAGTTCTTAAGAGATCATCTTCTCAAGGGAATTAAAGAGGGGTTAGTAATTAGATTCTAAACCCTATCGGAGATCGAGAGACTAGCTTCCCTCTCTCCGATCTTGTTTAGAGTTTGGTGAATACTCGGAGGCATCCGGCGCGACGAGAAGCATCCCCAACGTCTCCGAATCTTCAAGAAGTTTTTGAGAACTTCTAGGTACGAATTTCGGAGCCCTTGTTTGTTTAAATAGAGTTTTGAAACTAGATGTTAAAACAAACTGATGCATGCATGAAATAAATCAAAGAAAATTGTAATTGATCCTTATTATACATAAAAATTTCAAAAATATATGTATAATTAAACATGAAATCCCACATCTTTTACATCATTTTTGTTACTATTTTAGGGTTGAGCCAGACACTTTTATATGAGCTTGGTCTCGTGGTGAGTTATAGTACATCGGATTTTTATAGTGGATTGATCACAACCACTGTCATCTAGTCATCTCTTTCAAGCCTCACTTGATTCTCCAAGCTTCGCTTGAGTTTCCATTATCCGATCTTCGTTCCGGGCCGAGATCTCTATTGTTACACCATGAGCCCCGCAAACAACATTGCCTTGCCCGATTTTGGTTCTCACAAACTAATAGGGAGCTTCCACGAAGATTTACAACTTTGGTGATTCTTAGATGTTGAAATTGGAATCACTAATTAATATTTTAGACTTGAGCACACTTGTATATGAAAAGAATTGATACCCAAGTGGTGAAAATTGACCGTGAGTGTAAGAAATGAGAGATTGGAAGTGTTTGATGTTTGAACACAAAGGATATGAGTAAAGAGAGGTGTCTTGGTGTATAAAACTAATGTATGAACTTCTATTTATAAGACTTCAAATTTTACTAGCCGTTTGGGAGAGTTAGTGAGATTTGGACCAAAGAAAAATGAGATGTGACTCAACTCAGGCAAAAATCTGCACATATTCGGTCGACCGTTTGAAGAAAGATTGTTCGAAAATAAGGGCTAACTTTGTCAAAATTAAGCTTTTGGTTGATTGTTGAATGTTTTATTTTAAACCGCAAGTGCACGGCCGCGATGAAGCGGTGGCAAGTACGGGTCGTCCTCAGGGAGGTGAGCTTGCTCTTGCTTATCAGAAATCAAGTGGCAAAGAAAGATGGAAGAAAGTTGTTTATGCTAACCTAAACTATGCTAACACGAAGAAGCAAATGCGAAGGAAACAAAACAAACGAATACTTCAACTAAGCTAGAGAAACTAGATATTATGGAGAAATCAGTAAGAGAGAGAGACCCCTTAGGGGGTGGAGTGACTACACATACACAATAAGGAGGCAAGAATATCTTCCTATAGGCACAAGTGTAGGTAGTGTTTACATGTATGGGGGGTGTCTACTTATCATGGCAAAACCCATCAATTAAATCACTAACCTATTTTGATTAACATTCATAAACACAAGCTGGTTATTTAAGAAACTAAACAAGTATGGGAGGTGTCTACTTATCATGGCAAAACCCATCTAGTGAAGTGTTCTATTCTAACAAGCAAGTATGCATTCATATTAATCAACACATTTCAAAATAAACATCCTTCCTTCCTTAATTGTATATATGATAATCATCTCCACCCCCCAAAAGGGGAGTGATTTTACTCACTACACATTACACTAACTATTACACTAAAATAAGAAGGCATATTAACTAAGCTAGATTTAATAAAAGACAATTAAACTAAAGCATGCACCAATAATAAAAGAAGCACAAAACAAAGAAAATTTTATTAATTGAAGACTCACAAGACCAGTAGCATCTCCCTATTGAGTTTCTTGCTTCAAGGCTTCCACTTCAATTAGGGAGAATGGCCACAAGCATGGAGTAATTACAATGGAAGGTGAAGAGTTCTATTTATAGCCATGGAAAAAGCTAAACCGGGACAATCCCCCGATGTGGGACTAAACAAATACCATAAATAGAATAAGAACGCTCTAATACACACACCAGAAAAAACTAAACGGATTCGGATCCACCTGGACCGCCAATTAGCGGTTCCAGACCGCCAATTGGCGGTCTACAGGGCCCGGATTCGTCTGGGCTTTCTTGGAGGCTTTCCTGGATGGTATTGTTGGTCTTGGATGCGGTTACTTGACTTGTTGGAGCTCCGACCCGAATCGAATTGGTAAAATACTCCCCATGATGGTGTGGAGTATTCTGTTTTGCTCTTAGGTCCTTCTGTCTTGCAATCAGGTCCTTTTTCCTTGCATCTTGGTCCCCAGATCTCACAATTCAGTCCTTTTTCACAGCTTTTGGGTCCTTTTATGCTTCATCTCTTCAAACCTATTTATTCCTGAAAACTAAACATAAAACTCGTGACATAGCATTGTTTAGGTGAAAGATAATGGATATAAGATACAAATATGAGCATGAAATGATGTCAATCAAATACCCCCACACCTAACTTTTGCTAGTCCCGAGCAAAACAAAGAAAGAGAAAAGCATACGAAAAACAAGAAATCCTAACTCACTTTCGTAGGAATCACGGTTGCACTTAGCACGTGCAACAAGCCGTTAAACCTCCTTGTCGCCAAGGAGGAGGAGTGTTGTCTCCTGAGGGTTTTCAGCGGATATACCCACAAAATCCGAACAAGATGCATTAATCAATCTAGCTACACGACTCGTTGGACTTATTTTGTCGATCATGGGATGCGGTAATACTACGGGTCGACTCTATATATGTAATCGGTCCACACACCTAGCCTAATGAGTTATTCGTGAGAGTTAGTCAAGGACTTAAGTGAAAGACATGGGCAACCTTAACTTCTGAATGTGATACAATGTGTAAAGTCCATTTTGGTTCTTATTTGACTCTTTTTTTTTCTTTTTCTTTTTTTTCCTTTTTTTCTTTTTTTTTTCTTTTTCTTTGGAGCATTTTATTGGTTGGTGTTTGATTCTCCCAGGGTCAGGTTTCGTGCATCATTGCCTATGAGGACTTACACTATCACGTACACCTTCCCCCAAATCTCCACATAGGGCGATCCCTACCACCCGTGTAACGGGAGTTCGGTCGGTGCATCCCAAGTCAGATGACTCGAAAGCACCAGGCACAAAGTCCCCTCAGACCTACTTTCCCGAGTAATAGGAGCCGTGCGAGAAGAGAGAACACCACTTATTTATTTATCTACATGGGAACCAAAACCCCTACACTTAAGTTTCACAAAAAGAGATTAAGGGCCCTTGACTACGACAAACTTCCTTATACTAACAGACACGAATTATTTGACTCACTAGGTTCAGGGTGGACTTCTTTAAATGTTTGAGTACTGAAACCCTATGATTACACGCCCCCCGAGGGAAAACCGGGGTGCACCCTAACGACTCGATAAGACCTAAAGCCAGTAAACTAGAAATCCTAATGCATCAAGTTCAAGACAATTTTGGGAGCTTTCTTTTTACTTTGCCTCTCAACGGTTTTTGCACATGCTAAACACACGCAAAACCCACAAAAACATTTTCTTTCGCAAACACATGAAGATTTTGAAAGAAATGTGAAAATTTTAAAGCACTCGGCAAGCAAAAGAAGACAAGTCACCCAAGGATCATGGCAAGCAGATATATCGATATTAAATGCGGCACACTAACATGACCCTAACAATGCACACAAAAGAAAACAACAAAACAAAAAAAACACAAACTATGTACAAACGTGAAAACACCCCCCACACCTAATCCATGCATTGTCCTCAATGTATGGCAAAATGGTGCCAATGCATGGATAGGGTGTACCGGACTAATGACGACGGCCAAAAGTGCCTGAAGAGGCACCTCTCTCCAGAGCCGACAACTTCCTATAGATCTTCCGGTTTTGCTTGGCTAAGATGACGTTCTGCTGCTCGACCGCCATCTCAGAAATGTCGGTGTTAAAGAGCGTTCCTGAGCTCACAGACGAGCTTGAGGAACTGACCCTAACATCCTCCTCCATATAGTCAGGCACCCATGCCTCAGGAAGGCAATGGCGAAATGACGGGGTCATCTTCGCTACCTCGAGGTCGGTGCCTTGGCGCCTCAGCATGCGCTCAAATCGTGGGGTGTCCAACATGCCACACAATTTGGTAACCAGAGTTCGCAAACAGTGTATATCTTTCAGCCTGGCGTTCACTAAAACGTCGAACAATGTTCGACAAATGCAGTGTGGTGAACCGTCCATCAGACTATACACGATTCGCAAACTAGGTGTAAAAAATGTGGAGGTCCGCTCTTGGCCCAACACATTTCTACATACCCACCTGGCTACAATGTGCACATTGGAGTAAATGTGCGCATTAGGTACTCCCCCATGTGATGAAATAGGCTGCCCACGCCCAAGCATAGATCGATAAAAATTGATATCGTGGGTGGGTGCGAACTCATCAACCAAGGGGATCCCAGTCGCGTCGGAGATTAGCTGGGGTGTCACGGTGTGTTTCACCCCTCTGAGAGTGATACTGAACTCGAGTGGACCGGTCTGGTCACGCTCGAGTTTAGCAAAGAATTCATGTACGAGAGGCTCTACGTACATGGATTCATCGCCCTCATACAATAAATGGTACCACCCTTTAGCTACGATTCGATCGTAGAAGGGTTCTCCGAAATCGCGAATCAGGGAGGCAAAATTGAGTTCTGGAATTAAATGATGGCTGGCCATACCTGAACCTACCTTGGCGAGCTTTAGCGGCGAGGCACACGACGGCGAGGACGAACACGACGCGAGAGGAGAACAGACCACCGCACGCCGTTTCCCGCAGAATCACAGACTCCCAACCCCGAAACCAACAGAGAATACCAAATCCAACACCCCACCGAAGAAAATCCCGGAGCGGAGAACAACAGACCGCTGAACGGCGGTGCCAAACCGCTAATTAGCGGTCCGTTCAGCGGATCTGGGGAAGAATTTTCGGTGGAGGCGCGATCTGGAAGAGAAACGCGTTTTCTCGTGCTGGAATAATGCGTAGGTCAGGGGAAAACGCGTTTTTAATCAAGGGAAAGGGTAAATATCACATAGGTCTTCCAAATTTTTTTTTTTTTTTAAACAAAGAAAGCAAAGATATATACAAACAGATGGAGGGATGGACCACATCAAGTGACCACATCCGTGGGGAGTTCGTGCAAAGGCACGACTTCCTCCTCGACCTCTGCCGTGGTCCCTTCCAAGTATGGTTTGAGGCGTTGTCCATTAACTTTGAACACGTCCCCATTCCTAGGATTTTGAATCTCAACCGCCCCATGAGGGGAGATGGTTAAAACAATGAAGGGACCTGACCAACGGCTCCGAAGTTTCCCCGGAAACAAGTGGAGGCGAGAATTATACAACAAGACCTTTTGTCCCACCTCGAAGGTTTTGATTCGCACCAAGCGATCATGGAAAATTTTAGTGCGGGACTTGCAGATCTTGGCATTCTCATAAGCTTCATTTCTCAACTCCTCCAACTCGTTGAGGTCTAACTTGCGATTGGCACCGGAAACATCAAGACTCATGTTAAGATGTTTGATTGCCCATAATGCCCGGTGCTCAAGTTCTACCGGAAGATGGCAAGCTTTGCCATAAACTAGCCGGTAGGGGGACATGCCAAGGTCGGTTTTAAATGTAGTGCGGAAAGCCCACAATGCATCATTAAGCTTGACCGACCAATCTTTCCTTGAAGCATTAACCGTTTTCTCAAGAATTTGCTTGAGTTGACGGTTGGAAATTTCCACCTGGCCACAGGTTTGAGGATGATAAGGTGTGGCCAACTTGTGCGTGATAGAGTATTTCCTCAGCACTGCCTCAAGGGATCGGTTCACAAAGTGTGTCCCCCGATCACTTATGATACAACGAGGTGTCCCAAACCTCGCGAAGATGTGTTCTTTAAGAAATTTGATCACAACCTTGCGATCGTTAGTGCGAGTGGGGATTGCTTCAACCCACTTTGACACATAATCGACCGCCACCAGGATGTAAGTGTGACCATGGGACACGGGGAAAGGACCCATGAAGTCAATTCCCCAAACATCAAAGATGTTAACCACTAAGATGGGATTGAGTGGCATCATCTCTCGTCTGCCAATGCGGCCCACACGTTGGCACCTATCGCATGCTTTGCAAAATGCAAAAGCGTCTTGGAACAACGTGGGCCAGTAAAAACCGCATTGGAGAACTTTGGCAGCGGTTTTCTTGGCACCGAAGTGCCCACCACATGCCTCCTTATGGCAAAAGGACAAGACACTCTGAATCTCGTCGTCAGGAATTCACCTCCTTATGATTTGATCAGGACAATACTTAAATAAGTACGGATCATCCCAATAGAAGTGCTTGACTAACGACTTGAACTTCGCTGTCTCACTGTGTCTCCAATGAGCCGGCACCTCCCCGGTTGCTAAATAGTTCACAATGTCAGCGAACCAGGGAGGTGAGGCTATTGCCATAAGGTTCTCATCAGGAAAAAAACTCGTTCACTGGTGGATCCGGTGAAAGATCGATGGGGATGCGAGATAGGTGATCAGCCACGACATTCTCGCATCCCTTCTTGTCCCGTATTTCAAGGTCGAATTCTTGTAACAACAAGATCCAACGCAAGAGACGGGGTTTCGCATCCTTTTTAGACAAAAGGTAGCGAAGAGCTGAGTGATCAGTGTAGATGATGACATGCGACCCTATGAGGTACTGACGAAATTTTTCCAACGCAAATATGATCGCGAGGAACTCTTTCTCAGTAACGGAGTAGTTGAGTTGGGCGTCATTGAGAGTACGACTTGCATAATAGATCACATGAGACAATTTGTCGACTTTCTGACCCAAAATTGCTCCTATCGCGTAATCAGAAGCATCACACATCATCTCGAACGGTAGAGTCCACACCGGTGCCTTAATAATAGGAGCGGAGGTCAACTCACGCTTCAGAAACTCAAAAGCAGTCAGGCACTCGGGTGTGAACTCAAAGGAGGTTCCTTTAGCAAGCAAGCTCGTCAAAGGACGAGCTATCTTGCTGAAATCCTTAATGAATCGCCGGTAAAAACCGGCGTGTCCAAGGAATGAACGGATTTCTTTTACCGAGGTGGGTGGCGGAAGCTTAGAAATAAGCTCAATCTTTGCCCTATCCACCTCGATACCATCACAAGATACCACGTGACCCAACACGATGCCTTTTGTGACCATGAAATGACACTTTTCCCAATTAAGGGCTAAGTTCGTTTCCGAACACCTTTTGAGAACAAGGCTCAAGTGGTGCAAGCACTCATCAAAGGAGGTGCCATGAACCGAGAAATCATCCATGAAGATCTCAAGGAAGTTCTCGACCATATCGGAAAAGATACTTAACATGCAACGTTGGAATGTTGCAGGTGCATTGCATAGCCCAAAAGGCATCCGTCTATAGGCAAACGTCCCAAAAGGACAAGTGAACGTGGTTTTCTCCTGGTCTTCGGGGGCGACTGGGATTTGATTGTACCCCGAATAACCATCAAGGAAACAGTAATAGGCGTGCCCGGCGAGTCTCTCCAACATCTGGTCGATGAAAGGTAGAGGGAAGTGGTCCTTACGCGTGACCGCGTTCAACTTCCTATAGTCAATACACACTCGCCACCCAGTTTGAAGTCGTGTGGGTACAAGCTCATTGTTGTCATTCTGGACAACGGTGATACCCGACTTCTTGGGCACAACCTGGACAGGACTTACCCAAGTACTGTCCGAAATGGGAAAAATGATGCCATGATCTAAACACTTGATGATCTCTTTCTTAACTACTTCTGTCATGGCTGGATTTAAACGCCTCTGTGGGTCGCGACGTGGTCGTGCCTCATCCTCCATAAAGATGTGGTGCTGCACGACGTCGGGACTTATCCCTTTGATGTCCCTCAAGGACCACCCAATGGCTGATTTGTGCTCCTTTAGGACTTGAATCAACCGTTCTTCCTGATCACCAGTCAACGTCGATGAAATAATCACCGGAAATGACCTATCGGGACCAAGAAAAACGTGTTTCAATTCCTTGGGGAGTTCTTTGAGCTCAGGTGTGGGTGGCTCCTCCAGGCGAGGCGTGATATCTAGCTCGAGATGTAAGATAGGAGGAGCTCGCGTGTACTGAACAGCATGCACATCATTGCTCAACTCACCCCCGTCCTCTTCATGATCAGACTCATCCATGAAGTAATCATTTAAATTCTCATGAATCAGGGGGTACTCTTCTTCCAATTCTTCTTCCAAGTCCCGGATAAGATTGACTTCCATGGGGTCCTCGGAAGATGCCGGCTGCCTAGCCATATTGAACACATGGAATGTCGCGGTCAAGTTCCCGAACGACAATTTCATGAGTCCAGTGCGACAATTGATCAAGGCATTTGACGTCGCCAAAAAAGGTCTACCCAAAATCAATGGAATCTGAGAGTGGGTAGTCTTAATTGGTTCGGTCTCAAGGACGACGAAATCAACAGGAAATATGAAGTCACCGACCTTGATTAGGACATCTTCAATGACCCCCAACGGGACTTTGATCGAACGATCAGCCAACTGCAAAGTTGTTTTCGTAGGCTTGAGAGTGCCTAGGCTTAATCGTTGATACACAGAAGCAGGTAAGAGGTTAACCTCCGACCCTAGATCTAGCAAAACATTGTTAATGCGAGAGTCCCCAATGATACATGAAATTGTTGGACTGCCCGGGTCCTTCAATTTTATGTATGTTGGGTTCGAGATGATCGAACTCACATTAGCCGCCAAAAAGGCTTTGCTAGGGACATTGGTTTTCCTCTTAGTTGTACAGAGATCCTTCAGGAATTTTGCATATGGAGGTATTTGTTGAATCATGTCTAACAAAGGAATGTTGACATTCACTTTCTTAAATATCTCCATCATCTTATCCACACTGTCACTCTGTTTCTTAGACAACCTACTAGGATAAGGAGCTCTTGGTAGGTATGTCTTGGGCAGAGCCGGAGAAGGAGGCTTTGGTGTATTACTCTCACCCTCGGCCTCTTCCTCACCATCATTCCCACAAAGGGGTGGCACAGATGGATTTTCTGGCAGTGATACGTGGTTGTTGACCTGCTTCCCATTTCTCAGGGTCACAATGGCATTAACATGGTCCACAGGTTCTTCCACGTAGTTCACTTGCCCCCCCTGTGGTCTTGAACTTGCATTTTGCATGTTCGAGTGCTGTTGAGCACGGGGGTTAGCCACAGGTTGGCTAGGCAGACTCCCTCTCTCTCTCATGTACAGACTGAGCCAACTGACCCATCTGAAGCTCGAGAGATTTGATGGTCTGCTGATTCGAAGTGAGAACTTGACTCGTGGATGACATAAAGTTTTTTACAGAGTTCTCAAGTCCACGAGTTAAGTTCTCAAGCGAATTAAACCGGGTTTCCAAGTTGTTAGAATTTGGGAAACCTGGTTGGTTGGTATTCTGACTTTGGGGTGGCTGATGAGACTGTGAATGCATGGGAGGGTAGTGTGGTCGGTTAGGTGGTCGAGAAAAGTTTGAAGGACCACCTGGGGCATTGTTATGGTTCCATGAAAAATTAGGGTGGTTCCTCCATCCAGGGTTATATGATGATGAATATGGGTCATTCCTGGATCTATCATAGATGGCATTTACATGTTCCATCTCAGGAGGAATGGATGCACACTCACCCCCTATATGACCTATCCTACCACATAAATGACATGGAACTGAACCAGATGCAGACACATGAGATACATCGTGCTGGTTTTGGAGCTCAATCGAATCCATACGGCGCATTAAGGCCGCCATGCGCGCCTCGGTGGCCGTAGTGGAATCGACAGCAAATGCGGAACCCGATCTAGTCGAGTTTGCATTCGCGATCCTCGCTCCTATACTAGATGATGCAGGTGGTTCTCTCACACTCTCCCATTGCATTGTTTTCTCGGCGAGGTCTTCTAGGAAAGCCCATGCCTCCCTTTCATCCTTTCCCAAGAACTCTCCTTGACACATGGACTCAAGGAGCGTTCTAGATAGAATGTGAAGACCCTCGTAGATAATCTGACACAGGCGCCACAACTCAATGCCATGGTGAGGGCATGAGGATAGTAGCTCCTTGAACCTCTCTAAGTATGCATGAAATGATTCGGTCTCATGTTGATAGAACGAATTGATTTCGTTCCTCAATTTTTGAGTCCGATGATTTGGAAAATACTTTTTGAGGAATGCAGACTGAAACTCATCCCAAGTCCTGAAGGCATTCGCCTGGTTGCTGTACAACCACTTCTTGGCGTCATCCTTAAGCGCAAAGGGGACAAGCCTAAGATGAATGGAGTCTGTGCTAAGTTGTTGCAGTTTGAACATAGCACAGACCTCCTCAAATTCCCTGAGAAAGATATAGGGGTCACCTTTCCCAGTGAAATGAGGGAGCATGGAAATAAACTGAGGCTTGACCTCAAAATGGTTCCCATTTGCCTCTGGCAATACGATGCATGAGGGCAGAGCTGTACGGCTCGGGTAGCATCGATCACGAAGAGGTATGGGAACGACAACTGGAAGCACAGGTGGAACAGGTGGGTCCAGCAACTGCTCCTCTTCACGGAAATTAGCAGCCATTGGACCCGAACTACGTGCGACACGAGAGGAGGAAGGTGTCGAGAAATCGATGACCGAAGCCGGATTGACAACGCTCCTCGTCAAACGACCACTCTCGTCTCGTGTCCACGAAAGCATGCACAAAGGTGCACACACCAACCACAACTTTTTTTTTTCTTTTTCTTTTTTTTCAAATGAAGAATGTACGTAGAAGAGAAGACGAGGGAACACAGGAGAGAAAGAATGACTCAGGAGAGAAGGGAAGAAGTCCTTAAGCTACGGCGGATGGGTACCGGTAGAAGCACATAAGCAAACAAGGCTCAAACAATCCTAAGGTCGCTATAGGTCCTTACAGCTAGACGACGCCTAACTGCGAGGTCACACGGCCTCAACACGCCTCACCTCCCTACAACGAGGACCACAAAGCCCAGCAAGTGAGCCAAGATCCGGGGATCTTGTCTCTCCTACTATCGACAAAGTGGGCAACGCCGATCAGGTCATGACGGTCGGGACCGGATCACTCTCCTAATGCGTCCAAGATCCTTAGGGCCAATGTCTACTTGATTTTAAAATTAGGCTCTTGATTAGTGTGGTTTTTGGGGCGAAGGAAAGGGTGATGAAATCCCCCACCTTATCTTTTATGGGACAGCCCCTCCTTAGTAGCGTTTTGGAGTCCTAAATCTAGCAATCAACTCTCCAAACAACGCTCAACTCACACTTGTTGCAATGCACTTCCTACTAACTAATGCATGTTCATATGAAATGCATGAATGAGAGTAGAAGGTGCGTACCTCACGCCAGCTCTCAGCAACAGAAAATAAAGCTAAGATAAAAGACAATCTAAATGCCTAAGTCACATACATGATACATGACTTAAACAAGAATAATGCCTAATCTTTTGCTTTGAGTTTTAGGGTCCAAGTTGCTTAAAGGAGGTTTGATTCTTGATCTGGGAATAAACTATAGGTCAAAACATGCTAACTCGAGTCCCAGATCACTATAACAGATAAAGAAATACTCCACAAAAATTTAGAGGCGAAATGAAGCTACCAGACCGCCAGTTGGCGGTTGAAGACCGCTGATTGGCGGTCGTCTGCTCTCAAAACACCTCCAAACTTGACCAGATGCTTCCTCTTCTCAATGTGAGTCACCTGCGACAACGAAAACTACAAGAGAAAAATTAAATCCACTCGAATCGTCCAAACAAGAGTCTGGACTGGCACCTCCCCGGCAACGGCGCCAAAAACTTGTTGAACGTTTTATTTTAAACCGCAAGTGCACGGCCGCGATGAAGCGGTGGCAAGTACGGGTCGTCCTCAGGGAGGTGAGCTTGCTCTTGCTTATCAGAAATCAAGTGGCAAAGAAAGATGGAAGAAAGTTGTTTATGCTAACCTAAACTATGCTAACACGAAGAAGCAAATGCGAAGGAAACAAAACAAACGAATACTTCAACTAAGCTAGAGAAACTAGATATTATGGAGAAATCAGTAAGAGAGAGAGACCCCTTAGGGGGTGGAGTGACTACACATACACAATAAGGAGGCAAGAATATCTTCCTATAGGCACAAGTGTAGGTAGTGTTTACATGTATGGGGGGTGTCTACTTATCATGGCAAAACCCATCAATTAAATCACTAACCTATTTTGATTAACATTCATAAACACAAGCTGGTTATTTAAGAAACTAAACAAGTATGGGAGGTGTCTACTTATCATGGCAAAACACATCTAGTGAAGTGTTCTATTCTAACAAGCAAGTATGCATTCATATTAATCAACACATTTCAAAATAAACATCCTTCCTTCCTTAATTGTATATATGATAATCATCTCCACCCCCCAAAAGGGGAGTGATTTTACTCACTACACATTACACTAACTATTACACTAAAATAAGAATGCATATTAACTAAGCTAGATTTAATAAAAGACAATTAAACTAAAGCATGCACCAATAATAAAAGAAGCACAAAACAAAGAAAATTTTATTAATTGAAGACTCACAAGACCAGTAGCATCTCCCTATTGAGTTTCTTGCTTCAAGGCTTCCACTTCAATTAGGGAGAATGGCCACAAGCATGGAGTAATTACAATGGAAGGTGAAGAGTTCTATTTATAGCCATGGAAAAAGCTAAACCGGGACAATCCCCCGATGTGGGACTAAACAAATACCATAAATAGAATAAGAACGCTCTAATACACACACCAGAAAAAACTAAACGGATTCGGATCCACCTGGACCGCCAATTAGCGGTTCCAGACCGCCAATTGGCGGTCTACAGGGCCCGGATTCGTCTGGGCTTTCTTGGAGGCTTTCCTGGATGGTATTGTTGGTCTTGGATGCGGTTACTTGACTTGTTGGAGCTCCGACCCGAATCGAATTGGTAAAATACTCCCCATGATGGTGTGGAGTATTCTGTTTTGCTCTTAGGTCCTTCTGTCTTGCAATCAGGTCCTTTTTCCTTGCATCTTGGTCCCCAGATCTCACAATTCAGTCCTTTTTCACAGCTTTTGGGTCCTTTTATGCTTCATCTCTTCAAACCTATTTATTCCTGAAAACTAAACATAAAACTCGTGACATAGCATTGTTTAGGTGAAAGATAATGGATATAAGATACAAATATGAGCATGAAATGATGTCAATCATTGATCGAACAAAGATCAAATGACCAATCGACAATTTCTAGTTACTTTTGTCAAATTTCCTTTGATTTAATTTAGATTAACCGAATTTGGTTTGGTTGACCGATCCAAAATAATAGTAAGTATTTAATAGACTCTGTCACAAGAATTTCGGTCGTTTGGGACCAATTCAATCAACCAGATCAACGATTGAGAATTAAATATCCATTGTGACTCCAAAGACTATATTGACACACGAAAATAGTCATTACACGCTAGAGACCAATATATAAATGGTTGACCAATAGTAGATCGATTGACAAAGCAATGGGCTCCAAAGACAGAAGACAAATATGACTATTGAAGAAAAATCCAAAATTGATCCAAGGGGGTTTATGAAAGGAATGTGTTCTAGAAGTTTTACTTTTATATTTCAATTGTTATGAATTGAATGTGCAAACATTTGTTCATTGATTATTGTACTCGTCTTTTGGAAGTGTTAAGGAAGATGATTTCGGTCCTTAACCGTAGAGCTCTAAAAGATAATGGTTTACATAAATCAAAAGTTATTCACAATCATGGTAATTAACATGAAATATTAATTACCGAGATAAGATTGTTGTGTTGGTCATCTATTATTGTAGTTCTACAAATATTTGATGACACGAGAATATAAAAGAGGAAAATGGTTACTTTTATATATTGAATAAACTTAGCAAGTGAAACATTATGGAATTGTGTTATATGTCATCATTAATGCTTTCACTGTGTCTTGAATCCTAAGATATGAGACTTATGTCTTTTCACATAAGAAGTGTTCAATTTGATTATTGTCAAAATGTATCAATGAGAATAGTGATAAAGGCAATAGTTTGTTGAACTTGACTTGTGCTGGAAAAGATAGCTAGTCAAAATATTATCATTGCACATCTTAATTTGAGTAATGATATTAGTGGGCCCCTTGATAAAGCAAAATTATATTGTGCACAATGTGACTTGAGTTAAGTTACATATTTATAATTAGCTTAAGAGATTAAGAAATTAATATATAATACAAAGGTGACACATTTCTACTTTGTATATATTCTTAATATCATGAGGCAAGGTATAGACACAAGTGATGTCAATACATCACAAAATGGATCGTGTTTAGTTCGAGTAAACAAAGACATCTATGTTAATTGGGTAACTATAATGTGTAGCTAGTTACTGCTTATAGTTTTTGATATTAAGTATTTGATATCATTGTCATTTGACTTAGATCCCCTATAGGTTACAGCACAAAACTGGGACACAAGAAGTTTGATTTTATATTCATATGATGTATCGGATTTCGTGTGAAATAGTATACATGTAGTGAATCAATAAAATCAATGTGTCATGAAAATGACATAGTTATGATCATTTATAAGTTCATATGAGATGTCTGTATTATGGGGTGTAATGGTTTACATTACATATCATAATATATTACATGATATATGAATTTACTAAAAAACCCCAAAGATCAAATTTTGTTGGATATAAATCCAAAATTTGGTAAAAGGTAAAAAACGGTTAATTCGGTTTTACCCGAATTAATAAGGAATTAGTATTAATCATGTATTGAAATTATTCCAATTATGGTTAAACGTGAATGTGGATGATTATGTGTCAAATTGTGATTGATTTTAGGGAGAGAAAAACAAGAGATGATCATAGGTTAGTGGTTAGCCCATGGTGTGGGTGTTGGGAGATCCTATAAATAGGTATTCTCTCCTTCTTTGTTTTAATTAATGTAAAACTTTCTCTCTCCCTAACCACCCTATTAATTCATCCGAAAATTCTTTAATTATTTCAAGCTTCTAGAGATTAAATTATTAGGGAGCAAAAATGGGTTATTAGCTAGATTCTAACATTAATTAGAGATTAAATTGGCTAGCTCATTTCTCTCTAATCTTGTTTAGAGTTTGGTGAACACTTGGAGGCTGATCGGTGGGTGATTCGACGAGCAACGCAACTCTGGATCTTCATAAATGTTTTAGAGAACCTTTGGGTGTGATCCTCTCTTATTTGTTTGTTTTAATATATGTAAATTTGCATGATGTTGGAATAAACACAAAAATGTACATGAAATCACTAAAAATATGAATATCGATCTTGTATGCATGTATAAAAATTTAAAATATATACATATATAGGGGCATAAAATCCTACAGTTTACTTATTCGATAGACAATCAATCATCCAATTAGAGGAATCCAATAATAAGCTAATGACTATTGATATGATCATTTCAGTGGGTCGTTAGGGTTTCAGTCGTGCGAACTAAACGTGGACAAAAAAAATTGGATCTTAAAAATCTAACGTTATCAAAATATAATAAACCCTAACCCTAATTATTATCAAAATATCAAATAAAACTACTTAAATCCTAACTATTATCAAAATATAAACCCATATATATTTAATGGTCAAAAGATTGACACTTGGGGTACTTGGGCGTTTTACCCAGACGCCTCCCCCATGGGAGGGCGGTTTACCCAGACGTCCCACCCAAAAAAATATTTTAAAATCCATCCAATTCAGACGCTTCGCCAGATATTTTCAGGGTGTTAGTACTCGTAAAGTGAGGAAAACTTAGACAAATGCCTTAGTTTAAGAGATATGACAAAATGGGTATTAAATAGATTGTAAAAGGCAAAATGGTAATTGGGACGGGCGATTTAAGTAAAAATGGGACGACGAATAACAATTCCCAAAATTTACGTGCATAGCATGTGCATAGTACTCCAAAAAACCGTAATACAAGTTACAAGAATATGACTTTTTTCTCATTAAGTTGCATGTTTAAGTTTTAATAAACTAAAATAGCAAATAACATCTAATCTGTTATGAAAATTGTATATAGTGGATGATTCACCTTCCAAGATGGTTCATCTTCCAACCAATCTATTGTAACTCCTCCATTAAAATGTATTGTAATGTGCATTGTATTTACATCCTTTTTTAGTGTAGACTATGTAACTTCTACACCTCTATGTGTATATATGTGGGGTTGTGTTATGTATTGAGAAGATACAAGATAAATGTATCCATCTTCCTCCCCCTCCACATAATTCTCTTGTCTTGTTGTTCTTGTGTTTCCAATGATCTTCTACATATTTCATAACACGTTATTAGCACGACTTCACTCGTTGTGATCAACTCAAACATTACTTGTTCTTTGTTTGATTAAGGTAATCTACAACATAATGTTGTATTCATCTTAAAGTAGTCTTTTGCAATTTATAATATCATTAATCTATTCATCTTAAGGCTGTTTATCCAATTTCTAAAATTAAACATTTAAAGAAAGATAAACATATGCCTTTTTCGTTTTGTTGATTCCTTATAAAATAATCATTTAATTAAAACGAGAATTCTATAAATCAGACATAAGTCTAAATCTTAATTCTAACATTCACATGATGTGTTTTAAAACATTTAAAACTATCAAAAGAATCAATTAGAATTAAATCAACAAAACTATCGAAAACTCGAAAAAGACATAGAACACGAATTGTTTTGATTGTAGATGGTAAACTAAAATTAATTCTATAGTCTAATTGTCGAAGATATGAACTAAAAACTCTGATACCACTGTAGAATTTTGTGTCCTATGTATGTATATATTTTAAAATTTTAATATAACATACAAGATGGATTTTCATATTTTCAGCAATTTTATGTACATCTATTTGTGTTTTATTCTAATAACATGCAACCTGCATTTATTAAAATAATCCACAAAGATAAAATCATACCTAAAGGTTCTCTAAAACCTTTTTGATGATCCGGAGTCGCGTTGCCCACTGAATCGTCCACGGAATTGCCTCCGAGTGTTCACCAAACTCTAAACAAAGTTAGAGAGAAATGAGCTAGTCAATCAATCTCTAACAAGGTTTAGAATCAAGTCAATTACCCCTCTTTAAGCTCCTGAGAATCTTATCTCCAAAACTTAAATTTACTAAGAGATTTTCGTGGTGATTAGGGAGAGATTAATGAGAGAAAGAATTTTGCAGTAGTATTAAAACAAGTAGAATAAGTGCACTTTTATAGGCTCCCAAAACACCCTTATCAAGAGCTATTATTTAGCCATGATCCCTTGTTTTTCTCTCCTAAAATTAATCTCTAAATTCCACATAATCACCCACAAAAAATGTTTTAATTAAATCTGGAATTATTCAACCCATGATTTAATTAATCTCTTAATAATTCAAGCAGAATCGTTCTTGTTCGGTAGACCGAGAATTATTCGGTCAACCGAACCATTCGGTTATAACACGTGTTCGGTGCACCGTGAGCTAGACGGTCGACCGAATCCGTATGAGAAAAATTCCCTAGAAGAATTCGGACGAACCACGTCTTTTAATCGGTCTACCGTTGACCCACCAAAATCGCTCCTGAGACATAGTCATCGGATGATCGGGTCACCTTCGGTCTACCGAAAATACTACTTCTCGGTTGACCGTGCACACTCGGTTAACCGAACCCGATTGTCCAGGCACTCCAGACAATTTCGGTCAACCAATTGCACTTACCCGTTCCTTATTCAGTTAACTGATCCGAAGATACCCCCGTCGACCAAACCATGAACGGTTCACCGTGTTTGACCCCGATTTTACCTTTGTCAAATTTTGGATTTATTTCCAACAAAATTTGATCTTTTGGGGTTTTTAGCAATTCACATCATATATATATCATCATATGTAATATTAAATTATTACACCCCATAATATATACCTCATATGAATTTGTTATGATTCTAATTATGTCAATTCTCATGACATATTGATTTTAATTAATTCACCACATGTGTCATATTTTCACATGAAACCCGACACATCATATGAACTTAAAATCAACCTCTTGTTTCCCAGTTTTGTGGTGTGACCTATAGGAGGATCTAAGTCAAATTGACAGTGATATTAAACACTTAATATTTCAAACTATAAGCGGTATCTAACTACACATTATAGTTACCCAATTAGCATAGATGTCTTTGTTCCACCCGAACCAAAACACGATCCATTTAGTGATGTAAGTGCACCACTTGTGTCCATCCCTTGCCTCATGATATTAAGAATATATACAAAGTAGAAATGTGTCACTTTTGTATTATATTCATTTCTTGATCTCTCTAAGCTAATTATAACTATGTGACTTAACTCAAGTCACATTGTGCACATTATAATTTTGTTTTATCAAGGGGACAACTAATATCATCACTCAATTAAGAGGGACAATGATAATCGTTTGACTAGCTATCTTTTCCAGCACAAGTCATGTTCAACCAACTATTGCCGTTATCACTACACTCATTGGTAGCTTTTGACAATAATCAAATTAAACATTTCTTGAGTAAAAAGATATAAGTCTCATATTTTAGGATCCAAGACACAGTAAAACATTAATGACACGAAACACAATTCCATAATGTTTTACTTGTTAGGTCTATTCAATATATAAAAGTCCTCTTTTATATACTCGTGTCGTCAATTATTTGTAGAGCTACAACAATCGATTACCAACACGACAATCTTATCTCGGTAATTAATGTTCCATGTTAACTACCATGATTGTGAATAACTTTTGATTTATGTAAACCATTATCTTTTAGAGCTCTACGGTTAAGACCAAACGCCTCTTCATTAACACTTCCAAAAGACGAATACTATAATCAAGGAACAAAATATTTGTACATTCAATTCATAATAATTGACATATAAAAGTAAAACTTTTAGAACACATTTATTTCAAGGAAGGGGTTCGGTTTGAAGGGTCGGGTTGACCCAACCCAACCTGAACCTATTTTTTTAATAATAAATGCTAAATCCTTGAATACGTCCCCTCTTAACCCTAATGCCTAAACAAAAATCATTTAGCCATTCCCCCCAAATCCCCATCCTCTCCACCCTCTCATAATCCCCATCGGGCACCAACCCACAACCTTAATCCCACCATCTCCGCTCTCTCCCTCCTCTCCTCTGCCTTCCTCCTCCACCTCACCTCTCGCGCGAGAACATCAAGAGTGGCTTGGTCCTCGGCCTCGACACCGGCTCCACCGTCGTCGCCGAGATCGGTGCCATTTACGCCACCGAAACTCTCACCTATATCCTCGGGTTCCAGGCGGAATTCCAAGAGACCCAAGTGTGGGTTCCCCCTCTAAATCTCTTCTTTTTTTGTTCATTTTTACGTTTGTTGTTCGATTTTGTTGAAGAATATCAATTTCTGTTGTTTGATTTGGTATATTTGTTCTCTTCGTACGTTTTTTCTTCTCAGATTTTAATTTTCTCAGTTCAAGATTATGTATGTTTTATTGTGATTTTTGTTTTTCTTCCATCTCACTATCTCAGCTCCTAATTGTATTTTGATGATTAATTATGTTTTGTTTTGTTGTGGTTTGAGGAATGTGATTTGATATTCATTTTCGGATATGTTGTGCTTTTTGTGCTTATGAAGCATCTGATGGTTTTTTGTGTGAATTGCTATGCCAACTTCTGTGTTCTTTTGATGTCTTTACGGTAATACTATTAACAATGCAAAACAATTTGGGTCCAACCCAACCCGACTGGGTTAAGGTTGAGTTTTTTCCGAAACCCAAATTTTCGGGCTGGGTCGGGTTCTGGCCCAAACCCGACCCATGTGCATTTAAAATCTTGATTGTTGACAAAAGTTAAATATACGACTTTTGATAAAATGACAAGAATTTTACTTGTCGGGTTTTGGATGTTGAAATCCAATTTGATACTCTTGGAAATACAAATAAGAAAAAAGAAATAAACATCAAATCAAGATAAGACAGAAAGTTGTGTCTTTTTCTTTGTAATCATTTTCAAGAAAATGATTTCAGAAATATCATGATCTAGTCTCGTGCCCGAGTGCGACTGACTTGAATATCGAGTTATCGATGAAAAAGCACGAAATCCGTCCAATTGATTTGCTCCATTTCCTGAAGTGGATGTATGAGCGCATGAAAAGTCTTACAAAAGTCTAGTATAATCATTTTACCACCATGATTGTGGATATGAATGTGGATGAGATAAACGGCAAAATAATTGATGTTCTTATTATATACAAATTCGACAATCAAAATGGGTTTTATTTGATAAGTAATTTATACTCTATCTAGTAGATATATATGACCATATGTTGGAATACCAATATGACAAATGAGCATTATATACAATGATACAAATATTTTGTTTAACTATTTTTCGACTTGTAGTTCGAACATTCTCTAAAAGAGAATTGTTACATTGATTCAAATATATAGAGAGATATTATACAAAGAAGTTCACCTGGAAAACACATCAATGACAAATTGTATGTACTGTGTAAACAAAGATCCAGTTATATATATAACAAAAGATGTTGGATTAGGCATATATTTCTTCGATAACATTCAAATGAGGTTCAACATATTTTTCGTTACCTCTTTACGGATTTATCAATATTTACTTACTATATTCATGAGATAAAGATTTACTTCAGTGGTGATTCCTATATGTATAATCCACAACAACAAAAATCACAAATTATTTTGTGTTATCGTGGAGACGTTGCAAGTTGGTGAACTACGTATCAAGGAGAGCAGATTTCTAATTATCATCCATAAAGTATGATTATCCATGAAGGTTAATGCGTAGAAGCTTATAGTTGTGTTCTTTTTTTCTTTTCTCATGTTTTTGTCTCACATGATTTTACTTGACAATGTTTTTAACGAGACAACTTGTGTAATTGTGTTAACGTATGTCATGTTCTTTTTTCCCTTAACTATTTTCCCACTGAATTTTTGTAGCATGGTTTTTAACGAGACATGAATATAACACTATTCTCCAATATAGTATATAAATATATGTTGAAATGAGGAGGAGAATTATACGCTCTGCATTCTTTTTTCATTCACTAAGTTTTTGTCCTACATGATTTATCTGGCAAGATTTTTAATGAGGCAAACCGAAAAACGTATAACAAAATGTGATCATCCAAAAGGGAGTGTTATGAAAATTATATGTAGTAGATGATTCACCTTCCAAGATGGTTATTCTTCCAACTAATCCATTGTAACTTCTTTATTAAAAGTGTTGTAATGTACATTGTATTTAAATTTTTATTTAGTGTAGATTATGTAACTTTCACACCTCCATGTGTATATATATGTGTGGCTATGCTATGTATTGAGAAAATTTAAGATAAATGTTCATCTTACTCCCTTCTTTTGTCACGTTGTTTTTGTGTTTTCAACTATAAGACACATTTTATAAGGTGATCTAATTAATAAGTAAATGAAAAATAACCATGCAAAGCCGCAAACCCGTCTGTGCACTTACAGCCGTCAGATGACGATCCGCGTACTGTTCTTCTTCCAACGGCTGGGATCTCTCCTCATCCTACCCAACTCAACCCTTCGCACGTCCCCATCCATCTCACCCAAACCCTAAGCCCCAGTTCCCGGCGAGGTTTTCGGCGAGATGATTCCAGCAAAGACGGAGATCGAGAACCTCCAGGGGAACGCGAAGAAGGTCTTCGATGTGGCGGCGGACGGGGGGAGTGATGATGGGGAGGGATCGGAGAATGAGGGTGTGATCGAGGTGGAGAGTGGGGAGGAGGTTGTGGGGGGTGGTATGGGAGGGGAGGCCGAGGAAGATTTGGAAGAGGATGATGACGACGACGACGAGGAGGAGGATGACGAAGGCGATGATGATGATGATGATGAGGAGGAGGAGGAGGAGCAGGAGGATGTGGAGGAGGTATTGATTTTCTTTTTTTTTTTTGGCGGTTTTTGATTTCGATTTTTCTCTTAGTTTCTATGTTAGGGTTAGGGATTTTATTCTTCTATAATATTTTTGTTTTTGTTGTGTTTTTTGTTTTGTTTAGATTTTAGTATTTTTTTTATGCCGATGATGCTGAGAATGTATCAGTTTTTAACGATTTCGATTTCGTTGTTTCTTTTTTGGTTTCTTATTAGTTAGAGTTTGGATTTGTTTTCTCTAATGTTTTTGTTTTCGGTTGCGGTTGGTGTTGTCTTTTAGGGTTACACATGTTGTTTAATTTATTACTTTTGTTATTGTGGTAGCATTTTGCCAACTCTGTTATGGTTTTTAGTTCTTCAGATTTTTTATGTTTCACGCCTGTTTTTGGTTCTTTTGTTTTCTGATGTTTTTGTGGCTGTTAGGGATTTTTTTTGGTTGGTTTGTAGTCTTGTAGATCAATGATTAGAGATGTCATTTCTGTGTTTTTAATAGATCAATGATTATTAGGGTTTTTGCTGTTCCGTTTCTGTTGTTTCGACCTGATTTGTGGATCCAAATATGTGTTGTTTTCTAAGGTAAATTTAGATTCAAATCTGTCGGTATATTTTTAATGGATGCCTACAAAGCTACAGTTTCTATATGCTCATCAGGGTTTTACCTCTTTCGATCTGGTTTAGCTTATTATTTATTTATTGTCTCTGATGTTGTTTGATGTCTTGTGGATTGTCTTTTCGATTTTCCCTTCTAACTTCACACACCTTTTCACCTTATGCTATCTTTTTACGAACCACTTTGTTTCTTTTCTAGTTTCTCTTCTTTTGCTATTTCATTGTCATAGTGATTCTTTTAGTAATGCATATTATTTTGTTAATCTTGTTGTTTTTCCATCCTTGAGAACTTCGTATCTTGTTTTTAGATGTCTCTTTTCGTAAATGAAGGTTTGCCCTGATACTAACTTGCTAAGAAGTCTGGTCTCAAATCACATTTTTTCCGCTCTTTAATATCTTCCAGTATCTTGTGGTTAAGGTAATGTTCAAGTGTGAAGTGTTTTTCTTGCTTTTATCATTATATTATATAAATTGGTTATGGTAGGCGTAGAGGCCCTTTAGATCTGAATTTTTGTTGTTTTTTGTGGAGATGTTCCATCCTAGTCCTATGGTACAAAGGGAGCCCGCCCCCTGGATTGTTGATTTGCCTAGTTAATGTATATTAACTAGGATTTTACCCCAGCTGATTTTTGAATTTCACGTAGTTTAGTATAAACTAACTGATAACCCCCCCCCCCCCCCCCCCCCCCCCCCCCCCCCCCCAAGTTTAGATTTTACTTTGATTAGTATACTCATATTGGATTTTTCAACCCCTTAAGACTTTAATTGAGGAAGTGGAACATTCTCGTCCGAACGCAAGTTTGAACCCAGCAACGTGGTAAATTACACCTTCGTGAAAATTGTGTTGGACCACCTCCAGTTTAGAACTGTAGTCCACCTGTCCTAAGTGGGGGTGGGTGCCGAAGAATTCTTGGTCATAAAAAATCAGTTGCATTTCGTAAGTGCAAATCTCATGAGGATGAGTAGAGTGGGCTGAAGCATGTGATTGGTTGAATATCGTACTTTTATGACGGTTGGACTGAACCAAAACAAACTTGGGGGCAAAATGAAACATACTTATAGTTCTTCAAGGTGACAATTGTAATTCAGCTTCAAAATAATATGGTCCATGATCAAACCATTTACTAGAAAAAATACATGGCCTGGTTGACATAGATAATTCGTTGCTTTCCATAAGAAAATGTACTGAAGCGTAACATATCGTATGGTTATAGTTTAATTTTATTCTTTAATTAGCTTCCATGACAATCATAACTACGAATTTGGCTTGTGTTAAATATGTACTTGTCCAGTAAACAGTAATGGTCATTGCCTGTATACTATACTGTCTTCTGGTAAAAGCTATCTATTTTATCTGAGTCTGAAGCGATAGAAAATGCATAAAATGTGTTATTATCGTATTCTGCACTATTGTTGAACTGCTATTGTTGTTGTCAATGCTAAAACAACAGTTGAAACGTTTTCCAGTTGAATGTGAAATTTCTGCTGAGTCCTGATTTCACTTGCATGTTGCAGGAGCTTGGAACCAACTATCTGATACGACCAGTAGGCCCAGCAGAGGATGAGGAACACTCTAGTGACTTTGAGCCAGATCTAGAAAGTGGCGAAGATGAGGAGGATTTTGAGGACGAGGATGACAACGATGACAATGGAGGAGGAAGTGCAGCAAAAGAGGAAACATCTACAAAAAAGAGGACCAACAGGGATGACTCTGATGCTGACGAGGAGGACGAGCTGCCTCCAAAGAGAAAGTGAAGGCTAAATGGAGATACCCTGCGATGAGATGAGTTCATGAAAAAACCTGCCCGTCAAGCTTTGACCATCGTTTGCTAGGTTGTGTATCGTTAGGCATAACATCACCAACTCTGAATTGAATTTAGGTTGCTTGGGGACGACCCCAAACAGGGAAATGTTGGATTTGTTTTACTTCCATTGTATGAATTCTTCTTGTTCATGCAAATGTTCCATCTTCCCTCTAACTGTCGTTAGATTCTCGGTAGTGTTCCTTATCCCTTCCAAACGTGGGCTATTTTTGGCACATGTTAACTGTAATGGAGTTCCATTAATCCAGTGTTTGCCGATCTAAAAAGTGTAATGGCAAAAGTACTGAGTTTCAAAAATTATACTGTAATTTGCTTGTGTGCACCTCTGCCGTGGCGTAATTCGAGTTTTACACTCGATTTTCGACTATTTACTTGAGTGCACATCTGCCATCAATGAGGCAGAGTCTCTTATAACCGCAAGGAATTTTGTAATTTACATCATATCAATTTTAAAATGTCATTAATGTTAAATACAAAACAAAACAAAATAAAAAACCTCTCCCTTTCTCTCTCCTCTCTCTTCTCTAGCTCCCTACTTCTCTTCTCTCTAAATTTCTCTCTCTTTCGGTGTCTCTTCTCCCAACTTCTCTGGTGGGCCCGCTAAAAATCTATTTTTTTAAATACCTCCAAAATACATAAAATACCTATAATACCTTAAAAATATCTAAAATACTAAATATATATAATTAACGGACCCGTAGGCAAGGTTCGTCCCAGGTTTACTTATCCCCACTATTTGGAGACAAGAAACTAGTTTATGAAAACGAGTCACATCAATGTTTTTGAAGTGATAAACTTATTTTGATAAGTGTACATCCAAGAGACCCATTGTCATTTGTGGGCATCCTTTTAGGTCCCTCAAACTATTGTAGTGTTTGATTTGCTCCCAATGTGGTTCCACTACGATGAGATGAAATTGGTTTAAGGTTAGGATCGGTTGCATTGCGATTGGTAGGCTTCCCCTTTGACGTATAGGTTAGAAGTTAGGATCGATGATGACCACTAGTCTAATCTCTAAACTAAGTATGTGCAGCAGAAAACAAACAGAGTAGGGATAATAAGCAAACCGCAATGTAGACCAAAGTTTTTTATAGAGATTCGGCAACCCAAACGAGTTAATCATCTCTTGCAATCCCCGCTCGATCACCATGAGCCGTCACTCATGTCCTCACTAATCTGATATCTGTTTCAGGCCTAGATCAAACCTTTACAAAGCAGGTTCGCGAACAACATCTCCGAACTTGATTTTTTTCCTTTCACAACATGATATGTTGGCTTCCTCCGAAGCAATACAACTCAATGATTGTAGAATAGGAAGGTGTAGAATCACAACACAAAAACTCTAATTTGGCACACTTCATTTTGATATGAAACTTGGAACACAAGTGTGAAATTTAGGCTTTAGTGTAGAATTTGGGGTCTAGAATATGGAGAAGTATCTCTCTATTAGTGAGACAATATAGAGTGAGAGAGATATAAACTGAAGTTTAAACACCTATTTATAGGATCCAAAAGATTCATAGTTGTTCGAAAATGTTTTGCGGCGGTTTGGTTAAGTTTTAAATGGAAAGCAAAAAACTAGTCTAACAATTGACAAGATTCGGCAATTGAATGGTCATGATTCTTCTGCATAGGTAGATCAACGAATGGTCAACACGAAATCAAGATGAGTTTGGACAATTGGCCAGAGAATCGATCATTCGAATTTAGGTGAAGAAATGTTCACTCCTAGTCCACGAGATTTCAGACAATTGGATGGAGTGTTTGACTGTCCAAAAGGGGTGAGGAGCCGCCCAAAATTGTTCACTAGTCGTCCAAAATAAAGGTGTGTATAATGAGATAAATTTGGATATAGTCGTTCTATAAAGTTTAACCTACATGAGTTTTTGGTTTGTGTGCGTTGAGTAAATACTAACTAGGTAATGACTATATTTGCTATAAATACCTCTAATCAAAAGATGGTTTGGACGACTGAAAAAGTGTTTTGGTCGTCTGAAAATGTTTGTCCAAACATAGTATGAATTCAGACGACTCAATAGGAAAAATTGTCGTCTAAAATAAATCAAGGGAAATGTTTGGTAATTTTGAGAAAATGTTCGGACAACTGAATGAAGAAATGGGATGTTAGGAATTTAAGTGAACTTGAACATACAAGAGTTAAAACCTATTCACATACACATTATGTTCCTTGTAGAAGTCACACACCAAATTTCACATCAAATAGACTTCAATAAATCACCCAAACCAAGGTCGAAAATCACTCCAACTAATATTCTACCTATCTGTGCAGAACGGTTGACCGAAATACGTTTCTATTCGACCGTTTCTACCAGTTAATGATTTCTCAAATAGTGATTTTACCTAGCTCTACCGGTTGACCTCTTTTGTCCTTTCTGTCGACCATTTGTCCCGTAAATTCTGGACAACTGTTATACTTGTCGTATTCCCCCAAACGGTCGTATTCGTATATTTTACCTAACCCCTAAAAAGTATTTGGCCACCGTCGAATGTTGCCAAGAAACCGGTCGACCGGACATACAGACTATTTATGCGCCTAAAAATGCCCGTTATATTAGGTCGAACAGACTTCCTTGTTGTGTTCGACCGCCAATCCTTTACCTGGCCAAACCCTCTAATCGGTCGACCATACCCTACATTGAGTTTAACCGATAACTTAAGTTATAGACATTTAGGTTCGACCGTTATCTTGTTAGCTCGAACGTTTCGTTATTTAAATGGAAACGATCGACCAGTTTAGACATATTTGCTGACTTAAGTTTTATGTTTTGTGTATCTTGCACAAACATCAACCAAATATACTCCAACGGCTATAAAATTTCGAAAACTAAAAATTTGAGGAAAGATAAACATATGCCTTTTTCATTTTGTCGATTTCTTATAAAATAATCATTTAATTAAAAAACATTTTTATATATATTATACATAATTCTAAATCTTAATTTTAACATTCACAAGATGTGTTTCAAAACTTTAAAACTATCAAAAGAATCAATTAGAATTAAATCAACTAAATTGTCGGAAAACTCGAAAAAGACATAAAACATGAATTGTTTCGATTGGAGATGGTAAACTAAAATTAATTATATAGCCTAATCATTGAAAATATGAACTAAAAGCTCTGATACCATTTTAGGATTTCATGCCCCTATGTATGTGTATATTTTAAAAATTTTAATACTAGCATACATGATCGATTTCATATTTTCAGCAATTTTATGTACATTGTTTTGTGTTTATTCTAATATAATGCAATCCTACATATATTAAAAGAAATCACAAAGAGAGGATCATATCCAACGGGTCTCTAAAACCTTTTTGAAGATCTGGAGTTGCGTTGTCTGTCGAATCGCCCGCCGATTCGCCTCCAAGTATTCACCAAACTCTAAACAAGATTAGAGAGAAATGAGCTAGTCAATCAATCTCTAATTAAGTTTAGAATCTAGCTAATAACCCCTCTAAAGCATCTTGAGAATTTAATCTCCAAAATATTGAAATAATTAAGGAATTTTTGGATGGATTAATATGGTGGTTAGGAAGAGAGAAGTTTTTGCATTAATTAAAACCATGAGGGAGAGAAGACCTATTTATAGGTCTCCCAACACCCACATAATGGGCAAATCACTAACCCATGATCTCTTGTTTTTCTCTCCCAAAAATCAATCACAATTTGACACTTAATTATCCACATCCACATTTAACCATAATTGGAATAATTCCAATACATGATTAATACTAATTTCTTATTAATTCAGGCAAAACCATATTAACCGTTTTTTTCCCTTTTACCAAATTTTGGATTTATATCTAACAAATTTTGATCTTTGAGGTTTTTAGCAATTCATATATATCATGTAATATATTATCCTATGTAATGTTAAATTATTGCACTCCATAATATATACATCTTATATGAATTTATTTACGATTCTAACTATGTCATTTTTTTGTGACATCGTGTACCGATTTCGTGTAGAATTGTGTACCGAGTTCGTGTTGAATTGTGTACCGAGTTCGTGTAGAATTGTGTACCGTGTCGTTTCGTGTCGTCAGTACAGGATATGTTCATGAAACGTGTACTTACTGTGTCGTGTATACACGATTAATTTTGTTTCGTTTTCGTGTACCGAAAAACAGAAACGGAAACATTTTTGTGCGTGTTCGTGTAGAGTAAACCAATCTAGTACACACAAACTCACACGACACGAATGCACATGACACAATTGCTAGGTCTACAAGTCCTCCCTGCCTCCTCTAGTCCCAACTCCACCCCACACGGCCTGCCTCCCGAGCCCGACTCCAATTCACACCCGCCTCCTCGAGTCCCGATAATTATTTTGGCAGTGCCTTCTTTCCCTGTGCGGTGATTATGACATGTTATCTAAATGAAAGTACCTACCTTGTTACGATACTATTCATCTTATTCTAGTATTCATTTCAGTAAGAGGTGGATACATAATTTATGCATCCCATATTGATAGTGATACATGGGGTTTGAGCTCTAGTTATGGAAGAATTTAGTGATAGGAAGCTTTTGTATGAAAGAATGCATAAAACCTTCAATACTTTGTACAATCGAAAATTTGAAAATAGAAATATTACCTTTTCATATAAATTTTTAAGTATCTTCAAAAACTGTCTTCAGGAGCAACTGTTATGGAGAATTTCTCATTTACTTTGTATTGATATTTTATAATTGTTTCCTTAAGAGTATTGTTATTATAATCAAGGTTTCATTTTGCAATATAACAGGTATGCTGATTTGAAGAATAATAGGCTGAAGAATTACACCTTTAGCTATGAGTAGATGCTCAACGACAAGGTTCGTCATACCTATGGTTGATTTCATAAGGTTCTTTTAAAAGTGGGGTGACATTATCTTAAGATAACCAATTCATCCAAATAGAAACCAATTGTTTCTTGGTTCGAAAATGTTGAATATTTTATCTGAAGATTATTTTATGTTTATCTTAAAACCAGTTCAATCAGTCAGACCGTTGGTTGGACCGTCGCTACAGAGTCGGTTCGGTCCAATCTTCGGTTCACAAAATGCTGATATCATGTTGACGTCATCATTGGTTGACCACTTTGAACTAAATCCAGTTGTTTTCGGCTCACTTTTCGGTGCGGTTTCGTGGTTGGAGGGTGTGAATTCTATAGAAATTGAGGTTTCGTAATGATTTGCATAGAAAAATAGTAGTTTGAGATATTGGGTTTCAAGATTCGATATATTTCGGAATTCGATTGTCTTGGAAACCTTATTTTCAAGAGGAAAAGAGGTTAAAGTGTAGGTTTGGTGATTAAGATGTGTAATTGGGAGTTATAGGTTTGAAGTTTGACATCTTATTTTTGTAGTGGAAGGAGTCATAAGTCATGTGGGTTCTCTCATTCATTTTATAATATCCCAATCGAAGTATTTTCACGATAACGTCAGACATTCGTTAATACATGAGCTTTTTTTAGAATAAAACATATTGTCTTCCTTTTGACATTATCAAGTCCAAGTGATGTTATAACATCACAAAAATGCTCGCGAAAGACTGTTGATAGAAAAAATACATATAGTTTTAAATTTCAAGAGAAAATACGTGTGCTTTCATAATTAGTTTCATATTGTGTAAGAATATCTATATCCCATCACATTCTAAGATTTAATAACAATCATTTTAAAAAAAGAAAGAAGAATCAGCTATCCTTTAAAAAGCGTCGACACAAGTTGGACACTCGTTGATAACTTAAAATTTTAAGTGTAAATTAAATTGTAGACCTTGTTTATATCGCATTATCAACATGCACGTAAATATTATTTAATTTTAAGGTTGTTTCATAAATGATCAAGTGATGTCAAATTTGTGATAAATGCTTTTATGATGTAAAAGTTCTAATCATCAAAATCAAAAGTTATATAATCATGTTTGGCCACCCAATTGTTCTTGTTTAGAGCTCCATTTCTTTCTCCCTTGCCGGAATAATTAGGGTTAGGGTTTTGCGAATCCACCACTTCGAACCGTAATTTTTCCCGCAACCATGGCGTCGGGGGCGTCCGTCTCCCTCAAGGAATACCTGAAGAGGTACGAGACTGTCGGAGGGGACGAGAGGGAGAAGAAGAAGCGGAGGAAGAAGCGGAAGGAGGAGAAGAGGCCGAATTTAGGCGGAGGAGTGCTGATCGTTGACGAGGATCCCACCTGGCAGACGCCTATCGCGGCCGTGGAGGAGGAGAATCATAGCTCAGGTTTGCTTGCTTCGAACCCTAACTAACCCTAAATTGGTTTTATTTTGGGTCGGCTGGAAATTGGTTAGTTGGAAAGGTGTGGTTTTGATGTGATTTGCAGATATCGTTAGATGAAAAATGTGGGTTTTGGTAATGATTGCTGAGATTTGGACATGTAGTTTAAAACCAGTAATTTTGGTAATGAATTGCCTAAGGGTAACATCTGCGATTATATATTTGGAAAGCTTAAATGTATAAGTATAAACCAATCACAAAACAAAATGTATTAGTAAATTTTGCATTAGGAATAATTTTTGAGAGCCGAGTTGAGTATTTCAGTATTATTAGTAATGAATTAGCATACATGACCCAATCAATATAAGCTTGATAAGTGTTTGGTACAGATGATGGCGTGTGGTTTGAAAAGGACAAAGCTAACCTGGTAGATACTGAACAGCAAATACTTGTTAAGTAGATGACAAAGAAAACAGGTCGGACTACTGGAACGAAAGGAAACAATATAAGATTTTTGAAAATCAAAATTTCATCTTCAAATGCCATTGTTGTCACCAAGGTTCTTTGATTCTAGAAGCCAAACTTTGTGGTAGTTAACCCTGACAATTGCTCTAGTTGGAGAACTATGTCTCAATGCTAAAAGTTGTTCTAGATTTCTAGCTGAGTGCAATGTTGTTTGTTTACATAATTCTATTTTAAATAGTTGCAATGTTGTAAACATTTCCTAAACTCCAACTAACTTTAGCCTAAAACTTTTTAATGTATTATTCTTTATTCCTACACATTTAACAGGCAAGAAGTCAAGCTGTTGGTAAGTCTTTTCAGAGAGCATGAGTTTATAGTAAAAACTTGGTGACGTGGTATTGATCCCTAGCCACAGTGCCACACTCACCTTGGTTGAGTGGTTGTGGTCTTGATGAAAATTTTAACCCTGTTGCCTGTCACTCATCTAGTTGAAATTGATGGTAATAGTAAATTAATAATTGCTTAACTAACATTGCTTCTAGTTCAAAAATGCATGATTTTGATGATGATTTCCCTCTTTCCACATGATTGCAGGTGAGGACATGCCTATAGTAGATGAAGATATAGAAGTCAAGCGTCTGAGAAGGCTCCAAATGGTCCAAGCCCAGAAGCCCTATCTTTCGATTTCTGAAGACGGGAGTGGATGGGTCTCAGTCTCTGAAGATGCAAAAAGAGCTTCTGACTTGTCCCATTCCAGAAACCTTTATCTGTCCCCACCACGGCAGAATGGTCGGCGGCGCTTTCATTCCCCATCAACTGATTCCCGCTCACATGGGTGCAATGATTCACCATCTCCTCCAGCAGAAGAAGGTGATCTTTCTCCTCCACGGAAGGTTCAGCATGATTCACCAGAAATTGGGAAGGCTCCCAGGGCTTCTTTTGATGATGATATTTCACCACCTAGGAGGAACCGAAAAGGTTCCTCCTCCGACAACATATTCCCGATGAGAAGGGGTCGTAGGTTTTCACCGAAAAAATCTGATGAGCTTCAGGATTCCGAGGCTGATCTTTCTCCACCAAGGAAAAATAGAAGAGTGTCTAATGACGACATTTCGCCTCCAAGGAGGAAAGCGCGACATGATCACCGTACTCCAGAGCATGAAGATGCTGATCTTTCCCCTCCAAGGAGAAGCAATATTAAATCTGCGGAATTGGACAGGAAAGGTGGCTTATTCACAGGGGGGGAGATAAAGGAAGTGATTGACAGGAAAAAGGCTGAGGCTCTTTCAAGGTAACCACTCCGTCTTTTCGTTATGGGCCTTATTTAATGTTTTCCACTTGTTGGCTCAACACATTGGTTATCATGTTGTGGATATTTTTTCCTCTATTCTGCTTAAGCATCATCCTAAATGTGCGGTTGTAGGATTGCTGCACTGGACCCAACTAAAAGTGGGAAGGGTGCAGAGCCTGTTTACCGGAATCAAGGTGAGGAGAATTTCATGATTTCATATTCCTGTGATGCTCTTTTGTTTTTAATTGTTAATGGTATAACACTTGCCATAGATCATGATTAAGAAAATGGAAATGACTTTATCTACCATGGCTCGTAATTCAGGAAAACGTGTATCAAAGGAGGAGAAGTTGAAGCTACAAAAGGGTGAAGAAAAACCAAGGGTATGTATCTAGCATGTGGTTGGGACACCAGGCTTTCATGGTTCTATTCTATATTTGGAGGTTGAACGAATTATAAAAAAAAAGGAAGTTGAATGTTGTATGGCAGTGTTGCATGGCGATCCTTATCCGACCAATTTATCATAGTAATTTGACATTGTTGATATTGTCATGTGATCATCAATTATACCTTTCAAGCTATAAATAACTAATGCCTGATGGTCAACATACCGTCACGTACTTTGCATAATACCCATCAATCTTGGTTGCTTCACACGACTAGTCTTCTGAGACTACCTGCATGACAAGCTAGTCTCAGAATATTAGCGGTCTTTTTTCTGGGACTTTTCGATGTCTACTAAAATGATAATCTCTTACAGTGAACCTGTTTGAGATCACTTCTCAATCTAGCTTGGTCTATTAAGGTGCTTTGACAATGTGTATGTAAAACCGTAGCCAATAAATGTGATGAACTCACTATTTAAATGTCTGTTGGTGAGACTAAATGTAATTTGAGATCATCTTATTTCATCATGATCCCTGAATAAAGATCTTTTTATATTGCTTTATAGGAAATAAAGTTGGAATGGGGCAAGGGCTTGGCACAAAAGCGTGAAGCAGAAGCCAGGCAGAAGGCGCTAGAATTAGAGAAAGAGAAACCATTTGCAAGAACCAGGTAAATTAGCACTGCATCTACAACTTCAATTGATATGAACATGTGCTACCTAATGACCGATTATAAAAGGGAAAGAAAATCTGGTAACTATTACAATTTGTGAGGCATTACAGTATTACTACAAACGTGCAAGTAGCCTAGTATTGTTCCATAGATTTGTCTTATGGTGGGCTTGAAAGTTCCCAGCCAGCTCATTAACAATCATATTCCTTGTAGTTTTACTCTACCATTTCATTAGGCTTTATCTAGGCCTAGCATTTTTTATTTGTTAGTTTTTTCATATAACTCATTCTCTGACGGGTTGCTGCCCTATTTTTTCCCTTCTTTTGCTAAATATTGGGTATGGTTGCTCACTTGCTCATATCCCTACTTAAGTACCTGATGGCAAGTGAATTATCTGTGCAGGGATGATCCCGATCTTGACAAAATGCTAAAGGAAAGGCTTAGATGGGGTGACCCAATGGCTCACTTGGTCAAGGTATTCTGTCTTAGCTACTTCGCCAACATTAATAACTTAATAGAGATTTAAGATACTAAATGTTTGCTGCAGTCCAAGCATTCTGATATTCTTTTAGAGGACCTTGGTGATGATGAGAAGATGAAAGAGTCGGGCTTTATAATTCCTCAAGCAATACCTAGCCATAGCTGGATAAAACGAGGAATAGATCCTCCTCCTAACCGTTATAATATTAGGCCAGGGCGTCATTGGGATGGAGTGGATCGTAGCACTGGTACGAATCATTTGAACATATTGCACTATCAATGCCCTGGGTTGCTCTTTATTTAAATTGGGCCAGTCTGGATTCAATGTTTTCCAATATCGTAACTAGAATTCATTGACGGCTCCAAATGCATCAAGTGTTTGGGATTAAAGGCTTTGCTGTTGCGTCAAGTATCTTTATTTTATTTTGGAAATTTTGCATTAAGTGTTTGAGATTAAAGGTTTTGTTGTTGTTTTGCATCAAGTGCTGATAAATATATTATATACATCTTGCATGAAGCAAGGCTTAACTTTGAACAAATAGCTTGTTAGAACTTAGAATCATTATTGTGTTTTTGCGAGAATCATAGTCAGGGTTTCCGGAGTCTATAAAAGAATGTCATCAAACTGATATCTGAAACATGGCAAAATAAAACTAAAAACTACTGCAAACTGGTGTTTCTACCTAAGTCAGCTCCCTCTGAAAGCAAGCTCTTATTTGTTTAAAAGAATGATTCTTTACAAAACATGACATGATCTAAAGAATCTGACCCATGTAGGGATGACAGTTCCAAATCTGAGTGTGTACACCGTACAACCATATAGGGATGGAAATATTTTGCAGATATAATGAAAGAACCAAATATGTGTTGCACTCTTTACTTTTTTGTTGTATGTGCTACTTTATATTATTTCTAATCCTATATATGATCCATTTCAGGTTACGAGAAAGAGCTGTTCAAAAGGCAAAACGAGAAAAGTGCTACTCAAACAGAGGCTTATCTGTGGTCCGTGTCGGACATGTGAGGGATGGCAGGTAACCCCACCCCATCCAATATGTGGTAAACAAATCTCACCATCTTTTCTCACTAAGCTCGTGCTTTTTAACTTTCTTCATGATAGCTCCAAACTCGACCTTGTAAATTGTTATAGAAGGTAGGATGCAAAAACATCTTACAAGTAACAAAATGAGAACATGGTCTCTGAACTGGTCACTGAAGCAGTGTTTGTCGTTGCTCGACCGAAGCTGGACTTTTGGATTTACTTGCGTCTGAGATTCCAGCTTCATGGCTACAGATCATGATTTGCTTACTGAAATGCGGAATACAAATTTGTACGCCAAACCAAGGCATGTAATTTTGCTATTTTCATGTTTCTGGTTCTCAAAACAGCATTAGCCACAGAACTTGCAAGGCATATTTTTAATGGTTCAAGGCACTGAAGGAAAATGTCTGCAATGGCGTGAAGAAACATAGTTTAGTGCCTTTCCATCCTGTTGGGTTATTTCTTCTTCTTTCTTGTAAGGGTATATATTTTGATATTAGTGATAAATCTTGTAGGTTATAAGTTGATGATATGTATCATTTCCAGCTTTCAAGGTTTACAATTGATCAATTTGGTTTGTACTTCACTTCCTCTTGAATAAATTGTCAAAATGCTCCTTTTTCTAGTCATCTTTGACATATTTGGATGTGCTTTTGTATTCTTAAATTTGAGGATTTATTTGAAACATTATTTTATTATCAAAAATACTCTTTAAGTATTGAAGAATTATTTTATTATTTTGTATGTATTTAATCATCTAAAATGGAGTTTTATCGGGTTAGTGGCATTGAAGATAACAGCAAAATCAATGCTCTTCGGATACATAAGCCTTGATTGAATGTTAATCTTAAATTCATATTGAAGAAAATTTCTAATTTTACGTTATATCTTTTTTATTCCACCTTAGTAGGCTCACGAATCTGTAAAGTCGTGTAATCCTAATTGCTAAAAACCCTCCCTCTAACTAGCCAATGGTTAATCATGCTTCATTCTTCTGACCTTCAAGTTTGTATTTTAGGCGAAAATTACCAAACACAAATGTAAGACCCAATAATATGGAAAGATTAGGAAAACACATTGAGAATTTGTGGATTCGGGTTCAATAAGTTGTATTTTAATTTTCAAGTAAACTGCACAGAACACTTGTTTTTGAGGAAAGTACAGAACAATTTTAAAGTATAACCATAGCCTGACCATCGAAATCATTTATATGCTCGATCACTTGACTATTTCCAAAATATAAGCATGAGTACCATAAATGTGCTGTGCAAAAGCACAACTAATTACTTCTACCTAAGGCAAAGCAGTTATGTATTCCCTCACTAATCTGAAACAGAACCCAAACTGCATGGTGGCTTCCACAAACACAGCTAAGGTGTCTTTTACTAATATCAGAGGGAAATATTCCGTGAGAAAAAATTGACATGCACTAGAATGAAGCATAGACAAGCATGTGATCTTACTGGAGATGACAGATGAGCCTAAAAAACCACAGCATATAAGCTTTGCACCTTTATTGAATTTTCATTTTATTCAGATTGTACATTAATGACTTCAATGCATCTTGTTGTATCTTCTCTCGGTTTGCTTGTCTGGCTTCCTGCGAAGCACGTTACAAAGGTCCGAAGCCCTCGGCCCCACGAGGCAATTGTGGGAGCGGAAGGAACAGACTCGGTAGCACACTCTTTCTTATCTCCATATGATAAAAGTCCAACGCATGTTCCCATGCTGCAGCAGAATGTGGCCCACGACACAAGTCGAATGGGACGAGCATGTCTCTTCCTCGTGATCTCGTAGAAAGCTGTCCTTGTTGCCAATAAGCTAGTCCTTTCAGTAAATGAAATGACACTGTGGGTTACCCCACGGATAGAAAAGAACGGTCTTTTCCGTATACTTTCCCCGACCCGGTTCCGTTGCTACCGTGGCCTTACGCAATCGATTGGATCATATAGATATCCATTCACTTCAACACAACATAGGTCATCGAAAGAATCTCGGATGACTCACCAAAGCACGAAACCCAGATCTTTCAGAAAATGGATCTTCTCGGCAGACGCTGACATCTTGATGCTGGTAACCTTGCTGGCCATGCCTGGAGCTAGGACTTTTGTTGGTGCGAGGACGTTACTAAGCCCAACTGCAGCTGCTCTTTGCAAATGTAAAAACCGAACTTCAGTAATGTGGGAATTTTGTATGTTACAAGCTTTACAAGGGTTGATGCAGGAAATACTTTTGGCAGAGAAGAAGCTCCTACGACGGTTGTTGCTCCGGTACCAACTGCTATTACAGGTGTATCAGATAACAACCTCTTTTTGCTCATACCATTAATGAACCATGCATCTTCACTGTCGGAGCTAGAGAAGCAGCATCCGGAGGGATAGCTGTATTCCAGTGTCTTCTTAAAGTGGACAAGCTATCTACATCAACTACAACCACTATTGACACAAAGTTCTTGGTTTGGTTCTTTAATGCCAGGGTAAAAAAAGCATCAGATTTATCTTCAGGTGGGAACAAATCGAACGCCAAACGAGACTCACGAATGCCAAATAACAGAAAACACCAACTATAAGTTATGGTGCATACATAATATTTACTTTTCACCAACTCATTAACCTGAAACTCATTACCTTTCCCTGCGAATCATGGCCTTAGCACTCGGTCTCCGATGGCCAATAAATACTCAGTGGAATAAGTGAAAGATGATGAAAAGTAATTACCACGTTTTGTAAGGGTTTTGTTGCTTCACGGTTAAGCGATTTGAAGTTCAAATTGTTACTGGTTTCTGTAGGATCGTGTGGGTTATGGGTCCACAATACTAATTACAATTTTACGCTAATTACCTACTTGTTTGAACTATCAAAGATATGCAGCGGAATTAAACTAACAAACAAACAAGTAAAGACTAGAAATGCAAACCACGATGAACACGAGGGTTTTACAGAGGTTCGACCACCGCCTACGTCCTCTCTTGCAAGCTCCGCTCGACACTTCGAGCTCCGCTCACGACTTCACTCTCCACTCCCCGTTCCGGGCCGGGAGAGAACGCTTTTTACAAAACAAGCACCGCTAACACCCTCACTTGCTTGACTTTCTTCTCTCACAATCCGAGAGGAATACTTCGGGATTTCACCGAAGTCCTTGCTTCTTCACAAACGAAAACTTGAGTGGAACACACTCTCTAACTTGAGCACACTTAGCTTATGATGTGGAATTGATGCTAAGGCGTGGAAGTGTAGGCTTGGAGTGTTGGATTGGGGAAATTTAAGCTTGGGTGTTTCTCTCTTATGTATTGGACAAGTAGTAGTGGGAGAGTTGTGTTAAAATGTGTTTTACAACTCTTTACATAGGCATTAGAGAGAATAGATCCGTTGGGGTTGATTGTGTGAGTGTTGGTGTAGGATACACAAAACAGAAACTCGCAGGACCCAATTCTGAGTTAATTCGGTCGACCGGATCGGTCTGAACGGTCTACCCTTTGGCAGTTTTGAACTCAGTTCAGTCGACCGCCCAACGCTACGACTTAGGTACACTTAAGTGATCGGTCGACTCCAAAAAGGGTTCGTTCGATCGATTTGCACCAAGCATTTTGGGGTTGACAAACAATGATCAATTCGGTCGACCGAGCTAAGGTCTAGCGGTCGACCGATTTTGTCTAGGAGGTTTGGGTTTGTCAAGAGGCAGATATACGGTCGATCGAACAAGGTCCTCGGTCGACCGATACATGAAATGTATTTGGGGTATTTTTGGTTAATACGAATAAGACCGTTGGGTATAATACGACAAAATAAACGGTCAGAAAAATAAGTTCATACGGTCGATCGAAAAGGCATATACGGTCGACCGAAACCGGGGAGTTAAAACACAAACAAGATGAATGATCACTCGGTCGACCGAACGGTCTGTTACGGTCGACCGAATGTGGGCAGACTGTTAGGGTTCAGGTTTAGTGTTTTCCGGTCTAAGTTTGGGTGATCTATTGAAGTCCAAATTATGTGAAATTTCGTGTGTGACTTCTATAAGGAACCTAGTGTGTGTTTAAGTAGTTTTTAGCTCAAGTATGCTCAATTTACACAAGTTCCTAAGACTCAAAGAAAATACAAAATACATGTCTTCAAAAGATATTGATTACATGTCTTGACTTGATTTTCCTTTCTTCCTTGAGTCTTGATCACCTGTAGAGGTTAACACAAAGAAATATGTATGCAATGCAACATGTGTGCTACTCTACATGATCATAATTAAGATTAGGTTGATTAAATCATCAAAACATAGATTAAGGCAAAAAAGCCAACAGTTTCATGTTGGATTACATTTCCCCTCGGTAAAGATAATAGCTTTAAGGAGATTTAGTTAGTGTTTTGAAGTTTGCAGGCGATGTGTTTTGTTGCCGAAGAGATATAGTGTTTGGATGGTTATTAGTTCTCATATTGATTTGGTTGCTAACATCTTAACTTTGGTTGCATTGGGGTTTTGGTGTCACGGAGGTATTGGGAGGGGATCTAACTATGCACTAACACGATACGGATTAAAACGCACCACGTATAACGAATATTGATTGCGAAATTAACTTCGGACCCTCTCCCAATCTTAATGCAACAAAAGAAACACACATAAGATGGAAATCACAATCACACAACACACCTGAAGCTAACAACAACACGATTTTACAAGGTTCGGCAAGATGCCTACGTCATTGTGGGGGTCTCCTGCGGGTTTCCTTTCCTTGAAGCTCTTCTCCAACAAGAGAAGTCTCCAAAATTACAAGCGGATGGAAGCAATAATCTCTCTCAAGGAAATAAGTATTGTATGTTGTGTTACAAAATTAGGGCGAAAAACCCTTTTATAATGGGCTAAAATCGTACAAATAAAGTGCAGATCTTGGGCAAAACCATCTGCAAACGGTTGACCGGAATTCTCCATCGGTCGATCATTGTCTGTTTTGCGCATAACTGCCATCTGGCGGTCGACCGCTCACCCCGAGCCGGTCGACCGAATCACGATTCTGAACAGCGCTTGGGAGTCCCTGGAATATTTCGGTCGACCGTGACTTAAGTTAACTTAAGTACCGGTCGACCTATCCGCGATGCTGATTCTTGACTTGAAGCTACTGTTGGTTTTCGGTCGAACACGTGCCCAACACCGGTCGACCGATTCTTGCTTCGATCCGAGCCCTGAAGCTCCTTGTGGTTTTCGGTCTTACGCGTGCCCCGCTCTGGTCAACCGAACTTGACCTTTCGACGAATCCTGGACGCTCCTGGACTTATTCGGTCAACTGTGACAAGAGTTTAGGTCGACCGATTCTCCCTGTTTTCCTGTACTTAACAATTCTACAAACCAATTCCAATAGGAGGTGTGCAATGAGGACAATTAGGGCTTAAACTATAAAGGTAGGTGATGATGACAATTTACGATTTAGAGGTATGTAATGAGTGAGTGAGGTCAATTGACAGTATAAAGATATGCAATGGGGACAATTTAAGGTTAAGAGGTATGCGATAAGGACATTTAGGTTTTAGAAGTAGGAGATGAGGGAAATTTAGGGTTTAGAGGTATGGGGTTTAGATTGTTATTGGTTCCTGTATTGATTTGATTTTGTTTTTGGTAAAAACTGTAGCTTTGAGTGGGGTTTAGTCAGGTTTTTGATGCTTACCAAGGAGTAGTTTGGTGTTGTGGAGGTTTGCGATGGGGAAAATTTAGGGTTTAGAGGTAGGCAATGTGCACAATTCAAGCAATGAAGACAATTTAGGGTTTAAGTTTTGTAATTCAGATAGTTATTGGTTTTGGTGTTGATTTGGTTTTGTTTTTGGTAAACATCGTAGTTTAAGTTTGGGTTTAATCGGGGATTTGAAGTTTTGTTGAAGTTTTTGGTAAACATCGTAGTTTCAGTTTGGGTTTAATTCAGACAATTTAGGGTTTACTTTTGTTTCCATAAAGGTGTGTTGTGCGCGGTTTAGTTCTGGTGTTGATTTGATTGTGTTTTTGGTTAAAATCATAGCTTTAGTTGGGGTGCAGTTAGGGCTTGGAGTTTGTAGGGGACATTTAGTTTTCTGACTATAGAAGTATACGGGTTCAGATTATCATTGGTTTCTGTGCTGATTTGGTTGCATTCTTTTGGTATAGATTGTGGCTGTATTGACACTCTTTGCCATGTAATTGTGGAAGTTTGTGATTGAAAACATATCATCCATACATTTGTGCCTTATATTCATTATCCTTCACCTAAACAATTCTACGTAACGAGTTTTATGTTTAAGTTTCAGGAATAAACAGGTTTGAGGAGAAGATGCTCAAAAAGGACTTAAAAGCAAGGAAAATGACTGAATTGCAAGACTTATGGACTGAGATGCAAGAGAGAAGGACCCAGATGTAAACCAAAATGATCAATGAGCAAATCAAGAAGCTCCACACTATCAGGAGGAGTATTTTGGAAATTAGATCTGGGCCCAAACATCAACAACCAAATTGGGTTCACCAAACATGAAGAAATTAAGCCAGAATCAAGCCACCCAAAACCAGACCCGATCAAGCCCATCCAGACCGCCAATTGGCCGTCCCAAACCGCCAATTGACGGTCAATTTGGCCCCAAATGACACGTGCTTCAGTCGGGTGTTAGATTAGGTTGTATTTAGTCCATATATGGTATGCGTTTTAGTCCCATACAGGGGGATTGCCCCCGATTGCATTTTCTATGACTATAAATAGAACACTTCCTTCTCCTTTGTATTCACCCATTGCTTGGTGGCATTCTCTCTACTTGGAGTAAGCCTTGGAGCAAAAACTCAAGGTGGAGAAGAATGCTACTTGTAATGTGAGTCATATAAATAAAATAATTCTTCATAGTTTGTCTTAATGTTGTCTTTGTTTTAATGCTTGCTTGTTTGTTTTGTTTTGTCTTCTTTATCGTAGTACAAATAGAATATCTTTTTTTCTTAATTTAGTTTATAGTTTAATGAGTAGTGAGTAGTTCCATCCCCCTTGGGGGGGGGTGGAGATGATGTTTATACATGCAATAAAGAATGGAAATGAATGCTTTATTTTGAAATGTATTGATAAATGTGAATGTATGCTTACTTGTTTAAAGTAGAACACTTCACTTGATGAGTTTTTCCACAACTATTAGACACCTCCCATGCTTGTTTAGGTTCTGAAATAACCAACTTGTGTATGTGAATGTTAATCAACTAAGTTAGTGATGGGATTGATAGATTTTGTCATATCCAATAGACATTTCCTATGCATGAAACACACTACCTATATTTGTGCCTATTAAATGCATTCTTCACCATCTTATTACATGTGTGCACTCACTCCACCCCTAAGGGGTTTCTCTTCCTGATTTCCAGCCTAGTTATTAAGCTCTCTTAGTTTAGTTTTAATCCATCTCTAGTTGCCTTCTTCACATTTCTTTATTAAGAACCTAAACAAGCATGGAATGTACGTAAAGATTATGACAGAAACCATCAAGTTAAGTATTTTCTTTAATTCAAACATGCATACTAACATTTCTTACATACAACAATATTTAGCATTCATTCCATTCTACATGACATGTATAAACATCAACTCCACCCCTAAAAGGGGATGGAACTACTCGCTAATCATTAAAAGAAGACAAAATGAAATTTAGGTAATTAAGATAGGAAAAGGGTGACATGCTAATTACTTCTACTAAGATTAAGACAAACAAAACAAGCTAAACAAGCAAGCATTAAAACAAAGACAACATTAAAACAAACTATGAAGAATTGTTTTATTTACATGACTCACATTACAAGTAGCATTCTTCTCCACCTTGAGTTTTGCTCCAAGACTTACTCCAAGTAGAGAGAATGCCACCAAGCAATGAGTTAATACAAAGGAGAAGGAAGAGTTCTATTTATAGTCATAGAAAAAGGCAATCGAGGATAATCCCCCGGTATGGGACTAAACATATACTATAAATGGACATAAAACAACATAATCAACAACCCGACTAAATCATGAATTCTTTGGACCAATTTAGACCGCCAATTGGCGGTCTGGAATGGTTGGATCGCGTCTGGATTTCGGTCTCATTTCTAGCTTGATTTCTTGATGTTTAATGAACTCGATTTGGTTGTCGATCTTTAAGCCTAGATCTAATTTCCAAAATACTCCTCATGATGGTGTGAAACTTCTTGATTTGCTCATTGATCCTTTTGGTTTACATCTGGGTTCTTCTCTCTTGCATCTCGGTCCATAAGTCCTGCAATTTAGTCTTTTTCCTTGCTTTTAAGTCCTTTTTGAGTCTCTTCTTCTCAAACCTATTTATTCCTGAAACTTAAACATAAAACTCATTATGTAGCATTGTTTAGGTTCAAGATAATGGATATAAGACACAAATATATGCATGATATGATGTCAATCAGATATTTTTCTTTTTCGGCTCTATATCACGTTGTTTATCCATGTATGCTTTACTTCCCGTCTGTATTCGTTTTCATTGTAACTCTCTCGGGGGCGTTACAACTTGGTATCAGAGAAGGTCAGTCCCAAAAGTGTACAGAATCCAAAGTCTCTCCAGTGGGGCGTCAAACCCAAACTTTGTCGGTAATTTTTTTTCTTTTAGAATTGTATTTCAGTTAGTGATAGGTCATTATTGCATTATTTTAGCAGACTGATGGCACCACGATGGAGATCGAAATCATCGGGGACTATGAGCGTCTGGGAGGAGCATTGCCGTTTGCTGTTAGAAGTGGTAGGGTGGAGCACCCTCTGGTGGACAGAGCTGTGGTGGCCGACTAGCGCTTTCTGAGGAAGAATCCGCCGGTCTTTCGAGGTGAAGTGAATCCGGATGCAGCTGAGGAGTGGTTTTACAAAATCCAATGAATCTTTAGGGACATTGGTTGTCCTCCAGAGAGGAAGGTGGACTTGGCGACCTACGTGTTCCAGGAGCACGCGGTGAGTTTGTGACAGGCGACCTTTGTAGTCGCGTTCAGGTACCGAGCGGGCATCACTTGGGATGAGTTTCTAGTTGAGTTCAACAGGAAGGTCTTCCCCCAGGATGAGCAGGACAGGAAGCGCGAGCATCACGAGTTCAGCTTGAAGGCTTGTGTTAACAAGTTAAATCCCTTGGAGAGGTACTGCCTGAACATCTATGTCGTTGATGGCAGAGAGCTATGAAGTTTTTTTAGGGACTGTAGAGGGGTTCAGAGCTAGAAGGTGCTGATTTAGATGACTCAAATTCTTGAGGAGGTTGTGAAGTGTGCTACCCTGCTGGAGGATGATTATCGAGAAGGCCAATCCGATGGGAAGCGTTCGTTTGATGCTCTTGGTGGGCAACAAGACAAGGGGAAGCAGAGTGGCGGTTCGTCGAAAAGGCCACGTAGGGATGAGATGAAGAACCCGAAGGACTATGACAGGAGGAATGGAGCTTGTCTGGCTTGCGACCAGATGGGGCACTTTGTGTGATAGTGCCCACAGAAGAATGCTGGAGCACCATGGGCAGGCAACAACAAGGTAGGTGCCGGTGGGAGTCAGGGCAAGACTTCTGGTTGTCAGGGTCGTAGCCCAATCCCGAGTAGGGAAGCTGGATGTGTGTTCGCCATCCTAACTCATAATGCTGAGCAAGGGAGCGACATCATTAAAGGTAAAATGCTTGTTTCTGGTCTTGGTGCGAAGACCATTATTTGATTGTGGGGCTACGCATTCCTTCATTTCAGAGGTATTCACAGCTGTAGTGGATAGGACGCCGGTGGAGCTCACTTTCAGGGTGGAAGTTAGTAAGCTAATGGGTGACGTTCTTGCGGTGAAGACGTATCTTCCGAGGGTGTCAGTGATTCTGGAAGATCTGGACTTTCCGACTGACCTCGAGGTGTTACCAATGTTCAATTTTGATGTCATTCTTGGAATGGATTAGCTTTCTGACCACAATGCGTGCTTTCACTGTCGAGATAGGACAGTGGGGATCTCCTAACCGAAGGGACCCCCTTTAGTGGTGAATGGTGTTAAGGGCAGAGATGGTCATATGGTGGTCTCTGCATTGAAGGCCCGATGGATACTCGAGAAGGGTTGTCACACGTTCCTAGCCAGCGTGGTGTCGACTGAGGGAGCTACTAGGTCCCTGAAGGAGATTGATGTGGTTCGGGAGTTTCCTGATGAGTTTGCCGAAGACATCCAAATATTACCTCCACGTCGAAGTTGGCGGAGTTGAAGGATCTATTGCAGGAGATGCTGGATAGAGGTTTCATTAGACCGAGCGTGTCACTTTGGGAGCCACAACGTTGTTGGTGAAGAAGGACGGGTTGATGCGCATGTGTATCGACTATAGGATGTTGAACAAGGTCACGTTCACAAATCGGTACCCCCTACCGAGGATTGATGGCTTATTCAACCAGTTGCAGATGGCTAAGGTGTTCTCTAAGATCAATATGAGGTCTGGGTATCATCAGCTGAGGTCAAGGAGGAGGATATTCAGAAGACAGCATTCAGAACGCGCTAAGGTCACTTCGAGTTTCTAGTGATACCTTTCAGATTTACTAATGCACCTGCAACATTCATGGATCTGATGAATCGCATGTTCAAGCCTTTTCTGGACCAGTTCATTATCGTCTTTGTGGACGTCATCTTGATTTATGCTCTAGATCAAGAGCAACATGAGGAGCATCTGAGGACAGTGTTCGGAATTCTGAGGAATGAGTAGTTGTTCGTGAAGTTCTCGAAGTGCGAATTCTGGTTGGAGCAGGTAGCTTTCCCTGGGCATATTGTGTTGAGGGATTGACATCATATCATGCATATATTTGTGTCTTATATCCTCTATTTTGAATCTAAGCAATGCTATGTAACGAGTTTTATGTTTAAGTTTTAGGAATAAACAGATTTGAAAATGATGCATTAGGATATCTAGTACACCGACTTTAGGTCTTATCTAGTAGTAAAGATTCACCTCGGTTTTCCCTCGGGGGGAGAGTAATCATAAGATTTCAGTACTCAAACAAATAAAGTAGTCCACCATGAACCTAGTGAGTCGAATAATTCGTGTCTGTTAATATAAGGAAGTTTGTTGTAGTCAGGGACCCTTAAAGTCTTGTTGTGAAACCTTAAGTGTAGGCATTTTGGTTCACTTGTAGATAATAAATAATTGAGTAGGGCGTTCTCTCTTCTCGCATGACTCCTATCACTCGAGAAATTAGGTCTGATGGGACTTCGTGCCTGGTGCTTTCGAGTCATTTGAGTTGGGATGCACTGACCAAACTCTCGTTACACACGTGGTAGGGATCGCCCTATGAGAAGATTTGGGGGAAGATGTACGTGATAGTGTAAGTCATCATAGGCAATGATGCACGAAACCCGACCTTGGGAGAATTAATCACCAACTGTTAAAAAATGAAAAAAGAAGAAAAAAAGGAATACAAATAAGAACATTAATGAACTTTACACTTTGTATCACTTGAGGATGTTAAGGTTGTCATGTCTTTCACTTAAGTCCTTAATTAACTAGCACGAATGGCTCTTAGGCTAGGTGTGTTGATTGAATACTTTTACAGAGTCGGCTTGTAGGATTACCATGTCCAATGATCAACAAAAAATAGGTCCATCGAGTCGAGTTGCTAGGTTGAATAATGCATCAATGTTAGGATTTTGCGTGTATATCCACTGAAAACCCTCAGGAGACAACATCTCCTTCATGGAGACAATGAGGTTTAACGACTTATTCCACATGATAAGTGCAATTGTGATTTCTACGAAAGTGAGTTAAGATTTTCTTGTTTTTCGTATGTTTTTCCTTTCTTTCATTTTTCTCTTTCTTTTGCTCGGGACTAGCAAAAACTAGGTGTAGGGGTATTTGATTGATATCATATCATGCATATATTTGTATCTTATATCCTCTATTTTGAATCTAAGCAATGTTATGTAACGAGTTTTATGTTTAAGTTTCAGGAATAAACATATTTGAGAAGAAGAGACACTAAAAGGACCTAAACGCAAGATAAATGATTGAATTGTGAGACTAATGGACTGATATGCAAGAGGAAAGGACCCAGATGTAAACCAAAAGGACCAATAAGCAAATCGAGAAACTTCAAACCATCATGAGGAGTATTTTGGCAATTAGATCTGGGCCTAAACTCCAGCAACCAATTCGGGCGCACTACACATGGAAAAATCAATCCAGCATAGTGTCATCCAAGCCAGGGCTGGATCCAAGCAATCCAAACCGCCAATTGGTGGTTCCAGAGCACTGATTGGCTGTTGGATCTGCTCCAGATCCGATAATGTTTAGCCGGGTGTTGTATTAGTGTGTTTTATGTCCATTTATAATATGCCATTAGTCCTACATCTGGGGATTGTCCCCGATTACCTTTTTCCATGACTATAATAGAACTCGTTCTCCTCCCTTGTAATGTACTCCTTGCTTGGTGGTCATTCTCTCTACTTGGAGTAAAGCTTTGGAGCAAAACTCTAGTAGAGAAATGCTACTTGTAATGTGAGTGATGAATAAAAGAATGTTTTGTTAGTTTCATGTCTTCTCTTTTAATTTGTGCATGCTTAGCTTAATTTTGTTTTGTCTTAGTAGAATTAATTACAATATTTTCTTTTCTTAATGTAGTTGGTAGCTTAATAAGTAGTAAGTAGTTTCATCCCTCTTTGGGGATGGAGTTGATGTTTATACATGTCATGAAGAATGTGATGAATGTTATCTTTTGCTTTATGTGATGAATGTGGGTGTATGCTTGTTTGAATAAAAAAGAATACTTAACTTGATGGTTTATGCCATAATCATTAGGTACATCCCATGCTTGTTTAGGTTCTCAATAATAAACTTGTTTATGCCCATGTTAATCAACTAGGTTAGTAAGTTGGATGATAGGTCTTGCCACAACCATTAAGTACTTCCTATGCATAAAAACACAACCTAAACTTATGTCCTATTGAATGCATTCCTCGCAACTTCATTTCATGTGTACACACACTCCACCTTTTGGAGGCTTTTCTTCCTGATCCTCATCTTGCTTTGATATTGCTTAGTTTAGTTTGTTTCAATTCCTTTCGCTTTCGTCTTCTTTGTTTATTGCTTGCTAGTTTAGTGTAGCTTAGTTTAGTTTAATCAACTTCTTCTCCCAGATTTATCTTGTGTGTCATGATGTTCGTGGATTTAGGTGTTTAGGATTGATTGTGTTTGTGTTTTTCTGGATTTTTAGTTCGGAATTGTGGATTGATGGTTGTGGTTGTGATGTTGGTTGTTGTGGGATAGGATTACATACATCCAATTTTTCTCTTCGCTCGTCTTTATGTTGTAGGTTAGGATTTTGGGTCATGTGTTGGAGGAAAGATTTCATTTTGGGACGTGGGTTCGTATACAATTTATGAATGTTCATCTTGACTTCCAATTATTCCTGTTTTTAGTCCCAACGTTTGATTTCTAAAATGTGATTAATTAACAACTGCATCCTAAGTAGATTTAATCAAATGATATGGGAGAGAAATTGCTTGTCATCTTGATTTTGGGAGGTTTCTTTTAATGCTTGGATTTCTGTTTCATTCTACTTTCACACGATTTTTAGGAAATTATAACTTTTGTGGTCGATTAGCTGTTGTTGATTGGCTTAGTTACGATAACTTATGAATAGCAATTATAAAATAAACAAGACTCAATTAGTTGGACATGAAAACAATACATTAATACATCATGCATAACTTTTTGAATCTTACACAAAATCGATACATTCATCATTTCCACATTTTTTGTAGGCAATTATCTTATTAATAACATGATATTTTAAAATAATAACTTAGATTTTATATTAAAATAAATATAACTTAGATCATGTAAAAAAATTATGTTTAATTAGTTTAGTGAGTTCATACATTTATTTATGTTTAGCTTAGTTAAAAGTTTATTTATTTATGTTTATTTATACTAAAAACAATTTATTTTGTTTAGTTAACTCATTGCCCCCATTAAGCAACTTGACCTTTAATAACCTAAAGCAAAAGATTAGACAATATTGCTAAGTCATTCATCATATAGGATTTGCAATCATCGTATTTATTATTTATTTACGATTTCTGTCGTAGATTGCTGGCGTAAGGTACTTATCATCTTTCACTTATCATTCATTAGAAAGCACGCATTAGTTAGTAGGACTTGCATTGAAACAAGAGTGAGGTGAGTGTTTGTTTGGTGTGTTGTTTGTCCGATTAAGGTATGAAAAACACTTAGGGGGCAATCAACTATAGGAGATGAGGTGGGGGATTTCATCATCCTTTCCTTGGCCCAAAAACTATTTAATAAAAGAGCCTTAATAAAATCAATTAGACGTTGGCCCCTAGGATTTCTGGACGCATTAAGGAGAGGAAACCGTTTAAGACCATTATGGCCTAAATGTCGTTGCCCATCTAGTCTCTCTGAGATTTTAGGAACCTCCGGGTTCTTGATTTCCTACAAATTAGTGGTCCTCGATGTTTAAGACCGTTTCAGCCTGAACGTCGTTGCCCATCTAGTCTCCCTGAGATATTAGAGACCTCCGGGTTCTTGATTTCCTACAGACTAGTGGTCCTCGGTGGGACCTCGAAGTTAGGCATCGTCTATTACTAAGGACCTAGTGGACTTTAGGCTTGTTTTGGCCTTGATTGCTTAGTTAGGTTTCTAGCCTTCCTTATTCCCACGCTAGATTAAGGACTTCATCTCCTCTCCTATGAGTCATTCTTTTCTCATCTTAATGTCTCCGAATCTTCTCATCTACGAACACATTCTTTTAAATTGAAATTTTATTTATTTCCTCCAATAATAACTATCATTTTTGTTAATGTTTAGATTGAAATGGATCGAGAATGGATTGCTTCAAACAGATTGAGTGATGAGTATGAGAACGGAGTGAATATGTTCTTAGAGGTTGCCAAAAACATTAAAAAAAAGAAAGACAACGACATGACGTATTGTCCGTGGAATAAGTATCATAATATGTCAGTGCTGACTTTTCGGAAAATGAAAGATCATTTGTTTGAGAAAGGTTTCGACCCAAATTACAGACGGTGGATATGACACGGTGAAAATGAATCATTTAGTCGTTCCAAGAATGATGGAGACAACGTTAGTGTGGAAGATCACTTAGAGGAAATGGGTCAGGATATGGCTGAAAAGTTTTCGTCCAACCCGATTTACTTGGTAGTTTGTATGAGAATGTTGTACAATTTAAAAGCTGGAAATGGTTGGTCCGATGTCAGATTGAAGGGAATGTGTTCTAAAAGTTTTACTTTATATGGTTGTTCCTTGATTATGGTATTCGTCTTTTGGAAGTGTTAAGGAAGAGACGCTTGGTCCTTAACCGTAGAGCTCTAAAAGATAATGGTTTACATAAATCAAAAGTTATTCACAATCATGGTAATTAACATGGAACATTAATCACCAAGATAAGATTGTCGTGTTGGTCATAGATTGTTGTAGCTCTACAAATAATTGACGACACGAGTATATAAAAGTGGAAAAAATTACTTTTATATATTGAATAAACCTAAGAAGTAAAACACTATGGAATTGTGTTTTGTGTCACTAATGTTTTACTGTGTCTTGGATCCTAAGATATGAGACTTATATCTTTTAACTCAAGAAGTGCTTAATTTAATTATTGTCAAAAGCTATGAATGAGTATAGTGATAAAGGCAATAGTTGGTTGAACATGACTCGTGCTGGAAAAGATAGCTAGTCAAACGATTATCATTGCCCTTCTTAATTGAGTGATGATATTAGTGGGCCCCTTGATAAACAAAATTGTAATGTGCACAATGTAACTTGAGTTAAGTTACATAGTTATAATTAGCTTAAAGAGATCAAGAAATGAATATAATACAAAGGTGACACATTTCTACTTTGTATATCTTCTTAATATCATGAGGCAAGGGATGGACACAAGTGGTGCACTTACATCACAAAATTGATCGTGTTTAGTTCGAGTGGAACAAGACATCTATGCTAATTGGGTAACTATAATGTGTAGCTAGATACCACTTATAGTTTGAGATATTAAGTGTTTAATATCGCTGCCAATTTAGCTTAGATCCTCCTATAGGCCACACCACAAAACTGGGAAACAAGAAGCTTGATTTTGAGTTCATATGATGTGTCGGGTTTCATGTGAAAAAAAGGACACATGTGGTGAACGAATAATATCAATATGTCATGAGAATTGACATATTTAGAATCATAATAAATTCATATGAGGTGTGTATATTATGAGGTGTAATAAATTAATATTACATAAGATAATATATTACATAAGATATGAATTTGCTAAAACCCCCAAAAGATCAAATTTTGTTGGAAATAAATCCAAGATTTGACAAAGGAAAAATATGGGTCAAATACGGTGAACCGTTTAGGGTTCGGTCGACCGAGGTGTCTTGGGAACGGTCAATCGAACGGGTAACGGGTAAACACAATTGGTCTACCGAAATTGTCTGGAGTGGCGGGACAATTGGGTTCGGTCAAGCGAGCGTGAACGGTCAACGGTCGACCGATAAATGTTCGCCTGGAGAAATTTTGGTGGGTCAACGGTCAATTTTTTCCAGAGAATTCGGTCGACCGTCTAGCTCACGGTCCACCGAACATGTGTTATAACCGAATAGTTCGGTTAACCGAGAAAAAATCTCGGTCAACCGAACAATGCGATTTTTGCCTGAATTATTAAGAGAATAATTATATCATATGTTAGATTAAATCCAGATTTAATTAAACATTTTTTAGGATGCTTATGTGGCAATTTGAGATTAATTTTAGGAGAGAATAGTAAGAGATCATGACTTAAGAATAGTTCTTGATAAGGATGTTTTGTGAGCCTATAAAATGACCCATCGTCCTAGTTGTTTATGTTAATGCAAAAATTATTTCTCTCATTAATTTCTCCCTTAATCACCATGAAAATCTCCTAATAGTTTTTTAAGTTTTGGAGATAGAAATTTCAAGAGCTAAAAGAGGCGTTATTAGCTAGATTCTAAGCGTAATTAGAGATTGATTGACTAGCTCCTTTCTCTCTAATCTTGTTTAGAGTTTGGTGAACACTTGGAGGAGAATCGACAGACGATTCGACGAGCAACGGAACTCCGGATCTTCTAAAAGGTTTTAGAGAACCTTTGGGTATGATCCTCTATTCTTTGTTTATTTTAATATGTATAGGAATGCATGATATTAGAATAAACAAATACATGTACGTAAAATCAATGAAAATATGAAATCGATCTTGTATGTTTGTATTAATTTTTTTAAAATACATACATACATAGGGACACGAAATCCTACAAGTTTCACATCAATGTTGAAGTTATTGAAAGAGATACTTCCAGATGATAATGAGTTTCCAGATAGAACTTATGATGTTAAGAAAGTCTTGTGTCCTATGGGAATGGAATATAGGAACATACATGCATGCCCGAACGATTGTATATTGTATAGGGGTGAGTTTGAAAACTTACATTCCTGTCCCAGGTGTAATGTTTCACGATACAAAATGAAACGTAGTGGACCAAACCATAATGAAGAGGTTGGTGAGATGAAAATCAAAGGACCTCCTGCTAAGATTTTATGGTATCTTTCGATAATACCAAGGCTTAAACATTTGTTTGCAGGTAAGGATGATTCCAAGAACATGACATGGCATGTTGATCGTGAGAAACCAAATGATCAGTTGCTACGTCACCCTGTAGATTCACCTCAGTGGAAAAAAATAGATTGCGACTTTCCTGTGTTTGGTGAACAATCAATGAAAATATATACATACATAGGGACACGAAATCCTACAGTGGTATCAGAGCTTTTAGTTCATATTTTCAATGATTAGACTATATAATTAATTTTTGTTTACCATCTACAATCGAAACAATTCATGCTCTATGTCTTTTTCGAGTTTTCCGATAGTTTTGTTGATTTAATTCTAATTAATTCTTTTGATAGTTTTAAATGTTTTGAAACACATCATGTGAATGTTAGAATTAAAATTTATACTTATGTCTAATATATAAAATTTTCGTTTTTAATTAAATGATTATTTTATAAGGAATCGACGAAATGAAAAAAACATATGTTTATCTTTCTTTAAATTTTATTTTGGAAATTGGATAAACAACTGTTCAAATGTTTTGAACTATGGATGCATAAAATCATTTTTAATGGATTTCAAATGATTTTAGAATTGTTTGATTTAGAGATGCATGATAAACTAAATCGAGTAATATATAGTTTATGTACATGCGTTGCTCGAGTTCTCTTATGCAGAGATATGTGAGTTTTTATGTTCCGATGAAGTCATGTGTGATTGAATGTGTATGTTATTATTATTATTCAATCACAGGGGCTTATGTATATGTGAAATCCAAATTTCTATTTCTATGTTTATGCATGCATATGAGAGGATTTTTACATAGGACTTGCACTAGACAATTTTCAAAATTGAGAGATGCATGTTTATATTTTTGCAATATCAACATCCATGGTGCAAAAGGAGGACGCTGAAGAAGTGCAAGGATCAATGACGCGGGAACATATAAACTCACACAATTTGTATGTGAATGGACATATTTATGTTTGTGTGCTTGACATGTATGTGATTGTGTGGATGAATGTTAGGATGTGTATAGATGATAAATATGCATGATCACCTAAATTCTAAAATTACACATAAATGTTTAAATTGTCCAACCAAAAATTAAGAGTATTTTTCTTTCTTATTTCATCCAATAGCAGTCATCGATCGAGGGATATTCTGCTCGCCCTTAGCGGGAGATATCTTCCTCCATCTTTGGGAATAGTGGGAAATATAAGGTTGTCTATTGTTGTGCCATGAATAGATGTACGAGGTGCGATTCACCCTTAGCGGACACCAGGTATATTTTGTTTGTGAATACAATGGATAAATGTATCTCGTATCAAATGAAATAAGTTTTCTTAACAAGAACCGGAGCCCTAGCTCAGTTTTGAGAAAGAGAGTTTTTCTTACGAGGATTGGTCAAATTCCCTCTTAATTAAAACAACAAGAGTCATAAGAGTTTGAAAATGCAAATGTTGCGATATTTCGAAATGGTTATGATTAGAAAATGTTTTCTTACCTTGATTTTATAATATATCTGATAACCCTTAGCTAGTTTGTATTATAATTGATAGGATCTTGAATTGCTGCATTTATGGACAAATTTTTATTTGCGGTATTGATTTTTTTAAAAACATAAAATTGACAATAAATCCCATATAATTTAGTTTTTAGAAATGTCGAATATTCAACCTATTGTGCGATCTATGATTGAAAAACATCTTTCCCCAAATGATGGCTCAAACTTCATAAGCTGGCAACTCAAGCTCAATATCGTGTTGAAGTTTGAGAAACTATCTCATATTTTGGATGGTGAAATCCCAAAATTAAATGAGAAGGCAACCGATAGCGAGAGAGAGGCAAAAGCCAAGTGGGAAGACCAAGAGAACCAGGTTCACGGTCTAATGTTGGCCTCCATGGGTGACTCGCTTCAAGCGAAATACTTGGATTCAAAATCCAAGAAGACCATGGAAGCTTTAACAAAGATGTTCATGGATAGTGCTAGAAAAGAGCGCTATAAGACCACCATCGCACTCACAAGGTGCCACATGGCGGAGGGAACATCGATATCCATGCATTTTCTCACGATGCAAGGATACCTTGAGAAGTTGTCGAAGCTCTCTTCCCTGATGCCCGATGACATTGCAGAAGATTTGATTCTTGGCTCTCTAGCCCCGTCCTACAAGGACTTCATTATGCACTATCACGTGCTTGAGAAAGGGGTGAGTCTTGAGGAACTTCACAACACTCTCGAAACGGCTGAAGTTGACATGGGCAAGGATCGGGACAAGCACGTCCTAGCCGTCCATGGAGGGAGCAAGAAGATCACCAAAAGTAAAGGCAAATTCACCAAGAATACGTCAATCAAGAGCAAGGGAGTAGGAGGTGCTCGTGGTATTTGTTCCTCCTGATGCATCTAAGAAATTACAAGGAATTGTAGTGAAATGTCTTGGACAAATCCACTTAGAGTTGAAGAAACACCTACTGGATCGAACTCCAAATAAAGGGGACTTTTCCAAACTCAACCAAAGCATTCTCAACTATGAGGAAGAAAACATGTCAATTAGCACAAGTGAAATAACTAAAAGACCTTTCCCTATGCACTGTGAGATGCTTGCTATTTCAAATTTTTAACTTCATTTATCTTCCGCTATAAGTTTTTAACTTCATTTATCTTCCGCTATAACTTCAATTAGTCAAAATAATTATTTAGTTAATAAGCAATCTTCTTTATAAATTCTCATGCCACACAATAATGCAAAAAGAAAAGTGACGTTCAACTCCACTTTTGGGTAACTTGCCTTGAGAAAAATAATAATTTTCTTCGAATGATATACAATGCAGTAACCACTTTCGCAAGAGGCCAATGCATCGGCTGAACTTTAATAAACGAAGACCTAAGATTTGTACTCAACCCCTACGAACACCTATAGATTTCTTATGTGTTTGCCAACACAGTGAAACCCCTACGAAGACCTATAGATTTCTTATGTGTTTGCCAACACAGTGACGTCTGATGACCTTGTTAGATTTTACTAATATACGAAGAAGAATGAGGTTGTTTCAATGTTGTTACAATTTTTAATTCTCAATAGCACTTTTTATGTTATCTGTCATTATAGGAATTTCATTTTTAGATGGAACGACACATGGTGACCAATTTTTAAGTAGATGACATTGACCGCATTTGCTCTTCTCAAATTTACAATTTTTTTTGTTTGCTATTTTATATTACATACCGAAGTTCAAATCTATAACTCTACTCCAATAAAAACATATCTCATATGATATGGTGGCTATATAAATCTTCATGAATAAAATTGAAATGCTCTTTACATATTACATCTTCAGCTACAGTCTGTGTTTTCATTGTCCCTGAATTGTTCTTGTAGTTACTGACAAAATGATGGTCAACAAAAATATGACTTATGGTTTATATTTTGATATCGGTTAACAAAAGAGGATATTAGTATGAAATGTTTTCTTCTTAATTTTAGAATGGAATATTTTCTTCTCAATTATATATTGTTCTCTATATTTCACAGAGTGTATTCTGACATGGCTCATCGGAACCATAGTTTCGTTGCTTATATGCTTAACAAGCTAGAATCATCATAGAAATAAGTGCTGGATAAGGACATTTTAATTTTTGATTAACAAATGTATTTATAATTCATAATTACAATTCTTCATTGGTTAATCAATTCTTTGCATCAATGTTGTATTCACATATCAAACAATATTTTTAAATTTTCTTAAAGCCATTGTGAACTCATGGGTCGAATGCTCGTTTACTCTGTCCAAAATTACTGAAATGAGGAATACCCAAATTTACTAAATCTTTCATGGCTGCGGTATGGAATTGATGGGTTTGGGACAAAGATTTCATGTTGGTTTGGAGCATTTTATTTTGTTTGGTTAGAGGGTTTTGGAAGGATGATTGGTTAGTTATTTTTGAGTGGTCGAAATGGTTAGATATGGTCGTTTTTCTAATGAGAAATTTGAGTCTTTATGCTTAAAGTGGCTTTATAATTGAAAAAACGTTCATACATGTGCTACCCAATGGTGCTCGATGGGTTCGATAAGTCCCGATATAAACTCGATAGTATGCTCGATAGAGCTTGATGAATGACCATTTATTATGGTTGAAGACACATTTTGATTGAACGCGATTGTGCTCGATTTGTGGTACTCGATATGAGTTCGATAGAAATTCTATAGAACTCGATAGCTTATGAATTTTGATTCCACTTTTTTGACAGATTTTTTTTGTCGTATCAGGTTTGACTGTTAACGTATTGGCAACATACAATGGTGTTTGGGACGGTTAATGTATCGAATATTAAACTTTTGTCATTCATATGCTTATTGTCTCTACTCTCTATATGTCACACGATCGGAAAAATGATCCTCAACTGGAAATATTAACTTCGACATCTGCAAAAATAAGACAGGAAAAACCACAACCAGTTAAAAAAAGGAAAAAAATGTATAAACAAAGTCTCATATCGAGCACTTATCGAACTCATCGAGCCTATCGAGCATACTATCGAGAACTTATCGAACACATCGATAATGCTTATGTTAACAATTTGGGTCTTTATGTTTTTGTTATTGAACCCATCAAACAAATTAGTCACAACTACAAGAAATACTCATTCATCGAGCTCTATCCAGCATATATCGAGTTCATATCGATAACTTATCAAACCCATCGAGTACCAGGGAGCTCCACTGAGTACCATCGAGCTCCATCGAGTAACATTGAGAAAGGGAACGGTTGATGCAAAGGGTATTTTGGGTATCACATGAAATATAAGCATATTTCTACGATGATGTCAAAGTGTGGACTTTTTTCAATTATAGAGTCTTTTAAGCATAAAGACTCAAATTTCCCTTTCTGAATGAGTCGGGTTACTTCTTGGTTGATATATAATGAATTAGAAATTATATCAAACGTCAAATAATAAGTGGGATTAAGTATCATGCTGATTTTTAATTGATATGATATTAATAAATTCAATTATATATCTTAACTTGAACATGGTTGCTCTTCACATGCATGACACATGGAAAAAATAGTGCATAACTGTCAGAGTTATGTTAGAGTTATTAGTCGTGGTATAATTGGGTTTGTTGTTATTAGGTTTTGTGGATATTCATTTAATGGAGTTCAGCCTATATACTCATTGTACTCATTGTTTACCATAATGAAAAATAATTTTACCCTAATCTCACATGATACCAAAGCTTAAGTTCTAACCCGAACCTCCACCCACACCCCCACCCTAATCCTAGCCACCATCACTGCTATTGTTCATCAATATTGTTCACCACTGATTACTGTTCACCGCTCGCCAGTGTTTTAGATTAAGCTTAAATCGTAAGTGCACGACCATAATGAATCGGAGACAAGTACGAGTTGAATCCACAAGGAGGTGTATCAGCTTTGGTTCTTCAGAAATCAAGTGACAAATAAGGAAGGAAGATGTTTGGTTACACTAAACTAACAACTAACAAATGAGAAAGATAACAACTCAATATTAACTAAAACTAAACTAAGAAACTAACATTGCTAGATGAAATTCAGTAAGGAAAATCCCTAAGCGTGGAGTGTGTACACATGTAATAAGGTGGTGAAGAATGTAGGATCGTATGACCCCTAATTATATCAAATCAAATTCGTCTACTCTCTACTTAATGTGCAGCGTAAATGATAATTAAAAACAAGTAGAAAAACAATGCAAACCAAAATAGACGCAGCGATTTATAGAGGTTCGGCACCCACCTGGGTCCTACTTCCTCTCTCACAAGCTTTGCTCGATCCCACAAGCTCTGCCTAGGTCTTCACTAACCACTCTCCGTTCTGGGCCGAGAGAGAATGCCTTTACAACACAAACTCGCGAACAATGCTCGTCGAGCTTGATTTTCTCCTCTCACAATCCAAGAGGGATGCTTTGGACTTTCATCAAAACCTTTACAATTTTGACAACAACAAAACGTGGGTGAATCAAACACTCTTTAACTTCAGCACACTTTGAGTATGATTGGAATTGAGTACCAAAGTGTGGAAGATTAAGCTTTTGAGTGTGTGGAGTATTCTCTCTAATGTAAGAGGCAAATAGAAGTTGGATAGTTGTGTAAATAAGGTGTGTGAACCTCTATTTATAAGCTTCTAAAGTGTTATAGCCGTTGAGGAAGATTTGGGTATGATTTGCAAGGTACATGATTGACATCATTTCATGCTTATATTTGTATCTTATATCCATTATCTTACACCTAAGCAATGCTACGTGACGAGTTTTATGTTTGAATTTCAGAAATAAATAGGTTTGAAGAGATGGAGAATGAAAGGACACAAAAGCAGGGAAAAATGACTTAATTGTGAGACCTGGGGACTAAGATGCAAGGGAGAAGGACCTGAACGTAAGACCGAAGGACCAAAGAGAAAAACATAAAAACTCCACACCATCATGGGGAGTATTTTAGCAATTCTATTCGGGTCAGAGCTCCAACAAGTGAAGTAGATGCATCAAACACCAACAAAGACATCTAGAAAAGCCCAGAATAAAATCCAGCATGATCCGAACCATATAGACCGCTATTTGGCGGTCTGTTTTGCCCCAAATCCGCTAAGATTTTGGTGGGTCGCGTATTACTGTGTATTTAGTCCATTTCTGGTATTTGTTTAGTCCCACATCGGGGATTGTCCCGGATTGCCTTTTTCTTTGGCTATAAATAGAACTCTTCATCTTCTATTGTAAACTACCCATTGCTTGGTGGCATTTTCTCTACTAAGGAGTAAGCCTTGAAGCAAAACTCAAGGTGGAGAAGAATGTTACCTTCAATGTGAGTCATTGTTAATAAAATAATTGTTCTAGTTTTTTTTAATCTTGTCTTTTAATTTGTGCATGCTTGTTTAGTCTTTCCTTTCCTTTTAAGCTTCTTTAATGCTCCTTTATTGCTTAGTTAAATTTCCTTTCAGTATAATGTTTCATTTTGTTAATGTAGGTAGTGTAATGATTAGTGAGTAGTTCCATCCCCATTTGGGGGGTGGAGAAATATGTGATATGATCATGTAGTGTATTAGGTGTGTGTTATCTTAATCCCTTGAGCCTTATATGATTTCCATAACCATCTAATGGGATTTCACTCTTATCTTTGATATGCTAATGCTCTTGAATGAAGCTTAGCTTATGCTTAGATTAGTGGACCTATTTTATGGGGAATGATAATGTGAGGATATGGATGGAATTAATATTGGAAACACAATTTGTAGTGTATGTACTCTTGTTGCCTTTACCTTGGTTAATGCCTTGTATCTTTTAATGATATTGGGTTATCTTATTTCATGTGGAGGCATAGTAGGGTCTAGTCTTTATACATGAGTTCATTTAGCTTCATTCTAATTATTGTCTTGTATGTTTTAACGATATAGTCTTATCTTATTTCATGTGGAGGCAAAATTGGATTTAGTTTTATGATTTCATGCACTACATGTTGTGAGGAGCATAATTGAACACACACACACACACATCTTTATATTCACATTATTTCTCTACCCCCTATGGATTTAGTTTTATTGCTTATCTTCCATTTCTTTTTTGCATTGTAGTGTAGTTTAGTGTAACCAACCTTTCTCTCCTTTCTTTACCACTCGCCTTCGAACAAACCAAAAGTCGACACACCTCCCTGTGGATCGACCCGTATTTGCCACCACTTCAACGCGGTCGTGCGCTTGCGATTTAATATAAAACGAATCAATCAAGTTTTTGCAAGGTATGATATAGCACAAAATAGGAAGTTAAGTAATGCAAATCTGTCATAAACCGGTCGACCAACACAGGAAAAATGGTTTAACAGAACATAAACATCGACATATTCTAGATGTTGTGCGCACCATCATGTTGGTTTTTTTGGCCTTAATCCGTGTTTTGATGATTTAACTAACATAATTTTAATTACAATCAAATGTAGTGTAGTACACATTAGGCATGCAATATATATTGTATTGTGCTAATATCTATAGGTGATTAAGACTCAAGGAAGAATGGAATGAAGTCAATACATGTAATCAAACTATTTGAAGACATGTAATTTTGTCTTTATTTGAGTCTCTAAAACTAGGTTGAAGTCAAGGTTTACTGGTGACATATTCAGACTGTTGGAGCAAGGTTTAGTCGCTTGAATCTGGGTGATCGAGAGTTTGTTTTTCTGTTGAAGAATTCAGACAACTAAAACAAGGTTTTGGTCGTCCGATTGACCTAGAATTATATCCTATCAATTGAGCCAAGTTTACAATTAATCTCATGACTCAATAAATGGAAAATACACATCTTCTTGAAGCTTGGTTACATTTCTTGAGTTTAATCATTGATCCTCTATGTCTTTGACACCAAACAAGATAAGGATCTGCAGAATACATGTATATATGATATGCATGGAATATGTTTCACTACAATGATTGATTGTATACGAATTAAGATTAGATTTTCAATAATCATCAAAATAAACATGATTAAGGCCTAAAAACCATCTCCCTTTTTTTGATGATGGCAAACCTATATCTTAATACTTCAAATTTAAATTGAAATTTCTCCATTTGTATATGAAAAACTATGCTTGTATATAATGCTCCCCCTATGAATGTGCAAAGTACTGAATCAATTTGCCCCAATTTCAATTTCTCTCCTCCTTTTGACATGCATCAAATACATACATATAAAAGATAAGATACAAAGGTTTGAAGTACTTGACTCTCCTCCTTATCAATTTTTCTCCCCTTAATCAAATAATAAGTTACAAAATGCTCCCCCTATCATTAAGCTAATATGCATTTTCTTTCATACTCGTCAATTAGGCCTCAATGCATTTTTCTCCATTTTGTGATCAATCATGCAAGATATGGTATGATATAACAGTAAATGCTCAAACTTCTATATCAGAACCAATTCAATATTAATGAGTAGTATTTAAATATTACCTAACTTTTGATCCTCGATTGGGTTCTAATCTCATTTTCTATAGAAAAACTGGCCTTTTGAATTGCCAAACCAAAACTTCATATGAGAGTGGAAGCCCCAAATATTATTTAATCCAAAAGTTGACTTGAAGCATGAGATTGACATTTTCTTGCTTGAGCCGATCACTACTGTCCTGCTTCTAAGTACTATTGCTGCAAAATAGGATTACTACGTTGGTTTTTTGACTTATTATTTCGGGTTGACCACTCCAGCTGACCGACGTGGTAAGGGGGGACATGTAAAGGTTTATATCGGTCAGAAAACTGACGTGGTATGTAGACCTACCCATTGATTTTTTGCTAAACCTTATGTGGTACATAGGCCCATCACGTCGGATTTTACCAAAAACTGACATGATATGAAGGAACCAAATTTTATTATTATATATATTTGGAACCATAACGTCCATCTACTACATCACAATCTATTACATCTACAATCACAATGACAAATTTATCCAACAAAAACATATTTCATTCAAACTATTAGTCAATTATTCAAGACTAGTGCTCCACAAGACATATATAGATAACTCATAACCTCTCTACATCAATAAGAACTTGGAACAAATAACAAGCAAATCATAAATTAAACCAACTACCTCACCAAATAAATTTCTCTATTGTCATCCACATTTTTATGTTAATCATTAATAATTTCTGTCTCCATATCCATTCCACAGTCTATAGATCCAATGTGGTGTTGTTGTAATACCTCCTGCATGCAAAAAACATTTGTCACACAAAAGATAAATTCAACCTTGAATCTTATCACAAATACAAAAAAATCATAGTAATGGTGATATTTAATAAATATGACATACATGTTAGGAAAGAATATCACAACCATAAATATATACCCCACATGCATAAACAAACGATGTCCTGATTTTGTCAAATGTCAAGCATTTCAAAGTAGTAAGGAAGCCTAAAAATACACATAATTCAATCGAAACCTACAAGACACTACCAAATCTAAAGTATCATTCATAATTATCTTTTAGGAATATGAAATAAGAAGCCAAGGCATGTCCAATAGCAATAATAATTCGAGATGAATTCCAAATAAAATGTGCTGCTAGGTCTTGAAATATTTTGGATGGATGTGTAGATATCTCACCTGGGTAAACAAACTTGCTAATAGGTACATAAAATTAACTAGTGATTAACAAACAAAACACTTACAAGAGCATTCACATTGATAATAAAAGGAGTTGTTACATCCTAACCCTATGCTAATTGGGTTTATTGTGTTTTAGGTGGAGGATTAGAAGAGGTTGAGATGGACAACTGAGATTGATTGGGAGAAGAGTATAAAAGGTTTGGATTCACTTCTCTTTCTCTCTCTCACTCATCTCTCACACGTCTCTCTCTCTCTCTCGATCCTTTTTCGTCCAGCTGAGGAAGACGCGGAGGCGAGGCCGGCGAAGCTCGGAGGAGATCAGGTGTTTGCCGGAGTCGAGGTGACCATGTTAGGATTTTCACTGGAGAAGAAGAGTTTTGGCGAGGAAGAGATCGCCGCGGTTCTTCGAAGGCTTCTTCAAGCCTTAAAGGTATGCTAAGCTTTAGTTTAATCCTCCTTTTAGCCTTTGAGAGGATTGGAGTGGCCGACGGTAGGCCGAAAGGCTCGTCGAGAACCTTGCAGCAGCATTTTTGCTCTGGAATGGTCGACCGACGGGTTGGCGCGGTCGACCGGGCGTAGTGTGATTCGGGCAAAAAAACTCTTGCACCGGTCGGACGATACTCTAGGAGTGGTTGACCGGTGATACATTTTACCAAGGGGAAAAGGCTTTGGGTGTTTTCGGTCGAACGGGTCCCCTTTGCCCGTCGACCGAAAGCACTGTTGTAAGTCGGTTGGGGGCGTTGACCATCTAAACGGTCGACTGCTCGTTGACTTCGTCCGACCGGAACTTAAGTTAACTTATTGGCCGGTCGACCCGAAGAGTTGTTTCGGTCGACCGTGTAGTGCGGATTGTTGGTGAGTTTTACTGGTGGAAATCGGTCGACAGTGATTTTAGGATGGTTCGACTGTTGGTTCTTTTTGAGCAAGAGAGGATTTTCACTGGTGGATTTCGGTCGAACGGGGCCCCTTTGTCGTTTGACCGGTTGGACGTTATTTCGGTTTTATTGCGGAATAGTAGTGGTGTTCGTTCGACCGTTTGGGGTCTTCTGTTCGACCGTTTGGGCACTGTTTTGCATATGGATGCTTGTGTCGTGTGTGGTTGGATCTGCCTCGAGGGCAACGGGTCTCTGGTCTTTTTTGGGGCGACGGTACAGACATTGCCGGCCTGAGAGGAAAATCGTGGTTGTGGCTCTACGGAGTGGTGCCTTGTGTGCACGTGTGATTGTGGGGTTGGGGTGAGAGGACCCTTGAGACCCGTGGCCGATGATTTTACGGCGGTGCCTTGTGTGCACGTGTGATTGTGGGGTTGGGGTGAGAGGACCCTTGAGACACGTGGCCGATGATTTTCCGGCGTTGCCTTGTGTTGTTGTTGCCGATGTTTTCCGGCAGTGCCTTGTGTGCACGGGAGTTAGATATGCTTTTACTGCATTTTTCATTTCATGTTTCATATACGCATGTTATGTTCATATTTAGGGGTTTGGCATACGGGTTTTCCCTAGGGGAAACTCAGGCATTGTTTGTTTACATGTCAGGTCGTGCACGTCAGTAGGAGGTGGTGACTGCGGGCAGGAGCACCCAGAGCGGATCCTATCCATTTTGTTCTTCGAGGTGGATGATTTCCCTTGTACATGCGTTGTATATCTTTCGTGTTGGGTTGTAATCATCCTTGACTCTTGTATTGTACAGTTTACCACCTTATATTATATATATACTTGTGGTTTGGTGACGACCCCAGTGTTGATTCTTATATGTTTAAAGTTTTTAATTTTCCGATGTTTCAGGGCGTTACAATTTGGTATCAGAGCCTTTGGTCCCGGTGTGCTTGTCCAATGAAACCACCTTAGAGGTCTTGCATTTAGTTGTCATTCGTCATGCATTCATTCATAATCATTAATTCATTGTCGTTTCCTGTCCTCTTGTGTAGATGCCTCCGAGACGTGTGAGGCCACCTTCACATTATAGGGGCGCCAGTGAGGAGACTGGTAGGGAGGAGGAGGAGAGGAGGACCCTTCAGGGGACTCTTGGTAGGCTGGGCGAGTTTCTCGAGCGCCAATCTGCACAGTCTGAGCAGGCAGGGGCGGGGGCAGTGTTGGATCGGTTCATCCGACAACACCCTCCTTCCTTTGACGGCAGTGGTGAGCCGGAGGCAGCTGAGGATTGGGTCTTCTGGATCTGGAAGATTTTCAGGGCTATCAGATGTCCTTCTGAGAGGCAGGTGGATTTGGCCACCTATGTGTTGGACAGAGAGGCGGCCAACTGGTGGAGGTCCACGTCGGCTGTTGTTTTTGAGGACAGCAAGGAGGTGGGCTAGGAGGAATTCCTCGCGGAGTTCAACCAGCAGTATTTTCCCCAGCATGCGCGGGATAGGAAGGAGGAGTTCCTAGCACTCGAGCAGCGAGAGATGACGCTGGCGGCTTATATTAGCAGGTTTCACGCCTTGGAGCGTTACTGCCCGGATACTTATGTGACACCGGAGCAGAGAGCTCGGAAGTTTATCCGAGGGTTGAGGCCGCAGTTTCGGTCTCGTATGACCATGAGCATGCAAATAGACTTTAGCTGATGCAGTGAAGTTTGCGACGATTATGGATCAGGACTACCAGGAGACGGTAGAGGCCAGGAAGGTGCAGACGAAGGCCAGTGTGCGCCCTGGAGATCAGACTTCGGGAAATCCAGGCAAGAGGCCCCGGATTGATAGTGGTGGATCTCACCAGTCAGAGCAGTGCAGGCAGTGTGGTAGAGTTCACCCCGGGCGTAGGTGTGCGGCACGTTCAGGTGCTTGCCATGGTTGTGGCCAGATGGGTCACTTCATTCGTTCCTGCCCGAGTAGGTCAGGTGGACCTAGTGGACGACCGGGTTCCTCCTCAGCTAGCGGAGCGGGACCGAGTAGACCAGCTGCACCACCTCAGCAGGGGAAGAGCGTTGGTCGCATTTTCACCATTCAGGCAGAGGAGGCTAGGGACGTCAGTGTAGTGGTGGAAGGTATGCTTTATGTTGATGGCTTGATAGCTAGGGTGCTTTTCGACTGCGGGGCCACACACTCGTTCATCTCTGAGCAGTTTGCGAGCGTGTTAGCCCGTACCCCTGCGATGTTGACTGCCACTTTGGAAGTCAGCACACCCTTGGGTTTGGTGGGCATTGTGGGGAGCTTCCTCCCCGGCGCCACGGTTGCTTTGGGAGACCAGGAGTTCCCGGCAGACCTGGTCTTGTTACCGATGGTAGATTTCGATGTTATACTTGGGATGGATTGGTTGTCCCAGTACGATGTTCGAGTCTTGTGCTGAGAAAAGAAGATTTTGATCTTGAGGAAAGGTCTTCCTGATTTGCTCATCAGAGGGACTAAGAGTGGAGATGGTCAGATTTTGGGTTCGACAGTGAAGGCTCAGAAGATGATTCACCAGGGTTGTAGAGCGTTCTTAGCGACGCTTGTGGTACCAGATTTTGAGGTGAAGAACTTGGAAGATATTGAGGTTGTTCAGGATTTTCCTGAGGTATTTTCTGATGAGATCACCGGGTTACCGCCTCACAGAGAGATCGAGTTTGGTATCGATCTGGTAGCAGAGACTACACCACAGTCGAAGGCTCCGTATAGGATGGCGCCTGCGGAGTTAGCTGAGCTGAAGAAGCAGTTGCAGGATCTGCTAGATTCAGGTTTGATCAGGCCCAGTGTTTCACCCTGGGGAGCTCCAGTGCTCTTCGTGAAGAAGAGGGATGGCTCGTTGAGGATTTGTATTGATTATCGGATGCTGAATAAGGTTACCATTAGGAATCAATATCCTTTACCCAGGATTGAGGATCTTTTCGATCAGTTGCAGTCAGCGAGGGTATTTTCGAAGATCGATCTACGATCCGGTTACCATTAGTTGAGGATTGCAGATGTCTAGAAGACTGCGTTCAGGATGAGGTACGGGCATTACGAGTTTTTGGTGATGTTGTTTGGACTGACGAATGCACCTGCAACGTTTATGGATCTGATGAATCGGACTTTTCAGCCGTATCTCGACGGATTCGTGATTGTCTTTGTGGATGATATACTGGTATACTCACCAGACAGAGAGCAGCACCGGGAGCACCTGAGGATTGTGCTTAGCATTCTGAGAGATCAGCAGCTCTATGCTAAGTATAAGAAGTGTGATTTCTGGCTAGATCGGGTGGCCTTTCTGGGACATGTGGTGTCAGCAGACGTGATATCTGTGGATCCAGCGAAGGTTGAGGCTGTGACTCAGAGGAGAGCTCCGACCAGTGTGTCAGAGATCAAGACTTTTGTGGGTTTAGCAGGTTATTATCGTCGGTTTATTCAGGACTTTTCCAGACTTGCTTCCCCACTGACGGCCTTGACAAAGAAGGGTGTTAAGTTCGTTTGGTCCCAGAAGTGCGAGGACGGTATCCAGGAGCTGAAGAGGCGACTGACTACAACACCGATTTTGACGTTACCGAGTGGTAGCGGAGGCTATGTGATTTACAGTGACGCTTCTGGCATTGGTCTGGGTTGCGTGTTGATGCAGCACGGGAAAGTGGTCACTTATGCTTCGAGGCAGTTGAAGGTTCATGAGAAGAGTTACCCGACTCATGGTCTGGAGTTGGCAGCGGTGGTTCACGCGTTGAAGACCTGGATGCATTACCTATATGGAGAGCAGTTTGAGGTCTTCACAAATCACCATAATCTGAAGTATCTGTTCTCGCAGAAAGAGTTGAATATGAGGCAGCACAGATGGCTAGAGTGCATAAAGGATTATGACTTCACCATTTCGTATCATCCGAGGAAGGCGAATTCTGTCGCAGATGCCTTGAGTAGGAAGGTGGAGTTGTCAGTTGCTAGCTTATGCATTCAGGAGTGGAGGTTGCTTCTCAGCCTTGACGGAGTGGAGGCCTTTTTACAGAGGACTCTGAGGGGGCAGTGATTGCGGGACTTCGAGTGGAGCCGCAGATAGTTTCGGGAGTTGTTCAGGCTCAGAGAGCAGATGATGAGCTGGTCAGTCTGATGCAGTTAGCTGCTAAGGACGGATCAGACTTTGGTATCGGAGTCGATGGGGGCTTGAGATTCAGGGGTCAGATATGGGTACCGAGAGCAGGAGATCTGAGGAATACTATCATGGAGGAGGCACATAGAGACAGATATTCCATTCACCCGGGGAGTACCAAGATGTATAAGGATTTACAGTGGAGTTTCTGGTGGAAGGGGATGAAGCGAGACATAGCTAGTTTCGTGTCCAGGTGTCTGGTTTGTCAGCAGGTGAGGATTGAGCACCAGCGGCCAGCAGGGCAGTTGCAGAGTATAGATCTGCCAGAGTGGAAGTGGGAGCACGTGACGATGGATTTCGTCACCAGTTTGCCGAAGACGAGGAGATCTCACGACGTGATTTGGGTCATAGTTGATCGATTGACCAAGTCGGCGCATTTTCTGGCGATCAGGACCACCTTACCTTTGGAGGGTTTGGCAAAGTTGTACGTCGAGGAGATAGTCCGGTTACATGGTGTACCAGTGAGTATTATCTCTGATCGAGATCCGAGGTTCACCTCCAGATTTTGGGGTAGTCTGCAGAAGGCTTTGGGGACTCAGTTGAAGTTCAGCACAACTTTTCATCCGCAGATAGACGAATAGTCAGATAGGACTATCCAGACCCTAGAGGATATGCTGAGAGCGTGTACTCTGGATTGGGCAGGATTTTGGCATGAACTCATGTCGTTGATCGAGTTCGCCTACAACAACAACTACCATTCGAGCATCGGGATGGCACCGTACGAGGCTCTGTACGGTCGGCCTTGTAGATCGTCGGTATGCTGGAGTGAAGTAGGCGAGAGGCAGCTGGTTGGACCAGAGATTTCTCAGATGTATGCTGAGAAGGTTGGAGTAATCAGACAGAGGTTAGCGACGGCTCAGAGCAGACAGAAGAGTTACGCAGATAGGCGTAGACGAGAGTTGAGATTTGAGGTGGGCGATCACGTATTCCTGAGGATTTCACCAGCTCGTGGAGTGATGAGATTCGGGAAGAAAGGGAAGCTCAGTCCGAGGTACGTCGAACCGTTTGAGATTCTTGATTGCGTAGGAGAGGTTGCCTTGCCGCCGCAGCTTTCGGGTATTCACAATGTTTTCCACGTTTCTATGTTGAGGAAATACGTTGCCGATCCGTCGCATGTGATTGAGATATGTGTTCCCGAGATCAGTCAAGACTTATCTCTCGAGGAGAGGCCCGTAGAGATTGTAGATCGGATGGAGCACCAACTCAGGAGGAGAACCATTCTGATGGTGAAGGTCAGGACGCAACACCATAGCGAGCGTGAAGCCACTTGGGAGATCGAAGATGAGGTCCGGAAGAAGTATCCGGATTTGTTCGGTGAGAATTCGGTTCTAATTTCGAGGACGAAATTTTTTAAGGAGGGTGGATTGTTACATCCTAACCCTTTGCTAATTGGGCTTATTGTGTTTTAGGTGGAGGATTAGAAGAGGTTGAGATGGACGGCTGAGATTGGTTGGGAGAAGAGTATAAAAGGTTTGGATTCACTTCTCTCTCTCTCTCTCACTCATCTCTCACACTCTCTCACGCGTGTCTCTCTCTCTCGATCCTTTTTCGTCCAGCTGAGGAAGACGCAGAGGCGAGGCCAGCGAAGCTCGGAGGAGATCAGGTGTTTGCCGGAGTCGAGGCGATCGTGTTAGGATTTTCGCCAGAGAAGAAGAGTTTTGGCGAGGAAGAGATCGCCGGGGTTCTTCGAAGGCTTCTTCAAGCCTTAAAGGTATTCCAAGCTTTAGTTTAATCCTCCTTTTAGCCTTTGCGAGGATTGGAGTGGCCGACGGTAGGCCGAAAGGCTCGTCGAGAACCTTGCAGCAGCTTTTCTGCTCTGGAATGGTCGACAGGTGGCTTGGCGCGGTCGACCGGGCGTAGTGTTATTCGGGCAAAAAAACCCTTGCACCGGTCGGACGATACTCTTGGAGTGGTCGACCGGTGATACATTTTACCAAGGGGAAAAGGCTTTGGGTGTTTTCGGTCGAACGGGTCCCCTTTGCCCGTCGACCGAAAGCACTGTTGTAAGTCGGTTGGGGGCATTGACCATCTAAACGGTCGACCGCTCGTTGACTTCGTCCGACCGGAACTTAAGTTAACTTATTGGCCGGTCGACCCGAAGAGTTGTTTCGGTCGACCGTGTAGTGCGGATTGTTGGTGAGTTTTACTGGTGGAAATCGGTCGACCGTGATTTTAGGATGGTTCGACCGTTGGTGCTTTTTAAGCAAGAGAGGATTTTCACTGGTGGATTTCAGTCGAACGGGGCCCCTTTGCCGTTCGACCGGTTGGACGTTATTTCGGTTTTATTGCGGAATAGTAGTGGTGTTCGGTGGACCGTTTGGGGTCTTCTGTTCGACCGTTTGGGCACTGTTTTGCATATGGATGCTTGTGTCGTGTGTGGTTGGATCTGCCTCGAGGGCGACGGGTCTCCGGCCTTTTTTGGGGCGACGGTACAGACATTGCCGACCTGAGAGCAAGATCGTGGTTGCGGCTCTACGGAGTGGTGCCTTGTGTGCACGTGTGATTGTGGGGTTGGGGTGAGAGGACCCTTGAGACCCGTGGCCGATGATTTTCCGGCGGTGCCTTGTGTGCACGTATGATTGTGGGGTTGGGGTGAAAGGACCCTTGAGACCCGTGGCCGATGATTTTCCGGCGGTGCCTTGTGTTGTTGTTGTCGATGTTTTCCGGTAGTGCCTTGTGTGCATGGGAGTTGGATATGCTTTTACTGCATTTTTCATTTCATGTTTCATATACGCATGTTATGTTCATATTTAGGGGTTTGGCATACGCGGTTTCCCTAGGGGAAACTCAGGCATTGTTTGTTTACATGTCAGGTCGTGCACGTCAGTAGGAGGTGGTGACTGCGGGCAGGAGCACCTAGACCGGATCCTATCCCTTTTGTTCTTCGAGGTGGATGATTTCCCTTGTACATGCGTTGTATATCTTTTGTGTTGGGTTGTAATCATCCTTGACTCTTGTATTGTACAGTTTACCACCTTATATTATATATATACTTGTGGTTTGGTGACGACCCCAGTGTTGATTCTTATATGTTTAAAGTTTTTAACTTTCTGCTGTTTCGAGGCGTTACAGGAGTTCCATACTAACAATGAGAGCTCTTATGCAAGAAATCAATGTCACATAACAATCTTAAGTGCTAAAACATAGATTAAACAATACAAAAATGGATTGATATCAACGGGAATGCAATTTTGATGTAATGAAAAATATAAAATGAATTACATTACACTACTAGAAAATTAAGAGCATAAATCTTTTTAAGCATAGAAAACATAGTCACATTCATGTCAGCAATTTCCTTCTCTTTCTTTGCAAATGCTGCTATAAGTGCAGCTTCCATTTCTAGGCTAAAAGCGAGGAGAATCTAACACCAGCCTAGTTTTGAAATAATAACATTTCAAGTGAAAAAGAGCAATTATGGCTAACAAGCTTATAAAAAAATCACACAAGGAGAAAACTAGATAACTAAGTAGGTATAAATCATAGCTTCTAAAATGATGTTGAATCAAACAAATTTTTTTCCCGAAACCTGAAAGTACCTTCCATTCCAAATCCACTCTTTACGGCATTCTAAATAAATACTCACATGGAAGACTATGATTTAAAAGACAATTCCACACGTTAAATGATGCAAGACTCCTCAAAAGAAAATCACATTTCAAATATAAATTAACCATACAATTGCATGCTGAAGATTAGAGGTGAGCATCCGGACTGGACTGAATTTTTTTACGGGGTACGGACCGGATTGCTTTTGACCGGTGACCGGATCGGTCTCCGGTCCAAAACCGGTTTTTTTAAAATAAAAAAACGAAAATCAGACCGGACCGGAACCAAAATTTCAAAAAGATCCCGACCGGAACCCGGACCATTGGATCCGGTCCAAAAACCCTGACCGGGTAATGCTCACCCCTACTGAAGATGATCACCGAGAAATGGACAGAATACTAACTCAGCATTTCAGTAGACTTGACATTAGATTCTTTAGGTGGAAGAGTAGATATAAAGCACAAATGTGATTAAGGCTCTAAGCTTTGACTCAAATAATGAGCGGGTATTTTGGATTGTTGTAAGAAGCGTGAAAATTTAGGTCTAGAACACTTATATATATGTGTGTGTATATCTCTCTGTGTGTATATATATGTGTATATATGTGAATATGGATGTACTACCCTAAACTTTCGTTGACATACGATTGCGTTTGTTAATAAAATCAAATATGAACTCCAAATTGAAAACTCAAACTATAGATCTTGATCAACAACATATGTAGATTAAGAATATCGAAAATCATAAAATGTGATATTCGTTGCGTATGAGATCTAGAAATTGTGTTTTTTTGGCAAATGAAGTGCATTCATTTTACATCTTTAGATACAACGTAAAACATATTCCAAATTTTATGATTTTCATTTTTCCTTAATCTACTTATGTTGTAGATCAAGATCTATGGTTTAAATTTTAAATTTGGAGTTCATATTTGATTTTATTAACAAGCTCAATTATGTGTCAACAAAATTTAAGGGTCGTGGATCCCTCCTATATGTATATATATACACAGGAAGAGACAATGTAGTTGTTGGGCTAAGGACAAAATGAGTTGTAAAGAAACTGACAAAAAGAGTAAAACGGAAAACCAGTCCGTACTTGAAAAGGTTGACAATTTACATCAACCCTTTGACCCTTAACATAAAGTCACCGGTCGATCTGATTCAATCAATGATCCATTGGGTAAGGAAAACTAGGAGTGAATATTTTGATTCTTGAATGGATCAACCATTGGATAGAAATGGTAGATCGAATAGGGTCTAAACTAAGAGTTGATGGTTTTTATTTTATGGAATGGATTGACCGTTCAGGTGTTAAGGGTCGACTGACTGGACCAATTTGAGACTGGCCAAACTAAGATTTCGAGTGGATCGATCGTTCAGGGTGTAATGGCGCATCAAACGGCTTAAGTTGAGAGTGGATAAGTTTGATGACTCAATGGATCAACCGTTCTTGTATTTCATCGACCAATGGTTCAATATGACAAAAGTAAAATGTTCAAAATAGCCATTAGAGTAGAATATAAGAAATTTTCATTTTCAGGAGTTTGAAAACTAGCAACGGTTGAACAACCAGGAGGAACGATAGACTATTCGTCCAACCAATATCAAAGAAAATACGATATAACCACGACATAAAACAATACAAAACACGACATAAACCAGAACATACAATAAGATAAAAGTTTCCAACTCAAGAACATCAAACAACAAACATAACCACAACCCATAGCACAAAGGCATCTCACAACCCAATCTGCTTATGGGGAGAAGAAGCTCAATGGTGGTATCAACTCCTTGAAAGGTCTAAAGATGAGAGGAATACTAGTCGTAGGCTAATCACGCCGGGCAGAAGCAGAGGTCTAAATAGGCGTTTGGATTATCACGCTCATACCAACCGAATCCATATCCTCATCTTTCAACGTGAGGACCATGATTTGCATAAGGAGGTTGGGCTTGTTCCCAAAGTGGATCAACATCTACTTCCATAGCGATTGGAGCTTCAGGTGGTTGTGGAGAGTAGCATCGACGGGCAAGGACAACTTCCTTAATATATTGCTTCATCTGAGTCCAGTAGGTTTGATTCATGGGATAATTGTACTCCGACTTGGGAAAATCAGGCACCTCAAGGTGGAGATCCTTAATAATGTGGGAAAGCCACATAAGATAGGGAATTGATGTTCCACGCTATATAGAAGGATGATAAAAATTGGATAAGGATTTTATTGAACAAGTCATAGGCACACACCAATTCGGCATCTGAAATGTTATTATGGTGTCTAAGTTTAGATAAAAGTTAAAAGGAACAATATAGGCAAGGATTTTAGTTTAAGTACATAGGCGTCAAGGTGAGAATGGGATTTCCGTAACTATTAAGCTTAGGATGTTGAGGGTGTAGGGTGGTTATCATATCACATTGGTCCGCACCAAGAACCTGACCTAGATGATCACAATAGATATCAACCCCTTCGATTGTTCATTTTAATTCATCGTAAGTACATGACGTCGATGAAGACGCGGCAAGTACGAGTCGTACCACGAGGAGTTATTTGCGTTGTTGTTATCACTATACTCGAGTGGGATGATAAATAGATGGAGAGATTAAACTAACTAAACTAAACCCCTTGGAGTAGAGGTGCAACAGTGAGGTGTGTGTGCATGAGGGTGTCCAACCATTAAGCATAGGAGTGTGTGTTTAAAAGTAGGAGCTAGTGTGGAACCTAAGTGTGAAACACATACAATTACATGGTATACAAGACTAGGATATGTTAGCATGAAGTTAAGATCAATTTTATGGATTCTCAAGTATGCAATAAACACCTAGTGTGACCATTAAAGCATCAATCAGTCCTAAGCATAACCTTAGTTTATTCAAGCAACATAAACCAAATCAAGCAATCATTCATTTCAAGTCAATTCCATCATCAAATAAAACTCATCACAAGCAACATGTCAAAACTAGATCTAGCATGAAACAAGTACTTAGTATGGCCATTATTTCATATATAACAAGATTAACATGCTACAAGTTTTATATCTAACAATAAGCATATGGAAATGAAACAAACGTAGGAACCCATCATACACCTCACCATCAACTACATTGCTTCCACCCGAAATGGGGTGTATCTACTCACTAATCATAACAACAAGTATGGAAACCAAAAGATTGAGACTAAATATGGAATAAAACTCTAACTAGAAAACTAATTACCAACAAAATCACAAACTCATTGGATAGAAAGGAAGTAAATGAAAAGAGGAATCAAAATATACTATTAGATTATCAAAGAAGTAACATTACAAGTATCGAAGTCCACCTTCTCTACTGCCCAAAATGGGTAAACCTAAGCTATTCTAATGGTGGAGGCTGAGAAGAAGAGAAAAGGTAGAAGAAACATTGCTATTTATAGAAGAAATAAGGGTTGGGACGAATTTGGAAGCAAAATGACGGTTGTAATCACTTTCTCTATAGTCTGGTGCACCCAATTATCTGGTGCACCCAATTAAGCACGTCCGAGTCAATTTTGAAATTTGAGAGGATTTGGACCCAATTGAATTGATCCGCCACTGGTGGATCAGTTGGTCTGATTCACCCCAAACATGCACAGTATTTTAATTGATGTATTTGTCACGTGAGGTGCACTCTTGGTTCCATGGTTTGAGCCTGTTATGTCTTAATAGCCCGAATACCCTTCGAGATCATGGTATTGATGGATTTTTTCTCCCAAAATATTTTCCGCGCATTCAGGTTTCTCTGGATTTCATCTGGGTCCTTCCTAATTTGTAGATGGGTCCTTGTGCATGACAAACATGTCAATTTTGCTTCATTTGAGTAATTTCTTCTTACATTTCGGTCATTTTCTCTTCCTTTCTCTTTTTTATTACCTAATACCTGAAACACCACAAACAAACACTCGAGTAGCATACAATTGGGGAAAAATAAGATATATAGCATGAATGTGATGTATGATATTGATTGAATCAGTTATAATACCACAAGTGCACGACCACGTTGAAGCGGTGACAAATACGGGTCGGTCCACAAAGAGCGTGTGTGAGTCGAGTTCACGATACCCGAGTGGGGGAAAAGAAGAGAGATGTGATCAAAATTAAACTACAATGCGTGGGAAATTGGAAAAAACGATGAATGAAAATTAAACCCCTTAGGGGGTAGAGAAAGAAATGGAAATGAAAATATGTAGTGTAGTGTGTGTTCAAATGTGCTCAGCAAAACATGTCATACATGAAATCCCTAAAACTCAACTCCAACTTTGCCTCCACATGAAATAAGATAAAACTTTATCATTAAAACATACAAGACAATAATTGAAATAAAACTAATATGTTCACATGCATCATGACTCAAATCCAACTATATCTCCACATGAAATAAGATTTATCACAATCATTAAAACATTCGAGACATTAATTTGGATAAAGACAACATGAGCACATACATACACATGCCTTGTTCCCCTCTTCCACTTCATCCTTATCCTAACCTCGTCATTCCCCATAAAATAGACCCACTAATCTAAGCATGTGCTAAGCTTCATTCAAGAGCATTAGCACATCAAAGCTAAGAGTGAAATCTCATTAGATGGTTATGAAAATCATGTAAAGCTCAAAGGATTAAGATTAACACACACTAATCCATCACATGACCAAATCACCTTCTTCTCCACCCACCAATGGGGATAGACTACTCTGTAGGATCGTGTATGGTCGGATTATATAATCAATTTTAAGCTAAATCAATCTCTACTTGCTTAATCAAAAATGTGCAACGGAATTTAGACCAAACAAGCAAGTGGAGAATGAAATATGCAAACCACAAGATGACCTGAAAGATTTTATAGAGGTTCGGCTTCCCCCTACTTCCTCTCTGGTAAGCTCCGCTCGATCTCCCTCAAGTTCGGCCTATGTCTTCACTATCAATCTCGTTCTGGGCTGAGATTAAGCATTTTACAACATAAGCTCCGCGAACAATCCTCGCTAGTTTGATTTCTTCTCTCACACTCTGAGAGAATCACTTCAAGCTCTCACCGAAGTCTATACTCTTGTCTTGGGATTTCACCAAGACCCTTTCTACTTTGACAAACAATTGGAGTGTAACAACACTCTCTAAACTTGAGCACACTTGAGTAGAATAGGATTTAAGACTAGTGTGGAAGGTTTTTTGCTATTAAGTGTGTGGAGCTTTCTCTCTAAAGTTGGAGACAAATAGTAGTGGGAGAGATGTCCTAAACAAGGTTGGGAACATCTATTTATAATACGACAAGTCTAACGGTCAAATGACACGTGTAGACGGTCAACCGAAAAGGTCTGAACGGTCGACCAGTCGGGCGGTAAAATCCACTATTTGCTAAAGGAAACAAACGGTCGACCAAAATGGCTCTGGCAGTTAAGGTTTAGTGAATTTCGATCTAAGTTTGGGTATCTATTGAAGTCCAGAGGTAGTGAGATTTTGTGTGTGGCTTATATAAGGAACATGGTGTGTGTTTAAGTAGTTTTTAGCGTAAGTATGCTCAAGTACACATAGTTCGTAAGACTCAAAATAAATCAAGTTTAGATGTCTTCAAATGAGCTTTATTACATGTCTTGACTTGATTTCATTTCTTCCTTGAGTCTTGATCGCATGTAGAAGTTAGCACAATACAATATATATGTCATGCGTAACGTGTGCTACTCTACATTGTTTGTAATTAAGATTAGGTTGATTAAATCATCAAAACATAGATTAAGGCCAAAAAGCCAACAATCTCCCTTTTTTTGATGATGACAACCTATATCTTAATACTTGAAATTTCTATGTGTAAACTATGCATATAAATACTCCCCTTATGGATGTGCATAGTTTTTTTTCAATTTGTAATCACATTTCAAGTTACCCCCTAATAATCTCTCCCCCTTTGACATCTATCAAAAATAAGATATTTAACATGGATTTTATTTCTCCCTCGAAATGCTTGTAATGAAGTTGCTCCTTCTAAATTTTGCACTTCATTACCCTATCTAAATGATATTCAATAAGCTCCCCCTATCAATTTGGATAAGATATGCAATTAAGTTTAATTCTATTTCTCCCCTTTTACATAAAGCAAATGTGACAATTAAGCATGTGATGTTTTACTCCCCTTTTAGCATCCATTATAAGGTTTGACACTAAAGCAATAGATGTGATTTAAAATATGAAATGAATACAATTTCAATTAAGCATACTAAAACCTAGACTAGAACCAATTAATAAAAAATGAAGAGGATTTATAATTATACCCAACTTTTGATCCTTGAATTGGTTCCAATCTGCTTTCGGTAATGCAATCGGCTTTGAGTTTAACTTTGTAAGCTTGCCCAATCACCGCTGATCTCCTTCTTCAAGCACCTACCAGTGTAGATTTAGGTACCCAAATAACTTTGGGTCCTTGAACATTAGTTTTGGGAACCAAAACCATTTTAGTTTTAGGAGCCCACACAATTGAAGCGCTATGATTAACAAACAAATGCTTGTCATTTAGAGTAGTATGAGATACATGGTTTTCCAATTTAGCATTGTATCCTAAGTCATGTTTATCTAGGGATTGTCTTTGACTACTTAAGAGCATGTCAAGCATCTTGGTTCCATTTGTGAACATTTCTCTTCTCTAAGTTGAGCATTTGATGCCTTAAGATCTAGTTGTTCATCATGAGTAGGTGTTGCATTTTGACTACTAACACTAGTGCAGAATGCTCGATAGACGTCACCAAATAGACGTCGGATGTCCAAACAACCGACGTCTATAGGTATAGACATCAGATATTTGGACATCCGACGTCTATAGGTTTGTAGAAACGTCGGTTGTTTAGTATAACCGACGTCTATACCTCCTGTAAGAAGAAAATATTTTTTGTGTATTTTTTTGGATTTATTTCGTATAAGAATTTATGTGGATTTCTTTCGTATCAGAAATAACGCAATTTTTTGGGATTTATTTCGTGTAAAAATTAACACATTTTTTGGAATTTATTTTGTATAAGAAATATCGCAATTTTTAGGATTTATTTCGTGTAAGAATTTATGTGGATTATTTTGTATAAGAATAATGTGGATTTAAAAATAATTACAATCACATGTGTGTTGTGTTGTACACATGTGTGTGTATGGTGACATGTTTAGTCCCACATTGGAGAAAGTTTTTTATTGGTGGAGTTGAAGTACTCCACCACTCCTTTACTTCTAAATGGTAGTTTGGTACCACACTACAAATAGCAAGTGAGATACATATATATATATATATTTAATGGTCAAAAGATTGGCACTTGGGCTTGATTAAAATGGTTGCAACGTTTTTTTGCTGTTAACCCATGTATAGACGTCGGTTTTATATGGTAGCCGACGTCTATAGAACGTATCTTTTTATTAATTATTGTTATTTCAAAGTATAGACGTCGGATGTATAACATGACCGACGTCTATAGGTGATGCTGTATGAATAGACGTCGGTTAATATATATATCCGACGTCTATTTGGTGTAATAGTTTAGTCCCACATCGGAGAATTTATTTTTGTTGGTGTGGTTGATGTACTCCACCACTCCTTTACTGCTGAACGCGAACGACTTGGGGCACCTGCGCATGTTGGGCTTGATATTCGTGGTTATTTGTCAAAAGTTTGGCACTTGGGGCACTTGGGCAACTTGGGCTTGATTAATGTGAGTGCAGAATGCCCGATATACGTTCCAATATATTTTTTGTTAATTAACATATAATAGACGTCGGTCGTATATAGCCGACGTGTATACACTGTATAGATGTCGGTCGTATATATCCGACGTCTATACAACAAGGAATAGACGACGGGGAAATAGACGTCGGGTACTTGGACCATCGAAATCCGACGTCTATACCACTATATATCCGACGTATATGGACTTTTCTGCACTAGTGTAAATTGTAATTCATTTGATTCAAGTCTAGCAAGCACCTCATTCTTTTCATGCATGATTTATTCAATTTGGCTTTGGAGATCATTTATGGTCTTTCTAGCATTTTTGTTCTTTTCACAAATGATCTCATATTGTTTAACTAAATCATGAAATGCATTTTGTAGTTCATCGTGTATATATGTTTCTTCTCTAGAGCATGAACTATCACTAGCATAAGACTTAGTTGAGCATGAAAAAGATTTAGTAGAACAAGAGTTAGAGTCTACCTCACTTTGTTCATCTTCAATAGACATGAAGCATGAGTGGGCAACCTCTCTTCTACTTTGCAAGGAGGAGGAGGATGAAGATGGTGATGATGAATCATCCCATGTAGCTTTGTGAGCTTCCTCATTCCTTTTCTTCTCTTGCTATTCTCCTTTTCTCTTCTCCTCTGCCTTCTCTCCTTCTTCTTCTCCTTTTCTCTTCTCTCATTTTTGCTCTCCTCCTTTTCTTTTTCTCTCTTCTCAATTCTTCTTACTCTTCTTTCTCTCGTTTCATCTTTATCCTTTTTGTGGAATTTGAAGAAATCTTGGGCAACGACTTCAATGTCCTCATTCTATACTCTCCTCCTTGGTTCATCAAGATTTCCATGTAATCGAAAGAAGGGTTTGTTCTTGGAGGCTTCCTTCTCCTTTCGATGGTTGATTTGGATTTCATAAGCCATCAAATTTCCAACAAGTTCCTCCATCTTTAATTTGGAAAGATAATGTGCCTATTTAATTGTGACGTCTTTATCTTCTCAATCGTTGCTTGGCAATCAGAGGAACTTCCTTGTCATCTCTCCTTCATTGATTTTTCTTCCAAGAACCAAAAGAGAGTTAGTGATATCGGTGAAGCGAGTGTTCATTTTGCTTATATTCTCACCGGTTTGCATAGGGAAAAATCTCATATTTATACATAAGGAGACTAATATGAGTTTCCTTAGTTTTGTTATCGACCGGTAGGGCGGTAAAATCCACTATTTTCTAAAGGAAACAAACGGTCGACCGAAATGGCTCTGGCAGTTAAGGTTTAGTGAATTTTGGTCTAAGTTTGGGTGATCTATTGAAGTCCAAATGTAGTGAGATTTTGTGTGTAACTTCTATAAGGAACCTGGTGTGTGTTTAAGTAGTCTATAGCCCAAGTATTCTCAAGTACACATTGTTCCTAATACTCAAAATAAATCAAGTTTACATGTCTTTAAATGAGCTTTATTACATGTCTTGACTTGATTTCCTTTCTTCATTGAGTCTTTATCACCTGCAGTAGTTAGCACAATACAATATATATGGCGGATGAGGTTGAGATTTAAAGGTTGGTCCAAGGGTTCCTGTTGCCTACCAGAGTTGAACACATGAAACGCGACGCTCATGTTACCGAATGAGAGCTTCATGAGACCATTTCTACAATTAATTAAGGCGTTGGAGGTTGCCAGAAATGGTGTACCCAAAATCAAAGGCATTTGAGAGTGTTGCAACAGGGTTGGTTTCGAGGATGAAAAAATCAACCGGAAATTTAAAATCTCCAACTTTGATGAGTACGTCCTCGATAATCCCCGTTAGGACACGAATGGACATATCCGCCAATTAGAGGGTGATCTTAGTTGGTTTCAATTCTCTCAAGTTTAACTGTTGATAAATAGAAAATTAGAGGAGGTTGACCGCTGAACCTAAATCAAGCAATACATTACTCGTGTTAGTGTCCCCTATCGTACACTGAATAGTAGGACACCCAGGGTCCTTGTACTTTGTGTATGTAGGATTGGACAAGAGTGAGCTTAGACTCGCAGCTAAGAATGCTTTCTTAGGAACATTGGTCTTCCTATTTGTTGTGTATAGATCCTTCAACACTTTGGCATATTAAGGTATTTGTTGGATGATATCCAACATGGGGATGTTAACCTTCACTTGTTTGAAGACCTCTAATATCTTATACATTGTGTCACTCTGATTTTTGTTTAACCTACTTGGATATGGAGCTTTTGGCAGGTAGGTTTTCTGCGATGCCTAAGAAAGAGGTGTTGGTGTAGTACGCTCACCCTCAACCTCTTCTTCACCATCATTCCCACTGAGGGGTTGCACAGATGGTGGTGGTGGCAAGGAAATGTGATTGTCAACCTGCTTTCCATTCCTTAAGGTTACAATGGAATTGACAGGTTCCTCCACATGGTTCACTTGTCGCCCCAATGTACCAAACTCTCATTTTGCATGTGTTGTTGCTGGTACATGCGGGGGTTAGCCTCAAGCTCGCTTGGCAGAGTCCCCCTCTCTCTCTCATGTACAAAGTGAGCCAATTGGCCCATCTGAAACTCTAGAGATTTGATGCTCTTCTGATTTGAAGTGAGAACTTGACTTAAAGATGACATAAAGTTTTTTATTGAGTTCTCGAGTCCACGAGTCAAGGTCTCAAGCGAATTGAATCGGGTTTCCATATTGTTGGAATTTGGGAAACCCGATTGATTGGTGATTTGAGCTTGGGGTGGTTGATAAGATTGTGCATGCATGGGAGGTTGGTGTGGTTGGTTAGGTGGTCGAGGGAAGTTTGAAGGACCACTCAGGGCATTATTTTGGTTCCATGAAAAGTTAGGGTGGTTCCTCCATCCAGGGTTATATGATGATGAGTATGGGTCATTCCTGGATCTATCATAGATGACATTGACATGTTCCATCTCTGGAGGAATGAATGCACACTCGCCTCCCATATGACCTATCCTACCACATAGATGACAGGGAACTGGAACAGATGCAGACACATGTGACACATCGTGCTGGTTTTGGAGCACAATCGAATCCATACGACGCATTAAGGCCACCATACGTGCCTCGGTGGCCGTAGTGGTATCAACAACAAATGTGGCACCTGATCTAGTCGAGTTTGCGTTTGCGATCCTCTCTCCTATGCTAGATGATGCTGGTGGTTCCCTCACACTCTCTCACTGCATGGTCTTCTCAGCGAGGTCTTATAGGAAAGCCCATGCCTCCCTTTCATCCTTTCCTAAGAACTCTCCTTGACACATGGACTCAATGAGCATTCGGGACAGGATGTGAAGACCCTCGTAAACAATCTGACACAGGCACCACAACTCGATGCCATGGTGAGAGCATGACGATAGTAGCTCCTTGAACATCTCTAAGTATGCATTGAATGATTAGGTCTCATGCTGATAAAACGAATTGATTTCGTTCCTTAGTTTTTGAGTCCAATGATTTGGAACGTACTTGTTGAGGAATGCAGATTGAAACTCATCCCAAGTCCTAAAGGCATTCGCATGGTTGTTGTACAACCATTTCTTTGCATCATCCTTTAGTGCAAAGGGGACAAGCCTATGATGAATAGAGTTTGTGCTAAGTTGTTGCAGCTTGAACATAGCACAAGCCTCCTCAAATTCCCTGAGAAAGATATAGGGGTCACCCTTCCTAGTGAAGGGATATAAACTGAGACTTAACTTCAAAGTGGTTCCCATTCGCCTTTGGCAATACGTTGCACGAAGGTAGAGCAGTACGGCTCGGGTAGCATCGATCACGTAGAGAAATGGGAACAAGAACAGGTGGAACGGGTGAGACAGGTGGGTCCAGCAACTGCTCCTTGTCGCGGTTCTGAGCAGCCATGGAACTTGGACCATGTGCGACACGAGAAGATGAAGGTGTCGAGAAATTGACTATCGAGGCAGGATGGACGACACGCTTTGTCAAACGGCCACCTCGTCTCGTGCCCACACAAGCGTGCACAAAGGTGCACACACGAACCAAAACTTTTTTAAATTTATAACAAGAAAGCAGAATGTGCTTAGAGGAGAAGACGAGAGGATACAAAAGAGTGAATGACTCGGGAGTGAAGGGAAAAATTCCTTATGCTACGGCGGGTAGGTACCGGTAAAAGCACACAAGCAAACAAGGATCAAACAACCTAAGGTCTCTATAGGTCCTTACAGCTAGACGACGCCTAACTGCTAGGTCACACAGACTCAACACGCCTCACCTCCCTACGACGAGGACCACAAAGCCCATCAAGTGAGTCAAGATCCAGAGATCTCGTCTCTCCTACTATCGACAGAGTGGGCAACGCCGATCAGACCATGACGTTCGGGATCAGATCACTCTCCTAATGTGCCTGAGATCCTTAGGGCCAATGTCTACTTGATTTTAAAATTAGGCTCTTGATTAGTGTGGTTTTTGGGGCGAAGGAAAGGGTGATGAAATCCCCCACCTTATTTTTTATGGGACAGCCCCTCCTTAGTAGTGTTTTGGAGTCCTAATCTAGCAATCAACTCTCCAAACAAACGCTCAACTCACACTTGTTTCAATGCACTTCCTACTAACTAATGCATGTTCATACGAAATGCATGAATGAGAGTAGAAGGTGCGTACCTCACACCAGCTCTCAGCAACAGAAAGTAAAGCTAAAAGAAAAGACAATCTACGTGCCTAAGTCGAGCACATGATGCATGGCCTAAACAAGAAATAATGCCTAATCTTTTGCTTTGGGTTTTATGGTCGAAGTTGCTTAACGGGAGATTGATTATTGAACTGGGAACAAACTATAAGTCAAAACATGCCAAATTGAGCCCCATACCTCTATATCAGATACATCAACAAGCCAAAGAAAGAACAAGGGAAATAAAGTTTACCAGACCGCCAATTGGCGGTCTAACTACCTTTGTTCTCCTCCAAACTCCTCCTGTTGTCTTCCCTTGAGCGCCAGAGTTTCCTGAAACAAAGAAAACTACAAAACAAAAATTAAATCCACCCGAATCGTCCAAACCAGAGTCTGAACTGGCAGCTCCCCGGCAACGGTGCCAAAAACTTGATTGATCGTTTTAAATTTAGACCGCAAGTGCATGGCGTCGGTGAAGAACCAGAAAGTACGGGTCGATCCACGAGGAGGTGAGTAGCATCTGGTGAAAGGAATGTGTTCTAAAAGTTTTACTTTTATATGTCAATTATTATGAATTGAATGTGCAAACATTTTGTTCCTTGATTATGGTATACGTCTTTTGGAAGTGTTAAGGAAGAGGCGCTTGGCCCTTAACCGTAGAGCTCTAAAAGATAATGGTTTACATAAATCAAAAGTTATTCACAATCATGGTAATTAACATGGAACATTAATTACCGAGATAAGATTGTCGTGTTGGTCATCGATTGTTGTAGCTCTACAAATAATTGACGACACGAGTATATAAAAGAGGAAAAGATTACTTTTATATATTGAATAGACCTAACAAATAAAATATTATGGAATTGTATTTTGTGTCATTAATGTTTTTACTGTGTCTTGGATCCTAAGATATGAGACTTATATCTTTTCACTCAAGAAGTGCTTAATTTGATTATTGTCGAAAGTTATCAATGAGTGTAGTGATAAAGACAATAGTTAGTTGAACATGACTTGTGCTAGAAAAGATAGATAGTCAAACGATTATCATTACCCCTCTTAATTGAATGATGATATTAGTGGGCCCCTTGATAAAGCAAAATTATAATGTGCACAATGTCACTTGAGTTAAGTTACATAGTTATAATTAGCTTAAAGAGATCAAGAAATGAATATAATACAAAGATGACACATTTCTACTTTGTATATATTCTTAATATCATGAGGCAAGGGACGAACACAAGTGGTGCACTTACATCACTAAATGTATTGTGTTTTGGTTCGGGTGGAACAAAGACATATATGCTAATTGGGTAACTATTAAGTGTAGCTAGATACCGTTTATAGTTTGAGATATTAAGTGTTTAATATCACTGCCAATTTGGCTTAGATCCTCCTATAGGTCACACCACAAAACTGGGAAACATGAGGTTTGATTTTAAGTTCATATGATGTGTCGGGTTTCATGTGAAAATAAGACACATGTGGTGAATGAATAAAATCAATATGTCATGAGAATTGACATAATTAGAATCATAATAAATTCATATGAGGTGTATATATTATGGGGTGTAATAATTTATATTACATAGGATAATATATTACATAATATGTGAATTTGCTAAAAACCCCAAAAGATCAAATTTTGTTGGAAATAAATCCAAAATTTGACAAAGACAAAATCGGGGTCAAACATGGTGAACCGTTCATGGTTCGGTCGACCGGGGTATCTTCGGATCGGTTAACCGAATAGGGAACGGGTAAGCGCAATTGGTTGACCGAAATTGTATGGAGTGCCTGGATAATCGGGTTTGGTTAACCGAGTGTGCACGGTCAACCGAGAAGTAGTATTTTCGGTATACCGAAGGTGACACGGTCATCCAATGACTATGTCCCAGGAGCGATTCTGGTGGGTCAACGGTAGACCGAGTAAAAGACGTGGTTCGTCCGAATTCTTCCAGGAAATTTTTCTCATACGGATTCGGTCGACCGTCTAGCTCACGATGCACCGAACACGTGTTATAACTGAACGGTTCGGTTGACCGAGTTATACTCGGTCCACCGAACAAGAACGATTCTGCCCGAATTATTAAGAGATTAATTAAATCATGGGTGGATTAATTCCATATTTAATTAAAACGTTTTTTTGTGGGTGCTTATGTGGAAATTAGAGATTAATTTTAGGAGAGAATAAGCAAGAGATCATGGCTAAAGAATAGCTCTTGATAAGGATGTTTTGGGAGACTATAAAATGACCCATACTCCTACTTGTTTAACGACTAATGCAAAAATCTTTCTCTCATTAATCTCTCCCTAATCACCATGAAAATATCTTAGTAAATTTAAGTTTTAGAGATAAGAATCTCAGGAGCTTAAAGAGGGGTTATTAGCTAGATTCTAAACCTTATTAGAGATTGATTGGCTAGCTCCATTCTCTCTAATCTTGTTTAGAGTTTGGTGAACACTGGGAGGCAAATCCGTGAACGATTCAACGGGCAACGTGACTCCGGATCCTCAAAAAGGTTTTAGAGAACCTTTAGGTATGATTCTACCTTTGTGATTTATTTTAATAAATGTAGGGTTGCATGTTATTAGAATAAACACAAAGCAATGTACATAGAAATTGTTGAAAATATGAAAATCGATCTTCTATGTTGTATTAAATTTTTTTAAATATATACATACATAGGGACACGAAATCCTACATCTGGTTTGTCAGAAATCAAGTGGTGAAAAAGGGAAAGAGATTTGATTATGCTAAGCTAAACCACACTAAACTAGTAAGTAAGAAATGCGAAAGAAAACAACTAAAAATTGGAAATCAGGAAGAGAAACCCCTAAGGAGTGGAGTGTGTGCACATATGAAGTGAAATAAGTGTTGAATGATGCATGTAAGTATGTATGTCGTGTGTGTCTTCATGTATAGGAAATGTCTAAAGATGTGCCAAAACCTATCAATCCATTCACACAACGTATCGCCATTACTACTTGATTATCATAAGATTAGGCTTAGCATGAGAAGTGTCAAAATTTATGGCAAGACTCATCAAAAACCATGAACTCATGTGAAGAAGAAAGCTAAGCATGGGAGGTGTCGAAAGGTTATGGAAAAACTCATCAAAATATAGTTTCTTCAATCAAGCAAGCAAGCAAACACAAATATAAACACATAACTAACATGTAGCATATTCAACCGGAAATTTCAGTCAATAAACACGACGAACTAAGTAGGAGAAGTGTCTAAATCTTATGGCAAAACCCATCAAAATCCCCAAAAAATATAGATGATTAAAATACCCCCAATGAACATAAAAATATGCAAGTCTACACAATCAAAAATTCATCAAACATCCAAACTTCACAACATATATGTACATCATCTCCACCCCCAAAGGGGATAGATCTACTCACTACACATTAAGAAATCAATCATATAAAGAAAAGGAGACATTCTAACTAATTTAAACTAAGATTAAAGAAACAAAACTGAGCTAAGCATGCAAGAAAAAGAGACAACATAAGAATAAAACTACGAAAAAATTATTTTATTAAATGACTCACATTACAAGTAGCATTGTTCTCCACTTGAGTTTTGCTTCAAGGCTTTACTCCAAGTAGAGAGAATGCTACCAAGCAATGATGAATACAAAGGAGAAGGAAGAGTTCTATTTATAGTGCTAGAAAAAAGTAATCGGGGACAATCCCCCGATGTGGGACTAATACAACTACTACCAATGGATAAACACAACATAATAAACAACCACAAGAAGCCGCAATGAAATTGGATGAAAATGGGCCACCAATTGGCGGTCACCTTTTGTATGATTTGCTCCAAATTTGTATATCTTCCTCAATGCTTCATTTTATTACGTGTAGTGCATCCGGATCAGTTGTTTGAGGAGTATCAAGGAGTTTCTTGATTTTCTCATTGGTCCTTTTGGTTTACATCCAGGTCATTCCTCTTGCATTTCAGTCCATAAATTTCACAATTCAGTCCTTTCTCTTGCTCTTAGGTCCTTTTTGTGTCACTTCTTCTCACTTGTTTTATTCCTGAAATTTAAACATAAAACTCGTTACGTAGCATTGCTTCGATTAAAAATAGAGGATATAAGACACAAATATATGCATTATATGATGTCAATCACATAACGTGTGCTACTCTACATTGATTGTAATTAAAATTAGGTTGATTAAATCATCAAAACATAGATTAAGGCCAAAAAGCCAACATACTCTCTACTCATCTCCACACTAAAGAAAGCATGAAAAGAACATAAACCCGTGAAAGAAATGTAGAAGACTAGATTAAACAAAAACAACATCAAAGGAAAACATCAACATAATGAACAAGAACTAAACTAGATTAAGAAAATAAACGACAAAGTTTGCTTCTCTCCAACCCCCTTATTACACTACTTAAACAGGAAACTAAAACCTACTCTAATGGGGGAAGGAGGAAGAAGGTGGAGATGATGGATTACAATTGTATTTATATACTAATACATGATTAGGATTAATCTAGGAATAATCGGACGACTCTAATCACATCTGATAGTCCAAGAATGCTCTGACCTGACAACCCGAACCGCAATCGAAATTAGAGATCATTTGGACCATTTTCATCCGCCAGTGTCGGATCCAAATCCGCCAATGATGCGCCGCTGGCGGATCAAATGGCTCCGATCAGGCTAAAATTTTTGTCTCGTTTTACTACTTCATTTTGCACGTGGGGTGAAGTCCTGGTCTGTTGTCTCGAATCACTTTGAGTTTAATTGGCGAAATACTGATCTGATTCAAGTCATGTGTCACCATATTTTGCACTTCACAATCAGATCCCTCCGAGTTTGCACTTGGGTCCTTCCTGATTTGCGATCCAGTCCTTGTGCATTGCAAATAGGTCCAGAACCTTCCAAATCAGTTCATACTTGTTACATTTAGGTCCATTTTGCTCACTTCCTCTTCTTTATTACCTTACTCCTGAGACACTACAAACAACAACTCGAGTAGCACAATATTGTGGTAAAATAAATGATATATAGCATGAATATGATGCATGATAGGCTACTAATCACATATCCTATTAATCACCCTTCAAAACAAAGTAAAGCTGATTCGGCGATAAGCCGAGGGATGATTGCAATGTATATGTCATTAATCTTAGATTTAAGTACATAGCCTTTAAGATCAGGTCGACGTAGACTATAGTAGAATTGTTGCACAATTATTGAATTACATTTATGTAGTCTACATTATTCCACGCTAATGTTACATTTCATACACCAATAAAAGTGACATTGCATACATTGAAGTAAAATTACATTTTAAAGATAAATTTTAGTGTCAGCTACAAGATGTTTCTTATCAATTGGAGGGTCATTGCAAACTATCTAAGCCTGCACACCTCCAACTAAATGCAGGTGGTTAAACATTGACCCAGAAGGTTGGTTGTTTTTGGTTGCTATGTAGATCTGTGTTGGTATCTTCTAGGGTTGATGTAGATGTTGGTTGAGGGGATTGGGTGACAACTGCAGCCTTAGCCTGCCCACCTCTTATCCTCCTCTTTCCACATCTACTACTTTTGCAAATGTAACAAGAATAATTTGTAGGGCACAAATACTAAATATGGAAAAGTAAAAGGTTTTAAAAATGACTTGTGAGTATTGAACATTGCTGCCTCTTCATTTTGAGAGTGAGATCATATTAGCTCCTTGCATGGTGACCCAACAGTCCATACCTAATGCATTTCTTAAGCCTTCTAGTGCTACTTGGGTCCATTGATCCTTTGTATCTATTTTACTTTGGTCTGTCTGGTTGCCTCTGTACTGATGGAGTCATTATACTAAAACTTTATACTTGTTGCCACTCTGACTTATCTATCATTGGATAAATAACAACCTCATAGGCTCGAGCATATACTTCTCTAGTAAACCAAGGGCCCACATAATCGTCCCACACAACACCCCTTAGTGAGCCAATGAAAGCAGTTGCATGTTGGCATGGTAGCCCAATCACTTATCAAACTCTACAAGTGAGTCCTCTCAATCAAGTCGACAATGCATCTTTTGTTGGTTGAAGACACTTCAGCCTTGGAATTTTGACATCTTATAATGCTAAAACTTCCCAATTGCATTGACATTTCAAGTACTCAAGTTCTTACTTTTGGTACTAAGTAATTTGTCCAATTTCTTATTTCTTCTAGTCTGTTGTACATGGTTTGCATAATGCTTTGCCGTAAATTGTCAACCATAGTGACAATAGGAAGATGCATGATTGCTCTGATGTAGTTGTTGAAAAACTCACAAGGTTGTTGGTAATGTAATCACATTGTACCTCACAATCAAACCTACTCCTTGACTAGATTTTGTCATTATTTTCCACCCTTACTAACCAATCATGTGTTGCCTCGTTGACCTATCTTTGTGATTGCAGTTTCCTTACAAACTCAGTGGATGTCTATGCACTGGTACCCACCCATAATAAATGTAACAACAATGCACTCTTAAAAAAAATGAAAGTTTTGATAAAGGTGTCTTGCACATGTTCTGTTCTCACACCCACCAAACACTTTACTAAGCCCTTCTTCTAGACCCTTGCACATATCACTTATAATGACCAATCCATTCCCCTGGCCTACTACTAACTTTAGAAGCTCTAGAAACCACACCCAACTGTCTTGACTCTCATATTACACAACTCTAAAGGTCACTGGAAAAAGCTAGTTATTTCCATCCACTAAAGTGACAGAAAGAAGAGTGTCATTGTACTTGCACTTCAAATGACAACCATCTAGTCCAAGAATGAGCCTACACCCATTGGTAAAGCCTTGTATGCTACCCTTTAAATACAAATAGTTTGAAGAAGGAACCATCTTGTGGTTTCACTTCATAAGTGATTCACTCCTTGGGTTAGTTATGTTCATTTCCCAAACTAAAGAAGGGATCAATTGAAGGCGAATTCACCTCAATGTGCTTCATGACAATAGGAGATGACAATTGTGAGGTATCTTCTTGCTCTAATAGTGATTAAAATTCATATAATGAACTTCAAATTGAATTCAATGAATTGTTTGATTATGATATAAATTCTCTATATCCATTTTATAATGCAAAGGTATAAATTACCGGGAGGTAAACCCCTGTGGCATAAAAACCTTTCAAGGGTGGACCTAAATGAAGTGTGCAGATTTGTTTTGCCACATGTTGAATGCCCACGAACTATGGATAAGCCATATCTCCCTTACCAGACAGAGAAATACTCGTTCCTCCATTGATCAAGAATTTCGATCTTTGGGAATTATCATGATCATCCAATAAGAAGGGTTTCTATTTATTCAAATAAAGAATTTGAACATCTATTGATTCTAATAACTGATTGCACGGTTGATCATTTGAGCTATTATTTTACGGTCAAAAATTCATTCATCTCCATTATTTCACAAAAAGAAGAAAACAAAGAAGAAAATTTTGAACAAATTTGTCAAATAAATAAAATAACTAGGAAGAAAATCAATGAGTTACAATATCAAATTGAATCTATCATAACTAAGAAAAAACGATTTGCTTGCTAGTATGATAAAATTACATTAGAGAACTCTCATTTGATTGATGAAATTACTACTCTAAATGCAAAACCTTCGTGTAGTGATGATACTCAAGACCTAATTGCTAAGAATGTTCAATAACAAAAATATCCTGAAAGATTCACTCAAGGAAATAGAATGATTGATATGCTTATAGGTAGTCAAAAACAATCGTTAGATAAGCATGATTTAGCTTATCATGTTAATTACAAAAATAATGTTATTCACACTACCATGAATGGAAGACATTTTTTTGTGAATAAGAATTCCTCAAGTGTTTGGACACTTAAGACCACAAAAGTTTGGATACCAAAAGTTAATGTCAAAGAACTCAAGGTTGTTTGAGTACCGAAATCTTCTTTCGTAGGTACTTAAATGGAGAATGATCGGTAACAATCAGCTCAAGTAAGAATAAATAGATCTCAAACTTCAAAGAAAACATTTAGAACAAATTTATAAAACTGATGTCGCTATCGAAAGAAGATTGAAACCAATACCAAATCGATGATCAAAAGTTAGGTGACATTTTCTATCCTCGTGGAATGAATGGAAAGAGGTGCGCAGACCAACACCCCTACCCGTATTGTGCAACGATCAAGGATGTCACTGTTGGTTTATCCTTTAAGTTGTTTTGTCTTTGCCTTGCAAGTAGGGGTGTCAATGGATGTTCGAAATTCGGAAATTCGTTCGCGTCCGGTTCGAAAAATATTCGGTCCGAACAATATCCAATCCGAATAATATTCGATTCGTGTAATATTCGGAACATGCGAATGCGAATATGGATATTGATACATCCGATCCGAGATTGAATATTTGTATTATAAGATCAATATCCATATTTGTATCATATACGTATGCAATACATTATTATACCTAGAAGTATTTATATTTCAACATTGTGTGATTATATTTTGAATGTATAATTATTAAATTTACTTATTCAAATAAAAATACATCTACTAATCACATTTATTCAAGCATTGAATATCATTATCCTTTCTAGAATATGGAGTTAGAAATTAAGATAAAGTAAATTAATATTTGAGACTAAATAAAGTTATAAATCTGACTATTTATAAGAATCTGTCTAAGTGAAAATGAAAAATGTTATAACGTGAGGAATTATGTTTACGGATGCGGATATTATCCGTATCCGATCCGAATCCGTCAAATATCCGAACGGATATAGACTTTTCATATCCGTATCCGAATCCGTAAATTTCATGCGAATGCGAATATGGATATACCTATATCCGATCCGTATCCGTTGACACCCTACTTGCAAGTAAGGCTAGCGTTCCCTCGTGAAGAGTCTATTTTGTACAGGTTGTGGACCATTGTCCTCTTATTATATTTCGATTGAATCATCTATTTACTAAAAAATCTTGGAAAAAAAGCTAAAAGAACTATGATCATAAACACTTGACGAATTCACAAGTCCGTACTGTTTTCCATTGTCCGCCAACTAATTAGAAAAAATACAACTCATTCTACAGAAGCATCGCATCTCAAAATGGAACGAACTTGCCATAATCTACACAACTTTCGATGGAAGCTTATGTTAACGAAATAAATAATAAGTATACCTCCACGAGTATGCTATTTGTAGAAATCCTTCTTCACTCGTCCATCAAGTAATTACCAAGCATGTCATCCTTGGCATATAGCCCTCAAGCTTTTGGAAGCAGGGGGTCGACGTCGACTATTCTTAAACTGCATATCTCATGCTTGTCTGGTTTAATTCTAATATGTATGAAGAACAAAACCAATTACTGATCAAGGATTTCCATAATCCTGGCAAACCAGATACTTGTGGATGTGAACGATTTTCATACTATCATAGTATCATAGCAGGAACTTTGAGGAACAAGAATGACAGAGAGTAGAGACCAACAAAAAAAGAAACTCCTGCAATCATGTTGTGCATCAAACGCTTGTCGTCCTTGCTTGGCACAAATGCAGTTTTCAATGTATTTGTTATTTCAAATAGTCTATGAGAAACCTGCAACAAGCAAAGAGAGCAAGTGATGACATTTTATTGCAGCTCAGTAGCAACTGATTGGATATTTATATGGAGCATGTAAAATAAAATGTACGTACTGCAACATATGTAGCAGTTGTCAACATGAAGTTCAGCATGGGGTAATCAGGGATAAGAGACAGTAGAAGTTTTGGCTGCCCGTTTGGTGTTCCTGATCTGCCAATTCATTGATGCACCAAATATGTCAAGGATAATCTATTTCTGTGCTTGAAAATATAATATTAGAATAGAAAAAAGGCCAATTTGCACATTTAGGGGATATCACCAGGCATATGTAACAGATGAGATTGTTGTAGTTACCTTAGCCATATGTGAATCTGTGAAATATACGTTTCCAATGTTATTTTTCCCAGCCACCTAGAAGAAAATGCCAGTTTCAGTTATTAATTAAATTAACACGCAAAATGAAAAGGTGAACTGTACTGTAAGCCGTTAGCTGGCAATGCACAGTAATAACGCATTCTTAATTGCTGACTCAAGAGTGGAATCAAGTGCTACTTACGCCAACAGAGTCAAAGAGAATCCACGGAATCTCTGAGTGAAATTCCTCAAGCAGATGTAAACACTGGCTTCCAATAAATAGCAGTTATTACAGAACTACAATTAGTGGATAACTAGAAGACTTGGTAAAAAAACTTACGTTATTGGAATCCACGAAGTGTAGGGATGGTATTTATTGTAAGTGATCTTGTCAAGTTTGTAGATGTACTCAAACCACAGGTACCCTACCTAAAAGCACAGAGAAACATCAGAAGATGCAAGACATGAAAAAGACGAAGTGAGCCAGGCCTTGTAATCTTTATATTAAAGAAGCGAACTAGAAACATCCTTACTAATAGTGAAAGGGTAACAATAGCTGATTTAATTGATATCCTAATCCTTGCTTCAGATTCTTCCAGCTTTTCCATCCACCTTTCAACCTTCAAACATGTTCACTAAAGAAGGTTAGAAACATCAACACGAAGTGACAGAAGTAAGCATGAAAAGTTTAGGGAGTTACAGTCGGATGGAAATACGCATATATCATCCCTACTATCCAAATATAGCGATCAAGGCCAGAGCGGAAGTGCCACTCATGCAATCGAGAAAATTTTGGTTTGTTAGGATCTGGATCGCTGTAACCTGTGCATAAATTGTATTATCATATTATGAACTGCAGCAGCACGATACAAACCCAAGTAAATAAGATATGAACTGAAATAAACTCAACACTCGGAGTGAGACTAACCAAGCAGAAACGCAAACGGTGCCCAAATCACCTCAAATACTTGGGGCACCTCCCAGATAAAAATCACCACCAAAAAGCAGGTTACAATTTTGGCTGCAATCACCGAACCTAACTCATTGTACTTGTTCAGGATACCAAGCGCCCCATATACCATTAGGGTAAAGAGAGTGTGCATGGGACATATGTAGTATAGCATATAATCATTATTAAGGACAACGCAGCAAAATGTGACCAAAAAATTAAGTCTCCACATCATCTGCCAACAACAAAAATATCAAAAACATCAGTACAAACAGTTTCAGACTACTTTCCTGGAAACAAAACATTTCAAACCCTTTCCTGTATATTCATTTTGTCAACCATTGTAAACCAAGTAAACTAATAAACAATCTTATATAAAATCAGGGTTTCTGTCAAATGACACAAGAATTGTGTCAACTTATAAAATTAAGATCATTAGTTACCTGAGCAAACCTAGCTATACTGAAATCTTTTCTCACATAATAGTAAGAGAAGTTCCCAAATCCAGTCATCCACACATACGCAGAAATAAACACACGGATCGCATTATAAATCTCTGTAGCAGCAAAATAATGGTACATCAGAAACAACACCTGTAAAAAAGATAACAAAATTAACTGAAAATTTGTAATAAAGTACAAACGATAACACAAGCAACAAACTGGAAAGAAAAACAAATACAAGATGAAGCTCCAGAGATAGTTTTGTCAAACCAACTAGTAATTTTACCAAGATAGTAATAATAGAGAACAAAAAACAGATGGAAAATGGGACTATTCTCATAAATAAAAAGACTATTGGTGTATGAGCATTTCAACTTAAGCATGTCAAAAAAACGTATATCTGGAAAAACCAGATACCAAGAGGTCGACGGGGCAAGCTGGAGGAAAATATATGAGACCAAAACAGTGTCCTCTTTATATACTAGCTAAAATAGTAAATTGAACAATAAATAATGGAAATTTCAAATACCAAGCTAAATTCTTTAGCCTAAAACATGTTTTTGAAATTTTATGCGGATCTGATTTAGTGCAAGGTTGAAGAGTTTCAAATTAAAATCCGACTCTTCTACCATATTGAATGTTTTGGAGGATGGTTTACTGGCCGTAGTCCGTAAACCACGATACAATTGCAAAGAGGCCAAGGGATATATGCTAAAGAATACATGGTACAATATAGCAGTTGACAATTACAAACCGAAACAGAAGATGATTTCACATCCACAACCACAATAGACAACCAAATCCTAACTGTAGTTTTTATTCCCTATCGGTCCTAACTGAAGTTTAAGTTAACATGTCGGTAACAAATTCTTAAGACATTTTTTTCAAGGATCATATTAAAGATCTGCAACAATAAATAGCAATGACTGTGCAGATTCCACAGAAATGGTAGATTTTTCAATCAGTCTAGAAATGGTAGATAGTAATCTGAGAAACTGTGTTGGGGAGAGTCTGGTTGAAAAAGAGAGGCAAAATGCTAAATTTGGAAGTTGTATAAGATCAACTGAATTAGCAAGGTATTCAAGGTTTAGACTCCATTATGCTTTCCATCAATATACCTGCTGGTGGGACTAGACACTATCAATTCAAGCATCACAAGATACAGTGATGCACATCCTCCAAAGAAATTCCAAAACCATATAGAGCAGCAAGGCTTTTGTTGATAAAGGGACGGATATATTGACTTATAAAGAAAGTGCATAGGGGATAGTAATGCTGTAACGGGAATGTGAAGAAAGGCCATAAAAATATCATGAAGAACTACAATCAAATAAACAAGTAAACCTTCGCTTAAATAATTCTTCTCAAAATTTCAATCGAAGCCCGATTTGAGTTTCAGTTGCCACCTTGTTTGCAGAACACTCTTCATCTCTTCTTTAAGTTGAATTGTTCAATTGAATGATCAGATCCTCAAACTTAGGTTTATTTAACGTTTGCTACTAAAAGAACAAGATTTTTTATATCAGAAAACACACAAAATTAACTTCATTTGAGAAATATCACGCATAAATTTCAATGGAAATACAATAATTTGATGATCAACCAATTCAAGAAAATAAAATCAACAAAAATAAAGCACTATAGCAAATGAGGGGAAAAAATAGATGCAGTTGCAGGCTGCCATAGTCCGGATTCTTGATCCATGACATTGTTCAGTAACTTTGAAAGTTTTGGTAGAAACTCCTGATAAGTAAGAGTATAAAAAGAACAATTTAAAACATTTCAAATTTCTTCTCCAGGAAGGAAATTCTTAGTAAGAAAGCATTGGCACAATGGTATTCAGATGTGATGCACAGGTAACACAAAAAACAATTAATCATTGAGATTTAGAAGAGAAGACCGATAAAAAGATATTGAACAGACAGAAAAGCAATGCCACAACAGAGATAGCAGAAAAGTACCCCACAGTAAGGGGCAGTACCTGCATCCACCCCTTCCACTCCTCCGTCTGATGTCTATGAAGGTAGAGTATGGATCTTCCAGAGAATGGTGACTTATCATTGTGAACCTTGTATGACGTCATAGCTGCAACTATGATAAGAAGAAAGTAGAGGAATAGGAAAATGTCCCGGTTGTAATTCTGCAGATTAAGATGGTAAATACCATTACATTGAACAACCAATACTCAATACAAAAATGTATAAGACCAGAGGGTGTGAGGTCACTCTAATATTAGGATGAAATTATCGACCATTGTGACCATTGGACATTTTCATTATTTAACAAATGATGATATGATATTCCCAATGAGTTATTTTAACAACTTAACTTTATACCTATTGATTGGAGCAAAACAACCCTATTTTAACCTTTCTATGGTTCGCATTATTTTTGTACAGTTAGGTCAGTTCTCATGTTGCAAGTTGTGCTTTCTGGCCCAATTGAGTAATTTTTGCACGTGATCATATTGTGGTGCTAATTGTATCACTTATTTTCTTGATATACCTAAAAAACCGTTTAAAAAACCCTGACATGAGGTCATCACTTCAACTATCTGAGTGTGCTCAAATCAGATTCAAATCTAAAATCAATCGTTTCACCTACAGACGTAACATAACTTCAGTGCAACGGTGCTTTCATGTTGCATAACATTAACGACTTCACTCTCACAAAAAATAACATAATGGTGATGTTTGTACCCTGTCAATGCACTGCACACTATAATGGAGTTGTATGATATTTGACTTGGAATTACATTTAACTTCGTACATCTTATTTGACAGTCAAATTTGTAATCCAACTTCATATGCAGAGTAAGAAGAAAAGGAACATCAGAACTGAATATATAAAGCCTTAGGTTGGTAGTTGGTACAGCACCACAATGACAAGGGACCTCGATGATTTAGTTGACAACATAGTCAACTGAAGCTACCAAAGAACCAAGAGGTACATATTTGGAGGATTTTTCGGGGGATAAAGACTGAGGTTATGCTAATGACGCCTCATCTTTTGTAATATATTTCATTTGGCCCAACCATAAATGAATAAAATTTATCTCCAAAAGAGAATAAAGTAATTGTAGATTTTACTTGAAACGTGTAACATCCTTGAACATTGGATAGGTAAATTTGTTAAAGGTGAAGCATCCGCAAACATAGGATAAGTCACCCAAAAAGCAAATTTAAATGATAATATATTGATACTGAAAAAAATGATAATATCGCAATGATGTAATAAACGTGGGAAATTTGACAAAAGGCTGTAGTTAAACAACTTTAAAATATAAGATTGATAAGTTTTCAAGAATAAAGACACTAGGCTACCTTTGTGGACTCCCCAAGAAAATCGGTACGGTCGCAAATATAGAAGTATGCCATGAGAACCCCAAATTCAGATCTAAAAATTGTAGCGTTAATCTTATTGTCTCTCTTCTGAAAATGAATAATGAACAGGTTTCACTTACATGGCCCTTAACAATGTTCGGTTCTCTAGAAAGAATGATTCATCCATCGTAATAAACCTGAAAAGAAATGGAATCTTAGGAATAAAAAGGAAAAGAAATCAAAGGGCTTCCTTCCTTCAGAAAACATAGGTATTTGAATGAACCTGACAAGATTTGTTGTCACTGATGGATTATGAGCTTTAGAAGTAGATGATCGGGAGGCACCCTCCAAAAGAGTGGCACGATCATCGTCTCCAACTGGTTCTTTGCCAAGCTCAACCAAATTGATATCTGAATTCCTACCTCTAGAAATAAAATCAGATGATCCTCTGAGAAAACATTGTAGGTAAACTTTACCATATGTTTATTTATCGTTTAAAACATGAAGTTAATTGACAATTAAACTTATGTTTTATATGTAAACATATGTAATTATGTTATGATGTCGTTTGACTCTGCAATTATGTTAATGCCCATTACTAACGTTAATGTCCAACGTAATGATGTCGTTTGACTCTGCAATTATGTTATGATCATCGTCTCCAACTGTTCACCGTCGGCCGACCTTTCTAGCACCGGTTGGCCATTCCTTAGGTCGTCGGTCCACAACCACCACCCTTTCCAGGCGGTTTTCTTAGTGTATAGGCACCCGGTGAATTTTTCAACCTTCATCGGTGATCTTTCTGTTTAAGTGCTGAACTTTTATCTCTTCATCGAAGTTGATAAAGTTTTGTGAGTTGTGTTAACCGTTCTAATCACTGTTTTGAAAACCGGACCGGACCAGTTCGACCATGAACCAGAGGCATGTCCATCCGGTGCAACCACGGTTTTGGGTAAACGGATATCCGTTTACCTGAATTTGAAAAAAATAACAAATGTAGATTAAACCCTAATGAAACCCTAACCCAAGTGAGATCTGCACCGTACATCAAATATAAATAAATGGGTAAACGGATCAATATGTGGAGTACAATAATAATGTATCAAAACAAAAAAACGCCGCAAAACGCGCTCCCTCTGCTCACTCGTTTGGGGGGGGGGGGGGGGGGGGACTAGCGTTGTCACCCTCGCATTCCTAATCAGACCCTTGTATTCCTATTTATTCCTATATTTTACTCTATTATTCAGGATTTTCATAAAATATATGTCGTGTATATCTATATTTATGACGTCATACTAACAGTATCAGTTCAACCGGATCGATTTAGTCCCGGTCGAACATCTAAACCTTTGAATTTTTGACGTTGTCGATTCGACGTCCAGTTCAGTTCTGAAACCTTGGTTCTGATATGATAATTATTGTCATTTCATAGCTTTTTTTCCGTTATGCTCATGTCGTCTACGGATTCATTAGTGAATAATCTGTAGAGTACTTCGCAGAAATTGGGAAGCAAGAATTATTTATTCTGGGCACAGATTTTTAATCAGATTGTTCTTGCGCATATGAAGTTGCATTATCTGACAAAATTCTTCAAATGCAAATGAAGTGAGTTATACATATTGGGTAACTGAGGATGTCGTTGCTCGATAGTGGTTAACTAATAGTATAAAGCCTGATATTGCCCATAACGTGATGGTGTTGAAGTTGGTGAAGGTCATTTGGGAGATGTGCAGTTTCACTTGTAAGAGCAAAAATAATGTTTCTCGTGTTTTAGAGTTGTACAAGCAGTTGTTCTCAGTCGGTCAGGTAGATCGCACAGCACCACAGTTTCTCACTCAGATTCGCAACGTGTGAAATGAAATCAACATTTATCAGCCACTTGTTTTTTATTTAGCTATACTCCGTCATTATCCGAATGAAATTGCAATGGTGGCTTATCTTTCAAGACTAAATCTTGAGGTCCAGCAGCAGGTCAAACGCTCGTTTCTTGGTTCTGACAAAGCCCTTGAGCTTGCAGTTGTGTATGCTCGTGTACTCCGTTTTTCTTCTACATTAGTGATCTTTTTTGCTACTCCAGTTTCTGATCACTCTGTCCTTGCAGCATCTTCCAGTACGGGTCGTGGATCTTCTCGCGGTGGTCGAGAAAATGGCCGAGGTGGATGATCAGTGTGTACCTTCTGTGGACAAGGTGGTCACCAGGAGAATTGTTGTTGGACTAAGCATGGTAGACCTGGGTCACGGTGAATGTTAGCACAAAAGAGGTTGAGAAAGAAGTTTCATCGTCTACTAGTGCTGAGGAGACAGTTTTCATCTCTCAGGCGGACTTTGAGTGTTTCCAGCAGTTACAGACTACAGCTTCCAGCGCCACATCCTCTCAGGCCACTTTCTCCGGTATTGTCTACCTAGTATCCAGAGAGTTCCTGGGTAATTGGCTCAGACGCCTCTTCCCATATGTTAGGTATAAGAACCTTGTTTTCTCATCATTCACAGTCTAACTTTCATTCTGTGGAAATTGCCGATGGATAATCGTGCTCTATGTCTGGAGAAGGGATTGTGCAGGCCTCCTCTCAGCTTAGACTTTCATGATGTCATTTTTGTACTTGATTTTCCTGTTAATCTTTTGTCCATCTCTGCAATCACAAAAACTTAAAATGTAGTGTGACATTCTTTCCCTTTCACTGCACTTTTCAGGATCTACAGACGGGGAAGACGATTGATTTGGGTCGTAATCGTGGTAATGGTGTGTACGTATTGGTCCGTGATGAGATTCCTTGTGGTTTGGCAGCATCGGTCTTTACTCCAGAATCATCGCACATGTGGCACTGTCGATTGGGTTATCCATCTCATCGACGTCTCCAGCAAACACTACCTTGGATTAGTGTTGAGTCTTTTGATTGTGAGTCGTGTCAGTTAGGTAAGTACCATCATGCCACCTACAAACGTTGTAGTCTTGTGTCTAGTAAGTATGTTTGAGTAAGTCCATTGTGATATATGTGGGACCCTCTACGGTCTCGTCTGTATCAGGTCCTCTTTATTATACAGTCTGTGTTGCTGATTTCTCTAATGTGCTTTGGGTATATTTGTTAAATGATCATCGTCTTGTGGCAGACGTGCTCAAACAGTTCATTTTAGAAATAAAAAATCAATTTTCTGTTGTCATTAAATGTCTTCGCACTAATAATGTTTTGGAGTTTGTTTTTTTGTTGTCAATTCATTGTGTGCATCGTTTAGTATCATTCATCGGACCACTTGTCCTCACACGTCCCAACAAAATGATATAGCTGAACGAAAACATCGTCATATTCTGGATGTTACGCACATCATCATGGTTGAACGCAATGCCCTCGGTACTTGTGGTCTGATGTTGTCCCACTGCAATCAACCTAATAATCGTATGTCATCTACTCCATTATAGGGAAACATTCCTCTTCATCGTCTCCTTCCTGAGACTGAGTTATTTCGTGTCACTCCTCGTGTCTTAAGGAATGTCTCCTTTGTTTAGGATTTGTTTCCGGATTTGGACCAGTTGTCTTCACGAGCAATAAAGTGTTTGTTGGGTACTCTAGGACTCAGCGAGGGTACTCTAGAAATTATGTGTTTATGGATCACTTTTTCACAATCCTATTTTACGAGTTCGATGTCTGCGTCCATCATGCCTACTAATTACCTTACCTATTCCGGTGCCTAGTGTGGTGACTACTCCAGAGACCACAGAGGATCGTTGATTTGGACAAGTTTATCGCCGCAGCCGGCAAACACACCTACCATCTCTGACTCCGCCATCCGAACCCTCGGATGATACAGACTCCTCTTGAACTTCCTACAGCCCTCCGGAAATGTACTCGTTTGTGTATTAGACACCATATCACTCATTTTGTTTCATATAATCACTTTCACCCGTCTTTTCGCCATTTTGCATTGTCTTTTGTCTGTTGAGTCAATTTGAAGGAACTACCAGGAAGCTTCCCAACATTCCCACTAGCAAAAGGTCATGGATGAGGAAATTTCGACCTTAAGATCTCGTGGCACGTGCGTGCTTATGCCTCAACCAACTGGGACCAGTGTTGTCACTTGTCAGTGGGTCCTCTGTGAAGCACAAGGCGGATGGTACGGTGGACCGTTACAAGGCCCACTTGGTGGCTCGGGGCTTTACTCAGACTTATGGTGCTGACTATGCTGAAACATTGTCTCCAATTGCTCGTTTGAATTCTCTTCGAATTTTGTTGTCTATAGCGATGATGTAAAGAATGTCTTCCTGTAAAACATGCTAGTTCGTGTTTACTCAGACTTATGCTAGTTCATGTCCACTTGGTGGCTCGGGGCTTTACTCAGACTTATGGTGCTGACTATGCTGAAACATTGTCGTTGGAGTTATGTCAGCTTGATGTAAAGAATGTCTTCCTGTATGGTGACTTGGCTGAGACCGTATTTATGAAAGAACCACTAGAGTTTGTTGGCTAGGGGGGAGAATATTATATGCAGTCTCAAGAAGACAATATATAGTCTCAAGCAAAGTCCTCGGGCCTGGTTCGAGAAATTCAGTGTGATGGCAATTGCAGACGGTTTTCACATATGTGTTGTCGATCATTCAGTGTTCTATACGAACACTCCTGCAGGTTGTGTGATAGTTGCAGTATACGTTGATGACATTTTGCTGAGATAACCAAGAAATCCACCCAACAAAGGCGCATCTGATAAAACACTAGATATTTTCTTGGTATTGAGTTTGCATATGCTAAAGGAAATAACTTTTTCCCAAATAAAATATGTACTAGATTTACTTGAAAAAAAGTCTTATGGGTTGCAAACCAAAGAGTACACATGTCGAGCAGTCACTACCTTTCTGTGAGACATCCTCACCGTCTCTTCAAGATCTGACCCAGTACAGACATGTTATTGGCAAACTTATATATCTGACAGTCACTCGGCCTGATATCTCCTATGTCGTGGGTATTCTAAGTCAGTTTATGCATGAACCACGAGAGGTTCATTGGAAGGGAGCATTGAGAGTTTTAGCATATGTTAAGGGTGCTCCTCGAAAAGAACTTCTTTATAGGAACCATGGTCATCTAGATGTTGCAGCTTATTTGGACTCTGGTTATGTTGGTGACAAAGGAGATTGGAAATCCACATCATGTTTCTACACATATGTAGGTGGCAATCTAATTACTTGGTGTAGCAAGAAACAAAATGTGGTCTCCAGGTCGAGTGCTGAAGCAAAATACAAATCAATGGCACGAACAACTTGTAAGACGATTTGGGTACAGTCTTCTATCTGCCTTGGGACTCTCTGTCAAGGTTCCCATGCAAATGTTTTGCGATAACCAAGCAGCTATTTTTCATGAACACACTAAGCAAGTTGAAGTTGAATGTCATTATGTTCGTGATATGGTTCAGAATATTGTGATTTCTACACCATAGACTCGGTCAGCTGAACAGTTGCCATATATTTTCACCAAAGGTCTTGGTGTTAATGTTTTAGTAGTTCATGTAACAAACTGGGCATGTTAGATATATATGCTCTAGCTTGAGAGGAAGTGTTTAGAATATTTAGATATTTAATTGATTCTTTATTAATGTTTCCTAATTATTGTTTCCTTATTTCATCCATGTAATCTCTCTCTCTCTCTCTCTCTCTCTCTCTCTCTATATATATATATATATAAAAGGACCTACCTAAGCAATAATATATACATTCCCAATTATAATATCGTCTTCACATTAACTAACCTAGCTCTAGACCAACTAGAATTTGACTATTAATTCTTTAAACAGAAACTACTTAAAATATCTCGAATGTATACAGGCATGCCTCTCGGAACAAAAAAGAGCTATCCTGAATAGCAATCATGATGATAGATAACAATATAACATGTGGTACCAGTAAGTACAAACTTCTCTTTCTAATACTAGAATATAACTTTCATATTTTTAAAAAGACAATGTGAAATCTTCCAAATGAAATCTAAAGCATGACAACAGAAAGGGGACTTACAGTTTGGAAGAGCTGGAATTCTTATTGTACTCCAACCACTCTGTGTAGAGATACACCACCCAAATCGGTATAATCCCGATGAAGAATGCCATCTACCACCGCAAAAACAAAACAAGAAACAATATCAGACCCCAAACCAACACAAATCCAAAACAAATAGCTTATAACTACGCACTACACTTCTGGACACAAAAAGGCAAAAAATTTGACATCAGATTCCAACAAAATGAGAAACTAAAAAACATCAAAACCCCAAACCAACGCAAAATAACAAAGAAAATGACTTGAAACTCTACATTCCACACCTAAAGTAAAATAAAAACCCAAACCAACACAAAACAACAAACAACATAACTTGAAACTCCACATGCGACACTTAAACAAAAAATAAAAATAAAAATCCCAAACCAACGCGAAAACCATAAACAACTAGCTAACAACTCGACATTGCACTCTTAAACCCAAAATAACGAATTTTATGTTAAATTTCAACAAATATAAAACTAAAAAACCAAAATCTCGAACCAACGCAAAAACCAAAAACAAGTACCTAACAAGTCCACATTGCACTCTCAAACAACAAAAAAGCCGATTTTTTAGGTCAAAGTTCAACAAAACCAAAAAGTGAAAACACTAAAACTCAAACCAACAAAACCCAAAAAACTCGAAACTCCAATAGCACCCCTCTACTCACAAAAGCGGAACTTCTACACGAATTCCAACAGATAAAAACCAGACCAACACAAAAAACAATAACAAGTACCTAACAACTCCACATTGCACTCTCAAACACACAAAAAAGCATTTTTTACGTCGAATTTCAACAAAACAAAAAAGCCAAAAACACCAAAACCCCAAAACAACTCGAAACTCCACAACACACCCCTAAAACCCACAAAAGAACACAAAAACACAACTTTTTCATCAAATTCCAACACAAAAACCACCAAACCGACAATAAACTCCACACCAATCACTCGTAAATGGATCGGAACCGAATGTTTCGAGGTTCCGCGCATTCCCGTCACCTGGCCGGGGGTAATGGGACCGGCGAGAGCCATTGGGGACCCCAAACAGGGAGAGATCTGATACGACGCAATCTAGTTGGGAAATCCGGAGGAAGACGAGATCTGATCTGAGGAAACCCTAACTCGGGTATCGCGTCGATCGAGAAGGAAGGAGTGGTGAGAATGTGATATGATATTTTTCTCTCTGATGTTCTTTTTGCTTCTGCTTGCGTCGGTTTTACCTCTCGTTAATGAATGTGCATTTGAAGTTAGAGGAAGAGGAGGGGAGAGGAGAGGAGAGGGCCGGTTTTTCGTCGACTCAAACAAGAACACGAATTAATAAGAAATAGTCGACACGAACACGAAAACTTAATCTTAAATTCGAACACAAATTTGATAACCCGAACACGACCCACTTTGACACGAACACGAATTAACCTGAATAACTCGAACTGACCTCTTTGACACGAATTTTTACAAACACGAATTAACCTGAACATGAAATAACATGTTTGATACCAATTATTAGGGGTGCACATGGGTCGGGTTGGGTCAGGTTTGGGCCTCAACCCGACCCAACCCGAAATTTTCAGGTTGGGAAAAAACCCAACCCAACCCGAACCCGAACCGGTTTGGGTTCAACCCAACCCGACCCGAAATTTTCGGGTTGGGTCGGGTTGGATCGGGTTGAACCCGAATTCGGAAATTTTCTCCCAAACTTGGTCGGGTTTGGTCGACCAGTGCTTAAACGGTTGACCGGTGGCTTGAAAACCCGAAATTTTCGGGTTGGAAACGGTCGACCGAGTGATGTTCGGTCGACCGGTTTATTTGGGAAAAAATAAAAAAAATAAAAAAAATCGGGTTCGGGTTGGGTTGGGTCAACCCGACCCCCTCAACCCGAACCCGACCCGAAAATTCGGGTTTTTGATTTTCCCAATCCGACCCGAACCCCTCCCCAACCCGACCCAACCTGACCCGACCAGTCGGGTTCGGGTTGGGTTTCGGGTTGAACCCAACCCATGTGCACCCCTACCAATTATGACATATTTGACACAAATTTACACAAACACGAATTAACCCAAACACGAACTAGTTGTTTGACACCAATTAACCTGATTAACTCAAACACATCTGATACAACAAACTGACACGAAATTAATTATAAACCTGCACCAATATTACAATCAACATCACAACGATAATCCATAATAACACATCCATAATAAAACATCCACAATGATAATCCATAATAACACATCCATGATAAAACATCCATAACAATAGTATAATACATCCATAATTAATTAATTATAAACTTGTACCAATATTACACTCAACATCGCTCCAAGAGTATGATTCCAAACCTGTGGCAGGATAAATGAGGTTGTCAAAACAATGTAACAATCAATTTACTTTATTTTAAATGAAAAGATTAAAGATGTGAATGTTGGCAAACTTTCATGAGAATTGATTCCTTCTTCTACCGAGTTATTAATTTCGTCTAGCACATTTTGTGTGAGTTTGTTAATATCTTCATAAATTTTTGTATCACCTGGTAAATGTAGTTCAAAGTTGAAACAAGTGTCAAGTTGTATGTATAATTTCATTACTCATTCAACATGCTAGGTAGAATAAATTATTTGACAAACATTAACATAAATTAAGATAAATGAGAGTTTAAGTATATTGGAGTGAGACATTTATCTCCAAAGAGTCAATCTCTAGTGCAAATTATTGCCTCAACCGTACTTGGCTTAAGAGAGCTACGAAATTGATCTAAAACACGACCTCCAACACTAAAGCCAGTTTCAGAAACAATAGTTGAGACCGGAATTGCAAGGATATCACGAGTCATAGCAACAATAATTGGATAGCGAATTTTATTTGATTTCCAAAATGCAAGAATATCCACATTATCTTGTCTACTCATCATTGGGTCCTCCAGATAAATTTCCAATTGTGACTTTAAAGATGTTGAATTGTCTAAAAAGCATTGTCAAATTCCTACAATTCAAGAGAATAAAAGTAAAACATGATCAAATGTACTAAAAAGTATGAAAATATTAAGCATGAAACTCGTAGAAATAGAAAAATCACCTTTAAAAGTGAGCAATTAGCATCAAAACCTTCATTGAAAAGCTTGGCCTTTTTAGGGTGACGTCCTTGATCTGAACTTGAAGAATGCATACCCCTGCCCAAATTTATGGAGTACTCAGAGTAAAGAGTATTTAACTTTTTATGTAGTATGGATGCCTCGTTAGAATTCTCACCATAAATCTTTTTGTAGATAAAGTTTACAAATTCCAACTTGTAACAAGGATCAAATATTGAAGCAATAGCT